>OY856322.1:15986666-18980000 GCA_963693445.1 Agonopterix heracliana | reverse complement strand
TAACCTAACCTAACCTAACCTAACCTAACCTAACCTAACCTAACCTAACCTAACCTAACCTAACCTAACCTAACCTAACCTAACCTAACCTAACCTAACCTAACCTAACCTAACCTAACCTAACCTAACCTAACCTAACCTAACCTAACCTAACCTAACCTAACCTAACCTAACCTAACCTAACCTAACCTAACCTAACCTAACCTAACCTAACCTAACCTAACCTAACCTAACCTAACCTAACCTAACCTAACCTAACCTAACCTAACCTAACCTAACCTAACCTAACCTAACCTAACCTAACCTAACCTAACCTAACCTAACCTAACCTAACCTAACCTAACCTAACCTAACCTAACCTAACCTAACCTAACCTAACCTAACCTAACCTAACCTAACCTAACCTAACCTAACCTAACCTAACCTAACCTAACCTAACCTAACCTAACCTAACCTAACCTAACCTAACCTAACCTAACCTAACCTAACCTAACCTAACCTAACCTAACCTAACCTAACCTAACCTAACCTAACCTAACCTAACCTAACCTAACCTAACCTAACCTAACCTAACCTAACCTAACCTAACCTAACCTAACCTAACCTAACCTAACCTAACCTAACCTAACCTAACCTAACCTAACCTAACCTAACCTAACCTAACCTAACCTAACCTAACCTAACCTAACCTAACCTAACCTAACCTAACCTAACCTAACCTAACCTAACCTAACCTAACCTAACCTAACCTAACCTAACCTAACCTAACCTAACCTAACCTAACCTAACCTAACCTAACCTAACCTAACCTAACCTAACCTAACCTAACCTAACCTAACCTAACCTAACCTAACCTAACCTAACCTAACCTAACCTAACCTAACCTAACCTAACCTAACCTAACCTAACCTAACCTAACCTAACCTAACCTAACCTAACCTAACCTAACCTAACCTAACCTAACCTAACCTAACCTAACCTAACCTAACCTAACCTAACCTAACCTAACCTAACCTAACCTAACCTAACCTAACCTAACCTAACCTAACCTAACCTAACCTAACCTAACCTAACCTAACCTAACCTAACCTAACCTAACCTAACCTAACCTAACCTAACCTAACCTAACCTAACCTAACCTAACCTAACCTAACCTAACCTAACCTAACCTAACCTAACCTAACCTAACCTAACCTAACCTAACCTAACCTAACCTAACCTAACCTAACCTAACCTAACCTAACCTAACCTAACCTAACCTAACCTAACCTAACCTAACCTAACCTAACCTAACCTAACCTAACCTAACCTAACCTAACCTAACCTAACCTAACCTAACCTAACCTAACCTAACCTAACCTAACCTAACCTAACCTAACCTAACCTAACCTAACCTAACCTAACCTAACCTAACCTAACCTAACCTAACCTAACCTAACCTAACCTAACCTAACCTAACCTAACCTAACCTAACCTAACCTAACCTAACCTAACCTAACCTAACCTAACCTAACCTAACCTAACCTAACCTAACCTAACCTAACCTAACCTAACCTAACCTAACCTAACCTAACCTAACCTAACCTAACCTAACCTAACCTAACCTAACCTAACCTAACCTAACCTAACCTAACCTAACCTAACCTAACCTAACCTAACCTAACCTAACCTAACCTAACCTAACCTAACCTAACCTAACCTAACCTAACCTAACCTAACCTAACCTAACCTAACCTAACCTAACCTAACCTAACCTAACCTAACCTAACCTAACCTAACCTAACCTAACCTAACCTAACCTAACCTAACCTAACCTAACCTAACCTAACCTAACCTAACCTAACCTAACCTAACCTAACCTAACCTAACCTAACCTAACCTAACCTAACCTAACCTAACCTAACCTAACCTAACCTAACCTAACCTAACCTAACCTAACCTAACCTAACCTAACCTAACCTAACCTAACCTAACCTAACCTAACCTAACCTAACCTAACCTAACCTAACCTAACCTAACCTAACCTAACCTAACCTAACCTAACCTAACCTAACCTAACCTAACCTAACCTAACCTAACCTAACCTAACCTAACCTAACCTAACCTAACCTAACCTAACCTAACCTAACCTAACCTAACCTAACCTAACCTAACCTAACCTAACCTAACCTAACCTAACCTAACCTAACCTAACCTAACCTAACCTAACCTAACCTAACCTAACCTAACCTAACCTAACCTAACCTAACCTAACCTAACCTAACCTAACCTAACCTAACCTAACCTAACCTAACCTAACCTAACCTAACCTAACCTAACCTAACCTAACCTAACCTAACCTAACCTAACCTAACCTAACCTAACCTAACCTAACCTAACCTAACCTAACCTAACCTAACCTAACCTAACCTAACCTAACCTAACCTAACCTAACCTAACCTAACCTAACCTAACCTAACCTAACCTAACCTAACCTAACCTAACCTAACCTAACCTAACCTAACCTAACCTAACCTAACCTAACCTAACCTAACCTAACCTAACCTAACCTAACCTAACCTAACCTAACCTAACCTAACCTAACCTAACCTAACCTAACCTAACCTAACCTAACCTAACCTAACCTAACCTAACCTAACCTAACCTAACCTAACCTAACCTAACCTAACCTAACCTAACCTAACCTAACCTAACCTAACCTAACCTAACCTAACCTAACCTAACCTAACCTAACCTAACCTAACCTAACCTAACCTAACCTAACCTAACCTAACCTAACCTAACCTAACCTAACCTAACCTAACCTAACCTAACCTAACCTAACCTAACCTAACCTAACCTAACCTAACCTAACCTAACCTAACCTAACCTAACCTAACCTAACCTAACCTAACCTAACCTAACCTAACCTAACCTAACCTAACCTAACCTAACCTAACCTAACCTAACCTAACCTAACCTAACCTAACCTAACCTAACCTAACCTAACCTAACCTAACCTAACCTAACCTAACCTAACCTAACCTAACCTAACCTAACCTAACCTAACCTAACCTAACCTAACCTAACCTAACCTAACCTAACCTAACCTAACCTAACCTAACCTAACCTAACCTAACCTAACCTAACCTAACCTAACCTAACCTAACCTAACCTAACCTAACCTAACCTAACCTAACCTAACCTAACCTAACCTAACCTAACCTAACCTAACCTAACCTAACCTAACCTAACCTAACCTAACCTAACCTAACCTAACCTAACCTAACCTAACCTAACCTAACCTAACCTAACCTAACCTAACCTAACCTAACCTAACCTAACCTAACCTAACCTAACCTAACCTAACCTAACCTAACCTAACCTAACCTAACCTAACCTAACCTAACCTAACCTAACCTAACCTAACCTAACCTAACCTAACCTAACCTAACCTAACCTAACCTAACCTAACCTAACCTAACCTAACCTAACCTAACCTAACCTAACCTAACCTAACCTAACCTAACCTAACCTAACCTAACCTAACCTAACCTAACCTAACCTAACCTAACCTAACCTAACCTAACCTAACCTAACCTAACCTAACCTAACCTAACCTAACCTAACCTAACCTAACCTAACCTAACCTAACCTAACCTAACCTAACCTAACCTAACCTAACCTAACCTAACCTAACCTAACCTAACCTAACCTAACCTAACCTAACCTAACCTAACCTAACCTAACCTAACCTAACCTAACCTAACCTAACCTAACCTAACCTAACCTAACCTAACCTAACCTAACCTAACCTAACCTAACCTAACCTAACCTAACCTAACCTAACCTAACCTAACCTAACCTAACCTAACCTAACCTAACCTAACCTAACCTAACCTAACCTAACCTAACCTAACCTAACCTAACCTAACCTAACCTAACCTAACCTAACCTAACCTAACCTAACCTAACCTAACCTAACCTAACCTAACCTAACCTAACCTAACCTAACCTAACCTAACCTAACCTAACCTAACCTAACCTAACCTAACCTAACCTAACCTAACCTAACCTAACCTAACCTAACCTAACCTAACCTAACCTAACCTAACCTAACCTAACCTAACCTAACCTAACCTAACCTAACCTAACCTAACCTAACCTAACCTAACCTAACCTAACCTAACCTAACCTAACCTAACCTAACCTAACCTAACCTAACCTAACCTAACCTAACCTAACCTAACCTAACCTAACCTAACCTAACCTAACCTAACCTAACCTAACCTAACCTAACCTAACCTAACCTAACCTAACCTAACCTAACCTAACCTAACCTAACCTAACCTAACCTAACCTAACCTAACCTAACCTAACCTAACCTAACCTAACCTAACCTAACCTAACCTAACCTAACCTAACCTAACCTAACCTAACCTAACCTAACCTAACCTAACCTAACCTAACCTAACCTAACCTAACCTAACCTAACCTAACCTAACCTAACCTAACCTAACCTAACCTAACCTAACCTAACCTAACCTAACCTAACCTAACCTAACCTAACCTAACCTAACCTAACCTAACCTAACCTAACCTAACCTAACCTAACCTAACCTAACCTAACCTAACCTAACCTAACCTAACCTAACCTAACCTAACCTAACCTAACCTAACCTAACCTAACCTAACCTAACCTAACCTAACCTAACCTAACCTAACCTAACCTAACCTAACCTAACCTAACCTAACCTAACCTAACCTAACCTAACCTAACCTAACCTAACCTAACCTAACCTAACCTAACCTAACCTAACCTAACCTAACCTAACCTAACCTAACCTAACCTAACCTAACCTAACCTAACCTAACCTAACCTAACCTAACCTAACCTAACCTAACCTAACCTAACCTAACCTAACCTAACCTAACCTAACCTAACCTAACCTAACCTAACCTAACCTAACCTAACCTAACCTAACCTAACCTAACCTAACCTAACCTAACCTAACCTAACCTAACCTAACCTAACCTAACCTAACCTAACCTAACCTAACCTAACCTAACCTAACCTAACCTAACCTAACCTAACCTAACCTAACCTAACCTAACCTAACCTAACCTAACCTAACCTAACCTAACCTAACCTAACCTAACCTAACCTAACCTAACCTAACCTAACCTAACCTAACCTAACCTAACCTAACCTAACCTAACCTAACCTAACCTAACCTAACCTAACCTAACCTAACCTAACCTAACCTAACCTAACCTAACCTAACCTAACCTAACCTAACCTAACCTAACCTAACCTAACCTAACCTAACCTAACCTAACCTAACCTAACCTAACCTAACCTAACCTAACCTAACCTAACCTAACCTAACCTAACCTAACCTAACCTAACCTAACCTAACCTAACCTAACCTAACCTAACCTAACCTAACCTAACCTAACCTAACCTAACCTAACCTAACCTAACCTAACCTAACCTAACCTAACCTAACCTAACCTAACCTAACCTAACCTAACCTAACCTAACCTAACCTAACCTAACCTAACCTAACCTAACCTAACCTAACCTAACCTAACCTAACCTAACCTAACCTAACCTAACCTAACCTAACCTAACCTAACCTAACCTAACCTAACCTAACCTAACCTAACCTAACCTAACCTAACCTAACCTAACCTAACCTAACCTAACCTAACCTAACCTAACCTAACCTAACCTAACCTAACCTAACCTAACCTAACCTAACCTAACCTAACCTAACCTAACCTAACCTAACCTAACCTAACCTAACCTAACCTAACCTAACCTAACCTAACCTAACCTAACCTAACCTAACCTAACCTAACCTAACCTAACCTAACCTAACCTAACCTAACCTAACCTAACCTAACCTAACCTAACCTAACCTAACCTAACCTAACCTAACCTAACCTAACCTAACCTAACCTAACCTAACCTAACCTAACCTAACCTAACCTAACCTAACCTAACCTAACCTAACCTAACCTAACCTAACCTAACCTAACCTAACCTAACCTAACCTAACCTAACCTAACCTAACCTAACCTAACCTAACCTAACCTAACCTAACCTAACCTAACCTAACCTAACCTAACCTAACCTAACCTAACCTAACCTAACCTAACCTAACCTAACCTAACCTAACCTAACCTAACCTAACCTAACCTAACCTAACCTAACCTAACCTAACCTAACCTAACCTAACCTAACCTAACCTAACCTAACCTAACCTAACCTAACCTAACCTAACCTAACCTAACCTAACCTAACCTAACCTAACCTAACCTAACCTAACCTAACCTAACCTAACCTAACCTAACCTAACCTAACCTAACCTAACCTAACCTAACCTAACCTAACCTAACCTAACCTAACCTAACCTAACCTAACCTAACCTAACCTAACCTAACCTAACCTAACCTAACCTAACCTAACCTAACCTAACCTAACCTAACCTAACCTAACCTAACCTAACCTAACCTAACCTAACCTAACCTAACCTAACCTAACCTAACCTAACCTAACCTAACCTAACCTAACCTAACCTAACCTAACCTAACCTAACCTAACCTAACCTAACCTAACCTAACCTAACCTAACCTAACCTAACCTAACCTAACCTAACCTAACCTAACCTAACCTAACCTAACCTAACCTAACCTAACCTAACCTAACCTAACCTAACCTAACCTAACCTAACCTAACCTAACCTAACCTAACCTAACCTAACCTAACCTAACCTAACCTAACCTAACCTAACCTAACCTAACCTAACCTAACCTAACCTAACCTAACCTAACCTAACCTAACCTAACCTAACCTAACCTAACCTAACCTAACCTAACCTAACCTAACCTAACCTAACCTAACCTAACCTAACCTAACCTAACCTAACCTAACCTAACCTAACCTAACCTAACCTAACCTAACCTAACCTAACCTAACCTAACCTAACCTAACCTAACCTAACCTAACCTAACCTAACCTAACCTAACCTAACCTAACCTAACCTAACCTAACCTAACCTAACCTAACCTAACCTAACCTAACCTAACCTAACCTAACCTAACCTAACCTAACCTAACCTAACCTAACCTAACCTAACCTAACCTAACCTAACCTAACCTAACCTAACCTAACCTAACCTAACCTAACCTAACCTAACCTAACCTAACCTAACCTAACCTAACCTAACCTAACCTAACCTAACCTAACCTAACCTAACCTAACCTAACCTAACCTAACCTAACCTAACCTAACCTAACCTAACCTAACCTAACCTAACCTAACCTAACCTAACCTAACCTAACCTAACCTAACCTAACCTAACCTAACCTAACCTAACCTAACCTAACCTAACCTAACCTAACCTAACCTAACCTAACCTAACCTAACCTAACCTAACCTAACCTAACCTAACCTAACCTAACCTAACCTAACCTAACCTAACCTAACCTAACCTAACCTAACCTAACCTAACCTAACCTAACCTAACCTAACCTAACCTAACCTAACCTAACCTAACCTAACCTAACCTAACCTAACCTAACCTAACCTAACCTAACCTAACCTAACCTAACCTAACCTAACCTAACCTAACCTAACCTAACCTAACCTAACCTAACCTAACCTAACCTAACCTAACCTAACCTAACCTAACCTAACCTAACCTAACCTAACCTAACCTAACCTAACCTAACCTAACCTAACCTAACCTAACCTAACCTAACCTAACCTAACCTAACCTAACCTAACCTAACCTAACCTAACCTAACCTAACCTAACCTAACCTAACCTAACCTAACCTAACCTAACCTAACCTAACCTAACCTAACCTAACCTAACCTAACCTAACCTAACCTAACCTAACCTAACCTAACCTAACCTAACCTAACCTAACCTAACCTAACCTAACCTAACCTAACCTAACCTAACCTAACCTAACCTAACCTAACCTAACCTAACCTAACCTAACCTAACCTAACCTAACCTAACCTAACCTAACCTAACCTAACCTAACCTAACCTAACCTAACCTAACCTAACCTAACCTAACCTAACCTAACCTAACCTAACCTAACCTAACCTAACCTAACCTAACCTAACCTAACCTAACCTAACCTAACCTAACCTAACCTAACCTAACCTAACCTAACCTAACCTAACCTAACCTAACCTAACCTAACCTAACCTAACCTAACCTAACCTAACCTAACCTAACCTAACCTAACCTAACCTAACCTAACCTAACCTAACCTAACCTAACCTAACCTAACCTAACCTAACCTAACCTAACCTAACCTAACCTAACCTAACCTAACCTAACCTAACCTAACCTAACCTAACCTAACCTAACCTAACCTAACCTAACCTAACCTAACCTAACCTAACCTAACCTAACCTAACCTAACCTAACCTAACCTAACCTAACCTAACCTAACCTAACCTAACCTAACCTAACCTAACCTAACCTAACCTAACCTAACCTAACCTAACCTAACCTAACCTAACCTAACCTAACCTAACCTAACCTAACCTAACCTAACCTAACCTAACCTAACCTAACCTAACCTAACCTAACCTAACCTAACCTAACCTAACCTAACCTAACCTAACCTAACCTAACCTAACCTAACCTAACCTAACCTAACCTAACCTAACCTAACCTAACCTAACCTAACCTAACCTAACCTAACCTAACCTAACCTAACCTAACCTAACCTAACCTAACCTAACCTAACCTAACCTAACCTAACCTAACCTAACCTAACCTAACCTAACCTAACCTAACCTAACCTAACCTAACCTAACCTAACCTAACCTAACCTAACCTAACCTAACCTAACCTAACCTAACCTAACCTAACCTAACCTAACCTAACCTAACCTAACCTAACCTAACCTAACCTAACCTAACCTAACCTAACCTAACCTAACCTAACCTAACCTAACCTAACCTAACCTAACCTAACCTAACCTAACCTAACCTAACCAAGCGTAACATCCGAAAGGAGACGATTGATGAGTGGGACAGAAGGTACAAAACGGAGGAAACGGCTTCTGGAACAAAAATCTTCTTCCCTGATGCAGTGGCAGCGTACTCCATAGTGAGAAAAATAAAGTTTGACGGCCCAACAACACAGTTACTCACGGGGCACGGAGGGTTCTCCTCGTACCTGACTCGATTCAAGTGCAAGGACAGCCCTTCCTGCCTTTGTGACCCGGATGTAGAGGAAACCGTCGAGCACCTAATTTTGGAGTGCCCTGTCTTCGCAAAAAGTAGATTCGATTTGGAACAATTGCTGGATACTGCACTAAATGTTCAAAATGTACAAATGTTAATGATAAGCAAAGACAGATATGTATTTTTAGATTATTGTAAGAAAATTGTAAAAGTAGTAAATAATAGAAATAAAACCGTGTAAGCAAAGTATGATGAATTACATATTGTGTTATGTAATATCATCATACAAAAAGTGTAACTAGATAATAAGTATAAATGTAAGTAGACTAAGCGCTAGAAATATATACCTGTAAGTTGTAATATGTAATAGAAAATAAGATGTAAAATAGATTAAGGAAACATGTAAACTCAAAGAAAAATTTTTTTGCTCTGTAGCGATTTATTTAATAAAGAAATAATACCCTAAAAGAAAGTAGAGATTAGTTAGGTGGGACACCCACCCACAGCGACGCAAAAGATTGATGAATGATAGAAAGAAACAGTATGAAGAATAAAAGTACGAGAGGAAAAAATGCGAGAACTGGTATGAAAGGATAGACAGCATAGAAAGGCTCCGATCTTGTTGGAGGAAAAGAACGACACAAAAAAAAAAAAAAAAAAAAAAAAAACCTAACCTAACCTAACCTAACCTGAGCAAACCTAACCTGAGCAAACCTAACCTGAGCAAACCTAACCTGAGCAAACCTCTAGGTTTGCTAGTAAGGTTTCTGGTTGTGAGGTTTGCGGTTGTTAGGTTTGTATCAATTAGGTTTGTGATTGTTTCATTTGTATTAGTTAGGTTTGCGGTTGATAGATTTTTATTTGTTTGGTTTGCATTCGTTAGGTTTGCTTCTTTATGTTTGCGATTGTTACGTTTTGTTTTGTTTTGTTTTGTTTTGTATTAGGTCGGTTGGCGGTTGCTGTCATACTCTATAATGGTCGCTTTGTCTAGCATAGGTACCGAGTATGTGCAATGTTTCATGAATATCTTGCCACCCCTTCTTGAGAAATTTATTTCAAATTATGTCTTATGCTATGATTTGCAATAATTTTCTTTTTTATTCTAATTCGATTTTTTTCACTGCATCCGTAGGGTTTGATTGCTCGAAATCAGAAATCAGAAACATTTATTCGTCATCACAGGTAAAAAGTACAATAGGTAATTCACCTGAATCTGGTTTCAGAGGGCCTACCATGAGTTTTCCCTGTACTTTACTACTGTAGTTACGTCGCCAATTTGTATGACAGAAATTAGTTCTCAACGTAACCACTAGGAGCGCTGTACGAAATTCAATACAAAATTTGTGACGTAACTACAGTAGTAAAGTACGGTGAAAACTCATGGTAGACCTACAGAGCCAAATATGGTATTTTTGGCGAAAATTTTGCCCTCTTATCCTCCCTTTTCTTCTTTTTTACCGAATCTAGAGGCACTAGTAAATACAGGGTAAATTTTATATCAATGCGGATAACTTCAGCATGTATTCTACTCATCAAACTGAACAACTTTCACTATGGAGGCAACTTCGAAATCGCGGAAAAAAAACAGCGGTCCTATATTACAAAACTGCATCGATTCAAATGACAGCAGATTTTTTTTTTCGCGATTTCGAAGTTGGCTCTATACTGAAAGTTGTTCAGTTTGATGAGTAGAATACATGCTGAAGTTATCCGCAGTAGTTTAACCTAAAAAAAAAAAACTTAGGCCTACAGTGAACACATATAAAGCTACATGGAATTAATAATATGTAACGCCTTTTATTAAACTAGCAAAGGAATAGGTAATAGTCGTTACAGTATTTTCTAATTTTTAAAACATTTTTCTAGAGATTGTGCGAATGCGAGAAATTAAGGCTTCCGCACATTGCATCGATTTTATCAAGCGATAATATTGATGCGATTTTGCGATTATTGTTCTCACTACATTTTGTATGGGGACGCGCTCAATCCCACACAAAGCCGCGATATTATCGCAACCGGACGCATTCTCTTTCGACTACATTCGACTATCCAATTTTATCCAATTTTACGCTTAGTATAATAAATAGTATATGTATGTAGGTATAATATAATATTATTTCGTTTTTACTTTTTCTTTTTTTTACTCTTCCATTACTATATTTCATCTAAACTTTACTTATTTTATTTATCTCTCATTGGTTGCTGCGTCTGACTACTACCAGAGGTTTCATCTGAAAATCAACACCCTGCTTTCGGGCAAGGTCTATGTTGAGATGGGACCTATTTGCTGCTGTAGCATACAATAAATTACATGTTTGTTCTGTTGATGTTTCCTTGTTTTGATATTTTGTAAACTTGTGAACTGTATTATTTATGTGTGTGTTACTTGTGCAAATAAATGATTTATCTATCTATCTATCTATCTACATTCAGTGGTGGGGCGTGTGGGGGTACCCACATTGACATTTTCTTCGGCGGTCCACCGGCGAATAGGGAACCGCCGAGTTGTATACAGGGTGTTTCATAAGTAACAATAAATTTTTAAAACTCATAAGGGGGTTGTTTAGACCGTCAAACTGAACAACTTTCTCTATGGGACCAACATCGAAATCGAGAAAAAAATAATTTTAAATCCCATACATATTTTAGCTCGGTAGCGAAAGGACAACGCAGCGAAAACTACGCACGTCGTCCTAAGCACCCAAACTCCGAGGCATGAGAAGTTAGCGCAGCGGAAACCGCCGCTACTACCCCATCGCCAAGAAAAAAGGAAGACAGCAACATTCAGATGTACAACCCAAAGGGGTGTAAAACGCGCCAATAGCGCCACTCAGCTGTTAAGCTTCCACCTCCCGCAGAGGGAAATAACGCCATTCTACAAAGAAGACACCGGCACACCGGTGAACGAGTAAGCAATTGATCAGCCGTAAAAGCGACTATTGTTATCAATATCTTCATGGCTAAACGACGTCGCGACGCCACGCGATGCGTCGTAATCAGAACGGTCAAATACATTGACTAAAAAACGTGCAAGAAAAAAACTCGTCGCAAACGGCTACATAACTACGTATGCATTTAAAGCGCGCAGATATATACCCATACGCACCGAGCAACAGAGCAGGCTACACACACAAAGAAAGAGGGTACCGACACAAACGGACGGGACAAACGATGACATCACAGCAAGACAAACATTCCAATGCAACATGCACCGAGTTAAGAAACCAACTAACTACCTACTTCATGCAACATCAAAATACATATTATTTCGGCTGCTAAATACATGCACTAGCCGAACTTGGGAGACACAGGGTAAATAAAACAGCATCAAGATTTTATTGCGAGACTATCAAGACTTCGTCGGTGGCTAGGGCAGCCAGACACTTCGCACAACATCTGAGCAACATCAAATATCAATATTATAAGTATATACTAGCTGTGCCCGCGACTTCGTACGCTCAGAGAAGTTCTTAATAATATTAAGAGAAAGAAAAAAATAATAAGAAACGATAAATAGAAATTTTGAAAAAAGTAAAGGAAGAAATAAAGAATTTTTTTTTCGCATTATATTGCCATCATTGCCATCAAATTAAAACATAAAGTAGAATCTCCATACATTTCTCAAAACTACATCTAAGTAAATTGTTTGATAAGTACTTACAAACACTATTTTTAAAGCAGGCAGTACACCTGCAGCATCTGGACTGAGTAATAGGAACCCGAAAAAGCAATGTTTCTTCTTAACCCAACAAATTAACAATTATTAGAAATCTGTAGATTCTTAAAGCACACACACACCCCTACACAGTTACTCATTCTTAGTTTATGTTGACAATACCCTACGGAGTAAGTAGCCGTGAATAGAACTCTGCTTGATCCTAGGTAATAATCTAATTCAAAATCAACAAATCCTCAAGTCTCATGGCTTAGACAGTCGGACCCCTGCAGCATCAACACTGAAGAGCTGGAACCTGCTGGAACCCAATGTTTTTTTTTGTCATGTTAATTAGTGTTAACAAAAAAGTATTTCCGGTATGATTATGTAGGTACGTTACCAGACTTAGGTAGTGTAGGTACATAAATTACAAATTTAAAAAACCCCCAACGCCAAAAACGAACATTTAAAAAGTAAACAATAATGCGGTCATCTATTATTTTTGATGTAAGCAAATGTATGTTTTACTTCTTTACTCTCTTTAAGATATTTTAGGTTAATTAATGCGTAGGGGACCGCTATGAAATGACCATTGATTTTTTTTACAATCACTTGCGGTCCCCAAAACAATAATTAACCTAAAATATCTTAAAGAGAGTAAAGAAGTACTTAAAACATACATTTGCTTACATCAAAAATATTAGATGACCGCATTATTTTTTACTTTTTAAATGTTCGTTTTTGGCGTTGGGGGTTTTTTAAATTTGTAATTTAATGTTATTTCATAATTTTTAAAGTTACATGAAAACTACTGAACCGATTTTCATAAAACAAAGCAAAGAACACTCTCGCATAAATTAACTTTCTACTTAAAAAAACCGCATCGAAATCGGTCCACCCGTTTGGGAGCTACGAAACCACGAACGGACAGAAACTTATAACACCCGTCTTATTTTGTCGCAATTTTTAAAGTTACTTCAAAACTGCTAAACCGATTTTCATGAAACAAAGCAAGAACACTCTCGCATAAATAAGCTTTCTATTAAAAAAACCGCATCGAAATCGGTCTACCCGTTTGGGAGCTACGATGCCACAGACAGACAGAAACTTTTAACACCCCTCTTTTCTTTTGTCGCAACTTTTAAAGTTACTTCAAAACTGCTGAACCGATTTTCATGAAACAAAGCTAAGAACACTCTCGCAAAAATTAGCTTTCTACTTGAAAAAACCGCATCGAAATCGGTCCACCCGTTTGGGAGCTACGATGCCACAGACAGACAGACCGACAGACAGACAGACAGACCGACATAGGCGTCAAACTTATAACACCCCCTTTTTTTGCGTCGGGGGTTAAAAAGGATAACTGCATGTTTTACAAAAACAGTGTCAAGTATCATTATCATCAATCTGTCATTGTTCACTGTTGAGCATAGGACTCTCCCAAGGCGCGTCACGATACTATCCTCGGCCTTCCTCGTCCAGTCGCTCCGAGCTCCCACGGTACATAGTACTCCACAGTACCATGGTATATATAGTACTCCACGCCTTACGGACTGGCCAATGGCCATGGGACAGGGCGAACTGCGGCGCGAAAACCGATTTTTCAATACACTGAGTGTTTTGTCCGTCGCGTAGGCGAATTGAAAACTCGTTTTTTGCGCTGCAGTTCGCCCTGTCCCGTCGCCAGGCCGTCGATACAGCGCCGGATGCTAGGCAAAATCGTGAGGTCGTTTCACTCGCTTCAGCTCTTATTTCATACATAGAAGGCCTCGATTTTGGCATGTCCTCCAAATGAGCTATAATATTTGGCAAAATATCGAGCTCGCTTCGCTCACTCCTGGTTTTATTCGTACATATATTGAATCGATTGAGTCGTATTGCAAAATCTCGATATGTTATGAAAATCTCGAGCTCGCTCCTGGTTTTTGAATCAATTTAGTCGTATATTGCAAAATCTCGGGGTTCGCTTCGCTTGCTCTATTTGTTGTTTTTATTATTGTTTTCCGATCGTGATTTACAATTTTTTACGACGCATTTCCCCATTTTGGTAGCTTAATTTAAACGTCACGGATATGTCCGTACTCACCATAGATAAGCGAATGAACTGAAGTCAAAGGTGTCTGCGGACATCTGCGAAGTGGCAACGCTTTGGTGCCCTATACTACTAATCTAGTACATTAATATCATTGGCCAATTGTATTTAATATCTGACATTTTGACGAATTTATGACATTACAATTTTATTATTTATATTATTGAAATTGAGTGTATTTTTTGGTAGTTCTTTGTAAAACATAGTGATTAATTGTTCAGTGGTTCTTTGCTTTTAAATGCAATGTACCTATCCAAAGATGACGTAAATATCTCATAAGTACTAATTTTGCGTTCAAATTTTGTAATATTGTAAAACATTTGTATTGTATGCCTGAAATAGGTAAGAGCTGCTTGTTCATGTAACTATTATTAAGACCTTATTGTACCAGTTCTAACAATAAAGTTATTCTTATTCTTATTCTTATTCTTATTCTTATTCTTACAAATTTCAACACAGATTTAGTCCTCTGTGTGAGGGACCACATCAGAGGACTATTAAATTTATTGGCAATGACGTTCAGGATGCCGTTGCTGCTTCCACGCATTCTGCTGACCAGTGACGCCGTTTTCTTTCGCCAGATGGCATCAAAGCCGTCTGTACGCGCCTCAGCAAACATTAATGATGCACTACAGAAGCGCGGAAGCCGCAACAGCGCCCTGAACGCGTTATTAAATTGGATTGGACATCGTCTTTTAAAAGCTTAAATCGTATAGGTACTGTATCATAGATTTACATACAAACAACATTTGTGACTTCACACGGTCGCGACACCACACCACATTACCTCACAGATCGTCACACTGGACAGAGTTTCGGTACTAATAGTGAAACATGTATGTACTGATGTTTCAGAATATCTCTGACTCGGGGAATATAATCGTAAGCATTTATGCTATACCATTTAATTTTGTTTATCATAGTTTTAAATTAAACAAGGTACCTACATTATAAATTACCGGCATACCTACTTATAGGGCTAACACCGCATGCATAAAAATTTGAAAATTTAAAGTCACACATCTTGTTAGGGTTCCGTAGTCAAACAAGGAACCTTTATACTTTCGTCCATTCTGTCTGTCTGTCCGTTTGTATGCCCCGCCTCAAATACTTGCTCATTTTTGCACCAGTTGAATCGAAATTTGATATGAAGACAGATAACAGTAACCCAAAAACAGAAATGTACCTAGTAGTTATTATGAAACTAATTATTTTTAAATGGGTGGTCAAACGCTTCGCTAAAAATGTTTAAAAAACACGTCATCTTTGTGCTGATTTTATACCGAGTGAAGTAATAGCAATTGTATGATCAATTTATGATTTCACTAGATAAACTATCCAAGAATACTGAGGTATCTACGACTTCGGATTAGGTAAATTGTATAAATCAATTCGAAAAATTAAAAAAAAAAAAAAAAAAATAATAATAGATGCCTCCAAGGTATTTTGCCCTACTATTGCGTCTTTAGACAGTCATTATGAATGCGGTGTGAACACAATGTGTCGTCGGGCTGTTATTACGTGCAGGTAGTTCAGGTGGGCATAGGACAGGATAGGATATTTGTCATCGGGTAGTGAGCCGTCTAGTGGGTCGTCGCGGCCTCCGGGATCAATAATTGTCATCATCATTATTATTGTATCGACGTTAACTGCCGTAGAATATCGTTAGTGAACAACTTGTTGAGCAAACACCGGCGAGGTCGGGGGTAGTTAGTCGTATAATGTGCGCTAGAGACAATCGATCGGTCGCGTCCGTGCGACCACGTCAGCGACCACAGCCGGCGCGGCGGGGGCGGGCGCGAGTGGTGACGGCAGAGTACACACGCGGCGGTAGTGACCGTAGTGTCGCCGTGGACACCGGTCGCAGCGGTCGTCGTCGTCGAGGTCGTCACCGGAAGTCCTTTAAAAGCGTGCATCGTTAGAAATGTCTCGCGTAACGTCCTCGGAAGATTCCGTCGGTAGATAACGATATATCGCTCGGGCATCTCCTCGCCGGTGACAGGTGATCGCAGTTCTACCGAGTTCCATATAACATATCGTACCTCCGCGGTGATCATAGTCTACGATAGCGATAGCTATCGAGCGAGCGTCATCGGGTCGGAGCGTGCGTGCTAATTATCGCGGTGGGTCTCGCCGGGCGGTGATCGTACCCAATTTAATAAGGTATTAATTAATATATAACGTCGATCGATCGCAGGGGCGGCTCGCTCGTCAGGCGCGCACTCTCGGATGTCGGAGCCCTCGGTGACGGAGCGGGCCGTGCAGGTGCAGGCGGTGCGCGCGCACTCGCGCGAGGTGTCGTGCGCGGACGCGTGCGGCGCGCGGCTGGTGACGGGCGGCGGGCGCGCGCTGCGCGTGTGGCGCTGGGCGCGCGGGGAGGGCTGGTGCGCGGGGGCCAGCGCGGAGCCGGCGCACCGGTACGGCGTGACGGCGGCGCGCTGGTCGCCGCGCGGGGCGCTGGTGGCGTCGGGCGGCGTGGACGGGGCGCTGCGCGTGTGGGCGGTGGGGCGGCGCGCGGAGACCCTGGCGGCGCGGCGCGTGCTGGCGGCGCCGGGCGCGGGGGCGGTGCGCGCGCTGTGCTGGGGCGGCGAGGGCGCGCTGCTGGGGGCGCACGACGACGGAGTGGTGTGCGTGTGGCGCCCCGACACGGGGGCGCTGCGCGCGCGGCTGGAGGCGCACGAGGAGGCGGTGCACGCGCTGGCCGCCCCCGCCGGCGCGCTGCTGCTCACCTGCTGCTCCACCGGCGTGCTCAAGGTCTTCGATCTGCAAGGTGCGCCGCCGGTACTCGTAGTGTCCTCCTCGTTGAACTCTTTTAGAGTAAGTCTATGTTGGCTACGTGTGTGCTGCTACAAAGGCCTCCGCACATTGCAGCGATTTCATCGGAGATATTATCGATGCGATTTTGCGATATTTATTTATTTCTAGTACATTTGGGGATGCGCGCGATCCTACACACTGTCCCGACATCACACTCCTCACTCGTAGTAATTTTGGAAGGAATTGAGTAATGAAATGCGGCTTCAGATCGCTGCAGTTCCAAAGGCAACAGACCGGCTGCTGAACGGCGACGGCACTCTCTGTGTGACACGAGCCTTTCCGCAGCCGGTTCCTCACCGTTCTGTTCAGGTTCGCAGCTGTACTCCGTGTCGTCCAACTTTTAGAGGATTTTGAGGAGTATTCGTCGGTCATTCGGAGCGCATAAAATTCATCCTATACAATTGCATTACCAGTAAGTATGCCATATTTAAACGACGAACGAGCGCAATGCGTCGCGGCTATAGTAGTACATCGTATAGTATCCGACAAATATCGTGAAAAATGGGCGGGGTGAGGGGTATGCGCAGTAGCGGTTTCACGTACAAATTTGTTGCTGCGCAATCGAGGCCGTGCTCGAGAAGTTCACCGGTTACCGTGGCTCCTCTCATAGATCGCTTCACTCGATCGTATAGTGCTCGTCACGTACGAGGGTCGGTTTCTCGCGCTCCCTATATGAACGTATGTCTCTCGGTGACCCTCAGACGTGTGCTCGCGCGCGGCGGCGGAGCGGCCGGCGCCGGCGCCGCTCGTGTGGCGGGACGGCGCGCACGACCTGGGCGCGCTGTGCGCCGACGCGGCGCCGTGCGGCCGCGCCGCCGCCACGGGCGGGCAGGACGCGCGCGTGCAGGTGTGGCGCCGCGTGCGCGGGGAGCGCGGCCTGCGCGCCGCCGAGGCGCTGGAGGGGCACGGCGCCGGCGTGACGGCGCTGCGCTGGGGCGCGCGCGGCGTGCTGGCCTCGGCCTCGCTGGACCGCACGGCGCGCGTGTGGCGGCGCGGCGCGTGCCTGTGCGTGCTGCGCGCGCACGCGAGGTACCTCACCTGCGTCGCGCTCGCGCCCGACCTGCGCTACATGATCACCGGTACGTGCCGCCGCCGCCGCCGCACTCCCCGCGGGTAGTATGCACGCTAGTGACGTCACTGACGAGCGTGTGTGTGTGCGCAGGATCCAACGACCGCACGGTGCGCATGTGGTCGCTGGGCGCGCTGACGCTGGACGACGACCTGGAGCCGCCCTGCGACCCCGCCGCTCACTTCGCTCTCGGCGACCTCGAGGTGACGCTCTTGTTATACTTTGATGAAACAAGTTATATGTTTGTCTCCCCTCCGGACGAAAAGCGTTAATTGTCGTCCCGCTGCGCTAAACGAAGTTACCGATTTCCATCTCTGTCGAGGACAAAAATTCTATACTAACCTCGGACAGAGATACATACAATTTTTCATCCGGTCGTCTAATCCAAAAAAATGTAAATCGCTCTCCCTTCCTATAGGAAGAAGAGAGAGGAAACTTCAGACGCTATTGTCAGATTTCCATCCCTACTCTCATTCGTGATAAGTAGGTATATCATTAGATCAAACAACGGTATTGAATATCTGACGTCTATTACCAGCCTAAAGGGTGCCTGTACATTGACGCAGATATAGCCGGTGAAGCGGAGAAACGAGTAAATATTAGCCAATCAGATCGCATAACATCTCGACCAAGATTTTCACAAGTAGCCTAACTCTTTGTGATAAACCGTGTCGCTATATACGTACACGGAGACGAGTCGTATGACGTCTCACGCACACCGAGCCAAGAAAGTTGGCCACTTTTGTATTATACGATAGAAGCGTAAGGTTCAATTTAGACGCTGTCATATTTATGAGTCACGATGAGTCGCCCTCTCGGCGGTCGATCGGATGATCTCTCACTAAAACGACTTGCAGGGTATAGAGCGGCCGGTGGACGAGGACGAGCTGCTGGAGCCGACCCTCAACGGCGACCTCTCCGCGACGGGCTCGTCGGGGGAGGAGGGGGAGGAGCGGGAGAGTGGGGGGGCGCGCTGCGTGTGGCGCTCCCGCGCGCTGCACTCCGGCGCCGTCAACAGCATCGCGGCGCGCGGCGACCTGCTCGCCACCGCCTCCAGGTACCTGCCCCCCCCCCCCGCCGCCTGCGTCTCCTTCTCCACGAGTACTGCGCTACTCGTTCCTGTTTAAATCGCCCTTAATTGAAAAGCCGCGTTGACACGATCAGAGTCTGCTTTGATCGAGTGCGCGTGGATAAGAATGTTGTATGAACTCGATAGATCCGAGTCAACTAGGACCATGTTTTACTCATACAAGTTCATATAATTCGGCTCATCCGAGCGCATTCGGTCAGAGTATACTCTGATCGTGTCATCGCGGCTTAACGTCGGTTACAGTGATGGAACCGTGCGCGTGCTGCGATGGAGCGCGGCGCTGGAGCGGCTGGAGCCGCAGAGACGCATAGGGGGCGCCGAGGGGGAGAGGGAGGAGAAGGGAGAGGGGAAGGAGGAGGAGGAGGCGGAGCGCGGGTACCCGGTGCTGGCGGCGGACCTGGGCGCGGGGGGCGCGCTGCTGCTGTGCGGGGGGCTGGACGGAGCCGCACGGCTCCTGGACGTGCAGGTATACACGCGTACTGGTACATCTGAACATTCGTATAGGTTAAACGAATTGAACGAACGGCTTATAAAATACACTATTAGTTTTTAATTAGTAACGACATTTTAAGGGTGTATTCAGACCGTGAATCTGAACAACTTTCCCCAAAGAACATAATTATGGGTGGAAAAATTATAAAATAGTTCGGACCTCCCATACAAAAGTGCGAATCGGTCGATCGATTTTCTATGGAAGGTCCAAAAGTTTTTCTCGTTTTTTGACTCATGTTCCTCAGGGAAAGTCGTTCAAAAACACGGTCCGAATACACCCTTACAGTTCCGATACTAATTAAAAATTAGTGGTGCATACTAGCGTTCGCTCCGTGCTAAACCTTTGAGTCGAAAATACTAGAATCGTGTCTTGTGGTCGGTCTGTGCCTGCAGTCAGGCGCGACGCTGCGCACGCTGTCGCCGCGCGGCTCGGAGGCGGCGGGCGCGGGGGTGCGGGGGGCGCGCGTGTCGCCGCACCGGCCGGCGCTGCTGCTGCTCGCGACGGACACCGGCGCCGCGCCGCTCTGGAGCCTCGCCGACCCCGACCCCGAGCCCCTGCAGTGAGTGCCCGCGCCGCACCGCGCCGCTACTGCTCGTAGTACTCACTGACCGCGACGTGTCGCTCCCTGTCCGCAGCGTGTACTTGGGGCACGAGGCGGCGGCGCTGTGCTGCGCGTGGGGGGGGGCGGGGGGCGGTGTGCGCGACGGGGGGCGAGGCGGGAGAGCTGCGCCTGCACGCGGCGCCCCCGCTCCCCCGCACGCTGTGCCACGTCTCGGACGCGCACGATCTCGGTACGTGCTCTATTCTATTCCTTTCCATCACCGTCCAGCTGTTCCAGCTCTGCTTGTCCCTCCTATCTCTCGCCGAACGAGACAGCTTTTCGACTCTGGCGATGCCCGTCCACTCGACATTCTCACACACACAGTCACAGACGACCTGTCGATGCTTATTTTTCCCACCACTTTACCCATTATTATAAATCTGCAGCGGCTAGTCTCGTTGTGATTTTTCTCTTCTTAATTATTTGCAAAAGCTTCCGAGGCTTTCTGACTTCTCGTGAAACTTCCACATTGGTGACTCATCCGACTCGACACGACATTATACTATAATTTTTTTTTTATGGTTTACCTTATTTCTGGCGAGTAGCTTCCATAACAATCCATGCTTCGCAATCGTAAAGAACTATCAACATTTTTGCACGGAGTCCACTTTCGATTAGTTAGTATTTTTTCCAGTTTTGTGAACGACGCACGAATTATTCGTAGGTATCCTGATTATTACTCCAGCTTAGTTCGAATACGTATGTCAAATATAGATCGGCAAAGATTTTGTTTGGTCTTAGAAGCGCAGCGAAACATTAATCTATGGAGATCGGCTTATATGTTACTGGGTCATCCGCATCGTACGCATCACCTATGAAACGTCCTCAATTTCTTACTACATGTTTTTGCACTGCGGTGTTAAGATGTTTAGTGGTCGTTGAAACGTGTACCTACTCGTACGTACGCAGGGGTGCAGAGCTGCGACTTCGCGCCGTCGAGCAGCGCGGTGGGGCTGCGGGACGAGGACCAGCTGATGCTGGCCACCGCCGGGAGCGACTCCTTCGTCAAGCTGTGGCTCGTCGATCTCGACCAGGTCTCACACTCCTCATCTATCATAATTATAATACAACGGGTTCTCCTTACGTCACAGTCGTCGTGGGTTATGTGGGAGAATTCAGTCGATTAGTTAATTTTGAACCCGTTTTAAACATTTTCGGACTTCAATTCATTCAACTTTAATGGTAATACAGTAACTAATTCATATTACCTATATCCGTTAGTGACTCGATCTCGAAACTGGGCGAAAATGTGAGCGGTGGTATCTCAGAAGCGATTCAGGGATAGGTTCGGCGTGGAGCACGTCGGTGGCGAGTGGCATAGTTTTTCACTCGCCGTCACTCGTATCACACTATACGGTCGTACTTAACAGCCTGAATGAATACACCGGTGTTCGTGTCGCCGATTCGGTTAGCAGTTCAAATGTATAAGATGTGGTCGTCGTTCGTGTCGTCGCAGGACTGGAGCTCGGAGAGCACGGCGCGGGTGCGGCTGCTGCACAGCGTGGCGGCGCACGGCGGGGGCGCCACCTGCGTGCGGTGGGGCGCCGCGCGGGGGGGCGCACACACACACAGCACGCTGGCTAGCGGCGGCGCGGACCGGTGGGCGCGCGCGTGGCGCGTCACGGGCGAGGGCGTGCGCGCCGCCGGCGCCGTGCCCACCCGCGGCGCCGTCGCCGTCACACTCATAGGTATGTACACACACACACGCACACACACGCGCGCACAGCACGCTGGCTAGCGGCGCCGTCGCCGTCACACTCATAGGTATGTACCTATATTTAGTATTTATCTAAGCGACCAGCATTTTATCCTGTCATTAAAATTTACGAGCCGACCGATGAGTGATAGGAGTGATGTGTGCGCCGAGAGGTCTACTACTTTGATCCCGGTGAGAGGTGACGTTTCTGCTCAATTTAAGGTGAACCCGAATTCGATCTCTCATCTTATAAATCTCTTTCGATTTCTTTATTCTATTTCGACTACTTTTTCTTCCTATACTATATCAAAATTAGGATTTCACTCTTTCCTATTTATGTTATCTCTCAGTATTAGGAAAGAACGAGTCCGCATGATTTCAATGAATAAAATATCGATATTATTCTGAATATAGGCAGTGACCTGCTGGTGCTGGGCACGATGACCGGCGAGCTGGCCGTGTGGCGCCTGCCGCCGGCCGAGGGGGATGGGGAGGGAGAGGGGCGCAGGGGGGAGGAGGAGGAGGAGCCGGAGGGGGAGGAGGAGGGGCCGGACCCGCGGTGGTGGGGGGAGGCGGGCGTCGTGCGCTGGCTCAGGGAGTACGTGACGCGTGTGCCCGGTGAGTACTAGCTCCTCTCTCGTTAATTAGTCGAGGAAATACATACATCAGCTTCTTTGTAGGTATATTCATACTGTTTCGCAAATAAATCAGAGGGCCTACCATGAGTTTTCCCTGTATTTTACTACTGTAGTTACGTCGCCAATTCGTATGACAGAAATTAGTTCTCAACGTAACCACTAGGAGCGCTGTACGAAATTATTTACAAAATTGGTGAACGGTGAAAACTCACGGTAGACCCACAGATATAGTAGATTATACATCGAGAGCAGGAAAGTGAGAAAGGTCTCAGATGTCACGTCACGTCATCAACAAACATGTGATTTGAGTCCTTCTTATTTACTGCTCGAGGTTAGTATTTATATTTTTCTCCTCAATGGAGGTGGAAAGTGGCAACTTCGTTCAGTGCGGCGGGACGAAAGTCGTCGCTTTCCGCCCGGAGGGGTAAATATTATGAATATTATGGATGCAATCACGAAAGTGATCAGGTCGTGCGAGCGGCGAGGCTAGGACGTCAACCCGGGATAGCGACATTTAATACTAAATGCATTTGTCAAATTTAGTATTTTATTTCGTTCGTTCGCGCGCCAATAGAAAGAGAGCGGAAGCGTGATCGCGTCACATCACGCTATCGTGAGTCTGCGTACTAGCCCCGCAGGATATAGTTGTGATCGTTGATGTGGATGAGCCTCGTGTGCGGCAGGCTCGGCGGCGCGGCGCGGGCTGGAGGCGCGGCTGGAGGGGGCGGCGCGCGCGGGGCGCGTGTGCGGCGCGCGGCTGCTCGACGCGCCGCTCGACGAGCTGCTCGCCGCGCTGTGCGACGGTACCCAGATGCTACATCTTTACGCTCACGATGATCTATCTCTGTGGTCCGAGCCCCTCCGCGATATTACGTTTAAAAGCGGGTTAATTTAGATTTTTTTTTGTTACGGTTCGTACGGGATACAGGTTTTCCTAAAACGACCACGTGATAACACCGTGTATCTTTTTTTCTTTTTGAAAATATGTTCATGCCCTCCGTACACCGTGCACGTTAGGGTAGGCGTCCTCTAACTGTCCCTACCTGTGCCGTAGTAGAGGACTCTCGGACCGGTGGCCATAAATTTTTGCTCAGTATCCTTTCGGTACGGTTTAATTTAATTTAATTGGGCCCGTGTGGTGGAGCATTGCCCTCTCTCTCTCATCCTGATTTGCGATCGGAGGTTTGGAGGAAAAGGCAAGATCTTCCACGGGCTAGTTGGAATGCCCGGGACCGCGGTCCGACAGTTCTCAGTTGGATGTTGTATATATGCAAAGTCTCTTGATAATTTCGATAATGCGATTCAGTGATTGGTTGTTATTCGTAATGAGCTGTGATGCGTTGGACAGATCCATATTGTGATTGGCCGTCTTCTGTGTGACGTGCTAGGTCGCATGCGCTGACTTAAATAGATTTCTGTTTGTTTTACATCGACTCCATCGATGTGTTCGGCATTGATGCTTAGTCAGCTCTCTCGTAGCTCCGCTACAGAGGTTTTCACCCTGCAGTGAAATCCTGTAGACTATAACTCAAGGCTGTATCGTGTTGGCTATCGGCTTCGCAATAGTCGTTCTTTCGGGAGTAGGTATGCACCGTGCTCCATAGAAGGATGCATCGACACATGGAGAATAACGATTAATTTCTAAGTTAATCCATTTTAACTTTTTGAAAATTTTTGTTGGCAATCTCGTTTTATAAAAATGTTGATATCCTACCTATCCTGCAATTAGTCCGTAAGTTTTCCTAAACTGAATAAAATAAAATACATACACGACATAATAACACATTCTAGACATGGAGAATGAAACCGAGGAGGGCGATGAGAGCTCGGAGGGCGAGAAGGTCGAGGAGGCGCGGGAGCACGAGGCGGGTGCCGTGCGGGCGCGGCTGCGCGAGGAGCTGCGCTGGCTGCGCAGAGACAAGCCGCGCGACGGTCTGGTGAGTGCCGACACGAGCGAGCTCTATTATTATGACACAATCTTTGTTCCTAAATGAGACCCGTATTTAGTACGATCTTCTTCTTATCGAGTGGGCTGCGAGCCCCGCTGTCAGAGTTTATTCAAACCGCCTTACGGCCTCTGACGTGGTTTTTATGTAACGACTTCTACCACCAGAGATAGTAGCCGGGACCGACGGCTTAACGTGCCATCCGAAGCACGGAATCATCTTTCTTTTCAGACAGTCAGGTGATTCAGCCTGCAATGTCCTAACCGACTAGGGAAAAACGCACAAAGTGACATATCACTAGGTGTCCCCCGTTGGAATCGAACCCACGACCTCCGTGTCAAGAGCCAATGTTCTTAACCATTAGACCGGAGGCAGTTTAGTACGATATAGATACAGGTGACGGGAAGGCCGGCCGGCGGATATCGAGGAGAAACGGAACCGATGAAAAAGTCTCACCGCACCCCAGTCGCAAACTGGCTTTCCGTTAATCGTGAGACCGCGGGAAAGTTCAATATTGGCCGGTCGCTCCACGTGGTGTGCGTCTAGTGCCTACCCGAGCCTAATCTTAAGTCAAATAAAAGTCACACTAATCTACATTAATGAAGTCACTACACGCCAAATCGCGGCACATGTAGTGTACTATCGGGAGTCCTCCAGTGTGATACAGCAGCTAGTCCTGTGTCCGCAGGAGTGGGAGGCGCCGCACGGGCTGCTCTGCGCCGCCTCGCACCGCGTCCTGCAGGCGCCGGTCCGCGCCGCCGACGGGTTCACGTACTCGCGCGCCGCGCTGCACGAGCACCGCCAGGCTACAGGTACGTGCTGCACCGACGGGTTCACGTACTCGCGCGCCGCGCTGCACGAGCACCGCCAGGCTACAGGTACGTGCTGCACCGACGGGTTCACGTACTCGCGCGCCGCGCTGCACGAGCACCGCCAGGCTACAGGTACGTGCTGCACCGACGGGTTCACGTACTCGCGCGCCGCGCTGCACGAGCACCGCCAGGCTACAGGTACGTGCTGCACCGACGGGTTCACGTACTCGCGCGCCGCGCTGCACGAGCACCGCCAGGCTACAGGTACGTGCTGCACCGACGGGTTCACGTACTCGCGCGCCGCGCTGCACGAGCACCGCCAGGCTACAGGTACGTGCTGCACCGACGGGTTCACGTACTCGCGCGCCGCGCTGCACGAGCACCGCCAGGCTACAGGTACGTGCTGCACCGACGGGTTCACGTACTCGCGCGCCGCGCTGCACGAGCACCGCCAGGCTACAGGTACGTGCTGCACCGACGGGTTCACGTACTCGCGCGCCGCGCTGCACGAGCACCGCCAGGCTACAGGTACGTGCTGCACCGACGGGTTCACGTACTCACTGACTGAATTGACTACTACGAGTACTTTCATCTGAGTAAGTAACCGAGCGTGCCTACTTAGTGCAGGAAAAGTAGCCTATTTCGGAGGCAACATTTTGTACATCAATGAAAATTTGTTTTTTAACTTTATCTTGGCACTAGAAATGAGGATCTGCAGAGTCCACTCAAAATTTTACATTTTCCGCATTTTAGTGCCTAGATAAAGTTAAAATTGGTTTTTAACTTTTTTGTTTCATTGATGTACACATTTTGCCTCCAATGGGACATTATTTAGTTTACTTTACCTGCACTAACTGGCACATCTCACCTATATCAGGCAAATCCGTGTAGTGTAGTCGAATAAGACGATGGTCGTTGGTGAGTGAGTAATTTATACTTTAAATCTTGTTATTCCCCAAATTCAGGCAGTGTTTATGGAAATTATGTCTGTTGCGTCACTTCACAAACATTAAGTATAACACCAATAGTAGATTACACACCGAGGACAGGAAAGTAAGAAAGGTCTCAGATCTCATAAACTTGTGATTTGAGGCTTTCTTATTTACTGTCCGAGGCTAGTATACTATTTTTCTCTTCGACAAAGGTGGAAAGCAACGACTTCGTTTAGCGCTGCGGAACGAAAATTGACGCTTTCCGTCCGGAGGGGAGAAAATATACCTAAATGCGACTTATGTGTAAATATTTCTATGCTCCATAATCTCATAATCTGTCTTTCTTAATATTATGGTTACAGCTTTTTAAGGGGATGATCGGATCATTAAACTGAACAACATTTTATGGGACCGACATCGAAATCGCAATAAAGATAATCAACTTTTACATACAAAACTGCAAACCTATTCGACCCAAATGTACGGGACAACAGATGTTTTTTTCGCGTTGGTTTCATTGTGAAAGTTGTTCATTAGATAGTCTGATCATCCCTTTAAAAGCACATATAGCCTAATTAATAAGAAAGGCCCTATATATTCCTATAAACGGGCATAAAATCGGTGACCGGAAATGATTATCGACTGCCACATAGTGTCAGCTCAGTAACAAAATCTCCTCGGCAGATGATGCCGTGTCGCCGATGACGGGCCGGCGCATGCGCAACGCGCGCGTCTCTCCCAACTACAAGCTGATGGCCGACCTGCGCGCCTTCCTGAGGGAGCACGAGGGGGAGGGGGAGGGGGAGGGGGAGGGGGAGGACGACGAGTAGCTACCCACCGAGGTGCCTTCATACTGCTGTGATGTTGACGTTGTCACGTGACCCTACTATTGATAATATAATAATGACACATCGAAAATAAAATAGCTATTCGGTTTGGTAAAACGCCAACTCCGTCTTTGACGTGGCGCCGACGCATCATGAATCTGTTACACTTTACTCTGCGTGAACGAATCATTAAGCGTAGAGGTATCCGTTTCTATATCTTCGATGTATAATATCGCGTGTCGAGGAGATGTCGGGTTAAATAAGAATAAACGCTTTATGGAATGTTTCAACGATCTCATTTTATTAGTATCACTTACATATATATATTTACAAGTGAGGCAGTAACAGTGTCGTCTAACGGAACAGACGTCGCCCGGAGCCCGGGGCGGGCGTTGGTCGCACACTCACGGACTTCGTTTAAATGTATCGCCAAGTCGTTCTTTAAGTTCAATTTTAGTTTCTCTGCTTTCGATGCGTACTACCAGTGAAATGTTGCGACCAACGTTCCGCATATGCATAAAATTATAGATAAAACCAACAAACACTGACAATCTGTACACGCAACAAACAAACAAAATATTCAAACTTTTTGAGGACTAAAATCAACGAAACATTTTCTCGATGACATTATGATGTTTACATTACAAGAACTCGGCTATCATCTGAGGTTCAGATAAACAGTACAGAATGTCAGTTAAATAAAATACATCATCGCGCCGTCACTCGCCGCTAGTAGTGTGTTGTTGTGCCCAACACTGAGACGAGATACTCTCAAACATCTCATACTTAACATTCGTCACGTCACGCGTTTCGTGACATATTACTGACATAAACATATTACTGGTCGTACACGGATGGTCCGTCAGGCACACGGGCGGAGTGACGGACGCAACGATTGATATATGAGGACGGGTCGAGTCGCTGGTTCAGCTGTGTGTGAGTTACATTATTTACAAACGTACCGCACGAGCCGGTCCGTGGCCGACACGGTGGAGCGGCGGGTAGTGGAGTAGAGGAGCGGTAGTGGGGGGGGGGGAGCCAGCGACCCGCCCGGCGCGCTGTCAGTACGAGCAAAGTAACAACAACTGTACACAATTCCTTCCCAAGTTTGTACTGTTAACAAAGAGCGGAGAGTGTTCGATGTGTGCGCGGGCGTGACGTCACGCGCGGTGCGTCGCGCCGTGACGTCACGCGCGCCCGACGCGACCCGCGTCACTCACGTAGCCTATTAACGTTAATTATAATAATATTGTATTAATAATGTTTATGTACAATTTTACAAATGACGCCGGCGGCGCGTCGCGAGGCGGCCGGTCGGACCGCGCTCGCGCCGCGCCGCGCTATGTACACGTCTCGCCTCCCCTTATATAAACTTTAGTACCGATACAAATAATTTCGTAATATTCTTTCGATCGAATCCTCACACCGTTCATATCACATCGCGCTCGGCCGAGAGCGGCGCCGTTCGGCCGCGATCACGCTCGCTATCTAATCGATATAATATTTGAATTTTTACAATAGAGTTTAATCTTAGCCCGCCGGGCATCGCATGCCCGACGGTGGACGTCTCACTGGCGCGGTCACTCGCACACTGGCGCACTGGCGCGGCTCACTGGCGCGGCTCACTGGCGCACTGGCGCGGCTCACTGGCGCCTCACTCCGGCGGACAGTCAGTGGGCACGCGAGCTCTCACGACGCTATTTGGGTTCGTCCTCGTCGTGGCACATCAACCTGCAACCCACACAAACACGCATATTATTGTACAACAATAGTACCTACTAAGCCTTACACATTTTTACAAGAGTACAAACAAGTGTCGTCTCATAATAATTTCTATTCTTCTGTATTCACGGAGACAAAAGGACAATTATTAACAGGCTCTCGGAATGCCAGAGGATCCGTGCCAACCGTTTTCAGTAGATCATGTATACAAGGTGTTTCATAACATAAGTAAAAATAAATATTCAAAACTCTTAAGGGGGTTGTTCAGACCGTCAAACTGAACAACTTTCTCTATGGGACCAACATCGAAATTGCAAAAAAAAAATCTGCTGTCGAATACATTTGAGTAGAGTAGGTATTGCAGTTTAGTATGCAACAGCAGATTTTTTTCTGCTCCGATCAGTTTTCTCCCATAGTAAAAGTTGTTCAGTTTGATGGGTAGACTCTTAATGATACTCCACCCTGTATACAAATTATTCCTCTAACTTGAATAGTGTTATTAAGGCTCTGTGATATGCTCGTCTAATAGGCGTGACAAGGTATGTCGTACGAACTCGTTCCGTCCTTCACAGCATCGTCCGAGCGCGTCGGTTCAGTTGCTCGTGACCATTGAGGTACTATGTTAACTAGAGAAGCTACCGAGAAGTAATGTTTTGTAGCACGCGTTAGGGTGCACGCGCTCTAACTCACTTAGCCTGTGCCAGGCGCTCGTCGCCCAGCACGCGCCCCGCACTGCTGATCATGGTGCACAGATTTTGTTAGCGATGTCTGCTCTATACATAATTACTCAATGCTCGTGACACGGTGAGGAGGCTACTCACGGGAACAGTATCGCTAGAGCGGCGAGCAGCGCGGCGCGCAGCACGGCGGCGCGCGAGGGCAGCAGCAGCAGCAGCAGCAGGGCGGCCGGCAGCAGCGCTAGGGCCGGTGCTCCGGCGCGCGGCGCGGCGTTGCCGTGCTGCATGGCGGCGGGCTGCTCGCCGCTCAGCACGTGCAGCACGACGCTGGCCGAGTCCAGGTTGGAGGGCGAGCACGAGTAGTTGCCGGAGTCCTCGCGCCGCGGGTTGTAGATTATCAGGTTGCCCACCTGCGACATAGACACGTGTCACTACGACGCGACGGTTCCGCCCGTGGTGCGGTCGGCGCGACGGGCACGGCGGGCGTGGTTCAGACGTACAATATACGACCAGATTATTTCGTTTCCATAGATGACGTAGGAGACTACATAGAGATATTTGGTGTTGTGACCGAAATATTATCAGAAGCGAACAGAAGATAGGTATCTTCTGAATGAGAAATTAATTGGCTCGGCCTCGTCACAACGATAGCATCTGGTTACAACGAAACATTTCACAATTTGAGACAACATATTATCCTAAAACTTAAATCGTGCCAGGAGGTAAATGCTTAATGATTACACCCTCAAAAGTTGATTGATAATGTTTTTGAGGATCTTGGAAGGTACGTACGGTGGTGTCAGGCGCGAGTCGCTCCATGCGTATCTCGACGAGGCTGCGGTCGTAGTTGAGCACGCGCTCGTCGTTGTGGTACCAGAAGATGTAGGCGGGCTCCTCCAGCGCCTGCGTGATGACGCACTTGAGGCTCACCGTGCTGCCGGCCTTCACGTACAGGTCCGACTCACCGACGATCTCGATCTTTGGCACTGTAATAAATGTTCACAGGGGGCTCTAGTAGTGATTCATCATGCTATTACAACACTTGATATGATAAAAGAGTTTTAATAAAACCAGGTATAAATTAATGCAGAATTTGAAAACTGTTTAGTAGAAATTCCATATCCGAAATGACATACATACAAACTAAAATATCGAATGTCACTTTACTTGTCAGAAAGAAAATCAAAGAGTTAGATCTCCACATAATTGGTAAGCACAAAATGATAGAAAAGTACTGAAATCTTATCAAACCTGCCTGGTTAAGAAATCTGAATTCATGCTCTTCTGTCAAGTAAAGAGAATGGCTCTTAAACAGGTTGATAAGATAAGATAAGATAAGATAAAACTTTATTCATTAAAAACAGTACACAATACATAAAAGTGAACAAAACAAGAAATGATACTATAAAATTGAAAACATTAATGATGGAGGAGGATGGTTGATGTGGTTGTATAATGCGGTACGATGTATTGTAGTGTAGTGAGTGACTCACCGACTACGTTGAGCTGCACGAAGTGGCTCATCTTGGGCTCGGTGCCGACCTGACACTCGTACACGCCCGCGTCCCGCGCCTGCACGTACTTCACCTGCACACACACACACACACGCGGTCAGCGCCAGGGTCATGTCACCTCAATATCTCAGCACACCGAGGCGAATTATGAGTGGCTTACACATTGGCCACCCCCTCATTTACTGCATGGTGGTTGATGGAAAATAGTGGCACACGAAGAGAGCCTCCACCACGATGGAAAGTCAAATTCAATGACATTCCATAGCCTCAAAAAAGATAGAATATGCTTGTCTACGCTGCATTTCATTCATATGTTACGCGTATATGGATGGTTTAAACACCTCTCGCTGTATCGGATGAGTATGAACTGAACGATGAACCATTTGTGTAAACACGCGAGTCATGACACGCCACGGTCCGTTTGATATGCGCTCGAAAAACCGACAAAATCGATGTTTTCCGCCGTGTTCAACCAGCGCCGGCCGTTGCGCCATTAAACCCAGTACATTGCGTTCAATGTCGGTGTAGTGGGCCATCAACTGTGTACTGTGTAGTTCACGAGGACAATCAATGTCGTGTGGTGTGATATGTGGATACCTGTAGCGTCCAGGTGTCGGTGGCCTCGACGAGGAAGGCCTGGAAGCGCTCGTCGGCGATGAAGGTGAAGCGGTCGACGGTGAGGATGTGCGCGTCGCGGCGCCTGATCCACGACACAGACTTGTTGCTCAGCTGACGCACCTGAAATGTACCGATCGAACTAGTTACGTTCTGCGACTTGTGGCTTAATAGTGACAATGCAGTGGGATATTGAGATAGAAATGTCGAGGGATTGTAATAGTAGAGAGTAGTTTAGTTTAATAGTTTATTAGGTACACCAACGACACATTCACAAATTTGACGTAGTTACTGCGGGATAGTGATATAATGAGATGGATATTTAGAGATATAGTTGTAGTAGGGTATTAGAGCAGTCGGATTTTGGACCGAGAGTTTAGTAAGATATCGTTATTATCCGTATCATTTATCTCATGTAAGACTTCTTCCATCCACTGGTTGTCTGGAAGAAATCACTTTTAGTGATAAGGCCGCCTTTTGTACCCTTCTTGTTCGTGTATGGGTCATTATTTGAAACCTCGAAAATGGTGGTCACACGGCTATAAATCCTAAGATATGAAAGATACAGCATTCAAACAAATTTTATACGTTTCATCATTTATTAATCTATCTGGCACACTTAATTATTTCATCAAAATAAATAAAACTAATAACTTAAAACTTCGTCCGAACATTGAAAACGGGGTGAATTTGGCTATTCTTCGAGTGTCCCACGCTCCTCTCGCGTAAAACAATCGCATATAACTTTTTAGTTTATTGTGTTACATATAAGTTTTGCATATCAAAATAATTGTCAAGAGTTATTTTATTCATTTCTTATTTCTATTTGTAGATTTAAAAGTTTGTTTAAGATTTAGAAGCCAATATGTGTTGGTCACACGATTTCATGATTTCTGGGAGCGCAGGTTTAAACGCTTCGTATGTATACAAATTACAACCTATTAGTAAGTTTATTGTTTTAACAGACACGGAAATATATCCCAGAATTCAATATTTAATGCAATTTGAGGCTATATACAATGTGTATTCAGATATAAAAGCTTATCTCCGGAATCAACTTTTTATTCACCTATTTAGGTAAGTTTCGTGGACACTGTATTAAATAGAAAGGATGCATTGTTTTTTATTATTGTTAACTTTTAGAAGTGCTAATATAGGCGAGATTATCCTAAGGTATTGATCCTTTGAAATTAAATTATAAATAAGGAGTAAATTGTAAAAACAGTCAAAAATCGTAATTTCCGTGGCGTAATTTTCGTGGAATGTTGTCCACGAAACTTACTATTCATCCCACGAAAATTATTACCCACCTGTTTTGAGTGAATTTAATCATGAAATATAGAATTTCTTTGTGAATTTGGGTAATTGATCGATTGTTTAAATGTCTATTATGCTTTATTTGTCGAAATGGTAGTTTAAAATTGAAATCTGTCTCTTCAAAGTACCATAATGATTATCAAACTGACATGGCATTTTACTTATCATACTTGTCTTATAAAAGAGTTCCGTGACTAACTGACTGACTAAAGAAAAGTTTATTTGATGACGGAGTAGTAAGAGTAATCATCATAGCGCATTTTGATCCGCTGAATCTTAGCTTAGTGCGTATACGTGGGATATAAACCAAGAAGGGGTGGTATCCCGCGGTATCTGGAAGTCCGATATTAGAAAGGAGACGGCTGGATGAGCTCAACATGCAGCTCTTGTGCACACTCGCCGATGTACAATCTGTAGAAGACCGACAAGCAGGCTACTCTGCGGCGGTGGACTAGGCTAAAGCTTGGTTTCTACCAGCTTACTGTCACCAATGAGCCTCCTGGCTCTGCGTTCAACCGAGTCGAGAGCGTCTAATTGATTCTTAGCTGAGCCATCCCACATGTGGCAGCAATACTCCATACACGATCGGACCTGAGTTTTATACAACATTAAGAGCTGTCCAGGAGTGAAGTACCGCTTCACCTTGTTTAAGATGCCCAGCTTTTTGGCTGCAGTTTGAGCCTTAGACTCGATATCAGCGCCAAAGTTGAGTTTCGTAGTCAACCTCATGCCCAGAAGCTCAAGACTGTCGGAAACAGAGACAGATGTACCCCAGAAAGTAGGAGTCCGATGAAACGCTCCTTTTGGCGGTGAACAGACAAGCCTGAGTTTTGGTGGCATTGAAGTTGACTAGATTATTGTCACCTCACTGCGAGACAAGACTTTAAGTCAAGTTTGACTTTAAGTCACGTTCTACGAACGTATTTCATCCCCGCTGGCCCCAACGCCGGATATATATCTCTCTGTGATAGTACTGTCATCTGCATACCCAACAATACCTGACACAAGGAGGTCATTGATGTGTAGCAGGAAAAGTGTCGCAGAGAGAACAGACCCCTGAGGAACCCCAGCATCAATTGCCATGAGGTCAGAAGAGCAGCTGTCAATGACAACTCTAATCTACCGTTCACTCAAGAAATCAGATATCCAGCTGCTGAGATCAGCGGGGATGCCATAAGCAGGCAGGCCTAGTGCTAAACCGTGTTTCTCGATGGCCTCGCCCCAGCAATGCGTGACATACACAAGAAGATCCCCAGTCGAGTGCCCCCGGCAAAAGCCATATTGACGATCACTGAGTAGATCATTATCTTCTAGGTATGTCAGCAACTTACTGTTAAGTACTCTTTCCATGACTTTACAGAGAATGGAAGTGATGGCTATTATAGGTCGGTAGTTGCAGGGGTCGGCACGACTGCCCTTCTTGGGAACCGGTTGCACATTCGCAAGCTTCCAGGATTTTGGCACCGTTCTTGTTGTGAGAGAGAGGCAATACAGGCGTGTTAAAACAGGAGACAAGTCACGCCTGACTTGCGCCTATTGTGCGCCCACAATATCACAGCACTCTTGCAGGTATGCCATCAGGACCACTTGCCTTATTCACATCCAGACTACGCAATGCTCTGCGGACCTCTTTCGTGTGTATTGTGATCCGGCATCGAAGAATCACAACGTGGGATGGTTGGTGGCTGTTTGGCACCAGCTTTCAGACGTGAATTGCTCGCAAACAGAAAAGCACATAAATTCTCTTCCTCAGTTGCGGAGTGAGCCAGCGACCCATCATGTTTCTGCATGGGAGGCTAAGTAGGACGGCAGAAATTGATTTAGACCGATTTTGAAAGCGACCAGAACTGTTTACTACCAGAGGGGTAAATTGCCAGTCTGACTCCAATGTGACTGACATGATCGAATCGAGCCTTCCGGATCACCCGTTTGCTGACTTGGCGGCAGAATTAAAGTCCCTCTTCTTCGCGCGGACCCTTCGTGCTCTAACTTTGCGGTCGCGAGCTTGGACCCATGCTTGGTAGGCGGATTCCTTTCGAGCCTCAGCGCGAGCACAATCCGCATTGTACCATCGTTGGGCTTTGTGACCGAGTGCGATGTCGGAGAATGGAATATAATATTCCATTCCCTGCCGAATCACATCCGCAACCACATCAGCGGAACAGGCTGGGTCACTCGAAGAAAAACACACTTGCCGCCATAGATAAGACGCAAAGAAGTCTCGCATCTCATCCCAATCTGCCGATCCGTATAGCCAGACTCACCTCGTGCCCATAGGGCTGTCATCAGGAGGAGAGCAGATCGACACGGATTTTCGCTTCTTGAACTTATGATCCAACGAGTATCCTGGGTAGTTGAGGTGCGCCGTGTCAGACGGGGTTGCTATCTGCGTCTCCGTTAAAAAGAATAGGTGTGGCCTTTTAGTGTCAAGGTGGTGGTGGACCGGATCGATATTTGAGTGCAAACCTCGTATGTTACTGAGGTGCACTTTGAGTGGGAGAAGTGCAGCCGTTTTGTAACCTTTTTCTTCTTTTTCACTTTTCGATTCATAATTTTGTAGTGAATGGTGGAGACGTGGAAAGAAAGTCAAGACGCTCCTCAGATACCCTGATGGACCTCTTGGGCTCGACTGACTGCTGGGAAACTCACTTGGCGACTGCGGGGACGCCAGAATCCCCCCGCAAAGGCCACCGGGCCCTCCCTTCCAGTCGCCAACTGGCACGGTGGGGCTTTGCGGGATTTTTCGCTATTTGTGTGGGGCAGCCTTTCACACGTGGCTAACGCACTACTTGGCTAACCCCCTACTAACTTCGGTCGGCCAACGAATGTCACCGTTCTTCAGATCCCGCTACCCTCCAGAATGAGTTTCCCGGTACAGTGTTGCTCAGAGGCCAAGACCGGTTCCAAACAGCGCAAATGACACCTACACACCGACGGAACGCAGCAAGCTGCTTGGCGTCAGACTCCAGCAGGAGGGTGGGCGCAAACCAGGCGGCTCCTTGCGGAGCCTACCACCGCTGTGGGGGATCATTCAGCCGTCACCACAAACTTGGTAGTATGTGGTAGCGTTGCCCGGGGTGGACCGCTAAGAGGTAGATCCCCAACCACCCCCCAAAGCTTTAAGGGAAAGCTCTTATATTTTTAAAGTAAAGGTACACTAAAGGTGACCCGATGCATATTGACCTTCTTATTATTTAGCACATAGGCAATTGCACCCTTTGTACGTTCAGACATGTGAACAGCCATGTCCCAGAACCCGATTTAGAACAGACCACCCATCATATTCAATGGGAATGTGAACTTTGGCACGGCGACTGCCAGACCATGCTTGACTCAATAAAATTGTTTTCTGGTGTCCCTTAATACAGGGATCTTGATGCAATTAGGGATAACTTCGGCTTCGGTGCGTTCAGATGTTTTTGCCATACTTATATAATATATTTGAAAGAAAACTAGGTCTAAAATTTAATTAGGTTTATTTTCTTCTTTTGGTTTTATAATGGTGATTCATTGGTGCTATTGCGAAAGGGCTTTCAACTCTGCCATAAAATTATCTCTGGAGCTGGCTTAATAATAGCCATGATTTTGTTATTGATGTTTCCTGTTTGTAATGCAGGGAAGTCCGATACTTATTTTTCCTAATTCTGTAGCTGACTAAATTAATTGCGGGTCGCCAGCTAAAGAGTCATCAGTGTCTAGTGTTATGAGTGGTCGCCGCTGTTGATCCTGGTTTACAGAGTTACAGTGGTGGAATATTTGGTGGTCTTACGGGTAAAAACAAAGCCGGTTCCCTAACGGTGTGATAGAAAATAATTATATCTATGACCATCCTCACTCAGTCTCTGCCTGCTATCTGTCTCAGATTTTCAGTCCAAGTAGTGGGCGGTAGGGCGGCGTCCTACTATATACTATGGTAACCCGTGCATGATCTCCATTCTCAAAACATGACTCTCCAATTCTGTGGGTCCGGTGAATAACGGTCTAACTCAACTTAGATCCAAAATGAGTTTTTAAGGCCATAATACTCAATTTTTTTTTGTCTACAAAATGGTGTTACTGAAATATTCATACCTTTAATAATTCCAGAGATAGACTTATTACAAAACGATTTAAGTCCATTTTTTTATCGTGCACAATGGTTGAAATACAGTTATATCATAAAACCAATATAAAATTAGGTGAACATGGATTTATTTCGACTTAAATCCTTCGTCACAATTTATTTTGTTTTGTGAAATATGATTTATCTGAGTTAAATAAAATTTCAAAAACCTTAATAGTTAATACCTACATAAAAAATCAAGTTTAGATCATGAATAGGATGCGCGTTTGATAGCGGGCTAAGTACGGAAACTGACATCATCTGGGACTGGGGAGAACGCTATACATCTCACTAAAAATGTATGTCGAAAAAGTGAGTTAAACCGTCTATCACCAAATATTTTCTTTTATGTAGTGAGAATAAGAATCACTTAGTATGAATACAATCTGGCGATTTTTTTAAAGGATGGTACTGTTAGATTGAACTAAGTGATAATGTCAGGTCTTTTTTTAGCTAGGGATTGCCGAACCGCACTTCAAGCATAATTCATAATAATAATAATTCATTTATTCATTGTAGATTGCACATGTTACATAAGATGGTATAATTAGTTTGTGGTACAGCAATCTGCCTCTTCGAGGCATTCAATGTCATATAATTGTTATTGTCATAGGCTTGTACATAGAGTGGTAAAGAAAGAACCTGTTGTTTATTCTTTGAAATTAAATTATTTTTTTCATTAAATATCGTATATTTTGTATAATAACAACACTGCAAAGCGAACCGGATATCAAACGTGTATTAATATGACAATACACCAGACTGGTCATAAAATTTTGAGGCACAGAATCGTGAGTTCTAACTTGATAAGTTTTTAAGCATGCGTCGCTTTAGAATTGGTTATTGTATTGTTTTTAGAATGGTTTTTTGTTTAATATTTCACTTTCCAGCGTTACTGATACCACGCGGCGTTACCCACGTCGCGAAATTTGCATCTAAGCTAGTGTTACCCATAAAAAAATATACATATATATGATAAAATTACTTATAACGAAATGAATATTTTTCCTAGAAAATGTCTAATTTTTGTGTCATTTAAGTATAATGCTGAATATGGTGGATATTAAAAGCTTAAACAGTGAGCTTAGAAAGTACATTTTGCAAGTGTTTGTTATATTTTTCCACAAAAATAATATTAAATATTCGATTTAAATCTATACGCACAAAATGTTACCTTTGTAAAAAATAATTTAACTCAAAAAACACTTTGTAATTTTGTGATGAGCTTGTTTTACCTAAATAAAACTACGTTTATCAATTCGTTTTGATTCAGTTTACAAAGTTAGTTTTCCGGTGGTGTGTATTAAAGAAAGGGATGGAATTAAAATGAAATTAAAAAATAACATAATCCATTTCACACCAAGGTTATTGTGAAGTGTAAAAGGCCCTAACTCAATTTAAATCAAAATGTAACGTATTTTTATTAGTGTCAAAAGGTTTAATTCAACTTCTGAACGAAATATCTCCAGCACGGTAAGTATTTCATAGACTAAACCATATACTAATAAAAGAACATAAAAATATCTAGAAGACACAGTGATTAGCTTGCAAAAATATGAAATGGTTTTCGAGAAAATAATTTTTTATACCAAAAAATTATGTTTTTAGGCTCTCCTGTAAAGTTGCATTTTTTGAGTTGGACCGTTATTCACCGGACACACAGAATTCATTTTCATTCCCCCATCATCAGTTCATTGACATTATAGATAATAATTATAACCAGCCCATTCCAACTTCAGTTTGCTAATGATACAAAACGAATGATAAACGATGGCATAAGAATCAGCTTCCCGAACAAGCTGGGTTCCAAAAAGGCTTCAGCATTCGTGGACTATGAGAAAGCCTTTGATGAGTGATTGTTTGAAAATGAACATTGACTAGACGAGGATCATGTCCTGTCCATGTTCTACCTACTCTCCTGTTAAGATCGGAAAATCTGTGCTTGAGTTTGTTAACAACTAATACACCAAGAACCAACTTTCAAATCAAATAAAATATAATTTATTCACACAAAAACATAAGCAGAAAAAATACGGAGAGAAAATACAACAGGCACAAAATAATGTGGTCTGACTACTAATAAGCAATTTCTTCCAGACAACCTTAGGTTAAAGAAGATAGTAAACAATATTATGCAGTTAGGTAAGTCAAATTTCGAGACTGAGGTCAAGCGTCAAATTGGGCGGCTGGACAGCATTCAGCTACATAATATTATCTTCTAATCCTAAATAATGCAGCATCTCAAGAGGACTGATCAGTGTATTCTGCCAGTGATGACATACGGAACTGAGACGTGGTGACGTGGTGGCTTACTATACGATATGAGATACTCAGAGGTCAAAGAATTGCAGAAAAACCAAGGTAGATGACAAAATCCGAAGAATTGCTAAACTCAAGTTACAATGGGCTTAATCGTAGAATAGAGCACCGATGGGGACGAAAAGTTCTCGAGTGTTGATCGCGTACCAGAAGGCGTTGCATGAATAAGGTGACGAGTTCGTTGGTCACCGGGTGGTGAAGGTTGCGGAAACCCATTGGATGAGGACAGCGCAGGACCGGTCGTTGTGGCAATTTTTGGGGGAGGCTAATGTCCAGCTCGTCTTTCAGCTGAGGCGATAGTGAAAAATGTTGAATTAAAAATTGAAAAATTCGAATGGTGAATTTGAACGCGATGGATGTGAGATCGGTATGCCATAGCGCGATCTAACTTTACACATAGGTATTTGATCGTATCCAGGTAAAGAGATTACGGCTACCACTAAAAGGTTCTTCTTCTTATCGTGTGGGCAAGCCCTGGTGTCAGAGTTTATTCAAAGTGCCTTACAGCCTCTGGCGTGGTTCTTATGTAACGACTACTACCAGAGATAGTAGCCAGTACCAACGGATTAACGTGCCATCTGAAGCACGGTATCATCTTTCTTTTCAGACAATCAGGTGGAGTCAGCCTACAATGTAACTAACTGGGGAAAAACGATAGGCGTTCCCCGTGGGAATCGAACCCACGACCTCCGTGTCAAGAGCCTAATGCTCTTAACCATTAGAGGCAGGTACTATAAGGATTATACGACCGAATATCCTGACCTCCCTCCCTATCAGCTCCGAAAGAACCCAGCTACATTTTTTCCTCTGATTTTACTCTCCATTTTTGTAACCTGGCGGTGTCTTGGAAACAAGAAAGGTACCCAAGTTCTAGCGGAGAAGCAAGGGGCAACGCAGAGTCTGCGAAGACAGATATCGTAACATGCCAGGGATGCGAGATGTCGTTGATGAAAACGGAGGATTACTCAATCTTCTGAACAAACTTCATGAACAAGATAGAGCTTTGAGGAACTCTGGCTATACGGCTATAATTATCATACTGGTGATTTACGAACGTGTTGCGAACGAGATGATCGGTCAACGTACTCACCGCGTTGCGGCGTAGCGAGCTCGCGATGGGTGCGTAACGAACTCATTGCTTCACGGCGGTGCGGGCACTATGTTGTAAACTCGAGTAGAAAATGACAACGCCATAAAGTACCTATCCTTTTTACTATTATAGATTCAGAACCCAAAAAAAGTACCTTATATTAGTAATGACGAGCCTTTGTTCAGGTGACACTGATAGTTAAAGCAGTGTGTCCTCATGTTGTAGGTCTTTTTGGATCAGGAGAACGACTCGTAAAATTTAGGACGTGCGAGGCATTCGCAGGTTTTACCGAAATTGTTAATGATAATTTTGATTCGTTTGCAAAAAAGCCTTGCCTTTGAAGACAACAAATTGCTCTTCCTTAACATACCAGGCTCCAATGGACACCTCGGGACCATCCAGTTTCGCAGAAGAGCGAAGAACTTTATGGACTTTCTCAGACGTCATCGATGACAAAAAGTCCTCATTTTAGTGGGATTTCTTTTGACTGTAACGTTACAGGGCATCATTACTAAAATCGGGACGCCCCTTCATTTTAACGACAAATTATTGTCACACCAACCATCTTATGACGAATATCCTTTTAATAAATAGGTCTTCACTCCATTCACAGGCACCTTCAAAACCACAAGTCCATTGCTACTTCGTTTTACCTCTAAAGTGCTATCCTTGATCTACTTAGACAGAATTACGGCCACCTATTAGTTAGTACTAGGAGGGCCCATGTCGGTCAGGTCAAAGCCGATCCCAGCTCTTCAGGGCCAGTTCTCCATCTAGTCTCGTACATGATTGGCAGTTTCCCTCCCAACAAAAGAGATAGAAAATTGAATGCGTAGGTAACTACTTTGTGTGAAAGGTGACATGTGTGAGTAAGAAAGGATTTAATACAGTGTCGCTAGGTTTCGTCTCAGCAAATGCAAATTTTTATAGAAATGTAGGTACGAATACATTCACAAAAAATCTGTCCACTTAGGTGAAACTTATTACCTCTTAACACACTTTATTTTTTATGTGTACACTGTACAATCAATCCAGGAACTTTACTAAATAGTGGAAAAGCTAGCTTGGCAGGTTTAGCCATTGTAATGTAAATAAATTATTCACAAAATTTTGCTGTTTAGACATTAAAATAAGTAAGTAAATAAACAAGTTATAGCCCATAGGATCCCACTGCAGGGCAAAGGCCTCCAAGACATAAAAACACAATGAAAAATGTATGCATAATTTTCGTGGACGGCTTAGTAATTTTCGTGGCACCAAAAATTTGAAAATTGATTTCTACTGAAAGTAACAGTCATATCTAAGTGCGCAATAGATCAATTGACTTGTATTGTCATGTACTTTCATATTTTGACCTTATTTATCTAAAAATCTTAAAACTAAAATGCGCCACGAAAATTACACGGAGAATGCCGGAACGAAGAACTACCCGTATATTGTTGTTGATTTTTTTGTATTTTTGGTGTGCAAATAAAGAATATTTATCTTATCTTATCTTATCTTATTGCGGCAAAAAAAATTACTGGATAGTGGCCTGTACATCGAAAATTTGCTCGATTAAGGGCTGAATAATACCATCAGTAGTAAAGACTGTGGTGGGTCAACGGGATCATAAGATGATAGGGTCTATGAGACGAGTGAAAACTGACAGTAGTAATATTACGGGATAGTGCAACAGTGGGTAGAAGAGATAGTGAACGGAGTGGTAGATACCTTGCAGGGCAGGTAGGCGTGGGTGCCGAGCTGGGTGGTGATGTTGTTGGGCGCGGAGGGGTCGAAGTAGGGGCCCGTGTAGAGCCCCACGTAGCGCTTGTGCACCCGCGCCCCGCCCGCGCCCCCCGCCTCGCCGCACGACAACACTGCAACCAAACAAACATCACGCATTATTACGTGCTGACATCGGATAAACACAAGAGAGGTGGTTGTTAGAGTGTCACGCGCTAGCTGCGTTTGTTTGTATAAGATGTATACTAGTGTATTTTTATAATAACAAAGACTTGGGTGACCCTATGGCTGTCATAGTATTTATTAACAAATTAAGAATAGAACACAAACAGAACCTTAAAATGAACCATTCAAGCATCAGAAAACTGTGTATTCGAATTTAGAAGTAGATAGGTATGAGATTCGAAAAGCAGAATAATTATAATTATAAAACACAGAATCATAAATAGTTGATAGTTAACAAGATATTAACAATGTATTTTACTGAGGCTTAGTCGTAACATTTGTAACTCACATAACCCGGTCCCCAAGTTCGGGCTTGCCTAAAAGGTGGGACCACGGTAAAACTTGTTGTAAAGCCGTTTCAATGTGCATATTTAGATTTTAATTAATGTATTTTTTAGTTCTTAATCTATAACTTGATTGTATTTATGCATGTTGCTAATAAACTTTTTTCATTTTTCATTTTCATTTTCATTTCATAAATGTAACATCTATCTATACATACTTATAAAATAGTTTTGTGACAGAAAATTCAGTCTAAACTGCCGAAGATAGAAACATGAAATTCAGATTATAAAATAAGTATTCTACACAGGATGTGTAGGGGTGCACGAAGAAAAGATTTTTCGAAAATTAACCCATGAGAGAGTACATTTGTAATTTTTGCGGTTAAAATTGCAAACATAAGCTAGTAGTTAAATATTGTTTTCCTAAACTACCAAACAGTATCGATTAAATAGCAAAGTTCATCTTGAAACAAGCATCAATGAAGCCGAGCTGAGTGAAGGTCAAGCAAGTAACGGCTACTGCTGCACCATAGCCATACGTATACCTACAGGTCGGCCGGTCGGCGGGACGGATCCCTTCATTTCCCCCCGATATCCGGCGCCACATCCTGCGGGACCCAATAAAAACTAGATTTATTCCAGTCTCGCTCCCGCACACACTTCCCATCTACTTCCTTCTACTTTATAACGAGATATCTCTATAGTATATGTCGTTGGTAAATGTCTTGGACATTGTCTGTCACACAAATTATCTAGGCCCATTGAAAGTACTACATTCTAGACTGAACTTGTATTATTATAACTAGACAACGATGTAGAATACACATTGACTACAAACATCCATGACTCGGATACAAAATATTTATAATCATCATAAAAATATTTGCCCGTTACGGGATTAGAACCCGCGACCCTCATCGTCCCGTGACGTCATCGTTTGGGTTGTATTATATGTCCGTTCAGAGAGCCACTCCTCGCTGTTTGTATCGACGAGTACACACTAATGTACCTACTACAACACTGAGATACTACACAACATAGTGAGGTCACAATACATCACACGCTCATCACTATGCGAGGTACCTACAACAACCTCGTAAATTGTATGATTTCACATAGATAGGGATGCCTACCTGATTTAAGAGTCAAGTCAAGCCACAACTTGGAGCAAGCGCTGGGCCATACTGACCGTTTCCGTTTTAAATAGATAGAGGACATAGAGGAGATATTATGAATTTACGTATTAAAATTTGCTAATAGGCAAACTTAGGTACCTAAAAGTCAAATCCTACCTAATCTCATCATTTTCTACAGTTGCTTCTCGTTTATGATGGAAGGATTATAGTTTGTGTAGAAACTTTTACTTTCTTTGATTCGGTATTTCATACATTTTAGAGTGATACTCCGCTCTCTACACTTTATTGTCTAGTATTGTGGATAGCTTTACCACGAGTTGACACTGTAGTATATATATTGCCATTTTCTGGTTTGTTTTGTTCAGGATTTCGTACAGCGCCTATGAGTTGCTCTGTGAACTAATTGTGCACATATAATTATAAAAGTGCAGACGGTGACATGATGTCGTGAGAATGGTGACACGACAACAGTTGTTGTGTCGCTACTCAACTCGACTCGATCATCCATCAGCACCGCACATACGAGTACTATAATACTACTTTCATAGCACGACGACGCACAGTTGTGGCGGGGTGGGTGACGTCTCACGGTCGTCAATTATTCAGAAGGCACGACGTTATTTATAACACGTTATGTTATAAATACCACTACTATTTGCCTGGTGGTGGAACGGGCCGCGTCATGTCGCCACTTTCACTGGACGGTGCGATGCGATGTGGTTTGTCAAACAGTGACTATGTGGCGTCTGTAAAGTGTCGATTCCCACCAAAAGAGCAGTGAAGCGCATTTGCTCGCAGCGGCAATCTTGTCACTAGTGAATAAAGGTCAAATTTATTTGGAGCGATACGGGCAGCGCGGCGCCGCGCCTTTAACCCATATGCACGTTTTTTATCAATTAATCAAAATTATTTATTCAAAATGGTATCATAAAGATAATTTTCTAAAGTCATTTTTGTAATTCTATTACTGCGTGAAGGTGTTCTTGTAAAGAAGATGCGGCCAAAAAGTATAAAATATAGGTTTTTTTTTTAAATATACATATACAAAAACTCACGATAGTAATTTCTTTTGGGTGATCAGAAACATTGCTACCACTATTTCATGCAGTTGTAACAGTGTTCAAATTAAACCAAAATATACAGAGTATAGAAAAATACGTACGGGATACAAGTGAAATATATTTATATAATTGAATTACCTGAAGTAAAACAGAGCAGCCATTTTGGTCATTTATATTATAATCATCATACTTTATGATATATTTAGGGCCTGTTTCAACACTTCTGGGTAAGTTCTTGTTAGCTTATCCGACAGATATTTTGACATAATTTCATACAAAATATGTCAAACTATCTGTCGGATAAGCTAACAAGAACTTTTTTTTTTTTTTTTTTTGAGAGTTACGCGGTTATTAATTAAGCTAAAGTTAATCATTATAACGGGTCTTACCGCGTTTTTATTTATTTTGGAGTTCCCGATATTTCGGCAGTGTTACAACTGCCATGATCACGGGATGACTGTTACGGGATCACTGTTACGGGATCACGGGATGACGGTAAGAACCCGTTATAATGATTAACTTTAGCTTAACAAGAACTTACCCAGAAGTGGTGAAACAGGCCCTTAAACTTTCAGTCGGATATTTTTAATTCCGTAATCTTATTATAAAAACTTATTGATTGTGTACTATAATAGATTGGTTTAATAATCTATTCTGTATTCTAAATCCATCCATCCATCCATCGGATGCGCAAAATGTGAGTTGCTTGTGTGGAGCTCCACAAACGATGGCCCATCTCACATCGTGCCCTGCGTGCCCTAACACCTGTACGCAGGAGGAGCTCATGACCGCTAGCGACGGTGCAGTATCGGTTGCCCACTTCTGGCAAGGTACTATTTAGCGACTTTGTTCAAAATTTGAAGTCGACACGATAAGAAGAAGAAGAATCCAATACAATTTTAATTTTAACAGAAGTTAAATATAGACTATATTAGTAGGAAAGCAATATCACAGAGGATTCTGTGGCAATATATTAGTTCACAAACGATTGAGCCGTAAAGATGCAACTACGTCACGTTAACGACGCGACCTGCAGCGGAGCGGGAGTGAGGGGGGGGGGGGGGGGGGGGTCCCACCGCTTAGCGCCAGATTTACGAGTCAAAATTCTTTCCATTAATTACGTCTGGGATCGGTTAAAGCCGCGGTCTCCCGCCACTGATTTACAGCGGCGCCGGCGACTACGGGCTACGCGCTACGAACTTGCTACGTAACTGCTACGCCGTAGAGAGCGCGACTCGAAGCACGAGCGAGTAGAACTATGCTATGTGCAATGTCATTGGTGACGTCATCACTACCTGCCGATGTTCAAGAGAGAATTGAATTATTGTCCTGTACAAGTAGATACGTTTTATAGTTCAGTCAGATATAAAGTATAACATCTAACAAAATTAGCTGAAACTATTTTAAGGGGATGAACAGACCATCATACTGAACAACTTTCTCTATGGGACCAATAACGAAATCGCGAAAAAAAAAACAGCGGTCCAATACAAAACTGCAAACTTAACTCGACTCAAAATGTATGGGACAGCTGAAATACCTGGGTATAGAATATGTTTAAGACTGTATTCCCTGAAGAAAGTCAGAGCTATTCTAATAAAACCGACCAAGTGCGAGTCGCAATTCCTGCTCAGGTAACCCTTATGCCTAAAACATTTTGTTTTTGCATTGAAGGCCTTGCTCAAGAACTTTGCCGGCCATTATACCTAACCTTCCTACTTATAGAATTTCATGCAACTGAACAGGCCACTTTACCTCCCCGCAGTCACATGAGTTGATCCCTACAGAGAACAAGCTCTTTAACAACGTCGAAAATATTTTGTTAGACCTTATTATAACACACTGGATGAATGTTACTTTCATTTATTTACCGCTCGTCATTCAGAAATCAGAAATCAGAAATTTTTATTGCAGAACTGGTTACAACAAATAGGTCTTAAATGAAGGATAGTTTCGAATCACAGTTCGTACCTAGATCAGGCATGCAATAATTATACACAAATAACATTTTTCCACTTAGATCGCTACTAAGTAATAATAAAATTAAACATTCTTAAGAGTGTTTGTAACATTTGGAGATGATGATGATCCCCGATAACACTAGTCACTTCCCTTATTGCACTATAGGATCCCACTGCAGGGCAAAAACCTCCTCTCACGGATAAGGGTGAGAGGGAGTGGGCATACTGCACGACGCGTGCCAAGTACGAGTTGGTGGAGGCGAGTTAGTGGTCAACTTGCTGTCAGAGATCTAACGCACGGAGACTCTAGAGATGAATTACCACTAAACGGTCACCCAACCGAAGGCTGACTGGACCTCACGTTGCTTATACCGACTCCACTACGGTATTGAGCGCCACTTGCATTACTTTAAGGGGTGATTGTGTAATACTGATCAACTTTCCCTGAGAAACTTATAGGAAATTTAAAAAAAGTTACACACTAAATATGCAATCAGCTGATCAATCGTTTATATGAAAAGACGATTTTTTTTTTTTGGGAATTCCCTAAAGGTTCTTTATGAAAAGTTGTTCAGTATCATGGGTACAATGACTCCTTTATAGTAATGCAAATATTTACGGTATTGTATCGATATAGCGTCGTGATGATCGGTCGATCGTCCGTGCGACATGTCGCGCGCCCGACGGCGTCGCGTCGTGTAATTAATTCGGTCGTTATGTAAATCCGGCGGACTGTTCCGCTCCGCCCGCGTCCGGCCGCCGCTTAACATTCCGAAGCTGTAATTTTGAACCAATTATGTAAATTAATTACTTTGATGTTCATTAATTGGAACAAATCGTTGGTACGTCTCCACTCCGAGTGTTTCGCTTTAAATCTCAATAATTGAACGCCGGGCTCCGGCACTACGCGGCGCGGCGGCAGCGGGCTGGAGGAGATATTCATTATGTAGACAAGCTCGCTTCTTTGATTAAACAAAACAAGTGAAAGGAAGGTGAATTAAAAATGTGATTGTTTGCCGCGACGTCAGTTCCAGCCGGGTGGGGGGGGGGGGGGGGGGTACAGGGAGGGGGGGGTGATAGTATCGGGTACAGTTTCTGTGTACAGCAATCAGTGTTGTAACAATGTCTAGTGATCGGTGCAAGTGACGCCGGCGCCGTGATCGTCGAGTCTATTGTTCTCATCGTCGCGTCGCTTTCTGTTACTTACTCTCTCATAGTTCTACTCGCTTGTCTGCGTACTTGTCTGTGCTCTGTGACGGGGTTATTTTGAAATGCCGATACTATCTATTACCTCCATTTCATAATTGGATTTGAAAAAGGAAAATTGATTAAAATCTTTTAAGAGAAAAGCTCGCCCTTTGTACATGAAGATTATGATTATGTGTTTTCTATTGTTTCAATGTGTGTACAAATAATAAAGTTTTTTAAAGGAATATTAGTAAACACCAAAAAGCTAACAGAGACATGCATTGAATTTACATAGTTTGTAGGCTTCATACTTTTGAAACTGTTAATTGCGATGAGTCAGTCAGTGAATGAATGGCTTTTGACTTTTGAACGGAGTATTCAAAACTTTTTAAACATTTTAATTATTTCAGTTGACAGTCATTTCAAGTGTCGCGTGTGTCAAAAACGTTGTGAAGTAATTAATGTTGGTATCAGTGTTTGTATAACTCTGTACAGCTACAGAGCAGTGTCACAGGCAGTGTCGCGAGTGTCGGCGGGCGGTGTCACTAGAGCGCGCAACTTTCTCAATTTCCTCCGCACGTCTCAGTCGGAGCCGGAGCTACGTCTCGGCGCTAATCAGCAATTGGAGTTGTGTTCCAACGACGTAAAGTTGTTTATCACTTGCAGCGTCCGACGCGACGGCCGCCGGCGCGGCGTAGTCTGTGCTACGTCTCTGGTAGGTTCAGTGCTACGGCGCTACGGCGTAGCATCACATTTACACTGTCATATTATTATGATAGTGCGAGCAAGGTCAAACTCATATTTATAGTATAACTTACATATGGTTAACATGTTTACTTCCTTCAAACAGACGGAAACAAAAACACTTTAGAAATATACGTACTTGTTGTAGGTGCATATACAAATTTAAATAAAAGTTAAATAAGTACCTCTTTGTATGATACAATTAAGAGGTATACAGGGTGTAAGGAAAAGCATATTTGTTATATTTAACCTCAAACTGAACAACTTTTACGATGGGAGTAAACCTGCCAAAAAAAAATCAGCTGTCTCACAAGTACATGTGAGTCGAGTTAGGTGCTGTAGTTTAGTATCATGGAACAGAAGATTTTTTTTGCGTTGACATGTATGATCCTATAGTTAAAGTCGTTCAGTTTGATGGGTAGAGTAGGTGATTTAAAGGTTAATGACACCTTATATCAAAATAAAATTAATGGATAGGCCTAAAGCGCGTTAAGTTGAAGCAAACTACTGGTGCACTTGGTCCATACAAACTAGCGCCAGTATCTGTCAAATCTAGGGCACTTGCATACAAATTTGAAGTAAACCTTTCAATTGTTTTGCCTCATTTTTCTGGTTTGAAATGTTCGCGTAAGGCCTATCCATTCATTTTATTTTGATCTAAGAATGACACTTATCCTTTCACTCTGTATAAGCTAAATAAATAGCTGGCGTATTATTAATCTCTCCGTGACTCCAGATCCTAAAGCTCACCGATAAGCGTTAAAGCACCCGCAGACTTGCCGATGCCTCCGCACACACACACACACACACACACACAGTGTTACACACACGGCACAATGTCGCACACATTTATTATAAATATTTAAACGAAGCGCTCGGCGGCGGCGGCTCTGTAGAGACAAAGCTCTCAAAAGAATAATAAACGTTTAGCGGTAATTAAGTCGCGAGAACGTGCTCCATACGTCGCTGTCTCGCTCGCGCGCGGCAGGTCGCACGAGCGCTTAGTTTACTTACCTACTCTAACACTCTGTCTACTGAATTATTACATTAGATTTGTATCTTACTGTTTATTGTAAGAACGTGTTAGAGTTAATATTTTGAGCAGAACATACCAAACAACGAGTTGTATACAATAATTAAGTCATATCCACATCTGACATTTAATATATATTCCGTGTTAACTGGCAAAACTATTATTTCTATTTAATTAATTATTTGCAGAAATAACAAAATTCCTTTTATACTTTACGATGTCAATAAATCCCATAAAAACATCTGCGAAAATTTGTCTCAATACCTGAATCCGTGCACGATAAATTTCATTTATCATTTTATAATTCAAGATTTCTAAAACTATACTCTTGACCTAAGGGTCTTAGCTCGTAGTATTTATCCTGCGCTAGTATGAAAAGTGATGAGGTACAATTTATAATAAAAGTATGTTCATTGCGAGGTACAAATATAATGAATAATGAAATAATATTTTTCGAAATCATATAACAGAGCAGAGAATGAACATCTTTGGTGTCTTAGTAACATCATCATCATCATCATCAGCCTATCATCGTCCACTGCTGGACATAGGCCTCTCTCAAGGCGCGCCACAAAACTCTGTCCTCGGCCTTCCTCATCCAGTCGCTCCCCGCTACTTTTTTTAGGTCGTCTGTCCAGCGGGCAGCAGGGCGTCCCACACTACGCCTACCAGTCTTAGTAACAAATTGACATAATTACATATTCTAAAGGAATATAACATTATTTTTGTTCGGCCGGCACTTTTGAGAATTAGCCCAAATTGAATTGTATCCTTTAATTGCAAGAAACAGTGAATAAAGTAGCACAGTAAGTAGTTAACAATATAAACAAACCGATAGACAACCGTTGCGTCGCGGTGACGTCACACGTCTCCAGCTCGCGGGACACAAGAGTCACGAGACACGAGTGAACGCGCGGAGACGAGAGGAAGAAGTCGTCGCGTCACCCGCTGCGCTGCGCCGGTAATCTTAACTATTGAACATCAGCCGGCTTCACTTCACTCCCGAGAGACTCCGCGTTGAACCCGCTCCGTGCTCCGTGCTCCGTGCTCCGTGCTCCGTGCTCCGTGCTCCGTGCTCCGTGCTCCGTGCTCACACAGCGCGGCGCGGCGCGGCGCGGCGTCACCGTTTAGACACGGTTATGATTCACGGAGCTTCCTTCCCTTTACGAGTAGTATACTATACAACTGTTCGATACTATTATTATTCAGCACTTAAAGTTTACCACTACTTATGCAAGGTGTAATAAAACACCCTAGTTATAATTAAAGGGGTATTTTAGACCATCTCGAGGGTTATTTCTTGAGGGGCTCTGAGATATTCTAAATATAATAGTTTTCAGGAAATCGACATTTCATTAGCAGTACCTCTACTGTGTCCAGTGTGACAGATGATGAGCTGGTGAAGTGAATGTGTAATGCACCGTGGACACAAAATATGCGACGAAAATTTAAATATAATATGTATACCTCGATGTTTTCTGTCACCGGAAAGCTGGACACGTATATTTTGTAGACTAGACACATAGCAAAACTATACTTTATATTTAATACTAAATGTATCAATCCTTGAAGAAAAAAGATAAATATACTAATGAGATACGAGCCGGTCTACAAAACATTCACTTAATATGTGAAACAAACTACACGCGTCTGCACCCGTCGCCCGGGGGTGGGCAGAGAACGCACTCCGCACAAACTATATATTTGCTTCCCTCATATTGTTCAACTTCTACTCGACGGCGATGGCACGTTCTGCACCAGCCGTTGCATTATCAACACTATGTGGTCGCGATAGAGCAGTGAGTCGGCTGGCACACGGACACCGTAGACAGTTGTCAAAGGGACCGAACGCGCGATATATCCCGGCTCGTCCCGCGAGCGCACGGCTCCCCTGTGACTATTCATTACGTGATATATTTCAAGCTCCGCGATACAAGTCTCAATATTATTAATATGTCAATATGAAATTCCAGGCGCTGTGAAAATATTGAGCGAAGGTTCAATATGTTATCAATGTCGGAGTCAGCTGTTATTAGCACGGATATTAGCTGTTATTAGGAGTAGTTACTGCATCTTAGATCATAGAAGCGTTTGGTGGATTGTATTATTGCTCTAAGATTCGTATTAATAAATGAACCTCAACTCTGATAGGCTCGTAAGTAACGTCAAACATAAATACTAAACGTCATCTTAAAAAGCCGCCGGCGTTGGAGGATCGTTTATCTATCTCCATAATCTGTAGGTATATTGTATTACAATCACAGAATATGTCAACTCATGGTAAGCCTATTATAGGTAAGTTCGCGGTGTTGCATGTCACTCAGTGCGTCACACGGTACGGTGCACACACCACATACACAGTGGCCACACGCACACATGCGCAGCGCCGTGCACTGAGACGAGAGTACCGCGCGACCATCATTGCATTTCATTGTGTACCCTTGAATTGTTCTGATAGAGATGTTGAACTCTCAACTATACGTTATTGCATTCTAAAATATTACATACACACTGAAATATGTTAAAGAAAGAAAGATAGATACTGAAAGATATTTTTGGTATCATTCATAGGATTTAATCAAAGAAGATAGGAGAAGCAGAAAAAATAAAGCAGAGCGATGGTTGGCAATTTATTTGTGTTTGTGGGATGGCAGAATTTGTTAATGAAAGTGAACTTCGCTACGATGCATACTGAAAATTCGCAGTTAGAGCAAAATTTATGAATCAAGTGGATCCTCCTGTTAAAAAGCTACGAGTTATTTTAATTTCAATGATTAGTGAAAATAAAATAACAAAGGTTAACTTTATTTTCTTTAAAAAAGGAGGCCGTCACGGGACGCCCGGCAGATGTAAAACTTCTACCTGCGAGGATCTTTAAATAAAGTCTTCTTTGAGATGGTCATTAAATGTTAAGCTAGATGTAAAGTTTTCTTATCTTCAGATTTCGCACGTCTTTAGAAAATTAAATCGTAGCTGTCAATACGGCACTCCCTTTTAAAATTTCGAACTTCCGTCACAGGAACAGGGTACGGATCTGTATTTCAAAGTCTTTCCATAAAAAGTTTCACTTCAAAACGTTCACTTGGCTTGGACGGCTCATAAAACAATATCATGAGTTATTTGACTATTTTCGTTAACCACTCATGACACCAGTGTGGATTGGTGTTGAACATACACTTCAATATGTCCTACTAGCCTGTGTGTTTTCATAAATAACTACACGCAGTCAAAATCGAGTGAGATAATTTAGTTTACAAATCCTAAAGAACTCTGGAAACACAATATGTAAATATTAGAATGCAGGACCCAATGCTCAGAAATATAAGTAACATTTCCAGGGAGAGCACTCCACGTGTCTCCACTCCGCTCCGCAGCTCCGCGACGCGACGCGACGACGCGACGAGTGTGTGTGTCTGAACGTCCCACGTCGTGTAACCAATCGAATAAATATACCTACAGAACGAAAGATTCATACAGACGAACGCTGTTGGTGCAATCACACATAGCACGCACATAGTGCAGGTAAAGTAAACTAAATAATGTCCCTTTGGACGCAAAATTTGTACATGAATGAAACTTTGTTTTCGGTTTTAGGTACTAGAAATGCAGATCTTCAGAGTCCAGAGAGAGTTTAGGGGTCCTACCCCCTTCCAGGGGGCGTTTAGGCATTCAGTGTCCATTTCTTAAAATGCTTTCTTCTAGATATGACCAGTTCTAGATTAGAACACTTCTTGGTAAGACCTGAAGTGCGATTTCTGAATCTCATTCGGTGAGCTCAGCAGTTGAAAATGTCAAAATTACTATGGAGATACACATTTTTCTACTGCTGATTTGTCTTTCAAAAATCGCTCTCCTGTAGTATGATTTTTGAAAGTCAACTCAGCAGTAGAAAGATGCATATCTCCATTGTTATTTTGACATTTTCAACTGCTGAGCTCACCGAATGAGAAACAAAAGTCGCACTCCAGTTCTAAGGAGGGCCATTTCTGGATTTGACCACTTCATTATAAATGTCCACTCTCTGTACAGCATGGGTATGGGTAGGGAGAGGCATTTTGGAAAATGTACATTTTACAAACTAGGCGAGTGAGGTATCATTTTCTTTGTAATTTTTTGCGCTGAATCGAATGAGCCCTTCCCTATGCTTATAGGACCTTGTTCCGACGCAGCACTACCGTACCTTTTGTCTAAAAGAGTTGGCGTATTTTGGACCGCTCATAACTTCGATCTGGATAGTAGCTGTGAGCTTAAATTTTCAGAGCAGCCTGTGGTTATCATTCTTATAAAATGTACTCAATTTCATATTTATAGCCCCAGTACTTTAGATTTTATTAATACTCAAACTTCGTTGATTCTGTCGTTCCTAACCCAGTCACTGTTGATCATCAAAACCTAACAGGACTTTTCAAAGTTCTAGAAAGCTGAAATTGGGTACATTTTATTAGAGCGACAACCACATGCTGTCCTGAAAATTTCCCTTGTTCCTCGTTGAGCTCACAGGTACTAACCAGACCGAAGTTATTAGCGCTCAAAAATACGCCGAATCTCTTCGAGAAAAGGTACTGTCCCCCCTACCCAAAGCTTCATTGATGTACAAATTTTGCTTCCAAAATAAGCTACTTTTCCCGCACTACTAGTGGACGTATGAACAGATGCTCACACTCAGCCGGTATATGTGCGTCCACTAACAGCATACGCTTGTATGAAGCTTTCGCTCTGTAGGGATGTTTATTCACGTGGTGTGAACAGATTGCCACCGCGGTGGGGAGGGCGGAGGGGTGAGAGGGGCGGCAATCAAATATGCACTTTAGTAAAAATGTAAAGCAGCACTATTTAGCATGCAGCCAATGCATCAGCATCACACCGCCGCCGCCGCGGAGGCTCTGTGCCGTGCCGGGCTCACACCCTGGTACTGCTGCATACATCAGTAAGTGAAATAGAAAATGCAAGGCAACAGGAAAATCTGATCCGGGTATCATCCGTTTTTAAGAAAAGCTTATTCCAAAGTCCAAACGCGCTAATACGCGCTGCATACAAATGAAGTCTGGTTATATTTTCAATAGTAACCAATTAAAGTCAATAATATTTTGCAGAAACAATCGAGAAATAAATCTCTATGATTGTGTTTTGTCAGATTTTAGTTAATATATACAACTAGTGTTTACCCGCGACTTTCTCCGCACAAATTATATACCAGATTTTAAGTCAGATCATAAGCTATTAAAAAAATAAGTTTCATCAAAATCGGTTCAGTAGTTTTTGCGTGATGCGCGAACAAACAAACAAACACACAAACAAATAGACAAACAGACAGACAACATTTCTAAAAAAGGATGATTTCGAGTCAGGGAGACCTAAAAACCATATCGTAATCTTTTTTTGTAAATATCTTCAATGTACAGACACACTTCAGTTACAGTTTTATAATAGTTTAGATTAGATTTCAATGCCAGGATTAATTTAAGGTTTTTTATAACAATCTTTGAGGCACTGTTACATTAAACCAAACATTTTAACGAAAATCTGACAACATACAAACATAGAGATTAGTATCTTGATTATTGCTGAAATAATACAGAGTATTAAAAAAATATAAACAGACTTCGTTTGTATGGAGCGCACTCCGAATATCGCTACCTCGTGAGCCCAGAACGGATCATTGGAATGAATGAATGAATGAATGAATGAATGAATGAATGAATGAATGATTTTTATTGCAATAAATGTGGTATGTTGAGGTATTACATTAAAGATAAACAGTATCACACATTTAGTAATTTCTGACATACAACAGACAATAATTGTCGAGTTTTACAATTTATACAATACAATAATTTAAAATTTATGTTCAGGGTTCCTACAATGTCAAAACATTACAATTATGTCACAATTCTTAAGTCTAAATATTCCTGAACACTGTAAAAACAATTATCCGCCAACCATTTGTACAGTTCTCTCTTAAATTTAGTTTTAGTAAAATTTTTATACTCATTTGGCAGTTTGTTGTAAATTCTTACAGCCATTGGATAACAATTAGAGCTCAATAGACTTGTCTTCATACGTGGTAACAGTAGATCGTTTGGACGTCTCCTACTATAGTCCCTAAATATATTACAGTTTTTATTAAACAGTATTTGGTGCGACTTTACAAATAAACACAAATTGGAGACGAGATAGTGGTGAGCTTGCTGTTAGATCATTTATAAGGCATATTATTATTGATAGGCCTCTGACGTGACTTCACGAAAACACAGACATATCGACAAAACACAACAACAGACATACATTCTGATTCTTCATACATTCTATTCCTTTCTAGAATAATGGTAGACAGTTATTAAAAAAAAAAAAGTAAAGCTAATAACAATTTTCCTTCAATCTTTCAATTCAATTTAATTATACTTTATTGCAAACCAAAATGTTTCCAAGACTTAATTATATCAAAACCTAATAAAGGTGAAAACAATGAAGTAACACGGTCTCTTTTATTACAAATACAGTTCCAAATTAAAAAGTGAAAATCTCTCAATAAGCGCTACGAAACTCACAAATAGGAGTTTGTTCATATTTTGTGAAAACAGGAGTTAGTTGGCTACGCGAGTGCTACGCGGCCGCTACGAGCTGCTACGCGCCGCTACGAGCTACGAGAGCTTGTTAGCTTAGTTTCGGTTTAGTTTTGTTCACTCGGACTCGGAGCGTCTTTTGCTTTTGTGTGCAGTCCCTTGCCACAGTGAATACATAATAATACAAATATACACTTTATTGCACTGGGAATAATGTTGGAATTGGATTTGTTCGCGTTGGTTCGTTCAGTACTGGTAGGTTGTGTTATCAGTAGAATGCATCGGTAATGTGACGCGGTCCGATTAGCCGGCAAGTGTAATGGGATCGTGTTCGGGCAATGCACGTACAAAAGCTATCATATCTGCATCATAATCACTTTACCTTATTAACCTAATTAATATCACGCGTCAGTTCGCGCTCAGCTAGCAAGACAGCCGCGCGGACTCATATTCATAAATCATAATCATAAATAATCTAGTTAGAATTAAATTTTGAAAATAAATATCATTATCAAATCAGTATCTTATCATTTACCTATCACAAAGAGATTTAATTATTACTACTTATAGAGATCTACAACAAACTCCCCAACGATATAAAACAGTGTAAAGAAAATTGTACCTTCGAACGAAAATTAAAAACATGGCTTATAAATTGTGCTTTTTATGACATTGATGAATTTTATAACGTACAAAACAACAAAATACCTAATGTTATTGGAATGTAACCAGATTTTAATACATATAAATAATGTAATTAAGTATAAGTACCTGTAGTACCAACATTTGACATGTAAAATTATTTTTATGAAATAAATGAATATGAATATGAATATGAGAGGACATTGGACAGGTTTTCATACTAAAATATTCATCCCGTTGTTTTTCAATATTGAATGCATCATGTCAGTGCGACGTGTCAAACTAGAACGACTTGTTACCTCGAGGTAACAAGTCATGGATTACGATTTGGTTCGAGATGTCCTCTCTATAGTAATAAGTTTAAATCTCTTTGACCTATCATTATAAAACTATTACGGCTAATACCGAACTCTCGTGTATTCAGTATTACTAAACTCTTGTATAGATTTGGTTGACACTAATATGTTGTATACATATAGGTACATTGCGTGCCTTTGTTATTCTTTGCTTATAAAACAGTACATTGACTGACTGACTGACTGACTGACCGACGGACAACGCACGGACTAAACCGCTGAAGATAGAAACATTAATTGTGAAATATCGATTCTGTGGAGGGTCTAGAGGAGCAATAAGAAAGGATTTTTAGATATTCAAATGTAACGCGGTAGAAGCCTCGAGCAAAAGGTAGTCTTTTATATCAAACTAAATTATATTGTTATACAGGATGTTAAAAAACCCTGTTGGAGCCTTTAGGGGGACCTCGAAAATCTAAATCTCGAAAAAAAACACCAGTTTCATACAAACCAACAAAATCGACTCAAATGTATGAGACAGCTGTTTTTTTTTCGCGATTTCGAAGTTGGCTCCATAGTGAAAGTTGTTCAGTTTGATGGTTCAAATCAGCCCCTATATAAAGGCGATAGCCTGAGATCACGAATGACTGCATGACACTAGTGTGCATTACACTGCTTTTCTAGGTGTAGCCTCATAACAACGACCTGTCTACATTTTATTGTGCAACTAGCTTACGCCTGCGACTTCGTCCATCATTATGTGTTCTAGAATATACTCTATCTGCGTGACAAATAACATCCAAATTCGTTCAGCCGTTGATGCATTGTTGGGTCACAAACATTCACATTGATAATATTAATAGCATGCACCTATAGCAACTAACGGTCAGACAGAACTACATAATAATATTTATGCAATCGATCAATCTTACATAGAATACGTGACAATAAGCATAGCATATGCTCACGACTATATTCCCCGAGGGGGTAGTCAGAGATATTCTGAAATCTCAGAACATCCACTTTTCACCAGTAGTACCGAAACTCTGTCCAGTGTGACGGGGGGACGTGACAATAATAATGCAATAAATGACAAAACAGAAAAAGGAAGTTAAAATGCTTCCTTGGACCAATGTTCAATTTCAAATACTGAACAAATTCAAATGGACATTGGGCTGCTAAATGACAGCAGGGCGTTACTAGGATCAGATCGGATCGGATCGGATAGGTCAAACGTCGATACATACGAAGTGGTCGTACGACCAGCACGAGTGTTATCAGTAACACAATCTAGTGAACGAGTACACGCGCTATCTGTGTTACATCGAGTGTCGCACGCACGCACGCACGCTCGTATGGTACCCGCAGTAGTGTTGTTCATATTATACGAGTACGAGTACGAGGTACCTTAGATGTGAAGCGCGATAAGCGGCGACTGTTCGCAAGGGCATATACTTTTATTGTGTAATCTATTTTTCTCACCTCCGGACGGAAAGCGTCAATTGTCGTCCCGCTGCGCTAAACGAAGTTCGCTTTCCACTTCCGTCGAGGAGAAAAATTGTATACCTATTAACCTCGGACAGTAAATAAGAAAGCCTCAGATCACATGTTCGAACAATTACATGAGATCTGAGACCTTTCTTACTTTCCTGTCCTCGGTGTGTCTTAACTATTATAAAACCGTCAAATCGTGAAGAATAAAAAAGTAGCGGTTAATTCATATAAACTCAAATAACACTAGATAGCGCGATTTAAATGACGTGCAGCACCATCTATTGACAAAATTGTTAGTTTGTTTGTTTGTTCGCACATCACGCAAAAACTACTGAACCGATTTTTATGAAACTTTTTTTCTTTGATACCTTATGATCTGACTTAAAATCTGGTATATAATTTGTGCGGACAAAGTCGCGGGAAAACACTAGTCTACTATCAAACTCGTGTAAGTTGTGTTTTTATGACTTATAGATTATAGAGGGTGCTAGAGTAAACAGTTGCATTACTGTAAGGAGTGATTGTACCCATGATACTGAATAACTTTCCATAATATGTAAAAAAAAAGGTAATTCGAATAAAATAATCATTTGGACTTTCGATACTAAATGCAATCAGCTGATCGAACGTTTGTATGATTTTTTTTTTTTTTGGGAATTTCCCCTGTGTTCGTACACTCTGTATAAAGAGTGTTGTCTTGTATTCTATTTTTACGCCCCACTGCAGCCCCTCTCTCACGATGAAACTTGAGAGGGAGTGAGTCATACTTCACCATATACAGGGTGATTTTTTAAACACTTTCCAAATTTTCTGGGACAGTTCAGTCAGACCAATAAACTAAACCACTTTTGCTATGGAAGCAAGGATGAAAACGCAAAAAAATATCTGCTTTTCCATATTAAACTGAAATGCAATGCAATAATACTACTCAAATGTATGAAACAGCAAATTTTTCTTTGCAATTTCAGGTTTGCCCCCATACTGAAAGTTGTTCTGTTTGATGGTATGACGTACCCCTGAAAAGCGAAGTCCGTGAGCACATAGAATATGATTCGGCTGTCGGGTAAAATCGGTTTAATTCGTATAATATATAAGATTGCGGCTAGTATATAGCCTTCTTGATCGCGGCCGATGACGATCTTTTTGAAATCAGTAACAATAATTATTAAACTCTCGAGAAAGATTTTACACGATAGCCGAATCATATTCTAAGAGCTCACGGACTGTATATTATTTAGCACATCCCGAGCATAAATAACTATTTAGCACATAAACGTGAGTAACATTTCTGTTTCCTGTATTTAAAGTGGGAGTTATATCTGTAGGCTTTGTTTAAATGACAGCGCTATTTATAGAGGTTAGAGCAGTTATAAATAGAGTAACATCCGCTTCCGCTCGGCTCTCAGACAAATGAGCCGGATAACAGACGGACGTAATGAAGAGCGCCGAGTGGGACATTGTCGACGGCGCGGTGCGGAGCGGTGCGGCGCGGTGCGGCGCGGCGCGCGTCGGCTCAGTCGGTCGTGCACCTGCCCGCTGAGCTGAAGGGGATGTTACCGTTGGCGCACTCCATATATTTCTATACTAGCCCATTAAGGACAATGAGTTTCTCAGAAACTAATCTCTATGCTTGTATTGCGTCAGATTTGCGATAAATGTACAAGTAGTTTAAAGTTTCAGTGCCTCAAAGATTTCCATACAAATCTTAAATTAATCCTGGAATTGAAACTGTATGTTTTGACGCAAATCGGACAACATACAAGCATAGAGATTAGTTTCTAGATCCGTTTTCAATCGTAATAATAGATATTTCTAGCTCTGCATTTATAAGTATTGTATTCTAAATCGTATGTCTAGTCATTCATTACACAAGTCTAGACTGTATTCTGAGAATTATATTGGTACTAGATAATCTTTGAAACGATATCTCAGATTTCTTAAAGGTGTTTTGGGTAAGGTGAGTTCAAAATCTTAGCGAAGCAAGCACGCCACATTTCAGTAAGTTCGTCAACAAAACATGACTGAAACACGCTCGCTAGTCGCTACACTGCGGCGCGCTGCGGTGCGCTGTGACATCGCGGTCGCGGTCGCGTCGACACTGATTTGTGCTCGGCATTGCTTTTCATTTATCTCTATTTGCATGTACATAATAATTATGTGGTATTAATCACCCAACATCTTATTCTTTGAGCACTAATAAAAAAGTAAATGCACAATCTCATGCAACATGTTTACTGTCAGTCATCATCGTCATCTCAGCCGATGGACGTCCACTGCTGGACAGAGGCCTCCCCCAAGGATCGCCACAACGACAGGTCTTGCGCTGCCCTCATCAAACCCACCGCCTTCACCAGGTCGTGGTTCCACCTGGTGGGTGGCCTACCCACGCTGCGTCTTTCGGTACGCGGTCGCCTCTCGAGAACTCTTCTGCCCCGTCGGCAATCGGTTCTGCGAGCAGTGTGCCCCACCCACTGCCACTTTAGTTTAGAAATGCTTTGGGCTATGTCAGTAACTCTGGTTCTTCTGCGGATCTCTTTATTTCTGATTTGGTCTCGCAGGGTAACTCCGAGGAAATAACGAGGGACTAACGAGGGGAACATAGCCCTTTTTATTGCCCTTTGCGTCACTGTCAGCCTTTTTATGAGGCCTTGAGAGAGCGACAACGTTACTGTCAGTGAGATGACGTAATACTAAGACATATATATAGTACATATGAGTACAATCGTGAGTAACTAGCATGAGTAAATCAACAAAACGAATATCTTCAATCTAGACTCCTCTACCTGTAGGCACATGAATACTGTAGGGCTAGCCTCACATGGCAAGTCAGCCTCATCTCTCTTTCATTTGGCGCGTATCAGAGCGAGAAAAAAGACACACGGGCAGACGGTACGGGAAGTCTGCCCGAGTGTCGCACGTCCGGCGCGCGCGCTCTCTCCTTCTATTGTCTACATTTTATTTACCCTCCCCCTCCCCGCCCCGCCCCGCACCCACCCCCGCCCGCGCCCGCTCGTGAGAGGCGGCAATTTCCTGAGTCAGCTGCCGCTCTATTTTCTTTGTCCGCGCTAATTGTCATTAGACACGCGCTCCGCTAATGCGCTACACAAACACTCCACCCGCGCCCGACCGTGCGGTCGTGTGGTCGTGTGGTCGTGTGGTCGTGTGGTCGTGTGGTCCTGCGGTCATGCGGTCTTACAGCCTTGTTCGTTGTCGTGTTTTTCGTTCCCGTGGTTCTATCATTATTTATAACAATGTGATGATACCGAACAATTTTTCGTTCTATTTTCCAAACAGGCCACGAGATCTTCTACAACCGTTTATTCGATATTACTATACCCAAAAAGGGACTAGAAACTTTATGGTGACGAAGCTCCGCGATGTTGAAACGGCGTCAATAAGACGGTTTTGTTGTCTATCATCATCATCATCATCTCAGCCGATGGACGTCCACTGCTGGACATAGGCCTCTCCCAGGGATCGACACAACGACCGGTCTCGCGCAGCCCTTATTCTGCCACCGCCTTCACCAGGTCTTCGTCGAATTGTCTATGGTTTACCTCAATGTAAATGGTAATGACCGGTATCGCCTTCACCTCGCGAATTCATAAACTGTGGTACTAGTCAGGCAGGTTGTGACTTTGAATCACTTTCGCCAAACAAATTGTTCCCAACTCTAATTGGATAAAAGCACGACTGTATCTTTCATGTAAATATGCATAATTGTTTAAGATTTGTTACGTTAACTTCATTCAACTTTCAAGGAAATTGTGAGGTTAGCGGATTGTTGTTACAATTAAGGAAGGGAAGCTAAAGTGACTCGTTATTGATATGAAAAAGAAACAGTAGGCTTCTTAGAGTTCCGTACCCAAAGGGTGAAAACGGGACCCTATTGCTAAGCCTACGTTGTCCGTCTGTCCGTCCGTCTGTCCTAACTATTTAGGACTGTAACTCGTCATTATAACGAAAAATAAAAAAATAAAAAATGTGAGGCAGTCTCCCGGTTAAGGACCCAAAGAAAAAAATTGTTTTAAGTTAATATGTTGTATAATATCTGGAGACAGAAGCATTACATCGATTTAGTTTTCATTAGAGTTTTGTTCCGCTAGACAAGACCTATCCAACAATATCTAACTCGATTTAAAAAAAAAAGATTTATTTTCTTGATAACCACTAGATTTCTGTTTTTGGGTTACTGTTATCTGTCTTCATGCCAAATTTCGATACAATAGGTGCAAAAATGAGCGAGTTATTGAGGCGGATCATACAGACAGACAGAATGGAAGAAAGTATAAGGGTTCCTTGTTTCACTACGGAACACTAAAAAAAGACCAAGAGTGCGATTTTTGAATCTCATTCGGTGAGCTCAGCATCTGAAAATCTCAAAATTACTATGGAGATATGTATCTTTCTACTGCTGATTTGACTTTCAAAAATCGCACTACTGGAGTATGATTTTTAAAAGTCAAATCAGCAGTAGAAAGATGCGTATCTCCAGAGTAATTTTGACATTTTCAACTGCTAAGCTCACCGAATGAGATTCAAAAACCACTAAAGGTCCCGGAGAAAATTTTGTTTTTGTAAGTTAATATGTTGTGTGGTACGGAATCCTCGCGCGGGTGCGCGGGTAGCTGATCTCGCAGTTGACCGTTTTATTTTTGAAACTGACTATACAGTATTGCTCGGAGAGCATCAGCTACTGATTGTTACTGCGGACTATGGGCGTACCACACCAGTGACGGCGAAGCGTCCTGGTAGGTCATCCAAACTAGTGAAAGAACTGCCTAAGAGCACCCCTTAGGGGTACTGACTGACTACTGAGGGAGTGACGTTAGGTCAGCACGAGTGTCGGCGTGTGTTCGTGTATAGTTGGTTTGCTCCCATAGTAAAAGTTGTTCAGTTTGATGGGTAGACTCATAGTTTAAAAGGATGCTAATGATATCAAATTCACCATGTATAGTACTCTATGCTAAAATGAGCATTGTACTCAAGACACAATGTACAATGACATGACAATGGCGATGGCGCCTGTCCGGGTCTTCGTTGACACTTACAAACAATATTATCACGAATGGAGGAGTTTGGATGAAACTAGACTTCAGATCTACGACTAACATAACATAAATACATAAGTTCACAACCATAATCACTATCGGGGTGGTTAGAAACTTTGACAGCCTTCCAACCACCACCACCTAAAACCACGTACACACAAACTGTAAAGCATAATTTTAAGTTTGCAGTAAAGTTGTATCACAGCAGGTGTCACATTTTGTATTCAAGCTTTAAACCCCGGTAACTCTGCATAAGAAACCTTACCCCTTAGTCGCCTTGTATTCACCCACGGAAAAAAACGGGGTGGTACATTAAAAGCTAGAACCATGCCTCGATTAACAAGGTCAGAATATTTTCAGAAAAACTTTTGCTTAATCTGAAGTACAGGAATTTACAGGAAATAACCAACTTGTAACTACAATATAGGTCACCGACTAATGATGTGACCTATTTATTAAAAAATGTAACTATTAGTGATAATTTCAGCACATTAAAGTGTATCGAGAGTACGTGAGCAATAACCCGTATCTCCATTACGTACGGGGGTGAGCAGAGTGACAAGAATAGCCACGTACATAATAAGGCCGCGCATGATCAGCACACGAGATGGCCCGTCCCGGACCGGACCGGACCGGGCCGGATGAGACCGGACACGCGCTCATCCGGATACCGATCGTTTATTCATCAGTTCCGGCCGCGCGCTGTAAATAATGTCAATAATAAAGCGGCGCGCACACCGCACCGCTAACTAGCCGCAATTATAAATTCCGCTTTATTGCTCCGCTGCTTCACTGATCCCCCTCACCCGTCCCACTCCGCGTCCCGGAGCATGGACGTATCCTCGGGCGGAATAATAAATCACGATCCCTCAAACAAACTGATCCAGTAACTTAACCGGGATTATCAAAAAGCTATTTTATTTTTTTGCTCATTGCTCAATTCGACTAAAGCTTAACACAACTACTAAAACTAGCAAAACTACTTGAAATATTTGCAACGATCGGTCGTCCCTACAGGAGTGGGGGGTGAGGAGTGCAAGGGGAGGGGAGGGGACACGAGGTTTTTATTTGAAGTATTTGTCAGAGATTCGCGTCACGCACCGGAGCGGATTCATTTCACGAACGACCTTTTTATAATTTAATCTTATGCCTTGTTATAATCAAAATGATAAAAGGGCGCGCGACGCGACCGAATATTCATGAGGGGCGCCGACGAGCGCGACACGACACGACACGACACGGCGCGACTAATTGTAAACCAGTTTGCGATCGCGCTCGAGGTAATTCCATTCGGAAAATTGGTCTGTAAATAACGAATTTTGGTGAACACGTAATAGTTTCACGTCCTTTTTATGGATCGGACCCAATCATTCGACCGGCGCGCGGCGCGGCTGCCCGCAATGTTTACTAACTTACTTTAAATAAAAACTAGTTATGAAATCAATAATACACACTTTACTGAACTGAACGGCACTGGCTTCTCCCACACAACAGGTACAATATCTTACACTCAGTTGCAGAAACGCTCATTAGAGTTAATGCTCAATTAAATCTCTTGCTAGCTTTTACTATGTCAACAAGACAAAAAGTGACAGCAAGAGATTTAATGAAGGATTAACTCAAATGAGCATTTCAGCAGTGTCAGATAGGTACTTTTATTATGGGCATTGAAAGGGTGTCCATAGGTTACTAGAATAATAATGTGGTCCTATCATGTCACTATACAGAGGCTGGGTACATGGAATAATTCTAACTATCTCCTCGAGAAATATAAGTCATAAGTATACCTATACTTATACAACAGCTTCATTCAATTCGTATCTCAGTTAGGTCTCCGTTTCAAATAAACGGAAGGCGTGTGAAACACAACTTTCGCACATGTACTGATGACATAAGAGTCATGTCAGAAACCTTCCTCTGTGAAATCCAGTGTAGATGGATACCCTCTACTAACGTAGACACGCGAGCGGCCGGTTCTCTACTTGTTGGCTGTAGGGCACTGAGTCGTTGTAGATGGAAGTGATCGGACACGTCTCCTCCGCATCTCACTGGAGGCATCGACACGCGCGACGTGACGTCATCAACGCAAACACACGACACGTTATTATAGGACACGACACTGTTAAAACAACATAAGATAATGTGGTAGGCTTTCAGGAAATGACGCCGCATATTATTATGTTAGTCCAAAATCTTCTTCTTATCCCATTACTTGGGATCGGCGCAATATGTAGTCTTCCTCCTTTCATTTCTTTCAGCGCTCACTCGTTTTCTACACATGTCATCTTTCACACAATCCATCCATCTTTTCTTTGGTCTTCCTCTCTTCATGCAGCCATCCACATTCATACTAACAATCGTCTTGTAATATATTATGATACTCATCTCTCCGCATCACATGCCCATACTATGATAATCTATTACTGCGCAGTTTTTCTGTTACTGACGCTACTTTCAAGCTTCCTCTACTATACTCATTTCTAATCCTGTCCATTCTAGTAACACCACACAATCATTCATCTCAACATTAGTTTGTTAGTCCCACATACGAGTACTACAGTCAAAAATAAGTGGTGTAATAATAATATTTATACTCACATACATGCTCATTTCATTACTATCTCTAATGGAGAGACCAGAGTATAGTTGAGAATTCGAGATCAATATGTAATACTATGTAGGTCTCCAGAGAAGTTTGTTTAGCATACTGTATTCAAATAACGTGGTATAGTTGCGTCGAAGCTATCGGAATAATAATAGAGCCGACAGTGGCAGCGGCACTATGGGAACTATAGGTAGTACCTAGATACTGAGTGCTAATAGCTAACGATTCAATCACCGAGTGTTCATAATTACTTATAATTTCATTAAAAACCTGAAAATATAAACTCTTTTTATTATCTTTTCATAAAACGTGAAACATTCAAACCGTGAATGCGGCCGAAACGAGGGTCGTTTAATAAGATAAGAGATTTTATTATGTAATTGGCGATAGGGGCTAATTTTTCCCTCCCCCGGCGCCCCTCCCCTCCCCCCTCGGCCCGCGTGGCAGTGGCCGGTCTAATCACAGCTAAACGTATGCAGATAAAGGCATCACGAGTGTGTGTGTAGCTACACGTATGTACAGTCCAGTCACAGAGAGCCGCTACGCTGTCAGGGTCCCGCGAGCGGAACAACAGAACCCTTCGTTGTATTTCATTAGCACCGGAGCCGTGCCACGGAACCCTTCGGTCGATGTATCACGTAACGAGCGCGGGTCGGAGGTCGGGACGCGCGCCATAAAGCATTCTCCTCAAGCGTGATTCCGACTCGGACTTTTCCGGTTTTTATGATTTAATGCGGAGACCCAGACACACCTGCCTCCCCCTCCCCCACCCCGTACCCCGCACCCCACACCCCGCGTGACAAACAGACGTTATGTGGCGGGACATCGGTCCCCGCGCTGCGCTTTTTATGCCTTATTCAATTTGTCTCAGTTTAAGACAGTGTTGGCTGCGGTCCAGCGCCGCTCGTACACAGTGTAGTGTAATAGTTTGTACTCTCTGATGTAGTGGAGCGAGTGACCGAGCGAGCCTCACTCCACTGTGACCTGCATCTCGCTTGCTTACTAAGCAAAACGCCGGTCGGTTCAATGGGCACGCTGCCGGCATAAAAGAGTTACCGTTCTGGGTATGTATGCTATACCATAGGAATAATGATTAATGACTCATACCTAGGTCGGTATATATCTGCCCGTCATAAGATACTTCTTACGCTAATTGGCTTTCTTCACCACGATGGCAAGATCGACTCGATAGAAGAAGAAGTTACTCCGAGCGCTCTGTTTGCTTTCTGGTTTGATCCAAGTACATCATGCACGTGAAGTTGATGGGCATGTGATGCATAATACAATAATATTACAATGGGATAATTTCTCGTTTCTGTCGATTGCACCCGGAAAGATGGGCCAAGGTCTTAACACCTTGGATCCCGGAGAATGGACGTCGCTGTCAGGTTGACCTCGGATGTGATGGAGAGACGACCTGAATACCTTCGACGAAGGGTGAATGGAGCTGGCTTAGGACAGTAATGCATGGAGAATAAAGGGGATGGCCTTTGCCCAGCAGTGGGCTGAAAGAGACTAAGGAAAAAAAGATTTGTCATGTCAAATATCGACTACAGCGAATACTTATGTAGGCAGTCAGTCAATTTAAAGTGCAAATGAGTGTCCTTATTAAACACTGATGCCCTCTCTCGTCCTTACCCCCTGAATCTGATGGGAGACCAGTACCTACTCATAGCTGTAATGACTCTAACTGGTAGCCAAACGGTGAGGGCATCAGAGATGTTGACGATTCCTGCAGGAATTGAACAGTCCATAAAAAGCAAAATGTTAAATCAAATGTCACGGCTTGTGTATTGAGGCTTTCTTCTTCGTAGTCATCTATAGTAATCGTAACATACTTTAAGAAATAGTAGGTGATAAATATTAGGCGATGTTGGTGTAATAGTGGGCGCGTGTTGGAGCGAAGCCAGCCGCGGCCGGCCATGTCAGTGCACCGAGATGGACGGGAGTGACTCCATCGCATCGTGTAGTATTGTGACGTCATGAGTGACCTGCAGTACACGCTGGAATCGTCATACAAAGTGTTAACAACCAATATTAGATAGACATATAGATAGATAAACGATTTACACAAACCTTTGTTCATGATCCCTAATGGGGAAAGCAGAGCAGCATTTTGTACCCCAAAGCGAACACAGAAGACATTTTTGTCAAAATTGGCAGGAAGTTGTTAGTTGTAATCAATATCCTTTATTATAGTGACAATTTGTCACCCTGTCGTTTATGACAAAATAAACGTTTTGTGTGACATTTAGAAAATCGATTTTCTTTTTCTGAAACACAATCTCAGACCGATTTGTATGAATAGTCCAAAATATTTTTTCGTAACTAGAGAAAAAACATGTGAAGTGTTATTGTATTAGGTACAGACTTTTGTGATTTAACAGTTTGCTGGTTTTTATCATTTTGTTAGCATCTTGAGTAACTTTTTCACGAATTTGTTTAGCAACATTACATTATGGTGTCGTAGTAATTATACTGTATTGGCTTTGTTATATCTTGTAAGATACTAAGACATTTGCCTCGGCGGTCCACCGGCGAATAGGGAACCGCCAAGTTGTATATAAGAAGGTGTATTTTCCATAATAAATTAGTACACACAGAGTACACAACTCTTTTCGTTACTCCTGCCCTAGCCACCAAACAACCCTCAACGCACTGTCCCCAAAAAGCCTAAAGTTTACGGTGGTCCGTTACGTGTGTGTATATTTGTATGTAGGCTGAATATTAAAAGAGTTATTAAAGTAATGTACAAATGTAACTGATCGGATCTAATTTCTATCTAAATAACTGTATATATTTGATCAGATCGACATTAATACGTGAAGATATATTTTGTTTCATCGCAGATCGCAGACACCTGTGCGCTCGGAGGCGAGGTTCAGAGCAAATACATTTGTCCAAACATGTCAGACACAAGACGCGACACACAACGTAAGAGACATTATATGTCAGGTGCCAATCGTATCGACTCAATTGTTTTATAGTTAATTCCATCGAGGGCGGGGGTGGGGTGCGAGGCGTGGGGAGTGAGGCTAAACAAACGTAATTCAATTACAGGAACATATAGTTATGGAAAAATTACGAAGAGAGAGAGTATTCAAAAGGCATTTCAGTCGAATATTGAGCGAAAGGTTATCGTCGGGCAATTACTCGGAGAGATGATAGACTCGGAATGAAGCGTGAGGGGTGGGGGTGGAGGGGGTTTGTTTGTGATCTGCGAGCGAGCAATAACCCGCAGCACGAGATGTACAAGACACGTGTATGTGATTACAGTAATTAGTTTTTTTAATAGTATATTTATAGCAAGCGCTATAATAATGAAGCGCTCGTTGGCGTAGTGGAGCTTCGGCATTGGAAACGACAGGTCCGGTGAGTCTTTGGATGGGTGACTTTAGTGGTATTCCATCTCGAGCGTTTCCGTGCTTCGGAAGGCACGTTAACCAGTTGGTCTCGAATTGTTCCATCAGATGGCGTTGTAACTATTCGTTAAGCCAGGTCAGAGGCCTATTACGGCGGCTTGAAAATTCTCTCACGGCAAGTTGACCACTAACTTGCCTCCACCAACACGCACTGGGCCCGCGTGGTGGAGTATGGCCCACTTCCTCACACCCCTATTCGTGAGAGGAGGCCTTTGCCCTGCAGTGGGATTCTACAGGCTTAACTTACTTTTACTTTATTTATAGCATAGAATACACATACTCACGACTTTATTCTATATACTAGTTATACAGAAAAATCTTGATTGGTTTTGTGCAAAATTTAAGGAGGGAGAGGCTGCTGGTGACCTGGAGTGCACACACAAGCAGATTTGATAACGAAACCTATTGTCACGCCTACAGCGGCGTCTCTCAATCGCTTACTAACAAACAGTGTCACTTTACAGTGACCTTTACAGTTTTCCTTACGGAAATCAACTATGGGCCTGTAATTGAGATGTTTTTTTACGATTCGTTAGAATTTCTTAAGGGCTTTCTTAACATTCACATTCCACAAACAGTGCCCAAATTATGTCCAGTGTGACAGTTAGTGAGCTCATCACCACTTAACTGGACAATGGACCCACATTTCGACATTGAAGCCTGGAGTAAGTTGACTAGAAAAGCACTCATTTTGAAAGTATGTAATGCTCCTGACCGATTTCGTTCACGGCGACCGCTTCAACTTCGTTGTTGGCGTTGTTAAGCTCTCATGTGGCTAACATAAAATCTTCTTAGTTGTTTTTTTAGTTTACTTCGTCGTCGCATTTTGAAATATAATAATTGTAACTACACAGGTAATGTAAAGAAAGGCAATTAAAGAAAAAAACTACAAAACCTAAAGATGCTGCGTTTTAAAGTGTAAGGTATTGTAATTACTAAAACAATTCCAGCATAATTCAAGACAATAGTTCTACGCGATCAAAAGCTTAAGCAATAAACACTAGACAAAGACATGATTAAATACCTACAAGTAATTGGTAATTTGTAAGCCGTCGCTCTCAGCTACGTAGGTAGTCAAACAAATTATATAGTCAAGCGCTTACAGCAACCTAGGTTTTAGTTTGGGTTTAGTCTTATTTGTTCAACCGATTAATTGATCTTTCGTAATATAAAAAGTTGGCACAACAGATGTGGGTAGGGTTGCCATGCTTACCCTAGATGTGAGTATGTAGGCACAGTATGATTAAAAGGTCATATCCATAGATAAACGAAGTTGCCGCTTTCCAACTCCGTCGAGGAGAAAAACTTTCCTGTCCTCGGTGTTTAATCTACTATAGTTTACTACTTAAGTTTTACTCTTCGTGAATTTCGTAAAGCACTGCATTATTTTACTTCGCGTCGATAGCTTAATGTTGTTATGAATATAGTCTACTGGTTATTTATGACTGTTGTTGAGGCGAAGTAAAGTATCGTACGTTCGTGTAGTATGACAAGTAATAGTGGAGGCATAAGTAGAAGGAGTTTACGAGCGGCCGGAACGCGCCACTATCGCGGCACTTAGCATATCTCCTCGATAAACACCAGCTCGCGCACGCGACCGATAATACACCTTAATGAGCACGGTATACAGGCTACATTAGTGTAGCGGCGTGGTCGAGGCGGTGGCGAGTCAGATCAGGTAGGCGGCAGTAATCGACCAAACTTGTGATAATGTTTGCACGTGAAGTACACAACACAACACGGCGCGCTCGCTTGTGTGTATTGTATACAGACACGCACCAGTTGGTAATGTGTGTGTTTCTAATAGAGTTGCCAAGCTGTCGAAATTTTGAATATCGATAGTTGACCTTAAAAATTTGCACTATCGATAGGCCTGTCGATAGTTAAAAGGAAGCAATCGATATTATCGACAATTATCAGTGATTTTATAAATGATAAGTAGAAAATATCTTTCCATGTGGAATCATCATAGTAGGTTGTACAAGGCGTTACAAAAATACAAATAAACATTTAATGGGGTAGTTTAGACAATCAAACTGAACAACTTTTACTATGGGACCAATATCGAAATCGCGAAAAAAAATCCGATGTTAAATACTAACCTACAAATCTACTCGAGTACAGGGCAGCAGATTTTTTTTTCGCGATTTCGATGTTGGTCCCATAGTGAAAGTTATTCAGTTTTATGGTCAAACTAAACAAGCCCCTTCAAAGTTTTAAATGTTTATTTTTTCTTTTGTAACACCCTGTATATGGTCTAATCGAATCTAGTTATTTAATTAACTTAGAAACAAATCAGTTATATAATATTATCAACACAAATTGAATAAGATCATACAATATAGGTACCAAAAATAATTGAATCGAATCGAATAGTCGAATAGTACTATCAATAATATTGAAATTCCTTGACTATCGATAGTCAACTATCACTGCAACACTAGTTGCCAATAGTGAGCTGATAAACACGTAGGCAACACGGCCGGTTGGTTCTCCTATAGGATCGTAATTGCAGCCCGCGTGGCGCCATCTATTATTTATGTGTGACAACATTGACATGCGTGCGTAACGTTTGTCTCGTCAACTCAATTACATCTCGTTACGGCCTCGTCTCGTCTCGCACACGTCACGTCACGTCGTCTGCCTTCTATTATTGAATCTATCGTATTTACTGACGTTAAAATGTAGAATTAAAATAAAATTATACCTTTAAACTAGTTCTTACCGCGGTCTTAATCGTTTGAGTTCCGGAATGTTTAATTTTAGTTTAATGAAACTAATTTTAGCGGAAAAGTGGGGTGCTTCGTCTATGACCAATAAACATGCCACGTCAAACCCTTAAAAGTACTTCAATAAGCTTGTGGGGACTTGCCATAGATGTCAACACCCACAAGTTATAGCAAAGAAGCTAACAGATGGCGATACCGTCGCTCTCAGAAATATGCTCCATACAAAGACAACGTTCACCGTAAATACGTAACTCGTAACCTACTACAAATAAGGTTCACAATCGAATGCGAGACATAAATCGCGCAAGAGAAATAATCACAGAGATTGTATACCGGTCCAACTAAGAACTGTTGGACCACGGCCGGTCCCCAGGCTTCACGCTAAGCCTGGTGGAAGATCTTCCCTTTTCAATGGAGGAACATTCCCAAGTAGCACCTCCACAAGCTAAAAATAAACCTTGTAAAAACTGCAAACTGAAAGCTGCAGTTGGTTGCTGGCTTTAAGTAGCGTCCATCTTAACATGCTGATGTTCGATCATTGAACTGAGCGCGTTTTAAAAAATGAACTACTCCACACGCACCATAGTGTAATCCTCCTCGGCACTAATGTATGGGACAGGTTATTTTGTTTCCGCAGATTCGATGTTGGACTGATAGACAAAGTTGTTCAGTCTGATTGTTTGATCATCCCCTTAAATCGTCAGCATGTCACAGTTAGACCCTTATAGACCACAAGTAAATACATACATTGTTTCCCGTAATGTTCGCAACAACGTAGGTAATAGACGGTCTCGCGGACAAACGAGCTGTAATTTGTAAGAAAACAAAAGGCAGTTTTATTACACACGGCATTATATCGACTCCGGCTCGCGAGCGGAAATATCAAACGAAAGGTAACCTAAATTACCTCCCCCCCTTCCTCCCCGTATACTACCCCCCGCCCGCCCAGAACATAAACAGAAGTGAAATCTAAGGAAATTACAAGTACAAGTAAGAGTGAACCTAACTCCCTATTTATTAAAGGTTACCCGTTAAGTGCGGTCAGCACACACTCGTGTAGTGTTGTGCTTGATGGAGGATCAAAGGGCAGTGATAATAGAGTGATCTCGTGTAAGTTATGTTGTACCTACAGGGTGTTACAAGGAGTGCTCATATTTTGACAATTGCTTCAGATCATAAGATAGATGAACAACTTTCACTTTAGAGGTACCAACTAAGTAAGTTTTGCATGGAACAGCAGATTTTTCTCGCGATTTAGCGCTACTGTTCAGGATGTTCAGTTTGATGGTCTTAAATGCTACTTTAAAAACCCTTTCTTTACAACCTATTCTACCTAGTACAATCAACAGCAAATGTCAATGAACTTTTGCGAAATTCAAACTGAAATTAACCACGAACAAATGTATTTTTTACAAAGATAATGATGTAACGTGAAAGATCGTTAAATAAAATTGTCTTGAAGCTACCATTTACTAACGACGGTAGTACAGTAGTTTTTGTAGTTTAATATTCAGTAATGATAATATCATCATCATCAGCCTCTATCGTCCGCACTACTTGTGGAGTCTTTATTGTAAGTACATAGCATCATGAATGAAAGTCCACGCGTCTTCAACGCACCACCGACGCTTCTTACAAATAAGTCAAGGGGCATTTCCTTTGACGGCCCGTTAGCACAGTCTGTAGTGAACCTGCCTGCTGTGCCGAGGGTTGCGGGTTCGAATCCCGTAAGAGACAAATATTTGTATGATAAATAAGAATATTTGTACCCGAGTCATGGATGTTTGTATCTCTATATGTATTCTATATCGTTGTCTAGTCATCATAATACAAGTCCAGGCTCGTTTCTGGTACTTTAAATGTGACTAGATAATTTGTGTGACACCGTCCAAGATATTTATTTATTATTTCTTTTTATTTAATGTGTCAATGTGTTTATTGGTAAGTTATCGTATTATCTATCACTATCCAAACAACCTATTATTTATAAATTATTTTCTAAGCGATGTGATGGTTCGGTCGCGTGACAAATTTAATCACCTGTATATAAATAACCAATAAGTATGTTTATTTGTTGGAGGTTCCAGGCGAGCATGGGTCAGTGGAGGCATCTTGTTAATATGAGTTTGTCTGGTGGCTTGTATAGAACTAATTTAAGTGCGGAAATTGCAAAGACGTCGCGGGAATTATATTTCACAATGGAATTTAAAAAATACCTATTTAAACACGAAAAAACACAGGTGTTTATAAGCTCTACATAACAAACTAAGTAATAAGAGCATATTCTGTACAAGGTGTTACAAAATTACAAATTAGGATTTAGTTTAGACCATCAAACTGAACAACTTTCACTATAGGACAAACATCGAAATCGCGAAAAAAATTCTGCTGTCCCATACTTTTAGCTAGGGTAGATTTGCAGTTTAGTATGGAACAGCAGATTTTTTTTTCGCGATTTCGATATTGGTGCCATAGTGAAAGTTGTTCAGTTTGATGGTCTCAACCACAGACTTCTGACCTAAGTTTGTGGTCTGAGCCATTAGTATTAACACGTTAAACGCCGTCGGGTATCAATAACAATAGATTTTCCAATAATAACTATTATGTATGCATATGCCCCCTCTCCTAAATTGTTTATCTATCTATCTCCCCCTACATTTTATCTATCTATGATGACAAATAATTGTTAGTGACTTCTCCCCGCGCGCCCCACACCACATGATAAACCTGCGAACGCTTAGTTTCATAAAGCGGTATCAGATAGGTGTACCTATCATATCATACCTATAGATTATGTCGTCAGCGCCTTTGTCCCCACTGGCTTCCTTCATCGTAGCGAGATTTTTATTACAGATTAAATATTTAATCAGTAGCTATGAAAAAAAAAACAAGTTTCATCAAAATTAGTCTAGTAGTTTTTAGGTGATGCTGGACATAAAACAGACAAGACAGGACTGACAGAAAATTTCGAAAATCTGTTATTCATTAAAACCGTTTTGAATTTGTAAACTTCTTTAGCACCATTGTGATTTGAAACTCTATGAAACGAAAAAGCGACACTAAATAGTTCTTGACTAAGAATGTTTCACTTCTACCGCATATGTACTGCACACATGTATTTTTTTGTCTAAATGTTTTAAATTAGAGATACACGTCTGTTACAGTTTTATAAAAGTGTAGACTTATAGTATTCTGTGGTGTAGATAAACTGTGGCAGCGGCTAGTGGCCTGGCCGGCCGGTCGGTTGGCGTGAGATTTATCAATAACGGGCTAATGTCGCTCATAACTCTGCCTAACAACTCGCCGGGCGGGGGCGGGGCATGCGGCAGGGGGGGGGGGAGAGGTTTTGACTAGAGGAAGCGGTTTTTCAAACAATTTACATAGCATTACTGCACCACGCCCATAGAACGTTAACACGTCATGTGTCGAACTCTGACGTTCATATAACGCTAACTACCAGTCCTGCTATTTGCATATTTTCTGTAGATTAACGACATATACCTACATAAACACAATAGGTAAATTTTAAGGCGTACAGCGGTACCAACAAATTATATATTATATGTCTTCTCTACTGTTATAAAATTGTAACAGAAGTTACAATATGGTTTTTAGGTATATCAATAAAAAAAGTCAATTAAAAAACTCCACATTTAAAAAGCGAATACTAAAATTAATCACCAACCACCATTAATAATAATAATAATAATATTTATTCATAAAAAGATAACAAAGATCCATGTGTTAGTAACAGTGTTTGACTTATGAACTATGTTAGTAAGTACACACATCAAATAAAATACAACACAAACAGAATATATAAGTTAAATCATCACTTTCACGCAGTGTGTGATGATGGGGCAGTCAAACCTGCCTGCTATCATCTCCAGAATGCTGTTATGGCTTGCACGCAGTCGGCTGACGAGTGAGGCTGCCTTTTTCCTTATAATTGCATGATATCCGTCCGTTCTCGCCTCTGCAAACATGACGGACGCGCTACAATAGCGTGGAAGCCCCAACAGCATTCTGAAAATGTTGTTGTATTGGACGCGCAGAGCATTCAGCGAGCTGAGTGTGCAATTGACCCACAGGCTGCTGGCGTAGAATGACTGACAATATGATTTGAAAAGTGTCACTTTTACTGACCTTGTGCAGCCATTGAACCTGCGGATCAGCATGTTGCCCCTGACTGCCAACGCCCTGCGCTCCCTTTCTACGTCGAAGTCGTCTTTATGGTCCTCAGAGACAATGTGGCCGAGGTACTTAAATTCTTGGACTCTTTTTAACGGTACTCCATTAAGTGTAATTGGAGGCACATCTCTGCACTTACCTGCTTCTCTGAAGACCATAAATTCGCTCTTCTTGACGTTATACAACAAACCATGACTGCTCGCAAAATCCTCACACACCAGTAGCAATTGTCTGATACTATTGACCGACGGGCCCAGCAGTACCATGTCGTCCGCGTAGCTTATGTTGTTGACGCATGTATTGTCAATCCAACCATACATTAAACTAATAATTTCAGAAAGAGAATTGATAACCAAATACATATATTATTACTATTTATTACAAACCAATAAGAATTTCTGATTTAATAGTCAAAGATATTTAAGTAGGTATATCAATCAACGCAACGTCACTGATTGACAGATCAATCACTTCAATTATAATGGCCGGTCAATGAGTCCCGAACTTTGTTCAGGGTGATCAGTATCGGTTTATTAAAAGGGCAATAAATTGTGAGGTCCCCCACACACAACACAACGCGACGGACGCCAGGTGAGTGAGGTCGTGGGGCGAGTTAACCCCTCGCGGGACGTCACGACGGATGACGGATATACACACTAATAGCGGTGATTGGGTCACAGTCTGTCACGCATTCATTTGAACATTACTAAATTAGCACATCTCTTTCCATTATAAATCCAAACTACAAATACACACTTGAAAATAATTGTAGCAATGTTTCTGATCAACCAAGAAAGAGATAGCGTTGTACATTTGTTTGAACTCAAACTCAAAATTTTTTATTCAAAATAATATCACATAGATAACTTTCTGACGTCATTTTTGAATCTACCACCGCTTTGGAAGGTGTTCCGTTGTAGAGAAGATGCGGCCAGAAACTCTACAACACACTTCTTTGAAACAAAACAAAATATACAAAGTACAAATATTGAATTACATAGTGTAACATTGTCAAGACCAGACATTTTGGTCATTCAAATAATCATCGAGTTTATAGTAACTTTTTTACAGAGGACTTGTTTAACATGGGATTTAAACTTTTTGTCTGGCAAGTTTAGAATATCCTCTGGTATCTTATTATAATAGCGTATGCAATTAGTAATTATGATGATATTGCAATAATGAGAATAACGTTTAAGTCCAAATAAGAAGCAGTTTTGAAAAGATTACTGTGAAATTAGCTGTAGTTTCGTTAAAGGCCCTACATAGTATTTCGTTTAGTTCCGTTCTTAAAATTCTTATGAACGTGGCCACCAGAAACGTATCGGACAATTTATGGAAGTTAACCTAGTTCATGAAGTACTCGTATTTACAATCGTATCAGACCTAATCGTATTGAAAACCTAAATGTGCGTGAACCCGACGACGTGGTGCCGTGCTTCAAATATAACTTCAATCAGTAATTCTGAAAATAATTTGATCATAAAATATTGTGTATTCGAAACAATTGGACCGTACTAAATTTGCCTTTGAATTTTTTTCACAAAAAGCTCGTAATCAAATTTCAAGCCGCGGTTCCGTGATCAAATAATTCGTGTAAAATGTAATATTTGCCGCGGGTCAGGCGAGTGCCTGCCAACTCTGTTGTCACTTTTTATTTGACAGAGAGATGCGGGCGAGGGAAGGGGAGGGGAGACACCTGACGCGGAGGGGAGGCACCGGTGCGAATCAGTTGAATCATAGATCAAAAGGTTCGCGAGAGGCAGGGCTCGTCCACATAAAACAGCGCAGCTTTTTAATATTCAGCTCTATCGATACTGCACACGGTTTGGAGTGCATTAAATATGATTCTTATTGGTTTAAGTGCTGTTCGATAGACTAAGCTCTATATTGCACCTTATTGAAAGACGATAAAGTTTAGTATTAAAAATGCTTCTGATTGCTTTCGCAGTGGGTCGTCCCCCGGCGCAGCCTGTGACCGGGGGGTGGTGGGAGGGAGGAGGGATATTAATGAAAACTGTCAAACTGGTGAAACGAATGAGTCTTCAATATTATTTATTTGTGCCTCGCGGGGATTAACTTCACATTAATTCACTACGAATTTTATCAAGTTAATGATATCTATACTATTATTATTAATGATTGTGAAAGTTTGTGACGATCGATGTTTGTATATTTGTAATTCAATCACTCATATCATACGGGTGAATGGATCTGATTGTTTTATAGAATATGTTTTGAATTAGCACAGCATTTTTTCAGCAAAATTCAACCCAGACGAAATCGCGAGTAAATTGTAAACCACGTTCAGTAGTTATTTGTTAGTGCGTTCACACACGATGACGCTCTGACGGAGCGGCAGATGTCAGTCCATAGAACCACACCCGGTGCCTCAATGAGTCACCGTGTGTGCTTCTACGTGCGGTTTCATACAACTCCTTGCGACTCAAATGTCGTACTAACGTTTGCTGTTCCGTCAGTGCGTCATCGTGTGGGAACGCACTTATGCTAGGCTGCAAAGTTTCTTTTTGGCGCGAGTACTTGTATTGAAACCTTAGCAAGCGAAGTATTCTAGGATTGAACCACCAGCGAAGCGAGTGGTTCAAATAATAGAATCCTGAGCTTAGCGAAGGTTTCAAAGGTACGAGACGCAGAATAACTTTGCAGCCGAGCAAAACACACAGCATTGAACCTCACAACAGCGAGGAAAAAAAGTGAATTGCTAAAAAAAACATTTTAAAAAGCTTTTTTTTTTCGTGCTGGCCAGTGTCATGAAATAGTTATTAAGCCTTTTCAGTGGATTGGTTGTATAGAACAATATTGAATAGACAGATTCGAATTTCAAAAACTATTTCCACGTTAGCGGATAAAATGCGCTTTTGCACTCAGATTTCGAATGATAAACAGAATCTTTCAGAGCTTGTGAGGTGAAAAGCAATTAATTTATTATAATTGATTGATTGGTTGATTAATAAAACGCCAGTTAATCCTAAAGATTGGATAAACAATGGCCTACAGGGTATAATTACATTGAGGTACTATGTTAACTAGAGAAGCTACCGAGAAGTAATGTTTTGTAACACTTGTTAGGGTGCACGCGCTCTAACCCACTTAGCCTGTGCCAGGCGCTCGTCGCAGCCTGACGCTCCCACCAGCAGCACGCGCCCCACACTGCTGATCATGGTGCACTGATTTTGTTCGCGTTGTCTGCTCTATACATAATTACTCAATGTATAATTATAGAGTTATAGTGACGATTAGAAGGTATAATTTGGACTCAAAATCATATTCCTAATGATTACCAAATATAATGAAGTATTTTATTTGAGGTTTTATTTGATTTTATGTTCCTTAAAGACAAAGTTTCTCTTATGTGTAACTACAGGTTGATAAAAGATCTAAGAGAGATCTCTATCTTAACATATTATTAAATACCTATTTTATGGCAAATCGTGTGATATCTTACATAATAATTTCCTACCTGTGATTACCATTAATTTAATTCTGATGATATAGAACAAGTCTCTTGCCATATACAAACGTTATACAACTTGTCGGAAAGCCGCAGTAATTGAAAACCATCATTCCGCTCCTATTATTATTAAGCCGCAAATTCAATACAAATCCAAAACTCTACGTAATTAAGCGGCCGGGGGGCGGGAGGGATGGGGACGTGGAGGGGGAGGGGAGGGAGAGGTTCGTTACTCTTTACAGCCGGACGTAAAGTTTACGAGGCGCTAACTACGCGCCGAGCTCCGGCCTACACCCTGTATATAAATATATATTTATATTTTGTAACATAATCATAAAAACAGGCTTTCCGTGTCTGAGCATCGCACTAATCACACTATATGTATATCTCATCAACACTTGCAGGCTACTTCGTCAGCGCGTGTATTTCGCATTTTCGAAAAAATACCTTCTTAGTGCATCCCTACACTGTGCGTTGTCAGTCGAGGAACTGTTTTATAAGTATAGATTATAAATGCGAATGTGCGCCTGTTTATGTGTATGTTTGTTACCTGTTTACTGCTGGCTAAGGTGATAGTTCGCATCTGAAAGAGGAACTAGGTACAATTTTGGTTGTTCTTCTGTTTGTTTGTAAAACTACTAAACCAATTATAGTAACATTTGTAGGTACATATATCTTACTGGGGTAGGCAGATACAATATATCGCCACCTACGAGTACTACGATTCTAACAAACATCTCTCGCCTCCTCAACATCCATACGAATGAATTTAAAACATAATTATTATTATTTAAAAATACTCTCCCTGTTCTTAATTCAGTGTGGTGTGTACGAACGAAATCGCGGATGTCACTAGTGTATAAACAAGCCAGAAACAATTATATAGCTCACGTATATAAATACAACCGAGAGAATGTAGGGATACAGGAAAAATAATGTTTGGTGGCTTGCACAAGTTAAAAAGATAATAAGCAGCAACATTGACTTAGTTTCATTTTGTACGTGGTTGGTCTTTTAGCGAGGCTGGCTGCAAGAGCTTAAAACAAAGCTCCTTTGTTTTAGGCTCATTTGATTATGGTTCCCTGCGGAATATGGGGTGATGATGATGATTTTATGATACTTTAAGATTTCGGGTTAGACTTTTATTCCGTTTCGTAAAGAAAGTAAGGGATTTGGCGAGATATATTATATTTCTTAAGGCGTATCAGCCGTGGACCACTCTCCTCTCACTCACACTCCATACTAATCGATGAGAAAGAGCGCGTGGCTCCGAACAGAATTTTGCTGTTTTCTTTGAAAAATTCGATGATTTTTTATTAATTTCGAAAAAGTAAAAAAACCATATCATTCTAAATTGTATTGTGAACAATATAGTAAATTTTCATTTTGTTCCGATTAAAAATGTAAGAGTAAAATGGTTACAACTGGAAAAAAAGGGGTGACTTTAGAGTCCTTTTTCTTCGGTTTTATTCATTAAAATCGATTTCTAGAAAAACCACATCACTTCTCATATCCTGTAGATGGTTCAGTTTAAATTTCAGCTCAAAAAGTGCCATAGTTAATGAATAAAATGGTTACAAAATTACCCAAAACCGGCAGGTAGCCCCTTAAGCAAAAAGTTAGCAGTTGCAGCAATGTTTCATCCTGACCACCCCGAAAAGGATTGCGGTCGTGAGTTTATGGATGAGTATGGTATTGTATATATATTGTATTGTATGCAGTTTTAAGTCATACGTTGCGTCAGTAAACACAATAATAATGAGTTAGCCTGTAGAATCCCACTGTGAGTGAGAGGGAGTGGGCCATAGTCCACCACGGGGGCCAAACTAAACAAAACAAAAAATTAACAGTTTATAAACTACGGTTATTATAATATTATCCTAATGGACGGTAGATCAATAAACATTAGATATTGAAGAAGGTTCCAATTAACACTTGATTCATTAATTACCGTGAAGCCGTGTCGTGCCGTGACATACTTGTGGAACGACTAGTGGAATACGATAATGTCTTTAAGTTATTTTATCAGTATCACAACTGATCGGGGCGTCCCAAACTCAACGGTTTGTTGAAAATTGGAAATAAACAAGGTTTGATAGTTTTTCAGATTTTGTCATTTTTTGAAACATTGTGAAAATTGCCATCCTGCGCCGAATCGTTGGATGTAGTGAGTTCGAGTTGGAGTATATTAGAGCTAGCCCTTGTCCGTGACTTCGGCTGCGTTGACATATATCTGCCGATCGCGACCCGCATTGGTTCGCCACTCAGGTCTCATCTGCGCAAGTTTCTCCCAGGAGTTCGAGGCTATGCCGCTTGCAAATACTGGTCTCCAGGCTTTCGCTTTCCAGTATCCAAACATCATCGACATATTATATTAGTAATATAGAATATTCCTAAGTACTCCCTCGGATAAAGAATTAGGTCATATTTGTATAGAAGTACTTCTATGTATGAGCTAAACAATAAGTTTCAGAGAAGTGTAAGTATACTACTATCAGTATGTACTTGGTCACTTCTTCACCCCCGGTCACTATGTCCTACACATAAACACTCATTGCTTGACCCCCTCCCCTCACCTGTGACCCTCCTCCTCCCCCCCCTCCCCTTCTCCAGCGCCCCTCACACAACAATAAAAACAGCGATTTACAATGGTTGCCAACTAACAATCGGAGTAAAGCTATTAAAGTCATAACAAATTATAACGTTCCGAATAGAAGGCCGGCTAGTGGCTCACAAGTGTGTTTATGTGTTTGAAACTGTTTTCAACAACTTGTGAGTTTCTTTATGTAAATTGGTTTGTTATAAGAAGGCTCGTGAGTATTTTCAGACCACTGTCGTTGGTAATAGCTACAAAGGTGACGTAGGTGCTACGACGTAGCACATTGCTACGGGCGTAGGCCAACTGTATCGTAACAAAATATTCGGAGTATTTTATACGAATCTAATAATATAGGATCCAACTTTATATGCTTATACTTTTAGTGAAAGTTGTTCAGTTTGATTTACTAAGCCAAGGGACTTAACAAAACACCCTAGTAATAGGTATTTAAACGATTAAATACCTATTACTAGGGTGTTTTGTTAAGTCCCATTGCAGGGCACGGGGCTACCCTCACGGAGGGTGCATACGTCACTGCAGTACCGCGCGTGCACAACGTGGATTGGTAGACTTCACATACATCAGAATTTCTTTTTCAGCGTATGCAGGTTTCCTCACGATGTTTTCGTTCACCGTTTGAGAGCAGTCGGTATTACATACATAAGTTAGAAAAACTGATTGGTACACGGCATGTCGTCCGTACGGATTTCATCTCATGACTGAGTATCTATACCTCTCCGCAATGCGCATTCGACGCTCTCTCCGAAATAAAGCAAAGTAGTAAAGAGACGCCGCGTTTGTACGCGGTAAGAAGCCGTTATATTTCTTTATTTTAATGTCAAATATTAGCCGCGTAACTCTCAAAAACTGTACTAAACTAGTTAAGGTTTCTTAAGTAATTAATGTAAGAACAAGATCGCTACCCGAACCAGAGGTTGTGTGCTAGTTGGCAATCCTAATTTATATGTATACCTAGTACTAGTAGGATGTATTGACAATGGAAGAGTACACGGGGCGCATTAGTATGTACATACATTAGTGCGGGGGAGAACGGGGTGGGGGGGGGGGATACAAATTGGTTGCTAAAATGTTGTATCAAGATACGATTGTATAATTTAGAACAAACAAATTATACGAGCGGTTCGTACGCGCCTCGCCTTCGCCTTCAATACTTTAATTAATAAAATATCTGCGCTCGCAATCTGAGAACTTGGCGATTTATGTTTTGCGTAAAGTTGGTGTTATTATCCACCAGTGCGCCGCTCGAGGGCCGCAGAGAGGGGGGAGGGCATCGTGGGGCAATGCCTTACCTTGAAAGTTACCCGTCGAGTATACGAGTCGGGCACGAGCCCTGGACCCCGTACCACAGCATAACTATATTAGTCTTCGCAGTTCGGCAACCGATGTACTTGCGCAGAGCAACGGTGGGGGCCTTGCTGGGAAGCGGGCGGCGCGGATTTTCCCAAGATCTGTATGAAGATTTTGGGATTGACTGCGTATGACAACGTAATTACACCGCGCGGCGGCGGGGCGCAGCGTATCAAGAGCGTTGCCATACTGTGAGAACTATTGTTATGCTATGCCCGTACTAACGGAGCCTCGGAACTCATGCTCATAATTTGTTTTTAACTTAAATACCTACCAGCCGCTATAACGTCACAGATCTGTGAAATCTCAAGCTCGCTTCGCTTAGGTTCTGGCCGCAATCAAATCTAAGTGCTGCGGGAAATTTTTCAAGCTCAATCCAAATTTTACTAAAAATTTTAAAGTTTAATTTGTACTTACAACTGAGTTAAATCGTTTTGAAATTTCGACTTTTAATTTTTGAAAGGCGGTATTTTAAGTATACTTAGGCTAGAGTAACTCAAACCACCTTTGTTTTAAGTCTTGATGTGTGAAAATTCGAGCTCGCTGTGATCGCTCCCTTCGAATGGTGTTCTTGAGCAGGCTTAACATGCGTGCAGTTCAGCCTACCTTGAACTCTCTATGCTCTACCTTAAATCCAGTTCTAGGTACGGTCCTGCGCCGCTCTATAAGTTAGTAACAACAAGCTCTCGCTCCCTACTCTCTCACATTCAGTTTGAACTCTGAAACTTTTACAAACGCTTATGTTTACTTTATATTTTAATAGTATAGCATACGCTCAAGTGGGTAACTAGAGATGTTGCAAATTGTAAGTAAATCAAATTAGGTAGATATATTTTACTACTAGTGCCAAAATGTTGGGTAGTGTTATAGGTAGTGAGCCCGCCGTTAGGTGGTCAACTAACGTAAATAATAATTATTATTATTTGAATATATTTTCCGTCTGTAATTTTTTTTTTTTAATTAACCTATTTCGTCCCATTGTTGGGAAAAGGTCTCCCCCAAACTTTTCCAGCCTTCTCTATCCCGTGCCATCAGTTGCCATTCTGCTTCGTGGGCATCCAGGTCGTCGCGCCATTTTTTTCTTGGTCTGCCCCGGCCCCGGCTTCCATCATCGGGCTCCCATTGTGTCGCGATCGTTGCCCACCGCTCTATATGCATGCGACAAACATGTCCGGCCCAGTCCCACTTCAGTTTTGCGGCCTTAACGCCTGCGTCAGCGATGCGGGTCTTGGAGCGCAGAGTGGTGTTCCTGATACGGTCGATCCTTCTGACACCTAATATGCTGCGTTCCATTGCTCTTTGGCAAACCTGGAGTTTTTGAGAAAATTGTAATAGTTACGCTCACGATCTGGGGGTCAGGTGCCTTTTCTTGTAATGTGTCTAGATAAAATCATACTTAAAAATAAGAGTAGAGTGCTCAAACAATAATTTTAACCGGAGAGTGTATAGATAGATACAACATTCGAGAACCTCTATCACTCCTTTGTTTTTTTGCCGGCCAATGATTGTTCATTCTATAACAATGTTGTATTAATATCTCTACAATTGGAAATTTGTAAGCATAATGAGCAAAATATAATTTACCTTTGAAGTTATCGCCATCAAATGTAATGTTCTAAAATTATCGTGAATCGATACGGAAATTACTAGTTACATTACTACTATTTTACTATTATTACTGCAGTATTCGTAAATATGCTTTCGATTAAAGTGTTTGTTTGTGTGTGTGTGTGTGTGTCAGTATATAACAGTGGTTACCTTTGATGAGGTGTGCGGCGAGCACGAGCGCCGCGGTGAGCGCGTGCCGGCGCCACGAGGCCGCGCGCCCGCACATCGCCGCGCGCACGACGACCGAGGCCGAGGCCCTGCGGACACAACAACACTCTACGTCACTACACATATGTACGATACATGAGTTGTAGACGAGTCAGTATTACTTAGGACTGGGATGAAGGCAATGTGGTTACCTAAATGTGAGACCGAACTAGATCTTTTTGTCCCCTTCCGGACGGATATCGTCAATTGTCGTCCCGCTGCGCTAAACGAATTTGCCGATTTTCACCTCTGTCGAGGAGAAAAATAGTATACTAACCTCAGACAGCAAATAAAAAAAGCCTCAGATCACATGTTTGTTGACCTCGGCTTCGCCGCGGTCAGCTAGCAGAGGAGTTAGACGTTGCTGAATTAATTTCGCCGCACAAATTTAAAACCATCACGATGAGATCTTTAAGAATCAAAATGTCATATTTACGTAGAAGGCGTGGAACTTGTAAATCCGATAAGAAAAAAAGCAGAAGTAACTCGATTGAGTAACTTCTAGCGCCTTTTTCTCGAAAGTAAAAAAGGTACCTTTTTAATTTCCGGCATAATTCCAGTATATAATCCTATATAATGTAGGCTAAGTAGTAGTACTAGGTAGTATTCATTCTGTGCTACCATTATAATGCATTGCTAATTGGATTGTATGATAGCCAATACTTAACATAATGTATTATTTAAAAACACTATAAAATTAATTACTAATTATTTAAGCTACTAGTGAAACATGGATGTTCTGAGGTATCAGAATATGTCTGACTACCCCCTTGGGAAATAAAGTCATGAGTATATGCATAAATAAGTTACACCAAGAACATAAATATTTCTTCTTCTTTTCGTTTCAATGGTTCTACAACGATAATCCTATATTTATATTGGTTTTCATTAATCTCCATACAATTCGATTTCTCATACGAAAAGTGAAGAAGGTGTTTTACATGAAATTCTATAGAGTTGAAAGCACGTCGATACTGACCTGTAACTTGTGCAGTACAACTATATTATATGCTGAACATAACAGCGGGTCGTTTGACGATAAAGATGGTCGTTCAGCGAGCTAGGTAGATAGCTTGGAGCTAGGTATTAAAATGATTCTAGTCACCATTACAAGTTTAGTACGTTACATAAGGATTTAGTTCTCGTTTTATGACATGCTTTTAGTTTTTACAATATTATTATAATTGAAACGAACGAAACATTGTTGTCATAATTTCTATCAATAGGGGAGCGACCGCATAAAATATATTTTAGTTTTATCTTCTTAGTAAAAAAATTTTGAAAATAACGCTAAACTCTCATTTAATTACCTGCAAAGAAAGAAGTTTTGACTGAATCATTATAAATATCGCAATACAAAGAAAATGACTAAGCTTAAGAATATTACTACGACTATTTTTCCCTCGAGGAGATAATTATATTCACAATTAATAATGTCGACATTTTCAATAAATCTCTTGGACGGTGATAGGATAGAGGATCTTCGAAGCGTACAGCTTGCGGTCTCGAATCCGTCCCGTTGTTCTACCGTGTCGCGTGTCGCGTGTCGCGCGTCGCGTGTCGTCACAGAGTGTCGTGTCGCGGCGCAGTAAGGCGGCTATAACTCGCGGCCGCGCGACGTCCGCCCGGCGCGCGACACACATAAATAAGCTTGTAAACGACCGCCGCCAGGGGGCGCTGCCGTGCACTCCACGTTTTATTACTGATTTTGACATTCTCTGATTATTTCGGGCACTGTGCTCTAATCAGTGGCTTGAGTTATTAACTTAATAAGCTGAGTTTTTTCGGCTTCGCCTCGGTCAACAATTACATGAAATCTGAGCTGAGACCTTTCTTACTTAATCTACTATAATCGACTTAAATAAGAAGGTAATAAGATTCATCTGCATGTTTTTTTACTGTTTCGCCGAAAGTGGACACTGTTGGCGGTGTTAAAGATCATAACTAAAATGTAAAAAATAATAGCCCGTAATGTCCCAATAAATTGAACTTCAGCAATGACTACAATTAAATTCATGTATTTTGAGAAATGTTTTAAAATTGTGAAGAACAGGCTCAGTTTTACAAAAACAAACGACTGAAAACCATCATTTCTTTCATTATCACATTATTTATTCTCCTCTTCTAGGAGAGTCGAAAAATAACAAACTATTATAGGTAATTAATATCTATGAAATCGTAGCACTAATTATTTAGTCCTAATCTAAATTTCAGAATGTTGTCTAGACTTGAAGTAGGTTATGATAATTAGATAATGATATACATTGTCTATGTTGTATAATTAGGTAATGTGTAATTATTGTATTGTACGATGGAAATTTACATTTTAAGTGTACATAATTATACATTTTAAACATAATAATGACTTTTGTAAATGTAATACTAAACCTAGAACGTAATTGGTATATAGAGTGTAGACTTAAATGCGTTACATAGGTACTTGCTGCTTGGTTAGGAGTTGCTGCACATCATCAAGCTGAACTGAGCTGAAAAGTGTATTGTTCCATAGAGTTGTTTAAGTGGATTATAATGTATAATTATAATGTATAATTATAATGTAATGTATAATGTTTGTGGACATCAAACTGGATCAGGTCGGTTATGGCCTTTTCCCTGAACGTCCATCGCCCGAATTCCTTGTACGACCATTTCCCTGAACGGACATTTCCCTTTATGTCACGCTGCTAAGTTCAAACATTTCTTAGGTACGAGTACGTAGGTTGTACAATTTTTTCCAGTTAACAAGCAAATTAATGTTAAAATACATACACACTAATATACATTATAATCATGCCTGTGACAACTGATTTCCATCGACTACAATCCTGACGCGCCTCTCTTGCCCATTCCACAGTCATAAGTCGTTTCAACACGCTCGTCGGTTCCGGATACTTTATTATGTTTTCGAATCATTCATTAGATAATTGATCATTTAATTTCCATTAGCATTATCCCTACATGATATTACGATCAAGAATCAAACATTTTGATTATTGTAATGTCGACCTTGTGTACATGAACATTAATTCCATTTCCTTTGACGATTATCTCCCGGTGCCCTTTGTTCTCGTCGTGATCTCTCCACAATGTTATCTCAATGAATAATATCAACAATTACTTGTATTAATCTTATTGTGCAACATATATACGTACATGAGGTAAACTTATTACAATTAGAGGTGGTGGACCTTTGCTCCAACTACCAGCAACTTTATAGGTTGTTGTTGTAACAAAGATAAAATTAGGTATTATTAGGTTTTAGGATAGTAGTGATAGGTGATAGTAAAAAACACTGTGTAAGAAACCTGATCCCTTAGTCACCTCTTACGATATCCACGGGAAGAAATAGAGTTTGATTTCTATGCTGGAACCATAAAAAGGGTGTTTTTAAAAGAGTCATTCATTTCAACACTTACCGAATGCAGAAGAAAATGAACGAGTAGTGCTAATATAGCATAAACATATGATCACGACTACACTTCCCAAGGGAGTAGTCAGAAATACTCTAAATATAAAAGTTATATTCAAGATTTAGGTACACAGTTAAATAAAAGAGCACACGCTACTTGACGCGATCTTGTCAGAGCTGGAGCTGCAATGATAACTCATGAATATTAAAGACAACATTTATCAGTTTATAGGTAGTCACAAGTAAGTATTTGAGTACCTACTCTGTATTTTACTTATCACTTTGTTACTAATTAGTAATTATCAATGTTTACTTTGTAATGTTGCCAGTCAATAGTAGATATTATGAGGAACATAAAAGAAAGTAAGTTAATTTTGTTTCTATTTATAAAAATATGAAGGTAGTTCTTTCTTTTTTACGTATGTATTGTGTATGTTAGTTGTAGTAACGGTGAAGGAAAACATCTTGAAGAAACTTGCATATGATGGAGAAGAAATCCAGATGTGAATGTGAATTCAATCCGTATTGGGCACGCGTGGTAAACTAATGCCCATACACACTATTTTAGGGTAAGCCTGCGTGCCTTGCAGTGGGACGCTTATAGGATAGTGATGATTATATTAGTAGTGTGCTAAATGTGAGCCGTGCCACATGCTCTTTGAAAATTTTAATGTGATTGTGGTCGTGGATTGAGTATGTGTGTGTGCATTATACAATAAACTATAATAAATATGTCCGATCCGTCACTTCATTCTGTTATCATTTTGCTGTATCAACAACGCTTGATGCGATGACTTAAATACCTTCCTGAAGGGTTGTTTGGCCAGAGATTTCATTTTATAAGGGGGGGGGGGGATTGGAGGAGAAGAGGGGAGGCCTGTGCCCAGTAGTGGGACACAAAACAGGCTACATAAGAAAAATAAATAAAAATATAAATAAAATACGAATGTAAACTTTCTAATTCTCTAAATGTGTTTTTCCGATGTTAAATTCCCGTTAACTATTAATATCAGTTACTTAATTAATAATAGATCACAAGAACAGTCTTCCAGAATACCTCATGTAGCTAATTATTAATTAAGAGCTCTAATGTTTAAAAGCCTGTAGTTTAAACGCCCACCTCTAATCACGGCGCGCTATCATAGCGCAGGGTGAGGGAGGGGGGGGGATGGGAGGGGGGACGTATAGCCCGATACGTCCGCACTATCTGGACAGAACGTCCCGCTACCGAGCTAACAGCGCGACGATAACATCTGTGGCCGCTATGTTTGTGCACGTTATACGTACAGTATTGACAAAACTGCGCTCAGAGTTCTCTTCATGCTTGTCCTTTGTATTGGACAAATTGAAGGCTTCAAAACGGATTGTACAAAAATAGCGATGACTAGAAGCTAGCCCTTGACACTTGATGCCTTCAAAATAGTAAAAATAGCCTTACTATAACCTTACGATAGTACTCTGTGCTAAAGGTGGACGCATATTATCTATCCACTGCGAATGAACCGAAGGAGGCAATCGAAACGAATTTCCTTTTAATTCTTCTGACGACTGATTCGCCGTGGATAAGTGTGCGAGGTGTCATAGAATTTCATACAAAGAATTCTAAAATTCGATTCTTTGGCCTCATTTGGCTCGTTGTATATGCGTCCTCCTTTAAAAAGGATAGTTGGTAGTTATAGGGTGGTTTTGGACCACAGTGAAAGTGATTAATGTCGTGATAGTATGGTGTGTACTGTACAACCTTGCAGGTAAGGTCGCGGGGTAATAAAGAGCACAGTCCCGAGGTAGTCGCGAGTCGTAAACTGATAAAAACAATGAGCGCGCGCGGAGGGAGGTCGCTGAATAAGGGCGTTCTGTTAGGTATACCTCCCTACCTATATTAATTACTCTGTTGGTAGTAGTCGTCACATAAAAACCACGTCATAGGTCGTAAGGCAGTCTGAAAAGAACTCTGAGACCAGGGCTTGCTGTCCACACATGCTAGCAAATACTGTCTTCATCTATTTTGTATGGAGCAGCTGATTTTTATTCACGTTTCCTGAGGGTTGCTCCGTAGTGAAAGTTGTTCATTTTGATGATCTGAATTAACCGTTTCAGTATTTGCCAGTCTGTCACTTACACCTTGTATGTGTTATTCATAAGCCTTCTTAATGTTCTCTATTAATAATTATCAAATAAGTCTACATTACGAAATCAATCATCCATTGTGTTAGTATTCCACAAACAGTATGTATGTACATTAGGGTCAAGTAACCATTGAAGTTTTGTATGAAATTGGTAATATTTATTTTCGTAATTACAATGTTGGCTCCATGCTGAAAGTTGGCCAGTTTGATTGCTCCGAAAAAAAAATGATCTGTGGAAAATAATCTAAAGTCCACAGATAATTAAAAATAAAATAATTTACCTTTAAAATGAGCAAATAACAACAAAATCGGAACGGACTCAAACTTGAACTTCAGTGAACAGTAGGTACTGTAGTAGTTAAGCGTTGTTTACAAAGTATAGTAGTTAAGTAGAACTCGTACAATCCCCGCGGGGCGCGACTCGACTGCAGTTATAAGACGAGATGATCGGTGTCGGCTGTTAGCGCCGCGCCGCGCCGCGGTCACGTCGCATGATGGTTGTTTTGTTACGAGACGCGACGCGACACAATCACTCGTCAACTAAACGACCGGTCAGATGCGAGTCGCGCTACTCGCGCACCGAGGGTTCCGTAACACACCATCACACAACATAATATTTCCTTACAAAAAAAGTGTTGTTTTCTCCGGGATCATTAGCGCGAGACCGATTCTAACTTGGCCGGACTTTTTATTATTTGTTGTTATACTGTCGAGCTTGTTCTATAATCACACGAAGTTTGACTCTTGTATGTATTACCGTTTTTATGTACCAGTTTCTTGTACGAGGACCCCCCTTAATTTTTAACTTTTTTATTTTAAAAATTTCAACGGTCTAGCAGCATAAAAGTTACAGCCCTAAATAGGAAGGACAGACGGATGGACCGACCAACAACGCAGGCTTATGAATAGAGTCCCGTTTTCACTCTTTTGGTAAGGAACCCTAAAAACAAAATTATAGTGACGTTGTCATACACATTTTATAAAATCTGTAGTCAGTAAGTACCTCCGCCAGTAAAACGTGTCGTGAAGTGGTTACAAGTTGTGCAAAGTGGTGAAGGGAAATGACAGATCAATCGCAGCGCCCCGGGGTGGCAGAAATGTGTACTTTTGTCGGACACGCTGTGTAAAATATGCTTGAATCTATGCAAATCCACAACGAAATCTCCAAAACTGTAAAAACTACTAACTTAAAATTTGGCATGTAAGTTTCTATTGGCATCTAGGATGCTCACTAAAAAGGGTTTTTTGAAATTTTATCTCCAAAGGTGTGAAAACCGGGACAAAAGTTTGTACGGAAGTTGGCACTGCAAATATCGTGGATTCTAGCAAATAGGTATAGTCGAATGCTACGCCGTAGTAGACTCGTAGACTCGTAGCGCGGAGATTTTGTGTACATAATTATATTATTTTTGTACGGAATGTAAGCTAATCATAAGTAGGTAATTATTGTTTTTATCAGTAGGTAAGTACGACAAACCACGACTATTTCTGTAATCACACATATGAGAGCTTGGGTGTATGTGCTATAAATGAAAAATTGTTCCAACTAGTACAACTAGTACAACTATTTCTATTTCTTCTAGCCAATGAGTCCATGACCTTCCGATTGTAATGATACCAAGTTCCAATATTGTAAATAAACCATTTTCAGTTATCATTGTGTAATAACATGACGTTAACTCAATGGTTTCAAAGTTAAAAATGAACAGGTAAAACTCGAAAAAAAGCTAGAAAATATAATAAACGATCAACCAATTATCATGCATACATTGAGCGAGTAACAAGGAACGAACAAGCGACGACAAACGGGTACGTCACGTGACGTGACGTGTCGTGACGTGAGGTGACGTGACGAACTAGCAAAACACGACAACCGTGCGTGTCTGTGCTCATTGTGTTAAACATTCACACAACAAATTGAAACTTGCGAGTTAACTAGCAAACCTCTAATTTCATGTAAATTTTTATGTTCGCAATATTTTAGTTGAAATTCGCAGAAGCTTTCAAACATAATGGAGAAATAAAAGCGCGGCTGTGGATCGACACTCCCCCTTCCTCCCCCTCTCCTCTCCACCGCACCCCTCACCCCCCACGTGAACCAGATACAAGTGTAAAACATTGTAGAGTAATAACTCGCGTCATCAATCTGACCCAGTGTTTAGAGAGAGTACGAGCAGGGCATGTACCGGCCAGGTATGTAAACATTATTGGCTATGTACCTAGGAAGTGCAAAGTGGAAGCAGTCAAACCGATCGCAAAAATGTGAAGATTTTTGGACAAGCTGAGTCGAAATCTGTACATTTAATAAAATTTTGGCATGACATTGGAGATAATTGCAAATAAATTCTTTAGAGGTATTCAGAATACGTAATGGAATTTAGAATGTTTGTCTGTTTGTTTGTGCACGCATAACTTAAAGACTGAACCGATTTGGATGCGGTTTTCACAAAAGTATTTTCAAGCAAGCTAGCTTAGTTTGGATTAATATTTAGGCTTTGTTTTATCGCAATCGGTGCACTCAATTGAAATTTATGAGTAACTAAAGTAAGTGGTCTACCAACATGCGGGCGCCGGCCGCTAGTAATTTAATCAAAACAAAAATATTGACTGTAACAAAACACCCTATATAGTGACATATAAAGGGGTGGTTTAGACCATCAAACTGAACAAATTTTACTATGGAGCCAAGATCGAAAAAAAACAAAAAACATTTGAGTCAAATCGGTAGTGCAGTTTTGGTTCACCCTGTTGTCGCATAACTTTTTTTTGCATAATTTTGTAATGCATGATCACTATAGGCATACATGACTTATGGCATAACTTCACTTGGCATACTTTTTTTAGCATCCATTCATAACGCATAGTCTTCTATGGCAGATCAGTCGTATTGCATAACGTTTATATTCAGAAGTATCGTATGGCATTATTGCCTTTTCGCAGAGTATTGTAACGGTTCTCATCATTGTCGCATAATTTTGTAATGCATATTATAGGCTGACTATACTAAATGACTAATGTCATAAACAACTACCAGTAGTACCAGGATATTAGTAGATTACACACCGAGGGCAGAAAAGTAAGAAAGGGCTCAGATCTCAGATCTCTGTGACACGTAATCTCAGGCTTTCTTATATACTGTCCGAGGTTAGTATACACCTACTATTTTTCACCTCGACGGAGGTGGAAAGCGACAACTTTGTTTAGCGCAGCGGGACGAAACTTGACGCTTTCCGTTCGGAGGGGAGAACAATTATCGAATAATAACTGATTATATACATACCACGTTGTTTTATTTAGTTACTTTTCCTAATGATACAAACTAAAATCTACCATCTAGCTTAACCTAACCTCCAGTTTTGAAGCTACCTTTCTGCGCCCTTAGCAACAAGCATGCAGAATGCAAGCAAGCATGTTGATGCAAGCATGATACATGTTCTGACCTAACCTAGAATTTTAAAACCACAAATTTGTTCCACCAAGTTTTTCTCAGGCAGGGGGCTTCCGCCTCCTGCACCCCTTCTACATGCAGACAAGCAAGCAAGCAATCATGCAGCAAGCAAGCAAGCATGCAACAAGCAAGCAAGCATGCACCAAGCAAGCAAACATGCAGCAAGCATGTTGATGCTCCGCTTAGTGTCTTACATGTTCTAACCTAACCTAACCTACAATTTTAAAAACACCAGTTTGTTTTTCTCAGGCAGGGGGCTTCCGCCCCCCGCACCCCCCGAGCGGGGGGCGCAGCCCCCCTGCACCCCCCAACATGCAGACAAGCAAGCAAGCAATCATGCAGCAAGCAAGCAAGCATGCACCAAGCAAGCAAACATGCAGCAAGCATGTTGATGCTCCGCTTAGTGTCTTACATGTTCTAACCTAACCTAACCTACAATTTTAAAAACACCAGTATTTTTCTCAGGCAGGGGGCTTCCGCCCCCCCCCACCCCCCTCGCGGGGGGCGCAGCCCCTTTGCACCCCCCAACATGCAGACAAGCAAGCAAACATGCATGCACGCAAACTAAACGCCGTAATGCCACTGATCATTATGCTAAGCGAAATTATGCAAAACCGCCCTAATGCCACATGATCATTATGCTATGCAAAATTATTCAATATAACATTCGATTATGGTAGTAGTATGCCATATTAAATTCGCATAAATTAATATTCTGCCACTTATATGTTATACCAAATAAAGCTTTCTGCATTGTTAATATTCGCCCAAGAACAATTATGCCAAGTATGTTATGCTATATATGTTTCGGACAATGAAAGTTATGCCAGATAGACGGAACCCTGCAGTTTTGTATAAAACAGTTGATTTTTTTTTCGTGATTTCCACGTTGGCTTCATAGAGAAGTTGATCAATTTGATAGTCTAAATCACACCTTTAAATATTAATAGGGTATTTTGTTACAACCTGCAGTTTTGAGACAAAATAATTACTCCAACATGATCCCCTAGAGACGTAAGATGGCGTTCCGAATATTTCAGTAAAATAATAAGTACCTAATATTTGTGATGAATTCGGCAGACGTCGAGCAATCATTCATCTCGCGTCAATGTAACAATGAGTGACGACTGTCGAGTGACTCGTCGAATTAAACGAGGCTCGAGGGGGGCGGAGGAGAACGAGAAGGGGAGAGGATTGTCATTTATATTTGGGATATAAAATAAATAAACATCTCTAGAAAACTAAATAATGTCGGATAAAAGTTCGTAAGTCGACAAAGCAGCGCCGGATGTGGCCAGCGCGGGGCTGCTAATAGAAGCCCTTGCTTTGCTTTAGGTTCTAAAGTTCATTAATGTAAAATGAAACTGCACTTTTATGATAGAGAATTCGCCTGTTTTGCTGTATTGTCAACATGTGACACATGGTCCACACCAGGTTGTATGTGTCACATGTTGACACCAGCTCGTACTTTGAGAATTGAGGACCCAAGGAACCTTAATAAACAGGAGCGGTGAAAACACTTTAATTTATAATCATGTGGTGGTTTGTAGCCGTGGCGGTCCAGTGGCGAGTAGCCTTGCTCGAGGCGATGGTTCGATTCCCGTCCGACAGACCGACTCGTACCAATGATTTTTTCAGAATTTTTAACACCACTTGCTTTTCGGTGAAGGAAAACTGAGAAAACCTGCATGCTTTAATTTTGAGGCATGTCCTCACTGTCTAATTACATGTGGTGACGGTCTCACTCCCTATCACACTGGACAGAGTCTAGTGAAATTTCGATGTTCTGAGGATTAAGAATATCCCTGACTACCCCATCGGGGAATATATTCGTGAGAATATGCTTATGTAGTGATATTTGTATATCTATAAAGCATACATACATACATAAAGCTCTGACAAAAAATGTATGTGAACTGTTGGCAGCCCTGAATCAGTAGATAAACTAATCTTGTGGATGTCAGAATCAGAAGGAACACTGAACATTTTCCTCTGATTCAAAAGGAATAAAATAAAAACAGATATAAAGTAACTGTAGGTAGTAGCTCAATGTTCTCGCAACTTTATGAAGGAACTAGCAATAACTTACGTCGCGTCGGAGGAAAGTTTCTCAACTCAGTATCGAGGGCAGCCAGTAGGTACCTACAGCCTCACAACACTGCGCTAGTGACTTCCGAGTTCCGGACGCGATGCCAGCCGAATTTATGAATTGTTATGCTGTTGCCAGAATTCTTGATTTTACTAGCACGCACACATAAACACACACGAGCATATACAAACACATTTTCATATGCCGATATAAGTCTCTCTGCAGGACACAGGCCTACTCTCAAGTATGGGCGGATTGGTAGACCATATGCAGGGTGTCAAATTAAATGCGTTGCATATTAAACAGGGTGCTTCAGATGATCAAACTGAACAACATTCACTATCGAGCCAACATCGAATTCGAAAAAAAAAATCGGGTGTCCCATACATTTCGGTCGAGTAACCATTGACGTTTTCTATGGACCAGCAGCTTTTTTTCGGGATTTCGATGTTTGCTCTTTTGTGAAAGTTGTTCAGTTTGATGGTCTGAAGCACCCCCTTTATATGCAACGTATTGAATTTTACAACCTGTATAATTAGACAAAATGTTAGGGTAAACAGTTGCTTTACTTTAAGGGGTGATTGCACCTATGATACTGATCAACTTTCCCTAAGAAACATATAATAAGAAATTATCATACAATATTTCGACTTTTCATACAAACGTTTGATCATCTGATTGCATTTATAAGAAAAATCGTTTTTTTTTTTCGATTTTCCTATAGGTTTCTTAGGGAAATTTGTTTAGTATCATGGGTAATCATCCCTTAAAATAATGCAACAGTTTACCCTAACACCTTATAATAAGTTATGGCAGTCACTTATTTACAGACAGATGTAAAGTTCGATAAACGCCGTTGTGCCGAACCCAACATTTCAAAATTAGAATTATTCACGTTTCTTGTCTCATGTCTCAGTTTTAATAAATTTTCGAAAAATATAATTGTCATAAACAGTGTATTTTTCAACTGGCAACCATTTATTTAAAAACGCCATCTAGTTTAGTTTTGTGATAGCTAGAAGTGATAATGATTATACTTATTGTATTTAGAGACAACGCCATCTAATATAATTGTTGTAACTACATTATTACACCAGGCGCCATCTAACATACTCGTCATGATAACTTGAGTATTAGGTTGGCACGACATGGCGTCTGAGTCAATCAGATGCGACCATCGTGCAAAATGTAATGAATGTAGGAAACACCACCGCCACCTGTCGGTCCGCGTGATGATTTTAAGTTGGTACAATAACATGTTTACGCCAATCAGCATAGTACAATATACTTTCTGTTATTAACGTCATGCAAATTATAATGAATGTATGAAGTTTGTTCGATTCCTGATTGGGTGATTTTTGTGGCTGAAATCGGAACTAATGTGCCTGAGAGCCTATTGGCTAATCTTCGTGATGGTTTTTGATTGGCTGTTGCTCTCAAAAGAATGGTATAAAAATCGTGTGCAAGCTTGTATTTGGGAGTTATAATTTTACCATCTTGATGGCAGAAGACTACGGAACTACTGGCGTCGGTCCGATACACGGTACGTTCTGGAGGGAAACATATTCCACTCCTCGGAAATGTATTTCTAGCCAACGCGTGGCAACCGGCCCGTTGTGCTATTTATCCGCGAATTCAGATTCCGAAGTTAGGAAAGTCAATTTAGGGCTTAGATTCCGAATTAGTATAGCTGATGAACAGCTTATTTTAAAGTATAGAAATACGGAAGTCGTGCGTAAATTTTAGGGTTTCATTTAGCTATCGCGTCCAGAATTGCTGCTGCAGATGATCCTGGCTTCCTGGTGCTGTCTGCCGACGCTGCACCGAGGTCAGTGAATTTTATAATTATTGGTTAGGGTCATATGTTAGGGAATATCATTTCATGGTTGTTTTGTGTATATAAATACACACATAAGTGTATGTAATAATTAATTTATTTTCTTTCAGATCTTCGGTGGTCATAATTCTGTTTTTATTTCTTTCAGGAATTTTGTGCCTAATCTTATTTTCTTTCAGCTATTTTGTCTGTTTTATTACTTGTTTAGCAATTTTGTGTCTAATCTTATTTTGTTTCAGCTATTTGTGTCTGTTTTACTACTTTTATAGCAATTTTGTATTTTATCTCATTCGTTTTCTGGTTGTGTACCTACTCGTTTTAATTTTACCATTTTTCATGGTAATTTTTAATACTTGACGTGATTTATATGCCTTTTATTTTACTTTCATAAACGTAATAGGTTGATATCGAAATTTTATAGAATCTGTAGGTAGTTAAGTAGGTTAAAGCGATTTTTCATAATGTAGGTAGATACGCTTGCGTTGGAAAGAAGTTAAGTGGGTAGATAGATATGCGATGCTGTGTGATGCTTGATAAATTATGTAGGTAATTTTATTTATTAGGTTGGAATTAATCCTTCCTGTTACTTCCCGCGCCATGCGAGGTGACTAAGGGATAAAGACCTTTCTTAAGCAGAGGTTTGCAAGACAAAAGGAAGACCATCTAATCGTTGCTTGAGTTAATCCCAATCCGAAATATCCTGGGAGTTTCTGACCACCCTAGGGGAAACTGTGGTCGTGAGGATATCGGAATATGGATGTATAAATGTATAATTGTATGTATAAAGGCCGCGTGGTCTCGGATTGGAATTGGACCGCTCATAACCTCTCGCTGCGAGTGAGGCGACTAAGGGATAAGATTTCTTCCTATGCAGTGTAATGTGGGACAAAGAGTTGACTTAACCATACGTAGCTGTTTGGCGTGTTCTATTCCGAAACATTCAATTTTATGCTGAAGGATTCTGACCACCCTAGGGGAAACTGTGGTCGTGATGATGTTGGAATGTGAGTGTATAATTATGTCTGTATGTGTAAAGGCCGCGTGGTCTCGGATTGGAATTGGACCGCTCATTACCTATCGTTTTGAGTGAGGCGACTAAGGGATAGGATTCTTCCTATGCAGTGGAATGTGGGACAAAGGCTTGACTTGACCGCCTGTAGCTGTTTGCCGTGATTCAATATATTATGCTGAAAGATTCTGACCACCCTAGGGAAACTGTGGTCGTGGGGATGTATGTTTGTTTGTCTAGATATAGATATATCTAGGTATTTATGAAAGCTGGTTACGTCCGAGCCAAGGTTGGACTGCACTTTTTATAAGTCTGTCTACCCTCAATAAAATATGTTACCGCGTGAAAATATTTAGTACTATCTATGGGTGAAGATAATTATTACGGCTTGTACCTACATAGTTTTACATGTATGTATGTTGGTATGGACTCTCTTGATGATATAATAACGATTCCTAAACGTGGAATCTGTTCATTCAAAGGAATTTGTTATTTTACATTTACCTACATTATTTAAACATGATTGTCGTACAAACCTTTTATTTTAAGCAAAACGTGCTTGCAAAAAGATCCGTGATATTTTATGTTTTTTCCATTGATTTTCTTATATGTATTTTAGTACGTGGGTCTGCCTGCTGTGCTGAGGGTCGCGGGTTCGAGTCCCGTGTTTAACGAGTGTGAGTGTTTGTGCATTTTGTATCATTGTTTAGTCATTTTGATACAGGTCTGATTTACTTATTATGCAAACATCGACCCCATGTTCCTAAGATTTAGACCGAAATTGGAATGGAGCTTAGATTTTGTACGATTTACTTACGTATTTTATAAGTATTCATTATTGTTTTAAAATACAATCTATAATCGGGCAGTCGTTTAATGGCTGCGCGCCATCTAGCGGAAAACTTGTGAACTTCTTACAGAAGCGACCGCTCTTTACAGATAACGTTCAATACATTTAAGTAGTACACTCTGGTGCCGCTGGAGGTCGTTACTAGTGATATAATTAGTTCTTGAAAATGTTTTATTCTATAAATTTATTTTAATATGAACAATTTAATTGTTAAAGAGTTGCGTTGTTTTTAATATAATTATTACGGAGACATCTGCTGGGAAATTTGTGAACTTCTTACAGAAGCGACCGCTCTTTACAGATAACGTTCAATACATTTAATTAGTACACTCTGGTGCCGCTGGAGGTCGTTACTAGTGATATAATTCGTTCTTGAAAATGCTTTATTCTATAAATTTACTTTAATATGAACAATTAATTGTTAAAGAGTTGCAATGCTTTTAATATAATAATTACGGAGACATCTGCTGGGAAATTTGTGAACTTCAACAGAAGCGAGCGGTCTTTATAGATAACGTTCAATACATTTAAGTAGTACACTCTGGCGCCGCTGGAGGTCGTTACTAGTGGTATCATTCGTTTACTTTATTTTTATTCTATAACATTATTTAAATATAGGTAATTAAATAAATAGGGATAGTTTCTAAAATAATAGATGCAATTTAAAATTATTTTCGCTTCTTTCAGAACGAAATAAGATAGCTGCTTAGCTTTGCTGTTTAGCTATACAAAGGACTTAGTATTTTATCTACTGGAAATGAAGTGGATTTTAATCGGCCATACATCTAATATTTATATTTGAATTTTAATTAATACACTTTTAACGTGTGATATTTTTATAATACTTAGATAATTTTATTTTTATAAATTAAATGTTTGCTGTGATCCTGTATGGTGGAGCTAGTTGTCAATGCAACTATTCCCCTTGCTTTTAACTAGCATGATGCGAAATAAACATTCAACATTTATTTTGAAATTACATTGTTATTAAAAAACTACTAAGTTAAATTTAATAATTCAGGAAGGATTATTTAATAAACCTAGGTACTTGTTTGCCTGGTTTTGGTTGTTAAGAGGCAATGCTACTTTCAGGCATTGGCTTTTATTAATTTGTGGTTGATTTGTTTGGTGCCATTCATCTTATAAACTAGGTACTTGTTTGCCTGGTTTTGGTTGTTAAAAGGCAATGCCACTTTCAGGCATTCGCTTTTATTTGTGGTTGTTTTGTTTGGTGCCATTCATCTTATAAACTAGGTACTTGTTTGCCTGGTTTTGGTTGTTTAAAAGGCAATGCCAGTTTCAGGCATTGGCTTTTATTTGTTGTCGCTTAACTTTTAGTTGTCTAACCTTACCTTACCTATACCTCTTTCATCATATTATTTTGGTTGCAGTCATGGAGTTTCTTGCTATTTTTTCTCAATGACGAAGCAATTTGCTGAAATAGCACTTAAATGTCGAGTCAGTCCAAAATAATGATCATGAAACAAATAAAACATAATCTCATGTCATGGATTCACATCCTACATAAGAAATTATCTTCATATACTTGTATTTCTGATATTATTTTACTATGCTCTAGTGTTTTGACACTTTATACTCAATATAAATTAATTTTAAAACTTTCGTCCATTCAACAAAAACTGATGTTACTTTTACAATATTCTACTTTATGCAAACATCTTTTACCTTTACTATTTAAGTGTCTTTGACACATATTTTTATAGAATCCCAGGGATTGAGTTTGGAGTTTTGGTAAATGTTATAGTTTATTTTGTGAGAGATCTTAAGCCAGTCAATATGGGATTATCACGTCAAGTTCACATATACTATACAAGAAGCTAGGACCATGACTATTTACTCTTTACATAAGTCGAAATGCGCTGAACCTTTCATTATACAGTAGAAATACATTTTACACCCACTTCTGTGTGTGGATTTTCAGTGTAATAGTCATTTATCTCTAATTCCTCGAGATGCCGATAAGGACCTGATTGGATCCAGTACTTGCCTGACAAAAAACATAAAGTTCAGGTCCTGCTTACGAGTACAGAGGCTGGATGTTTGATGGACCCCGTATTGAAGAACTTGTGGATTGATGGTGGGGATTTGCAGGATATATTCACACATAGAGCCCATTTTATTTGAGTTAATAAATCATTTAGTATAAACAGTGCACGATGGCTGTTCACACTAACATACAACTCACCACACGAAATACATAAATATCGATATTGATTGGACATATTGAATTTGATAATATGGATCGTCACACATGAAATAGACTTTGCCTAGTATTGATTTTTATACAACTCCGGCTTCTTCCTAAGGGATAATCGAATCATTATTTTATTCAATTCTAATATTTCAAGTCATTGAAATAAATTTATTGTTCTAAATAGTTCAATTTAAATATTATAAAACCACACAATTCAATTTATTATTGATTAATATTTTCTTTTAGTAACCCCACTTCAACTTGGAGGAGGTTGCTTCTGGCTGACCTCCACAGCAGAGGGAGCGAAGGTTGGGGCTCCCTCTATTCCCCTCTTTCATGGGGGGCCCATTTCCCTTTATACTCCTCGCTTTTGAGGGGACCCTATTTCCTTTCCATTCACTTTTTACCTTATCTACTATACTTCTATCGAATAGAAAATATTCTATTACTATAATTTATTTTTAAACTAATTATTTATGCTAGATTATCTTTTCATAAATCTCACAACCTCTACAAAGTTCTTGCGTTGCTACACAACTGTCCACAATATAGGGTTCTACCATTCATATAGACGATCACATCAAAGGCCATAACTTCACTTAATTTATTAAATTATTTCCTAAACTTCATATTCTCGAATTTATTATTTATTGAAAGATGTTATATTTTCATTTTTAAAAAGGGGGGGTTGTTACACCGTGGTACGTGCAAACGTTCGCGAGGAATCTCGATCCACTTAGCTTTATCTAAATCGGTTCGTGTAATAGACATTATGGAATGGACTATGGAGGAGGGCACGCGGAGCGAGCTGCTAGACACCGATGAAAGATAAAGACTTGGCGAAGCGACTCGCTGCCACCTACACTGATACATAATATTATACCGAAACGACCGCAACGAAATAAAGATCACTTTATTTTGTTAAAAATCGTTCCCCGAGGGAAAGTCCGAGATGTTCTGAATATTATCGCTTAAAAAAAAGGCCAAACTCAGACAACTCCGTGTGAAGGTACCAAGCATACAGTGACCGTACATACAGGGTGTAACCAAACACCCTAGTAATTATTTAAGGGGGTTTTAATTCTATCTATCATTCTTCCGCTTTCATACTATCGATATCCTGTGCTAGTCTCGGGTACTAACCCCGAGTTGGATAGAAAGGGGACCAACAGCTCCTTTCTACAAGACCATCAAACTGAACAACTTTCACAACGGAGCCAACATCGATATCGCGAAAAAAAATTAGGTGTTCCATACATTTGAGTCGAGCTGGTAATGCAGTTTTGTATGAAAGAGCGGATTTTTTTTCGCGATTTGGATGTTGGTTCCATAGTGAAAAGTGTTCAGTTTGATGGTCCCTTAAGTATTACTGGGGTAGTTTTGTTAAACCCTGTAGAATAAAAACACAAAACAAAACATAAAACTGCTTTGTAAACAGAGTAATTGTACAAATCGCGAAACTGTACCGATGGCGATGCTTTCCTACTTTCGATGGAACAATTATTTAATACTGAATAATGAATTAGATTTTTGGAAAATTGAATGCATGCTTAAATTATAATTATGAACTATTAAGGAACAGAAAACATTGCTTGAAAATAATTTATGAATCACTACACTTACTTCCCAGAAGCACTCCTTTGAAGTTTCAGTTATTAAAATTAAAATGCGAGTCATTTCTGTTCTCCTCATTCCGAGTATTCCGTAAATAAATACGTCATCGCATCTTTAACGGGATTAAGTTCACGTGAACAGGAAACGAATGTCTTTGGGAAGGAAACGGGCGTCGAGTTCACAAAACTCACTCCGATGGAAATATCCTCCAGGATATTAAATATTAAACATTATTTTGTTATTGTATCTAATGGGTATATAATAGGTACATATGTAAGCTTATATGTGTAGATAATGATAAACTTTTGTATTGTTTTGTGCAATTTTCTGATTATTATTCATACAATAGGCATAGCAATAATATCATACATCGGTAAACTGGAAACTGTCAAGAATAAAAAATACATAATGAAAGCTCCAAATTAACAGATTCAAAATTGTTCATAAACGAATACCTGATAACACTTTTATCTACCATCTCGCTAACAATAAATAAGCCGATTCGGACAAAAACGCTACATGAGACTATATGTTATTAGGGTTTCGTACCTAAGGGTGAAAATGGGACCTATTACTAAGCCTACGTTGTCCATTATCTGTCTGTCCGTCCATCCGTCCGTCCGTCTGTCCGTCTGTCCATCTGTCTGTCTATCCTACCTATTAAGGACTGTAACTTTTGAACCCTTAGCTAGAGAGTTAACATTTTTCACAGAATGTGCGTTATTATGGCGGATTTGCTAACAAATAATAAAAACGTCAAAAAGTAAAATATTTGGAGGGGTCCCATACAAGGAACTAGTTTTCTTCTCGCTCTATCGTAAAAACGGTCATAAAAAGCGTCAATCTTGGTGTATTTACAGAACAAACTGTAAGGTATCAGTATTTTGACTTTCTACAGTCAATATATTTACGAAAATATTTTATACGTTCGCAAAAATTTGTCTCTCTTTCCCAAAAACAGTGACGTTCATAATTACAATACAAGAAATAAAAATAAATTAGTGTTCCCACATTTTCGACTCAGTAAGGTCAACACATCTTTCATGGGGCACTGTATACGCTATTATAATAAGATACCAGAGGATATTCTAAACTTGCCAGACAAAAAGTTTAAATCCCATGTTAAACAAGTCCTCTGTAAAAAAGGTTACTATAAACTCGATGATTATTTGAATGACCAAAATGTCTGGTCTTGACAATGTTACACTATGTAATTCAATATTTGTACTTTGTATATTTTGTTTTGTTTAAAAGAAGTGTGTTGTAGAGTTTCTGGCCGCATCTTCTCTACAACGGAACACCTTCCGAAGCGGTGGTAGAATCAAAAATGACGTCAAAAAGTTATCTATGTGATATTATTTTGAATAAAAATTTTGACTTTTGACTTTTGAAGGTATAACAAAAAAATAATAAAAACCGGCTAAGTGTGAGTCGGTCTCACGCTAAACGTCCTGGAGAAAAAAAATACTTTTTTGTAAGTAAGTTTGTTTTGTGGTGGTGTGACACGGAACCCTCGCTCGGTACGCAGGTAGCCCGACTCGCACTTGGCCTTTTATTTCAAATATTATCTTTAACGGCTCTGGATGCTTGATTATTTTATTTTTATTTTTGTAGCAATACAATATCATTTTACAACACATTTGAATTTTATTGTTTAAAAATCTGACAAAAATTTTATCAAATATCAGAACCGTATCTAAAAAGCCAATAAACCGAAAGCTGTGCACATTCACATCAGTGCTCTGAAACTAAAAGTAAATATTACAAAATAAAAAAGAATATTTCGATATACAAAAAACTTTTTAACGAGCTGCGATATTTGAACCGTTATCCGAATTGTTTGTTTCTGAACGTTACTGCGTAGCATCGATGTGATAGGTACCTACGTCTACTCACAATACATTAATCTGCCTCCCTTGTGAAATATGCTATAATAAACACGGGCACATTTACGTGGTAATATTTTGAAACATGGCGTCGTCTCTGGGATGACGTACGGGGAGTATTCAGTGGATTTACTGCAGAGTTTCGGCAACAGGGAACGAGCATTTTGATAGGTGTTATATAAGTCTGACTATGGATATGCAAGGATTATAGCATATTCAGAATATACAAATTTCAATATTAGTACCTATCCTAATATTAGCCTGTCCACTGAAGCGGGGCGAGGCTGCGGAGCGGAGAAACGGAGAAATATTAACCAATTGAATTGCATAAAAACCTCGTAGCTGAGATTTAATGCAATCATATTGAAGTTTAAAGTTTTCCTCGTAGTGTTTTCCTTTGCAAGTTCTGACACGAGCACTTGTCTTGCGTGGTGTTCGCGTGGTTCGCGTTTTGCTTGCCACGAGGCACCGCAATCCGCACTCTTCTTGTTCTTAATCAAAAACAATCCCTGGAATTGGTATTATACTCTCACTAACTACTTGAGACTGGTGGAAATGCAGCACTAACGCACAAGCAAAAGTCCATTTATTATAAATAATAAAATAAATTTATAGGTATGAGCTTCGATAAAAGTAAAATTAATGGATGGATAATGGATTACGTGAACATTTCAAACCTATGTGCGCTTTTGACATTGTGAGATTTTGACCTTTTGCGATTTTGACTAAGCGCGCTTTTGTCATTCAGCGCTTTTGACCTTTTGCTACCCACTTGTCATTTTGCGCTTTTGACATTTTGCTCCTAAACGCCAAAAATAAAGGCAATACAAATGACAGGTAAACTTCAAATATGTACCGAGATGACAGACCAAGTGTGCCAGTTTGTATGGACCAAGTGCACCAGTAGTGTGCTTCAACTTAACGCGCTTTGGGCCTTTCCTTTACTTTGATCGAAGTGTATGAGTATGTATTTATGCAAACCATGAGAATAATACTATTTTGTTGTTGTTGCCGTGTAACAAAAAGTAGCGTTGTGTTGGATCGTGACAGCGCATTCACGCTGATCCATGTTTACATCGAGACATAATCCCCTCTGAACGCGGTGCTTGTATTTATTACAGATATTAAAATGTATTACTCGAAAGAGGAGGCCTTTGCCCTATAGTGGGATTCTACAGGTGTTACTGTAACTTTTTTGAAATATACAGTCTCCTCCTTTTACGGAAGTGGGAAAAGCCGGTCGTAATCTACAACGCGGGCCCGTTGCGGATTGGTAGAGGCAAGTTGTTCAAACATGTTACGTGTAAAGTTTGTAAGCGAGTCTCAAACTAGGCCCGTAGCCTTCGAGAACTTTCTTTTAGATATAAATTCTGTTAACTTATTTCCTAAACTAGGTATTATAGCCGACGAAAAGTGGCTTAATATAATTTATGACGGGAACATTTAGTGAGTTATACGAGTTTGGAAGTAGCGTGCGACGTTAGAAGCGACCCGTGATTATTTACTTACTGCGTTTATAAAATGATGAATGGTAATAACGTGACTTACGTAATTGTTACAGTAAGAAAACAATTGTGATTCATCATTACACCTTAAATACGTACGTCCCACTGCAGGGCACATGCCTACCCTCACGGAGGGTGTATGGACGTTAGTCCACCACACATGCCCAATGCGGATTGGTAGGCTTCACATACGCATCGGAATTTCTTCTTCAGCGTATGCAGGTTTCTCCACGATGTTTTCCTCCACCGTTTGAGAGCAGTCGGTATTACGTAGGTACATAAATTAGAAATCTCATTGATACAAGGCATGGTCCTTGCGGATTCGAACCCGAACCTCAAGATTCAGTTTACATAGCTTTCCGCAACGCGCCAATTGTGATTAATGACCCTTAACCCTTAACTGTATTTTTTTAGTCATTTTAATAAACCATATTTATATGCCCACAAGCATTTTATACTGGGTGTTTAGGTAGACAGTAATTTGTGATTGTGTAGTCATGGTATTGAACGACTTCCCTAAAGGGAATTTAGCAAAACAAAAATTGACTTTTCATGCTAACAATCGATCAGATGATTGGGTTTAGTATGGGAGTACACAATTTTTTTGCGAATATCCTTTAGGTTCTAAGGGAAAATTTATCACTAGGTATCAATCATGGGATGCGACTGTAAACCCTAAATATAAAATGAAAAAAAAAGCCTACTGATGATAAATGATAGTTTAAATTATCATTTGGGATTAAACATTTGGGTCGGAGTGCAACGTGATGGGTATGAAAGGGTGCTAGGGAAGTTCGGTGATGAACGTGTGAACGAGAATGGCGTCAGCCTACTCGATATTTGTTTGGAGAGGTATCTTTTTGTGACGAATACGTTTTTTCGTCATAAGAAAATCCACATGTATACATGGCAGAGGCAAGAACAAAGAAGTATGATAGATTTGGTTATAATGGATGAAAGACTGAAAAACCACGTTGTAGATACAAGAGTATATCGTGGAGTCAATGTAGGGACCGATCATTATTTGGTAATTTGCCGGATACATGGTCTGTTCAAGCAGTGGCGTCATCGAACTAAAGTGTCTACAACGGAGTTAGAGAGAATAAAAGTAGAAAAATTACATGAACCGGATGTTAAAAGCGACTTTAAGACAAAACTGAGGAGTAAATTTAACCCTACCATAGACGAAGAATGTGAGTATAATATAGAAAGTATGTGGGAGGTATTTAAACAAGGATTAGTGGAGACGGCGAGTGCAGTATGTGGCGTGATTAAGAGGAAGAATGGAAGAATAGTAAAAGATAATTGGTGGGACAATGAAGTGAGAGTATTGGTTAATTTGAAAAAGAAAGCGTGGCAAGATCTTTTAGCAGTAAATTCTAATAAGAGAGTACAAGGTGCAGAGGATGAAGATGTAGCGAATGTGAAATTAAAGTATGATGCAGCTAAAAAGGCTGTAAAAGAATGCGTGTATAGAAAGAAAGAGGAGGTTAAAGCAAAAAGTGACACGAGATTCTCTGACCATTTTCGAAGAAATATCAAACTCTTCTGGAAAATGGTTAAAATTAACTCGTGGAAAGGGAGATAGGTCTAAACTTGACAAAATCAGAGGTAGTGATGGATGCATGTTAACTGAAGAGGGAAGAATATTGGATTGTTGGAAGGCATACTTTGAAAGTCTATTTGAATGTGGAGAAGCAGTAACACCAAATGTAGAAGTGTCGCCCACGAATGTGGACACAGAGTGTGAGGATGTATTGAGTGTGGAAGAGATAATGAAAGCAATGAAAAGTATGAAAGTAGGTAAGGCTGCAGGGTATGATAGGGTATCGGTAGAGATGCTGAGAAATGGTGGTGGGGTAGTCATAGACATGCTTTACCTTTTGTTTAATAAGTGCTGGAGATCCGGTCAGGTCCCAAAGGACTGGTGTAAGGCTGTGATTGTTCCGCTCTATAAAGGAAAAGGGTCACAGCAGGAATGCAAAAATTACCGTGGCATTAGCCTTCTCAGTGTGGTTGGTAAGTTGTATGCAAAAGTGTTAATTGATAGAGTGGTGAATGAGACTGAACGAAAGATATGGGATGCTCAAGCAGGTTTTAGAAAGGGAATGGGATGCACGGACCAGGTTTTTTCACTACGGTCCATAAGCGAAAAGTTTTTGGCTCAAAACCAAAAGATCTTTTGCGCTTTTGTGGATCTAGAAAAAGCCTACGACAGAGTGGTGAGGAATGAACTTTGGTCCACACTGCGCATGTATGGAGTGAATAGTAATTTGATACAGGCACTGAAATCTCTTTATGAGAGTTCAAGTGCTTGTGTCAGGATTAACGGGGCATACACTGACTGGTTCGGTATCTCTCGTGGTGTCCGACAGGGATGTGTAGCGTCCCCGTGGCTATTTAATTTATTCATGGACAGTTGTTTAGTAGAGCTGAAAGACAGTGAATGTGGATTAAGAATGAATGAGTTGCTGGTCAAATGTCTGTTGTACGCCGACGATCAAGTTCTACTTGCATCGTCGGCGAATGACTTGCAGGCGATGGTGACATGCATGAATGAGTCTTTTAAAAAGAAAGGAATGAAAGTGAATGTAAGTAAAACAAAAGTTATGGTGCTAGAGAGGAATGATGATGACGAACGTACTGTATGCAGTATTAAGATAGGTGATGAAAAATTGGAACAGGTGAATGAGTTTGTGTACTTGGGATGCATGTTTACCAGAGACGGTAAGTGTGAGGGTGATATTGAGAGAAGAGTGAAAGCAGGAAATAGGGTAAATGGAGCTCTGCATTCTTTTGTGAAAAGTCAACACGTGTCCAAAAAGGCACGGATGGCAGTTCATAACGGAGTGTTAGTCCCAACATTGATGTATGGAAGTGAATCTTGGGTATGGCAGAAGACGCACGAAAGTAGGATTAACGCTGTGGAAATGCGCTCATTGAGAAGTATGTGTGGTGTAACTGTTATGGACAAATTGAAAAATAGTTTAATCAGAGAACGTTGTGGTCTGAAAGAGGATGTAGTGACAAAGATAGAGAAAGGTATGTTGCGATGGTTTGGTCATATGGAAAGAATGGATGAGTGCAGATTGACGAGTGCAACCTATAAGGCAAGCGTAAGTGGAAATGTTGGAAGGGGACGGCCTAGACGTACATATTCGGACCAAATTGGCGACGTGCTTAAGAAGGGCCAGGTCAGATCTACCCGAAACCGACGAGCATGCATGAAAGGACTAATGAATGTGGAGGAAGCTAGGGAGGTTTGTCAGGATCGTAGCAAGTGGCGTTCCGTTGTTTCTGCCTACCCCAGTGGGAGACAGGCGTGAGAATATGTATGTATGTATGTATGTAAATTATCATTCCGCCTATTACTGGTAGTCTACCTTGCCTGCACTAACCGCGGTGGGCCCACGAGTGCAGAGTATGCCCTTTGTCTCTTTCCTTTATTGGACATAAGAGACCTTCGCCCTGCAGCGAGATCTTACACTTGAAAAGTTTAAAGAGACCCGCGAGATTGGTGTCTATTCCAGGTACCGTGCCGGACAGGCGGACGGGTCGTACATCACGGGGACACGGGGCGCGGGGCACGGAGCACGGACCGGCGCTATTTCGCGCTTCATTACGGTAATGGAGCACGACTGCACGCGAGCCGGAACCCGCCGCCGCCGCCTGCACCGCCGCGCCGCGCCGCGCCGTCTGGCACACCGCACCGGTGGTACACATGCCACAGTCTTATTGTACGTTCTTAAAGTAACGAAACAGCTCAATAATCAATATCACAGTTGGTAGCACATGAGTAAAAAAAAAATTTATTATAGATCTCATCTTATTTCGACCCAGTGGGATCTTTTGTGTTAGCCCCAATACTTTTTGTTTACTTCACCCTTCAAATACATAGTCAATGAAGGAGGCAATACCATTGAGGGTAAGAAACCTAAGATCTCCCGGTTTATTAGCCATGACTGGCTGATATATTTTGCAACGCGTTTGTAGCTTCGACTGTCTATCTTGACTTGACATACCATATCTTATCAAACTATGCATATCTATTTGTTAATATATTGCCAATGCTTCATTCCAGTAAATGTGTCTGCAGGCTGAGGGTAGATATCGATGTGTAGACTCGTATCAAGTTATACGATCTGCCTTCGAACTGTTAAATCGCGAGCTCGACAACCATATCGATGTTACGAGTGATACACTTCGTTAAGCGATACATAAGCATAAGCATAAGCATCAAGTTTTGCTCAAACAACAGCGCAATACTAATCCTATTCAATATTATAAAATGTGAGAGATTGAGACGATACTCGTATTTTGATGTTTTTGACTCAATAAAGCATTAACGGCTAAATGGATTTGGATAAAATTTTGTACAAAAAATTTAAAATTTAATATTTTGTATAAAATGTTCTGGGTCAAGACAGGAGATACTTTTTAAAGTCAACGCGATCAAAGTCAAAGGCAAGAGCTACCGATCAAAGAAATGTTTAACAACTTTTAGAAGGTGGTGGACTCGCCTTTGTTGCCATCTTATACTGAGATTCGTAATCAGTTGCAAGTTCCAATAGAAAACTTTTTTAGCCTAGTAGGAATGCTACTAAAATGGTAACATAATTAAATTATGTTACCATTTTAGTAGCACATACAGCACTAGAAAACTAATTAATTGATGCTTTTTACTGACATACATTTTCAGAAATTATAATTGTAAGCTAGATGCTTACGAGGCCGTAAAATCTAATTACATTCCTATTAATAACGCAAAGAAAATAAACTGAACTCTAGAAGGAAATTACAGGAAAAATTAAAGAGAGGAGAAAATAAATGCAGGGAGAACTACCATTTGCCCAAGAGAGGAAACAAATTGGTTTTAGGAGGTCAAAAACTCAAGACATTTGTTGTAAAGCAGAGAAAGTAAACGAGAAGACTGGTCATTCCTTCACCGATAAGAAATTTGGTTTTTAGTAAGATGACGACACGACGGTATCAAATGGGATGTATCAACAACATAACAGACAATTTAGACAAAAGTCCCGGTGACCTCAATCGTGGAACAGATTACATTATCCGTGTACAAGAAGTGTGTTGCACACATCCACACGTCTCACGTACACACACACACGCCTCGCACCCTCAATTCATTTCGCGGCCATAAATAAATAACAGGGTTCCCGCGATCAAATCGAAAAAGGAAACTTTTCCAAACGAACAAGACTTATGTAGAAACAGCCCTACATTACTCCGAACAATTCACACTTTTCATTCTACAATAAAAGCCCTTGTTATTCTTTTCAACTTATAAGTATTTGTTAAGTCTCGGTGAGGCAAGTGCTTGTATTTGAAGGAAAAAATGATGATAATATTTTATTATGAGAATTTCCTTTGTTAGGCGTATCATAATCAACCTGCAGGCACGGCTGAACACAGGCCAGGTTATATTCCGTACCATAAGTGTTAATACTGTAGTGTTTTATTATAGCCGTGTATGTCCAGTGGCGAGTAGCCTTGCCCGCCGTGCAGGAGGCGATGGTTCGATCCCCGTCAGGTCAACTCGTACCACAATGAGTTTTTCGGACTTTATTTTCGGATGGACGTGGACGTGAGGAAACCTGAATGCTTCAATTTCGAGGCATGTTTTGTACCTACTATCCATTACAGGTGGCGACGGGCTCACCCCCCGTCACACTAGACAGAGTTTTGGTACTACTTAACTAGTGAAACGTGGATGTTCTGAGGTTTCAGAATATCTCTGACTACCCCCTCGGGGAATATAGTCGTTAGCACTTTTATTATAGCTCATTGCGTTAGTCTGAAGCTTTCATTTTCAGTCGCTCTAAAAAAATTTAATGGTTCAAAATAGAAGCAATTCTCTACAAAAAGCTCTCCTATAAGAAAAGTACTCATTAATTAAGTTCGTAAAGAATCGGAATTTCAAATCGAAAAAAAAAACAGTTCGTTAATTAAAACATGTCTGAGACGGACCTCCCTAAAACTTCCCTGAAACAGATACCGGTGTCGAGTGTCGTGACACTTCTCTTTGAGATCCGACTTTCGGCTACAATACACCTGACGCCCGACGTGGTTTTAATTACACTTTTAGTAACGAGTCTTAATGATGCAGTTGAGTGTCTAATCGAGCGTTAATTACGGAAAACTGAGTTTTTACAAAGGCGTGGCGTCGCGTGGTTCAATTTATTACTGGTAACAATATTTTTTTATTGTTATTAATATGAAATCAATTTAGATAACTCTATTAGTGTCTAGAATGAAAATGTTTATCATAACATAACATACCAATAAAATGTTGTTAAAAATGTGCCACACTAGATCATTTTGAAAAAAGGTGATGTTTAATGTTAAATATTGTAAGTGCCACATTAACAAGTAAAAGTTTTTAAATTAATGACAGAATGGGAGTCGCTCTGCAAGTCTGACGGAGGGAGGACACGTATCTTCTTCTCTCGGGCTTGGTCGTGGCTCCGCCATTTTGTAACGCTCTAATTTGTTCTTGAACACAAAATAATACTTACGATTAAAACTCTACACTACTAGACATTGGCAGAATTGCCGCGCTAGACGCAAGCAAACGGTAGTTAATTTTTTTTTTTTTTTTTTTTTTTTTTATATAGCCTATTTTGTGTCCCACTGCTGGGCAAAGGCCTCCCCTCTTTTCCTCCAATCTTCCCTATGCAACGCGGTAGTTAATTAGGAATAAAAAATTTACAGAATGAAAATCCTACTATTTAATTGACCAGCTAACAAATAAATAACTATCAACAAACTTTTTAGCAAATATACAGTTTAAGAAAGGAATAACGTGTCAAATTGATAGGTACTCGTAGATTGCTAGCTTATTCCTTGGTCGCTTCATACGACTCCAATGGGAAATGGAGGTCCAATTTGGGGGTTCAACTTTTACCTTGGTAAAAAACATTGTGAGTATAAGTAGTACATGTAACGCAGTTGGCGTAGCAAATCAAATTTAAATCTCCTCCGAAACCAGTTACAAAAAGTGTTAATAAAAGCCTGAAAGAGCCTCGGGTCTACAAGTAGCACAACCTTGTAACAAAAGAGCCCTGCATAGCAAAACAATTGAATTTGGAATGTATTCGCCCGGACTCGGAGAGCGCGGGTCGTTCGTTTATGGAATTACCTACTCAGTCACTCGCCTCCCCTGAACAAAAGGTATTTCCACTCGATCTCTGATCTATCTTCCCGATCTGCTAATAGCTGCGGGGAGGTGCGGGGAGGTATCACGGGCGGGGAGGAAGAAGGTATCACGTGACAAAGTACACGTCGCGAATATGAGCAATATTATTTGATATTATTTTTTGTTACAACACGACGGGTATCTGATTACCTCTGATACTTTGTTTCCTGTTTTTTTGCCGGCTCAAGGTTATTTATTGCTTTGTGTGAAGTAACTTTTATTTTATTACAATAGGATTGTTTTTTCATAAAAACTCAAACCATGAAGAAATATTAATTATGTTGAATACTTAATTAATTTTCGAGTTTCGTCAATAACAACAACGCTGGAAAAGTTTTGTGACTTTTAGTTTTAACTTTTGTTTTGTGTTGATTTTTTTAATTTGATTTAGGTTAGATAGATAGATAAACAATTCGTTTGCGTAAGTACCACACACATTATATTACAGTTTACAAACAAGTTCACACAAAAGGATACAACGCAACACCAACAAAACAAAAGGTCCCTGACGTTAACTTTAATATAAATCTAATAAAACTTTTTGCATGTAAACAAACAAGCAATTAAAAAATAAAGTTAAAAATAGAAACATCTTAGACATTCAGATTTTCTAACTCTAAACAAAGTATTAGAATCTAGTCCAGACTTGTATTGTGGTTTTGTGGTGATTAGACATAACATAATGATACGTACAAATATCTATCAACGTGGTACAAAACAATATATATTAATTTTGGAGGAAAATATTTATGTCTCGGCATCGTTGCACAGTTACCTCTCTCATACTTCATACAAATATTTGCGCCTTCGGGGATTTGAACCCGCGACCGCATACTCACTATAAACTAGGTCTTCTATGTTTGACGTGTCGACGCAATGCTGTACTACTTTATGTTATATTAATTTGAAACAAACAAGTTTAGAGGTAAGTTGTGTAGGTACCTACTTCGGTACACAATGAGATCGCTCTACTGGGACGAAACAAAGTGTACGTAATAAATACGTAACAGTTTAGAACGGCCCCGCGCGGAGCTGGCTAGAATTATATTTACTAGTTCCAATGTAATAGCAACTTTACTGCTCTCACATAAAAATCTTATTACTCTGCAAACGTTTTACTACAATCTATGTACAAGTATATTCATTTTATAACTTTCTTGCCCTTAATCTTTAAGATAAAGGAGACTGAGTCTGTAGGTCTGTCGCTCGGACGAGATTTAATTACCTTTTTTTGTTGCAGACATTAATCATGATTAATTTGGGTGGTTTCGCTTTCCTTGAGTACAAAAAATGAAATCTCTAAAGGATAAGCAGCTGCCAACATTTACAGATTTCCGAACTGAATGAATGAAATATTATAATGAAAAGTACCTACTTTTTTTCACCAATTATAAAATGTAATAATAAATAAACAAGTATGGTACGAAGTAAAGCTAAATAAAACCGTTTGTATTTTAGTGAATAAAATATAAACTCGGCCTTAAAGCTAAACATTGATTTTGTAGCCCGAAAGTATAATTTTTAGGGTTCCGTAATAAAAGGGTAAAAACGGGACCCTATTACTAAGCCTGCGTTGTCCATCCATCCGTCCGTCCGTCCGTCCTACCTATTTAGGGCTGTAAATTTTGAACCGTAATAGCTAGATAGTTGAAATTTTCACAGAATATGCGTTATTACGGCGAATTTGTTAAAAAATAATAAAAGCGGGTTCTCAACAAGAAACTAGAATTTTATCGACTTTTTTCTTCTCGCTCTAATGTAAAAACGGTTATTCATACAAGCGTCAAACTTGGTTTGATTATAGAAAAACTCTGCCGTAGATAAAAAAAAAAAAAAAAAACCGGCCAAGTGTGAGTCGGTCTCACGCTTAATGTCTCGGAGAAAATTTACTAAGTTAATATTATGTTGTGTTCTGTGGAGTTGTGGAACAGAACCCTCGATGTGCGAGTAGCCCGACTCGCGCTTGACCAATTTTTTATATTAGAAACAACAAGGCTTCTAACAGATTTGCACGTTAAAATTTAAATATATTTACTATTTTGGTCGCAGCTGAAATCACACAATCGAACCACGTAGAACTCTTCAAAAGCATGTAAAAGACCCAACTAAGTACACATCGACATCCCGCGCAATTCTATACTCTTGGAAGATCTTCCCATTCTCTCCACGGTAACGGTAACAAAGAATAGAAAGAAAATCTCAACCGAACGACAGGTCTATAAATATCGACTGCCGCGCCCTCGCACGTCGCACGACACGACACGATACGACTCGACACGAACAGTCAGAGTCGTCCCAGAATAGATCCTTTGATGTCCCCGACACAGTTCCGAGAATTGTTCACAAAACTACAAATCTAATCCCTAATTAGTTCAGGATAAACCAATAATACGTAGTACTACGAACGTATGAAACTAATTGATGACATCTTCATTAACTCACAAAGAGGCGACACAAGCTTTAATAATTGACAATAAAACTTCAAACGATGGAGCGAGATCAAAGGGGCAGGTGAATGGGTCGTATCACGGTGGGGCAGAGTTCAAAGTTGTGGAAACACGCATGTTGGGAGAGTAAACGTTGACTGCCGCGTTGTTGGTGCATAATATGATGAGTGGCGGCTAGCGTGTTCACACACACACACACATAGGTTCGCGTCTCGCGTGACGTCACTACGCATCTCCACGGCTTTATTTACTAACTTTAGCTTTTTTAGCAGAATACACGGAGAAAAAAATATTTTCTCCTCTCCGGACGGAAAGCGTCAATTTTCGTCCCGCTGCACTAAAAAAAGTTGCCACTTTCCACCACCGTCGAGAAGAAAAATAGTATACTAACCTCGGGCAGTAAATAAGAAAACCTCAGATTACATGTTTGTTGACCTCAGCTTCGCCACGGTGAACAATTACATGAGATCTGGGACCTTTCTTACTTTCCTGCCCTCGGTGTGTAATCTTAACTATTATAAAACTGTAACTGAACTGTGTCTGTACATTGAAGATATTTACAAAAAAAAGATTACGATACCTATGGTTTTTAAATATCCCCGACTCGAAATCAACCTTTTTTAGAAATTTTGTCTGTCTGTTTGTCTGTTTGTTTGTGTGTTTGTTTGTGTGTTTGTTTGTTTGTTTGTTTGATCGCGCATCACGCAAAAACTACTGAACCGATTTTGATGAAACTTTTTTTGTTTGATAGCTTATGATCTGACTTAAAATCTGGTATATAATTTGTGCGGACGAAGTCGCGGGAAAACACTAGTCTACTATAAAATAATGTTTAAATAAGATAAAATGGGATTTTAATTACATAATTTATAACAGAAAATAATGATTATTAGTAAATATCTTTTAAGAAAGGTCTACCAAACTAAATAGTGGTCACATAATGCCAAAATTCTAGAAAAAGCGACATCTCTGAATGCACTTCACTTTTAGCGAGCGAATTAATTGTTTTGGAATCACGAGATTCCACCTTAAATTCGACCATCCCATTTTTATGTATCTCAGTCAGCGTATGACGATTTCATATGTAATAGTTACACCTTTTGTGTAACTATGAAATAATCATAGGTAAATAAGGTCTAACAAAATTAGCTGAAACTGTTTTACGGGGATGATCGTCGGGGAAATCGCGTAAAAAGTTCTGCTGTCCATATATTTGAGTCGAGTTATGTTTGCAGTTTTAGTTTAGGACATCCGTTTTTTTTTCGCGATTTCGATATTGGTCCCATAGAAAATGTTGTTCAGTTTGATGGTCTGATCATCCCCTTAGAAGAGTTTCAGCTAATTTTGTTACTACTTACATATCAAAATTAGAGCTTTATTTGCGCTGCACTTGATTTTACCAACACACATTCGTTTTCTTGTCATTCAACGGTTTGCTGGTAAAAAAATTCATTACAGTTAAGCTCGCCTTTGCACATAACTAGTTATTTTTTTTTATAAATAATTATGTTGTTTTTGTGTCGATAGAATTAAAGAATCTAAGACGAATATGTTTGCGAGCGTGTACTACGTTATCCTATAAACGGAGTGGATTCTACGCAGACGATGAAGCCGCGGGCAACAACCGTACGTAGAGTCAACCCTCAGTCGATGCTGCCAACACAAGAGCACCACACCAACACAAAAGGAACCCCCCTCCCCCCACACCCGTGTGAGGGACCCCACCTCCCCTCCGCTAGAACACGTCGCTCCTCGCTAATTGCCCGCGATCAATGCAAATCACTCCACTTTGTCAGCGCCCGGAGGCGGTGCTAATTGAACACTCCCTTTAATTCATTATCATTCAAATAAGACTTCTCTCTAAGATAATATCGTTAATGTAGTGTCTGGCCATGTGGTTCCTTTCTTTCTTGTGGGAGTCTTGTCAAGCGGCTAAAGGATAAAGTTTCTTACAGTGTTTCTATGGGTGAAAGTCTAGCCACCTGTGATCACTTGACACGTGTCGTTCCAGTCTAAAATCTTCCAAATGGTAAAAGTTAGCATTGCTACAACTTTATAGTTCTAAAGATAGTTAGTAGTCGTCGGAACGCTTCCAGCACGGTACTACTGGTGAAACGTGGATGTTCTGAGGTTTCAGAATATCTCTGACTGCCCCTTCGGGGTATATAGTCCTGAGCATATGCTTATAAATCTAATTTTTGAATAGATTCGAAAGTTTCACATTTAACAACCTAATTTCAGTGGCAATCGATGTTCTACTCTACACAGAAAAATAGCTTGCGTCTTAATTGGTATTCTTCTTAAATTTTACAAGGTTGAGAACTCCTGCTAAAATCATTGGTTCCATGATTTTAAATGCACAAATGGTTGAGTTGAATAATTTATGTTCGCTTGTAATGAAGCACTTGTGACACAAATAGAGCCCAACTTTTACCGGCACGCCAGTCAGGGGGAACACTTATACGATATCTTTTCAAAAATAAATTCCCACAAAACGTAGATCATTAAAATTCAAAGCGCTGCTTGTTTAACGTACACAAACGTTGAATGCTCTTTTATAAAGGTCCGGATCCGGACGGCGGGGCAGCGGGCCGGACGGTCCGGCGCGTGTCCGGACCACAACACGACCCTCTTTTAGATCCTTGTCTAATATATTACGAATACACAACCCTTTGTTATTCTCTGCATTCCCGTGCTAAAGCTCTAAATATGCTGAAAGTAACACTTGCATACTATACTGGTGGAGATAGCTGTAGTCAAGCATTTGAACTGCAGAAGGAAAATACGATCGATGGTTTGTTAACAGTAACACCACGGATTACATAAGAGGTAACACAACACGCACAACATTTTGAAAGAGCCAAAAAAAAAAAATATTCCAAAGCGTGCCTTTACGATGTAACTAGGTTCACTTTGATGAATGACAAATGATGTTAAGTGTAAGAGGGATCACACATGATGACGCATTGACGTAGCGTCAAACATCAGTCCGTCATTTGTTAAGCATGGAGTTGTATGAAACCGCACGTAGAAGCACACACGGTGACGGATTGTCGCACCGTGTGTGCCTCTACGTGCGGTTTCATACAACTCCTTGCTTCAAAAATGACAGACTGACGTCTGCCGCTCCGTCAATGCGTCATCATGTGTGATCCGTCTTAATTGAGAAGGAGTGAGAGGATGTAAATGGTCGTAAATGAGGCAAAAGAGGTAAGCATAAGCATATGCTCACGACTATATTACTGATAGTGTCATGTGAAATGGTAGTTATCCTTGTACCCACAAAACGCAAAACGTATGTAAAAGAAACTCCTATTGCTGCTTAAATAATGATAATGGCAACAACACTTGTGCAATAAATACAGTACAATGTGTGCGTTACGAAGAACGATGATAATGCGCGCGTGACTCGCGTCGTAACGATCGTCGTGCTGATTACATGCGTGTGCGTGTGTGCGTGTGTGCGTGCGAGCCTGCGAGCTGCTAAATTGTTTAATTAGAGAACGTTGTGGTCTGAAAGAAGATGTAGTGACAAAGACAGAGAAAGGTAGGTTGGATGATTCGGTCATATGGAAAGAATGGATGAGAGCAGATTGACGAGTGCAATCAATAAGGGAATCGTAAGTGGAAATATTGGAAGGGAACGGCCTAGAAGTTCATATACGGACTAAATTGGCGACGTGCTTAAAGAGGGCCAGGTCAGATCTATCCGAAACCGACGAGTATGCATGAAAGGACTAATAATTGTGGAGGAAGCTAGAGAGATTCGTCATAATCGTAGTAGGTGACGTTGCGTTGTTTCTGCCTACCGCAGTGGGAGACAGGCGTGAGAATATGTATGTAAAATCTGTTCTCAAAGTAATCGCTGTAAGAAATTCAATTAATAACTGGCCAAGAGCGAGGTGTGTACTCGCACATAGAGGGTTCCAAACCTAATGTTACCGTAAGAAAAGATGAGAACAGAGTTAACGAAAACCGCCGTTGTTTGGAAGGTACAAAGTGTTATAGCGAGCACAACATAAAAAAAAGTGCAACGATATAATAGAGAAATTATGTCATTATAATTTGATAGCTTTTTTAATATACAGACAGCCGTTTTAATATTATAATATTAAGTAAGTATTTAAAGTTTTAATGTTTAAATAACATGATGTATTGTGACCATGCTCAAAGAAGTGGCAATGGTCTCGCTACATGAACACTTACATTGGACAAGTTTGAGTACCTACTGCACGAGAAATTTTACGTAATATTTGAATTCAATATGATTAAGTACTAAGAAAATCCCTGAATATCCCAATTAGAGAATAGGTAGGGAGTCTTAATACAAATGTAGGTTAGACATCAATTTTCTTTAACATATTTTTTTTTCAAGCGTCAGCGTGGGTCATGAATTGTTTCCAGTGAAAGAAAGTGGATGGATAATAGCCAAGTATTTTTGTTAACAAATGGGTGGGTACACCATAGAGAAATTACACGCTCCTCTTGGTAGAGATGGTGTAACAAAGTGTGCACAGTAACCACCAATTGTGCACTAGTTTGTACTGCGACCATAGAGAAATTACACTCTCCCCTAAGCTTTTTGTCTCCCCTCACCCGTCCCTCACCCCCTTTGTCGGCGACATAATTTTCTATAGAAACAAGCCGATATGCCATCTCCTCTTACTCCATGGGGTACACCTAACACGGTAGAGAGTAGTATAATATTCCTTGCCTAACACCCTCTAATGACTACCACCTGTATTTTAAGTTCACCAAGAAGTTTATGCGTTGCAATCTCATTCAATCATTAGCAATCTTTTTGAACTATGATTCTAGATCATGGATTTAGAACGTAGAAAGAGAAGGTATAGAAGGAAGCACGTGTCTTGTATATTCACTCAAAAAGAGACGCACATAGCAAATTCGCTCTAGTTAAAAAAGAAGATCGCTACTTATTACTGTCCTTATCATAGACTTAAACTCTAGCGATAGACTTGCCCTTCCATAGAAGCAACATGTTCCACTTGAATGAGGTGTACGCACCTGATTGATGTTCCCGAGTTCACTTCGTCACTATGGCAATGACAGACCGCAATGTGTCATTTTGTGTTGTTTTGTGTGACATGTTGTTTGTTTGAACGAGCTTGTCTATCGCTAGAGTAATATGTCTATGGTCCTTATCGACTTTTTGTACTACAAAGGCTGTCTGACTCCAAAGTCAGTCATCTAGCTTCATATAAATTGAAAAGTTATGTTTCATATAAATTGAATTTTCACCGCCTGTACGGAAGTTTGCTCTCCTCTTCAAGGTGCTTATATACAATGCCATCTTTCTGTTCTAGAAGTTAAAATGTATTGTAATGAGGCGGGTTATTGACGAACAGAAGAACTAGGTTTATCATTTTCTCACATTAGTACCTACTAGCACCCGAGTTGGATAGAAATACATTACTCGAGTTTGTCTTCTCGGTATGAAAGCCTAAAACCAAGAATTTTGATAATTCAATCTTCATGCATAAATCACTAAATGGTGCATAAGCTAGCGTAAGCGAAAGTTCATGATCAAGAAGGTTGTAATGTAAGGCACTGTCTCTAATTTCATTGCATGTTAATGATCAAGAAGCTTGGAAAGCGTTGATTGAGTATTTTATAGATTCGCAGACTGGAATGGTCATACTGGAAAGGGACGGAGATATGAAAAAAAAAATGAATTAAATCTCGTACCTTAGCCCGACTAAGTTGTATGATTTTGATAGCAATTTCAACTTCATCAGCATCAGCATAGCGTATACGCGTGTTTCGTTTTCGCGATTACTATTATTTTAATGCCTTTTCGAGTCATTGTATTTCTACGTTGGAAAGATATAGTCCACGATCAGCAAGGTGGCATTGGTATTGTCTATACATTGGTTTATATCCATGTCTCACAGCTCACAAGAAGGATCTCTTAATTCTAAAGCATAAAGTCCGCATCAATTTACTCTAGCGCTAGCGCTGCGCTCTCCGCTCTCTCTACGTTAGTCTCTTTTCTCTTATGACTTACCTTTAATAGTAGAAAGAGATGGAACTTTAGATATTTTGTTTATGCGGCTGTCCACTTTCCACGTTTTTTGACACTTTTTGACATGCTAGTGTTTGTAAAGTTGTGTAAAGTAGTAACTTTTTGTGCCTTTTGTCCTACCACATGACACAAAACATAAAAGAACAAACTTCCTAAATAGTGGACCGCCTTGCAAAAGTTATTATCCCTCTATGCAAGTATAATCTCTTTGATCCATGTCCATGATTCACTATTGACGTATGACTGACGTGTAAAGATTTTATTCCGATTTGTCCTAATCATTATGATGATAAATATTTCATTTGTGAAAATCATTATTTCAATCCATCTTAATAGCGTAGCTGTTGATATGGCTTAATATTTTGTTACTTTCCGTAATTCTCTTATATTTTGTTAGGATTTTTTCAATAATGAAATACGGTTTGCTGTAAAGTTATAATTTTTAAGTTTCCTGCATTGTGAATCGGACCTCACATCTTGTCATTCAAGCAAAGTTCAAATGTTCAAATTGCTGTTACCTTCTCGAAAATATTTAAATACAGTTTATTCCAATAGTGATTTTTCACCAAAATATTAAGCACTTACCTTTTATGCTATCTCTGGATATAGGTACTCTAACTAGCTGTTTACCAAGTTTCACCGATACCGGTAGGTACACCCGTTCTTGCATGAAACCATACAAATCACAAATCAAAATATCGAAACAATTATTCATTTTGTCCTTTTTTTAATGAGTAGGAATAATTGTAGGGTGTTGTAGAATATATTTAGTGGAATTTAACAGATTTACCGTCTTTTCAAAATGTTTAAAGCAAAAAACATTGACGAAATATGGCTATAACAACAAAACTTCACGACGGAGTTGGTAATTCATCGAAAAACTAGCATTTTTGATATCTTTGTTCATTTTTATGACTTAAACTGGTGTTAATTTATTGGATTTTGTGTCTATGCTCATCAACGAAAAACATCAACTGCAACCCTAAGTTTGTTTGTACTGTATTTTTTTAATTTTCTCAAAAACTATTATCAATACAGACACCGCTATAATTTTCCTACAAAATTCAATAGTTCATCGACATGTAAGAATTATTTCAGATTTTTTGGCTTTATATGTTCGGAGATCAGGGGGGGGGAACCAAAATTTTTCGTGCAGTCGGGCTTATAAATGAATAACTACGCATCACTTAGTAAAACAAACTACCAATACGAAATCTACGTTCAAAGCCCTTTCAAACGATACCAAACTCGGCTAGATCGGAAAACTTTTTTTTTAAAAGTCATCGGTTTTTGGACCTTAAAAATTTGTAGAAAAATTAATTTTTACATTTTTAGTCTCGCTTTACGTTTGGGTTAGCATGATTGGCCACTATGCCGAATTTCAAGTCGCTAGCTTCTATAGTTGCTGAGAAAAGTGGCTGTGACAGACGGACGGACGGACACGAGAGTGATCTTATAAGGGTTCCGTTTTTCCTCTTTGAGGTTCGGAACCCTAAAAATGGGAGTAAAACTAATGTAGTTTATTTTACCACAGTGTACACTCATGATAAGCCTAGGCCGAGGCTGGAACACGATAAGCTAGAAGCTGCCCAGCACAAAGTTTCTTATCATCGTCAGCCTCTTAACGTCCCACGTACGTGCAGTTTGGTTGCCAGTTCCTAGACACAAGCGCAAGTTTCTTATTTTTTTTTACTATAAATGGGTTTGTTCTTGACCTCAATCTAGTCCTCAGGACAAAGATGGGGTCGAAGATGAAGGGAGCTTACACAGAATGGTAATGGAAGTTATAATAAATATTTATATACCGTGGCTCCATGCATTCCGTTACCGTAAGTTCCGTGTAAGGGCCGCGGCCGGTAGGTGGCGAGCCGCGAAGTAATCCATTAACATGTAACAGCCAGTTAGCGACAGTTCAAACAACTGACGTGCGCCGCCACTGCAGGCTTCGCATTACTTGCACGAAGACTGTTCCACACACGGACTACCTGCCCTATAGATGTCTCATGTAGGACGACAGCAGGCGCAATCATATGGCGGCGCAACGGGGCGATTTGGTTTTCGGTTTTTAAGGCCAGGTTATCCAAGTGCAAGCGTCTCTTTCTTGCAAGCATAAGTTTGCAATTATCCATCCCGCTCCAATTGAAAGCAGGATCGCAAAAAAACGTGTTTTTCATCAATATCTTTGCTTATGGGTGTTTCTAAGCTCAAAATTCCGTAATGTATTTAGTTAAGTACAAGAATAAAAAGTAAAATATCAGCAGTTTAATCATAGTATTGAAAAAACATAACAAAAAGGGGTAACTCTGGGGAAGCATATGAATTTATCGTTTCCTAAAGGAGTGATATATCTGTTACGCAGTAACTCTTTAGCTATCTGTGGTTCCGTCACGACGTTTGTTTTTATCGCCTTGTTAGTATGGATTGTAATAAAAAAAAAAATTATTTCAGACAATGTCCATAATGTTGTTAGTAAATACATTAATGACTTAAAAACTAATGGTTACATCAGAAGTCTATAAGTCAAGTAGTCTACCTAGTATAAAGTTTTTGTTTGTTCAACAATTTGCGCCGGTGTTCGGTTGTAGGCAGCGATTAGCGTCGGGTCACGTCAGTCCCCGCCGGTCACCGGTCGTCAGTCCCCGGTCGCCGGTCGTCGGTCGTCAGTCCCCGGTCACCTCGCGGGGACATTACCTGAACGGTTAGCGTTATTTCAATAAGCGAGCGCTATTAAGTGAGGTATTTTCGCAGTAGAAATTTAACGAGTTCCGACGTAATGTTGGTAATGTGTTACTATTGTTGTGTTGTGTGCAGGTGCAATTAAGTCATTTGTTCTACATTTGAACTGTTGTCACGACGTGTTTAGAATAGAGAAAAAAACATGTCAGGGTTAGATTATTTTCAATATTAGCATATGCTCGCGATTATATTCCCTGAGGGGTAGTCTGAGATATTCTGAAACCTTTATGTTGTATATGTGTGTTGCCATTGTGCAAGTGTGCGTGCATGTATTAATGTAATACCCTATCCAATATACGACAGTGTGTTAACAGCAGCCTTGCACTTCTCTTGTCCTGTCACATACATATCAGTGGCGAAGATCTACCCTCGTTTCGTGAGTCTGTAAAAAAGTGTTCGCGATGGCTAATGTACAGTTCGGGTTTGGTTCGTGGCAACATCCACGTTTCACTAGTAGTACCAAAACTCTGTCCAGTGTGACGGGGGGTGAGCCCGTCGCCACTTATAATGGACAGTGGGTACACATACCTCGAAATTGAAGCACGAAGGTTTCCTCACGACGACGTGTTCCTTCACCGAAAAACCAGTGGTATTACAAATCGTACACACGGCGACACATCAAGCTACGCGAAACTAAAATAAGCTGGCCGCGGGACATTATACGTTATTCACCCTACGTGCGGCCAGCTTATCTTGGTTTTGCGTAGCTTGATGTGTCACCGGTGTACATTAATTCCGAAAAACTTATTGGTACTAATTGGCTATTTTTAATTTTCCTATTCTGCATTTTTTTAGAATATATTTGTGGAAATAAAGATCTCATTTCATTTCATTCATTTACCTAAATTTACATGTAATATATACTACATACTCTTCCATTAATTTAATGATTCCGAACAACGTGAACTACTTTCTGGTGAATTATGTTATAAAAATAATATTATTCGTATTAATAGTAGCAATAACGTAACGTAGGTACGTATTATATAACGTAGTAACTAGAACAATAATTCATCTAGTATTTGTGTATGAGAATAAGATATATAATTATATAAACATTGTGTTCAGTACTATCTAGGCACTATGTAAAATGACGGAGCTGTCTCTAAGAACGCGTCTACGTCTTTATGTAACAGTTAGATAGGTTTCACGAAATATTACAATAGGTACTGCTTTTATTTTATTCCGGTGAAATATTATTTTATTCGAGAAGCCGCAGATGCACTCTCGTCCTCAACCTTCTGAATATAAAGAAGGTGTTACTATAACCTGTGACGGCATTGGAAACTTTTACGAATTTGAAAAAATAAGTCGCCTCTTATACCACTCGCCTGGGTTGGAGCTGTTTGAAACGGAATACTATACGGGACAAGGCAAATATACGCTTTAGAGAAACTACGAAAAAGTTAATAATTATGGCTTTCTAAAGACTACGCCGTAGCAATAAGGACCCCAATTACGCTACGCCGTAGCACAGAGGATTGTAGCCGTAGCGCGTAGATGGATACTGGGGTTCGCATTACCTCGCAAGCATACAATGTCATAGTCATAGTCATGATAGTTAGGTTATAGGGTCCTTTGTAACCATTTTATTCATTAACTATGGCACTTTCTGAGCTGAAAAATAAACTGAACCATCTACACGATATGGGAAGCGATGTGGTTTTACTAGAAATCGATTTTAATGAATAAAACCGGAGAAAAGGGAATCTAAGGTCACTCCTTTTTTCCATTCGTAACCTTTTACTTTAACATTTCTAATCGGAAGCAAATGAAAATTTACGATATTGTTCACAACACAATTAAGAATGATGTCGTTTTCTTACTTTTTCGAAATTAATAAAAAATCTTCTAATTAAAAAAAAAGGCTAAGTTCTGACCGGAGCCACGCGTTTGTTCGCATCGATTAGTATGGAGAGTCCTGATCCCAGGATGATATGCCTTAATATGCTGGTACTTTTTTAAGAGGATGCATGATCTGACCGTCAAAGTGAACAACTTTCTTTATGGGAGCAACATCGAAATTGAGAAAAAAATCAGCTGTTCCATACAAAACTACAAACCTACTCAAGTCAAATGTATGGGACAGATTTTTTTTCACGATTTCGATGTTGGTCCCTTAGAGAGAGTTGATCAGTTTTATGGTCCAATCATCCCCTTAAAAAGTGTCAGCATATTAAGAAGGACCCTGTATATTATAATCTCAGTTTCATACAACATCTTCCAGAAAGTAATCAGATTCATCAAAAGTAGATATTAATCAGAATGACGTCGACTCTCCAACAGCAAACTGCTCGATAAGTAAAAAAACGATAATTTAATTCAGATTTCTCTCTTAATTTATCTTTGACTTCTACAAGCGAAAAAATATATTAAAATTTACGTCGAAAAAGAAAATGTAATATTCCTTCGTCCAATATTATAATAATTTCAAATTCAAATGTGATTGCGTGTATTTGCGAAGGTCGCCGCGCCGCGCCGAGGTCGTGTACTCGTACGCGATCGTATCAATACGAGTCATGTTTGGAACGCAAGTTATTGACAAGTCCATGTCAAACACTACTGCGATACAACTTAGTCTACTAGAAATAATGGCGAGTAATGGTGTGGCATTGGTATAGAGAAAAAGCATTGCGTGCGTAATTTACGTCGCGTAAATTCGGCAGATATGTCGCTAAACGAGCATGTTTCACGACTTATGGATAAGTTCTTAATAGCTTATCTGGCAGATCATTTGACATATTTCATATGGAAGATAAGTCAAACGATATGTTAGTTAAGCTATTAAGAACTTATTCAGAAGTGGTGAAACAGGTCCTTGTGATAAGATAATACGGCATGAAAGCTACCGGCTTAGTGTTGCCCATTACCTCATGTCGCAAACTAACAAAGACTTTTTTAAATTGATCTCTTAATTGAAATATAATTAATACCTCAAAATAACTGACATCAATTTCATTGAAAGTCAAATAAGTAACAGAGAATGTGTTCGGAATGTGTCGACTTACATTATAATTAGTTTCAACTTGAAATTGAAACTGAGAGTGAAGGTGTTATTATTCGATATATAATTAACTAATAATGGCAGGGCCCTAATTAGTGCCCTGCGTTATTGTCATGTACTTTATTAATATGTTTCAATTATACAAAAATAGGATAACGTTCTTTTGTTTCATGTAAGTACAGAGTGAAATTGAAAACATTGGTAACATTTGTTTCCAACAAAATTAAAATCGCAAAAAAAAAATTCCGTTTCATACACTCAAAAAATAAGTTTTTTTTTCAATTCAATTTTGAGATAGTGGACATTTGAAATCTAATGACTAACAACTACTATAAAACTGTCATTAAATACGATAATACACCAAAGGAATTGAATCAAGATGAGTTTTAAAACGGGAATAGGATATAGATGCCTTATTTTGTATTAATTTAAATGTCGCTAATTTAGTTCAAGGTCCCTTCACAATATACCTGCCGCGGCTTCTCTCGATGTGGACAAGCGTCTGGATGGCTCTCAACCCTGACTCCAAGCACCCTCACACCCCCGCCCCGCGCCCCGCCCCGCGCCCCGCCCCGCGCCCCGCGTCATCAGGACGAAGTGCCGGGACGTGACTGTCGCCCGACGATAAAATTATTCCAACAACCTGCGTTATACATTTTAAACATGCTTAGAAATGTCGCGATATTTGTAGAACGTGTTACGAGGTACGCACGTCGGGAAGCGAAACAATTGTACATGTTCATGTAAAAACGTAAATAACTGATACGGGAGCACTTGGCGACGACCTCGCGTATGTTAGTGAAAGAGGAGTTATTAATATTAAATAGGAAACGCAAGTCGCAAAGAATTGTTAGGCGCCGCTCTGCGCCGCACCGATTTTACAACAGACTAATGTGTCTTTGGAGAAAATAAAGGTTTATTTATTTATTATTTATTTACTGGTTTTACGTTAGAAAGGGGTGGGTGCCAGGAAGGAGCCTCGAAACCTGAGTTCGTTGGCGTAATTTGAGCAATCAGCGTCTATACTATACCAATACTGACTATAGTTAATCTATGCACATCAAGTCAGGCCATACTGACATGAAAGAAAAGAAAAACCTTGATGATTGACGATTGGTGGTTGGGGAATTGCAAGCAAGGGTCGTTATGTTACACTGCGACCATCGCTGGTCGTTCGTGTTCGTCCCAAGCTCACCCATATTTTACGCATACCTCCAAACTTATGGTGTTTTCTTTTCATTCTCGGGAATGCAAGTTTCCTTACGATGTTTTCCTTCACCGCCGAGCTAGTACATGACAAATTAAACCGTACATAAATACCGTAGAACTTAGTAGTACAGGCCAGGAGTCAAACCGCCATCTTTTGATTGAGGCACTAGTTCTCTTTTGTAAGGTCTAGCTAGAAGAAAAATCTTAGAAAGGACCACCTTACTTCTCCCTGGTGGATTTCTTAGCGACAAAGCGATAAAAGGTTTCTTGTTTATGTGTGAAAAAAGCTAGCCACCTATCATCACTTGACATGCCATCCTGAAACTTACTACTAGTGGAGATGGTCGGGATACTTGACTAGAAGGGAAGATGGCCGGTGGACCAACGCAAAGTCGGAATGGTGGCCAAGAGAAGGAAAAACTACCGATGCGTTGGTCAGACGACATTGTGAGGGTTGCGGGTCAGAGATGGATCGGATTAGCTCATATAGATATGAAGAGTGGCGAAATAAAAAGGAGGCTTATGCCCAACAGTTGGTTGATGTGGGCTTATTTGATTGATTGATGTTCCTATATAATAAATAATAATGTATGTACTTTAAGTTATAGCCTAACGAATCACGTGGCGAGTAACCTTGCCTGCCGTGCAGGAGGCGATGGTTCGATCCCCATCCAGGCCGACTCGTACCAATGAGTTTTTCAGAATTCATGTACGATTTGTAACACCACTATCTTTTTGTTCAAAACATCGTGAGGAAACCTTCAAGCTTAAATATTTTTGCACGCACTGTCCATTACAAGTGGCGACGGGCTCACTCCCCGTCACACTGGACAAAGTTGCGGCACTACTAGTGAAACGTGGATGTTCCGAGGTTTCAGAATAGGTATCTCTGAGTACACCCTCGGGAATATAGTCATGAGCATCACACTGCAAGGCAATGGTCTCAAATGAATAAAAGTTTAAACCTAGGGAGTAGATCTGATATTTAGAGTAGTGTTATGTAGGGCTGCTTAACTTTGGTGATCACTTCAAACGGCGAAGCACTACGCCGCGAGCGCCTTGTATAAACTTGAACTAAGTATTTGTAGAAGTATGTGGGGGTCGGTGGAAGTAACAAAGGTTGCGCCGCGCGACGCAACATTACGGCAATCTATTGTAAAGTTTCCCCCGACCCCCGCCCCGCCCCGCCCCGGGCAACTTACTCACGCTAAGTTTTATAAAATATTGCAAGTGTTGGGAGAGCTCAAGCGCTCTCGTGACAGACACAACTACATATAATATAAGCAATGAAAACTAACTCGCGTTCTCGATCCTTAGTCTTAGCAAAGTATTTGCTTGTTATATTATTCGGGCAGAAGCCCACCACCCGCTGTAAGTAAGTTGTAGCCTGTAGAATCCCACTGCAGGGCAAAACCCTCCTCTCCTTATTAAGGGTGAGAAGGAGAAGGCCATACTCCACCACGCGGGCCCAGTGCGTGTTTGTGGAGGCAAGTTAGTGGTCAACTTGCTGTCAGAGAATTTTTTTCAAGCTGCCAATAGGCCTCTGACCTGGCTTAACGAATAGTTACAACGCTATCTGACGGAACTATCCGAGACCAACTGCTTAACGTGCCTTCCGAAGCACGGAAACGCTCGAGATGAAATACCACTAAACGGTCACCCATCCAAAGACTGACCGGACCTGATGTTGCTTAACTTCGATGATCGTTTCCAATACCGAAACTCCACTACGCCAACGAGCGCTTCAAGGGTCCAAAGTCTCAGAAACATTATTAAAACTAACCGACTATCTTTTACGAATGGTTGCTTGTTGAATATTTAGTTACGTCGCTATCTGATTGATCTATCCGCGACCAAATGCTTAACGTGCCATCCGAAGCACGAAGGCTATCTAAATGAAATACCACTAAAAACAATACCGAAACTCCATTACGCCAACGAGCGTCTCATTGTGTTACAAATAAGTACGAAACAAAATAACATAGTCAAAACAATTATATTTCGGTCATTCTATCAACATTTTAACTTACGTTGTTATCTGTTTGAACAGCGGAATAAGAGTGTTTTTCTTTATTTCTATTCCTTCACTATGAGATTGTTTCCTAAAGCAGAGCCGGCACCACGGAGTAGGGGATTACAAGCGATCACGGGCCGTCCCGCGCCGCGCCGCGCCGCGCCGTGCCGCGCCGCGCCGGGCGACGTAATACCGGCTCAGCCGCGCCCCGGCTACGGCTGCGCCCGCTCGTTCCGTAGGCTTACACTACTTACACACCAGTAAGATACTTACTTACACTTAACTACTACTTACTACTGTGTTGTTAGTTACATTACACCAAACGTTCTACTCTACTCGCTTACCGTTCACGATATTTCACTTTTATTTCGATATTTACATTTTAAAATCAAGACTGTATTTTTGGACCGTAAAGAAAGTACAGTTTTTTCCATACACACGTATTCCCCTGTTTTCTCCCTAGATAATAACACTAGAGCAAATATTTTTTACCACACAATCTATGTCACCTCTGCCAAGTCCCAATGTTTTGCTTAATTACTGTAGGAACTAGAGACCTTTGAAAATGACCTATTTTACCGCCCGTTTTCTGATATTCAGTAAACTTTGACGAATATAAACAAAAAAAACAAAATTTACAGACATAACCAAAGTCTTTCTCATATTATTCTTGAAACAACTTTTAAAATCGGTTTAGTTTTGGAGGAGAAAACAGGGGAATATGAAATGCTGTTTTCGTCGATTTTATGTAAATAAAATCGGTCCTAGCTGCAGTTGTCTCTTTCGCACTCTAGTCGGTGGGGTGTTTGAGCGGGGCGGATCGGACAAATATGTATACGGTTGGAAAAGTGGCCTATTCTCCAAATTAGCATTTCAGCCCGCCTGTCCTCGTGAGAGTACAGTTTAGAACGGAATTATATTGTATGGTTTCCAGTTTATGTAATGTTTAATCATCGTGGTAATTTAAATAAGTCATCAAGCTATTATAACTGTTTGGTTCACCACGATATGGCAAGTCAAACACAACACCTTGACATAGACAAAGAGTAGAGGAAGAATAAATAAAATTAAAAGCTTTGGTAGCGCGTTGTGGAAAGGTAAAGAAACTCAATCACGAGGGCCTGGGTAACCGAGTTCGAATCCGCACGGACGACATACCACATACTAATGAGTTTTTCTACGGTAAAGGAAAACTTCGTAAGGAAACCTGAGTACGCTGAAGGAGAAGTTCTGATGCGTATGTGAAATCTACCAATCCGAATTAGGCACGTTTGGTGGACTAACGCCCATACACCCACTCTGAGGTTAGACCTGTGCAGTGGGACGAATAATAGGCTGATAATTATAGTGAGTCTGAAATACGGTTTCACGTGATGATGATAATTGACCGGTCCGGCAATACACATTGCGAAGTAGATAGTCCAATTCGTCACTGACTGGTAACGGGCCTGTAACTAGTACATAAGTCAGATTCCTCAGCATTCACTATAGTTTTACAGTATAGCATCGAAATAAATTCCATAAGTAAGTGTGTTGCCCGGTGGGGTAGGCATAGATACTCCAAATATAGTTTTTATTAAAAAAAAACACTTTAAATTTTTTTTGTACACAGATAAATTTCAGAATATGCACATTGAAAGCAAATTTCATTCAATAACGAAAATGAAGCAAGTAGGTATATTGCCGTAGCAATATAATCGTAAAAAAGTAAAAAATAACGTTTTTTATTTACGAAAAATAAACTACACAGAACATTTTAATACCGAAATAACATGAGGTATGTTTTATATCCGTTGCAAACTTCGCCAATGGGGTTACACAAAATTCACAAATACATTATTTGATTTAATATTTCACGTAATAAATATCTTTTCACAAGTTCAATAAATAAATATTATTACCTTTAGGCACACAAAACCAATAATTATCAAAATCATCGTTTACATTTTATAAGCCTCATTTGAACCAAATATTTAACAAAGCATTGTGTAAAGTTTGCTGAATTCAATAAATATTTACAGTTGTTGAATCGAGGCTAGATATTTACTTTACAAATACAACACTTTGATACTACAAAAGGAAATTCTTGGTATTCCTTTAAGACGGCCTCACCGGGGGCGCGGCGCGGCGCGGCGCGGGCGCGAGCCATCAACGCGACTCAAATAAAAGTGAAAACGATTTCAAACAAGTTTATGCACCACAAATTTTTAATTAGTAACGAAACTTTAAGGGTGTATTCACGCCGTGAATCTGAACAACTTTCCCTGAGGAACATGGGTCGAAAAACGTGAAAAATGTTTGGACCTCCCATAGAAAATCGATCGGCCGATGCGCACTTTTGTATGGGAGATTCCTTATGCAATGTTGTTCAGATTCACGGTCTATAGGTACACCCATAAAGTTTCGTTACTAATTAACAACTAATGGTGTATATCAATTGAGGCATAATGTTGGCACAATCCCGTCGTCATCTACCGGCGTACAGTTCAGTTGTAGAGGCTGTGGACGTGTATGCGGCTCTCGTATAGGACTGTACAGCCTTGAGAAAAAGTGCCTCTCCAAAAACACTGCTTAAAATCATCTGCAACAGATGTAAAGGCCTGTGATGATATCAATTAAGTTATCTTTGAAAAAGTACCCATTTCTGCCCGCCGTGAGTGACAATGCGAATAAAGTACCTATCTTATACAATGTTACTCTCAGAGAGTGGATGGTCACCTACGACCACTTGACTTGACATGTCATATCATTCTGAAAACTGAAGTTTACTAGAGCCTTGTTAAAACTTCACTCTTATAAATATAGTTATTAATTCTATTCTAACCATAAAATTGTGCCGGCATGATTATGGTTGAGGCATTATAATGTTTCAACATGTACACTTATATAAGACAAATTATTCCGTCATTTACAAATGGATGCCCACCATTAAACCATAAGAATCGAAGAAATGCTAAAACTATTACATTCTACGTGTTTACTTTTAGTAAATCAGTACACTAACTAACATAATAATATATTAAAAGTTTCAGGATAGAATGACGTGTCAAACTACATACCTATAGATTCCAAAACTGACGTAGGTAATAAAAAACTAATCAAATTAATATCCAAATTAACAAAATAGTTTTGAAAGCTGTTTGAAAATAGTTTTAATAGATGTTAGTCAAATTGAATTTGTATTTGTTTTTGAAAGCGACAAACGATAAGTGCCTTCCTGGGGGAGAAAGTGAGAGGGAGACTAACGGCCGGTCATTACAAAGATTGTGAGATAGCGTGTAATCGATCATAGGCGAAAACAAAGCCGATTTAAAAGCAAGCTTACATCGAGCCAGTAGCTGGCAACAGTCACTGCCGCCAGTAACTAGCGTCACTGCTAGGAGTTACCTAAATATGGGAAACTTAGTTAACATTGTTAACAATTAGGTAATAATAATTCTAGATTAATTAATAATGTTAGTTAAATCGTATAACAAAAAAGTTTGTAACAAAAGTCTACAAAATGAATTTTTGTCACATAAGAATAGTGAGAAGTAAGTTGTCAATAGTTTAGTAGAAGTAAATAGGTACTAATTGTTCTCCATGTGGATCGTGTTATTTAAACGAGCCCAGTTATTCGTGGAATTATTCACGTTGATAGCCACCGTGGGCGAAGCGACTTTATGAGTGTGCTACATTGGCGCTAACACTTTCCTATAATCTGTGCCTATTTCAGCATTAATTACCTGATTATTTTCAAAGTGTTGAGAACAAAGCGAATGATGGATGCCGAATCAGGCTCTGATTTTAGAGTAGTGTAATAGCTGCTTTATACAAGCGTGGCCACTCTATTCGATCTTTCGCTGGTCTGGCGTGAAACGTATCACAACCATCCTGGCGGTATGGCGTGGTGTGTTAGCGACGCTTTCGCCAGTTACTGGCTCAATATAAAGCAGCCTTTAATTATGCTCCCTCGGCGGGACGTTTATTAATAGTAGTGATTGTATCGGCTAAGCGGTTGTTTTTGTTCGTAGCCACTACAGTAAAGCGGTATTAGGTACGGTATAGCCTAGTTCTGTATTTCTTGTTCTTTTGTCATTAATTTTTGAATTGTAAGCTTTAATCGATTTCGTTTTAATGCATTTATTTCTAAGTGAATATGACAATTCACTTTAAAGGAAACGACGATATAATTAAACTTAAGTTATGAATATTTCAAGGGCTGAAACATTTCAAGAAAGTGTTACAAACACGTTTCATAGCTGTCATCAAAGAGCAGTCTTCTAAATACGTAGGTATCTAAATTGTGTATTTTATTCCTTGGTGTCAAAAATATTTTCTATAATATTATTATCTATTCATATTTATCATACAAAATATTTGTCCCTTTATGGAATTCGAACCCGCGACCTTCGGCACAGCAGGCAGGCTCACTGCCGACTGAGGTATCGGGCAGTCGTCCATATTATTAAACTGCTTAGATATTTCTATCGTCGACTCCATGGGTCAACGTTGGTTTACGGGTCATTTTTATAGTACTGTACTCACGGTGACACATCAAGCTACGCAAAACCAAAATAAGCTGGCCGCGCGTAGGTAGACTAATGTACAACGTCGTACGGCCAGCTTATGTTTGTTTTGTGTAGCTTGATGTGTTACCGATGACATTATTAACAAATCAATGAGCCAAACTACTCGCATTACAGAACTATGTCCGTGCGGGTACGTCGCGTCTCGTCGGTCACACACAGTGGCCACCAAAGCGTTCATCCTTGTGATTTCAATTAATAATTATCATCGCGTGACGTCACACACTGCATGCGTCTCCACAAGACACAAAGCATAAGGAAAGCTCGTTTGTCTAATCGAATAGAACTGTTTAACAAAGCTTGGTATCAGGCTATAAAACTAAGCGTTGCATATAACACATTCATAATTATACGCCTGCATACCGGGATAATCATATTAGCTTTAAACTACCAATGCAAGGTAGCAAGGCAGTTAGGGTTCCGCAAATTGTTAAAAGTATCGGTATCGATAGTATCGGTAGAGTAGATACCTACTCGATACCAAGTATCGAATTAAAAGTATCGATACCGATAAAAGTATCGAATAAAAAGTATCGATACCGATAAAAGTATCGACTCAAAAGTATCGATTCTACTTGGTATCGAATAATATTTTTAAAATATTAGAAATCACAAGAAAATACACAATTTCCTTCAAAACTAAATTACAAAGTATAGGAACTAACAACTAATTAATTACGAGATTCCTAAAACTTGATAATTGCTAGTATTGCTACTGAATGTATTTACCTTTTCATCGTGAGACATGCATTATTCCCCCGAAATCGTCACTCTATCGAGAGGGACGACGCTATACATGTGAAAAGGAAGTACTGACTTTTATCTGATATTTTAGTGAGGAGACAAAAGTATCAAGTAACTCAGAAAGTATCGATACTTAGTAAAATACTCAAATAAAAGTATCGAGTACAAAAATACTAGGTATCGAACTAAAAGTATCGATACTACTCAGGTATCGATACTTTTTGCGGATCCCTTTGTAGCATGTTGAAGGTTTCTCTTCCACTTAACCTTACCCCTTAGTTGCCTCACACTAGAACCACGGGAAGATTGGTCGATACATCGTTAATCACTCTTTGCGAACTTGTCCATTGGCTAAAGACGCGTGAACTACGAATAAGAATGTATAGAAGTGTAAATGAAGCTCAAAAAGTGGCACCAAAAAAAGTGTACCGTGTTCTAAATTTGTTCTTTAAAAACTGTACCTAGCCGCAAAAACTCATACAAAATGTTATTTTTCATTGGGTGCCAAAAATTATTTCGATTTTGTTTAGAGTTACTGTTCTATAGTTATTTTTATTCGTAGCGCGTGAAGATATATTGGTAAATGTAGCTAAGTTTCTGAGTACTCCGAAAGGGTGACGGGTGTGCGCTTATGTTTGTGTGTAATATAGGTACTAGGCCTGTACCCTGTATAGGCTGATGATGATGATGAAGATGTGTTTCACAAATAAATAAATGAGAATCACGGTGCAATAAGCGCTGCTTGGTTACGTAACTTACGTACTGTCAGTTTCAATGACCCCTCTATATTAATCTTTATAAGCGTAAGATGGTTTGATTTCTCTGATGCTGACTGTACACGCATAACATTTAGGGGTAGACATGATATTTGGTACAACTATAAATCACCTTCTTAAAGCATAAGCATAAAAATATGCTCACGACTATATTCCCCGAGGGAATGTACTCCGAACTGTACTCCTAGTGGGTAGTGAAACCTTCCTAAAATATGTCATATTATGCTAGTTTAATGTGTCCATGTATGGATGCGTAGGCGTCATACATTTCCCATAATCCGCTGTACAATAGTTCAGCACGCCCATCTGTTAACTACTATTATTTATAGCGAGACATTAATTCACAGAGTCACTATTAATTTTAGATTCACGATAAACAACGCGGCTTAATTTCGTTGACCCAATTTATTAACGCAAGTTAGTTCAACATTATTTAACTATGCAGTCCAATTGTACTTAATGGCGATGGAATATTGAATAATTCATAGAGGGGGGTGTGCGGGGGGAATGTCCAGGCGGTGGTTGGAGGGAGGGAAGGGGAGAATTCATCTCCTATCAATTATTTAATTAGGTTCTTGTAATCAATTACTTTCCGGTACAAGTCACTTCGGGAGAGGGTCCATTGTCCCGTTTGAGAGCGGTTTAATTGTTAATTGATTAAACTTAGAGGCGTCGAAGTGGAATAAACATAAGTTGTAGACTAATAAACGGCTGTCGGCGGCGAAGTCGGCCGAAAAACGAAAGGCTTACTGAGCAGGGATATCGGCACATCGGCACCAAATACCATTTAATGGGTTTTGGTGTCGAAACACACGGGCCGTGGGATCCTAATAAATAAATAAAATAAAAGAAATAAAAAATTATTTATTTGATTCCAATTTAGTAGTATACAAAAATGATTGAGTCCCTGACTCCCAAAGTCGGAAAACCATGTATTGGAAGACATCCGTGTAATGTGCAGGTACTTTTTAAAGACCTATCAAATAGACTCGACACGGGAGGACCCAAGAGCTAGCAATTTCCTCGCTCAACGGATCAGCATTGCCATTCAGCGAAGAAATGCGGCCAGCGTTTTGGGTACCCTCGCACAAGGACCGAACCTGCACCACATCTTATCCTGCATCTCATCTTCTTTCATCTTTAGTTTGAAGTCCCTTTGTATGAAATTTTATTTTATTTCGGTTACTAGTGTTTTCCCGCGATTTCGGCCGCACAAATTATATACCAGATTTTAAGTCAGATCATAAGCTATCAAACAAAAAAGTTTCATCAAAATCGGTTCGGTAGTTTTTGCGTGATGCGCGAACAAACAAACAAACAAACAAACAAATAAACAAACACACAAACACACAAACAAACAGACAGACAAAATTTCTAAAAAAAAAGGATGATTTCGAGTCAGGGATACCTAAAAACCATATCGTAATCTTTTTTTTGGAAATATCTTCAATGTACAGACACACTTCAGTTACAGTCTTATAATAGTTTAGATTATTTATTTGTTGCAATAAAGCCTTATTACCCGACTTCGCGACTGCTTTCTTATTTACTGTCCGAGGTTAGTATACTATTTTTATCCTCGGCAGAGGTGGAATGCGGCAACTTCGTTTAGGGCAGCGGGGCGACAATTGACGCTTTCCGTCCGGAGGGGACAAAAGAATCTAAATAGTAAATATGCGCTCAATATCAACAACGTAAATTTCCAAACGACTAAGTATAACGGTATTGAGGTAAATAACTAAATACCCAGCTAAATACCTTGGCACTAAGTCCCTAAGAAACTTTCCCCACCGTTACGTAACCCAGTCCCGTGTGTGAAGAGCGAGCGGGAGACAAACGCGCGCGTTTGCGTTCAATTAATCAGGTTGTTTCGGCGACTCTTCGCTAAGAACTACCCTTCCTGTCGCCCGTGGGATTAACTCCACTACTTTCTATTATCTCCAGCGTATCAGACTTGTACAGGCTTGGCAAATTATTATTGTTGTCTGGAACTATTCTCTTTAGTTTATATTTTCTTTGTTGCATAACCCCGGGAGATCTTACGCAGGATATATTTAAGTGTTATTCTCTCTCTTGACCTTACCCTGAATTTGATGGAATGGGAGACAGCTACGATCAGGGGTAGGTCGGATGCAGTGACTGATCGGTGTGACTCTAACTTACCAGTAGCCATAAATGGTGTGAGTATCAGCGATGTCCCGTTCCCATTTCCAATGAGATTATTATGAGATCATGCTAAGTCTTTTTTGCTTCGATTTCAAGGCGTAGGTACGTTGTGATCACCTGCCTATGTCATACTATGGCGGTGTATTAGTCGATACATAATATTATAATTTACACAAAGCATAAATATATACATAAGTACATACCCAATATAACAAAATAATTGTATAATTAATAATGTTACGTTAAAAATTTACTAAAATTTGAGAATATTGTTGGTAAGAAGATAAAGATAAAGATAAAGATAAAGATAATTTATTTGTCAGAACATGAGTTTAAATTAATACAGGTGGTATGTTACAAGCGGTAGTTCTTCATGTCTTGCCTTGCAGCATACAAATTTGCACGTCAATGAAAACATTAACACAATGAGATGAATTCGAAATTTATACAACATGCAAACAATTATTAAATTCAACGTTAACAAAAAATAATGTTTCTTTCAACCTTGAAAAGGATGACGGTCTTGAGTTTAAATGTAACTAAAGAGGAAGCTATATTTCATTAAATGGCGAATTAAATAATCAAATTTCATAACGACACGTCGAAACAATGAATGTATAAATATCGTATCTCAGGCGGTAAGACTCCAACGCGAAAATGTTATACGAAAATTTAATTTGAGCTGGGACGAATCCTGTAATTATAATGTGAGTCTCAATAACGAATTGATATAGATTTAACAATTTGCTGTAATCAATTAACAAAATTTACCTGAATCGATCAAATCTCTTGATTAAATAAGTTTAAGACTCCCACATAAACTTGATATTACTCGTCATATATTTATTTAAATGTATCGTACCTAATTAATTCAGTAGACATACGAGTATTGTCAACAACATCACGTACAATATTTAACAATAACATAATAATATTAGGGACTAAACGTTTTTATAGCCATAGTTTTCAATCAGCGGAGACCTTTAATTGGCTTTCTCTTAGCCATTTATATTTTTATCGTGTCAACAGCTGTTGGTCTTCCAAATAAAATAAAACAGTTTAATTGAGAACCCGGTTGGTGTAATGGTTACCACGCCGGACTGCCAAACCAAGGTCCTGGGTTTGAATCCCGGTTCGGTCATGGATGTTATTATGTTTGTGCCGTTGTTGTATGGTTTCCACATTAAAAAGCCAAAAGTGCTTACCTGGGATCATTACAATGTACGTGCCTATGAGCGTTATTTATTTAATATTAAATTTTGTGACTTCAGCAAGAGGAAGGCGTTGTCAGTTCCATTGTATTATAAAAATGTTGAGGTTTTGAAGTACTTATACACACACACAACAATAATTTTTGTGTATAGGTACCTACCACGAAACTTCAAAATTCTTTTTCAGTCCTCTGAAGAAGCTACCGGGGAGCTGAGAGGCAATGTTGTTTTATAAAAACGTTGTCCCTATCCTGTAATTAGTCAGTAAATTTTTTAAATAAATAAAATTAAAAATGACTAAATCAAATTCAAGATAGTTTTCACTAACAGTCCGTTTTGAAACTTTAACGTAATTTGTAAAACTTGTTTATAGAGAGTATTTGATAAAGATACAGAAAGCTTTTAGAGTTTTTGAAATTAGATTCTCTTGGATATAATATATTTTAACTGACAATTTTGATTAATTACGCTACATTTCAATTTGGACGTTTTACGATTTAGATAAGAAATTGTATTTGTGTACCGTTCTCGTTTGAAACATTTAATAATTCGGCCCTTTTAGACACAAACATTCTCTAGAGATTGGTGTTGGTCTACAATGTATAGTATTTCAAAAGATGGGTTTGCTTGGTTATAACGGTTATTACTGTAAACATGTAAAAGTCTGCGCCACGTCCTATTAAAGTTCTAATACCTCACCCATTGTTACCATTGTTTTTGATACTAACTTTAAAGGAATGCTTAAATGGAATAGTTATATTGTATTGCTTGCTTACTACAAAAACAATAATTATCTTTGTAAGATAGTTTAATAATTAGTAGAGTAGAGTTAACTTTCAATAAAAATGACGCTGTAGCTGTAGTGCAATCAGTGTCAGAATAAAAATAAAGCACCTCTTCTGAGCTTAATAATGTTGTTTTTTATTTTTATTTAAATGGAAAAGGAAAGAGGATAATTATTATAAAATTGACTATTTCGACACACTCTTGACCGGTTTTTGCAAACACTTGACTGCCGTGTAGATAACAGAATAAACTGTCGAGTCTATCGTTAACACTCTCATCAATCCCTTCAATATCAGGTCATCTAAGTCCCGACAGCGCCGTAGATCGTGAGACAGGCGAGATATGAAACGTTCAGCAACAAACGTAACCTTTCGGCGCGGCGTTATATCGCCTCATAAAATAGTGAAGGTTTATATAACGGCTCGGGATCCCCTTATCAGGTCCCCGGGGGGAGATCCGCGATACTGGCGCGCGTCCTCCGTCGACGACACGACACGACACGACGACGGTATGCCGACTATACTTCTACTACTGCCTTAAAAACATTGCGTAGTGATTTAAAAGCGTAGTAACTTGATAATTTAACGACTTGATAACGCGAACGTAGTTAATTAAATAGTTATAGTATTGTGTCTGTTTACGATAGATACGTTTTTTCTTTTTTTTTATATATTTAAATACAGCTATACTCAGGGAGCAGCTACTTACTGTTTATTACTGCGGACTATTGGAGGGACCACTAAGGGTCCACCGAGCCAGTGAATGAACTTAAGCAACCCACCTAGGGGCACCCAGAGGGGTACGGACCTCGGCATAGGACGTTGCTGGGACTACGCGGCGGATTGAGTAGCATGGGTCGGTGAGAGGTGATCTATCACTTCGTGTAAGGTATATTGTGCTAATGCCATAGTTTAGTGCTTCAAATTCGTAAGGCAGCACAAAGTTTTACAGTTGGTACAGCCGTTAAAATGTGTGCATAATATACATATACACAACATCTTGCTGTAGCTACTGATCGAGCTGGAACAAATCCGGACCAAATCTATATAGTGTTTGATTATAGGTCATTCGATTTTGCCCACGACTTCGTTTTATACTCGTACCAGTTTTTAAGTCTACTAATAAGCTTTTAAACGCAATTTTTTTATCGAAATCAGTATTTTTGAGAGGTGCTCGAACAAACAAACAAACTAGCAGACGGGAATCCATAAAATCTGTAATTATCGATACATAATTCTGTTTCAGTTTATAATAGTGTTGGTTTACATAACAAATTATTTATAAGTTAATTTATAGAGAAGGCATTTAGAAGACTTTGGGATTTTGTTCTTTTTGTGTTTGTTTGTACCGCAGTTTGTACATGTATCGTAACAGCTACTGATCTAATTCTGATATAATCGGAAAGGTTTAAAACATGAAAACTTGTTCATTACTGTTTTTATTTAATCGCAACCGGCTGACTCAATCACAAGTAAAGTAATGCAAATTTAAAATGTTCATTAAAACGGCATCACACATTTTTCAGTAGTCTTTTACAAAGTCGCAAACAGATATAAAAATTTTAATTTTTGCATCTAGAAATATGTCCAGAGTTCTGTGAGGGGTACATCCTGGTTTTGGGTAACTTTGTAACCATTTTATTCATTAACTATGACATTTTTGTGGTGAAAAATAAACTGAACTATCTACACGATATGAGAAGTGATGTGGTTTTTCTGGAAATTGATTTTGATGAATGAAACCGAAGAAAAGGCAATCTAAAGTCACCCCTTTTTTCCAGTTGTAACCATTTTACTTTACTCTTACATTTTTAATCGGAAGATAATGAAAATTTACAATATTGTTCACAACACAATATAAAAAGATTTGTGGTTTATATAATCGATATTAATAAAAAATAATTCAGCTGACCAGGAGCTCATGACGTATCGGTTTCCCACTTATGGCAAGGTACTATTTAGCGACTTTGTTCAAAATTTGAAATCTTCACGATAAGAAGAAGAAGAATAAAAAAATCATAATTTTTTTAAGGAAAACCGGAGCCACCGCCTTGTTCGCTTTGATTAGTATGGAGAGTCGTGGTCCAGGGATGATACGCCTTACTGATGGAAAGTCAAACTCAATGAAATTATATCGACTCAAGAAAAGAAGAAGAATGTGTCTAGATTTTGATATTTTCGTTATTCTCAAGGATAACTTCGCTAAATGCCCAGTTTCACGCATTGCAAAATGTTTAACTATTCACTACAGTTTTATTATAGCACGAGGCGTGTTGAAAGGATTCACAACCAGCGGGTTTGTTATGGATTCAAACAATTATAGAGCTTCCTTCTCTAGTTGGTGGTGAATGGTGTTAGTGATGTAGCATAGCATAAGCATATCATCATCCGCCTATATACGTTCCACTGCAGGGCACATGCCTAGTCTCAAGGAGAGTGTATGGGTGTTAGTCCACCACGCGTGCCCAATGGTGGTGATTGGCGTGGACGCGTGATTGGTGGACTTCACAAACACATCATAATTTCTTCTTCAGCAAATGCAGGTTTCCTTACGATGTTTTCCTTCATCTTATGAGAGCAGTCGGTATTACGCGCATGGGTTAGAAAAACGAATTGGTCATACCTCTCCGAATCATGCCACAGACGTTAATCATAAGCGCTCACAACTATTTTCCCTGAGGAGGTAGTCAGAGATATTCTGATAACTCAGAAAATCTACATTTTCACTATGAAACTCTGTCCAGTGTCACGCTGGACTTCGGTCCTTTTCGGAGGTTAGTGATGTTGGTGTAGTAAATATTATGTGGTGTCAGTTCTCTTTTAATTGCTTCCAATTGTGATGGTTAGCACATTTAATTTTAATCGGAATTATTTTACTTTATCGCTATAATTGACTAAAGTACCTAAATGCTTTTTAATTGACTGGAATTATTAACGATTTTGTGTTAAACTTTATTAACTTGATAATTTATTAATTATTACTTTTATTATGTTTGTCATACGAATGTGTCTTTATGTGTATGCTTTATCGCTTTCTAGTCATCAAAATATAAATCTGGATTAGATTTTAGTACTTAAATCTTTGCTTCTGTTTTCTCATTTTATCAAATGTTTGGATTTTCTAATGCCGTTACGTTTTTCTCGCAGATATTTCAAATGGTTTACTAACACGTCTCGTGTATGCAATACTGTGTTGTGTAAAGTAGCTAATCAAAGTTAGCCAAATATTACTATTATTTAGTTAATGATTTGTAATATCGTCGGTCGGAATCATTATCGGTACAATTCAAAATTTTGCAGTATTTGGTTCCAGTAGTGATTCGGAAAGAGATTCGATTTCTATCATTCTACATACTTGGTCCAAAAAACATAAATTTTGGAGATGTTCCAGTAATGACTCCGACCGACGATATTAAGTTAAGTTTATTTCAATTTTAATCCCTGAAGCAAATAATGTCCATTATCGGGAATTAAACATCGGGAACTCAGATATACCGAAACGCGGTAAGAACCCGTTAAAATGTTTAATTTCTATTAGTCTATTTTGTGAATAAAGTTTTTGAGTTAAAGCAAATTAGATCCCTGTTTATTAACAATAATCATGCGCGAGAGTTGACGTAAAGTGTAACTATAAATAGATCTTTCTACTTTGCCTCTAAACACCACTTGTTTTATTTAGCCTTTGTATGTCTAAATATAGGTAAGCCTTTACGAATATCTCGACATTCTGGAAATTGAATTGAACTTAATTATTTTAATTTGCCACTTTAAATCGTATACCTACATTATTAATACAAATGAAATGTAATTCACGGTTTGTAAGCAGGACCGTGATCCGATGAAAAGCTTCATCAATCAAATTCCAAACTCTTGATCTTGAAACGTGACGCGTGACGTCACACCTCTCGGACAACGCGCTAAATAGGGTTATTTGAAGCCAATTCGAGTCCGCATATTAGTTTATAGCGTCCCTTGCGAGGGCTAATCCCATCCAACCCTCGGTAAAGCGATTCCGTCGCCTCGGACGGGCCCGGCGCCGGCCGAAGCGAGGGGTCGCTGCAATAAGGTTACTGCTATTCCTTGAAACATCTCATACTATCCGACTATTCACTCTCACATCGGATTAAGAGAATCCTCTTTGTTCGTGCGGTTTACCATTTCAGTTTTACGTAGTTCAGTGAAACGGAGCAACAGGAATACGAGGATTCCGCAAAGTTTTGACAGGACCATCTCTAAGTTCTAACACTATTTTAGAGATCCTTTGTTTTGGCATCGTGTTGTTAAACTTGGTATCTCTAATGATGTCTGGAGCTCCGGTTAACTAGGGAACACTTAACGTTACGAAGTTCAAAGTATCTTTATTACGTCTCTCTGATTCCCAAGTCTTAGAAGTTATGTGAGTAATTACAATGTTAATCAAATAGAGTGGTAGTCTCGGAGATGGGATTTATTATTCAGCGCCGTTCGCGTGTTACTTATAGCTTAGAGTGATGGCCCGGTAGATAGACTGGACACAAGTGTCTTGGACACTTGACACGGCGCCGGGGCCGAGGAGGCAGGTGTGTGGGCAGCACTTAATTAATGCAGCGGTCGCGGCAACGCCGACAAATGCAAATTGTTGGCGATAACACGACCCTCGGCGCCGCGGCCGGAGTCCCGCTCTCATTGAATTATTTAAATCCTTCATGAATTTATAAAATACCGCAGACGTTAAGAAAAGTTAATTTAAGATTCCGCTCGGCGAGTTAAAAAATTGCCGTAATTTATATTTCAGAGGGAAGCGGAAGGCGCTTCATCGCGCTCCGGCGAACTATCGCGTCCCTCGCTCCAATAGACGAACTCGTCGAATTTAAAAGAGATCTCGGGAGCGATTACCGACGGATGTCTTTGTGGGGCGGAAGCTTCACGGCGCTTTGTGGCCGACCGTGTCGCCGATCGAGATAGCGACCGTCCTATACCCGTCGACTTATCCGAGATTTTATCGCGACTTCATGTAAAACTACCCTCTCACTTTTTACTCAGACTCGCGAACCGAGCGGACACTTCCCCGAGAGTTGCGCTCGAGTTCCACACTTATAAAGTTGGGGCACGTATCTCCGGACGGAGTCCTGAACTAAGTTTCCGCCGAGCTCGTTCCCGCTCGGGATCCGGCTCGCAGGACCAACGGCGAGACTTACACAATGTATCAACGTCGGAGCTCGCGTCGCGGCGCATCCATTCAGCGGCGGCTCGCTCGCATCGCCGCACACACACAGCACTCACTGCGGCACGACACGACACGTCGTCGACTGCGACACGACACGACACACGACACTACACTCGCGACACACGTGCGGCGCGCGGCGCGGCCCCGGACACTGCCGCGACTGGCGCGCGCACTCCCCCTCCCCCTCCCCCCCTCCCTCCCCTCGCGCCCTCCCCCTCGCACCCGCTGCGCGCGCACTGCGGGGGAACGATCGCCCCGAGCCTCGATAATTTTTACATCTGCACTGTTGTGACATTGAAATTCAATTTTGTATGGAGAGACGTCTCCGGCCGCGGCGGCATCACCTCCGTGAGGTTCGGAGTCACCGGCATCCGGTCCCGGCGCGCACGGGGCCCGGCCGGACCGGCTCGGTCCCGGCGCGAGTGGGTCGATGATCTTTTTCGAATCTTTACCGTGAAATCAATTTTTATTCGTACCCGCAATGTGCGGAAGATAGAGTGTAATAAAACGAGTACGCACTTCCACTTCGCTCGCGTACGACCATAATATAAATATTCCGAGATTTCAATAAGCGGCGCGTCTTACGTTGTTTTATTGATAAAAGTTTGAGTAGAGGCGGCGCACGGGGCGACCGGCGACCGCGGGCCACAGCCTACGGGATCGTGGCGGCTCGGCGCGGATAGACTGCGACACTGGCCCTCTACCCCCCCGGGTTTCACCACTCTGTGGCAGCCCCGGCCCGCGGGTGCCTCAGTACGAACGAGCACTAATCCCTCTCGCTCGCAGCTCTGCGGTTCTCCAACGGTTCTCTTTACAAATGGCTACGCTTCGGAATTTAATTTCGCGCATTTCTTTTACGCTATTGGATATTGTAAGGATTTGCGGATTCCATTTATCTGAAGACTTACAGCGACGCATTTTTTCCGGGGACTTGTCACCGACGACGTCGTTGGAAGGGTTGTGTTGTGACATGTACTTAGTACGTACTACGTACGTACTATATGAGTGGGAAAGCTACAAGAGAGGGTGACTTTCATCCTCAGTTCCTGTCGGCAGCCATGACAACTCAGTTTCGAAACCACTTGCGAAAGGGGTTTTTTTTTTCGGCAACTAGTTGCGATGGAAGAGTGTTTTTCCGGATTCTAACGTAGAATTAGTCACCAGTGCGAAGCGATCGTAAAACTATTAAAAATTCCACAAACGTAATTCATGCCGATCCTAAAATGCAGGGTTCGAAATTGTCAAGATAATTATATTCTTTGATAATTATGCAAGCTGATTCTTCCTTTTCAGTGTAATTTCTAACTAAGAGTTCTAAAATTGCTGCCTTTGCTTTAATGCACTTCATATAAAAACCAAAACAGCACCTAGTTTTCAGCATTTTCGTTTCGTATAAATATTTGAGAAAAAAAAACAGAAAAAGAAATCGTACCTAAGGTAGTAAAATCAACTCTCTTTCTCTTGTGAATCGTGATCGGAACACACATGGCGCAAGCTGTTTTTATTTCCTACAATGTAATTATCAAGATAAATTATCGTGATCAACGACAAAATATATCCTTTCAAACCCGACAGAAATTAATAATTGATAAGTCAGAGGTGATAGAAAAAAGTAAAAAAATGTTGCAGAGAGATAAAGCAGAGTTGCTTCGGTGTGATTTTTTTAAAGTATTTCAGAAAATTGTCGTAATCAAACAAAATATTAACAATCTAACTTACAAGAACTCTCTTTTGGTTTCTCATTTGACTGCGGAACCCTAGGAACAGTAACGTAAATCGTATGTTTATTAAAGTAGATGATGGACGCTTAAGGAGAGCGGATAGAGTGGTCGAAAACTCTAACAATAAATAATAATATACAAGAAAAATCGTGAGTCCACGTGTGGAGCACGCCGGAAGTAGCGCCGCTCCATACACGTGCCGTGTTCATTTCGTTATTTCCGCCCAAATAATAACCTCAATAAATCTAATATTGACACAAGCGCACAGGCTCGCGGTCAGCTTTCACACCAACTTATTCAAACTTTACAAATTATATTTAAAACTTGGCTCCGAAGCCGAATCCCTTCGGAGCCGAGATGAATTCCGAAAGGGAACGAAATAAACATGGCGTCTGTCACGTCGGATGAGTCGCCTCGCGCCCGCGGATTAACAAATGAAAACGAACCGGAACTGAACCGAAACCGAACCGACCAGCTCCTTATTGAGTGAGAACCACCCCGCCCCCCGACCCCCGGCCTGCTGCCGCCGGTCCTCCGGGGGGAACGGACTCGGAAAATACTTTAAAAAACAATCCGACTACAATTGAAACTTGGAACAAGTTGGAGCTCAGAGGAAATCAAGACTTCACAACTTTTTGTTTTATTGGTCAATTTGTTTGTGAAATATTAAACGTTCTTCTGCGCTCGTTAGCGCCCCGAGTGTCGGACGAGACGAGATGAGACTAGACGAGACTGAAGCATCAACCGGTCAGACCCAGGTCTAACTATCTATGACAGTTCAAGTACTCTTCTCACTATTCTTTTCTATACCTTTTCTTTACCCTACCCTTTAGAAGTCTGCTATAAGAAATATCTCGATTCGTCTTTTTATCTATTCACACTAACGTTGAAACGGCTGGATACGATGCGGTGATTTTTTCCAAATGAAAGCTTTGGAAACCAAGTATTTACGAAATGGTTCTTAGCTACACTTCGTGGAAATCGGACAAGATGTGCCCAGCTATAAAGAGCAGATCCAGGAACATTATTAACATTTCTCGTATCCACTGAAGAATCTGATCTTCTCTTCTATCGAGTCGATGGCTATGTTACATTTGTCGCCTACCTTTCTTCTTTCACCATAATATCTTCTACCCTAAGGTTATCTGGAAGAAATCGCTTCTTAGTGATAAGACCGCTTAAGTTTGTGCCTCTTTTATTTTTTTGACAAGAATAGAGAAGGGTATGCTTCGTTGGTTTGGTCATGTGGAGAGGATGAGTGATAGCAGATGTACGAAAGAGATATATGGAGCTAAAATGAGTGGAAGTGTCGGCAGAGGGCGCCCTCGTAGGACGTATTCTGATCAAATCAGTTGCGTCCTACAAAAAGGAGAGGTGCGGAGCACTCGAAACCGACGGGCATGTATGAAGAGATGTGAATGAGGCAAAAGATGTATGTAAGGATCGTAATAGATGGCGCGCTCTGGTCTCTGCCTACCCCATATGGAAAGAGGCGTGACGTTATAGATAGATTGTATTTTTTTCTGTATTTTACTGTTTATGTTTTAGTGTAAAATAAAGTATATTTGATTGATTGATTGATTGATTAATGTTATTACATATTTTTCCAGCTCAATATTTTGCTACACGGATAGCATTACTGGCTGATGATAGAAAGTTGTACCAGTATTGCAACTATTTGTGTAATCACTGTCTGCACGAACATCAATTTGCGGATCACTGATGGGATTCTGATCTTAACTTTATGTACTACATGGAAGCATTCATGACTTAGGTAAGTGCGTTCACACACGATGACGCATTGACGGAGCAGCAAACGTCAGTCCGTCATTTGTGAAGCAAGGAGTAGTATGAAACCGCACGTAGAAGCACACACGGTGACGCACTGATGCACCTGGTGTGGTTCTATGGACTGACATCTGCCGCTCCGTGAGTGCGTCATCGTGTGTGAACGCACTTACCTAAGCCATGAATGCTTCCATATGTAGTACATAAAGTTAAGATCAGAATCCCATTAGTGCGTCATCGTGTGTGAACGCACTAATCAAAATCATCATGCAACCTCCAGGAATCCACGTTGCAGGGGCAACCTTCGAACCTTGCTTCAGCAGGCAGGTTCACTATTGCTCACTTGCACACTAAGTTATAGTAAATTGCTTAACAGTAGATCGTCGTATAAACATTCAAAATGGTTCTGTTTCGTACCGTACAGAACCGTCAAAGTAAATCGGGCTGTAAGTGTTAATTAACAAGTGAGTATATGAGTAAAGCTCGGAGTACTATTGTAAGAACAGTGGAAGCAGCAGTTGAACACAATGGGTGCTGCCGCGGGCCTCGCCTGCGAGCACACATCGGCCGGCGAGTGGTAGCGGCCGCATGAATGAGTTAGTGATAGAACCACTGAGTAACATCTAACTGGAACTGCCAAGTGGTAGTCAAGCTTGCTATTGTTAGCAGAAATGTGGTTTTTGGCCTCCCCGCTCCGGCACGACGCGCATTTGCAAATCCGTAGGTACCGCTCCTATAGTTTTATATAATTACGAGCTTTTATCCGCAACCTTGTCCATACAAATGATGCACCAGATTTTAAGTCAAATCATAAGCTTTCAAACAAAAAAAGTTTCGTTAAAATCAGTTCAGTAGTTTCTGCGTGATGCCCGAAAATACAAACAGACAAAATAAAAATTCAAAAATGTGTGATTTGGACAGCCACAGCTAAAAACTGGACTGCCTCCGTGGTCCAATGGTTAGAGCATTGGGCTCTTGACACGGAGGTCGTGGGTTCGATTCCCACGGGGGGCACCTAGTGAAATGTCACTTTGTGCGTTTTTCCCCAGTTGGTTAGGACATTGCAGGCTGAGTCACCTGACTGTCTGAAAAGAAAGATGATTCTGTGCTTCGGATGGCACGTTAAGCTGTTGGTCCCGGCTACTATAACTGGTGGTAGTAGTCGTTACATAAAAACCACGTCAGAGGCCGTAAGGCGGTTTGAATAAACTCTGACACCAGGGCTTTGCAGCCCACTCGATAAGAAGTAGAAGCTAAAAACCATATCGTTATCTCTTTGTCATGTAAATATCGTCAATGTATAGACTGACACACTTCATTTACAGTTTTAAAATATTCGATTGACGAAAATACTATAATTTATTTAAAACTGTGTAGAGAGTTTGTTTTAGTGATTATAAACATGCTAAAGCCATGTTGTGCTCTTGCGGGTTCAAGTCCCGCCTGAGACGTCATTCTTCAATCTTTAATTTGATTTGTCTAGAGAGTTTCCCTTCTATCACTAAAAAGGGAATTCCTCCGTTTCGGGACTTGGCGGTAGACATGTCAAAACGTCCAACAGGGTCAGTTTAATACGTTTCATAAATTATGATTAGTCTCAACGAACGGTTCCTACCTCAGGGCACAGACAGCTAGTTCACAGAAAATCTTTTTATTTTACGATACTACAAAATGTCAGAGTTAAAATTGCTTTTGATCATAGGCGTATGATTAAAAGCCGGCAAATGAAGCCTCATTTTGTTACTTTGTAAGTAAATATCTCGAAACAGGATCATAAAAATAACTCAGTCCCACTCATAAAACATAAAACCTATCCAACGAAATCTCACTCATTTGGGTACTAATTTTTGACACGGAACGCAAAAAATTACCCTCAATGATAGTAGAGTTAAAAGTGCGCACTGTCATGCTCAATGTATTCATATATCTCTGTGGATGGAGCCATTACTCCGAGACGTGAACTTAAATTAACTGCGATCAACCCGCGGCTGGGGGGGGAGGCTAAACTTTGGTTTAACTCTGAACAATCGGCGGGTGCTCGCGCGCAGGCGTTGTTAGTTGTGAATTGTAGTAGAATCGCTAGTGCATTGTTACTTACTCTTGAACTCATAACGTGAAGACTTTATATCTCATGATCACTTCCAGATTATTAAATTTTCTTTTTGATGCCCTGCTACTAGTGCTACTTAAAACTCAGCGTATTTGGAGATGTAAGGATGACCCTGTGAAGACTATGAGTTTCCAACCTATGAGGTGCAATTCACGATTGCATTCTTCTTCTTCAGGTGGATGGTTGGTAGTCAACTCCACATATCCCTGCCTAGCTCTCGCCAAACGAAACAGCTCGTCAACGATGACAACTTCGGTCCACTCCTTCAGCCTAGCCACCAACCACCATATTATTTCTGCATGCATATTCTTGGGCCTGATGAATGCTGGCCGTACGTAGGTAGTGTTGCCTCGTTAATTCAAAGAAAAAGTACGGTTCAGATATGACTGGAATACTCTACTAAAAAGTTTAAACAATTTTTATTAAAATTTACAATCAGTTAAAAACGGAAAGACACATTTGGAAAAGTATTCCAAACTTTTAATTTTGACGTGCATCGTGCATTTAAAATTAGACTGTTTCAAATGTGTTTATTCATTTACATAGCATTCCCTGAATTGATAACTGAACTTTTTAATAAATACGTAAAAAGTAGTTTTTGAAATGTTATTTCAACATTCATGTTTATTACATTTGGCGTAACGCCAGTGTAATCCAGCTGTCACTTCGTCATCAGTAGAATCATTCAAAATAATAGAAAAAAAGTAAAATTCTACAGTGCTTTAAGCTCACGTAGGTTACACAATAAATGTACTCTTTACAATTAAATCCTATCATGAGAAATTTCATACATACACAAATAGATAAACATAGGACCATAATCAGTTTCAGGATCAATACGATTTTTATAATTTTAATTTTTCCATAAAACCAACGCCTCCTGTAAGGTTCAACTTTCAAGTAGGTGGCTTGACTATCGCTTACAATAAGAAACCTTAAGTCTTAGTTGCCTCATTCGACAGAAAGAAATACGGTACAAATAATTACTACAGAAATAGACCCATTTTCACTAATAAGTACTATGTATTAGAATACTCTTTCTTATACAGTCCTAAATACACTCTCAGTAAGTCACAACGCCACACGCGATCTCATATTAGTTTCTAGCGACGAGGTGGTTTGTCTACAAATGCCTTCCATTTGTCAGCTATGACAAATATTTATATGTCTGGCCATCTGAGGCTTTGTTAGGTACTATAGCTACACGGTGCGGGCTCGGAGGCTGCGGTAGAAAGGTCAGACTTACCCGCTATTGTTTCTGACGGCGAGCTTCTTGCAGTAGGTACCTACCTAGATAGATGTTTGTTTCTAAGCGAGCGCACCTGCACGCTAGAGAGGTTGTTTTGTTACGTTTGTGCTGCTCTGAATGATACATTCCTAGGTACCTATAGGAAAGCGTTTCACAAATCTATTCGTAGCTGTATTTATTTATGTAACGCCGGGTTTACACGCTTGCGTAAGCTTAGGCAAGTTCGCTGTACATTGACGCGTCTATAAAGTTAAATAGTAACAATCGCTTTACAGACGAGTCGATGTACAACGAACTTGCCTAAGCTTGCGCAATCGTGTAAACCCGGGATAAGCTGTAGGGCTAGCATACCATTCACGATAAAGCCAGAAAACCATCATGCCCGTTCTTTTTACCCGACTGTATCCAAATGGATACTCAGTCGTATTATAAATGCAGGATCCTTCTTATTACGCTGGCCCTTTTTAAGGGGATGATCAAACCATCAAACTGAACAACTTTCTCTAGGAACCAACATCGAAATCTCGAAATAAAAATCAGCTGTTCCATACAAAACTGCAAACCTACACTAGTAGGTTCGATGTTGATCCCATAGAGAGAGTTGTCCAGTTTGATGGTCTGGTCATCCCCTTATAAAAGTATCAGTTTACTAAGAAGGACCCTGCATACCAAATTAAAAAAATCTACACAACGAGCAGTACCAAAACAAAACTGTCGAATGTGATAGGTATGAGTCCATGGCCACTTTTTAATGGACAGTGGATAAATAAGAAGGACACAAAACATGTTGACCGTACTAAACGGGAATATTGTATTACGGTAATAAGATAATGTACAATATACGCAAATAATAGTAAACATCAAGATGGCGGTATCAAATCTCAGATAAAAAATTGTGCATATCGGTAAAAATGGAAAAAGTGCTACATCATCAAACAAGAAAAAGAACGGATCTATCGTTAGCCATAAACAAATAATTATATAACCTTACTGTTGCTGAGAATTACGGCGTCAAAAATCTCAAATTTTCGCAAATAATGTAATAGGGCTCTTAATCATTTTGACATCACGATTTTTTTTCAGGCTCACTCTCCGTCACACTGAACAGAGTTTCGGTAATACTAGAGAAGCGTGGATGATCAGAGTTTTCAGAGTATCTCTGACTACCCCCTCAGGGAATATAGTGGTGAACAATGCTTATGTTTTTTTTTATGAGGAAAGGCCACCTGTCCTATATTTAGTTTCTGTTGCAAACTTTACATCAGAGAGCAATATAACTAGACTGTGCAGTTGCTGTGCTATCTAAGGCCAATATAACGACGTCACATTTCCAGCGCAGCCCCATAAATAGTACAAATGTGGTTGTTTTTCCCGGGTCCCGCCAGGCCCCGGCCGCTCCGTGATCGGGCGCGTAGTTGAAATTCTCCGGCGCGCGAACAATTGATTGCACCATCGTCACATTCATCAATCTAGCTTTTTGCTCACTCGCCTCGCGCCTCGCAAACGTTCCTAACTCTCGTTGGAATGTTAGCCCCCTCCTCCCCCCTTCTCACTGACCCCCCCGGGAGCCCCCTGCCGTACTAACACGGTTTAAATTCAATTTTATCATTGCAGGACCTTTTACAGCATTTTGACGACCCGGTTTGTGTGCTGTGGTTATTCCGGCCAATTTATATGTTGGTTCGTATTTCTCGTTCGAATAGGAATTGGCTTCTACATTTTTCGCAAGTATAAGAGGAAAAGAAAACCGACCAAGTGCGATTCGGTCTCGCGCATCGATGATTCCGTACCACCAAACAATCTTTTAAGTACCAAAAAAAAAAAAACGTTTTAATCCATTTCCAATTTTGGGGTATTGTAATATTTCCTCTTGGTTCCAAAATATGTTATCTTAGTTACAAATATGTGAGAGTAACTTAGGTGTACCATACAGATAAACAGACATTGCGAAACTATAAGCTAAGTATTCCTCTTGTATGATTACAGATCGCTAGAATTGTATTCTAATTAACTTTTGTACTGGTATCAAATAAAAAGCGAATAGTCTGTTGGTTTATTTGTCAAACAGACATAAATATATTTTTTAAGCTAACATATTAATAAATAAATAAATAAATAAATAACGCTCACAGGCACATACATTGTAATGATCCCAAACTAGCACTAAAGGCTTTTATTATGGAAACCATACAACAACGGCACGAACATCCATGACCGAACCGGGATTCGAACCCAGGACCCTGGTTTGGCAGCACTGTAGTATGACTTAGCACAAGGAGCAGTTATCCGTCAGTAGGTATGTGGTTATAATAATGACTGGAGCAGTGTTTATCCTGGCATGTTATCGTTGTACAACAGTAACTGGCCCACGGAGAGATATCAACACAAAACAACCCGTAACACGATAACAATAAACGTTATGTCGGTTTACACGTTCAAGTAAACTGACCATTTTGTTTGGTTTGCAGATACATTTGCGGATCTTATTCCGTTCTATCAGTCCAGTCAAATTGTTTAGAAAGCACTTGAGAAGATAAATTTCCCACCTCAATGGACCTCAAAGAGGGACAATGGAATTATAAGAAAACGATTAAAGACAAGTGTTTATTGAAAGAAAAGATGTAAATTGGGAAATGAAATGTTTGAATATAAAAATAAACCAGTTGATTAAAAGAACAAAAAATAATTGAAATAATTACAACTTCGTATGAACTACAAACAATGATAGGAAATAAATAAATTATCTTTTCTAAATTAAAAGTTATTTAAAACAACTAAAAATTCATGTAACTTTTTTGATGCAGCCAACGAATATTTAAATATCACATGTGATGGGGAATGAAAGAATTAAATATTAATATTTTAGTGCAGTATTAACTTGCTAAAATTACTAAATACTAAAACTTTTTAGAAATTTTGTTTATGTATTTAGCCGAGAAATATCAATACTATTGCTAAATCAATATAAAATATAGCAAGATTAGTAATACGGAATAATAACACAGATAATCTATTCCCAATCAAAGTACCATAATCTAGTTTAGACTGAGTACTATGATGATTTAGCCAAAAAAACAGGTAATATAGCAACACAGTACCAGAGGAGCAGAGTCTCGGTGCAATTAGTATCAACTTGCACAACACGTACGACTCCGAGTAATATCGTAAACGACCCAATCCCTCCTAGTGCCGTATTGATTGGAGATACATTTGGGCAGGGAGCCACGTGTTACAGAGGCGGCTACTAGTCGTATATCGCAGACTGGGACCTACACTACCGCGGTGTAGCAGCGCATTACGTTCAGTTACAGTACCAAGATATTAAAGTCACTGGGTTGGCCCGTGGGAGTCATTCTTGAGTACCTATGGGAAAGCGTTGCACAAATCTATTCGTCTATAAATTAGCTGTATCCAAGGCTGTATCTTTGGTCGGCTTAGGGCTAGCATAGCAGGTACGATTTTATTATTCAAGGAGGGATTTTGAAAGCCGTGGCTTGTTGTAATAGTGTGGCCATTGCTGTGCTCGCGCAAATTTTTTACACATAACTCCAAACATTCCTTTATTTTCTTATCGTTCTCTCTCCAAAGCACGAAGAAACTTGAGACAAAATACCACTGGTTATATGATGAGAAGTTACTGAATATTAGGTCTTCTCGATAAAATTCTAGAACTTAAAATCAATAGGTGGCATCTAAAGATATGAACCGAGGAGACATGAAAACGTTTGATAGATAGATAGATAAACATAGTAACACATACATGATATTACAGTTCTCGCTTTCGCTTGTTGCCTCAAATCCACGGATTGACAATATTGGAGTTGTATACAAATATCCTCATACCACGGCATGGGAACCGCATACTATAAGAGGAAGTAAACAGGTTTATTTACATAAGATTTCTCGTAGACACAATTAACAGAGAAATGAATGGATTCCATATTCGGCTTTGGGATCTATGATTGTCATCCATAGTAGATCATGTCATGTAATTACAGTACCCAGCAGTAAATATTGCACATCGGCTAGTTTCGGCTTCATAGAGCGTCGTCTCTGTCACTCAGTACATTATGTTATCTTTTGTCTCTCGTCAGTCGCCGCCGATGTGCAATATTTACCGCCGGGTACTGTGAGGTGGTTAGTTTTGTTGAGTATTTTTGATAGAAATACAGAAGCCAACATCGAAGCATGAGACTCACAAGCTACGTGAATGAACGACAGTGTGGAAGCTTCTAATAAGCATACAGAGGTACATAAGTGTGGGGTTCACCTACATTTGGAGTCATACACTAGTATCCCTAGCTAAGCCGAGGGTGTCTACGGCAGATCAAAATTTAAATCTCTCCTGTGTGGTACACCGTACGTTTTACTCTGTTCCAAGCTCTATGAGACTGGACTAAATGGCTTCGAGCCAGGACCCCTCTACCGGGACTTCCTTGGATCGAGATAAATGGAATTAATCACGTAATACCTTAGAGTATAATTGAAGAGAATAACTCGTGAACTGTAAGTCGGAGGGGTGAGGGGACGGGAGGCTAATCACAGATATCTGCGCCGGCGCTATTAACCCGAACCCCCCCGAGAGCACTTGCGAGAGTGAGTTGAATCTGTAAATTATAATGAGAATGATCTCGCGATCTTTACATCTGTCGCCTGGACGACTTTTAGTTAAATTTTTCGGTACTTTTAGTTACGGGTTACGAAAGGAACCGAAAATCAATTCCGTCTGTCCAACCCCAGTATGCCACAGCAACGTCAAAACTTCTAAAGATATGAACTGAAAAGTTAGGTCAGTGTGAATACTTTAGATTTGAATCTCGATTTCAAGGAAATAAAAAGTTACAAATTATCATTTTTGGGAGTACGTAACATTTAAAGTAGCATACCATTTTTTTAGGGTATCGTAAAAGCCGTAGTTTCTAAATCGTTAGAATTAATGTTAATTTTACTATAGGTACCTATTGGAAAGCATTTTTCCCTAGAATTGCTTCGAAAAGCTTTGGGTTTATTTAAAATTTAACTAATTTTAATCTGTCCTACCAATGCGATTGATATTAGTCAAAAAAATCTACATAATCACAATCACACTTTTTTCTACATTTTTAGAACATCCCAAACCAACTTCGAGATACGAGTACGTACATTTGATCCGGCTTATGCTTTATGACTACCTTATTCATTATACACCGGGAACAAAAAATGTAATTAAATCTCGTTCGTCGACAGATCTATCTGTTTGTATTCATCACTTCGTTGACGTCTCGTGTCGCGTGCCTGCCGAGAATAAACCTACATGCCATTTCAAGATCAACTGGCAGCGTTATAGAGATCAAAATCGTGTGTGACGACGTCGCACATGGTGTGAGCCCTTGGGACAGAGGTATCGATGGCTAGGGGAGTATCAGTTAATTCGCGCCCTCGTAGCGCCGCGGGGCCTCACGGGGCCCAAGTGGGGACCCCCAGCTTTTACGGGGGGCGCTATAAGACAAGTTAGTAATACACGCTATCACATACAAATTGGTTTAGTTTGCTGATATGATTCTGATGGCAATGTACGTACATTAAATGTAACTTGTGACATAATAATATTATGGAATTTATGTTCTGAAATAAATGATTTGATTGATTGATTAAATATTTATTGTTTTTGAGGTGCTTTTGGTGTCTTGGCGACGACGTGTGGACTTAGAACAAATACATTCTAACACAAAAAAACTCTATTTCAGATATAGTTTAGTAGGTAGGTACTTTCAATTAAAATGTTCAGTTTCAGAAGTAAAATAAAATAAAAAAAACGTTTTCTGAACTTCGTGTTAGTGGAGTTAACATTATTCATGGAAAGAGTAGATGGCAAAAATAGTTAAACAATTATCATAATGACTACAAAACCCTACCCGGCACGCTCTTGACCGGTTTTTTGATTTGAATTTTTTTCAAGGCACGATTTGCACCGATGTTTTAATTAAGTTACTTAATTAAAATTATACATACGAAAAATTTAAGATGTTTAAAAAAAAATAAAAGAAATAAAATAACAACGAATTTAAATAAAACCACAACTTTATTCCGAACTGAAGGTAATTATGAAGGAACGCCGTTGAGGTAGATATCTTTTATGAGGTCGTTAAATTAACGCTCCCGAAACTATGGAAGGTGCGGGGAAGCACATAAACCGCGGCAACAATACACTAATAGTGAAGCAGTAGTCCAACTCTGACTAGCGTTTTAACCGAGACACGCACACAAACGAGCGCCACGTACACAAACAACTATACAGGGTCCAACTTCATTATGCTGACACTTTTTTAAGGGGATGATCAGACCATCAAACTGAACAACTTTCTCTATGGGATCAACATCGAAAACGCGAAAAAAAAACAGATGTCCCATACATTTGGCTCGAGTAGGTTTGCAGTTTTGTACGGACCAGATGTATTTTTTTCGCGATTTCGATGTTTGTCCAATAGAGAAAGTTGTTCAGTTTGACGGTCTAAACATCCTCTTAAAAAGGTGTGAACATATTAAGAAGGACCTTATATAGATAGGGTGTAACAAAACAGCTTGGTAATCTTCTTCTTATCGTGTGGGCAAAGCCTTGGTGTCAGAGTTTTTTCATACCGCCTTAAGGCCTTTGATGTGGTTTTTATGTACCGCCTACTACCACCAGAGATAGTAGTCGGGACCAACGGCTTGACGTGCCATCCGATGCACGGAATCATCTCTCTTTTCTGACAATCAGATTCAGCCTGCAATGACCTAACCAACTGGGAAAAAACGCACAAAGTGTCACCCGTAGGAATCGAACCCACGACCTCCGTGTCAAGAACCCAATGCTCTTAACCATTAAACCACAGAGGCAGGTAATAATTTATTTAGACTCTAAACCACCCTTTTAAATATTATTACCAAGTTGTACAACTTTTGCTATGTAGCCAACATAGAGAAAAAAAACTGCTGTTAGATACAAAACTGGAGTACCTACCTACTCGACTCAAATGCACAGCAGATTAATTTTTTGTCAACGTTGTTTTGATAGTGAAAGTTGTTCAGTTTGATGGTCCCAACCACCCCTTTAATATTACTCTTGTGTTATGTTTACTAGCTGTCAACGCTGACCGTGTACGTGGCGCTCGTCTGTGTGCGTGCGTCGATTCGGGGACACTTTTATGAAGTTGGAGTACTGTATGTGTCTATTGTGCTGCGGCTCTCGCGCCCTAATACAGACTTTGTTAGAACAATGACACCGAGCTCATAATAACGTTCTTGAATTTTAGAGAAATGTTGCAATGTTTACAACAAATAAATGTATTTTAGTTAGTTATTAAGTCTATTCATTCTTGAATGCAAAATATAACTCATTTAAATTTAAAACCCTTTTCTTTTATAATCATTTGAATGTTTGTTTTTAAGCTAAATTTATTTAATATTGTATGCAAAATACAACTCATTTCAATTTAACACCCTGGACAGAGCTTCGGTACTACTAGTGAAACGTGGATGTTCTGAGGTTTCAGAATATCTGACTACGTCAGGGAATATAATCGTGAGCATTTATTATTCTCAATTGACACGTACAAACTTTCATTCTCATACCTTTCAGAACGAGTATGATAAAGGTGAGTCTTGCTACAAATGGTTGATTACTCCTGCGGCAGTAGCATGGTGCATGCAATACGGCTGTATTACGCCTTTTATCTCGTTCGTTCGCGTACACACAGAAAGATAGTTAAGGTGCGATAGCCATAATATATCACGTTGCTATGCTACGGCTGCAGTATAGTACAGTAACTTAATATTGATATGAATAGCTCGACGCACCTCTGAACTTGAGACGAGCACTTTAAATTGAGTTGTCACCAGCTGTAAGTCTAAGTACACCATATTCATTACGACGTGCAAGTGAGAACTGACAAACTGTTTGTTGAGGAAACTCACAAGTACGGTGTTGTGATATAACTGCAGTTTAGGAATTCACCCTACAGAACCCTTGTGTCAACGCAGTTAGATTGGTATTGCTATGATATGAGTGAACTGGTACAAGATATGCTGTATTTTATAGCAGTTTAACTATATGAGATGAACATTGCATACCGCCGTTTGTGATTTTACCATCCTTCTAATAATATTATAAATTATTATGTGAAAGATTTTATAATTTGCGTCGATTTCGATTTGTTTTCGGGATGAATAGTATGCGTTACATAAGCTATCAAACACTGTTTTAGAAGCAAACATAATTTATTCGATAGATAAACAGAGTTTAGTTTTTAAAATAGTATCAGTTTTGTTTCCTATTGTGTATTGTATTTTGCTTTGGTGTAAATCAAGTTATTTCATTCATTCATTCATTCATCCATTCATTCATAGTATCGTGAAGTCAGGTTGATTTGTGTTTTACTGTCATTGTTTTTCTTTTTGTCGTAATTATAACTATTTTGTTTTGAATTTATAAATTGTTGTAATGTTGAAACTAAATCGCTTAGTACTGATTTCATTATTCAGTGATGTAGCATTGTAGTTTTTTTTTTTTCAAATAGCACAAAAAAACATGTAACGTATTAAATGAATGACCCCACTACTTTTATTTAATAAGATAAATACATATATCTCATAAATATAATTAAGTGTTTTATGATGGAATGACGTGTCTAGAGGTGATAGGTGGTTAATAGCGTTTCATATACAGCAATAATGTATTAGATCTTTATTATAATGTACATAGTTCTCTCGTACGTTTCCCATAACAATGAGTGGGATAGTCTGTTATCATTGTAAGGTTCTCAAAGATCACATCAGGAATGTCTCAGGAAAAAGTAGCACTTGACCGGTTTTTCTCTGACTGACGTCAGCAAACCGTCTGATTGCGTGTCCGACACGCATATACAGGTGAAATTGATATCATTAGCATACTCTTAAACTAAGAGACTACCCATCAAACTGAACAACTTTGACTATGGGAGCAAACCGATCGGAGCTAAAAAATAATCAGCTGTCCCATACTAAACTGCAGTGCCCACTCGACTCGAATGTACAGCAGCTGAGAATTTTTTTGCTCCGATCTGTTTGCTCCCATATAGTAAAAGTTGTTCAGGTTGTTGGGTAGACTCTTAGTTTAAAAGGATTGGATAGGACTCTATAATCACTTCAAGTTTGGCACTTGTATGTATTCCAGTTTTTACGATAGAGCCAAAAAAAAATGTTTAATAAAAACACGTTTTTTGTATGGGAACCCCCTTAAATTTTTTCATTTTGTTGTTTTTAAATACAAAATAACAACACTTATTCTGTGAAAGATACAGCCCTTAGAGCTAAGACGAACAGACGGACAGCGTAGGTTTAGTAATAGGGTCACGTTGGAACCCTTTTTGGTACGAATCCCTAAAAGCAGTTGACATAACTTTGAAAATTATCAAGCTGATGTGATTTGCTTGTATCTATCGAAGAACTCACAACCGATAAATAGTCAGAGTTCACGAATATACATGGTAAAATTGATATCATTAGCATCCTTTTCAACTAAGAGTCTACCCATCAAACTGAACAACTTTTACTATGGGAGCAAACCGATCGTAGCAAAACAAAAATCTGCTGTTGCATACATTTGAGTCGTGTAGACATTGCAGTTTAGTATGGGACAGCAGATTTTATTGCTCTGATCGTTTTGCTCGCATAATACAAATTGTTCAGTTTGATGAGTAGACTCTTAGTTTAAAAGGATGCTAGTGATATCAATTTTACCCTGTAGACCAGGATCTGGCTGGTGTAATTTAGCTGATGACCGCTGGAACGACGACATAAAACAATCCTAAAACAGGTAGCGGACTTGACTGGAAGAGAATGGATGAGGATGGAATTTTGTGGATGACAGGCTGATGGTGATAATACTACGACGTTCCCAACGAAATATAACAAAACAGAATGAAAGCAATGTAGTCACCTCGATTTATCGGCATGAATGAAATGTACTTGCATTTACATGAAAACACACTGATACAGCGTAAAAAGGAAACAGAAATCATGACAGTTCATATAAAGTGATCTTATCGCTTAAAAGTGAAATCTTACTGACAACTTGCTGGGAGAGGAAATTGCATTGCGGCATTGTTGCTTAGCTCTTTCTTAACTAAGGTAGACTACATACAGGTTTTAGATTGCCTTTGCTATAAATATCCCACCTATACCTATACCTCAGGACTCAATGGAGCCAACTTCTTCTTAGTCGTAACCTGATGGCTGAGGGACGTGACCATTGTGGGCCGCGTGTGCTCCCGCAGCTCACCAGGCAGCTCGATCTTGGGCCCGGTGTATGCTGGCCTGTAGTGTTCGGTATCGGGTATCGGTAATTTCTTTTACTGCATCGGTCCATCTCGTAGGCATGCGTCCTCTACCTCTCTTACCCTCCATACGGCTGGTGATCACGAGTATCTGATCTCCTGACCGTATGCTCTACGAATTTAAGGACTGGAGCCAACTAGCAACGTTTATAAAGCGACCGAAGTACACAAGAGCGTGAATAAACGCTTAAAATTAAATGTTGTATTTGCTCATTTATAAATTATACGCAAATGTACATCGTATTACAATGATCTCACCGCGCACTGAACAAAATACTATAATAATATCAGTATGTGTCAATTAACAAGAACAAACCGTTGCAGTAACAGATACGGTGCGACATTACGGTAACAATTACACTGAACGTACGGGTAGAAACAGAACGTTCGAGTTGATATCGGGTTCCGTATCACAGCGAGTGTAAGTTCATAAAATATTTGATCGGCGGTCGAGCACCTACACGATTTCCATACAGTGAATCAGCAGTAGTGACTGTTAGGGTCCAGTGTCAGCGTATTAAGCAGGACCCTTTATCGTGACATGAATCGACTTTCAAATAAATCATACGGGTACTATGAAATTTTAACTGCTTACAAAATGTAGTCCATTGACTGTAGGTAGGTACATCAACGTGGTTTTGCAAAAGTATACGATGATTAGACTAGGAGCAGAACGGATGTTCTATCCGGCCATGAAGATAACCAATGGAATTTATGTTTACTTCACGGAGAAAAACATATTAAACAATATACTCGTTACGTGCAAACATGATTGTAAATTTACTAAAGTACTACAAAATTCTAGAAAAAATGTCAAGATTTTGAGGAAATTATATTGTGGAGGCGAGCGAGACTTGAACCCTTTGCTTAAGCTACAGAGTATAATATAAGAACAGGTACAGGCCCATGCTTCATCATCATCATCATCTCAGCCGATGGACGTCCGCTGCTGGACATAGGCCTCCCCCAAGGATCGCCATAACGATCGGTCCTGCGCTGCCCTCATCCAACGGTTCTTCCTTCCGGCCCCATCGGCCATCGGTTCTGCGAGCAATGTGCCCCGCCCACTGCTTATCCAAGCAATAATGTTCAACTCACAGAAAATCCCACAAAGGACACATGTTTTCAAGAAAAATAAGGCACCTGATACGTCAAGTTGTGGACAATTAGCCCTTTCAACCAATACAAACCTCCTTTGTTGTGCGTGGGATTATTGTCATCGATCGTAAGCAATTATTGGGATGAGGCGGTCTTCGTGTCGGTATTGCTCGATTAGTGTATTTAGCGGCCCGGTCGGCTGCAATCAGAGATGTAATCCGCTCGGCGGTCGTCACCGTGTCACAGTTAGTGGTTGAGCAGTGTAATGTCTCCGTGTATTGATAATAATGGGGAACTTCCCTCGCTGCAATATTTGAACACAAAGTCAGTAGGGAAGATCTTCCGTTATGTTGCTACAAAATAATCTACATAATCTCACGACCACATTTTTGTTTATATGCCAGGTAAACTTGTATTTATATTTATTTTCGTGGTAAACATTAATAGCGCCAATGAGTCGTATCTATAATTGGCAGAATACTTGTGATGCGGCACCCTATCTAAGGCGTCGATAATATTTATAATGCAGTTTCACTGTGCATATTTACAATCTCTCAAAATATTACATTATTTTTGTAGCGTCAGGACTTCAATAACTTCTTATTCTTGAACCTATTTCTGTTATTATAAGAATAATTGTAAGTCTTTGAAACAAGTAGGTGAGATGTAAATCTACGTTTACATTGATTAAAATACGTTATAGAATATAATAGAATATAAAATATTTTATTACCAAAAGCCGTGGTGGTCCAGTGGCGAGTAACCTTGCCTGCTGTGCAGGAGGCGATGGTTCGATCCCCGTCCAGGCCGACTCGTACCAATGAGTTTTCGGAATTTATGTACGATTTGTAACACCACTGGCTTTTCGGTGAAGGAAAACATCGTGAGGAAACCTGCATGCTTCAATTTCGAGGCATGTATTGTACCCACTGTCCATTATAAGTGGCGACGGGCTCACCCCCTGTCACACTGGATAGAGTTTCGGTACTACTGGTGAAACGTGGATGTTCTGAGGTTTCAGAATATCTCTGACTACCCCCTCGGGGAATATAGTCGTGAGCATATGCTTATGCTTATGCTTTATTACCAGTATAAACTTTAAAACACTGCTTAATCGACTAAATTAAGAATTAACATTTTCATTAAACAATACGAGAATGTAGAAAATAGACAGGTACATTACAATTAACATTAGGTAATATGATGGCCCTCAGCATAACAATAATGGTGACAAAAACACAAGGTCTGAACGTACAGCGCTTACTCTGGTGATGTTGTGTTGGAGTTGAATAAGCTTGAAGAGAACATTAATATAATCTTATAGCCTGTACTATAGGACAAAGGACTCTTCTCACCTAAGTGGATGAGAGGGAATGTTCTATACTCCACTCTAGCTCAGTGGATGTTGAAGAAATACCTCTTGACAAGCTACCACCATTATGAATAGGGCATCCAACTATTGACTTAAAAATATGTTTCATCAATCAATCAAATATACTTTATTTTACACCAAACCATTAAACTAAGCCATTCTACTGCATAGTTTATATACGAATAGCGAACTACCGCGTGCCATCGAGTCTGCGACAATAACTGGCGGATTAGAAACCAATGCCCCGATCACCAGTCTAACCTGACATCCCGTTACTAAAGACTACTGCAGCATTTATACCGTGCGCGGGGCTCTTCGCGCTGGTCGTGATAATGGTGAGAAAATAATTCCAAGTTACTGCTATTCGGGGATCGCGCTCAAATCTGTGCAATGATCGTGTTGGTGTCACGTCGGCGCCAGTGTTTGTACAAATATTTGTAATTGTTTGAATATTTTACTAAAGTGTTTAGAGTTAAGTGGACATACATTAATTTCAAGGCTTGATTATGCCCAATGTCCTTTAAAGAGCGCACAACATGTCCCTTCAATGTAGCGAGATAAAACATACTATACCTACCAGTTTTTAAGTCGAATCATAAGCATTAAAACACAAAAAGTTACACCCGGTTCTGTACTTGATGCGTGATTTATCAAACAGAAACAAAAAAATTGTTCATTTGGCGTAAGGGACAGCTAAACGAAACCATTTTTATAAGAAATTTTCGTTACGGTTTTATAATAGTGAAATTTCAGAACATCTCCAATCTAATTAGTAGTAATATCCAGTGTCACAAATAGTGATCTAGTTGTCACTTGATTTGATGTATTCTCAATAACGCTATATTATATGGAATGTATTTGACTAGACGCTCCTTTTTTTTGGAAATAGAGTTAAAACATTTTTTTCATTCAAGAGTGTTCATGTTTGCAATCTGAAAAAATTTATATCTTTTTTGGAATCGATATCAATATTACTAATTAAAGAGAATATCAAACGGAAAGTATCAAGTATAAACGCTGTTTTTTTTTTATCTCCCTGCATCGAAAGGCGAAGCTTACAACAAATGATCGAATAATCCCATTGTAAGCTTTAAACAAAAAGAAAAACAGTTGTTTTTGCAACGAACTTCTTACCTGTCCTTGGAGCAATTAATTAGAAAGGTTACGTTTTAATTTGGTCGCTACGCGATTCTGAAGCTAAATAATCAGGCTTGTTCTACGCAAGTCCCGCGTATTAAGCCATTTTTAATCTTACGGCGAAGACTTATGAGTGTTGTGAGGGGGCTTCTTATGAGGAACGGAGTCTTCGCTCATTAACAAATGTGGTTGTGTGAGATACAAATTCAACATGTTAGAGTTGATGAGATCAAACAAGTCGCTGTTTAAGGAAAGGCTGAGTTTACTGCTGTATTGAATCCGTCAAATTTAATTATGAATGAATGAGTGATTGATGATAATTATAATGACGGGCCTTAGACTAATTTATATATGGACAAGTTAAGCGTGTAACTTTACTAACAAACTTTTTTGCGGGGGGCGAGATAGCATGAAATCCGCAACTTTGGACTTTATTCCATTACTTTAGATCCTAATTTTGTATATTAAAAATCATGAAAAACAGTGTCGTGTGAACCCCTGATGTGATGAGTTCGAAATTATTGTTCCGCAATTATAGGTATAAGGTACCTATAAAATTGGATATAAATGCTTAAGATTTTTTGAACTTGCACGTTGGCAGAGAGGAAATGCTAAGGCGAGGCGGATCCCTATATAAATCGTCTAAGTGACGGGCAGAATAAAATTGACTGTTACTCATAATAATTCCGGATCTAATTAAAGTGAAATAAAATTTAATGACACTCAGTTGAAAATACTGTCATTAAAGTTAAACCTCCATTAAATCTCTTGCTGTCACTCTTTGTCTTGTTGACTTAGTAAAAGCTACCAAGAGATTTAATAGAGGATTAACTCAAATGAGCGTTTCTGCAACTGAGTGTTTATATTTAAAAATCCCCAGCGAACGTCAAAAAGCAAACAACATTAAAGAACAAAATAATTTGGAGACATTAATTTGTGATGTATGCATTTATGTAAACATTCTAAAACACTGAATACAATTACGCATTAAATTCATCCTTTTCCAGCATGAGTGCAATAAAGATATTATTGAGTCTTGAAAAATACATGGTCCAACTTAATATGCTGACTGTTTATTAAGAGGATGATCAGACCATCAAACTGAACAATTTTCTCTATGGCACCACCATCAAAATCGTGAAAAAAAAAAGTGCTTTCCCATACATTTTTGTCTCGAGTAGGTTTGCAGTTTTGTATGGAACAGCAGTTTTTTCTAGATTTCGATATTGGTGCCATAGAGAAAGTTGTTCAGTTTGACGGTCCGATCATTCCCTTAAAAAGTGTCAGCATATTAAGAAGGACCCTGTATAGTATTTTTAAATTTAATCCATTTTTCGGTTCCAAACTCTACAATCGTATGTTCTAAGGAGTAGAGGCAGCCGCAAATATCTTTTATATTTCCAAATGTATTCGTCCTCACATCGAGTAACTACATGTTTTATTCAAAGGATAAGAAAAAGTAGTGAATGTTAATTTTATTAAAATGACTTTAACATTCAAAGGCATTGGGAGGGCAAAATACTTACTGAACAATAATATTTAAAATTGAATCAAAACTGTCGAAGAGGCTTGAATTTTAGATTTGATTTTGCTTTTGAAGCTTAGTTTGAAGCTATAAAGCAAATAATTGTTTGCTATGAGCAAAAAGTAATGGTGTTTTTATCTCGATGTTGGCTTCATGGTGAAAGTGTTTCAGTTTGATGGTATAACCCACCTTAAATTAAAGATTGAAAAATGTGTCTCGGGCGGGACTTGAACCCGTACTCTTCCAATCCGGGGAAGTGCATTATCCAATTTCGCTACCGAGTCCACTAACCAGAGAACGAAACAAAAGTCCCGCCCGAGACAAATTTTTCAATCTTTAATTTGATTCGAAATAGCACAACATGGCTGTAACATGTTTATAATCAATAATATTTAAAATTACCTACCTCTTTAAATATAACTTTACTCTATTTCAAATAGCAACGAAATTTTAAGGCTATATTGAATTACAGAAACAGAGATTTGAGACACTTTCTCTCACTTATTCTTAGAACAGCTTTACTCATGTCCAATATACATATGTCGGATAGTAAATCTTTCTGATAAATAAATTATATTAACGTACCAGAATTCGCCAGAATGCTAAGTAGGAATCGGAAAGCCTTGTCGTCGTTGTATGAAATGAAGTAAAGAGCATTTTGTAACAACCTGTATAAAAAACATATTAATATAATAGTAGATACAATCCAGCAAAACAGTAGGTATTAGGTACTGAATATAATATGATTATTGTAGCGATTCCTTGCGAGGTATTATACGGACCCAGGGGACCGGGGTCAGAGGCCGTTCGTTATCTCCCTCCCTTTAGTTGCGTATCGCGCGGGGTGAGGGGGACGGGGATAATTAACAAGGTAGTTTTATCTAAGACAGTGTAGGCAGTGGCTTTCCCTTCAATAACTAATGGTAACTGATAATGACTATTAATGTGGGTAGAAACAAATGAAGACAACACAAGGAATGAGAACGTTACACTTACTTGCTTTTATCCGCAACTTCGTCCGGATTATGGCGTATCAGCCGTGGACCACTCTCCTCTCACTCACACTCCATACTAATCAATGAGAAAGAGCGCGTGGCTCCGGTCAGAATTTTGCTGTTTTCTTTGAAAAATTCGATGATTTTTTATTAATTTCGAAAAAGTAAAAAAAACCACATCATTCTAAATTGTATTGTGAACAATATAGTAAATTTTCATTTTGTTCCGATTAAAAATGTTAGAGTAAAATGGTTACAACTGGGAAAAAAGGGGTGACTTTAGAGTCCATTTTCTTCGGTTTTATTCATTTAAATCGATTTCTAGAAAAACCACATCACTTCTCATATCCTGTAGATGGTTCAGTTTAAATTTCAGCTCAAAAAATGCCATAATTAATGAATAAAATGGTTACAAAATTACCCAAAACCGGCAGGTAGCCCCTTAAATATAAAAAATTGGCCACGTGCGAGTCGACCTGGTGCACCGAGGGTTACATACTACCACACAATAATTATATTTACCTGAAAGAAACGTATTATGTGAAAATTTTAACTATTACAAACCTATTACGTTTTAAAAGCTACAGCTCTTTAAAATTAGAATAAACAGACATTATTTGGATACGGAACTCTAAAAAGTATCCTACGTGATATCTAGAACATATTCAATCTGTTTGCTAAAATTCATCTAAATCCATTCAGCCGTTTACGCGAGATTGTGTCACAAACTTCATTAACTGATTTGATTGATTGATTGATTTATAATATTAAAATGGGTCTTTGTAGCAAATTATAATACACAGCCAAATATACAGTAGTACATATAAAGGAGGTACAAATAATCCACTATAATAATCCTCCTAAATCTAAGCTTTAACATAAAATCGATCCTACTGTACTATGTACTGGTATAATCTAGTGATTATAGTACCACAATACATGCTGTTAATGAACACAGCATCAATATTAATCCACACAACAATATTTCACTCCGATGGCGACGTCGACAACTCGAACACTTTCCCATATCCGAGAAATCTTGCAAAATGTTGTTGGTATGGCATAAGCATATGCTCACGACTATATTCCCCGAGGGGGTAGACAGAGATATTCTGAAACCTCAGAACATCCACCTTTCACCAGTAGTACCGAAGTTCTGTCCAGTGTGACGGGGGGTGAGCCCATCGACACTTATAATGGACAGTGGGTACTACATGCCTCGAAATTGAAGTATGCAGGTTTTTTCACGATATTTTCCGTCATAAAAAAGCCAGTAGTGTTACAAATCGTACATAAATTCCGAAAAACTCATTGGTACGAGTCGGCCTGGACGGGGATCGAACCATCGCCTCATGCACGGCAGTCAAGGTTACTCGCCACTGAACCACCACGGCTTTTTGTTGCTTGTTGGTACTCGTGTGGGACGGGACTCAAATCCGGCAACATGTCAATTAAATCCGGGGCTGTTTTTTTGTCCAATCGAGCTACCTAACTGCAACTTTGAGCTCTTATAAAAATATTAACATTTAGGAATGTTTATTGTATATATTATTATATTATATTATTGTTCCGTACTTGATATAATTTTTAGAAATAAGTACTATGAGTCATTTTTAGAGTAGAGAAGGGCTAGTAATTTGCTCGCTAATTAGAACACGACAGCCATTCAGCAAGGAAACGCTAACATCTTCGGTCTAGCTGGGTAGCTTTGGTCTTGAGGGTATAATATTACCGTTGGCGCGCTCCATACAATCGTAGTCTGGGGATATAGTCAATTAAATTTTTCAGAAACAATCTAGAAACTAATCTATATACCTACTCTTCTATCTACACAAGTGCCGCGAGGTGGCGTCGGCGTCGGCGCGAATTGAGGGAGATATTTGCAGACGGATGTCGGATACACTGAGTACATCCGCTCCACAATTATCCGAGCAAACATTCTATTAACCGGATGATTGACACTCCATCTAATATCGACTGCTTTGCATCGCTTTCATCTCGCGTGCTCTCTTGAGAATGCATTGCTAATCCTTAAACCGATCATGTTAACTACAACATAAGCTGCAACTGCATTAGCAAAATTAGTGATTAAACAACTTTGTCACGTATTCAAAGGTTCTATACATTTAATACTTGTCTGTACACTGACTTTTTAAATCAACATTATTCAGAAAATAAATTAAAATTTCTTATTTAGCCGTCCCAGTTTCCTACGGCCGTCATATGAAAGTAGAAAACATCAAGATATTTCTTTGTCGTCATTAAAAATTACAAAACACAACATCAGTTCATCAGAACCCTGCCAGAAACAGAAACGAAAAAGCTTTTGTTTCAAGCAAATGTAAATTTTATAAAACATTTGGCGAGTGGAACAAATTGTCAAAGTTTGTAGAAACATCTACGTACGGCAGACATATTTTATTCACAACTCTGACATTGTTAATTAGTTGAAAGAATGTTCATTAACAAGTTTTATATTGATAATAAGTACACGTGCCGGCCAGCAGTACACTGGTCTATCAGTAGCGACGCAACGTAGGTATTACGCATTAGATCTGATTAAAGCACATAATTTAATCCGCGCACTCCAAGGTGACTGTCTACGTACCGCGTCCCCGGACATTGCAACAAGCCCATGGAAGATCTTTCCGTATACAGGGTCCAACTTGAAATATCATTATAATAGTACTGTAGCCGAGGAACTTTTAAATTATCAAAAAGATTACCGATTGCCTTTTAGAAATTATTGTAAGGTACTAAATGAATAATATAAAAACCTAAATTTTACAGATCACAAGCCGCCGTAGAAAAATAAAATTAAAAAAAAATTGTCTGAAATTTTTCAATTTCGAAGTTACTGTTTTTTTTCGCTGTCATGTTCTTTGCCTTAGTACAATACCCATAAGTAATAGTTAGAGTGTCTAATGTTGCCATACAAAGCTATAAGACCAGATGAAAAAGTCAACTTTGATTAGTCTTATAGCTTTGTATGGCAACTTTAGATTGTCTTACCATTACGCATGGGTATTGAACGAAGGTGAAGAACATGACAGTATAGAAAAACAACGGTAACCTCAAAATTTTAAAATTACATACAATTTTTTTAAATGTTTTTTTTTTCTACGGCGGTTTGTGATCTGTAAGACTTAGGTTTTTATATTAGTCATTTAGTACCTTACAACAATTTCTAAACGGCAATCGGTAATCTTTTTGGCAATTAAAAAGTCCCCCGGCTACAGTACTATAATGCTTTAAATCTCAAAGTCAAAAATAAGGCGAACCCCTCCGCCACACCCCTGAAACTTTTGAAATAGGTATCTACTGGATACAAATCAGAAAATTAAAATATAAATATAGCTCCTAGTGGTAAGTAATTTTAATTACAATTAACACAGTGTCGGAAAAACTGTAACATACAAATTAACAAATATTTTCATGTGCGTAATGAAAGAGCGTGCCCAAATTAAAAAGTGAAAATTTATGAAACGTTTTCCTTCTAATACGAGTACTATGACTTTGGAACCCTATCATGGCTGTGTCAGACATGCACATGGCCAGTTTGAATTTTATTAAAGCTAGCCAAATTCAAACTCGACACGATTTGGCATGTTCTCTATGATCAACTACGTATCATCAAACTCAAATGATCGACTACGCGAGCCTAGTATCTATTTTACTGTTTGATAGACTGTATTGAGCCAATATGTGCTATAGAAGGTTCTCGTAGCCGTGTGACGTCACAGAGGTGCTACGGCGTAGCGTTGCGGCTACGATCGGCCGTGTAGGCTACGGGCTGCGAGCCTATTGCTCGTACTTGCATGTGAGACAATGCATTTCTGAGTGCAACTGCACATGTTCCGTATAGACACAACTAGGTGCACTATACGTGACCTACTTGCTATAGTCTGGTTTCTGTCTTGTTTCCACAAAGGGTACACAAGATTGTTCCGTTTTCTTTTTACTCATTCATGTTTGGAATAATATATTATACAAGGTGTTACAAAAATACAAATAAACATTTAAGGGGGGATTAGGCCATCAAACTGAAAAATTTTCACTATGGGACCATTGTCGAAATTGCGAAAAAAAATCTGCTATCCCATACATTTAGCTCGAGTAGATTTGCAATTTAATAAGACCTTGTATTAGCTGACTAAGAAGGGACAGTAAATTTTTTGTCGTCGTATGAGGCGACTAAGGGATATGGTTTTACACAGGGTGAAAGATATGTGATCGATCATAGTTAAAGGGGTTCGTCAGATGGGTGTCCTGTGTGAAATCTTATGATGATTTATCTTGAATATTGTTTCCTCGAACACCCCGGCTCTACACTTCACAATCTATGGACATTGTTTCCCGGATAAATTGCGATCGCGATTTTTGGTTTCCTAGAAATAAATTTTTTTCTAATAATATAAATTTTGTTACCATCAAATTGTACAAATTTCAATATGGTGCCTACACCGAAATCACAAAAAAAGAATAGGTTATACATTAATACCAAAGTCGCATATTGCAGTTTTGTATCCATAAAACAGTGAATCAAATCAGAGTCGGTGCACTCAGCCAACACAAACAACAATATAATAACAACAACATTCCACACACACAGCCTCGCAGCCGCTGTCCGTCTGTGCGTGACGTCACCCCCCGCGTGTCGCAGTGCGGGGGGAGGGGGAGGGGGAGGTGTTTGTTATCGGCGTTTAAACGGTGCGTTGATAGCCGGTGTGATACGGCGCTACGGTGTCGATGCGATGATGATGTTATGGTTTAGAGTGGGTTGAGAGTATGGTTTTCACCTCCCCGCTATAGTAAAACCACAACAAATTTGTAACACTAAATTTGTAACTTTTCGGTGAAGGAAAACATCGTGAGGAAACCTGCATGCTTCAATTTCGAGTTATGTATTGTACCCAATATCCCAATGTGCCATACCAGTGGCAAGTAACCTTGCCTGCCGTGCAAGAGGCAATGGTTCGATCCCCGTCCAGACCGACTCGTATTATATCAATGAGTTTTCGAAATTTATGTACGATTAGTAACACCACTGGCTTTTCGGTGAAGGAAAACATCGTAAGGAAACTTGCGTGCTGCAACTTCGAGGCGAGTATTGTACCCAACTGTCCATTACAAGTTGCAACGGGCTCACTCCCCGTCACACTCGACAGAGTTTCGGTACTAAAAGTGAAACGTGGATGTTCTGAGATTTCTGAATATATCTCTGAATACCCCCTCGGGGAATATAGTCGTGATGTAAAACCACAAATGTGTGTTTGGCAAACTGTCTTGACTGCATAACTTATTGAAGCTGTTTTGGTGTATGTCTGAATTTTGAAGCCTGTTCATGAATATCGTGTCGCGGGAACAACACAAATATTTCACGCAGGAGAAGCCGCGGGCTAAATTCTAACTTTTACATATAGGTTCCTTTTTAATATACTGACAGTTTTTTTAAGGGGAAAGACCCTTATGTATGAGACAGTAAATTGTTGTTCCAGATTTAGATGTTTTTTCAACAGAGAAATTTCTTCAGTTTCATGGTCCAATCATCTTCTTGGAAGCCGTCAGTGTTGGCTGCGCCCCCCTCTCTCTCTTCAACCCTCGCCTCACGACTGCTATGGTGTGTCTGTCGTACCTAATTAAAAATAATATAACTGAAGATCCGGCCGTTTCCTTTCTACCGCATCCAGCTACCAGTAAAAACAGTCCACTAGCCCAAGATCCAGATCGAAACAGTCAGCCAGTCATCTAATTGGACCCTGTGTTTCAAATGAACACTCATAACAATGAATCCCGTAAAACCAACGCAATCATTCGAATTATCTGTTGTAGGTATCTAAAACCACACTCAACTACTTAAACTTAATTTATCTAATACGGCATTGCAGGAACATAATTATATTATATCATTATACAATTTTAGGATACGAGTATTGATAATCAATAAACAACTTAACAATAAACAAAATAAAGTCGTAAATCGACTCGAGTGAATTTCACGAGCGCGTTCCTTTCAGAATCCAACGAATTTCAATCAACTTCAGAACCAGCATCAGTCGGCACTTCGGAGGAAATGCTCAGATTTACTTGTCTGTTACATTTCCTTTTTACTAGCACTTCCCAGCAAGGAAGCCGATAACCAAGTATTGCTTTCAAGTATAAATTGAACTTAAGACACGGTTTAATATCGTTTGAAGCAAATGTTCACATTTAACAAAGCTTTTAGCGCATTAGAACGTTGATTTGACTGTCTGCTTCTAAAGCAATTTTTTTTTAAATTTCTAATTGACTGACGTATGCGTCAGCACTGCATTTCCGCCAGTGTCAAGTAGTTTGTGGAGTATCAATCCCAAACTCAGGGATTGTTTTTGATCTAGAATATAAAGGACAATTAAAGTGAAGTTGGGTGTATTTGGGTATGGCAGCAGAAGAATGAAAGCAGAATAAATGCAGTGGAAACGAGGGCTTTACGCAAGATGTGTGGTGTGACTATAAGGGATAAAATGAGAAATAATGTGATTAGGTAACGTTGTGGTTTGAATGAAGATGTAGTGGTTAAAGTAGAGAAGGGAATGCTTCGATGGTTTGGACAAATTGAAAGGATGAATGAAAGTCGACTTACAAAACAGATATATAAAGCGTGTGTGAAAAGAAATATTGGTATAGGCAGACCTAGGAGGACGTACCTAGATCAGATCAAGGACGTCATTAAAAAATTCCAGTTTAAAAGCATCCGAAATCGACGGGAATGTATGACAAGACGGACGTCTGTAGATGTATGGACTTAGAGGAAGCAAGAGAAGTGTGTCAGGACCGCCCAAAATGGAGATCCATAATCTCTGCCTACCCCTCTGGGAAAAAGGCGTGAATTTATATACAAGTGTATTAAAGTGAAATAAAAAAAGTATAATAAAAGTAAAAAGAAAGTAAAGTAAAATTTAAAAAAGTAAAAGTAAGTAAAGTGTATGTAAAAGTAAGTAGTTTAAGTAAAAGTGGTTAAAATATAATTGAATTTAATTGAAGAACGAGAAGAGATTGAGGATGGCCGAGCCTCGTGGCAGGAAAAAACGCGACGCGAGACATGTGCTCGTGTCAGAACCTGCAACGTTACTCCAAAATAATAATTGTCAATCAATTATTTCATTGAACACCAAAACACTATTACACTCATTATTGTCTATCTCAGCCATTCAAAGTGAATTTAGTGGAAACAAATACACATTACACACAATTTCACTTTACATTTACAGCTAACTATTTTACATTCATTCGTTCTTTCATTTATCGATAGTAACATCCCATCAACCGCAATCAGGTAAAAATGTGAATCAGTGTGTACGCAATCAGAGCGAGTTCCAGACGCGGATCTAATCGCTTTGGTATCGTTTAATTAAACCGTCCGTGCGTCCGGTATCGGCCGGTATAGGCCGGTATCGGCCGGTATCGGAGGATGATTACGCATTTCCATCCGCGGCCCTTCTACTCACCAGACGCGGTACAAACATTAGTCTATCCATACAAAGGTATTGAATGCGGCTTGTCCTACCTATGAATTTTAATTTAAAGTGTGCGCGCTGTAACTTAAATGCGTTGCACACTTTAGTGTTCTATTCAAATTGATGAGAAACTTCGTTACTATTACCGATTAAACAGGGTGTAACAAAACGTCCTAGTAATACATAAGAGGGTGCTTCACATCTTTAAACTGAACAACTTTCACTATGGAGCCAACTTCGAAATCACGAAAAACAAATCTGCTGTCTCATACATTTAAGTGGAGTTAGTACTGTAGTATTGTATGAATCATCCGACTTTTTTCTCGACGTTGTATATAGTAAAAGTGGTTTAGTTCGATGTTCTGAAGCACCCCGTTAAGTGTTATTTTAGTGCTTTGTTACACCCTGTTTTGAAAGTTTCAGGATATAATGAAGAGTTAAGACGCTGTTATCCCGTCGAGGCCGTTTTTAGAACACGAACGAAAGTGTTTTAAACTGTGTTTTAAAGTCTGAAATTAAATTATGTCTTATTTAAGGATCGGGCGGATGGGCGACCGTTCTCAATTACACGATTAGATTAAGTTTACTAGATAGAAAAACATCCCATAGTTACCCCTTTTTGTTATGCTTTTTCAATACTATGATTAAACTGCTGATATTTAACTTTTTATTCTTGTACTTAACTAAATACATTAAATATTTCTAGTGAACTCCGTAGAATTTTTAGCTTAGAAACTCCCATGAGCAAAGATATTGACGAAAAACACATTTTTTTGCGATCCTGCTTTCAATTGGAGCGGGATGGCTAATTGCAAACTTCTGCTTGCAAGAAAGAGACGCTTGCACTTGAATAAGAGAGCCTTAAGTAGGAACAGGCAACAAGTCTTTCGCCCAGAAAAGACTACATTAGACACCTTATCTCTTAGAAGTCGTTAAAGGAAAAAACGCGTAAAAGAGACCGGCCAATTGCGAGTCTAATTCGGGCACGGAGGGCTCCGTACCACCATACTTTTTACCGTGATTCTTAGCGGAAGCCCGACATACACTTGACCAGTTTTTATTATTTGGTTGTTTCACCTTAGAACAGCGGTCGGCAACCTTTTAGTAGGCAAGGGCAGCATAGAAGCAAAATGAAGCAAAGGCATTTGTTAAATAATTTTGTTAATATGCAGTGAGGCGTACCGTTGATTTCTTGATTTCGTGACTGAATTTTCCGACTAAATAAATACCTACATTAAAAAATTATAGAGCACCTATATTCGGATATTTCGGATTGTAGTCAGAAACTCTGAATTCTTTTGGTTCATTCATGCCAAAACAAAAATATAGAGCGAGCGAAGTATTAACCTTATCCCAGCAATACGAATCGGTTGGAGTCAGAGCTCTTTCAGCAAACAATATTTGCACCTAAGTAACTACTAAAGAACGAATGTTTTAGGTCCTAAAACCTAGAGTATAGACTATAAATTGCTTGATGCTTCATTGTTAGATGCTTTAATATATAACTCTTTTACGATAAAACATAAAACGTTGAAAAAAACACGTTTCTTGTATGGGGACACCCTCCTTAATTTTTACCTACGCAAACCAAACAACCTACGAATCAAGCGTTCTGCGTGTGCTCTTTATAAAACTATCAATACCCACTTATCAATATATCTAATCTTAGTAGTAATTATCATAGCAGTAATCAATATACACTTTCAAGACTTCTCCGTGATATAAATTACAATCGTCAAACTAGCATAGCATAGCATATGCTCACGACTATATTCCCAGAGGGGGTAGTCAGAGATATTCTGAAATCTCAGAACATCCACTTTTCACCAGTAGTACCGAAACTGTGTCCAGTGTGACGGGGGGTGAGCCTGTCGCCAATTAGAAGATGCCATTTGAAGCATGCAGGTTTCTTTACGATGTTTTCCTTAACCGAAATGCCAGTGGTGTTACAAATCGTACATAAATTCCGAAAAACTCATTGGTACGAGTCGGCCTGGACGGGGATCGCACCATTGCCTCCTGCACGGCAGGTTGAATTGTCTTTTATACGCAATGCTGCTAAATAGTGCCGCGTGCCGCGTTAGGTACAGGGATGTCCGGAACCGTCAGCAGCAGGCTTATGAATGTCCTGTTGGCACCATTTGGGTACGGAACCCTAAAAAAGTGTAATAAAACGTGAACTAAAAACAGAATGCACAAGAAAGTATGTCCTTTGTCAGGCGGACGCGGACGGGACGGCGCTCACTAATTTGTGAACTTTTATTTTCAGCACAATTAAATTGTTGCCCAACGTTGCGCTCCGCCGTCAAATTGTTTAAAGTGGAAACTGTTATCGAGCTTTAATATAACTTTTTCACGAGAACAAGGACAAATGTTTCTCATTTATTTCAAAAATATATAGGGTGTAACAAAACAACCTAGTAATATTGAAAGGGGTGGCTAAACCACCAAATTGAACAAAATTTACTATAAACCCACTACGGTGATTCAATACAAAACTGCAGTAACGACTTTTCTCTAATGTATGAGATAACAGGCTTTTTTGATACTCGCGTATTGTCTACATAGTAAATATTGTAAATTTTTATGGTTTCATCTAAAAGTTCAAACCATCAAAATGAACATACCCTAGTTATATGTGTTACACCCTGAGGGAGCCAACATCTAAATATAATCGGGTAGGCCGCATTAGGGACGCCGGCACAGTGGGGTATACGTGATACTTCATGTACCGAGTAATGGCTTATCCTCCTAATGGTAATAAAATAATGCCGGTAGGTGCGAGGCATTCGTGAAACACGGAAAGCCCCATAACACCGTTTGGTTTTCTACTTTGAGAATATAATGGAATGGTTAGTTTGCATTGAAACCGGTACATTTAAAAGATTTCAATTTAATAGTATACAAGTTTTTTATGCTCAGTTGCATATTTGAACAACAAGTTAATATATTTGACACTTTATAGGTATATCTAAGTAGCTACAGGCATGTTACTAACATATTAGGACACTAAACATCACCACTAGACCATCATCTATTCTGAGATTACCTATAGTTTTTATTTTAATTTTTTTTCTAGTCTGTTTCATCCCACTGCTGGGCAAAGGCCTCCCCTTTAATCCTCCAACCATCTCTGTCCTGGGCATGCTCTGGCCACGCATCATCGAAAGCATCCAGATCGTCCCGCCACCTCTTCCTAGGACGAGACAATTTTTGCCCACCTTTCCTGATGCATCCGATAGACATGGCCACTTCCACTTTAATCTGGCGGTTTTTCCCCTACATCGGCTATTCGTGTTTTGGAGCGCAGTGTATAGTTTCTGACACGATCCGTTCTTTTAACACCCAGTATACTACGCTCCATTTTATTGGTCATTATGAAGAGTTTTATTGGCGAGTCGGTTTGTATTTCACTTCCCAAAACTAAAACTCGAAATGCATTCAACTTTCAAAATTTCAAGAATTTGATTGAGCTATACCGCTCGAAATGTTTGTGCAGAATTTCAACTTTTCGCATCAAACCGTCACGAGGAAAACGCCTGTGATGGACATACGAACGAATTGCAAAGAGACTCCTAACACTTTTTTTATTTCCGTGTTGTAATTAGTTAAACCAGGTCAGAGGTTTACAGGGTGTACCGAAACACCCTAGTAATACTTGATGGGTTGAACCCATCAAACTGAGCAACTTTCAATATGGGCTAACGTCGAAATCTAAAAAGTCTGCTTTTTTTACTAAACTGCAGTATCAACTCGCAAATGTATGAGACAGCAGATTTTTTCGCGATTTCAAGATTGGCTCCATATTGAGAGTTGCTCAGTTTTATGGTCTGAATCACCCACTTAAGTATTACTAGGATGTTTCTCTTCACAGCAAATTAACCACTAATTTACCTCCACCAATCAACGTTGATCCTAAGTGTGGTCCACATCATCGGCAGCAGTTTGATTAAGCTTAAAGCCGTTTGTCCACCGCCACCGACACCGGACCGTCACCGAGTACGAGATTCGTAACCCTCGGGCCGAGTTTAAGAGGATAGGAGGGCTGAAATGCAAATTTGGAGAATAGGTCACTTTTCCGACTGTTTAGGCATTTACCAGATCCGCCCATACACCCCGCCGACTAGAGTGCAAAAGAGACAACTGCAGGTCGGACTGATTTTATATACAAAAAATCAACAAAACCAGCATTACGTATTGTTTTGTCCTCGAAAACTAAACCGATTTAAATAATTCTTTCAAAAATAATATGAAAAAGACTTTGGCTATGTCCGTACGTTTTGCTTTTTTTGTTTATATTCGTCAAATTTGTTTACTGGATGTCTGAAAACGGGCGGTAAAATGGGTCATTTTCGAAAGTCCCTAGTTCTTACAGTAATTAATTAATGCAATAATGCAAAACAAAGGGACATGGCAGAGGTGACATAGATTTTAAATATGGTAAAAAAATATTTGCTCTAATGGAAGAAAACAGGGAAATACGTTTGTATGGAGAAAACTGTACTCGTCTATCCTCTTAAGATGACGTGACGGCGATCGTGTGTCCACTGCGCCGATATCGGTGGCTCCATAAAAAAAAACGGACGAACGGCGCCTTAACAAACGTGTTTTGTATTGACGGCACATCGACCCGTCATAAAACTGTGCCGAGTTCTAGCGGTCGCACCGAACAACTTGAATCTGCGGCGACCGGGTGACGGGCGTGCAGTGGACAGGCGGCCTAGTAAATGTATGTATCGCTACTTCGGCGCCGTCATCTCGTTCTCAGTGACATAGCGGTGACGGTGGCGGTGAACAAACTGCCTAAAACTCTGCTCCTCTCATGTAACATGAGAGTAGACGTGCTGTCATGTAAATCATAATAGTTTTATATGACGACATACAATTATATAAACTCACGACCATAATCCCCTTCGGGAGGATCAGGATACAACTAACAATTGCTTCACGAATTGTTTTTTCTTATACCAATCTTTTTATTATTGTGTTTTATCTTCATACCTATATTATTAAACGTGGAGTTGTAGCAAGGTCTTTTATCATATTGAAGGTCGCCTCATACAATATTAATACTATTTGGGGTCGTCGATTCTAAACTAATCGTCGAATTTAAGTCACTCTTATTTATAAATCTTTGTTTATTTCTTTTTTGTAGAACTTACAGCTAAATAAAAATTCGTTTTATACAAAGACAGAGATATTATATTAACTAACAACCAATCCTATAATGTTAAATTCAAGTTCTATAATGTAGTCCACGAACTGACAGAAGTAGTGTAAGACGCTTCGGCGCTAGACCGGCGACCTGAGACAGGTAGCTTATAGAAAGATGAGTGTATAGTTGTTTTTTGTATCTTGAGAAAAGTCTATAGCCCTTCATACAGTAGTGAAAAATACCAAGCTGAAAATAACGTTCAGTTTGACCAACGTTATCTCATCCATTCATTTCGACACCCTCTGGATATGGCGCTCCGTATCCTCTAGTCTAGTATATAATACAATAAGCTGAAGCACCGAGCGTTCGTGCCGCAACCGACGTAAGTGAATTCTTGCGAGAGTCAGCGCTCTGCATAACTGGGGAGACATTTTGTAGAATCACCCGTCAAAGGTACGAGATGAATAGTTCATAAACAAAATTAATAAACTAGCGAGCTCTCGGGACGAGCTTTGAAGTCTAGCGATAGCTGCAGTGTCACTTGTGCTGCTCTGCATTTTGAATAGTGTCATTGTTCCTAAATAAAGTAAAATACAATGCAAAATATGAGCCTGAGACGAGTTGTGGAGAACAAGCCCGCTCAACCAATACCAATGTTAATAAAAAGTTTTAGACTCAACTAAACTCAGATGTACAATAATTCAGTGACAAACTTTGACGTAACTTTATTAATGACTTTGAAATCATTATGAATGGATCGATTCATAATTTTCGTTAAAGTAGTTTTTTTTTTATAGAAAACAGTATTTTAAATAATCGAATACAGGGTTATAAATGTTATAAGTAAAACCCGACCAGAAATATAAAAAACATCGCCATGTTGCGGAAAATCATTGGAACTAACATTTGTACTTGGAACACTGACATTAAAGGTTATAATCGATCAGCGCCCCAAAACCAGGTTTTTTATATTTCTGGTCAGGCTTTAATTCTTAACCTAAAACAAAAAACTGTAAATACGCTATAAATAAAAAAACATCCTGTAAACAACCGCTGGCTGGCAGGGTGTCCAGAAGGCTGGCAGCGTTACCTCTTTGTATGGCCAGACTGATTCGCTGGCCGAGGTAGTTATCGGCACTCTGGTCACCCGAGGCCTCGATTAGGCGCGCCGATAGTTCTTTGAACAATCGACGCGCCTCCGGCCCCCACGCCACGGGCCAATTGCTTCAATCCCATACGATACAGTTGGTATTTTAATTAACACATTCATAATATCCACATGCTCTAGCATTGCTCAAAGTGCTATTGTTTTTGAACTTTTTCCTGCGACGTCATCTACGTAGATTTAACTTTTTAACTTAAATCACCCTGTTCCATCCTTTTAGAAGTCGATTTTTTAAATGAATTTTTAGTGCATTCTCTATAAAATATAATTAAATTCCATCTGCTATTTGTCAGTCAGTCACGGAATTGTTTAATACAAGTGATGATGATGACGGATTTCTAGTCGATAAGGACAACAGCAACATTCCTGCCTATCTGAATGCTTTTCCGTAAAGGTCAAAATGTTTATAGAACGCATATTTTGAAGTGCATAAGTGTACGCGCTAAACACAGATGCACTCTCTCGACCTTACCTTCTTATGTTTGATAGAACGAGAGACCGATACGATCAGAGGTGGAGTCAGATGAAGTGGCTAAAGACGCTTGAAAAAATACATACTTTACCTCTTATGAAACCCTACTATGTGTAGAAAATAGATACAACAAAAACATAAGCCTGCCTAAACCAACATACATAAAAATATCAACATAATAATAATCATTACATTCCATTCCTGAAATGAAAAATAATCTACCAATACCAATAACGGTAAAAACCAATATATTTTTCACCTTTCCAATGTGTTACCTCCTTGTCCCGCGTCACGTGTCCCGTATCCCGTGTCCCGTGTCCCGTAAACGATTCGATCAATCAGCGGGACGTCTTCCCCTATCTTATCACCTACAGGATGTGAGGAATAAAATTATTACGACTTCGTTCCACGTAGCGCTACGCCGTAGCCGCGTAGCGCTACGGCAGCCGATCGGCTACGTGAGTGATGACGCGATTTGAATACATTTGAATGTTGTATTTTTGTGTTCCGTATATAAATGTTGGGTGTCATATTGTCCGGGTTGTTTGTGTAACGACGTTTATTTTACGTTTCGGTACAATGTACTGTTGGATTGTCATTTATATTATAAGCTTTGAAGGAAAACCTTTTGAGGAAACAAAGACGGTTGGAAAATTAATGAGTCTTTGTTATGTTTTGAGACGACGTTGTTGACAGGAAAGAAATTGTGTTTGAATCAGGAAGTAAATGTTTGGACTATAATTAATTTCTATTCATAACTTTACGCTTTATATCAGTAGGGTAGGTGGAGAATTATAGGGCGCACTATTTATTGTAATATATAGTTCAAGTCCAAACCTCTTACATTAATGTAAATCCTATCCTAAAATCTTAAAAATGTAGTCGAATGAAACTTCCTGATTCCCTCAAAAAGGTTGTGAGTTTATTGTTATAATAGGTTGTAATAGAAAGGTGTCATGATCAGTAGTTCCATACATATCAGTCAAATACGTATAACAGGTTTGTATGGAACAGCTGATTATCGTTTTGATTCAAACCAAATTAGAATCTACATACAACTCAAATTAGAGCGAGCTCGATCATCGAAATACAATATACCAAACAACATCACCCAACCATCACAGTAATTCAATAATCGAAACTACAAACGCTCAATAATTCAAGATAAACCCTAAAACGTATTAAACGAGAATACAAAATGTACTAACATAAAAGGGCAGTACGCTACTGAGCTAACCGACAGCAATACCGTAGTGAGAGCCGGGCTGCAATAAAAGCAGTTTCTCTTAACAAAATCGGTGCGCGTAGAGACTGGAGAGCGACTCGGACCGAATGAGATTAGCCCCCGCCCCCCGCTCCCCTTCACTCTCCTCCTTCACCCCCTCTGTGGCCCTGGCGCGTTCTATTGGACATAAAATTAAATCAAGCCGGTGTGAGGTCGCGGAATATTCTTTCGCTAACGAAGCGACTAATGTACTAAGAGCTGCGGTGTCGTGTATATTTATCAGGTGGGTTACTGTAACGTGATTGCGTTTATGTTAGTCTTTATTGTAATGGAAGACAGTCTATTTTACAGGTGAGAAGTACTGATGTGGAAAAAATTTATAAATACTTTCAGTGAATTTAAACGATTTTGTAATTTAGTCTCGATGAAGTTCTAGATTTTACTTCTAGATAACTCAACTTTTGTTAAGTCGCGTGTAGTTGTTGTATCTCATCTAGTGTAGGTGTTTAATCTTTCTATTACCGATGTAATAAAAAATAAAATGAAAGTTGAACTTACTTGTAATTTAAATGCAAACACATTTTTGCTATACACATTTCACTAGAAGCACCGATACTCTGTCCAGTGTGACGGGGAGTGAGCTCGTCGATATTCAGAGGTTTCAGAATATCTCTGACTATCCCCTAGGGGAATATAGTCGTGATCATATATGCTTGATGATTTTAATTATTAAGCATGTTCTTTCCAGAAAATGTATGTATTTAGTTAGTAAGTCTTAAAAATAAACATGTAAGGGCAAAAACCTCTCTACCACACTACCGAAATTCTTTAAAACATATTTGTTTATCTTTTAAAAGTGTGTGCATATTTACTTTTAAAGTGTTTAGTTTCAAATAGCAAAGACCCTCAAGAGTACTAATTGTAAGTTAAGTATACTCTTTTAATAGCGTGTGTTTTTTGAGCGCACGTTTTATGTAAAAACCTTCTAATACACCCTCGGGGAATACAGTCGTGAACATATTATGCTTATGCTGCTTATGCCCTATAATAATGATTAAAATTTTTATCTAACAGATGTTGAAAAGAGTAAAATATTAGTGAGTATCTAGAATTTTTATACAAAAGACTCAATTTTATAAAAGTGAATATTTTATTGTAACTACTGCAGAACGAATTTAAGTAAATGTTATCAAAGAAGTATAGAATAATACAATACTTGTGATAATAAAAACGATTGAAGCTCAGTTCTATGATCTGTATCTTTATTTTTATTCTGCGAAATATTTGCTTAAGGTTTAAATAAAATAGTCGAATTTTCTACAACGTGATGAAACATATTTTTGACGGCACGACATCACAGTTTGTAGTAAACCTGCCTGCTGTGCCGAGGGTCGCTGGTTCGAATCCCGTAAGGGACAAATATTTGTATGGTGAATGTGAATATTTGTACCCGAGTCATGGATGTTTGTATCTATGTGTGTATTCTTTATCGTTGTCTAGTTATCATAAAACAAGTCCAGGCTAGATTCTGGAACTTTAAATGTGACTATAGAATTTGTGTAACAATGTCCAAGATATTTATTATTACCATTATTTTATTTGTTAGATCTTAATATGCTGACAGTTTGTAAGAGGATTATTAAACCATCAAACTGGACAACTTTCTTTAAGGGTCCAAGACCGATAACGGGGAAAAACAATCGTCAGTTCCATACTAAACAGCAAACTGCTTTTCTGCGATTTCCATGATGGTCCCATAGAAAAAGTTGTTCAGTTTGATAGTCTAATCATCTCTTTAAAAACCGTAAGCATATTAAGAACGATCCTGTTTATAAGATGACTGTAAATAAATAAATATCTTGGACACAATTATGATAATATGACTAAATGTCTTCTTCTTCTTATCGTGTCGACTTCAAACTTTGAACAATGTCGCTAAATAGTACCTTGCCAGAAGTGGGCAACCGATACTGCACCGTCGCTAGCGGTCATGAGCTCCTCCTGCACGCTCGGTGTTAGGGCACGCAGGGCACGATGTGAGATGGGCCATCGTTTGTGGAGCTCCACACAAGCAACTCACATTTTGCGCAAAATGTCTTAAAATCACTATTGTAATAATTTGAGTATCGCTTTTTGTAATGTTCACGTTTTTGCAGAATTTGGGTTCTACTAGTAAAATGTGGATATTCTGAAAACTGTTTCACCAATAAATGATTCTTATTCCTACAAATAAATTATATTAAAATATTGTTTACTCTCCCCCTCGGGAATACAGACGCGAGCATATTCCTCTACTGTTATAGGCGTGAAAATAAATATGTTGCGTATCAAAAATGTGTTGTAAAAACCCACCGGGTTAATAGATCTGTCATCAACATCCCTCGTCAAATAACGGATGACGTCACAATCGCAACCCTAGCGCCCTCCGAGGAGCATTCCTGTTCTAACTACAGTTAATTAAATTGTTAACATTAAGAGAGTGCCGTAACGAGGCGAGGCCGGGGGTAAAAACGTCCGCAATTATAATGTAAGCGCAGCGTCGCAATCAAGTGTTCAAACAACTTTAATTCACGACGGAAAGACAAAGCTTTTCACTGCAGCTAGGGTTACTAGACAGAAATTATTCTGACATGTCCAGAATTTGGTTCTCTATCAGAAATTTTTTTCTCTTAGATCATGACTGACAAAATTGAATTAACGGAACATTGTTGTTAGAGACAGACTGAAAGAGGATTAGTGACAAGGATTGAAAAGGAAATGCTGCTATGTTTTGGTCATGTGGAAAGGATGATTGATAGTAGACTGACGTATGAAATAAATAAAGCTGCTGTAGGTGGAACAGTCAATAGTCGCTTTAGAGACGATACGTATGCGGACCAAATTGACAGCGTACTGGTCAAATGTCCCCGAAACCGACGATCGTATATGAAACTACTTATGACCGTGGAAGAGGCCAAAAAAGTATCAGGATCGTAGCCGATGGTGATCAATGGTCTCTGCCTACCCCAATGGGACAGAAGTGTGATTATATGTAAATATATGTATTTGATGAAAAGGTACAATTTTGATACATTAATGGAGTAACCTTTTTATATGAGTCTCACAAGAATAATGTTACATCTATAAAAATGTCAAAGTAATAAATGATTATAATTTCCTGTCAGTCAAGTACCTACATTTTTATCACCTTGGAAATCTCGTTTTTGGATCTGGTAACCCTATTTGCATACATCTTCCTGTGGATGGGGGTGACTGAGGGATTATGTTTGTAATTCAGTGCATTTGTGGGTAAAAATCTATCTCCCTATAACTACCCTCCACTCCATTGCACTTCATTCCATACTGAAACCAATGTACCAATGTGAGGCTTCCTACAATTGCATACTTGAATTAATTAACAAATACAAGTGTTTTATTTGTCTTAAAACAGCAATATACACAATTACACAAAAAATGTAGGACAATATTAATTTTAAGTGTATTATGACACTGCATTATGGAAGTTGTCGAAATCGCCTGCTGTTATTCTGTAATAGCTTTATGCTGAAGAGACAAGAAAAAATACAACAATACTAGCTGGGCAAGAGGCTTGTTGAGAGCGGGAACATTCCCCGCTCGGGTTCAGATCTGGTCCAAAGGATTCTTCTAGCCATTCAACGCGGGAACGCTGCTAGTTTGATGGGTTCTTTTGAGCCAGGTGCGTTCCGTGTTGCAGAGGGCGTTTAAGTTACTTTTTATTTGGTTTCTGACAAAACGTGTGGTGGATTTTAGTTTGCTAAATTAACGAAGCGTGTTGCGGATCTCTAACTGTTTATCTAAGGTTTGACGAAGCATTTTGCTGAATACTGGCTGTTTATGATTGACGGAGCTTCTGCTGACTACTTGTTTTGTGTAATAAGTGTGCTTCAAGCTCCTATATTGAATAAATTATATTGACTTTGACTTTGACTTTGTGAAGACTACAACGATTTTTTTATTATAAATTAATGTTTTTTTTAGCTACGCATATTTTCAATTAAAATTTACAATACGAGTACCAATGCATGTAGGTACATTACCTATAGAACAATTATAGTTCTAGCAAGACTTCTGACCACCCCTTAAGGGATAATGATTGTGAGTGGGGTGGTTGGGGATCTACCTCCTAGCGGTCCACCCCAGGCAACGGCATCACAAGCTACCAAGTTTGTGGTGGCGGCTGAACGATCCCCCACAGCGGTTTGGTCCGCAAGGAGCCACCTGGCTCGCGACCACCCTCCTGCCGGAGTCTGGCGCCAAGCAGCTTGCTGCGTTCAGTCAGCGTGCAGGAGTGCCAGTGCCACTCTGGGTAAGCTCGCCACATCTTCGACACCATCTTTGTCCTGAGGACTAGATTGAGGTCAAGAGCAAACCCATATATAGTAAAAAAAAAGTTTATGTCCATTAATATTAAGAAGCGGAGGTCTCGATACAATTTCATTACTAACTATTATAATATTTATGTAATCTTGTAGCCCTGAACAGTTGGCACTCATTATGTTCTCTAAATGAAATGATATGAAGCGTAACAAAACGAAACGAAATAAAGTGACATTATTATTTAACTTGTAAGTATTTGCTTTGAATAGGACTTTATGAGACAAGGTTATGACTGTCTTAGATTAAATTAGTTCGTGTTAGAACGTCTAGGTTACTTATACATTATGTATTAAATTAAATACGGTAATAGAGAGAGGTTTCAGCAAGCAAGACCACTAATTAGCTAATAATTATCAAACCCTACCTTGAACATGATATACCAATTAGATAATTATTACGCTCTATACAGGGTGTTAAGGATTAAGGAGGCCTGATCATCACCCATCCAAAAAAATATCGAAAGAGGGGACGTCCTAAAATAACCTGGAACCGCTCTGTGGAAGTAGAGGCTAAAAGCCTCAACATGACCTGGAAGGATATCCACAGTGCTGCCCAAGATCGCAACCGGTGGAGAGCTATTATCCGAGCACTATACCGTTCTAGCCTATACCCCACGTAGGGGTAACAGAAAGAGAAGAAGAAGATACAGGGTGTTAGAGTTAACAGTTCAGTTACTATAAAAGGTGATTGTACCCGTGATACTGGACAACTTTCTCTAAGAAACCTATAAGAAATTAGCAGATTAAAATTTTTACTTACCATACTAAATCCAATCAGCTCAAGTAGAATTGTTTATTTGCGAATTTATCTTTGTCGTTATTCAGTATTATGAGAACAATGATCCCTTTAGAGTAATACATGTCTAACCTAAAACCCTGTATAATGATGTTTCTTTACTTCAATCCTAGTCCTTAAGATCCACTCTTATGAACCTATTCATAGCAAATAAATTATTTTAATTTCATTAAATTTCATTTCAAATGTACACGAAATCTAAAGATGACCTCTGATATTTTGTTTGAAAAAAATAAAGAACAGAAATTAGTTATAAATAAAGTCAAAAGTGTAATAAAATATAATCTTATTTACATCTCGTCTCGCCGACCGGATCCCGCCGGCTCCCGCGGCGTTTTTTTATGTACAAAATTTGATTTTTATGCTTGAATACAATACAAATATTCAATAGCGAGTAAATTAAGGGCCTGTTTCACCACTTCTGAATAAGTTCTTGTTAGCTTATCCGACAGATATTTTGACATAATTTCATACAAAATATGTCAAACTATCTGTCGGATAAGCTAACAAGAACTTACCCAGAAGTGGTGAAACAGGCCCTTAGTATTCCATGCATAACAAAAGGAATTCAAAAGTAAGAATAACATTTAAAGTCGAGTAGGTATTGCAGTTTTGTATGAAACAGCCGAGTTGCGACTAGCGGCGCCCACGACTTCGTACGCGCAAACCACAGACTTTAAATACTCTTGATTAAATATACCGATTGCGATGAAATAATTAGTCTTCATATTAATAAAAACTAAGCCCAATACTTATGTGAAAACCCATTCAAATCGCAAAATTTGCAAATATCTTCAATGTAAATCCTGAACAAGTTTTACTATAGAGGCAACATCGAAATCGCGAAAAAAACAGCTGTCCCATACATTTAAGTCGAATAGGCACCGCAGTTTTCTATGGGACAGCTGTTTTTTTTTTATTTCGATGTTGTCTCTATTGTAAAAGTTGTTCAGTTTTATGAGTAGAATACATGCTGAAGTTAAACGCAGTGATATAAAATTTACCCTGTATTTACAGACGGTTCCAGATTTACTGCTACAATAAAAGTTCAATTTTTTTGTGTAGTTTTTGTTTTAATGGACGCCAACGACTTCAATTTCACGCTGTGTAATATAATTAAATATTAACACTATAATATCAAATCAAAAGTTTTCACCGAGTTTCCTTTATTACACATTTTACAATACCCTTCGCACAACCCGTCAAAATTTAAAAATAAATATTTTCCATAGATTTTAATAAAAGATTTCGCACCACATTACCAGCACGTGAACTAATGCAACGACTGGACAGCGTGTCAACCCAATTACAACGCTATACTGTTTCACATTAAAGTTAAATTGCATAATTATATTTACTACTCGCTTCAATTTAGCTTCGGTTTTGTAAAACATGATAACATTACGACCATTTTAAGGTTATTTAGGAGTAGAAAATAAGGGGTGATATTGTAAACACTTTCCAAATTTTCAGGGATGGTTAAGATCATCAAACTGAACAACCTTTACTAGAGAAACAAACCTGAAATCGAAAAAACAGCTTTTCCGTATAAATGCCTACTGGAAAAATGGAACACTTATGGAATCACCTCGGTGTCTGTCCGTCCGTCCGTCCGTTTGTCACTGGCATTGTTCTCGGAGACCGTAAGACACGGTAAGCTGAAACTGGGTACAGTTATAGCAATTAACATAAATAATGTCAAAAAAGCTAAATGTTGATTGATATTAAGGGCAGTTTTGGGGGCCGGAAAAAGAGGAAATACAAAAATTTTGTTTCTATTAGATCATGTAAAAAATGAAATGAAAACTTATAAAAATACGAGTCTACAAATATTTTTCTTTCAGTACTTATTCTTTGAAACTTGCATAACTTTTTTCAGTACCTAAACTCAGAACAACTGCTGTCCCCGCTGTAAAGCAACGCGCGACTAATGTCTCCAATAAATATTTACAAGGTATAAAAATCTCAAAGTCTAATAAAGTCGAAGTGTAAAAATGAAATGATGAAACCAAAGAGCATACTCTTGTCTATATTCTTGTCACAACCTGACACAGTATTAAAAATTTAATAAATCACTTTCTACTCAGTTGAATATCAAAAGATTTTGTTTAGAGAATTATCTGTAAATAGATCCAAAAGTGTATAAGCCTCGAGGTCGTCATGAATAATTAAGAAGAGAGGTTTTCAGTATAGCAGCCGTCGACCCACGCATCATACTCCTACCCAGGCTCAGTGCGCGAATACGAGGAATCCTTCCATCCTTTTATATGTTGGATAACTCGATGTTGACCTCTTACCTGGAAACATATTTTGTTTACTTTCGAAAACTAAACCAAGCGAGTTCCAACAAAATTGTGTTATCAAAGTTTTATAAGAATAATTAGCCTCTATGTAAACTTACTGGGTGATTTTCGATTTCAGACTTTCCCTGTTGTTTGTACGAGTACACATTGCAGTTAAGTATGAAACAGCAGTTTTTTTCGATTTCAGGTTTTTTTTCCATTGTAAAAGTTAGTACTTACTTAAGTTTGATCCTGAAAACGTTTTTTTTTTCTTTTTCAGATACAAGAAAGGCATAAGTTCCGCTACTGGACTTCTTTGTCTAGAGTAATTAGTGTCCGTAGTTGTTGTTTTTTATTTATCGAGTTACATGGGCCTATGATCGTAGAAAATAACCTTCAACCTTTTATCATACCAACTTGAATCGTGAGATAAATCAATAAAGTATATTTAAACTCAAAACACATAACAACAAAAGTATAATATCTAGACGAAGTAGGGTGTCGCGGGTATTATGAGCAGTGTATGCGTGTGTTGTGTGTATATGGCTGGGTCAGTGTGGGTATAATCCCGTGATATCAATACGAAGCTACCTAATGAGATCTGCGGTCGGTCAGTATGCTCATACGTTTGTTTGGTTTCATTTTAACCCTCTTTTATAATTAAACTCGGTGTCTAATTTCATTATCGGATTATAATAATTGTGTTGAACAACCAGACGACATCTTTTTTATTTAATTTGTATGTTCAATGAGTCGTGTTCAACATCGTTATATACATTTTTTAATTATTTAGTTCTTGGTAGTTCAATCAATCAATTTGAATTTGAAAAGTTGTTGATGTTTTTCCTCCCATACAAAAATGCAGATCGGCCGATAAATTGTTTATGGAAGCCCTTACTTTCTATGAATACCCGTAAAGTTGAACATTATAATACGGTATCACACGTACACAAATACACCCCGACACATTTCGTGTTATTATTTATTAGATTAAAGTGTATATTCTCGTTTGCATTCCTTAATTTGATTATTTTGTATGCATGTAATCCTAATGTAATTATTCATAACTAGTGTTTTCCCGCGACTTCGTCCGCACAAATTATATACCAGATTTTAAGTCAGATCATAAGCTATCAAACAAAAAAAGTTTCATCAAAATCGGTTCAGCAGTTTTTGCGTGATGCGCGAACAAACAAACAAACTAACAATTTTGTCAATAGATGGCGCTGCACGTCATTTAAATCGCGCTATCGAGTGTTATTTGAGTTTATATGAAGTGAACCGCTACTTTTTGGTTCCTCATGATTTTACGGTTTTATAATAGTTAAGATCTTCCCACTGGAACTAAGCACTTTGTACAAATACTGTGATTATTTTTTTTTTTCAAGCACTCCATGTTTTTAATTTGAAAATAAAGATTTGTTTCTTTCAAATAACAGAAATAAAAAAATACGAAAGAAGACGGCACCAGAGGCTCGGGCTAGAGCGTACCCTTTTAAACCATGCGCGAGACGCAGGTATTTAGTGTAGTCTCAGAGAGGTTTACTAGTCTCCTTCCTACACAAATCCCACCAGGATGGGGGTCGGCCGAGCAAGTTCTTTCGCATCTTCTAATAGTTAAGGCCAGGTTATCCCAGTGCAAGCGTCTCTTTCTTGCAAGCATAAGTTTAAAGCCTAATGTCACTCTCTCTACACTATCTGTGAAGTACCTTCTTACGGTTAGGCCTCGAAGAAGTAGCATATTGAAAAATGGTTAGAGGAACTAAGTAATAGAAATGGAAGCCATAGAATAGAAATTAAACGTGTTTGCTGGCAGGCAGGCGGGCGGCCGGGGTTCAGGGGAGGGGAGGAAGCAGCACAAAGGCAGTGATTCAATTCAATCCAACATGATATCCGGTTACTAATTAATGTGTAATGTGATAGATAGTTTATGCAGCAGTCCGATTGTGTGGGGCTTCGTTTGCTTTTTAATTAGTCAGCTTTAACTTTAAATACGTGACGTGTGGTTTTGATTCTAGCAGCATCATCAGCCTATATACGACCCACTGCAGGGCAAAGGCGTACCCTCAAGTAGGGTGTATAAGTGTTAGTCCAACACGCGTGCCCAATGCGGATTAGTAAGGCTTAAACGGGTTTCCTCACGATGCATTTATTCCTTCACCGTTTTGCGAGCAGTCGGTATAACGTACATCTTTTTGGAATGAAAAATACTTTTTAAAATTGAAAGTACTTAAACTTATGCGAGGAGTTAAGAAAAAATGATTTGCGTCCTAGACCTTTAGCAACGGACGGCAGAATGGAGACCTTTGCCAAGGATCATGTTTGCCTTTTTAAGATTTTTGTGTAATCAGACCGTCAAAGTGAACAACTTTCTCTATGGCACCAACATCAAAATCGCGAAAAAAAATCAGCTGTCCCATACATATAGTTCTTGGAGGTTTGAAGTTTAGACAACATTTTTTTTTTCGCCATTTTGATGTCGGGGCCATAGGGAAACTTGTTCAGTTTGACGGTCTTATCGTCCTCTTAAAAAGTATCAGCATATTAAGATGGACCCTATATTTGTATGCTTATCCAAAGTGGAGCGTATAAGCTTAAGATAGACCAAGCAACTTGAGAGCAAATTTTGCGAAAAATAGCCGATAAAACTAGTAAAGTAGACATAAAGACGCCGCTAAAAATAAATAATTCAGAAGTTAGTGGAATATGCATCAAACCGCGCGCCGTAGTGAAATATGCCCCAGCCCTCTCCGACCCCTATCCGACGCGAAGGGAGCCACTCGCCCTCCAGCCAGACGAACATACACTCTTCAATATATTGTTTCCTTCAATTTGTTGAGACTGGCACTTTAATTTGAGTTTTCAGTCGTAAAAACTGCCTCCGTCGTCTAATGGTTAAAAACATTGGGCGGCAACAAGCTTGACATGTTGGTAGTGGGATCGACTCCCACGGGGCGGGGGACACCTAGTGATATGTCACTTTGTGCGTTTTTCCCCAGTTGTTTAGGACATTGCAGGCTGAATCACCGGATTGTCTGAAAAGAAAGATAATAATAATAAATAACGCTCACAGGCACATACATTGTAATGATCCCAAATTAGCACTAAAAGCTTTTATTATGGAAACCATACAACAACGGCACGAACATATAACATCCATGACCGAACCGGGATTCGTACCCAGGACCCTGGTTTGGCAGTCCGGCGTGGTAACCATTACACCAACCGGGTCGTCAAAGATGATTCCCTGCTTCGGATGGCACTTTGAGCCGTTGGTCGGTTGGCTACTACGCTACGTGGGTTGGTGGGTTGGCTACTAACCCTGGTATGGTGGTATTAGTCGTTACATAAAAACCACTTTAGAGACCGTAAGGCGGTCTGAAAAAACTCTGACAACATGGCTTGCCCACACGATAAGAAGAAGAATCGTAAATCAATATTATACAAGGTGAAAAAACATTGACAATATTTAAAGAGGTGGTTTAGACCATCAAACTGAACAACTTTCAGAGACAAAGTCGAAAATGTTTCTTGAACTACTGAAACGATTTTAAAAAGTCTTTCACTAATAGACAGGTACACTATTCCAGAGTAACAGCCTATATTTTTTGATAAATACGGTGCTAGCAAACACTGAAACGGAACAGACCATCAAACTGAATAACTTGGACTATACAGGATGTTTCATAAGTAAAAATAAAATTTTAAAACTCTTAAGGGGGTTGTTTAGACCGTCAAACTGAACAACTTTCTCTATGGGACCAACATCGGGATCGCAAAAAAAAAATCTGATATCCCATACATATTTTAGCTCTAGTCGATTTGTAGAGTATGAAACATCTTTTTGTTTTCGCGATTTCGATATTGGTCCCATAGTGAAAGTTGTTCAGTTTCATGGTCTAAACCACCCCCTTAAATGTTTATTTGTTTTGTAACACCTTGTAGAGCCACCTTCAGGAAACGTAAAAAAAAATCTGATGTTTCATACATTTGAGTCGAGTAGGTACAGCCGTTTTGTATTTGCGTTTCTTGAGGGTGGCTCAATAGTGAATGATGTTCAGTTTGATAGTCTGAATTCACCGTTTGAGTATTTACCAGGTTGTCACTTACACCCTATATAAGTTTCGAAATCTCAATAAGTATAAATCAAGTCGTGCTTTATTTGCGTGAGCTGACCTCATGGTTGGATGAACGTGAAAATAATGTACTACAAAAATATTTGTCAGCAATATATCTAAATAAAAGTCAGTGACACGATATATCTAGCTTTATAGTTTTTAGTGTTCCAGTTTTCGAAGTCGTGGGCAAAAGCTAGTGTAAAATAAATGTGTTGTAAATGCAACATGTTTATAAATATAGGGTATTGTTTACAATGTTTTAGTTTTGAAATCACGTAAACCAGCATGTTGACCATTAAGTTACCGTACCTATTGTGCTGCCGTCAATCGTATTTTTTTATTTCTAAACTATTAAACAATATTTCCAAAAAAACAAAAAAATCAAATTGTAGTCCTGATTGGCTTTTAATTTATCCAAACATTACGATTGTTTTATGTTTGTATATTATTGTTACAACCACCAAGAGTAGCCACTTTTGGCGGTGTTACAGATAATAACTACAAACATTATAAAAACAAATCCGCAGTGACCCGATAAATTGAAAATCACCAATGACTACAATGCGGCATTTTTTTTTAAATGTTGTTTAATTTTTAAGAAATTAAAAAAATACATGATTAATGGCAGCACAATAGGCTCTTTGCCCCTTTTAGTAGCGCCACCAATCCGTATTGGGCCCGGATAGTGGTGTATACCCTATTCCCTCCCAACATTATACGTGATAAAAAGCTTTTGCCCTGCAGTGGGATCCTAGAGGCTTTAACAACAACAGTTTTGAAATCGGTTTTACTTATTTTTAGTTTATATAAACAAATATCTGTATATCTATGTTTGTATAGGTATAGAATACGAGTAAAGCCGTTGATGGACGCAGTAATCGATTTAGGATTTGTAATAATGAAGTCTATTCCACTATCTATTGTATAATGATTGGATAGCGAATAGGTACCTAGTATTGTTAGTGTTGTGGTGAAACCTAATTTGAGATTACGTGTCGTACATAATTATAGGTACATCTCATGTACTTGCAATATAAATTCAATAAAAATTCAAACAGCATTTATAATATTAGAGAAAAAATTTGGTTATCCAAGCCATTGGTCCAGTGGGGCGGTATTGAGTTATGACTCGATTCTGAAACTAGAACAGTTAGTTGCTTGATTGGAAAATAAATAAATGTTCAATAGAGTACCAATCATTAAAAAAATTAGTTAAAATTACAAAATTGTTAACTTTACTTAGATTCTTTATTGTGCACAATAATCAACTTCTTCTTCTTCTTCTTCTTTGCAATTTCCCGCTTTATGCAGGGTCGGCTCTTCTAATCATGCGGCGCCAGGACAATCTGTCCTGGGTTGTCGGGTCGGGCAGGTTCTCCGCTAGTGTTAGCTTTGTCATGCTGGTCCACCAGGTGGCAGGAGGGCGTCCTCTACCTCTTTTATCTTCAGGCAGACCTAGAGCCTTTTGTACCACATGTTCCTCGTCTCTTCGCATCACGTGGCCGTACCTGAGGCGGCTCTTGGTAAGAAAAACAACATATTTATCAAAAATATAATATACAAAGGCGATCATAACTCTTAAAGAGTTTTCTTCCAGCAAACCGTTGAGTGAGAGGAAAACTAATATAGAGTGGGTAAAATCAGAGTGCACGCAAATAAAGTTCTACTTAAGGCTAGCCGCACTACGAGATAAAAAGCGTGATATCATGCTTGTTATCTCGTTCGTTTGCGCACAAATAGAAAGAGAGCTGAGGCGCGATAGCCCAATATCTCGCTGTCATGCTACAGTTGCTGATGTGACTTCAAGAGTCCGTGCGAGACGATTAGCAGCAAAATTCGCCTCTTCTGGACAAGTCCTTAGACATGGGTTGAGTAGAGGCCAATTACTTAGATATATTCTTGACATAATATTTCAGAGAGCTCTAACTATATTGCTGTAGACACACTTGATGACTGAATGTATCACGCGATGCCTCTGTGTTCATTAAAACCTTTGATGTGATTGTTTTGACTGGCACGTTCATTTTGAGACTTGATCATAAACATATATGAACAGCTTACGAAAATATACCTTATTGGGTTAGTATTCAGTTTGTGATGGTTTTTTTTTTTTTTTTACTATAGATGGGTTTGCTCTTGACCTCAATCTCGGTAATTGTGAAGATGTGGTATGGTAGATAGATTAATTTTGTGGTATTGTGAATTAGAAATGGGTATATTATTTTCGTTATTCAGAGATTTTGAATCACCTTATATGTTCAGACAAATGGTTGATTAGGATTGAATGCTGAAGAAAAAACTCCTAAATGTGAATCCTTAATTTTTTTATTTGAAGTTTGTAGCTCAAAACGTAAACCATATTAATCCGTATTGTTTTGACGCAAATTCCTGTTTTTAGGGTTTTCTGTTTTCACCCTTTGGGTACGGAACCATAAATTACTAAGCCTATACGTTGTCGGTTCGTTCGTCCGTCCGTATGTTTGTCATACCTATTTAGGGCTGTAACTTTACAACCAGCTAGACATTTTAAATTTTCACAGAATATGCGTTATTAAGGCCGATTTACAATAAAAATGTCTAAAAGATAAAAATTAAGGGGGATACTCATAAAAGAAACCAGTTTTAGCAACGTTTTTTCTTTTCGCTCTATCTTTAAAACGGTCGTATACATACAAGCGACAAACTTGGTATAACACATCACGCAAACTCTACAGTATAACAACAAAATAATAATAAAAACTAGCTAAATGTGAGTCGTTTCGCGCTAAAGGTCTCGGAGAAAACAAAACTTTTTTGTAAGTTAATATGTTGTGTGGTGATACGGAACTCTCGCTGCGCCCAACTCGCACTTGACCGGTTTTATTTTTTGGAAATGTCTTTCAAAGGTTAAGAAAATACAAAAAAATACGATAATGAGCAGCACATGAGCCTCACTGCCCATTTTTAATCAAAGTATTATTCCAATCAAGATTCAGAGTAATATTGCTAAACCTTTTAGATTTCTTCAACAAAATTCAATTGCTGATATAATTCTCTGATTAGATATCAAATATTCAGTTTTTATATTTAATTTGAAATATTTACGTATGAAACGATGAATTTATTTATTTGTTTGCAACATTTGTTTTTCAAGGTCTAAATGTTGGTCATGAGAGTCCCCAAGAAAGCATCTGCCCCAGTGACTAGGTGGGTTTGCAGTTTTGTATGGAACAGCTGTTTTTTGTAATTTAGATGTTGGGTCATTGTCATATAGTACCAAAAAATTGTTCAAGACACGTAAATTCCTAAATAATGCTTTAATTTAATTTCTTTTTGCAGAAAGAATCAACAATTATATTATACTTTTTATCCAAGCAAATCTTTTTAATGAATTAATTCGATAAACTGAGTTTTTGCTGTTTTTTAACCGACTTCAACAAAAGGAGGAGGTTCTCAATTCGACCCGTATGTTTTTTTTTTTTTTTTTTTTGTATGTTTGTTACGCGATTGCACCGCCAATTGTGAATTGATTTTGATGATTCTTATTTTGTTTGGTAGGTCATAATTCCGAGGTGGTCCCACGAAATTGATTCGCTTCTTGAAAAAATCTACAAAATAACAAATATGTACACAGATCACGGACTTGAAAAAAATACGGACGTAATGTTACACTAGAAAGATGTGAAGTATAAACGCGTATGAGATAGCGATAGTCATAAAATCCAATACAATTTGTATGAAGCTAGATGTCTGCCTCCGGAGTCAGACAGCCGTCGTCAAACAAAAAAGTGGTTACGTCGATAAGGACAGCAATAAGTAGCGATCTCCTTTTTTAACTAGAACGAATTTGCTGTGTGCATCTCTTCCTGAGTGAGTATGACACGACACGTGCGTCTTTCTAGTACTTACCTTCTTTTTCTACGACGCAAACACAATATAATACATGGGTGCTTCACTTATATAATAAAAGGATATTACGTCCGTCTTTTTTTCAGGTCCGTGACACAGATGACATTTTTGTTTGTCGATTCTCTTCAGGAGTGCGATTTTTAAACATCACACGTTCAAGTCAGCGGTAGAAAATGTCAAAATTACTATGGAGATTATGCATATTTCGTCTTTCGACTGCTAATTCGAACGTGTGATGTTCAAAAATCGCACTCCAGCAATGTTTTGATGGGGACTGTCAAACTATGTTTTTTTTTACTGTCATAACCAAGAATCTTTATATGCCTATATATTTAAAACTTCTTGGTCATACTGTTGTGTTTAAACGTATAATAACTTTATGGTTTAAACTTCATGGATATAGGAGGTACCGAAACACATAGGTTTAATTTGTTCATGGCGGTCGGAAATGTTCGTCGTTTTAAGGGTTCCGTAGTCAAACAAGGAATCCTTATACTTTCGTCCATTCTGTCTGTCTGTCTGTATGCCCCGCCTCAATAACTCGCTCATTTTTGCATCTATTGAATCTAAATATGGCATAAAGACAGATAACAGTAACCCAAAAACAGAAATGTTGTACGAAACATGGGTTGGATTTTTTTAAATCGAGTGAGGTGTAGAGCGTACACCGTATCCTTTGCATTGAAGTACTTATAACTGCTTAGTCGAACTAATGTATTTCACCTAGATTTCAACACTAAAAAGTTTAAAATAAAAAAATATTAACAAAAAATTAAAACCGACTTCAAAACTAAAAAGGTAAAAATAATAATATTGCAGTCGTCGACTTTTGCATTCGAATCTATAAGAACATTAATTAGTTTTATTGGAGTCGGTGTCAAGCCAAGCCAAGCCAAAAAATTACTGCAAGCCCAGTTGCGAATCGTACCGGCTTGACACCGAGTCCGATAAGACAAATTAATGTTCTTATAGATTCGAATGCAAAAGTCAACGACTGCAATATTATTATTTTTACCTTTTTAGTTTTGAAGTCGGTTTTAATTTTTTGTTAATATTTTTTTTTATACTCAAAAGTCCGTTTCGGTGGTCTGTTCAAAACGGATGTATGCAAGTTCACAATGCAAAAAGTAAATGTAAACTGCACTTAATTTTCTCCCTGTTCAGCTTAATTAGTTCTCTCAATCCTCAAAAATCATGTGCTATTGGTATGAATCCTAAAAGTGGGTCGGTTTTTTATTTAAAAACGATTGTCACATGTTTCACAAGTAGTGTGTCTTTTCGGTGGTCCATATTTATATCCAAACATTGCAACATTTTTAAACGTTTCCCGAAAACAAATAGTTCCTTTCTAAGGAAAGCCATGAATATCCCTTGATGCACCCCTGATCCACATTTCATCAAAAAAGAGCAAAATCTTTTTCGTTTACCCAAAAATACTTTTATGTCAAACCTCATACCGTCTTTCCGGTTACTACATTAAATTTGTAAGTATTATTGAATAAGTGATATGGTAGCACCAATACAGAGTGTAAATTCAAATGCGTAACATCTATACGTTGAAATCGTGAAAAAATATCTGCTGTTCCATAGATAACATCAATGGCGACCCGACCCAAATGTATGAAACAGCAGATTTTATTTTCGTTGGCACCCTGTATTATTATGTTGGTTTTATATTTTGGTTATGAAGAGCACTAAATATTTCAGGATTCTAAACGCTATCAAAAGCCTTGGAAAAATCAACAAATGCCTAGTAAGGGTTTGTTAAATATTCGTTTGATTTTTTTATTATTTGGTTTACTTTAGGATTATTATGTACACATTGTCGGTGGTGAAAAATAGTGAACGAAAATAGTGAACTGTTCTCGAGGTTGATGTTTAACCCTTTTATTCTTTATTCGGTAACTTTTATACACGTTTTGTAGATGTGTGAAATTAAACTAAATTGGTCTATAATTACTTCTGGCTTCTAGCTACAGAACACTGAAAAACATAAATAAATAAAAACAGGTAACTCTTAACCGAGAATTGTGAATTTGTCACGTTTATTCGTGTCTGTAAATCAATAAACTAAGTTTTATTCTTGCACAAGAAACAGCTCATAAAATACAGACACTTACAAAATTTAAGTTAAGATAAAATTATCAAATTAATTTATTGAATATTGGTCTTAAAAACTTCATAGCAACTGTAGATCTTAATATTGGCTACGCAACGGTATGTGTCGCAAGTAGAAGTGACTTCAACTTATAAAGTCGATGCACATAAAACATACTTTTTCAATGTGTTCAAAGGAAAGCCTTTGAGATGAAACATTTGTGTTCAAAGTTGAACACAGGTTTCATCAAATTTTTCTATGAAGTACGAAATATATTTCGTACTGGTACTGTCAACGCCCGGTAAGCCTGCTTCTCTCCTGTCAAGAAGTACGTGTTTCTTTATGTATATTTCGTAGCAAATAAAGCTGAGATGTTGAAGATCATTGCTATATTTTTCATTAATTTGTGTGTCTTTCAAATCACGAGAAGATAGCTTCTAAAAACCAGCAAAATATGGGCCGGCCCTGCGTTTACGTAGTAAGAGCCTCCTAAAATAAAAAATTGTATCAAAGAGATAAGAACTACAATTTTAAATTACGTTTATATGGATGGGTCAAGTGGTAAGTCTGGTTTTTATATAACCTGGTGTAGATTTTGTCAAATAATGATGAAGTGCTTCGAAGATGAACCCCTCCAAACCAATAAGTGCATATAATATAGAGTTATTCATTACAGAAGAAGAATTTTCTTTCAAAGTTCATCATTCATCAAACATCGGCATTAATCTGTAGCATGAAAACGTCACTACAATTTTCGAAGCTGTCTGAAGCTCCTATACAGGGAGTCAAATTAAATGCGTTACATAATATGAAAGGGGGTGCTTAAGAACATCAAACTGAAAAACTTTCACAATGGAACCAAAACCAGAATCGAGAACCAAATCACCTGTTTCAAAGAAAACGTCAGTGCCTAGTCAAGCTGTATTGAACAACTATGTTTTTATCGCGATTTTGTTGTAGCTTCATAGTGAAAATGGTTCAGTTTGATGGTCTGAAGCACTCCGTTCAATATGTAATGCATTCAAGTATAGGTACACCCTGTATATAAGAATGATTAGTATCAAGGGTATGTTAGTCACGATAATTCAGTGCCATGATAAGTATATTAAATCCACAATCATAAAGACTTGAAAGGAAAAATACAAATTTACTAAATATTATTATTTAGACAAACGTTAAAGATGGATAGTATAGTAGACCGTGGTATCACTATCGGAGCTATATTTACGATATTGTATCTTGTGTATCGAAAATTGAACAACACTTACAAATACTGGGAAATAAAGGGCATTAAAGGACCCAAACCAAAATGGTTTATTGGAAATTTTGAAAGATGGTTTCGGAAACAGGATATGGCACGCACTATAATATCAAAGTTTTATAACGACTATCCCAATGAAAAACTTATTGGAATATATCAAGGACTATCTCCTACATTAATTATCAAAGATCCAGAGTTAATTCAAAGAGTGCTAATAAAAGATTTCGGTACATTTGTAAATCGTGGGATCAGCACAACTGCAAATGATCCATTAAACAAAATACTTTTCTTACAAGTTGGAAATGATTGGAGAATATTACGACAAAGGCTGAGTCCGCTATTTACACCTAGGAAACTGAAGCAGATGATACCGATTATGAGCAACTGCGTTAAAGAGTACATTGCCTACGTAGATAAATCGGTCAATAGCAATAATACCCAGGAGCTGTGTAACCTCAACATGAAGTTTACACTAAAAACTATAACTTCTATAGCATTCGGTTTAGAAATCGATATTTTTGCAGATAAAGAGAGCATTATTCTTACGAATGGCTAAAATTTTCTTTCAAGTAACCAATAGGAAGGTTTTTGTTACTGCACTTAGCATAATTTTTCCTCGATTTACCTATTTTTTGCGGCTAAATCTAACTAGAACAGACGAAACGAAATTTTTTACTGAACTCGTACAAAAGATTGTAAAAGAAAGAGAAGGGAAACCGAAAAAGCGACATGATTTAATGGACTGTATGATTGAACTTAAAGAAGAAGGTACAATTGTGAAAGAAATCGAAGGCGACGTTTGTGAACTAGAGATTAATGATGAAATAATTGTGGGAGAAGCAATGGAATTCTATGGAGCTAGTTTTGAACCTATTTCAGGTACCCTTGCTTTCTTATTCCACGAGTTAGCCCTTAATCCTAAAATTCAAGATAGGTGCTACGATGAAATCAAAGAGGCTATGGAAAAAACAAAAGGTCAAATAACCTATGATATAATTCAGAAGCTTCAGTACATTGAAATGGTATTCGATGAGACCCTCAGGAAGTATCCAGCATCTGGTTTGCTACACAGAGTAAGTGAAGGTGAATACAAGTTCCCGGGACTAACGATTGAAAAGGATATGAAGATTATAATACCAGTAACAGCTATACACAAAGATCCTAAATATTATCCTGATCCAGAAAAATTTGATCCAGAGAGATTTTCACCAGATAATAGAGCGAATATACGCGATTGCACGTATCTCCCATTTGGCGATGGACCAAGGAATTGTATTGGTGATGTATTTCTTTTAACTCTCCTCAGGTATCTTATTTGGTGTTTGTTCTAATAAACTGAACTGAATTTTAATGAAAACAGTATGACCTATTAATTAATACAACCACTGGGTTACCAATCGTAGTTCCGAATTAGTTGTTTCCAAATGTTAAGTCCGAAAACCTTTATTTACCCGAAATATTAATCGCTATATTTTCAATAGCCAGTTTTTAGGGTTCCGTAGTTAAACAAGAAACCCTTACACTTCCGTTTTCTTTCTGTCTATCTGTCACTGTATGCACCTATTATTGAATCGCAATTTGGCACGAAGTCAGATAACAGGAACCCAAAAACAGATTTTTTTTTTCGTCCATACAACGAAAAGGATGTTGAAAAAAATAGTTTTTTCTGCTAAATCGAGTGAGCTGTCGTTGGATAGGTCTTGCAAAATGCAACAAAAGAACCCATAATTTCAAGAAAGAAGTATTTAATTTGCAAGAATGTATGTTAACCTCTATCAGAAATTTTTTAGATTACCTACTAAAGAAAACCTCTCTTTGTGGTTCTCGCAAGGTTTTTAACGTTTCAGAATCTTTAACTTTTGTGCCGCATTCTAGGTAATAAGTGATTTTATTCTAACATTTTTGTCAATTATGCAGGTATGCGTTTTGCGAAGATACAGTCTATCTTAGGAATCGTTTATTTCTTAAACAAATTCCGAGTGGAGCCTTCGAGAAAAACTGTCAAGGAGATCAGATACGACATTCAAAAATCTGTGTTGACCAGCGTCGATGGAATTTGGTTGAATATCATACGAAGATAGACGGGATTGGGATATAAATTTATTAATATAAATAAATTAATATAAATTAGAATAAATAAATACTTTCATGTAGTTTCTGGAGATGTTATCTACCTATCTCCCTCACCATCAGCGGCTACTTGAATATATCCCACTAAAGAACAATCGCCGTCTCGGTGAGTTTGTAGCTATACATTGAAAATATTACGTTAATAAGGATCAGTAGGATCATTTTCAATGGTCTGGGTTGGTTCGTAAGATGCCTTCAGGACTCTTCAACTTCTCTGAATCTGAACCACACAATGTCCCTAAGTCACTGCATCCGACCTTGCTTCTGATCTTAACAGTACTACCCCAACAGCACAAATGTCTACAAAATATCGAATAGACATCTTTAAAAATCTAATAGATATCTACAACATATCTAATAGATATTATCTACAAAATTTCTAATAGATATCTACAAAATATCTAATAGATATCTACAAAACATCTAATAGATATCTACAAAATTTCTAATAGATATCTACAAAATACCATTAAGATATCTAGTAGATATTATTCTGTGCTGTATTGGTAGTGTAGTATAATTATTATATGTGGTAACGGTATCCCATTCCATTAAATTCAGGAAGGTAGATGATGAGGTGCATCTGTTCTGCATTTCGTGTTAGGACTTAAATGTAATTTTTAGTATTTCTCAGTATTTAATTGATATGACGTTTTGTAACATTTCTTAAATAATTAGTATACTTCGTTTTTTAATTCATTATAACGAACGTCAGTGTTTTTTTATGTGAATAAAGTTATAAATGCAATTGATTTTATTTGTTTAATTATATTTTCAAAAATAATTAAAACTTTTCCTAGTATAGCTGCAATTGTATCAATTTCTATGCGACTCGTAATGGAACTTTTCTAAAGGATGACATTGCAATAAATGCAAAGACTTATCAAAACCACTACACAATAATAAAATGTTAAATTACATTCTATCAATTAAGTGTTTCATAAAGGATCCACTAGAGAGGACTATCTACGTCAACTACGTATACATTTGACAACGCGAAATAACAATGTAGAAAATGATTGATGATTTAATTTTCATTTAAAAACTAGAATAATAACTTGCTCACGACTGAATTCCCGGGGTAAAGGGTAGTAAGAGACGTACAAAACAAACTGACAACAATACAGATTTGTGACTTCTTGAAATAAGAATTGATCTTTGGTCAAGTGGCCGTAACATGCTCTGCTAGGATTCGTTCGAGCCTAATAATAACAATAAATCAGTAATTTCATACCAGAGTCTGAATCAGTCAGAGTTTCAAGGTAACAAAAAGATAAATCAAATAGGAAAAATTATCTAAATCTTATATTTTTGTTAACTGTTCTGAAAAAACGGTTATCAGGTTAATATTATTAGGATGTTATTAGGTCATTATTTGTATAGATTCTGTGAACGCAGCTGTTTACTTGTATTGTTTACATGGTGACCATAGATGAACATAAGTGCGTTCACACACGATGACGCACTGACGCAGCGGCAGATGTCAGTCCATAGAACCACACCCGGTGCGTTAATGCGTCACCGTGTGTGCTTCTACGTGCGGTTTCATACAACTCCTTGCTTTGTTAATGACGGACTGACGTCTGCCGCTGCGTCAATCGTGTGTGAACGCACTTATGTTCATCTATTGTCACCACGTAAATACAAGAAACAATACAAGTAAATAGTTGTGTTCACAGAATCTATACAAATAATGATAACAATGAATTTAATCAAATGTTTGGATTATCAAGAATGTTATCAAGAGGCGAATGTTTTAGTTTAGAGTCTTAAAAACTTTGTGTTAAGAATTATTTTTGTATGCTTTATCTGTGAGACATAGACCTAAACCATGAGCTGTATCAGTTCATCTATATGAAGAAATAGAAACAGTTGTGCGAATCAGACTTGTGCTTCGTCTGAAAACTAAGAATACCCACGTTCCACTAATAGGAACCAAACTCTGCCCAGTATGACGGGGAGTGCGCCTGTCGCCAGTTATAATGTTCAGCACGTATCACATATGCCTAGAAATTGAAGCACGTAGGATTCCATAAACTTTTTTCCTTCACTAAAAAGCTAGGAGTGTGGTATTTCGAATCTTTAATAAATTATGAAAAATTCATTAGTCTGACGGGTATCGAACCACCGCCTCCTGCATAGCAGGCGTGGTTACTCGGCAATTACGTCATAGTTTACCTGAAATGTTTTAAGTTACATTTAATTTTTATATTTGTGTTTTACCCATATTTTAACACAAAATTATTTCAAGTTTTTTTTTCTTTAATTAATTTATTTTTTAGTTTAGTTTTCTTTTCTTTCGTTTTTTTTTCTTTAAGTATTCAGATTTAAGATTACTAACAAGGCTAACTATACTAACAGATACAATCACAGTTTTATACTATTACAATAGGCATGTGCCAACTCACTTGTATAACCACGGCATTCAATTGGGCAATTGTTACAAAATTTATAATCATCTAGTATTTACATGCAAGCATTACTAAAATAAAATAAAAAAATAGCTTGAAATACAATTAATTGACAACTTAAACTGTCACCATTCACCAACACAATTACGTAGAATAATTAAAATATACAATTTGGTAAATACAACATTAATTAATCTTAACTATTATAAAACCGTAAAATCATGAGGAATAAAAAAGTTGCGGTTCACTTCATATAAACTTAAATAACACTCGATAGCGCGATTTAAATGACGTGCAGCGCCATCTATTGATAAGTTTGTTTGTTTGTTTGTTCGCGCATCAAGCAAAAACTACTGAACCGATTTTGATGAAACTTTTTTGTTTGATAGCTTAAGATCTGACTTAAAATCTGGAGTATAATTTGTGCGGACGAAGTCGCGGGAAAACACTAGTATTGAATAAACGTTTAAATAATTGAACATGTATTAGGAATTTGGGCTTTCCTAGAGGGAGGCCTGTGCTCTGCAGTAGGACGTATATAGGCTGATGATGATTAAGAATTTGAAAATTTGTAACTACACAAAATTAATACTGAATAATTATCATAACCGAACATAATTACAAAAGAAAATTAAGGTACTTATTTGAAATAAACAAGATCGTGGAAATAAAAAATACAATTACAAAATTATTGATACAATTTATACAAATAGAACTCAACCTTAATTTCTCTCCAAACCAGTTGACGAAATATTTTCGTATCTGAAAGAATATTATTGTTTTATCTAACCTGATCTTGATTATATAAATTACCCTATCAAATCAATTAGTTAACAGGTTATAGAGTTATTATAGTTATTTCCTTTCATATTACATCGTTCATCAAACAGTACACACCACCGGCAGTTATCTGTTACGGTTAGATGATAACGTCAATGCAATTTTCTTATCAGCCGGTAGCGAAGTATATAAGAAAAACAGGTATCAAGGCAAGCCAGTCGAGACGACTCAGTTCTACATTCAATATGTTTTCAAAGTTTCTTTAAGTCTCATTGATAATGAAATTCGAGTGGTAAAAATAAAGACTTACTAAATATTTCAAGAGTTAGAAGCATTACAAAAAATGGATAGCGTCGTTGATTTAGCTATCATAATAGGAGCTATATCCTTGATATTGTATCTTGTGTATAGAAAATTGAACACCACTTACAAATACTGGGAAAGAAAGGGCATCAAAGGACCCAAACCAAAATGGTTTCTCGGAAATGTTGAAAGAGTGTTTTGGAAACAGGACTCTGTACACACTATAACCGCAAAATTTTACGAAGACTATTCAAATGAGAAGTTTATTGGAATATATCAAGGACTAGCTCCATCGTTAGTCATTACGGATCCAGATATAATCAAACAAGTACTCATAAAGGACTTCAGTATGTTCGTAAATCGTGGAGTCAGATTACCTGCAAATGAACCATTGAAAGACATACTTTTCTTTCAAGTTGGAAGTGACTGGAGGATGCTAAGACAAAGACTCACTCCGCTATTTACTTCAGGGAAACTAAAGCAAATGCTACCAATTTTAAACAACTGTATCAAAGAGTACATCAACTATATAGACAAATTGGTCATTAGTAATTATAATCAAGAAATGCGCAACCTCAACATGAAGTTCACACTGAAGACTATAACTTCTGTAGCATTCGGTTTAGAAATTGATACATTTACAGATGAAAAGAACATTTTTATACAGATGGCAAACAGACTTTTTAAACCTAGCAATAAGAAGGTTTATATAAATGCGCTTAACACAATTTTTCCTAGATTCACCGATTTCCTGCGTCTGAGACTAACTAGCACAGAAGTAACGCAATTTTTCACTGAACTCATACGAAAGATTGTTAAAGAAAGAGAAGGTAAACCAAAAGTGCGGAAAGATTTTATAGACTGCATGATTGAGCTCAAAGAACAAGGTGCAGTTTGGAAAGACAATGATGGTGACGTGCACGAACTAGAGATGAGTGATAAAATAATGATGGGAGAAGCTATAGAATTCTACGCAGCTGGGTTTGCTACTACCTCTGGCACTTTAGCATACATATTTCACGAGTTAGCTCTCAACCCTGAAATTCAAAATCGTTGCTACGATGACATCAAACAGGTTATGGAAAAAACAAATGGTCAAATAACCTTTGACACAGTTCATGATCTTCAGTACATTGGAATGGTGTTTGATGAAACCCTCAGGAAGTATCCTGTAGCTGGTGTTCTGTTTAGAGAAAGTAACAGTGAATATAAGTTCTCAGGGCTGACGATTGATAAGGGAACGAAGATCATAATACCAGTAACCGCTATACACAAAGATCCTAATTATTTTCCTGATCCAGAAAAATTTGACCCCGAAAGATTTTCACCAGATAATAGGGCAAATATACGCGATTGCACGTATCTCCCGTTTGGTGATGGACCAAGGAATTGTATTGGTGAGGATTTCTTTCTATATATTAATTTTTGTTCTTTAAGTACCTAATTTAATTCATATTTTATCACAAATTCGTCAATTGCAGGTCTGCGTTTTGCGAAGACACAGTCTATCTTAGGAATAGTTTATTTTTTGCACAAATTCCGAGTGGAGCCTTCGGAGAGAACAGTGAAGGAGATCAGGTACGACCCTCAGCAAGCCGTGTTGACCACCGTCGATGGAATTTGGTTGAATATCGTACGAAGATAGAAAATATTCATGTTTTTTTATTTACTTATATTTTAGACTATTTTGAATCACATTAAAAGGATTTCTTATGATGATGAAGAATTGATTCGATTGATTCTTAACTACATCAACCGCTTTTTGCTTACACAGGATACATTTGAATACATTTAAATACTTTATACAGGGTGTAAAATAAAATCAGGAAGAAACATTTGGTTCGAGTACCTACTACCTGAGTAGTTAACGTTTACTATGGAACGGTAGATTTTTTTTTACTTTTTTATAGGTTGATCCTTTAGTCGTGAATGTTGTTCAATTGGATAGTCTGAAGTACCCCTTTCATTATGTAAATCCATCAAACCGAACAACAACATTCATTATGGAGGCAATATCAAATCACGAAAAAAAATTGCTATTTTAGCAGACAGGACAGGACGAAATTATAAAGGTTCCATTTTCTGACATTTCGCTGCGGAACTCTAAAAAACATCAATGACAAACCAAAACAGGTAATTCTGAATTTGTCACGATTTATCTATAAAATAATTTCTAAGTGGCAGATAAAAACACTCATCAAAAATATAAAGTATTTAGATAAGAAAACTACATACTTAAATACGAGTAGATACATAAAAATCTATGTTCTTTGTTTGTTTTTATCATTCGTCCGTTTCTATAATGCATTCCAAATAAGGACGACGATTTTTCCGATTCCTATTTAGCTTTCTGGCCATTTCTGATTAGTAAATATAATTTATTTATCAGAAAAATGTACGGACAGCATCAGAGAAATCGGACCCCTGCGCTTACACAGATTAAGATAGATAGGTCAGGTTTCTCTGATGCTGACTGTACATCCAATATATCTTTGACGTTGTTACTAAAGCTGTTCTTTATTTATCTTCAGCAATAATACTATAAAATTAATCCTACTACTTAATACAATACCTAACCTAATCTAAACAATACAATAATTATAAACTAAACTACCTATTTTGTGTTCTATGAATAAGTGAGAGTCATCATCAGCCTATATACGTCCCACTGCAGGGCACAGGCCTACCCTCTACGAACATGTTTGGGCGTTAGTCCACCACGCGTGCCCAAAGCGGATTGGTTGACTTCAAATATGCATCAGAATTTCTTCTTCTGTATATGCAGGTTTCCTCGCGATGTTTTCCTTCACCGTTAGAGAGCAGTCGGTAATACGTACATAAGTTAGAAAAACTCATTGGTACGAGGCATGTTGTCCGTGCGGATTCGAACCCGGACCTCATGATTGAGAGTCCATACCTCTCCGCAACGCGCCACCGAGCTCCTTCGAATACGAGAAAGCGAGAAAAATATAGTGAGAGTAAGTTTTTAAATCTCTGTTTCTTTGATTCATAAAAATGGCCTTAAATTTTCGTTGCTATTTGGAATGGACCTATAGTCCGGTTGGAATGAAACTTTAAGAATCTGACAAAAAAAATCTGTAAGAAAAACGCCGCTTTGGAACGCATGCCGGGCACAACCTATCGTATAATGCAATAAAATTAATATCTTTTTAGGGATGTCGGTTGCTAAGTCATGTTTTAACCTCCACGTGTGGCCCACATACTTTTGTTCTCTTTGGATGAGTCCAGAGGAAACAGCAGTGGGTGTTGGCCGGTACATCCTGAGCGTTTTTCAGCGAATATACTCCAAACTTAAAATCATTTAGCGAATAATCTGACATGGGGCGTGAACAATTCTCCACGTGTCCACCTGATTATCAGAGGGCACAGTGAAGTGAAGGTACAATTTATACTAGATTTCCGTACAACCACATTTAATTTAATCAACATAACTTCAACTGGGTGGTCTTAAAAAGGCATATTTTCTATCAATATCAATAATCATACCAAACTTAGAAATAAAAAGTGATCAAATTATTAGTGATGGTTGAGACCATCAAACTGAACAACTTTCACTATGGGACCAATATCGAAATCGCGAAAAAAATACAATATGTTCTATAATCTACAAATCGACTAGAGCTTAAATTGTATGGGGTATCCGTTTTTTTTTTTCGCGATTTCGATGTTGGTCCCATAGAGAAAGAAGTTCAGTTTGACGGTCTAAACAACCCCCTTAAGAATTTTAAAAATGTATTCTTACTTATGTAACACCCTGTATAGGAACATAAAAAATATTAGTATCAAGGTACACCATCCAAGACAATTTATAGCCACGATAAACATATTAAATCCATATTAATAAAAAAACTGACTGACATAAATGCAAACATAGGTACTACATATTTTTAGAGAAGCATTGAATATGGATAATATCGTTGATAATGCTATCATAATAGGAGTTATATCTACATTATTGTATTATACATATCGGAAATTAAACAACACTTACAAATACTGGGAAAGAAAGGGAATCAAAGGCCCCAAACCAAAATGGTTTCTTGGAAATTTAGAAAGAGTGTTTCGGAAAAAAGATTCGGTACATACTATAACAGCAAAGTTTTACGATGACTATCCAAATGAGAAATTTATTGGAATATATAAAGGATTAGCTCCAACATTAATCATCACTGATCCAGAGTTAATTCAACGAGTGCTCATAAAAGACTTCAGTATGTTCATGAATCATGGAGTCAGAGTTACTGCAAATGATCCAATGAACAAAATACTTTTCATACAAGTTGGAAACAATTGGAGGATGTTGAGACAAAGACTAACTCCGCTTTTTACATCAGGAAAACTGAAGCAGATGATACCAATTTTAAGCGACTCGGTGAAAGAGTACATAAACTATGTAGACAAACTGATCGATGATAATAATACTCATGAAATGCGCAGCCTCAACATGAAATTTACACTGAAAACTATAGTGTCCATAGCATTTGGTTTAGAAATCGATACATTTTCAGATAAAGATAGTATATTCATACAGATGGCTAACAAGTTTTTTGAAGCAAGCACCATAAAGGCTTTTGTTATTGCCTTACTAACAATTTTTCCTAGATTCACAGATTTTCTGCGTTTGAAGTATTCTAACAATGAGGTAACACATTTTTTTACTGAACTCATACAAAAGATTGTCAAAGAAAGGGAAGGGAAACCAAAAGTACGGCAAGATTTTATGGACTTTATGATTGAGCTTAAAGAACAAGGTACAGTTGAGAAAGAAATAGAAAGTAACGTGTACAAACTAGAGATAAATGATGAAATAATTATTGCAGAAGCAATGGAATTCTATGCAGCTGGTTTTTCAACTACTTCAGGGACTTTGGCGTTCTTGTTTCACGAATTAGCACAAAACCCTAAAATTCAAGAGCGTTGCTACGTTGAAATCAAAAAGGCTATGGAAAAAACGAATGGTCAAATAACTTACGATACAATTCAGGATCTTTATTACATTGATATGGTATTCGATGAAACCCTCAGAAAGTATCCTGTATCTGGTATCTTGTACAGAGAAAGTAACAGTGAATACAAGTTCCCGGGATTGACGATTGATAAAGGAATGAAGATCATAATACCAGTAATAGCTATACATAAAGATCCTAAGTATTTTCCAGACCCGGAAAAATTTGATCCTGAAAGGTTTTCACCCACTAATAGAGCGAATATACGCGATTGCACGTATCTCCCTTTTGGAGATGGACCAAGGAATTGTATTGGTGAGGTTTTCTTTGTACATAAATATTATATTAATTTTACATTTTTCAATTTTTTCTGGGAGCCGAGAGCGAGAAAGAAACGAAAAAGAAACTTGATCCTTGCCTCCAATAACTTTGGTAGTTGTAGCAATGTTTCTGACCACCCTGAAAGGGATTACAAGTAATTTTGTTAATTACACGACTTAGGCGCGATTCGACCAAAGGCGAGTAAATTTTATTCTTAGATTAAGTCGCCGGTTACTATAGAGTAAACTGATTTTGCGTTTTACCAACCATAATCCAAATGAAATCATTAAAAAAATTATAATGAAACGAAACCAAACCAAAAACGAAAACAAATAAAAACTGTATAACCTCACATTGCAATAAGTACGGATATAGCGACCTCTTTCTTTAGGTGAATTATAAATTCGTTCTTTTAGTACGGGGTGTGTAAGCACCAAAAGTAAAATTGTTCCTTGTATATTTACTCTTCTATAAATCTAAGTTTGGTCGAATCCGGCCTAATGAGCTAACGTTATTAATTTTATATCACTGTTATAAGAAACTACAATATAATTATAGTAGGTACGAAATAAAATGTGTCTCTCTATTCCATCCTTAGATTATTTATACAGGCTGAAATCGATATCATTAGCATCCTTTTAAACTAAGAGTCTACCCATCAAACTGAACAACTTTTACTATGGGAGCAAACCAATCGGAGGAAAAAAAAAATCTGCTGTCCCATACATTTGAGTCGTGTCGGCAGCGGCGGCGGGTGCAGTTTAGTATGTGACAGACACACCAAATGCATTGCTGTGAAAAGGTTCTACGGTGGGAAGTGGTTTAAATTGGTCGATGGTACATTAAAAACTAATAAAATATAAAGAACTTATCCTAAAATATGGTGCAAGTTTGAGCCACGCGACAGGGTAATCGAGATACTGGCAGCGTTTCCTCGCTGAACGGCTAAACTGATACGTTGAGCGAGGAAAGTGCCTTTGGATCTCCAGTCGAGTCTACCAGGCGCTTTGCAAGATCTTTAAAAAGCGCCTGGGCGCCGGGGCCACACGATTCAATGGTTTCCACAACGAATGCTACGAATTTTCATTGGGTGCCGCGGCCGATATTCTCTCGGCTCCTTGTATTTACTCTTGTATTTAACTCTTCTTGCCTTTCTATTCTAGGAAATATGATTCCATTGTAATCTAATTTTTGTATTAATTTTGTCGATTACAGGTATGCGTTTTGCAAAAACACAGTCTATCTTAGGAATAGTTTATTTCTTGCACAAATTCCGAGTGGAGCCTTCGGAGAGAACAGTGAAGAAGATCAGGTACGACCCCCAACAACACGTGTTGACCAGCGTCGACGGAATTTGGTTGAATATCATACGAAGATAGATAATAAAATAGATGTAAGTTGTGTTTTGACGAAGTGTGTTTTAGAATAATTATGTCTTTATTGTCATTATCACCAGCTTCTTTCAATCACTATACACCCCTTTATTTAATTATTAATAAATGTTTAACTAAGGAATATATTTTATTTTTGCTTTGGCAGGTTTGTTCTTATAGTAAAAGTTGTTCAGTTTGATGGGTAGAGTATGTGGTTAAAAATGTGAATTATACTTTTCCTTACACCTTGTACTTTAAGTTTCCTTTGAATCACATCAACCGAGATTTGAAATACTTTCTCATATGCTCTAACAAATGACGTTCCTGAGTGACAGAAAAAGATCAGATCTCATGTAAACTGTGATCTGAGGCTTTCTTATTTACTATTTTTCTCCTCGACGGAGGTGGAAAGCGACCAATTCGTTTCGCGCAGTGGGACGACAATTATTGACGCTTTCCGTCCGGAGAGGAGAAATAGTAGATTGCACACCAAGGACAGGAAAGTAAGAAAGGACTGAGACTCTGCAAACATGTGATCTGAGGCTTTCTTATTTACTGTCCGAGGTTAGTATACTATTTTTCTCCTCGACAGAGGTGGAAAGCGGCAACTTCATTTAGCGCAGTGGGACAGCAATTGACGCTTTCCGTCCGGAGGGGAGAAAAGTACATTAATATCGTTGTTCTACATAATTTATATGAACAACAGCCTGCATAAAAAGACTGTCTTTTATACATACTGTAGTTGGTAGTAGTATTTCTGACCACCCTAAGGGTTGAACTACACATGGCCGCACGCGATCGCACTTTTCCGTCGCTCCATCCTTTTCTGTCACTCAGGAACGTCATTTGCTAGAGCATATAAGATAGACGGAGCGCGATCGCGTTCCATCAAACTGAACAACTTTTTACTATGGGACCAACTAAGAAATTGCGAAAGAAAACGTATTTTATTACGCTTTTTTATTTATTTATTTATTTAACACTTTATTGCACACATAATATTACAGAAAAAAACAATATAAAGTATACATGTACAAAGGGCGTGCTTATCTCTAAAGAGATTTCTTCCAGCAAACCCGCAACAGAGACTTTTATCTTTTTTTCGGTGGAGTAGCTATTGAAATTGCAACGGTAGATTTTTTTTCGTAATTTCTATGTTGGTTTCATAGTAAAATTTGATCAGTTTGATGCTGTGAAATACCCCGATCGATATGTAACGCATTTAATTTAACACCCTGTATACTCAATGACTGGAGGAGTTGAGAGGGGTGTCAAACCTCGGCATCGGCACGCGCGCTTGTGACCTGTAGCCAGCTTCTCTGCAGAGTGGCGAGTCAACCCTGCGCGCAGTCACCGGGGTGAGTGTTCGAGAGTTGTTTTACTCATCTTGCTAGGGTACATCTCGCCCCAATACTAATTAAACAACCATAATACTTTTAAAGATGTCCTTAAGTCTTAAAATTAATAATTAATACAAAACCATAACTGATCATAATGCTGAATGGGAAGGGGTTAATTTTGTCTAAGCTTGTTTCCAAAATGTTTTCTATTTGTTTCATTTATAATAAACATACAGGGTCCAACTTAATATGTTTACACTTTTTTAAGGGGATGATCAGACCATAAAACTGAACAACTTTCTCTATGAGACCAATATCTAAATCAAGAAATGTGCTGTCCCATATATTTTGCTCGAATAGGTTTGCAGTTTTCTATGGAGCAGCTGATTTTTTTTTGCGATTTCGATGTTGGAGCCATAGAGAAAGTTATTCAGTTTGATGATCTGATCATCCCCTTAAAATTGTGTCAGCATATTAAGAAGGACCCTGTATATATCATCACCTGAATGTAAAAAATCTAGGAAGACGATTTTTAGGTATACCTATTTCTAATTGTCGTATCGATTTTAAACTGTGCAAAGTGTATGTAATTTGGATGACAATACAGGGTGTAAGGGACAGCCCTCCGCAGACTGAAACGGTGAACTCAGACCATCAAAATGAACAACTTTCACTATGGAGCCTACCTCAGGAAACGCGACAAAAAATCAGCTGTCCCATACATTTGAGTCGGGTAGGTACGGCGGTTTTGTATGGGACAGCTGATTTTTTTCCGCGTTTCTTGAAGTAGGCTTCATAGTGAAAGTTGTTCAGTTTGATGGTCTGAGTTCACCGTTTCAGTCTGCGGAGGGCTGTCCCTTACATCCTGTACAATAATTTGGGTCTCTTGATCTGATGATGGTAATATGATATAGTGGAACTCTTCAATGATTACTAGTAAAGACCTCGAGTTTGGGTTCATTTGTACTTTATAATGCGTTACTGACAAAAGCGTGTTTTTTTTTATCTTTCCTTAATTATTCTGTGGTAAATTAACCTTAAGGTGTTAGTTACATTGTTATGCCAAACCTAACCTAACCTACACTTTAAACATAAAGATATTAAATTTTTGAGGAATGACAGGCCTTAGCATCGACACGCGCTCTCGTGACCCTCTCCTGTGACCAGCAACTCTGTAGAGTAGCAAGTCTCCCCGCGCGCCAGGGTGAGTGGTTCTTTTTGCGGGGGTACATCTCACCCCGAAAACTAATAACACACCTACGACACATTTCTTGCTCATGACATTTTTTTTTAAAACTCCGTCCGTTTTGGGTCAGTCATTTTATGTGACATAAGAAGAGACAAGAATTACAAGAAATATCGTGTCGCTTCATACATTATGATTTAGACTCTAAATCATAATCTTAACACAAAAACACTTTAGTTTAAAATAAATATTATTTATGTTTTTATCGTTAAGTGATGAGTTAAAAATAAACCTTTGCGTTCGTAATCCTATTTAAGTATTATACCAGCAAAGTATACCCAACTATTAATCTGTAAGCGATAAGGTAATGTTTCCAACTCTCTTTATATTCATAAGTATTCAAGAGGTCAGTTTCAGGTACATTAAACTTTGCCTTTTCTTTGCTTCGACTCGATCGAAATGTAGAATATTTATTAATATAGGGGACATGGGTTCCCGTTGACTGGAGGCGGTTACCCTTAATACGCTGACGGGTTTTTAAGGGGATGATCAGACCATCAAATCAGACAAAAGAAGGACGATCAATACCGATTTTGGAGGAAAAGGGAAGATCTTCCACGGGCTAGTTGGAATGCCCGGGACCGCGGTCCAACAGTTCTTAGTTGGATGTTGTATATATGCAAAGTCTCTTGATAACTTCGATAGTGCGATTCAGGACTCGCCATATGATTGGTTGTTATTCGTAATGAGCTGTGATGCGTTGGACAGATCCATATTGTGATTGGCCGTCTTCTGTGTGACGTGCTAGGTCGCATGCGCTGACCTAAATAGATTTCTGTTTGTTTACATCGACTCGATCGATGTGTTCGGCATTGTTGCTTAGTCAGCTCTCTCGTAGCTCCGCTACACCGAACACCATGGTCGATTTTCGTGTTTCAATGCTTGTAAGGAGGTTTTGCATCCATTGGTTTGAAATCCATGGGCACTATTAAAAAAAACCCTGTAAGAACTACAAGTTTTGATACGCATCGAATATCAAAATTAGCCTCAAAGCAATCCGAATGTAAATACATATTTTCATTTTCAGTTAACCTATGCGTCTGCCTCACCCTTACCTGAAAAGGTTTCATTCGTAGTGTTGACGAAACATATTTCATATTTTTGACTGTAGGTACATACTTTGATGAAGCATGCCACCAATTTTGTCTATAAACTTTTTTATGAAACATATTGCCAATTATGTATTTATAAAGTCAAAACTGTTTATTTTTATTTATAGAGAAAAATGTTATTTATATAGAGTAACACAGTACAGTTTAATAACAGTGGACTGTATAGTGTAATAACATTCGCTTTTATAATTGTGTTATAAATTGTCATAATTTTTTTTGAAGACAACGTTGTTGACGTTGTGTTATTGTTGTGTAGTAGTTGTGTATTAATAGTGTTGTTTTTTGTTGAAAGACCTAGCTACCCATAGTACTGGAAATCCTAGTATGTAGAACTAGGCACTGTTTTCCAAACTGTATTTTAAGAAGCAAATAATTTTGTTTTTATGTTTTTTAAACACATTTATTTTTAATTTTTAATTCGACTGTCCTGCTTGGCCCCACACACTTGACTTCTTATCATTGGCACAAACTATATTACATGTGAACAATGGCTTAGAAGGAAACGCAGTATCAGCTAGTTCGAACGAATGCCCTCCCCCCTCCACTCCCCTTACTCCCCGCTCGCCTCAGTCTGTCGATGCACGTTGCAATATCAGTTTTTGCATGTCATAGGATGGACTATCCATCTTCTCTATTAGAAAATCGGTCCGTCTTTGCGGTGACATATTGCATATTAAACTGAATTTTGCTTTCGTTCTCAAAAGTTTACAATTTTAATCTGAACATCACACAAGAAACTAACCTGTACCACATCCTAGGTTAGTTTAGTTTTAAGTTCCTTTATTTGTAATTTTATGTTACTTATAATGTCAAATATAGTTATTTGTTATGCTAGGCTGCAAAGTTGCTTTTTGGCGCGAGTACTTGTATTGAAACCTGAGCAAGCGAAGGACTCTAGAATTGAACCACGAGCGAAGCGAGTGGTTCAAATAATATAATCGTGAGCTTAGCAAAGGGTTCAAAGGTACGAGACGCAGAATAACTTTGCAGCCGAGCGAAACACACAACTTTTCACCTCACAACAGTGAGGAAAAAAGTGAATTGCCAAAAAGAACATTTTAAAAAGTTTTTTTTTCGTGCTGGCCAGTGACATGAAATAGTTATTAAGCAATTTCAGTGGATTGGCGGTATAGAAAAATATTGAATAGACAGATTCGAATTTCAAAAACTCTTTCCACGCTAGCGGATAAAATGCACTTTTGCACTCAGATTTCGAATGATAAACAGAATCTTTCCGAGCTTGTGAGGTGAAAAGTTATTTATTATAGTTGATTAAAGAAGAGATGCTCTTTAAGAGCAAGTTTTTATCTATTCAGTTAATAGTGTTGTTATGCAGTAGGGTTTTTTGTTTTTCTTAATAATTTAGTTTATTTCATACTTTTAGTCTTGTGTAAAAATAGTACCATAAAAGTACTATAATACAATTATATTTGGAATCTGATCTTCACCAGCATTCATTTGATACCCATATTGTAATTTTTATGAAAAAATTACATTATTCCCTCTCCCTTTTTCGATTCACTCCCCCAAATTTTACGAATCTAATGACACCTCGCACGTTAAAATCCATCAAACCATTTAGGCTGTATGGCGTGCCAAAGAAATAGACATACAAACATACTTATTATACATACATACGCTCGAAAAAGGGAAAAAGAAAAACCTTTATTTTGAAAAATTCAAAAATTTCCGACGACTGTAAAAATACACAAACTCAAGACCGTTGTAAGACGCGTATAGTTGTAGTAAAGCTGACATTTAGCACAATCAGTTTCAGAAGTCACAGGTTGCTTGGTGGCTAGCTAATTTAAAGAAAGAAACCCACAAAAAAATTGGAGTGGCTGATGACGATGACGATTTTTCAACTCTCCTTAGATGCTTGTGATACATAAGACGCTAATCATTAAGTACACCATATTGTAGCCCTGAAGTATGCAGGGGGCAAGGAAAAGTATCATTATCTTTTAGACCACACACTCTAACCATCAAACTGAACAACTTTTACTGTGGGACCAAAACATACTAAACTGCAACACCTGCTCAACTGAAACGTATGGAACAGCAGATTACCTTTTGTTCTGACAGATTTGCTCCCATAGTAAAAGTAGTTTGATGGGTAGAGTATGTGGTTTAAAGTTTAATGATACTTTTCTTTACACCCTGTATTAGTTAATTATTAAAAACGGAATCATAAGATTTCCTGAAACAAAAGATTGAACCGAGTAAGCAATAAATTGATTTAGGCTCTGAGACTGAAGAGTAACTTGAAAACGCCTGAGTGTCCGAATTAAAACGCCATTGTTTAACAAACAGGCTAATTGCGAGACCTTCAAATAAACCAAAGTATTCCGTATTAATTCGTGAAGGAGCGTTTGTTTTGGATTGTTGTTTTTAATTAGTCCATTCTGACATAATAATTGTTTGACCATCCTTAAAAGAAGGAACAATTTTATCTCAAAAATTTTGACCACCCTGAGGTATGGGGTAGTATCTTCCTAAGAATTTAGATTTTTAAAATATTGATGTTAACCTCCATATTACAATAGGTAAAATAAAAATCTAAATTTTTTAAAAAGGTACTTACGCTTATTTGAGCTACCGCTGCCTTTTTTCAAGCTTCTACTTCTTATCGAGTGGGCTGCAAAGCCCTGGTGTCAGAGTTTATTCAAACCGCCTTACGGCCTCTGACGTGGTTTTTATGTAACGACTACTACCACCAGGGTAGTAGCCGGGACCAACAGCTTAACGTGCCATCCGAAGCACGGAATCATCTTTCTTTTCAGACAATCAGGTGACTCAGCCTGCAATGTCCTAACCAACTGGGGAAAAACGCACAAAGTGACATTTCACTAGGTGTCCCCCGTGGGAATCGAACCCACGACCTCCGTGTCAAGAGCCCAATGCTGTAACCATTAGACCACGGAGGCAGTTTTTTTCAAGCTAAATAAATGTCATCGAAAAGTTTTATAGTAAACACCTGTCTGTAACGACGACGCGATGGACGGACACAAAACATAATTCCGCTTTCACAATTTCGCTACGGAATACTAAAACATTGAAAAAACAGCAGACGTGGCATCAAGTTTTCGAGTTTTTCTGAAACAATCATTGTTTCAGCGAAAGACAATCGTGTGAAGGACTCTCCGCCTCAACCGAAGCTGAAGAAAGAAAAGAAAATATATTTATATAGCGATTCGTGTTCTCGAAGCGACCAAGTTCTCCATGTTCCCCACCCCGCCGCCGCCGCCGGCCTAATTCACAGATTACAAACGTACTTTTATTTTACTTTAACATTTCACAAGTACCCAATAGAAATTCTGCGAGACTGGAATAAATTAAAGTAAATAGTTCAATGTGGACTCTTGCTAAATTTTAATGAAGCCAACAGAAAATTGAGATCTTCGTTCCCTCGTAATTATATCAGGCGTGCGCTCCAGTGATGCGAGCGACACAGTTCAAACAGAAGGGTATGGTTCAAACGTTGTGACAATATATCACTACTTCAACACCAGATGCGCCCGGTCCCACACCGCGCAGCACACCTCCGCCGCGTCATCTGATAAACATTTACACAAACTTAACCGCACGATACACTTATCGAAAATAACCTCTAACACCTACGAGATACGTCACAACTAATAGGCAAGAAGAAGTTTGTCGACGCGTTAGATCGAGGGCGCAACCCCTCTAAAAGAAATCGGGTAATGGCTCCGATTATCGGCGTTGATCCTAAATAATAAATGTCCGGGCATTGTGTATGTGAAATGTGTAGTTATTTTAGAGGCGACGACGGCCGGCTCCCTCGCCTCCGCGTGGGTTTTATCACAATTTTTATTTCAGAGCCGGAGGGGACAGGATTTGTTAAAATAAAATATATAACTGAGTTCGGGTCGCTTGACAGGTGACAACTAATTTCATCAGTAGCAACACAACCATTTGTTCCATTATTTATCACGTAACAAAATTACATTCCAGTATTGTCAAAATCATTACCTCTGTAATACAATATTAAATAATTATATAGTTTGCACTTGGAGAAGCCGAGTGACAAAACCTGAGTTCGTCACGCACCCTGGGCAGTCAACCTCGATATGAGCATTACTGACTGGCTAATATTTCCAATGCAGCATGAGTCATCGCCATACGATATGGCTCATGCTGTAACGAAAAAAAAACAGGTTTTTAACAATTAATCGCATTACATTTTACCTCTGAAAATAAATCAGAAACTTTTGGCAATTCAACTTTGACCTACAAAACAATCCAACCATCGCCCACATTAGAAAGCGCCAAAAAAACTGAATTCTCGACGTCCTTAATGCTCATGACGTAATCCCCAGCCGCGCCGGCACGCGCCGACAAAACACCCGGTCGACGCCGACTACGCAAGCTGTACTATAACAGTACATCTACCCTTCGTCTCATTTACCTCCCCGTAACGACGTCACAATAAACTCAAAATGCTCGAAGCGAATATTTATTTTTCGAAGCAAACGCTTTACAAATGCACGTCAAAGGCAGCTTAACCATTGAGATATATTTTACGTCAGCTCGTTTTAAAATAGAGAGACATTGTATTTATGTCTGGAGCAAATGTTTCAATAAGCTTGCTCTTTTAAAACAGTTGCTGTAAAAGGGGATCGTTTCGAATTACTCTGCATAGTAATAAAGTTGAAAATACAAATATGGATGTAAGAAACAGAATTTTAATATAAAAACCACTCAACCAGTTTACTTGTTCAAGAAAGTAAAACGCAAATGTGTATTTTTCATAAATTGCAGAACATAAAATTTTACCTATTTTTTATACTCACTTATGTATTTTTAGGAATGTAGAATGTTTACAAAAATAACATTCACCTTTTGTGTGTATTAAGTTAAAAGGGTTTTTATATTTCATAAGCTAATCTCCCCACAGACGAAGTCGCGGGCAACAGCTAGTAAATAATATCATCAATATTATGACTCATGAACGAGAGAACCATGAAGCAATCAATGGAGAGACCAACTCTACACTAAATAAAGTCTGTCGTTTTGTTTGTTTATTTACGGCGAAACCATTGAACCGATCGAGAGACGCATTTCAGACTATGGTCGTTAGTTTTGTTACTTGAAAAAAGATATGTAAAAAAGATATATTAAAGATAGATTCTATTAAATTATATTCCATTCCATTCTATTCCCTTCCACTACATTATATTGTATTATTATTATTATTATTTATTGGTATATGACAATACAATGTTGTAGATTAACAAATATATATACAATATCGTATACAAGGTGTTACAAAAATACAAATAAACCTTTAAGGGGGTGGTGTAGACCAACAAACTGATCAACTTTCACTATGGGACCAATATCGAAAAGGCGAAAAAAAAAATTATGTTCTATACTCTACAAATTCAAATCGACTAGAGCTAAAATATGTATGGGATATAAAATTATTTTTTTTTTATTTGGATGTTGGTCCCATAGAGAAAGTTGTTCAGCTTGACGGTCTAAACAACCCCCTTAAGAGTTTTAAAAATGTATTGTTACTTATGAAACACCCTGTATAAGGTAGGCATAAAAATTCCAGGTAGACAAAGTCGTGTGTTATAACTTGTATGCCATAAATATCTTTTAATTGTACGGACAGAATCATAAATGAAAGAAAAAATAACATTTACCTTGTATTATTTTAGACGATAAGTTGTTTTTATATTTCTACGTTCCAATTTTCTGTATCAAGTATGATTATTTACGACTTATGGAAGATATTTTTTCAAAGACAGTAAGTAATAAAATAGTAAAGTCTATCTTCGTATTAATTTCCTGTCCAATACCACATAAAGCAATACCCGTGGCAGACCAGATAATGAGAAAAGATAATCCCTACAAAATACACTGCGGACCTAATAAAATTCACATGATTAAGCAAGTCACCGTCTAATTCCGCAAACGAGTGTAAGGAGAGAACCCTAGGAAATCCCATTTGTATTAAGACAAGGTTAATACCCGATGGAGCATAAAAGTCATCGTAATAATGAACTTGGAGATTTATGGTCATTCGATTTACGTTCAGGGATGTACTGTGTCCGGTACACACGACGGTACCAGAGTGTACAATAGTGTAGAAACTTGTAAGAACCGTCCCATACCACACGCATACAAAGGTTATACTAGTGTTTATTCTACGATACAAGCGCTGGGTTCACTAGTACACAAAAATCGTGTAGACGAGGCCCGGCAATTAAATGACGTGTTATTTTCCCAGATAGATCACCCTATATGTCTTGCTGTTTGTGTCGTATGAGAAAAGGCAGACTAATGGATACGATGCTGCAGTTTTTTTATTGGTGAAATTCAAATTATCATCACTTGACACATCATACCATTCTGATCCCATAATGTGGTAGTATAAATCACTTTTCAAATTATAATCTATACTAATATTGTAAATCCGAAACAGTCACTGTTTGTCTGAGTTTTCAAGGCTGAACCGCTAAACCGATTTTGATGAAAATAAATAGGTACGGAGATAGATTTAAGCATAAAATTATGAATTTCACAAAAACGAAGTCGCGGGCAACAGTTAGCTCTTTAAAAAACAAACCTGAAGTTTCCACTTCAAATAAGCACAATCAACATCAAACATAATATTTGGTAGTGGTACCAAAGTTTCTTTCCAAACCGAAGGGATAATGGTCAAGAGCTTATGACTGTATGTATGTAGATACGTTATTTGCTCTGTATGCGTCTACAGTACACTCTTGTACTCTCTGTCGATACAATAGTCAATACAATACAATAGTAATGATGATGAATAGTAGTAATTATATTGCAAAGTGATTAGAACTGAAATTTGATAAGAATAGAACTTCGTTGTTTAAACTTAGCGTAATCTGGCTCCTGTGAGGGTCAAATGGTCGTGATACAGTTCTAGCCATCCCTACGGTCGACTCTCTCACCGCGTGTGGGTTATTTATAGATTCCTCTGACAGTTTACTTTTGTATTTCCGTAGTTACCGTAATATATGTGAAAGATATGCCCGTTTATTTCTGTTAAGATTTAGGGGACCTTTGACTCCTAACTGTGTATTTTAGTCGTTAATTTGAAGAGAAAGTTTGTTTCGATGGTGTCATTAATTCTAAGTACAGCACTGTCTCTATTTTGAGGGAATTCTAGCAGAAAATTAGTAAGCTAAGTTTATTTGTTAAATTAATTAGTCAGGCAATTAAACCGCGAGCCCACAGACATAAAAGTTTGGAAACGTAAAACTTTGTAAAATAAATGATATTCAAGAAAAGCTCAAAGTGTGAATTTTCTTTTCATCTGTCTGTTGGAGCTCAAATCTAGACAAATTGAACTTAGCAGCTGCTAGTTTCTGTTCGGAATTTATGTCTAGAATTTTGTACGAGTTTTGTTCTAGTTCGATACTTTGATATCCACAGAACAAGAAAACTGCACACGACTGCTACACAGACTCGAACGTGAAGCTAATATTATACAAGTTAAGTACTAATGCTACAACTGAGAATAGGTTGCATTAAAATGTTAAATGGGGAAGTATTTATTTATTGAAAAGGCAACATTAGAAATATAAAATAATAGCAGTCCGCACAATAAGCGTCGTCAAACAAGTATACCTACACTAAAATACATAATTAAATTAGCAACATGTCAAAACAAAGAAATACAGGCAGAGATCTGCAACATGCATCGTCAACTAGCTCAGTCTAATAACCCGCCCCTAGTCGATTCCGAGGCGCAAAGGAGCCTATAACGCTAGCAGAGTTGCCACCATAGAACATTATAAGAGGGGTTAGAAATGCAAAGTAGCGCTTTTGCTTCGGAGACGGCGTCATGCCCTCTCGCTCGCACCACGCCGCGCGCCTTATGGTGTTATGCAAATCATTGCATAACCTGTGGCGACACGTTCCAAGCCTACTTTGCACTTCTAACCCCTCTTATAATCTTCTGTGGTTGCCACGTTGAATTGCTATGACTAGCCTCTGCACCAGAAACGACCCGCAACGGGGGTCACGATATCGCTCTCTCAGTCGACGGCCAATCTCCGGCACGAAGCTCTTAGCCTCGGCACTCCAAACTCCCGTGGTCTCAACGGCGACAGAAACAAAAAGATATTCAGCCACCAGGGCGTAGTAAATGACCCTTTTTCTAACGGCAGCCAGCTCCGCGGCCGCGACAAGCAACTTACGAGTAGATAGCTAAAGCCGATAGTCCAAATGTTAAATTCATCATCATCATCCTTATTTAAGAGCTTCTCTCTTGTCGGTGGAGTATTCGCCAATCCTGTCTCTTTTCCGCTAGTGCCTTGAGTTCTTGATACGACACGACATCAACCTTTTCCTTCACTTGGGCTAGATAAGTCTGTCTAGGTCTTCTTCTGCCTATCTTCCCCTCTACCTTCCTATAGTTTAAAAGATGTAAATCAGTTAATGATTCTTCACTGACAATGAGACTCCCTAGTAATAATAACTCACTTTCTAGCTTTGTCAAATCGACGTATTTCAATGTCAAAAGAATAATTATAACCGTTCACTAACCATACAAACGATGTTTAATTATATTTTGGAAATTAAAAAATTAGAGTAATAGACCGATCTTAAACTAATCTTGGCATTGAAACTGTTACATTTTAACGAAAACACATTATTTTCTACCTAGATCGTGTTTAAAAAAGTCATTGACTTTAATTTAATTATAATGGAGTGGAATTCCTTTAAAGTACGAGTGAATATCCTTCTTCTGGGCAAGTCTTTGTCCTGAGGACTAGATTGAAGGTTTTTTTTTTTACTATTGATGGGCTTGCTCTTGACTTCAATCTAGTCCCCAGGACAAAGATGGGGTCGAAGATGTAGCGAGCTTACCCAGAATGGCACTGGCACTCCTGCACACTGACGGAACGCAGCAAGCTGCTTGGCGCCAGACTCCGGCAGGAGGGTAGTCGCGAGCCAGGCGGCTCCTAGCGGAGCCTACCACACCGCTGTGGGGATCGTTCAGCCGCCTAGGTAGCTTGTGGTGCCGTTGCCCGGGGTGGACCGCTAGGATGTAGATTCCCAACCACCCCTTCATGAGTTCTCCCTTGATGAGGTCATCAAGAGCAAACCCATTTGTAAAAAAAAAAATTGTCTGTATTAAAAATATAATCAAACTTCTTGTAATTGTATGCAGCGCCCTCAGTCGCATTGAAAAAGGACTATCCTTTTAAATAGAGCCACAAATAGAATAAAAATATTGTTTTCAGTGCTCTGTGTTACCAAAAATGCGGCCTAAACAGCGTGAGATAAAAAGAGCAGTAACTATTCCCAAAAGGGGCAGACACAACATTCAACTGTCAACACATATTGTGTCCACTTAAGTAACTCCCGAAGAACACTGCTTTCCTCTCCATTAAGTAATGTCTAATGTTTGTTGAGAAGGAACTATATACCTAGTATGGAGAGCGAGCGGGACGGCAGGTTAGGCGATATTTATTGCGGGTCAAATGCTCAGGACAATATTGTCTTATTCGAATTCCCTTCACCCTGTCTCCTGGCGTCTCACCCCCTCTCACGCCTAGTCGTGTACAATCTTTATTGAACATTTTATTTGTGATGAATTTTTTATCTTTGGGAAATAGATGTGGGGATGCTGGGGACCGTAGAACCGGGCCAGTTTGACATTGATATAACTTAACCTAACAAAGGATACGGCTGTGAATTTATGTTCGGTTGTGGTCGGAACTGAAGCTTGTTAGAACAAAAATTTTAGCACATTCCGTGTTCAAATGACGTTTTCCAAGTAAAGTAAAAATTACAAAAACTGGTCAAGTGTGAGTCGGGTTACTCGCACACAGAGGGTTCCGTACCACACCATCACCACGCAACATATTTTCTCTGGGACCTTTAGCGCGAAACTGACTCACACTTGGCCGGTTTTATTATTTACTAGTGTTTTCCCGCGACTTCGTCCGCACAAATTATATACCAGATTTTAAGTCATATCATATAAGCTATCAAACAAAAAATGTTTCATCAAAATCGGATCCGTAGTTTTTGCGTGATGTACGAACGAATTAACAATTTTGTCAACAGATGGCGCTGCACGTCATTTAAATCGCGCTATCGAGTGTTATTTGATTTTATATGAAGTAAACCGCAACTTTTTTATTCCTCATGATTTTACAGTTTTATAATAGTTAAGATTGTTATATTGTAGAGTTTCCTCTATATTCACACCAAGTTTGACGCTTTTATGTTTTACCGTTTTTACGATAGAGCGAGAAGAAAAAACTTTGATAAAAACTTTTTTCTTCTAAGAGGACTTAATTAATTTTTTAGTTTTGACATTTTCATTATTTTTCTTTAGTACTTAATAGTCCGCCATAAAACTCACATTTCGTGAAAATTTCAACTGCCTAGCACGGACCTGAAAAAAAGACGGACGTAATGTGACACTACTTAAAAGATGTGAAGCATGCAAGGTCCAACATTTTCGTTTGTTCTACAAGGGACCTACACTCACACAGATGCACTAGCTCTAGGCGCAGGTCCTACATCCGTCACCATTATTTACCGCGTGACAGCACGCACACAAAAGAAATGGGTGCTTCACTCGTGATTAGACGAGATTACGTCCGTCTTTTTTTCAGGTCCGTGCTGCCTAGCTCAAAGATTTAGGAACAGACAAAAAAAATCGTTGTTCCAGCTACTATACGGTTCAAAAGAACAGCCCTAAATAGGTAGGACAAGCAGACGGACGGACGGACGGGCGGACAGCTTAGGCTTATGAGTAGGGTTCTGTTTTCACCCTTTGGTATAATATTTTCCCCAGCAAGACACAATATTAATAACTGCATCAAAGTTAATCCACCGTATATCAAAAGCTAAAAGCAATCACTATACACCCTCTGAAGTCTGGACTCCATAACCTACGCGACGAAGTTATTTATAAAATCTAATTTCTGTTAGTTCACGGATAAAGTTTGAAATCGTTTGCGCAACAGAAAAAGAATTAAATTAGCCTTTAATAATGAGATTACAGAGTCTTGTCTCGAATCTTTCCGACTTGTCGTTTCAAAAGTTGTGATTAAATTGACACTAACAGCACTTAGATGGTTCTCAATCTTTTTGAATTGAACACTTCTTTAGAACCGTAGTGATTTGAAACTGTATGAAACGTAACAAAAAAGCGACACTAAATTAGTTTGTGACTAAGAAGGTTTCTCTTCTACGCGCTTGTGAATTGCACACATGTATTTTTTTACAATTTTCTTTAGGAGTACATATTCTGACGTGGATACTTCTTTAATTTCAATCTCCTACTTACAATCTATTGCGCAAGCTGGTAGCGTTGCAACGATGCCAAAAAATAGCACGATTGAGACGCATCCGTTGACGGCGTGTATTTTAATGTTTTCCTGAGTATTTAAAAAAACTATTATTTATTACTACCGGTTTTATTCGTATTTATTAACTGCAAGGTTGCAACATCCATCTTCCCTCGACGTCATCTATCGAGCTATTTCTTCTTATTAATGACTTTCGGCAAACCTCTCAGTGGTCTATAAAATATTGTCTGAGTATGTCGTTGCACGTGTTTTTCGATATGGAAAGGTTTTTATCCGTAAACGCTTAGTACCTTACCTATGGTCAAATAGTACCTTTTTACAATTGTACGGATAAGAAAGTTCATAGTTGTGGAACATTTTATGATCACCCCGAAAAGGATTACCGTAGTGAGCTCGTCGGTGTATGTTATCTCATATTTTTGATATGCTAACCTATTTCTTTAGAGTTAGAAGTTCATGGTACTTCTTAGTATTACGACTAGGCTTTCTCATGACTTTAAATGAGCTCTAAAGACTGTCACTTATTCTTGTGTTCTACAAAATGTGCGCATAAATATAAAGATCTAAAATAAGCTTACACTTGGAAACTTTAGAGAAAGGGCTCACTAAATGTTTAAGGATGATGCCAGCGGCTGGCAGAACTGACAAAATGTCAAGAAGCAGGAAGAATGCCAAAGGGCCTGAAGGAGCCCCGAGAAACTAACCTCTACACTACAAAGACGAGTTTTCTTTACACGCATTTCGCATGGACGTAGCAAAGAGGTGGGTTGGCCACCCGACGTCGCTATTACTTCCTGATTTTTCCAAGATTTAGATCGATAGGCAACCCAACGTGGACCTCTCCCCTCCTCCAATACCGCTGGAAATGGCTCAGATTGTACTATAGCATTAATAGAACTATTATTGTAATTATAGCTGTAAGTTTTCCAAATAAAATAAAATAAAATAAAAAAACAAAATGGTTATGCCATTTTGCCGATTTTTACATCGATTGAAGAAGACCGAGGAAGTAATTCAGAATCAAAGGGTGCAAATTCGGGTGCTCCTAAATCTTACTTTATCTCGCTCCAAGTCTAGCTCTAAGTTTAGCAGAGCAATAAACGCTTCGGCAGCAAAAAGGGTGCGAAAACAGTAATCTTCCTTCATTGGGTAACCACGGCTTGAGAACCACTGACTTGTAGAATCGCTGCTGTTTCAATTTGTTCCCTTGAGTTCGTTAGTTGGTACAAAGTTGTCCTCTCTCCTGCCTTGTCATTAGAAATTACAATGAACTTTTCTACCGTAGTAGTCAACATCACTAAATGTTGATGGAAATAAATATATTTACGGGAGTCACGTTGCAGGGTTTGCCCCGAACACTTGTCTCTCACGTGGTGTTCGCGTGGTTCGCGTTTCAGCATGCCACGAGACTCCACAATCCTTCTCAGTTGTTCTTACTCAAAAATAATCCTCGAGATTGGATAGATACTCCCTCAAACCATTTGACATTGGCGGAAATGCGGTGCTAACGCACAAGCAAGAAGTCTATTAATTATAAATAAAAAAATGTATTTACACTCAAACCTCTGACCTTTCTCACAAAGCTATTCATCATCATCATTTAGAAAATTTTGATGATCAATAGTGTTAATCTTTGCATCTTTTTTATGATGATTAAATACCTTTTTATTTTATTTATTTGTTTATCATCAGCCTGTCATAGTCAACTGCTGATTACAGCAAGGTGCACTACAAAACTAAAAAAAAATACGTCAGATGTCAGTCTATCGACTGACACTCATTTGCACAAACGCTCATTAAAGTAAATCCAGCATTAAATCTCTTGTCAGTTTTTACTATGACGTAGTAAAAACTAGGAAGAACCAACGGCATTTCCACTTGCACTTTTCTTATAAATCGCACTCATCAATAAACTCTCATTCATTCTTTCCACATGACTACCTTTAAGGCCTCCGCACATTGCAGCGATATTATCGAGCGATTTTATCGAGCGATATTACCGACAGCGATATCGCGATTCGCGTCACGCATGCGCCCCACCACTGAATGTAGTCGAAAGAGATCGCGTCAGGTTGCGATAATATCGCGGCAGTGTGTGGGATCGAGCGCGTCCCCATACAAAATGTACTCAGAACAATTATCACAAAATCGCAGCAATATTATCGCTCGATAATATTATCGCGCGCGTCGATACAAAATGTACTGGAAACAATTATCGCTCGATAAAATCGCTGCAATTTGCGGAAGCCTTTAAGGGTATCTTTCAAACAAGGAACATTAGTTTCTTCCATTCTATCTGCCGTACGCCGTTTGTATGCCGTACCTAAAACACTCTCTCATTTTCTCAAAATTTGGCACGAAGACACATAAATTGTAACACAAAATCAGAATTCATTAATAAAAGAAAAAAAAAAGAATAAAAATTCAATAAATAGAAAAATTGAGCAAGTCATAAAAAACAAAAATCTTTTATTTCTTTATTTATAGAATAATATTATAGAACTATTAACTATATGGAATCCAAGCGTAACACAAAGTACCCAGTACACAGAAGTACAAAATTGGCAATTCATTGTGGGAATCAGGCCATAGACTATACGATCCGCAACAGTGTGCCGACGTGCCAGCATTTCGATGATTCATACTCGGAAACGTCGACCTATATCTACCTAGACATTTACACACAACAATTTATACTCGGTAGAATATTACAACACGCTTTCACGAAAATATTGGTTTTCGTTGTTTTATTAGATGCTATACAAGGTGCCCTCTGCAAAACTATAACGGTGAACTCAGACCATTAAACTGTATAACTTTTATTATGGAGCCTACGGGAGTCACGTTGTTGATCTGCTATTGGGCGGTCGCGTCGCCTGTCGATCGTTGGTTGCCCCCTCCCAGGTCTACAACGGGGCTCCAGTGGTGGCTCAAGATAGTGTTCTTTTCGAAAAACAATCCTTGAAGTCACCAAATACATAAATTACCGTACAACGTCAAGCACTTTTGCTACATAAACTAGACATTGGCAAAATCATCAAATACCCAAGATGGCAGCCATTTTTTTAAAAATAGAATAGAATAGAATGGAGCCTACCTCAGGAAACGCGAAAAAATTTTTTGTCGGGTAGCATAGGTAGGTACCTATGCTATGCTTGTACGACAGTTTTGTATGAAGCAGCTGTTTTTTTCGCGTCTCCTGTGGTAGGTTCCATAGTTAAAGTTGTTCAGTTTGGTGGTTTAAGTCTAGTTTGAGTTCATCGTTTCAGTTTGTTGTTTGTTTGGGCTGTCCTTTACATCCTATATTTTTCTCTAAGCAACAATGCTCATAAAAAATTTCAATCCTTAACAGCCGATTGGGTCATCGGTCAGTGAAACTATGCAACTATGAGTAGGTAAGCTGCTGCTTGCACGATTCATCTTACAAAACTAGGATACTAAGATACTTCTAGATGTATAGATAGATTTCTTAGTATAATCTTAATATTTAGCATAAGCATATGCTCACGACTATATTCCCCGAGGGGGTAGTCAGAGATATTCTGAAACCTCAGAACATCCACGTTTCACCAGTAGTACCGAAACTCTGTCCAGTGTGACAGGGGGTGAGCCTATCGCCACTTATAATGGACAGTTGGTACAATACATGCCTCGAAATTGAAGCATGCAGGTTTCCTCACGATGTTTTCCTTCACCGAAAAGCCAGTGGTGTTACAAATCGTACATAAATTCCGAAAAACTCATTGGTACGAGTCGGCCTGGACGGGGATCGAACCATCGCCTCCTGCACGGCAGGCAAGGTTACTCGCCACTGGACCACCACGGCTTCTTAATATTTACTTGCATCTTATTATAATTTATCGCTTCTATAACACGAAGTTTTCCGAAAAACGTTTCTTCATTTTCTACCCAGTAGGTACACCAACACACAACAATGTATAGCTAGCATCGTAAACAAACAGAGAGGATGACTTGCCAAAAGATTGCTGAAAGGGTACCGAAGGAGTCGTAACAAAGTACATTTATGTATAAGACACCATCTCTACTCGGAGCCCGCGCCCGACCGACCGAACCGGGTATACAGCGGTTCTTAATTTCACGACAAGATATTTCGGTTATTTTTCTCCGCATATTTTGGGTCTAAAGTTTCAATCGCACAAAGGTGACTTTGAAGCACAGCTAATATAGGAAACTTGTCTAGTAATGAAAGGATGGTGACTTTTGCAAGAAACTGCAAAGTAAGGGAAACATACTACACTTTGATCTCTACATCTATAGGGAGATAAATAGGCTCAGCGCGATAAAAGGCATCCCGCTACGAAATTGTACACTTAGATCCTATAATATACTTACGTACCATAGTTAGCTATAATTTACTTACTTCCTTCTTTGGAACATTTAGTATATTCAACCTATAACGGGTCTGTCTTAATATTCGAATAGTTTAATTAGACTGGACTAAACAACTTTCTCTATCCAACCAACATAGAAATCGCCAACATAGAAATCGCGAAAAAACAGCTGTCTTCTTTAAAACTGTAATCCTATTTGACCCAAATGTACCTTACCTTACGACGTTCTTCTGTCCACTAGGAACCATGGACAGGATCCATCATGGAATCAAGATAACTTTTTAAATGTTCTCTGCTTTTAAAAATCCGAAACCTTGGACAATAATCCATGATTTCATAACTTAGAGGACTCGCCATCAGGCTCCGAACTCAGGTTAGCCTGAGTAATAATGACAATTTGTTCAGGTGGGGGTGCACAAGGGACCTTAACTGTGAATGCGGTGTTCCTCCTCAGACTATGGCCCATCTCGTATTCCTGCCCGGAAACCTGCATGCGAACGGAGCTTATGGACGCTACCAATAAAGGCCTCCGCTCATTGCAGCGATATTATCGAGCGATATTATCGCTGCGATTTTGCGATAATTGTTCTCAGTACATTTTGTATGGGGACGCGCTCAATCCTACACACTGCCGCGATATTATCGAGCGATAATATCACTGCAATGTGCGGAAGCCTTTATGCTATCCGTTGTCCGAAATACTGGGCTGCAAAGATTTAGAATGACATGCCATCGACTCGATAGAAGAAGAAGAAGAATAGAGAGGACATTGATAACTATCAGATCCGCGTGGAATAATAAAAAAATATGAACTACAAAACATCATAGCAGAATAAACTATAAAACTTGATTCAACATTGTGTTGTGTTCAACATTAGACAGAAAGCCGCAAAACGTAACAAAAACTGGGTTATCTTTTACGAGGCGCAGTGAAAAATGCCTTATCGGGAATAGGTCGATCCGGATTTGTGTAGGACTCCGCGGACATGTCCGCCTCGGGACGGCGTCGTGTGGACATCGTGATCGGGTGACCAGGACCAACTGGAAATGGGTGGGGAATTCTCGAATTTTACTGTAACAAAACTGTTGAATCGAACATGAAGTTTTAAATGAATTGGTGAAGGAAGAATAGGCGATAGAAAATTTCAATACGTATATTATAACTTTTTTGGAAATCTGGTCTTTTGTGTATTTAAGTGTGCACATTATTTACTACTAATCTTATGAGTGTAACACGTAGTTGTTAGGCCTACTACTGAGTGCAGTCGCAGAAACGCTCATTAAAGTTAATCCGCCATTATATCTCTTGCTGTCACTTTTTGTCTTGTTGAAGTAGTAAAAGCTAGCAAGGAGTCACGTTGCAGGGTTTGCCCCGAACACTTGTCTCTCGCGTGGTGTTCGCGCGGTTCGCGTTTCAGCCTGCCACGAGGCTCCACAATCCTTCTCAGTTGTGTTATTACTCAAAAACAATCCTCGAGATTGGATAGGTACTCCCTCAAACCACTTGACATTGGCGGAACTGCGGTGCTAACGCACAAGCACAGACATATTACTCAAGCGATAGACAAGCTCGTTCAAACAAACAAAATGTCACACAAAACAACACAAAATGACACATTGCGGTGTGTCATTGCCATAGTGACGAAGTAAACTCAGGAACATCAATCAGGTGCGTACACCTCATTCAAGTGGAACATGTTGTTTCTATGAAAGGGCAAGTCTATCGCTAGAGTTTAAGTCTATGCGCACAAGCAAGAAGTCCATTAATTATAAATAAAATAAAAAAATAAAAAAAAATTGCAAGAGATTTAATGTAGGATTAACTTTAATGAGCGTTTCTGCAACTGAGTGTATATTTCTTAATATTTAGTTAACTAATTTCAGAAAATAGATATGTCGACCGCAGAAGTTAAAAATTGCCTAGTACAGTCATAATACGTTACCGATCTTTGAAACGATGTAATTGGAATCTTACACAATAGCCCTACACAAGCCCTAAAGTACAATAATGTCCTGAAAATGTAGAATCGTCAACACCCGCGTTAAGTTAGGCTCGCATCGGAATCGGACGGTCGTCTCCGGAACCCGTAAATATTTATCGATCGCTCGCTCCGGCTCAGCCTGATTTATGACGGCTTTGCTTTTAACACAATCTGTGTGCAATATCGTAATGTGTGTGCGTCTGTTACACATTACATTACCACTGACAATAACAACGACAATGACATGCTGATTTGGATCATTTGGATTACGGAACTATTGTTGAAGGAATATCTTGTATAATGATATATGCTAGTTTATGGAGAGGAGTGGGGATTTGTATAATAAAGGACAAGTTTGCACCCTCAACCGATGGAAGTGCATGAAGAGATGTATGAAAGTGGTTGAGGCGAGAGAAGTATGTCAGAATTGTTGCGCGTAGCAGGCCGTAGCTTCTTCCTAACCATGCGGGATAATAGCTTGATCACATTTTGTATGAATATACAGGGTCCAACTTAAAATGCTGACAGTTTTTTAAGAGAACGATCAGACCATCAAACTGAACAACTCTCTCTATGGGACCAACATCGAAATAGCAAAAAAAAAAACAGTTGTCCCATACATTTGGCTTGAGTAGGTATTGCAGTTTTGTATGGAACAGCTTTTTTTCACGATTTTGATGATGGTGCGATAGAGAAAGTTGTTCAGTTTGACGGTCTGATCATCGCCTTAAAAAGTGTCAGCATGTTAAGAAAGACCCTATTGTATAGTTAGAAGAAGACCAAACAAAAGGTGGCTAGTGTGAAAGACCACATTTAATATCAGATTTTCTTTTTCATCGTCATCACTTTTTGTCCATCCACTGCAGGGTAGAAGCTTCCTCCCCATTATGCCACTCGTTCCTGTCCTAGTCCAGTCACATCCCAGTCTTTCCAGTCCCTCTCGCAATACCAGCCCACCTGGCTGATGGACGACCCACATCTTTCTTGTCCACGGGGGACAGTGATTTGTCACTTTGCGCGTTTTCCCCAGTTGGTTTGGACATTGCAGGCTGAATCACCAGATTATCTGAAAAAAAAGATAATTCCATGTTTCGGATGGCACGTTAAGCCGTTGATGCCGGCTTCTATCTCTGGTGGTAGTAGTCGTTACATAAAATCCACGTCAAAGGCCGTAAGACGGTTCTGAAAAAGTTGTTACACCAGGGCTTGCTGCCTAAACGATAAGAAGAAGATATTATACGTACTGCTTTCAACAGCCACACAGGCATAAATGTGTGTAAGTAAGAGTCGACAGTAAGGGGTTAATATGCTTCGCACACAGTCCAGCTCCAAAATTCAATTTTGAAACCGGAAGATGCCCTTTTCATTCGCGCCTTTGGAAGATTTACTCGAACAGTTGACAATTGTACAGTAAATTATTGCTTTGTCGTGACCCGGAATTGCTTTTAAAACAAGTTCACTTACTTTATTATTGGTTATTACATGCTATACAGGGTGTGAACTTAAATGCATTAGATATTGTTGAGGGTGCTTCAGACCATGAAACTGAAAAACGTTTGCTCTGGAACCAATATACAAATCGGAAAAAATGTTTCATAAAATTCTTGCATAAAACAGCTGAACTTTTTTCGTGATTTTGATTTTCGCTCCAAGATGATGCATATTTATCCGCAGCAAACATAGACCTAAACTCTAGCGATAGACTTGCCCTTGCATAGAAGCAACATGTTCCACTTGAATGAGGTGTACGCACCTGATTGATGTTCCCGAGTTCACTTCGTCACTATGGCAATGACAGACCGCAATGTGTCATTTTGTGTTGTTTTGTGTGACATGTTGTTTGTTTGAACGAGCTTGTCTATCGCTAGAGTAATATGTCTATGGCAGCAAACGAGCCGAAGGAGGCAAAAGAATCGAATTTTAAAATTCTTTGTATGAAATTGTTTGACACCTCGCACACTTATCCGCGGCGAATCGGACGAATCGTCAGAAGAATTAAAAGGAAATTCGTTTCGTTCGCCTAGTAGTGAAAGTTCAGTTTAATTATCGTTTTATTAAATAAATTGCTAAGAAACTATTCGAAGCAATTACTGCTTTTAGTGTTTTACATGTTTCTAGAGCAAAAGTTACATCAAAATGTTGTAATGAAAGCGAGATAATAGTTGACTTGTGTTTCGAGTTTTACGCTGAAGTGAAGTATTAAGATTTAACCTATGATATTAACTTAATAAAAAACCGGTCAAGGTAAGGAGGAGCTCAAAGGAGGGTAACAAACAACAAAAAAGACTCCGGGATCGATAGCGCGAGCCCGACACACACCTGGCCGGTTTTTGTTAGTTGTTATTTTACTTTATGGTATACTCTTTCAAGCAAAAACAAAAAACCTTTTAAAAAAAACACGTTGCTTGTAACTTTATTAAGTACCCTTAATTTATACCTATTTTTGTATTTTTTATGTATTGTTAGAAAATCCAAAAAATAAAACAAGTATTCTGAGAAAAATTTCAACTCACTGAATATTACAGTTCAATAGAAACAACCCGCTAGGAAAGATGGACGGACGGACGGACGGACGGACGTCGTGTATTGGCACCCTTTGGGTACGGAACCCTAAAAATCACACTCAGAGTAGAAAGTATGAACACTCCAGATAATAATTTGCAAAAGGCCCTGTCCCTATCAGCTTCACAAGAAGTTCAAGACTGTCGCAAGCAACAAGCGACAAAGATAAACGTTTCACTTCAGGACACCACTATCGTACCTGAGCCGTGACGTCACTACGCCCGTGACGTCTAGAGATGCAGAACTATCGATTGTTTGACTATCGATAAGTTATGTTAACGATATGCTTATCGATATTATCGACCGTTAAACAGCAATATTTGGTACAGAATTTTATATTTTTACGGATAGTAGGTACCTAGACATAATATTAAGAAACGAATAAAAACAAATTTCGAGTTAAATTTTTTCATAATCGCTGGTTATTTAAAGTTATCCAAGAATTCCATGATGTTGGCGACAGCCAACCTCTTTTATTGAAAAACAACATTATTTTTTTAAATAACTGTATTCCTTCAATTCTAAAATCTCTAACGTAGAAAATATGTAATAGAGACAATATTATATTGAAATTGTTTTCGATTCAGCCTATCCAAAAAAAAGACATACTAATGATTGATGAATACTAATGATATTATAATTTATCTATATTAAAATAGATAGCACCAACGATTGCTCTACTATTAATAACATTGAATTGATTGTAGAACTGACACCATAAACATGATATAGGGCACAATCAATATTCATATCGAAATTATATTAACTATCAACACATTTTAGACACTACTAACGACCCGCCCCGGCTTCACATGAGTACAACAAATAACACAAACCTTCCTCGTAAATTAGTCTATCTATTAGTCAAAACCGTATCAAAATCTGTACAGTGTTTTCTAAGATTAGCCTATACCTAGAGACACACAGGACGATAATACTGGCACTGCACTGAACAAGGGACTCTCCCGAAAATATCGCAAAATATGAAATATGACGTGTAATCGCATTACTATTGGCTACAGACATACTATTTTAACTATAAAAATGGTCCCTATTACTAAGCCTACGTTGTCCGTCCGTCCGTCCGACCTATTTAGGGCTGTAACTTTTGAACCGTTACAGCTAGACAGTCGAAATTTTCACTGAATGTGCGTTATTATAGCGGATTTGCTAACAAATAATAAAAAATAAAGGGGGGGCGTCACACAAGAAAATAGTTTTTATCCGACTGCAACCGAAGGAGGGTTATGTTTATCAATATTTTCCGAACCCCTCCATGCGCGAGTAGCCCGACTCGCACTTGACCGGTTTTAACTATTAATAGAATAATCCTGTCATATCGATAGTTGATTATCAAGTGGCAACCCTATAAGCAGTGACGTCACAGTGCCCGCATAAAGCCGGCCGAAGCTCTTCTAGCCTCAGCGTTGTTACGAATGTAAGGATCGTCTGGATCGGAACTGAGGGACAATAGGCTTCCAGTTTAAAGGTAAGGGATCTAACTTTGAAGCGGTGGAGCAGTGTGAAAGGCTTTCAACGTTTTACACATTTTGTTTCGTGAATCGTTGGTAATGTTGTTCCTGGATGAGAATAATGGTAAAATACGGGTAGTATTTAAACGATCAGCAAATAATTCGTTTGTGTACCGTAAAACCATTCAACTATAGACATAGGGTGCAAGTATGGTCCAATTTCCTGACGCTACTCAGTTACCCCAATGCGAAACATAACAACACCATCTAAAAAGTTTTTCCGTTTATCTTTATCTTTGTCTACATTAGGAGCTTTAAAAATTGTTACATGGCGTTATGTGTACCAATTTAGTACGGCAAGAAAACTGGACCATACTTGCACCCCAGGAATATAGTAATTGTATGGTTTTACGGTACAGAATTGAATGCAAACATTAAATGTGACATTTATTTACTAACGTAAATCTTAATCTAATTAGGTGGCGAAACTTAACAAACGCATTTGGTATCTGTTACTACAAATCCTCTGTGCTGTTACTAAGTACAATTGCGTGCTAATGACCCGCCGCCCCATCATATGATTCTGAGGTCAATGTCAGCCCGCCTCCTGCGCCCTGCAGCCTTACGCACGATGATAATAATTTTGTTCATCATCAATACCAATTATAAACATTGATAATCATAAACAAGTTCCCAGTTTCGCCAATTAATTTAAAATACAGCGATATCTGATACACTCAACAACGAAACATCTTCCGACGCGGTGGTAGATTCCAAAAAAATGACGTCGTTATCGATGTGAAATTTTTGAAAAAAAAATAAAGGTTTTGGGATTGCATCTTACCTAATTGAGTATCTTTTATTTTAGACGTAAACCTACGCTTGGCCAACTAATGCTGGTTATGTAGCTATACGTGACATGTCGCCAATGTGTAGGTACTTAACGTATTACTGACAGATTTATTCCAAAAGCGTACTTGAAAGCCTCGATACAAAATGAAATATGACATTTAAATTATCATAACGACTCCCGAAACTAATTGACAACCATTCATAAAAGCAAAAATATGAAAATGACGGATCAACAGACAAATACGAAATACATTGAGAGAGAGCTTTTAAAAAATTCGTTTAACGCAACGAGCGAGTGTTTAATATAAATGCAGATAGGTGGCGCTGGCTTCGAACGAACACAATGAGGCGAAGTAAACAATTGGTCTTTCAACGCTGAATAATTCATCAGCCGTTGAATTACAGCCGACATTCGTACACACATGCTAACAAAGTGCTGTTTTTGATTACAAAGGAGAGTTACGCAAATTGACATCAAGAATTCACCTAATACTGAAACAAAAGGTACTTGCGGTGGGGCCCGTGTTGTCGCCGTATAATGGACGTAATTAGTTCTACAATCGACCACATCGAGACCTTCCGGTAACGTTATTGTAATAAAGAGTACATATTACATACAGACGTACTATCAAGTAGTATACTTCCTCTCAGGATGGAAGAAGTTACATACTGAAGGAGGTGCACCAGACCATCAAACTGAATAATCAGTATTGGACCAACATTGAAATTGCGAAATTAAAATCTGCTGTTCCCTACCAGTCTGTAGTTGAGTCGAGTAGCCATTGACGTTTTCAATGAAACCACAAAACAATTCACGATGGACTTGCGCTTGATTTCAGCTCATCAGATAAAAAGTGTAGATGAAGCTGAAGAAGTAACGCGCTCACCCAGAAAAATTTCTATTCACTCTTCTCTTAAAATAACCTGATTGTATTTGCTTGGAAAGACAGACGCAGGAAGAGAGTACCAAACCTTACCAGTTCTCATTATAAAAGAAGATGCAAACCTTTTTGTGCGGATTGTTGAAATATCGACCACGTATGGATGCCACGTATGGATGGACCAGTCTTGCATCTTGTCGTACGTTGGTGTAAAGGGGATGGTGCAATCAAGTCATGTCGCTTGGGTCTGAGGTCACTAACTTATAGTTTATTTTTTTACTGTATAGTATCAATTATTTTATTAAATAGACTATGTATTATTTCATACATAACCGTAGCTTAAGAATTTATATTGTAATAGTTATTAAGTCGTGTTATGCTGTAGAGTTTCTGGCCGCATCTTCTCTACAGCGACAACACGTTCCGACGCGGTGGTAGCTTTAAAAAAGAGTGTGCTTCAAGCTCCTATATTGAATAAATTATATTGACTTTGACTTTGACCTGAGCACAGGCCTGAGCACCGACATCAATCGCCGGTGTTCCAGACCATGTAACTTAGCCTCGACGAGTGCGTCATCGTCGATAAGTCTCATGGCTCGACGCTCAACTGAGTCCAGTGCGTCAAATTGGTATTTCGCAGAGTCGTCTCAGAGTTGACTGCAGTACTCCATGCAAGATCGCACTTTTTATGCAAGATTGCACGATATCAATATTGGTTCCATAGTGAAAGTTTTCAGTGTGTTGGTCTATTTAACTTTATACACTGTAACATGATTTAGCTTTTTGACGTGAAAAATCTTTTGGCGCACTTTGGCTATAAAACAGATTCGTACGCCATGACGACAAATTATAGCATGACGCAGTTACGTCACGTCTGACAACTGCGATTAGTTTGTCGTTCCTGAAACGCAAAGTTCAAAATTACCGATAAAAGCGCGCGAAATCGGAAGAGTGCGGTATTTCGATGTTTCACATCTGCTTGTTTTCTTTGCCCTTTCAAATTCATGGTCAATGAAGGAGGCAATACCATTTAGCGGAGGAAACCCCGGTTTTGGGTATCCATCTCCGAAGAGGCCCATTCGTTATGCCGCCAAGACATCACATTGACAAAGCATATGTTCCATGGTCTCCTCATCCTCTCCGCACGCTCGGCAGCTGGGATCTATGATGAGTCTCATTTTGTGCATCATCGTGCCTGTGGCGTAGTGCCCAGTGAGGGCTCCGACGATGGCACGAGCCTTGCTCCTGCTGTTGTTCAGTATGAACTTTGAAACACGTGTCACATAGCGGATAAATTTCTTAGAGTGTTGTAGACCTGCTAGGCCTGACCACTCCAGCCTTTGTGTTTTATCACCCCATTCCTTAATGGCCATTCTTAAACTGTATGCCGGGATTCCCACTCTTGGTTCTGGTCCAACCATCTTTCGTTCTCACCAGCTCGTCAGCATTCTCTTTACCCTGGACACCGGTATGCTTTAGGTACTAGGTAACCAAACAACTAAATAACCTTCACCTCAAACCATCAATTTATAAGAAAAACACAAACTTACAAAACATCAGACGTATAAAAAAGTGCGGTAGCGACTGACTGCCTAACGACAATCGTAATGGTTTTACTGGGAACAAAAACGTCGGGTTTTTATCTTAGCTGTATTGTTTCGTTGAACAAAGACGAGCGCGGGCGAGGTGCACACGGCACGGGGGTGGGTCGAGATAAATGGACGCGCAGACCTGCCGCAACGTCATCACGATCTAATAACATAGATTGCTTCTGTTGGACAACTAACCTAATATTTTGATAGTGGAAGAAACGTTTCGGGTGAAGGAAAACTTTGTGAGCTTACATGCTTCAATTTCTAGGCATGTTTTGTGCCCACCGTTCATTTTGCGTCGGACTTCCAACATGTCACACTGGACAGAGCCCGGACACTAAAATCTAGATAATTTTATAATATTGCATCATCATGGACGACCCGGTTGGTGTAATGGTTACCACGCCGGACTGCCAAACCAGGGTCCTGGGTTCGAATCCCGGTTCGGTCATGGATGTTATATGTTCGTGCCGTTGTTGTATGGTTTCCATAATAAAAGCCTTTAGTGCTAGTTTGGGATCATTACAATGTATGTGCCTGTGAGCGTTATTTATTTATTTATTTATCATTGAATACCCACACAGGGAATGTAGTTGTTAGCGTGTGTTGAATGAAACGAGGTAGGAATTTTTTTATATTACGCTGATCTTGGTGAACGAAAATCTAAGAACGAATCAACTACTCATGTCAACTGAAGGGATGGTCATTAATTTTTCAAAGGATGACAACTTGTCAATAGGGACCAGGAAGCTGACATAGGAAGGGACATGCGAGTACCATAACAACATGTCAGCTCATGTCAATAAAATATTAAATAACTAACGTGCACATGTGGTTTCGGGGTACCCAAGATATTTCATACTTATTGAATTGGGTGTACCAGTCACAGTATAAAAAATAGTTTATTTTCGCTATAGTACTCTGTAGGACACATTAGGTTCTTGAATAAGCGTGAGTACCTGTATTCAATATTCAAAATATAGTCGTTCCACGCAAGGCTTTCAGCGTCAAATTGGCAACGCGGCGTATCGCGGCGCTTTGCCATTCTATAATCCATACTAAACTTACTTAGATACCTATAAAATCACTCAAATCATTTCCGACGTGACTTGAAAGTGCTGTGTGGGAAAAGGCTTAAATGAACATTAATTTTCAAATCGTCATTATCACCTTACTTACGAATCAAGCATGCAACTTATTTCAAAAACGATAATTCTGTCACGGGAAATTTTTGATCTCCGTTTTATTCAATTTGCCGACAGCCTGCACCCGGGTGTAGCGGGCGAGGGGGCGGCACAGTGAGGGTTGGGGGCGGGGGGTGTAGAAATAAACACGTTAACATTCACACGCCATATATTCGCAATAAAACGTCAGAGCGGAGCTCCGGGCGCGTGACGTCACTTGTCATGTCCCGTGCGACGACGACGGGGACTATGGGTCGACCTTGAGCCTTCTACAATATTTATATTATTGACGCTCTTCAAGATGTAGGTATTGTGACTTGATGATGATGAATCTACAATGAAAGCTTTCCACCAGAGCTGTATGAGGTACCGAGGCTGTAAGCGAGGGAAAAATTAATCAGTAACTCGCACATTCGATTGCATCATCATAAGGAAATTGAAACTATTTTAATAGTGGATTTTTTTCTTGCTAACCGTTTCGCTACCTCGTACAATTGTGGAAAACCAGCCAAAGAAAGTATGTTTACGTAGGAATGTATAGGATATTTCATAAAATGTATGTTCATGGCTTTTTAAGGGCATGATCAAACTGAACTCTTCATAGGATCTGCTGTCTTATACAAAACTACTCCTGCTGGAACCAAATGTATGGGATACAGGTTCCATGGAGGAAGTTGATCAAACACCGTCAGCATTTTAGAAAGGAATCCGTACGTATGAAATAAAAATTAAGGAAGGTTCAATCTGTAAAATGTTAAAACATCAACATTCGATTAGTTTTTTCACTAACGGAAAGTAACTTGAAATGAATTTATTAACGGCCTTACGGACAGAAAATGGCGGACATCATTATAAAGTTCTGCTAAATTGCTAACTCTATCGTGTCAATATCGGTTTAACGAGCTAAAATAAAAAGAGGGGTCTTCTGTTTAATTCTAATTAAGGATGCGGGATCTGTTGTTCGGAGGTTTACCTTCTTGAAACAAAAGTAGGTGTTAATCAGTGTCTGGTCCTAATTATGGTTACTAAGCAATAATATAGCCTCTTTTGGTTGAAAGTCTAAGCTCCGCTACATGCATGCGAAATTATTCCGGAACGAATTACAATTTCGTATGGATTTGAAATTCCGAGCGGAATTCTTGAAGGCGCCAACACCATCCTGAAGGTCATCAGTGAAAAGCCTGACTGCCCTATACTGCGACACTGGGTACGAGCACACGTGTGTCTGCCCGGTGTTCCAGAGAGTCACAGATATTTAAATTAAATTAAATTGAATTGGATTGAATTGAATTGATTTTAATTGGATTACATTAAATTGAATGGAATTGGAATGGTTGGAGTAAATTGATTTAAATTATGTAATAAAATTGTGTAGGTATTAAACAATTTTTTTTGTTAAATGATGTGTACTAACTAACATAGTGTTTAAGTCATTAATGTATCTACTAACAAAACTATGGACATTGTCTGAAATAAATTGATTTTATTTTATTTTTTATTTATTTTATTTAAATCCATACGAAATCCTAAATCTGATTCGGAATTCCGCATGTGTGGCCACAGTGTGGCTATTGGATTCAGTCCTGAATCAGACCAGTTCCATAATGTTTGTTTGCTACTTGTTTATTTATTTATCGGCACATACAACGGAATACATTAATAACAGTGCTAAATAACATGGCTAATGCAAAATAGTAACTAGAATGGATGCCAAAACGTGTAGAGGTACTACTGGTTTTTCGGTGATGAAAAAACCTACATGCTTTAATTTTGAAACAGGTAAATATCGTGTCCACTATCCTAAGTATCCAAAGTACAATAACACAAAAAGGTTAATTTTTGAAATGTGTATTTACAAAGTTGTTCTCTTGTTTCGGATTTCACAAAGCACATTCTGAAAATCATATTAATTTTTAATTTTTTTCGCAGAACTGTTGTTATTGTTTTTCGTCCTAAACGAATGAATAAATTTAATTATAAATCATGCCTTTTAACCGTAGTTTTCATTTGTGTTTATTACCAAAATTCTACGAATTACGTACCTATGTATTCAAAAATGAGCTGTATTATTACACAAGTACATTACACTTTACCGTTGCTAAGATAAATGTTTCGTCTACACAAACACTTGGGTGATTAATGTCGAGTAGTTCACTGGCATTTACTTGAGGGGCGTGGAAATTTAATGGTAATTTTGATATTTGAAAATAGACGCCGCGTTACCAAGAGGTTAATTTATCATCGGAGAAAACTTGGTCGGTAAATACAGATATTTATGAATTTGTTCGTTTTTAGGGCTCCGTACCCAAAGGTTAAAACGAAACCCTATTACTAAGACTCCGCTATCCATCCGTCTGTCTGTCTGTCTGTCCGTCTGTCACCTGGCTGTATCTCATGAACCGTGTTAGTAAGACAGTTGAAATTTTCACAGATGATGTATTTCTGTGGCCGCTATAACAACAAATACTAAAAAACAGAATAAAATAAATGTTTAAGGGGGCTTCCACACAACAAACGTGATTTTTTATGCACGTTTTCATAGATAATTGTACGGAACTTTTCGTACGAGCGAGTCCGACTCGCACTTGGCCTTGGTGATAAAACACAGAATACAATAACAGTACATGGTACAGAACATCACTTTTTTCGCCCGCGTCTTTTATTTGACTCCTTAGTGAGATTTCACAAAGATAATATAATATTATAAGTTATTCGAATACATGCAGCATTGATTGAAGAAGCATCCATATATTTTACCATAAATATAGCTAAATAAGCGGTCTTACCATCGATTCTCTATACTTTCCTATATATCTGTCTCTTTCACTCTGCTAGATTGGCGCCTCGAATCCATTCGACAAAGCGCGCTCATTTGACATTTCATAGCATTTATATTTTACCGCGGAAGCTTGTACAATTTTTTCTTAATCTTGTTTTGTGAGTGTTCTATGTTTGTGTTATCAAAGATGTGCACTTAGGTACGGTTTGCACAATATTAGTAGAAGCACTGATGAACGTCAGCTCTCGAATGCTGGCTTTGGACGAAGAGCGGCCTCTTCGAAGGGTATTTTGACGCTACCCTGACCTACAGGACAAGGGTGAGTTACCTCATCCTTCAATCAAGTGAAATATTGTATTTCGGCTATATAATGTCTAAACAGAACACTCAAAACATGTATACTCTTGTTCCTAGGAACTTTGAACAGATAATATAATATTAGATGTTTAAGTCAATATTTAGTCAATCCCTGTGAAGTTAATGGGAATCTTAAGCTCACCTAGGTGATTTACGTTCTAATATTGATCAAAAGAATGTTATACCCACCCCCGGTAAGAAGAGAAAATCTGCCTCCGTGGCGCAATTGGTTAACGCGTTCGGCTGTTAACCGAAAGGTTGGTGGTTCAGGCCCACCCGGGGGCGATTCCTTTGTGGTCAAGCAATGGTTTTTATTGCAGTTGACCAACAAAATATCAATTTAGTTGAATGTCACTAATAGTTTACAATGTGGTTACGTCGTGTATAGACAGACAAATCACTCTGGTGCAGGTGTGCGCGCACTGTCATTATGTTGATGCAACATTGTGTCTGCGATGTACCTGGCCGCTAGTTTGCGGTGTTGCTGGTGGTTGTGTTGTGGTTGATATAACCCATGTGGTTGATAATGACGGCAGAATGTGGTACCTTGTTGAACTCTATTATTCATTTTCAATACACAATATGCGCTCGCTCACATGATGTGGTTGCGGTATGTGTCATACAACTTATAGACAACCCCTCCGAGCATTGAACACTAATTCAACCGAGTGGCATTCTACTACTTGTTACATTTTAAATCATTAAGTGTCTCTAGTGAATTATAGTGTGTTATACTTACCTTATTAGTCTTAATACATACTCACAGTTAGAAACTTATTACTGACCGGTTATCTATGCCCACAACGGCGGAGGTCGTATATAGATCATAGGGCATATACAGTAGCCTTGCCAACTGTTTATCTAAAACCCAGTGCCGGAATGGTACTCGCTACCCCCGGCCGCAGAGGTCATACAGAACATGGGGGCATGTACAATGGTATTATACCAACCGGTTATCTAGGCCGCAGTGCTTTATGGGAGCGCGCTCGTCGCCGCCCACGACCACGCAGGTCGAATATAGATAATAGGGCATAGAGTCTATACCATAGCCAACAGCGTTGCCGACTTTTAATCTAGAATCCAGTGCCGGAATGGCCGAATCATCGCCCCGTCGCATTCAGGACATGGGGCCATACACAGTGGCATTACCTACCTCTTATCTAAGACGCAGTGCCGCAGTGGCACTCATCGCCGCCCCGGCCTCGGAGGTTGAACATAGATCATGGGCATATATAACTGCGTTAACGACTGCTTAACTAAAACCCAGTGCCGGGATGGCACTAGTCGCCTTGGGCCGCGGAGGCCTTATCACCCCCCCGGTCACGTAGACCGTTGGCTTTTATTGAGTTGAATTTCATTGATAGTGATGTATCTATTGCGAATGTTGCGAGGCATTCGTTTTACACTGGATCTTCGGGTTGGCATGGGTGCTTGCTTGCTCCCACCACTACAATATAGATCCACAATAACTGTACCACCTTTACTTCACATGGCATAATACATTTTGATAGTACCACAACTTGGACACACAATTGCTGCCAACTAGTGCCAACTGACTGTTCTTGGGGTAAAGACTTAAGCAGGAGCCCACCACGGGTGGAGAAACTAGAGCCCTTAGCCCTAAAAAAGGAGGGGGGGGGGGAGACTAATCAGGCGTTGCACTGACATTTAAACGAAAGGAACTCCTGCTAAAGAGAATCTGTCTTAACAACCTGCAATAAGACATCTACCAGATACTGTACATTATAATTAGGGTCTGAGTATCTTCCTTTGGTGTGTATTCTAGAGCTCCATATGGGAATTACATTTGTGGGCAGAATTTTATGGACAATATGCTGTCATAGGTCAGTAGGTTCCACCTGCCGTGCAGCTGGACCATTATAAAAAGTATCCTGTTAACTAAATACCAGGACAGAAGGATGCCAATTTGTGACACTAGTTTAGTATTTGATTGGCTAGAAAATTTACCCGATGCAGTTAGTCCAAAAAAGTAATGAATCCTGAATTTAATCATGGTTTCAGATTTTGGAACCTGACTCTTGGATTGTTAGATCCGAGAGTACCAAGTAAAGTACTGAACCTGATAATTACAAATAAAACATATTAACCTAACCTCGGCTCCAGACATAGAAAATGTTAACAATCCAGCTGACTAGCTAATGTGACAACATACTGTGGAGTCTTGATGCTCAGTGCAACATGTAATGAAACTTGGGTCTATGAGAAGAGTTGTTTTTAGAATTATGTATTTAATCCTTTTTCTTATATAATAAGGGTTTTAACTTTTATTAGGCCAGCTACCAGAACTCAAAGCGGCCCATGGAGAGAATCGTAGATTTTATATCGGAAATTGTATTGTTCTAAAATAAACAGTATCTAATACTGTTAAGAATCTACTATTAGATAAGTTTTCATACATCTACCTAATAAGTTCAGTGGTTTGAATTAACTATAATGATCTCTGGATTGTGTCTGTATGATGGTTAAGATTATGTTTTGCCTCAATAGGTGTAGAAATTTACTAATCTTAAATGTTATTATTATTATTATTTTTTTCTCTTTTAACAGCAATCTGTTGATTTTAAATACCTAGTTATTGAACATTTAGTGAGACGACATTGAGTCATTATAAAGACTATTATGTTCTATAATTATTATGAAAGTTATTTTATGGTGTATTTTTCCTTTTTATACAGGTGTATGTGTTAATGTACCCATTGTTAATGATGATGGCATGGGCATTTTCATTTATTTTCACATAGCATTTTGTACTCTTTCACCAGCAGATAGCAAACAGGTCTTCAATCAATGCTGCATGTATTCGAATAACTTATAATAAATAACTGTTTTGCATTACAAAAAAACAGATATTATGAGTGAGAGAATACATGCAGCATTGCAGCAAGGTGCTTGCTGGTGATTGATGAAGACTATGAAATGTCAAATGAGCGCGCTTTGTCGAATGGATTCGAGGCGCCAATCTAGCAGAGTGAAAGAGACAGATATATAGGAAAGTATAGAGAATCGATGGTAAGACCGCTTATTTAGCTATATTTATGGTAAAATATATGGATGCTTCTTCAATCAATGCTGCATGTATTCTCTCACTCATAATATATGTTTTGTTATAATGCAAAACAGTTATATTATGTTACCTTCATAGCAAAGGGTGCTTAATTTAAAAAAATGGTGACTGTTAAAAAACTGAACTACTTTGACTATAGAGCCAACTTCAAAATGGCGAGAAAAAATCTGCTGTTTCATACATATGGGTCGTAGCCATTGACTTTATCTGTGGAACTGCAGATGTTGGCTCCGTAGTGAATATTGTTGAGTTTGACGGTCTAAAGCACCCCTTTTGATATGGTGACGCATTTAATTGAAGCGCAAATTGCGCCTACATAAGTTTCGCCTGCATATCTGCCTCCTCCGCACTTACTAAAAGTCATACCTATAGGGTCCAACTTAATATGCTGACACTTTTTTAAGAGGATGATCAGACCGTCAAACTGAACAACTGTCTTTATGGGACCAACATCGAAATCGCGAAAAAAAAATCAGGTCTTCCATACAAAACTGCAAGCCTACTCGAGCCAAATGTATGGGACAGCAGATTTTTTTTTCGCGATTTCGATGTTGGTCCTGTAGAGAAAGTTGTTCAGTTTGATGGTCTGAACAACCCCTTAAAATAAGTGTCAGCATATTAAAAAGAACCCTGTATGTCCCTGAAGGTTGTAATCGCGTTCGCGACCTCAGATTACAGTTGCGATCGCCACACGCACTGCAGTCACAGATAAGAGATATTATACCTACAGTACAGCAACTTCATGCATAGAATTGACACACGCACATAGACGAGAGCCACGCCCGCTCCTTAGTGAATCATTCAGTTTGTCGAAGATGCCATATTATGTTTGACACAACGCATTCCTAATTGACAGCTCACCGATGTTTCAATCAGAGAATTGCACTTCTATGTACGTTAGTGGGCAGTGTACACGCGGCAACACATCAAGCTATACAAAACAAAACCAACATAAAGCTGGCCGTGCGTAGGTTGCATAACGTATAACGTCGCGCGGCAAGCTTGTTTTAGTTTTGTATGGGTTGATGTACCAACTAGTGCAGCTGCCATGGTCCAAATAATTGCTAAACTAAAGTGGTAGTTGGCGGGCACATCGCTCGCAGAACCGATGGCCGATGGGGCCGAAGAGTTCTCGAGAGGTGACCGCGTACCGGAAAGCATAGCGTGGGTAGGCCCCCTACCCTACAAGGTGGACCGACTACCTGGTGAAGGCGACGGGAACCCGTTGGATGAGGGCAACGCAGGGCTGGTCGTTGTGGCGATCCTTGGGGAAGGCCTATGTCCAGCAGTGGACGTCCATCGGCTAAGATAATGATGTGTCACCATTTGTAGTACGTGGTGCTTGTATAAGTGCGTGTGTGCATCCCTTGCGTGAATTTGCTATACTCTTCATCTCTTTTCTGTGCTGCATTCGCACGATGACGCGATGACGGCTGCAATTAGCGAGGATTTAACGATTGATGTTGCACCCCCCTTCCCCCCGCCACCCTCACGCCCCGCGCCTCACCCCCGCAGTGTCACTCGGTCACCGGGCGCTGTAATGAGACCGATAATGATGTTTTAACTTCGCAAATCATTTTGTAAGCGTAAAGTGCATTTACACGGATTTCGGGATGTCCATCAGGGACGGTTGATTATTTTCATTTCGTTGGTTGGCTATATTGCTGTAACTTGTTTATTTTGTGCGTCATCGATTTTCATTTCGAATATTGAGTATTTCAGATAACTCGGTTTATTTTTCGAATACAATGTAGATAAAAGCAAAATTACTGCGTTATGAACAAGTCCATAATTATAAATGATCACTGAAGATAGAAACATGGTATTTGGAATAAATATTCAACAGTGGATAGTGCACATTTTTCTAAAGTCAACCCCTAAAGAGAGTGAAACTTGGGGGGGGGGGGGGGGGGGGGTAAACGTTTGTATGGAAAAAAATATTTATAGGATAAAGCATAGCATGAATTTTACAAATAATACTGTAGAGATTGGTCTGACTTATATTATTCAGGCCGTTCCGGTCCATTGTGTATCCAATCCTTTTTATCGAATCGTGGATTGAAGGGAAAACGGCCCGCTAAGCTTCAAGCTGACCACAAAAACCCATTTATAAAGGGCTGTGAGTTGTGACCCACATATTTGCATGAATAATTTATAAAATATAATAACAATATGTAGGTATTGTTTGTACCTATAAATAAGATCATGACTTAAATAAATTTTGCTAGACATTGTAAAATATTTAATAAAAATTATATGACATTGAATGCCTTGAAGAGGAAGATTGCTGTACCACAAACTAATTATACCATCTTATGTAATGTATGCAATAAGATAAGATAAGATAATATATTCTGTATTTGCAAACCAAAAATACACAAAAACAACAACAATATACACGAACAAGAAGGGTACAAAAGGCGGCCTTATCACTAAAAGTGATTTCTTCCAGACAACCAGTGGATGTAAGAAGTCTTACATGAGATAAATGCTACGGCGGTGTACTAGTTGATAAATAATATTATAATTTACACAAAGTATAAATATATAAATGTATGTATTTATATATACATAAATACATAGAATCAACAATGAATAAATGAATTATGAATTAAACAATATTAATTTTCGTCCGTCCGTCAGACCTTAGAGTATGTATCAGACACTAAGTATATTTTATGCTTTTTCGAAAACTGGAGCTCCCTATCTCTATAGGGTGTAACAAAACACTATAATAATATTTAAAGGGCTAGTGTAGTTTAGACTAGAGGTCTCCAAACTGCCTGCCTCGAAATCTAAGAATGCAGATTATCACACGATGTGTTCCTTCACCGAAAGGCCAGTGGTGTTACAAATCGTACGTAAATTCCGAAAAACTCAATGCTACGAGTCGGCCTGGACGGGGATTGAACCATCGCCTCCAGCACGGCAGGCAAGGTTACTCGCCATTGAACCACCACGGCTTCTTCATAGCGAAACGCATACAATGCAAATCAGATCACATTACAATGTACGACGCAGAACTTTTACGACTATTGGATCCAGACATAATGCCCGTCCGTCTTGCACTTTGCAACACAAGTATCTATAAAACTTAAAGTGATTACATTCAGTAAACAATTCCGTTTGTTTGTACAATACAGCTTTGAACTCGAAATAGGTGAAGACGCGGCGACGAACAAGTCTTTTGTAGTTTGTATTTGTTTGTGATCGCTCTACTAAACAATGGAGGATAAACAACGGGGTGGCGTTGCAATACATTATTTATGCAATACCGATATCGTTAAACACGTCATTCAATCAATTCAGCTCACATCAACCCACTGTTGTCTCCTTATTCATTATCATCATCTCAGCCGATGGACGTCCACTGCTGGACATAGGCCTCCCCAATCCTTAATTGATCAATCACGTCAACATACAACATTTCAATTTTATTTTAGAGAGAAATCTGAAAGGAAAAGATGAGTATAATTCAATGTCATCTGACACAAAAAGAGTTCCACCGAGGAACCTAATGAGCCCGCGATACGTCCTGCGCATTTCAGGCTATCAGCAGAAGAGTCTAACGCTGCTGCTGATTTGCTGATTTTGTTAAGGGTCCTGTCCACGTACAAAGATGTTCATATAGTTACAATACAAGAAATAAAAATAAATTAAGTACTATTCCCGATTCGCACTTGACCGGTTTTATTATCCCTCTAAACAGGAATAGAGAGAGCTTATGTACAGGTAATAATTTTTAATCACTCTCATAGAGCATTAGTAGTATTATATGACAATGGCGTCTGTATTATAGTCAAATATAGTGTCATAATTATAATCAGGTGGTTGAAGTGCCAGTACTGCTTATCTATAATATTGTGTTGCGTCGTGGTGCCTTGTCGTCGTGTAGTCGACATGGCAGGTCTTAGACTTTTGATTTATTGTTTATCAAATAGTTCTGTACGAGTAGTAGGTACCTGCCTACGTTACGTACACAACTTGAGACTGTTTTCTTTTCGAATGTTTCTAATGAAGAATGATTTCGTTGCCAACTTTTAGTACTAGTGAAAGACTCACAACAAAAGTTTTTGAAACTTAATACGATTCATCATCATCATCAGCCTATAGCAGCGATTACGTTACCCTACATTTAGGGCAAATTTCGGCATACATTGCTTACTTCGATGTTTGCACTTTGAAATAGAGAGAACGTATCCGGCAATGTATGCCGAAATCGGGCCCGACCGACTGCAAGTGTTATCGCTGCTTTAGATGATGCAGGATCTCCTTTCATGAGCAGTCCCATGCATTTTAACCAACAGTTTTATATGGAACAGCTAATACTTTTTTCGCGATTTCGATGGTTTGTCCCATAAAAAAAGATGTTAGATAGTTGGATCATCCCCTTTAAAATTAGACAGCTTTTAAAAACGACCCTGCCCCTACACGGTCCTTCTTAATATGCTGACATTTTTTAAAGGGATGATCAGTCCGTCAAACTGAACAACTTTCTCTATGGGACCAACATCGAAATCGCGAAAAAAAAACTGCTGTCCCATGGGTACCTTTGGATCGAGTACCTAAGTTTGCAATTTGAATGGAACAGCAGATTTTTTTCGCCATTTCGATGTTTGTGCCATAGAGAACGTTTTTCAGTTTGACGGTCTGATCATCCCCTTAAAAAAGTGTCAGCATACTAAGAAGAATATACCAGAACGGAAGTATAGCAGAGTATGTGAAACTGAAACAAACAACTTACTTATTATTGATGTGTAAAGTTGGTGACATCAATAATACTAAAAGAAACATTTCATAATAATATCAAAAACATTAATTTGTTTCAAAACATAAATTGATCCAAGAAAAAGTTTAACAAAGTAAGGTTCAGTAAAATCCTACAACATTTAAGATGGCCCAATTATCTCCTTAAATAACACTCGTCCTATTTAACTAACTGTCACTAATTACGCTTCGAGCTCCAAAAAGCATGAAGTTATAAAATCTTTTGTGGAAACTTTTTAACAGGCGTCCCCGTAAATAAATATGTAATGAGAGCGAGGGGGGAGGGGGGAGGGGAAGTATAAAAAGCAAAAACTTGGTTCAGCGACAGAAGCGGGGCTCCCTGGAGGGACATCAGATCACCGGAGCGGCACCGGTGCATTGACGTAGCAAGGACGTATGGGGACACTCCACATAACAAAAAAAGTAAATTTAAGGAATCAAAAAACCCGTCTGCGTAAAAGGTGAACATGAAAGTGGCATCTGAGGGCCTACCATGAGTTTTTCCTGTAATTTACTACTGTAGTTACGTCGCCAATTCGTATGACAGAAATTAGTTCTCAACGTAACCACTAGGAGCGCTGTACGAAATTCAATACAAAATTGGTGACGCTACTACAGTAGTAAAGTACGGTAAAAACTCATGGTAGACCTACTGGTAGTCGACATATTGCATTTTAATTACTGTCATGTCTTTAGTGATACTCGCAAGATTAAGACAAATCGATTGACGTAAGAATCATCAAAATCGGCCAACGTGTTTGGTCTCTAGTCTGCCACAAAGGTACAAACTTACATACATACATACATAGGCTGTTAAACATATTACCCTTCCTTTGCGTCGCGCAGTCGGGTAAAAAGAGGATAATATATATATATAATTCAGAGCGCGCTCTATGCAAACGTAGTCTGGTGATATTTTCAATACTAAACAATGTAAACACTAATCTCTATGTTTGTATGTTGTCAGATTTTAGTTAAAATAGTTTTAAAGCTACAGTGCCTCAAATATTTCCATTAAAACTGTATATTTTAACGGAAATCGGACAACATACAAGCATAAAGATTTGTTTCTAGATTGTGTCTGCGGGTTAGTATTGAAAATGTAACCAGACTTCGTTTGTATGGAGCGCGCTCCGATTTATATCCTCTTATAATGTCTTTGTATCAAAGCTTCAATTCTGACCACAATAGATCATAAATTGACAGCCATATCCTAAGTTATATCAATGTCAGACCGGCACAATTCTACGGTCCCCAGCATCCCCACATCCATTTCCCATATCGTCCCTTGATAGTGAGAACCTCGTAAGTACAAAATTTTACAGCGTAACCAAGAACAACTTTCACAATGGGACCAACATCGATATCGCGAAAAAAAAATCCTGCTATCCCATACATTTAAGCTTATTCGATTCGTTGTATAGTATGGAACAGCAGATTTTTTTTAAGCTATTTCGATGTTGGTCCCATAGTGAAAGTTGTTCAGCTTGATGATCTAAACCACCCCCTTAAATGTTTATATGTATTTTTGTAACACCTTGTATAAACTGCTACAACAGGTACATTGACAAATAGCCCAAAAGCCAAAATGATGACAAGGATATGAAATATTCCTAATTCTTTATTCATACCAAATACAAATAATTAATCAATTGATCCCACATCAAGTGACTGCTGGGCATAAGCCTCCTTTTTATTGCGCCACTCCTCATGGTCCTGAGTCAAATTGTATCCATGTCCCGCAACCCTTACAATGAAAACAATAAAAACAAGACAAAAAATACGTTATTGTCGCTACAAAGATGTAATCATTTAGACAAGTATTTAAAAAAAGAAAAACAAAACGAGATTTTGCAAAAACAAACTTAGTTTTCGATATCAAGAAGTAAAAAAACCATTAAATTGAATTGAATGATAAAACTTATTCAATCAAACAACTCATTAATTATTACAAACAGCATGAAAAGCATAAAATCCTCTTTTCCATGCCATTAGTGAAAGCTTTTATCACTTTATAGAAACTTGTGAACTTAGCGCATAATGTTATTGTGTTGTGTGATCTCATCTCTGCACTAATTGCACAAGTTCCAATGAGTGTTTGAGCTGAATGTGTACTTTGTTCGCCGCAAAACTTGTTCGTTTTGTTTGTATTTCTTATATCTATTGAAGTCTGAGTTTGTTCTGCGGTCTGAGTATGTTAATAACTTGAGATGGATTTAACTAAGTCACTATACAGGGTCCTTCTTAATATGCTGGCGATTTTGTAAAGAGATGATCGGACCATCCAACTGACCAACATTATCTATGGGACCAACAACGAAATCGCGTAAAAAATCTGTTCGTACGTACGTGTCGTTTTAGTTTTCAGTTTTCTATGGAACAACAGATGTCTTTTTTCGTGATTTCGAAGTTTTGAACCCATAAAAAAAGTTGTTCAATTTGATGGTCTGATCATTTCGATAAAAACCGTCAGTCTATAGTGAGTTCGGCATCGTAATTTAGTTGGATTGGTATTTGGTAGTTATTTTAGTACTCTGTGGTATTTGATTTGATCGATTTGTTTGGTTTGCTAAAGTTAGCTTAGTGCCCTCATGCTTAATTAATTCTTCTAACAGCCAAGGCAAGATTTTAGCATTATTTTAATTTTATTTATTCTTTTATATACCTAATCTTTATCTAATATGAAATGAGTAAAACTTATTATAAATTATAAAAAATGTAAGAAAAATAATAAAACCACTTTGGTGTCCTTTTGTTGGTCAAATTTATTGTATGGCAATTTTTTTCAATTCGATAAATTGAAAAATCCCCTTGTTCCCATCTCAAAAATGTTCCTTAATTTTTTTTCAAACTCCACACACTCTACTAACTCTCTTCCCAAACCCAGTCCATACGAGGCTACATACACACCCACACATACGTATACAGGGAGTAGATTTATTGCACTCCTGATAGGGACTCGCTTTACGTCTCCGCGACTGTTTTAGCAACACCCTGTTTATTTTTATTTTTAAACGAATTTATACGAGGCGAAGCGCTTTATTGGCAACACTTTGAATTGGCTTAGGTTAGGGTTCTAGGGTGATAAAGGATACAGTGTTGCCACATTGGTTTAGTGTTAGGTTTTTTATATGTGATCGACAAGTCTTGGAATTCGAAAGACTGAGCTTAGTCGAGGTAAAAGACTGAAAGACAGGACTGAAATTAACCGGAACTGCGTTTCTAGAAAATACTGTTATGAAATTTCTTGGTAACGCCGTGTATAAAAAGGCTTGCGGGCAGCTTCAAAGTAAACTTCAAGGATCAGATACATGATACAAATAAACCGGATGATTTTTTAAGTTGTTCAGTTTAATGGTTTGACTGAACCACCCTTGATTTTTTTAGGTAAAAAAATCATTCGGTATATTGCACTTACAAATATACATGTATAACTTAGAGTGAGCATAAGAATACGCAGACTTTGCTTCTCATAAGGTTCCTATTAAAGCATAAAAGATCACACTTACAAAGGAACACCGAATTAACTTTTTTTTTGTAAAAAAAATTTTAAAGCTTAAAAAATAAAACAAAAAAATGGAGAAGTCCTCTTTCATGGTTGTCACAAAAATAAATTCTCAATTGTGTTCAAAAAAGTTAAATATAACATGCAAAGCACGAAATATGAAGGAAATATGCATAACCGTGCGAGTGCGTCGTATTGAGGCGATTAACTACGGACCTGCTTTACGATTCACGAGATTGCCGGATATGTGCTTAACCCGGATATGTAAAATCCGGATATACAGGTGAGTCGTAAATAATGGATAAAACAAAATGAGTTATTATTTCAGTCACCAAATAAAGAAAGTATTTGTCCAGCTGTTGAAAATTAAAAAAAAATGATGTCTTTAATTATCACCAACATCATTCGCGTGGAAATGATAATGTCGCCGTAGCGTAGTTGTGATTCTGAGATAACTAAAAAGTGGTAACGAACGGACTCACTACCTGACATAATAAACAGATTTTCGGCACTACAAGTGAAATATGAATTTTTTGCACATGATTATCTCTGACTACCCCGGAGAATATGATAGTTGTAAACTTGTAAGCATTATTGCTTTGCATATCCGGGTTTCGTGCATATCCGACAATCTCACGAACCATAAAGCCGAACCCCGGATATGCATTAAATCCGCATAATCCTGTTTACCGCACCCTGCCAAATGTACGTACTTAAAAATACTACATTTACTTAGCGTAGCATTTCTTGGCGTCGCTTTTCAATTAAGATCGGATGAGAAAAGAAGTAAGACTTCAAAGGGAATTGACTTGCTCTATTTAGGTTTGCGTCGAAGCTTTGTTTGTCTGTTTGTGTTCATTTGCAAAGAGACTTCAGTTTGCGGCGGATTTAATACGTTTATAGAGATACATAATATTGTATAGCTGGAAGTATGCTAGCTTAGTTTCAGTGTTATACGAGTAACAAATTAATGAAATTCTGTAGATCTAGCTATTAGTTAAAACCAATGATTGTCTAGTATACAGGGTGATAGGAAAATAATCATTAACCTTTTAACTATCAAACCCATCAAACTGAACAACTTTTACTATGGGAGCAAAACTATCAGCAAAAAAAAAAAGTCAGCTGTCCCATACTAAACTGCAATACCAGTTTTGATCCCATACTAAAAGTTTTTCATTTTGATGGTTAGAGTCTGTGGTTTAAAGGTTATTGATACTTTTCCTTACACCCTGTAGAACACTCCGTTAGAGAGCTCATCAGAATGTTTGTAATAGACAGTTTAACAATATACATGGTGATTTTTTGTTCAATATGCGCCCTTATCTTCAGTTTACCTCTTTGAACGTGTAGAAAAAGCCGAGTATGTCAAGTAAACACCTAGAAAAAGCCTATTTAGCTCTTCAATATATCCTACTGTACTCGAAACCGACGGGCATGTATGAAGAGATGTATGGATGTGAATGAGGCAAAAGATGTATGTAAGGATCGCAGTAGATGGCGCGCTCTGGTCTCTGCCTACCCCAATGGGAAAGAGGCGTGACGTTATAGATAGATAGATAGACATATCCTGTTTACCTATAGAGTGTTGTGTGGAGTTTGTACCCATGATACTGAACAAGTTTTCCTAAGAAACCAATAGTAATTTCCCAACAAAAATGTTGACTTTTCATACAATTTTTCGATCAGCGGATTGCATTCAGTTATTTTTTGAGAATTTCCCATAGGTTTATTAGGGAAAGTAGTTCAGCATCATGGGTACGTACAAGATACAACCACCCCTTAAAGTAATGCTACTGTTTACCCTAACACCATACCGCTCGTTGGCGTAGTGGAGGTTCGGTATTGGAAACGATCACTGAAGTAAAGCAACGTCAGGTCCGGTCAGTCTTTGGATGGGTGACCGTTTAGTGGTATTTCATCACGAGCGTTTCCGTGCTTCGGAAGGCACGTTAAGTAGTTGGTCTCGGATAGTTCCGTCAGATGGCGTTGTAACTATTCGTTAAGTCAGGTCAGAGGCCTATTGGCGGCTTGAAAATTCTCTGACAGCAAGTTGACCACTAACTTGCCTCCACCAACACGCACTGGGCCCGCGTGGTGGAGTATAACCCGCTTCCTCTCACCCTTATTCGTAAGAGGAGGCCTTTGCCCTGCAGTGGGATTCTACAGGCTATAACTTACTTACCCTAACACCATGCATTTGCTTGGTAAAACTAAAGTTACTAAGTATACAGGTCCTTCTTAATGTTTTGCCTTAAAAAACAGTCAGAATCGTTTAAAATTATACATACAGGTTGTAAAATTAAATGCGTTACATATTAAAATTAGAACATCAAACTGAACAACTTTCACTATGGGACCAATACTGAAATCTCGAGAAAAAACTGCTGAAACACCCCCAATAAGTAAGAAACGCATTTTTAATTTTACACCCTCAGTTACGCAACACAACTGCAATTCGACTCACACGCCACTTGCATATGTCCGAGCAGGACGGAGCGGAATGGACCCGGCACAGGCAGGCCTGTGTCACTCCGCGTGTAGGTACCTACAGGCGGCGGCCATTGCGCAAGGGCCAATCTAGTAGGCTGCCGCAATAAACTCTTTCAATACGTATAACCACGTATAACTTATTATGAACCGTAGTCCAGTGATTAAGGACCATATTCCCTCAAAAAAATTTGGGGGGTATGTAAATAAATGAACACGTGCTCGGCTGGAACGCGAGCTAAATTAAATCATATTGTTTATCAGATTGAGTACATATTTCTTTGAAAACCATTGCGAAGTAAAGCTTCTGTAACGCTAGTTACTAGTTATTATTCTGTGGCACAGGTGTCAACTCGCATGTTTATCCTGCCCTGTCGTGTCCTCTCCTCTCCGCCAGGTCAAGACGAACCGTCTCCATAAACTATCGAGGATTTAAACGTCAACCTATTTTGTAATCTATTGCGATGGGGATACGGTTAGATTACGTAAGCTCTGATATATTACACTAGCCGACATCGAAGGATTCATTTGTTAAATCTTTAGGGACCAATTATAGTCAAAAGCATACAATAAATATTGTCTCATTTAAATTGGAATCAATGTATTAAAGAAAAAGGAAATGAATACTAGTGATAATTAACATGTTACAGCCATGTTGTTTTATTTAAAATCAAATTGATTGAAAAAATTGTCTCGCAAAGGAACTTGAACCTACAAAGGGCAAAATAGTGACGAAAAATTCTGACCTCTGAGCCTCTGACGTAATGGTAGCTCAATTGAAAGCAAAGTCTGTAATATTTTATGTTGTAATATTTAGATTTCAAATTGAAAAACTGTCTATTGTCAAACTAAATAGGGTGTTACAAAAAGGTGAGGTCATATTTAAAGTCATGTTTTACTTCTGAAAAGTATCCTGGGATCATTAAATGCCTTGTCTTGTCGAACCAACGCATGAGACTTCTGAATGGTTGAAAATCTCGTCTACACGCAGAATGTTCAATACACAAACCGTTCAATACGCAAAATGTTCAAAACGCAAAAATGTATAGGTACTTTAGCTCGATTAATATTATTTATTATATTTTAGTGTTCCGGAAACTGTTACATACTTGGTCTTAAACTCAATTGGTGGTGAAGATAGCTATTAGCTTGTAGGACACTACGTTGTCATGTCATAGGCCTCCTTCCCCAAAGAGGGTGGAAGGGAATGGGTCACACTCCACTACCTTCCAAGTACGAATTGATGGACGTAAGTTAGTGGTTATGTTAGTAAAAATACTATAAGGATAACAAGCGATAGGTAACGAGTTCCTTTCAAACGGAACCAAAAAAGCTTTGCATAAAGTATTACAGATTACAGAATATGTGATATGACCGGCAACTCGAGGCAACAACGGTCTAAATTGTTAAGGACCCCAAATCGATAGAGCGAGCTAGAAATATACAGGTACGCACAAGCAAGAGAGGAAAGGAAGAGGAAAGTGCGTAAACGGCAAATTGGTTTTCCTTTTTATGAATACGATATCGTATTGCAAAACAATATCATGACGCGGCCCTTTGTTTGGAACAAGCGTCCGTTTTAGTAGATCCATGGACAAAATAACCAAAAAGACTCCTAACATAAGACGAACTTTTTAAAATTATAGGTAGTGTCTTTATGGCCACTTATCACTTTATTCTATGAAACCGAAGTGGTAAAGGTACAAGCCTTGCCAAAATTGCATTCTTAGGACAGATTCGATCAAACTTAGATTTATAGAAGAGTAACTATACAAGGAACAATTTTACTTTTGGTGTTTACACACCCCGTACTAAAAGAACGAATGTATAATTCACCTAAAGAAAGAGGTCATTGTATCTTTACTTATTGCAATGTGATTATACGGTTTTAATTTGTTAGGTTTCTTTTTATTAGATTTTTTTTTATTATGTGACATTGACATTTCATTTAACCCAACCCTAATCAGGGTTGGTAAAACGCAAAATCAGTTTACTCTATAGTAACCGGCGACTTAATCTAAGAATAAAATTTACTCGCGTTTGGTCGAATCGGGCCTTACTATAATAAAGTTTTAAACGTTATTCTGTTAGATAGATTACATTAAAGAAGTTAGGTATATTAAGGAAAACAAATAAGTACTAAATATAATAGGTAGTAATTTTAAGCATCGTGGTAGCTTGATGGTTGTAGCAACGATTCTAACCACTCCAAAATCCATTACGTAAGTTAGTTTACTTACGTACGTACATTTCTCAAAACCGTTCAATATCGAACCTTCCCATTCCCTATCCGAATTAAGCATCAAATGAAAGTCGTATAACACATTTAGACGTATGCAACTGCACCGATGCACGATGCACCGTACACGGCAATGCATTCAATTACACGGTAAGCCGGAACCGATTGAGCACAGTTATAACTCACCGAGTATAATAGTTATTGCGAGTTGAATCTAATACCGATAGGGTGGGCATATGCTGCTAATTGTTATGTTAGATCAGATATACGGGTTCAAAATACACCGACAGTATCTGAATTCAGTTCGATTCAATTCATTTATTTTGTGTCCTGGTGTTTGTACGCTGGTGAAGAAATTCCGATGCGTATGTGAAGTCTACGCATTGGGCACGCGTGGTGGACTATCGCCCATACACCCTCCCTGAGGGTAGACCTGTGCCGTACAGTGGGACGTATATAATATAGGCTGATAACGATCGATTTTTTGGGCTTTTGTAATAATCATTCGAAATAGCACCCTGATTGAGCTCTTTGCGCTACACCAAGCTCTACATTGTATGATGACAATGCATTCCCCTTTTCTTGAAACTAGTAAAATCATGAACAACAACAATAGGCGCATCGTCTCATTCATGTCATGACAACATGCTCGTTCCGTGTCAACATTCCTGGCATTCCATCGTTTGTTTATGAACGAACGAGGCAAATATCTCCTGTTCCGCTTATCATAATACTGTGCGAATGGGATGACGAGCTTGCAAAGATAATAAGTACTTTAGGAAACAAGGTACATTGAAGGGGGGAAAAGATGCGGGAAAAATAGTACATAAATAAATAACACTCACACACTCAGTTGCAGAAACGCTTATTATAGTTAATCCTCCATTAAATCTCTTGCTGTCACTTTTTGCCGTAGTAAAAACACAAGATTAAAATAGTATCTATTCATACGGTAGTAATACTCCAGTAAAATTAAGGGTCGCTTGTATGGCGAATGTAAATAATTTATAATAGCCGGTTTTTTCTTTTATATTTTAGATTACAATTCTAGTTATCATTTAGATTGAAAATCTCCTTAAAAATGTTCTTAAATAATTAAACAAAGGAAAAAAATAATGAAAAATGGGAAAAAAAAATTATAATACAATTTTTTTATGTTATTTGTTAAATACATTTGTATTACTTTATATTAGAAGTAAATCCAACGAAAAATCACCGCGGAACCTTTGTTTTTAAATAAGTAGAAATTACGAAAAACTCAATTTTAGGACAAAATTTACACAGCGTATGTAAACTCATAACCAAGAAACCATAACAAACAATAAAAATTAAAAAAGAAAGAAAACGACACTATAAATAAAAAATTACATTTTAGTACTAAAAACTAAAAATACGAAATTTAGTGGGATTCGTTAATAAAGTATCTTAATTATGATTTGTTTGAACAATCTAGCAAAAAAAAAATGCTTATTATAAATTATTTCCTTTCGACCCGTATTTTTACTGGACTATAAAAGCTAGCAAGAGATTTAATGGAGGATTTACTCTAATGAGCGTTTCTGCAACTGCGGCTTAAATTTTTTAAGATTTCAAATGTAAGCTAAGCGTGTGGGGGTACCCACATTGTCATTTACCTCGGCGGTCCACCGGCGAATAGGGAACCGCCGGGTTGTATATAGATAGGGTATTTGTCAATAATAAAACAGTACGAACTGAGACTCAACTGGTTTCACTACTCCTGCCCTAGCCACCACTACCACCCTCACACGCTCCGCACGAGAGGTCCCCAAACTGGTGACCCCGACAATTGAAACTACGCAGCATGAATAAACAAGAATTAGTAAAGATGGAAGAACTCTTCAGCGGATCCAGCTATGCAACCGTCAGCGACGCAACAGCGACCAAGCATACGCAATCCTAAATAAACATCGCCCGTCCCCGTACCAGAAACGCCGCCGCTCCATCGTCAGCACATAATACACGGTAGCGAAAGGACAACGCAGCGAAAACCACGCACGTCGTCCTAAGCACCCAAACTACGAGGCATGAGAAGTTAGCGCAGCGGAAACCGCCGCTACTACCCCATCGCCAAGAAAAAAGGAAGACAGCGACATTCAGATGTACAACCCAAAGGGGTGTAAAACGCGCCAATAGCGCCACTCAGCTGTTAAGCTTCCACCTCCCGCAGAGGGAAATAACGCCATTCTACAAAGAAGACACCGGCACACCGGTGAACGAGTAATCAATTGATCAGCCGTAAAAGCGACTATTGTTACCAATATCTTCATGGCTAAACGACGTCGCGACGCCACGCCGCCACGTCGAAATCATAACGGTCAAATACATTGACTAAAAAACGTGCAAGAAAAATACTCGTCGCAAACGGCTACATAACTACGTATGCATTTAAAGCGCGCAGATATATACCCATACGCACCGAGCAACGAGCAGGCTACACACACAAAGAAAGAGGGTACCGACACAAACGGACGGGACAATCGATGACATCACAGCAAAACAAACATTCCAATGCAACATGCACCGAGTTAAGAAACCAACTAACTACCTACTTCATGCAACATCAAAATACATATTATTTCGGCTGCTAAATACATGCACTAGCCGAACTTGGGAGACACAGGGTAAATAAAACAGCATCAAGATTTTATTGCAAGACTATCAAGACTTCGTCGGTGGCTAGGGCAGCCAGACACTTCGCACAACATCTGAGCAACATCAAATATCAATATTATAAGTATATATTTATCACACAAAAAAAACAGAAGGTACCACTAACAAAAAAGATACAAAAAAAAAAAGTACCTACCAAAAAAAATGTTAACAAAAGAAAAAATATGCAGCAAAACACAAAAAAAGAGACAAAAAGAGCAATGTCCAACAAAAAAACGAGTTACAAAAAAATCAATGTAACATAACCTTACCCACGACATTCCTTTCCCATACAAATCCTATCAACCCCAGAATCCAGCAGCGAGCAAGAAGGGCAACGAGCAAACGGGCAACGAACAATTCAAGAAAGCCTGGCTAGCACCGTACCTACACAAAAAAAACGGGGAATAGCATATAGAAAAGGCAAACTACGGTCAGCAGAGAACAGCGAACACATGAAAACGACCACTGACACAATAGCGCACCAAAAAAACTTCAACACAACCTGAAAAATAAGGAGCCGATAAACACTGACAGGAAATAACACTGCGAGCAAACACAAAATAAAATAACACAACACCAGATTTATTTGTCAGTATCGTCATTCGAAACAGGAGAAAGTCGCCTTGAAAAAGACGGTTTTTGTTCAGAACCAACGCATCGCGTGCAGATAACGTTGATTCCTACGGTTATATATCGTTCGAAACATTGAAGTCCGCTCTGAAAAGAGCGATTTTGTGAGACATCGTTTTCCCATTGCGTGCAAATGGCCAACGGTCTTCTGCAGCAGAACACAAGCGCAGTGTCCGAAGAGGCAGGCGAGTACAGCGGACGGCGGTCGACGACGTTATGTGGACGTTATGAAGCGATGACCGAAGACTCCCACTGGCCGTCACGAGCATTGCCGAGCCGCGCCGAGTTTCGCCGAGTCGGTCGATGTTGGCAGCGCGCATGCGCAACAAGTATGCGTGACGACACAGCGCAGCGTATGCACGAGCACGCACGAAGAAAGGCGAACGCCGCCGAATGTAAACAAACAAGGGACGCGCGCGATTCAAAGTGCGCGACCAACTTTAGTTTTAAATTTTTTGTACATAGAATCAGTTTATAATATGTTAGTTATTAAGTAGCGTTAGCACTAGGGAGGGAGATATGTGGGGGTACCCACATTGTCATTTACCTCGGCGGTCCACCGGCGAATAGGGAACCGCCGGGTTGTATATAGATAGGGTATTTGTCAATAATAAAACAGTACGAACTGAGACTCAACTGGTTTCACTACTCCTGCCCTAGCCACCAAACAACCCTCAAACCACTGTCCCCAAACTGTGACACACCCGACACTGTACAGTAGTACCAGATTTATAAGTCGCTGGGTGAATACAATAACGGCACAATTTTAAAAAAGCGATTTCGAGAAAATTGCGTTTAAAGTTTTTCGAATGAACTACGCGCGAACAGATTTAATTAACACTAGTGCCATCTATCGGGAAACCCTGTGAAGTAGCAAGTTAAGTCATTATTGCATAAATGGAACAATTGGTGCAGAGCATGAATCCGTATCTAACTCGAATTTGACAAATTTTGACTTGTGCCGTTATTGTATTCACCCAGCGAAGTTCCCCTGATGTACCTACGCAGTTGACTTTTAATAGCGTGCGAAATTATATGGATGTGCCACCTTCAATACCTTGCCATGATTGGCTAATAGTTTTAGCGCCCTTTTCGCTGCTATCCGACTTTGCACCCTTTAATAAACGACTTCGTGTTTTGTCGGGGGACTCTGCCCGAACGAAAATTGACGAGGGTAATTATTTTCCTGGTCGTACTTGTGCTTAACTTTTTAACCATACAAAAATGATACAAACATAATGACACCGATGACTGGACCGGAATTCGGACACAGACCTTCTCATTGTCTAGTGTTGTGAATGGTCACCGCTGTTGATCCTGGTTCACAGGAGTTACAGCGGTGGGAATGTGTGGCAGGCCCAAGAAAAGACCTTCTCTTTGGCAGTCCAGCGTATTCGCTATAAAACCAACCGGGTAACGTGCATTAAATAAAAACTAACCTAGTCGTCAATTTTGTTCACAATGTCAGATTCGCAAAGTGCCACATTCGCGTAACATCACATTTGCAAAATGTCACACTGGCTGAAAGTGTGCGTGTGTGTCAGGCTTTCCGTTTAAATATAAGCAAATGCAATTAAAAGTTTTGAAACAAACAGAAAATTCGTTCTCGAACTACTGAAGTCGCTGAAAATGCAATGAATATGTAAAATATTATAAAACTAAAAGAATTCGTAATAAATTTTCACGTTTTAAGAATAGAGCTTAGTATTTTTGGATGGCGCCGGGGACGATGTTTGAATTTTAAGATAAAACTAATTTGCAATTCCATCGTATTTCTAAAAACAGTTGGCGGAGGAGTGAAATATTTCCAAGAATATAAAGTTGAGAACGAAAAATCCCGCAAAAGAAAAACTGATTAAAAAATGAAGATAAAAGCTTAACCGTAGGCTTTGAAACATTGAAAACTGATACTGAAATAGATTCAATACTTTTCGCATGACATACAAATATACAAACTTTTGTTGGTCTAAAACAAACAACTAAAAATAACTAAATTTGCCTAATCTCTACCTACTCATACACTTAAGTTAAAAGAGTTAAATGTGTTTTTTTGTAGCTCATTCGTAACCCGCGGCTGTCTTATTCTTAGACCGGATTCGACCAAACATTGATTTATAGAAGATAAGATAAGATAAATATTCTTTATTTGCACACCAAGAAAAAGAAGAGTAACATAATATCCGTACTTTTTGCAATGTATCTATACAGTTTTAATGTGTTTTTTTTTTTTTTTTTTTTTTTTTTTTTTGTTACGTGATATTGACGTTTCCTTAGTCTCATAGATTAGTATTCATAGATTAGGGTAGGTAAAACGCAAAATCAGTTTACTCTAGAGAAACCGGCGACTTAATCTAAGAATAAAAGTTACACGCGTTTGGTCAAATCGGGCCTCAGTAAGTCAATACAATAATATCTTCCTACTCCTCCTATCTTCTTTGATTAATTCATTCAAAAAAAAAAAAAAAAAAAAAAATTAAATTATTTCATTCATTCATTCATTGTGGGGGTCCAAGACAGATTAGAGTTATCCCCGGGCTCGAATGGTCGCCACTGATGATTCTGGTTCACAGGGGTTAAAGCGGTGGGAAAGTGTGGTGAGCCAAAGCCCGTAAAAAAATACTGTTATTATAGTGCATCATAATTAGATATTTTACACAAACAAGGTATGCTTACTTCATAGAAAATGGCGCGTAAAATTGTGCCAAGCCACAGCCGTTTCGCTCAAAGCATTGCTTGACACGGACTTTTGAAGTCTTTTTCGAGTAGACTTTGCACACTAACATACAGATCTGTGAAACCCAATTTCCTTCTAGCATCGTATTTCTGTTATCGTATTAGATGTAGCATCGCTTAAGATTGTGTATCTCAACAAATTGAACACGATAGAACGAGACACAATTTGTTAGCGTTTGTGTCTCAAACAGTTTCCTCCAACACCTTCTATGTGTACTATGTAAGTGTGTTTGTATTTATGGGGTGGCTATGTAAACGAAATGCAGATTTAGATGTCGCAGACAGATTGAAAATGCAGCGGTTTTATAAAGTGTCTAGTCTGCGAATCTAAAATTCTATTCAATTTTATGTGCTCATTCAATGATTTTGGTGAAAACATTTTAGTTGAATTTACACATAAATATACAAAAACAAATGCAATACAATAATGTAAAGAAAACTAAGACCAAGTAAGTTTATAAAAAATTATAAAAAGATAAACAATTTGTGATAACTACCGCCATGGCGCGCCGCAATTTTTTTGATAGTAGTTTGCGCGTAATTCACCCTACCTATGTTGGTGTGATGAGGTAGTTTGGTCTTGGCCCTTGGGACTTGGTGGAAGAGTCAGCCAGGCTATGAGGTTTGGAGATTCCGGGAGCCTATTGCATAAACATGAAAATTGTAATTAGCAATGACAACTCAGGGTATATTTTTGGTTACAAAGTTGGTTAAAAAGCCGTGGTGGTCCAGTGGCGAGTAACGTAGCCTGCCGTGCAGCAGATCCCCGTCCAGGCCAACTCGTACCAATAAGATTTTAGAAGTTTATCTATGATTTGTAACACTACTGGCTTTTCGGTGAAGGAAAATACCCACTATCCATTACTACAAGTGGCATTAACGGGCTCACTCCCCGTCACACTGGACAAGTGACAGATTTCGGCACTGCTAGTGAAAAGTGGATGTTCTGAGTTTTCAGAATATCTCTGACTACCCTCTCGGGGAATGTGACATGAGAATATGCTTGTTGGTTTTTTATGGCGTTGAAAAACGTGTTTTCTAACTTGGTTCTAAGTCTTTGTTGCTAAGTCTCAGCCTCAAAAGCCTCTATTGTTATGTTTATAAAATAGGTCCCAGATCTAATCAAAAGTTTAGCCACGCTTCAAATCAACAGTTTGTACCTATTTAAGAGGTACGCCACAAAGTACAACCGGTGCCGATACAGGCGGGACAATGTAGCAGCTCGTACAGTGGACTAACTTCCAGCCGCATTGTGACACGTCGCTCTACAAAGCTGTTGAGAAGTACTTTTATAAACTGCTCGAATGCAGATCGAAACTCGTTTCAACTTTGTACTGAATCGAATCCTACTACTTTTAAACACCTAACATTTTCTCGGCGTGTTCAGGATGCAACTTAATACAGTTAGTTGGCTATTGTTTGTTTGTTTAATTATTCCACTAAAAACACAAATTCGGTAGGTATGTCAAGTTTTTTTTGGAGGGCTGAATCGAAAACCATTTCGAGATAATTGTCTCAATAATCATATTTTCTATGTCAGAGATTTTAAAATGAAAGGATTACAGATATTTTTAATAAATTAACGTAGTTTTTCGGTCCGTCCAGTGACGTCACTGGAATACCTGTGAACTCCTTGGTAAACATAAAATATACTTAAAATAACCGGCACTTAAGAAAAAAAAAAACATTCACAATGTCAGAATTTGACATTTGATGTTGCCGTAGCTGTTTCCAGCATAGAGTTAGAATTGTGGATCGCGTTGTGGATCTGCTAGTGGGTGGTCGCGTGTCGCGTGTCGCTCGTCGGTTGCCCCCTCCCAGCTCGACAGCGGGGCTCCAGTGGTGGCTCAAGATAGTGTTCTTTTGTAAGAACAACCCTTGAAGTCACCAAAATATCTTCATAACCGTACAACGTCAAGCACTTTTGCTACAAAAACTCGACATTGGCAAAATCATCACAAACCAAGATGGCAGCCATATTTTAAAAATAGAATAGAATAGAACAGCATAGAGTTAGAAAGAGGAGGCAGGTTTAATTTTTTAAAATATAGCAGCATGTAGTTTTTCTCCATGGAGTTCGAATTATTTTCTCTCCACCATTTTTGCACTTAAAGATTACAGATCAAAATAATTTAAAAATTAAAATATTGATATACTCAATGAATCGCAATAAGAATGAAATAGAAGTCTTAAAATTATGTCTTCTATCCGTAAAAAATATAAAAATGGAGACCAAAAAAAACTTAACGTACCGAATTGTGAAAAAGAGGTCAAGTTTGGTAAAAACTAGGAAGCTTCGTAGAATGGAAAAGATTAAGTTCTCTAATTACAAGATCTTTTCAAGATCTTTCCGACTTACCCACTTCTTGTGGTACTATTATTATACAATCGGGGGTTGGTCATCATTAGGGACATTCGAACCTTGGAGACTGCAGTCCTGAACAGTGAGGTGGTGTTCGTACAGAAACAAGTTCTTAAGCCAGGAAGTCCTTCTCCTACCAAGCATTCGTCTCCCTAAAGTTTTAAGAATAAAAAAAGAATCAGTGAGAGAGCCAGTAGTTTGTATAACTCTGGTAGAAGGCGCTGACGTCCCTTAAAGACGATAATATAGATTGAAAATTTCGTCGTGGCTTGCGGGGCGAGCGTGGGTTCGAATCTCGCTCGCCGCCAGACTTTTTTAATCTTTAATTTAATAAAATGAATACCTGCTTGCGATAGGCAAGCATACATATTGCACTTACTGTCAAACCTGTCAGCAGTTAACAGATATTGATCTGTTGCGTGTGTGGTGCATGCTAAGAGGAAGGAGATTCTTAGTGCATGCAAAAGTGAAGGCGGTACTGTTCAAAGTGTTATTTTACCTCAACATCATACTACAAACCGAGGTAAACCATAGACAACACATACAGTGCTAAACCATTGTCCGCCTTATTGACGGAGCTTCCCACTATTAAATGTTTTATTCACTTTGCCAGAACTGCTCTTCATTCTCTTAAAACATTCAGCCATTTCGCAAACCTTCAAAATTAACACTCCATCTACATCACAGACACAAGATCCACTACCCAAACATTCGGCAACATTTGAGAATCAGTCGTACTTTACGAGAGGGTACCGGGATATTAAACATTGCCCTCGGGGATTTAGTACTATATTGTGTCGACGAATGAAGTCTTGTGAATCAAGCTAATTTCACACTTGTGCCTGAGGTGTTAGGAGTAATGTCGTGGGACTTTATGTGGTATTTGTAAGGGGTTAGTATAGTAGAGGACAGAATGAAAGAGATTAAGTTGTTGGCTCTTTTTTGTCTCGTCTGTGTCATCAATTTCAAAGCTGTCATTATTGTTTTCCGATGTTGATAGGTTCATTCATTTTATTTATACCCATATATTTTATTTTACCGTTTCGAAACTTTGTTAAGTTTCATAGTCTGAACTACCCCTGAAAGTTTCATAACTGCGAATATCGAAATCGCGAAAAAAATATAAATGCTGTTCTAAAGAAAATGTCGACGGATAATTGTGCCCCGCAGATTTTTTTCTCTCAATATAATGAAAGTTGTTCAGTTTGATGGCCTGAAAGTACTGCATTTATGTTTACACCCGGAACAAATAAATTTAAAAAAATGTTATCCTTACCCTACTCATTATTGTATTATAATATACATTATTGTATCTACTCTTCTATATCAGTATTTCCGTGGTAGAAGTTCCATCGTGGAACTAGTTAGATTATGTTCCCGCTACTTCCACCCAAAGTTTTTGATGGAAGTAGTTCAATCAAGGAAATGCGTGCCCTCGTGCATGACAACAGAAATAAGCAGGCGATATGTTTGCAAAGTCGATCAAAGTGAAGGTATTATGGGAACCTACATCGCGGGTACATTTTGTTACCGATCGATCAATACTGTAACTATTTTGCTTCAGCCTGTGGTTTTTACATTTGGACAATTCATCATCTCAGCCGATTGATGTTCACTGCTGGACAAAGGCCTCCCCCAAGGATCGCCACAACGACTGGTCCTGCGCTGCCCTCATCCAACGGGTTCCTACCGTCTTAAACAGGTCGTTGGTTCATTTTCGGGGGACATTTCACTTACATGCATATTCTCACGCCTGTCTCCCACTGTTAGGCAGGGACAACGGAATGCCACCTGCTACGATCCTGACAAACCTATCTAGCTTCATTCCCCTTCATTTGTCCTTTCATGCATGCATTTCATGTCGGTGTCGGGGAGACCTGACCTGGCCCTTTTTAAGCACGTCGCCAATTTGGTCCGTATATGTACGTCTAGGCCGTCCCCTTCCAACATTTTCACTTACGCTTGCCTTATAAGTTGCACTCGTCAAAGTCAAAGTTAAAGTCAAAATTTTTATTCAAAATAATACCTATCACATAGATAACTTTTTGACGTCATTTTTGATTCTACCACCGCTTCGGAAGGTGTTCCGTTGTAGAGAAGATGCGGCCAGAAACTCTACAACACACTTTTTTTTTTTTTTTTTTTTTTTTTTTGTCAATCTGCTCTCATCCATTCTTTCCAGATGACCAAACCATCTAAACATACTGTTAGGGCGATAAATAATGTACTCGCCCGTTTATATGTTGAATAGATTTTAATAATCGATCAGCAAAACTCTTAATTCAATTTTATATTAGGTATGGTGTGTCGTCGTCGCGAGCCGTTTCGATGTTAGATCTGTGGTTCGAAGTCATTCCGGCCGCGCTCCGAGCAGTGCCTCTCCTCCCGCGCCGCCCCCCTCGCCGCCGCTGAGTTCAGGGTGGTTCGCGCGCGAACATCCTGCCGCCTCTTGAAAACGACAGTTTTCAAGATCATCAGCTCTGGGAAGTACGCACAGCTTATTTGGTGCACGCCGTGCGACTCCCGTGGATGTGACCAAATCGGCCACTCTTGAAATGTCATCTATTCCTGGGTACAGTCGAGCAACTCTTGATATCTTCCATTTTAGTGGAGCCAAGTTGTCTTCCTTCATGGCCACCAAGTCCCCAACTCTCAGCTCCTTTCGACGTAGGCGCCATTTGGTGCGTTGCTGCAGTTCAGCCAAGTACTCGTGATACCATTTCTGCGAAACATGCCGTCTCATCTGCTCTATTCTTTTGTATCTGCCAGCATTTTTAATGGTTATTGGAGGTGTTGGCGGTGACGTCAACGGCCGGCCTATAAGAAAGTGCCCAGGAGTTAAGGGATGACAATAATTGGGTTCTGAAGAGAGGGGAATGAAGGGTCTGGAGTTCAGGCTTGCTTCAATTTGTGAGAATAGCGTACCCAACACTTTAAACGATAAACTAGCGTTACCTCTAATACGCTTAAGTTGAAACCTTGCAGATTTAATTCCTGCTTTGAAAATACCTCCAAAAGAAGGTGAATATAGGAAACTAAATGGGGAATGTATGCCTTGCTCACTAGTAAAATTGTAAATTGATTTGAGACTGGACCTAAGTACCCTACCCAATTCATTATTATTAGCTCCTACGTAATTCTTGCCGCTATCGCTAAAGCCCGTATGAGGTTCACCTCTCTGCAAAATGAATTTACGCAAAGCAAGCACGAAAGTGTTTGAGCTAAGATCGCTCAGGGCTTCTAAATTTAAAGCTTTAGAAGGGAAACAAACAAATAAGGAGAGATAACATTTCATTATTACGTATTCAAATATTATTTTCAGTTTATTAGCGTTAGAACATCTTTGAAATTTAAAATTTACTGGTTTGACCTTTGTATTGTCGACTTTTAGGTCAGTTGATTTTACATTATTGTTTTGTTTAAGCTGATTTGACGTTTCAGAAGATAAAGGTGAGTTAGTCAAATGCGTTTTTAATTCAGGTAAGTTACGGTTTACTAATGTTGGTCCTTGCGGCCATTTACATTCATTATCTTTCACGAAAATTGGATCGTGCCACGACAATAACGAGCCTGGAAATAGGCTTGGATCCACTTCCCGGTCCCGGGAACTGGAGGCCAGGTCGGCTACGTTTAAGGATGCGGGCACGGACTTCCACGAGTTTATGTCTGCATGTTCGTGTAGCTCACTGTATTGTTTTTTGTTTAACTTTGACTCTAGATTAAGGAATCGTTTACTAAATTGGCAATGAATTGTGTTTTGTGTTTTATGGTCACTGCTGCCCATTGGCCCAGAGACCAGCCAACCTACCTTAGAATCTTGAAGAATAGGCATATTAGGACCTAGTTTGATTTGTTTTAAACCCATGATTTCGAAAAAAACGTCTGCACCCAGAAGTAACTGAATTTCTGCGGGACGGTAAAACCCTGGATCGGCAAGCTGCACATTCGCTGGTAAATTTAGGTTTGCAGGGTTAACTGCAACATTAGGTAAGTTACCTGTGATATTAGGAACGACTAGACATTTTAAGTTTATGTTAAAGTCACTTATTAATGAATGTAAAGTCATTTCACAGGAATTTTTTATTTTAAACTGGACGTTATTTATGCCGGAGATACAAATGGGTTCACTATCACGTGAAATTAAGCCCAATTTGTTTTTTAAGTCCTCCGTAATGAATGATGACTGACTGCCCGAATCAAGAAGAGCTCGTGCCAGGTAAGTATTATTATTAGCCTTGTTAGTTACGTTTACAAAAGCAGTACAAAGAAGAATTTGACTACTGGACATAGCTGAGAGTGCTACAGGTAAGGAGTGTAAAGGTGAGTTATTTTCATTATTATTATTTGTTTTTTCGTGTTCATGTTCATGTAACAGAGTATTATGTTTTTCTTTACAGATTTTACAAGTACCAAGCCAACACTGCTCAGTGGAATGACCCTTGCGAAGACAATTCGAGCAGAGGTTTAGCTTTAAGACCTGACTCGACTTATCCTCGAGTGACATTTCCTTGAATTTAAGGCAATCTATTATCCTATGCAGCGTTGCCAATCTGTGGGGAATTCCCCAAACTGCGGGGATTTTCAGTCCGATTGGGTAATTTGTGGGGAGAGCGTTTATGTGGGGAAAATGCGGGGAATTGAGACATTTACACTAGAACTGATCTTAGAAGTCATAAAAGTGGGTCACTGCCGTTTGAACGACACTTGTTTGGCAATTTTAAAAAAAATACACCACGTTCTAAAAATGAGTCGTTTCACAAATCATCATTTAGTAGGAATAGGTTTCACAAACCATTTATTTAATTTTGTGATCAGTTGTCAAATTGTCACATTGCAACATTTCATTCTCAAGACACTTCGATACGAAACTGTGTTATTTAAACATTCATCTTTTGTTAGAAACTCGTTTTATATTTTATTGTTTGATCAGCAAATTACTAAAAATAACAACGTTTTACAAATATCGATGATCACATTATTTCATTTCACAAAACCAAACCAGAGCACCCCTCTTCCACGCAGTCTTGTCTGTACATGCATGTGCATGCTTGCTTGCATGTTGCATGTTTGCTTGCTTGCTGCATGCCTGTTGGCATTCTTGCTTGCATCTTTGCATGTGTCCTTGCATGCTTGTTTGCTTGTCTGCATGTTAGGGGGTGCAGGGGGGCTGCGCCCCCCGCTCGGGGGGTGCGGGGGGCGGAAGCCCCCTGCCTGAGAAAAACATATTGGAGCTTGTCGAATTCTAGGTTAGGTTAGGTTAGAACATGTATAACACTTAGCGGAGCGAGCGAAGCGAGCGGAGCATCAACATGCTTGCTTGCATGTGCATGCCTGCTTGCATGCTGCATGCTTGCTTGCTTGTTGCATGCTTGCTTGCATCATTGCTTGAGTGCATGCTTATTTGCTTGTTGCTTAGGGGGCAGAAAGGTAACATCAAAAGTTCAAAACTGTAGGATATGGTTAGACTAGGTTAGGTTAGTTAGTATGTCATGCTGCATTTTTGCGTATATGTATGCTTGGTTTAGCGTGCATGTTTGTTTTATGCATGAAGCACCATGAAAGACGGGTGTTACACGCTCATTCTCGCGTCAGTCTGGTCCATCAATCTAGTCACGTCAGACCTAGAACGATCGTCAGACTGACTAACATTATTAAAATATTTGAAATTAAAGTTTAAAATGAAGTTGCAGCAAGTTAAGTAGATGAATTTGAAAAATGGCAAATAACGTTTTGGATATAAAAAATTATTTATCGTTGTTTGCTAAATAATTCATTTGGTAAATAAGATTGTTGTCGCATAACTGATGTTGAAAATGTTGTTTTAACTATAAACATAATATAATTCAATGCATTTGCTAAATGACTACTTTCGATAAGTAAATATGTGTATTAACACCTTTGTTAAATCACTAGTTTGTGAAATGAAACATTGTTAAACGTTGCTTGAGAAGTGATATTTTGCTTATTGATTTTGTGTTAAACATTAGTGAACCCATAAAAGTAGTATAAGAAGTAAGTATAATTTATAAATTATGTACAACTCAACTTATCCGGCAGGAAAGTTTTAGAGTTTATTTTATGGCAGCATCTATGTCCATCAAATCAAAGTACCTACAATAAAAATTTGAAATACCTAGGAAATAAGCCTATTGCTCTTTCTGCCTTTCTCAAACGCATCTGTCGAACGAAAATTTAGCGTTCAGAAGAATTTAAAAACAGAGATCGTAATCGTCTGCACAATAACAGTAGTAAGTAGCGCTTGTGGCCACTAGAGAAGGTATTAAGAAGAATGGAGGGAGCCTGGGGATGGGGAACCTAAAATTGGATCCGTCAAATGATGTTAACTATGGCGCAAAGAAGAGCTGCAATACGTTGATTGAAATGATTAAATACTGAATTTTAAGTAATAAACATATTAGATTTCAATGAAAAGTACTTATTTCTTTGCTAAAAACATGTGGGGAAAATGTGGGGAATATCGATTTTAGACCTGTGTCGATCGCGATTGATCGAATCGTTTTGATTCGATCGCAACCTGTAAACGATTCATCGAATCACGGGTCTTTAAAAGATTCGATCATTTAACCCGTTTACAAAGCAAACCAAATTGCACTTTATTCTTATATTGTTACCGTAACTAATTGCTTGCTTACAAAATGATCGAGTCTTCATTGTCAATTGAATAAGACGTAACAAACAAAACGTGTCTATCTCTTTCGTTTACTTAAAAAACGCGTTCGTTCGCTCGCACTCTTTCTCGTGAGTGAAATAAACCGGGTTGTTTGCGTCGTGACCCGCGCCCGCGGCTCGTGTCGTGTCGATCGGGTGATTTTTGAATTTTTCTAATTAGTTGCACCCGTGACGCATGTTTAAGATCGTCGTGCTTTATTCAGGTTCAATTAGTATAGCAATAACCTGCTCAGCATAGCATTCGTCATTCTGTCAGTCGTACAAATGAACTGTGACCCAAGAGTATTTTATTTTCGTTATCTGACAGCGTTACAATTAATAAAAAATATACTTTAATGATCGAAAAGATCGAGTCATTTTAACCCGATCACTTTACAAGTGGGTCATGATCGACCCGGGTTACGAAAAATGATCGATTGACACAGGTCTAATCGATTTGACTTTCCCCAAAATTGGGGATTTTCAGTTAGGTTTTCGGGTAATCCAGACAGTGGACGTTGGCAACACTGATCCTATGCTTTTGATTACAAATAGGACAGATAATATTTTTATCAGAGCCAACAGATGCGACAAAACTTTTTGTATATTTATTTTGTGGGTCCTTGAATTGAGGCTTATGATCGTTTATATCGCTTCTGTTAGCTTGGATAGTTTCAAGTGTGTCAGCGCGATTACGCAAGAATGTATTAAATTGAACCAGAGAAGGTAGGTTACTTAAGTTATTTTTATGTTCTTCCCACTTTCTAGTAGTTATAGGATCTAATTTTGTGGACACCATGTATATTATTAATGTATCCCACTTATCTGTTGGTTGGCCTAATGTATTAAGGGCTCTCAAGTTTTTAGACACATGATCTATTATAAAACGTAAAGTTTTATGGGATTCCCTTGATGTCGCTTCTATATTAAATAATGATTTCAAGTGGTTATTGATTAGAATTTTCGTGTTATTATAGCGGTCACACAATAAATCCCATGCCACTTCGTAATTACTAGAGGTAAACTCAATGGACTTTATAACGATAGCCGCGCTGCCCTCTAGCGAGGATCTCAGGTAATGAAATTTGTTTATTTTAGGTATAGCCTCATTTGAATGAATCAAGGAATCGAAGGTGTCACGGAACTCTAACCATCTAAGGTAACTTCCATCGAAGGTAGGTAATTTAATTTCCGGTAATTTAACGTTGCTGATTGTATTTGCATTATGGTTACAGGATTTACAAGTCCCGGATGAGGAACTTGAAGACTGAGGACCTTCGTCCTTAACTCGTTCAGAATGAGATGATGATTGTACAATTTCCTCAGCCTCTGAGACAAGAGAAAAGTATTGAGATTCAAATGCTTCCCTTTCATTCATTTGTAATGACGTATCAGGTGATAAAAATTCTATTTGAGATTGTATAGTTACAAATTCATTATAAGCAGTTTCAATACACTCGATACGACGTCTCAATTCTAATATTTGTTTTTTCGAAAAATCGGGAGCATTAATTTTGCTAACTAAAGAAATATAATCTTGAAATTTCGTTAACCGACCTTTAGTGTTACTACGTCGTTTAATTAGATCCTTTAATTCCCTTTTCTCAGAGGCGGTGAGTTCTTCGGCGTCGCCGAATAAACTGGAGTTATAATTAGGGTCTTTATCGACCATTATTTTTAATTAGCAGGTAAGCTAAACAATGAATTAGGCAGTAAATTAGGTACTATGTGCACTCAAACCCAAGTAAATCCGGGCGGATAATGCACGCGGTCCTCTCGCAGCGATCAGCTGTTGCGCTTGTTGCTAAAGAGATGTTGTTGACAGCCAGGCGTAGGCGCGGCGGTCAAGGTCAATCGTGCGTGTGCGCAAGCGATCCAGCACGGCACCTGGAATTCGTCGGCAAAGCTACGTGAGGAAAGCGAAGCGTATTGTGCTATTTATTTATGAGTTTGGATGGACATAAATGTATAAAGAATGAATTATACGAAATGCTCAGTTCGAAATGTGAACGAAACTGATTTCAATGCGTTTTAGGCTGTCTAATGAATCTATAACGATTTGTTTATTCTTGCAATGTTTCTGACCGCCCCGAAAGGGATTACGGTCGTGAGTTTATGTATATAGGTACCTAGGTATATGAATTACCTATGCATTAACGACTCAAATGTACATAAGAAATAACAAAATAAGCAAAGTTTTGCCTATGCGTGTTGTGTAGGTATTTATAAGCGGTTGACGACGACGTAGATAAGATAACGGTAAAGTTAATTATAACGAAATACAGAAATATTTATGCTATTTAGCGATGTTAAATGCGATTCGCTTTATGAATTTATAAAAATGCTGTAGGATTTAGCGATTGCAAATGGATTTAGAGTTTGGCTTAGATAATGATGCAATTTAAAGTTGGAAAAACCAAAATTTTGGAGGTAGGTATCAACGTTAACGTATTATTTGGAAACGCTAGACACGTAATATAAATCAAGAAGCACTATTTACACACAAATTAAAGAGGAGTTTCGGAATACAGGATAGCAAGGAGTGGGCTACTTAGCTTATGGCTGCCTTGCAGTGATGATGCATGCAAATCCTTTGCATTCGGTGCGAATTCCTTTGTCTTGTGCGCCAAAGGCCGGGTCCTTCTTGATTATTATGCAGGTCGTATGTGATGCAACGGTCGCCAGTTGTTAGGGCGATAAATAATGTACTCGCCCGTTTATATGTTGAATAGATTTTAATAATCGATCAGCAAAACTCTTAATTCAATTTTATATTAGGTATGGTGTGTCGTCGTCGCGAGCCGTTTCGATGTTAGATCTGTGGTTCGAAGTCATTCCGGCCGCGCTCCGAGCAGTGCCTCTCCTCCCGCGCCGCCCCCCTCGCCGCCGCTGAGTTCAGGGTGGTTCGCGCGCGAACACATACCTTTCTCTATCTTTGTCACTACATCCTCATTCAGACCACAACGTTAATGTCCATCAAGTTTACACCACACATACTTCTCAATGAGCGCATTTCCACGGCGTTAATCCTACTTTCGTGCGTCTTCTGCCATTCCCAGGCAGGATTCACTTCCATACATAATATACAAGGTGTTACAAAAATACAAATAAACCTTTAAGGGGGTGGTGTAGACCATCAAACTGAACAACTTTCACTATGGGACTAATATCGAAATCGCGAAAAAAGAAATTGATGTTCCATACTCTACAAATGGTGAAGGCGACGACCTGGTGAAGGCGGCGGGAAACCGTTGGATGAGGGCGGCGCAGGACCGGTCGTTATGGCGATCCTTGGGGGAGGCCTATGTCCAGCAGTGGACGTCCATCGGCTGAGATGATGATGATGATGATGACTCTACAAATCGACTAGAGCTAAAATATGTATGGGATATCAATATTTTTTTTGAAAATTTCGATGTTGGTCCTATAGAGAAAGTTGTTCAGTTTGACGGTCTAAACAACCCCTTTAAGAGTTTTAAATATGTATTGTTACTTATGAAACACCCTGTATAAATCTTTATTGGCACACAAAAAATATAAATGAGACAAACAGCATAGAATCTTAGACGATCATTAGTTAGTAATAGTACTTTTAAGTTACCAAATGAATTAATCATTATCTAAAAGTAATAGACCTAGAAACTAAGACCGAAAACAAAAAGTAATTAATTTTAATAAATAAAAAATAAGTAACTCTGTTTCAAAGTCGTGTGACTTTGAAACAGACAGCCAATGATATTTACCATCATTTATTATAGGTTTAAAACCTTTCTAATCCGACTTCTGTACTTTCCAAAGTAGTTTCTGAACAACATTTATCCTATTCAAAGCAGGTACAAATGCCAAGGTCAAGGTCAGCTAAGTGATTAAAAGAGAAACTAACCTTTGAAAGGTCATCGACTCAAAACCCCTGAGTATCGACGACTCAGCTCGTCTCGTCTCGAATAGAAACTGAGATTTATTGCTCTCGCAAAACAAAAGCCCAAATAAATTACCCTAATAAAACATGTTAACTGTAGGTTTATTCAAATACTCGTAGTAGTGTAACCAAGAAAGTGAATCTATAGAAAAGTAAAAATGTGACATTTTATATTAGTCGTGAATATATTTTTAGAATTCCGTACCTGAAGAGTGCCAACGGAACCCTATTTAAAAGCCTACGCTGGCTTGCTAATAAATAATAATAAAAAAAAGAAACGGAACGGTACGTACAGAACTATCCATGTGTGTGTCAGACTCACACTTAGCCAGTTTTTAGGGTTCCGAAGTCAACAAGGAACCCTTATAGTTTCGCCATGTCCGTCCGTCCGTCCGTCCGTCCGTCCGTCCGTCTGTCCGCGGCTTAGCTCAGAGACGCTTAGTACTAGAAAGCTGTAATTTGGCATGGGTACACATATTAATCACGCCGAGAAAGTGGTAAAATAAAATTTTGAAAAATATTTTTTTTTGGGTACCTCCCCTACCCGTGAAGTGGGGACGCAATTTTTTTTTCTCGTCTATCCCATGGTGTGGGGTATCGTTGGATAGGTCTTTTAAAAATACGGTGGGTGTGGGAAAACCATTTTTCGATTTAGGGATCCGTTAGCGAAATATTAAGCTTTAAGGTGCTAATACCACTAATGCCACGGATACGTGGCATCTATCTTGAGGTATGGCATAATGTTTTGGGGAAACTCTACAAACAAAGATTTCGCTTTCAAATCTCAAAAACGTTGCATTCGGGCTATTTGCCATTTGAGACAAACACAATCATGTAGGCCTCATTTCTCAAAACTTAAAATTTTAACTCTTCCGTGTATGTACATCTACGAATGTGCTGTGTTTGTAAAAACAAATATCAGCTTATTTAATTTTGGAACTCGTCTGCGGCATCAAGACAAGTTAGCAGTGTTACCTTCTAGGACAGCTTTACTACATAAAAGTCTGTTTTGTAGGACACCTCATATTTATAATAAAATTCCCAAGCCCATTAGAGATACAACTGAAATCAACGTGTTTAAGAATAAACTCTTTGATCTGCTTAATTCTAAATGCTACTACAGTCTGAATGAATTTCTGGATGATACTTCCATTTGAGATTTATTGCAATGACTTAGATTTGGTAAAGTTTTGACTGTTTTGACATTGAGTAATAATTATGTTTAACTTTGTTTGTTTTGTTCAATTATTAGTAATTAATGTTTCAATGATATTGCATGAATGCTACCCACTATTGTATGCCCATGTGGCGGAACATAGCTGAACTGTACCTAAAGTAATAATGTCATCAATTATGTATACCTATGATTCACAATAAAGAATATTTCTATTTCTATTTCTATTTCTATTTCTAATTTTTGTTAGAGTCGAGTGTCCCCCCCCTCTGCCAGCTAAACGGTTGTTTCTAGATATGTGAAAAAATTCATGGCAGTAGTGTATATAATGAAATTAAAAGGAAAACTATCACCGCTAAGTTAGCTTTACAAGTTAACGAGTAATAGTCGACCAACTTAAAAAAAGTACTTTTTAGACTTTATTAGCCGTCAAACCGTAGTATAAAACAAAAAGCCCCCTTCTAAGTTCGTATATTGTGACGGGCAACTACGGAACCCTACCCTGCGCGTGGCCCGACACGCACTTAGCCAGTTTTTATTTGCTTTAATAAAGAAAAAGATAAAATAGAAAAAACTGGTAAAGTGCGAGTCGAACTCGCGCACCGAGATTTCCGTACCACCACATTCATGTTATTAGTTTTTTTTTTTTTTTTCATTTACTTAGGTAGGATCCCAAGAGTGAGTCTACCGCTCACACTCAGCCGGTTTTTATTATTCGTTGCTCTATTTTAAAGAAGTCGCGAAAAGCTAGTAATAATGATAAATAATGGAAACATTTTGAGCCGAGCTTAGGCATTAACTTAAGACTTAGTTGAATATAAATGAATTAAGCTTTTAATGAGACCCCCAGTACCTACGAGACGGCGTCTAAAGCGCGCTTAAGTTATTGCATTTTGTTTTCATGTTTACTTAATTAGTTTTAAACTCGCTTTGCTTGCGTCTTTAGGGTTCCGTATCCAAAATGTACAAGACGGGACCCTATTACTAATCATATGCCGTCCGTCTGTCCTTTTTTTTGGAGTCGTAGTAGGTAGCAGGTAGAATTTTTTAAAGAACAGTGTGTTATTTTTGCGGATTTTATATAAAAAAATAATTATATTAATAATGATTTGTAAGATTGAATTGCATACATTTGAGTCGAGTGGGCGTTGCAGTTTAGTATGGGGCAGCAGATTTTTTTTGCTCCGATTGGTTTGCTCCCATAGTAAGTAAGTTGTTTAATGAGTAGACTCTTTGTTTGAAGGATGCTAATGATATCATGACGTATCCAGTAGTGGTGAAACAGGCCCTCAGTGTCGTTAAAATTGATTCTAAATATTCCTTAGTTATCTAAGCTATGTACGACGGCCCAACAACATATAGTCTGTAGTGAACCTGCCTGCTGTGCACAGGGCGACCCTGTTCGGGTTCGAATCCCGATTTGTATGATGAATATGAATATTTGTACCCGAGTCATGGATGTTTGTGTCTATATATGTATTCTATATCGTTGTCTAGTTATCGTTATACAAGTCCAGGCTAGGTTCGGGTACTTTAAATGTGACTAGATAATTTTTGTGACAATGTCCAAGGTATTTATTTATTTATGTCTGGATATGTTGTAATGATGACTACGGAATGGTATGTAATGACTACGGAACCCTATAATTGGTGATGCCGAACGCACTTGACCGGTATTTCTTAACAAATTATATAACATGAGTGGGTTTCAGAGATGTAATAAGATGAAACTTTTTAGTCTCATTATCTCATTAAAATAAAAATGTTATTTAATTAATAAGGCGAAGCCACGCACACATTGTCTGGTCACGAAGTCTACTAAACTATAAATCCTACAAACTTCAAGTTCCGCACGTATGTTTTTCTTGGCTTTTAGGTGCTTGCTAAGAAAGAAGGTTGAAGATTGTCTTTGTCTAAGATTGTTTAAACGATGCATGGGTTAGGTTTTAGAGGGTGCTCCAGTGCAGACCATCAAATTGAACAACTTTCACTTTATGGGGTGTTAGGGTGAAAAGTTGTATTACTTTAAGGGGTGAACGTACCCATAATACTGATGAACAACTTTCCCTAAGAAACAAAGGAAAGTAAAAAAAAATATTTCGGAGTTTTATAAAATGTCAGATTTTTTAGCGAATTTCCTATAGATTTCTTAGTGAAAATCGGTTGGTACAATCATACCTTAAAGTGATGTAACTTTTTAAGCTAACGACAGAGTATTTCTGTGCCTTAACATCCTGTGTAGAGCCTACATCAAGAAATACATTTAGACTGAGTAGCAATTGACGTTTTCTACGGAAATAATTTTTTTTTTTTTTTTTTTTTTTTTATATATAGTTTGAAACACCCGCTGAAATATGGTACTAATTAACTTACACCCTACATATACCGATGATGATGATGATGTATACTTTATTCCAAATAAGGACGACAAGAGTTTTCAATTATTTTATTTACTAGCGACCCGCCCCGGCTTCGCACGGGTGTAATGCACATATAAACCTTCCTCTTGAATCACTCTATCTATTTAAAAAAACCGCTCAAAATCCGTTGCGTAGTTTTAAAGATCTAAGCATACATAGGGACAGACAGACAGCGGGAAGCGACTTTGTTTTATACTATGTATTGATTTATTGGAAAGATATACTATCTGACATATCTTGGACGGTACAAAAGCTGTTTTAAGAATAAGTGAGAGAACGAGTTTCATATCTATGTTTTTTTAATGCAAAATAGCCTTAGAATTTCGTTACTTTTTGGAATGGAGTATAGATATGAAAACACTGCAGCTTCACAAATCTCTCCTCACACGTATAAACATGGTTGACCCTCCACGGATCTACTGTTATGTTACAAAACACTTACTACACCCGACACCTGAGCCTGCGGCACGGACTACCTGACCTGTAGACATCTAATAAAGACAACAATATTTTCCAAGTTACACAACCTTTTTATCTATCCTTTTTATTGCAAACACTTGTTAAATGTACGGTTACGTCGGGTTATGTTTTACTAGTTTACCTGTTATGAACAATGTCATGAAGCTGTAAGCTGTTTGATGTAAGGGTATCTGGTTGTCTGTAATGTTTTACTAGTTGTAGTAAAACATTACAGACAACCAGATACCCTTTCAAGGTGTTGACCTTGGCCACAAAACAGGGCGAATACACGATTTTAGAATCATTATCATTCATCATTTTCAGCCTGTATCTACCCACTGCAGGGCATAAGCCTCCTCCATATTTTGCCATTCTTCTCAGTCCTGTGCCAGTCGCATCCAGGTCTTGCCTGTACTTTAGAATACACTGCTTTTATTGCTTATGCGCCGCTGCGTGCTTGCGTAATAGTAGAGACTACACAACGATTTTTTAAATCTCAATTTTTCGGAAGTATCCCCAATCTTAAAAAAATGTACGCAGTCTTTATCTAAAAGTGAATAAAACTTATCCTAAATATATCTAGAAAGAAGGACCTAACATACTCAAAAAACATGCCCCAGAAAATCTACATTTAATAACAAAGTGGTTTTTACCAAACTGAATATAATGTCCGCAGAAGAGGAATACCATGAGTTTTCAGTGTATTTACTACTGTAGTTACGTCTCCAATTTCGTATGGCAGAAATTAGTTATCAACGTGGCTCCTAGTGGTGTGTACTCGTGGCTCCAAGGAGCGCTGTAACAAATGCAATACAAAATTCGTGATATTTACTACAGTAGTACTCGTTAAAGTACAGTGAAAACTCATGGTAGTCCTACAGACGCGTCGCACGTGCGACACGACGACGCAACACGGCACGACACGACACATCGGGCACATAAAATGAGCGGCCGTTTATTCGCCCCGGGATTACGCAAAACTTGTCAAATAAAATTGAACGTGTTTCGAATAACAACTGAGGACGTGAGACCCAAATTAGGAGGTTGTTTTCGTTTCGGACTTTTCCATTGTACTTTCTGTTTTTTATTTAAGAAATTACTTTGTTATTTCATTTATTTTTTCCGTTGTTTTGTTAAGTAGCGAGCAATAGAATACGTGTGGGTACTTGATGAGATATACCCTTATACTAACCATTATTATTATCTTGTCAGCCAATAGACATCCACTGCTGGATATAGGCCTCCCAAAGGATCGCCACATCGCCGGACGCCCGGTCCTGTGCTGCCCTCATCCAACGTATACGTTGGTGGATATATCCGCCGCCTTCACCAGGTCGTCAGTCCACCTTGTGAGGCTACCTTGGTTGCTATTCAAGACTATAACTTTTTGGCCCCATCGGCCATCGGTTCTACGATGCCGATGCCACTTTACTTTGCCGGCTATTCTGGTTCTTCTGTGAATATCTTCATTTCTGATTCGATCTCGCAGGGTAACTCAGAGCATAGACACAGATTATACAGCGTGTAAACTTAAATGCGTTTTCACATTATACGCTATTATAATAAGATACCAGAGGATATTCTAAACTTGCCAGACAAAAAGTTTAAATCCCATGTTAAACAAGTCCTCTGTAAAAAAGGTTACTATAAACTCGATGATTATTTGAATGACCAAAATGTCTGGTCTTGACAATGTTACACTATGTAATTCAATATTTGTACTTTGTATATTTTGTTTTGTTTAAAAGAAGTGTGTTGTAGAGTTTCTGGCCGCATCTTCTCTACAACGGAACACCTTCCGAAGCGGTGGTAGAATCAAAAATGACGTCAGAAAGTTATCTATGTGTATTTTGAATAAAAATTTTGACTTTTGACTTTTTTTGACTTTTGACATTATCAAAGTAAACAATTTTCGTTATGCTGAAACTGCGAAAAAAAAATCAGCAACTATTCTTTACATTTGAGTCGAGCAACAAATTATTGTTTCGCGATTTCATTATTGGTCCTGTTAAAACTTGTTCTGTTTGATGGTCTGAAAAACCATCTAAATCTAAAGAATGTAAGTTGACTTCTGCTGAATTAAAACTGAATACATCTAGGTCGTATTGATACTCGTTGTATAATCAACACATTCTGGACGCTGGGTTATACAACCATGTATTGTGTTTTTGTAGGAAAAACGGACCCCTTATTTCTGTACACGTGTAAGAAGGTTGTAGGCGATCGGGTTATACCGTGCTGATATTTACTGAGGCTACAAATTCTGGGCATTCTATGATACAGTGGACTATTTCAGTCATAATCTGTTACCTACTTGTGTCAAAGTTCCAGGCTACACTGAAAGGGAACACGACCGTGGATTTATGTACTTTAAAGCTATAATGATAAACAGAATGATAAATGAGTCAAAAGCTTTGTCATTAGGCAACGTAATTAAATTATTAATTCGACTGTCCCTGTAATCATGTCTGACGTAATTAATTAATAATCGATGCCAATTTGCCGAGATGATAATTATTTGTAATTAGAGCATACAGGTTGTAACTTAATGTGTTGACGGTTTTTAAATGGGTGATGAGACCATCAAACTGAACAACTTTCTCTAAGTCCACGACCATGTCAGATTCACCTATGATACCCTGTCTTTCGTTGTATGGGATGGGTCTATGGGTCAAAACAATTTTTTTCTTAAATATAACATTTCTGTTTTTGGGTTTTGGGTTCTGTCTTCATGCCAAATTTCGATTCTATAGATGCAAAAACTTGCGAGTTATTGAGGCGAGTCATACAGACAGACAGACAGAATGGACGAAAGTATAAGGCTTCCTTGTTTGACTACGAAACCCTGAAAATCTGCTGTCCCATACATTTGGTTCGAGTAGCCGTTAACATTGTGCCCAAAATAACACTACCTACAGTTTCCGGACAAAAGCAAGTTTTGAATAAAATGGACCTGAACTGAATGGTTTTCAGAGCATTTACCAGGACCTATGAAGCGTATCTACATGGTTATGTAATAGTAGAGAACTCTCTCTTGAATTCAATAGCTTCTGGCATCGTACCAAGTTGATTGAACGAACATATAACGTGATCTGAACCTTATTATTTATTATTATAGGTTTCAAAATGTTATAAACATTTTAAACACACTTTTTTCAGCTGCTTAGCTACCTATAGATAATGCCGTTAGAAGATGGTATTCGTTAACCTAAGGGCTCTTACAGACCAGCGACACTTTGATTGCGACAGCTCGCGGGTCGCCGACCGCTGTCGCAAGCTGTCGCCAAACTGTTACTGACCATCAAAGTGGACAATGTTCACTATGGGACCGACACACTGAAATCGCGCAAAAAATTAGCTGTTCTATTGCAATTGAGTACAATCAACATTGACGTTTTCTATCGAACACCCGATTTTTATCGCGATTTCAATATTGTTCTCATACTAAAAGTTGTTCTGTTTGATGGTCTGAGGCACCTACTTCTTATCGTGTGGGCAAGCCCTGTGTCAGAGTTTTTTCAGACCCCATTACGGCTTCTGACGTGGTTTTTATCTAACGACTAATGCCACCAGAGATAGTAGCCGGGACCAACTGAAGCACGGAATCATCTTTCTTTTCATACAATCAGGTGATTCAGCGTGCAATTTAACCACCTGGGGAAAAACCTACAAAGTGACATATCACTAGGTGTCCCAAGTGGGAATCGAACCTACGACCCCCATGTCAAAAGCCCAATGCTTTTAACCATTAGACCACAGGTGGTGAGTGAAACACTTCTTAAATAAAGTATAGAACGCATGTAAGTTTTGTAGTTTTAGTTGGGGTGGTTGGGGATCTACCTCCTAGCGGTCCACCCCGGGCAACGGCATCACAAGCTACCAAGTTTGTGGTGGCGGCTGAACGATCCCCCTACAGCGGTGTGGTAGGCTCCGCATGGAGCCGCCTGGCTCGCGACCACCCTCCTGCCGGAGTCTGGCGCCAAGCAGCTTGCTGCGTTCCGTCAGTGTGAAAGAGTGCCAGTGCACTTCTGGGTAAGTTCGCTACACCTTCGACCCCATCTTTGTCCTGAGGACTAGATAGAGGTCAAGAGCAAAACCATCAATAATAAAAAAAATAAAAAAAACGTTTTAGTTGTAAGTTCTGTGTTGTTAAATAAAGACGCTTCAAACAAATTAGTGATTCTGTGTGAACATGCTGAAAACATTAAGTGAGGTGTTGAAACAAAACAATATTTAGCTAAAGAATGAGAGGGAGGAGCGAGCCGAGCGGCTTCATTTACATTCGTCTTTTGTTTATCTCCATCAGTCCACAGAACTTGTGGAGAGAATACTAATAGCTGAGTCTGATGAGTATATTATTATTATTTAGAATTACGTTCTTTTTTGTAACACCACTGGCTTTTCGGTGGAGGAAAACATCGTGAGGAAACCTACATGCTTAAATTTCGAGGTATGTATTGTACCCACTGTCCATTATAAGTGGCGACGGGCTCACCCCCCGGCACTCTGGAGTTTCGGTACTACTGGTGAATCGTGGATGTTCTGAGATTTCATAATATCTCCGACTACCCCCTCGGGGAATATAGTCGTGGGCATATGCTATGCTATGCAACGTTCTGATTTGGGGTTCCGTACCCCAAATGAACATAAAATGCACTATATATTTGAAAGGGTAAATATCATCAAACTAAACAAGGCCTTTGTCCAACACTGAATAGCTATCAAATTTCGCTAAAATAAAATGTTTTTTCCATAAAAATTTCAAACAATCAGCACGTTACTATCTATCAAATCTGATTTTCATAAAACAATCAGTTGTGAGCGTCTATCTATGCTTGAAAATGCGAATATCTTTAATTCACTCAGATCTCGCTTTTGAACAAAATTATTCCAAACCTCAACATTTTCAATTCATTTTAATTTGAATAAAACAAACACTAGAATTTAGTGTCCAAATAAATAGTGTTGCACAAAACTAGATAAGCTTAGAGTGGCGTGTTATCTCCTACAGTCCAACAACTACATCCAGTCACCGGCTGCCACTATCTCTCCCGCTCTCACCAACGCCAACACCACCTGGAAAGAGCAGGAAAAGGCGAGCGACCGAGTGACCCACTAAACTCAGCGGGCAGTACAAAGCACCCACGACTATACGGACCACAGTTATTTCCACAGTTCTGACCACACACGTAATCTGATTCAGAGCGAAGCTCGAGTTGGCAACGTCCACAAACATTAGCACCGAAAAATTAAGTCTCTCATACCAAGCTATTTTCATCTCTATAACGGAGAACACAAGAGTTTTAGAGTGTGAATTTGTGTGTGTAAAGAAGTGTAGATGCCACGGGGCAGCACAACAAAGCGCTACAATGCTAATTTAGTCGAGACAAGACAACTCTCTCATTATACAGACCGAGGCAAATAAACGTCGACGTTTTAACATAAGTTGATATTGTTAAAGGATTTGTTGAGAGATATTTCAGCTAGAATGGCCGGCCATTCCGAATCAAAATCATTTTATGTAATATTGCGAACTCAAAATCAATTAATTTGTTGTAAATTTAAATCAAGTCGAACGCAATTGTTAATTATGTGTTCGAATTTGACTTTCCTTGTATCAACGCATCAAATAAATATAATATATCTTTGACATTGTCACACTAATTATCTAGTCACATTTAAGATACCAGTATCTAGCCTGGACTTATATTATAATGACTAGACAATTATATTTAATATAATTTAAATACAAGGTGTTACAAAAATACAAATAAACATTTAAGGGGGGTAGTTTAGACCATCAAACTGAACTTCTTTCACTATAGGACCAATATCGAAATCGCGAAAAAAAAAAGATGTTCCATACTCTACAAATCGACTAGAGCTAAAATAAGTATGGGATATCAGATTTATTTTTTCGCGATTTCGATGTTGGTCCCATAGAGAAAGTTGTTCAGTTTGACGGTCTAAACAACCCCCTTAAGAGTTTTAAAAATTTATTCTTACTTATGTAACACCCTGTATATTGCGAAATCAAAATCAATTAATTTGTTGTAAATTTAAATCAAGTCGAACGCAATTGTTAATTATGTGTTCGAACTTGACTTTCCTTGTATCAACGCATCAAATAAATATCTTAGACATTGTCATTATTAAGTCACATTTAAGGTACCAGTATCTGGCCTGAACTTGTATTATAATGACTAGACAACGATATTTAAAACAATTTATGCAACGTGTTAATGAATTAACGCAAAACTAGAAAGTATAGTTTGTTTAGAATCGAGAGCAGAATCGAATCATCATGGTTTCAACAAAGGTAATTTTTTTCAAAATCTCACTGCAAAGTTTCAGCGATAGATGAATTATTGTTAAGGTCAAACCCTAAAATGATTGGACTACAGGCGATTTGGCGGCTTTTTGCGCTGCGTGCGGCACATCGTAATAAAATGCAATTACCTCAAAAACCCCCACGAGATATTCACTGATCCATTCAAAGCTACACAAATTCAATAAACACATAATTTTCTCAACCTATAAAGTCACCAACCAATCAGCAATCGCAAACATTTTCACTTTTCATTTCTCTCCTGAATATTCAGAGCGAATGAATTATTTGTTTACAACATTTTTTTATAGGTTCGTACATAATTTAAGGGCAACTTCCTTCCTGTCCAAGTTCAGTAATATCGGCTGTAGAGTGCGCGGAGCAAAAGTAATTTCGCTTTGATGATAAATAATTTAATTTGCTTCGGCTTATGGTCTAATTTATAACCTTTGGATTCGAAGCCGTGACCTCGGGGAATACGATTTTACAATTTCATAGATTATTTGTTGGAATATATTTTACTGCTTGTGTAGATGTTTTCTATTGGCAGGAACAATGTTTGTCCTGATGACTTTGGTGATAGTTTGACCACTAAGGCTGCGTTTCCACCGGAGATGTGGGAATAAAGGCTTCCGCACATTGCAGCGATATTATCGAGCGATATTATCGACAGCGATATCGCGACACCTTACACACTGCAGCGATTCCACGTTTCGCGTCACGCATGCGCCCTTCACTGAATGTAGTAGAAAGAGATTGCGTCAGGTTGCGATAATGTCGCGGCAGTGTGTGGGATCGAGCGCGTCCCCATACAAAATGTACTGAGAACAATTATCGCAAAATCGCAGCGATAATATCGCTGCAATGAGCGGAGGCCTTTATCCGCCAATAGCGCGCTCACTCGATCACGTCATTGGGAAATTGAAGCACTCTCATTGGTCGATTTTTTCCTCGCTCACCGCCTCGCTACCTCGCACATCTCTGGTGGAAACGCAGCCTATTGTTAAATTAGAATGTCGTAATTTCTTCTTCACCGGCCGCTGCTTTGATATTTGTATGTTATACATGGTGTTCAGACTATCAAGATGAACATCGCGAATCGCGAATAGGTAGAAATGGAAAAAAAATTGCGATTTCTAAGTTTGTCCAAAATAGAGAAAGTTGTTCATTTTGATAGTCTAATCATCCTTTTAAAAACTTTCAGCATGTTATTATATTGGACCGTGTATAAGGACTACCTACATGCACTGCACATTCACCTTTTCCAATCTTAAAATTGTATTTACTCTCAGTAAGGGATTAATCGAAGTTCTTGACAAACGCTTTCCTTCCTGTTCGTGATTTTACACAATATGAATTCCGCACAACTGACATTGAACACATTATTTATTACACACAGTCTTCAGTTTTACACAAACGCGTTTCTTCTTACTCGCGATTCTTCACAATGTTAATTACACGCAACTGCCTTTCATCACATTCGCTATTCCACGCATCTGTTATTGTTATACAATCGCGTTTCCTCCTAATTATACAATACTAAATGTTCATTACGACAAAAGAACACGTACGACTGAAACTGAAATAAATAAATCGGACAACAGAAATACAGGGTGAAAGCATCCTTTAAAATTCTAGTCTACACATCAAACCGAATAACTTTTACTATGGGAGCCTTAGATCAAAATGAAATTAATGGATAGGGCTAAAGCGCGGTAAGTTGAAGCACACTACTGGTGCACTTGGTTCATAAAAACTAGCGCCATTATCTGTCAAATCTAGGGCACTACAGGGACTACAAATTTGAAGTAAACCTTTCATTTGTTTTGCCTCATTTTTCTGGTTAGAAATGTTCGCGTAAGGCCTATCCATTAATTTTATTTTGATCTAAGATGGGAGCAAACGGATCGACATTTTTTAAACTAAGAGTCTACACATTCTAGAATGAATCGTTCTAGTACACATCAAATTGAACAACTTTTACGATGAGAGCAAACAGATAGGAGCAAAAAAATCTGCTGTTGCGATGGAACAATACAAAGACAAAAATGACCTAAGATATTAGTTAGAGGCCACTTTGAATTTGCCATTTTTGGAGCGTTGTTTTGTATCTAGGTTTATATTCTAAAACGAAGCTCGAAGTTTTAACAATAACAATACAAAGGATTCCAAAATTTTCATGTTAAAATCAACATTTTCACGTTGATGTTTATTTCAATTAGAGTAATAAAGTTTTATGCATTTTTCAGCCATGGAATAGTTATGCTTTTAGTTTTAATAAACTCGATTTCGGTTTCGTTTCACGCTTTGCTAAAACAAAATTTCTGTTCTATATAACATGTATTTGGTTGATATCAAAAACACAATGCATACGTACGTAATTAGTATCAAAGGAATGTACTTGTGAAGAAAAGAATTATGTTTTTATTTACTTTTATGAATTATTATTTAATTACAGACTAACTTTATAAAGCTGCAGTTGTAGCAAAGCCACATCACTGTATGTGGTTAGTCTTTCGCCTTTATAAAAAACTGCACAAAAAAAATATAAATAGCCCTAAGTCACCTCGTAGGTACAACTACTACGAGAATAAAAATTGTATTCAAGGAATATTTTGTAAACCTTTTTCGTCCCATTGTTTGGCAACGGTTTAGTGGGTGGTTGGGTTGGGTAGGTATGTATTATGTATTCTATATTGTTTTCTTGTCATCATAATCAAAGTCCAGGCTAGATTCTGTTACCTAGTACTTCAAATGTAATTGGATAATGTGTGTGACGTTGTCCAAGATATTTTTCCAACCTTCTCGATACCGCGCCATCATTTTGCCATAATTCATACGAAAAAGGTACAATGTAGGCATTAGAGAACACGTTGCATGAAAATACGCTCTAACGATTCCTATAATAGAGCTCAAATAAGCCACAAAACCAACCCAAATTTATTTTATACCTGAGTCCTGACGCGTACACGTAGGCACATAACTCACAAGAAAAACACGACATTTACATAAGTAAACAAATATGGAGCAGTCAAATCACGTCACTGGCAACACGTCGCTACATAACGCTTCCCTCACGGGGACCGACAGAATCCAAATGACAGATGCTCTCGAACAATATTTGCTTTGCCTTCAAAAACATCGGAGACACAAAAATAAGATCTGCGAGTAAATAATACATCAAAGGGCTAAGTGATTGATGCAAGGGGGGCGGGGGGAACGGGGAAAGAAGTGCCATTAATCTTTCTGGTCACCCCCCTCCCGCGTGAAGTTCGCATCTAGGGTTACCGATCACTTGTTTTGATGCGACGTTAAGTGCCAGCCCTGCGCCAGTTTTGCTGCCGTTTCAGATCGTAATGGCGACGGAGTTGTGATTTTGCTTAGAGTCAAGTTACTTCGTGGACCTTTATTTTGACATTGAAAGGCCTATAGTAAAATACTATCTAACGTCGGCGACTAAAAAATAACAACATTCTAGAGACGCGATTACTCATTATGACGTCACGTTCAGGACGACGCCTGTGACAAAATTGCTGGATTAAATTGACAGTGGGCGGGTCATGAGACTAAAAGAACTGACAGATGGAGCAAAGCGTTGACCGAGAGTGGGCTGGCGATATTGCGATGGCTGAAAAGACTTGGATGCGACTGGCACAGGACAGGAGAGAGGGGCATAATGGGGAGGAGGCTTATTTGTTGTGGGTGGACAAAAGCTAATGATTATGATGGTTATAAGGATACAGCTGGATTTATACTTCTTGCATGCTATGTGGGAAACTTCAGACGATGTCAGATTATGGACACACATCTCTATCTCTATGTCGCGACGCAGCGTGTGCTGCATCAGAGATGGCACACTAGGCGGATGATACGTCGTCTGATGCTTTCATACGTATCATCAGCATCGTCATCTCAGCCGATGTACGTCCACTGCTGGACATAGGCCTCCTACAAGGATCGCCATAACGATCGGTCCTGCGCTGCCCTCATCCAACGGTTTCCCACCGCCTTCAACAGGTAGTCGGTCCACCTTGTGGGGGACCTACCCACGCTGCGCTTTCCGGTACGTGGTTCCGGTATGAGTGCATGTAAAAGCAGGCAGTCGCGTAGTCCTGCAGTCGTTCACATGGGAACGCATCGGAGACTCCGTCATTAAAAGACCCAGCTACCATAAGGACAGGCAGTCTTCATTTGCAAGCAAATTTTTTCTATTTTTGCGCATAGATCCACTACTCATTCCGACCGCTACTGGTTACTCATATAAACCTAGACTAAAAGCGTCGACCAGTCACAACACTATAGAAAATGAAGTCCTGCGAGCTCGGGGGTTGACTCTAATATGTAGCGGAATCCGTAATTAATTTAATTAAAGAAGATATTAGGAGTAGGAAAAATAAGACTTCCCTGTATTCCAAACGGGAGACAGAAATAAAAAAGCAAGGTTATTAGTTAGCCAACTAAAGGGATTATTTAATTTGCAAGCTAGACAAAGTTGTCAATGTAATTTTGTTCATAAAACGGCCATGCTAAATGTATTGGTTAGAATTAAGTATAGTATTAATATCAAGATATTTTTCCAACTTCCAACTACAAGCCGTAACCTTTATGTCTGCTGCACCCCTAATGTGTTGAGAGGGGTGTGCCAAAAACATTCAAAACACACTTGATCCTGAAGAGTGATAGTCTCATTCCGAGAACAAACATGTTTTATTATTTTGAGTTTAAAACGTCTAAAATAATTTTGTTTTTTCAACATTTTAGTTGAACTTTTCGTCAAACAGCTGGTACCTTAATATTGATAGTGATTACTTTAAGTCATTAATCATAGTATTACATATACATTATAGTAAATACACCGAAGTAAGGCTAACTTTATTTATTTATTTTCTTTAGAACGTTGATAGTTTTTGTTAAATAATAGTACTTAGACACAGAGGATTGTGACTTAGATATCTAGCTTTTCGCATTCAAAAACTAGATAAGAAATACTTTATCCAAACTATTAAAAAAATATTTGATTCAAAATATCCTAATCACATATAGCATCAATTAAAACTTCTTGGTCACATAGACGTTTTTTGGACGTTGGCCAAAAACTCTAAAAAAAAAATTTTTTTTTATGAAAACAAAATATGCAATCTCCTTCGTCATCATTATCATGTACGTGTAGCTCGTTGTGTGCAAAGTGCTAGATAACAGGCACCCGTATACGGTCGAAGTCAGAATACTGTCTATAAAGTCTATTGTGGTCTTAGATTGTTTAAAAATGGGCAAGTTATGCGTTTAATTCTACTGACAAACTTTTCTGCCACTTTTTACGGGGGCGAGGTAGCATGAAATCCGCAACTTTAGACTGTATTCCATAACTTTAGATTCTAATTTTGAATGTGAAAAATCATGAAAAACAGAGTCGTGGGAACCCTAAACGTCATAAGTTCGAAGTTATAGGCTGTTGCATTTAGTGATAAGGTATAAAATTGTTAGTAAATGCGTAAGATTCCTTGATCTTGCACGTTAGTAGAGGGGAAAAGCTAACGCGAGGCGGTTCCCTATATGATTCGTCTAAGATTGTGATACGGATCCACCCTATAAATAAACATAAATGGGCGATGAAATAAAAACAGTAATAATAAGGAAACAATTCACACGTGACGTGACGTCCGCCGGCATCGGCATCACACCGGCACCGGGTGACGGCGCGCACGTCTCCCTTCCTCAGGAATGACAAGTAAATTGGACCGACGAACGATTTGTGCAGTCGGCGCTTTGTTTGTCTTACTGCTCCTCTTACTTTTGACATCCCAAATAATTATGTATAAACTTAGAACAGTTTTCTCTTCATGGGTGGTCTGCATATTTAGACAAACTTCTTTACAAGATTAGACTAGACGATAATTTTTTAAAGTGAAACTTTTTATGGGAGGGCTTTGAAATTCTGATCCGCAACCTTTTTGTGTGACGGAAGTTCGTTTAAATCGAGAGTGCCGTTTAGTTTTCGAAAAAAGCGCGTGAAATCGGGAGATATGAAGACTTTAATTTTAAAGATCTCAAAGAAGACTTGATTTAATGATCTTCGCAGGTAGAAGTTTCACATCTGTCGGGCATCCCGTGACCACGGGCCACATGTCCCGTCCCCAAATTTATTTTGTTATTTATAGATGGAAGAAATATCTTCGGGTATCTACCACCAGATTATTTCACGCGCACATCACTGACTTTAAATACTAATTGCTTTTGATTGGGTTAACCGATTGCGATAAAATAAACTGTAAATACCTAACCCTATGTTCTGCCGATAACCACATTTCAATTGGTTCAGTCGTTTTTAAGTTAGGTATGCGTGCACAAACAAACAGACTAACAGATAGACAGACAGAAACATTTTATAACGTTTCGTTAACACCTCAATATTTTTTTTGAAAACATCTTCAATGTACATCCAAGCCAAGTGGATATAGTATCTAGGCTGCATCTCTTTTATTTGAAAAGCCGAGTATTAAAGCAGAAGACGCGTAACAACTCATTGAACCACTTATAGTAACTCAGCACCCATTCATTGCGTTGTTGCTGCCAATCCATTGGATTAGCTAGATTCTCGCGAACGAGTTATGGACGCTAAACAACATCCACGTCATGTCCTCTGGTACAAACCCTGTGGCTATGTGGCCAAGAGTGAGAATGGCATAATTTGTGGGCTATGCAAAGTATTGGTCGTGGCTAGATTTATACTTACAGCTTCCTTTGTGAAGCTTGTTAGTGGACTGGGTTTCAAGGCGTGATTTGTTGCATTTGGTTGCTATTCGGATTGAGCATTTGCCTGAGTCCTTGGTTAGCCCCTTTTTTGTCCATACATAATTTATTGTGCCCGAATTTTTATACCACTTGCCTCTTTTTTGCTTTATCATGCGTCCCACTGCAGGGCAAAGGCTGGGTAGGCATGTGCCCTGCAGTGGGATCAGGGTGCGGGTGGTGGGTGCAGTGCATCAAGGAGGGTGTATGGGTGTTAGTCCACCACGCGTGCCCATTGCGGATTGGTAGACTTAACGTATACATCAGAATTTCTTGTTCAGCGAATGTAAATTTCCTCTCACGATGTTTTCCTTCAATGTATGAGAGTAGTCATTATTACGTAAGACAGGGGTTCCCAAAGTGTGCGCTGCGGCGTCTTTGGGCCATTTTACTCCCTAAAAAGAACTAAAAAGAGGAACGTAATATCGACAAATTTGCGTGGATCTAAGGTCCATTCCATGCTCAAGCCACACAAGAATTCACATCGTTCGAAGATGATAATCTCATTAAACTTTCTTACGATACATAGTATTATAACAAATTTAGCTTGTTCCGATTTGGTGGAAGTTTTGGTCAAAGATGAATATCCAACTATAAGTTCGGAAGCTATAAGAATTTTTATTTCCTTTGCAATGGATTTTCAACTGCAGCTGTTTAATAAATAGGAAATATCATTATCAGCATTATCATCATTATCATTATCATCATTATCATTACATATCATCATATTAGAACATGGCATGTCGTCCGTGCGGATATGAACCCGCACCCTCAAGATAGAGTGCCCTGTCCTGTCCGTACCTCTCCGCAACGTGCTACATGCACTTTTTTTGCATTGGGGTAAACAAAATTTGTACATAGATTTAATGTATGTTGTTAATCTTTTAAAAAGCTGTCGATGCACACAGTTTTACAATTCCCCCTAAATCAGGGTAATTTCCCACAATTTGGCAGCCCTGCTAATTACGGTAGTAGCCACGCTCGAAGCTTGACAAAGGATAGAAATGGCTCATAATTTCTGATGAAAAATGTGTGTTTGTGTGCTGGAGGAATTTATGACGTCATAAGGCTTCGAAACGAGCTGTATGAGACAGAGATAGCAGATCACGGCGAGGACAAATAGCTCGGGATTTGAAGCTATTGTCGGTTATAAATCTTTTATTCTTTTCAATTTAATTTATTGTCCTAAGTCGTGTTATTGCAGTTGTTTTGTGATCGTAGTATGAGGAATTTATATGATAGTTCGGAGGGTTGGGTAACACCCCAGTTAGATTAGGAATTAGCAAGATTGCGTCCCCCTTTTAAAACGGAATTGTGTCCTAAAATGTTATGCGTGCAGTTGTAGCAAGACTCACCTCAAGATTATTAATGGTTTAGGGGTCGAATTACTTATCAAATAGTGATAGGTGGCTAGCCATTCGATCATAATAATAACACAGCAAAATAAACGATGAAATAAAATATTAAGGGCCTTTTTCACCACTTCTGACTAACTTGATAGGTTATCTGACAAATCGTTCATACATTTCTGTCATACGAAACTATATTTCAAACTATCTTTCAGATAATCTAGAAATAGTGAAACAGCATAGCATTGCATATGCTCACGACTATATTCCCTAAGAGGGTAGTCAGAGATATTCTGAAAACTCAGAACATCCTCGTCTCACTAGTAGTACCGAAACTCTGTTCAGGAGAAAAAAGTAAAACATAACCTGAATAATGTAATAACCTAATTTGGAGTCAGCGATATTCAAAACTAACTGAACATCTATAAAGAATATAATATTTCCTCATTTCACTGACAGCGCTAAAATCAAAATCAATTTCTGCCCAAGATTGCGACTTTTGAAAGTCACACGTCCTAATCAGCAGTACAAAATATCAAAATTACTATGGAGATTATGAAATTTTCTACTGCTGATTTACTCCTGTTTGAGAGATAGTAAATCTATCGCCATATGAATAGATAATAATAGTAACACGCAAAAAATACGCATACAAATGTAAAGAAACGCCTTCCAATCTCTTGTTGGTTAAACCATAGTTTTGCTTATACAGGGTGTAATAGAACACCCTAGTCATACTCAAGGGGGTGCTTCAGACCATCAAACTGAACAATTTTCACTATAGAGCCAACTTTGAAATCGCGAAAAAAATCTGTTGTCGCATACAAAACTGCAGTAACGACTCGACTAAAATGTATGGCTGTCCCATCAGATTTTTTTTGGTGATTTCGAAGTTGCCTCCATGTACCGTTTATACAGTTGTATAAATGTTCTCTATACAGTTTAGTCGAGTCGATACAGCAGTTTTGTACAGGACAGTTTTTTTATTTTCGCGCTTTCGAAGTTGGCTCCATAGTAAAAGTTGTTCAGCTTCATGGGCTGAAGCACCCCCTTAAGTGTTACCAAGGTGTACTGTTACACCTTGTATAGACGTTTACTATTATTATCTATTCATACGCCATCGCCACTATTAATACACACATAATTATGTGCCTGTTGAAGCATTTATCTTTTTAACGTTATTATAACTCAATCTTAAATCGATAAACCACTAAGCCCCTTTGAATGGCACTACAATAAAACTATTCAGGGGCTAAATACCCGCCAGTGCCGTAAATACTAACACACAAAGAGCTCTCTCTCTTTCAACACTTTTTTCGCTATCCGAATAAGACATTACCGGAATAAATGGTTTCCTTTGAAGTCGACGCTCCGTCGCTAACATACTGTGTTACTCGCGTATACTGCACAGGATGCTATTAAAGTAGAATTAAAACACTATTATATAGTAAGAAATTAATTATGATGTGATTTTAATAAAATAACATAAAATGATTTATGTCATCAAAAAACAAAGTAGGTATCAACGACAGAATTCGTCAAAGGTAATATGGACGCGCCCGCTAGTGCTTATCCGTGTGGAAAAACAGTGAGCTAAAAAAAAAAACGACACGCCATCGATTCGATAGAAGAAGAAGAAAGGTAATTAAAACACTCATCATGCTTCGTTATAGTGCACACCTAGGACAGGAAAGTAAGAAAGGCCTCAGATCTCATGTAATTCGGCTTCGCCTCGGTCAACAAACATGTGATCTGAGGCTTTCTTATTTACTGTCCGAGGATAGTATACTATTTTTCTCCTCGACGGAGGTGGAAAGCGACAACTTCGTTTAGCGCAACGGGACGACAATTGACGCTTTCCGTCCGGAGGGGAGAAACAGAAAATAATTACGCCAGTCACATCCACATCTCGTTTCGTCAAAAATGTATCGTTTATCTGCAAGAAGCTTCGTCAATTTCTAATATGAAAAAAAAGTCTTTGTGTAAATACACTAGACGTGAAATGTGCCCGTGGAAAGTTTTCCTGTTTCTCGTATGGTTTTGGATTTCCCCATATTGCCCTAGTTAAAAAAAAACTCCTTATACAAAAGTAATACAAAATGCGATGCGTCACCGACGCGAAACTGAAAAAGCTAAATATCTTTGGGTTTTTATGTAGGAAAACCAAAATAAAAGATAAATTTTCGTCCATGCTTTAATTAATTATTTAAATGCTACGTAACGTAAGGTGGGTGAAACTAAAAAAACACACGTATAGCCTACAAAATACAAATGAATATCTTTGAATTGGATGACTGAAATCTCAAACCCAGAAGTTTCAGTCATCCATCCCGTAAAAATCTATATTGAAAATTCTCCAATCGTTTTAATGAAGTGAAGCGCCCTGTACACTTAGCTCCTTCTTAACTTTCGCACCACAGAGTAAAATATTCCCCGAGGAAATTTATTTAAGACTGCCACACGATATTTATTGCGAGAACAAACTTCTTTGGAAGTCAAAAGTGGAATAACGGGACGAGTAAACAAAAACAGTCAATACGAATGTCTTTTGTTTGAGTTTTTGTATTTCGTCTCGCCTCTCTCGCGAGCGAGCTCAGTAATAATGGAGAAAACGATGAGGAATGTACTTTGTTTTGTTTTTCTTAATTTTAATAAGAGTGCTGATGGTTTTCTTTATGTTCTTTGATTATGTCACCTTTGTTTTATGCTATGGCAGTTTGTTTTAGGGATTTTGCTGAAAAAAAGGCGTTCATTCGTTCCGTTCCTTTGACCCTTTTGAATTTTTTTTCGCTGTAAGAAGTATCAATTTTAATGAAGATCGCATAAACGCGTGACTTGTCTTTTTGAGAAAAACAAAAGTAAAGGAGTGTGGAATACTCGCAATTCCGTCTGGAGTGGTGTTTTTGAAAGTGACACATGCACGTGTATGTCAGTCCAATAGTTTTGTCAATACTGTTTGTTATTATTTCTATCAAATATGAATTGTTTCGTTTTACAAGTTATCAAATGGAGTCACGTTGCAGGAATTGACCCGAGCACACGTCTCGCGTGGTTTTCGCGCGTCGCGTTTTTGCCTGCCACGAGGCTCCGCAATCCTTAATCTCTTCTTGTTCTTGAACAAAAACAATCCCTGAGATTGGGATAGATACTCCCATAATCTACTTGACACTGGCGGAAATGCAGTGCTAACGCACAAGCAAAAAGCCATTAATTATAAATAAAAAAAAAAAGTTATCAAATGCATATCAATAATACTACAGTTCAGAGTTTTCCAACCTTCATGAATGACGCGACGCGTTCTGGCTACCATAATAAAACTATATGGCAGCAATTTCAACGATTAAGACTTTACTGTGTGAGAAAATCTTAAAGATTTCGTTGCTGACGGAATTTTAACAGGTATCAAAAGATTGACGTTTTCACTATGAAGAGAAATAAAAAAAAACAGAGTTTGTTATTTTTATTTATATTGTAGTGTAGGATTAATACTGTAGTTTGTTACTTTTGACTAGCTTGTGACCACGACCCCCGAGCAACTCTTTGCGCCCCCCTGGGGGTCGTTACGTGACCCACATGTTGAGAAACACTGCTGCAGTTTATTACATTTTGTCTGGTTGTAAATTGATCATTTTTTACAGCAATAAATAGTATTGTAGCATCTGGCAAATAATGTAGAGAAAATGCGATGAAAAGAAAATAACTTAGGCATTCAAATATTTTTTCTTTTTTGTGTGACTATCAAATATTATTCAAGTTCATTTTATATCATGAATTCATGATAAATGAGTAAATATTATTTTATTTGCACGCTAAAAATATGCAAACAAGTTTCTTTTTAAAGTGATTTTTAAATAAAGACGAATCTTGTAGACGTACCTACATAATAATAGGCTCATTCAAACGTAAGCTAATATGTACAAGGTTTTTTATTATGAACCTATACAACAATGTCTGAAAACAATGAATTACTATATTAATTTTTCTCCCCTCCGGACAGAAAGCGTCAATTGTCGTCCCACTGCGCTAAACGATGTTGTTGCTTTCCACCTCCGTCGAGGAGAAAAATAGTAAACTAACCTCGGGCAGTAAATATAAGAAAGCCTCCGATCACATTTTTTCATGAGATCTGAGACCTTTCTTACTTTCCTGCCCTCGGTGTGCAATCTACTATATTTTAAATAAATATTTAATAATTTAATATTTATTTAAATTAATATTAATTTATTAAAAAAGTATTTAATAATTTAACGTTTATTTAAATAAATATTAATTTAATGAATATTAATAATAAAATAAAATGAATTTGTATACCAATATTATAACATTTAGCAGGCCGATGTATTGACTATTATACAGGGTGTAAACTTAACGTATGTGTTACATACTTTAGGGGCTGCTTCAGACCATAAACTTTTAATAGGCCAACTTTGAAGTAGCAAAAAAAATAGCTGTGTCATAGATTTAGGTCCTGTAGCTATTGACATAAGATAAGATAAATAATTATTAAATTTAATTTTGCACACCAAGAATAGGAAATAAAATACAATTTGAAACAAAAATGAGAAGGGTAAAAAGGGCGGTCTTATCACTGAAAGCGATTCAAGCGATGACATTTTCAATAGAACTGGAGATTTTTTTTTTAATTGACTAATACAGCATTGCTCAGGCATTGCTTTTTACTGCGGACTATTGGAGGTACCACGAAGGGTCTACCGATCCAAGTGAATGAACTCAAGCAACCGACCTATACTAGGGGCACCCAGAGGGGTACGGACCTCGGCATAGGACGTTGCTGGGGCTACGCGGCGGATTGGGTGGCGGGGATCGGTGAGATTTTAAAGTAGTTCAGTTTGATGACCTGAAGCACACAGTTCGATATGAAAGCATTTTATTTTACTCCCTGTATACCAACCGAGTCGTCTTGGTAGGTAAAATGAAAACCTAGGCATTGGACGCATTTCCGGATCGTAGCATTTAATGATCAATTTATTGTCCCTGCCTACCGCAATGGAATTTAGGTGTGAGTATATTATAACATCGTATATTTTATGTTATATTTTGAAAAGAATTCGTTGTGGTTCAAAGGCAAGTAACCAGGCCTGCCATGCAGGAGGCGATGGTTCGATCCCCACCCATGCCAACTCGGACCAATGATTTTTTCAGAATTTATGTATGATTTGTAACACCACTGGATTTCAGTTAAGGAAAATATCTTGAGGAAATCTGCATGCTTCAGCATCGGGTATGTTTTTTTTTCAATAAATAATTTGATATCTATGTATATATACATACCAAATCGCACTGTCAGAAACCACAGGGTTTGTATGAAGTGCGGTATTATATACATAGATTTATTGTACCCACTGTGGCAACAGGCTCAATGTTAGTTTGCTAAACTGGACAGAGTTTTGGTACTAAGTACTATTGAAACGTTGATGTTCTGAGTTTTCAGTATATCTCTGACAACCGGAATGCTTGCATTTCGAAAAGAGATTCTGGAGAATCGATTTTCTGGTATCGCTTTCATTTTGTTAACCTCAAAGAAAGCATAGCAAAGGTCAGCAAGTATAACCACGGTCTGGGATAGTAAATAATATATGATACGGCATTCGGCGTCCATTCCGGTTTTATCCGGTCATTACTGGAGCACATAAACATTTGGTCGGTGAATAGTACTATCACGTGACCGGCATGCGTATACTACACTTTGTTTATGAACTGTATTACTACATGCAAGGGTTTATTGCGGGCTTTCTTATTAGGAAATAGTAGAGAGAGGTGTAGCGAGATAGAGGGAGTGAAGAGAAAGGGATCTTCTTTCAGTTTGGGTGTCATTATCAGCCTGTAAACGTCACACTGCAGGGCACAAGCCTATCCTCAAGGTCTATGGGCGTAAGTCTAACGCGTGCTCAATTCGTATTGGTAGACTTCACATAAACATCAGAATGTTATGCAGGTTTCCTCACAATGCTTTTGTTCAGCGTTTGAGAGCAGTAGGTATGTGTGTGATGCCTGGGAACTGACTGTTGGTTGGGATTTTTATCTGCAAATCGTTTAAAGAGTTTACACCGTGAAATAGTGGTTTTACAAAGGCGGGGAGGTGATTTTCTTATGAGGGTTTCTCCGATGCTGACTGTACTATCGATTAGGCGGATGTTCCATATTCTTGTTTTTTTTACCTGACTGTGCAATGCCAAGGAAACGTGTTTATCAGCCTATGTTTGACTGTATGTATGTTCCTTTGTTGCACTCTAGATTGTACTTCTTTTTGTACGTTGTTCATTGAGTTGTTTATACCTATAGGATGTAAACTTAAACGCCTTTCATATTTAAGTGGCTTGCCCCTTAGAGATAAAACTGAACTCTTTCTCAATGGGATCAATATTGAAATCGCGAAAATAAATCAGCTACTCCGTACATTCACGTTTTTACTTTAACAATTAAAGTTTTCGCGATTGCGATGTTGGCCCCATAGTGAAAGATGTTTACTTAGTTTGGTGGTCTAAATCTAAAGCATTCCTTAAATATGATTATGCTTTTTTGTTTACCTGCTGGTGGTTTGTCCCTGAGAACCCCTTATGGAATACAGTCGTAAGCTTGTGCTATGTTAGATACGTAGCTAACTTTATGCCTACATTTTAAGCAAGAAGCAAAATAATTAAATAATCCATATTTATTCTTAAGTGAAATTAGAAATTGTTAATTTGTGTAATAAAGGGTATAAATAAAATGTTTTCTCTAATAACTAAACTTTTAGTATCGGGGTCGCGACACAATGTCGTAAAACAGTTACTGCCGCAGACTCGGCACGAGGACGAAAGTAACTCGGCTTAACACAGAACAATGAAAATAAATACCTCTCACTCCTTAAATGTGAGAGGAAATTTTGAAATAACGAAATCATTTCACAATTATTTCTTATAGCTGTGATTTCAACTAAACGACTGCGAAATAAAGTAACAATAATTTAATTGACTGTGATTTGAACTGCTGAAACTGCATTCTCTTACAAAAGTAGGTATAGTTAGGATATTTTCTAACCGCAAGATTGTAATGCGGTAACGGATAAGCTCACTAGTCCTTTTTTAGCATGTTTTATGCCTTACTGCTAGACAAAGGCCTCCCCTTTTCTCTTCCAATTCTCCCTATGCAATGCAATCTCTTACCAACCCTTCAGAAAGGTATTAAAGTCATCGCTCTGTCTTCTCCTGGTCCTTCCAGAACGTCGGCAACCATCTCGTGGAGCCTATTCTGTGGCCACCTTAGTTGGTCCACATCTCAGGATGGATGCGGCAGATATGTCCCACCGTAGTTACGTTCCTGAATATAAGGAACGGGAAGCGGCTACCCACGCTGCGCTTTTCGGTTCGCGTTCTCCCTTCGAGAACTCTTAAGCCCCATCAGCCATCTGTTCTGCTTGCAATGTGCCCCGCCCATTGCCACATAAGCTTAGCAATTATCGACCTATGTAGGCCAAGAACAAGGTGAAGATCAAGACCTAAGGCATGACTACTACGTACAGTACAGTACATATTACGCTCCCTGCGTCCCTCCAGTTTCGATGTCACCCCCTCTCGGTGACTGCGAGGTTACTGGCAGTTATGGTGCAATTACATTACCCAATTAGTCTGGACCGATTATAACATACATTGCTTTCTTTGATCTCAGAATTTTCACAGTGCAGCTACCATATCGGGTCCGAAGGCTGTGTAAATGCACCTTAAGCAGTGGTACAGTCTTCGCTCACTCTGTATCGCATTTACTTACCTCTTCTTGTTAGTGCAATCCCGTTCGTATGAAGACTGTTTTATTTTGACTGTCGTTTATAGCTACACGAGAGACGTGCAAATTGTTCACTGCTCTGTGTAACTAGCTAACTAGACGCAATGTCTGACGTTGCTGTATTTACCATAAAAACTTACTGACTTTATTATTTATAATATTTTTTATGATTTTCTTTAATTAGAAGGAGTAGAAGGAGATTGTTATGTAATGTGACGGTTTTAGATGTAAGTGGTTATACGCAATCTATATCTATCTTCTATATCTATCTATATACATATAATAAAATTCTAAACTTGGCGATGATGTACATTGAAGATATTTGCAAAAAAATTAATTGGGGGTGTTTAGGATACGTAATGGAATACATTAAGACCATTTTTAGAATTTTTGTCTGTTTGTCTGTTTGTATGTTTGTCTGTTTGTCTGTTTGTCTGTTTGTTTGTTCGCGCATCACGTAAAATCTACTGAACCGATTTGGATGGGGTTTTCACTAAGGTATAGGGCATGGTTTGGTTTAAAATATAGGCGATGTTTCATCGCAATCGGTTCATTCAATCAAAAGTTATGCATAACTTAAAAACTACTTAACCGATTTTAATGGAGGTTTCAGAAAAATATAGGGCTTAGTTTGGATTAACGTGTAGGCTTTATTTCATCGCAATCGGTTAATATTTAAAGTCAGTGGTCTGCTGTATGGAGTAGCGGGTGCCGCAATCAAGCGTAACGCAGAACGGATTTGGATGAAATTTGGCACACAGATAAAATATGTTCTGGACAAGCACATATTATGATAATTTTTATACCGGTAATGCGTTACTTTGGGCTAATTTTCAATGATTACCATTTCGACATTATGCATTTGGGAAGATTCAGTATGGTAAATACTAATTGCTTTTTTCAACGCTGTCTTCAGAAAGCTCAGTAGCGTATTCGGTAAATGGTCAGACTTTCAAATACGAGTCGATGGTTCGAATCTTGGTGCAGAACTTTTTGTGTTTTTATTTTTTTACTCATCATAATCATGAAAATATCACATTTCATCAGCAAGAGCATAGGAGAATCTGAAGTTTAGATTATAAATAGGCTTTATTTCATCGGAATCGGTTTACACAATCAAAAGTTATAAGAATTTAAAAATTTACTCACATTGGTTGAGTAATACAAATTATACGAATCTAATTGTACTTATCATACTTTATGTGGCTATTCTGTTTATGTGTATTTCAAAAGACCGACGGTAAGAGGCCGGACGGGCTATAGCTTTGGTCTCCTGGCAGAAAGGCAAGTGCCTCCTGTGGCACACTACCTTCGCAGCCAGACTTCAGTCGCACGTCACGGACACCTGGAGCAGCCGCTGAACTTGCTCCCACTAAGAAGAGAGTCCGGTACTCAGCCTTGGAGCGTCAAATCTCTTTGTTTCTTCAAGACCACAGGGGCATGGGGAGCCGAAGCTAAAAGCGTCATTGCTGAAATTGCGCGTCGACTTTGCGAGAGGAAATGTGCTCCCGCTCTGGGCGGCTTCCGGCCGGGCTGGTCATAATGTCTGCCGAAGAACTGACGACCAAAAATTTTGACCATTTACCGGTTAGGTGTGGGACGCCATCCGGCGCTGTATGGACGACCTAACGGCCTGGAGTCTGCACAGGGCGAAGTGCAGCGCAAAAAGCGATTTTTAATCCGCCTACGCGACGGACACACAACACTCAGTGTAGTATTGAAAAATCGCTTTTCGCGCCGCAGTTCGCCCTGTCCCATGGCCATTGGTCAGGCCGTAAGGCAGTTAGCGTGGAGTACTATATACCAGTGTGAGAGCAGGCGACCGCAGGGCGACCCACACACACGTGGCGGCGCACCGTCGACGCTGAGCTACGAGTAGCCGGGTTGAGTTGGCGCGACATTGTACACCAGGCGCAGGACAGCGAGAGGTAGCGGCGTCTCACGAGGGCCCTCTGTACCATCGGGGTACCATAGGAGAACAACAAAAACAACACTTTATACCATGGTAGTGTGGAGTACTATGTACTGTGGTAGCTCGGAGCGACTGGACGAGTATGGCCGAGGATAGTATTGTGACGCGCCTTGGGAGAGTCCTATGCTCAGCAGTGAACAATGTCAGGTTGATGATAATGATACTTGCATCTGTTTTTGTAAAACATGCAGTTACAGTATCCTTTTTTATGTAGGTACGTACACTACCTAATTACATATAGATACATACAAAAACTCAAGACCATATTATTTCCCTTCTCAGGGGGGTCAGAAACAATACAATAACGGAGAATACTGTCTGGTAACTTAAGTGCCTACATAATAGTACCGGAAATACTTTTTTGTTAACATGAAAAAAAAAACATTGGGTTCCAACTCTTCAGTGTTGATGCTGCAGGGGTCCTGACTGTCTAAGCCATGAGACTTGAGGATTTGCGAACTCGATTATTAGGATCAAGCATAGTCCTCTTCACGGCTACCTACTCCGTAGGGTATTGTCAACATAAACTAAGAATGAGTTACTGTGTGTGGGTGTGTGTCTGTGCTTTAAGAAATCTATCAAGCAATTTAGATGAAGTTTTGAGAAATGTATGGGGATCTACTTCATGTTTTAATTAGATGGCAATTATGGCAATATTATGCGATAATTTTTTTCTTTATTTCTTTCTTAATTTTTTTTTAAATTTCGTTTCTCCTATTTTGCATTTCTTACAATTTTTTCCTTTCTCTTAATATTATTAAGAACTTCTCTGCGCGTACGAAGTCTCGGGCACAGCTATTTGAAAATAAAATAATGGATATGAAAAAAGTTGGTATAGGTTTGTTACTGCATATTTTTCTAATAATTTTTGATATTCTCCTATTTTTCATATCCTTAAACTATGACATAGACACTGGAACTTGTATCAATGTCTAAACATATGGGAGTAGAAAACTTGTAACTGGATCTTAGCTCCAATAATAGTATAGAATATTTTAAACTTTTTTTGCCATAGAACAAAAAAAATCTTATCTGCAACTCAGGCTCAAAATCACATATCTAGCTTTATCAGATACAAACTTCGTCAATGGCATTACACAAGATACAATCCGCATGCAAGCTTCGTCAGAGTATCACTATCCACAGACTTAGGTATCAGAAGTCTGTGTCACTAACTAAACTAAAGGCCCTGCCCTGTAACCCCGGTTCAAAGGTCCCCAAGTTGCTGGCCAAATTGCATCTCTTTTCTTTCTTTTCTACTTTATTTAACACATCCCTAGTTTTCTCGTAGTAATATTTTAGTAGTTTTAACGTATAATAAAACTACCTAAAACCAGCATACAAAATTCATCCCCCAGTGGCTATCCTCCGTTACTAATAACTGTAACACTGTAGAAATAGCGAGCCAGTTCCTAGGCGCGAGATATTTCACGTTTTCCACTCCAATTATTAATTAAACTTCCTCTGCACTAAAATATAACTATCCTTTTTATTCTTGTTCATCTCGCCGGCGCTAGGGGTGCGACGATATTACTCCTATGTTTCGCTTTCGTTGAGTTTTTGCCGAAAATTCGAATGTTGATTTTAACTTAAATCTAACCGAATCAAGGTTTCGATTAAAATAGTGAAAATTCAGAAAAAGTTTCTCCTTTATCGACAAGTGACTAATATTAAACAGGATCCTTCTTAATATGCTGAGCGTTTTAATGGGATAATCAGACCATCATCCTGAACAATGTTCTCTACGGAATAAATTGTCAACTGTTTCATACAAAACTGAAATCTTACTCGAGCAAAATGTGTTGCAATACGTTTTGGAATTCATTTCGGAAAAGCAGGGAAAAAAAATCTACTGGTTTTTTTTTTCGAATTTAGCTTTGAGCCGCAATAACTTTGAAAAATTATTTCAACGGAAATCTGACCTGTATAAAGTACACATATTGGTTTTTAGATTATGTCTAAAAAAATTCAATGACTTAATTGGTTAGCATTGAAAAAACAACCAGACTTTGTATGGAGTGCGCAGCAAAGTAATGTTGATGTTCGGTTTCGGCTGTAACATTTTCTTATATTCGGACTCTATCCGACGACGCCGAAGCTTCATCCCGCGCTTTTTGCTCAATTCTTTTAACTTTTGTAATGAAAAGTGCCGGCGCCGACTGATTTCACAACTGCATACAATTTTTGTTCAACTGTTTATTGCATTGATTGACTTTGAGATTTGAATTCGCAAGATACAAAATTCAACGTGCTGTGAAACTAACTTGACACTTAAAAACTGTATAGTTTACTGTAGCTACTGCGATTCTAAACATAATCCATTACCACATGAAATGTAAAGGTTTGTAGTTGTATGCTATTTGTACGGATTCGACTGCGCACGGCATAACGAATGCATACGTACGTCTGCGAACGGCTGCAAATGCATGCGTACGGCCGCAAACGTCTGCAAATGCATGCGCACGGCTGTAAACGGATGCTAGTGCATGCGTACGGTTGCGTATGCATGCGTACGGCTATTAACGGCTGCTAGTGCATGCGTATGGCTGTTAATAGCTGCGAGTGCATGGGTGCATCCGCGGTCTTTCGGAACCATCTGTGAGGCGTGGCGCGTGTTAATGTGATGTAAATGTTGTTCTTTAGCAAAATGTAAAAAGTCGTCAAATTAATGTCTTTACTCAAATTCATACAGACTATAAAACAGACGCATTTCTATTGTAACTTAATCTTAAAATTATGCTTTTACCTTAGTGTTGATGATTTTGCCAGCAAAAGTGCTTGATGTACATACGGTAATTACACATGAGCCACCATAAAGTGGTGGAGCTTCGTTGCGAGCCGGGGAGCAGGCACCGACATGCGCCCACCCAATACTAGACTTGTAACGCAACTTCTGCATGGAGTATCGGAGGACAAACGCGTGTGTATTGGCCTTTGTGAGGCTTGCTCGTGGCTCCACCATTTTGTATAGTTCTAATGTGTTTTCGTTAAAACATTACTTGAAACTACATAAATTACTTGACAATGGCCAAATTGCTAAATAAGCAGAATGCCATTAAATAAAAATAGAATATAACTTCTGCTTGAACATTTTTACGAACGGTACCGTCAATAAATCTGAAAGCATTCTTGTTAGAAAAGTGTTTTTATTCATATGAGGAATTTTTTTTGTGACATTTATTTGATATTCTTACATTTGATAATATTTATTCTACGAGTATTTGTTTGTTTTAATTGACATTAGTAGTTTAAAATTGTATTTTTTTTTCTGTTTAATTTTCTGATTTTTGTTGTTTTTGTTTTATATTGATTATTTTCTTATTAGGTTTTTTTTTGTATAATTTCCAACACAATTTATATTGTTTGTGAATAAATGAAATTGAAATTGAATTGAAATTGAAATAAATTATCATAAGGTAAGTATTATAATTCCATTCAGAATGAGTCATTGTGTTAGAAAACTTGAATGGGTACAACTTTTAAATCGCCTGCGCCGTCTAGTTCTGAGTTCAGACTGAAAACAAGGGAAGTTTAACTCTGGAACAAGCTCAGATGTAGATTCTTTTATTAAGTTTGTTCTGTAAACGTTTGTGTAGGATACTTTCTGCTCTATAACTTTGAGCTTAGATATAGTTTTCTCAGGGCTTTTTTCCTGTATCATAGATTAAAATGTCTTGGTTTTCAAATGAATGGCGAGGAGATATTTTATTTATTTAGTTAACTTAACCATAATGTTCTTGACTTTATTTTCCAGTACCAATCTACTCCATTGCATAATAAAAAGCATAAATTCATCTATTTATTGATTATAAACATGTTACAGCCATGTTGTGCTATTTCGAATCAAATTAAAGATTGAAAAATTTGTCTCGGGCGGGACTTGAACCCACGCTCTTCCAAACCGGGGAAACGTGCTAACCAATTACACCACCGAGCCCACTGATCAGAGAACGAAATTTTCAATCTGTTACGTCTTAAGGGGACGTGCGGGACGTGCGGTCTTAAGGGGAAATTCATCACCCAGGAATACCTAGACTGAGGGCTAGAGTGCTATAACATGTAAGTACAATAAGTATAATAAATATTTTTAATTTTTCATGAGTCGGATGACTAGGTCATTTTCATTTAAATATATTACAAGAGTGCCTTTTCGGACAACGGAACCCTCAAAGCACCAAACTACAAGGCATCCTTTAAACAATCTGGCCGTATAGGTATGATTAGAAAATAGATCGAGTCGGATAAAAAACATGTAGGTAGTATCGGTCGATACCGGCCGCAGCGGGCGGACGCGGTTATAATGCGGGTAATATCATCCGACGCGGCGCAATCTCACCTAAATGTCGCTTTAAACCGAACTGGGGACGTAACGATGCTGTGGAGCCTTTATGTGTGAAGCTGTGTTGCCAGTTTTAGGATTTACCCTCAAGTTGAGGAGTTTGAAATATTGACTCTCAGTTGCAGAAACACTCATTAAATCTGTTGATAGCTTTTACAACGTCAACAAGACAAAAACTGACAACAATAGATTTAATGAAGGATTAACTCTAATGAGCGTTTCTGCAACTGAGTGTGAGACGTAAAATTATTGAGGTTTCGCATTCTGAATTTTTAGACCAATTTAAATTAATCCATTTTTTTTTAAGTAATACAGCTGAGATGCAATGGTCACATTTAAATTTTGGTGAGGAACTGACGAAGCGCTTCATGGATGGACAAGGGAACTATTCATCGGCGAACAATTGATGATAGTTTTGTGTTTAATGTAACGGCGTAACCTCTCTGGAAAAATGTTCACGGGTATGGCGTTATGGTAAACAATTGCACTACTTTAAGGGGTCTATTCACCTAACATACTGAACAACTTTCCCTAAGAAACATATTATAGGTACCTAATTACCTCCAGACAGGATCTCATTATAGGATCTCCATACTAAATGCAATCACCCGATCGAACGTTTGCATTAAAAATCTATATTTTTGTTGTGAATTTCCCCTATTTTCCTTCGGAAAAGTTGATCAGTATCCTAAGTACAATCAAGCAACTGTCTTTCCCCCTGTGTTATGTTCAAAATTTAAATAGGGAGAAATTTTCGAAGGCGTTGGCAACACAGGTGCATAGACAGCCTTTAATAGAAGGACAAGAATGTAGGTGATACAAACTGGTAAGTGTTGTTTGGAATTATGTTACTTGTAACCACTAGACTACGTGCCTGTAGGTACTCGTATGTACTTTGTACAAATGTGGAAACTAGTTTCAACCGGTGCTATTGTTGTTTTAGCATCGCGCATGGAATTTTTTAGATAGAAAAACCGTCCAAGAGCGTTTCTGTTACGCCGATGATATACAGGGTCCTTCTTAATATGCTGACACTTTTTTAAGGGGATGTTCAGACCATCAAACTGAACAACTTTCTCTACGGGACCAACATCGAAATTGCGAAAAAAATATCAGCCGCCCCGTACATTTGGCTCGAGTAGGTTTGCAGTTTTGTATGGAAGACCTGTTTTTTTTTTCGCGATTTCGATAGTGGTCCAATAGAGAAAGTTGTTCAGTTTGACGGTCAGATCATCCTCTTAAAAAAGTGTCAACATATTAAGTTGGACCCTATAGGATTCCTTAGCTAGCAGTTTTTTTTAATATTTTTTTTATATTGGGGCTATTAACCCTAAAGTTATTCCAGCCCCATCGTTACCTTGAGACTCTACACAACAATGAAATGAAAACCTAAGACATCCTAAATAAAATATACATGGTGTAAGGAAAATTATCATTAACCTTTAAACCACATGTACTTTAAACTTCGGGTAGAAGTACCCATCAAACTGAACAACTTTTACTATGGAAGCAAATCTGTCAGAAAAAAAAACAGCTGTCCCATACTAAACTGTAATCGATTCAAACGTCCCATACGTTTGATTTTCATTTAGTTCAGACAGGTTTGCTCCCATAGTAAATTTATTCAGTTCGATTGTTAGATTATGTGGTTAAAAGGTTAATGATACTTTTCCTTACACACAGTATAAATTATAATTACGCTATGACGTTACATACATTACATTGTTTTCCGATTATCCGCCAAAAAGAAATCAATCATCGAATTATTTTCTTTTAAAATATAAAAATTACTGGAATAGCCTAATAGAATTATGAGAAAGCCATTATGAGAAACTGCTAGGTAATTAATTTTATAAAAAATAAATCAGTTTCAGGGTTAAAATTATCTAAATTGTGATAGATAGGGTCGGCTTAGAACACCGCCAAAGAATTAGATTGATAGATTGAAGTGTTAGATGAAGATTGATGGGGGTCTCAGTGTTTACTTTCTAACTTTATTTCGTACTTATTCTTACTCGACTGCGGTGGTGTACAAAAAAAAGGGTAATGCTTGTGACTTACTTTAAATGAAAAATTTTGTAGCGGGCGCGTTTTCGAAGATTAGGTGAAGGTTAAAATCGACTTCCTAAATTACATTTGTATACATACATACATACATACATAGGTGAAGCTAATAAAAACATATTAAAATAGATATTACCCACTAGCTCCAATCTATACACACAGGGTGTTAGGGTAAAGAATTGTACCCAATATACTGAACAACTTTCCCAAAGGAACAAAGGTTTTTTTCAACTTTTCATACAAACGTTCGATCAGATGAAATTGCATAAGTATGGTAGTCCAAAAGTGTTACTGCTAGTTTCCTATAGTTTTATAATTTCTTAGGGAAACTTGTTCAGTATTATGATTTATGAGTCTACTCACCCCTTAAAGTAATGCGACTGTTTACCCTAACACCCTGTACCAAAATATAACAGGGTCGTTCATAATACGCTCACGGTTTTTTCTGGAGACGATCAGACCATCAAACTGAACAATTTTCTCTATTACACCAATTACTCCAGTAAAGTTACGGGTCGAACTTATACGGCGAAAGTAAATAATTTATAATAGCCGGTTTTTTTCTTTTTTAGTTTAGATTATAATTCTAGTTACAATTTAGATTGAAAATCCCCCTAAAAATGTTCTTAAATAATTAAAGAAAGTAAATAAAATCATTTAAAATTGGCAAAAAATAGCATATAAATTTTTTTAAGGCAATTGTTAAATATATTTTGTATTTTTTTATATTAGAAGTAAATCCAACGAAAAATCACCACGGAACCTTTGTTTTTAAATAAGTAGAAATTACAAAAAACTCAATTTTATTACAAAATTTACAGTGTATGTAAACTCTGAACCTAAAACAAACAATAAAAATTAAAAAAGAAAGAAAACTGACACTATAAATAAAAAAATTACATTTTAGAACTAAAAACTAAAAACACGAAATTTAGTGGGATTCGATAATAAAACATCTTAATATCATTTGTATAAACTATCTCCATCGATCTAGCAAAAAAAATTGCTTATTATAAATTATTTCCTTTCGACACGTATTTTTACTGGACTAAATACCGAAATCGGTTGGTTCCCATATAGAAAGTTGTTCAGTTTGATGGTCTGATCATTCTCCTTAGGACTCCAATATACAGAACTAACAACGTCTCACAAACCCAAACCGTCAAAGTAAAGTTAAGTTACGTTTCAATGACGTAACAGTGAAGTAACGTAACGTGTAACCGCATAACTAACTGAATGAGCAAAGGGAATGAATCCGCACGGAGACTTAACTAGGCCACCGGGTGAAGGAGGTTAAATTGGTAAAAGTCCAACTAAAGTAAGGCCACCGGTTCGTGTTAAAAAACGTAAACAAACAGGTTCATAGTATTTTTTTTATTAAACTTTATAGTAATTGAGTCATTAAGGCAACAATACGTTTTAACATATTCATCAGGATCTATTCCTCATACTGCAAGCCACATTGCTATCTTCAAGCAGAATCACAAATTAATTGTATACAGGGTCCAACTTAATATTCTGACACTTTTTTACAGGTATGATCAGACCATCAAACTGAACAACTTTCTCTATGACACCAACATCGAAATTGTGAAAAAAAATCAGCTGTTCCATACAAAACTGCACTAGCGATAGCGAATCAAGAATAAAGAAAATAGCAATAAAGAATATGAATATGAATATGAATCGACTAAAATGTATGGGACAGCTGTTTCTTTTCGCAATTTCGAAGTTGGCTCTATAGTGAAAGTTGTTCAGTTTGATGGTCTGAAGCACCCCCTTAAGTATTACTAAGGTGTTTTGTTGGTGTAACTACCTAACTGTACAATAACATTGTGTTGACTTGCTATGGTTGTGAAGAGATTCGCCAACCAAGGCCCCATTTAATAAACATGACAATATTTTACAATGACAATTTAGGGTACATTGCTGGTTACTATTGACGCTAAACATTTGTAACAAAATTATGTAACGGTGCGTAACTATGCAGAATTATGTGACGAATTTGTGAATTCATGTGAATGGGCGAAAATGCCGTTGTGTAGTCAATCATGCAAAAAGGTTGAACACTATGATATAATCAATAATTATTATAGTAATATAGTAAAAAGTATAACGAAGGCTGCCAAAAAGTCGTATAAGGGGAAAGGTAGGTTCAATTGCAAACGAATTATTGGTTGGAATTACCATGTAAAACATTCGCATATGATGGCCAGACAATTTTATCATACGTGGAACCTATATGGGCGGCCTACGCAGGGCCAAATATATCTAGATATGATAGAGAGTCGTAAGGTCTTTAAAAATAAGATAAAGTGGTGCCAGAACAATGAAAATAAGATAAAAATGGATATTATAGCCACGCACAGATATAATAAAGACTTTGTAAATTTTTGGAAGGAAACGAACAAACTAACCCAAAAATCGTCTTTGCCATCATCTGTGAATGGTAGTCAAGTACCAGTAGATATTGCTAATATGTTTGTGGACAAATTCAATCCTGTTCCTTCGTCGGAATGTGCGGAGCGCGGGGCGCGTGGTGGGCCGGGGGCGGGGGCGGGCGCGACGGAGCCACGTGACACTAGTGCACTTCATGTCACAGCTGATCAAGTGTTTAAATGCGTGAAAGATATGAAGCGCGGCAAGTCCCCGGGCCACGACGGGCTCAGCGTTGAGCATATACTGTACGCTGGTCCATTGTTGTATGAAAAAATAACATTATTTTTCAATGCTTGTATCGACCACAGCTACCTACCAAGGGAATTTATGAAGACCACAGTAGTACCTATTGTCAAGAACAGAACCGGTGACTGTTCTAGTTTGTCAAATTATCGTCCCATTTCTCTAGCCACAATATTCTCAAAGATTTTTGAAAGACTGATTAACAAACACTTAGGTGAGAATAATATTCCGTTAAGTAATGCCCAATTTGGATTTCGTAAGGGTCTGTCCACTGATCTAGCGATTTTTGCCCTTAAAAATACCGTAAGTAAGTACTTATCAAGAAACACTACCGTATACGCGTGCTACCTAGACCTGAGCCGCGCATTTGACTCAATTAATTACGATATACTATGGGACAAATTGAGAAAGACAAAAGTTCCACCAGACATAGTGAATGTATTAGAATATTGGTATGCAAATCAACTAAACCAAGTAAAATGGGGTGAAGCACTATCTGAAAGTTATAAACTGACATGTGGTGTCAGACAGGGTGGCCTGACGTCACCGGTTCTGTTCAACTTGTATATCAATGGGTTGATTGAGGAGCTGAGTAGCACCAGAACCGGTTGTCATATTGGTGATGAATGCCTCAATAACTTAAGCTATGCCGACGATATGGTGCTCCTCAGCCCCTCAGTCAACGGTCTTAGAAAGCTTATTAAAGTTTGTGAAAAATATGCGAATGAACACCATTTGACATACAATGTAAGTAAAACGGAAGTTATGGTTTTCAGGTGTGGTAAAGGCCCGGAAGTTGTCTTGCCTATAATTCTGTGTGGTACTACTCTCAAAATTGTGAATGAATTCAAATACCTAGGGCATATAATATCAGATAACTTAAAGGATGATAATGACTTGGAAAGACAGAGGAGAGGTATCGCTCGTAGAAGTAACATGCTGGCCAGAAGGTTCAGCCACTGTTCCCGGCAAGTCAAAGTGACCCTGTTTAAGGCCTACTGTCAGGCGTTCTACACCAGCCAACTGTGGTACGGGTACACGAAGAGAGCGTACAACTCTCTTCGTGTACAATACAATAACGCGTTCCGGGCCATGCTCAACCTGCCCTGGCGGTGTAGTGCGTCTGGCATGTTTGCTGAAAGCAGGGTCGACGACTTCTTTGCTGTCATGAGAAGGCATAAGACCTCATTTCATACTAGACTGACGGAAAGCAAAAATGTGATTGTGACGGAAGTGTTTCGCACCATTTACTCTGTATCAAAGCACTATAATACGACGATGACTATAATATAAACGGTTCTGCTCAGATGGATAAAATAAATGCTAAATGCTAATGTAATGTAATGACATGAAAAAGTATGACATAATTTTATGACAATTATTAATCTAATTCTAATCCTAATTTAATTTAATTTGTAATTAATTTTTACTTTAATATACTACTGTGTATATTAAAAGTGTACATATGGGTGTTTACCTGAAATAAAAGTGATTTATTTATTATTTATTTATTTATTTATTTTATGTCCTTACATTCTCAGCAATGTAACCTGAAATGTAGTTGTAAATTACGATTGTCACGTTTATGAATAGGGCCCAGCATTAAAAGTTCGTTGATAGCCCCCAGAGACGTATCTTTGTTTGCAAACTGTCCTTTTTAAAGGCTCCATCTTTATTCTCGTGGTTTTATAACCACGGTACGGTTTTGGTGTACGGAGCCCTCCATAAAATCGTATGCGCTGAGCTGACCGGATCTCAAGCTATTTGCAATGATAATACAAAGTTGTTTTACTGTCTTCTATACACTGTGTCCAACTCACTGACTTCATGAATATTTTAAATGCACTGTGACAACTATGAAGCCTATACAAACTTACTTACGTATGAAATTTACAAGGTGAATGGTTGAAAGGTATCGCCCTAGACGGACGTACGCTGACCAAATCGGATGCGTATTGAAAAGGGCCAAATAAAATGTACCCGGAACCGACTAGCATGTATGAAGAGTCTTATGGATGTTGAAGAGGCGAGTATATGTGTGTCAGAATCGTAGTCTCTGCCTATCCCCCATGGGACAATGGTGTGACTCTTATGTATGTTATTATGCAACGTTTCATGAACGATGAGAGATAGAGTGCGAAATTGTGTGATTAGACATATACAGGGTGTCCCGTAAACCGACGTCAACCCGTATGCTCGTATGCTGGTTGGTTAGGTCATGACTAAGCAGAAAATCCAAAATTTACTTTAGTAAAAGTGTCTTAGTTTTCGAGATAGTAACAGTTTAACACAGATACTGCATAGAACATTTGTAGCCGTGGCACTCAAAATGGTGGTGTGGTGACCTCTTTAGCCTCATTTAAATTCATACATCTTTTCATGCACTTCCGTCTATTGAGGGTGCTACGCACTTGTCCTTTTCGGAATAGATCATTGATTTGATCATGGTATGTTTTTCAAATAACCATGATTCGTTTTGTTAGTAACATTCTTTTGTAAACTATGTTAGTGGGTAGTTGTTCAATGTAAAATTTACACAACACAATACAATTCAATTAAGTGAGATATAATTAAATTCCATTTAATTTGCATAAAACTTAGTTTGAACTCTAGAACTCTCAATGTTTTTGCTTTTAAGGGTTTCCAAATAGAACCCCAGAAATCATTCTAAAAGTTACCTACCTAGTTTGGTTATTGACATTTGACCAAAACAATACCGACTGCGTGACAAGGGTCCAGCACGCCCATTAAAAGTTAGATTAGTGACTAATGTTAGAATGGCTACCATTACGTTTGCTTCATCTTCTATTTAATTTGCAACTTACCCTAAAGGGAATTCAGTTGGGTTTTGTTTGGGGTTTGGTTGATTCGATGATGGTCACTATGAAAATCTGATTATAATTAATTAATTTCTGTGAATCGGTTTGTTGAGACAATTTATTAATTATTTGGTGACGAAGGACATGGCTGGGAATTGACGAATGTAATACGATAATTACAGTGAAATCTCCAGGTTTAATGTCAATGAAATGAAATGGGGTAATTAATAAATAATAGAAATAATAAATAAATATCTTGGACATTGTCACACAAATTATCTAGTCACATTTAAAGTTCCAGAATCTAGCCTGGACTTGTATTATGATAACTAGACAACGATATAGAATACATATATAGATACAAACATCCATGACTCGGGTACAAATATTCATATTCATCATACAAATATTTGTCCCTTACGGGATTCGAACCCGCGACCCTCGGCACAGCAGGCAGGTTCACTACCGACTGAGCTACCGAGCCGTCAATTGAAATTAAGGAAAAATTGAATTATTAAATTAATCTTGTTAGTAAATAAATAAATAGAAAACTTAAAAACAAAAAAAAATTTAGGAAAAATTGCAACTAAGGAGAATCTATAACTTAACAAACACCATAAGAATAGTTAAATAATAGTATACTATTCTCATGCCAACACCTACCGTCTCATCTACAGCGTGTAATTGAAATTTGTCGACAAATCTGGCCGAGCCAGATATCACAAAAAAAACTGCTGTTCATTTCTAAACTGCAATGCCTACTCGATTCAAATGTATGATGATCCGCTAATTTTTTAAAGTAATTTATTTCATGTTTGTTATTATAGTAAAATTTGTTCAGTTTGTTGGTCTAACCACCGCTAGAAAATTTGTAATCCAATTACAACCTGTAAAAGGTAGGTATTGGTGGTGCATTGGGCACGCGTTGTGGACTAACGCCTGTACACCCTCCTTTTGGGTAGGCCTGTGCCCTGTGCCCTGTATTCGGACGTTTATAGGCTGATGATGATGATGATTAGTGGTAAGTATCTAATTTCGAGCGTCTCCGTGCTTCAGAAGGCACGTTATGCTAATTCCGTAAGATGGCGGTGTAAATAACTATTCTTCAATCAAGGCGGCTTCAACAATTTCTGACAGCAAATTGACCACTTACCACACGGAGTGTAGCTGCACTCTTATACAGGGTGTAATAAAACACATAGTAATACTTAAGGAGGTGCTCCAGTCCATCAAACTGAACAACTTTCACTATGAAGCCAACTTCGAAATCACAAAAAAATAAATCTGCTTTCATCTGCTTTCTGCTTTCTTTTTCTTTTTTTTGTTTTTTACATTTGAGTCGTGTCTTGCTGCAGTTATGTATGGACCAGCAGATTTTTTTTCACTATATCGATGCTGGCTCCATTGTGAAAGTTATTCATTTTGATGGTCTAAAGCACCCCTTTAAGTATTAGGTAAGTACTAGGCACGGACCTGAAATAAATACGGACCGAGTATTGCACTAAAAAGATGTGAAGCATGCAAGGTAATACAATCTCGTTTGTTCTACAAGAGACCTACACTCACACAGATGCACTAGCTCTAGGCACAGGTCCGACAACCCGTCACCTTATGTACCGCGTGACAGCACGCACACAAAAGAAATGGGTGCTTCGCTCATGATTAGATGACGTTACGTCTGGTTCTTCTTTTTAGTCTGTGGTACTAGGGTATTTTGTTTCATCCTGTATATTTATTTATTTTATTTATTTATATTCTGTGGTATTGTGGTATAGCCGATTCTCCTTCGCCTTTATTCGTGAGAAGAAGCCGCTATCCAGCACTGGAATCCAGTGGAAAATACTTAAACAGTGGAATATAAAGACAAAGCCCGTAGATACCTACAGCCTGCCCTCGAGTCGGACAACTCGATTAGTTCCGTCTAGATGTCATTTGCATTGATTGTCTTTTATTTGTTCCGGTGGATTCGACGTAGTGACATAATAAGTTATTGATTTTGTCTTGTGAGACCGGCTTAAGAAAAACCTCTATATTTCTTCCCGTATGTCACAAATTTCCTGAGCAGTGTTTTTGTGGGCAAATACTCTAGGAAATCTACGGATTTGTATGGAGTAGGTTGCATTAATTGCACTTTAGGGGATTCTTTTTTAATATAGTAGATACATACCTGGAAAACATAAATTATCAATAATCCCCGATTTTTTATTGTGTATTATTGAATAATTAAGACATTTACAAAACATTAAATTTAGGTATGAACAAAAAATTGAAAACTGGTGATTTTGTACAGGACGGCTTCGCTCAATACGTTTTACTTATTAGAATAATAATCCCCGGTTAATATCGTAAATTTGCTGCAAACTGCCTCCGTGGTCTAATGGTTAAGAGAATTGGGCTCTTGACACGGAAGTCGTGGGTTCGATTCCCACGGGGGGCACCTAGTGAAATGTCACTTTGTGCGTTTTCCCCCAGTTGGTTAGGGCATTGCAGGCTGAGTCACCTGATTGTCTGAAAATAAAGTTGATTCCGTGCTTCGGATGGCACGTTAAGCTGTTGGTCCCGGCTACTATCTCTGGTGGTAGTAGTATTCGTTACATAAAAACCACGTCAGAGGCCGTAAGGCGGTTTGAATAAACTCTGACACCAGGGCTTCAGCCCACTCGATAAGAAGATCGTAAATTTGAGTAGATATTTAATATTTTGTAAGTCTTAAAAAATTCTAACCTCAAAACTTAATTATTTACTGTTCGTTTGTACACATTAAATTTTCCTTGTGATAATTAACTGTCTCTTTTGCTGGTATGCTGGAAGAAATATCTTTAGAAATAAGCTTGCCCTTTGTACATTTATATCGATTTTTATATATTTCTCAGGTTCCTGAGCCTGTATAACCACGAAATCTGGAAAAAAGTGTTATAAACTAATCCAGATATACGTTCAAACACAATTTACTAGAGTGTCTTTAATGCAATCTCAAACCGTATTTTTCCCCGACTAAAAACGCTGAGACACACTATAACGCTATCACTTGACACTTCATTAGGTACATCTTTGATTTGATATTATAGTAGACTAGTGTTTTCCCGCGACTTCGTCCGCACAAATTATATACCTACCAGATTTTTCAGTCAGATCATAAGCTATCAAACAAAAAAAATTTCATCAAAATCGGTTCAGTATTTTTTGCGTGACGCGCGAACAAACAAATAAACTAACAATTTTGTCAATAGATGGCGCTGCACGTCATTTAATTCGCGCTATCGAGTGTTATTTGAGTTTATATTAAGTGAACCGCAACTTTTTTATTCCTCATGATTTTACGGTTTTATAATAGTTAAGATTACACACCAAGGGCAGGAAAATAAGAATGGTCTCAGATCTCATGTAATCAACAAACATGTGATCTGAGGCTTTCTTATTTACTGCCCGAGGTTAGTATACTATTTTTCTCCTTGACGGAGGTGGAAAGCGGCAACTTCGTTTAGCGCAGCAGGATGAAAATTGACGCTTTCCGTCCGGATGGGAGAAGAACATTTTATCTTCCCGCGTTTTTAAATTGAGTTTTTGATCATGGGATGACAGCCAATCAGCGTAGAAAGAATCAACGTCCGAGTGTGATTTCTGAAAGTCACACGTTGAAATCAGTTGTGTATTCATTTGGTCATGGTTTCGAATCTCACGATTCAAAAATATCACTTCTGGGCATTAATTGATTGCCGTCATTGTCCTCGCCGAACATTTTCGTCTTATTTAGTGAAAATCTGATTTAATAGCGCTGTTATAAAACCCGACATGTTTTTTTTTTGTCATAGCCTGTAGGATCCCGAATAAAGGTGAGAGGGAGTGGGCCATACTCCACCACGCGGGCCCAGTGGAGGCAGGTTAGTGGCCAACTTGCTGTCAGAGAATTTTCAAGCCGCCAATAGGCCTCTGACCTGGCTTAACCAATAGTTACACCACCATCTGACGTAAATATCCGGGACCAACAGCTTAACGTGCCTTCCGAAGCACGGAGACGCTCGACATGAAATACCACTAAACGGTCACCCATCCCTTTGGGTCACCCAGTCTTTACTGACCGGACCTGACGTTGCTTAACTTCGGTGATCGTTTCCAATACCGAAGCTTCACTACGCCAACGAGCTCGTTTTTTTATAAACGACATAAAATATTCGGTGAGGTCAATGACTCCATTCAAATGGAGAAACGCCCTAAAATATTTAATTTAATTAATAAATAAATAATACAGGGTCCAACTTAATATGGTGACACTTTTTTAAGGAGATGATCAGACCACCAAATTGAACAACTTTATCTATGACAACAACAACGAAATTGCGAAAAAAAATCATCTGTCCCATGCAAAACTCAAACAGGATCAGCTGATTTTTTTTTCGCGATTTCGATGTTGGTCCCATAGAGAAAGTTGTTCAGGTTGATGGTTTGATCATCCCCTTAAAAAAGTGACAGCATATTAAGAAGGACCCTATATACTGTATGCTTTATCTTAACTATTATAAAACCGTAAAATCATGAGGAATAAAAAAGTAGCGGTTCTCTTCATATAAATTCAAATAACATTCGATAGCGCGATTTAATAACGTGCAGCGCCATCTATTGACAAAATTGTTAGTTTGTTTGTTTGTTCGCGCATCACGCAAAAACTACTGAACCGATTTTGATGAAACTTTTTTTGTTTGATAGCTTATGATCTGACTTAAAATCTGGTATATAATTTGTGCGGACGAAGTCGCGGGAAAACACTAGTTTATAATATTTCTATCTCTAGAAATAAATAGAAGTGCACAAATGCAGCATCTAGGGATGCATTCAGGTGTCGTTAAATAAAGCGATACTTTTTGCTTCCGTTGTTTTTGTGGATACTCGTATGACCCTAACTACTTGTGCCTTAGAGTACATAAAGCTTAGACTAAGACTTCACATGGGAATTAGCGATTAAAACTATCAAAGTGGCACAAAATACTCTATTAATATTTAAATTGGTGGTTTATACCAGCAAACTAAATAACTTTCAATTGGAATCATGTTGCAAGTTTTGCTGTGAGCGGTTCTGTCGTTCTACATGGTGTTCGCGCGGTTCGCGTTTGAGCTTGTCACGAAGCTCAACCATCGATTCTCAACGGCTTTTTGCTGAAAAAACCATTCTCATCAAAAACGCATTTGTTACCGCACACAGGGTGTATGTCAATAGTGTATTTTGTAACCGTTCCTTTGGGTACGGAACACTCAAAAAGTATCCTATGTGTTGCAGCGACGCTGTGGTGCCGCAACGTGTGGTTTGGCTCTAAAATTCTACCTTTCGATCTAATTTGTATCTTCGAACAACAAATCTCCACTTAGCAAGCACTTCCACTCATCCACTAAACAACCAACCTAACCCGTTAGTGAGAATAAACGTTCACAGTTCACTTTTTACTACCCCCTCTCTTTACAGAGGGGTTGGAGGGGGAGGGGGTGTAACTATGCGGGTAGTTTTATTTGCAGGTCGCTAATGCGATCTCAAGCGAGCGTTTAGTGCGTTATTTGAGCAGCAAATTGGTTTCTTTAGGTTTTACAGTACGAGTGCTTCGGTCGGTGGGTATTTTCTTTGTTTTTTTTGGTTGCCCCATGTTGAGTGGTAATTTAAGTTTTAAGGTAAGCGCATAAGGGCGGGCCGCATTGGGGCGAAGCGGGCCCCATATAGCGGTCGGAAATCTGCCGCGCAAAATTGCGATCCGCTCAGCCCCGATCTATGCGATAGTTCAATTGTATATAAGCGATTTGAGGAGATTTTTGGACAAAAACCCGGCCAACAATATTTACGGTTTAACATTTTTGAAACTGCTTGTGCATCTGTTATCTTCTGATAAATAAACATATTATAATAGAAATTATCTTGAGACACAAACAAATAATAACATTGCCTCAATTTTATTCCAAGACCTATCCAACGACACCTCACACAACAAATTAAATAATCGTCAAAAAAGGTAACAATTAAATCTCGTCTAATCATGTTAAATCATATTTTCGAAGCAAATGAATAGTAAAAATGTTATCTACAGCAGCCGTTTAGATTTAAAGTATGAATCATACTTTATATGACAAATTAAAAGTGAACTGCGCTCGTTATCACTCCCGCAACATTTATTTTACACCTATCCGTCTCTTACATCTAGGACAATAAAGTACAAATTGCTTTAAAAGAGCAGTAATATAAGTTTGCACGGAAACTCGATGCATTTTCCGCCCTGTTGGTCTCAAGGACTTCAGGAATAAAGTTCATAATTGTTCCCGTCAGTGACAAAATTAAATTAGCCGTGGTTTCCGCTGCAGTTTTCCGAGGATGTCACAATAATTATGACAAGTGACGTCTGCCTCGCTCGGTCGAGGCTCGATTCATAATCTCCTAGAAAATGTTATTATTTGCTTTATTACTTTTATTTCGCGTCATTTTGCACTGATTGTTGTTTATTTTTGATGGCAGAAAGAGCTCCAAGTAAGCCTCGTGGTTCGTGTAAAGTGGAGCTCTCCATTTCTTCCTTGGTTTCCTCCGTTCTTAGGTGTTGTGTAGGGAACGGGTTTCTTTTATAGTATTTGGGCAACATACTAAGCAAAGCACTTATTAATATTTGCACAGTTGACTAGTCTTTTGCCCACAATATACTGCATAAGAAGTTTCATTCTTAGGTCATATGGTTATGACACATACAGGGTCCTCCCTAATAACATGTTGACTGTTTTAAGGGGATGATTAAACCATCAAACCTAACTACTTTTCTATGGAACCAACATCAAAATAAAAAAAATTATGGCTAGAGTGGAATTGCAGTTAACTATGGAAATGTTTTTTTTCGCGATTTAGACATTCTTAGAGAAAGTTTAGTTTGAAGGTCTGGTCAGCATATTAAGAAGGACCCTATAAAAACCAAAAACATAATAATTTAAAAAATGTATCTATTATCACGATCGTATGCACTTGTCGGACAAGACACTCTACACTACTCTACACACTCTAACTCTCTATCTCTCTACATTCGCCATTCCTGTCTTTATTACGCAAGTGCCTTGAGTTCTTCACCGACGTTAACCTGAACGTAGAACGGTTATAAAACAAACAAACCACTGTTATTGGCAGGAAACGACGTAATTTCAATTTCCAATAAATATAATGGAGCTAGCGACGAAGTGACGAAGATAAATGAATTTCCCAGCAGTTCCCGTCTGCTTCCCTTGTCTGCCAACATCCACGGTGCAGTTGACACACTATCTACATACAGTACCAGCTTTTACATACTAGCTCTATTTATAAGTTTTATAATAACACCAACACATCACTCAGGAAAACATCGTGAGGTAACCTGCATACGCAGAAGTAGGTATTCTGATACGTATGTGAAATTTACCGACCCGCATTTGGCACGCGTGGTGGACCGACGCTAATATCGCTGCGATTTTGCGATAATTGTTCTCAGTACATTTTGTATGGGGACGCGCTCGATCCCACACACTGCCGCGATATTATCGCAACCTGACGCAATCTCTTTCTACTACATTCAGTGGGCGCATGCGTGACGCGAATCGCGGAATCGCTGCAGTGTGTAAGGTGTCGCGATATCGCTGTCGATAATATCGCTCGATAATATCGCTGCAATGTGCGGAAGCCTTAAAGACATATGACAGGAATCAGGATCAGGTCCAGAAGGGAACATCAAATTCGATTTAATAAGAATCGATGAAATATTCATTCATAAATTCTCGCACTATTCATTAATCACTAGAACTAAAACTAGGTTTTAAAAAAATATAAAATATTGTAACGACTATTGTTGTTTAAGGGTCCATTTCAAAACGTGTAAAAATCTCTCTAAGCCTATTTATCTCAATCTATCATAATAATGACGCTAAATACGGACAGTAGGTCTACCATGAGTTTTCACCGTTCTTTACTACTGTAGTAACGTCACCAATTTTGTATTGAATTTCGTACAGCGCTCCTAGTGGTTACGTTAAGAACTAATTTCTGTCATACAAATTGGCGACGTAACTACAGCAGTAAAATACAGGGAAAACTCATGGTAGGCCCTCAGATAAAAATCACATTCCATTTATAATTCCCTTTCTAGGTGGTCAACAACATTGCTAAAACATGTAAAAGCAACCATGCCAGCAATCAACTAATAAAACCCTTTCTCATATTCTCATAGCTTAAATTCATCGTGAAAAGCAGTCATAGCAGCCCAAACAACCACAGCCTACCAAAACCTTCACCAAACATACAGAACACCAATTTCAACTCTCCATTTTCCAATACAAAGTTCGTCACTCTGTGTCACGTAGTAAAGTGGGTTGGCAGTGCTAATGTTGTTGTTTCGAGGGGGTGAGACGCGGGGCGGGGGGTCGGCAAACACTTTTAACGGGACACGGTAAAAATAGTGATTGAAGTTTGCTTTTTTGCTTCGTTTCAGTTCTTTTTCTATCGGCACTAAATTGAGATTCTTACTTGGTGTTCAGTTTACTAAGCAGGCGTATAAGCTGTTTTTCTAGTGTTTTTTAGTTTACACAAGCTTTTGCTCGCGACTTAGTCAGCGTGGATCATAAACGTTTATAAGCTATTCACCTATTTAGAGGTTGATTTCTTTTTTCAAAGGTGTAGGCTGTGCGTTGTCAGTTGCTTTAGTTACTGAATGTTTTCTACAATTCGACTACAGGCTACAGCAGTTCGTAGTCCACTGCTTGCAGCAGCAGCAGGCAACGTGTCACCGTGACACTATCAGTTTGTATGTATTTCTATGAAAACAACGTCGCTAGCTAAGGAGGATATTTCATAGAAATACATACAAACCTGCATGGCTGGCTACACTTGCGCGCGACTCCTTTTTCCCATACTCTCTTTGAAGCAGCGAAGGCGCGTCGCGAGTCGCACGCCACTAGTGAAATCATGCTAGAGGGCTGGTGTTGTCCTCCCGAGTAATAAAGCATTAACTGGAGCAGTTCTGTTCCCGAAGCAATGCTAGTCATTACAAAAATAAAATAGTTGAAATCGAGTGATAAATCTCCGTCATGTCATATGTTTTTGGTTACCAGTATTTCAAATTCCACTCTCCTTTGACCAAAACAGAACCACTCCACTAAAAATATTCAGCAAAAAAACACATTTCCAAAATAAGGCCCGGAAGTCTTATTCACTCCAGATTTTTAACGAAAGATAATCTCAAAAAATCACAGCCTCGGTTTTACTTAATCCTCGGCTTTTCTAAAAGCTTCCCCAAGTGGCAGCGAACAGAGTATATTTTTGTCAAGCTGGTGTTCAGATGCTGCTGATACCGTAGCGTTGAGATTCTCTCGGGATATTACACCTTGCTGCGGGGGGGAGGTAAGCCCCCCTAGTCTGAGGGGGGGCTGTATCCATCTTCATTCAGCTGTAGTCTTTAATTTAGCGGATTACCGCACCGTAGTTGTGGTACCTCCTTTGTACGGAAGTCTTTGGAATAGCATTAAGAGTGAAACGCTTTTTAGAGTAAATTGCTTTGTTTTTGTTTAGCAAGAGTGAGATTCTAGCACTGCACTTTGCCGGGGATTTATTATCATGATTTCGATGTTCGTGGCATAGAGATAGTTATTCAGTTTGACGGTCTGATCATCCCCTCAAAAAAGTGACAGCCTATTTAAGAAGGACCCTAATCACTACATAGTATAAATAAAGTCGCTTCCCGCTGTCTGTCTGATGGTATGCTTAGATCTTTAAAACCACAGAGTTCAAACTACGCAATGGATTTTGATGCGTTTTTTTTTAATAGATAGAGTGATTCAAGAGGAAGGTTTATATGTGCATTGCACCCGTGCGAAGCCGGGGCGGGTCGCTAGTGTATTATAATGGCGGTGCGAATAGTGTCATCATCAGCCTATCATCGTCCACTGCTGAACATAGGCCTCTCCCAAGGCGCGCCACAAAACTCTGTCCTTGGCCTTCCTCATCCAGTCGCTCCCCGCTACTTTTTTTAGGTCGTCTGTCCAGCGGGCAGCAGGGCGTCCCACACTACGCCTACCAGTTCGCCGTCTCCACTCTAGAATTCTGACATCGAATAGTGAAAGGAAGTGAAAACTCTGAATAGTGTAAGTAAATATATTACAAGTCCATGAACGCGGGTAGAAATTACAGTTACGATTCTGACACACGTTTCCCCTCATTCACATATCTATCTTTTCATGCGCTTCTGTCTTTTGAAAATAATACGCACGTTGCAAACTGATGTCTCACTACCATACAATCACCGATATACACCGTCAATTTAGACAAAAATGCTATCAAAAAATGCAACTCTATTAACTAAAAAGCAGAGTCTAAAATCTCCGTATCCATCACGTAACATAAAGCTGGGTTGCACAGTACAATTTAGTAGAAGCCGTGTAGCATGGGGCTAATCCCACAGTGAGGGCGCAAATCCCCGCGTTTCGTGTGTTCACGGCCCAATCTGATGAACTTAGGGTTGGTGATGCCGCAAAATTACGATTTATGGAGACAGAATATGTAAATGTATAACAGAAGGTCATCACTAGTTGGAAAATGTGGATCTGTGTGCACACACTTTGGCTATTATTACTTATTAGTGAGCATTTTAAACAAAGCGATTGGCTTACTCCCTGTTACGATGAACAGAGTTTGGGCACTACTAGTGAAGTGATTATATTTTAAATAGTGTGGAAGGTGGGGAATCACTTTTATTTCAAAAATGAGTTTAATATATATTCTGAATCAGCGCGGGAAGATCTACCAGGGAATAAAACACGTTTTTAGCTAGCTACATTAGAAACCTGCATGCTTCCATTTCGAGGCGTGTATTGTACCCACTGTCCATTATAAGTGGCGACGGGCTCACCCCCCGTCACACTGGACAGTGTTTCGGTACTTCTGGTGAAACGTGGATGTTCTGAGGAATATATCTGACTACCCCCTCGGGGAATATAGTCGTGAGCATATGCTATGCTTATGCTACATTAGAAATAAGAAAAATAAAAATCATCAACGCAGTGGGTCCACCCTAGACATCTATCTTCCTAAGAATGTGTGAAGTAAGTAATCTTACGTATGTTGAATTCGCAGCGCCATTAGTACAATAACGTTTATACTAACCACCTGTCTTGTTCAAACTCAAATACTTCTTACTTATAAACGCAGTGAGATATCTTACGGTATTAACTAAGGTAAATCTAAAGTAGAAATGTAACAACCCCACTGCGTTTATTTCTTGTAACGCCATTTTAACCACATTTTTTAATTTTACACGAACTGTCTAAAGTTAATCAAAATATTAAGATAAATTTGGAATCTGTGAGGTTGGTTAAAAAGTACTTACTTGCGAAAAAAAGCTTTACAGTTAGTCGAGACAATATAAAATTCAGTCAAAACTTTGAGGGCTTATTTCTCGAAACAGTGAAATTGGTCGTTACTGCGTTTATGATTTGATAGTCGTAATTGTTTGAATAAATTATGCTCTCCACTAAAATCTATAGACGCGGAATTGGGCGGGAAGTGCAGGGTAAAACCGGGTCCACATTTGTAGCATCTTGATAAATCATGATGAAACGTATCGTATCAAGTGCTTGTATATTGTATCCTTAATATAGACCCTCATTTTGACCATATCGTATAACTAGCCATATTGTGTCAAAAAAAGGATCCCATACTAGGTATGTAACAAATATACCGGGTCCAACTTAATATTATGACAGTTTTTAAGAGGATAATCAGACCATCTAACTGAACAATTTTTTCTATGGGACTAAATTCCGAAATCAGCTACGAGTATCCCATACATTTGGCTCAAGTAGGTTTGCAGTTTTGTAAGGAACAGCAGATTTTGGTTTCGCGATTTCGTTGTTGGTGCCATAGAGAAAGTTTTTCAGTTTGACGGTATGATTATCCCCTTAAGAGAGGATCAGCATTTAAGAAGGACCCTATAGAATAGTATCCCCTTCGATGATCGGGAGCATTGACCCTGATTTTGGTCATATCATAATCACTAGCCGTATAAGGTCCGAAAACGCGTCAATACTTAACCAATATTAAGCCGGATCCACATTTATGATATCTTGATGTATCATGATCTATATTATAAAACCAAATAAAATGAATAAATGTTTTTTTTTTTTATTCTTTTTTTATTTATATTGGGGCTTTTAACATTGAGGTTATGTCAGTCGAATAATCATAATCGGGCGCTATTTATTTTGTATTTAGTTTACTAATAGTATACACCAAAAAGTTATTTTTCAGTAGGCGGAAAAAATGTTTTGCAAAAAAAGGCCCTGTTATTTTTTCTGCAGGTTTTCCAGCAAGCCAGCAACCCTAGATGAATGTGACATAGTAGGGAGTGAGTCAGCGAGTGAATCAAATTGAAATTAAGTGAAAAGGGAAACAAAGGGACTTGTTAGAGACACTCTAGTCTTTACGTACATGTGTTTTGAGTTTATTTTTGTATCTTACTGCAGACGGTTTTGATGTCACTTTTTGACGTTATATTTTTTTATTGTTATAACTGCAGTATGTTGGAGTCACGTTGCAGGAATTGACCCGAGCACACGTCTCGCGTGGTTTTCGCGCGTCGCGTTTTTGCCTGCCACGAGGCTCCGCAATCCTCAATCTCTTCTTGTTCTTGAACAAAAACAATCCCTGAGATTGGGATAGATACTCCCATAAATTACACTTGACACTGGCGGAAATGCGGTGCTACGCACAAGCAAAAAGCCATTAATAATAAAAAAAAAAAAAAAAAAACTGCAGTATGATCGTCAAATTAGATTAAACATAATTATTATACAGGGTGTAATACACCCTAGTAATAGTCAAGGGGGTGTTTCAGACCATCAAACTGAACAACTTTCACTATGGAGCCATCGCATCTCATCTCATCAATATTTTAGTTTTAACTGCTCAGTAAATAAACCGTTTTAATATACCTAACGCTAAACTCACATTTTAGTATTTCTGTTGCTTAAATACCGACTACTTTTAATAACTGTATCGACGACGAAAAATAATCACTCAATCAATCAATCATAATATTTTAGTATTTTTTTTCGCTTGCTACACAAAGATCACTTCAGTTTCTTTGTTCATTCACTAAAACCTAGTTCTCTTATTCTTTGACTAAAACTAAGCTAATTTACTTCACTACTGCACATGTTTCATCTACGCACTATGTACTGAAAAGCCACATTACACTGTACGGTTTTAATCAAAAATTTAAAAAGTTATACTTTTATTTACCAGCCTGATATTAAATTTTAAATTAAAACCGAAACGAAACATAACATAACAAATTTTAATAAGAACATTCGCAAATTAACTGAAAAACCACTCCAATAAAATTGCGAACCGAAATTTTAAAATTAATTTTTGCATTAAACGAAACAAAACAACGAACTTTAATGCAGCACAAACTCGGCTAACAAGCGCAGAATGCAATATTGTGAGAGTTGTCCCAAATCAGCGGGACAACTTGTCCGGGAACGTTCCCGGGGCGCCTGAGTCCCGGGGCCCTGCAACTTGCGACAATGCCAGTTTACGGGAATGGCTATTTTATGGTCCAGATGGTATTTTAGATGAAGTTTTACTGCGTTGAGTTGTTAGTTCCATTCCACGTCGGACTGTTCACGTGTACTGAACTTAAAGTGATGACGTAATACGTTTGTAACCCATTTTACAGCACCTGATGTGCTGTTCTATTTGTGTACTATGTCTCTTTTATTTTATTACGTTATGGGAAACTCTTTGGCGTGGAGCTTTGGTATTGGAAAGGATAACCGAAGTTAAGCAACAGAAGCGCGTCGGGTCATTCTTCAGATGAGGGTATATTACCGTTTTGTGCGCTCCATAGAAACTAAGTCTGGTTATATTTTCAATACTAACTTTGGAGGAAAAGGGAAGATCTTCCACGGGCTAGTTGGAATGCCCGGGACCGCGGTCCAACAGTTCTTAGTTGGATGTTGTATATATGCAAAGTCTCTTGATAACTTCGATAGTGCGATTCAGGACTCGCCATATGATTGGTTGTTATTCGTAATGAGCTGTGATGCGTTGGACAGATCCATATTGTGATTGGCCATGGAGTGCTAGGTCGCATGCGCTGACCCAGATAGATCTCTGTTTGTTTACATCGACTTGATCGATGTGTTCGGCATTGTTGCTAAGTCAGTTCTCTCGTAGCTCCGCTACACTAACTAATGGAAGTCAATGAAATTTTTCAGAAGCTCTTGAAGATTTGGAAGAGCTCGGTGGCGCGTTGCGGAGAGGTATGGACTCTCATCATGACACGTCATCATCTCTCACACGTTGAAGGAAAACATCGTGAGGAAACCTGCATGTGCAGAAGAAGAAATTCTGATGCATATGTGAAGTCTACCATTAATCCGCATTGGGCACGCGTGGTGGACTGATGCCCATAAACCCTCCTAGACCTAGGCCTGTGCCCTGCAGTGGGACGTACATAGGCTGATGATGATGATGAAGTTTTTCAGAAAAAATATAGAGTAAAGTTTTTATACTTGTATGTTGTCAGATTTTCGTTGAAATGTAGTTTTAAAGTTACAGTGCCTCAAACATTTCCATACAAATCTTATTGATCCTAGCATAGAGATTAATTATTTTCTAGATATTTTCTGAAAACTGACATTGACTTGAATTGGTTAGTACCGTATTGAAAATACAGGGTGTAAGGGACAGCCCTCTGTAAATTGAAACGGTGAACTCAGACCATTAAACTGAACTACTTTCACTATGGAGCCTACCTCAGGAAACGCGAAAAAAAATTTGCTGTTTCATACAAAACTGATGTAAGTACCCGCCTCAAATGTATGGAACTGCAGATTTTTTTCGCGTTTTCTGAGGTAGGATACACTGTGAAAGCTGTTCAGTTTGATGGTCTGAGTTCACTGTTTCAGTCTGCGGAGGGCTGTCTCTTACACCCCGTATAACCAGACTTCGTTTGTATGGAGCGCGCTCCGATTATTAGTTTAAAGTTTCAAACTTTTAGCTTAAGTAGGTACGCCAACAAGCGCCCGTGTTTGATTGTAAAATTTACAAATATTTATGATATTTTTAAATTTACCTTTGTGCTCTGAACACAAAAACAATTTGACCAACAATCCAAAGTACTGTTCCATCTTCCATTACATTTTTATTAACATAAACCCAGTTTTTGTCAAAAGAAATATTGGTCCGTAAAATAAACGAGTTTAGGAAACGAACAATATGATTCTGGATGAGAATTTTATAAATTACGAATTCATTCCAAAACCATTATTTTCCTCCGAACCTTGGACGTGTACTTACACGGACTGTTTTGATACCACGGAATGTCACGTTTGTTACACGATCTCTTAATATTAACAACGTGATATTTGCACAACATGTTATTTGTAACTAAAGTGGCAGGGGGCGGGGCATATTGCTCACAGAACCGATGGGCGATGGGGCCGAAAAGTTCTCGAGTGGCGACCGCGTAACGGAAGGCGCAGCGTGGTTAAACGAAGGTGGACCGACGACCTGGCGAAGCCGACGGGAAGCCGTTGGATGAGGGCAAAGCAGTACCGGTCGTTGTAGCGATCCCTGCGGGAGGCCTATGTCCCGCAGTGGACGTCCATCGGCTGAGATGATGATAATGATATTTGTTTTGCTATATTTTGTGTATTTACTCTACGATTTGTACATCCTATATTTATATTTGGATAAGCATGTGCCTATTCAGCGGGACATTATAAATCGTTACTATTAAATAAAATACGACCGTCACCTTAGACGTTTATTGAAGGCTAATCATAAACAACAATGTCAACTACGAACTCAAAGAAGATCCAAACACTACAGTCCTCCCTCCTAAACCACAATAATACTACAATATCAAATACACTTAAAATCTATAATTTGGAGGGTTTAAAATGCGGCACTGCCGTATCGGTCGAGCGGGCCGGGGCGGTGACGGGGTTGGCAGAAGTCCTGTTGGTGATGGCGGAAGCCCTGTTGGTGATGGCGGAAGCCTTGTTGGTGATGGCGGAGAATTTGGAACTCCTCCTCCGTCCGTACCTGCCAAAGGAGCCCTCAAGCCGATGGGATCCCCTCCTGCCACGGAACGCAAGGTTCCTCTCTCCCCAACTACTTGAGGATCCGGGCAGACTGAGGAACTTCTATGTCGCCGTCTCAACTGGTCAATATGCCTATGCGATTCTCTACCCACGGAATCCCTAACCTCATAATCAGTTTCACCAACCCGTCGTGTAACGTGCCCAGGCAACCACTTATCAGAACCCTGATATTGGCGCAACCATACCTCTTCTCCGGGCATCAAAACGCGGGAACCTTTGGGTCCACTATCTTTCTGCTTATTTTGTATCTCCTTGACCTTATTCTCCCGGTCAGGTTTCAAGAGATCTAATTTAGTTCGTAATCTTCTACCAAGCATCAGGGCCGCCGGACTCTCGCCTGTTGTGCCGTGCTCCGTGTTACGATAGTGCAACAAAAAGGTATTTAAGAACAAATTTATATCCTGGCCTTCCCGAACACCCTTTTTAATCGCCTTTTTAATCGTGCGCACCGCATTTTCCGCTGCCCCGTTAGATGCGGGGTGATATGGAGCCGAAAAAGTATGATTGATCCCCAACCCTGACACGAACCCTAAAAACTCTTTACTAGTGAATGGCGGTCCATTATCAGAGACCAACTGCTTAGGAATCCCCCACCTGGCAAAAAGTTCACTTAATCGGTTAATACTATAGCTAGCGGCCGTACTAGGTACTTGAAAAACCTCCAACCACTTCGTTCTGGCATCGACAACCACAAGGAATAGTTTATTAAAAATGGGACCCAGGAAATCAACATGGATCCGTGACCAGGGGCGGCCTGGCCACGGCCACGGGTTGACCGCATGCCGGTGAGGCGCGTCCGCCTCCACTGCGCACACCGCACACTCGCGACACATCGTCTCCACCGCCTCGTCCACGCCAGGCCACCACACATAACTGCGAGCGATTGCTTTGGTTTTCACTATGCCCATATGCGGCTCGTGGAGCACCTCCAGAACCTTCCTCCTACAAGCATCAGGAATAACCACCCGATGTCCCCACATTATGCACCCCAACTCTTCATACAATTCATTGCGTCGGTTAAAAAACGGTTGCAGAGATTTAATCTCATTATCAAGCGGCCAACCATCCCTAATGTATAATAAAACTCGTCCCAAAATGGGATCTTTCATAGTTTGTTTTTTGACTTCTTGATAATCTATTAGCAAATCATCCTGTGCAAAATGCAAGTACGTCTGCTCGGGCACCTTTACCTGCGATGTAGGAGCGCCTGGTACCGGTAAACGTGATAAGGCGTCTGCGCCATTCAGTTTCGTGTTTATGTACTCAATATCATATGAATACGCCGACAGTATAACAGCCCAGCGCTGCAGGCGGCTCGCTGCCATCGCCGGTATGCCGAGTTTCGGACCAAAAATGCTCACTAGAGGTTTGTGATCCGTGCGCAGTGTGAAACGTCTGCCATACAGATACTGATGCAGTTTCCGTAAACAGAACACAATCGCCAGTGCCTCCCGATCAATCTGAGAATAATGCCTCTCCGCCTCACTAAGTGCGCGCGATACATATACCACAGGCCGCTCCCGACCTCCCGCGCCCGTCTGTGTGAGCACCCCACCGATGCCGCGCGAGCTCGCATCGCATGTCAGTGTCAGAGGCTTGTTCTGATCGTAGTGCGTTAACACTTCCGTACTCGTTAGCACTGATTTCACCTTTTTAAAAGCCGCCTCGCAACCTTGGTCCCACTTCCAAGTCACCTTTTTTTTTAGTAAATCATAAAGCGGAGCTAGAATAGTACTCAGACCCTTCACAAATTTTGCGTAAAAGTTGACTAGACCTATAAAAGATCGCAACTCTGATACGTCTTTGGGCCGTGGGATTTTTGAAATGGCTTCGATTTTATCAGGATCGGCTTTGACCCCTCCCTTGGAAATGATAAAGCCTAAATACTTTACTTCCTCCATCATAAAGGAACATTTGCATCTCTTTAGTTTCATTCCGTTAGCCTGCACGCGATTGAAAACTTTTTCTAATGTGGCTAAATGCTCCTTCTTATCCAAAGACCCAATAATTATGTCGTCCAAAAAGACTTCCACATTCGGAATATCATTAAATAAATTGGACATGATCCTCTGGAAAATTCCCGGGCTCGATGCCAGACCGAAGACTAGCCTGTTGTACTTAAACAGCCCCCTATGGGTATTAATGACCGTCAAACCATTCGAATCATCTAGTTCAATTTGATTATAAGCCTGCGTTAAATCAATTTTCGAAAATATTTTTGCACCATTCAGGTTTACCAAAATGTCGTCAATCCGCGGCAGAGGAAACCTATCGACCAGTAAGACGGGATTCAAAGTAACCTTATAATCTGCACAGAGCCTCAGCCCTCCGTCCGCCTTACGCACCGGTACCAGCGGCGTAGCCCAGTCCGAGGACTCCACCGGCTCGATGACTCCGTCTCGTAGCATGTTGTCGAGCTCCTGGTCCACGCGCTCGCGCAGCGCGTACGGCAGCGGCCGTGCGCGACAGAATACGGGCGCCGCACCCTCCCGCACCCGTAGCGTCGCCTTGCCCCCCGTGAACCGACCCAGCCCGCTCGAGAACAATTCTTTATATCTGTCCAACAAAACATCCAACTCATTATCAACTGCCTTATTACTAGAGCAATTCATGTCCAAGCTATTTACAAATGTTGGAATCCTTATCTTTAATTCCGATAACCACTGTCGTCCGAGCAGTGATGTCGTTCCCCCGTCGATAACATACAGTTCCAGCTTTTTAACCATATCCCCGTATCTCACTACCGGTCTTATAACACCCACCGGTTTAACCCGGCTACCGTCATAGAATTTCAAAACCAAATCGGTATCCTCAAGCCGTCTATTCTTACAAAACTTATCGTAAGTTCCCTTGCTGATGCAAGATACCGCTGACCCAGTATCCACCTCCATCTTTATCTTACTACTATCAATATTTAATGATAAGCTTACCGGCTTATAGCCATTAAAACAAAGGTGGTTTATCTCCTCCGATTCCAGTTCGCTTACATCGGAGCGCGAGTCGTCCGCACTCTCCGACTCCGGCGCCTCCGCATGATGTACAGGCCGGCCGTGGCCACTGCGCCCGGCTCCGCCGCCACTACCTCGTTGCTTAGGGCACACCCGGCGTAGATGCCCCCTTTGACCACACTTGCTACAAGTGAATCTCTTGTAACGGCACGCATCGCGTCCGTGATCCCGGCCTCCACACCCGCTGCAGCACTGCGCACCCTCGCGGTGCTGCTCCGAGCCGCCCCGCTGCAGGCCGCGCCGGGCCGTCTCCGCTCGTGCTGACACCGCATGCACCGCGCCTGGCTCGCCGCCCGCGCTGGCGCCGGCACCGTCCGGCTGCTCCACCGCGGCCGCGTCCCGCTCAGCCGCCTCTAGCGCACATGCGATTTTAATCGCACTCGCGTACTTAAGCTCCTCCTCGGCGAATAAACGCTGCCTGATGACGTCACTCTGTAACCCGCAGACCATCTGATCGCGTAAATTGTCTTCTAACACCGAACCAAACTCACAATGCTTAGCGAGCTTCTTCAGTTCCGTCAAATACTGAGATATTGTCTCGCCAGTTAGTTGACGCCTCTGCCGAAACTGGTACCTCTCCGCCATGAACGAAGGCTTAGGCTGAAGATGTTCCCGCAGTATATTTACAACCTCCGCATACGTCTTTTCCGAGGGTTTGATGGGGCTGGTCAGATTACTCAATAGTTCGTAAGCGCTGTCACCCATACCGGCAATTAACATCGGCAAACGCATTTGATCCGTAACGGCATTTACTTTAAAAAGCATTTCTAACCGCTCAACGTATAGCGTCCAGTCCCCCGATTTCACATCGAACTCACCCATCTTCCCGACCGACATCTCGCCGACCAAATCAAAATTATCCTTTATTATTTAGCTTTGCACGCACCAGATAGCAATAATTTCCGTTATATTTCCATTATTTCTTTATTATTTTTATCCTCGTCGCCATTTATTAAATAAAATACGACCGTCACCTTAGACGTTTATTGAAGGCTAATCATAAACAACAATGTCAACTACGAACTCAAAGAAGATCCAAACACTACAGTTACATAATTATTGGGGTGCTTTAGATTTAAATCAAATTAAAGATTGAAAAATGTGTCTCGGGCGGGACTTGAACCCGTACTGTTCCAATCCGGGGAAGTGCGTTATCCAATTTTGCTACCGAGTACACTAACCAAAGAACGAAATGTAGATTAGCTTAGCTTAGTTTAGCTTTAGATTTAGTACATCAAACTGAACAACATTTACTCTGGGACCATCAAAAATCAGCTGTCATACCTATTGGTCAAGTAACTATTCATGTTGGTCTCATTGTAAAAGAAAATTTGACTGTCTGATGCCAAATTGGTAACGCATTGAATTTTAGACCCTTTATAGGCTGATATTGATCTACGATTTGTAACACTACTGGCTTTCGTATTAATTTGAAAACATCGCGAGGAAACCGATATGCTTCAATTTTCAGACGTGAACTGTATCTCTGTTAAGGCTTTGCTCCACCTGTGATAACTAAAGATATTGAAACTCTAAAAAACAACGTTCATAATACGAGAAAACAAACAAATGCGAATTTAAATCGACTTACAGACTCGTAGTAACCCAAGTATTTCTACCCGAGTGAACCGCAAAGGGACAAAGGACTGGGACAAAAGCCTCACAAAATGGATCCTATGAATGTGTACCTTAGGCAGTGTCTTCACGGTGAAGAAGCAAACATACGAATGGGTATGCTCGGAGCTTCACTGAGAGGTAGAAACAGAAATAAACTGATTTGGAGAGAACTAAACTTGGTTAGGCTTTGTTTAGTTATTGCAAATTGACCACCAAACCAACGTCAACCTACAGTCAAACACACATACACATTTGTACCAGTCTTGGTCCTGTTATTTTGAAACTTGTGTTTTAGAAAATGAACACGAGCTGTTTTGATAGAGATGGACTTGGAGTACCTGGCGATAAAAATAAATTATGAATCTGACATTAATTGAAATTGCCAAGAAAAAAGGAAATCATCGCTTTCGTAAATATAAAATTCATACTTCAATAAACGTAAGTATTAATATTAAAAAGCTTTCATAGTTCTGAAAATTAGCATGCTGAAGTGGCAATGTGCTAGTCAAATGTGAAAAAGAACTGATAACACAGCGAGAGTCAGAGTTTTTTAAAATCTAGACTTATAGAGTAGATATATAACTATCAGGCGTATAGTGGGACTGCATACAGTGCTGAACAGATAATTGGAGACAGGTAGCGAGGAGGGACTGAATGAGGAAGGTCAAATAGTAAAAATGGATCAATAAACAGTCAGTAGTTAGAGATATTCATACCATATTCGCAATATCTACATTTAACTAGAATACCCAAGCTTTCCAGTGTTACCGACATGAAAAAAAAACAGAGCATTTCAAACATGTACGCAAACTTTGTCCGTTTCGAAATATTCAAATGTACTATTTCAGACCACGAACGCCTGGTCACAGTGAGAACAAACCTTTACGAAGTATAATAATGAATCCTACATAATGCGCGAGTGTAATTGTGGGCCGGTGTGATTAACGGCAAGGAAAGATAGAGGGGATTGAAAACCCGTGCTCCAATGGTTTTCTCATGATTGTGGTTGTGCCTTTCTGTGGTTAGATGGACGTTTTATGTTATCAATTTGAGTTGGATATATGTCTTGTCTTGAATGAATACGGACACTCAATCATGACGGTCCTGGGTTTTCTAACTTGGGTACGTAACGACTGCTTTGAAAAAAATTGTTTGGAAACCTGTATACGCTTAAGACGTAATAGTAGGTGGAAATACCTCGGAGGCATCTTTTATTTTTCATTTTACGACTAAATTTATACCATTTACCGAAACTAAAGTCATACCTCAGTATTTTTGGATGTTTCATCTAGTGCAATCATCAACTGAATACACGATTGGAATTACTTCACTCGATAGAAAATCGTCACAAAGATGACGTATTTTCATGCATTTTTAAACATTTTTCTCGGTTTAGAAGAACTTAAAATAGTTTCCGATTGTTGGTATTTATACTCACATATTCACCATTAGTTTAACTAGTGCAATCATAAATAAAATCTAGAAAAAGTACTTTGGTTAGTTGTTTTTAATCGAAAATACGGCTCACGCACACACTTTTCGGAGCGCTCGGCAATCGCGTTTCTCATAGAAAATATTCGTCTGGACCTATGGCCCCTTAAGAAGAGATTCTGATGCATTTGTGAGGTCTATCAATCTTTTTTCGGTATGCTTGGTAGCTAAATGCCCATGTAACTCCCTTCTTGAGGGTAAGAATGTGCCCTGCAGTGAGACAAATAAATAATAGGCTCATGTTGACCAGAGGGAGGATGTATCGGATTACTAATACGGATTGGTAGACTTTACATACGCATCAGAATTTCTTCTTCAGCATATGCAGGTTTCCTCACGATATTTTCCTTCACCGTTTGAGAGCAGTCGGTATTACGTACATAAGTTATTAAAACTCATTGGTACCTACATGGCATCGTCCATGCGGATTCCAAGCCAACACTCATGATTGAGTTTCCATCTCTGCAACGTCTTCCTGAAGCTCTTCTTTATTCTATGCTATTGTTTAAATGACAAAAATACTCTATTCAGAGTACAGTCGCTTTAAGTCAAAGACACGTCTCAAAGGGTATTATATCAATTGTAGTAGGAATCAATTTACCCGGCACGCCCTGAAAGGGGAATAGAATAGAATCCTTAATGACTCCATTTCTTTGTCCCTCACTCGAATTGAATCGATGCCGGAATCGAATTATGAAAGCAATATTGGATAGACTCTTATACCTATTTTTACACTTTTTGAATTGGAAGTATGTGTCTCATATTCGAAGGATCTATGATTTTTCTTCAAATCTGAAAAAAGGAATATGGAGTCATGTCATGACTGTGCGGAAAAGGTGATTTCGAAAGTGACGGCCCAAACATATCCTGAACTCGGAAGTTCATCTATTACTACTTGGGACGTGACGTCATTTCATCTTGGACCCTAGAACCAAGCCACACCGCAGAGGTTTCCACAATAGTCTCAGGCGTGTCTCATGATGTTTTCTTTGGTAGCGCCGCAACACACAACGTACCATAATTTTTATGTATCTATAAAACGACTAACCGTGCATTTTTCTTAAATTAGCACCTTTATAAGGTGATTGCAACTAGCAATTCCTTTCTTCAACCGGAGCTAAGTTTTTGAAGTAAAACTTCTTTACCCATGGTTGACTTGGGGAGTAAGTTGGTGAATGCGTGACGAGAGCCTTATGAAAAGTGTTCGGGTGAGGCGAACGGAAGTCTTATGACGTAGTGATATTATTATTATCTTGTTAATAGCATAGAGTTTTCGAACGACGATCTATTTTAAATGACTTTCGCTGTCATATGATTCTAAATGGTTCAAGGCTTACTTCAAATATTTTATAAGAATTCTTATTTTAGTATTATTTTCTTAAAATTTAACCTCAAGCGTCTTAAATCTCGTGGCTCAAGATTGTTCCGTTAGGAAGAAAGTGCCTAAAACGAGTGTGCTTTAGACCACCTAAGATGTTGCCAATCATATCAATAAACCATTCTTCGACGGCCCGATAGCACAGTCTGTAGTGAACCTGCCTGCTGTACCGAGGGTCGCGGGTTTGAATCCTGTAAGGGAAAAATATTTATATTATACAAATAGTAGTAGTTTTACTTCAGTCGTGTGGTCTAAAGCACTTTTTTTTTTAGTATTTTGAACGTATGCATGGTGTGTGAGAATCGTAGCATGTGATGATTCTTCGTTTCTGCGTACCCCGCAGTAAGACAGCATCATGATGTGTATATTTCCATTCCATACAGACAAAAATGTAGATGGCATAGCTAATACTGCTCGTTCCACAAGAATGTTTTAGTTACAGAAACATTTAGAATTCTCCAAACCAAAAGGTCATGAATATTATAAAAACCAATGAAATATAAATGTTACCTAGTAGTAATAAATGTAAGTGGGTAATGTATTTATGGCGGTTGGAGTTGCGGACCGGTGCGGGCGGTCGCGCCTTGTGGCTCCGTAGTGATGTAATTGTACGGATAATTCGTGGTTAAAGTCCGAACTTTTCAGACTTGTTGATAAATCATAAATCGAGACAAAAAAAAATACGGTCTTTAAATAAGGGAATGTGTTTTCCAAATCACCTATAAGGGTTGAACTACACCACACAGCACAGCATCGCATTTTTCCGTCAGTCCATCCTTTTCTGTCGCGTGCGATCGCGTTCCGTCTATGTTATATGCTCCAGCCAATGACGTTCCTGAGTGACAGAAAAGGATGGAGCGACGGAAAAATGCGATGCTGTGCTGTGTGGTAGTTCAACCCTAATGAGACAGACTGACAACTTCTTATTAATGTTCATGACAAAACGTAACGTACTAGCCAATACCGAAAAGTAGCTTCATAGTCATAGTCATATTATGTTATTGCTTCAGTCCACGTATTGGTATACTTACCCTAAGGATCTATTCTCCCCGTCAGGGATAATGAGCGTGATTATATAGGTGTATGTGGTATTAACAAATTGATTATAATTTTGAACACCCATTGTTAAAAACAATCACTGAAGATAAGCAACCCCGGCGTTTGCACGCCATTGGCTGGGTGACCGTGGTATTTTACCAGGTCGAATTTTTAAATCTCGTTCGCCTACATACATCAGAAGACAAGTTTACCGGTTGCTTCTTGAAACAGTCGATAGTTGCCGGCGATTTTTAAGCAAAGTCAAAGGTCGTCAGAGAATGCCTGTGTCCTGCGTATTTAGGCGGATGACGAAGTGGACGTATCCGTGAATTTCGTATTTGCATCTTGTAACATCACTACTTATAGTCGTGGGTAGTTCCCACAATAACCATACAACTAGTGTTGTAATGACTTCACCGTCCCTAAGGCATAACAGTTATTCTCTCATTGCTGGATGACTATCTAAACAAATACAGGTTGTAGGAGACAGCCCTCCGCAAACTGAAATGGTTAACTCAGCCCATCAAACTGAACAACTTTCACTATGGAACCAACCTCAGGAAACGCGAAATACATTCATCTGTCACATACATTTGAGTCGGGTAGGTACGTCAGTTTTGTATGTTTCTTAAGGTAGGCTCTGTAGTAAATTTTGTTCAGTTTGATGGTCTGAGTTCTCCGTTTCAGTCAGCGGAGAACTGTCCCTTACACCCTGTATGTATTTGTAAACTGAATAATTTCATGTCACCTCATTAGGTGCAAACATAAGGAAGTGATTGTGGTACACATGAGGCAAGATACAGGAATACTGTGTGGATGAAAGTATATGGGTTCCATGTTTGACTTCGGAACCTTAAAAATCTGGTATGCAGGATATTTCTAAGTTCATAAGTGTGAGCGCTACACTCAGGTGCACTATCTCGTCTTTACCCTCCTAGATCTGTTGGAACTGAAAACCACAGAGGTAGTAACAGGGATCAGATGCAGTAACTATAAACAGCATCCATATGGCCTCCGTGGTATAATGGTTAAGAGCATTGGGCTCTTGACAAAGAGGTCATGGGTTCGATTCCCACGGGGGACACTTATTGATAATCACTTTGTGCCTTTTTCCTAAGTTCGTAGGTCATTGCAGGCTGAATCACCTGATTGTCCGAAAAGAAAGATGATGCCGTGCTTCGGATGGCACGTTAAGCCGTTGTTCCCGGCTGCTGTCTATAGTAGTAGTCGTCGTTAAGGCCGTAAGACAGTTTAAAAAAACGTTGACACCAAGGCTTGCCCATACGATAAGAAGAAGAATCCACACGGTGACGGCATCAGAGATGTTGACGATCCTTCAAGCATCAACAACATCGTCAACATCTCTGATACGGTTGATGCTATTCGAAGTCGGACACCACATCAAAGACAAAGTGTGAACCGACTTCCCACGGCTTGCCTCCGGCCTTACCAGCCGCTACATTCCACAAACTCCTGCAGTATGAAACAACGATTATTACAAAAGTTTTCTGGAAGCTCTCTTGGCTATCCTCCAATACATGCTGTAATGAGCACCTTAAGCCTAATGAATGGAACTGCCGGTTTCGAGGACCCACGTTCTTGTAACGAAGTCTCAAGAATTAAGCAACTTTCGGTCTTATGTTGGAGGTGGTAGTGTTTTGACTGGGGACTTTCGGGAGTGCGTTTTTTGGGTTGGAGGACACACTAGTTGAGGCCGCGGCTGCGCTCGCTAGATAGCTCGGACGATTGTGTAATAGACGAAGTTTGGAAACGAGTAATGTTTTAATGGCTTTGGAAAATTGCTGGGTTTCGGTGTTTTTAGTGTCCAGAAAATTGATTGCGCAGAAAAGTTTTTTATGATATGCAAAGTTTGGGTAGTTTTACTACCCAGCGATTGATTTAGCAAAGCGGAAACAAGAATGAGGCTAGTTAGTACTAAAATAGATAAACTCACGACTATAATCCTTTTCGAGGTGATGACGGATTTTAAGAAGATGATCAGACCATCAAACTGAACAACTTTCTCTATGGGACCAATATCGACATCACGGAACAAATATCAGCTGCAAACATACTAGACCCAAATGTATGGGACAGTTGATATTTTTTTTTGCTATTTTGATATTGGGCTTATAGAGAAAGTTGTTCAGTTTGATGGTCTGATAATCCCTCAAAGCCGTCACGTCAGCATTAAGAAGGACCCTATATGTAATATGCATGGTCCTTTACAAAAATAAGGTCCGGATATAATTATCCAAACAAAGCACTCGCGGATTGTAAATTATTGCCAAAGTAAAATAAATGTAATGCGAAACCATAACATGACGTTAAAATAAATTTAAATAGAAAACGATAATTTTCACAAACAATACATAACAGGCACCGACTATATTACGTCAAAATGCAGTGATGCGAAATTAACACAATCGGTTCATTAATTAATAACTTTCATCTTTATTCATAATTATGAACTTTAAAGCTTTTGTCTGATATTTTTGGTTATATTAATTTTAATACAGGTCGTATAGTTCTGGTTTCAAATGAACCACAAATTTTCAAAAAGCAATAATAATTAATCGAGTATTATGTCCTTTGTACTAGAACGAGCGTCGGTGGCGACTTGCGGAGAGCTATGGAAACTCAATCTCGAGGTCCGTGTTCGAATCCGCACGGGCCACATGCCATGTACCAATAAGTTTTTCTAACTTATGTATACATACATACTGACTGCTCTCAAACGGTGACGGAAAACATCGTAAGGAAACCTGCATACACTAAAGAAGAAATTCTGAAGAAACACAAAGAAGAAAAAATGCTTATGTGAAGTCGACCAATCCACATTGGGCACACGTGGTGGACTAACGCTCAAACGCCCTCCCTGAGGGCAGACCTGTGCCTGCAGTGGGATGTATATGAGCTATGATACTGTTGATGATTGCTTAATAGAATTGACTATGACATATTTTATAATTATTGTCATAGTTTTACTCAGAAATAAATAACTTCTTTCTGTAACGAATGAAATCGTTTTATTTAGAAGATCTCTCAAGGCTTTGGAAACTGGAAGAATTTCAGCCTTAGCGTTATATAGAACTCAATCAGGATTCCATCCTGAATATAATCTCTCAGCGCGCTAAGAGCTGACAATTTGCTGCGACCCTGCCCTGACCTTCGAAACATCTCCACTTTGATTAACGACCAATCTCCGAAAGTACCCTCATTTAAGAAAATAACTTGATGGAAACTTTTAAAAGAATATTTTCCTAAAGCGTAATATTCTAAGCGCCAAAGAGCAGACTTCGTTTTTCGCAGACGCGACAAAGTGCAATCAATTATGTCGGATTATAGGAACGGGGCGACGATAAAATCTGCCGTGCATTTTTTATTTAATTTCAACACGTTGTAGCTACCGGCTCTGTTTTATTATTTAATAAACGACCGGCTATAATAAATAAAAGGTTTTCGCGATGGTTGCGTTGTAACACTGATTAATGGCTTTTTTTGTGGTTGAGTGTGGCAGGTAAGATGGGGCGTGTTTAGCTAACAAATTTCGAAATTGAATCTCTTTTAAAGTTTGCACACCTGGTGTTAAAAGTTGTTGACTATACTTTTTAGGAGAGTGAGAATGTATGCTGTAAGAATAGAGCAAAATGAATTGTTTAAAAATGTATTTTATTTTAGTATTGAATTTTCACGACCGTGAATTTTGATAAGCAATTCCTTTTTTTCCCCACCACTTAGCATAGACTAAAACCGACACTTTATAGACGTTTGTTTTGCAAAAATTATTTCAAATTGGTTTTTTTGGCGTGGCTAAAAAGTATAACACTAATTTTCACCCTTACGGCAACTGAATACCTCAGTTTTTGTGCAATGTTTTTATGGGCCAAACCTTAAATATATGCTAAAATGCATTTGTTATAATTGAACTAAATGTAGCAATGAGTATCAAAGATTTTCTGAAAATGGGCGTTGAGTTTTAAAAGAAGAAAAATTGTTTGATACCGAAAATTTTTAGTCACTTCTACCAGAATAACTTTAGCTACAAAAAATATTATTTTAACAGCAATTTCTGCCAAAATAAATAGTACAATATTGTAGTAAAAGCGACAATATTTTCTCTCCGTGTACCTATGTAATTACACAAACACCTGGAACCAAGTTGAGACAGCCGCAAGACGCACAAGTGCCAACAAAACAAGAATAACATAACTCGTTAGGAGGCGACTTAGCAGTACTTCTTCTACTTAATGCGAACACTTGGAGGTGAACTTGTGCTTTACGTTGTACCTACCTACTTTCTGTTATTCCTGACTTTGTTTCTTTTTATCTTCTGAGTATCTACGAGAGCATCGGTATAGCTCGCGGCGGAGGGCTCGGTCCTGGTTCAAATCTGCACGGACGACATGCCATGTATCCATGAGTTTTTCTAACTTATGTACCTACCTACGTAATACCGACTGCTCTCAAACGGTATAGGAAAACAGCGTGAGGAAACCTGCATAAACTGAAGAAGAAATCGTGATGCGTATGTTTACATATCCGAATTGAGCACGCTTGATGAACTAAAGCCCATACACACTCCCTTGGGGTAGACCAGTGCCTGACCTGACCAGACCCTGCAGTGGGAAATTTATACAACGTGTTAATTAATAAGAGCAAAACTAGAAAGCAGTTTGTTTAGAATCAAGAGCAGAATCGAATTATTATGGTTTCAACATAGGTAATTTTGTCAAAATATTCATAAATTAGTTTATAATATTTCAAATTTACTGAACTCGATCTCGATCTTCCAAGCGTGGCAATTATGGCAAATCCCCTCATTTTTGGGGAGGCCTATGTCAAGCAGTGGACGTTTATCGGCTGATATGATGATGATGATGATCTCAACCCACCGCACGGGCACACTTCTACCAAAACAAGATTCTTAAAATGTATCTATGAGCACGCTAGCGCTTTCATTCATTGCTGAAATGATAATAAATAGTTTTTGCCACAAAACTTAAAATGCTAATATCTTTAAATTATAAGTATCAAAATAATGAAATTATTGTTTCAATCTAATAATTTTGTTATAAATCAGTTGGAGTGTATGAGGTTTTGCGTTTATTCATTAACACGTTGTAGACTCATGACGATGATGTAAAAATGCACCATTTAAGATTTCATATTAGCATTGATATAATTATGATATTATTCATAATTCCGAATTGACAGCTCACCGATGTTTCAACCGTTGTTTGCGCTTAGAGAATTTGCACTCCTCAAAAAATGGACAGACATCGCCAGCGTCGAAGAGCTGTTTTGTTTGGCGAGAGATAGACAGGGATATGCAAAGCTGACTGCCAACCTCCAGTAATGAAGAGGAACCTGAAGAAGAAGATAAACTCACTACCATATTATCTTTTGGGATGCTTCGATTTTTTTAATGACTTTTATTGCTATGGCAAAACTACTATAAACACTCCGAATTACGTGGTCAGATTAAGTTTACTATGCAGTAAGCACTATTGTTTGTAAAACACATTTTCATTTCTATAAATCAAACATAACATACCAATTATTTATTCACAATGATTCGGTTAAAAGTTAATTGAATAAAAACAAAGCTGATGGGTAATATTGTATGTATCGATGAGCTTTGAATCGAAAGGAAAACAAACAAACAAATATCACACTTTTTATTTACTCAAAATAAGTCGTTTGGGAAAAGCAAATATGAGTTTGATTGTTCAATTATGTTATGTTTTTATTTTACGGTCTGTATAGACTGCGATTATTTTTCAAAACATCCTAGTAATTTCAAATATTATTGATTATAAACATGTTACAGCCATGTTGTGCCATTTCGAATCAAATTAAAGATTGAAAAATTTGTCTCGGGCGGGACTTGAACCCACGCTCTTCCAAACCGGGGAAACGTGCTAAACAATTACATCACCCATCCCACTGACCAGAGAACGAAATTTTCAATCTTTAATTTCATCCTAGTAATATTTAAAGGGTCGGTTTAGTTAGAGTCTAAACTTTAGGCCATCAAACGAAATAACTTTCACTACGGAACCAACATTGAGGAAAAATAAAATATGAAATAAGCTGTTCCATACAAATTGCAGTACCTACACCTACTCGACTTAAATGTGTAATTATTTTAATTTATTTTCCCACTCCATTACGTTTCCTAAACTCCCTAAATTAATATTTTTGCAAATTTCTTCAATGTCCATCCACGCCAAGTTTAAAATGTTATAGTAGGTCTATAGACACAGAATAGGTTATAGTATACAGGGTGTTAAGAAAAGTATCATTAACCTTTAAATCATATACTCTAGCAAACCGATCGGCGCAAAAAAAATCTGCTGTTGCATACATTTCAGTCGAGTAGGTATTGCAGTTTAGTATGGAGCAACAGATTTTTTTTTTGCTCCGGTCGGTTAGCTCCCATACTAAAAGTGGTTCAGTTTGATGGGTAGAGTATGTGGTTTAAAGGTTAATGATACTTTTCCTTACAAGCTGTAGGTATAGTTCTGCATAGATATAGATACATACATATATATATACAGAATGTAACAAAACAGCTTAGTAATACTTAAATCCACCAGACCACAGACCACAAACCACACCACAAAAGTGGTCTTACTTCAGACCATTAAACTAAAAAACTTTTATTGTGGAGTCAACATCCAAATCGCGTAGTAAAAATTAGCTGTCCCATAGGTACATTTGAGTCGAGTTGGTACTGCAGTTTTGCCCTCTATCCTGTAGGCTCCACTATCTCGATCCACCAGTGGATTGAATAGGACGCTGAAGTTCACTGTGATCCACCATTAGGCTCAGTGGATCCTATGATACTTGAATGTATTAATAGGCTCCACCAGTGGATCGAATTTAATTCTGGGAGTTTTGTAAGATCCACCACTGATTTCTGTGGGACCTGTAATATAATTTATATAATATAGGCTCCAAGGAAGTTCGACCTCTTATACACGTCACCTTAAAAAAGCTAAAACGGAACCCTTATAAGGTCACTCTCGTGTCCGTCCGTCCGTCTGTCACAGCCACTTTTCTCAGCAACTATAAAAGCTTGCGACTTGAAATTCGGGATGTGGTTTAAAGGTTAAAGATACATTTCCTAACACCCTGAATAAATCGTCTAAGCGCCAATGACCCGTCATGGATGGAAATACGATAATACTATTCATGGTATGGTATGTAGCTCACTAAAATCGTTCGTGTGTATGCCCGGTAAATCGATTTAACGTTAACGTATACGAGAGTCCGAGGGCAAAGCGCCTGACAAAACACAAGCGTTGATTGGAACAAAATAAAACACTGGCATTTGCATATTTAGGAGTTGGTCTTTCACTTTGAAAGGATTATTTGATGGGATTTTTGGAATAAATTTCAACCTATCACCATTTGACACTTCATTCGATTGTGAAAACTTAAAAATATATAATATTATAATGCTTGCTACAACTGCAAGCTTAATAGAATATACTAACTACCGTTGTTCATACAATTGCTCCCGATCCCTTGTTTCCTCCCTGGATAATGATAATAGAGAAAAAAAAAATACCATTTTTTATTTTTTTTTATTTAAAAGTATTTATTTATTTCTTTCCAAAATGGTTATAAAATTTTCTTCACGTCCTTAAATCTAACAGACTTATGTGGATTAAATATATGTTACCTCTGCTATGACTCTATGTTTTATTTTTTGCATAAATGAATTACTGTAAGAACTAGGGACCTACGAAATTCCCAATTTTACCGCTGTTTTCAGACATCCAGCAAATATATTCGTATAAACGAAAAACGTAAAACATACAGACAATACAGAAAACATACAGCAATGATAGCCAAAGTCTTTTTCTCATTATATCCTATAAAATATTATTAAAATCGGTTTAGTTATGAAGAAGAAAACAGGGGAATACTCGTATGAAATGCTGATTTCGTGCATTTTTAACCGACTTAAAAAAAGGAGGAGGTTCTCAATTCGACTGTATGTTTTTTTAATGTTTGTTACCTCAGAACTTTTATGTTGACAAAATTTGTCCGAGCTGCAGTTGTCTCTTTCTCACACTAGTCGGCGGGGTGTGTGAGAGGGGCGGGTCGGAGAAATACATAATAATGTATAGTAGGATCAGTGACCTATTATTCTTACTTGTTGTAGAGTTTCTGGCCGCATCTTCTCTACAGCGACAACACGTTCCGACGCGGTGGTAGCTTAAAAAAGATTTGACGTTTAATAAGTGTGCTTCAAGCTCCTATATTGAATAAATTATATTGACTTTGACTTTGACTTCTTCGAGAGCCAGCCTATCCTCTTAAGGCAGTTATAGCAAATATTCCGTTATATATAATATTATTATATAAGGGGATTATGGTCGTGAGTTTATTAGTCATAATAAAACTGTTTGACTACAATCTCGTTTGTTCTACAAGGGACCTACACTCACACAGATGCACTAGCTCTAGGCGCAGGTGCTACAACCCGTCACCTTATGCACCGCGTGACAGCACGCACACAAATGGGTGCTTCACTCATGATTAGACGAGATTACGTCTGGTTCTTCTTTTAAGTCTATGTATGTATGTGACACTGTACTATATGTATATTAGAAGTTAGAATGAAATTAGTTTCGTTTGAACTTCCCGTGTCACTCGTTAGCGAGCTCAGTTCTAGATAAAAATGTTTTGCAAATGTTTTAGTTTTCACTTTACAAACATATCGTTACGTTAGTTCTGTTTTTGAGGGTGTGTCAATAAAATGTGTTGCATATTATTTTTTTTCTGTACTTTTCCTGGAGAAAAGTTGTTCAGTTTGATGCTCTGATCATCCCTTAAAAAAAACCATCCTTGTATGTTTCGAGGTGGAGAAAACAGTTGCGAAAGACTGACCCTGCCACCATTTATGGGATTACCATAATCTGTAACAAAGTGGGAGAAATAGTTTAGGGTGTAAGGAAAAGTATCATTAACCTTTAAAACATATTATACTCTACCCATCAAACTGAACAACTTTTACTATGGGAGTAAACCGATCAGAGCAAACAAAAAATGTGGTTTAAGGGTTAATGATACTTTTCCTTACACCCTGTATAAGTCAAAGTCAAAGTCAAAGTCAATAAAATTTATTCAATATAGGAGCTTGAAGCACACTTATGAAACGTCAAATCTTTTTAAGCTACCACCGCGTCGGATATACTCTTGGGATTAATCTGCCAGGAAGAAAGACAGAGTTTATATGCGCTTGACTCTTATATTCCAAGATCCCGCTGCAAGTTTTCAATACCGATCTATTTAGCTATGACATAATTATTATTCCAGTAGAAAGGTCATAGCATCATTAACCAGTCCTAAAAAATTGCGAAATCCTAAAAAAAGGGGTTTGCGACATGTTTTACCAGGAAATGGTGAATGACATTCCACTGGTTCATGTATCGTTTCCTAAACATATTGGCGAAAAATCTTGAAGGGGCAATGCCCCTAAGATTTTAGTCTATTATTTAGCAATATTTTAAAACTAAAGCTGAAAAGGTGTGTGGTATATCAGTCTAGCAACAATTAGTCAAATTTCGTCGCATGTCAACCAATCACCAACGACGTGGGTTAATTAAGTAAATAGCCAGTGATTATCGCCGGCCACAGACGCGGCAGTTGAACGATATGTCCCTGTCTCTCCCCACACCTCACCTCACACCCCGCACCTCACTAATGACCCCTCTTGAGACCGCCCTTGCGGTCCCTAATAGATACATCATGTGGATTATTTAGGCCTTTGACTTTTTAAAATGGGAGATAGATTAATGTTATATTTATCTGTCGTTTGACGGTTGCACGGCTACCACCCTGAAATGGATAATGGTTGTGAAATTTTGTGCAAATGTATTTGGTATCTTATTCCAGGTAGGGGCTGACTATAAGGTGTACACTGTACAAACTTTTGTATGCACAACGACTTGAAGCAAAAGTGTACAAATCTTTACGATGGACGCATATCTATCCGCAGCGAAGGAAACAAATTCTTCTGACGATTTGTCTTATTCGCCGCAGATAAAGTGTGCGAAGTGTCTTAGACTTTCATATAGGTAAAATACAAAGAATTATAAATTTTGATTCTTTCACCTCCTTCGACTCGTTCGCCACCGATAAATATGCGAGCACCTTTATAAGGCTCTGGGGGTAAATTAATACTCGTATAGATAGCATAATAAGTTCACCTTCATAAAATTCCCAAAGGGTAAAATTTCCCTAAGGGTTATTCTAAATATAGGATGTTCAAAATATTAACATTACATTTAGCAGTTGCTAAACTTTGTCCACTACTGCGGCCAAATGAGACCGTTGGCAATTTAAATGGACAGAGAACATTTTACGTGCCTGAAAATAGAAGCATATAGTTTTCCTCACGATGTTTTCCTTCACCGTAAAACCAATGGTGTCTTTAACATAAATCATGTAAAAGTTCGAAAAAAAATGGTTTAATGTATTTTTGCCTATGGGAATGGGGGTATAAAATAAAATACATTTTAATATTAATTTTTGTAAGGAATGAATGCTTTTGTTTTCATAACCTATCTATTTTTTAAATAAGGCTTTTATAAATATTTCCTATCAAATATTTACCGATTTTCTGGTTATAATAATGATTAGATTTCCTATCTTTAGGTGACAATTTGGCCAGACGCAAGTTCAGCCTAACTTTCATATAACTTTTGGCTAGACCTTTTGTACATCCCTATTTCACCGATAACACAATCACGATACCCGTGATACCTGTGACACTTACAAAAGTAATAAAATATCAAACTGTTGTTGACGTTGTGTATCAATATGTCTGTACACGGACACTTTTTCCATCGACGCAATCATAACAAACGTGTGAAAATAAATGAAAACACTAAAATGTACGTCTAGAAAGTATTCGTATCGACACTAACTCGATTTTTAGGGTTCCGCAGTCAAAAAAGGAACCCTTATACATTCGTCCATTCTGTTTGTCTGTCTATAGGTACGAGTATGCCCCGCCTCAATAACCCTCTCATTTGTGCACGTATTGATTCGTGGTATGAAGACAGATAATAATAACCCAAAAAGAGAAAATGGCAAGAAACACATTTTCTACTCTTGTCTCCTTCCTTCTTATCTTAATCTTAACTATTATAAAACCGTAAAACCATACGGAACAAAAAAGTAGCGGTTCACTTCATATAAATTCAAATGACATTCGATAGCGCGATTTAAATGACGTGCAGCGCCATCTATTGACAAAATAGTGTGTTTGTTTGTTTGTTCGCGCATCACGCAAAAACTACTGAACGGATTTAGATAAAACTTTTTTTGTTTGATAGCTTATGATCTGACTTAAAATCTGGTATATAATTTGTGCGGACGAAGTCGCGGGAAAACACTAGTTTTACATAAAAAAAGTGTTATCTACTCAATCGAGTGAGATGTCGTTCTTCTAAAAAGCTCTTGTAAAAAAATAAGACAAAACACCAATAAAATTTTTATATTGCTTGTTGTTGTTCGAACTCAAAAATTGGGCGTACACCCCTCTAACTTTTAAAATACTGGAGTTAAATAATCTTTAACTATTCTACAATGTAGCTCTTAGTAAGTAATTTTAATGAAAATTATAACGAATGCTGTAGTGTAGCACAACAAAATTATTTAAAACCTGTAACATAAAGGTAATAAAATATGGCGTTGAACGTAATTAAAAGTTTCAAGCTAATTTTAAATAATGTAAGGCTTACCTGATACTACATCTCAGGCTACTGACTGATTATCTGGTTGGCTGGATTCCATATCAGTCACTACTTATAAAATGACAATGGAGCCCTATTATGAACGAGTCCGACCCTGCAGTGAGACGTGGGAAGCAGATTCTAATGAAAGTAAAATCTAATATCAGCATTAACTGACACGAAACAAATTCGCAAATCCAGAACATCTCGAAACTTTTAATTGGACACGAGTAATATCAACTCATACAATCCGATATCAAACAAAGTTAAATTCAAAATCACATCAGTCTAAACAAACATAGATTGTTTAATAAAAATAGAATTGTCAGAGTGTAAAATTCAAATGATAGCGACCCACATCGAAGTTGATGACAAAGGTTTGTCCCAAGAGAGGCAGCGAGCCGGTATCCATTAAAAGTTGAATTAATGCGCCCGCGACTTCTGCGCTTCGACGCTATCTACTCTCTGGGGGAGCGATTTGACGAAGGTACCCTTTTTATTTTCTACCTATTTTAGAGATAAGCTACACTATCAAAGTTAGTCATTGTCAATTTATTTATACTTGCTGTAAAATAGCATAAGCATAATATGCTCACTACTATATTCCCCGAGGGGGTAGTCAGAGATATTCTGAAACCTCAAAACATCCACGTTTCACCAGTAGTACCGAAACTCTGTCCAGTGTGACGGGAGGTGAGCTCGTCGCCACTTATAATGGACAGTGGGTACAAATACATGCCTCGAAATTGAAGCATGCACCTCCTCACGATGTTTTCCTTCACCGAAAAGCCAGTGGTGTTACAAATCGTACATAAATCCCGAAAAATTCATTGGTACGAGTCGGCCTGGACGGGGATTGAACCATCGCCTCCTGCACGGCAGGCACGGTTACTCTCCACTGAACCACCACGGCTTGCTGTAAACTAAAATACGTTTAATGCTTATGTGAGGAGTTTTAAACCATCGAACTGAACAACTTTAAATACGGGTCGAGAAGCTGTGGTGTGGACGTTTTCTATTGAAGAACAACATTTTTTTTTTCGATTTCAATCATCATCATCACCACAGCCTATATACGTCTCACAGGCCTAACCTCTGTGATTTCGATGTTGGCTCCAAGTCTAAAGTTGTTCAGTTTGATGATCTTAAGCACGTTCAATATGTAACGCATTAAATTTTTCTCTCTGGATTTATCTAATCTAAACTATTATAAAACTGTAACTGAAGTGTGTCTGTACATTGAAGATATTTACAAAAAAAAGATTACGATATGGTTTTTAGGTATCCCTGACTCGAAATCAACCTTTTTTATAAATTTTGTCTGTCTGTTTGTCTGTTTGTTTGTGTGTTTGTTTGTTTGTTTGTTTGTTTGTTTGTTTGTTTGTTCGCGCATCACGCAAAAACTACTGAACCGATTTTGATTAAACTTTTTTTGTTTGATAGCTTATGATCTGACTTAAAATCTGGTATATAATTTGTGCGGACGAACTCGCGGGAAAACACTAGTAATAAATAAATATCTTAGACACACGAATTATCTAGTCACATTATTTTAAAGTACGAGAAACTAGCCTGGACTTGTATTATGAGATAACGATATAGAATACTTAGAGATACAAACATCCATGACTCGGATACAAATATTCATATTCATCATACAAATATTTGTCCCTTACGGGATTCGAACCCGCGACACTCGGCACAGCAGGCAGGTTCACTACAGACTGTGCTAACGGGCCGTCGAATGAAGTGATACATTTAACGGTTATAATTTTATTGAGTTTTTTACCACAACTAACAACTTTCCAGGATTGATCAAACGGCTTCCAAACGGTACGTACGTTATTACTTCGTACAGCGCGACGGATGAGACATTGCAGTTTGGAGCGAGTGGCAGAAATCAAGCAAGCACATCGCTTACAATGCGCCAAAGTGTAGGTTCCTATCTTGGTACCTACGGCTGAGTGACACGGGCCTGGAATTGCCCACTCCCTCTCACCCTAATCAGAAGAGACCTTTGCTATGCAGTGGGAGTGGGACCCTACACGCTTTAATTTACTTTTAGTCTTTGACAAAAGCAATCAAATTCTGTAAATTGGTTTTGGATCAATTCAAATTTCGATTAGAGTCGCGTATTTTATTCAAGTTGCATTACATTCTAGCATTCCAAAATAGCCTTTATTACAAAAGGGATAGAATTTTATGTTGTATTACGCTTTTATGCAATAACATTTCTTAAAAAGATAAAGGAAGGCTAGCATTTTCTAAAAGAATTCACACGTCGCAGAGGTGATGTCAGACGAGTGAGCGCGGAAAGAGAATAAATATGAAATTCCATTACATTTTGTACTTTATTTTAAAACTTGTTCGTGTCATTTTTATTTTCACAGCTTATTCATATTACATACATACGGCGAGCTAGTTTTCATTGGAATAGGCTGAGGGAAAAAAAAGTAACATCTAGGAGTGCACTAACAAAGGATTTTTTTAAAAACCCTGGATTGATTTTCAAAAAAGAGAGTGAAATGGAGTTTAAAGAAATGCGGGTAAAGTTTAGTTCTAAGTCTCACTAATTATAATAAATGTCAAAGTTTGGGTGTTTAGATGTTTGTCACTCAATCACGCATAAAAAGCTGAAGGGATTTGGATGAAATTTGGCACATTGGATTTTTTTTCAGGGGATATACAGTACCTATGAGGGACATCACCACGGCGCGGTGGAGTCGCCATACCGTTTCATGGCGTCACGCGCCGTCCGTGAAAGTGCGAAGAGTTAGAAGCAAAGAGTTTCCTTTTTTGAGAGCAAGTTTTATAACATGTATGTATGCTTCAATTCCGAGGCATGTATTGTACCCACTGTCCATTATAAGTGGCGACGGGCTCACCCCCCGTCACACTGGACAGAATTTCGGGTCTATCTACTGGTGAAACGTGGAGGTTTCAGAATATCTCTGACTACCCCCTAGGAGAATATAGTAGTGAGCATAATGCTATGCTATGCTAAGTTTTATATGTCGCTGCGCCCGCCGCGCCGTCGATCGATGCCGTATAGATGCATATTATGCAGTAGAGTTAGTATCTGTACTATGGATAGGCCGATCAGCAGTTTTGCTCTCGGTCCTTATTTCGATAGACTATTGATTGGCAACACTACCTTGGTTATAACATGACGATCAAGTTATGAAATTTTATAAAATTCTTTTAAAACACATAATGTAAAGTAGTCTTAAGATCAGGTAAAAATGCCTCATGTCACATCGAAGGTCTGTTTATTTATTCAAACTAGAGATTTTGAGAGCTCTCTAAATGATGAAGGGTTGTATCTCTAAGGTCTAAGGGAATATTATATTACTGTGTACTGAAAAGAATAATATTCTTTGAGAGCTAAGTGGATGGATATGTCTGCCGATTTTACATGTAGAATTTACTATCCCACATAGGTATTATATTTTAAACTCAAGATCACAAAGCCTTTTGGGGTAGTCAGATATTATAAGGAACATTATTGGTATATCGGTTTTTTTTTTAAATCAGCTGTTCCATACATTTTGGTTGAGTCGCCATTGACATTTTCTATGGAACAGCTGATCGCGATTTCAATGTTGGTCCCATAGAGAAACTTGTTCAGTTTAGGGGACCCGCCGGATGCACCTATGTAACGACTAACGCATTTAAGTGGTTATAATAGCGCATTTAATAACGACTAAGACATTTACACTGTGTATTTTCTTACGTTTGCCCATCAGTACAATACGCGACTCTTGGTTATTTTAGAAACATGTATGTATTGGGTAACCTTTTGCCCACAAAAACATTTTAAATAAACTTTAAATCTAAAACATTCATGAGCAAAAAGTGGCCAATTCAAAACCTAATCTAACCTTTTTTGTGTCGGGGTTGAAATCTTCGAAAGATTCCCAATTTCTTAAGAGAACAGTAACCTAAAATAACCTAAAAGAATGTGCATTGTGCCCGAACACCTGCACGAGAGAGGACCTCTTTAAGGCTTCAATGAGCGCTGTCAGACTCGTCCAATATCTGGCTAATGAAATATAGAAACAGCAGTAGTAGAACAATTGACCCGAAAAAAAGAAAGACCTAAAAGAAACAATCGTATTTTGTGCACATTTACAGCAAACAAGTAGTCATAACATATCAAACAGTGAGATACAAGGGCATTCAGCGTCGAGCACTTGTGCCTTTGTTTTGTAGCACTCGTTGCAGCCAGTTAATAACTCCGAGTGTACACACGTGAAGTGCAACCCTCACTGTGTACGTGGCAGCTATGTTGATGATAACAGGGTTTATTGTTATAAGTCCGTTTGTTATTTTACTAAAACGTAACATAAAACACTCAACAAAACTCAATCTCGTATAAAAAGTCAGTATGCAACACACGCTCACAACCAAAAGGACTTATTTGTCTGATAATGTACGAAAGGTTAATTAAGATAATCATATTTTTATTTGAGTTTTCACAAGTTTAGCTACAATTGTCAATTACTAACACTGTATGGACATCTGGTCTGAAATAAATAACAGAGTCGCCCCGCGGCCCTTTTGCAGCGTTCTATATTAAGCAATGGAGGATGATAGGCTGATGATGATGATGATGAGACTAATAGAGAGTGTTGCTGAATCTAACCCACAGCTTCTTTATTTTGCTGGGTATTGATATTATGGAGTATCTCGCCGTTTCTTCTCCATGTCATTTACTAGTGAAACGGCGGTAAATTTAGTCAGTTAAAAAAATTATAAATATAATAATTAAGAAGGAAATAAATGATAATGATAATCCCATTCCCTTTTATTGGTAATCATGTACAACATCACAACCTATTGCTCGCCTATTGTGTCATTCTCCGATATATTATGTATAAACACACATACTACATCATACCGTATGGTCATAATTCAATCGCTATCCATTTAACAACATCCCAAATTTTCCAGCATCCCCGTGACATGTACATATTTGTACGAGTGGCCTGCATCTCTGGCCATTACACGGTATAATGTAAACACACATAATTACTGCATGATTGCGCGCTCTGATTAATTTGTGGGCTGTAAGCTTTTTGCTGTAAGGTTAAATTTACAACGCTTTTCAGCAATAATGTTGCTAATTTTGGTACGATAATTGTAAAATTATAATGTTTTTGTTTTTTGCAAAAAGAATAGTTATCCAGGTTGAATTGTACACTAAATAATAGTTCAATGGTAGTTGTGTAATGGTGTGGTTCCAACTAAAACTCAATGACACGTCATCAATTTAACTGTAGAATGGTACGAAAGTATGTAGATATACGGCATCTTCGCGTAGTACTTTACTTACGCAAAGATACAGACTACTTAGAAAATTAAATATTCACATATTCGGTACTAATAAACGACCGTAAAATTATGTTTGTTGGTACCAACATTTTATCAAATACTCCAATCGCATACTCATTCAAGCAAACACACATGCACACGCAGACAAACCATTTATTTTAGTTTTATTATTAAGAGGATACGAGTGCGTTCCATACAAACTAAGTTAATAATTCGGGTTTGAATACAATTTAATTAAAAATGTAAATTTTTGAATACGATCTAAAACGAATATCTGTCTGTGGTTGGTTAGATTTTCACTAAAATGCGTAGTTTCAAATTTACAATGGCTCAAAGATCTCCATACAAATCTTAAACTAATCCTAGTACTGAAACTATATTTACCGGAAATCTGACAAACCACAGACACCGAGTTTATTTTCTAGATCGTGTTTAACCATTGATATTGGTTACCTAATGTTGAAAAATAGGATCAAAAGTCATTTGTATGCAACGCGCTCTTAAATAATGTGTTTGTGTGTCAGATGCAAATAAAAATGTGTATTTTTTTACATTCAATATTTGTTTATTTCTTTAATTTCATAGCTATAATAAAACGATAATAAATTTGTCGACTAATATAAATAAACCCTCCGGTTTATGAAGAAATTTTAATAGTTCACTCACATAATATTTCGGTCACGTATCGAAGGATTCGAAGGTAAAAGTGTTGAAACACGCTGCTCGTGCTATTTATATTTTATAGGTGTGTACGGTTTACCTTGACCCCACGACGTTCTGATTGAGTTGGGTTCTTTTACTAACTTACTGACTTTTGATCCTTTACTACCTCCACAAAGTTCTTTGGGTTCAGGGATAAACTAAATAAGGAACCGTCCGATAATGTGCTCGTTTCTGAACGTTGGTGGCTCGTTGAAAAAGACGTGGACACTCAATCATAATGGTTTGAGTTCGAATCTCTACCAAACAGTTTTTCTGAGACATTTTCCTAACAATGAGACGAACAAAAATGTAACATCGACTGTTCTTAAAATGGTAAAGGATAAATGCATTAAAAGATAATAAACAAAGGCCGTGGTGGTCCAGTAGCGAGTAACCTTTCCTGCCGTGCAGACGCGATGGTTCCATCCTCGCCCCTTAGTTGGGCCTTATGTCTATGAACATAGAGTTCAACTATGGGTAGGTTGACCTGTCGCCGTGTGTACATCGAGTATTAATCTGCAAATTGCTCAAATACGCACCTCATGGCGTTAATCACTACACAACATGAAAAGTACTTACATTGTAACGTACAAAAGGCCTTGTACCTTGTAATGTACCTACAAGCTTTGGTTATACCCCTCAGGGAAATTCTATCGCGTTATGTGAATTCAACCAAACACAAAATAATCCATACAAAGCCGTTCCGACTGCATTCAAACTTAGCTCTTTTCACGCCTGCTGCCCTTGCAACATTTTCCCCCCAAAAACGAACTGAACAAACATCCGACGAGCCCGAAGCGTGGCGCGTAAAATAGCGACTCTTTTTATTTCACCAAGCAAAAAATGGCTGTCGTAGTTAGCCGCAAAAATTCACTCGCTCCCAGAATTAAACGGACGCCGCGGCGAAAAAACGCGTAAAATTCCCCCCAAAAAGCCAGAACAGTACCTACCACTTGTTAACTCTGAAGGTAATACGGAAAAAATGGGAAGTAAAAAAGTGATACAGCGTGCTCGAGTATAGACCGCGCAACGATTCCCAATTTGCGGTCGCCCGTATCGGGGAATTGATTTCGGAATTTGTTCAAAGTTGGAGGTTTAATTAAAATTTTCGCACGGATATAGGGAGCGGGCGATACTGATTTTACTTTTGATCGTTAAACCGGAATTAGTTTACTGTGTTTATGAGAACATTTTGGTCGTTCGCGAGCTGTGAAATTTATAAAATCCATTCAATCAATCATAAGTTTGGCTGATGGAGCCGAAGAGTAATCGAGTGTTGACCGCGTACCGGAAAGCGCAGCGTGGGTAAGCCTAAGGTGAACCGACGACCTGGTGAAAGCGGCAGAGACCCGTTGGATGAGGGCAATGCAATCGTTGCGGTGATTCTTTATCCAGCAGACGACAGCAGACTATGACGATGATGATGATGATAATCATAACCTTCGATCAAGACAAACTAGATACCTACCAACAACATAATCAGAGCTCGAAAAATGATAGATACGAAATTGGCTCTCCTAAAGTGTCCCCAGAAAGTGCGGGGTGCGCTGCGGTATCTGAAATCAGAGAGGGGCAGGGGCAGGTTATCTCTTCTGTGACTGCTGCTAAAATAAAGCTTCCAACTGACACGAAAAACTAGTCCAGGTCGATTTTTTTAAACTTTCTTAATTTTCAGCGGTGGTTCAGATCATCAAACTGAACAACTTTTATTATTGGAACAAAGAAAATGGTAGTAAACCATTTTCTTTACAAAAATAGTGTAGATCACATTAGTAGCACCAACAGTAAAAGAAAACAAACAAATTCACAACTAACACAATTTCATCCCATCATCCGTAAATTTTCAAGAGAAATTCTTCGCAGTACTGACGACGACGGAAAAATAGCGAAACATATTTTTAAATGAGGTGTAGTTCAATTTGTGCGCATTCCTCGTGCAAGGAAAGCTCTCTGAAAAGGCTGGACGCGAACATTTTCCGGCTCAGCGACGGCACATATGATCCAATTTCAAAGGTAAACGTACCTTTGGTGCGTGTGTGTGTGTTGGCTGGGTTTTATTCGAATGCTAGTGGCGCTCGCGACTTCGTACCTTTAGACCATTGAAAATAAAAAAAATAAAAAACTTTCCTTATGTGCAAAAAACGATTGTTTTTTAAATAAAACACAATAAATAAAGAGCAGCAGGGAAAAAAAACAAAATAACCTTACAAGAACCACAAAAATGAACCAAAAATAAATTAAAAATAACTATTTTTTTAATTACAATTTTTGGGTTCCGTCCGTACCCAAAGGATGCTAGCAGTATCCTATTCATAAGCCTACGTTGTCCGTCCGTCTGTCTGTCTTATCTATAAAGAGCTGTATCTTATAAACAAAATTATAGTGTTTTATATAAGTTTTATGATTAAGGTAAAGCATTAAAATAATAGATGTTCTTTGAATACTCATCAAACACTGAACAAAAGATTGGTCTAGAAATTGTAAGCAAAAAATAATAATCTTTCTTTTTCCCAGACCAGCAATATTTTGTACCGAGAATTTACCTACCTTTACTCTTACATTTTATCTTACAGCCTTTCCATTGTTACTGCTGAACTTAATTACCTATTCATCATATCGTTATAATACCTAGGAATTTCGTTCCTATTTTATTTATAATTCTGGTATATATTTCTTTTAAGGTTTTTACTAAAAGAGTAAAATATTGATGAAGTCGTGGTGGTATACTGGCGAGTAACTATGCCTGCCGTGCTGGTGGCAATAATTCAATCCTCTTCCCGGCCAACTCGTACCAATGAGTTTTTCGGAATTTATGTAAATTTGTAACACCACTGAGTTTTCGGTGGAAAACCTGCATGCTCTAATTACGAGGCATGTATTGTACCAACTGTCCATTATAACTAGTAACACAGAGTGCTAAGATGCTATGTAGGTACCCATATCTTGTTAGATCTGTGGATTCAACTCGTTCGCGTGTCTGAGCCCTGTTTATTTTCTGTGTGTTTATGATTTGTGTAATCGTTTATGTGTAGTAAGTAAGTAGGTACCTAAGTATCAATGCGTAAGACAGAATATGTCGTGAAGTACCTAGTATCGAGACAAACCTAATAGGTTTAACGATGCTAGCCAGTATTCTAAAATGTTGTAACTATTTTTGATAAGAGAAATAAATAAAATAAAAAGTTTCGTTACTATTAGCTATTAGTAAAACGTGGATGTTCTGAGATTTTAGAATATCTCAGACTATTGGGGAATAAATCGTGAGCAAACATTGTGAAAATGAATATAAATTTAATCCCTCACAGCTCTCTTCGACTACAGCGACTGCTTTACAAGAATTATTATTAGTGGCATATCTATCCTTAGACAATATGACTAGTGACCTGTTTTTTGTTAGCATTTCCCCTCTGCCACGTTACAAGATCAATTTATCACATACAATTTTATAACCAATTAATCACCAATACCTTTAAACGAGACAGCCTATAATTGCGGAACAAAACCTTCAAGCTAGTTTGAGGTTCATACGAGCCTATTTTTAACAATCAAAATTAGAATCTAAAGTAAAGAAATAAAATCAAAATTTGCGGATTTCATGCTACCTCATTCCCCACCAAAGAACACATATAATCCTGATTCCCCACAAAAAGTGACAGAATAGTTTTTTCATCTCTCATACTCTGAAAGTAGGTCATTGTTTATCTATGAAGCGGGTTGAAAGTGATACATTTCATCCCTAGGGATGAAAAGTAATTTAAAAAAAAAACCTACGTCTATACTGGGCAAAGGCAGAAAATTATACAGCCACACTTCGATAAAATTATATTGATTCTTCTTTCTTTAAAATGATTATGATCAATAAATTTGAATTTTATTACTTAGATGTTAATTTAAATAACATAATTTTTTGTTATTTGGAGACTTTTGTAAAAATTATAAGCAGACAGAAAAAAATGATCCCGATTAAAATCTCAAAACCGATTAAAAAAAATGGCGGGCTGGCTTAAAAAAATATAAGAGCCAGATGCGCGAAAAAGAAAAAAAGGGAGGGAAAGGGAAATGTTGCTAATATTTCGGATCCGTTTCAAAACGTGCAAAAATCACCCGGGAAGTCTATCTGTCTCACTCTAGCATACACAATCTTCGTATATTTTTTCTCCTTTGTGTTGAATGAATTCATCGAGCGATTCAGAAATTGATTTTGCATTATCTAATTTTTGTTTACTTTCCTCGTATTCGAAATGAAAAGCAGAGTGTTTAACTCGGGAGAAAGTCACCCATTTCACACTCGAATTATGGCGCCCCTCACGTTCCGTTCGGGGCGCCAAACATCTCGTGTGAAATGGGTGACTTTCATCCCTTGGTAAACAATCTACTATTTTAGTAGAATCACACGCGTAACTCGTCCAGGTTATTATGTTCTCTATGGCACCAACATCGAAATCGCGAAAATAAAATCAAAGCGAAGCTAAAAAAGTGTCAGCATATTAAGTTGGGCCCTGTATATTTAATATATTTTTGATAAGAGAATATAAGAAGATGATGATGATATCCTCCACGACGTATCCGTCGACGACGACCCTCATTGGTTCCTGGCATGAGCTAGAATGTGACTGGAGCATCCGAGTTTTGTCTTAAAGACTCTGTTACACAAGCTGTTAGGGAGGGGACTGAGTACTTCGAGACTGCAAGGCTGGCAACCCTTGAAGCCAAACGTCAGGTCCGCAAGACCCGTCACAAACCAACATACAATTACACGTACAACTCGACTGGGCAACTTTACTGTGCTACGTATATAAGAAGATACGATTAGTCAGTTACGCAGTATATTTTTAAGTGTGAGCCTACGAATTCACTCTTTCGTCCTTTACCATCCTGGCCCTATACACGGACTTTCCATTTATGACCGTTTCTGACCGAACTTCGTTGGAATAGAGTTGACATTGGAACGACGTTCACGCAATTGCGAAAAATCGAATTTTGTGGTAGACCCACTGTTCAAGATGAAATGTGGAACCTACAGAAAGAAAAGGCAAAAAGACTTTTAAAAAAATACCGGTACAAAAGGTGGTTTTATCTTTAAAAGCTATTGTTGCCCCATTTTTAGATTAAAAATCTCATTCATAAAGATAAATGCTCAGATAAATGTTAAACTATTCAAGAAACAAAATTGAACCGTCTACGTCTTTGTAATTCATATCTTGTTTGAAATATTAACCTGCTTAACGTTGAAATATAAGGGCACGTATTTAAGTAATTAAGTTTGATTAAATACTAAAGTCACGAACGTGGATCATTACGCTCATTTATTTTACAAGGCAGGTGTATACACGGGTACCTACAGGTAGATGTAGTATAATAATTTATGTATAGGGTCTTGATTATGCTGAACGTTTGTTAAGGGGACGATCAGGCCATCAAACTGAACAACTTTCAATATCGGACAACTTCTGAAACAAATAATCAGCTATTGTAGCGTTAAATTGATTAAAATTGGTTTAAATAATTGATTGTACTTGCTTCTGTCCAAGATATTTATTTATTGTACTTGCTTGACGCCATGCTAAGTTTGAAAGTATGTAATGTGAGACAATTTTTTTTAAATGAGTGTTCGAATCGTTATTAAATTAAAATATGTATACCGGAAGATTTTTTTTACCGTTCCGTAATTTTTAGGGGTGATTCGTACCATCAAACTGAACAACTTTTATTATGGCACCAAACCTGAAATCGAAAAAGGAAAAATCTGCTGTCCCATACTAATAGTAGGCATTGCAGCCTACTAGACTCAAATGTATGAGACAGCCGATTTTTTTTGCGATTTAAGTTTTGGACCCATATTAAAAGTTGTTCAGTTTGATGGTCTGAACCACCCATGAAAGTTTCGGAACGGTAAAAAAATCTATCGGTACTTTATATTCATTGAAGCGCCTCTTTTATCTATAAAGGTATCAAAAATAGGTTGCTTAATAAAAGTGAGTACTATAAATAAACTTTAAGAGCATCTGGCCACAAATTCTCTAGAACGATTATCTTTCTACGCGGTGGTAGAGAATTCACAGTGTGATCACATCATCTATCATCGAAGAGATACACCATTATCTTGCCCATTTCCCATTATTTTGGGTCTGCGAAATATGTCACCTCTATGTGTGATATAATTTTGAAGAAAACAAAATTTGTATTTTGAATTAAAATACCGAATTTTTTTACATCCCGTTACAATCCCATATGACTTCAGGTTCATAAGAAAACATTGGGTCATAAATTTAAACACAGGAACAACCTGTATTTGCCATCGGTCCAATATTGTCATTACGGATGCTGAGCGCACGGCGACAATTTATCAAACGTTCGGGGATGGCTTTATTGCGTTCATTAACATCGACTCATTAAGGTGGGCTTTTGTCAATTGTTTCGAGAATACTTTAATGTTTGGAAAAACTTAAAGAGGTAGAGGGAATAACGCTAGAACGATTAAAGGCCTCCGTTCATTACAGCGATTTATCGAGCGATAATATCGCTGCGATTTTGCGATAATTGTTTCCAGTACATTTTGTATAGTGACGCGCGCGATCCTACACACTGCCGCGATATTATCGAACGATAATATCGCTGCGATTTTGCGATAATTGTTCTCAGCACATTTTGTATGGGGACGCGCTCGATCCCACACACTGCCGCGATATTATCGCAACTCTTTCGACTAGATACAGTGGTGGGGCGCATGCGTGACGCGAAAGTGTCTAAGGTGTCGCGATATCGCACTCGATAATTTCGCTCGATAAAATCGCTCGATAATATCGCTGCAATGTGCGGAGGCCTTACGAATAACGAGACGGTTTTCCGCCGGGACAAAACACAGTTTCAAACCGTGCCTACGTCCGGTCGTCAGTTATTTGTATTGGACTAGTATTGGACACTATGAAGATATGTTAAAGACGCCGGCGCGCGCCGTGTCTAAGCCCGGCGCGCAGTCGTGCATGGCCGTCTATGAGAGCTTGTTGACGAGGCCGGGTATTTGATGTACGTGCGGACAAAACAATTCTCAATCGACCGAATGAGGCCGCACTTCAGCCGGCTAGCCACCGGGTACAAACCGTGCGTGTGAACAAGGCCCGTCGCCGGACCGGATTGAAACCGTCTCGTAAACAAAGGGCTCACCAGTAAGACTTTTTAATTTTCTACGAAAAGATTACTGATTACTGTATTTAAGGTACGAGTTACATAAACCCAAGAGTGCTATTTTTGAATGCCACATGTTTTAATCCATATTCGATCGAATAATGTATGATGTAAAATCGATGAATTTACATTCTTTACTACACTTGTGACTTTAGCAACGACAGACCCACTCGGATTTGAATCTCACTACTCAAAAGTTTGATGTTTGTAATTATTAGACCATAATAGGGTCCTTCTTAATATGCTATAATATTTCCATTTCGTCTACCGGCCTTCAAGTTTTTAACGCTGTCCCTACAAAATATGATAACTTACTACTATATACATACTATATAATATTATATACTTTTAAGCTTAGATCAAAATAAAATGAATGAATAGGCCTAAAGCGCGGTAAGTTGAAGCCAATATATATAATGTTCTTGGTTGAAGCAAACTACTGGTGCACTGGTACATACAAACTAGCGCCATTATCTGTCAAATCTAGGGCACTTGCATACAAATTTGAAGTAAACCTTTCATTTGTTTTGCCTCATTTTTCTGGTTTGAAATGTTCGCGTAAGGCCTATCCATTCATTTTATATTGATCTAAGCTTTTAAGATCTGGTTTTTGTAAAATATTGCTGAATTTCTACTTTCCGTTATCCCATTGTTTTGCCAGTAAACTAACTCATGAAATCATTCATTCGTTCAATTTAAACGTGTTTAGTGCGAAACGAAACGTTGCATATCACATTCGAAAGAAGAAAATACAGAAAAACGTAACCGCTGGAAATGCAAATCTCATATTTGATGACGGATTTCGAAGTGATATTCAAAAATCGCTTTCCAGGTCTCAAATCGAGATCACAACCCGCCGTAACCATTATCTAAAGAATTTAAAAAACAAATAGGTAATAAGTATATTACATTTTGAGGCTACCAATTTGTTTCTCTTCTCTACTGCAATATTCCATACCTTTGTTCAATACGCAAAAATAGCCGTACAACGTGTTAAAAACAGATCACAAAGGGTAATTTTCATTCGATCTTAAGAGTATCATGAACTCCATGCTCATGATTTGTTTAAAGCAACCTTAAATTCTCGAACGGTATCATTGTACTGAAAAAAAAACACAATATAAAGTAGTTTCCAAACTTTTCGGCTGGCATTTTCAGTGTAAATTTTCCCTTTGACGTCATGATAGCCTGGACGTGGGACCAGGGATTGCTGAAACTAAATCAGTTACAACTCGCATTTTTGACGACTCAAATTGCACAGACAAAGATTGTAACTCGGTAACGGTGGAGCTAAATTATCAAAGGCTCTCTTGTTTTGTCACTTAATTTGCTATCGTTTTTAGTTTATGAAGGAAATTGTGTTTGTTTTCGTAGTGCACGCTTGTTTCCCAATTTTATGTAGACTATACATGTTTTTTTAAATTTTGAACTAAATTGAGGTCTAAAAATTATAAAATGAATAATAACAGGTACAGGGTGTAACGTAACACCCTAGTAATACTTTAGGGGATGCTTCAGATCGTCAAACTGAACAACTTTCAATATGGAGCCAATATCGAAACCGTGAAATAAAATCCGCTCCTTCATACAAAACTGCAGTACCGTCTCGACTCAAATGTATGGGACAGCAGATTTGTGTTTTTGAATGTTTTATCGTCCTTAAGTTGTTCAGTTTGATGTTCTGAAGCACCCTTTAAGTATTACTGTGTGTTGTTACACCTTGTATAAGCCAATTAATTATTATAATTGCGATTTAGTTACATATTGTTAATAAATAGAGTTTTAAATTGAAAAAAGAAAAAGATGATCCCTCATAGAAAATCGATCGGCTATTCCGCACTTTTGTATGGAAGGTCCAAAAAAAAAAACTCGTTTTCCGACCCTTTTTTTTTACCATAGATGGGCTTGCACTAGACCTCAATCTAGTCCTCAGGACAAAGATAGGATCGAAGATGTAGCGAGCTTACCCAGAATGGCACTGGCACTCCTGCACACCGACGGAACGCAGCAAGCTGCTTGGCGCCAGACTCCGGCAGGAGGGTGGTCGCGAGCCAGGCGGCTCCTTGCGGAGCCTACCACACCGCTGTGGGGGATCGTTCAGCCGCCACCACAAACTAGGTAGCTTGTGGTGCCGTTGTCTAGGGTGGACCGCTAGGAGGTAGATCCCCAACCACGCCAAAAGTGGTTCCTTAGGTAAAGTTGTTTAGTTTCATGGTCTGAATACACCTTTAAAGTCATTTTAGTAATTAAAAACTAGGGGTGTATAGTCTGCGTTTCAGTAAGTATTTTCTTGAGTAATGATAAATTACATTGAATGAAATTTTCTTATACCTAGGTAAGAGAATCGTAATTACTGCTATTTTCTTATTCTACTTATGCAATGGCTACGGAACCCTATCATGGGCGAGTCCGACACGCTCTTGTTTATTACTATCAACATCCATGCAATTCCATCCTTACTACAGTATTTATCTGCTTAAATTCAAAAACTGGTCATACTTTATTTCGCTACAATGACGAAAGCAAGTGCGGACAAAGACGCGGGCATAATCAAGTAACATAAAAGACAAACCGAAAACAAAACCTGGAACAAAACCATTGTGAAGAAACGTCTTAGCAATTAATTAATTGAATCAAGTTTCTTTGTGTTGTTGGTCTAAAATAAAAAGCTTTTGTTATTCTGGTTACAACACGTACACGCATACACACAATCTTCAACCTATACTTATAAAATAGTTCCGTAATTGACTGACTGACAGTCGACGCACAGTCTAAACAACTGAAGATAGAAACATGTGGAACATAAAGTTTCAAGGAGAATGATCAGCAGTGCGATTTTTGAAAATCATACGAGCGGTTCGGCAGTAGAAAGTGTCAAAATTACTATGGAGATTATGCATCTTTCTACTGCCGAACCGCTCGTATGATGTTCAAAAATCGCACTACAGGACCGACAAACTGAACAACTTTCTCCATGGGACCAACATTAAAAACACAAAAAGAAATCAGCTGTTCTATACAAAATTGTAAACCTATTCGCGTCAAATTAATGGGAAAGCTGATATTTTTTTCGCGAATTCGATGTTGGACCCATAGAGAAAGTTGTTCAGTTTGACAGTCTGATCATCCCCTTAAAAAAGTGTCAGAATATTAAGAAGGACCGGTATGTGGTGGTGAAAAATATACAATCCCATTTCTTCTTCAGGATAACGCGAAGATGACTAAAATAAGTTCTGCAGTTATTTTATAGTAAAAGTTGTTCAGTATGACTGTATAGCAGTCTTTTTTTTTAAATTGTAACATTATTAGCATGTATAAGGGTATTTTATTTATGCGTATATATATTTATAATATATATTATATATATTTGTATATGTAAGTGTTCAATGTTTATTATTATGAAATGTATGTGTTATTCGGTTTCTCCTTTTTCTGATATTTACTATTTATTTTTATAGCACCGACCCGTTTTTCTTTGTTTAAATTTCCTCTACTCTAAGGTTGTCTGGAAGAAATCGCTTTTTAGCGATAAGATCGCCTTATTTGTACCATGACAATTTTTTTTTTGTTTCTTTTTCAATGCTGTACTCATCTGTGTTTTTGGTGTAAATAATAGTACATTTTGGTACAAGTGTGTAATGTTGGTGATTACCGCTGAGGCGCTATTGAGAGAGCCGAGTGCGGTAATCATCAATACACACGTGTATCATACGACGTTTTTCAACACACTTGTGAATAAAAAAATACTAAAATAGATACCTATTTGTCCTCGGAGTTTTCAGGTAGGTAGTAAACTTTCCATAACGTTAAGGACTTCACATCTTATATCGGGTGGTGTACAACATAAATCGTTTTCTTCATAACTAGTACTTGTGGACATTTTAATTAATAAATAACTTTATGTAATTAATTTTAACAGTGAAAACGAGTTATGAAAAAAATCGCAATGGCGGGAAAAAATAATAAGTTTTTCTATGCGCGCGCATCTAGCAATGGCGATCGTCCATAGACTAAAAGAATGAGGTTTCTTTTTTTTTTGGCTTTTCGCGGATAGCGTTTTAGCCACGTACAAAATGGGAAATTTAAAGTTTTCTTTATTACAGAGAAAACAAAAGTTATATTTGAGTGAAAGTTTTATTTATTAAAAACGTACAAGTTGAAAAGTTGCATGAAATGAGGAAGCAATAGGTACATTATTTTATTTCTATTGAACACGATCTTTTTTGTACCGAAACTTTTTTCAGAACAAAGCAACTCAACCAATTAAAAAAAACCTATAACTCACTAGTGAATAATAGTAATGAAAAAGTCACAGTTTTATTATAGGTGTCATTATGTGCCTTATTGCGGTGAAATTAGAGCCACTTTATGAGCAAGTGTGTTGAAAAGTATATTTCATTCATTCATTCATTATAGCAATGACATCTACCTATTGTAAACATGTAATTTATCGTAATAAATATAAATGAAATTAATGAATGATGGGTAGACTCATCGTTCTAGGTAGACTCTTAGTTTAAAAGCATGCTAATGATAATATATATTTCACTCTGTATAAACGAAACACATTTTGAAAGAATTTCAGACCAAACATGAAATTAATGGAAGAAGATATGAATGTGATAAGTAATCAGGTGGTTAGCCTACTTTCACCCTGTAAATACTGCTTAAATATCCCTTAGTGCGTTCACACACGATTACGCACTGACTGAGCGGCAGATGTCAATCCATAGAACCTCACCCGGTGCGTCAATGCGTCACCGTGTGTTCTTCTTCGTGCGGTTTCATACAACTCCTTGCTTCACAAATGATGGACTCACGTCTGCCGCTGCGTCAATGCGTCATCGTGTGTTAACGCACTTAGTCACGTATCACCATACCTTCGTAGAGAAATGAAGTTCATTCTAAAATACCCAAACAACACTATTCATGTAAAGCAAATTCTCCAAACTCTTTCATTTATGAGCAAGCCAGGCAAAGCCCATAAAATGTACCTCACAAATTCATGGCACGCCAATAAATCAGGCGCTTCTATAAACTTGCCAAAAGGTTGGCCTGTTGAAATATTGACCACAAGCCCCGACCTGCGACCGGTGAATGAATGAATGAATGAATGAATGAACGAACGAACGTTAAGCGCTAATTGACACGACAGCTCGACGAGCAGTTTGACGTTTGCGAGATTTAAATTTGGAACGTGAATGGTTCGAAGTAAAATTAATTTGAAGTTATGTACTTTTGGGTAAGGTACTTATTTGCTTGCTTTATATGCACTTTCTATAGAACTTTCTGCTTTTAATTTTGTATTAAGAGAAGAGTGATTTATTGACGTTAGATCAAGCTTTAAATTTATTCAAAAAATCGTGACCGTTTCAAAATATGGTTTTCTTTACGCGGAACCAGTTTGAAGAATAGAGTACCTACCTATAAATTGATTTAACGATATATTTTGCACTGTAACTTACATAATATGGGAACGGACAACTAGTCATATTAGAAACTCTTTAATCGAATGTCAAAACGCGCGCTTTGTTTGAAAAATTCTAAACAATGACAAGCGATTTGTCATCAACTTTGATGACAAGATAGAACCTCACGCTTTTAACGTACTAAAAGAAATGGACCACCTTTCTTATGTTGGTGTGGCGTCATACAACTAAGCTCTGTGTGCGTGCATAGCGATAGGGTTAGAGAAGATAACAACCACATAACTTGTCAAAGGTCATCAACATTTCCTATTTTATCGAAGTCGATGTCAAGCAGTAGGTAATTAACTAATTCGGGTTCCCTATCTCATAAAGGAAAAACGGAACTCTAAAAAGCTGATTGCTTTTATTATGGCAAGACAATGAAAAGTTAAATTATTTTTGCTAATTTCCTTTAGCCTTTAGGTTTCCTAGGAAAAGTTTTTCAGTATCATAAGTAGAATCCAAATGTTACTTACAACCTGTATGAAGAATGACGTGACGAACATACCTACCGACAAGCTTTTATCTTCAATTTAACCGTCACAACCCTTCACGGTTTTATTATACGCACAGATAAAGCAGTGGAGTCGTTAAAATACAAAGCTCAGTTAAAATAAAACAAATTAAGCGGAGGCGTTGTTGGCAACACCAACATAAAATGTAGTAATTAAAAATGTTGTATTACCGCTTCCTCCTACCATATTGGGACGGTGCTTGTGCGTGTAACTAAGCTTGGTGTAAAATTCACTAAAATAAACCTCCAGTGCCTCAAACAAGACTTTCCATTATATCCAACACTCCTGCCATCAGAGGAAACCTACAGTCCACTGAAGTCTCTCCAGCGAAGCTATATAAAACCTGTAGGCCACGTTGTCTACAGGCGTTTTAATGCTCCTTTATTTACATACCGATGTTCTGTTCCAGCACTTGCTCGCTACGTTGGACCATACTGGACCAATTCCAATATTTATCTATGTTTAGAACTTTGGGAACGAGTTTTCATTTATTATAGGCTATTTTTCCTATTCTCAAAGGAGGTTCTAACCATCAAACTGAACAAATTTCCGCACGGTGTTTTCCTTCACCGCTTGATAGCAGTCGGTATTACGTACATAAGTTAGCAAAAATGAATTGTTACGTGGCATACGGTCCATACGCAAGCGAACCCGGACTCTCGTGGTTGAGTTTCCCTATCTCTCCGCAACGTGCCACCGACGCTCTATCGGCTTTATCACAAACTAAACTTCAATCAATCAAATCAGCCCACATAAGACCACTGCTGGGCATAGGCCTCCTTTTCATTGCGCCACTCCTCGCCAGTCCTGTGCCAATCTGATCCATGTCTAACCCGCAACCCTTACAATGTCGTCTGACCAACGCATCGCTGGTCTACCCGCGGACCTCCTCCTTTCTGTTGGCCACCATTCCGATATTGCCTTGGTCCAACGGCCGTCTTTTCTTCTAGCCAAATGTCCTGCCTATCTCCACTTTAACTTTGAAACCTCGCCTCCAAAGTTGTCGACCTTAGTGCGTTCACACACGATGACGCACTGACGGAGCGGCATGACGGAATGACGTTTGCTGTTCCGTCAGTGCGTCATCGTGTGTGAATGCACTTAGTTCTTCGACGGATTTAACGTTGGGAACATGGTCCACAAGCGAAATACTCATAAATATTGTCACGGATGCTGCCAAACGTTAATCGTAAAAAGGCATTCACAAATTCAGAGGGTTTGTCAATTAGCTTTGTGGCTCAGCGGTCGGACGTGCGGTCCCGAAAATTCGAGAAGTCCTGGGTTCGAAACCTCACCCCGACGAAAATATTTCTATTGTTCAGGAATGTTCCAGAGGAAAGAGGAAGAAGGAAAATTGGAAAGAATATTTGGAAAGAGACAAAATAACCGTGTCTAGGAATATTCGAGAAAGGGGGAGGAGCTAGAGATAATTAGAAGCGTTTGGAAGGAAACAAAGAAATAACGAAATGAAGATCGAAATTCAATATTCTGGAAGATTCTATAGGGCTATATAAGCCGGCGAGTTTGCGGCCACAGGGCAGTACTGAGTTTAATAGTGATAAGTGCGAAACCAAAAGGAAGAAGAGAATAAGTGAAAAGTAACTAGTGAGAAGTAAACAGTGTGTAGTCAAGTGAGTGTAGTGCCGTGTCGTCATAATTGTGACGTGTGTCGTGACGTCGTAGTGGTGACGTGTCGTGACGTCATAGAAGTGACGTAGTGAACAGTGCTACAGTGGTGTAAAGGAGAACCCACGTCAGGAGGACCCTGTGACGAGGACCGTGTAAGGGGAATCTCTGCGACGAGGACTCTGCGACGAGGACCCTGTCAGGAGGACCGTGTGTAAGATAAACCCAATAAACTCTGTAAATTTGGACTTGGTGTTTCACTCCAATCCCTGAACCCGTCGCTCGTAACATTTGGTGTCAGAAGTGGGATTGGAGTAGGATGCCGCTGGTGCCAAAGGAGTTAAAGGGAGTAACCACCCGGGCCATGTCGGAAGCGCGGCGGGAAGGTGCAGCCCTTGCAATTGAGGTGCAGCACACGCCAGAGAGGAGACCTGAGGGAGGTGAAGTGCAGCGCACTCCGGAGCAGAACCCAGGAAACTTCCTCTATCAAATTCAGCTCATGATGGAGGAACAACTGCGCGCACTGCAAGAGGAGCAGGCTCGCCGGCAGGAGGAGCAGGTTCATGAACTGCGCGCAATTAAAGAAGGACAGGCTCGCCGTGAAGAGGAACAGGCTCGCCGTGAGGAGGAACAGGCTCGCCGTCAGGAGGAACAGGCTCGCCGTCAGGAGGAGCAGGCTCACCGTCAGGAAGAACAAATGCGCACGATGCAGGAGACGCTTCATAAAGATATTACGAAAGGCTTGCAGCAGGCAGTAGAGAGAGTCGAAGCCGTAGAAGGGAGGTTGGATCGTGTGAAGGGTGAGTTTGAAGGGAGATTAGATCATGTGAAGGGTGAGTTCGAAGAGAGGTTTGATCGTGTGGAGGGTGAGTTTGCCAAAATCCGACGAGATGTTGAGCAGAGCAAATCTCATAGGCGTGTCGCTGCTGTTTTTGACTCACCCATACAGCCAAAAGGTGTCAAGACTCCGGTTTACGATGGACTGACGTCATGGCCCGCCTTCAAGCTACAATTTGAGACAGCAATGAAGGTTAATGGTTGGGGCAAAGAGGAGGCGCAGTCTGCGTTGACATTAGCACTCCAGGGACAGGCTCTCACCGTGCTGGAAGCCGTAGGAGCTGGCGAAAATCTGACGTTCGACAAACTCTTCGGAGCTCTGGAGGCTCGATTCGGCGATGGACATCTCGAACACATGTATCGGGCGCGATTGAAGGAACGTAACCAACATGCTAACGAGAGTCTGCAGCAATGGTCCGTGGAAGTGGAGAAGCTCGTGCGAAAGGCTTTCCAGTCATCACCAGCAGCCATCGAGGACATGCTCCTGCAGGCCTTTACGGATGGGATACGGGATCCGGAGGTGCGAGCTGCAGTGCGACTCGGACACCATGTTACACTCAGAGACGCTGTTGCTCATGCATTGGAGGTGGAAGCCGTACGTCAGGATTCACGTTCCGCTCGCCTCAGGGAGATTGTGGTGACTAGAGCATCAGTGCCAAGAAATCGAAACGTCAATTATGTGTGCTACGAGTGTGGTGATCGTGGGCATTTTCGCAGTTCCTGCCCGAAGCGCGCAGGCCGTCGGGATATAGGAGTCTCGACTGATGAGCAGCAGGAAAACTAGAACCAGCCAGGGCTGCGGGGTGGGCGCTGGCCGGTTATGTTGCAACCCCAACCATTAGAGTCAAACAAACATCGGACGGAAATAGTCTATTAGTTGAAGGAGAGATCAATGGTAGAATCTGTCAACTAACTTTGGATACCGGAGCTTCGAGGACCGTGATCAATACTCGACTGCTAAGCAAAATGAAGAGTTATCAGGAAAAACGACTTTTGCAGCAAACCAACCTACAGTTAACAACAGCTACCGGCCAGCGCATACCTGTTAAGGGAGAGTTAGGAGTTTCGATTAAGATCGGGGAAACTCCTTTCAAACATGAGGTGATTGTAGCTGAAATAGTGGACGATTGCATCATTGGCTTAGATTTCTTACAAAATCATCAGTGCAATATAGACATGAAAAACGGAGTTCTACGGTGTAGCACAGAGGAGGTTCCGATGAAAGGTGGATCATCGGGAAAGGTCTACTGTGTAAGAAGAACAGTTCTCAAGCCTAGATCACAGACCTTGGTACCTGTTGTTTTGCCCAAGAATAACGATGGGAAATTACCACGAAGATGTGCTGTCATAGAAAAAGTTAAAGCTGAAACTTCTTGGATTCCGGCGAGAACAGTTGTTGGATCAGTTTCATCTACTTCAATCCCTATACTTAACGTTGGTGATGTGGAGCTGACGATTGAGAAGGGAGAGATTGTTGGTCACTGTGAGGAAGTTTTATGGTTGCGACAATGTGTGGAAAATCCTCCTAAGAAACATAAGGCAGAGGGGGATGTAGTATCCAAAGTTATGGAAGATTCCGGAAAGGACCTGACTAAGCTACAGGCTTTGAAGGCGAGGAACTTGTTGCTGCGTTTTTCAGACTTGTTCTCTAAGAACGGCGCAGATATTGGCAGAACAGACTTGGTGAAGCACACGATTAATACAGGAGATGTAACGCCAATCAAGCAACGGCCTCGGCGCATTCCGTTTGCTCGTGAGAAGGAAGTGGAGGAAATGATAGAGGACATGGGGAGGAGTAACATCATCGAACCCTCATCGAGTCCCTGGTGTTCACCAGTAGTTCTCGTCAAGAAAAAGGATGGCTCAACAAGATTTTGTGTGGATTATCGGCAGCTTAATGAAGTGACGAAGAAGGACAGCTACCCTTTGCCGAGAATCGACGACACCTTAGACACTTTGAATGGAATGAAATGGTTTTCAACACTCGATCTGAAAAGTGGGTACTGGCAAGTGGACGTAGACCCTAAAGACAAGGAGAAAACCGCGTTCTCTACCGGAAAAGGACTGTGGCAGTTCAAGGTAATGCCGTTTGGACTGTGTAACGCCCCTGCGACTTTCGAGAGATTGATGGAACGTGTCCTGGCTGGAATTCTGGGTGACACGTGTCTGGTTTATCTGGACGACATCATCATTGTTGGCCGGGACTTCGATGATCATCTGAAAAAGTTGGAGAAAGTTTTCGAAAGACTGCGTGGAGCAAATCTCAAGTTGAGTCCAAACAAATGTTCTTTCTTTAAACAGCAAGTCAATTACCTTGGGCATGTCATCTCTGAGAGAGGAGTCGAGACCGATCCTGCCAAAACTGCTGCTGTAAGGGAGTGGCCGACCCCGAGAGATAAGACACAAGTTAGAGCTTTCCTTGGGCTCTGTTCTTACTATCGTCGTTTTGTGAAAGGGTTTTCGGACATCGCGAAGCCACTACATCGACTTACGGAAGAAAAGAGGACGTTCACATGGGATTCAGAATGTGAAGAGGCTTTTACGGAGTTAAAGGAACGCCTGAGTAAGGCACCAATTCTTGGATATCCCGATGTTCAGGGGGAATTTGTTGTAGATGCGGACGCCAGTAACATCGGGATTGGAGGTGTGCTCTCACAGCGACATGGTGAGCAGGAAACTGTAATAGCTTACTTCAGCAAGTCATTGTCTAGACCTGAGAGAAACTATTGTGTAACCAGACGAGAATTATTGGCGGTGGTGAAGACTGTACAACACTTCAAGAAGTATCTGCTGGGACGTAAATTTTTAGTCAGGACAGACCACGCTGCATTGAAATGGTTACTCCAATTTAAGAACCCGGAGGGTCAAGTTGCAAGATGGTTAGAGCAACTACAGGAATTCAACTTTGAAGTAGAACATCGAAGCGGAAAAGTGCATTCCAATGCAGATGCATTATCAAGGAGGCCATGTCCAGAAGATTGTAAGCACTGCAGCAAGCAGGAAGGGAAGGACACAGTTTCACTCAGGGTTATCAGAACTGATGCCATCAATGATGAGTGGGGAAACGAGGCGATGCGCCTTGAACAGGAAAAGGACTCAGGAGTCGGGCCAATCCTGAACTGGTTGAGGAATGATGATTCTAAGCCTCAGTGGAGTGAGGTGGCAAGGTACGGAGCAGTTACGAAGGGACTTTGGGCACAGTGGAAGAGCCTCGTCATACATAATGGATTACTCTGTAGAAAATGGGAGACACCGAATGGCAAAGACTTGTATCTACAGTTGGTGGTCCCACGAGCTAAGGTGAAAGAAATTCTACGAGTTTTTCATGATGGAACTTCCGGAGGGCATCTGGGTGTAAAGAAAACCTTGGAAAAGGTAAAGGAAAGATTTTACTGGTTGCATTGTAAAGACGATGTGGAAGATTGGTGCCGCAAGTGCACAGTCTGTGCAGCTGTTAAGGGACCTCATACGAGGAGCAGGGCTGCAATGAAAATTTATAATGTTGGGGCGCCTTGGGAACGAATCGCACTAGACGTCGCGGGACCATTTCCAGTCACTAAATCAGGAAACCGGTATATACTTGTGGTAATGGATTACTTCACAAAGTGGCCAGAAGTATTTGCCATCCCGAATCAGGAAGCGATAACTGTGGCCACCAAGTTAGTAAATGAAGTTTTCTGCCGGTTTGGGGTTCCGCTAGAAATGCACAGTGATCAGGGCAGGAACTTTGAGTCACAGTTGTTCCAGGAAGTTTGCAAGATTTTCGGAATCCACAAGACTCGGACTACTCCTTATCACCCTCAGTCCGACGGCATGGTAGAGCGGTTCAATCAAACTTTGGAACGACATCTTGCGAAGGTCGTCGATAGTCATCAGGATAACTGGGATGAGTACATACCTCTTTTCCTGTTAGCCTATCGAACCGCTGTTCATGAGAGTACTTCAGCAACTCCAGCAATAGCAAACTTCGGGAGAGAATTGAAGCTTCCAGCGGATTTATTATCAGGATGCGCACCAGGCACTCCTAAAAGTATCAGTGATTACGTAAGCGAACTGCGAGAGAAAATGGTCGACATCTATGAACAACTTCGAGAAGCAGGTCAAAACTCCAGTGACCGTTCGAAGACACGATATGACCGAAAGGCGAACTATACGGGGTTCGAGGAAGGAACATCGGTTTGGCTGCATAATCCAGTCCGGAAGAAAGGGAAGTGCCCGAAGTTACAAGCAAGTTGGGAAGGACCGTATGAGGTAGTGACTAAAATAAACGACGTCACATACCGAATCCGACGATCGCCAAGGAGCCCTTTGAAGATAGTGCACGTTGATCGGTTAGCTCGATATTTCGGCAGTAATGATGCTCGGGACGAGCAGAACTAAGGGAGGGGCAGTGTCACGGATGCTGCCAAACGTTAATCGTAAAAAGGCATTCACAAATTCAGAGGGTTTGTCAATTAGCTTTGTGGCTCAGCGGTCGGACGTGCGGTCCCGAAAATTCGAGAAGTCCTGGGTTCGAAACCTCACCCCGACGAAAATATTTCTATTGTTCAGGAATGTTCCAGAGGAAAGAGGAAGAAGGAAAATTGGAAAGAATATTTGGAAAGAGACAAAATAACCGTGTCTAGGAATATTCGAGAAAGGGGGAGGAGCTAGAGATAATTAGAAGCGTTTGGAAGGAAACAAAGAAATAACGAAATGAAGATCGAAATTCAATATTCTGGAAGATTCTATAGGGCTATATAAGCCGGCGAGTTTGCGGCCACAGGGCAGTACTGAGTTTAATAGTGATAAGTGCGAAACCAAAAGGAAGAAGAGAATAAGTGAAAAGTAACTAGTGAGAAGTAAACAGTGTGTAGTCAAGTGAGTGTAGTGCCGTGTCGTCATAATTGTGACGTGTGTCGTGACGTCGTAGTGGTGACGTGTCGTGACGTCATAGAAGTGACGTAGTGAACAGTGCTACAGTGGTGTAAAGGAGAACCCACGTCAGGAGGACCCTGTGACGAGGACCGTGTAAGGGGAATCTCTGCGACGAGGACTCTGCGACGAGGACCCTGTCAGGAGGACCGTGTGTAAGATAAACCCAATAAACTCTGTAAATTTGGACTTGGTGTTTCACTCCAATCCCTGAACCCGTCGCTCGTAACAATATTAATAAAAAAACTAAACTTATTCTTGGCTAATTCTTTTCATAAATTTATTTAACCTCAGTTGCTTTCAAAAGCACTATATAAGAGTAAACTAGGTACTAATTCTAGGAGAGCTGAGTGAAAGACGCAAACAATATAATTAGGTGCGGAGCCTTTGTTCTTTGCTCAACGCAACGCCTCGCCGTAATATTGTGTTACCTACTTATTATTTAGCTAACTTATCTTTCTTAAGTACCTTTTTGTGCAGGGTCCTTCTTAATATGCTGACATTTTTTTTTAGGGGATGATCAGACCGTCAAACTGAACAACTTTCTCTATGACAACAACATCGAAATCGCGAAAAAAAAAATCTACTGTTCCATCAGACAGCATATTTTTTTCGCGATTTCGATGTTGGTCCCCGTGGAGAAAGTTGTTCAGTCTGACGGTCTAATCATCCCCTTAAAATGGTGTCAGTATATTAAGATAGACCCTGTACTTCATTATTATAAAACTATTTATGAGTACATAAACTGATCTATTAGCCAGGGCAAAAGAAACCTGAAAACGCCGTGAGAGCAATTTGCCTACTAGAGCGGGATTTTCGTCGCGCGGCTCAGTGCGTTTTGAAGTACATCGACTGGTTAGTTTTCACATAATACTTAAAACTTAACATGCTAATTAAACTCATGTCTATAATTTCTTTCGGGATGGCCAGAAACCTTCCTTCAATTACTAACCTAAGGGGGGGAATATCTGAAAGCAAGGGTTGATACAGGGGTTCTCTACGCCACGCCACTGTCTTTCAGCTTATTAAGATTTTGGGTTGAAATGGCTGGCGTGCTAAAAAGTCGTAGGTGACTTTCGTCCACTAAATCACCTCAAAGAAACCGCAATCTCAATTTAATTTAATAAAACCAAAATGTGGCTATAAAAAACAGTATTAAGCAATAGATATCATACTTTGTATTGGTTATTCTACCCTAGTCCTTTCACAATGAAAACTAAGGACAAAAACAATAATAGTCCAGTAAAACAAATTAGTTTCACTCCGCAAGCACTGAGTTTGTACGTGTTTAGCATTCAAACGACAAATTGACTTAACCATGGGGTAGAGAGAGACGACCGTATTATCAAAGCTACTACAAAGTCCAGACCTAAATCAGCTTAGCTGTGTTTCAGTTTGAGTTTTCTTAGTTGCAGGCACAGGTCCGGTACTTCAAACAACGTTTTGGAAATGACATGACGGTTGACGGCGTTCACAAATGCGCACTTGGTGTAAATTGTCCTTGACATGTGAAGGGTTGACTTACCACGCATCGTATGAACATCATTATACATTTCGTTACTTTTAACATTTTATTGTACGTTCTGTTATAAAAAATAGTATTTTAGCTAAATTATTACTGAAAATGTGAATTTAGCGTTATATTTCAACGTTTTGTATTCACTGAAAAGACTCAATTTTGTGTAGTCAAATCCAACGGGTGCTCGCGCCTACCTGCAAACCTTTGCTCGGCTTCCCTCAAGTTTCCCGGAAAGTGTTAGGTAGGGTATATGAAGCCAGAGGGGGACGGAGAGTGGCCGTTCTGTATGTAAACTATAATACTATTACCTATTTTATGATGCAGGCTAAGATTGGACAACTATTGTGGAGTTGCGCTCGGATTAACCTGGCTCAGTACAGCATCACTTCTCAACTCAGGCAGTCTGTTGTATAATATGATAGCCATTAGAAAAGAAATAAAAACAGTTCTGTCATTCTGTCACAATCTACGAACGTGTTGGATTTCAATAAAAATCCTAAATACAATACATTACATACATTTTAACATGGCGCAGTCGCTGTTGAAACCTAAGTAAATAATAATATATTTCAACTATTACAAATTGAAAATCCAAATAATGCCGGACACTAAAAATTCAGATACCAAAAGTGATGGTAGTGAAATGCTGATATAAATTTTGATACAGAAATGGTCGGGCAATATTGCCGACAACTGTCATAATTTTATGAAATGCATGGATGAGAGAAAATTAATTTCGGAATAGATAGCAAATTGAATGCAAAATGATATGAAATGCAAGTTAAATGCAAAATTACATGAAATAAGGCAAGATAAATGCACAACACACGCTAAATACTTAACGGTGTGAAATACATAAATAAGAAAAATTATTGCTAAATTGAATGCAAAATCATATGAAATGCAAGTTAAATGCAAAATTACACGAAATGAAGGCAAGATAAATGCACAACACACGCTAAATACTCAACAGTGTGAAATACATAAATAAGAAGAAATTATTGCTAAATTGAATACGAAATCATAAGAAATGCAAGATAAATGCAAAATTACATGAAATGAAGGCAAGATGCACAACACACGATAAATACCTACTTAATGGTGTGAATGAAATTCGTGTATGAAAAAATGGAAATTCGGAAATGGTTGAAGCCGAATATTGTAAATTGCTAATAATTGAAGAGAAGGGGAGATAAGGGAAAAATGAATGAAAGAGTCGTTGTCACAACTTCGGGAAGAGTTGTTCGATCCCCTGCTCGCTACAGTTTCTCTTATATTATGTTTTATTTTAATTTCGTTTTAAGAAGGAAGATGTTGTATAATATGATAGCCATTAGAAAAGAAATAAAAACAGTTCTGTCATTCTGTCACAATCTACGAACGTGTTGGATTTCAATAAAATTCCTAAATACATTATTTTAACATGGCGCAGTCGGTAGGATGAATTTCCGTATGAACTGAGATATAAGAACCTACACGCTTAGATCAATTGATCTAAGTCTACACCCAGACGGCAACGTCGCATAAGTCACGCGCTGTACGAAGTAATAAACAATCTGATGCTGTATCAAATACACTTTTGCTCAGGAATTTGCACTCGGGATGTGATGATGGTGATAAAAATAAAGGAAAACCAACTTAGTCAAATAATCCGCACCAAGTCAAGCTCCATACACTCACGTAGCCTCACAGCGACAAGAACAATAAGATTATTAAGATACTATACTAAGCAGAAATAGATTTAGCATATGCTCACGACTAAAGCCCATGAAAGAGCAGTCAGCGATGTTCTGAAAACTCAGAACATCTACGTTTCACTACTCTGTTTTTTCATTCCTACATGCTTGTATTTTGAGGCATGGAATTGTACCAACTTTCTACCCGTCAGATTGGTTAGAGTTTCGGTTACTAGATTAATTTAAATTTAAAACTTACGTAGAATATAACTTAGAGTTACCTTAATTGTTTCAGTTAATGTTTGAACCCTTCCCACGCTTAGATCAAAGTAAGTTCCCACGTCAAAACTAACTTTTAAATTTGTCAAGTTGCTTCATTTAGAACTCTGGGTTCAAAGTTTGTCCAAAACCGTGATCGGAATTCGTTAAACTTTTATAAGACGACATCTCTCTTCGATTATGCCTTCTGTGATTTAAATGTTTAATTGGCATACAAGATTAAGGATTTGATTGATAGATTGATTGAAAAGGTTAGGAGTGGTTTTAACATTAAATAATTAAGAACAAGACTCCTAAACTTAGTACCTACAACAACATTGTTCCGAACATTCATAACGGGAGAAGATTTTCTCTTCTGGTTTATCAGAGAATTGTATTATTTTAACTCTCTATTTAATTAAATATACTGTATTTATAATTGTATACAGGATTTATACTGTTATATTTTTTAGTCGGTTTATGTTGTAGAGTTTCTGGCACAACTTGTTCCTACGCGGTTCTTAAAAAAAATGTAAGTGGGCTTTATGTTTCTACATTCAAGTAATTATTTTAATTTTGTGTTTGATCTCGCTGCAAGTTTTCTACAGTAATTAAAAACTAGTGTTTTCCCGCGACTCCGTCTGCACAAATTATATACCAGATTTTAAGTCAGATCATAAGCTATCAAACAAAAAAAGTTTCATCTAAATCGGTTCAGTAGTTTTTGCGTGATGCGCGAACAAACAAACACACACACTATTTTGTCAATAGATGGCGCTGCACGTCATTTAAATCGCGCTATCGACTGTCATTTTATTTTTTACTAGTGTTTTCCCGCGACTTCGTCCGCACAAATTATATACCAGATTTTAAGTCAGATCATAAGCTATCAAACAAAAAAAGTTTCATCTAAATCGGTTCAGTAGTTTTTGCGTGATGCGCGAACAAACAAACACACACACTATTTTGTCAATAGATGGCGCTGCACGTCATTTAAATCGCGCTATCGACTGTCATTTTATTTTTTACTAGTGTTTTCCCGCGACTTCGTCCGCACAAATTATATACCAGATTTTAAGTCAGATCATAAGCTATCAAACAAAAAAAGTTTCATCTAAATCGGTATAGTAGTTTTTGCGTGATGCGCGAACAAACAAACAAACTAACAATTTTGTCAATAGATGGCGCTGCACGTTTTTAAATCGCGCTATCGAATGTTATTTGAATTTATATGAAGTGAACCGCTACTTTTTTGTTCTTTATGGCTTTACGGTTTTATAATAGTTACTAGTGTTTTCCCGCGACTTCGTCCGCACAAATTATATACCAGATTTTAAGTCAGATCATAAGCTATCAAACAAAAAAAGTTTCATCAAAATCGGTTCAGTAGTTTTTGCGTGATGCGCGAACAAACAAACTACGTACAATTTTGTCAATAGATGGCGCTGCACGTTTTTAAATCGTGCTATAGAATGGTATTTGAATTTATATGAAGAGAACCGCTACTTTTTTATTCCTCATGATTTTACGGTTTTATAATAGTTAAGAGCTGCCCCCGCTAAAGCGTGGAAGCCGATTGCAAAAATGTTGTTTCTGATTATTTTCTAAATCCTCATTTAGTGTACAAAATTAAAGCTTATCAACTACACGATAAAAAGAATGCGTGCATAATGATAGTCGCAAACGTAGGTTTGCTGCATTATTTTCAGTCTTACAAATGGGAAAAATTTACTTGAAAACACACACTTCACGGCACCTTTGCATCTGGTATGACCCGGGGAGGGCTTTTTGACTGAGTGTAAATATTTTTTGTAAATATATTTTAGTTAGTTTTTTTTTTTTTTTTTTTTTTTTTTTTTTTTTTTTTTTTTTTAGTTAGTTATATTTTAGTCAGTAATATATTAGTGTTATTTAAGTTTAGTTAGTTATATTTTATTGTTATTTATCCTTTCTTAAATTAGTTTAAATTGATTTATTTACTTGAAAACTATTGGACTTATTTTGAGTTTTTTTTTTCAAAATATCTATTCTGGGAAGGTTTTAAATACTATATCTCACCTAAAACTTTGTGTGCGGGTCTGTATTATTATAGTAATTGTAATATCTTATTCCTTTAGACATCTAGTAATTTAGGAACTTAACTGAGCCCCTCTTCGTTAAGTTCACAAATATTAAACTTAGTTTCCTGCTCCACATTAGCTAATTCCACATACGATGCTCCGCGAATCAAACGATTTTCCTCCCTATATCAACGATGTAAGACACTTTTATGGTGACTAGCGTGGAGTTAACTATTTTACATGATGGATAATTAATGTTTAGAAATACTTGAGTAACTGATAGTGGAAGTTTTAGAGTTTGGTAATGTGGGCCTCGATCGAACTGTTATGGTGGTTTGGGTCTTTATATTAATTTGGAGGCCGACGTAACGTTGTGAAGCTTCAGTGGTAGAGAACATTCATATAAGTGACTAGCTTTACCCGCGCGACTTCGTCCGCGTAAAATGATGCTGCTTACTTGAATTTTGAGAAATGCTGAAACAGGGGTATTTTTATTTTTGCTCTTAAATATGCGTACTAAGTTTCAAAAAGGCAGGACTAAAAAAAAAATTCCCATACTCACTGTTACCCCCCATTTTACCATCTTAGGGGTTGAATTTCGAAAAATCCCTTCTTAGTGGGTGCCTACGCCATTATACGCAACTACTGTAAAAATTTCATAGTTGTAGCTTTAGCGGTTTGGGCTGGGCGATGATGAATCAGTCAGGACAAACGTTTATATATATAGATTTTTGAGCATAAGCGATGTAGTAACTGTACCGCACCGACATCGCAACAGAATCGCCTTAGCGCCGCCACATCACCACGATTCGACTGGTAATACATCATGGGATACCATTTAACCTACAGTGTGTAACAGAAAGATGTGACATATGAAGATCTTTAAACTTCTACTTTACAATGGTAGCAAAGCGAAAAAAAAATCTCCAATTATGTTAAAAAGCAAAATCGTAAAAATCGTGAGTAATAAAAAAGTAGCGATTCACTTCATATAAACTCAAATAACACTCGATAGCACGATTTCAATGACGTGTGACGCCATCTATTGACAAGTTTGTTTGTTTATTTGTTTGTTCACGCATCACGATTTTAATTAATTTTTGTTTGTTTGATAGCTTATTCACAATTTGTGCGGACGAAGTAGCTGGTAAACACTAGTTCAATCTATGAATAAAACATACTGTCTTGTTTTTGATTCATGTTCAAAAGCTCGTACACGGTTGTATAATTAGGCAGACATGTGAGGTTATGTAATTACGTACGATTACAGTGTTATAATGTAATTATGGACATTATTAGCATCCGCAACCTTCATGTTACAAACTCACTTGATAATAGTCTACAATAATGAAACTTTTTACCTTCAAAATTAAATTAATTAACTATCAGAATTTGGGAAATTACTAAAAACTAGAGTTAACCCGCAACTTCGTCCGCATAGATTATAATTATACCAGATTTTAAGTCAAATCATAAGCTATTAAACAAAAAAAGTTTCATCAAAATCGGTTCAGTAGTTTTTGCGTAATGCGCGAACAAACAAACAAACAAATAAAGTTGTCAATAGATGGCGCCACCCCTCATTTAAATCGCGCTATCGAGTGTTATTTGACTTTATATGAAGTGAACCGCTACTTTTTATTCCTCATAATTTATACGGTTTTATAATAGTTAAGATTAAGTTGTGGTGAGGAAAATAATTATGTTCAATACAAAAAATGGTATCGATATTTTTTTTATCGAATCGTACGGATGTATCGGCGTGATTTATATAATGGCATCATCATCAGCCGATTTTTTGCCCACTGCAGGGTATAATCCCATTCTCAGAGTGCAATGGGTGTATGGACATCGGTCCACCACGCGTGCCCAATGCGAATTGGTAGACTACACATACGCATCGGAATTTCTTCTTCAGCGTATAAAGGTTTCCTCACGATGTTTTCCTTCACCGTTTGAGAGCAGTTGGTATTACGTACATAAGTATATAAAATATGGACATTGGCATATAGTGTATACGTACATATTACCATATTCTATCTATATATTGGGTCCATTCTCTTTCTGGTTTATATAAACGATTTACCCTACATGGTACAGAACTTGTCGAACATAGTGCTATTTGCTGATGATACTTCTCTTATTTTCAAAACAAGTAGAAAGGCACAAGATGTTGATGATATAAATAAGAATGTAAATTATACTCTTCGACAAGTTCTAAATTGGTTCAGTGTTAATAATCTTGCATTAAATGCAAAGAAAACTAAATGTATTAAATTCACTCTACCAAATGTTATTAATAATGAAAATCGAATAATTTTAGATAATGATATATTGCATTTCACAAATAATACTGTATTTTTAGGGATAAAGATTGACTCGAAGCTGCAATGGGGTCCTCATATAGAAACCCTAGCGGGTAGGCTGAGCTCGGCAGCTTATGCAGTTCGAAAAATCAGACAGCTAACCGATATAGCTACTGCAAGACTTGTGTACTTCAGCTACTTCCATAGTATTATGTCTTATGGTATTTTGCTGTGGGGCCGTGCTACAGACGTTGAGACAGTCTTTATCCTTCAAAAACGGGCAATTCGAGCCATTTATAATCTGCGTTGTCGAGATTCATTACGAGATCTTTTTAAAGATATCAGTATTTTGACTTTCTACAGTCAATATATTTACGAAAATATTTTATACGTTCGCAAAAATTTGTCTCTCTTTCCCAAAAACAGTGACGTTCATAATTACAATACAAGAAATAAAAATAAATTAGTGTTCCCACATTTTCGACTCAGTAAGGTCAACACATCTTTCATGGGGCACTGTATACGCTATTATAATAAGATACCAGAGGATATTCTAAACTTGCCAGACAAAAAGTTTAAATCCCATGTTAAACAAGTCCTCTGTAAAAAAGGTTACTATAAACTCGATGATTATTTGAATGACCAAAATGTCTGGTCTTGACAATGTTACACTATGTAATTCAATATTTGTACTTTGTATATTTTGTTTTGTTTAAAAGAAGTGTGTTGTAGAGTTTCTGGCCGCATCTTCTCTACAACGGAACACCTTCCGAAGCGGTGGTAGAATCAAAAATGACGTCAAAAAGTTATCTATGTGATATTATTTTGAATAAAAAATTTTGACTTTGACTTTATTTTTGCAAATGAATTATCAGTATCATATATTGCCCTTATTTCGTTGTATTGAAAGGTTAGGACATTGCAGGCTGAATCACCGGATTGTCTGAAAGAATGATGATTCCGCGTTTTGGATGGCACGTTAAGCCGCTGGTCCCGGCTATTTTCTGTGGTGGTAGTAGTCGTTACATAAAAACCACGTCAGAGGCCGTAAGGCGGTCTGACAAAACTCTGACACCACCGCTACTTGCTGCCCACACCATAAGAAGAAGAGGAATACGCAATGTAAATCCAGGTGTTCTGTAAAATTGCATCAAAAGTTTTTTGGCGCAAAAGATAATCCAGACTTGGGTTTATGAATATGTCTAGTGCAAGCTTCAATTCCAACACAATACACACAGCTCAAATTCCAATTAACTAATTGTCTTGCGTTTAGAGAGGGATCTACGTGGGAGTAAGTAGTTAAGTATGCGACGTGCATGCATATGCATTTCGAGTACACGGTTTTACCGCACCACATTATACTCCACACAGAGTTGAGCTTTAGGTACTAGTCTAGGCTAAGATGTACTAAGGGTATGTAGGTCGTATATTAAAGTACTCACTTATTTAGAGTTTGATTTTAACTATTATAAATTCACTTCACATATAAACTCAATTCACTTCATATAAACTCAAATAACACTCGATAGCGCGATTTAAATGACGTGCGCTGCACGTCATCGTGCATCTATTGACGAAATTGTTTGTTTGTTTGTTCGCGCATCACGCAAAAACTACTGAACCGATTTTGATGAAACTTTTATGTTTGATAGCTTATGATCTGACTTAAAATCTGGTATATAATTTGTGCGGACGAAGTCGCGGGAAAACACTAGTACTTAATAAAACTTATATTAGAGAAATAGTTTGAATAGTAAAACTTACAGGGTCTAACTTTATATGGACAGTTTTTTAAGATGATGAACAGACCATCAAAGTGGAGTGGCTACCACGATATCGTGATATTATTGATAACTAGTGTTTTCCCGCGACTTCGTCCGCACAAATTATATACCAGATTTTAAGTCAGATCATAAGCTATCAAACCAAAAAGTTTCATCAAAATCGGTTCAGTAGTTTTTGCATGATGCGCGAACCAACAAACAAACTAACAATTTTGTCAATAGATGGCGCTGCACGTTTTTAAATCGCGCTATCGAATGTTATTTGAATTTATATGAAGAGAACCGCTACTTTTTTATTACTCATGATGATTTTACGGTTTTATAATAGTAAAGATGTATGCCCACATTATATTGACTTAGATGGGTTGGTAAATTCGGCGGCCCGATAGCAAAGTCGGTAGTGAACCTACCAGCTGTGCCGAGGATCACGGGTTCGAATACCGTAAGGGATAAATATTTGTATGATGAATTTGAATATTTGTACCCGAGTCAGCCTTGACTTGTAATATGATGACTAGACAATAGTATACAATAGATGTATAGATGTTTGTATTATTGGTGTGCAAATAAAGAATATTTATCTTATCTTATCTTATGTTTTCTATACATGGACATCCATGGATGTTTTGATCTATACATTTATTCTATACTATTGTCTAGTCATCATATTATTACAAGTCAAGGCTAGATTCTGGCACTTTAAATGTGACTAGATGATTTGTGTGGCAATGTCATTGCTTGATTGGTACATACACATACTAGTTTTTGTACCAATCAAGTTACTTAACCCTTATAAAGTTTGTAAAATTAACCTTCTCCTTACTTGTTTTAACTCTCAACTAATAACACCATTTACAGCAACGTATTTCATAATTTTTTTAATTCTTCGACCTATACCACTTCCTACTTCCCCCACCCTCTTTTTGCCCCAAGAGGGTTAATTTTGGGCATTTGGGTCAGTGCTAATTACCCTCGACGTTATCCTTGGAATGTTCCACCGAGATTCCTAACTGATACCAAGTTTTTTAATTTTACAAAAAATTTAAATTCAACATTATTCTTGTAACAGTAAAGTATGTTTTCGAAAAGTTTTCTGAAGTTAAGCAGTTGGTATTTGAGTGGCACTTGCAGCTCTTAAGAATTTACAACTACTATTATTTGAATAAAGTTGCATGCAGTCTATGAAAATTATAATTGTGAACTTTGCTACAATTACATCTTTAAAACGTTTTTGACAATCCCGAGAGAGACGTAAGTTAAAATATATAAATACAGCATTCAGTAAAGGACAAGTAGATTATTCACCGAGAGGAGGAAAGTAAGAAAGGTCTCAGATCACATGTAATTGTTGGCGAAGCCGAGGTCAACAAATATGTAATCTGAGGCTTTCCGAAAAGGACAAGTGCGTAGCACCCTCGATCGACGGAAGTGCATGAAGAGATGTATGAATGTGAATGAGGCTAAAGAGGTGTGTCAGAGTCGTAGCGTGTGTCGGTCCGTGGTCTCTTCCTACCCCCATGGGACACTGGCGTGAGCTTATGTATGTCTTATTTACTGCCCAAGGTGTGCCTACTATTTTTCTCATCGACGGAGGCGGAAAGCGGCAACTTCGTTTAGCGCAGCGGGACGCAAGTTACGCTTTCCGTCCGGAGCGGAGAAAAAGAGATTAAGGTGAATCGAGGCAAGTGTGACGCGGGGGTAAGTGTGACTCTTGTAAATAACACTGCTCAACGTTATACCGCCAACAAATAGTTCGTGCAACGTTTGATAAGGTATAAATAACGTCGAGCGGTGTTATTCGCAAGAGTCACACTTGCCTCGGTTCACCTTACACCCTTGAGTAGGTGTGTCATGGAAAGCGAGCTTGACTGGACTGGAAGATTATTTAAAATTTTAATTTGTCTTTTAGTTATTTCTGTCTATTATACTTATGCCTCCTTTTCTAAAACTGCATTCTCACACAAGCAACCGTAATAGACGCATAACTTCAGTAAAACGGTTTTTTGTTCACTCTCATCTCATTCCAGTGGCACTAAGCGACCGTTTAAATCCGCTCCTTTCTGGCATCTACGCAAATGGACTCGTTTCTTCGACTTGATACCTATAGATGCAGCTAGATTCTAGCTCTCTATTTCATAGAGATGCTTTGTTGTCTGCGCATTGGGAATTGGTATCTGTTTTGAAAATTTATTTTGTTTCATCTAACAGTTTATTAGATGATAATATAGTCAAAGGCGGCTATCTTGAGAGAGTGCCTATCGAGCCTCCAGTGCTAAAGTAATTAGTAAGTAAACTATTAGTAGTCATTGCGGGTTTTAGATTTATCTAAACATTACCATTAAACCATTCACCATTATTATCGTTTGAGAGTACGTTGAATAATCAGAAAATTTTTCTGTATAACTAGATGAAAGTAACTTTACTTTCATTTGAAGAATCATTATGGCATGATAAATGAACAGGGCTCAATTCACACCAAAATGATAATGGCTGACAGTTTGACAGTCAAAAATGTATGGTAGCTAGACGCCTCGGGCGTTGCGGGCGGCCGCGCACAACCTCCTCAATCGATATGTATTTTATTTAGCTAACCGTCGCGCGCGCGGGGGACTCTGCCCACTCCTTTTCCTTCTGGCGCCTACAGACGCTACCGACACATCGCTGGCCGGTTCCCACCGATCCCCACTACCCCTACGTCGTAGGCCACGTAGTCCCAGCAACGCCCATTGACGAGGTCCGTTCCCTTTCTTGCAAGCATAAGTTTACAATTAGCCATCCCGCTCCAATTGAAAGCAGGATCGCAAAAAAACGTGTTTTTCGTCAATATCTTTGCTCATGGGAGTTTCCAAGCGAAAAATTCTTCTGAGTTCACTAGAAATATTTAATGTATTTAGTTAAGTACAAGAATAAAAAGTTAAATATCAGCAGTTTAATCATAGTATTGAAAAAACATAACAAAAAGGGGTAACTTTGGGATGTCTTTCTATCTAGTAAACTTAATCTAATCGTGTAATTGAGAACAGTCGCCCATCCGCCTGATCTTTAAATAAAACATAATTTAATTTCAGACTTTAAAACACAGTTTAAAACACTTTCGTTCGTGTTCAAAAAACGGCCTCGACGGGATAACAGCGTCTTAGCTCACGCATTTTGCTCGGTAGACCCTTCGAGGTCCCGCCAATAGTCCGCAGTAAAAATCAGTCATTGCTCCATTGAGCAGTGCTGTAATAGTCACACAAAAATCAAAATATTTAGCAATATATATGTAGGTACGTAGATAAAGTTGAAAATGCTGTGCACCTGAAACTGTGCTTCCTCATGCCATGCTTTCTTCGAATTGTTTTATTTCTATCAGCCCTAGATATTTTTCAACCTGCTACTAATTCTTACATCTCAGCAGTGGCTATAAACGAGTGTTTTACAGCTGTCCGCCGCCGCCTGGGTTTAATTAAACTCTTCTTACATCTTCCGCCCCCTTCCCCCCTCACTAAGAACTATAAACTAGTGACGATTGGTGTGGCAATGCTTTAATCTTCATTTAGAAGTTCTACTTTTTGGCAGAAGTTTAATATCTATATTTTTTAGTAATGTAATTCGGGATAGGAAGCAGAATGATAAAAAATCTGTCTAGAGTATCTACTGCATCTTCTCTACAGCGATAACACGTTCCAAAGTGGCGGCAACTTCAAAAAGAGACTTGACATTTAATTTTAAGAGGAGTTTATTCCGAGAGCGCAAATGCGCGCTGCATACAAACGTAGTCTGGTGATATTAATTTAATTAAAGTCAATGAAATTTTTCAGAAAAAATCTAGAAACTAATCTCTATGTTTGTATGAAGTCAGATTTTCGTTAAGATATACAGTTCTAATGCTAGGATTAATTTAAGATTTGTATGGAAATCTTTGAGGCACTTTAACTTTTTAACTATACATTTTAACGAAAATCTGACTTCACGACATAGAGATTAGTTGATGAATGTTTATGAAAAATTTCATTGAATTTAATTGCATGGTATTGAAAATATCACTAGACTTCGTTTGTAAAATAAAAACCAGGTGTTCCATACGTTTGAGTCGAGTAGGCATTGCAGTTAAGTATGAACACAATAAGGCTATTACACTACCGTAAGCTTTATGTATAAGTGATAGAATTGTATCAACTATCCAGTCAAGTCCTAGTAGGTCATCAAAGTGCTTCGTAACTATTAAGTTTATCTTAACAGTAAATTTGTTATAAATAGGTTATGTCCTACATTGTTTTAGGCAACTAGAGCAACTAAAGTCTTAGGTTTGACTTGAAACTATATTACTTTAGATTGGTCCTAATCCACTGCTTCAGGCAGTACTTACTTGTTTATGTATCTTACGTATCTTGCAAATAGTTTGATATTATCACGACTAAACAAACAATTATAGGTAGGTACAGTTTTAGATTTTAGGTAGAGGACGAATTTGATCTACATGTTTTTCTTAGCTTTTAATTTGGCGTGAATGTATACGTACATGTGTGGTTGTATCTTGTATGTGTGTGTATGTGTCAAACAAATAATAAATTTGGTCTCTATATAACTACGGATACCTACTGTATACCTATAAGTAATTATTATTAAACTGAGAACTTAATGCAATTTCTAATTTAAAATTTTTTAATACCTCCTCACTTTTTTATGGGAGGTCCATAAATGTTTCCAAAGGGAAAGACGTTTAGTTTTGTTGTCTGAATACAAGCTTAAAACTATGTAAGTAATCAAAACGAAATATTACAGTAATATACAGTAATTCTATGTATGGGAAAAACTGGGTGAAAACTCCTGACTGTGGAGTTACAAAACGTACAACTCTCCCTCCAACTAAATGTTTTATGGTGCTAGTGTCGTTCACATAGACAAAATTATGGGCGCATCATGACCAAATGGTAATAATCTTAACTATTATAAAACCGTAAAAATCGTGAGGAGTGAAAAAGTTGCGGTTCACTTCATTTAAACTCAAATAACACTCGATAGCGCTATTTAAATGACTTGTGGCGTCATCTATTGACAAGTTTGTTTGTTTGTTTGCGCATCACGCAAAAACTACTGAACCGATTTAGAGGAAACTTTTTTTGTTTGATAGCTTATGATCTGACTTAAAATCTGGTATATAATTTGTGCGGACGAAGTCGCGGGAAAACACTAGTAGATAAATAAAAATGTAAATCACCGGCCTTCTCTTTCTAACTATAAGCTGGAAACAGAAACGTTTCTTCATTACAAATTTAGTAATCAGAATAATAAAATGTCACTAACAATTTCCAAACTATATACATGTACGAGATGGTCATTGAGATGGACTGCATGCTTTCATTTTCTTTTTTATTATAATATTTATCCAACTAATACTATAAATGGGATATTCACTAAGGCCGAATTACAAACTTAGATTTATAGAAGAGTAACTATACAAGGAACAATTTTACTTTTGGTGTTTACTTTTTTGCGGACGAAGTCGCGGGAAAACACTAGTGTAATATAAAGTTAGCAAAATAAAATAAAATATACAACGAAGCACTCGATTCTCGAACCACACTTGCACTAAAACGTAGCTCTCGACATAATACCTAATTGTAAAGTCAGTATTAACCGGGATCTTACGTTGCACCAGTAATTCTTTTAAAGGATTCTAAAGAAGCTATCGAACTAAAGAATGCACTTAAACCTTCAGTGAGATTGACTTCTTAAAAACCATCTTCTGCAATATCGGGGCTTGGGGTGATGGTGTAAGTTGTGAGAGAGCGAAGTCCACTGATTGATTGTAACTGTTAACTGATCTAGAGGTAGAGGGCAATCTTTTTCTTATCGTGTGGGCAAGCCCTGGTGTCAGAGTTTATTCAAACCGCCTTACGGCCTCTGACGTGGTTTTTTATGTAACGACTACTACCACCAGAGACAGTAGCACCACGGAGGCAGTTGAGGGCAATAGTACTCCGCCATACGAAAGTGGAGATTGGTGGAGTTAAGACAGTTTACCCACAGACTTGAAAGAAACACGGACCGAATATTGCACTAAAAAGCTGTGAAGCATGCAAGGTAATACAATTTCGTTTGTTCTACAAGCGACCTACACTCACACAGATGCACTAGCTCTAGGCGCAGGTCCTACAACCCGTCACCTTATGTTACCTTATGTTCCTCTGAATGTAATTTTTTGTCAGTATAATTATTTAAGTCATCTCAATGTAAAATAGGTCTGTAATCCAGCTTACAAAACAATTTTTTCGAAATGTTTTAAAATAAAAACTGGTCAAGTGCGAATCGGGCACTCGCGCACCACACCACCACACAATAATAAAATTATTATAACACAAAACTTAAAAAAAATCTCCAGGTCCTTTAACGCGAGACCGACTCACACTTGGCCGGTTTTTATTATTTTTTGTTGTTATATTTTTGTTCTATAATAACACCAAGTTTGTTTGACGCTTGTATGTATTACCGTTTTTACGATAGAGCGAGAAGAAAAAACGTTGATAAAAATTAGTTTCTTGAATGAGGACCCAGCCCCTTTAAGGTGGTTTCCGTCCATACAAAACGTTGTCGTATAACACTCGTAGACGGTATTAATAAAAGTAATGTTTTATATATGGAAAAATAGCTTAGAAAATCTAGTTTGCGCGAATCAAATAATATTTACAATTTATTATATTATTACGAAGATATCACGCTTTGAAATTATTCATACAAAATTTCAAACCCTTATATCTTCGTAATTGTATTACAAATTGTAAATATTGTTTGATTCACGGAAACTAGATTTTCTAAGCAATTTTTCCATATATAAAACATTACTTTTATTAATGCCGTCTACGAGTGTTTTACGACAACGTTTTGTATGAAATTGACAGCTCTCCAACCACCTTAATTTTTAATATTCTGTCATTTTTTATTTGCTCATAAATTCACCGTAATAAAATAACGCATATTCTGTGAAAATTTCAACTGTCTAGCTATTACGGTTCAAAAGTTACAGCCCTAAATAGGTCGGACGGACGGACGGACGGACAACTTAGTAATAGGGTCTCGTTTTCTCCCTTTAGGTACGGAACCCTAAAAATCTAGTCTGTACTAATTCGGTATGTCAAGTTTTTTTTTTTCTTTATTTTATATTTTTACGAATAGAAGACACTAATCATTGAAACTAATTTCATTTTTTTTGTTACACCTACATAGAGTTTATCAATACAAATATTATAATGTTTAACTGTAATTTGTCAAAGGCAAAAGTGGCCGCAAAAAAATAATTTAAACTCCATGGAGAAAAAACTTTGCTTAATTTAAAAAAATAAAAATCACCTGCCTTCTCTTTCTCAACTCAACTGGAAACAGAAACGGCAACATCAAATGTCAAATTCTGACATAACATTTTTTTTCCTTAACCGCTCGCATCCCGGCTTAAAATAAAAATTGATTAAACAATTAGTGATATCGGACGATATCGCGACCGCATCGTACCGATCTGACTTGAAGGGTTAATGGGCAGATATTTTAAGTTGATTTTTAGTTTACCAAGGAGTTTGCAGGTCCGAAAAACGACGTTATGTTATTAAAATTACTGTAATCCTTTCATTTTAAAATGTCTGACATAGAAAATATTGTTAGTGAGACAATTATCTCCAAATGGTTTTCGATTTAGCCCTCCCAAAAAAAACTGGACATACCGAATTGATTACATCATAGCGTAGTCTTACTACGTCGTAGTAATGTTCTGCTACGGCGTAGCACACTCCGGATGAAATGACGTATCGCCGTCTCTTTCACCTTGCGCCACAATTCGCTGGTTCTCCACTACCGCGATTAGCTTCAACCCTTGCTAGAAGTAACTGTTATTATTTAACAAGAAAACTTACTTAAGTCCAAGTAACCGACTCTAAATATTGTATAAAAGCCTTTGAAAAGTAAATTTTTAATATTTTCAGTTGTGAAGGTAAGCCGTTTGAAGGGGAAATCTGGACATTTGATCTGACGTTAGTTCTTACTTAGATTTCTTGTGAACTTATTAATTTTAATTAAAGGTTAATTTTTATTGGTTAAAAGAAGCATAATATAGGTATACCAATTTTTATTGGCTAAAAGAATAACGTCGGAAATAAAAAAACATGCAAAGAGCGTGGCGGTCACTCCCATAATAGGGTTCCGCAGCTATTGTACTATAAACTAGAGTTAACCCGCGACTTCGTCCGCACAAATTATAAACCAGATTTTAAGTCAGATCATAAGCTATAAAAAAAAAGTTTCATCAAAATCGGTTCAGTATTTTTTGCGTAATGCTGTTACAAACATACAAACAAACAAACAAAGAAACAGATAAACAGAGAGACAACAATTCTAAAAATTGAATTGCAGTCAGGGATACCTAAAAACCATATAGTAATTTTTTTCATGCAAATACTTCAATGTACAAACACACTTCAGTTACAGTTTTGTTTAGAATTAGAATACTGAAAACATTTTCATTTACGACACAAACAGTGTTTATTGATTTCTAGACAGTTTATTTTTTAGGTTTATTTATTTTATTTGAGTAATTGTCATATCATATTTTAGCTGATGCTGTAAAGACGATGATTGATTTAAAGAACAGAAAGAAGAAGAAAAGGGGGATGTGTAGGTTGTATCTTTTATAGAGAGGAAGAGAGGTAGAAGACGACCTGATAGGCACATGTGAAAGAAAATGTTGACACCATGTCGTATCAGGAAGTCGAGAAGGAAGAAAAAACTGCTGTGCAATTTGGCGAGGTACTTCGAAGTCACTTTTTCAATTTTGAGGCATGTATTGTACCCACTATTATTAACAAGTGGCGACGGGCTCATTCCCCGTCTCACTGGACAGAGTTTTGGTACTACTAATGAAACGTGGATGTTCTGAGGTTTCCGAATTTTTCTCAGTACCCCCTCGGGGAATAAAGTAGTGACGACACTACTATATTCCCTGAGGGGGTAATCAGAGATATTCTGAAACTTCAGAATATCCACGTTTCACCAGTATGCTTATATACTTAATCTTCAATTATCGTTTCAAACGCTCTACTATACGATAAAGTTATTAGAGTGAATTTTGATAGCCGGCTTAAATACACGAAGTCCATACGAAAACGGTTCAGTGATTTGCATCAGTGATGCGGGCGACGGACGGCCGGCACATTAACTGCATGTTAAATGCATCTTCTGCGTCATTTGTAACCCAAATACGTTAATACATAATTCGTGTCTCATTTCTGACTGATATTTTAACATTTAGTTCGTGGAGTGGACACTTTGGACATTTCAAACATACGGACTCACACTGTCAAGAAGAGGAAGCACTTACGATGCTGAGTGAGAGTGAAAGAGAACTACAGCACTGCTTGTAGCAGCCTTTCAAATTATTGTAAATTTTTTTTGTTCCAATGTATATCACTATGGGTAAATGCCTGCAAATGTGGGATTCAGTGAGATTGATGACTGTATAAATATCAGATTCCAGAAAATGAGAAATTTGAAAGCTTTTTCATAGAAATAGGTAAGTACGAGGCTGTGGTACGAGGTAAGACCTTATTCGTAGGGTAAGACACATAACAGTGTCAGATTATGGTACCTACCTGAATATTATAAAGAGGAAAGATTTGATTTTTGTTTTGATTGTTTTCTGATACTGAATAGGCTCCAAAGCTGCTGGACCGATCTGAGTAATTCAAAATTCAAAATCATTTATTCAATATAGGAGCCTGAAGCACACTTATTAAACGTCAATTCTTTTTTAAGCTACCACCGCGTCGGAACGTGTTGTCGCTGTAGAGAAGATGCGGCCAGAAACTCTACAGCATTACACGACTTAATGACTATTACAATATAAATTCTTATGCTAAGGTTATGTATACAGTAATACATAATCTATTTAATAAAATAATTGATACTATACAGTAAACTATTAGTTAGTGACACTCAGACCCAAGCATTTTGATCATTTAAATAATCATCCAGTTTATAGTATGCTTTTTTACAGAGGACTTTTTTGATCTGATTTTTTCACCATTAGAATGCTACGTTATCCGCGATGAAAATAGGCTAGAAAAAAACGGCCAAGTGTGACTCGGGAAGATTCTAAGGTGGTAAGAAGTTCACTGCGGTCATCTAGTACACAACAAATTTCGTTTGAATTAATTTCATTTTCACTGAGAGGGGGTGATGTCCAAAATGGAGGACAGAAAGAGTCAGTACCTATTGTTGGGTTATTAACTTCTTAACTACGATACCTTTGCTCAATGGCTTTATTAAAATTCTTATCAAAGATTCAACTTAAAAGCGCATTACGTGTAACAAACAACATGAACTACAGAAAGAACAAACAAAATACAATTTGCAAACGGTTTACTGCGGCGCATCGATAATATTGAATCAGTTGACTCTATTAACAATGCAAATACTGTAAGCGAATGCTGCCTTCGTGAATGCACAGAACAATGTCCCACAACATTACAGTGCAGTCGTGAAAATAAATTCTAATAACAAATTGTTGGGGGAGGAGAGTTTGCGGATGGTAAACTTAAGTTTGTAAGTTGTGCCAGCCGCCATTGTTTACAAATCCAAACTTATGCAGAGTAGGGTGACAATTGTAATCTTATTGTCTTAGTTTGTGAGACACATTAGTTCAGTTTAATTGTTGGATGAAAAGGTTGCGTTTCTAAGACTGAATTTTGCGTCAAATTTAGTTTTTATTTATAGTCCAAACAAAAATGGTAATTAGGGCTAAATAAGCGTCGAAGAGCTGTTTCGTTTGGCGAGAGATAGACAGGGATATGCAGATCTGACTGCCAATCTCCAGTGATGGAGAGGAACTCAAACGAGAAGAATGTTAATTAAATAAAGAAGTTAAAACAGGTAGTAGTGACATATTTGTAAAAATTTCACAGACCAGATGAGGTCTGGCGAAAAAAATAATAATGAGTTGTTAGTCTCATTGGCCCGACTAGCTAGATATTTAGCTAAATTGTTTCAGCATTCCATGTCAAAAGAACAAGTGGGAAAATTTTTAGTATTTAAGTAATGCGTATGATTTTTACTGCGTTTATTACTCATAATTATTTGCTATTTAATAATTTCTACAAAGAAACGTAAAAAGTTATAAAAAACCGTAATTGTCTTACCTAGTGGCTGGTAGCTCAGCCTTGGGCAATGCAATGGTTTGATCTTGACTCATACTAATGAAAATGGTGAGGTGTTTATAAACGATATTGTAATACCACTAGCTTTGGACAGAGTTTGGACACTGATAGATAAATGTGGACATTCTAAATTTGGATTCTTCCAATTACTCCACCGTGGAATTATAAGCTGATTCAGATTCAGATTTAGATTCTTTATTTTGCTAGAATGTAGGTACACAATAATGTAGGTAGTAAACATAATTAACAGATAAAAAAGGATCCAATACATTCTGCCCAGAAGGCGTGCAAAGATATAAATATACAAAGAGAATAAGTAGTTATTAACATTCCAAATCAAAATTCTACGGTAATGTCAAAACAAAAAGAAAACATAGTTAGTATCATAACCATGTCAATATTATAATTTACAATAACAATCAAACCTGTAACCTTAATATATGCTTTAAAATAAGAAAACCCAAAATTAATATTATTAAACTGTAAGTTCCATAAATAACTAGAAGCATGGTCACCCCAGCGGGGCCGCAAGTGTTTACAGGGATCGTTTGTTAGTATCTTAACGTCTGTAGTTTTGCTCGACGGAGGATTTTATTTGCATTCTGCTTCTAACCGGACTACGCGACGCCTGAGTTGGGCAAGCGCCGGCGCCGGCAGTGACTGTTATTACCCGTACATTCAGGAAACATCTCCACTGAACCGTGATTGGACCGCTTGCGAACCACACATTTTTACACATTCGGTATGGCGCTAATCATTTAATAGTCGTTAGAGCCGTTTTGACAGATTGCTCATTTAAAGGCTGTCAGTCACATAGTCACAGTCCGTGTGGTGTCGGCTAAGAGTAGCACCATCCCATTTCCTCCCGTGGGTGTCGTAAAAGGCGACTAAGGGATCTACCGGAGGATGGGCAGCAGCATCCTCTGAGTACACACATTCAATCCAACTGCGATCGCCAACCCGCCTGCCAAGCGTGGCGATTATGGCAAATCCCCCCATTTTTGGGGAGGCCTATGTCCAGCAGTGGACGTTTATCGGCTGATATGATGAGTCACATAGTAAATAAGTCAAGTTTAACGTGAAACGGAACTCAGCACAGTTAAATAGTAACTGGGATGCATTGTGATTATAATTTAAATTGAATAAGGATTGAACATCAATGTTTCAAATTAGCGCGATTGGATTAAAGAATGTATAGTTCTGTCAACGAATAGCCCAAAGTATGGAGTTCGTGAGCAGGGACCTATATTCCTTCATAAACTTGTTCAGGCTGCTTATGGAGTGAAAATACTAAAAGTTCTGACGTCTAAGAGGTGAGCTGGAGGAAGAGGCACAAAAAAAGGGTTTTTCGCTTATTTCTCGATAAAGATGCGTCGTAGGGAAACATTTTCTTATACCAAATGAAAGCTCATAAAAATCTCTACAACTTTTTTTTGACAAATTCATTATACATCAATAAAGTTATTGATTATAAACAACCCAACGCGCAACCCGACGCAACAGATTGAAAATTTCGTTCTTTGCGTTGTGGACTCGGTGGTGTAATTGGTTAGCACGTTTCCCCGGTTTGGAAGAGCGTGGGTTCAAGTCCCGCCCGAGACAAATTTTTCAATCTTTAATTTGATCAATAAAGTTTATACTAAAAAACATTATCTTTCTAGCCACTCTCCATTCCAATAGAATTTTGCATTATTGCTTATTTGGAAGGAATCGACAGAAGTGTCCATAGCTTAATTAGACGAAAGTAAAGCCCCAGATTAACAGGTTCCGGGTTCGATCCACGGCCACGTCCGATAATAAATTATTAAATAATGAATTCTAATTACGACAAACTTATTATGCCGAAATTGTCGACCATATTTACTCGTGTAAACCCTTTCAGATTTATCTGAAATGGTGCTTAATCTACATTGACTTACCAGCTATACTGGACGTCGGGTACGTACTCAAAAGTGTTCAATACAAAAGAGCATCAAAACGCATAAAGAGAACTAATTTTTGATCGATAGACTACGCGCACTTATACAAGGTGTAAGTGACAGCCTAGCAAATACTGATACGGTGAATTCAGACCATCTAATTTAAGAACTTTACTGAGCCACGCGACGCGAAAAAAAATCAGCTGTTTCACACATTTGATTAGAATAGGTACAGTTGTCTTGTTTCACCGTTTCAGTATTTTCTAGGCTGTCACTTACACCCTGTATAATGCCGTGCCGCGACGGGGTAAAAACTACGCAAGCAAAATAAGAAGAAATTCCGAATTTGCACTGTTTTTAAATGGTTTATACTGTATGTACTTAGGTTTAGACACTTTTTTCAATGCAAAATTTTACCAATCACTATGAAATTAAATCACTAAAACCACGACTATTTCAAACTTTCGTCCCAGTTTCTATTTCAATATCAAACAATAACCGTTAAAAGACAATTATCAAATAATAACGTAGGTAAGTTTACGAGGGTCTGAGACCCGAGGGCCGAGGTTGGGTTAGAATTATATCACGCCGTTGATTAATGGCGGCTTATACTCACTACACTACCGGCTTTTTGGTGAAGAAAAACATCGTGAGAAGACCTTCATGCTTAAAAGTAAGCATAAGCATGTGCTCACGACTATGTTCCCCGAGAGAGTAGACAGATATATTCTGAAACCTCAGAACATCCACGTTTCACTATCAAATAAAAAATTGATTTTTTTTTATTTATTTATTTTTGTCTCGGGCGCGACTTGAACCCGGGTTCAAGTCCCGCCCGAGACAAATTTTTCAATCTTTAATTTGATTCGAAATAGCACAACATGGCTGTAACATGTTTATAATCAATAACACGTTTCACTAGTACCGAAAATTTGTCCAGTGTGACGGGAAGTGAGCCCGTCACCACTTGTAATGGACAGTGGTACAATATGCCTCGAAATTGAAGCATGCCGGTTTCCTCACGATGTTTCCCTTCACCGAAAAACTCATTGGTACGAGTCGGCCGGGACGGGGATCGAAACATCGCCTCCTGCACGGCAGGCAAGGTTACTCGCCACTGGACCACCACGGCTATATACTATGCTTAGAAGTTGAGGTGTTTATATATAGGTATGTCCACAGTCAATTGAAAAAAAAAATACAGCCGAACCTAGAACCTCCGCCTTTCTTGAAGTCGGTTAATAGTGAAGACTCCCTTACTAGGAGTGACACTGGAGTTTCAGCACTACTATCATTATCATCAGTACGTCCCACTGCATGGCACAGGCCTACTGACAACCCTATGGGCGTCAGTCCACTGCGCGAGTTCAATGCGGATTGGTAGACTTTACATACGCTGAAAAATACGCACGATGAGCATTGCTATAGAAATTTGGATATTCTAAATATAAAAAATATTCAGAATATCTTGGACTACATCCACTGGGAATATAGTCACCAGCGTTTGCTAAAAAAAATAGTGCATAATAAAAACGATTTATGACTAGGAGATTAAAATGGCAAAAGTTTATTAACCCAATATGGTTCTGCATTACTTCCAATAAAATAGACTTATTTAAACTTAATTACCCTCATACATATTTAAAAGAAGCGACCGCGTACCGGAAAGCGCAGCGTGGATAGGTCAAGTTGGATTGAACCTGATGAAGGCGGTAGGAATCCGTTGGATGAGGGCAGCGCAGGACCGGTCGTTATGGCGATCCTTGGGGGAGTCCTATGTCCAGCAGAGGATGTTTATCAGCTGAGATGATGATGACATTAAAATATATAATTATACAATTGTGTAATTACTACAAGCGCAACGTAGCCTAAGAAAATTATTAATGGGTGATTTTAAACACGTTCCTAATTATTATGGGAGCAAACCTGACACCTTAAATAAATACACACCGAGGGCAGGAAAGTAAGAAAGGTCAACAAATATGACTGAGGCTTTCTTATTTAAAGCCCAAGGTTAGTATACTACTTTTCTCCTCGACGGAGGTGGAAAGAGACAAATACGTTTAGCGCAGCGGGACGAGAATAGACACTTTCCGTCCGGAGGGGAGAAAAAACAATAATCTGTCCCATACTAAACTGTAATGCTTTCTTGACTCAAATGTATGACACGCTGTTTTTTTTTTCGATTTCAGGTTTGCTCACATAGTAAAAGCTGTTCAGTTAGATGGTCTGAACAACCTCTGAAAACTTCGAAAGAGTTTAAAAACTACCTAGTATAATGCTTACAAAAGTAAAGTGTTAAAATGGAAACCAAAATGAAAACGCCTAATTAACAAAATGGCGGGCTCCAACTAAAACCACAACGTACGCACGCGGAAAAACGATTCAAAAGTCGAGTTAGCCAACTATGACGATCATCAAAAAGTAGGGGGAGAGACAAAGGGCAAAAAAGAACAAAAAGGGGTAGAAGTTGAGTGATATTTCAGCGGCAGGCGGTTGTGCCGGACGGGCGCGGGCCGCGAGCCGCGGGATACAAGCCGTGCGGGCCCAAGTTTATTTTAAACTTCGTCCGGAGCTTTGTATGGAGTAATGTCGGCGTGAAATGTGGATCGCCGACGAACTGTGCCCCTGAAAGTTTGCGGAAAAAATGGTCCGATTCTACTGTACGAGTGCGAACGACGGCTGCGGTATTTCGTGAATGAAGGCGGTGAATATGCAGTCGCTATACTAGATGTTTTTTTTTTTTAATTGTCTATATTTTCTTTTGTGGTTTAGACCATCAAACTGTTCCATACTAAACTGCAATGCCTACTTGACTCCAATGTATGAGACAGCAGTTTTTTTTCGGTATCAGGTTTGCTCCCACAGTAAACAGATTTAAAAAATCAACAAACATAATTTTGACTTTGACAAACATGATTTTGTCAAAATTGTATTTGCTTAAGCAGTCAATAGTGAGTTAATGCCTAGGTAAGTAGGTATCTAAAACTCTAGGTACTGTAATGTACATAATGTAGGTACACCACTAATTTTGAATAAAAAAAATTGAGGATGAGGATACACCGGCTGCTTTGGTTAATATACTAAAGTATTGGTATGGCAACCAAATCAACCAGGTGAAGTGGGCCGGCTCGCTCTCGAGCATGTACAGGTTGGAATGTGGAGTGAGGCAGGGTGGCTTATCCTCACCAATGAATGCACTGATGGAGGGGCTCAGTGGTGCCCATGTCGGATGCTCAATAGATGGCACTTTGGTAAATAACATTAGCTACGCCGATATTATATGGTGCTACTGAGCTCTTCCATCAGTGCTCTGAGAAAGCTGCTTGCTCTTTGTGTACAGTACGCTGCTGCCCATGGTCTCAGGTACAATGCTAAGAAAAGCGAGATCCTTGTTTTCAAGGCTGGTAATAAATGCCCGAAGGATATACCACCAATTTTCGTAAGCGGTACCCAACTAAACCGAGTAGCCAAATTTAAATACCTGGGACACTGGGTAACAGAACATGTCAGACGTCCTTGACATAGATAGGGAGCGCAGGGCTTTGGCAATTAGATGCAACATGCTGGCTCGCGGGTTTGCACGATGCATTAATGACGTAAAAGTTACACTGTTCAAGGCATACTGCCAATCGTTCTACACGTGCAGCCTGTGGGTCAAGTATACTCAGAAAGCATCGCAAGCCAAGGCTTCAGGATGCTGTTGGGGCTGCGTCGCTCGTGCAGTGCATCAGGTATGTTTGCTGAGGCACACACTGACGGTTTCCATTTCATCGTGCGGAAAAGAGTGGCCTCCCTGATGTGCCGCGTGCGGGGCAGCGCCAACAGTCTCCTGAATACTGTTGATAGGCTGGATAGTTCCTTTTTGAGGCACTAGGTCGACAGTCATGTTGTCAGTCAGAAAATAAACAAATAATAATCTCGTGATGTATTAACTATACATCACGAGATTACAATTTGTTTATTTTCTACCGGATTAACATAGTTTTTTTAGATTGTATTACTAACCCTATTATGGACTCCGGTCTGAAATAAATATTATTATATATTCCGATAATTTCCTAAGGAATATGGATCGAAAAACGAGTAAAATTTGTCCTTCCTTCAAACAAACAACCTTCCATACAAAAGTGCGATTCAGCCGAGTGATTTTCTATAAAAGGTTCAAAATACTTTATCGTTTTTCGACCCATGTTCCTTAAGGATAGTAATACAAAAGTAAAGGTGTATTATTCCCGTTTACGTAAAAAAATAAACAAAGAACCGAATTTCATTAATTCTCTTGTTGTTTCCGTTTTCATTTCCTAACCATTAAGTATTTGTTTTTCTTTCTTTTTACGACTTTATTTCGTCTCTCTATATCTGTTCCTATACGTTACCAACATAATTACACAAGTTGATAACGAATAAAATCAAAACTTGAAAAACATTTTCTCCAAACGAGGATACTTTATTGGAATCGCAAAAAGATATTCAATTTCCTTTCTGTTCAGTTTATCTTCGTCTACTTAGTCCTCATTTGTATTTGATGGACTAGGTACTTGTTTAGTAGAATTTAGTTAAATCTACTAGAAGTAGATTCATAACAACTTATTATTTTCCTAGTAATGTCTGCTAATATTCATAGTTGTAACAGATACTACTAGATTTTTTTCTCCATATAAGTACAGGGTGTTACAAAAGTAACAATAAACATTTAAAAACGTTTAACGTTAAACGTTTACGGGGGTTGTTTAGACCATCTTACTGAACAACTTTCACTATGGGACCAACATAGAAACAGCAAAAATAATCTGCTATCCCATATATTTAGATCGAGTAGATTTGTAGTTTAGTATGGAACATCAGATTTTTTTCGCGATTTCGATATTGGTCCCATTAAGTCCTATAGTGAAAGTTGTTCAGTTTGATAGTCTAACTAAACCACCCCCCTTAAATGTTTATTTGTGTTTTTGTAATACAGGCATACCTAAGTTTAAATGACAAACTTCCCCATCGACACGCAATCTAGATCCAAATAAAAACCAAAATAAAACATTTCCTGCAAGACATAGCGCGACAAAAATGACGTAATGTATAATTTTCCGGCGCACGAAGACGCTTGTTCGTTTATGTGCCGTGAAATAACTCCCCCCTTCCCCCTAACTGCCTGCCCCACCCCTCGGATTACTGTATCAAATAGGATAGTAAATATGGAAGGTGAGAAATAGTTATTGTAATAATTCATGAGACTGTTTAGTTTCATCAATAAGTATACAATGTGTTAGAATTTAAACCATCGAACTGAACAACTGTTTTATGGGACCAAAATGAAAATCGTAAAAAAAAAAATTCCGTGTTAAGTACCAATAGAAAATGTCAATACTTAATAGTTGTTCGACTAAATTGTATGAAGCAGCAAATTTTCCCCGAGATTTTAATGTTGGTCCAATAGTGAATGTTGTTCAGTTTTATGGTCTGAAGCATAAACACCCCTTAAGTGGCGTAAGGTATTTATTCATACATGGTGTAACATTAAAATTTTTGTCGAAACTTACTCTTTCATATAAGAAAACGATACAATCACACACCCTGCCCCCCACCAATTTAATCTCTCCCCCTCTCGGTGGCACGGGATGTGAATGACAATAAGCAGTGTATTCCTCTCTCACTCACACTCACACCTACATGTGCATAACCTCTTCTTGTCAGTGCCAGCCCGTTTTTATGAAATGTTCAGGCTTTTACAACTTGCATTTGCGATTTGTGTGCTAAGGTAAAGCAGGATGAAGATATACAATGCTTGTGACAACTCATCAATTTACGTTTTCGACCTCATTTTATCATATTTTTTGCACTAATCAGTTAACCATCAAGAGAGCCGCGCGTACTCATCAAATCATTCTATTTTTATATCATGTCAATAAGTTTTTTTTTAAATATATTTTTTTATCAGTTATCAAGTTTTATCATTTACTAGTGTTTTCCCGCGACTTCGTCCGCACAAATTATATAAGTACCAGATTTTAAGTCAGATCATAAGCTATCAAACAAAAAAAATTTCATCAAAATCGGTTCAGTAGTTTTTGCGTGATGTGCGAACAAACAAACAAACTAACAATTTTGTCAATAGATGGCGCTGCACGTTTTTAAATCGCGCAATCGAGTGTTATTTGATTTTATATGAAGTAAACTGCTACTTTTTTGTTGCTCATGATTTAACGGTTTTATAATAGTTAAGATCAATCACTTAGTTCCGGGGCTACCCCGTACAATGTTCTTTTTCTAACACATTACCAATCTATAAAGTAAGTACAATATTAAATCCATGAGCGTAACAGTAAATACAGATAATAATATCATGTTATCCAATTATTTGCTTTCCTCGAGCACATCGTTATTTATTTCGGAGGCTCCTTCGCTAATAACTGTAGGTAGTTATGATATTCACAAAATATTTGTTTCGTATAAAATTACTTTATCCCAGACAGTGCTTTGACCTTTTCGTTAAAGCAGATAAGTAAGTAAGTTGCCGACAAAGGGAGTTTATCAAATTTTTGTGTTCTTAATATTATATCAAAGGTTGATGTCGTCTCGTATCAGAAACATAAGCAGGCCTCCGTTAATCGGCCGTAGGTACCAAGATAAACCTACTCTTTGTCGCATCGTAATCGATGCGCTGGCTTGATTTCTGCCACTCGCTCTCGGCGGCACCGTCGCATACGTCTCGCGCTGTACGAAGTAATAACAACGCAGAGTCAAGCTGCATTAGATCCATTTTTGCACATACCGTCTGGAAATTGCCGTGGTGGTCCAGTGGCAAGTAACCTTGCCTGCCGTGCAGGAGGCGATGGTTCGATCCCCGTCCAAGCCGACTCGTACCAATGAGTTTTTCGGAATTTACGTACGATTTGTTACACCACTGGCTTTTCGGTGAACGAAAACATCGTAAAAAACCTGCATGATTCAATTTCGAGGCGTGTATTGTACTCACTGTCCATTATGTGACGGCCCGACAGCACAGTCTGTAGTGAACCTGCCTGCTGTGCCGGGGGTCGCGGGTTCGAATCCCGTAAGGGACAAATATTTGTATGACGAATATGAATATTTGTACCCGAGTCATGGATGTTTGTATCTATATAATATGTATTCTATATCGTTGTCTAGTTATCATAATACAAGTCCAGGCTAGATTCTGGAACTTTAAATGTGACTAGATAATTTGTGTGACACTGTCCAAGATAAAAAAATAATAAAATAAAAGTGGCGACGGGCTCACCCCCCATCCCACTGGACCGAGTTTCGGTACTACTGGTGAAACGTGGATGTTCTGAGGTTTCAGAATATCTCCGACTACCCCCTCGGGAATATAGTCGTGAGCATATGCTATATGCCGTCTGGAAATTAAAGCGGATTTATAGTTTTCTATAGTGATGTATCTGATAAGTTAGTAACTAGTAATCTGTGACTAAAGGCACTTGCAGAAAAGAGACTGGATTAAAGAATACAGCGTAGCTCTTAAATAAGATTATGATGATATTAAGAATATACAGGGTCCAACTTAATATTCTGACACTTTTTAAGGGGATGATCAGACCTTCAAACTGAACAACTTTTTCTATGGCACCAAAATCGAAATCGCGAAATTAAAATCAGCTGTTCCATACATTTGGCTAGAATAGGTTTGCAGATTTTCATAGAACAGCTGATTATTTTTTCGTGATTTCGATGTTGGTGCCATAGATCTCTACAGACTTTAAGGTCTTCAAGCTCCGAGTCCCTGTCGCTCACCTGAAGACGTTCCTGCTCCCCGAAGTGTGGCCTACCGGAGTCGTGTTTAGACGCTTTAGGGAAGCGAGGACAATAAACCCTAGGGAGTGTTAGTGTTAAAATAATTTTAGTAATATTTTGTATGTATTTTAGGTTAAGGTATTAATAATATGGGTCTGTTATGATGTAAATAGTACTGTTACCTGATTTAAATCTTATCTTATATCTTTCTTAATCTTAATATAACTATTATAAAACTGTAAAATCATGAGGAACAAAAAAGAATCGGTTTACTTCATATAAAAACAATTACCACTCGATATCGCGATTTAAATGACGTGCAGCGCCATCTATTGACAAAATTGTTAGTTTGTTTGTTTGTTCGCACATCACGCAAGACTGAACCGATTTTGATGAAACTTTTTTTGTTTGATAGCTTATGATCTGACTTAAAATCTGGTATATAATTTGTGCGGACGAAGTCGCGGGAAAACACTAGTAAAAAATACAAATTGAGAAAGTTGTCCAGTTTGATGATCTGATCATCCCCTTGAAAGAGCGATGATAGCTCATACGGAAAAGAGCTTGCACCTCAAACATGAGGCGGCGGTTTGATTCCTTGCCTGTACCACTAAGTTCCTCGGAAATTATGTACGGTTGTATTTACCATTTACTAGCTCGGCGGTGAAGGAAAACATCGTGAGGAAACCTGCATTCACGAGCATGAAAAGAATATACCACAAGTTCGGAGGTATGCTTAAAATATGGATGAGTTTGGGGCGAACACAAAGGACCAACGATGGTCCAAGTGTTACATTAACGACCGACATTGAATGACCAATATGTCTGGTCTTGACAATGTTACATTAAGTAATTCAATATTTGTACTTTGTATATTTTGTTTTGTTTAAAAGAAGTGTGTTGTAGAGTTTCTGGCCGCATCTTCTCTACAACGGAACACCTTCCGAAGTGGTAGTAGAATCAAAAATGACGTCAGAAAGTTATCTATGTGATATTATTTTGAATAAAAAATTTTGAGTTTCGAGTTTTTACCCTTGCTTGCAATAGCCCAACATAAATAATAAAATAAATTATAAATAAAATCCCCTTGAAAAAGTGTCAGCATATTAAGAAGGACCCTATTTAATTAATCGTATTGGGCACGCGTTGTGGACTTACGCCCATAAACCTTAAAGGTAGGCCCTGTGACGAAACTGTCCCTTGTTTCACTACAGAATCCTAAAAACATTTTAGAATCTCAAACTATAGGTAGTTATATCTAATAACATAACCTTCTGAAAACTGAATTTTAATTGCAGATAGAATATTTACCAGAAAGCTAAAATAGTAATTAATTTATAACGTTATACGAAATGATGTATTCACTAAAATAGTACAGTAATTATTTAGTGGTGAGACAGCACCCAGTAGGGTAAGGGACCGGTCGTAGCCGGTCAAGGGCGAGCGGATTGCTAAACTAATTATTATCAATTCGAGACCCGGCGCCTAACGGATTAGCTACCCTAAATTAATTTATGGCTATTTACAAATACGCTGAGGATATGCAAAATAAATCCCTGAAATTTATACCTGGATTTTATACCCGTTTATTTTAGGGGTTTGGCTTTTGAATTGCGGAAGTTTGATTAGGGAATGTTTGTTTTAAAATTAAAATAAACTCATCATCAACACCCTATACGGTGTGTAAACTTAAGGGTATGTTACTGTTGGCGCGCTCCATAAAAACGAAGTCTGATTATATTTTCAATACTGACCAATTATAGTCAATGAAAATTTTGCAGAAACAATCTAGAAACAAATCTCTACGCTTGTATGTCTAAAATCTGACAACATACAGGCATAGAGATTAATTTCTAGATTCTTTCTGCAAAATTTTGTCAGTATTTGGTCAGTATTGAAAATATAATCAGACTTCGTTTTTATGGAGCGCGCCAACGGTAATAATATACTTAAAAGCGTTCCGTACTTTAAATTGATCAAATTGAACATCGAAGGTGAAGGAATACATCGTGAGGAAACCTGCATGCTTAAATTTCGAGGCATGTATTGTACCCACTGTCCATTATAAGTGGCGACGGGCTCCCCCTCGACATACAGCTGGTCTAGCATGCCACCCACGACAAAGCATTTCAACGAGAAAAACGTCATGCGCGCTCTTTTTGGCATACGTAAAATAATAAGGATGGCGGCACATCTCGATTTTTATCGTTTTCTCGGGGGTGGCATGCGAGGCCTACTGGATAGACTTACGGTACTACTGGTGAAACGTGGATATTCTGAGGTTTCAAAATATCTCTGACTACCCCCTCGGGGAATATAGTCGTGAGCATATGCTATGTAAATTGAATATCTTTCAAATACAAATACAAATATATTTACCACAAATACAAATATATAGACCAACATTGAAATAGCGAAAAAAAAAATGTTTTTTCCATGAATGAAATTTTACAGGGTTCATGTGCGCTCTATTTTTTTTATATGTGTCCACCTTATGTAACCACATGAAGCAATACACTATTATGACTATGACTATGACGTTTTCTATGGAACTGTTTTGTTTTTCACGATATTAAAATTTAATGATGTTAAGTTTGATGGTCTGAGTCACCCCTTAAAGCTTAGGCCTGTCAAACTCAAAGTCATTGGTGCCCAATGCATAATGATAGTAGAATTAGTGGGCCGCAAAGAACATAAAGAAATAAAACTCATTGCATCGATCATAGAACATGACTGTAATCGTTTATTTTAATAGTAAAATAAAACAAAAAACAGAGCAGAGTGAGCGAGCTCGACATTTTTCACACCATGACCACCATTTTGACCACGCACCGTACATAATATGCCTACTTCTAAAAGTCAGCATTCTCGCGGGCAGCGACAGGAAGCTATTTTTAAAATTGGATCGGGCCACAAGAAAATGCAGTGCGGGCCACATGTTTGACATACCAGCCCTAAAGTATTATGTAACATTGGCACCCTTTGGTTAGGGAACACATAAAGAATTACGTTCAACTAAAAAGTTTAAACTATTACAAAGTAAAGGTATATTGGTTACAGGTGCAGTTGTAGTGTGCAGGTTATTAAATAAATGTGAGGTTGTTAACACGCGTTTTTAACTACTTCATTACAGTCATTATTTAAAATGAAGTAATTGTAAACAAAAGCAGTTTCATTTTAATTTTCAACATTTAATTTTAATAACGTTTTTTAATTGTTGAAACAAGCTAGTACACTCAAAGAAATCTTTAACTAAATGTTTGTTAAATGTAACTGAACTTTAGTGAGTACCGAACTGTTTTGTAAAACATAATCAAACATTTGGTTAAAAATAGCCAATTGTTTAGCTGTTTTAACCAAATGTTTGATTATGTTTTACAAAACAGTTCGGTAGTCACTAAAGTTTGGTTGTATTTAACAAAACATTTTTTTCAGTGTACCGAAATCTAGTAAAACGAGCAATATAATCGCGACTTTAATAACAGGAACAATAGTTTATGTTGCCAATATATAAAGCAAGCGTACCAATGCAACCGTTAGATACACCCGCGCCATCTTAAATAACACCGCGATGTCTACCAAACAGCACTGCAAGGAATTAGGTACTACACGATTATGTTGTTCCTTAATTGTATTTTACTGATAAATGAGAAATTATCCATTAATTAAATAACTTATTAGACAATACAAGGTTTAAGAAAAAGTATCTTTAACCTTTAAACCACATACTCTACCCATCAAACTGAACAACTTATACTATGGCAGCAAAACAGTAGGAACAAAAAAATATGCTGTTCATCCGGTTTTTTTTTGCACTGACAGTTTTGCTCCCATAGTAAAAGTTGTTCAGTTTGATGGGTAGAGTCTGTGGTTTAAAGTTTAATGATACTTTTCCATACACTCTATGTAGACTTTGAAACAGAAAATAGAAATAAAGTGATAAATTAACCTATATTGACTAAAGTAGAGAAAACTTCTAAAAAAAACGGGAAGAAATAAGATTTATTTTTAGCCGGTACAACAAGTGAAACATTATTACAATCACATATCATGAATAACACTATGTCACGATCGACATTCGTATAAAATCTGAAATACGTAAGTTAGGCCCAATTTACACAAAAATTGCTGCGGCAGGCAGTGCAGCAGCGGTTGTCAGCAGCCGGCAGCAGCTGACAATTTAACAAAATGTATGGCAGTTGGTGTGCTGCGCCGCGGGCGATCTCGGACTGCCTCGGTCTGACTCGAGCGACCGGTTTATGCTAAAATATTTCGGGACCCTCAAACGATCGTATCTATGCAACGTAGATAACGTTATAAAATGCTGAAACTGAAATCAGACCGACATCATCCTTTACTCGGCCGTAGTTAAAAGATAAGTATTTACCCTTTGAAGCATCGTAAACAATGCGCTTGCTTGATTTCTGCCACTCGCTCCGGACGGCAACATCGCATACGTAACGCTGTGGCATGCTTAACTAGGTTCATTTTTGCGCGTACCGTCAGGTAGCTATGCTATAGCATTATGCTTACGATTATATTCTCTGAGGGGGTAGTCAGAGATATAATGAAACCTCAGGACGTCCACTTTTCACTAGAACCGAAACTTTGTCCAGTGTGACGGGGAGTGAGGTGGTGACGGCCACCGTCTGGTAGTAAAGCGTGAGAATTTATCGTTTTCTAAGGAAGTGATGAATTTGTTACGAAGTTACTGTAATCTGTGCTGAAAACTATTAAACTGTGCTGCCGGTCGCTGGCGTGTGAATTGCGCCTTACTTACTGTTTACCCAACAAACGCACTTATGTCCAGATCGTTACGTAAGTGGCAACTGAGTGACCCAAAACTTTCGATCGAGTCCCCTTTATCAATATCATCTATAGAGGAATGTCGGCCGAATGAAAGAATCTGTTCTATTCACAAAAAAGGTCACCGAATGGGAAACGAAATTTTCGCAAAGCCAACCTTTTCTTTTGTCTGATGTTTATCTTCGAGGCCTTAAAGGGACTCGGCCTTTACCGAGGCGATTGGTTTTGGGTATTTCAATCTATCGCTTCGATAAAACATAGTTACATTACCGTTTTAGTATCAACCTTGTGGTTTATTTACGTGTAAAGTTATCGATGTATGTGAAATGTTTTGTCGGTTGATGGAGGCTTGAATTTTCGTTGAAAGTAAAGAACGCAGCTTTAAGAGAACTCCGAAATAAGACGAATTTATTGACAAAAAAAATTGTCTTTAATTCACAATCTTTGTACAAATAAATACACACTTAACGTCGATGTTTAAGTGAATTACTTAAATGCTACGTTTAGGTTATTTTTGTAGCCTCTCAAAGTGAAATTCTTTGAGTGGAGATTATTTGGTCCACTGGTTTGGCTTTTAGGTCAATATTTAAGTGTTTTATTGTTTATTTATATAATATACCTAGGTATATTTCTATTTCTATTTTTCTCGTACTTCCTCTTGTTTTGGAAGCTAAGAACCACTTTGGGTCGCTAAGGAAACAGTTAGTGTTGTTCTGGTTTAGAATGGACCCTCCCATTTCTTTAAGAGACGCGGGTGTTGGATAAGATAACTAAGGATATGGCGAGTTCTTGTGGGAAAAAGGCTAGCCACCTATCACCACTTCAGACATCCGACTGCATTCGTGCAATATACAAAATGGTAAAAGGGCATCACAAGATTGTCGGTAGTTGTACAAAGATTTTGACTACCCTATTAGGAATAATTATTGTGTGGTTATGTAATGATTATAATATGAATAACCAAAATGACTGGTCATTATTACACTTCGACTTTATACTTCGACAATAAAATTGAACATTCTTTTTCCTAGCTTGTCATTAATTTATTGTAGACATTAGTCGCCTAAACCGTCTTGACAATATGTGACGCTTTGTAATTTAATATTAAGACGTAATAGTAGGTGGAAATACCTCGGAGGCATCTTTTATTTTTCATTTTACGACTAGATTTATACCATTTTCCGAAAATAAAGTCATACCTCAATATTTTTGGGTAGTTTATCTAGTGCAATCATAAACTGAATACACGATTGGAATTACTTCACTCGATAGAAAATCGTCACAAAGATGACGTATTTCATGCATTTTTAAACATTTTTCTCGATTTAGAAGAACTTAAAATAGTTTCCGATTTTTTAATTTTTACTCACATATTCACCATTAGTTAAACTAGTGAAATCATATAAAAATCTAGAAAAAGTACTCTGGTTAGTTCTTTTTAATCGAAAATACGGCTTACGCACACACTTTTCGGAGCGCTGGGAAATCGCGTTTCTCATAGAAAATATTCGTCAGGACCTATGGCCCCTTAAGAATTTGTTATTGTACTTTGTGACGTTTTGTTTCATAGATGTATGTTGTAGAGTTCCGACACGGTTGTGTACATAAACAATTTTAGGTTTGAGTCTGTAAAAGAATACTACCCAAAGACTTACCGTTACCTTCTTGTCCCAAAAGTCTTGTAGGTCTCAGCTTTCCGGGTGCAGCTATTAATTAATGGATGACACGGCTATCCCTCGGGACAAGAGGTGTGTGGGGGGGACCTACTGTCAACCTGACGTGGGTTGCGGCCTGGTTCTGTACAAATTTAATGATCTAGTAGTGTTGGATCTGTTGTGTAAACTTACGTAAATTAAATCAAATATTTCAATTCGAAGAAAGAAAATTAATCAATCAATCAATCATCATCATCTTTCTGCCCTTATACCATAACTTGTGGTCTGCAATACCTATGTCTTCCTCCATTGATCTATTTTAGGCGTCATTCTGTCGTCCTGACTTCATGTATCCATCCTCTTGTGATATGACACTCATCTCTCCGCGTCCCATGCCCATACCACAATAATACCGCGAAGTTTTTCAGTATCTGGCACCTTCGATCAAAATAAAATGAATGGATAGGCCTTAAGCGAACATTTCAAACCAGAAAAATGAGGCAAAACAAATGAAATTTTTACTTGTCACTTGTATGAAAGTGCCCTAGATTTGACAGATAATGGCGCTAGTTTGTATGTACCAAGTGCACCAGTAGTTTGCTTCAACTTACCGCGCTTTAGGCCTATCCATTCATTTTATTTTGATCGAAGTCTGGCACTACTTTCGAACACAAAGCAATTGTCATTTTGTAGCGGTCCCTGGCGCATAAATCAAACTTTAAAGTTAAAATAGCATTAATCATGAGATGATTTTTTTGAAATTTATGTACGATTTGTAACATCTCTGGCTTTTCGATTAAGGAAAACATCGTGGAGAAACTTGCATGCTTCAATTTCGAGACATGTATTGTACCCGCTGTCCCTTACAAGTGGCAACGGGCTCACTCCCCGTCTCACACTGGACAGAGTTTCGGTACTACCTAGTGAAACGTGGATGTGATGTGGAGTTATCAGAATATCTGAATCTCTTGGGGAATATAGTAGTGAGAATTATGCTGTGCTATGCTAAAGGATCGCGAATTATTTTTTATTTCCTAATTAATGTTTGTTTTTTGTTGCGTTGAGGATTTCTAAAATGTTAGAAGTTAGTTCTTGTGACTCTCCCACCGCGTCGGAAGGTGTTACGTTGTATAGAAAATACAACCAGAAACTATATGTTTTAAAACAAAAACGTTATTTCTAAATACCCTGCCCCAAGACTAGGTTTATAAAAAAGTTTTTCCGTTAAAAAAATCTAAAAATTTACCCTATCACGTAGACAACAAGGTTTATTGTCACAAGATCGTGTAGACCGAACATCTTTTAATTAAGTCCTAATATAATTTAAAAATATCCTCGAAGCTACGTAATGAACTTGTTAATAAACAAAGTGAAGACACAGAGCACGGAATACTGAGACTATCCACTTTGTTACGAATATAATGTATGATACTTATGCTGATATCTGAGATATGGTGCAAATATTTTCATTGATTGCAATAACAATAACACAATTTCTTAAAAATTATGGTTGTTTGTAAATAAATTAAAGAAAACATTATCTGAAACTCAAATATTTACATTCCTTTTTCCACACCGATCTTTGTCAGTTTGAGCCTAATCGTTTGACAATTACTCATGTTATGGTGGAAAGAACGATAGTCGATGACCCAGTTGGTGTGATGGACTGCCAAACCAGGGTCCTAGGTTCGAATCCCGGTTCGGTCATGGATGTTATATTGTGTGTGCCGTTGTTGTATGGTGCCCATAACGAAAAGCCTGAGGCTTACTTGGGATCATTACAATGTATGTGCCTGTGAGCGTTATTTATTTATTTATAGTCGTATCGAGGCTGTCTTCCCGGGGTGCGCCAGATGAAACCTGGTCCCAAAACTCGGGGCAGCTCATTCCTTGCACCCCGATAAAGAACAAGAAAAAACCCAATACCTATTAGGTACGCTTTATGTATCACTCGACGATATAGTTTCTTGGCTACTGCCAAGACGAAATCTTGCCGTTTTTTGCAAAGGCCTATCCAAACTTATCGTATTTTCTTTTTTTACACAGGTTTCCTCACGATGGTTATCTTAGCTAAGCAAGTGATAGTAAAAATACAACCGTACATTAAATTCCATAGATAGAACTTAGTGGAAAAGGTCAGGAATCGAACCATAGTCCCCATTTGTGTTCGGTGTCGCACGCTCTCTTCCGGCTTTAAAGTTTGAAATGTTTCATTATTTTCATCAACCTTTATACATTCCACTGCATTAGCAGGGCATAAATCTACCCTCAGGGAGGGTATATGGGCGTCAGTCCACTGTTGGGCTACATAGCGTATGCAGAGGGAACATCACGATGATGTTTTCCTTCATCTTTTGAGGACAGTCGGTATTACGTGTACTTAAGTTGAAATGTGATGTAATGTTTTTTCGTTGCTCTGTGTGTTAACTGTGTGAAACTGGAGCGCTGATCCCGAACTTGTTTTAACCCTTTGTTGGCAAGTCCCTACAAACCCTACCATATTACCTAAATAAACCGAATTAGAAGAATTGCCTTAACTTGCTCCTCTCTTGTGCGTAGAGAATACTGATTTATTCATTAGGTGTCTTTTGTCTAAACATACCTTTAATGTGTGAGTGTGGTATCCGACTTTGGTGAATTTTATCTCACCAGGCAGTGCCTTCACCGTGTGACCTATAAGTGTTCCATACAAAACTTCAAACCTACTTGAGCCAAATGTATGGGACAGCAGATTTTTTTTTTACTCAGGTACAAACATTCGGATTAGTCATACAAATATATGCCCCTTACGGGATTCGAACCCGCGACCCTAGGCACAGCAGGCAGGTTCACTACCGACTGAGCTGTCGAGCCATCAAAATACTTTGTGGTGATTTACAGGTAAAGGTGCCCGCTACTAAAATAAAATCGGCTATTTCACTTTGAGGCTAGTAGGAATTAGATATACTGATAGTGAAGTGTATTAGAAAGAACCGATAAGAACACAATATCGGCCTTCGTCCCATCTTCGTCCTCGGCCTCGGCCTCGGCCTGGTGATTGATCGACGGTCGCAAACAACGGTTCAAAGCAAATTGTGCGTTTTAATGCGCTCGGTCACTTTGTACGGGGTTGCCTGTTGAATCGAAAATAACTTTATTTGCTCCACATTTTTAACCGACTTTATATTATGTGTTATACTTTATATACTGTTATATTGTGTTACTTCATTATCAGCAACAAGGTGTTACAAAAATACAAATAAATATTTATTGGGGTGGTTTAGACCATCAAACTGAACAACTTTCACTATGGGACCAACACCGAAATAGCGAAAAAAAAATTGATGTTCCATACTATACTACAAATCCATCCATCCATTTCGATGTTGGTCCAATAGTGAAAGTTGTTTAGTTTGATGGTCTAAACAAACCCCTTAATAGGTTTTAATGTTTTTTTTTACTTTTGTAACACCCTGTATACGTCCCACTGCAAGCATCAGAGTAGGCCACCCTGAATGAGCATCGAATCCGCACGGACGACATGCCACGTCTTAGGTGCGATCGCACGCCGCAGGCGATCGCGTTCCGTCTATCTTATATGCTCTCGCAAATGACGTTCCTGAGTGACAGAAAAGGATGGAGCGACGGAAAAGGGCGATCGCGTGCGGCCATGTGTAGTTCAACCCTAAGACGTGGCATGTCGTCCGTGCGGATTCGAGGCTCATTCAGGGTGGTTCTTAGTGCGTTTTTCTAACTTACGTAACACAGACTTGACGATTACTCTCAAACGGTGACAGAAAAAATCGTGTAGAAACCTTTTTACGCTGAATAAGAAATTCTGATGCCTATATGAAGTCTTCGTAGGTACGCTAGGGCGTCAGTCTACCACAAGTGCACAATGCTAATTGGTAGACTTCACATACGCGTCAGAATTTCTATTCTAACGTATGCAGGTTTCCTCACGATGTTAAGCCCACCACACTTTCCCACCGCTGTAACTGCTGTAAGCTAGGATCAGCAGCGGCGACCATTCACAACTCTAGACAATGAAGTCCAGCGAGCCCGGGGGATGATTCTAATCTGTCTTGGAACCCGCAATGGATTAATCAAAGAAGATAGGAGGAAGAAGGATTTCTTCCATTGCAAACGGGAGACAGCAATAAGAAAAAACAGAGCCGATTCCAGAGATCCGTGTTTGTGTTTACTTGAGTTAAGTTAAAGACCTCCTCTTACGAATAAAGGTGAGAGGGAGTGGGCCATACTCTACCACGCAGGCCCAGTGCGGATTGGTGGAGGCAAGTTAGTGGTCAACTTGCTGTCAGAGAATTTTCAAGCCGCCAATAGGCCTCTGACCTGACTTAACGAATAGTTACATCACCATCTGACGTAAATATCCGGGACCAACAGCTTAACGTGCTTTCCGAAGCACGGAGACACTCGAGATGGAATACCACTAAACGGTCACCCATCCAAAGACTGACCGGACCTGACGTTGCTTAACTTCGGTGATCGTTTCCGATACCGAAGCTTCACTACGCCAAAGAGCGCGTGTGTTACTTAAGCAAATAAATTGTTTATCTATTCTTCTAGGTGCAGTTTCAAGAGTAGGACTCTTTGAAGAAAGTTTTCATGGCACTTAATTTGCCACTTTATTTCCCCGACCCTAGTCACACTGGTTTTGTTCACTTATTGTGCTCGCGCCTGTATACGATATGCCTGAATCGATCGTCTTTATAAAGACGTCCTCTATTATGGACCGACGCTCCATTAACTAGTATATTGTGTACCATACGACGTGATTTTCAGTTTTTTTTTGCCTGGTTTTGTTATTATACCGCAAGATTTTTTTACCGTTCCGAAACTTTCAGGGGTGGTTCAGACCATCAAACTGAACAACTTTTGTTATGAGACTAAACCTGAAATTGCAAAAAAAAATCGGTTGTCTAATACATTTGAGTCTAGTGGGCATAAGCATAAGCATAATGCTCACAACTATATTCCCCGAGGGGGCAGTCAGAGATATTCTGAAACCTCATAACATCCACGTTTCACCAGTAGTACCGAAACTCTGTCCAGTGTGACGGGGGGTGAGCCATCGCTACTTATAATGGAAAGTGGGTACAATACATGCCTCGAAATTGAAGCAGCTTGTTTCCTCACGATGTTTTCCTTCACCGAATAGGCAGTGGTCTCATCAACAAATCGTACATAAATTCCGAAAAACTCATTGGTACGAGTCGGCCTGTAAAATAAAAGCAATATTTAATAAAAACCGGTCAAGAGTGAGACGGGCTACTCGCGCACCGAGGGCGAGGGTTCCGTACCTCACAACCACACAATATATTAACTTACAAAAAAGTTTGGTTCTGGGCCCTTTAGTGTGAGACCGACTCACACTTGGCCAGTTTTTTATTTTTTGTTGTTTTACTGTAAAGTTTGCTCTATAAACACACCAGGTTTGCCGCTTGTATGTATAACAGTTTTTCCGATAGAGCGAGAAGAAGAAACTAATTTCTTTTATAAAGATCCTCATAATTTACTTTTACCGTTTGATACTTTTATTATTTGTCAGCAAATCCGCCACAATAACTCACATTATGTGAAAATTGCAATTGAACAAATATGTAGGGCCCACAGACGGACGGACGGACAGACCGACGGACGGACGGACAGATAATGTAGGCTTATAAATAGAGTCCCGGTTTTACCCTTTTGGTACGGAACCCTAAAAATCATCTATTAACTGGACCAACTTACTACAGGAGACTACAAGCAATTCTGACCCCAGTCCATCTAAACAAAACTGACCCATAATCAGAAGAACTAAAGTCCATAATCGTTTGTCACAAGTTCATAGCGAACAATTAAACCCTCAACTGTCATCACTATTCATAGCACTCCTAAACCCAACAATTAATCCAAGGAACTTCAACAAAAAATCCAACCGAATACAATAGGCCGTGTTCTTCCTTCACACACAAATGGCGAGGCGCCTAGTTCCATTATTCGCATAAATTGGTAGAGAATCATCTTTGTGAGGGCCTTTGTTCGAACGTTGAGAACTCCACGATTGTCGGTCTTCATTTAGTTAATTATGGACCCTATTGTAAGGGTCGAGCGTGACCTTTGGGTCCTTTAGATAACCGTCGAACTAATGTCTGCAGGTTGTGTTGTGTGTTCTACCACAGATTACTATGATTATTATGGTTACTCCGTAATAGATACATCACATCATAAGAAAAGGATAAATTTTCACGCTTTCATTACCCTAAACATAGTCACGTTGCAGGGTTTGCCTCGAGCACTTGTCTCTCGCGTGGTGTTCGCGCGGTTCGCGTCTCAGCCTGCCACGAGGCTCCAAAATCCTTCTCAGTTGTTCCAACTCAAAAACAATCCTCGAGATTGAATAGACACTCCCTCAAATAACTTGACACTTGCGAAATCTAACAAGGAAACGCCATTAAATAAAAATAGAATAAAATAGAATATACAATATGTATGGGGTTTATCTTAATTGCTGACAGAACATGCATACACATCACAAAAAAATAAATTGCCTACATATACAGATACATCGGCCAGTGGCCAGGACAAATTGTATATTAATTAGTATGTGGAATATGGAGATTACTACAGGCACGTCGAACTCAAAGTCAGTGGTGGGCCAAATGCATATTGATAGCAGAATCAGTGGACCGCAAATAACTTTTTTAGAGAAATTTTATGGTAGGGCATGGAAATATTAAGGTGGGTCGGAAGGAAAAGGCTAAAGTTATTGATTATAAACATGTTACAGCCATGTTGTGCTATTTCGAATCAAAGCGAAACGAGCTAGCTTTTAGAGCGTGGGTTCAAGTCCCGCCCGAGACAAATTTTTCAATCTTTAATTTGAAGGCTAAAGTTATTGGCACTTTCAAACTAATTTGAGGAAATCTTATTTCTGTAGAAGGTTAAGTAAGAATTTACCTATTGATTTCTTTTTCACGACCCTTGTCTCACCTCTGCATACCATGGAAAAAATATGAGCGTTGCCAAGCGAGCTCCAAAAATGTTCACATCGTGATTCAAAACAGTGCAATTACATTCATATGAGTTAGGTAGGAAAAGTCACGCTTTCGCCATTATAAATATCATTTAATTGGCACTGTCAAATTTTAAATTCTATTGTTTTATTGAAATTAAGTACAAGATTATTAAATCAAAACTTAACCAAAATCTTTGACTCAGTCTTAACTTTAGACCACACTGCACGCTGAAAAAATCATACTATACCGCATAGCAACTTTAAAAAATGTTTTTTCTGTAATTAGGAGCAACTCAATGTCGGCATTTACTTTCAGGATCAAATTCTAATAAATTGTTTATCAAAATATTCAGGGATTTGAAGGATTTATTTTTGTTAACTAAACATCAAAGGGCTTATCCAATTTTTAATTTGGACGTCCAAGTTCGTCGGATAAAAGGTTTTTGTTTACCTACATTAAAAAAACAAAGCATAAAACAAAGTAAACATTAAATACAGGATCAACAAAGCAAAATCTTCCCAAGTCACGTAATTAATTCGTTTGTAAGGTCACCACTTGCTGAAAATTTTCAATGAAAAATGTGGATAGTGTATTGTAAGTTTTCCGTGACCATCTTTTAGATCTCGGCTATCTAAGAAATAAAAGTGTTAAGACTTGCCTTAATTATGGTAGAAATAAATAAATAAAAGTGATAAATAATAAGTTATAATTTTTATTTACAGAATCATAAATTCATTATGTTCTCAAATTGAGAGCATTTGTAGCGCGTTGCGGAGAAGTATAGACTCTCAATCATGAAGGGCAGGGTTCGAATCCGCACGGACGACATGCCACGTGTCAATGTGTGTTTCTAACTAACGTAACACCGACCTTCAATGCATGCTTCTGCATGCTTCAATTTGTACCTACTTTCCATTATAAGTGACGCCGGGCTCACCCCCCGTCACACTGGACATAGTTTCGGTACTACTGGTGAAACGTGGAGTGTTCTGAAGTTTCAGAATATCTCTGACTACCCCCTCGGGGAATATTATCGTGAGCATATATGCGTTACACAGACATAACGTAATACCGACTGCTCAGTGTAGGAAATCATCGTGAAAAGTTCTGATGCGTATGTGAAGTCTACCAATCCGCATTGGGCACGAGTGGTGGACTAACATCCATACACCTTCTTTGAGGGTACGTCTATGCCCTGCAGTGGGACGTTTATAGGCTGATGATGATGATGATTATGAGCTAGATGGGATAGACTCTGTCTTGGAACTAAATCCAATCAAAGAATAGAGCCGTAGATATGAATGTGGTAGATGTGCATGTATGTAACTAATACAAATCTGAACTTTTACAATTGCAAAATCAACCAAAAACAATAGTAAACACCCAGGACAGGAAAGTAAGAAAGACCTCAGATCTCAACAGCCGAGGTCAACAAACATGTGATCTGAGGCTTTCTTATTTTAGTATACAATTTTTCTCCTCGACGGAGGTGAAAAGCGACAACTTCGTTTAGCGCAGCGGGACGACAATTGACGCTTTCCGTCCGGAGAGGAGAAAAATAAATTTCCATCCGAGTCATGTTTATATTCATTAAGCTATTTCCCAATCCATTCAACAAATTCCAACACTCAGCAACACAAGCTCGTACTCTAATGCAATCCAAACAAAACAATACTCCAAACACGTACGGAACCATTTCCTACTCCAAACCTAAACAACTACAACGAACGGATTACTCAAATCCTTACCTAATCACAATATTAATCCTTGAAACTAGCGCGTAAATACTTAAATTACAACAGACTTATGAATATGCATGTTCGAGAATCGTCATGTAAGTTGGAGCGAGTTTGTCGTGAGTTTGAAGAGAGTTAAATCTCTTTTGGAATATAATTTGCGGCATGTGCTGCTAATGAAATAATTCTGTCTTTAAGTACTATTACAAGATCCTGTTACAAGTTTTCAACACACATATGTTTAAGTAATCCTACTTATACAGGGTGTAACGAAACATCCTAGTAATACTTAAGACTTATTACCATCGAAATAAACAACTTTCGATATGGAGCCAACTTCAAAATCGCGAAAAAGAAATCAGCTCCCATACATTTTAGTTGAGTTGGTATCCAGCAGTTTTGTATGGGAAAGCCGTATTTTTTTCGCGATTTTAATTTGGCTCCATAGTGAAAGTTGTTCAGAGTCATGGGCTGAAGCACCCCGTAAAGTATTACTAAGGTGTTTTGTAACACCTTGTATTAAAGTGTGATAAGTTTGTGACGGTGTTTACACAGGGTGCAAGGAAAAGTGTCATTAACCTTTAAACCACATACTCTACCCATCAAACTGAACAACTTTTACTATGGGAGCAAACAGATGAAGCAAAAAAAAATCTGCTGTCCCATACTAAACTCCAACCTACTCGAGTCAAATTTATGCAACAACTGTTTTTTTTTTTTCACTCCGATCGGTTTGCTCCTATAGTGAATGTTGTACAGTTTGATGAGTAGAGTATGTGGTTTAAAGGTTAATGATACTTTTCCCTACACCCTCTATATTTGTGACTCAACAACACATAAACAGCTGAACTAATTTAGGTCACGTTTAGCACACCCATAACATAATGTTCTGAATTAATCTTTTGATCGAAGCGTCGGTGGCGCGTTGTGGAGAGTTGTGGTTCAAATCCGCACGGACGGCAAGCCATGCACCAATTTGTTTTCTAATTTATGTACATACCCAATTTTCTAAAACGGTGAAGGAAAACATCATAAAAAAGCTGCATAAGCTAAATCATAAATTTTGATGCGTATGTGTAATCCACCAATCCACACTGGGCAGCCGTGGTGCTCCATTATATAACATAAATATTCTATAATTGTACACAAAAACATACAACAACAAAACCAATTAAGAACAAATGTGCGGCCTTATCACTTAAAGCGATTTATTCCAGACAAACATGGGATGGAAGAACTCTTAAGTAAAAAAGCGTATTATTTCGGCCCATTATGTGCCTGCAGTAGGATGTTTATAGCATAGCATTTTTTTTTGTTTTTTGTTTTTGTTTATAGGGTGATGATCAATAATTTGAACAATATTTTGCTCAAACGTATGAGAATATAAACGTATGTAGAAAACTTGAAATGGGATCTTAGTCAATTAATACGGATAAAGATTTGAGGCAAAATTAGCGTGTATGTCTTAAACGAATTCGTTTAAGATTTGTGCTTAAGCAGTAAGAACTGGGTTCTTTTATTTAATTTATTATTACTACTACTTAATCTATAAGAATTTTGTTTACGGACACATCGAGTGCACAAAAAAGAAGTTCATCATCATCATCAGTATCAGCCTGTCATCGTGCACTGCTGAACATAGGCCTCTCCCAAGGCGCGCCACAAAACTCTGTCTTTGGCCTTCCTCATCCAGTCGCTCCCCGCTACTTTTTTTAGGTCGTCTGTCCAGCGGGCAGCAGGGCGTCCCACACTACGCCTACCAGTTCGCGGTCTCCTCTCTATAACTGTGACATCTCATCGGTTGTCAGTTCTTCAGTAGATATGACCAGCCCACTTCAGTTCAGGTTGCTAATTTTCTGAGCAATGTCAACCATTTTACTTCTGTGACGTATCATTTCATGAAAGACGTCAAAAAGCCGTTAGGCAAGTCAATATACCACATTTTTTAAGGAGGGGTGGAAAGTAAAAGTTGTTTTGTTTGATGATCCAAAGCACCCTTTTAAGCATAATAATATATCGTAGCATTTAAATGTACACCCTATCGTAATACAATTAGTCTGTACTAGATTCTGAATGGGACAATTTTTTTGTTTAAAAATGTCCAGGAAATTTATTATTTACACATCCAATACTTTTAGCTCTTAAGTACAATTTATAATTTACCTAGTGAAAATGGTTTTTCTAAGGGATGAAACCTATTTAGATTAACATGCCTAGCAATGCTAGTTCAACCCAGGTATTAAAATATTAAAACAGCAGTAATATTCCAGAAGCACGAATCACAACTATTATTACCTCCAGACTCAGAGCGATATTTAAACGTTTCCTAAAGCTCACAGCTCATTCCGCGCGACTCGACTGCTCTCTCAGACGTGATGACGTCACAATCGAAAATAAACTTCAGCGGGGACTCACAAAATAGTGCTGCAATTATACAACGACTACTAACTCCTTATTGTTAAGTGTACAGTGGAGGACAAGATTTGTTTGCTTTTGGATAATTTGACGGAAAAAAATAGTCAAACAAGCGTATACACACGACTATATTCCCCGAGGGCGTAGTCAGAGATGTTCTGAAAACTGAAAACATCCACGTACTCGTATTACTAGCAGTATCTAAAATCTGTCCAGTTTGACGGGTAGTGAGCTCGTCGCCACTTGTAATGGACAGTGGGTACAACACTTGCCTTGATATTGCAGCATGCAGGTTTCTTCATGATCTTTCTTACACCGAAAAGCCAGTGGTGTAGCAAATCGTACATAATTTCCAAAAAACTCATTGGTAGTAGTCGGCCTGGACGGGGATCGTACCATTTTAAGGTATATGGTTACTCACCACTAGACCACCCACGACTCATGATGTCCAAGGTATTTGTTATTTAAATAAGTATTAAAACATCAGTTTCAGTTTAGACCACTTTAACACTTTAATTTTCCTCAAGCACGAATCACAACTCCCTTCAGACTCAGAGCAATGTTTAAACGTTTCCTAAAGCTCACAGCTCATTCCGCGCGACTCGACTGCTCTCTCAGACGTGATGACGTCACAATCGAAAATAAACTTCAGCGGGGACTCACAAAATAGTGCTGCAATTATACAACGACTACTAACTCCTTATTGTTAAGTGTACAGTGGAGGACAAGTTTTGTTTACTTTTTGGATGATTTGATTTTGTTTGTTTGTTTCGGTACTACTGGTGAAATGTGGATGTTCTGACGTTTCAGAATATCTCTGACTACCCCCTCGGGGAATATTGTCGTGAGTATAGCTTATGCTTATGATTTTTAAAAAGTCAGGGGTATTTCCGGCCCGATTTCGATGGCGGTTCTGCAGAGGATGAATAAACAGAAATCCAAAAAACTCATAAAATCTAGGAACCTATAAAACCTTGGTCATATTATGAGAAGTTAATAATACCAACATCTCTTAAATATTCTGCAGGTGAACATTTTAAAAAGACCCATATCCTGGTAGACGAAGGGCTTACTGGCTTAAGAACCTGTGATTGTGTGATTGGTTCGATATGAACACAACCTCAATGTTCAGGACTGCAATCTCTAGGGTTTGAATTTCTCTACTGATAGCCAACCTCCAATAGAATATGGTACCATAAGATGAAGCTAATTGTTCTCAATTTTGCATATGATAATAATAAGAAACATGGGTTAACCTCAAAATAATTTATTCAATATAGGAGCTTGGAACCCACTTTTAAACTTCAAATACTGTTTTTGAAGCTACCACCGCATCGAAACGTGTTGTCGCTGTAGAGAAGATGCAGCCAGAAACTCCACATCAAATCATCATCATCAGCCTATATTATACGTCCCACTACAGGGCATGGGAAGGTGTATTATGCATCCCAACCCAATGCGCATTGGTAGGGGTTTAGTACGTAACACCGAAAGTTAAATAGTTCAACACCAATCGAGAACGAATTATGAAATGATCAAAATGTTAACAAAGTAATTGATCTTCTTATCGAGTGGGTTGCAAAGCCCTGGTGTCAGAGTTTATTCCTTACGGCCTCTGACGTGGTTTTTATGTAACGACTACTACCACCAGTGATAGTAGCCGGGACCAACAGCTTAACGTGCCATCCGAAGCACGGAATCATCTTTCTTTTCAGACAATCAGGTGACTCAGCCTGCAATGTCCTAACTAACTGGGGAAAAACGCACAAAGTGACATTACACTAGGCGCCCTCCGTGGGAATCGAACCCACGACCTCCGTGTCAAGAGCCCAATGCTCTTACCATTAGACCACGGAGGCAGTAATTGATTAACGTATTACTTAATGGTAGACTCCACATTAGCATCAGAAACATGGGTACTTCTGAATAAATCTCATACAATGCACGTTCAAATCTTCTCCATTGTATTCCTAAGCGCTAGAGACACCTCGCAGTATAATATCTCATAGCGAACAAACGCGGCCATCTGCAGTGGCGACTATGCTAATATTGTATTTAGATGCCAACAAGCTTCTTGTAGGAACTGAGAATGTAGTCTCAGTGCTAGAATGACAAATTGAGTCTAACACCCGTATTCTTAGTTGTTTTCTTGAGATTGGATGCTTGTGAATGGCAAATAGAATACATTATACTTTGAAAGAGGCTGTTAGCACCAAGAATAATATAAAATAAAATTTCCTCAGTCGTGTCGAGGACATTTATGACAAACAAAGGATTCGAAACTCTACTCATACTACATACCCTAGATGGACGTTCGCTCGAAAATTCATAGTTGCGAAAGTCCATGTGTAAGGCCAAAAATCTGACAGAATAAATTAGTACCACTGCTTTCTGACGGAACTTCGCTGACCGCGTATACCGGATAGAGATAGAGAAATGAAAAATTTGAAAGTTGCAAGATTTTGTAAGCAATTTTGACGTAGTCACCAAAAATACCGTATACGCAGAAAGGGATAAACCACATAGATTTTCTCTTGCTCACTCAATGCGATTAGCGTATAAGCTTGTCTCTTTTAACAACCCCAGTAATATTAAATGAGGTAATTTAAACCATCAAACTGAACAACTTTCACTATGGAGCAAAAATCGAGAAAAAAATCAGATGTTTCATAAAAAACTGCAGTATGTACCTAGGTGGGACCAGAATTTTTTTCGACATCGTCTCCACAGTAAAAGTTGATCAGTTTGATGGTCTCAACCACCCATTTGAATATTACTAATGAGTTTTGTCACACCGTTAAATTTATTTTAAAAAAACCTTGGTGTATACTTACTAGTGGCCAACACTGCAGGATATCTTAGAGCAGTGGAGGCGTCACTTCGCGCTTCCTAATTGCATTTCGCCGACTATCTTTCCTAGATTACTTCTGTTGCAATTTACACAAGGGCACCAATGTAATTTGACCTCCCTCGTTCCCTTTGTTCAATCGTAACAAGTAACTGAGAGGGGTCAGATTGTGTTTAATTAGAGGTCCCGTTTATTTGGTTATTTTCGGTGCAATCTTGATCGTGTTAAGTGTTTGAGTGAGTTTTAGTTCTAGATTCCTTTATTTTGTAAGAGATTGGTCTGTTAAGACTAGAAGTGCTGTAATAGGCAGTTGTAGTGATGGGAGTGCTACGCCGTAGTAGGTCTACGCCGTAGTTCAGTTACACCGTAGCTCTTAAAGAATGTATAAATACAGGGTGTAAAATTAAATGCGTTACGTATTGAACAGGTTGCTTCAGAACATCAAACTGAACAACTTTCGCTATGGGAACAATATTGAAATCCAGAAAAAAAACAGCTCTCCCATACATTTGGCTCGAGTAGTTCTTTTTCGCGATTTCTGTGTTGGTGCCATAGTAAAAGTTGTTCAGTTTTACGGTCTTAAAAATTTTCATCATATTAAGTAGGACCCGGTATAGAAAATGTCAATGGTCATGGTGACTCGTCCCAAATGTATGGAACAGGTGATTTTTGTTTCGCAATTTCAAAGTCGGTACCATTATTAAAGTTCAGTTTGATGTTCTGGAGCACCCCCTTCAATATGTAACCCATTTAAATGTACACCCTGTATTCTTCTTCTTATCGTGTCGACTTCAAACTTTGAACAAAGTCTCAATATAGTACCTTGCAAGTGGGCAACCGATACTGCACCGTCACTAGCGGTCATGAGCTCCTCCTGCGTACAGGTGTTAGGGCACGCAGGGCACGATGTGAGATGGGCCATCGTTTGAGGAGCTCCACACAAGCAACTCACATTTTGCGCATCTGAGAATCCCCACCTGAACATGTTCTCCTTACTGCGATCGACCCGGGTTCGAAGTCGGTTTAACGACTTCCAGGTCGCCCAAGGCAAGTCATGTCCAGGCGGGAGGCTCTCAGACGGCGGAACAAATGGAGTTGGGAGGGACGCTTTTTGTCGCCAAAGAGTACACCTCGCTTGCGCTGGGCCAGTATTCAATGAGTCGACACACTTCATAAAGCTGCGTCGGCTTGGCAGCCTTTGCCGCAGGAATGAAGCCGTGCATGGGATGTCGTGCGATGCGATGCGATGTCGACCCTGTATTTAAACTGTACGAATAAACATAAACATTGGCTAAGAGTAGCACCATCCCATTTCCTCCCGTGGGTGTCGTAAAAGGCGACTAAGGGATCTACCGGAGGATGGGCAGTAGCATCCTCTGAGTACAAACATTCAATCCAACTGCGATCGCCAACCCGCCTGCCAAGCGTGGCGATTATGGCAAATCCCCCCATTTTTGGGGAGGCCTATGTCCAGCAGTGGACGTTTATCGGCTGATATGATGATGATGATGAATAAACATTAACAAGCAATGCTTTAGTCAGAGACAAACTTAACGGTAATCCAATGCAGGAATATTTCCTAAAAATAACAAATAAATAAACAACACTGTGTTTATATTTTTTGTATTTTTTCCTCAAATTAATTTCATCTGAATCTTTTACGTCGCGCGGTAATGAAGCGGAGGCGGAGGGTCGTCCATGTATTACGTCATTACGTTGTTTTTACATTCCGTTGAACAAACAAGTCATTAGGATTGTAAACAGGGCGAGATTACGGTGGTCCGGCCGGATACAAATGTCACCGCGAAATTATTCTTTACTGGTTTTTTGTTACTTTATGATTTGTATTTATACAGGGCGTTTCATAATATGAACAATTTTGTCTATGAGGCTAGCATTAAAATCGCGGAAAAAATCTGCTCTCCACTTTTGGGTTTAGTAGGATAGCAGTTTTGTAAAAAACAGCTGCATTTTTTGTCCCATAGAGGATGTTATTCAGTTTGATGGTCTGACTATCCCCTTAAAAATTTGTCTGCATGTTAATCAAGACCCTGTATATAGGGTCCTTCTTTATAAGCAGACACTTTTGAAACAGGATGATCACATGGTCAAACTGAACAACTTTGTTTACGGCACCAATATCGAAATCACGAAAAAAAATCTGCTGTTCCATACAAAACGGCAAACAAGGAGCCCAGGAGCCAAATGTATGAAAATCGCTTTTTCATACGTTTGAGTCGAGTATGCATTGCAGTTAAGTATGTACGAGTTCGCAATGACAGCTGATTATTTTTTTTGTTCTGACAGGTATGCTCCCATAGTAAAAGTTGTTCAGTTTGATGGGGAGAGTATGTGGTTGAAAGGTTAATGGTGCTTTTCCTTACACTCAATAAAGTAACAAAAAACCAGTAAAAAATAATTTCCCTGCGACATTTGTCAGGCCTTCCTCTAAAAAATCGTTATGATCATCGCTGTATTTAAATAGACAGGGTGTTCACTTAATCGCATTACATACTTTAGGGGGTACCTCACACCATCGAAAACTCAATACGTACATAAAATCTGCTGTTCTGTGCCACAATCAACAATTTTGTAGTTGTATTTTTATTTTGTACTAGAGTTAACCCGCGACTTCCACTATGGAGCAAACATCGAAAAAATAATCTGTTGTTCAACATTGTTGAACATTTTAGTGGAGTGGGCACTGCAATCTTAACTATTATAAAACCGTAAAATCATGAGGAACAAAAAAGTAACGGTTTACTTCATATAAAATCAAGTAACACTCGATAGCGCGATTTAAATGACGTGCAGCGCCATCTATTGACAAAATTGTTAGTTTGTTTGTTTGTTCGCACATCACGCAAAAACTACTTAACCGATTTTGATGAAACTTTTTTTGTTTGATAGCTTATGATCTGACTTAAAATCTGGTATATAATTTGTGCGGACAAAGTCGCGGAAAAACACTAGTTTTGTATAAAACTGTAGTTTTTTTACGATTTCGACTTTGGCTCTGTTCGAAAGTTGTTTTGTTTGATGGTCTAACCACACTTTTTAATATTAGTAGGGTTTGTTACATCCTGTATTTTAAAGTTTTATCGTACTACATTACCGTACCGTATCATATTGTGTTATTATAAAAATACATTTATATCTTACTTTGAACAACCACTTTCATTTACCCACCTAACAAAACTCAACATAGAAATTTCCATAAAATTCTACCTCATCAATAACGCTACAATATTAATCCCTAACTCAACCGAATAGGGTCGCAAGTCGCTGGTCGGTGTCCTCGGACCTGTCAGTTACAGTCCGAAGCTGGAAGGGGTAGGGGGTGAGGTAGAAAGAGAAGGGGGAGGAGTGACGTCGCCTGCGACCGTAGGCAAAGTGTCACGTACATTGCTCTGATTCTGAACTGAGACGATTTTGTACTAGAAAACGTGATTCAATTTTGAAAAATGAGAGCTTTGTTTTTAACTTTTAAAGGTATACTGGTATAATTATTGTGACCGGCCAAATCGGACTGCGACGCGGCAAAAAGTTTAATTACTTCGACTACTTCGCATATTATAGTACTGTAGCCCCGGGACTGCTGAATTACTAAAAAAGATTACTGACTACCGTTTAGAAATTGTTGTAAGATACGAAATGACTAATATAAAACCTAAGTCCTACAGATCACAACACGCAAAAAAAAAAATGCAAATTTTTTATACAATTTTTGAGAGTTACGCGGTTATTAATTAAGCTAAAGTTAATCAGAAAGTTTGTCAGTTAATCTGCCGAAATATCGGGAAAGCCAAAATAAATAAAAACGCGGTAAGAACCCGTTATTATGATTAACTTTAGATATCGAGGTGACAGTTTTTTTTTCTATACTATCATGTTCTTTACCTTAGTTCAATTGAACTATGGTGAAGAACATGACAGTATAGAAAAAAACGAGAACCTCGAAATATACAAATTTCTGACAATTTGTTTTTGTTACGGCTGACAATTTCTAAACGGCAATCAGTAATTAAGGGTATATTACTCGGAGCGCGCTCCATACAAACGTACTATGGTGATATTTTCAATACTAACCAATTAAAGTCAATGAAATTTTGCAGAAACAATCTAGAAACAAATTTCTATGCTTGTATAGAGTCAGATTTTCGTTAAAATGTATAGTTTTCAAGTTACACTGCCTCAAAGATTTCCATACAAATCTTAAATTAATCCTAGCATTGAATCTGTATATTTTAACGAAAATCTGACTCTATAGACGCATAGAGATTTGTTTCTAGATTGTTTCTGCAAAATTTTATTGACTTTAATTGGTTAGTATTGACAATATCACCATAGTACGTTTGTATGCAGCGCGCATTTTCGCTCTCGGAATAATATTCTCTTAAAAAGTCCCGTGACTACAGATCTTAGACAGTACTACATACTAGTAGTAGTAGTACTACATACACTTATATTGGTAATTATAGTAGTACAAGCAATGGTAATGGTACAGTTTTAACAATAATTTATATTAATCGATGAATGATTAATATAAATTCATATTTGGTTATTAACATAAATGTTACAATTATTTTACATATTTCCTATTCATACTACATTGTGTTATGCGAATAATCAATAAATAATGTGTTTAAATTACATATAAATGCTTTTCACACTTTAAAGGGGTTCTTCAGACCATCAAATTGATCAAATTTTGGTATCATCAGCTGTACCCTTCCATTTAGATCAAGTGGCTATTGACGTTTTCTATGGAATAACACAAGTATTTTTCGCGAATTAGATTAAGACTAAAAAAAACAGTTTGGTGGTCTGAAGTACCCCCTTAACTATGTAACGCATTTTAAGCTAACACCCTGTATAGCAACATCACATCGTTAATTTAAACCTTTTACTGCAATACATTCGCATTTTCACGCAAATTGTTTCTCATCAACATAAATAACAAAAACCGGCCAAGTGCGAGTTGGACTCTCATGCGGAAGGTTCTGGGATCCTTAGCACAAGCCCGACACACACTTGACTGGTTTTTAATGATTGTTGTTTTACCTTAGACTATAGCACGACTATATACCCCGAGGGTAGTCACAGACATTCTGAAACCTCAGAACATATTATCCACGTTTCACCAGTAGTACCGAAACTCTGTCCAGTGTGATGGGGGGTGAGCACGTCGCCACTTATAATGGACAGTGGGTACAATACATGCCTCGAAATTGCAGGTTTCCTCACGATGTTTTCCTTCACCGAAAAGATTCCGAAAAGTTAATTCCGAAAAACTCATTGGTACGAGTCGGCCTGGACGGGGATCGAACCATCGCCTCCTGCACGGCAGGCAAGGTTACTCGCAACTGGACCACCACGGCTTCTATATTACAAGAAGTAAAATTTTATTTTCCGATAATACATAAATAAAAGAACGTTAAAAATAAAAAGATAACGCTCACATTATAGGTAGGTCAGACGGACAGTCGGACAGACAACTTTGGCTTATGAATAGCGTCACGTTGGCACTTTGTGTGTACGGAACCCTAAAAAGTAAATAAAATCAAAATTTGTCTAAAGGCTTTTAACTCTTGATTGCATTAACAGACAGACAGCTGTTCATCAACTCCTACCAGATCTATTTCAAAACCTTTCAACTGAACAAAAAGCTTTTACCTTTTATAAACTTTTCACTCAATAAAAGATGCTCAATGCAGTGAGAGTTCACTCAATATCATTTGATTAGGCGTCCTTCAGACGTCACACTTCACAACGCCACATCGATAAAAGTGTGACATGGTAGAGGCTACAGAATCAAATCGCTTTGCATGCATAAAAACAAACTTTTAAAAATTATTAAATACAGGCCACAGATTTGAACAAATATTTTTTAGTTTAATTTCATTTTCTTCAAGTCATTACATTAAGTTGATTAATGTCGGAGACAGAACTTCGTTTATTTTCTCAATATGACAAACATAGCCTTGCTCAGTTCTACGACGTGTCAGGAAGTCCCGAGCGGAGTCACGTTGCGGGGTTTGCCTCGAACACTTGTCTCTCGCGTGGTGTTCGCGCGGTTCGCGTCTCAGCCTGCCACGAGGCTCCAAAATCCTTCTCAGTTGTTCTTACTCAAAAACAATCCTCGAGATTGGATAGACACTCCCTCAAATAACTTGACACTGGCGAAATCTAACAAGGAAACGCCATTAATTAAGAATAGAATAGAAGTCCCGAGCGCTCTTGCAAACCATTATAAGGAGGAAAGTCGCCTACCTTGTTCAAATCTTGAGGAATGATCGATACCAAATGCTCCAGACTATAATAATAGGCAAAGTAGAGGGCAAAAGAAGCGTCGGTAGGCCACAAATGTCGTGCCTCGCGAACCTGAAAGAGTGGACAGACATCGCCAGCGGTTAAGAGCTGTTTCGTTTGGCGAAAGATAGACGAGGATATGCAGAGCTGACTGCCTACCTCCAGTAATGGAGAGGAACTCGAAGAAGAAGAAGAAGCCTTGCTCAGGGAGCAGCTACCTACTGCTTATTACCGTTCCGGGACATGGCTGTTCACATGTTTGAACGTCCAAAGGGTTCAATTATGTAAGGGTCAAAATGTACAAAGTTTAATGGTTAAAATGTTGCAGTGACAAAATGACCAAAGTTCACATTGTATTTATGTTAAGTCGTGCTTATGTCAGAATTTAAAAATGTTACTATGTGTTTATGTAAAGTCATGTCAATGATTAAACGTTTAAATGTCACAATATTTTAGTATTTTATTGACTAAATCTAAAAATGGAAAAAATATACCTACCCTTGACGGGCATTAACTTAGAATTCTTAATTTAATGTTTCTGGGCATTAAGTCAATGTTTCTGGGCAATTCGTGCAATTTATAATTCAAATGGGGGGGAGGGGGAGGGGGGGGGGCATGAAGTGGCGGTCCATGGTCTCTGCCTACCCTCACGGGAGAATGACGTGAGCTAATATATGCATGTATATAGTTTGAGTTTGTGATTGCGAGTCGAGTCTGACTGTCTGTTGGGCCGTGGGGATCGACGAAGGTGTTAGCAGAAAGTAGTCTTTCTGTATGTAGTACAATAATAATTGACTACAGTGTATTTATAGTTCGTCTGAATAGACGCTTTGCCTTTTTGATAGAGAAAAAAGTCTGACAGAATTCAAATTTCAAATTCTGATCGTGTGCAGAAAAATAGTGAAAATTCCCAGTGAAATTGTGAAACACGCACTATGGTTTGTTTTTTATTTCTGTAGACTAGAACAAAGGTAATGGAGACTGATGGACGTAGAGACGTGTCGGTGAGGTAACGAGTAGAGGTGGTCTTCAGTGAACTATTTGGTGATTTGGTTCATTTAAATTATTATACGAGGAAGGCTTTTAGTCATTTCATTCCAATTTGAGCATAAGCATAATCATATGCTCACGCGACTATGTTCCCCGAGGGGGTAGTCAGAGATATTCTGAAATCTCAGAACATCTACATTTCACCAGTAGTACCAAAACTCTGTCCAGTGTGACGGGGAGTGAGCTCGTCGCGACTTATAATGGACAGTGGGTACAATACATGCCTCGAAATTGAAGCATGCAGGTTTCCTCACGATTTTCTCCTTCACCGAAAAGCCAGTGGTGTTACAAATCGTACCTGAATTCCGAAAAACTCATTGGTACGAGTCGGCCTGGACGGGGATCGATCCATCGCCTCCTGCACGGCAGGCAAGGTTACTCGCCACTGGACCACCACGGCTTCCAATTTCAATTTGAGGCCAAGGTTTTTATTAGGTCTTTCTCGTGAAATTGTCCCTTTTAATGTCCAATGATTATTCAATTATTTTTTTATGAAGCACAACCCAAAAAATTACTCATATTTGTGTAAAAATGAGTCAAGATCACCAAACTGATTCGACTCAGAATAAAACAACTATACTTGCTAACCCCTACTATAGTCCAATGGTATTCTATTCGGGTAGAGAATCTCTTTCAAAAAGCGGAAATAAAATGCAATTCATGTTCATAGCCTGTCGATAGCTGGGCTAGACGTCGACTGGGCTATCCCGATGGTTTGTTCCTGCCCATTCAGCTGCAAGGTGAAATAGTGCATCTTTTGAAAAAAGCACGGCCATGTTCGAGAATAACAATGAGAGCTGGAATTTTTTCATTTTGACATACGATATGCGTTGCGTTTATTGATGTGTATGAAGAATCGGGTCAGTACATTTTTAGGATCACGCGATTAATTGAAGTATTTGATATGATGTTATATTAGCCGTCGCTTTCCTATTGTTGGGCAAATGCCTCCCTCCGTTCTCACCATGCGTCCCAGTTTTGCGCTTTGTTAGGCCAGTTCTTCAAGAAGCCAACGATTTCGTCGCACCACCTTCTTCTAGGTCTGCCTCGACGCTGAATTTGTTTTACTGAGTTAAGACCAGTTGGTAGTGATTTTGGCCCTGTATTTTATATATTTATTTATTTTGATATTTGAAATATACCTACAATGTAAAATTAAATGCGTTAAATTGTCGAAAAGGGTGCTTCAGACCTTCAAACTGAACAACTTTCACTATGGAGCCAACATCGAAATCGCGAAAAGTTGGGTTTTGCGGTTTGAATACACCCTTAAAATGTTGTTACTAAATAGAAGCTAATGGTGTATATTGAAGCTAAAGACACATACTCAAGTGCTATATCGCACACCTAGATCTAAAGGGAGCTAACTCAAAAATCTTAAGTTTTGAGTTATGCACACCATCGAATTCTTTGTTTCATAACCTAACGACCAACAAAACAGATTTAAAAAGTTATTTCTTCTACTTGACGCTAGATGGCGCTAGAAGCCCCTTTTGTTGAACGAGCGAGCCTCGCTCCTCCCCCACCAAAACAGGGACATCGCCAGTTGCACTCAGTACTACAAGCGTAATATTTTGAGTTGCATCCGTCTTGTTCAAAATTAAAACCATATTATTTCGAGTTGTCGCCGTTTTTATGGTTGGTGTTGAGTAAATTAATATAACATTTTGAGTTGAACCAGTATTGCTGGCAAAATCCAATTTTCTCAATGAATATCGTCTTTAAACAAAATATTTCAACAAAATCTTTCTTCTAGCCGCATTTAAAAAGCTTGTATCTATACTAAAAACTCCTGCAGTACACAGGGATACGGTAATCAGTTTTTCGCCTTTTCTGAAAAAAGTTCTTTTTTGAGTTAATACCTCTTTAGATCTAGGTGTGCGATATTATAACTAACTTGTTATACGCAAACGTGTCAAGCTTTGATAACTGACGTCGGATTAGAGGCAGCTGCTGTGCCATGCCATTTGGGACCTTGCGTCCAGAGACATACATAATAGATTAGTGTCTGATTTGCAAGTCTTCTGTCGCTTTGAGCTAGACTAGTGTGTGTGCTTGTGGGATATCGTTTGATACCTATTTAGGGTTGAACTACAGCACACAGCACCGCATCGCATTTTTCCGTCGCTCCATCCTTTTCTGTCACTCAGGAACGTCATTTGCTAGAGCATATAGAATAGACGGAAACGTGCTATCGCGCGCGATCGCGTTCCGTCTATCTTAATAGCAAATGACGTTCCTGAGTGACAGAAAAGAATGGAGCGACGGAAAAATGCGATGCGGTGCTATTAAATGAGGTTCAACATGTGTTCAACCCTTATGCTACTACTAGTATACAGTGTGTAAAAGTATCATTAACCTTTAAACCACAAACAAACTGAACAACTCATTTCTGTCAAAACGAAAAGAAATCTGCTGTCTGAGTTTGGGTTGTGGATATTGCAGTTTATTATGAAAGCGCGAATTTTTTTTTGTTCTTTGACAGGTTTGTTCCTTTGATTGGGTAGAGTTGGGGTTTAAAGGTTAATGATACTTTTCCTTACGCCCTGAATAAAGGGTTGTAGAAGGGAAGGAAAAAAAAATAGTATTTTATACAGAATATAAACTTAAATGCGTTACCTATATATTTAAAAAGGTGCTTCAGACCATCAAACTGAACAACTTTAATATGGGGCCAACTTTGAAATCGCGAAATATTTCGTTACATATTTTGGAACTGCAGATTTTAATCGAAATTTTTTTTTGGGCCTATATTAAAGTTGTTTAGTTTGATGGTATGAAGCACCCCTTTATTACAATTATTAGTGTCTATACCCACACAAAGCTTAGAAAATCCATTAGTTATTTAGTATTATTTTTCTTACACTTTATGTACTTAAAATATCATGAGCGGGCCTGACTGCTTTTCTGATAAAATAGACACTGGAATCGAAATTATTTAAATTCATTCATACTCTTAAACTAATCGTTTAAGATTAATGAATTCTCGTTTTAAAGTTTAAGATGACGTTTTAAAAATACACTAACGTAAAAAAATATTGACAAATGATGTTCGTATACCATTAATCATCGTCTTATATTAACGCAGCAACGCCTTATGGAGAGAGAAAAGTTCATTATTTTAAAAACAAGTCGTATAATAAATCAATATAACAGTATCGATAACATAACTGAAGTTTATATTCACGCCTTGTTCTTTTTTTCTCATCGTAATTTATAAATGACTTAAGAGAACATTTTATCTATTTATTCAAAACGTTTCAAAATGAGCTTTCACGTTGAATTCAAGAAGATTTTAAAGTATTTACTCATTACCGACGACGACCCGGTTGGTGTAATGGTTACCACGCCGGACTGCCAAACCAGGGTCCTGGGTTCGAATCCCGGTTCGGTCATGGATGTTATAATTATGTTCGTGCCGTTGTTGTATGGTTTCCATAATAAAAACCTTTAGTGCTAGTTTGGGATCATTACAATGTATGTGCCTGTGAGCGTTTATTTATTTATTTATTTATTAAGTGCCTTAATAAAATTGCTTCATTTAAATCAAACAGAAACAATAAAATAATTACTTAACGTTTCATTCTCATAAGCCATGTATCAATAACAATAACATTAGCAATACCTTACTGGCAAAGCCTCACTTAAAGCTTATTATTGTGAGCAATACCTTAAAGACAAAGCCGCATCACCCTATTTATAGATATTGTTACAATGATTATGTCACATACAAGAGAAGATACAAACAATAATCTGTTCATAAGCAGTCTAATAACTTTATAGAAGACAACCGGCAATTAATGTTCATAACGTGAACTGTCGATAAAGGTGAGGCGAGACAGTCGCCGGTGTCGGTGCATGATAGGCGACGCGACATGAATATTGATGCACGGGCTAGCTGACAGATTTGCGATGTATCAAGTAAAGTAGGTGCACTCCGTGGGAATTATATTTAATAGGTTGGTCGTGGACCGCGCTTTGGGTAAGCGAGCGGAGGGACAGAGGACTGAAATTATATTGGGTAATCTTTAAACACTTTCCATATTTTCCAGGGTTGTTCAGACCATAAAACTGATCAAGTTTTACGCAAACCGTTAAAAAAAATCTGCTGTTTTATACATTAGAGTTGAGTATTGGCAATTTTAGTAGTCGTAGTTGAGTATAATTTACCAATTTTGTATGCAAAACGGGATTGGGTAATGTCTTTTTAACCCGAGACGCAAAAAGAGGATAATTAAAAAAATCACCTAGCTCCGCGACCCGCGACTAGCGACCGCTCTTTAGAAAGAAGAAGGAGGGGTAGAAGGATGTTGATGTTGATGCATTTGGCGTGCTGTAAGTTGGTCGAATACCGTCACCGTCTATCTGTTGCGCCAAAGGGTTTCCATTTTCTAAGAAATTTGTTAAATCATGTTTTTGACGTGAAAACTTTGTTATTTGAAACTCGATGAAACGAAAAACGACACTAAATAGTTTCTGAGTAAGAAGGTTTCACTTCTACCGTGTGTGAACTGCACACATCATGTTTTTCTTTTATTTATAGAGCGCTACTATTCCTCTCCTGAAGCGCTCCCAAAGTCTTATCTTATGTACCTTCCTCATACAGATGCTTCTAGCTACATATTTCAGGCGTCCCACACTAAACGCCTGATAATCTTGTCTCAAATAACATAACATAACATAAATATTCTTTATTTGCACACCAAAAACATACAGCAACAAAAAACATAATTAAAAGAACGTAAGGGTACAAATCTACCGGAGGATGGGCAGCAGCATCCTCTGAGTACACACATTCAATCCAACTGCGATCGCCAACCCGCCTGCCAAGCGTGGCGATTATGGCAAATCCCCCCATTTTTGGGGAGGTCTATGTCCAGCAGTGGACGTTTATCGGCTGATATGATGATGATGAAGGGTACAAATGGCGGTCTTATCACTAAAAGCGATCAAGCGTCAGCGTCAAATGTTGATTAAAACTGCAGAGGAACCCTACCGTACCGATTTTACTATGTATCATGTTGCAGGTCGCAGCGTGTAGCGACGGTAATCGACGGCGTCACCTGGCTACGGGACGGAACACTAAGTGATTTCTTATTTATTCACGACACTTCCACTAGTCGGCGACTAAGTTCAGACGATCGTTTTCAGTTTAGCTTCGTGTCTTGGACAGTTGGAGTGTTCTGCTTGTTTGAAGCTTATGCTTATTTAGTTTCAATTAGGTTGAGAGCTTTTGTTATTAAATCATTGTCATCATCGTGACCACGGACCTGAAAAAAAGACGGACGCAATCTCGTCTAATCACGAGTGAAGCACCCATTTCTTTTGTGTGTGTGCTGTCACGCGGTACATTATGGTGACGGATGTAGGACCTGCGCCTAGAGCTAGTGCATCTGTGTGAGTGCAGGTCCCTTGTAGAACAAACGAAAATGTTGGACCTTGCATGCTTCATATCTTTTTAGTGTCACATTACGTTCGTCTTTTTATCAGGTCCGTGATTGTTTCATTACGTAAGTTCCATTATACAGGGTGTAACATAACACCATAGTTATACTTATAGGGTTGCTTTAGACCATCAAATCGAATAACTTTTACGACGAAGACAACTTCGAATTAACCAAAAAAAAAACTGTTTGAATTTAAAATAAGATAAACATTCAATTTAACTTTAAAAGAAATGTTTATTTTAAATTGAAACGTTGTTTACTTGTTTATTTATAATTAACGAGCTTTTATGAGATATTTTAAAGAACGAAAACGAAAGATTAAAGAGCTTCTTTAAATAAAAGATGTTTTAGAAGTGTAAATAAACCTTGTGTCGTACGTAATAGAATTTATTTTTTAAATTACAAGAAGTCAAGCCACAGTGCAAGAAAGAGTATAGTACCACACTTATACCATTATACTATTTTATACATACACTAGACTAGGTAGACCGCAGCGAACTTCATACCGGCTTTGAATCTTCCCGACACACACTTAGCCCTTTTTTTAGCCTATGTTAATCACGGATGATGTAGCATTCTAATGGTGAAAGAATTATTCAGATCGGTCCAGTAGTTTCGGAGCCTATTCAATACAAACCAACAAAAAATCTGATCTTTACTCTTTATAATATTAGTATAGACACAGAATAATAACTAGTAACTAGCGTTGGTATAGACTAGCTTTTGCTCATGACATCATACTCCATTCCACACCCACACTATTCTCCATTCCAAATAGCAGCCATTTAAGGCCATTTTGAATTACAGAAATAGATATTTGTCTCACTTATTCTTAGAACAGCTTTAGTAACGTCCAAGATATGTCAGATAGTACATGTTTCAGATAAATAATAGTTATTTGTTATGCTAGGCTGCAAAGTTGCTTTTTGGCGCGAGTACTTGTATTGAAACCTGAGCAAGCGAAGGAGTCTAGGATTGAACAACGAGCGAAGCGAGTGGTTCAAATAATATAATCCTGAGCTCAGCGAAGGTTTCAAAGGTACGAGACGCAGAATAACTTTGCAGCCGAGCGAAACACATAACTTTTCACCTCACAACAGCGAGGAAAAAAAGTGAATTGCTAAAAAGAACATTTTAAAAAGTTTTTTTTTGTCGTGCTGGCCAGTGACATGAAATAGTTATTAAGCATTTTCAGTGGATTGGCGGTATAGAAAAATATTGAATGAACAGATTCGAATTTCAAAAACACTTTCCACGCTAGCGGATAAAATTCACTTTTGCACTCGGATTTCGAATAATAAACAGAATCTTCCGAAAGCTTGTGAGGTGAAAATTATATTTGCTTATCACAATGGGCCAGAAAGCTATACGAATCGGAAAATTTCGTCATCCCTTTCATATCACCCTACATCCTCAGTAAAATAAATTATTCATAACCTTAGAAAAAGTATAATGTCTAGAATGAGCCTCACACTTGTTCCGTATAAAACAAAAGGGGCTAACTTTCTTAGGTTGGTGTGCGTGAGGCGCCATACTAATTATGTATGTGTGCGTGTATATGTATAGGGTTTTGGAACCAGTACTGGTTCCTATTTTTTTCTACGCTTTCTTAGCTTTGACTGTCTATCTTGATAATCTAAGTTCATAACTGTTCATTGTTTCTGTCTTTAGCGGTCTAGGCTGTACGTTACCTGTCAGTCAATCAATCAGTCAGTCAAGGCACTGTTTTATTTTGATCCCTATTTTCACCGTTGCTACAATTCACTATTCAATTCACAAGTAGAATATTATACTTGAATGATTCCAAGAATGTCCCCGCAAATTATCATTATAATACATACAGTTTCAGTCCATTGAACCGTATGTGTATGGATTAGATGCTCTAATTAGCGACATGTGTCTATGTGTCGGATGTCGTCGCGACGAACACGACACGACACGACGTCTGACGGTTGTTATTGTTAGAATAATGGAGTTCAAGCGGTTTCAGGTTGAATGATTAGTGAACAGAGAACAATTATTGAGATGGATTTTGCGTTGATTATGATATCAATTTAAATCGTAGGGGGCATTGACGTAGCATACTATGGACGCTGGGTCTTTTACAAAATTCTCGAAAAAAGTGTCCGAGACTAAGCTTGATAGAAACCTAAGTATGTGTATAGTAATATAATCATTGAAGATGTTCAAATTCTTTTTTATTTTGCTTGCGTAGTTTTTACCCCATCGCGGCAAAGCGTGCACCGCGCGCGTCGTCGACTGTTCAAATAAAGACTGTCGCGTAGAGTAGAGTCAAAAATTACGTCAGAAAACTATCAATAATAATAATATTAATTTAAAATTTTGAATAAAATTGTTTTAGTTTTGAGATTTTTACGATGTGAGGAAACGCGAAAATCTGCTGTTTCAAAAAAAACTGCAATGTTTAAAAAGAACATAAATTTTGCTGACATCCCCCAAAAATCAAAGTACAATGTTGGATTATTATTACCAACGGAGATTTTTTGCTGAAGTTTTTAACAATGAAACTAAAATTCTTCTTCTTCTTCTTATCGTGAACAATGTCGCTAAATAGTACCTTGCCAGAACCTGAACATGTTGTCCTTACTGCGACCGACCTGGGTTCGAAGTCGGTTTAACGACTTCCAGGTCGCCCAAGGCAAGTCTAAAATAAAACTAAAATAAAATTGATGGATTTTTCTATCAAAAAGAAAATGAAGCGTTCCTATGTTACTGCTTTGCTAGTACTCTCAATAATTAACTGAACCTGTATCTACAGATATACAAGTAGTCGTTAGTCTCATCGGATGACACGTCGGCAGTTAGTGCAAGTTTTCAATGTGCCGTGACGTCAGAGCGAGACGTCACGCCTGCTTCCTGAGCTGCGTTAGGGATGTCTTCGATGACTGACTTCGGATTTACGCAAAAATGCATATTTCTTACTACTTTTGATAATTATATCTGAATTGCAAAACTATTGCTTCTATCTACAACTACCAACGTTCCCCGAAAGAAAACATGGACATTCGAATACAGAGTACATTTTAAGTCAGTCAATCTGAAAATTTTTCACTATGAGGCAAAAATAGAATCACGAAAAAAAAGGTTGTTTCATACATGTCTGAATCCAGTAGGTAGGTTAGGTATTGCAGTAGTGTATCTTTTATTCTCTTCCTGTTACCCCTACGTGGGGTATAAGGCTCGGATAATAGCTCTCCACCTGTTGTGATTTTGGGCAGCACTATAGATATCCTCCCAGGTCAAGTGTATGGAAAAGCAGAGCAACAGCCGTAGATTTTTTTTTTGCTATTTCAAAGTTTGGTCCATGGCGAAAGTTTTCAGCTTGCAGAGCAGAAAGCGAGATTAAAGTTTTTGCACTGACTAAACATGTATATAGTAAGTAAGTAAAAGAAATGTTGAGTCACGTTGCAGGGTTTGCCCCGAACACTTGTCTCTCGCGTGGTGTTCGCGTGGTTCTCGTTTCAGCCTGCCACGAGGCTCCTCAATCCTTCTCAGTTGTTCTTACTCAAAAACAATCATCGAGATTGGATAGACACTCCCTAAAACCACTTGACATTGGCAGAAATGCGGTTAAAAATTAGTTTTTATCTCATCATGATGTATGATATTTCATTATTTCAACAAATAAAATGAACTCTACGACTAACGTTCATAAGGTTAAACAGTACTAGAAATCGACTGAGAAAATGGGCAAAACTTTCCCATATTAAAGTGACTGGCAGAGAACTTGCTACTGGCATACTTATTAAATTAAATTAAAAATTATTTAGTTCAGATTATCCATCCATATTGTGTTAGTAACAATTGTCTTACAACTATGTTAGTTCACAAATAAAGTACATTCATTAATCAATTAAATAAAATAAAATCAATTACAATAACAATATTAACACGAAGTTACTTTATGACAACTTGTTAGCTCATAGCAATTTTGTAAAAGTGGCTTCAATTTACACTATAGCCACAGAGGATTATATTGTACAGAGCAACAGCTTCATAGGAGCTTCGATTACATTAGCCTATTCTTGTAGGGCTGTCTAAAAGGAAATAAATTTAATTGAAGTATGAAGGAGAATGTTTTATAATAATGTAGGTATATTGTTATTCTTTTTTGTTGTTATTGTTTGTTGTGTTATTTATTATTTGTTATTTAGTTGAATAAAATGAGTTAAAATTAAAAAAACGTTGCCGCCCGATCCGCCGCTTTACGCGGGTGACTCAGAAATTGACTTACCTGTCACGATCTTTGGGGTAGGAATATGAAGAAGGAGATGTTTTTGTTTGTGTTCCTCCTCGTATTATTAAAGCACACAGTGCAATTATTAACCATTTCGTTTAATATTTAAACTATACTTTTAAACATGCTCGAATAAAATGAACGATAATAATATCTCACACTTTAAATTCACATGACATGACGTTCTACAATGACAGTGACGATCAAACATTAAATAATCCATAGACATATTAATATTAACAGAGGTCAGTGGCTCCAATCTCTTTCCGAAAGGAAGAATGGACAATATCTCACACCTTAAATTCACACCCTCGTTACGCCGTAACCACCCGAAGCATAGCCAAAGTGTCCCCTCGGCCTCGTTCGCGAGCCCCGTAGGTGAACGCGCACACAATCATACTGCGCATGTAGTGATGCGCCGCTTTTGCGAGGTTGTTTGAAGCTGTAACTCTGTACAATATAATCCTCTGTGCTATAGCTTACATCGGAGGCTGTACCGGCCTTTAATATTAAGCATGCCCAAGGTATATACGTATGTGACTCTGAAACTGGATACGCTATTATAATAAGATTCCAGAGGATATTCAAAACTTGTCAGACATCAAGTATAAGTCCCATTCACTAGATTTAAGACCGCTTTATACAACTGGCTCTTAGATAATAAATTCTATTCGGTAAAAGAATTTTAACTAAGGATGACAATAAATAGTATGAATAAGTAATACCTATGTTAAATTATTGTAACATTCCATTAATTCAATCATTGCTTGTCTAATATTTGCATGCTGTTGTTAATGGCTGATCTAGGAGAGTCTCAATGTTTTACCTATTATCTGTAATACTCTACCCTAATCAAGAGCAAATAAAGATTACTTACTTACTTACTTACTTACTTAAGCAAGTCCTCTTTAAAAAAGGTTACTATAAACATGATGATTATTACAAATGACTAAAATGTATGGTATTGACATTGTTACACCATGTAATTCAATATATTAATTTGTGTACCTTGTATATTTTGTTTTGTTTAAAAGTGTGTTGTAGAGTTTCTGGCCGCATCTTCTCTAATAACGGAACAACTTCCGACGCGGTGGTACAGTCAAAAATGACGTCAGAAAGCTAGCCATGTGATATTATTTTGAATAAAACATTTTGAGTTTGAGTTTGAAACGGATATTTTTGTTCGGATATAAATGAGTATCGTACCTCATGCCCGATCAGCATGCAACGCTGACGCGACGCGTGACGTACGTTGATTAATGTAGTCTCGCTTGCAACTCACGTCAAACTCACTCGTTAGAGATGTGAGTGAGGAACGGCCTGCGGAGGTGTCAATGACGATGTATGGCTTGACGGTGTGGCGGCTGAAGAGGTTTGCTTTGTAATTAATATTATGTATAACACCTCTATCACACTGGACACGCGTGGTCCACCATTACCCACTCTAAGACCCTAAGCAGACGAGGGACAGATTGTGCCCGCCGCGGGAATAGATTTTGTATAGATGTTTGTGTACTATGCACACATCTTTAGATTTCATCATGCAGACAACGTGGCCTTTTCTACCGAGCCAGTGAATGAACTTAGGATGGGTTACGTAGGGCACCCAGAATGAGTACGGACTTCGGAATTATAGGACGGGGCTACGCGACGAATTAGGAAACGGGGATCGGTGAGGATTGCTAAACACATTCGGTTTGTTTTTTTTTCATACAAACGTGTTTTCGTTTGCTAGAGAAAAGCCGAACCGAATGTGCCGACCCAACCATGTGTGTAGCAACCGAGCCCACGCGTGCCAGCAGGCAAAATTGTCCATCGACTGGGCAGCCCCTTATTTCTGAGAAGAGGTACGTCATGGCGGAAGGGACATTGGACTGATGATTATGATGATGGTCACAAATCACAGAGCAGAATCAGTATTGTGGATTTAAGTGAGTGAAGAAATTTCTTTATAAATTAGCAAAATTTTTGTATGAATGTATATGTATAACAATGTGTTACAAAAATAAGATATGTTTTAGGTATTAAAAGCAGAGTGGCGGCTGTGGGAGGGGGAACGGGCAGTGGGCAGACCAGCAGCCAGGTGGTCAGATGACATTTGTAAAGTAGCCGGCAAACAGTGGATGAGACTAGCGGGGGACCGTTCTGGTTGGCGTGAAAATTAAGAGGCTTATACCCAGCAGTGGGGTTTACCGGGCTGATGATGAAGATGAAGAAAAATGAAAAGAGGTATTAATTAGTAGGAAGGTTCAAGTATATCAAGCGTAGTGTGGGACGCCCTGTGACCCGTTGGACCGACGACCTGAAAAACGAAGCGGGCTACGTGACGCGCTACGTGAATACGTGACGCGAGGCAATAGAACCGTTTTCTAGTCACTACAAAATTTTTACAATTCGATTTCCGTGAATAATTGGGAATCTAAAGTGAAATCGTTGATAATTTTGTGAAATATACTGACACTACTTCATTAATTTATCCACGTTTTAATTTTTTTTTTGTACGATTTGTTACACCACTGGCTTTTCGGTGAAGGAAAACATCGTGAGATCGTGAGGAAACCTGCATGCTCCAATTTCGAGGCGTGTATTGTACCCACTGTCCATTATAAGTGGCGACGGGCTCACCCCCCGCCCCGTAACACTGGACAGAGTTTCGGTACTACTGGTGAAACGTGGATGTTCTGAGGTTTCAGAATATCTCTGACTACCCCCTCGGGGAATATAGTCGTGAGCATATCTGCCGTTCTTATCATAATCAACGCACTTGCATGGAGGGAGAATTCGAGAAAATAGCGCCTAAAGTTTTTTTTTCGTTTTTTGTTTACTCTTAAAATACTAGCAGACATTTATTATTTTTTAGTTATCGACTATATAGAACAGGCTATGAACTTTCTTTTTGCTATATTCATTTTTCTTAAATAAGAATGTTTCATATAAATAAACCCCAAAATGTTGTTTAGAATTGTAAACATAGATTAATTTGTCTTTATTTCCTAAGCATAACCATCGCATGTGTTACAATTGCGTGGCTTATGTCTAGGAAATGCAATTACGTTACTTATGCCTAGGATAAATATTATAAATCAAATAATATGTCCTAGACATCACCAACGCAACTAGCGCAAGTGCGATTATTATACCTGGGAATCAATAGCAGAGGGAGCAAATACGTTGGCAAATACGTTCTTTATGACTAGTAAGAAGGTCACGGTCAAGGTTACATAATATGAGATGAAATAAAAAAAAACACCTCCTCTTTAAATAAACCTTTTTTTCGCATCAGCAAAAAAATTTACAAACAAAGAAAGTATCCTTCAAACAATGAAAGTATCTCCTGAAAGTATCCTCATGGAGGAAAGGCGTGAGATGATTCTGCAGTCTTCAGATGATGCGAATAGGTACCGGAAGCTCAATAATAATGCAGATTTCAAAGTCTGTAACTTGCGACCTGCGTCGGTTTAACACCGAGCGTATTAGGGAGGCTATAGAGCGGAACAAAGGCTCCAAAGTCTTCGCAAAGGATCTGTCTATTGGGCAAAGCCAGCTATCAAAGCTGATGACTGAGGATGGCAGAATCGTATCGTTGAAGCCTGAGCTTCTGAGAGAGGTTGAGAAATTCTATGGACAGTTATACACGTCAACACGGAGACCCGCTACAAATCAGGCTAAAACAACAAGGCACCGGGTGATGACGCTATTACGGCCGAGCTTCTGAAGGCGGGTGGAAAACCGGTTCTGAAGGCCCTTCAGAAACTGTTCGATTCCGTCATACTCGAGGGAAATACGCCGCAGGCATGGAACAGAAGTCTGGAGGTGCTCTTCTTCATAAAGGGTGATAATGCCCTGCTGAAGAACTATAGGTCCATCTCACTTCTTAGCCATGTCTACAAGCTGTTTTCGAGAGTCATTACGAACTATCTCACGCGCAGGTTCGACGACTTGCAGCCTCCCGAACAAGCCGGCTTTCGAAGGGGTTTTAGCACCGTGGACCACATACATACGCTCCGGCAGGTGATAAAGAAGACCGAAGAGTATAACCTACCCCTTTGCTTGGCGTACGTGGACTACGAGAAAGCCTTTGATTCGATTGAGACTTGGGCTGTACTGAAGTCTCTTCAGCGATACCAAGTAGACTAACGGTAGGTACATCGAGGTGCTAAAATGCTTGTACAAAAACGCATGTCTATGTCAGTTCGACTACAGTACCAGAACTCGAAACTTATCCTAATGCAGTGAGGTGTGAGGCAGGGAGACGTTATATCTCCGAAACTGTTTACCGCTGCACTGGAAGATGTTTTCAAGGTTCTGGACTGGAAAGGGCTAGGCATCAACATAAACGGCGAGTACATAAGTCACCTTCGGTTTGCCGATGATATAGTCATCATGGCGGAGACTATGGAAGAGCTCAGTTGAATGCTCGATGATATTAGCAGAGCCTCCGAACGAGTTGGTCTGAAGATGAACATGGACAAGACAAAGATCATATCAAATGTCCATGTTGAACCCACTCCTGTAACGATTGGAAACTCTGCGCTCAAAGTTTTTGACGATTATGTTTACGTGGGACAAACTATTCAGTTAGGTAGGTCCAACTTTGAAGAAGGTTCTCGAGTGGCGGCCGCGTACCGGAAAGCGCAGCGTAGGGTGGACCGACGACCTGGTGAAGGCGGCGGGAAAACGCTGGATGAGGGCAGCGCAGGACCGGTCGTTATGGCGATCCTTGGGGGAGGCCTATGTTCTGCAGTGGACGTCCAGCGGCTGAGATGATGACTCAAACTGCTGGACCGATTTTGATAAAACTTCATGTGTATGAAAGTTTATGAACAGAAATAAAACATAGGATAGTAACTTTCTCTTTTTCTGGCTGATGCGGGTAAATTACAAGGTTTATTTAAAGAGGGCAAGTTTTTTTTATTTCGTCTAATATTATGTAAGTGACCTTCTTACTAGTCATAACGAACGTATTTGCCAACGTATTTGCTCCCATCTGCTATTGATTCCCAGGTATAATAATTGCACTTGCGCTAATTGCGTTGGTAATGTTTAGGATCAATGTTTATGATTAGTAATATTTTTTGTCTAAGCAAATAAATTCTAAACATAACAATCGCATCTACTCAAATATGATGTTTATGACTAGTAGAGGTTAAGTAAATTATCTATAAGTTACCACCAAGAGTAACGTAACAGTCAAGTGCGTTGATTATGCTTAGGATTTATTATTATTGTTAACTGTGACAATCCTAGGCAAAACAACCGCATGCGATATTCCGGTGCATATTATTAGTAAGTGTGAAGCACCTTTTGAATGACTTACTAAATTAAGTATCATAATGGCTATCACGTGGTATATGTTTAGTATACCTATGGAAAGTTTGCAAGTGCGACAAATTTGCTTATCAAAAAACCACATTTAAAATAAGAAAATCAAAAATTGGATCAGTTATGCTTGTAGATCGCTTTACGCTGATTCCGAATATGCCCATAACTCAATTTTTCCAAAAATGTCGATTGCGCTGATTATGATAAGGGCGGCAGATATGCTATGCAATTTATCCACGATTTCCGTTAGACTCAGAATTATAGACAGTATTAAAATTTTTGCCTGCGTATAGTCTCCTGAAAACATCCAAAACGGTTTCATTTGACAACTCATGTCACTGCCTCTATTCCTGTAAGGTATAATAACTTTATGAGTTCGACGATAAGCTGATGATGATGAAACAGGTATAATAATCCTGATGTATGTACTCTTTTACTTTTAAGTCCCACAGGTCACTGACTGCAACCATCCGACCGCAGACAGCTTTAGTTTAGCTGTACCTTAAAGAGAACCGCTCACTAACTAACTTAAGTAATTTATTCAAAACAAAAGTGAACTAAACAAGCTGACTCGTATCTTTCAACCTCATACGTCCACAGTGGCGCCACCTACTTGTACTAAACAACAGAACTACTGTCACATAGTAAGTAGGGAAAAGATGGGCTTGTTCATACAAACTTTTAGTTGACGTTTATCTTAACTTTTATAAAATCGTAAAATCGTGAGGAATAAAAAAGTAGCGGTTCACTTCATATTAACTCAAATAACACTCGATAGCGCGATTTAAATGACGTGACGTTAATAAAGTAAACTGCCTCCGTGGTCTAATGGTTAGAGCATTGGGCTCTTGACACGGAGGTCGTGGGTTCGATTCCCACGGGGGGCACCTAGTGAAATGTCACTTTGTGCGTTTTTCCCCAGTTGGTTAGACATTGCAGGCTGAGTCACCTGATTGTCTGAAAAGAAAGATGATTCCGTCCTTCGGATGGCACGTTAAGCTGTTGGTCCCGGCTACTATCACTGGTGGTTTAGTAGTCGTTACATAAAAACCACGTCAGAGGCCGTAAGGCGGTTTGAATAAACTCTGACACCAGGGCTTTGCAGCCCACTCGATAAGAAGAAGAATAAAGTGTTCAAATGAATCTTGTTGCAACTAGGGATAATTTCCGTGCGCTCAGATGTTTACGCCATACTTATTAATGGAAGTAAACTAGGTCATAGATTAGGTCCTTCTATTGTTTCTCAAACATATTTAATTTGAGTTTTTGCGGTTGGGTCTTAAACTCTACCATAAATTATCTCTGGAGTTAGCTTACTTATAGCCATGCTTTTCCTATTGCTGTTTCCCTTTTGCAACAGAAGTACCTAAATCGGATATACATTTTTCCTACATTTCCTATCTTCTTTGATTAAATTCATTGCATGTTCAAAAACGGATGAAAGTTATCCCCCCGGCCCAAAATCAAAGTCAAAGTCAAAATAAATTATTCAATATAGGACCTTGAAGCCAACTTGTTAAAAGTCAACACTTTTTTTAAGCGACCACCGCGTCGGAACTTGTTGTTGCTATGGAGAAGGTGCGGCCAGAAACTCAACAACAAAACACGACTTTATTCGTAAAAATCTGCTTGTGGTGCCGTGTATCAGAGGTTGGCATTTATTAAGGCTATTCTGACCCTGGAGCCTGCCTGCAGTCCTGAATAGTGAGGTGGTGTTCATATTGAACCATTCATACAGATTATTAAGCCAGGAATTCCTTCTTCTACTTACCTGACTCAAATGTTTGATACTCCTGATTATTACTACCCACTTCTGTTACAACCCGTACAATCCTACATTATTTAGCCCAGTCATTTTACGGAGTTTTGTTAGGAGAGGTGGGAAGTAATTATGACTGGGACTTTTAAACTGTAACCGGCACCATTTAGTCACAAAAAGTCTATCTATAAAAAAAAAAACATAATTACATGTTAATAGTCTCTTTATGATGGCTCTTAACTTATAAATATTAATACCAATGCCCTCATTTAAATTAGATTCAAAAAAGACTTTTGAGCTATAAAATCGATTTTGAAATTTTTTTTTTTTTAATAATAATTGTTTTTTCAAAGTTTTCTAAGTAGACAAAAATATTTACTCCGTGTGTGTGTGGCGGCCCACATAGTATGTACTTATCGTATATTCTATCCTACATACATACAGTATATAAATAAATATTTGAGTATATAATATCCCTACATATAAATACAGAATAATGTATATGGCACACTACACAAGACGGTACTATACATAAATACACATAACTAATCACATACAACGAAACAAACAAATACTTACCTATTGTGTCGACACATCCCACACTAGCCATGCAGCGCGACCGTCAGTCGACACCTATGGACAACAGGCCCAGCGATCGACAAAACATACCTGGAGTGCGATTTTTGAACATGTGATTTCCCAACGAGCGGTAGAAAGTTATACCTGTCTCATCTTGCAAATGTCAAGTTTTGAAGTGCTACGTGAGACAGGTATAACTTTCTACCGCTCGTTGGGAAATCACATTTTCAAAAATCGCACTCCTGCTCCCGCGCCGCGTCATCGGCGATGCACCGTGCGCCCCCCCGCTGCCCGCGCACCGCTTTCGCATTCCTGAGCTTACCCTGCCTAGGATGCACGTCGCTTTGCGCTCCTCGTAGCTATCTATTGTTTCGCGATAATTCGATACCTAACGCTTTCGCTGTGTTGTATGTGAAATATAAAACATTGTTGTGAACTGTAATAAACATTGTGTGTGGTGTATATACGGACAATTTCATTGGAGTCATCCTGCACACCACCTACATTGGTGACCCCTATCCTGGACATCGGATCGCAACCTTCGGGAACTTCTCCACTGACCTAAAACACTGGAAGCGCAGTAAGCAAAAAACAAATCAATAATGTCGAAACCTGATGACAATGCATTCAAAGACGCGCAAGGCGAAAGCGCAAATGGCGGCGAAACGTCGTTGTCCACTGGTTCCGACACATTCCGTGTCGGAATGAAAGTACCACCTTTTTATGCGCACGATCCACAGCTGTGGTTCGCACAAATTGAGGGACATTTCGTCTTATCGGGAATCACAGTAGACAATACTAAGTTCCACTACGCGCTTTCATATTTAGACGCACAATACGCTAAGGAAGTAAGAGACATCATTATCAGCCCACCTACGCAAGATAAGTTCGAAACTCTAAAAAAGGAGCTTATTAAACGACTGTGCGATTCAAGGGAAAAGGAAGTCAAACAACTACTGACGGAAGAGGAACTAGGAGACAGGAAACCCTCCCAGTTCTTACGGCACCTTAAGCAACTCGCAGGTGTTGACGTACCAGAGAGCATCCTTAAATCCATCTGGACTAGCCGTTTGCCGATAAATATGCAGACACTCATAGCATCCCAACCACTAGCACTCACACTGGAGTCACTAGCTGAATTGGCAGATCGCATAAAGGATCTTGCGCCAAGTACCCCACAAGTAGCGAGTACTTCGAGAGACAGCGCAATGGACGGAATGGCAAAGCAGATCGCGGAATTGACGAAGCAAGTTCAGGCTTTGGCTTCAGGACGAAATTCTCGACCCCGGTCCAAGCAACGTCCTAGCAATTACAGTAACGGACGCGGCCAAAGTCATACAAGATCAGAATCTAGTTACCGGAAATACCCCGTCTGCTGGTATCATTCTAAATTCGGCGAAAAATCAACCAGATGCACTAAACCCTGCGATTACCGTTCAGGCTCGGGAAACGGGAAAGGCAGTCGGTAAGGGCGACTAGCGATTGCCGAACGCCCGGTCGCCTGTTCGTCACTGACCGTCGAACGAAAACACAATTTTTAGTCGACACAGGAAGCGACCTTTGTGTTTTCCCGAGGTCAGCAATACACGAACGCCGGCCCAAAACTACGTACCAACTATACGCTGCGAACGGAACTGTCATCGACACATATGGCTCCGCGCACCTTCAATTGGACTTGGGACTACGCCGACAATTCAACTGGCCGTTTATCGTGGCAGACGTCAGCAAACCCATTATAGGCGTCGATTTTCTCTCGCATTATGACTTAATAGTCGACTGCAGAAATCAACGGTTATTAGACAACATCACATCACTCTCTTCATCAGCAGCACTAGTTAATTCGTCAAATACGATATCTTCAATCAAGACACTATTCGGCGAATCTAAGCATTATGATATCCTAAGAGAGTACCCGGAAATAACTCGACCATCTGGGAATAAAAACAAACCACGCCATAGCACAGTACATCATATTCGTACCGAACCCGGCCCACCAATTCACTGCACACCCCGTAGACTGGCGCCAGATAAGTTAAAGATTGCTAGACAAGAGTTTGAGGACATGCTACGCAACGGCACAGCAAGACCATCAGAAAGTCCTTGGTCCTCACCCCTTCACTTAGCACCAAAAAAAGATAATGGCTGGAGGCCGTGCGGAGACTTTCGAATGCTCAACAAACGTACCATCCCAGACCGTTACCCAATACGTCACATCCATGATTTTTCACACAACCTATCAGGATGCACTGTCTTCTCCACCATTGATCTGGTAAAAGCATATAACCAGATCCCAATACACGAAGATGACATACCGAAAACCGCCATAACGACACCATTTGGGCTTTTCGAGTTCCCATATATGACGTTTGGGCTACGCAACGCAGGACAGACTTTCCAACGGTTTGTGGATGAAGTAACTAGAGGGATGAATTTCGTCTACGCGTACCTAGATGATTTCCTAATATTCTCCAAGAACGAACAGGAACACGAATCTCACTTGCGGCAACTATTCAACAAGTTCAAGGAATATGATATCGTGATAAACCCAGCAAAGTGCGTATTTGGCGCCTCACAAGTTAAGTTTCTGGGGTACCATATTTCGACACACGGAACAAAGCCTTTGGACACAAAAGTTGATGCCATCAAACTTTACCCACCACCAAAAACTGTCAAGCAACTGCGAAGATTCTTGGGAATGGTCAATTTTTACAGGAGATTCCTTCCAGGTGCAGCCAAGTTACAAGCCCCACTCAACGGGCTCACTGCTGGTTGCGTGAAAAGTACACAAGCCATCAAACTGGAAGATGACACACTCGCCGCATTTGAAAAATGCAAGGAAAGCCTATGTAAAGCAGCACTTCTCGCTCACCCGGATTGCGAAGCCCAACTAGCCGTCGTTACGGACGCTTCGGACACAGGGATCGGTGCTGTACTGCAACAACGGAAGGAAGACAAATGGCAACCACTCGCATTTTTTTCAAGAAAGCTCATCCCATCACAAATCAAGTATTCACCATATGACAGAGAGCTACTAGCCATCTACGAGTCCATAAAATACTTCAGACATATGCTGGAAGCACGAATATTCACTGTGTACACGGATCATAAACCACTCTGTTTCGCTTTTAACTCGTACAAACAAAATTGTTCACCGAGACAGTTCAGAAACCTAGACTTCATTGCCCAATTTACCACCGATATCCGACATATTTCCGGAAAAGATAACGTGGTGGCAGACACATTGTCAAGAGCTGATGTCATCGAAAAACCAACTGAAATGAAGCAGCTGGCTCGGTCGCAACTGGAAGACACTGAATTGAAGCTAATCCTTGAAGGAGGCACATCTCTTCAACTTAAGAAGATAACTGTACCTGGAACTCACGATCAGCTATACTGCGACATCAGCACACCAGTTCCCAGGCCTTTCGTCACAAAGGATCTACGCACACAAATCTTTAAAAGTCTCCACTCGCTAAGCCACCCAGGCTCCAATACAACAGCAAAGTTAGTAGCTGAGCGATTCGTATGGCCCGGCATGAGGAAAGATTGCAGAGAGTGGTCAAGAGCTTGCATACCATGCCAGCAAGCAAAAACAACACGACATGTGTCATCAGCCCTCGGTACATACAAACTTCCGAGAGCACGTTTCACCCAAATACATATAGATCTCATTGGACCTCTCCCACCATCGCACGGATACCGCTATTGCCTCACAGCAGTGGACAGATTCACACGATGGCCTGAGGCAATACCCATCGTGGATATAACTGCAGAGACAGTGGCTAAAGCACTCATATCCGTATGGATATCCAGATTTGGTTGCCCTACGCACATAGTTACGGATCGCGGAAGACAATTCGAATCCGCCCTATTCAAATATTTGTCCGAGATAGCGGGCTTCCAGCATCACCGTACTACAGCATACCACCCTGCCTGCAATGGCCTAGTGGAAAGATTTCACAGACAACTCAAGGCAGCCATTGTCTGCCACGCAAATGAAAGTTGGACAGAATCTCTGCCCTTCGTACTATTAGGAATAAGAAGCGCATTCAAAGAAGACCTGCAAGCATCGTCTGCAGAACTCGTATACGGTGAACCACTCAGACTACCTGGAGAATTTTTCCACCCACAAACTACGAGTACAACCACGACGGACCTGACTGACTTTACGGCGCGGCTAAGAAAAATAACGCAAGACCTGCAACCCGTGGCCACGTCGAGGCACTGCAAAAATAAGACGTTCGTATTTAAGGACCTTGCCAAAACAACACACGTTTTTCTAAGGGATGATACAATACGAGGCTCACTACGTCCTGCATACACAGGTCCACACGCCGTAATAGAAAGGACAGATAAAGTATACAAAATAATGCTCAATGGAAAACCAGTCACAGTATCCATTGACCGCCTAAAACCGGCATACATACTGGAACAGAATGAAGAGACCAGAATCCCACTCGAAACCCAAGAAAAAGAGACCAGGAGAGAAGATGATACGCAAAGACAAACAAAATCGGGGCGCAGAGTAAGATTTCCGGATTTTTATCGCCCATAACACGGTCTCTGGAGGGGAGTGATGTGGCGGCCCACATAGTATGTACTTATCGTATATTCTATCCTACATACATACAGTATATAAATAAATATTTGAGTATATAATATCCCTACATATAAATACAGAATAATGTATATGGCACACTACACAAGACGGTACTATACATAAATACACATAACTAATCACATACAACGAAACAAACAAATACTTACCTATTGTGTCGACACATCCCACACTAGCCATGCAGCGCGACCGTCAGTCGACACCTATGGACAACAGGCCCAGCGATCGACAAAACATACCTGCTCCCGCGCCGCGTCATCGGCGATGCACCGTGCGCCCCCCCGCTGCCCGCGCACCGCTTTCGCATTCCTGAGCTTACCCTGCCTAGGATGCACGTCGCTTTGCGCTCCTCGTAGCTATCTATTGTTTCGCGATAATTCGATACCTAACGCTTTCGCTGTGTTGTATGTGAAATATAAAACATTGTTGTGAACTGTAATAAACATTGTGTGTGGTGTATATACGGACAATTTCATTGGAGTCATCCTGCACACCACCTACATGTGTATAAAGGAAATGTGTGGAAAAAAAATTAACCGTCAGGCTTTTAGAATGAGATAAATGCTAAATTTAAAATTTGGGGCTGTTGCTGACGTGAGTTTAGTTTTAATTTTTGTATATTTCTAGGCTCAAATTGGCTCTTAAATCCCCATCCTCTTAAATCTTAAAGTCCCAGCTCAAACCGTACACTGACTGGGCTATTTGTTATCCGACAAAATTGAGTCTTAGGTTCATTGCATTATGAATTTGAATAAAGTGCACCCTCTTTCGTCCCTATAGTCCACCTAACTACACACTCTGATGACGTGAGAGCCGGAGTCAGTTCTAAACAAGTGCCGACCATTAATCCGAACGTTTACACGCTTACACGTGCCCCTGTGTGCGTTTGTGAGCGAGTGTGAAGGGCTTTTGAATGGAGTTTATTTAACTTTCAGTTCAGTGTATGTTATGGTTAGCTTTGAAATACAGTTTTATAGATGTTGGTCGTTTTCTGTTTGCGGTTGAAATGGTTTTGACTTAATTATAACGAATTTTTAGTGTGGGAATGGTTTTATTTTGAACGAGCTCTTTAGCTCTACTATAAAACGACATAACATCTGACCATCAATTTGTCTATCTTAAATCAAACAGTTATTTAGCTGTAAGTTCTCCAAAAAGGAAATATACAGGGTCTTTATATAAATATGCTAACTCTTTTTAAAGGGATGATCAGACCATCGCACTGAACAACTTTCTCTATGGGATCAACTTCTTAATCGCGATAAGAATAGCTGTTTTTTTTCGCGATTTCGATGTTGGTCCGATACAGAAAGTTATTCAGTATGATGGTCTGATCATCCATCCCTTTAAAAAAAATCAGTATACTATGCTGAATATTCTTAATATTCCCAACTGGCAAAATTTACTCTTATATATATCCCAGGAGCATATTTTTTTCAGTCTTATATAACACTTACAGCCTGCTATAAGTGTGGAATTGGGCGCACTTTATAAGTCTATTCACACTTTGTGTTGCCTTATAATGGTCTTGTGAAGTGTATTTTCAATCTTACAAAACTCTTAAGGATGCTTTTATAATTACAAACAAACTTACAAGTGACTTACAATGGCATGCTTTAAGGGCAATTGCCCTTACAGTCCTCTAACTAGTGTTGCTCTAAGTGTAATATCGCTTGTAGTCCTCTTTGTGATCCCCTAGTATAAGAGTGTAATCACAATTCGCCGAAGAGGTCTAGTCGCGTGTGTTCTGAAATGTTTTTTGTATTATAATTATTAAGACGCATCAAAAACGTAAGTCATATTTTATAATTTATTTCACTTTCCTATGAAACGTAGTGTCTATATGTGTCTATATTTGCATAATTGTTTATTAGAGTATATATGCGACTGCGGTTGCGAAGTAGATTTTCTCGATTATTTTTAAATTTAAATAATAATATTATCGAAGGGCCTTTTCAAAAACGTGTCTTAAATATTAAAAATTATTTTATTTATTTGTGAAATACATCAAAATGTGGCCATTACCACCAATTATGATTTATAAGTGATTTATCAGAACTAAATAAGAGCAGTACTCTTATTTAAGGCTTTTATCGCACTTGTGAAGTCAAAATAAACCAAATCATTTGGCTACACGGCCATATTGCAGATACGTATATTTCTTCGGAACGCTCCACTTCTCTTAAACCGCTTCCATTTGAGTAAATCCATCCTTAATAAAAAACAGTTATTTAAGCAAGCTAAATAGGACATCTATTTTCCGCCATCTTGGCCAAACAACTGACACAAGCAGAAAAAGCACTTTTAAGACTCTTTGAACGTGCTACTAGTCTTTAATATGTCTTAGGTAAGATGAATCACACTTATAAGTACTGGTCTTACAACAGGTTTATGAAATGCCCTAATAAGTCATTCACTCTTAATAAATACTTAGTAAAGTATCTTCTAAGATCGAGTGCTCTTGCAAAATGCTTGTATAAGTGTTAATAAAGAATCAAGGGCAATAAGGCTTATAAAATGCGCTTATAATACCACTACTCTTATAAATGTCTTATTACGTTTTCTTATATACTCCTGTAAGAATGTGTTACAAGTATGAAATCACATCATCATCATCAATCACACAAGCAGAAATAATTAGAATAACCGTCAATAGAGATCAGTCACTTTTAAGACTCTTTGAACGTGCTACTAGTCTTTAATATGTCTTAGGTAAGATGAATCACACTTATAAGTACTGGTTTTACAACAGGTTTATGAAGTGCCCTAGTAAGTCATTCATTCTTAATAAATACTTAGTAAAGTAACTTCTAAGATCGAGTGCTCTTGCAAAATTCTTGTATAAGTGTTAATAAAGAATCAAGGGCAATAAGGCTTATAAAATGCGCTTATAATACCACTACTCTTATAAATGTCTTATTACGTTTTCTTATATACTCCTGTAAGAATGTGTTACAAGTATGAAATCTCTTAAAGCCTAAATAGACTTATAACATGCCATTATAAGGGTTTCACTCTTAATCAGAACACATATAACCCTTATATAAGACTATAGATCTTATAAGCTTTTGTTTGTAAGAGTATTTTGCTAGTTGGGTTATCTAAACTATTATAAAACTGTAACTGAAGTGTGTCTGTACATTGAAGATATTTACAAAAAAAAGATTACGATATGGTTTTTAGGTATCCCTGACTTGAAATCAACCTTTTTAGAAATTTTGTCAGTCTGTTTGTGTGTTTGTTTGTTTGTTTGTTTGTTTGTTCGCGCATCACGCAAAAACTACTGAACCGATTTTGATGAAACTTTTTTTGTTTGATAGCTTATGATCTGACTTAAAATCTGGTATATAATTTGTGCGGACGAAGTCGCGGGAAAACACTAGTTAAGAATAAAATTATAAGACTAGATTTTTTTCGTAAATTACATCGTGTGTCCTATTGTGACAAAAGTTTTCAATAATTGAACTATTTGTCACTTTCTGATAAAGTAAATACCAATGGATCAGAAAGAGAGAGCAGAACCTTTAGAGACAAGACCGTTTCTAGGAAGGGACCGAACCCTTTGATCGGAAACTAAACTCATCTAAAAAGTTATACGAGTTGTTAAACGCTCGAAGGAGTTCCACTAATCCACGGTCCTCACGATATTGATCTATCGTTTTGGCTATACTATACAGGGTGTCAATATTAAGGGTATATTACCGTTGGCCTGCTCCATACAAGCGAGGTCTGGTTATATTTTCAATACTAACCAATCAAAGTCAATGAAATTTGGGTGCCTCAAAATTTTCCAGACAAATCTAAAATTAATTTTAGCATTGAAACTGATTAATTTTATCAAAAATCGGACAACATTTAGGCATAGATATTTGTTGTCTGGATTGTTTCTGTAAAATGTCATTGACTTTAATTGGTTAGTATTGAGAAAAACGCGCGCTTTTGAAAAAACTTCTTGTGCTTCGGCGTAGCACTAAATCAGATTTATCATACATATATTTGTCACGGGATTCGAACCCGTGACCTTTGGCATAGCCGCCAGGTTCGGTACCGACTGCGCAATCGAGCCTTTATATCGTTCATTGATTCGTAAAAAAAAGAATTTTGTATGGTTTTGACTTCGAATGCATTTCAAAGTCACCTAATACGCCACGAAACGAAAGCTTGCAAAATCAATCAATCATTATTTTGCAACGGTTCGGTAAATTTTTGTTGTGCTTACGACGATATGACTTTACGATGTTATTCATAAGGAGTATAAAATTGGTCGCAGTGTGTAAGCTACGTCTTAACATCCCTCTCCTGTATTATAATAAAATTCTTATGGGTAAAAGGCGTTAAGGACACATTTATCGGTAACTCAAGTACGAGTTTACTGGCGTATCTTTACGAGATCGAGTGCCCCATAAAAAATTGACTGCATGAAGTACAAACGAACATAAATATTCAAACAAGGAGATAAGAGATCTTGCATACTTTTTACAAGTGCAGTAAAGTGTAATTTTAGATCCTTCATCAAGGATTGCAACATCGAATAGCTTTTGATGAAAGATATATACAGGGTGTCCCGTAAATCAACGTCAATCCGGAATCGGGTGATAGTCCAAATCATAATAGTTACCAGAAAAATAAAAAAATAAATCTGGGACCCAAATGAATCTGGGGAATACACTCTGTATAAAAAACACATAATTATGTAAATACGCACCTAAATTTTTCTGCGCTACCGTTCTGCGCTACTCTGTGTGACTGATTTGTAGAAGTTTCAGTTTCATTTCTGCGATATTTGTGGCACAATCTACAGCCTGACTGGCGGCTGGACTTTCAGAAACGAAAAACCCAGCAGGTTCAAATTTTTAACACCCTTCACAAAAAGAGGGGTGTTACAAAGTTGATGACTATATTTTTCTGCATACTTACCTCTCTATGGCATCGTAACTAGTGTTGCCTAACAATAATGGATCCATCGATAGTTTTTACTTTAATACAGGGTGAAATTGATATCATATTAGCATCAGCTGCTGCATACATTTGCGTCGACTAGGTAAGTACTGCAGTTTAGTATGGAACAGCACATTTTTTGCTCCGATAGGTTTGCTCCAATAACAAAAGTTGTTCAGATTGATAAATTGATTCTTAGATTAAAATGATGCTTATAATATATAACTTCAACTTCAACTAACTGTATAACTTTAACTTTTTTAAGCTATTACTAATAGATAAAGTATTATTTGTCAAGATTGTCTTCGTTGCTCCTAAGGGTTGAACTACACATGGCCGCACAGCATCACATTTTTCCGTCGCTCCATCCTTTTCTGTCACTCAGGAACGTCATTTGCTAGATCATATAAGATAGACTGTGATAGTGCTGTTCCGTGCTGTTCCGTTCCGTCTATCTTATATACTCTAGCAAATGACGTTCCTGAGTGACAGAAAAGGATGTAGCGACGGAAAAATGCGATGCTATGCGGCCATGTGTAGTTCAACCCTAAACGGGCGGAATCAAACCTCGCTCTACAAAACAAATAACTCTAAGCAGCCTCTCAAGAAGCTTCCATTACAACCGGGATCGAGTCGTTAGTATGCAATCTCGGATCAAAAGCACCTGATTTACCTCCTTAGCACATCAAAAAGCCCTGATGGGGAGGTATTAAGACTAAATGAGCGTATCTTACGGGCCTTGCTTACGCCTACTGACATATATAACCTGATCTTCCCTGCTCTTAAAAGCCAAGGTTATTTATGGCTTGTAAGGGGGATGGTGTTGGAGTGTAGAAGGTCAAGAGGTATTGGTTAGTATGGAAGTTCGTTACCCCGGTCGTTGCTTTACGTTAATTTAGTTAGCAGAGTTGTTGTGTGGTAAAAGTTGTATATTTTATGTAGGTATGTTGGTATATTATTATAGGTTTTTGTTTTATGTAGGTACTTACTTTTATACACGGTGTTACAAAAATACAAATTAACATTTAAGGGGGTGGTTTAGACCACCAAACTGTACAACTTTCAATATGGGACCAAAACCGAAATCGCGAAAAAACAAATCTGGTTTTCCATACTAAACTACAAATCTACTCGACAGCTGTTTTTTTTCGCGGTTTCGATGTTGGTCCCATCGTGAAAGTTGTTCAGTTTGATGATCTTAACAACCCCCTTAACAGTTTTAAAATGTTTTATGTTTACGTTTCTAATAGGATGGGAAGGTTCAAACATTTTGAGGTCGTATTTAGGAGGTTTTAAATACATAATGCTTAAATTTCTTTTTTGGGCACATTTTTCTTAACTTTGTCTTTAACTTAGCTTACTTCTGCATAATAAATGTAAATGAAAAAGATCTATTTGGTCATTGATCAAGAACTATGTCATTAAATGAACCAATCTTCTCTCATATACCTTTTTGAAGCTTTCATTTTTAAATCGTGAGTTTTGTGGCATTTGGCACTTCACATGGCCTATTTGGCAAATATCATGCATGACAAATACGCGATTTAATGTGAAAATAGGCAATAAAACTAAAGGATCCTTCTTAATATGCTGACACTTTTTAAGGGGATGATCAGTCCGTCTTACTGAACCATGTTCTCTAAGGCACCAACATTGAAATTGCGAAAAAAAAAACAGCAAAAAATGACTACGAAAGTGGTTCAGTTTGACGGTCAAATCATCCCCTTAAAAAATAGTCAGCATATTAAGAAGGACCTGTCCTCGTCATCATCGTCTCATCCGATGGAAGTCCACTGCTGGACATAGGCCTTCCCCAAGGATCGTCATAACGACGGGTCCTGCGCTGCCCTCATCCAACGGATTCCCGCCGACCTGACCCTGGACCCTGTATAGGCTGATAATTTAGTAAGTTATAGCCCACCCAACCCCACCACCCACCCACCACACCACTGCAGGGCAAAGGCCTCCTCTCATGAATAAGGGTGAGAGGGAGTGGGCCATACTCCACCACGCGGGCCCAGTGCGTGTTGGTGGAGGCAAGGTAGTGGTCAACTTGCTGTCAGAGAATTTTCAAGCCGCCAATAGGCATCTGACTTGGCTTAACGAATAGTTACAACGCCATCTGATGGAACTATCCGAGACCAACTGCTTAACGTGCCTTCCGAAGCACGGAAACGCTCGAGATGAAATATCACTAAACGGTCACCCATCCAAAGACTGACCGGACCTGACGTTGTTTAACTTCGGTGATCGTTTCCAATACCGAAGCTCCACTACGCCAACGAGCGCTTCAAGGCTGATAATTATGATGTTTTAAACAAAGTCCATTTTAATTTCCATACTGCTTGATTACTTTATTGTGACAACAGTTTCTTCCCGCAGTAGGACAGCAATCACTTAACCTCAAAACTGCAGCGTAATAATAATAAAGCGCATTAAAGTGAGTCATCTCGGCCACGGAGCACATTAGTGCATGATAGAGGACCTCTAGTTTGTTTGTTTGAGATAACGATTTAGTTCCAACACGGGCTACCTACCTTATAGACTTCTAATTGTTTGCATTTTTTAAACAGACAAATTTTTAACCGTAGTATTTGAGTCACGTTGCAGGGTTTGCCCCGAACACTTTTCCCTCGCGTGGTATTCGCGCGGTTCGCGTTTCAGCCTGCCACGAGGCTCCACAATCCTTCTCAGTTGTTCTTACTCAGAAACAATCCTCGAGATTGGATAGACACTCCCTCAAACCACTTGAAATTGGTGGAAATGCGGTGCTAACGCACAAGCAAGAAGTCCATAATTATAACTTAAAAAAAACAAAAACGTAGTATTCCCAAAATAGGCCTAATGATAGCCGACCTCCGTTAGGAGATGACACGACAAGAAGAAGATTGTACCTTTTTCAGTTTTTCAAATTACAGATACTCAAGCTTGTTTCCAGTTAGGATAAGCAGAAACTACAAATTACCTACTACTACAGGGTGAAATCGATATCATTAGCATCCTTTTAAACTAAGAGTCTACCCATCAAACTGAACAACTTTTACTATGTAGCAAACGGATAAGAGCAAAAAAAAAATCGGTTGTCCCATACTAAACTTCAATGCCTACTCGACTAAAATGTATGCAACAGCAGATTTTTTTTATGCTCCGATCGGTTTGCTCCCATAGTAAAAGTTGTTCAGTTTGATGGGTAGACTCTTAGTTTAAAAGGATGCTAATGATATCAATTTCACCCTGTATAATATAATTAAACATGTTTTTTCTCCCTAACATTACTTACTTTACTTTATGCTTGCTCTCTGGTTTCAGGTACGATTTTGGCGTTTTCTGATCCGACCATTTTAACATCCTACTAATTTAGCTAGATAATTTTAGATAGACAGGTACCTACCTGTGGTGTAGTATGGTCTCAGAAGATCAAGAAAAAATTGAATGTCAAGGTATTTAGAAGCTGAACAAAATCACATCTCTTTTTTCCTACACCGTTATTAAGGATAGTAAGTCAGAGATAGTGCAGCTGTATTTAGCGCGCACGCAGTTAGACTTAAAAATATAACGCGTGCCTGATTTGCAAATACGCAGTAGCTTTAGTCGAAAACGCCCAAGCTTTTCTTTTAAAAGTCTATAGGGCAGATAGTCCACGGGTCCAAGCTCAGTTAGTAGCTAGTTTAGAGCAAAGCTCTAAGCTAATGCGTCGCTAAGTTTTGATGTTTAGCAAGATTTAGATTTATATTGGCTAATGCTCGCTTAATACGAGATGCAACTGTTATTGTTTCCGCAGCGGGATTAGCTCAGCTTCTCTTTTAGATGTCTATAGGGCAGATAGTCCGAGATCAGTAGCTAGTTTAGAGCAAAGCTCTAAGCTAATGCGTCGCTAAGTTCTGATGTTTTAGCAAGATTTAGATTTATGTTAGCTAATGCTCATTTAATACGAGATGCGACTGTTATTGTTCCCGCAGCGAGTTTACGAGTAGGTAGTTCTACAGGGTGTAAGGAAAAGTATCATTAACCTTTGAACCACTTACTTTACCCATCAAACTGAACAACTTTTACTATGGGAGCAAATATGTCACCGCACAAAAAAACTGTTGTTTCATACATTTGAGTCGAGTAGGCGCTTTATGCACAAGCAGATTTTTTTGCGCCTACATGTTTGCTCTCATTTTTAAATGCATCTACATAATAACTGTTAGTGAATTCCTTTCACGAGCGTCAGTTCAAGTGCGTTGCGGAGAGCTATCGAAACTCAATCTTGAGGTCCGGAGAATACGTACGGACCACATGCCATGTACCAACGAGTTTTTCTAACTTAGGTATGTACGTAATATCGACTGCTCTCAAACTGTGAAGGAAAATATCGTGAGGAACCTGCATACGCTGAAGAAGAAATTCTGATGCGTGTGTGAAGTCAACCAATCCGCATTGGCCACGCGTGGTGGACTAACGCCCAAACGCCTTCCTACTACTTCATCTACTAATTTCATCATCACTGCCTGATGATGAAATTCCTTTCGATAAGTAAATTATAAAGCGGTATGAAATCTTTTGGCATTGGCGAATGAATTTTCAAATTCACGTGTCACAATGGAACTTAAATTATTTGGATTGGAATGACACTTACACCCGTATTCTTAGTTATTTTCTTGACATTTCCTCACTCGAGTGGAGGATGTTTTTGACATAATTTGTATGAAAAAAAACGTCAACAAAATCCTCGACTCGAGTAACGAAGCCTCAACAACTAAGAATACGGGTGTTAGTCCCTAAACAAAAACTAAACAAAAAATTACATTCATGTCATATTATTCTGATAATCTATACCTACAGGGTGTAAACCTAAACTCGATACATTAACGAATGGCTTCAGTCTATCAAACTGAAAAATTTTTACAATGAGACCAACTTTGAAATCGCGATAAAAATAATCTGCTGTTCCATAGAAAATGTCAATAGATACCCGACGATAATATTTTGTGAAAAAGTTAATAATCAATGTTGGTCCCGTAGTAAAAGTTGTTCAGTTTAATAGTCTGAAGGCATTTAAGTTTACATCCTGTATAGACACACAACAATATTTTAAAACATAATAATATTCTAAACTGACGGATAAAATTTGACAAAAAGGATGTTTAGTTTCTGGCCGCTTTTTCTTTACAACAGAATACCTTCCGACGCGGTGGTAAAAAATGACGCCAGAAAGCTATCCATGTGACATAATTTTTAATAAAACATTTTGAATTTGAGTTTGCAAAATGACTCCATCATAATTATTGTAATATTTTTTAAGTTCAAAGATAAACACTGCATGTAGTCTAGTTCAAACTCCGCAGTCTAAAAAATTAAAACACGATAAGTTATTCTATAAACGTAGAGAAAAGTGGCAACCCTAGAACGGCGCGAACTGCAATAGGCGCTGATTGTGGACGCGACAAATCGACGCTGCTATTGCAACCGTGCCGTGAGATAGAGCCACTAAATGCGCGTTTTTGTTCCTGCATAAATAAGACTTACTAAGTTTTGGATCTTATCATAATTGAAGAAAAAAATGCCAGATTGTAGTGATAAACTTGATTTTATATTTAATTGCATTGTGTGCAAAAAAGACGTGGTGATTTAGTGGCAAAAGATTCGCCCTCTGTACAAAAGGTAGTGGGGTCGGGACTTTCGGTCGGTGTTTTAACCATAAAACATCACTTGAGATTAAAAACTACATGACATTGGCAGAATTGCCGCGCTAGACGCAAGCAACCGGCCATTAAGACGCTGTTATCCCGTCGAGGCTGTTTTTTGAACACGAACGAAAGTGTTTTAAACTGTGTTTTAAAGTCTGAAATTAAATTATGTCTTATTTATGGATCGGGCGGATGGGCGACTGTTCTCAATAACACGATTAGATTAAGTTTACTAGATAGAAAAACATCTCAAAGTTACCCCTTTTTGTTATGTTTTTTCAATACTATGATTAAACTGCTGATATTTAACTTTTTATTCTTGTACTTAACTAAATACATTAAATATTTCTAGTGAACTCAGAAGAATTTTTAGCTTAGAAACTCCCATGAGCAAAGATATTGACGAAAAACACGTTTTTTTGCGATCCTGCTTTCAATTGGAGCGGGATGGCTAATTGTAAACTTATGCTTGCAAGAAAGAGACGCTTGCACTGGGATAACCTAGCCTTAATTCAGAAAAATAGTATAGTACGATGCTTGAATAGTTCTATTACAGAAAGAAGTACCGCTATGCGTGCGCGTGCTATGCGTGAATGGAGGGACAGGGAATGGCCATTCTGCCTGTATTACTACACTAAATATGTTATTATAATAAACTACAGCTACGTGGAATATAATCGTTAAATATTTCGCACGTTGCGTAGCCCCAACTGCAGGTGATTGGAGAGCGATTTGCGTCCGCTGCCATTCGCGGGCATTCAGCCGGCGAGGGACGGTCTGAATACAGTATTCGAACCGATTGCCACTACTGTTTGCGTTGCTAACTGTGCACTACATTCACACCTTATTGATGATACTGGATGCGATACAACCTAGGATGTTCCGAAAATGATCGTCTATTTTCAGAACTACTAAAGCCTTAGTCGAGCTGACAAGTGACCACGTATCGTGGGGCTCCGCCGAAGTTGTTACTGCCTTTTTACTAGGCATTTGAGTGAGCGACCGCACCCGTATTCTTAGTTGTTTTTATGACATTTCCTCACTCGAGTGGAGGATGTTTTTGATATAATTTGTATGACAAAAATGTCAAAATCGCCCTCGACTCGAGTAAGGAGGCTTCCTCAAGGAAACAACTAAAAATTTACGGGTAGTTTGTATGTCAATAACTGGCAGTACACAACTGTCAAACCAGTCAAAGAACTTTCACTACAAATTATGTTATTTTTGAGTTAGTACTCACTATAACTACATTGTTGTGTTGTGCTTGTGAGTGTTTCAAGTGAGAGAAAGAGAATTTTATGCGAAAATGTTCATACAGAGACGAAGCAAAGTTTTAAACTAAAGCTTTTTTCCAGTTTATAACGAGATAGAAAAACATTGTACGAAGTTGTCGAGTAGTTCACAGTTTGAACGCGTGTGGAATGATGTTTGCTACAATGTAGTGGGTATGTATCCTTCTTAATAAGCTGACACTTTTTTAAGGGTATGGTCTGACCTTCAAACTGAACATCTTTCTCTATGGCACCAACATCACGAAAAAATAATCAGCTATTTCATACAAAACTGCAATCATACTCGAGCCAAATGTATGTGTAGACAACTTGGCCTACAGGTTTTATATGGCTTCACTGGAGAGACTTCAGTGGACTGTAGGTTTCCTCTGATGGCAGGAGTGTTGGATAATATATAATGGAAAGTCTTGTTTGAGGCACTGGAGGTTTATTTTAGTGAATTTTACACCAAGCTTAGTTACACGCACAAGCACCGTACCAATGTGGAAGGGGGAAGCGAAAATACAACATTTTTAATTACTACATTTTATGTTGGTGTTGCCAACAATATGGGACAGCATTTTTCAGGATTTCTATGTTGGTCTCATAGAGAAAGGTGTTCAATTTGAAGGTCTGATCATCCCTGATTCAGGTACAAATATTCACAGTCATCATACAAATAATTGCCCTTTGCGGGATTCGAATACACAATCCTCGGGCCAGCAGGTAGGTTCTACCGCCTAAGCTATTGAGTCATCGACATTTGCTACTATTACCATTTAAAGTAAAAGTATTGATTATGAAGTAATAAGTAATAAGTAATAAAACGGATTCCAGAAAGCGAAGTCAAATAATTAATTTAACAGTTAATTAAACTTCATGTTTGTTTAGAAAACGTTAATAATTGCGTTAGTCTCACGATCGTTATTTAAGTGTATAGAGTTATATTTGGGTTAACTTAATTATGTTAGTTATGTAACACGCGATATTAAAATTGTTAAGTTTATTAACTTTAAGTCCGTAATAAATGTGTACTGTACATTTTATTAAGTCGTCAGGTCGCATGTCTATATATTATATTATCCAGATTTTCGGCGAGACTATAGGGGTTGAACTACACATGGCCGCACGCGATCGCATTTTTCCGTCGCTCCATCCTTTTCTGTCACTCAGGAACGTCATTTGCTAGAGCATATAAGATAGACGGAACGGAACAGCACGGAACAGCACGCCGCGTGCGATCGCCATCCGTCTATCTTATATGCTCTAGCAAATGACGTTCCTGAGTGACAGAAAAGGATGGAGCGACGGAAAAATGCGATCGCGTGCGGCCATGGGCCATTACTCAACTAAAATATATGAGACAGCTGATTTTTTTTGCTCTGACAAGGTTACACCCTGTAGATTGTAGTTTGTCTTCACTCTGTTTGTCTCTGTCTTTGTATGTAGTCCAGTCAACGAATGACCGAAAAGGGGTTGTAGTGCATGAGCAGGAACCAAAGCGATTCCATCAAATTTATCAGGGTGCTTAGAAATTGAACATACTAAAAGTATATGAATAGATACGACTAGAAGTCAAGCTTCTTAAAGCGCGCTACGGCGCTTGACTCGCGAAAATAGTTGTAATCCATTGTTTTAAGGATCAAAATGGCGTGTTTACGAGTCTAGCTGCGGTCTCCGGCGCGGCGTCCCTCTTGTATCAAGCTCCCGATCTGCACGGATATTTAATATGTGCTTAAAGCCGTGGTGGTCCAGTAGCGAGTAACCTTGCCCGCCGTGCAGGAGGCAACCAATGAGTTTTTCAGAATTCATGTACGATTTGTAACACCACTGGCTTTTCGGTGAAGGAAAAGATCGTGAGGAAACCTGCATGCTTAAATTTCGAGGCATGTATTGTACCCTCTGTCCATTATAAGTGGCGACGGGCTCACCCCCCGTCACACAGGACAGAGTTTCGGTATACTACTGGTGAAACGTGGATGTTCTGAGGTTTCAGAATATCTCTGACTACCCCCTCGGGGAATATAGTCGTGAACATATGCTTATGCTTATGCTAAAAATCCTGAAACAAGAGTCCTAGTGCTGCCACCTACATCGCGTGCTCAGACACTGTTCCAGACTACTGTATTATAACTTGGCTCTGAATTACTTCTCATTACCATTCGTTTAGATTATCAGCCAGAAATATGAGTACTGCTTAACATTTTGATACTTATACAACGTTTTTGCATTAGAATTTTAATCTAAGCTGATTACTGTATACTTAGGCCTTAGGCGGGTATTACATGCCTCGATTATGGCTAGACAATTTTGCGCGCGATCATCCCGCGCAGACCAGGCGTTGGGAAGGCGAGGTAATCAAATGCTACTACACCCTAAATAGGGTCCTTCTGCTGACACTTTTTAGAGGATGTTCAGACCGTCAAACTGAACAACTTTCTCTATAGCACCATAATCAAAATCGCGAAAATATCTGCCGTACTAAATAAAAAACGGAAACTGACCTCCAGCGAACAACACCAACCTACTCGAGCCAAATGTATGGGACACCTGATTTATTTTTCATGATTTCGATGTTGGTCCCATAGTAAAAGTTGTCCAGGTTGATGGTCTGATCATCCTCTTAAAAAAGAAGGACCCTGTATATAGACCGGTGGCCAGCTACAGTCAACTATACCTTATAAAATTAACGAACTAACGCATTATGCACCTAAAGTAGACTAAAAATAAGTCATAAAAAACTTGGTCTGCCAGGGCGCAGCTTGGCACGTTTTCCGGTGTGATGATAAACGTGGACCCCAAAAACACCCCATTTTACCTCATCGAATTAAAGGACGGAACTTGTCTGTTGGTCTGGAGGCCGATTAGTAAAGCCTAAAAAACCTGGTCTGCCGCCGCCTATCCTGGCACGTTCATGGGTCCGACTGAATTTAGGGTGCCCCTCGGAGGGTGGATTTTACCTCATCGAATTAATGAATGAAATCAATGCCAATTTATAGTCCTATCAACTATCTTTACATATGCCTTGGTTTGCCTAGGCTCAGCCTGGCAGGTTTCCGGGTGCGACTGATTTTACTTTCAAAAAATTGTTTAGCCAAACTTTAAAAACCGGTATAAATCTACAGATTCTGCGGAAAATTTTACTGAAATTCGCTTGTATAAATTAACCAAGATATATGTACTCATACAAATATCCCTGAAGGTGGAATTTAAATAGAAAAGGTCAACGGCCCGCGGAAACTAAAAGAGATAGGTATGTGGTCCCGAAGGAAAAAATGTCAAAAACCCTGGGCAATTTGACGTCCCGATGAAAAAATCCAAAATAGGAGATCCAAGATGGTCGTCTTACATTTTCAAAGTCCTCATAACTTTGTAACCATTGACGGTCGGCGCGCTGTGTGAGTACAAATCAAATTAGTAGCAAAGCCCGGCTTACGATGTTTACCTTTCGGTTCTTTCAGAAGGCATATTTTAGTGTCGAAAAAAATGGTGGCACAGAATCGTTAATCTATGTAACAAATAAAATTGATAGATAGATAGATAACTCATTTATTTCACTTGAACAATACAGGAAAAACAGTGTCTGACAAAGGTAGACAATTACCTATCTACACGATAAATTAAAATGCTTAATTAAGATATTCGGACATCGTAGGTATTTTTTTTTATTAAGGGTTCATTCCTGATGTTTTACACTGCAATTCTGCTAATATCATGATGACTGGAAGTATCGAAATCTCAATCTCCTTATTTTATTTAATAGTAAGAATACGTCGTGTCCAATCAAGACTCCGTACACATGACGGGAATCAAGAATAATCATTTAGTGCCATTAAATAAGTAGTTCCTAAATAGTGCCTCTGTAGTTTGCGAAACATATAAGTGTATATTTTTCCCTGTTAGTGCTTTTGTGTTTATTACTCTCTGAAATTCAAAATTTCATAATTCCAGAGTCTCTATTTCAGGAACAATTTATTTTGATACTAGAGTTTTGAACTATCGTGTGAATTCGTGTGTACGCCTATACTCTAGCTCGATATTCTAATATATGAAAGACGAAAAAAACTTGTTTATTTCCATATTTCCATGCAAGAAGTTTGGAATCCTCTATAGTGGAGTGCAGACTGCCTAACAAGACGTGAAACATGATAATACTCGTTTGTGGTCGGTAATGATCGTTCTTTTCCATCGCGTCGTTGTTTTTTGTGACGTTAACTTTGTCCTTTTCTAATCCAACGTACAAAATTGTAGCTCCTCTCCTGTCATTTCGTAACTACGTCATTGGATAGAAAGGGATACACCTAAAATTGGAAATATCGACGACGCCATCGCCAATTTTCTAGTATTAATGCTTGTAAGGAGGAGTGGTATCCTTTATGATTTAGATCCATGTTTCTATGTCATTTTCTTGAAGGCCTGTCATTATGAGATTTTGGATGTCAGAGAGTAATAAACACAAACGCACTAACAGGGAAAAATATGTATCAATATTTAGCAAACTACAGAGGCACTATTATTAAATGGCACTAAATGATTAATCTTGATTCCCGTCATGTGTACGCTAGCTTGATGGACACGTATTTTTTTACTATTTTGGCCTAATCACCGTTTTCGAAGCCATTTCATTTCAACGCCATATTATATCGAGACATGTTGAACTAAGTGTTTTACTCGTTTTTTACTATTTAAACTAGCTTAGTCGCTTGGCGGGTCTATTGACGGGCGGTCGTCTCGGTTGGTGTCTCTGGACTTGTCACGCAGTTCCGCTATTTGGTGTCCTCAAATATGTTTTTGTTAATAAAACAATCCTGGAGATTGAGATTTCGATACTTCCGGTCATCATGATATTGGCAGAATTGCAGTGTAAAACATAAGGAAAGAGCCCTTAATAAAAAAAAAACTTACGATGTCCGAATATCCTAATTAGGCATTTTAATTTATCGTGTAGGTAGGTAATTGTCTACCTTTGTCAGTCACTGTTTTTTCCTGTATTGTTCAGGTGAAATAATAAATGAGTTATCTATCTATCTATCAATTTATTTGTTACATAGATTAACAATTCTGGGCCACCATTTTTTTCGACACTAAAATATGCCTTCTGAAAGAACCGAAAGGTAAACATCGTAAGCCGGGCTTTGCTACTAATTTGATTTGTACTCACACAGCGCGCCGACCGTCAATGGTTACAAAGTTATGAGGACTTTGAAAATGTAAGATGATGATGATGATGTTGATGTATGTAATGTATGTATGTCTTTGTATGTATCTTGGATCTCCTATTTTGGATTTTTTCATCGGGACGTCAAATTGCCCAGGGTTTTTGACATTTTTTCCTTCGGGACCACATACCTATCTCTTTTAGTTTCCGCGGGCTGTTGACCTTTTCTATTTAAATTCCACCTTCAGGGATATTTATATGAGTACATATATCTTGGTTAATTTATACAAGCGAATTTCAGTAAAATTTTCCGCAGAATCTGTAGATTTATACCGGTTTTTAAAGTTTGGCTAAACAATTTTTTGAAAGTAAAATCAGTCGCACCCGGAAACCTGCCAGGCTGAGCCTAGGCAAACCAAGGCATATGTAAAGATAGTTGATAGGACTATAAATTGGCATTGATTTCATTCATTAATTCGATGAGGTAAAATCCACCCTCCGAGGGGCACCCTAAATTCAGTCGGACCCATGAACGTGCCAGGATAGGCGGCGGCAGACCAGGTTTTTTAGGCTTTACTAATCGGCCTCCAGACCAACAGACAAGTTCCATCCTTTAATTCGATGAGGTAAAATGGGGTGTTTTTGGGGTCCACGTTTTTCATCACACCGGAAAACGTGCCAAGCTGCGCCCTGGCAGACCAAGTTTTTTATGACTTATTTTTAGTCTACTTTAGGTGCATAATGCGTTATTTCGTTAATTTTATAAGGTATAGTTGACTGTAGCTGGCCACCGGTCTAATAGTTATGTATACAGGATGATAGGGTATACAGTTGCAATACTTTACTGGGTATGATTGTAATCGTGATACTGATTTTTTTTCCCAAGGGAACAAAAAGAGGGAAATTCGCAGTTAAATATTTCAGTTTTTCATACAAACGTTCGATCAACTGATTTTCCTGCTGGTTTCTTAGGGAAAATTGTTCAGTATCATGGTACAATTTCCCCTTAAAGTAATGCCAGGTTTATTGTAACAGGCTGCAGTTTAAAAATATTTTCATCATATTTCATGAACGTTCAATTCTTAAAAAGCACTCAAAAATATTCACACGTTTTTGGACCTAAAAAACGAAGAGAAAAGAATAACATTTGTAGTAAAAATATTGTAATGGCATTAGGGTTGTCAAATCAAGGTACAAAGTGTTTTGCCAGAGTGGACTATAAGACGTGACGTGACCCTTTGGATGTGGGTGTTTTATGCCTGGCCTACCTAAATAGACTTAGTAAGTACATTTTGAAACTGTATTTTGATTTAAACTTTAAATTAAACTTGAAAACATTTTTGTATGCAGCCTAGCATAGTAACTTTACGCCTTCATAATATTTCGTGATTTTTGTCTACTTTCAAAATCAGATGGGGTGAAAACAAACCTAAAAATTTAATCTATAATAACCTATAATCACACCAAGGTTGCATACATTACGGTTTTTATTGATAGAGCGGAAAAAAAAACGTTTTTTTTTATGAGGACCCCCATTAGTTTTTAACTTTTTGTCATTTTTATTACTTGTTATCAAATGCGCCGTAATAATGCACATTCTGTAAAAATTTCAACTGATTAGCTTTTAGGGTTCAAAAGTTACAGCCCTAAATAGGTAGGACGGACGGACGGACGGACGAACGGACGGACGGACAACGTAGGATTAGAGGGTCCAGTTTTCACCATTTGGGTACGGACCCCTAAAAAGGAGTGAACTTGAAACTGCTGGGGTCAATGTCCTGATTGTAGCAGTGACACTGGAGAACCAAGGGCATAAGAACAAGGTTGGGGCATAAATTTGACTAGCTTTAGCGTAGGACTCCACTTGCGTCTTAACACTTGAGTTGTAAATATTCATTAATGTAAATTATCATCATCATTAGCCTACATACGTCCTACTGGCACAGGCCTACACTCAGGGAGGGGGTATGAGCGTTAACCCATCATGTGTGCGCAAAATGGATTGGAGACTACATATACGAATCAGAATGTCTTCGTCAAAGTATGCAGGTTTCCTTACGATATTCTTCTTCTTATCGTGTCGACTTCAAATTTTGAACAAAGTCGCTAAATAGTACCTTGCCAGAAGAGGGCAACCGATACTGCACCGTCACTAGCGGTCATGAGCTCGTCCTGCGTACAGGTGTTAGGGCACGCAGGGCACGATGTGAGATGGGCCATCGTTTGTGGAGCTCCACACAAGCAACTCACATTTTGCGCATCCGAGAATAAATAAACGATATTTATTTAAATAGATTAAGAGCAATCGGTATTACCTACGTAAATAAGCTAGAAAAACTATATGGCACATGGCCTTAATTTTTTGTATTGTATTGTACTTATTTATTTATTTATATCAATGTGGAAGCTTATTTTTTTATCCGGCAGTTTATTGTCTTCTTAGCCTAGGGCTCAATTCACACCGGTTAGATAACTCACAGCACCGCGAGCAACTCAAACGGCTTTATGTATTAAAGCAATATCGTAACTGAATCTTCTCGCCGCTTCACTGCCGGCTTCTGCCTAGACTCAAGCGTGATAAGGCACAAGCAGACTCTCTATCAGCCGCTGCTTCCTCGGCGTGAATTGAGCCTCAGTTATTTTGATAAGATATGGCCGAGAGATTCTTTAAAAGAAGGAATAAATACATGATAAGAACACAAACGCAAGGTGTTTCCTGTCAGGATGGCTAATAACTTGGCTAGAACAGTGGCTAGAACTGTCAACATCCTTTTTGATTTGGATTTTAGAGCTTTCACACACGATGACGCACTGATGGAGTGGCAGACGTCAGTCCGTCATTTGTGAAGCAAGTAGTTGTATGAAACCGCATGTAAAAGCACACACGATGCGTCAATCCGCACCTTGTATGCTTCTACGTGCGGTTTCATACAACTCCTTGCTTCACAAATGACGGACTGACGTCTGCCGCTCAGTCAGTACGTCATAGTGTGTGATCCCACTTATGTACCTGTACTAGTCTTTATAGTACAGTTATTGAGATTATTTATAGTCTTCAAAATGAAACAAATCGACAAACAAACATATTTAATTTTTACATCAAGAAAAATAGAAGTCGATATTAAAGTATATCCATCTTGTATCTAAATGTTCACTTTACTGTGAACACTGTGTAAAAAAATAGACCAATTGCGCGTCCAGTGTTTCATTACAATTTTAGGTTTCCATGGAATTCCATAACAAAGAATCTTCTTCTTATCGAGTGGGCTGCAAGCCCTGATGTCAGAGTTTATTCAAACCGCCTTACGGCCTCTGACGTGGTTATAACAAAGAATTATTTCTCTGTTCTTCTTATCGAGTGGGCTGCAAGCCCTGGTGTCAGAGTTTATTCAAACCGCCTTACGGCCTCTGACGTGGTTTTTATGTAACGACTACTACCACCAGAGATAGTAGCCGGGACCAACGGCTTAACGTGCCATCCGAAGCACGGAATCATCTTTCTTTTCAGACAATCAGGTGATTCAGCCTGCAATGTCCTAACCAACTGGGGAAAAACGCACAAAGTGACATTTCACTAGGTGCCCCCCGTGGGAATCGAACCCACGACCTCCGTGTCAAGAGTTCAATTTCTCTGTTATGGAATTGTCTCTCTAGCCGTTTCACACTGTCCGTTTTCCGAGTAACGTGAGTTCGTCGCGCACCCTGGGCAGTCAGTCAGTAAACTTTCCACTGCAGCGTATAAGTGATTGTCTTGCGATATGGCTCATGCTGATACGAAAGAAGAAACAATTAAACGTTAATTAGTAGAGATTTTTCTTTTAAAAAAGTAAAAAAAAATAAAATTGACTCTTGTTGATCTATCTATCTATAACCGTAAGGGGTTCTCAAAGGGGTAGGTAGAGACCAAGGCTTACCATTTTCTACGATCCTTTTATTCTTCTATAATTATATCCTCATTTATATCCTCAGATAAATTAACAGGAATGGATTGGAAATGATCACTCATTTCTACGCAAAAAAGTCTGTCAATTTTGCGGGGGTGAGGGGGACGTTTATATACAACTTGGCGACTGGCGCGGGACGCGCGTCAACTATTTTTATATAACGGGCATGCTCACTGAGCGCATGCCTTTGGCAGAGGGGTACGCGCGTAATATCGCATCCATTCCTGTTAATTTATCTGAGTTTATATCCAAACATCTTTTCATAAATATTCATACACTTTTTTTAATTCCATAAACATCGTAGCAAAAAGTCTGAAGAAAACTCTGACTGGCGACAGGTCTATAACATAAATAGTGTCCAATCTGGACGCCTAGGGAATTTTCAGTTTTATGAGTTGGTAGAGTGTTTAGTTTCGGAATATTACATTGTTTTCGATAGTGGTCCTAGTTTATAGGTTTATAAAGCTATTTGTTTTCGAAACTACTCTGGATTTATTTCGTGAAAATGATGAAAATGTTCTTTGATTTTCGATCAAACTTTGTAAGTACGGTTCGTAATAGAGAAAGTTGTTTAGTTTGATGGTCTGATTCATTGATTTATACAAGGTGTTAGAAAAGTACAAATAAACATTTAAGGGGGTGGTTTAGACCATCAAACTGAACAACTTTCACTATGGGACCAATATCGAAATCGCTAAAAAAATATCATGTTCTCTACAAATCGACTAGAGCTAAAATAGGTACGGGATATCTGATTTTTTTTTTCGCGATTTCGATGTTGGATGTGTAAAAGGCCCAAATCGAATTAGACCCCAGTGTTGCTTACTCTAAAATTTGATTTCCCTATTTGTCATCAGATTCTCGTCCACCTTTAGAAGCGTGAGGCTCAATCTAGACATAATATTAATTTATTATTGATTATAAACATGTTACAGCCATGTTGTGCTATTACGAATTCAAGTTGTAATGCTTGACTTGCAAGTTGGTTGGTTGCAATACTTCCAGTAGATGGCGCGCACGTCCCCTTAAGACGTCACAGATTGAAAATTTCGTTCTCTGGGTAGTGGGCTCGGTGGTTCTAATTGGTTAGCACGTTTCCCCGGTTTGGAAGAGCGTGGGTTCAAGTCCCGCCCGAGACAAATTTTTCAATCTTTAATTTGATAATATTACTTTATCTAAGATTTCAGAAACACCTTGAACACACTAATTAGGCAGGTGTCTATCTCGTCTACTATTCTGCGACCGCACTACATTCAAATAACAAATGAATGCGTGCGGTCTACACCGCCGCCGCACGAAACATGTGCGTGACACGATCCACTCAAGAGCACGGTCTGTGTAATGTTGTGCGGTTTCACAGGTAACGCGGTTTTCTTTCTGTCTCTCACAATTTATAAGACATTTATTTATTGTTATGAACTGAAATATAAAGGTTTATAAGCTTTTGTGTAAAATTAAAATTGAAATTGAATACGCTATAGTTTTTTTTTGTCTGTGTAACCATTGCGTGTGCAACAGGTAAAATAAAATAAACTAAAAATCGTTAATAGTTTTATACATGGTGTGTTAAATGCATTACATCATACCTATCTCAATTCAAACTTTTGATCAAAATTGAACGAAGAATAACGAAATTTTACTTCACTGCAAAAACAAGCGATTTCAATTTCATTGCGAAACAAAAGATAAACCAAAAGATTTAGTTTTAAGGGTATATTATTCGGAGCGCGCTCCATACAAACGTACTATGGTGATATTTTCAATACTAACCAATTAAAGTCAATGAAATTTTGCAAAAACAATCTAGAAACAAATTTCTATGCTCGTATGGAGTCAGATTTTCGTTAAAATGTATAGTTTTCAAGTTACAGTGCCTCAAAGATTTCCATACAACTCTTAAATTAATCCTAGCATTGAAACTGTATATTTTAACGAAAATCTGACTCTATAGAAGCATAGAGATTTGTTTCTAGATTGTTTCTGCAAAATTTCATTGAATTTAATTGGTTAGTTTTGAAAATATCACCATAGTACGTTTGTATGCAGCGCGCATTTTAGCTCTCGGAATAATATTCTCTTAAAATTCAATCGAACTATCAAAATACAAAAAGAAAAATCTGACTAAACCAAAATTCAAAAGTTCCAGTATCCAATGTCAATGAACTGTTTGGAAAGGACAAAGATTAAAAGTTTGATCGAAAAATGTATGAAAAGATAATACCTGTGTCGAAGCGTTTGTTTAGGCGCTTTACAAACAATTTACCGGATAAATTCTAAGACTTTAGGGAAATGTTGCTTGTGTCGAGAATGTTCAATTCTTCAATGTTCTACTATGGGAGCAAAAGTCAAGGCAAAAAAAAAATTTGCGGTTCCATACTAAACTGCGATGCCTACACGACTCAAAGGTATGAACGAGTTGTTTTTTTTTCTGACAGGTTTATTATGATTATTATTATTTGAAGGTGTTGGGCCTTGACAGGCTCGCTGAGCCTGTGCCACGTAGACCATCGCTGGTCCTTTGTGAACGCCCTTTCTAAAGTTCCTTACCAATCCCCACTGCGGCCAGAAATCGCAGTAGATTTTTGATCGGGACCGTTTGTATCTCTTCTAGTGTCAGAACCTGCCTACCTAGATGAGTATTGCGTCTGGGAGGTTTGCTCTCATAGTAAAAGTTGTTCAGTTTGATGGGTAGAGTATGTGGTTTAAAGGGTACCTTACGTAACGTGTAAGGAAAAGTATGTACTTTTTTGTGACACTTCTTATGGAAGGACTTTGAAATTCAGATCTGCAACCTTTCCGAAATTTAAATCGGGAGAAGTATCAAATTTGCCGGGCGTCCCGTGACGGCCAACTTTTTTTTTGTGTCGACCGGAACACAGACCCGCCATCGGCCAATCACGGGCTGCGCTTTCGTCTAATTTAAAACCATGTCGTTTCGATTATTGGTGGGATTTACAGGGTGTAAAATTACAATACAACTAAGTACTACACCACAACACATAAACAAATTTGATTAACTATATGTGACCAATACTGAAATTAGGGGAAAAAAGTTATGATACAGGCTGTAACAAAACACTTAAGGTGGTAAGGTGACCATTACACTGAACAACTTTCACTATAAAGCCAACTTCGAAATTGTGAAAAAAAACGGCTGTTTTATACAAAACTGCAGCACCGACTGGACTCTAATTTCCCATACATTTGCGATTTCAATGTCAATTTCAATTTGGAATCTGCTTTTCACCAGCTTTCATTTGATACCCATATTGTAATGTTTTACGAAAAAAAATGTATTCTTCCCCCTCTGTTTTTTAATTCGCAGACGCCATATTGAAATAATGTGCCCTATGTCACTCTCACAATTTTTTTAAATCTAACGACACCTCATACGTTAAAATCTATCAAGCCGTTTAGGCTGTAGGGCGTGCCAAAGAAATAGCCATACAAACATAATACATACATACTTACATACATACATACATACGCTCGAAAAAAATAACCCTCCTTCTGTCGCAGTCGGGTAAAAAACGACTGTTTCATACAAAACTGCAGCACCGACTGGACTCTAATTACCCACAAATTTGCGATTTCAATGTCGACTCCGTAGTCAAAGTTGTTCAGTTTGATGGTATAAAGCACCCTCTTATGTATTACTAGGGTGTATTGTTACACCCTGCATAAAATTATCTTAACAAAAAACTGCCTCCGTGGTCTAATGGTTAAGGGCATTGGTTCTTGACACGGAGGTCGTGGGTTCGATTCCCATGGGGGACACCTAGTGATATTATATGTCACTTTGTGCGTTTTTCCCTAGTTGGTTAGGACATTGCAGGCTGAATCACCTGATTGTCAGAAAAGAAAGATGATTCCGTACGGCACGTTAAGCCGTTGGTCCCGGCTACTATCTCTGGTGGTAGAAGTTGTTACATAAAAACCACGTCAGAGGCCGTAAGGCAGTTTGAATAAACTCTGACACTAGGGCTTGCCCACACGATAAGAAGAAGAACAAAAATAAATGTATCTTAAACCGTAAACATTACGTTTTATGTCACAGATACCTAGAGCTACATTTTCGGCGGGAGGTGTTGGAAGTTGGACACCTGTAACCTCAGCCGTCTAACTTAGGTGCGACCGCAACCGGTCATTCAGGCGTCGTCCTCGCGTTCGTACGTACAGTCCGATGCGATTATTCGCACGATCGCCTAAATCGTCCTACATCTATTATAGTTCTTCTTCTATCGAGTGATGACAAGTCATTTTATATTTTTCCATACCAGTATTTCTCCACATAGATAGCACTACCGGCTGCGACCATAAGCTCCATTCGCGTGCAAGTTTGTGGGCAAGAAGGGCAAGATATGAGATGAGCCATAGTCTGAGGGGCAACACCACATTCACATCTAAGATCTAATCCGTCGATGAAACCCAATTTGGATAGGTTCTCCTTATTTCGGCCGACTATCGTTCGGAGCCTATTTAAAGACCTCCAAATCAGTCCGGGCAAGGCTTATCGAGGGGAGGACAAATGGGTCAGGAAGCATGCTCTTCTCTTGCCAGAAGTTACATCGAGCTCGAGGATACATTGATACATTCTTCTTATCGTGTGGGCAGCAAGCCCTGGTGTCAGAGTTTATTCAAACCTCTGTTTATTGAACCCTTACTGCCACTTTCAGTCTTGTTGACGTAGTAAAAGCTGGCAAGAGATTTAATGGAGGATTAACGTTAATGAGCGTTTCTGCAACTGAGTGTCAGTCTGCTAATCGACTAAAGAGAAAGATTTAGAAGAACCTGAATTTGCACCCTTTGTCTACCGCGCATGTTTGTTTTTTAATTACTAAATGACTTCGGGTTTTGAAGGGGACACTGGTTTGGTCTGCACAAACAAAGATTGTCACGTCGACTAATTTTCCTGTTAAATCAATAAATCTTTAAAGTGATTTTTGCTTGCTTCTCGAAAGAACAAATTATGTTTTAGAATTTAATTATTTATTACTTTTCTTTCCGTACAAAATTATTCTAGACTCTGCGTTTTTTGATTAAAGATTATCTTTAAAGTGATTTTTGCTTGCTTCTCGAAAGAACAAATTATGTTTTAGAATTTAATTATTTATTACTTTTCTTTCCGTACAAAATTATTCTACTCTGCGTTTTTTGATTAAAGACACCACACGAGTTTTAATAATTAAGAGTACCTTTTATTAGAGACCTATAAATGTATACCAGTTTGTGACAGTAAATGATTTCTGATTTCTGATTTCTGATTAGAAGTAAAGGAGAATTGACGGAAATTGATATTTATAGATTTCGCATCGTTCGTACGATCGTATGCTTATCAGAACGGCGCCTTAGACTCGGTGTTAAAACATCGCTCCTGTTTCTGATAGTTCCACTAAAATGTTTAAATTTCTCTTTGACTTTCATTTGACTTTTGTTTATCTATCGGTTATATAGGTTTTTAGGATACAATTAAAAATCAAGACTGCGGAAAAATTTTGTTAGTTTGGAATCCATATAAACATTACAAAAGAACTCCTACTCTTTAGTAGCCTCATACGATTTCCACAGATTCAAATAAAGTAGATAATAAAAGTAAAGCATATAAGCATTCTCCCGACTGGTTCCCCTTGGTTAAGTCCCCGACGTAGTAGTCAGCAATACTTTAAATAGACCTATCATTATTATGCATAATAAAAAATTTCACTAGCCGTGCCAAAGCCTTGTCCTAAGCTTCCTGGAAACTAAGCATAAGCATTAAGCATATACACACGAAAATATTCTCCAAGGGGGGGTAGTCAGAGATATTCTGAAACCTCAGAACATACAGGTTTCACCAGTAGTACCGAAACTCTGTCCAATATGACGAGGGGTGAGCCCGTCGCCACTGAATGGACAGTGGGTACAATACTTGCCTCGAAATTGAAACATGCAAGTTTCCTCATGATGTTTTCCTTTACCGAAAAACCAATGGTGTTACAAATCGTGCACAATTTCCGAAAAACTCATTGGTACGAGTTTGCCTGGACGGGGATCGAACCATCACCTCCTGCACGGCAGGCAAGGTTACTCGACACTGGACCACCATGGCTCATAACAAAACCAGATATAAACTTAAAACGAACTTTCCAGCCGCATTAAGGCCAACGAGAAAACACTAACAAACCCTCACGTCCACAAAACGAATTAACGAGTCTAACTTTAGACCGAAGCTGTAACAAAACAGATAAATCTGACCGTTCGGTAAAACATAAACAGAGCGGAGTTCGCGTCAAGCCAGACCTAAACAATTGTAAACAACTCGGGGACCGCCTCAAGGCATCAAGTTAAGAAAACGCAGAAGGTACACTTCATTTAAATTAGAGATGGACAAATCATCAAGGTTGAATAACTCTTACTGAGTGCCATGCCTGTGTTTATATATGTCTTTCTAAATAATAAAACCTCAATCAATAATTTAACACGATTGTAATAACTCCATTCCAATTTCATTACCGCCCATTTTTCGTGAAAATTATCAGGGAAACAAATTATTTTAAATGTTTTATTTGTAACGTAAAGAAACTATGCTACATGAGTAGCATTTTGGTTTCAACCGCAGATGCTCACGAATAGCCTTCAGCATATCTGAAGCTCATCTGATAGTTACGAAAATGCAACAGATTTTCTTTATAACACATACAAAGCATTAGACTGACGTAATCACAAAAATATGCTTATAAAAATAAAGTATGACGGACGAAGGCAGGGCTCTTAGTTTTATCAATTTCTGCTAACAAGGCTGTATACGAAAAGTGTAATGTTATTTAATAAAATCATCTAGATGGCTAGCGAAAAAGGTACCACAAGGTTTAATTTGAGATCCGTTTCTAATTCTAGTATACATTAATAATTTACCATTAAAACATGTCATAAGAACTGTTATTTTGCTGATGGTACTTGTCTTATTTTCATAGTAGGTACAAGAACTCACCACTTTAACAATGTAAACCATATTTTCCAGTAAGTTCTGAATAAGTTTAATGCTAACAATCTAATACTTTAAGCACAAAAACCTAAACGCTTGTAACACTTTGTTTTTTGAGATAACATTTAATGTAATTTAAAACTGAAATTTTAATCATTATTAAAATCTTTAATCACTAGCAAACTTACAGAGTTAGAACAATTTTTTTTTTTACGTTGCCTGTTCAACGTCCTTAAACAGAACATCATCATCATTCTCTTGCCCATTTCCCATTATTTGGGGTCGGCGCAATATGTCATCCTCTTCCATTCATCTCGCTTGGCCGTCGTTTCAGCACTCACTCCTTTCTTACACATATCATCCTTCACACAATCCATCCATCTTTTCTTTGGCCTTCCTCTCCTACCACAGCCATCCACATTCATACTTAACACTCTTCTCGTAACATGAAATTCGTCTCTTCGCATCACATGCCCATACCACGATAATCTATTGCCCTGCAATTTTTCCGTTATAGGTGCTACTTTCAAACTTCCTCTAATATACTCATTCCTAATCCTGTCCATTCTAGTTACACCACACATCCATCTCAACATTCGCATCTCAGCTACATGCAGTCGTTTCTCATCCGTTCCTTTTGTGGCCCAACACTCTGATCCGTACATAACGACAGGTCTTATTATCGTCTTGTATATTTTCCCCTTTAATTTGAGGGGGATTCGAGAGTCGCAGATCGTTCCCGTAACCTGCCGCCACTTCATCCAACCTGAGTTGATTCGGTGCTTCACGTCCCGATCGATCTCTCCATCGTTTTGTATGAGTGAGCCGAGGTACCGGAAGTCGGAGCAGACTGGCAAAGGCACGCCATCAAGGGCAATAGGCATGCAACTGGAGAGACCGCCGAAATTGCAGAACAAACATTCCGTTTTAGTTCTGCTAATTTTCAAGCCAACACTCTCCAGTTTTTGCTTCCATTTTGCCAATCTGCTCTGGACCCCGAGTCCCTCTTCACCAACAAGAACAATGTCGTCGGCAAACAGCATGCACCAGGGTGCCTCTTCCTATATGTCCGATGTTAAAGCATCCATAATCAACAGGAAGAGGTAAGGACTCAAAGCCGACCCTTGGTGCAAACCTACAGCCACATTGAACTTATCGGTGGTACCAGCAGATGATCGGACGCATGTACTGGATCGGCTGTACATTGCACGAATCAACTCAATGTATTTTCCAGGCACATTTTTCTTTTTGAGAGCCCACCACAAAACCTCTCTGGGTACACGATCGTATGCCTTCTCGAGGTCAACGAACACCATGTGCAAGTTCTTTTGAGCACGCCTGTATGTTTCACACAGTTGGCGTATTGAAAAAATAGCGTCCGTTGTTCCCCGACCAGGCATAAACCCAAACTGGTTTTGCGTTATCTCACTTTCCTCTCGCATTCGTTTCTCTACAACCTTCTCCCATACCTTCATACTATGTGACATTAGCTTTATTCCCCTATAATTGTTGCAGTTCTGTACGTCACCCTTATTTTTGTAAATGGGCACCAGTAAACTGTTGCACCATTCGTCGGGGATTACTTCTTTATGCAACAACTTATTGAAGAATAAAGCTAACCACTTATATCCATCCACATTCAACACCTTCCAAACCTCAACTGGTATTCCATCTGGTCCCACGGCCTTTCCATTTTTCATACTTCGTACAGCCTTTTTTACCTCTTCTATACTAATTTCTCTTACCAATCCCACGTTCACTGGTAAATATTCTAACTCACAACTCCAAGCATTCTCCTCATTCATTAACTTTTCAAAATATCCTTTCCAACGTAATTTTATGTCATCATCATTTGTCATCACCTTTCCTGCATCATCTTTAATACACTTTATGTGAGACAAGTCTCTTGCACTCTTCTCTCTAGCCTTAGCCATCCTATAGAGCTTCTTCTGCCCCTGAGGACTATCCAGAGACTCGTATAACTTGTCCTGGGCTTCAGCTCTTGCGATGGCTACTGCTTTTCTTGCTCTCTTCTTACATTCATTATATATTGTTTTCTTCGACTCTTTTACACTCGTATCACTATCCGATGTATTTTGCCATTCTTTAAACGCAAACTTCTTCTCTTTCAGAACATTCTGTACTTCTGCATTCCACCACCAAGTATCCTTATCTATCATACCTTTGCCTTTCGTTTCTCCTAAAACATCCTTCGCTACCATTCTGATACAACATGCCATCTCACTTCAACATTCATTAACAGACGCTTCATCCATATTCATTTCTATCATTCTATCTATCACTCTTTCCCTGAATTTCTTAGCATACTCATTTTTATCCAACATGTGCCATCTTATTTTGGGCGGGGGCCGTTCTCTGTTTTTCTTATGTTGGACAGTAATTTTAATTTCCATAATTAGCGGTCTATGCTGCGAGACTAAGTCCTCCCCTGGTAGCACTTTACAGTCTTTGACGCAGTTAATTTTGTTCCTCTTTACGAGGAAATAATCAGAGTCCTTAAACAGAACAATTAGATAATTAAAAGATGTATGACAGATAAAGATACTGAGAGACTCGTGTATTTTATTTCCTGTATAAATCAATCAAAGCTAACTAAAAAGTTGTTATTCACTCTGAGAACTGTTTAAAGAATTCAATGTATTTAATCCATTTAAGGTTTATATATGAAAGTTTTATGATAGTTACTTGCAAATTATTCTTCTTTTTCATACATCGACCGAATATAAGAAAACAAAGATTTATTACCACATTTCTGGCGTAGTAAGGTCAAAACAATACACATTTTAAAGTTTTAATAAGATGTCATATTAAATCACCCAGAAAATAAATTCAAAACTCCCGTCAGACGTTTTCTATATAAAAAAGCCTATTATAAATTGGATGATTATTTAAATGACCAAAATGCGTGAAGTTAAAAAGTTTTGTAATTTTATTAATGAAGGTTTCAACATTTTTAAAACGACTTTAAAAAAGGAGGTTCTTAGTATTATTTTATTATACCTATGTATGTTATGGGATTACTCCGGTACTTTTAAGGATTTTGTAAGATTCCTTTTTAGACACGATCATTGTATCTGCTTTAAATTTTATTAATGGTAATTAAATTTATGTTTCAATCTAAGTAAATAATAGTTTCATAGTGTAAATAAAAACCACATCCATACACTATCCTTATCACGTTATTTCTAAGTGGAAGGATTAGGTCTTAAAAACATGTCAAAACCATATTTGGGTTTGGCGTAGATTTTTACTGGTTTTCATTGAAAGAGGATTGTCAGAAATTCTACCAGAAAAGGCGTCGAAATGCGGCTAAAAGTTTTCTATACAAAATTTCGTAGCGAAGCACCTGAAATTCAGCTAATCTTAAATTAACTTTGAATAAATTAATATACAAATAGGTATTTAATAGATCTATGAAGCATACCATCTGTACTCCGTATACTCACCAACAAAGGGCAATAAGGGACAATAGTGGGCCCTATAATGTGCAGATAAAGTCGTCTGTCAGGCACAAACAAAACAAACAAACAAACAAACATTAGGACAGGCCGTATCGCGTCGCACAGCTTGTCTACATTCTGCTTAACACCGTCTTTGTTAGATTAATTACAGGTCAGGCGTTGACATTACACTTTTAAGGCTAGGTTATTCCAGTGCAAGCGTCTCTTTCTTGCAAGCATAAGTTTACAATTAGTCATCCCGCTCCAATTGAAAGCAGGATCGCAAAAAAACGTGTTTTTCGTCAATATCTTCGCTCATGGGAGTTTCTAAGCTAAAACTTCTTCTGAGTTCACTAGAAATATTTAATGTATTTAGTTAAGTACAAGAATAAAAAGTTAAATATCAGCAGTTTAATCATAGTATTGAAAAAACATAACAAAAAGGGGTAACTTTGGGATTTTTTTCTATCTAGTAAACTTAATCTAATCGAGTAATTGAGAACAGTCGCCCATCCGCCCGATCCTTAAATAAGACATAATTTAATTTCAGACTTTAAAACACAGTTTAAAACACTTTCGTTCTTGTTCAAAAAACGGACTCGACGGTATAAGAGCGTCTTAAGTCGTTTGCATAGAGTTTAATGTTGAATGTGCTAATTATTCTTATATATAAAGATTGACCGTAACTTAAAAAGAATTAGTTACCAGCTTAAATACGAAGACAAAAGATCTCTTTATTTAGTGCGTTCACACACGATGACGCACTGACGGAGCGGCAGATGTCAGTCCATAGAACCAAACCCGGTGCGTCAATTCGTCTCCGTGTGTGCTTCTACGTGCGGTTTCATCCAACTCCTTGCTTCACAAATGACGGACTGACGTTTGCTGCTCCGTCAGTGCGTCATCGTGTGTGAATAACTTATGAAATAGGTACGTGACTGACTGAAAGCAAATCAAAACCCACTGAATTCTAGCATGTTCTGCAAACCATGTAGGTTTACATTAAGAAATTATTTTTGTTAATCAACCATAAAGTGGGATTGAAATGTATTCACGCGCACGAAGTCGCGGGTAAAATTTAGTAAAATATGTTTTAGGTTTATACTACACACAGGGTGTAAGTGACAGCCTAGCAAATACTGAAACAGTGAACTCAGACCATCAAACTGAACAGCTATCACTATAGACTTTCCTCAGGAAACGCGAAAAAAACAGCTGTCCCATACATTTGAGTCGGCTAGGTACAGCAGTTTTGTATGGGACAGCTGATTGTTTTTTACGCATTTCCTGAGGTAGGCTCCATAGTGAAAGTTATTCAGTCTGTTGGTCTGAGTTCACCGTTTTAGTATTTGCTAGGCTGTCACTTACACACTGTATAGGGTCATTCTTAACATGCTGACTCTTTTTAAAGGGGTTGATCAGACCGTCAACCTGGACATTTTTCTATATTGGACCAACATCGAAATCGCGAAAAAAAAACTGCTACTCCATACAAAACTGCAAACCTACTCGAGCAAAATGTATGGGACAACCGATTTTTTTTCGCGATTTCGACTTTGGTCCCATAGAGAAAGTTGTTCACAGGGATGATACATCTTAGGTTGGACCCTGTATTTAAAGAATAGAAATCTAAAAGCAACACTTTTTAATTGTAATGATACCCAACCCACATTGTAACAATCGGTTTTGTAACTAAACCGCTATTTAAAAAGAAACTTTGCATAAATGAACACTCAAACACATAACACTCCTTTTTTTGATCAGTCGTGTAAAAAAACTAACTTACACAGTATTACCACAGAGCATAAAACATTATGAGGAAATGTCTTAATTCTCGAGTCATGCCGACGAGAAGATATTTCCAGATGAACTCGTAAAAAATTAAGGTGTCAAAAATGTGCATTTTCTCCACTAAAAGCTATATCACACTGGCTAGGCCGAATTACGCGTAGGAGCGAAACTCCGAAGCGTCCCCCCTAGGACCTGGTGGACCTGGTCTCCGGGGACAATCTGCCGCTCAGCGAGCCGCAAGCCGAGCCCATGTATCCAAATCCACACAGTCACTCAACACGAAAGTTCAGATACTACAAAGACTTTAGTACAGAAAAATTTTACATGGATGTTTCTATTGGCACCTATACTGCGTTCCAAATAAGGACGACGAGATTTTCCGATTCCTATTTAGCTTTCTGGCCAACTCTGATATGCAAATATAATTTATTTTTCAGAAAGATGTACTATTATCCGACATATCTTGGACGTTACTAAAGCTGTTCTAAGAATAAGTGAGAGTAAGTTTTTCAAATCTCTGTTTCTGTGATTAAAAATGGACTTAGATTTTCGTTGCTATTTGAAATGGAGTAAAGGTGCTCTTATAAAAATATAATAATTCGAAATTCAACGTGAAAATGGGGTTGAAAGTTTGTATGGAAATTTCGTAGTTAAGAACGAGGATTCGACCGACCGACTCCAAGACCGAGTTTCACAACTGAAAAATACATAAACTGTGGAACTTACAATAGTGCTAGCTACCTTACACAGGTAGTGAGGCCGTTACGCTAATAAGACCGTTTCTATTCTCCACCGGTTCGACTCCCGGCCCGGGGCAGAGCTTATCGCGTACACTTTTTAATGGTTTTGTCGGAAAAATGGTCTAGAAGCTATTCTTGCTGCAAAGTTTTGTTTTATTCATCAGTTTTATAGCTCCTACTTAGGTATACTAAGTTTCGTTTGTCACGCATTTTGTGGCACTATATTTAACCGACTTAAAAAAGAGAGGTTCTTTATTCGAACCTTATGTGTATACAAGGTGTAAGGAAAAGTATCATTAGCTTTAAACCACATACTTTACCCATCAAACTGAACAACTTTTACCATAAAAGTAAACATGCCAGAACAAAAAAAAAACGGCTATTCATTCATTTCAGTCGGGTAGGTACTGCAGTTAGTACGGAAAAGCTGATTTTTTTTTGCGTTGACAGGTTTGCTCCCCTAGTAAAAGTTGTTCAGTTTGATGGGTGGAGTCCCTATGTGTACTGTAATAAGGTTAACGATACATTTCATTACAACCTGTGTAGTGTGTACTGTGTGTAGTGTGTACTCGTAGGAAAACTGACGGTTTTTAGGGGGATGATTGTGGTCCAGTGGCGAGTAACCTTGCCTGCCGTGTAGGAGGCGATGGTTCGATCCCCGTCCAGGCCGACTCGCACCAATGAGTTTTTCGGAATTTATGTACGACTTGTAACACCACTGGCTTTTCGGTGAAGGAAAACATCGTGAGGAAACCTGCTTCCTTCAATTTCGAGGCATGTATTGTACTCACTGTCCATTACAAGTGGCGAGGGGTCACCCCCGTCACACTGGACAGAGTTTCGGTACTACTGGTGAAACGTGGATGTTCTGAGGTTTCAGAATATCTCTGACAACCCTTCGGGGAATATAGTCGTGAGCATATGCTTAATGCTTATGCTTAGTTTCCAGGAAGCAAGTTGTGATTAAGTTCTACACTATATTGTGAAGATTTGCGCAGGTAACATGTAATACAATTAATTACTTGGATGTGTGTTTAGGACTCTACGCTCGCAGAACTAACAGACGAAGACAACATCATTCCACTGAAATGTATAGAAAATACATCACGTTATTATACTGTGTTCTGTCTCTGTTTGAAATAATACTTGAACAAGAATAGAATTCGTGGAATAATCTTTATTTGTCATGTTGTTTAATAATGGACAGTGCATACAATTCCGAATAATAATTGGTGCAAATCGGCCAGGAGTGCTATTTTTGAAACACATTCGCTGAGCTCAGCAGTTGAAAATGTCAAAATTACTATGGAGATATGCATCTTTCTACTGCTGTTTTGACTTTCAAAAATCATACTTCAGGAGTGCGATTTTTGAAAGTCAAATCAAGAGTAGAAAGATGCATACGTGCATAGTTATTTTGACATTTTAAACTGCTGAACTCACCGAATGAGTTTAAAAAATCGCACTCCTGGACGGGGATCGAACCATCGCCTTCTGCACGGCAAACAAGGCTACTCGCCACTGGACCACCACGATTTCTTTGTTCTGTGTTAGCTATGCTACAAACTTATTACCGCGCAGAAAATATTTCCCAGTTTCACTTTATTTACGTAGAAATAATAACTTTGAAGTAATTTTCGTAATAGACTCAAGAGAGCTGTTAACAAATTAATAAATTCATTATTATACCTAACGGCTCAGACAATTTACAAAATGACATAAAACATCTATTAATAACAGCTACTCGTGCTTGGAGTCACCTTTATTGTCATTCTACTAAACGATGTCCCGACGATCAAGCCATTTTCGAATTTATACTAAAGTGTTACGAGTTTTTGGGTCGATTTCTTGAAATGAACTGTAAAGTTTGTTTGAAATAATGTCACCTGCTTTTGATTCAGACAGGTTCCACGAGTTTTGTTTTCTGAAGTATCTATAAAGAGGTAATATTTGATTTATTGTTTGTTTGTATTGAATGGGCTGAGAAACTACTGGACCGATCTGAAAAAAAATTTCACCATTAGAATGCTACATTATCCATCATGAACATAGGCTAACAAAATGGCCAAGTGTGTTTCGGGACGATTCTAAGCCGTTCGACGTGGCCATTTAGAGGAAAGATATGATTTTGTTTTTTTGTATTGAATGGGCTGCGAAACTACTGCACCGATCTGAAAAAATATTTCACCATTACAGCCTATATACGTCCCACTACAGGGCACAGGCCTACCCCCAAGCAGGATGTATGGGCGTCAGTCCACAAAAAAAAATCCGCTCTTTCATACAAAACTGCAATGGGACAGCTAATTTTTTTTTCGCGATTTCGATGTTGGCTCCATAGTGAAAGTTGTTCAGTTTGGTGTTCTGAAGCACCCCCTTAAGTATTACTAGGGTGTTGTGTTACACCCTGTAGATACAAACATTCATGGGTACAAATAAGGTGTATTAAGTCAAAACATGTTTGTCATAAACACTCGACAACAAGAGAAAGTATTCTATAATCGTTCGACACTCAACATCAATCAAAGTAGAATGATAGCGAATGAAAAATGGTGCGATTTTAATTGAAATATCGCGTGCGCTGTCCACACGGCGCCCTGAAGCCAGGATAATTAATTTCGTTCTCATTGTCACACTTAGTTCTAGTGATATCGAAAAATAGCCCTTGTAAAAATTAAAGATTCGAAACTATTCAGGGGAAACGCGGCGAATTTGTCTATGAACCTCGCACACTTATCCGCCGCGGCGAATCCGACGAATCGTTAGAAGAATTAAGGCCTCCGCTCATTGCAGCGATTTTACCGAGCGATAATTGCGATTTTGCGATAATTGTTTCCAGTACATTTTGTATGGGGACCCGCTCGATCCCACACACTGCCGCTGTATTATCGCTGTCTATAATATCGCTCGATAAAATCGCTCGATAATATCGCTGCAATGTGCGGATGCCTTTATTCGTTTCGTTCGCCTCCTTTGGCTCCTTCGCCGCGGATAGATATGCGTCCGCCCTAATAGTGTTGTTCTTATTTTTACCCAAAATTATTATTGCCGCGTGGTCCACACCTAATAATGAAGCTGGTAAAAGATACTGGCTCGAAAAAGACCACGCCATTTCTTCACGGAGATGTTTTAGTCTTCTTGTGGTGTTTTAGTGTTCCGTACCAAAATTGCAGGCGGGAAAATTATCAAAACTGACACTAAATTTGATAATTTTATTTTGATATCCAAAAAAGACTACCAGTGTAAAATGATCATCAGTTACTACGTGACTACATACTTAATAAGTTTCAGTTTATAGTGGTTGTTATCAAACGACCCATGTTAAACAACTGGTAGTACAGAACACTATTTGCCCGTTTCCCGACTCGCACTTGGCCGGTTTTTTTTCTTTCGCAGATTGAACCTGAGCACAATTTCATCATCATCATTATGGGCCTTACCATACATTACAGATGATTTGAGATTTTTTGTATTTAGCATGGCTATACCATAAAGGTATTATACCTTACAGGAATAGAGCAACTGACATGAGTTGTCAAATGAAACCGTTTTTGGATGTTTTCAGGAGACTATTCGCAGGCAAAAATTCTAATAGTGTCAGTATATTTCACAAAATTATCTACGATTTCACTTTAGATTCCCAATTATTCACGGAAACCAAATTGTAAAAATGGGTAAGAGATTAGAAAACGGTTCTATTGTCTCGCGTCACGTATCTCTTTCTATTATACAGTGGTGCCGCATGGTGCATCTCGATCTCTCAGCTGTCAGTTCCTCTATTCCTGGTTTAATACATTTATCGGCTATACAGTCCTATTCCATATTACCAGAGCGGCACACACGTCCGCAGCCTCGACAACAGTACCGGTGGAAGACGGGCAGGACTCTGAAAGCATTATGCCTTCTGACACATTTCTCTGCCAGTTGGCGAACCAGGCTTCATCATTAGTAGGCCGACCATCTCTTGTTTTCTTTCTCCACCCCTGAGCAAGCCTTTACCAATTCGAGTGACCGCAATTTCAATTGACAATTTAACCTCTTTCGATCCTAAAGCAAATGAAATAAATGATCTTGAGTTCACGCTTATTTGAGTAGTCAAAGGGAACAACCCTAAAGAAACAGCAATTACAGATACAGGCACATGAAATTTGTGTTGAAAGCTCTCTACGATTCCAAGAACTGTAATTGGATTCGAAACTACTCGATTTTCGACGTAAATTTCATTTCAGAACAAAGACAAACAAATTTGGGATTGCAAACAGACCAATAACTGAGACATGTATGAATTTGCTCTCGTATCAAAATCACATAGCACTACATGGTATAAAACAAAATCGCTGTCTGTCTGTCGCTATGTATGCTTAGATCTTTAAAACTACGCAACGGATTTTGATGCGGTTTTTTTAATAGATAGAGTGACTCAAGAGAAAGGTTTATAATTATGTGTTTGTAGTATTGCCATAGATGTCAACACCCACAAGTTATAGCAAAGAAGCTAACAGATGGCGATACCGTCGCTCTCGGAAATATGCTCCATACAAAGACAACGTTCACCGTAAATACGTAACTCGTTTTTCATTCAAATAAGGTTCACAATCGAATGCGAGACATACATCACGCAAGAGAAATAATCACAGAGATTCGATGTATATCCAAAGTCCAACTAAAAACTGTTGGACCACGGCCGGTCCCCAGGCTTCACACTAAGCCTGGTGGAAGATCTTCCCTTTTCAATGGAGGAACATTCCCAAGTAGCACCTCCATAATGTGCATTCCCAAGTAGCACCTCCATAATGTGCATTGCACCCGTTCGAAGCCGGGGGCGGGTCGCTACTAACCTTTTTTTATTTATGAATTAATTTACTATTGCTTGTGAGTTGTGACTATCGTTTTTGCCACCGTCGTTTCTGAGAGTATCCATCCCAAACTCAAAATACAAAGTTTAGAAGAGATGGTGGAACCGTGGAACTTGCAACATAACTCCATAAAAACCTTTTTTTTTATTTTGCGCTGTGTGTTGTTAAGGTTAGAGTAGCAACGTCAATTTAATAGCTTGTAGGATCCCGAACCTTACCTTACTACTCCACAATGCAGAAAAAGGTACGAAATAATGATGTCCTGTATCGGTAAAAAGCGATTTCTTCCACACAACCTTAAGAAGGAAACGGTGAACGAGCGAAGATAAACGAAAAAAGGTAAGGTAAATCCATAGCTTAATTATTTCAATACACTGGGTACAAAAATAAAAGAGAGTTTATTTTTTATTTTCTTAAAGTAAGTATCGTTGCTCTAAAAATAAATGTCTTTGACTCATTCCCTTTGATCTTAGAAGTTTATTCTAAGAGCGTCTCGGTGACAGCTTAGCATCCAAATAAAGAAATCCGACGTCTTTCTAATTGGTTACTTTGTTGGATGACAACTAGTTATTTATTTTCATGTTGCTGTCGTTTGTAATGCTTTTAATAAACTTTTGATACATAGCTGCTTTATGACGATCAGAGAGATATACCTACCTAGCTACTATGCCGCCGGCCACGATAGCGTAAGGAAGAGTATCATCATCATCATCATCATCTCAGCCGATGGACGTCCACTGCTGGACATAGGCCTCCCTCAAGGATCGCCATAACGACCGGTCCTGCGCTGCCCTCATCCAGCGGTTTCCTTCACCAGGACGACGCTGATGTTTGTGCTTAGTGAATTGCACTCCTGTAAGGCCTACCATGAGTTTTCCCCGTGCTTTACTACTGTAGTTACGTCTCCAATTTTGTATTGAATTTCGTATAGCGCTCCTAGTGGTTACGTTGTAAATTTCTGCCATACAAAATTGGCGACGTAACTACAGCAGTAAAGTACAGGGAAAACTCATGGTAGGCCCTCTGGTCTGGGTCCTTCTTAATATGCTAAAACTTTTCAAATGGATGATCAGATCGTTAAACTGAACAACTTTCTCTATGGCACCAACATCTAAATCGCAAAAAAAAACAGCTGTTCCATACAAAACGTTATTCAGTTTGACGGTCTGATATGTGTGGGTGTGGTCTGTCATATTAAAAAAGGTACCCTGTATATACGCACACTCTGTCTCTCACAAATTTTAACCTCACCCCCGCTTGGTTGTAAGCGTGGCGGAAAATGTAGGCTTTGGCGTATTCCTGTCTCGCTCGCACTCACTCAGTATCGCACAGAGAAATTGCTTGCTTGAAAATGCTTGCATCTTCTTGTAATTTTTTCCCATTTGTGTCAAATATCGTTACGACTTTGCGATATCTATTTCCAGTACATTTTGTATGGGGTCGCGCGCGATCCTAAACACTGTCGCGATATTATCGTCGCGACTTCGCGACGCGTCGCGTCGAGTCGCACCCGCGATTATGCAATATTTATTCTCAGTACATTTTGGGTCGCGCTCGATACTACACACTACCGCGATATTATCGCAACCTGACGCAATCTCTTAGACTACATTCTGACGGCCCGACAACACAGTCTGTGGTAAACCTGCCTGCTGTGCCGAGGGTCGCGGGTTCGAATCCCGTAAGGGACAAATATTTGTATGGTGAATATGAATATTTGTACCCGAGTCATGGATGTTTGTATCTATATATTATGTAATCTACATCGTTGTCTAGTTATCATAATACAAGTCCAGGCTAGATTCTGGAACTTTAAATGTGACTAGATAATTTGTGTGACAATGTCCAAGATATTTATTTAATTATTTATTTATTCAGTATGCCCCACATGCCCCGCATGCGTGATCTCGCGAAATCGCACCAGTGTCACAAAGTCGCGAAGTCGCTCTCGATATTATCGCTCGATAAAATCGCGGCAATGTGCTGCCAGCCTTAAATGTCCAAGGTGTGACGCCGCTCTGTCAAAACAAAGGGCCCGGGGTTTCAAATCAAGGTTCGGTTCTTAATGTTTGTGTTTCAAGGTACGATCTACTGATTTCCATATTAAATGCTTTATAGGCTCAGTTTGTGATTAGAGAATTGTATGTGCATATGAGCGTTATTTCTTTATTCATTTTATGGGTAACTAGCTTAGAGGAGCTAGCTTTTACTCGCGACTTCATCCGCGTCAAATTATTCGTAGAATAGAGAAAAATCCTTTCGTAGCGCACCCCTACATCCTCCTTATATTCAAAATCTTCAATGGTTTAGGCTCTGCGTTGTCTGTCAGTCAGTCACGGAACTACTTCTTAATAAGTATAGTTGTGCCCAAAATTCGTGATATCTATGTCACCGTAACATTGTGTCCTTCTCAGTTGTGTTCTTGCCCAAAAACAATCCTCGAGATTGGATAGATACTCCCTCAAACCACTTGACATTGGCGGAAATGCGGTGCTAACGCACAAGCAAGAAGTCCATTAATTAATCATTATAAATTTTAAAAAAAAGTAACCCATAACACAAACAGATAAAGAGGAATATAATATTGTCATCTTGATACCTTATACGGTTAAGTATAAATGAATTATGTAAAAGTACCAAATAAAACGACAATAAATATTAGATTCATAACGTAGTTATCTGGAGCATGGAGCACGTATCTCACGATCTCTATTTATACACGGTGTAATAATTAGTTATGTGCATATCATTAATGTCGACGGGGCGCGAGCGAACTGTTGAGTTGAGGGTACACATGGAGCAACGTCCCAATGAAATGAAAAAAGCAAAATAAAAATTTTGAAAAACCCACGGCGGATGTTGGTAAACGTTGTAATCGAAAAAGGATTAATAACTTTTTTGAAAACCCTCGGCTAAAAGAAAGTAACGGAAGATAAAATACATAAAATAAAATCGATTTATTTCAGACAATGTCCATAGTGTTGTTAGTAGATACATTAATGACCAGATAACAAATCAAACCCAAAAAAATCCGTCGGGGCTGACCTAGAACGAAATCATTCAAGGGGCTGCCTACATGCCTTGTAATGAACTACAACTTTTCAGTTTTATGAGTTTGTGTCTAATTGAAATTGGGAACAGAGATGGCAATGGCCGCCCTCGACGAATTTTCAAGGGTTTGGTTTATTATCTTTCGTTACGTACCTATTTTCAATATGTTGAGGTTTTTTAAAAAAAAAAGTAAGGGGCCATAGGTCCCGACGAATATTTTCTATGAGAACCGCGATTGCCCAGCGCTCCGAAAAGTGTGTGCGTGAGCCGTATTTTTTTCGATTTAGAAGAACTAACCAAAGTACTTTTTCTAGATTTTTTTTATGATTTCACTAGTTAAACTAATGGTGAATATGTTTGTGAGTATAATTGCAAAAAATCGGAAACTATTTTAAGTTCTTCTAAAACGAGAAAAATGTATGAAAATACGTCATCTTTGTGACGATTTTCTATTGAGTGAAGTAATTCCAATCGTGTATTCAGTTTATGATTTCACTAGATAAACTATCCAAAAATACTGAGGTATGACTTTAATTTCGGTAAATGGTTATACCATTATCTAGTCGTAAAATGAAAAATGAAAGATGCCTCCGAGGTATTTCCACCTACTATTACGCCTTAATGCTTTTCGATTACAACGTTTACATCCGCGTTGGGTTTTTTCACGAAGTTCAATTTTTCAAGATTTTTAGTTTTGTTTTTTTGTTCCATCAGATTTAGGCGGGTAAGTACACGCTCCCATTGTACTACCAGCACTAACCGTGGTTCATACGTCGTCTGCTCGACTTATTTGAATAATCGACGCTCTGTATGGATGTAATTGTTTGTGGTCGGATGCTCGCGGGCGGAACGTCGCAACTTATCTCGTTTGCGTCGCAGGCTGATGAAGGGTTAGAATTTGCTTGTTGATGAGACATGTTAAAGTAGTAAAAAACCGGCGAAGAGCGTGTCGGACTCACCCATGATAGGGTTCCGCAGTCATTATTTTAAAAAGCAATCAATAGCGCGATTTAATTTCTTTCAGTGCCATATAACTATTATTTAGGTTACAGGATTTTATTAGATTTTCCAACACTGATAATAATTGTGCTACGTTCGTTGTTATTATTTTGGTTCTTTTTAATTAGGTACCATGCTTCTGTTTTTAGGTTACTATTAGTATCATCTGTCTACATGCACAATTTTGAATCAATAGGTTCAAATATGAGGGAGGAAATGAAACTAACTATTTTAGGTTCTAAGGCCTATTAAGGTGGCATGAAAATGACAGTAGTTAGTTACTAATCTATGCCCGCGTGGTGGATTATAGCCCACTTCCTATCACGCTAATGAGCGTTTTTCTTTTTGTTTTCTATGACATCGATAGATGGAGCTACGGTCTGTGCGAAGAAACGTCAACATTTCAAAAAGCGTTTCTTTAAAATAATAGAGAGTGAAAAGATGATCTAGAAGATGCCAACGCATCTTTTAATGACATATTTCATTATTTACTAATCAATTTAATCGAAAATTCTAAACTTTTACGCCTGACATGGCTGTATGGGCTCGATCCCTTGGCCTTCCAAAAAAGGCAGGCACAGTCTTGAAAAGATTTTGCCAGGATCTCGCAAACGGCTCTATGGGGCGATAAACATGCTATCTGTCGAGTTTTTTAGGAACTAAATTTATAAAAGAAAAGAAAAACGCTGATTCGTGAGAGGACTTCGTCCTGTAGTTGGATGCTACAGGCTATTACATAACTTGTTAACTTATTTCAGGTTCGTGATTGTAACATTCTCATTCACCTTCGAATCGCGGTAACGAAATGGAAATCGAGATAAAACGTACAAAAGTGGCAATAAAAGGGCAATGGCGCTTGAAAAAGTTTCTTAACAACGTGTCGCGATTTACAGCGGGCGTCGAACAAAGGCATAATGTGCTATTGCGTTCGCAGTTCGAACTGTTGGCTCTGGTTTGTGAAAGTCGCTTTTCATTATGCTATCGATCGCATCATGATCGCATGCAAAAAGTACATCGCTGCGTGAGCGTGTTTTGTTTCAAGTTTATATTAAACTAGTGTTTACCCGCGACTTCGTCCGCACAAATTATATACCAGATTTTAAGTCAGATCATAAGATATCAAACAAAAAAAGTTTCATCAAAATCGGTTCAGTAGTTTTTGCGTGATGTGCGAACAAACAAACAAACTATTTTGTCAATAGATGGCGCTGCACGTATTTGAGTTCATATGAAGTGAACCGCTACTTTTTTATTCCTTTGATTTTAATAATTTAATTTTATGATTTTACGGTTTTATAATAGTTTTCCCGCGACTTCGTCCGCACAAATTATATACCAGATTTTAAGTCAGATCATTAGCTATCAAACAAAAAAGTTTCATCAAAATCGGTTCAGTAGTTTTTGCGTGATGCGCGAACAAACAAACAAACAAACACACAGACAAACACAATTTCTAAAAAAAGGTTGATTTCGGGTCAGGGATACCTAAAAACCATATCGTAATCTTTTTTTGTAAATATCTTCAATGTACATCAGTTACAGTTTTATAATAGTTAAGATAAGATTAAGATAAACTACGGTTGTAATGCTTACGAAGAAGGACAGAGTATGAGCACTGATAGTGAAATGTGGATATTGTTAATAAATGTATATTTCTTTATGGAGTTATGGAGATTAAGGGTATATTACCGTTGGCGCGCTCCATACAAACGTACTATGATGATATTTTCAGTACTAACCAATTAAAGTCAGTGAAATTTTTCAAAAACGATGTAGAAACTATGATTGTATGGAGTCAGATTTTCGGTAAAATGTATAGTTTTAAAGTTACAGTGCCTCAAAGATTTCAATACAAATATTAAATTGATCTTAGCATTAAAACTGTATATTTTAACGAAAATCTGACTCCATATAAGCATAGAGATTTGTTTCTAGATTGTTTCTGCAAAATTTCATTGACTTTAATTGGTTAGTATTGAAAATATCACCATAGTACGTTTGTATGCAGCGCGCATTTTCGCTCTCGGAATAAACTTCTCTTGAGTAGTATTCTGGCAAGGCAAGTAAAGACATAGTAAGTATTTAGAGTTATTAGTTTTCCTGATGGTCTCAATAGCGGAAAAATTTTATGTTTTTGCGAGTGTTTCAGAAACGCTCATTAGAGTTAATCCTCCATTAATTGTCTTGCTAGCTTTTACAACGTCAACAAGACAAAAAGTTACAGCAAGAGATTTAATGGAGGATTAACTTTAATTAGCGTTTCTAAAACTGAGTGTAATTCTGCGTTCGTGTCATTTTGCGAGTTAATACTTGTGCGATTATGCGTGTAATCCAAATAGGAACGTATTGTGTCGTTTCGTCGTTCAAACTTCCAACTGTCGTCGTTAGTTTTGTAATTGCTACCTCATCGGTCGACCTGACGTAATGCGCTGTGATTGGTTGGGAGCTTGAATTGACGGTTCAATTTACGAATCGGACGGCATGGCGAAGTCCGTTCTATTTCAAAGACTACGATTGCAATGGGTTGTTATTATTATCACCGTTGGTGCCACCCCACAGAGACAAAGTTTCTAGGGAGCGCACAAAATGATCATGTGCGCGCTTGTCCTTGGACTATATCCACTGACCGAGACGGTTTTGTCCGTATCTTCTAGTAGTGTAGTGTAGCTATCGTAGCGCGATTGTATGAAGCTTTGTCTCTGTCAGGTGTTTATATTCACTTATACAAGGTGTTACAAAAATACCAATCAACATTTGAGTGGGTGCTTCAGACCATCAAACTAAACAACTTTCACTATGGAGCCAACGTCGTTTCATACAAAACTGCGCTTGTTGGCGCAGAGTGCGTGCGGGGTGTGGAAAGCTGTGAGGGGCGAGGGAGGGTGTCGAAATAAAATGAACAACAAACACTGATTGAGTATTCGCGTGTCACAATACTTTTGTATCGATACCTGCGAGTCGCAAGTCGTGACTCCTGGCTGTATTACACACCGACACGTGAACAAATCGATTATTTACTTGCATGACGGATATTTTGTCCGCCGGGCGCGTTTTCCGTGAAAATAGACAGTATGAAACTCTAGGACACAGGAAAGGTACGGCGACACATCAAACTACGCAAAACCAAAATAAGCTGTCTGCGCGACTCTTATACATTACTCTACCTACGCGCGTCCAGCTTATTCTGGTGTTGTTTGCTGAGTCTGTATTCTCTTCGTCTTTTCGCTTTTTGCCGTGACGTCTGCAGGGCTGTAGTGGTACTGATCGAACTCTGACTTCCATGGGGTACCTGAAACAGGAGACATACAATATTAAAACATTGGGATTTAAAGCATAGCATAAATGCTCACGACTATATTCCCCGAGGGGGTAGTCAGAGATATTCTGAAACCTCAGAACATCCACGTTTCACCAGTAGTACCGAAACTCTGTCCAAAGTGACAAAAAAAAAAGAGAAATAAAAAAAAATGGTGGTGATGTGTAAAATATCTCTCGGTTTTTAAAGGACAACAACTAAGAAGGAATTTTTCTACAAATAAATTTAATAAAATCTTGTACATCACCACTCACTTGTCCAAGATATCCAGAGCACCGCTTTTTATCTTCTCCTCCTGCCCCTCTTTAGATCCAAACTCATCCGTAGTATCGAGGACGTATAGTGGCAATACGTGTAGTTGTTCATCCGTCGGTTTGGACAGGGCTCGGTGCTTAGCGAGGGTGACCACGGCTGTGCAACCGTTGTTCATGTTGTGCAGGTCTCGGTGTGCGTGATATATCGCCGTGTGTACCTTAGCGCGACATGTACATGGTGCTCGTCTATGTGCGTTTGTCGATTCAAGCGCTTGCATTAAGTCGCTTTACTGTATATCTCGTTTCTGTGTCTAGAAAGTCACGCACATGGCGGACAAAATGTATGTCGTCTCGTCAGAACACATCAAACATTTTGAGATCAGCGGCCGTTGCATGATGTGCGCGGTATGGCTGACTTTTATCTTCTCTTTGTTCACGGGCAAATAAAAAGACCTATGTTGACAAATTATTGAAGCGAAATTGGCTTATGATAGCTTATTACCTACTGCCTGATGCAAGAATAGGAGATGGGGCGGCGCGTGCAACTGAAACGACGCAAGCGCAAAAACAAACTTTAGTTTATTGTGATAATTAAATAATTTAAATTCTGCTCTTATCAAAATGTATACAATATTAAATCAAGTCTCGTGTTTCTATTTTTCACCGTTTAGCAGTTCCAAGCGTTTATTGATAAAAAGGGAGGCTACCTTGGCTTGTTTTTCTATCAAGAAAATGTGTCTTAATCGTGTTTTGGCTCGAATCAAAACATCAATTATATGTTCAATTTACACATATCCACAAATCATACTCCTACTGTTAGTACTTCATGATATCCGATGCTTTGAATAATCTTATTTTTTTTACATAGCCTCTTCAGGCGTAATAGTGCTAAATGACACTGTTATGCTACGGCCGCAGATAAGCACAGGATCGTGACAAATGGCGCAATAATAAAAAGGGCATCCAGCAGTATGTGGATGTTGGCTTATTTGTTATAATGCTATTTTTAATCCCCGACGCAAAAAGAGGGAAGTTATAAGTTTGTCGTCTATGTCCGTCTGTCTGTCTGTCTCTCTGTGAGATCGTAGCTCCCAAACGGGTAAACCGATTTCGACTCGATTTTTGTAATAACAAGCATATTTTTTATTTTCAAAATTGAGAGTTCACACTATTACATCTCTATGTAACACTGCAGTCATGAATATAAATAATTCAAAAACTAAACTCATAAAGTAATCTGTACATAATTATGTAACTTAAATAATACAATTGGCGGCGTGGGTGTGCCATTTTTGTAAACTATTTATAATTTTATTCCAACTGACATTAAAATAACTCATGGCCCAAAATCTTGGCAACGTGCGTAAATGTCTTTATACAAGGCATAAACTCTCGGACCTGTTCCTTTTAGATGTAATCAGAACCTATAGGTATAATATTATAGTGATTATAACTGTATTGATATGGGTTGAGCGGGATTTTTCTGTTAAATTGTAGGCACCATTCTCCATTATCATGATGTGTTGCACAAACTAGGATGCATGTTTTCCCTCAATTGAACCTCTCAAGATGCTCCATTTGTCATCAAAATAATAAAGGCTAATCACCAACTAATTTAGTGAAGAAGACTTCATAGTGGTTCCAAAAATTAGTTTAACTCTAAGTCCTTATTCGGTGTTTACACGCGTACATCCGTATAAACCCAGGGTAGCAATAAATGAATATAGTGTCTACGGGCTCACTCCCCGTCACACTGGACAGAGTTTTGGTAGGTACTACTAGTGAAACTCAGAGTTTTCAGAATATCTCTAACTGAGCATACGTTGAGCATATGCTATGCAATAAATGATTTATGTTTGTAAACGGTGTCGCATGACAAGATCGACATGTGCTTGTTATAAATCAATAGATTTATGTACAGTTTTACATGATTGAATATCTAATGAAGAACTGACAACCGATGGGGTGTCAGAGTTCTAGAGTGGAGGCCGCGAACTGGTAGGCGTAGTGTGGGACGCCCTGCTGCCTGCTGGACCGACGACCTAAAAAATGTAGCGGAGAGCGACTGGATGAGGAAGGCCGAGGACAGAGTATTGTGGCGCGCCTTGGGAGAAGTCTATGTTCAGCAGTGGACGATGATAGGCTGATGATGATGATGAATATCTAATAAAATGCGACACAATTCCATATAAACTACTTGCTACCTACTCAAACTCTCAAACTCTAACTCAAAATAATTTATTCAATATAGGAGCTTGAAGCACACTTATTAAACGTCAATTCTTTTTTTTAAGCTACCACCGCGTCGGAACGTGTTGTCGCTGTAGAGAAGATGCGGCCAGAAACTCTACAGCATAACACGACTTTGACCATTACAATATAAATTCTTAAGCCATGTATGCAGTAACATAGTCTATTTAATTAAATAATTGATACTGTACAGTAAACTATAAGTTAGTGACACTGGTACCATAGAGAAAGTTTCACTTTAATCCTCTTAAAATATTACACTATTTCTGAAGGAACTGGTACGCACGGCGACAGATCAAGCTACCCATAGTTGGACCTTATGTCCATGAACATAAAGTTCAACTATGGGTAGGTTGATTCGTCGCCGTGCGTAGCCGTGTGTAACTTTTATGAAACACCCACTGGAAGCCACGCCAAAAAACCCTGGTAATTTACTCAACGTGTCTCAAGAAGCATGAAAGCTTAATGAGACGGGAAACCTTCCCACGCAAGTGATCACACTCATTAGAGAGAAGAGCAAATATTCAATTTCTGAACAAACACTTGACTATCAACATCTCATGTTTAGTAGGTACACGTAAAAGTTAATCTGTTTAATTTTACCGTTACGTATTTTGACGTGATTAATCTCAATTAGCGGTTTTCATTTTTAGGGTTTCATAGCCAAAGGGTGTCAAAAGGGATCTTATTGCTTAGCCAACGTCGTCCGTCCGTCCGTCTTCATAACTTTAAGGGGATTGTATCTTAGTTTAATAGCGATCAGAAAGACCCTATTCAAAAATAGCACATGGGCGATTCACACCGCGGTCCAAATTGCGTCAATATTAAAAATCCTACCGCGGTGCGAAAGGCACAATTCAAAAAGAGCCCCAAAAAGAGCCGGGTAAACCGAGCGCCGTGCGAAACGCCCCACTTCCCAGATAAATTTTGGACTATTAACGTAATGGCTCGGTAGCTTGGACAAAAGCGCAACCCTGGCTTGGCAGAGTTGGGGAGTGAGCCCGTCGCCACTTGTAATGGACAGTGGATACATGCCTTGAAATGCAGGTTTCCTCACGATGTTTGTTTTCCTTCACCGAAAAGTCAGTGGTGTTAAAAATCGTATACAGCACTGTTTAATAAACGCGACAAGTGACAATAATTCAGAGTACATTGCTAGGACACTGCCAGTTTAGCGTCATCAGTAACCACCAGCAACCACCACCACCACCACCAGCAATGTACTCTAAATTGTCATCATCAATTGTCACTTGTCGGTTCAGGACGGGGATCTAACTATCGCCTCCTGCACGGCAGAGAAGGTTACTCGCCTCTGAACCACCACTTCAATTTAGAATATTTTATTCAAAGAAAAAAAAATGGCTAGTTTATCGGTTGATTTTACGGAATATAGCCGGTTACTTCAAGCCGATAAATTCGTGCTTCACAGATCTTAAGAGTCATGTTACGAATCTCCCAACAATCCTCAGATCAGTCGGCCCATTTGTACTAAAATGACGTTGCTTTGATCCTTCCCCCCTCATTAGTTCCGCTGCATCCCCCCCTCTCGACCCTCCACTTCCAGATGCTCAAATGTACCTGACAAACGACAAGAGAGACGTTGACAGATACATTGCTTCGAAATAGTGTTGCTGAATGCTATCGATAGATTTCTATCGACAGGCTTATGTAGTGTTAACTTATTTTGAAGGTCAACTATCTATAACTAGTTTTCCTTGAAAATTAATTACTATTTCTTTCGATTATATCTAATATCTAATCTAAACTATTATAAAACTGTAACTGAAGTGTGTCTGTACATTGAAGATATTTCCAAATAAAGATTACGATATGGTTTTTAGGTATCCCTGACTCGAAATCAACCTTTTTTAGAAATTTTGTCTGTGTGTTTGTTTGTGTGTTTGTTTCTTTGTTTGTTCGCGCATCACGCAAAAACTACTTACCGATTCTGATGAAACTTTTTTTGTTTGATAGCTTATGATCTGACTTAAAATCTGGTATATAATTTGTGCCGACGAAGTCGCGGGTAAACACTAGATATCTATAAGCCTATTGATAGCATCGCACAGTGTATTTTACTGGGTACATTTTATATCACTGCGGATAACTTCAGCATTTGAATTCAACTCATCAAACTGAACAACTTTCATTACAGAGCCAACTTCGAAGACAAGAAAAAAAACGGCTGTCCCATACAAAACTTCCGTATCTATTCAACTCAAATGTCCCATACATTTTTCTTTTTTCTCGCGATTTCGAAGTTGGCTCCATAGTAAAAGAATACAAATGCTGAAGTTATCCGCAGTGATTTAAAATTTATCCTGTATGCCCCATTGTTGTCGTCGCATCTAGTTTTATTTAGAAATTAATAGTTTTTATCATTCTAAGCCTGAAAATGAAACTCCAGCTTCGATACGACTGTTGTTTTTTTTGTAAATCAATAAGTTTTGAGAAATTGAAAAAAAAATATAGAAAAACAATTGCAATGCTTATTTGTGTTTCGATTAAAGACAATAATTGTATATAAGATAACATACCTTCCTCCATATTTTCGGAACTATCCGAGACCAACTGCTTAACGTGCCTTCTGAAGCACGGAAACGCTCGAGATGAAATACCACTAAAGGTCACACATCCAAAGAGGGACTGGACCTGACGTTGCTTAACTTCGGTGATCGTTTCTAATACCGAAGCTCCACTACGCCAACGAGCGCTTTTATATCCGTACATCAGTAATTTAACAGTTAATAAAACTAATTTTATTAATGCGGCATTAATAAAATACATTATCTACTATCGATAGTCGACATAGATATTTGAATATCGAGTAACAACACTACTTCCAGGGATTGCATTTGAAGTCCAAAATAGCTTCTCAGAATTCATTGTCACGATTAAAGAGACGACTGACTTATGGTCTATTTATAACGTTTGTTTACGATTGAGACGTTTAAAGTTTTAATTTGTTTCGAGTAATTGCCTTTGATCTTGGGTTGTAAAAAAATAATAGCTTTCTTTTTATCACAAATAACACTTTGGCAACAGCTGCCTACGTACCTCCAAAAGTTCCCACCCTGTAACGAATAGGCCTTTCAGTATTTATTTGAGGACATATTTTATTATAGAAGAAAATGGTAAAAAGTATAAACACTAGAAAACACTAAACTTACCCAAACAGAGCAACTACTAATATTACCGACAGGGCTAAGGCTCTTAATTGAAAAGCCGCCCTAAAAATGAAATCAAACCTCAATTCGTTAAAAAAAATCGGCTGCATGTCATATTGTATCTATTCGTATATTTACGTACGTAATAAAATATATAAATAAACGTTTTTTATTTGTCTCAAAACAGCAATACACAAAATGACACAATGACACAATATACTGCTACTCTAGAATTCAACATTTTAACAGGTTCTTACCGCGTTTTGGTATATTTGAGTTCCTGATATTTCGGCAGTGTTACAACTGCGATGATCATTTATATAACTGGTAATATCTACTGCTCTCAAACGGTAATGGAAAGCACCGTGAGGAAATCTGCATACGTTGAAAAAGAAATTTTGATGCGTCTGTGAATGTGAAGTCTATAAATCCGCGTCTTGTGCCTTGCTTCGAGCCGTCTAAAGGCTGATGATGATGATGATGTGTTGCATACGCCAAAGATTCTGGTCACACAAAAAGATAAAATGGTCGTGAAAATATGTACGTACGTCCGATCCAGACATCCTATACAATATGTCAGTAACTCAATCCTTTATTACCTTTGAAGTATCTATCGAGCGTAGGTATCTTGATATCTTCCCGGGTTTTAATAATTGGCCCCGTCAGTCCCAGTCCCGGGCATAACTCACGGGACTGCGAGCCCGGGACTCGTGTACCTCTCAAAACCCTATATATTATAACGTGGAGGGTGCATATTTTACGTTTCCTATGACGAAAAGAACCACTTTTTACAATGTGTTTTTTTTCGCATAATTTTTTTTGTTGAACAAACCCGCCAGTGACAGTTTTAGGCGTAATTTAATTTTTTGTCGCGTTTTCGAGCGAATGTCGCCTTTTTTCTGGAGGTAAATGAGTTTTGTGCAAATACGGCACAATGCCGTTGCGTTGTAAGTTGAATGCTTGGAATTTTGCTGGAAAATCTTTTCACAATAGATAGCGGCATTGTTGGAGCTTCTGTTGGACGATTGTGCTTCGTAAATCTATCGGATTGGTTGTAATTGAAGTGACAATAGCGAAATGGTTTGGACATTGGATTGTGAATAGAACGGACGTTCTCTGTCCAGGGGAAGTTTAAACCAGCTATATTGACGTGAATAAAGAAACAAGTACGGTTTATAACAACTGTCAGTTTTCAAAAATTTTGTTTCCGGGTTATTATTATCCCTCTTCGTGTTTTGTTTAAATAGTTACAAAAGCATAACATATGCTCACGACTATATTCCTCGAAGGAGTAGTCAGAGATATTCTGAAACCTCAGAATATCTACTTTGAACCATTAGTACCGAAACTCTGTCCAGTCCAGTGTGACGGGGGGTGAGCTCCTCGCCACTTATAATGGACATTGCTTGCACACTTGCATTTACATGCCTCGAAATTGAAGCATGCAGGTTTCCTCACGATGTTCTCCTTCACCGAAAAGCCAGTGGTGTTACAAATCGTACATAAATTCCGAAAAACTCATTGGTACGAGTCGGCCTGGACGGGGATCAAACCATCGCCTCCTGCACGGCAAGCAAGGTTACTCGCCACTGGACCACCACGGCTTTTTAGGTTGGTACAAAAGTAAGTAAGTTTTTGGTATGCCATATATGGACACCCAGACTGAATGGACGACACTAAAAGGGGTTCTTGTTTGCCTACGGAACCTTAAAAAGACTTTTTCATGCAAGTTATATTGGAATCAAATTAAGACGCAACAGATTGAAAATTTCGCTCTCTGGTTGGTGGACTCGGTGGCTAAAGTGGATAACGCACTTCCCCGGATTGGAAGAGTGCGGGTTCAAGTCCTAGCCCGAGATTTAATTCTTCAATCTTGTTTATAATAAATAATATTTAAAAATGTAATATTGGGGTTATTTGATTGATTTTAATAAACATTCCCATGTGTAAATAATTCGACCTAGATGCCAATAATTCTGACTCTTGTATGACTTACAAATCTCAAATAGCTTCTTATCAAATTCCTCCACTAGCCTTTTCTAACGTTCAAAATACAAATAAGTGACAATGTGACAAGCAGAACTTTTGATCCTTTCACAAAAAGCCAAACCTTCCCATCGAGAGCCGAGCTAGAGTTGCCAAAATATCGATAGTTCGACTATCGATATAAATAAAACCCAATACTATTGACATTATGAGACACTGTTAATAGTATTGCTCCAAACTGTTGCAAAATTGATCGGTATTCTTGCAATACAGGTAGGTCACCTATCTATATCGCAAAACTATCGATAATCTGTACAATAGTCAGGACCAATAACTAACGATTGTTTGGATAAAGATAGTGGAGTCGCTATTAATGGCCAATACTATCGACAGTATTTCTGGGTATCAATAGTATATCGATATTGACATTTGATATTTTTATACCTTGTCATTATTCATTTTAGACATTAGTCACCTAAACCAGTGTTGGTATACAAGGTGTTAGAAAAAAATTATCATTTTACGGGCTGCTTCAGACCATTCAACTAAATAACTTTCACTATGGAACTTCGAAATCCAGAAAAAAACAGCTGTCACATACAAAATTGCATTACCGACTCGACTCAAATGTATTTGACAGCTGTTTTTTTGTGTCAGCCGAAAGTTGTTAAGTTTGATGGTCTAAACAGTGCGTGAGTCTTTTCAGTGCATAAAAAACGTTGAAAAATAACGCAAAATTAACATTTTCAGTAATGTTCAGCTTAAATACTATTTTTAATAACAGAACGAAAAGTAAAAAGTAATGAAATGTAGATGATGTTAATACGATGCGTGGTAAGTCAACCCTACACAAATGTAAAGGACAATTTGCACCAAGTGCGCATGTGCGAACGTCATCATGTCAAATGTTGTTAGAAGTGCATGGGCATCGCCTGCCCGCATGGGTGCTGCCACTTATCGATATTTTATCGATAGATCGTCAACACTATTCGAGGCCAGCACTTAAGTCTGATCCACTCCGAGTTATGATTAATGTTCCCTCGATGTATCAATAGCTCGTGTGAGGAGGATCGATCTGGATTAGCCCTTACGATGTGACGAGCCTACTTTAGGCGAAAAGGTTTTTTTGTTAAATTCTTATTTGGAGTTGTGACCTTGAAGTCAGAAATGGTGCAACTAACAATGTTCTTTTTAAGCATTCAGTTTTATCAAGGTTATGCATTGAGAATTGCCCGAAGAGGTTGAAGGTGGCTAACCTTTCAACCTATAACATCACTGCATTTTTGAATGAGTTGATTGTTTAGATAACTGGTCCGTAACGCAAGTCCGATTTACACATTAACACTGTATACGTGTAAGGGTTAGGCCTCATCTCTGGCAGCAAAGAATCAATTTTTTTCACTCTCTATCCTTGTCTGTCGCTCAGGAACGTCATTTGCTAGAGAGAGGAAGATCACAGTACTGCCGGTGCTGCCGCGTGCTGTCGCAGTCTCGCTATCTTTCTCGCTCTAGAAAATGACGTTCCTGAGCAACAGAAAAGCATGGAGTGGCTAAAAATTTGATTCCTTGCTGCCAGATGTAGGTACAATAGAAACATTCGCCAGAAATATTTCACAGTATGCGACCTGGAGTGCGATTTTTGATAGTCACACTTTTAAATCAGCAGTAGGAAGATGCATAATTTCCATATTATAAATTTTAACATTTTCTGTTGCTGATTTCAACGTGTGACTTTCAAAAGTTGCACTACTGTCAAAGAAAATATATAGTCTGGCTTAGCATGTTGCTGCAGCATTAACTACAGCGTCTACAGCATTCTTAATTTTTACCAAAACCTGACTGACACTCGAGTGGTGATGATGGTAGTGCATGAACATACTACGTACACTTTTAAAAATGTGATTCCACTAGAACAGCTTAGGCTACGCCATCTTATCCAGCCTTATTAGCAGGCGTAGCTTAACCTTGAATTCTTCTAAGACGGGAGTACCACTTTCCACATAGTGTGTTATATAAGTTATTCTTATGACGAAACCCAAGGTTCTTGAAACTAAAAGCCAACATGATCCCGTCGACGTCCATTTCCCCTCGCAGTCCGAGCGGCGCGTCGGAAGCGGCGTGACGTGCCGTGATGTGGACACATTAGCGTCATACCGTTCACACTATTAGGTATCTGAGACCGACTCTGTTTGCTGACTGTACAGTACAACAGACAGCCTGTAGGATGTCCTAGCACATGAATAGAGGTGACCACACTTGGCTGCTATAATTTAGGTTATTATTCTTAGGTTTATAATATTGTGCTTCTTCAACAGTCAATTTATCATTTTGACTACTTCTCAATGTGACTACTTCGCAAATGACTATTCAAATTTTGACTACTCAGTGGTTGCTTTGCAATAGGCTAATTTTTACTACTTCTCGAAGTTCTGTTCTGTGCAACGTGGCTGCTTTGCAAATAGCTGATTCCTCATTTTAGCCTTCGCAAAACCATTCCGAACTTTCATCTCTCTGTAATCTGTATACCTAGTCTACTGCTTAGTACGGTACTAAATCGACGACGCCACTACGCCCAGAGCGTGACCTCGCACATATCACTTAGTAATCATTACTGACGTTGTTTGTGTTGTCCACTAATATTTTAGTGTTGTTTACCTTACTACATTGAACAAGCGTCAAGCTGTTAAATAAGAGACCGACGATAGAAACTGCTTGGTTATAAGATCTTTACGCCAAACGCAAACAATTATATTGTATTTAGTGGGATGCTAAGTCAGGTAGCTTCCACGGATGCCCTCCTGCTTCTGGTCCCTTTGGATGAGTCTTGGAGGTAACGGCAGTTGGTATGGGCCGGTGCATCCTGAACGTTTGTCACTGACATCTCCTAGTGGAATTCTTGCTTTTTCCCACTAGTTTTGCCACGTGTCCCTCTGATCATCAGAGGACATAGTGGAAAAACAGGTACCTTATCTACAACTACCAAGAACATTATGTTTTAACCTAACTTCATCTCCACATTTGGCAAAATCATCGACATAGCCTTTGCTCACGACTATATTCCCCAAGGGGGTAGTCAGAGATATTTTGAAACCTCAGGGCATCCACGTTTCACTAGTACCGAAACTCTGACCAGTGTGACGGGGAGTGAGCTCGTTGCCACTTGTAATGGACAGTGGGTACAATATTATGTCTTGAAATTGAAGTATGCAGGTTTTCTTACGATGTTTTCCTTCGCCGAAATGCCAGTGGTATAACAAATTGTACATAAATTCCGAAAAACTCATTGGTATGGGTCTGGTTGGACGGGGATCGAACCATCGTCGCCTCCTGCATGGCAGGCAAGGTTACTCGCCACTAGACCACAGCGATGATGCTATAAGTTTGAGATTAGAATTGAACTGAATCTGAAAACATATTTTGCTGAATAGAGCAAACGGTTGATTATAAATCAGAACAGTTTGTTATTTGTACCCAAATACTTGATTATGTGCTACAAAACTGTTTGAAAGTTCCAAAAGCAAGGTTATAAATTAACAAAAAAACTTTTTCAGTGTACACACATGCATAAACTCACGACCTTAATCCCTTTTGGGGTCTACAGAAAAATCGCTTCCAACAAAACACTTACAACAACTAATAAACGAACATACATTTTAAGGAACTCACTATAAATCCTAGATATAATAATGAACTTAAGCTTAAAGTATGCTTGTTCTCCAACAGTAGGTACCTGCACATCAACACAACACCACAAATAAATAAGTAATAAAAAAAGCGAAAATAAAACAATAAAAAAGGGCAGAAGACATTAGAGCCATCGTTTGGGCGAAAGTAACGTAAAAACAAACATTAGGGAAGGGGAAACCTGCATTAGAATCTTCCGGTGTAGGTAGCTATCTAATAAATATGTATGTGACGTTAACTGGACACGATACTATTACAGTTTGTACAACCTTTGTGTAACCTGATAAAGTATGATAACAGTTTGAATACAGTGTGTAATTCAAAATACTAAATCCGTGGTGGTTCAGTGGCGAGTAACCTTGCCTGCCGTGCAGGAGGCGATGGTTCGATCCCCGTCACAGAATATCTAAGAGTACAATCCCCATCCAGGCCGACTCGCACCAATGAGTTTTTCGGAATTTATGTTCGATTTGTAACACCACTGGCTTTTCGGTGAAGGAAAACATCGTGAGGAAACCTGCACGCTTCAATTTCGAGGCATGTATTGTACCCACTGTCCATTATAAGTGGCGACGGGCTCACCCCCTGTCACACTGGACAGAGTTTCGGTACTACTGGTGAAACGTGGATGTTCTGAGGTTTCAGAATATCTCTGACTGGCCCCCTCGGGGAATATAGTCGTGAGTGTATGCTAAAGGGGTGGTTTAGACCATCAAACTGAACAATGTTTACTATAGAGCCAACATGTCAATGCCATGCTGCCACTCGACCTGACCCAAAAATGAATGGCACAGAAGATTTTTTCTCCACAATTTCAATGTTGTCCTCACCAAAAAATTTGTTCAGTTTTATACTCTGAAGCACCAACAAAATTGTTGAGTCACGTTGCAGGAATTGACCCGAGCACACGTCTCGCGTGGTTTTCGCGCGTCGCGTTTTTGCCTGCCACGAGGCTCCGCAATCCTCAATCACTTCTTGTTCTTGAACAAAAACAATCCCTGAGATTGGGATAGATACTCCCATAAATTACACTTGACACTGGCGGAAATGTGGTGCTACGCACAAGCAAAAAGCCATTAATTATAAATAAAAAATAAAAAAAAATGTTAAAATGAAATTCGCAAAAAAACAGACATATTTACTGTTAATTCTTCTGACGATTAGTCCGATTCGCTGCGGATAAGGTGTGCGAGGTTTCATAGAATTTCATGCAAATAATTCTGAAATTCGATACTTTCGCCTCCTTCCTCTCATCTCGTTATAAATATAATAATAAATACCTGATAAATATGCGTATACCCGTATACACTTTTTATAGAATTTCACATTTTGCTAAGTAATTTCATATAGGAAATGTTGTAAAGTATAATACCTACAATTACCCTTTAAAGTAATACAGCTGTCTCCACTTACATGTTGTATAATAAAACCATCTCCAGACGGAACAACTACAGCAGCCAGTTTACCAGTAATTCACACACTACATGCACCACACGGCTAACTACCCGGAACTTGGTGAAACTTGCACCAACTCGCTCGAACTCGCTCCAACTCGGACGAACTTCCACTGAGCTTAGACTCGATATAGTGAGAACAAGTGGAATGTATGGGGTGGGAAAATTGATAGCTAATTGTTTTTTTTATTTGTAGTTTGTAATATTTCACCGTACAGTATTACCACTGAGTACCGTGCAGGGTGAAATTGATATCATTTGCATTCTTTTAGACTAAGTCCGTTCACACACGATGACGGATTGACGCACCGTGTGTGCTTCTACATGCAGTCTCATACAACTCCTTGCTTCACAAATGACGGAATTTTTTTTTGCTCCGATTAGTTTGCTCCCATAGTAAAAGTTGTTCAGTTTTAGGGGTAGACTCTTATTTTAAAAGAATGTTAATGATACTGATTTCACTCTGTATAATTACGTAGCACATTTGAATACTACAAGTCTTTTCCAAAATAACTGCTACTGTATGTGTATTAAAGTCTTTAATAAAATTCCAGACAGTATGAAAAAACTGCCAACCAAACGATTGCTAAGTGAAATGTACAACTGGTTGTTAGAATCTGGGTTTTATAGTGTACAAGAATTCCTGGATCGATAATGTATTGACAAGGCACTGTAACTGAGTAGGTAGTTAAATTAAATAATAATGTAATAATTTGTGACATGTTCTAATGTTTAATATTCGAAATAATGTAACGATAATGCCCTGTAATTAATTAATAATTTTATAAACTTTGTGACATGTAATCTCTACAGATATTTGAAATAAAAGTCAAAAGTCAAAAGTCAAAATTTTTATTCAAAATAATATCTAGATAACTTTTTGACGTCATTTTTGATTCTACCACCGCTTCGGAAGGTGTTCCGTTGTAGAGAAGATGCGGCCAGAAACTCTACAACACACTTCTTTTAAACAAAACAAAATATACAAAGTACAAATATTGAATTACATAGTGTAACATTGTCAAGACCAGACATTTTGGTCATTCAAATAATCATCGAGTTTATAGTAACCTTTTTTACAGAGGACTTGTTTAACATGGGATGTAAACTTTTTGTCTGGCAAGTTTAGAATATCTGGTATCTTATTATAATAGCGTATACAGTGCCCCATGAAAGATGTGTTGACCTTACTGAGTCGAAAATGTGGGAACACTAATTTATTTTTATTTCTTGTATTGTAATTATGAACGTCACAGTTTTTGGGAAAGAGAGACAAATTTTTGCGAACGTATAAAATATTTTCGTAAATATATTGACTGTAGAAAGTCAAAATACTGATATCTTTAAAAAGATCTCGTGATGAATCTCGACAACGCAGATTATCAATGGCTCGAATTGCCCGTTTTTGAAGGATAAAGACTGTCTCAACGTCTGTAGCACGGCCCCACAGCAAAATACCATAAGACATAATACTATGGAAGTAGCTGAAGTACACAAGTCTTGCAGTAGCTATATCGGTTAGCTGTCTGATTTTTCGAACTGCATAAGCTGCCGAGCTCAGCCTACCCGCTAGGGTTTCTATATGAGGACACCATTGCAGCTTCGAGTCAATCTTTATCCCTAAAAATACAGTATTATTTGTGAAATGCAATATATCATTATCTAAAATTATTAGATTTTCATTATTAATAACATTTGGTAGAGTGAATTTAATACATTTAGTTTTCTTTGCATTTAATGCAAGATTATTAACACTGAACCTATCATTACATAATGTAATGATAATGCCCTGTCATCATCATCATCAGCCTATCATCGTCCACTGCTGGACATAGGCCTCTCCCAAGGCGCGCCACAAAACTCTGTCCTCGGCCTTCCTCATCCAGAATGCCCTGTAATTTATTAATAATGTTATTGACCTTGTGACGTGTAGGTATCTCAAATATTTGCATGCTTCTTTAGCTGAATAGAAGAAACTTTTTATGTACCTACCACTATTATGTTACCTATTCATAGCATATAAATATTCATTTCATTTTAATTTAATTTAATTTAATTTAATTTAATTTAATTTAATTTAATTTAATTTAATTTAATTTAATTTAATTTAATTTAATTTAATTTAATTTAATTTAATTTAATTTAATTTAATTTAATTTAATTTAATTTAATTTAATTTAATTTAATTTAATTTAATTTAATTTAATTTAATTTAATTTAATTCAATTCAATTCAATTCAATTCAATTCAATTCAATTCAATTCCATTCCATTCAATTCAATTCAATTCCATTTCATTTCATTTCATTTCATTTCATTTGTTTCATTTCATTTCAATATTTTTAAAACCGCGCGAATGAATCACAATACTTTACGGTTGCGCATCAAACATGGTCTGTTTCTATTAGTCGATTGATGTCGCGCCTAACGCATGACCGACGCAATCTACAATCGGTCAATCGGCTTCCCGGCAATCAATTTCCCTCTTTAACTGCGTATTTACAAGGTTGATTATATTCCGTGTAGAAATGTTAGTCCCTGCACGAACGAATATTGACGATCAGAATTATTTTACTGGTCGTATTGTACCGTCTGTGCGTACCATCTTCCTTTCTACGTCATCTGTCCTCAACCATTGAGTATTTCCAGTGAATACAGACGGAACTGAGACGTGGTTGCTCACTTAATACTGCATAAAAAGGCTAGAAGTCACCGAAACCACAGTGTCCCAGTACGTGCCGGTACCGACTTACATGAGCGCGTGGTACCGATTTAGCCGGTGCCCCATCCCCCGCACACCGCGCAAGCAATGACCCGCCGCGACCGCTTAGCGCACCCACTATTATTTTAAGTACGCTATGCCCAAACTTGAGTTTCCCTGCGAGGCTAAAATCGGAGAAGAATCTGGGTAACATGTAGATACAAGGTCAACCGACGCCCCAGTGAAGGTACCAGGAACCCGTTGAAGGAAGGCATCGCAGGACAGGTCGTTGTGGCGATCCTTGGAAGAGGCCTGTGTCCAGCAGTGGATGTCAATCGGCTGAGTTGATGATGATTTTCTTCGTATGTCGAATCGATCGCATGTCATAGAGTTTGAATTGCCATCACGTTGAAAAGATGTTCAAAAAAGGGTTAGGGGCTTCTACAGGGTGCGTCCCTTGTGCTCATTTCCTTAAAAAGAAGGAGTTTGACAGACTTCGCATATGGATCAGAATTTCTTCAGCGTATGCAGGTTTCCTCACGATGTTTTCCTTCAAGCTTTGGTAGCAGATAGTGCGGATTCGAACCCAGATCCTCGTGATTGAGTGTCCATAACTCTTTGCTACGCGCCACCGATGCTTGCTTAACTTGTAACAACTTATTTTATTGAAATATTGGAAAAATGTCGAAATAGGTTAGGTTTCCTATTATGGTAAACGCGTGACGTCACCAAGCAGACCTTTACAGAAATCTGAACACTCCACACAGGTCCAGGCAATGTCAAAGTAAAAATAAAGGCAACGTCACACAAGCCGGCGACGCGTGAAATCCTTTGTGCCGTGCAGTGTGAACGCCCCTTTGTGAAACACTCCACATATATCTGTTATTCACGGGTTTAAGGGAAAAATTTTAGATGCATTTTTCTGGCGTTTTGTTCGAATGGATTTGTGGAATTGTAGCTTCTGTTTTTAACCGACTTCAACTAAATGAGGTTCTCAATTTTTATGTCTGAACCATTTTTTTTCTGATTTTTATTGGATAACTTCTGCATTTGTGGACCGGTTTGAATAATCCCGTTTCGTTATTTTATTTTCTCCCCTCCGGACGGAAAGCGTCAATGTTCGTCCCGCTGCGCTAAACGAAGTTGCCGCATTCCACCTCCGTCGATGAGAAAAATAGTATAGTTACCTCGGGCAGTAAATAAGAAAGCCACAGAGCACATGTTTGTTGACCTCGGCTTCACCTCGGTCAACAATTACAAGAGATCTGAGACCTTTCTAACTTTCCTGCCCTCTGTGTGTAATCTCTACTAGGTATTACTCATAACATAGTTCGGTTAACATAAGTTTTGTTAAAAATAATAATAAGTTAAGTTAAATATTGTGACTGGAATGCGACATTGGCACAGTGTTCGTTTTTTTTAACTAACCTGTTTTGTCCCACTGCTGGACAAAGGTCTCCCCTAAACTCTTCCACGTCTCTCTGTTAGGTGCTACATCCCGCCACTCATTGCAGTAGCCATCCAGCTCGTCTCGCCACCTTTTCCGGGATCTGCCTCGACCTGGGCTCCCGTCGTGAGGCACCCATTGCCCAGTTTCACTTCAGTTAAGTATTTAGCGTTAGTTAAGTATTTAAAAAAGCTTTTAAAAAGTATTTTTATAAGCCGTGGTGTTCCAGTGGCGAGTAACCTTGCCTGTCGTGCAGGAGGTGATGGTTCGATCCCCGTCCAGGCCGACTCGTACCAATGAGTTTCACGGAATTTATGTACGATTTGTAACACCACTGGCTTTTCGGTGACGGAAAACATCGTGAGAAAACCTGTATGCTTCAATTTAGAGGCATGTATTGTACCTACTGTCCATTATAAGTGGCGACGGGCTCACCCCCCGTCACACTGGACAGTTTCGGTACTACTGGTGAAACGTGGATTTTCTGAGGTTTCAGAATATATCTGACTACCCCCTCGGGGAATATAGTCGTGAGCATATACTTATGCTAAGTATTTAACATTTTTACATGAAATTAGTCCCAGCATAAAAACAATAATAACACCGTGATTATCTCCTAATGGTTAATAATACCTACATCTCTAAGTGTGATCTTGCCGAATATTCCCTATTTGGAAGACATTTTATTTTGTCCAAAAGGCTTGAATTTTATGTGAAACCGCTGACTGGTAGACAGAATGGAAATAGTAGAAAATATTACTGAAGAATAAAGTTCGTTTAAAAAGAATCGTTACAACGGAGTCTTTCCCCGTCTTCTGAATAGTTCTCATTATTACAGAAGTTAAATAAAATGTTGGTTTATTCTTTGTCATTGACATCATTAGGACAAGGAAAGAAGAAATACTATTTGGGTCGTAGGTTTTAAGCTGACATATAATTAGGGAGGTTTCTTTACTTTGTCTTTACGTCTATAAAGGACATCATACAGGTTTCATACAATTTTGGTCCATAAGTGAACCAAAATGGATGTCTTTTAATTGAAATAATAACAGCGAATACTATGCAAAAATGGGAAACACAAAAACCTTCACATTAACTTTATTTCCTAGCTTAGGGGAATCAATAAGTAGGTAGTCGAAGATTTTCAGTTACGGACATCCTTTTTTGAAATGTAGTCAAAAACATAAACAAACTTCAAAACTATAAAGATGAAAATGAAATACAACTTCACATGTAGGTATCTTAACTATTATAAAACTGTAACTGAAGTGTGTCTGTACATTGAAGATACGAGTATTTACAAAAAAAGTATTACGGTATGGTTTTTAGGTATCCCTGACTCGAAATCAACCTTTTTTTAGAAATTTTGACTTTCTGTTTGTTTGTGTGTTTGTGTGTTTGTTTGTTTGTTTGTTTATTTGGTCGCGCATCACGCAAAAACTAGTGAACCGATTTTGATTAAACTTTTTTTGTTTGAAGTCGAAGTCGCGGGTAAACACTAGTAATATCATAATACTGTAATAAATAATACTACCTACAGGAAACAGGCCAGTGTTTTGTTACACCATGTATAATATTATGGCACACCTGCGAAACGTACGGCGCCTAACGTTCGGTTGAATAATTGTCTACTTGGAAAATGGCGCGTATTGGCGCATACTGGTGTGTCGCCGGTATAGGGAAAAGCGTTCCGTGCGTATTCAACCGAACGTTCGGCGGCGAACATTCCGTAGGTGTGTCCCTACACAACACACTACACTTATTTGTTGGAGTCGTTGTTGTCAAACCGGCATTATTACCGTCTAGTAGCGGCATAATTTCTTGTTCTCAGATTCGCACCGCCTCTCAAAAATCGAAGACAATAAGATTCCCAGAAAACCTCAAGTAAAAGGTACATGAATGCCTTAAGCACGTCAGTACGGAATCGTATTACAAGGCGGCACTCAAGACGCAAGCCCGGCTGCATACTTCGCATGGCTCCTTTGACGTCAACTAGTACCTACATACATGGCAAGTAAGCTCTGCATACCCAAGCCCGTGACTTCGTTAGGATGTCCTCAAATTGTTTACTGTGAACTGAGAGGACATTTTGAAGGAAATGCACTTGTAAAACTTGGTTGAGGTTTGAATTAAAGAGTTCGGGGAAGAAAGTTTTAAAGTATTTAAAATTACTGAAAGGCAAATGCTCTTTGCAGATTTCGACTGCAGCAACTGTTTACAAAAGCTGGTAGTACGCAGGATAAAATGGTGGGGTCAGATGCATTGGATGTATCGGGCTCCCGTTTCATTATACGAGAGTAAGAATGAAAGAGTGCATCTGTAATGAGCGTATACTTTTAAGCACTTCAAAATATCCTGTGTGATTGACTAATTTTCTAATTAATATTATTAGTCGCCGTAGTCAAAAATCGACTAGAAATTAATCATCATATAATCTAAAGTGCATAAGTGATGCAATACAGGGTGTAAGTAAAAGTAACATTAACCTTTAAACCACACTTAACAACTTTTACTATAGGAGCAAACATGTCAGAACATAAAAAATGTGGTGTTCCATACTAAACTCCAATACTCAACTGAAATGTATGCAAAAGCAGATATTTTTTTGCTCCGGTCGGTTTTCTACCATTGTAAAAGTTGTTCAATTTGATGGGTGTGTTTGACGCAAAAACAAAGAACATTAAATAAAACACGTTTCGTGTCGCTCCTGAATTTTTATGATTTTTTTAGCAAATCGGTTAATAACGCCATATTTTGTGAAAATTTGGACCGTCTACAGATACAGCCCTTTAAAGGTAGGACGTGCTGACGCGTAGGCTTTGGGTACGGGACCCTTAAAACAGTCATAGACTCAGATAATTTTTAATATATAAGTGTATTAGGTACATAAGTCTTCCAAAGTTTTCCGAGAGAGGGTGAGGTCAAAAATGTTGGTGGGCAGGAAGAGTCCGTACTGTATGTAGTACTATATTTCTTATACTGTGCCCACGGCACACCCCAGACACTGCCTACAAATGTCAGGAATTGAGAAGATGACGTCAGCACATGCGAAACGGAGTCTAGGAGTGCGATTTTTGAATCTCATTCGGCGAGCTCAGCAGTTGTAAATGTCAAAATTACTATGGAGATACGCATCTTTTTACTGCTTATTTGACTTAAAAAAATCATAATTCAAGAGTGCGTTTTTTTAAAGTCAAATAAGCAGTTGAAAGATGCATGAGAACGCTTTTGTATGAGATTTGAAAACCGTTCAAGCTCACCGATGACATTCAAAAATCGCACCCTAGGGCTGCAATAACTTTAGCTGCGTGCTGTAGGTACATAACTGATAGAACGCTATTTATAAAGAGTTTTTATCCTTCATCCTGAGATTATATTGCCTTTGTTTCAAAAACATAAATTCAAGCGTGTCAATTGTGGTGTCAGTCTAGGCCATAGAGGTATTATACCAGGAATAGAGCAACAAACATGAGTTGTCAAATGAAACCTTTTTTGGATGTTTTTTGGAGACTATTCGCAGGCGAAAATTTGAATATTGTCTATAATTATTCTGAGTCTAACGTGAAGTTGTGGATAAATTAATGAAGTAGTGTCAGTATATTTCATAAAATTATCTACGATTTCACTTTAGATTCGCAATTATTCACGGAAACCGAATTGTAAAAATTAATTGGAGACTAAAAAAACGGCCCTATTGCCTAGCGTCACGTATCTCTTTCTATTATACAGTGTTGCCGCTAGGTACATCTCACTCTCTCAGCTGTATGTTCCTCTATTCCTGGTATAATACCTCTATGGTCTAGGCTACAGTACTTCAAGGAAAATAATGGGCATCGACTAACTTCGTGTTCCCGAAGATGACCGACCGAAACTAGTCAGTGTTGTATAATGATATAGAGCTTCTTTTACGATTATTTCCGATGTTTTCCGATGCCCATTATTTTGCTTGAAGTACTGTACAGGTAACCGCCGAAGTAACCAGAGGGCAATAGAGGGGGTGAGGTAAAGCTAAAAAAAAAAAAATTAATACCTAAAAAAAATATTGGTGGGTGGCAGGGAGTGTCCATACCGTATGTAGTAATAGAAACTCTTTCATATACTGTGCCCACGGGAAGAAATAAGGTGGTCTATTAAGTCAAACTAGTACTAAAAGAGTGGTTCAGTTTAAAGTGCTCTTGTCAAAGTTGCCAGCTTCAACTAAAAGTTAGCTCCAATAACATAACTTGAACTTAACTCCCTCCGTAAATATCTTCAATAACTTTACACTTTAAAGTTTTCACTAAAAATAACGAGGGCTTGTTTTGGTAGTAACTTTTAAAATGCATTTAGTTTGGAGGTAAACAAATAATAGTAATAATATAGTGTAATAAGTTATCCTGACATTAAGAGAGGGCCACTATATTATTGGGTGAAAGAAGGAAGTTTAATAAAGAAGTACGGTAAAGCCTGACCAAAAAAAAAAAAAAAGGGGCAGTTGTATTATTTTAGTTTCAGTAAGGTAAAAAAATACAAAATACATAAATTTGTTCAAAAGTTCAGCAGTTAAAACAGCAATAAAGTCACAAAACATTATGAAATGGATAATGGAAAAATAATGAAACGGTTAATCACGAGTGGGCATTTAACAAATCCGACTTATTCGGTAAGAAACCTCATTCTAAGATGGATTTTAACGTATGAATTGTCGTTAGATTTGTTAAAAAAAATAGTGACAGGGACATAGGGTAAATGGCGAGGGGAGCGTAGGGGGTAGGGGGGCGAGGTGAACCCACGTTGAGAAAACTTATATTTTGTGGACCAGGTAAAGAGTAGCAATTCGGTTCTCTCAAGAAACCTAACATGCTTGTCGCTTCGCTCCTCGCTAACCTAACCGTTTGAGTTGGAACTGGGATCTAAAAGGTCCCTTTGAACTGCCGAATTATGGATCTAACTGCCCATCCTAACTAATTTATTAAAAGCCGTTGTGGTCCAGAGGCGAGTAGCCTTGCCTGCCGTGCAGTAGGCGAAGGTTCGATCCCTGTCCACGCCGACTCGTACCAATGAGTTTTTAGGAATTTATGTACGATTTGTAACACCATTGGCTTTTCGGTGAAGGAAAACATCGTGAGGGAACCTGCATGCCTCAATTTCGAGGCATGTATTGTACCCACTGTCCTTTATAAGTGGCGTCGGGCTCACCCTCCGTCACACTGGACAGAGTTTCGGTACTACTGGTGAAACGTGGATGTTCTGAGGTTTCAGAATATCTCTGACTACCCCTTGGGGAATAAAGTGGTGAGCATATGCTTATGATTAGACTGCTCACGTATTTTTTTACTAATATTGTAGGATGAAATAACCAGCCACTTGTTTTTTATTACTGTTCATGTTTTACTGTCGCACTAATTTCCCAACTGCCGAAAAATAAAATAACTGCCCTTTAACTGATCATAATAACATCCGTTTTAAAAATTACTTCCCATTGAAAACCTCCTCCTTATTTCAAGTCAGTCAAAAAGATTTTCAATTTCATCAGCTCAATCAGCCACTAATGAACCATGTTAAACTTTTTTTCTCTAAAACAACCCCTTTCGTTAAAAAGCTCATAAATAGCTAAACTACCCTCAAGCTATTTTTAAAGTCAATCAGTTTCAAGAGCGGTTGTTAATAGCTGTTACAAGTGCTAAGTTTTAGGGAGGGAGGGGGTTGAAAGGGGGATGATTTTTGCATAAGTGCCGCCGTTTATTCCGGGGACATCGGACGACATAATTTTGCATTGAAAATGTAAATTCCCGCAAAACTTTGGCTGAGCGCTTAAAGTTAGTGAAAGTGGACTGGGAGCTGAATTTGAAAAAACGTAATTTACAAAATATGGAATTTTCATTCTGATACAAAAAATATTGTCTTGAAACTGTAGTTATTTTTGGAGAAAGCACAATAAATATTAAATAGAAATTAATACCTAGGACATTGTCACACAAATTATCTAGTAACATTTTATATTACCAGAATCTAACCTTCTTCTTATCGTGTGGGCAAGCCCTGGTGTCAGAGTTTATTCAAACTGCCTTACCTCTGACGTGGTTTTCATGTAACGACTACTGGTACCACCAGAGATAGTAGCCAGGAGCAACGGCTTAACGTGCCATCCGAAGCACGGACCTAATCTAACCTGGACTTTTGTATTGCCATTTTGAATTTTGGGCTAGTTTTTATCTTTTCTGTTTTCCGCAGCCACACCACTTCTGGTTAGAAAGTTAATCCGACTCGTTTTCTTCAGTTACATCGCTCCGTTATGTTCAACTAACATCACCATTTCAGTTAGACGATAAACAACTGGCTTTTCCATACAAAACTGCAGTAGGTATTACTCGACTCAAATGTTCACTGCTAATGTTTTTTGAGACTTCGTTGTATTCAGTTTGATGTTCTGACCATTACCTTAAAAAAACGCATCCAACTAGCAAACATTATGTATAACATTGTTTAGAAATTACAAAAATAGTTTTATTTGCTTCATAACCGATATTAGAGGATTGTGTGCAAAAATACATTGATGGATTGTGTCCAAATCGAGTTCAATTTGGTTCAGTTCATAAATTTGGAATCATAAAGTTCTTTCAGCTCCCGGATCACATTCAGAATTCGTGTAATATTTGGTAGAAAGTTGTCGGTCGCTGTTTACATCGCCTCATCTTTTAGGTACTATCTACATTCTAAGGGCTTCGAGTGTTATTGTAAGCTTGTCATACATTACTGTTTTTTGTTAGAAATTGATTTATTATCATGTATAAATCACGCAATGGATTTAACGAAAAAATTTAGATGATTTTCGCAATGTTAGCAACTACCGAAAATATACCGGTTGATGGTCGTATATTATACCTATACAGGGTGTAAGGGACAGCCCTCCGCAAACTGAAACGGTGAACTCACACCACCAAACTGAACAACTTTCACTATGGAGCCTACCTCAGTAAACGCGAAAAAAAATCAGCTGTCCCATTCAAAACTGATGTACCTACCCGATTCAAATGTATGGGACAACTGATTTTTTCACGAATCCTACAATAAACCCTTAATTTTATGCTATCAAAATAGAAGAGACACACAGGTCTCTTCTATTTTGATAGCATAAAATTAAGGGTTTATTGTAGGATTAGTGACCTGTGTGTTCATAACGTTTTCAAATATTTTTTCATTCGCGATTTCGACCATAGCTTCATAGTGAATGTTGTTCAGTTTAAGTCTGGAGTTACAACATGTAAATGCTTTCGTATGTGTCGGGATTTTAAGATCAAACCAATTCTATCCGGATAAGAAAGATCACGTCGCGATATTGAGATGTTCGGATAAAAGACAGTATTCACTTCATTCGAACGTTCTCAGCAACCAAACGAGGAGTAGTTTTTGAGCATATGCTCACGACTATATTCCCCGAGGGGGTAGTCAGAGATATTCTGAAACCTCAGAACATCCACGTTTCACCAGTAGTACCGAAACTCTGTCCAGTGTGACGGGGGGTGAGCCCGTCGCCCTTCAAATTTACGACCTCAGAATAAACTTGCGCTGCCTTTCTCCAGAATGCAAATGATTCACAATGGACCTTTTGCCATGGCCGTTAAAGTATATAATCATATTCCTAGTAGGTATTATCCAAAATTACGATCTCCCAAAGTTTAGAAAGCAATTAAAAGAACATCTTATAAATAAATGTTACTACACACTGCAAGAGTTTTTTAATGATAGTTGTACTGAATAATGTTTTTTTTTTTAAATAAAATTGTGATAATTTTAATTTTAAATCTTACTGAATGAATTGAATAGTTTTAATGTAAAATTTTAATAATGTGAATGTTTTAAATTGTGTTATTGTTTCTACTTTTCTTTTTGTTATTGTATTATATAGATTAAAAATGTTTTGAATTGAATAATTTTATTTTACAATTTTTTTAATGTGAATGTATTAATTTTGAAATGAATAATTTTATTTTTACAATTTTTATAATGTGAATGTATTAATATTAATTTTGAATTTAATAATGGTTGTCAGGTCTGTTTGCATTTTTTTTTTTGTTTTGCTCACTTAAGTTAATTTTAAGTCTTTAAGTGAATTGTATTCTTTCTTCTTGAGAAATAAATATCTTATAATCATTTAATAATTTTATTTTACAATTTATAACGTGAATGTATTTGAATTTTGTTTGATTGTTTACATATTGGATGGAATGCCCAATTGAAAGTTTAATTTGACATTTTAATTTAACTTAAGGTTGCTGTGCCCTAACAGGGTTCATGTTTGATACCTACTAGGTATACCTAGCATATAAGACCAGAATGTTACAACATGAGTGCAATAAATGATTTCTATTTCTATTTCTTATAATGGACAGTGGGTACAATACATGCCTACAATAGTTTTTGAACTAGTTTTAAATTGAAATTCATAAAATGATTTATTTTACTTCAATCACCTGGGTGATCAATGATCATATGCGACTCATTGGTGTTCCTATATAAGCATCCGACGACCTAATAACCCAGCGGTGATTAAAAACGTCTCTTCTTCTAAACAGTTCTTGGTATCCACAAATCACTCGCAAATACCGGGTGATTTAAAGTCGACGTCTTGACTTTATAAATGATGTGTCTCCAAATCACTTGTAAATTCATAAAAGGTCCCTCAAATCAACGTTAATGTTGTCAAAAGTGGCTTTGGAGTATACATGACGCTCGTCACTCTGCTCTCCCCATTATGGATAAAAAGCTTAATAATAAGTTGGTCTATCTATGTTTTAAGTAGCTCACACTCACGACCACAACCCTCTTGGGGTGATCAAATGCCCCGCCACAACTACCAAATACCTTTTGAAAGCCAGACCAAAAAATTAAAAGCCTCGCCATGATTGGAATGAATTTTTGTATTTGGTCCCCCAAACCAGGTTTTTTATATTTCTGGTCAGGTTTTAAGAGTATATACATGATGAAATGTATCATTAGCATCCTTTTAAACTAGGAGTCCATGAAACTGAACCACTTTTACTATGGGAGCAAACCAATCGGAGCGAAAAAAAAATTGCTGAAAAATTTATTATTGTCATTTGAGTTGCGTAGGCATTGCAGTTTAGTATGGAATAGCAGATTATTTTTTTCTCCGATCGATTTGTTAAAGTTGATCAGTTTGATGGTAGACTCTTCGTTTAGAAGGATGCTAATGATATAAAATTTACCCTGTGGTTGTAGCAAGGCTTAAAGATTCCAGCATAAAAAAACCTTACCCCCTTTGTCATTTCCTTCGACACTCATGAAAAGAATTATGGGCGACAATCCTAAGCTGGAACCGCAAAAACTAATCAAAACAAAATCTCATAAGATTTATTTAGTTTCCTTTATTTAAACGGCAACTGACAAAATAAGGCTTATCTTTCCTTTTGCACGGTACAACGTTGAAACAAAGATTAGCCATTAATTTAGAGACAACCTTTTTACGGGTCAAATAAAAAAGAAAATGTATCCACATAAGCTCTCTAGACCGCGTTAAAATACATTTTTTTCTCCATGTTTAATAATTTGCAATATTTCGCCTTCGCTAGGCAGGAAATCAATTTCCTCCGGTTCCCCAAGATTACGTGCGCTACTCGGGGTCCCTTTTTAAATTAAAATAAAGAGACAAAAATATAATGTTGGTAAAAGAGTCTTTGTAGTGAAATAGCTTTTTGTTTTTTTATGTTATGTTTTTATGTTCTTTGAAGAGGAAAACTAATAGTTAAGTACAGTATTGTATCGAAGCGGTTGTAATAAACCATTATCCTTTGTGTACAGACTTCTAAAAATATTGTTGGTGATATTATTTTAAATAAGAAACCTTATAATTTTGAATTTTATGTCTAAAACAAAAACGGTTAATGTTCAGATTCAGTAAAAAAATTATGAAATATTTGAGTACTTACATTTACTTTTTGAGATAATTTATCCTTATTTTATTCACAATAATATAAAACAAAGTGGTGTCATCGAACCTTGGAGCGTATAATTTCTCTGTGGTATAAATTGCCATAAGCTACAAATTGTTCTAATTTAAAAGTCTTGAAAAATAACCTCAAAAAAAAATAAAGATTTGAATTGTTGTTAAGATCGTAAACTTTTCGGTTTCACACGATCAACTGGCACTGGACGTTGTTGTTTGTTTACAACTTAAGCTTGCCCTATTGAAATAGAGTACACGAGATAAATCATTACATTAGTCATCATGATAATGTTCACAACAAAATTATATGATTTTCTGTTACAGAAGTTGGAGGCAGGCTATTACCTAAACAAAATAGTAAAAGAACAGCAGGCCTTCTGATTAATAATTAATAAGTCAGGCTTGTAATCACAATAAATGTTCAAGCGCTCGTTGGCGTAGTGGAACTTCGGTATTGGAAACGATCACCGAAGTTAAGCAACGTCAGGTCCGCTCAGTCTTTGGATGGGTGACCGTTTAGTGGTATTTCATCTCGAGCGTTTCCGTGCTTCGGAAGGCACGTTAAGCAGTTGTTCTCGGATAGTTCCGTCAGATAGCGATGTAACTATTCGTTAAACCAAGTCAGAGGCCTATTGGCGGCTTGAAAATTCTCTGACAGCAAGGTGACCACTAACTTGCCTCCACCAACACGCACTGGGCCCGCGTGGTGGAGTATGGCCCACTCCCTCTCACCCTTATTCGTGAGAGGAGGCCTTTGCCCTGCAGTGGGATTCTACAGGCTATAACTTACTTACTTCCTTAAATGTTTCATCAAAATGCGATGTTCGAACAAACAAACAAGTAAACAGACAGACTAAAAAAACAAAATCGGTGAAACGAGTCAGGGACGTCTCATATCGTAACCTTTTAGGGTTCTGTAATCAAACAAGGAACCCTTACTATGCGTCCATTCTGCCTGTCTGTATGCCCCGCCTTTATTACTCCGTAATTTTTGAACCTGTTGAATCGGTTTTACAAAATAGCTAGCCGTAATGTAATGCGGCGAATTGTACAAAATGGTTGCGACATACAGGTCCTTCTTAATATGCTGACTCTTTTTAAGAGGATGATCAGACCATCAAACTGAACAACTTTCTCTATAGGACCAACATCGAAATCGAGAAATAATAATAAGCTATCCCATACATTTGGCTCAAGTGAGTTTGCAGTTTTACAGCAGATTGTTTTTTGGCAATTTCGATGTTGGTGCTCTAGTGAAAGTTGTTCAGTTTGATGGTTTGTAGGTGCTACAAGTATTACTGGGATGCTTTGTTATCCCTTGACACAAATCCTTATCCTCGTCTTCACTGCTACACCACGCGGCGACGCGGAGGTCGTGGTTTCGATTCCAACGGAGGACACCTAGTGATATGTCACTTTGTGCATTTTTTCGCCAGATGGCATTACGGGCTGAATCACCTGATTGTCTGAAAAGAAAGATGATTCCGTGCATCGGATGGTACGTTAAGCCGTTGGTCTCGGCTACTATCTCTGGTGGTAGTACCTAGTTGTTACATAAAAACCACGGCCGTAAAGTGGTTTGAATAAACTCTGACACCAGGACTTGCTGCCCACTCGATAAGAAGAAGACCGCTACACTATGCACAATAATTCCTCATATTGAAAATGTACCTTCTGTCCTTTAAGTATTCAGTAGCCAGAAGCTTCGAGTATTCGGGGAAAAGCAATAATTTTAATGAGGCATACTAACCTCGATATGAGATTGATGCTGGATGTATGGTAATGAGATTATTTGTTATAACATCTGTTTGTATTTAACGTATTTGTCTGATGGGTGAAGCAAATCACTGTTTCATTAGATCATTATAATATTTATAATACAGGGTGTTAGGGTAGAAGGTAAGGGTGACATTACTTGAATGGGTGATTGTACTCATGATACTAAAAAACTGTCACAAATGAAGAAAGTGAAATTAAAAAAAAATCGACTTTTCATGAAACGTTAGATCAGCTGATTGCGTTTAGTATGACAAGTCCTTTTCTAGAATTTCTTTTAGGTTCATTGAAGAAAGTTACAGGATGATTGTAGTCAGTATCATGTACGAACGAAGAAGATTGCTTCTTCTTTAATAATGCGCACGGCTAAGGAGTGGAACGAACTGCCTGCGGATCTGTTCCCTGAGCAATACACCCGGGCCTATTCAAGGCGAGAGTGAATAGGCATTTTTCTAGGTAAGCATGCTACATCTTCGGCCTCATCATTACTCAACATCAGGTAAGATTGGGATCAAAATATTATACTGCAATGCCTACTCGACTCAATCGTATGAAACTGCCTATTTTCTTATAGTTCTCACAGGTTTGGTACCTTAGTAAAAGTTGTTCAGTTTGATGGATAGAGTATGTGGTTTAAAAGATATTGATACGTTTCCTTACACCCTGTATGTATTGTAAAGTTTAAAGGAAATATGTCAAATGTCCTCGAACAGAACAATGCGAGCTCTACTCCACTCTACATCCCACAGTGCCACCACATTTTCCAATCACACCGTACTCATCCGTCTCTTGCCCACACTTGTCGAGAGGTGTGCGTCACATCGGCGGACCACCGTCTGTGACAAACTTTACAATTTCGTCGTAATACTCCTACGGTACTGAGAACTGTAGTAAAACTGTATTTGAAGTTACGCTTTCATTATTTAGCCTAAATTTAAACATTATAATTTTTGAGACGTCAAATATACCAAAACGTGGTAAGAACCCCTTACAAATGTTAAAATCCCACGAAACAGTCAAATGTAAACGTAGCCTATTTCAGAAACTTGATAGCGACATGATACTATATCTACTGTGCTAGAAATTTAGAAATTCGGAAGAAGTATGGGGTAGCCGAGCTTATTTATTAAATAATTCTTGTTCCAAGGCACATAACGTAACGCAAAGTCCTACAATCGTCCAACTACAATCTGTAAATATAAATTCTACATCCTCACCTTGCTTTTACAAATCAAGTAATTATATTTTTTATGTAAGTAAAACCATTAGTAGGCTGTTTATGTAAAAAATACAAATGAGGATTTAATTTTTGCCAGCATGTTTTTGACAGGCATGTCACCTTTCCGAATCCGTCACAACATAATTTCCAAATCCTCAACATGTTAAATTAAAAAAAAAACTGATTTCGAGAGTGATCCTGCGTGTGTAGCGGACAATGACAAGAGAGAGTTACAAATGAGTTTGTTTACGCGACATATAGTCCAATCAAGGGTCCCTAGATAAATTGACTATTTACTCTAAGGTTCCTAACCTCTACATTTGTTATGGTTTTCTACGTATAGTGGCTGCGTTGTTACAAATTGACCCAAAACCCTAAAACTATAGGAGTGTTTTAACGCCCTCATTCCAGTGGAATAAAAACTAAATAAGTGATAGAAAATTTAATAATTTGGATAAGTGCTCTAGTCTTTTAAAACCGCGCTATAAAATATAAGACTTTCTTTTAAACAAGACGGAAATATTTTGACGCGGAAATGACGTCGGAAATATCATGTCATCAAACTGAACAACTTTCACTATAGAACCAACATTAAAAATCGCGAAAAAAAAAATGCTGTTCCATAGAAAACGTCAGTGACTTGTCGACCCATATATATTTCAGTTTGATGGTCTGAAACGTTCCCTAAATTATGTAACGTATTTAAGTTTACGCTGGGCGCTTGTTTGAGGCCACGGGGGACAGGAGGGCTGGCAGCTATTTTGCCCAGAGGATAAGTTTGGCTATCCAAAGAGGCAATGCGGCCAGCCTCCTTGGTACTCTGCCTCGGGTGGGTGCTTTGGAGGATATCTTTTATTTGTAGTTTGTAGGATTGATTACGTTTGCACTGGTGTTCTGTATTTTGTGTTTTTGTGTTTTCGTTAATAAATTATTTTTAAGTTTACACCCTGTATTTAATGTTTGTTATCTTAATCTTTGTGATCTGTTTATGAATAAATATTATTATTAATGCATTTATTCAAGAATATTACGGTTGAAATTATATCTTAATCGTATTTCGAGTAATAAGCTCGCAACAAGAATATTATTGAATGAAACAAACGATATTTGAAACCTAATTTCACAGACCTATGAGCGGTCCTGTACAAAATTTAGGTCCAAGCCTTTGCTCCTAGGAATTCTATAATCTCTCTATTGTTTGTCTAGATTACTTTGTTTCGCAACTAACATTAAATCTAGATTATAATGTTTGTGAGTATAATATTTCTAATGTACTGTTTGCTTTTATTGTTTTGTTTATCTCGTAATTGAAAAGATAAATGAATTCAGTAGCCTAATTCTACTATCAAGATTGCTTTATTAGAAAAGAAATCAGGTGCATTATAATGAAGCTATATGGATATAAGCGCTCCATACCAAACGAAGTTTAATTATATATTGGATAGGTGTGGCATTTTTTTTAAAATATCTGCCCTTTTTTAAGGGATGATCAGACCGTCAAACTGAACAACTTTCTTTATGGCACCAACATCGAAATCGCGAAAAAAAAATCTGCTGTTTCATACGAAACTGCAAATGAACCTATTCGAGCCAAATGTATGGGACAGCAGATATTTTTTTTCGCGATTTCGATGTTGGTTCCGTACAGAAAGTTGTTCAGATTGATGGTCTAATAATTATCTTAAAAAACTGTCAGCATATTAAGTTCGACCCTGGATATTTTATGTTCAAGGCGCGCCACAAAACTCTGTCCGCGGCCTTCCTCATTCAGTCGCTCCCCGCTACTTTTTAGGGTTCCGAACCTCAAAGAGGAAAAACGGAACCCTTATAAGATCACTCTCGTGTCCGTCCGTCCGTCTGTCACAGCCACTTTTCTCAGAAACTATAGAAGCTAGCGACTTGAAATTCGGCATAGCGGTCAATCATGCTAACCCAAACGTAAAGCAAGACTAGACATTTAGAAAATAATTTTTCTACAAATTTTTAAGGTCCAAAAAATTATGACTTTTAAAAAAAAAGTTTTCTAATCTAGCCGAGTTTGGTATCATTTGAAAGGGCGTTGAACGTAGATTTCGTATTGGTAGTTCGTTTTACTAGGTGATGCGTAGTTATTCATTTATAAGCCCGACTGCACGAAAAATTTTGGTTCCCCCCCCCCTGATCTCCGAACATATAAAGCCAAAAAATCTGAAATAATTCTTACATATCGATGAACTATTGAATTTTGTAGGAAAATTATAGCGGTGTCTGTATTGATAATCGTTTTTGAGAAAATTGGAAAAATACAGTACAAACAAACTTAGGGTTGCAGTTGATGTTTTTCGTTGATGAGCATAGACACAAACTTTATATATTACATTTTAAATAAAATCCAATAAATTAACACCAGTTTTAGTCATAAAAATGAACAAAGATAACAAAAATGCTAGTTTTTCGATGAATTACCAACTCCGTTGTGAAGTTTTGTTGTTAGCCATATTTCGTCACTGTTTTTTGCTTCAAAAAGACGGTAAATCTGTTAAATTCCACTAAATCTATTCTATAACACCCTACAATTATTCCTACTCATTAAAAAAAGTACAAAATGAATAATTGTTTCTATATTTTGATTTGTGATTTGTATGGTTTCATGCATGAACGGGTGTACCTACCGGTATCGGTGAAACTTGGTAAACAGCTAGTTAGAGTACCTATATCCAGAGATAGCATAAATGGTAGGTGCTTAAGATTTTTGTGAAAAATCACTATTTCGTTGGGAATAAACTGTATTTAAATATTTTCGAGAAGGTAACAGTAATTTGAACATATTGAACTTTGCTTTGAATGACAGGTTGTGAGGTCCGATTCACAATGCAGGAAACTTTAAAATTATAACTTTACAGCAAACCGTATTTCATTACTGAAAAAATCCTAACATAATATAAGAGAATTACGGAAAGAAACAAATTATTAAGCCATATCAACAGCTACGTTATTAAGATGGATTGAAATAATGATTTTCTCAAATGAAATATTTATCATCATAATGATTAGATCAAATCGAAACAAAATATGCTTTAGAATTAAGAGATCCTTCTTGTGAGCTGTGAGACATGAATATAAACCAATGTATAGATAATACCAATGCCACCTTGCTGACTATACCTTTCCAACGTAGAAATACAGTGACTCGAAAAGGCATTAAAATAATAGTAAGTAATCGCGAAAACGAGACACGCGTATACGCTATGCTGATGCTGATGAAGTTGAAATTGCTATCAAAATCATACAACTTAGTCGGGCTAAGGTACGAGATTTAATACATTTTTTTCATATCTCCGTCCCTTTCCAGTATGACGATTCCAGTTTGAGAATCTATAAAATACTCAATCAACGCTTTCCAAGCTTCTTGATCAATAACATGCACTGAAATTAGAGACAGTGCCTTACATTACAACCTTCTTTATCATGAACTTTCGCTTACGTTAGCTTATGCACCTTTTAGTGTTTTTGACATGAAGATTGAACTATCAAAATTCTTGGTTTTAGGCTTTCATACCGAGAAGACAAACTGGAGTAATGTATTACTATCCAACTCGGATGCTAGTACTAATGTATATTAAACTGTAGTCTTTGGTACTAATGTGAGAAAATGATATACCTAGTTCTTCTGTTCGTCAAAAACCCGCCTCATTACAATACATTTTAACTTCTAGAACAGAAAGATGGCATTGTCTATAAGCACCTGGAGAGGAGAGCAAACTTCCGTATTGGCGGTGAAAATGACTTTTCAATTTATATGAAGGTAGATGACTGACTCTGGAGTCAGACAGCCTTTGTAGTACAACAAACAAACAACATCTCACCCTAAACGCATACACGTTCTCCGTTCCGTCGCGGGTAAAAAGTGGTTGCGTCGATAAGAACAGTAATAAGTAGCGATCTCCTTTTTTAACTAGAGCGAATTTGCTATGTGCGTCTCTTTTTGAGTGAATATACAAGACACGTGCTTCCTTCTATACCTTCTCTTTCTACGTTCTAAATCCATGGTTTATATCCATGTTCTAGAATCATAGTTCAAAAAGATTGCTAATGATTGAATGAGATTGCAACGCATAAACTTTTTGGTGAACTTAAAATACAGGTGGTAGTCATTAGAGGGTGTTAGGCAAGGAACATACTCTCTACCGTGTTAGGTGTACCCACCCATTTGTTATCAAAAATACTTGGCTATAATCCGTCCACTTTCTTTCACAGGAAACAATTCATGCATGACCCACGCAGACGCTTGAAAAATAAATATGTTAAAGAGTGAGATGTCTTACCTACATTTGCATTAAGACTGCCTACCTATTCTCTAATTGGGATATTCAGGGATTTTCTTAGTAATCATATTGAATTCCAAATATTATGTAAAATTTGTCGTGTAGTAGGTACTCAAACTTGTCCGATGTAAGTGTTCATGTAGCGAGACCATTGCCACTTCTTTGAGCATGGTCACAATACATCATGTCATGTTCTTTAAACATTAAAACTTTAAATACTTACTTAATATTATAATATTAAAACGGCTGTAAGCTATCATGACATAATTTCTCTATTATATCGTTGCACTTTTGTGCTCGCTATACCACTTTGTACCTTCCGAACAACGGCGGTTTTCGTTAACACTGTTCTCATCTTTTCTTACGGTAACATTAGGTTTGGAACCCTCTATGTGCGAGTACACACCTCGCTCTTGGCCAGTTATTTTAGGTCGTCTGTCCAGCGGGCAGCAGGGCATCCCACACTACGCCTACCAGTTTGCGGTCTCCACTCTAGAACTCTGACACCCAATCGGTTGTCAGTTCTTATGAAGAACTTTATGTTATCCAATCTCCTTTAATTATTATCGTTGATTAACGCTTTGATCCTGATATAAATAAGCTCTAAGGATTAACGACTATAGTGTGTCGCCTAAAAATAATCCTGGTACAATAAATTACTGACCAAATGGGTGAAAAGGGCTGGCCCTTTCTGGATAAGATGTACTCGAAACCGACGAGCATACACGAAGCGACTAATGAACTTAGATATGTTAAAAATAATTGTTGTTTTCGAAGCAAGAGTGAAAAAACCTCTTATTTTATCGCGTCAGTGATGTTGACGATACCTGAAGCAAATTAGTCGCATATCTAGCATGCCAAACACGACAAAGCGACAAATCGAGAAAAACGTTATGCGCGTCATTTGTCGTTTACACGGATTTGGCATGATAGGCCCTGTGTCTAAATTGGTAGACATAGACAACAAACCAAACAATATAAAGTAACTTTGCCATTTTATCTAACCAATTCGAAGAAGTAGGTAATATACATACTCACAGATCGGAAAGTACAAGCAATGAACACGAAATAAAGGAGATAGCGATAAATCATGCAGTCTTTCGAATATAATGTAATATTTTCGTGAACGATGTTAGGATAGGGTTGCATTGAATAACGTGGTGACTAGAGAAAAATGCCATCCACCATCCAGTTAAGTAGGAACAACTTCGAGAAATCCGTAGAATCCAATTCGGCTGGGCAAGCGAAGAGGTCAACCGTAAAAACCTACAAGGCAGCGTTTGGGTAACTACCCTATAGTTACACTTTTTTAAGGAGCCTAATGTATGAGACAGCAGATTTTTTTTTTGCGATTTCGCTATTGGTCCTATAGAGAAAATTGTTCAGTTTGATGGTCTGATCATACTCTCAAAAAATTTTCAGCATATTAAGAAGGACCCTGTATACGAAGTATCTCCTCATCTTAAATACCGCAGTGTCTAAAGACAAACGTTTTTGACCCGTGTGTAATGCCAATGGTGACATAATTGAGAAACCGCTCACTCAAGACCTCATAAAAAAGCTGAAACGGCAATGGAGAGGGCTTTGCTCGGAGTTTCCTTTCGAAATCGAAACAGAAATGAAGAGATTCGACATAACCAAAAGATTCCCTACCCTTAAGTGGCAATGGGCGTTGCACATTACTCACCGAACCAATTAGACTAAGAGATAAGTGTACTTTTTGCAACCATCAGCAGCAAGGCTGATTTAGTGTTAATGTGGTGTAGAGCATCTCTGTGATGGGGATGGACCAGGTCTGCCTGCATAACTTCAGTCGGTTTAGGAGTTACAGACGTTTAAAGGTCTGGAAAAAAATTACGATCCACAGCAAGGCTGATCGTATGATATTATTGTAGTATGCACTGTAGCTATGTGCAATAATAATATCATACGATCAGCCCTGCAGCTGTTCGTAATTTTTTTCCAGACCTTTAAACGTCTGTAACTCCTAAACCGACTGAAGTTATGCAGGCAGACCTGGTCCATACCCATCACAGAGATGCTCTACACCACATAAACACTGAATCAGCCTTGCTGCTGATGGTTGCAAAAAGTACACTTATCTCTTATAATAAATGGCCGATGGAACTAAAGAGTTCTCGAGTGGCGACCGCGTATTGGAAAGCGCAGCAAGGGTAGACCCACTAGGTGGAACAACGACCTGGTGAAGGCGGTGTGAATCCGTTGGATGAGGTCAGCGCAGGATCGGTCGTTGTGGCGATTCTTCAAGGAGACCTTTGTCCAGCAATGGACGTCTATCGATTTATATGAGGATGATTCAAATATTTGCCTCTTGCGGGATTCGAATTAATATTGTGTAGAATCGCGAATAGGAAGAAAAGCGATTGTGTCAAATTGAAGACTGCGTGGAATAGAGAATGTGTTCAATGTCAGTTGTGCGGAATCCATATTGCGTAGAATATCGGATAGGCGGAAAAGCGTTTGGCTTGAACTCAGATCAATTCTCCGCAACCTACGGATTAGCATGCCAACTGAGATATCGAGACGTCAAAGTTCCAAATCCAAAGTTCCGATACTTCACGTTGTGCTCCTACCTTTATAACGTTACGTCACACAATATTTCTTAAAAGCTTAGAAGCGTGAAACGAACTCTTCGGTTATATATTATCTAATGTTGAGTTTGAAGATATTTCTTGAGCTTTCTTTTTACATACATACATAATCTCATGACCATTCTTTTACTCAGTGTAGTGAGAAACCTGGCGACAACTACTGACTACCTATTTAAGTGTGCAGGTACAGCATAATTCCATTTATAATCATAATCGTGTTTGCATCATTCATGTAATTACAGATAACCTTACCTTTATCATCATCATCAGCCTATATACGTCCCACTGCAGGGCACAAGCCTATGCCCTAGAAGAGTTTATGAGCTTCAGTCTACCGCGCGTGCCCAAAGCTGCTTGGCAGACTTCACATACGCATCAGAATTTCTTCTTCAGTTGTATGTGTGTGTTTTGTTATTTATTTATTTTTTTATTTATGTGTGTGTTACTTTTGCAAATAAATGATTTATCTATCTATCTATCTATCTATGTAGGTTTCCTCACGGTATTTTCCTTTGCCATTTGAGAGCAGTCGGTATTACGTGCATAAGATAGAAAACTCATCAGCACATAGCATGTCACCCGTGCGGATTCGAACCCATACCTTACATTCCCTTTACCATAACGGTTGCTTATTTTAACGGAGTCAGTGCCGGGCCCAATCCTAAAAATAATTATTCCACACCTAGTCAAGAACCGGCTTGACATCGAGTCCGAAAAATCAAATAAATTTTCTTAAAGATTCGACGTTATTTTCAACTGTTATTTTTGAAAAATGATTTTTTATTCAGTTTTTCAGTGGGCGAAATGCTAGCTCCATCACTCTTGACTCTCCAGCCTAAAACCTTCAAGTCTAAAAACCAAGAAAGCATTGCTGCAACTGCATGCTTTAAAAATAATCTGATTATAGTCTCTTACTTTCGCATATATCAGAACATAAAACATTTTCAGTGGTCACAGTATGTCAGTTACACATGCAAGAGACACATCGATACGAAGCAAATGCTTAAATCGCCGTTGATTTGCTGTCAAATTTTGAGGAGTTCTATTGTGTAGCTCTGAACAGCGTTATCAGATCAGGGGGGTTATTGTGTAACTATACCCGATTCAATCGGTATCAAATCGACACGGTGTTTTAGCAGTTCTTGGCGATTTTGCTTCTTTATATTTAGTTAATTTATCTCAGATAATGAACACGATGATCACAGAAACAAAATATTATTTAAAATTGGCTAGTACAGTCATAAAACGTTATCGATTTTGTAAACGATATAATCGGAAGCTTACACAATAGCCCTACTGCACTAAATTAAAATAGGACCAATTCGGGGGTAAATCCTTCGGAAACAAAAAATTACAGACGGCCTCCTTTTTTGAAGTCGGTTATAAAGATAGTTAATTGGTAGTTGTAAGAACCTTCTGACGACCCCTATGGAGATTATATGTGAGTTAATGTATGTAGTTCAAGGATCTGTTCTCTCAGGCCGGGACTCGTATTTGTAGGGCAAAAAATATTGGGCCATAAAATCAATACATTAACCCGTAGTTCGTTTGATACCTTTTACCCAATTTGTTCGGGATTTGAACATCTCAAAGAGTTTATTTGCTTCAATATTGAAACAGTATCCTTTCTAAGTAATACAGAACGAGTAACTTTATTTTGATCTTAAGTAAATGTTTGAGTTCAATAATTGTTTTCTCTTTATCTAGTAGACAGGTCAAGCAAAGCTGGGGTCAGAAGGAGAAATATCTTTACAGAATCTATCATCATCATCATCAATGGACGTCCACTGCTGGACCTATGCTGCCCTCATCGAACGGGTGCCGCCGCCTTTCTAGATCGCGTTCAACTTTAATTTGTTAGTATTGATAATAGGACGAAATTTCGTTTGTATGGAACACGCTGCAAGGACTATACTCAAATTGTGGAAACCATGACATTGTCTCCATAAAAATCCATAAAATTACCTGCTCCTTTTCATTTCCGCCGCAAAAGATTCATTTCAGAATATAAAATATCACGGAAAAATATAAAATCAAATTTGTTAAGATTGAGTAAGCTTTAAGTATCTCATATAATCAAACAGGGCCGAACTCAGGAGTTGAGAAATAGCTCCGCCGTTTTATAGAATCGTCTCATGGTGCTTGACAAAAAATCTTGGACACGCGTCGTCCCACTCGCACCCGAGCGCTGCTGTATGTTCTTCATGCTCAGCTCCCGTAAAGCATCTCAAGAAAGTGCAGGGTGAAGAGGAGGAGCATCACGTCACGTTAGCTGAAGGCACATTAAGCCATTGGTCCCGGCTAGTCAAAACCACGTCATTGGCCGTATAGGGCTTGCTGCCCACACGATAAGAAGATCCCCCAAAAACCTTTTTTGCTTATATTTTCTAGTCATGCCAAGTTAACAATAAAATATACTTGATCTCAGTGTTGTACGATCAATATTCTAGATATAATTTTGCACCAAAACATCTTTAAATTGGCCCGAAATAAATAATAAATAACGCTCACAGACACATCGCAATGATGTCAAGTAACCTAAATAACGAATAAACAAAACATACAGATAAGCAAGTAATTTCATAAACAAGACCGCAGTACTAATCTAATCGGTGCCCTCTCACCCCCTAACTCCGCCCCTGGCCACTGATCTCCTCTCAAGGTAATTGAACGATATTACACTCGGTAATAACATTAATACTACCTCACTTGATAATTCTACGAGAATTTCAAATTTGTTACAAGTACTTATGGGGTTCTTCTTAAGATTATAAGATTAACTGAATTTACATCTCATATTTGCGCTATATAGTGTATGTTTTGTTAAATTTTGACGTATTATAGTGACTACTATTTAATACCAAACCCACTCTGGGTTATCGACGATGAAGGGGAATGGCCTCCTTTATCTACATAAAAAGGTCAATTTTAGAGGTAACGATTTTTTTTTTATTATTTTTTACACCTATTATTGAATAATTTTTATCTAAACTATAGGAGTCAAGTTGCAGGGTTTGCCTCGAACACTTGTCTCTCGCGTGGTGTTCGCGCGGTTCGCGTCTCAGCCTGCCACGAGGCTCCAAAATCCTTCTCAGTTGTTCTTACTCAAAAACAATCCTCGAGATTGGATAGACACTCCCTCAAACTACTTGACACTGGCGAAATCTAACTAGGAAACGCCATTAAATAATAAAAAAATAGAATATAAAACTGTAACTGAAGTGTGTCTGTACATTGAAGATATTTACAAAAAAAAGATTACGATATGATTTTTAGGTATCCCTGACTCGAAATCAACCTTTTTTATTTAGAAATTTTGTTTATTTGTTTGTTTGTTGGCGCATCACACAAAAACTACTAAACCGATTTTGATGAAACTTTTTTCGTTTGATAGCTTATGATGCGGACGAAGTTGTGGGTAAACACTAGTATTGTATATTTTATCGTCATACCACAGGGTTTTACTAGTACAATGCGAAACCGTATTTTAAATCAATTAACACAAATAAAAAAAAGACAAAACGTCAGTCATTAACACTTCATCGTCGTTATAAAATATTAAAATAGTTGTTGTACTTTTATAACCAGAGTTGGGTAAAGGTATCACAAGGGTGCTAGGGTAAACAGTTGCATTACTTTAAGAGGTGATTTTACCCATGATACTAAACAGCTTCCTCTAAAAACTGAAGGAAATTCGTGTAAGTAATTTTAGCCAATCGAATAAAATAAATAAATATCTTGGACATTGTCACACTTATCTAGTCACATTTAAAGTACCAGAAACTGCCCTGGACTTGTATTATGATGACTAGACAACGATATAGAATACATATATAGATACGAACATCATCAATTCATATTCATCATATAAATATTTGTCCCTTACGGGATTCGAACCCTCGACCCTCGGCACAGCAGGCAGGTTCACTACAGACTGTGCTATCGGGCCGTCAATGTTTGTAAGTAATTGGTGGGCAGGTTGTATTGCATTACGAAATACACCAACGCAACGTTTTGGGGTTTTGGGGTGGGGGGGATCTACCTCCTTGCGGTCCACCCCGGGCAACGGCATCACAAGCTACCAAGTTTGTGGTGGCGGCTGAACGATCCCCCACAGCGGTGTGGTAGGCTCCGCATGGAGCCGCCTGGCTCGCGACCACCCTCCTGCCGGAGTTTGGCGCAAAGTAGCTTGCTGCGTTCCGTCAGTGTGCAGGAGTGACAGTGCACTTCTGGGTAAGCTCGCTACATCTTCGACCCCATCTTTGTCCTGAGGACTAGATTGAGGTCAAGAGCAAACCTATCTAAATTAAAAAAAAAAAAACAGAGGCACGACACAATCGCGTCATCTACATGTTAATCGAACGTTTGTTTACTTATATGAAACGTGAAAATTGTTTATTTGGAATTTCCCTTATATTCCTTTAGGAAAGTTGTTAAGCATCACGGATACAATCACCCCGTCTACCCTTACACCCCGTATACAGGGTGGTCTACTAAAACACTGTTCTATTCCCGCATTACACTTAATATAATTTTCAAGATATCGTAGGCAGTTTTTACTACAAAATTACATCTCCTTTTAAAAAGTTTCAAAACATCCATTCGTGCGTAAATTAAGCCAGAATCAGCCTAATGGGCAAAGGAATAAGAACTCTTCGTGTTCGTTCAAGGGGAAACAAGTTAAATGGAAAGTAAGTAATAATCCAATCATCTTCCAAAGAAATTCATTTATGTCTTTAGAAAAGTCCTAATTGTATTAAAAGAATTCTCGACTGATTTTGTCTTCGCTTCGAACAAAAGTGTTGGGCTGCGTAAGTTTCTGCATCAAGGAAAGTTAAAATGTAACACTTAAAAATAACCTAAATAAACTCCTTGTAAGTATTTGTTATTCCACCAGGTTATGCGTCTGGTGACCAATAAATAAAAAACTACGATGTTTTATTATAATTGCAGCAAAAACTGAAAATACGAATTGAATATTTTTTCGACTTATCGTATAAACGCGAAAACCAAATCGTTAGAGCAGTTTCTTCCAGAAACTGTCCAATCATAAAAAGTTTCTGACCTAAATATTAGATAGATGTACATAATCAAATCTATTGTAAGACACGAGACATTGAGAGTGCACGAGAGTGTAGAAGTTTAAAATCATGTGTGCAATGCACGCACACTATTGCGTAGTTCACCTAAACTCACCAATATACCACACAGAATATACTTTCCGAGTATATAAATACATGAGATCTTAAAGTATGAAAATAAAACGTACCACACTTTACGAGGAACCTACTATGACGTACTGTAGTCCAATCATTTTAGAGTTTCCTTGTATGGACACCCCAACAATAATTCATCTATCGCTGAAACTTTGCAGTGTGATAAAGTAAAGTATACCGATTATGGTTGACAAATAATCTAGGACAGGAAAAATTCAAACCTAGATTAAATTTTTCCGACGATCTTCCGCAATCTATATACTTTACTTTATCACACTGCAAAGTTTCAGCGATAGATGAATTATTGTTAGGGTCAAACCCTGAAATGATTGGACTGGTAGAGCGCGATCCATTGACTAAGAAATGTCACTTGTTTGTTTTTCTACAGCGGAATCAACTTGGACCAAAATGTGGATGAGGTTGAGATGACGCAATAAATAGCTCTTTCGCCTACAAACTTTGTTCTGCGCAGTCATGGTTTTTGCATTATTTTAACATCTAGTCAACTGCCTTGCTTACTAAGGGACTGAATTGCCACGTAAAGTACTTGGATAGGTACACTGGCTTAATCTTTCTGCCATCGGGCCTACTGACCACTTCTATGCCTGCGAGAATAGGAAAAACCGATCACATGTGTGCGTTCCTTGGCTAAAAAGTTTCCACACTCTGGTGCATTCTGGACAGTAAAAGTACTATGCAATTCTTAGTCCCAACGTGTCCTACTTTACCCCCAACTGCACAGTTTTAATATCACAATTAAATTTACACCTATTTGCATATTAAATACCGTCGCATTTGCTCTGGCTGTGTAACTATGTTCTTATGTACATAATTTATCATAGAGAGTTTGCATTACATTACCGGTGGACACAAGTCGCAACTTATAGTAGCATAAATCTACTATAATTGCGCAGTAATGTACAGTTTCATGCAAAATAATGCACAATTGGAGCGCAAATTATTACACATAGTTTCGGGGCCATTTGTTATTTATTGTGTGATTATTAATTTGTTTTAAAGGCAAATTATTATCATTTTAAAATTCAATTAAGGCTGTGATTGGTTGTTCTTTGTTTGACGTTTTTTAATTTAAGCATTTACAATAACAAATATTTACAATAGGTTTTTAATAAAATAAATTTTTTTCTTTGAACTTATTTGTTATTTTTAAGAGTAGCCAGAGGTATTCTAAATAATTATACTTAGCATCATCATCATCATCAACCCACTGTTGGGTATAGGCCTGCATTTATTTATGCCACCCTCCTATCAGTCCAGCAGTGCGATTTTTGAAAATCATACGAGCGGTTCGGCAGTAGAAAGATGCATAATCTCCATAGTAATTCTGACATTTTCTACTGCCGAACCGCTCGAATGATTTTCAAAAATCGCACTGCTGGGCATTTCGCATTCACGTAGCTCCTGTGATTCTTGACCTAGAAAATAACCTACTCAGAAAATATCTTGACAAGAAAATGAATACATTCTAAAACAACACGGCGGCACATCAAGCTACGCAAAACCAATACTTTTTTGGAGCAAACCGATCGGAGCAAAAAAAAAAAAAACGGCTGTTCCATACTAAACTGCAATGCCTACTCGACTCAAATGTATGGAACAGCTGATTTGTTTTTTGCTCCGGGTTGCTCCAGTTGTTCAATTTGATGGATAGACTCTTAATATAAAAGGATGCTAATGACATCAATTTCATCCTGTATAAGCTGGCCGCGAGACGTTATATTACTCTACCTATTCGCCACGGACCTGAAAAAAAGACGGACGCAATCTCGTCTAATCACGAATGAAGTCATTTCTTTTGTGTGCGTGCTGTCACGCGGTACATAATGGTGACGGGTGTCGGACCTGCGCCTAAAGCTAGTGCATCTGTGTGAGTCTCAAGGGACCTACCCCTTGTAAAACAAACGAAAATGTTGGACCTTGCATGCTTCACATCTTTTTAGTTTCACATTACGTCCGTCTTTTTTTCAGGTCCGTGTTATACGCGTCCAGATTATTTAGGTTTTGCGTAGCTTGATGTGTCGCTGTGTGTACATAGAAAAAGACCTAACTCGCCTTGTCTTATCGCTAATAAGCTATTTCATACCGCGGGGCACAGATCTAAGGGCAGAGGAGTCGTGATGTAGTCGTGTTATGTTGTAGAGTTTCTGTTCTGGCAGCATCTTACAGCGACAACACGTTCCGACGCGGTAGTAGCTTAAAAAAGAATTGACGTTTAATAAGTGTGCTTCAGTCTCCTATATTGAATACATTATTTTGAGTTGAGTTGAGAGGAAACGATGAACGAAGAAAGGTAGCCAGTGTTTCCAGAAAAAAATTACCAAACGTGTTTTTTATACAGGGTGTAAAAGAATGATGTCCGAAACCAGGCTAAAGATGCGTCATCAATGCTTCATCATCATTTATTTAAAAAATATTTGGTCTGAGTTATGAATCCCATTAAATGTATATTTGGCCCTATGGGAATGGGGGGTTAAAAATAAAATCAAATTGTATGGTATTAATGATTTTGTTTTAATAACCTATCTATTTTTAACTTAGTCCTATACATGTACTATATTTAGGTGACAATTTGACCATACGCAAGTTCAGCCTAACTGTCATAGAATTTTGGGCATGATCCTTTAATGCATTACATGCCGAACTGGGTACTTCAGACCATCAAACTGAACAGCTTTTACTAAGGAGCCAATCCAATCCAAGTTTCATAGAAAAAAATGTCAATAGCTACCTACCAGAATTCGGAACAAATAATTTCTTTAGCGATTTCACATTTTGTCTTATATCAAAAGTTGCTCAGTTTGTAATGCATTGAAGTTTACACCCAGTATTTATTTGCATTGTCGAAAATTGGAGCCAGTAACAAATGCAGAGAATACAAAATGCAGCCGTCAAAGTAAAGAGCAAACTCGTTGAAACTTTCAAGTGGAGGTGAAAAATATTAATGCACAAAGTGAACAAATTGATGGACGAATTTCTTTGTTCATTTATTATTTAAATGTTGTTGCTTTTGAGCTCTTATTTAGTTTTATGTCAGTTTTTCGGTTCAATTAGAATGAAAGTACTACGACCTCTTTACTAAGAGTCAAGTGACAGATGAATAAATTAATTAATTATAGTAATACATAGAATTGCTTTAATTTTGCAGGAACATCAAGGTTTAATCAAGTGCAACACCAAGGTACCGACTCTAATAAAACACATTATCTAAACTATTATAAAACTGTAACTGAAAGTTTGTCTGTACACTGAAGACATTTCCAAAAAAAAGTTTACGTTATGGTTTTTAGGTATCCCTGACTCAAAATCAACCTTTTTTAGAAATTGTGTCGGTCTGTTTATCTGTTTGTTTGTTTGATTGTTTGTTTGTTCGCGCATCACGCAAAAACTATTGAACGTTGTATCGTTGTTTTCATGCGTACTCTAATCTGTGGCTCGACAGCAACACATTGTAGGCATCAGCGAAGGCATTTCAGGAAGTAGAAATTTTGATAAATGGAAAATAATACACATTTTCAGAGTATGCATTCATAGGAGAGAGAAATATCTGAACCGTGACGAGTCTATACAATGTTACAACGAGATAGTTCAAGAAGAACACGCAACGGAGATTTTGCTCACGCTTGAAGGACTTTAAAGTCCTTTTCAACACACTTGCTCATAAAGTGGCTCTAATTTCACCGCAATAAGGCACTGTTGGGTGTGGACTGTAGTTTGTTGATATAGGTGCTGTTGTGGTCCGTGATACACTCTTGTTGAATAAAAGGCGCAGAAAATCTTTATAACCGTGTATTCGTATCGGATCGCCGGAAGAAGAAGAACAAAAAGTGTTGCAAGATATAAACTTAAAATTAACACCATATTTTTATGTTGCCATATTATTACTCGCAACATGCTGCGGCCACACAAGAGATAAAGTATGATGATGCAATGTGCAATTTCAAAGCAAGATGGTAGCCTAAATGAATTTAAAGCAAATAACAAACATCTAAATGGTAACTTTGCTAGCCATAGCATAACTAGAACTTAAAAAACATATTTCATCCTTATCATATACATGAATAATGAATAATAACAATACAATAACAATCTTGTATACAAAATACATGAATTGGTACACATAGGAGCTACACCCATTCTTACATTGCTGTTTAGCTACAGTTGCTTTCCGTCTGAAACTAGTTACACATTTTCATGAGCGACTATCTTAACTTCTAACAAGCCATTCACTATCCAAAACCTTTGATTTGAATTTGCAAGCAAGTCTCTCTCTGCGTGCAGTAACCTTTCGTGCTCACGTCTTATAAGCAAAGTAGTGAGAATGGAACCTTTAGGCAAAATGACTGGGTGCTTATAAGAATAAGCGATTTCAGCATAATGAAGCCTTCCACCTACACGCACAAGAGTCCCAGCTCGTCAAGAGAGGGATTTTACTAAATTTCCCTTTAAACTTTTACCCTTACCTAAAGATTCAACTTCAGACTGAAAGTATTTACTTCGTTCATATTTAATTAATAGCATTAGCGCTCGATTTCGTTCTGAGCTACTTAAATAAATAGTATTTAATTTTTCTTTCTTATTATTTATGTTATTTAAAAATCTTAGTATGTATGCAAAAAGCCTAATAATTTTGTTAATATCAGAGCAGTCATACAAGCGCTTGAAGACGTACTCAAGCGGATTTTGACACACCATGCTACTGGAAAACACTAAGCAGGGTTTTACCTCTGGCACATCTGTCGGCAAACTCGCCTCGCAGTTATTAAAATCATACTTACTATTTTGCAGAAAACGCGGGCCGTTCCACCATAGCTCTTTGCTACTCAGCTCACTCGGCAGGACCCCTCTGCTTATTAGGTCGGCAGGGTTGTCACTCGTGTTTACATACAGCCAGCTCCATCCAGCAGTATTCTGGCGAATAACATTTACCCTGTTCCCTACATAAGCCTGCAGTTTTGTAATTTCAGTATTTAGCCATGCAAGGACAATCTGCGAGTCGCTGAATAAGTACACGTGCTTTATGTCAACCTTAATCTTTAATACATCGTATGTTTTTACGACCAGCTTCGAAAGTAAAAGCGCAGCATTTAGCTCAAGCCTGGGCACCGTCATACCTTTCATTTGCACGGGGTTTATGCGGCTTTTGGAACAGAGTAAATATGTATCTGCTTTTGTACCTGAAGCATTGACGAGTCGCAAGTAGAGGCAGCATCCGTAGGCGGTGCTACTCGAGGCATCTGCGAAACCTATTAACTCTGCTGTCTGTGCATCAATGATATCTATATTCCTTGGCAGCAAGATAGGTTCCATTTTATTTAAATTAGTTGTAAACTGGTGCCACTCCTCCTCTAGACTAGGGGGTGGAATATCGTTCCAATCAGTTTTTGATATCCACAACTTCTGCATTATAGCCTTTGCTGTGACAACGACGGGTCCGAAGAAACCCATCGGATCATATATCCTACCTATATAGCTAAGAATACCTCTTTTGGTGATTTTTTCTGAATTAAATGGCGCTGGGGCTGAGATGATAAAATGGTCATCTTTTATATTTATTTGCAACCCTAGAGCTTTCATGTTAAAGTTATCTTTTTGCAGACCCAAACTACCGAAATGTTGTATATCTGATGGAATATCTGCCAAAATTCGATTATTCGTTTCATTTATTGCTAACTCACATTTTAGAACTACTTTATTGCAGCTGGGCTGAGTTAGATAAGAAGGCAAGTTACCTCCAATGATGTGGCCAAATACCGTATTGACTATATGCAATTTATGCTGTGACATAGAACAGGCGTTCGCGTAGTCGGCTGGCGATTCCGTGGAGCTCGTTGATCGTGCGGGCAGGTCCAGCTGCATCGGCTGGGCCGTTGGCAGTAACGAAGTAGCTGCATGTTGCCTCTGCCACGACGTGCGTTGCCACCTTACTGTTGCTCGAGTGCGCTTGCTGGTGGCTGTGCCCTTGCTCAGTGCTTTCCATAGCGAGGGCGCGCTTCTCCAAGAAGTTTAGAAACTCATCAAGCCTTGGCGCTGTGTCATGATCACGCTCAAGCTGATAGGCTCGTGCCGTGAACGTATCTAATTTCCGGGACAAAATGCACAATAATATAGTGTCCCAGTATTGGACATTAGGCTCATGGTTCTTAATGGCAGCTAACTGTTGTTTTATTGTTGACAAAAATGCTCTTAAATTATCTGCATTTGACTTGCCTAAAGGCTTGATATCAATTATGTTACCTACATGCTCAGCCGTTATCCTATATTTATTGTAGTAACGGGCGTTTAGTAACTGCAAAGCTTCATCATAGCTTTCTGAGGTTAAAGGGAGATTCTTTATCAAGTCTAAAGGTTCGTCTTTAAGATACGAACGCAAATAATATAACTTTTGCGTTCGATCCAAATTTACATCATTATCAATCATGGAATTGAACAAATTTATGAATGGTATATACTCAGTATACTTACCATCAAAGGTTTTGATTGTAATAGGTGGCAGCTTTTTTGTAACCGTGGCTGGCGGATTCGGTTTTGGTGGCGTACTACTCGCGGCTCGACTCTTTATTTCCTGATCGAAAGCTGACAAAATGGAAAAATAATTGGTTTCAACCGTCTCAAAATCTTCCGAATCATTCGGATTTAAGTAAAGAATTTGCTGGCACAATTTTTCGTAGTCCCTAAACGAACCTACCACTCTCTCACGTTTGTTGGAGAGGTGTTCAATGGAATGTTGTTGCAAACCTTCGCCAACAAACCTTACTAAGCGTGTTATCGTACCTTTGATATGGCCTCTGGCCACATTCTTTTCCTTCAAGCTTTCCATTCTGTCCTCTGAAGCGGCCATAACAAACTCGTAACCAACCAAAATTCGCCAACCACGTTTTTACTTTACACAAAACAAACTGATAAAAAATGTCCACTATTACGGTAAATATCGGCACTGAACTTATAATTAGACCTACTATGGCCTTCTATGCCTAATTTTTCAATAATTATTAGCTATTTTAAAACAAAACTGCAAAAACTCGAATTTCGTTTTTCTTGTGACGTGAAGCTTGTGACATGCGCATTCGTGACTTCCGCCCGCAACGGCACAATTTGAAATCTCTTTCGACGTCACCTTTTCTCTTGCTCACTCTTATGCGACGATGCGCTTGACGCTATCTTGCTCGCACCCGTTGAATTTGGGAATTTTATTATTGCGAGTGACGATTACTCTTGCGTCTTGCTTACCCAGTATGACTTGTCGTGGGTTGATTGCTTCTTCCTTTTTCTCTATTGCCGATGCGTTGTCTCGCTTGAACTTGCGTGCTGCCTGCGATGATCTTCTCTTTCGTTCGTACGATGGAATTTGTAGGCAACACGAACGGCAACGATGTTCTACGGTGCGTGTTGTGCGTCAAAATTTATTGCGACGCACGTACTGCAAACCGATTTCAAAAATGGCTACCGTACTAACAGAAAATTTTCTATGATCTTGAATTTTCTGATCCTTATCTTTGCTTCGAATACCACGGATCGTAGGACCAATGTTGGGTGTGGACTGTAGTTTGTTGATATAGGTGCTGTTGTGGTCCGTGATACACTCTTGTTGAATAAAAGGCGCAGAAAATCTTTATAACCGTGTATTCGTATCGGATCGCCGGAAGAAGAAGAACAAAAAGTGTTGCAAGATATAAACTTAAAATTAACACCATATTTTTATGTTGCCATATTATTACTCGCAACAGGCACATAATGACACCTATAATCAAACTGTGACTTTTTCATTACTATTATTCACTAGTGAGTTATAGGTTTTTTTTTAATTGGTTGAGTTGCTTTGTTCTGAAAAAAGTTTCGATACAAAAAAGATCGTGTTCAATAGAAATAAAATAATGTACCTATTGCTTCCTCATTTCATGCAACTTCGTATTTAAATAGATAATTTCAACTTGTACGTTTTGTTTTAAATAAAACATTCACTCAAATATAACTTTTGTTTTCTCTGTAATAAAGAAAACTTTAAATTCCCCATTTTGTACGTGGCTAAAACGTTATCCGCGAAAAGCCAAAAAAAAAGAAACCTCATTCTTTTAGTCTATGGACGATCGCCATTGCTAGATGCGCGCGCATAGAAAAACTTATTATTTTTTCCCGCCATTGCGATTTTTTTTCACAACTCGTTTTCACTGTTAAAACTAATGAGGATCTCCGAGGTTTTTTATTTTGAATGTAGTATTAAAGTACAAGAAAAATCCAAAACATTGGTGTTTTTATTTTTTTTCTACGACGAAAAATGAGCGAGCTATGAGCAATTGAATGTAGCAACTGTTGAACTAGCTGGCGGCAAGGTGCGTGACGTCATAGCACCCGTTAGTACTGCGCTTGTAAGGTATTATGGCATTATAGCTTTATATCTCGGCTATGGTGCGTCTCACGTCAAAAGTGCATATTACAAAAAATGTTCGTATGGACAATTTCTACATATTGCGTACATAAAAAGTGGAAGTCATACAGACACCTAAAATTTTAAGAATATTTTATGTCCTGGAACCAACAATATTTTACTACTAGAGCCCATAAAGGCTAAAGTTTAGTGTCCAACGGCACGAATTTAGGGGGGGAGGGTCCCCCGACACACTCATCTCAATCCCATGCCTACATTAAACCCCCTCCCTCCACCCCCTTCCTCCCACCACTGATGGGGGAGAGGAGACTCCATGTATAGTGCTATTAATTTAGGTAGGAGGTTCAGGCAAACATAAATAGGGGGCCCGAGCGATGGGGGTCGCTTGGTTGTGGTTGGTAGCTATAGGTAGGTTTGATTGTTTTTAGTACTTTTTTGGCTGTTGTGGGCAGTTTTTGGTTGTTGTCTTACTTATTGTGCTTTTAGTACTTTATGCTTGTTGTTGGTAGTATTTGATGGTTTATAGTACTTTTTGGTTGTAGTTGGTAGTTTTTGGTTGTTGTTGTATACTTTTTGGTTGTTGTATTTGGTGGTTATAGTACTTTTTGGTTGTGGTTGGTAGTTTTTGGTTGTTGTTGTACATATTGGTTTTGCTTTGGTAGTTTTTAGTACTTTTTGGTAGTTGGCGTTAGTTTTAGTTGTAGGTATCTGGTGGTTTTAGTACCTTTTGGTTGTTGTTGGTAGTTTCTGGTAGTTTTTGGAGCTTGTTGGAAGTTTTTGGTACCTTTTGTAATTTCTGGTCGTTTTTGAGTTTTGTTGGTTGTTTTTGGGTGTTTTGGTAGTTTTTGTGGTGGTTGGTAGTTTTTTATTGTTATTGTACCTACTTATTGGCTCCTTTTAGTAGTTTTCGTTACCTTTGGTAGTTTTTGGGTGTTGTTGGTAGTATTAAGTACTATTTGATTGTTGTTAGTCGTTTTCGGTCCGTTTTAGTATTTTTAGTACTCTGTGATTGTTGTTGGTAGTTTTGTTGTTATTTTTGCATCCTTTGGTATTTTTTTTAATTTCTGGTAGACACATGGTAGTTTTTAGTATTTTTGGTGAATTAGGTGACATCTCGCCAGTAAAAAATCTCGCCTCAAGGCGAGTTGCCACTTCGCCTCAAGACGACTAGGACTAGGGGTTATGTCGCCTTCAACACAGGGCGAAAAGGTAGTGGTCGACCCGCCCGGATTGGTGAATAGGGCAAATTATGAAGGGGGGATGGGGGGGGGGGGGGGTACGTAGGTTTGTAAGTAGGTATGTATGTAGTTTAATAAATCAGTCAATCAAATATAAGCTCGAACAATATTAGCTGAAACTATTTTAAGGGCATGATCAGACCATCAAACTCAACAACTTTCTCTATGGGACCAATTCGAAATCGCGAAAAAAAAACAGCTGTTCCATACGAACCTACTCGACCGAAATGTATGGGACCGCAGATTTTATTTTTCCCGCTTTCGATATTGGTCCCATAGAGAAAGTTGTTCAGTTTGATGGTCTGATCATCCCCTTAAAATAGATTCAGCTAATTTTGATAAGTAAGTGTGTTTTTTGTAGGTAGGTGCATACATAGGTATGCAGTTGTGGGTATGTATGAAGTAACATGAACAACCTGACCTACTCGAACAACATGAACAACTTTGCCAACTCTAACAACATGAACAACTTGGTCAACTCAGACAACACACAACTCGAACAACATGATTGAACAACTTGAAAAACTCAGGTCAACAACTCGGACAACATAAACAACTCGAACAACTTGGTCAACTCAGACATAATGAACAACTTGGTCAACTCTGTCTGAGTTGACAACAACTTGGATAACATAAACAACTCGAACAACTTGGTCAACTCAGACATCATGAACAACTTGGTCAACTCTGTCCGAGTTGACAACAACTTGGATAACATAAACAATTCGAACAACTTGGTCAACTCAGACATCATGAACAACTTGGTTAACTCGGACAACATGTTTCAAGTTTTCAGGTGGGCGCCGCGCCGGCGCAGCGCCGCCACGCCGGGTTACCCGTGCCGCCGCCGCCGCCGGTTGCCGTGGTTGCAGTGTGCGTGCCGTCTTCCGGCGCTAGTTGACGGGCTAAAATATACTTTACATGGGCTCTTTGTTGACGACGCCAGCGCTGACAGCCAAGTTGGCTGCTGGCGCTAGTTACAGGCTTAAACTGTACTTTACAAGGGCTACTCTCCGCTGACGGTGCCAGTCGCTCATTTGTTTTCCGGCACTGCTTGCCAAGCTAGCTGCTGGCAGCGCCCTGGTTGCCGAGTTAAGTGCCGGCGGCGCGGGCGCTTGTTACCGGGTTAAACTGTACTTTACTTATAGGCTTCCCGCTGATAGCGCCAGTCGCTCATTTGATTGTCAGCGCTGGATATTAATATCAGTGCCGGCGCTGGTTGCCAAGCTAGCCGCCGTCAGCACCCCTTTTTCCGGGAATGGTAAATGGTGCCGTTGCCGAGCTGGCTGCTGGCGCCTGGGAACTTGGCTGTCAAAGTTGGCTGCCAGCACTAGTTACTGGGCTAAACTGTATTACATGGGCTCTGTTGATAGCGCCAGTCGCTCATTTGGATGCCGGCGCTGGTTATCCATATCAGTGCCGGCGCTGGTTATCCATCTCAGTGCCGGCGCTGCTTGCCAAGCTAGTTGCCGGTGGCGCTGCTTGACAAAGTAGCTGCCGTTGGCGTTGCTTGCCAAGCTAGGTGCTGGTGGCACCGGTTGCCAAGCTAGCTGCTGGCGCCGACAGCCAAGTTCACTGCCAGCACTAGTTACTGGGCTAAACTGTAATTTATATGGGCTCTCTGTTGACGACGCCAATCGTTCATTTGGTTGGCGGCGTTGGTTATCCATATCAGTGCCGCCGGTTCCCAATGACGTTATTTTTGGTGGCCAGCGCTGGCAGCAGTCTTCAGATTCAGATTTTTATGTCTTATTTTAATATTTCCGGCTTCTGGAGCTTCTAGATAATACATTTAACACCTATAGTATTAATTTTACAAAAAAAACACCCGCGCCTACTAATTTCACCCGGCGCGCCGCCGCCGGCAAATTTCGGGTCGGCGCCCACCTCTATTTTCAACCATTAAATTTCCTCTTCCCTAAGGTTGTCTGGAAGAAATCGCTTTTTAGCGATAAGACCGCCTTATTTGTACCATTAGTATTTTGGTGTAGGTAAATGAAAATATATTTCATTCATTCAAACAACTTGGTCAACTCGGACAATATCAGTAACTCGAAGTACTGGAACTACATTCTGACAAAGTTACTTTGTCAACTCGGACAACATAAACAACTTGGTCATCTAGAAAAACTTGGTCAACTCAGACGTCATGCATGAACAACTTGCTTAACTTTTTTATGTTATCCGAGTTGTCCCATGTTATTCGAGTTTTCCGAGCAAAACAAGTTGTACGTGTTGGCCAAGTTGACCAAGTTAGAGTTGCCCAAGTTAATTGAGATGTTTATGTTGTTCGAGTTGTTTGTTTTCCGGGTTGAAATTGACAAGTTGTTCAAGTTGACCAAGTTGGTTATTTTGTCCGAGTTGTTCGAGTTAACCAAGTTGTTTACGTTGTTCGAGTTGGCCAAGTTGACCAAGTTAGTTGTTTATGTTGTCAGGGTTGACCAAGTTGTTTGAGTTGACCAAGTTGTTCATGTTGTGCGATTTGACCAAGTTGTTTATGTTGTCCGAGTTGACCAAGTTGCCTGAGTTGTCCGAGTTAACTAAATTGTTCATATTGTTCGAGTTGGCCAAGTTAACCAAGTTCGAGTTGTTTATGATGTCCGGGTTGACCAAGTTGTTTGAGTCGACCAAGTTGTTCATGTTGTCAGAGTTGACCAAGTTCCCTGAGTTGTTCGAGTTAACCACGTTGTTCGAGTTGTTTATATTGTCCGAGTAGACCAACCAGTACCAACAACAACCAAAAAGATAAAAATCTACCTACCTACAACAACCAAAAACTACCAAACAAAACCAAAAGTAGTACTAAAAACTACCAACTTCTACATGAAACTATCAAAAACTGCCGAAATAAAAAAAAACTACCAACAACAACGAAAAAGTAGCAAAGACAACCAAAAACAAAAACTACAAACAACGATCAGAAACATCGGCCGTGGCATCGCCTGACATAAAAGGCGTTGCGCCAACGACAAAAGGCGTACCTAACACTGTGCTCATATTTCTTTTTAATACGGGAGGGGAGAGGGGTCTTACCAAGTCCATGGAGTGAGTAATGGTGGAGTACCATGGTCCTCTCACTCCTAAATTCGAGACACTGGATATTAAACTTTGGCCGCCACGGGCTTCAGTAATAAAATAACGTTCGTTCTAGGTCTTTAAATACTCTTTATATTAAAAGTGTCTTCATGACCTCCACTTTTTATGTACACATCATTTAGTACTTGTCTATAGGATCATTTTTGGTCATATTCATTTTCGACGTAGGACGCACCATAACCGAGATATGAGACTTTTAATGCAAAAATAGCCAAAATACCATACAACCGCAGTACGAGCGGGTGCGCTGACGTCACACGAGTTGGCAGGAATTATTTTTTTCGGGCGCTGAGCGGCTAACTTCAAACCTCAATAACTTTGGAATTACTGAACCGATTTTAACAATTCAAAAAGGAAAATCATTAGTATATCATAAAGAATACGATTATTAATAGTTTTGACGCATTTGCTATAGCATTGGAGATCCTCATTACCTACTTATAGTTATTTATTAATCAAAATGTCTACAAGTACTGGTTATGAAGAAAACGATTTATGTTGTACACCACCCGATATAAGATGTGAATCCCGTAGAGTGTGTGATGTGATGTGATATACGTTATGGAAAGTTTACTACCTACCTGAAAACTCCAAGGACAAATAGGTATCTATTTTAGTATTTTTTTATTCACAAGTGTGTTGAAAAACGTCGTATGATACACGTGTGTATTGATGATTACCGCACTCGGCTCTCTTAAGACCCTCGCCTACGGCTCGGGTCTCAATAGCGCCTCAGCGGTAATCACCAACATTACACACTTGTACCATAATGTACTATTACAAGACCCGTGTTTGGGTTAAACTCGAAGCCAAACGACACACAAATATGGACATTTATCGCTCTACATTGTTTCTCAATTATTTGAAGCAGAAATGTAACACAATACAATAGGTTCATATATATTTTTTGTCTCATTTCCATGCATGGTGGCGGAGTCCCGATGGGATGCGAGGCGCCGACGTTCTCTGCGAAATTATATTTTACACTGCACTTTGAAATGGGACGGACTTGCTAACAAGTCAGACAAAGGGGGTCTTTTGAATCGGAAATAAATATAAGACAAATTCTTGACCGATAAGAATAGACTTTCCTCCAAAACTAAGGGTAAATCAGAATAAATTATAGCATGCATGCATATTATGCTCACGACCATATTCTCTGAGGGGGTAGTCAGAGATATCCTGAAACCTCAGAACATCCACGTTTCACCAGTAGTACCGAAATTCTGTCCAGTGTGACGGGGGGTGAGCCCGTCGCCACTTATAATGGACAGTGGGTACAATACATGCCTCGAAATTGAAGCATGCAGGTTTCCTCACGATGTTTTCCTTCACCGAAAAGCCAATGGTGTTACAAAACGTACATAAATTCCGAAAAACTCATTGGTACAAGTCGGCCTGGACGGGGATCGAACCATCGCCTCCTGCACGGCAGGCAAGGTTACTCGCCACCATGACTTAATCTCTGGAAGCAAAGCGACGAGCAATTGGCGGCAAGGTACAGTTTTAAAGAACAAAATTTTGAACACGGTAAATTTTTGTTGGTGCCATTTTTTGAGCTTGATTTACATTTCTATTTATATTCTTATTCGTAGGAATGTAGTCTGCTTCTTTCATGTCAGTATGAGCTATATTGCATAACAATCACTATGTATACAGTGCCAAGATAAAATCTTATCTAGAATCATATAGTTTGGTATGTGGGTCGCATAGACCCCCGTGTTCCACTAAAGCCCTCCCTAGATCTGAAGGTAGATCACGTGCGATGAGTTCTGGGATTTGTTCCCTTACCTCGAGATTTATTCATCAGTTTCTCACCGTTAATATTAAAGTACAATCTCCAGTCTTGAAAAATGTTCTACTTTTGTCTAGACTATTTATGTTTGAATATCGTAAAGCTCAAAATTATATTTAACTAGCTGTTGCCCGCGACTCCGTAGACCTTAAAAAGTGTTCTATGTGTTAATCCAGAACATCTTCTATCTATGTGCCAAATTTGATCCAAATCCCTTCAGCCGTTTATGCGTGGTTGATTGACAAACATCCAAACATCGTCACAAACTTTCGCATTTATAATATTAGTGAGATGAGATTCAAATTTACAATTTTTACAAAAATATTTTGCCATTTTTTTGTGATTCTACCAACGCAACGCTTGTTATATGATCATGTCGCACCTCCACAGCAAAACACTCATAACTTAAAATTAGAACGTTTTGAGAAAAAGCCTAAAATTACGTTTTCACGCCATTATTTTTTTCAGATTATGTTCAAGATTCTGAGATTATTCTGAATTTTGAGCATATTGAGGATGGATCTAGGTAGAATTTTCAAAAAAAAGTTTCGAGAAAAATCTACCGACTCGACGATGCACTACAAAAAAATAGAACTAATTTTTTCTGCAACGTATTTCAAAAAAACATTGTGGGTATACATTGTGTCTGTACTTACTGTAATTGTCACTGCTGCGGGTCTGCTGGAAGAAATCTTTAAGAGACAAGCTCGCCCTTTGTATTGTTTGTGTCAAAGTGTATGTGTGTACAATAAAGTGTATTTACGGTTCCGTAGACAAACAAGGAACCCTTATACTTTCGTCCATTCTGTCTGTCTGTCTGTATGCCCCGGCTCAATTACTACCTTTATTTAATCTATTTATCGATATTTGGCAGAAGACAGATAACCCAAAAACAGAAACATGATATTTAAGAAAACACTTTTTTTATATAAGGTCTAACAAAATTAGGTGAAACTATTTTAAGGGGATTATCAGACCATCAAACTGAACCACTTTCTCTACGGGACCAATATTGAAATCACGAAAAAAAAATCTGCGGCCCCATACATTTAGGTCCAGTAGGTTTGTATGGTACAGCTGATATCTTTTTCGCGATTTCGATATTGGTAATTACTAAGCTACGGAACCCTATCATGGGCGAGTCCGACACGCACTTGGCCGGTTTTTAAATTTTGCTAGTTGTGACAGTGTTGTCGATGTATTTTCTCACAATTGTAGATTCTATTCCAATCCCTCCTAATTGGAAGTCTGTCATGCATGCCAGTCATGACTCATGCCAGTCATGAGTCATGCCAGTCATGAGTCATGACTTCATGAGTGAATCTCAGCAACGCGCTACCAAAAGCTCGAATTTAAATTTTATTGTAAGTCGTAACTAATTAATAGTCATGTTTTTCAGAATTGGCTTCGAGCGGAGTAATATTTATTAACAAACATCAGTTCAGTACATTTTTCATGATTGAAAACATTAAATTAATGATGAAGTATTTATAAAAATCTTTTCGACCAGTATTTTTGTTGATTTCTTTATTTTATTTTGCGTTATTGCGCAGACCCAAAATAATGATATACAGTGTGTAACAAAACAGGGCCATCAAACTGAACAAATTTCTCTACGGGGCTAACATCGAAATTGCGAAAAAAATCATCTGTCCCATACATTTTAGTCCAGACGGTACCGCAGTTTTGTATGAAACAACAGATTTTTATTTCGCGGTTTCTAAGTGGGCCACATAATAAAAATTGATCAATTTGATGATCTGAAGTCAAAATCAAATCAAATCAAATCAAAGTAATTTATTCCTGACGTACAACGTCAATTATTTTTTAAGTTACCACCGCGTCGGAACGTGTTGTCTCTGTATAGAGAAGATGCGGCCAGAAACTCTAGAACATAACACGACTTAATGACTATTACAATATAAATTCTTAAGCTAAGGTTATGTACACAGCAATACATAGTATATTTAATTTAATAATTGATACTATACTTACAGTAAACTGTTAGTTAGTGACACTCAGACCCAAACATTTTGATCATTTAAATAATCATCCAGTCTATCCCTTAAGTATCACTAGGGTGTTTTGTTACACCCTGTATACATACATAGCATCTTCTCCTATAAGGTTAAGTATATAGAGACAACTCACTGACAGCCACCTATATAATATTAACGGAAATCTGACAAAATGTTAAACATAAAAGAATTATGTGACTTTAATTGGTTAGTATTGAAAATATAACCAGACTTCGTTTGTGTATGGAGCGTGCCAACGGTACCTAATATACCCTTAAATTTGGGCTTATTTGATTGATTAAATTAATAATTTTCGTATTGTTTTATATTCTTAGCAGCAAGTGTCAGCTATGAATGATTCATCAACACTTTTCCTGGAAACATTAAATTTGACAAAGAATATTTACTTTGTGAGAAGTAGGTCACCCCCAACGAATTAATTTCAGTAATTTCCCGAAATTAAGCCCCTCTCCTGTGTTGACCTTTTTTACGTTTGCTATTATTATTTAAAGTAGAATATTTGAAAAACTTCATACTGAGATGGAATCCATTTATAAGAGTTTTTTTATTTGATGATTGCCTGAAAGAAATAGCTTTTTATTTCATACAAGTTTTAAAAAATATACATATAATAACTTATCACGTGGTAATCTGAAAGTTTATTAGTAAGTACTCTAATACTTACATGTGAGAATACCTCCCCCTGAAACTTAAAGGCCTCCGCACATTGCAGCGATTTTATCGAGCGATAATATCGCTGCGATTTTGCGATAATTGTTTCCAGTACATTTTGTATGGGGACGCGCGCGATCCTACACACTGCCGCGATATTATCGAGCGATAATATCGCTGCCATTTTGTTCCGACGCAATCTCTTTAGACCACATTTAGTGGTGGGGCGCATGCGTGACTATATCGCTCGCTCGATTAAATTGCTCTATAATATCGCTGCAATATGCGGAGGCCTTAAAGGGGTGAAAATACGAATCAAAATAAACAACTTTTATTTGAAGACCCAACAATGAGACCTCAAAAAAAACTGCTATTCCATACATTTTGCGCGGTAATTTTAGTATGAAATAGCAGGTTTTTTTAGTTCTCTTGGTTGGTCCCATAGTAAAAGTTGTTCATATCGATGGGTACTTTCACCCCTTTTGGTTTCCAGGGGAGGTATTCTTACACCCTGTATAGATAAGGTACTTACTAATAATAAGTAAACTTTCATTCTGGAGATTACTTATCAGTCAGTTTGTAAGTAAGTTTTTATACAATTTAATATACCATTTTGATTAAAATTATTTAAGTAATTTTCTTTTAAAGCCTACCTATTAATTGCATAAGTATATGCGCCGTTACGTCATTCCTCCATTAGTTATACGTACAATTGGTAGATATTAACCTTTATTTTCTATTTTTTTTTATTTTTTTTTTTATTTAATGGCGTTTCCTTGTTAGATTTCGCCAGTGTCAAGTTATTTGAGGGAGTGTCTATCCAATCACGAGGATTGTTTTTGAGGAAGAACAACTGAGAAGGATTTTGGAGCCTCGTGGCAGGCTGAGACGCGAACCGCGCGAACACCACGTGAGAGACAAGTGTTCGAGGCAAACCCTGCAACGTGACTCCACCTTTATTGTCTTTGGAAGATCAAAAGCTGTCGACATAAGTATTACAAGTTTAGATATAGCTAACAGAAATGTACGTATTTAAATGCCAACTGTTCCAAAATATCACAAAGTATAACATATAATTCCTGTATTGTTATCCGACTGATTCGAAACCACAGCCAACAAATAAAACAGTGGGATTGATCCAAAACTCCTTCTGCAGCTAAAACTGAGATAAAAGCCAGCAAGGTTTTAGTGTTTCTAGATCCTGGTGCCACTCGGTAAACTGGGGTCTTGGTGAGAATTTAACAAAATTTTCAATGCTTTTTAAACAGGACCTGATTGTCTAAGGGTTTGACGTAGTGGAAACCTAATAATTAGGGTTGAACTACATCACACAGCACCGCATCTCATTTTTCCGTCGCTCCACGGAAAAATGCGACAGCACGGCCGCGTGCTATCGCGTTCCGTTTATCTTATATTCTCTAGAAAATGACGTTCCTAAGTGACAGAAAAGGATGGAGCGACGGAAAAGTGCGATGCGGTGCTATTAAATGAGGTTCAACTCTTAAGACGCAATATACAAGGTGTAATAGGGTTAACAGTTTGATTACTCTTAAAGTAATCCTGATTGTACCTCAACATCGTGATTGTACCCCTTATACTGAACAACTTTCCCTTAGAAACCTATAGGACTAAATAATTTTGGACTTTCCATACTAAATGCAATCAGATGATCGAACGTTTGTATGAAAATTGGAAAAAACTAATCTGCGAATTTCCTATAGGTTTCTTAGGGAAAGTTTTTCAGTATCTTGGGTACAACTACCCACCCATGCAACTGTTTACTATGTGTTTACTAACTCCCTGTAAAAAGTTATTTCTGACATTGTGGCATGAAGAAATGGGCGAGATACGAGTAGAATTTGTTATAATTTTTCCATATTTTTATAAACTAGTAAGATAAATAAATAAAACATAAAAGCTATAGGAACCAAATCTTAGTTCTATATTATTATTATTGACCGATTTTATTATGATCTTCAGAGTACAAATCGAAATCAGTAGGTATTGAAGCATGCAGGAAATAGGTGCACTCCAACTAGAGTGTGTATTAGGGCATGCTCCCGGGAAATCCCGGTACCGAAAATACCGGGATTTCCCGGGATTTCTGAGGCTAGCTAGCACCGGTACTTCGGGAAATAAATCCCGGTACTTTCGATACTTTCGGTACTCAACAATTTAATCAATAAATAATTAAAATGCTTGCTTAAATCCTCCTTTAAGTAGATTTAATTATACTGTAAACGGAAAATTTAAAATAATCTAATGAAGAGATGTTCTCTCTTATAATTTTCATATTCATCGTCATCACAGCCGAAAAATGTTGACTGCTGGATATAGGCCTCCCCAAGGATCGTCACAACGACCGGTCCTGCACTGCCCTTATCCAATTGGTTGCGGGCCTACCTTCACCAGGTCGTCGGTCGATGAGATTGCGCCTTCCACGGAAGGTGTTCAAGAACTATTCGGCCCTATCGGCCACCTGTTTTGCGAGCCATGTGTCCAGCCCATCCATTGCCTCTTGAGTTTAGCAATTCTTCGGGCTATATCGGCTACCTTGGTTCTTCTGCAAACCTCATTTCTTATTTGGTCTCGCATGGAAACTCTGAGCATAGCCCTCATAAAATTGCCCTTTGAGTGACTTTTTTCCTTTTCATGAGGTCTTTAGTAAGCGATCACGTCTCCTTTCCGTATGTGAATTCAATAACTGATCAAAGACTCGTTTTGGGACGACAAGATATAACGTATCTTATCAGTTATACATACATAATCGGCAACAACTTCGAGCACAGAATCAGGAGGAGGATCTTCACAGGAGTAGGTAGAACTATAATATGTTCTACCTTTTACGTTCTACATTAGACATGTTTTTTTGTCTTGTCCATGTTATTTTTAAACCAACTAGTTTGGACGCTCTGCTACGGTTATCGAGTATTCTACTGGGAGAAATTACAACTCCTTGTCCAACATCTCGCTGCAGTAGGCTAGGTTTGAGTTCTGGTCCTGTATTAAGACATAGTGGCGTTTTTTTTACATGCATTTCAGCACTTCGATTCGATGTGCCAGTCAACTGGTGTCACTTGGAGAGGCTGCAGTACAGCCAAGGTCTCGTTTAAATCAAAGGCTCTCTACGAGAAAGCTTTCGATATGATCGAGTCCACGATCGCTTAGAAAAGAAGCAAGTTAAACTCTTCGGTCTTTTGTATAATTTGCCAGAGCATGTGTATGTAGTCTACAGTGTTGAAGCGTTTTCGGAACTAGACTTGTTCGGAAGTTGTCGAACCTGCGCGCTAGACAGTTTGACTCTCGAAGCGAGGTGGGCATCATCAGCATATTTAGTGCATTTAGGGCATTCTTGCCCTGTTCCGTGCCTGTGGCGTTTTCCCTTCCTTTATGAAGGAATTTAACAGCTGCTATCTCAGTTACAGGCTATCGTCCGGGATAGCTATGGTATAAAGCCGGCTCAATCTAACTCTTGGGTCGTTAGCTAGTTTTGTGTAGTGTGGTCTCCGTGATGCATAATTTGTCAATCTCTCTCAAAAGCTCAGGCCTGAACGACACGATACTTATTCGGTCTTTAGTTTCTTTAATTGGTTTGGCCCAATATAGACATAATTATCCCTTGCAAAGACCTAAGAGTCGTTAGTTTGCTGTATAGCCTCCCTGATAGGCTCGGTGTTATACTAAACGTAGGTCGCTAGTCAAAGATGGTATACCTTATTTGCATCATTCTAAAGACTGCAGAATCATTTCGTGCTTTTCCTCCATAAGCTCAAGTGGGTATCAATGAACTTGACCAGACCACAAACCCGTTGCTATAATCATTCACGCTACTCCCTTACCGTGAGCGATATTGCTTACATTTATAAAATAATACAGTAACCTAGTGAAAAGACGATTTTTTCTAATTAATAAATTTTTATAGCACCCCATTAATCACTAATAATTGTTTCTACATGATGTCCAGCGTTTTTCTTTAAGAAAATCGCGATTTATAAATATTATTTTCGAGTACCGTTAGTACCGAAATTCCCGGGAAATCCCGGTTCCAAGTCCAGTACCGGAAACCCAGTCCCGGTTCTTGAGATAAAACCGGTACTGCACCCCCTAGTGTGTATGTATACAAGGTGTTACAAAAATACAAATAAACATTTAAGAGGGTGGTTTAGACCATCAAACTGAACAACTTTCACTATGAGACCAATATCGAAAACACGAAAAAAATATTTGATGTTCTATACTCTACAAATCGACTAGAGCTAAAATATGTATATATATTTATATATGTATATATTATTATTACTTGGTATATATTTACACCACCTTACCACATATTTTTTATTAAAGAGTTCTTCCATCCTATGGTTGTCTGGAAGAAATCGCTTTTAGTGATAAGACTGCCATTTGTACCCTTTTGTTTGCTTATAATATTGTTATTTTATGTTTTTGGTGTGCAAATAAAGAGTATTGTATTGTATTGTATTGTATGTATGGGATTTCAGATTTTTTTTTTCGCGATTTCGGTGTTGGCCCCATAGAGAAAGTTGTTCAGTTTGACGGTCTAAACAACCCCCTTATGAGTTTTAAAAATTTATTCTTACTTATGAAACACCTTGTATACTTGAACTATACCTCTTTATCAGGAAACTGTTAAGGAAAAAGTAGGGCTGGGGTCAAAATAATGGTCGTTGTGTGTCTTGGCTGGCACTTAGGTAAAGAAAGACATTGCGAGGAAACCTATAATATATTCATGTATTTTAATAACAATAAAATTGGAAACGACCAGACTAAAATGTGGATGTTCCGAATAAGCTCCCTAGAAAGTAGCATATTATTCGTGATTACATCTGCATCTGTCCTAAGTTCCAACACATCGTAGTGTAACCGTAACATTGGAAGGGAGCCAAAGCCGGCGTTCTTCATTGCTGCGGGCCGGTCGGTGTTGTGTTTCATATATTGAATTTATTCGCTTATTAAACCTGAAGAATCTTTAAACTAGATAAATGGGACCTTTGTGCTGTTTCGTATTTATGTGACTGGTAAAAGATAATTCAATAACGACGCAAAAAGAGGCCTTTTTTGACCGGCTGTGTCCTAGTAGGTACCGAAATGAATTGATGTATTCTGATCAGATTTTGTTCATTCACGTAAATTACGTAAAAAAAATCTACCTTATCTCTTTCTTTCTTTACACACCGAAAATCACAGACCACAAAATAAACATATTTTTGTTTTTGTATTATATAATATTCTTTATCGTTTTACACTTCAGCAAATTTCAGTTAAGGTACCTAACCACTGTTAGTACTATCTTATTATCTTAACTATTATAAAACCGTAAAATCATAAAATCATAAGGAATAAAAAAGTAGCGGTTCTCTTCATATAAATTCAAATAACATTCGATAGCGCGATTTAAAAACGTACAGCGCCATCTATTGACAAAATTGTTAGTTTGTTTGTTCGCGCATCACGCAAAAACTACTGAACCGATTTTGATGAAACTTTTTTTGTTTGATAGCTTATGATCTGACTTAAAATCTGGTATATAATTTGTGCGGACGAAGTCGCGGGAAAACACTATAATTAAAAAAATTGTATAGTAGTATGTGAGGCAGAAAACATCCACGCTTTTTTGGATATAAATGTTTATGTTTTTATGTTTTTTTTATGTTAAAATAAAACTGCAAAGAATAAACTTCTATGCAAACCAATAATTTCTTAGCAAATAAATCCTAAACAAATAAACACGAAAACCCCGATTGAAACTCGAGTACATCCTTACGAGATCATAAAAAAAACATAACGCCAACGCAAGTCCCATAAACCGAGACATTTACATCTCTATAACGTACGCAATAAGAGTTTTGGCGAAGACTTTTTACGTGAAAACTTCCATAATAATCTAGTCTCGGATGTACACGAAAATATAGTGGCATTTTTGCCGCGGCAGGAAATTAAACGCGGCGTTTATCGGTCGCATCTTGAGATGAGTTGATGTAGTGTGGATATATCGATGTTGGTGCGAACTTGCTACAAAATGAAACTGTTGTAACATGCTGGTACACCGTGACCTTTTACTGGGTTTAGTAAAGTGCGGTATTTTTTCAGTAGGTAGGCTGTTCCAAACAAAACTGCAATCCTATTCGACCCAAATGTATGTCCCATACAGCTGATTTCTTTCGCGTTTTCGATCTTGGTCTCATAGAGAAAGTTGTTCAGTTTGATGGTCTAATCATCCACTTACAAAACCGTTAGCATAATTAAGTTGGACTCTGTATAAGGTTCTACTACAGTTTCCTGGTCCATTTTCGAAACAAACTCAAAAAACATAACATTTTTGGAACTCTCCTCCTTGCTAAAACTAAACCCACAAAAATTACTTTATTTTGGACTAGATGTACTACAGTCAAAAGCACGTCAAGCTAGACAACATAGACTTCATACTGTTCTTATGGCGTTCGTATTAAGAAACAATATCGTACTTCGATTGTCAAGGTTGATGTGCTCTTGACTGTACCGACCCACGACATTATACCAATATTGTCTATGCAGCTTACTTCGTCCAAAAAAAAATGGTTTTGGCCTTTGTGTCAATTCTTAAGAGGTTTCCCTGACCGAGCGACCTTGACTCTTTCAGAGCCGCCTTACCTTTACTAAACTACGTCATTTAAGTAGGTATACCTATTTTTGACTGGCTTGACCTTACGTCACTGTGGTGCGTTTTAATCCAAGGAAATCACATTCTAAAATCATTCTATCATTCCTGTTCGGATATGAATATCTGACTACCAGGTCGTAGCATAAGAATAGTTAAGACTGTAGTCGTAGGCATATAAGTACTTAGTTAATTAGTTATATAACAAACAAACACATCCACATCTATAATAATGTTTGTTAGGTTAATTGTACGTACAATTTCTAGCTCAGTTATGTACATAAGTACAAGTTAAGTAAGTAACACAAGCTAATAGGTAAGTAAACTGGGATAAGTATAGAGAAACTTCGGCATGAGTTAGTTCGGAAGTTAGTGGACTGGCGAGCGATTAACTGCCTTCTAGCTTGGTTTTACTTAGTTTTACCTCTTGTCCTAGACAACATTTTGCTAATTTCTTTTACTAATGTTCGACAGTGTGATTGAAGCGTATTTTCACGACTAAATTAAAAGATAAAGGTGGTGTAAAGACTATTAGTATAAGGTGCTAATTCAAATGAGTTACTGAGTTACATTCTGAGATGCTGCAAACTATCAAACTGAACAACTTTTACGCTTTTACAATGGGACCAATATTAAGACGCTAATATCCGGTCGAGGCCGTTTTTGAACACGAACGAAAGTGTTTTAAAACTTTTAAAGTCTGAAATGAAACTATACCGAAATTTTGCTGTGCCCTCACAGGGCGTCACCTGTACTTATTTTTTATTATATAACATCTCTATAACTTGTGACTGCAAATATTTAAATAAATAAATAAATTTGTCTTATTCAAGGATCTGGCGCATAGGCGATGGTTCTCAATAACACGATTAGATTAAGTTTATTCGATAGAAAAAAAATCCTAAAGTTACCCCTTTTTATTATGTTTTTTCAATACTATGATTAAACTGCTGATATTTAACTTTTTATTCTTGGACTTAACTAAATACATCAAATATTTCTAGTGAAAATCGTTGAATTTGGAGCTTAGAAACGCCCATGAGCAAAGATATTGATGAAAAACACGTTTAGACATGAATACGCTGAACAAGAAATTCTGATGCGTATGTGAAGTCTACCAATCCGCAAGGGCTCGCGTGGTGGACTTAACGCCAATACACCCTCCTTGAAGTTAGGCCTGTGCCCTGTAATGGGACGAATATAAGCTGATGATGATGATAGCCGGTAGGCTCCCATTGCAGGGCAAATGCTTCCTCTCACGAATAGGGAGGAAGTGGGCCAAACTCCACCACACGAGCCCAGTGCGGATTGGTGGAGGGATAAGTTAGTGGTGAACTTGCTCTCAGAGAATTTTCAAATCGCCTCTGACTGTCTTAACTCCATCTAAAGACTATCCAGAACCAACTGCTCAACGTGCTTTCTAAAGCACGGAGACGCTCGAGATGAAATACTACCATACCGTCACCCATCCAAAGACAGACGCCGGACTTACTTCGGTGATTTTTTTCCCAATAAAGAAGTTCCACTACGCCAACGAGCACCTCACCAATATTGAAATCAATAAAAAAACGGTACTTGACAGTGACTCCGATAAAATAAATTAATGTTCTCATCATTGGCATAATTTATTTTGAGTCACGTTGCAGGGTTTGCCCCGAACACTTGTCTCTCGCGTGGTGTTCGCGCGGTTCGCGTTTCAGCCTGCCACGAGGCTCCACAATCCTTCTCAGTTGTTCTTACTCAAAAACAATCCTCGAGATTGGATAGATACGGGAGGGAATTTTGAGGGATTAAAACACTTGACATTGGCGGAAATGCTGTGCTAACGCACAAGGAAGAAGTCCATTAATTATAAATAATAATAATAATCATCATTTATTTTGATAATCAATGGTTCTTATACAGGGTGAAATTTATATAATAAGCAACCTTTTAAACTAAGATACCCATCAAACTGGACAACTTTTACTATGGGAGCAAACCGGTCGGAGCAAAAATAAAATCTGTTGCATACATTTGAGTCGAGTATAGGCATGATGTAGAATGGAATTATGGAACAGCAGATTTTTTTGCTCCGATCTTTTTGCTCCCATAGTAAACGTTGTTCAGTTTGATGGGTAGCATATGCTCACGACTATATTCCCCAAGGGGTAGTCAGAGATATTCTGAGACCTCAGAACATCCACGTTTCACCAGAAGTACCGAAACACTGTCCAGTGTGACGGGGGGTGAGCCCGTCGCCACTTATAATGGACAGTGGGTCAATACACGCCTCGAAATGGAAGCATGCAGGTTTCCTCACGATGTTTTCCTTCACCGAAAAGCCAGTGGTGTAACAAATCGTACATAAATTCCGAAAAACTCATTGGTACGAGTCGGCTTGGACGGGGATCGAACCATCGCCTCCTGCATGGAAGGCAAGGTTACTCGCCACTGGACCACCACGACCTTGATGGGTAGAGTATAGTTAGTGCGTTCACACACGATGACGCACTGACGGAGCGTCCATAGAACCACACCCGGTATGTCAATGCGTCACCGTGTATGCTTCTACGTGCGGTTTCATACAACTCCTTGCTTCATAAATGACGGACTGACGTCTGCCGCTGCGTCAATGCGTCATCGTGTGTGAACGCACATAGTTTAAAAAGATGCTAATGATAACAATTTCACCCTGTAGTTGCAAATGTAAAGGACATCTTTTATTTTTTGCAATCAAGCAATCATTGCCAAAATCAGCTTTATTCAATTATCATAATCAATAATCACGCAACTAATAGCCATTCCGAAACTACCACAATCGTATCGTAATCGGAAACCTCCAAGTTATCAATTTACCATAACTCGATTGTACTGAGGCTACTTCTAAAGGTTGTTAAACACCCCTTAATGACCTCCGCTCGTTAAGGGGAAAGGTTTAGGTTGTTCTTGAAAATTAACTGTTACAACCCTAAGTCAATCCATTTTAACCTGACCCCCAATAGTATTACTAGTCAAAGAAGAAGAAGGTCAAATTACGCTGGCGGAAGGTTTCGTAAGCACGCATAAAGTTTTATGCATTCGAAATAGCCCGAAAATTGCTCGTTTTGACGTTTTCGAAGCGTGAAAGCGCGGTCTGTGATCTTTTGATACGAGATCTTAATCCTTATTGTTTGATTGTATCGGTTCAATGTCGCTTGCGGTTGTAAACTTAGATTGGGGTCATCATGATGGTCGGATATAGAAGCCAATTATACCACCTGTGTTACTACTAGCACCATGAGTAAATGAGTCATTATTTTATTTAATTTACCTTAATCCGGTCCCCTTCGATGGCAACTGAAAAAAGGCGACTTTGTTAGTAAAATAGGTAAATTCCAAAATAAAACTATTATCGGTAGCTATCGAATAAGAAACCAGGTTTAGAAAAATGAAGGAATTAAAATAAAATACCAAACTTATTTGCAAATTACGTTAACTGAGTTTCTTTTAAGCAACGCAATGGTATCATATTAACCTTTAAACCACACACTGTACCCATCTAACTGAACAACTTTTACTATGGGTGCACCCAAACGGAGCAACAAAAAATTTGCTGTTGCATACATTTCAATCGAGTAGGTGCTGCAGTTTAGTATGGAACAGCAGATTTTTTTTGGGCTGACTGGTTTGCTTCCAAAGTAAAAGTTGTTCGGTTTGATAGTAGAGTATGTGGTTTAAAGGTTATTGATACTTTTCCTTACACTTTGTGTTATATTTATTTACAACAGATATATAAAAAGTGACATTAAAGAAAGAAAACAACAAATAATGTTAATTAAAACGAAACTAACCTAGGATGTGAAACTTTTTCCTTCGGAAAAGTACAGTAAGTGAGACTGACTACAGCCAGAAGTGCTGACTGTGCAGCTCTATTTCCTGTCCTGCCCTATCTCCAGTTTAAATACAAATACAAATTACCGATATCGACTGTCATTTTGAGTAACAACACTAAGATACAATGAAAACTTGTCACAAAAGAATGTGAACACTTAATTCAGAACCAAATCCGTTCAAAATGTAGTAAACAGGCACACTGAGTTATTCTTTATGAACCGAAAGAGAGCAGGAGCATAGATAATCTACCTTATAGACAGCTTATACAGACATCTACATTGGTCATATATTGAAAAAAAAGGTGGTTATGATGTTGTCCTAGGATATCCTTATTAAGTTCTTAGATCAAAATAAAATTAATGGATAGGCCTTACGCGAACATTTCAAACCAGAAAAATGAGGCAAAACAAATGAAAGATTTACTTCAAATTTGTATGCAAGTGCCCTAGATTTGACAGATTATGGCGCTAGTCAAACTGAACAACTTTCACTATGGCACCATTGAAATCGCGAAAAGAAAATCAGCTGTTCCATAGTACACTGCACACCTACTTGAGCCAAATGTAGTAGTTTGATTGTTTGACCATCCCCTTAAAAAGTGTCAGCATATTAAGAAGAACCCTGTACAATCATCACATAGCCATACAATAATTATTCCTTATTCAAAGTGGACCAACATCGAGATTGCGAAAAAAAAACAGCTGTCCCAAATACTTGACTCGAGCAGTTTACAGTTTTGTTCGGAACAGCAATTTTTTTGCGATTTAGATGTTGGTGCCCTAGAGAAATTTCTTCAGTTTAACCTGAAATAAAAAACAATTTAACAGTCAGATCAGATCATCCCCTTAAAAAAGTGTCAGCATATTAAGAAGGACCCTATGTGTCCAGATCTCCAGTAATCCATAAATTATTTGATAGATTTGTTGATCCTAAAAAAATCTCTTCGATCTTTGATTTTAAAATATATCTTTGAACGTGAAGGAATAAAGTTGAATTTACAATAAATAATATTTGACCACTTTAAATGCCTAGATACCATTGAACAATTTGACAGCCTATTTTGTTTGTTGATTGATTGACTTCTTACTTTCTATACCCATAAGGTGTAACAGAAATCACTTGTTCAATACAAAACTACAAGAAGTAGGTACCTTACTTACTCGTTTTAAATCATGTGTACGGACCATCCGATTTTATATTCGCGATTTCTTACTAACTATCAAGAGTTAAAGTTGGTCAGTTTGGTAATTTAACTTAACCAATAGCCACCCCTTTAAATTATACTATACCAGTCTATTACACCCTGCATAATGATATAAACGCAAAAGTAAGGAATACATTTTTGTACTAATATCAATATAGTATTTTGGTATTATAGTTAAAGTACATATATGCCGATATTTCAGCACCACTACTGCTTAAAAGTACTGCTTGATAGGGTATATAAAAATCAATTTGGAAAAAGTTATTGCTACTATTTCCAGAACGATGTCGTACTAAATTAGAAGTCTATAAAAAGGTGGTCTATGAGCAAGCACGATGGCAAATAACAAAGTATTTGACGTGAATAAAATGATTTATGAGTCTCCATTCTATGCGAGTTACAATGAAATCCGTTCATAAGGTTGGATTTATTCTGGCAGCGATTTGTTTAGGTTCATAAAGAAGTCTGGAGATAAACAACCCAGTTGCTAAGCAAAAGCAGCCTTTTATGGCTCGAAAATCTAAAACTGCTACAACTATTTAACCTAATATACATAAGTTATTAACCGATATACAACTACAAACTATAGGGAACCTCCCCTACACGTTAAGTGGGGATGAATGTTTTTTTCTCGTCTATCCCAACGTATGGAATATCGTTGGATAGGTCATTCAAAAACATATAAACAAAGAACTCTCTTCTAAGTCCGCATATTGTGACGGGCAACTACGTAAGTGCGTTCACACACGATGACGCATTGACGCAGCGGCAGACGTCATGCCGTCATTTGTGAAGCAAGGAGTTGTATGAAACCGCACGTAGAAGCACACACGGTGACGGATTGATGCACCTGAGTGCTTCTATGGACTGACATCTGCCGCTCCGTCAATGCGTCATCGTGTGTGAACGCACTAACCCTACACTGCGTGGGGACAGTCATGAAATTTACCGTTGACATAGGTCTATGCCGTTGACAAATTGAGTATTATTAAATAGTAAAGAAACGCTGTATCACTGTAAGTCTATTAATTATAGCATGATTTTGATTATACAGTGACACAACATATTTTGGTCTTCTTATCAATCAATTGTTAATTTTATTACAGGCTTGTTGTTCATGGTCTGAAAATAAAGATGCGTGCCTACTGTCCGCACCGTTTAATATGATTTAAAAAAAAACCAAACCATAGTGTTATTTTTAGGGTTCCGTACCCAATGGCTGAAAACGGGACCCTATTAAGGCGTATCTGCCCTGGACCACGACTCTCCATACTAATCGATGCGAACGAGCGCTTGGCTCCGGTCAGAATTTAGCAATTTTTTTTGAAAAATAAGAAGATTTTTTTATAAATGTCTAAAAAATAAGAAAACCACATCATTCTAAATTGTATTGTGAACAATATCGTAAATTTTCATTTTCTTCCGATTCAAAATGTAAGAGTAAAATGGTTACAACTGAAAAAAAAGGGATGACTTTAGAGTCCCTTCTCTTCGGTTTTATTCATTAAAATCGATTTATAGAAAAACCACATCACTTCTCATATCCTGTAGATGGTTCAGTTTATTTTTCAGCTCAAAAAGTGCCATAGTTAATGAATAAAATGGTTACAAAGTTACCCAAAACCGGCAGGTAGCCCCTTAATAAGCCTACGTTGTCCGTCCGTCCGTCCGTCCTATTACCTATTTAGGATTTGAATATTGTATACGCCTGTCTAAGGTAGGGTTACAGTAGAGCACCAATTGATTGTAGCTGAACACATGCTTTCTATAGTTATATTTTATGTATAATTCACCTGTACCTATAATTCATGCAATCAATTCTGTTGATTGATTGATTTTTTCTTCTCAAATGTGGTGTGATTATAGAGCAAACTCACGTTTAAGAGGATATAATTCGGAGCGCGCTCCATACAAACGTACTATGGTGATATTTTCAATACTAACCAATTAAAGTCAATGAAATTTTGCAGAAACAATCTAGAAACAAATTTCTATGCTTGTATGGAGTCAGATTTTCGTTAAAATGTATAGTTTTCAAGTTATAGTGCCTCAAAGATTTCCATACAAATCTTAAATTAATCCTAGCATTGAAACTGTATATTTTATCGAAAATCTGACTCTATAGAAGCATAGAGATTTGTTTCTAGATTGTTTCTGCAAAATTTCATTGACTTTAATTGGTTAGTATTGAAAATATCACCATAGTACGTTTCTATGCAGCGCGCATTTTCGCTCTCGGAATAATATTCTCTTAACTTCTTTGTGAGTGGTGGTGTGATATTGAACCATCGGTGCGCAAGTAGCCCGACTCGCACTTGACCGGTTTTATATTATATCACCTACTATTCTAATCCATGAATAAAAGCAGGATAAATGGTGTAAATGACGGCTTTGCGTAAGATATGTGGTGAGGCTAGAAGGGATAGAATGAGAAATAGTGTGATTATGGAAAGTTATGGTTTTCATAAAGATGTAGTGGTTAAAGTGGAGATGAGCTTTTTGTTAAGTAATTATGTGTGGCAAGTAATGCTCTAGCTAGATTCATATAACCAATTGCAATGTAATAATGCAACAATAAAGTTAATTCGGAAATGACCTGATTTCGTATCTCAATCAAGTCTCACTCAATCTACACTATTATAAAACTGTAGAAGTGTGTCTGTTCTGTACATACAGGGTGAAATAAAACACCCTAGCAATACTTAAGGGGGTGCTTCAGTCCATCAAACTGAACAACTTTCACTATGGAGCCACGGACTTGAAAAAAAGACGGACGTAAATCTCGTCTAATCACGAGTGAAGCACCCATTTCTTTTGTGTGCGTGCTGTCACACGGTACATAATGGTATCGGGTTGTAGGACCTGCGCCTAGAGCTAGTGCATCTGTGTGAGTTTAATTCCCTTGTAGAACAAACGAAAATGTAGGTCCTTGCATGCTTCACATCTTTTTAGTGTCACATAACGTCCGTCTTTTTTTCAGGTCCGTGTATGGAACCAACTTAGAAATCGCGAAAAAAATCAGCTGTCCCATACGTACCTAGCCGAGTCGGTACAGCAGTTTTGCATGGGTTAGCTGTTTGTTTTTTGTGATTTCGAAGTTGGCTTCATAGTGAAAGTGGTTCAGTTTGATGGTCTGAAGCACCCCCTTAAGTTTTACTAGGGTGTTTTGTTACATCCTGTATGAGATACTGACAAAGTCAATGTCAAAGTAAGTAATTTAATGAATAACTACAGGTACATTTATAAGTTGTTGAGAGGTGTTACTGGTCTATCAGCTCTTAAAACTATTGGATTTTCGACTTAAAAACTGGAATATTTTATCTCGCTACGATGGCGGGAGTCGGTGCGAACGAAGTCGCGAGCAAGATCTAGTGCACCATGATATTTTATGAACTGCAGAATTATCTTAAACGTTATCGCATTGTATGTTGACCCTACATACATGATTACATCATTAAGTGATTGACCATTTTTCTTGTACCTAATCAGTAATCAGACAGACTGACATTAACAACGACTGATACAAGACCGTTTGTAAACAAATTAAAAAAGAAAAAAAAAATGTTTTGATACAAATTCCAACAAAAATTATACACCGGTGAACTTAAAGTTACAGGTAAGAGATATCTAATACGATTTGTAATAGCGTTGCTTTTCGAAACAAAATAATGAAGAAATCGACGACATTTTTCTTGTACCTAATCAGTAATCAGACAGACTGACATTAACAACGACTGATACAAGACCGTTTGTAAACAAATTAAAAAAGAAAAAAAAAATGTTTTGATACAAATTCCAACAAAAATTATACACCGGTGAACTTAAAGTTACAGGTAAGAGATATCTAATACGATTTGTAATAGCGTTGCTTTTCGAAACAAAATAATGAAGAAATCGACGTTGAAGAAAATATTCTGACCAGCGCGTAATTCCCAGAAAACGGTCGTCGGCGTCCAGGTCGTCCTAGGACGAGGTGGCGGGACGATCTGGATGCTTTCGATGCTTCGTGGCCAGAACATGCCCAGATCAAAGAGGGTTGGAGGATTAAAGGACCCTTTGTGATCCCTGCTGGCAGTGGGATGAAGTAGACGAATAAAAAAAATTGTAACCAAGCTTATGTTAGTTAGCAATGGAGTTTGGGAAGTCAGTTTACAGGTCGCGTCGTTCCATTTTGTATTAGCTCAATGTGTTTTTGACAATTATTTTGTGCATAAAAAAATCCGAGGTTGCGATACTCCCAAAACGCATTCGACATTGACAGATATATGTATAGTGATAATTATGTACCTCCACGACGTATCTGCCGTCGTCGACCCTCATTTTGGTTCCTGGCTTGAGCTAGAAAGTGGCTGGAGAATCCGAATTTGGTCTTAAATAATCTGTTACAGGCAGTTATGGCAGTCGAGTTGTGCATGTAGATGTGATGTTGGTTTGGGAAGGGTCTTGCAGTCTTGGCGTTTGATGTAGCGACCTAGTAGCGTCTTGACTTGCTCAATCTCTTCCCTCACTGCTTTTCGCAAATCAAGTCATTAATTTTTATATAAACAAATATCAATTGAAAGCTAGTATCTGTTTGCCTTTAGAATATTTCGAATATCGAAATTATAATTGTGATCATCTGTATTTGATTCCTTTTCTGATTCCAGATTTCTTCTGTCTACAGAAATGTTATTGAAACTAGTGTTGCTAGTGTTAGTGATCGTAGTGGGTTGGTTGTATTTGCGATGGCGTAACGTACGTCAGTATTGGGCAAAGAAAAATGTGCCGCACCTCCCCCCGCACCCAGTCTTTGGCAGCCTCACCTTCTTGCAGAAACAGAATCCTGTAAGTACAAAAGAATAATCTAAAGCCAAACAAAGAAGGTCCTTTTTAATATGCTGACTTTTAATATCATTTTTTTTTAATCCACAGGGAATGTGGATGCGAGATATGTACGACAGATTCCAGTCACCCTACATCGGTATCTGGTTGTTCTGGAGACCAGCTCTAATCGTCAACTGCCCGGAGATCTCTCGAAGGATTCTGGTGAAAGACTTCGACAATTTCCGTGATAGATTCTTGGGTTCAGGGAAATCTGATCCTATTGGACGACTCAACATGTTTACTGTCAATGTAAGCTGTCTTATGTCGAGTGAATAAAAATTGAGTTTTCCAAAATCACCAAATAGTTTGTAACTGTGTCTAAATTTTCACAGGATCCTATATGGTCTTCTGTCAGACGCCGATTAACAGCAGTGTTCACATCAGCAAAGCTGAAGAATCTTCACAATTTAGAGTCGAAAAAATCCAAAGAATTGGTGACACGTATCAAGAATGAAATGGAGAAACGAGATTCTTTAGAGCTCAGGGTAAGATATAAAAGTATTCATAACGTAGCATCGTAGCGTATTATCATAGCATATAAGAATCCACCACAGAGCACTCTTCATCTTACGAATATCAATGTAAGTGAGAGTGGGCCAACCATGACCTTGTTTAACGAATACGTATCCGCCACTAAATGGATACGTCCGGAACCAACTGATTACCATGTATTCCGAAGCAATGAAACGTTCATCATGAAATAGCACCAAAACTTTCACGTACTCAAAGACTGCTGATATTGCCTTTGCTCTTGATGACGTGCCATGTAAAAAGCAAAAACTTTATTATTAAGAAATATGGGATGTAGATTTCTGTACTAAAAATACTAAAAGTTAAGACTTCTTGGAATCGTTTCGAGGTAACAAATTGAAATTGGTGTTATTGAAATTCCGAATGCTTCTGAAACTCTTTTGCAATATCACGTTCACCTAGGCTGCTGTTAACTTACTGTGGATTATATCGCGCTTTTTGAGACCACACATCCTCATGACAAAGCCATCTCAATGAATCAGTAAATATCAGCCGATCGTAAAGCAAAACACTCCAGATTATCCTTTTACAGACAGTCTACGCTGACTTCACGACAGATGTAATCGGAACAGCGTCGTTCGGAGTGTCGAGCGATGCCACTCTCACTGGAGACAGTGCTTTCAGGAGGGTCACGAAGGACTTCCAAAAGTTCAGCTTCTTCAGGGGTCTGGCGTGGTCCAGTATCTTCTTCCTCCCTGAGCTGGTTGATGTGTTTGGGTATGGTATTTTTTTTAAACGTATAAGTAAAGCACATTGCTCGTAGAACCGATGGCTGATGGGGCCGAAAAGTTCTCGAGTGGCGGCCGCGTAACAGAAACCGCAGCGTGGGTAGGCCCCCTACAAGGTGGACTAACGAGCTGGTGAAGGCGGTGAGAACCCGTTGGATGAGGGCAGCCTAGGATCGGTCGTTATGACGATCCTTGGGTGAAGCCTATGTCAAGCAGTGGACGTCCATCGGCTGAGACGATGATGATGATAAGTAAGATGGCTATCTTACTTATCATCATCGTCGTCTCGTCTCGTCGTCTCGTCGTCTCGTCGTCGTCGTTTCGTAAGAGGAGGCCTTTGTATTGCAGTGGGATCCTACAGGCTTGTAGGATCCCACTGCAATACAAAGGCCTTCTCTTACGAATAAGGTTGAGAAAGAAATTGTGAACACCAGGGACCAATGCAGATTGGAGGAGGCAAGTAAGAGAGTGGTCAATTTGCTGTTTGATAATTTTCAAGTCGCCTTCATAGGCTTTTTTGACCTGGGCTTCACGTAACTCGGAAAAAGATGTCGTTGTAATAATCTAGTACTTTCCACCAAGTATGAACAGATACAAGATAATTTCGATTCGAAAAAATCTGTATCTGATTCGTCCTCACGTTAATCGACTAGTGGAAGTGTAGAATGAGTGCCATTCTTTTTAAAGCCACATCTATAGATGCATAATTATAAATAATTATCAGTTCAGCTTCAAAAACAGTAGAATTTGCATCAGTGTTCATAGCTTTGCTTGCATTAATGTTATTGTTATCTAATCTACTCACTACTTATCATTAAAATGTTGGCTAGAATAACAACATTCAAGATAATGCAGTGATAATTCTATCAAACCAATCAATCAAATATTCTTTATTATACACCAAAACATAAAATATAGAGAATAAATACGAACGGCACAAGGCGGTCTTATCGCTAAGAAGCGATATCTTCCATACGCCTTTGATAAAGGCTTCCGCACATTGCAGCGATATTATCGAGCCATATTATCGACAGCGATATCGCGACACCTTACACACTGCAGTGATTCCGCGATTCGCGTCACGCATGCGCCCTTCACTGAATGTAGTAGAAAGAGATTGCGTCAGGTTGCGATAATATCGCGGCAGTGTGTGGGATCGAGCGCGTCTCCATACAAAATGTACTGAGAACAATTATCGCAAAATCGCAGCGATATTATCGCTCGATAATATCGCGGCAGTGTGTAGGATCGCGCGCGTCCCCATACAAAATGTACTGAGAACAATAATCGCAAAATTGCAGCGATAATATCGCTCGATAATATCGCTGCAATGAGCGGAGGCCTTAATTGATCGTGTTTATTTAATGACTTTCCGAATTTCCGAAACAGATTTTCGTTCTTCCCCAAAACGGCAACGGATTTTTTCAAGAAGGTATTTCGGCAAGTAGTGGAGCAGCGAGGTGGGTACCAAAATGAACCAGCTCAACAAAAGGACCTTGTTGATGCCTTACTGAAGATGAAGAGAGACGCGGCTAAAGACAATGAAGGTAACTTTTTACTCAAACTAAACGTACTGGAAAATAAATATTATAAAGGATTAAACAGGTCAGTAAAAAAATATATTTATGCTGCTGGACAGAGTTTATAAAGAAAGTGGTCAAGTCCGACTCGGGCTACTTGGGTGATTTTTATTATATGCAGTTATACTGTAGAGTTTTTTCTATAATCACACCAAGTTTGAGGTTTTTATGTGTGAGTGTTTTTACGATAGAGCGAGAAGTAAACGATAGTAAAAATGTAACCCCCCATAATTTTTTATTTTTTAAAATAATGCATATTATGTGAAAATTTCAACTGTCTAGCTAATACGGTATAGACAGACAGACAGACGGACGGACGGACAGACAGCGTAGGAGTTTATGAATAGGGACCCGTTTTCACCCTATGGGTACGAAACTCTAAAAAAAGAAACCACTTTGGAGGAAATGTTTTAAGCTATAACTGATTGGTGTTTTGAAGATCATGTTTAACAAAATTAAAATTCCAAAGTACGTTAATGCAAAAGGCCATCTATCCACTTTGCTTTTTTCCCGGTCCTATTTTAATCGAGTGAAGTTATGAATAGTGAAAATGTTTTATTTCATGTACCTACAGATATGGATGAAGTATTGCTGGTATCGCAAGCAGCCGTATTCCTGCAGGGTGGTTTTGATACATCTGCTGGCATTCTCTCGTTCCTGACCTATGAATTGGCGTTCAACACCGAAGTCCAGGTGAGTGTCTGATTCATAAGCAACGCTTGATTCGAACACTGGAATGAATTTGAACAGCCTCTTGAGAAGAGAATGACAAAACTAATTGTACTAAAGTTGACTTGTATAAGAAAAAAGTTAAATAGCAATTATGCTGACGAGTATATTTCCTGAGGGGTAGTCAGAGATATACTGAAAACTCAAAACATCCATGTTTCAATAGTAGTAGAGAAACTCGGGCCAGTCTGACGTGGAGTGAGCCCGTCGCCACTTATAATGGACAGTGGGTACAATACATGCCTCGAAATTGAAACATGCAGGTTGCCTCACAATCTTTTCCTTCATCGAAAAATCTGTTGTGTTACTAAGAAAGAAGTGAGTACTGAAATAACAGTTCATAGGTGTTTCGTCAACCTCAAACGCATGATAAGGAAGAGAGATATTAACAATGTTTTACGTTTTTAGGAAAAACTGTACCAGGAGGTTTTGGAAGCGAAACAAAAGAATGGTAGCGACGACTTTGATTCGTCTGTTTATTCTGAGCTGACGTATCTTAACTGCGTTATTAAAGGTTGGTGTTTTTGTAATTATATTAAGTCTGACAAAATTAGCAGAAACTATTTTAAGGGATGATCAGACCATCAAACTGAACAACTTTCTCCATGGGACCAACATCGAAATCGCGAAAAATACTGCGGTTCCATACATTTGAGTCGAGTTATGTTTGCAGTTTTGTATGGGACAGCAGATTTTTGGTCCCATGGAGAAAGTTGTTCAGTTTGATGGTCTGATCATCCCCTTAAATATTAATTATTCAGCTAATTTTTTTAGACTTGTTAATTCGTATTGTATTTTACACATTATCCGTAAACCAAATGTTGGATCTTAACTACTTACTAGTCAAGTCACCTTGTGGTGTGTACACCTTAACATAATTATTGCTGGAAGACGCTTTTGTTTGTCTACCTTTCCATCCTTTAGTTTTACTGTTAGCATATTAGAAGACTCAAGATTGAATTACGTGTTTAGTAAAGATTTGAGACTTTATCACTTTTAACCGTCTTAAGAAGTAAGTCTTTCTTGTTGATGATCCATATTGTTTTATTATGAAAACCGTCAAACTATACAACTTTCTCTTTGGGACAATCATCGAAATCGCGAATCGTAAATCAAATGTACATCCAAACAAAACAAAGCAAATGTTTGCGAGTGTTTTTTGCTGTTTCTTGAAAATTTGTTTAGGAGTTTTCAAGATAATCAGCGGTGATTGAGGTTTCTCAGCCAGTGTGATATTGGCTGCGATCCCTTGAAAGTTTCATCTAGAAAACATTTAATTTGGGCTCTAAAGTCTAGTAAGTAGCATTGCGATAAGGGTCTGATAGCCAAATCACAAAAGAAGGTTCCAAAGGCAACGATGTTTTTCTTGACAAGTAAAATTGTATTCCTATAAATTGGATGCCTACTCTATAAATAATTTTTTTTCAAACTTAGTTTTATTCATTTATATTTACAGAAACGCTCAGGAAATATCCAGCCATGGGTTGGTTGGATCGAATTGCAGCAAACGATTATAAGATCGATGAATCTCTTACCATCCCAGCTGGTACTCCGGTCTACGTCAACGCGATCGGCATGATGATGGATCCCAAAATTTTTCCTGATCCTGACAAATTTGACCCTGACAGATTCCTGCCGGAAAACGAAAAAAATATCAAACCTTACACTTATATGCCGTTCGGAGATGGACCGAGAAATTGTATCGGTAAGAATAACTTGGCATTCCAATAATTTTAAATATTAAAAATTGTAAATTCAAATCATCATCATCATTATGGAGTTGCTTCTAGGAATGTTCGTCCATTATAAAGGAAAGATCTTCCACCAGGCTAGTTGTGAAGTCTGGGGACCGGCCGTGGTCCAACAGCTCTTAATTGGACCTTATATCGAATCTCTCCGATTATTTCTCTTGCGCGATTTAAGTCTTGCATTCGATTGTGAAACTTATTTTTAGTAGGTTTACGAGTTACGTATTCACGGTGCACTTGTTTTTGTATGGAGCATATTTCCGAGGGCGACGGTATCGCCATAATGTTAGGGTGTTGACATCTGTGGCTAGTCCCCATTCATCATAATGACAACAAACAAAAACTTTGTAGCTTACGTTTGAGATCATTACAATGTATGTGCCTTTTCCAGCGTATATTATTAAATCATCATCAATCAGCCTATACGTCCCACTTACAATGTGGATTAGTAGACGTCACACATGCACCACAATGTTTTTCCTTCACTGTTGGTGTTACGTACTCACTAAGCAATTCGTTACTCATTGTTACATGACATATTGTCAGTTTGAATTCAAATCAGGTTCTTCATGATTGCGTGTCCAAACCTCTCTACATGGTATTCGTCCATGTGTAACGTTCTTCTCCAGCACCACATCCCGAAGGCTTCCAGCCTGTCTCAATGACGTTTTATCAATATCCACGTCTCGCTACCGTACAGTGCTATGCTCCAGATGTCCTAATTTGTAAACAATGACTGGATCATAATAATAATATTTGTTACAGGGACACGCTTCGCTTACCAGACTATACGTTATGCGCTGGTCTCCATCGCTCTGAACTTCAAGTTTCAATCCATCCCTGGTAGTCCTCCAGCATCCAAGATGCCAATCGAGAAAAGAGGCATGTTTTTAGCCCCGGGAGATCTTTACGTGAAGTTTGTTCCGAGGGCTTGACTGACATATAAAACGTCAAAGAAAACATGGATAATACCTTATACTTACCTATTAAAGACCTATCACATAATTGAGTGTTAAGAGTGTGGAATGTCGGAACTGCACCGCAATCACGTCGCAACTGCTAGTTTTATCGAAGCAAATACTGATTAATGTTGCGTCGATATCTTCGTTCTGGCGTTCTGTCAAAGCTTACTTTAAAAAATCTCTTGAGCTATATGGCCCTTATTTTAACATAAAATATGTTTGCATTAGTTTTTTAATCACCCATTTGGGTTTTTTTTTTTTTTTTTTAGTCGAATGTAAATGTGGGTACCCCACAACCCAGAAGACTTGACGCCATTTACCATAGGAAACTTTCTCATCGGGCAACTACTACTTTCTATCCCTAATCATAACAACCAGGATCACTCCATTCACTCCTTAAACCGGTATCAACGGATTGAGCAGTTGCACCAACACTTCTGGACTCATTGTAGTAAGGAATATAATTTATCTTGGAGCTTCAGCGGCGAACTTGCAAGTATGACTTGAAACCGAGATCCTTGGTAGTTATTAAGGAGAACCTACTACTAAGCAACTATTGGGACGAGTTGTGGTGGTCTTTCGGGAAAGGATAGGATCAGCATGTTCGCTGACATTATAGTTACCTACCTTAATAGCATCTATTGTTAGCATTTGTTCGGGCCACATGTGTTTCGTATATCCAACCCACAGGATTTTGGGCCAATGAGAATGAAAGGAAAATGCTACTAATGCTAGATTTGTCCTCTTCCTGTATCATGTTGAAAGGCAATGTTTACGCCATTGGTTGTTAGATATTAAGTTTGCGCCTACAAGATGTAGTTTAGCAATGCGAGCGTGCGAGTTGTATCGCTATTATTTTTAAGTAGTAAATTATTTTATTACTTCCACTCTTCTGATGTAATATAATTAGCTATTCAAGTTAATTTTTGACTTTTATTTAAAATACCTGGACTTCAAAAAATCATTTGACGTTTTGATGTTTAATATGTGTTTAATACTACGAGGCGTAATATAAGGCCCCCTACCCCTACCCCTATAGAGACGTAATATAAGGCGACCCAACTCTGTCAACTCATCAGTGACTTGTCACTTATATATTTCGCAACGCCTTTGTTTTCCGCCATTGTTTCGAATAGACTTCGTAGTACTTCGGAGCATTTCCGTCCCCCCCGCACCGCAGCTAGTTGACAGAATTGTTTTCTTTTAAATTCGCATGTATTACGTCTCTATAGGGGTATATGCTCGTAGGTTTAATATAAGATACGTAAATTTGTGTAGAAAGGTCACCTATATGTATAATTATCTATATCTAAGTATTTTTTCTTTGAGTTGGTCAGTAGGTACTGGGAGGACACATTTGTTGTTTACTCTCGTTTCGAGGTATTGTGGTATATTTTACAGCCCAGCATGTAATTATTTGCCCTAATGTGGATCAGGCTTGACTAACTGTGTCATGTTATGTTACGAAAATATAAATTAGGTAACTACCATGGCATTTACCAATTAGAAATTGCGAGATTTGCGTTTTACTTTACATACACATAACTAGAATACTTATACCAGTAAGAACACATTTAGCACTATACTACCTCAATTACTGTACTACTTCGATATGTCGGCAGTCCAACGACATAGTAAGTTTTTACTTGTTTTGCTGTAGGTACTTAAGTATTTATGTTTCATTTGGTAAGTATCCTATAATAATCATAGAAGCATTTCGTGTTAATTTCTGTTGTTTTATAAGTATCAAAACCTAAGAATTATACAGGGTGTTTCATAAGTAACAATAAATAGGTATTTAAAACTCTTAAGGGGGTTGTTTAGACCGTCAAACTGAACAACTTTCTCTATGGAACCAACATCGAAATCGCGAAAAAAAAAAAGATATCCCATACCATATTTTAGCTCTAGTCTAGTCGATTTGTAGAGTATCGAACATAAATTTTTTTTCGCGATTTCGATATTGTTCCCATAGTGAAAGTTGTTTAGTTTGATGGTCTAAACCACCCCCTTAAAGGTTTGTTTGTATTTTTGTAACACCTTGTATAATTTAACACTCATTCGGGTAATAACGCTCGGTCTAATGGCGTTTGGGCGTTATTAATCATTATGGGCGCTATTACCTTACAATACAATCATGTTAGTATACAATCTTGTATTTTGGAAACTAATCAAAAGTTATATTGGTTCCTGTGATGTAAGTTAACTTTTGAAAGATTTTATCACATAAGACTCACATGAAAATGATTAGCGCTTTCAGCTTCAGGGCGCAATTATACATACGCAGTTAATAGAGACTAATGACTATGATAAGTAAGTCTACGACATTTTAAATAAGAAGTAGCTAATAGTATGATCATAATAGCATAGCATATGCTCACGACTATATTCCCCGAGGGGGTAGTCAGAGATATTCTGAAACCTCAGAATATCCGCGTTTCACAGTAGTACCGAAACTCATGATGATGTATGATTATAATCTTTTCCAATATTATTGATTATAAACATGTAACAGCCATGTTGTGTGTTATGTGTGTTGTGCTATGTGTGCACGTTTCTCCGGTTTGGAAGAGCATTGGTTCAAGTCCCGCCCGAGACAAATTTTTCAATCTTTAATTTGATAATCTTTTCCCTTAGTCGCTTCCGCAATACTCCTGGCCATAAATACGAAAGTCTATACTAAGCCGGAATCACACAGCAAATTCACGTACAAATGAAGTACTTACGAGTACCTTACACTATAAATGTACAGTCTTGAAGGTCGGCGAGAAAATTAAGTATTATTAAATAGTTAAAGAAACGATGTATCACTGTAAGGCAAATAGTTAATTTTAGCATGATTACACAACGAAAAAACATTTAATTTAAGTACCTATCAATCAATCGAATATTACATTACAGGTAAGTATGTTTTTTCTACAAACATTAAAGCTTGAATTTTTTAGAATAAATTTAAGTCATTGTAATAATTCCCTTCGAAAATAGGCAAGACAAGGAAGACGCACGCCGCCGTGTCGACAACGCCTGGAAGAGCTACTGGTCCATGAAGGAGTTAATGAAGGGTAAACTCCCGCTATCCCTCAAACGGAGACTCATCAACATGTGTATCCTGCCTATCCTAACCTACGGTGCCCAGACCTGGTCTCTCACTGAGTCTCAAAAGTACAAACTCAAGGTTTGCCAGAGGGCAATGGAGCGTCGTATACTGGGTGTTAAAAGAACGGATCGAGTCAGAAACACTACACTGCGCTCCAAAACACGAATAGCCGATGTATGGTGGGGGAAAAACCGCCAGATTAAAGTGGGATTGGGCCGGCCATATCTGTTGAATGTACACTGGATCCCAGAAAATGGTCGTCCTAGGAAGAGGTGGCAGGAAAGGGGAAGCCTTTGCCCAGCAGTGGGATGAAATGGGCTACCAAAAAAAAACTTGATTGACTATGATACTATGAAAACTAAATGTTGTGCCAATGTACATTGATGCTGAAATAAAGTGTCTCACTTGTAATTATAGTACATTATGATACAAGTTCGGTAAGTTGATAATTACAGCCGAGGCGTTATTGCTAGACCGAGCCGTAGGCGAGGTCTACAAGATAGCCTAGGCTGTAATTATCAAACCGAACGTGTGTCATACGACGTTTTATAACATATTTGCGAGGAAACAAGGAAATAAATAAAACTCGGACATTCATAAACTAATAAATTAGACTAACCTTTTCCGCTGCCTCTGAGACTTCTGGCGGCGTCGAATTAATAAATTCATCACTACTAACGACATTTTCAAATCAAAACAAAAAAACGTAACAAAAAATAGCGATTAAAAAGCGTGCGGAATAATTTTTACTTGTTCACAAAACAAACACAAACTAATAAGAGAACTTCACAAATTAGCGATGCGCGCGCATTAGCGCTTTCTTTTTTCTTATTTTAAGAAAAAAGAAAAAAGGCAAAGGCACAAAAACATCCAGTATTACTAATAAAGTAAATTAATATTGTTTGTTTTGGTTTCACATAAATGGGTGTAATTTATTGTCAAAATTAATTAAATTAAAGAATTAAATGTTTACTTTATTATATTTTATCTCCCAAAGTTAATTTTATTCATAAAATGTTGACCACTTTTCTGACATAAAAACTCTTTGCTAAGATTTAAAAAAGTACCGTTCGTTTTAGACGCAACCGTCCGTTTTACTTTACATTACCGCACTAGGTCGTAATGAGATACATTACGTTAGTGAAATTGGTCAAATAAGAGACCATTTACGAGCAAATGTGTTATAAAAATATTAAAGGGCCTCTTGGCACCTTTTGGGTACGGAACCCTAAAAACTGAAACGAAACCGACGAGCATGCATGAAAGGACTAATGAATGTGGAAGAAGCTAGAGAAGTTGGTCAGGATCGTAGCCGGTGGCGTTCCATTGTCTGTGCGTACCCCAGTGGGAGATAGGCGTGAGGATAATGTATGTATGACATTAGCATAAATCACTGACATTGATGATAGCCGGGACAATTACCTTTGCGTATACGATTATAATTTATGACGTATTAGTACAACTGCATTCCATGATCTTGAATAGCAACTTAGTATACCTTTGAGGTTAACCGTGTTGTAACGTTTCTATTAAGAAATGTCTTGTCTTGAACTTTGTTTATATTGAAGTTCTAATCTTTAAAATCAGGTACGTAAATCCAATACTATTAAATGAACAATTTACTTAAGGGGCTTTCGATATTTCGAAGTAGACTCCACAGTGAAGGTATTCAGTTTGATGGCAGAAGCACCCTCTTAAGTATTACTAGGGTGTTTTGTTACACCCTGTATAGAGTCTTTCTTGATACGCTGACGGGTTTTTATGAGGATGATCAGACCTTCAAACTTAACAACTTTTACTAAAGGACCAACATTGAAAGCTCTAAAAAAAATGCTGTTACAGTTTCAGTTCTTTATTGACATAAAATGTATATTCAAGTTAGAAAAGGATAACTATAAAAAACCATCGGTATTTCATAAGTACGCACTGATTTTAGTAGATTACACACCGAGGACAGGAAAGTAAGAAATGTCATGATACAATGTCATGAACATGGTGATCTGAGGCTTTCTTATTTACTGTCCGAGGTTACTATACTATTTTTCTCCTCGACTGAGGTGGAAAGCGGCAACTTCGTTTAGCGCAGCGGGACGAGAATTGACGCTTTCCAACCGGAGGGGAGAAAAATACATTTCGTTTCATTTTATTAGTCTCTTGGTGGCTGCCCCACAGTTGAACGGATATACAATTATGCATTATTGTAATATATTTTCATTTCTTTAATTCTGTGATCTGAAAAATCTGATAATTTTAAATTAAATTATTTCATCATCGCAGAAATGCTGTTAGAGATATTTCTAGTGGTGTTAGCGACAGCCCTGAGCTCATTATACCTCCGGTGGCGCTACGTGCGTCGGTACTGGGCTAAGAGAAATGTGCCCCACCTCCCCCCGCACCCAGTTTTTGGCAGCCTCACTTTCTTGCAGAAGCAAAATCCTGTAAGTTCCTCTACCTATTTGAAACGGTTTTATTTAGTATCACACCGTATAATATATTTATTTATATGCCTTTCGAGACTTATTTTATTTTTTATACAAATAAAGGTACACAAACAGTCAATGAAATACAAGTATGAATAAATAAATACTAAATATTTTATTTTTCAATTTTCTATTTATGAACTTTTGCTTGTGCGTTAGCACTTGCTCTTCCGCCAGTGCAAAGTATCTTTTCCAATCTCAGGGATTGTTTTTGATCAAGAATAAGAAGAGATTGCGGAGCCTCGTGGCAAGCAAAAACGCGAACCGCGCGAACACCACGCAAAAGACAAGTGCTCGTGTCAGAATTTGCAACGTGACTCTTTTTTTTTTCTAAGCTCTCTGATCACCTCAAAAGGGATTATACTTGTGAGTTTATGCATGTAACCTCTGATAGGAGTAAAAATAATGTTGGTAAAAAAAACAAAAACTTAAAATTTAGCGTGAGACCGACTCATACTTGGCCAGTTTTTATTACCTATGTGTTGTTATACTGCAGAGTTTGTAGTAAGTATAATCAATCACACCAAGTTTGACGCTAGTATACCTATGTATTAACTTTGTAACATTACAGACAAAAACAAAATTTGAAAAAGCTGGTTTCTTGTTCAGGGACCTTAATTTTTATACTTTTTTTTTATTTAAAAATAAAAATAAAAATAAAATAAAATAAAAATGTTTATTATTTCTTAATATTTTTAACATGATTTGAATTGAGATCCACCCTTCGAGCATGATAAATGCTTGTATTGGGAGGAACTCGCATCTTCCCAGCGGTTACAAATCACTAAGGAATATTGAGAGACAAGCCAAATTATAAGTAACACTTTGAAATAAATTAAATTAGGTAATAAGAGTATGTAGACATATTTTATGACTAAGATTAAACCAAGGGTCCGCCCCACCGCCCCCACACAAGCAAATTGTGCAATTTGTTAGCAAATTCGCCATATTAACGCATATTATATTCATTGCAACATCTAGCCATTATAGTTCAAAAGATACAGCCCTTTAAAGGTAAGACAGACAGACAGACGGACGGACGGACAGCGTAGTCCTATCTATGAATAGGAATTTTCGGCTGGGTATGGAACACTAAATAGTCTGCTTGGGACCTTGTAAGTATGTCAATTGACTCGCAATCAGTTGCAGAAACGGTTATTAAAGTTAATCCTCCATTAAATCTCTTGCTACTTTTTACTATGTCATCAAGACAAAAAGTGAGATAATGATGATGATGATAAGATAATGCAAGAGATTTAATGGAGGATTAACTTTAATGAGAATTTGGTTCTGCAACTGAGTGTTAGGTAGATCTTATATCTATACTTAATATCATAAAGAGGAAAGATTTGATTTTTTGTTTGTTTGTTTGTAATGAATTGGCTCCGAAACTACTGGACCGATCTGCATAATTCTTTCACAATTAGAATGCTACATTATCAAAATGGCCAAGTGTGTGTCGGGAAGGTTCTAAGGCGGTACAGAGTTCGCCGCGGTCCTCTAGTATTCAATAAAAAGGTAGCTCCCTATACTTACGAGTATTAATAGATTGACGTATTTGTTAAGTTGACAGTACGAGGCAAGAAAACCAGTTCCTTCTCGAGAATCTAGTCTTTCCTTATTATAGTTATTACTAAGTATCGTCACTATAATATACAGGATGTCCCGAAACTCAACATCAAGCCGGAGACAGGAGAAAAGTTTGTAACCAGTTTAAGAAGAAATTAAGAATGATAATAAAATTCAAAGATAACGTTTTTTTTTATTGTGGTACTATTCGTTGTATTTTTTTGTTAAACTTATTAAAAATATAACTAATATTACCATAATTAAAAAAAATAACGTTGTCTTTGGATCTCATTATTAACACTTTTTACTATCAATCAGGATAAATTGAAAAAATCTCGAAAACGACTACTAACTAACTACTAACTCCGATCCTATCGACCTTGCATTTTTAAAATATATTTTTGGCTTTATTTTTTTACTTTTTTTTGACGTTGAGTGTCAGCACATCCTGTATTTTGTTGGATAACTAATTAAGGTGATGTCAATGCAAATATAGAAACGAAGGGCAAACCAATAACGGAAAACATTATAATGACTTTAAGTAAGTAGGTAGGTATCTAGTTCTATTATCATTATGGCATTCGTTTGTGGAAGCAAATATAATTATAACAATGCGTAATATAATTACGTTTTCATCTTTAAAAATACTATACAATTTGAAACACACACATACACACATCACAGCACAGCAGTAGCACAATATTATTTTCTGGGCTAACTAAATACATTCCTAGGATACTTTTTACAACGACTATAGTCATCTCATAATTTTCCCAGGGACTATGGATGAGAGAAATGTACAAAAAGTTCCCTTCTCCCTACATCGGTATCTGGTGTTTCTGGAGACCAGCCCTCATCATCAACTCCCCGGACCTCGCCCGCAGGATCATGATTAAGGACTTCGACTTATTCCGCGACAGGTTCCTCAGCTCAGGCATGTCTGATCCCATTGGACGGCTTAATTTGTTCACTGTTAATGTAAGTATTAGTTTTATACACTACCAGTTTTGAATCGCTTTTCACACCTGTACCATCATCATTGTAAAGTACGACCAGGAACATAATTCTGCTCGTCAATCTTCGTTTGCGCAGAGCAGACCCGAGTCGCCGACAAAACCCGAAGTCGTTTAGTAATCAAAGGGTGCAAAGTCGGATAGCAGCGACAAGGGCGCGAAAACTATTAGCCAATATAGCAATGGATCGAAGGTGACACATCCTAATTGGTCAATATAATTTTTCAACTGCACAGGTACATCGGTAGGACTTATAAACCTGGTACGACCATAAAGTTATTATACCTTACAGGAAAAGAGTCAGTGACATGAGTTGTCAAATGAAACAGTTTTTGGATGTTTTTTGGAGACTATTCGCAGGCAAAAATTCTAATACCTACTGTCTATAATTCTGAGTCTAACGTAAAATCGTGGATAAATTAATGAAGTAGTGTCAGTATATTTCACAAAATTATCTACGATTTCACTTGAGATTCCCAATTATTCACGAAAACCGAATTGTAAAAATTGATTAGTGACTAAAAAACGGTTCTATTGATTCGCGTCACGTATCTCTTTCTATTATACAGTGGTGCCGCTAGGTACATCTCGCTCTCTCAGCTGTATGTTCCTCTATTCCTACCTCTATGGGTACTACTGTATCAGCCGATTGACGTCTACAGCTGGACATGGTCCCTCAAGGATTGCCACAACGCCCGGTTCTGCGCTGCGGGGTATTTGTTTTACGGACCATGTTGGGGGGATTTGCCATAATTGGCGATTACCCCGATCATTGACCCCAAATAATCACTGAGTATCCTTATATGAGTAAATATTCCACTCATTGTGGTATCTTGGTTATTACTAATATTACAGATGTGAAAGTTTGTGATGATGTTTATAAAGTTCTAGATAAACACAAGTACCTAAGTATAGGACAGTGTCAGCTAGTTAACATAATATATATTATAATGTTTTCTATGTATGTAAAAAAGTATCACAATTGTAGGTACATAAATGAAACTTAGCAACACGTATGGAATAAAATAAAACTAACAAACAAACGAATTGGTTTTAATCTGCGGAAGATAAAGAAACGGTCTTTTCCTTGTGATACCTTTTGCTTCAAGTATGTGATCCTGATAAACTTTCTCATTAGATAAGTCCACTCAATCTTCAATACATACATGAATATAATTATTTTTATTATTAAATATAATTTTAAAAGAAATCCTTGAAATAGGTATTATGGAAATTGATAAAACTAAATAAGTGACTTTGTCAGTTCAGCTATAGCCAAGACTTACCTACTAGGTACTTAAAAATATGTTTTACATCATACATATACATACCCACGCCACTATCCCACAGGGGTAGGCCACACGTTCGTCACACGATACGATTCTAGCACACTTCTATCTCTTCATGCACTCTCCGTTGAGGGTGCTATGCACGTGTCCTTTTCGGAGAAGACCATTTATTTGGTCGTGGTAAGTTCTCCTCGGACGCCCTCTCTCGACTGTTCCACTGATATTGGATCGATAAATCTCATGGTTCCGCTTTATTACTGCTTTTGGTTGACTAATCTATTTTATTGTAAAAATTACTGGTTCCACCATTCTTTTTTGCAGGAACCGATATGGTCGACAGTCAGACGTCATCTCTCTCCCGTGTTCACGGCATCCAAACTGAGAGCACTCAACGACCTCATCTCCAACAAGGCTAAAGAGCTGATAGAACGCATCAACAATGATCTTGATAAAGACGTGAGGATTAATCTTAGAGTAAGTATCTATTTAGTCCAGAGTCACCCGCTTGCAGATTCTGCTGTGAAGCAGAGGAAACGCCCATACATGCGAATGCGAAGTGCTTATTCACAGTAGGAGTCGCCATCTGGGTGGATTCGTGATAACACCCACTGACATTAGGGACCTCCACTCCAAGAGCATAACACGGTTCATAAAGGCCGTGGGCCTAGGAAATGACCTCTAGGTCAAGGGTGACAGCTACAATAGATCTATAAAGGTTGCAGTAGCTATTGGTCACTGACCAAGCCCTTAAAACCAAATAATTATATTTAGTCCACCACGAGTGCCCAATGCGGGTTGGTAGACTTCATAATACGCATCGGAATTTCTTCGTCAGCGTATATAGGTTTCCTCACGATGACTAACGTCTGTACACATTTCCTGAGGGTAGGCCTGTGCTCTGTAGTGGGATGAACTTATATAGGCTGATGATGTAGTATAGCTTGGCCATAAAGTCATGAACGTGGTGACAGGTGGAACTAAAATTTGAGTATGGTGGTGTTGCCAGGTTATGCGTCATTTTGACGTTCTTGCTTGGAGGCAGCGCCCTCATTTAATTTCTACTCTTTTTGGCCAAGCTGTACTTATCTGTAACCAACCCACACTTCCTTTTTGGGTGAGCCTAATGCACGATATTTAGGTACTATCATATCTTTGTATATCTCTTTGGCCTCATTGATATTCAGTTAAATCTTCTGATACTATCTGCTCATAATAAGAATGTGCATGGCCATTGGCACAGAATAGATATTAGTAGGTATATACAATTATGTTAAGTATGGATGGTTTGCATCAACAATCATTTGCATGTCAAATTTAGTCGTCAGAAACGTCCAAGAACAAACACTCAGTTTTAGAGTAGTATGTTTTCTTGTTGTGCGTCCCCAGCAGTTGAAACAAAATGGCTAAAAAGACGTGTTTTTTTTGTTCTTTGATAAATTTTTTTCTACAGTCAATGTCTTCGGACTACACGACTGATGTGATCGGAATGGCAGCGTTCGGTGTCGCCGGAGATGCAACCCTCACTGGACATGGACCCATGAAGAAGGTCACCGATGATATTATGCACTACAGTCTGTTCAGGGGTCTGTCCTGGTCCAGTATATTTTTCTTTCCAGAGCTAGTTGACTTTTTCAGGTTAGTACATGTTTTTTTTAAGCCTGGTAACATAGCTGTTATTCTATGAAACAAAATGCTCGCTATGCAAGCAAAGCCAACGGCAAATGCAACTCTATTATCTCTCTTATTGACAGGTTTTCTTTCTATCCAAAAGACACGTCAGACTACTTTAAAAAAATATTTCATGCCATGGTGAAGCAAAGGGGGGGATATGAAGTGGAGCCAAAAGGGAAGGACCTACTTGATTATTTGATCAAGTTCAAAAGAGACACCGATAAAGAAAACGAAGGTACATTATTTTATATTTCAATCATAACACAAGCAAGAGTTTGAACATCAATACTTTTTCAATTGACCTGGGCATCTTCAGTCCCTTTAATTTGAGGATTTTTTCCTTGAAGATTGAGGATATGATATGAAATCTTCTACCCTAATAAGTTTCCCTGGTGGACCTACTAGTAGGACAAAATAGTAGGTCCACGAGAAAACGCTGGTGGAACATAGGCGTACCTTTATGATAATTTTGTAATTTCCCAGAATTTGATGAAGACCTGATTGTCGCTCAAGCAGCAATATTTCTCCAAGGAGGGTTCGATACATCGGCTGTAATAATGACTCTCGTGATTTACGAATTAGCATACCATCCGGAAGCACAGGTACGCTACAAACTAAACTGAACTCTTTTCACTTTAAATAGAATAGATTTTTAGCGTCGTTATCAGAACCTTCCAAAAAGGACATTCAATATTATTGCCATGCTTCAATTAGAAGATAGCAGTATAGAAGGGAATGCTTTTGCTCATTTTTGGTACTATCTTCGTCATCCAGTTTATAACACCCTTATCCAGGAGCAGTAAAGGAGAGGCCCTATTCTATTCCAAAACAATATATGACAAATTTATGTTGGTTGTTTTGGTTGGCATGTTTTGGTTGTTTTAAGGAAAAAGTATACAAAGAACTGCTGGAAGCGAAAGAGAAGTTTGGTGCAGATGGACTTGACTCCACAGTTCTGGCTGAGATAACGTATCTAAATTGCGTCATCAATGGTAAGCTACACATAATTTTATATTTTCGGCGTATCAAAGATGACTTTGATAGTGTATTCGGAGACAATTTGTTTAAAATATCGTATGTAGAAGCTAAGAGCCACATAATTTCATGTCAATCGAATCATATTTTTGGCGTCTATTAATCATAAATTATTTTAAGAGGCGGTAAATTATTGGTTTCCAAATATTGTCATGATCTGGCAGAAAACAACAGTACCTAAGTTAACGATCCGTCATAAGTTAGAAGAAATGTGGCCTAGTTGAACCACATGGCATATCGAATTTCTTAAGACTGATAACAATTTTGCAGAAACTCTCAGACTGTTCCCTCCAATGGGCTGGTTGGATCGGATAGCATCCAAAGACTATCAGATCGATGAGCATCTGACTATAACAGCTGGAACACCGGTGTATATCAATAGTATCGCAATGCAAGTAGATCCTGACTTCTTCCCTGATCCTGAGAAATTTGATCCAGACAGATTTTTACCTGAGAATGAGAGGAATATACCACCTTTTACTTTTATGCCGTTTGGAGATGGTCCTAGAAGTTGCATTGGTGAGTAGAGGTCTATAATAGGGCTTCCAAATTATCCATAGTTGTAATGGGAAATATAATATAATCAAATACTTTTATTAATGAGTAGGTATAAATATTTCTAATAACATTACCAAAGTGCATAAAGCTGAATTATGATAATTATACAGAACCGGTCTTTGTGATGATCCTTGGCTGAGATAAAACGTATATAACGTAAACGCAATGCCAACGAGGCGGAAATATGGCTATGGCCTCCTTGTAGTATGGCAATGAGGTATAATACTTGCCACATAACTGACCTGTCGTGACCGCCGATTTTCACCTCTGCCTTTAGAAGAAGAATGGTATTGTTTTATAGACTGCTTTACAGGGTGGAATTGATACATTAGCATCCTTTCAATCTATGAGTCTAACCATCAAACTGAACCACTTTTACTACGGCAGCAAACCGATCAGAGGAAAAAAAAAATCTGCTGTTGCATACATTTGAGTCGAGTAAGCATTGTAGTTTAGTAGTGAACAGTAGATTTTTATTTTGCTCCGATTTGTTTGCTCATGTAGAAGTCGTCCAGTTTGATGGGTAGACTCTTAGTTTTAAAGGATTCTAACGTTATCAATTTCACCCTATAGATAGTTTTAAAAACACCGATATATGAGGTACAATACCTACGATTGATTCTATCGATATTATTGCTATTCTTTGTACTATCGAGTGGGTAGCACTAGTCCATTATTTTTTATAATCGGTCGAGTTGTAGCACCAACTTTATTTTCTCCAGGAAAAAGGTTCGGGTTGCAGCAACTACGCTATGCTTTAGCATCAATCATTTTGAACTTCAAAATGGAACCATTACCAAATATGCCGAAACCTACAGAATTGAAATTTGAGAAAAGAGGTATGTTCCTCTTCCCTGAACAAGTGTTGTCTGTCAAGTTTACACCAAGGACCTGAGATATGATAACAATTATGATAAAGGTTAAGCTTTCTATCTATCTTTCTAAATATAATTGTATCTGTGTTTTTTTTCTTTCTTCTTTCTAAAATAATCAAGGGGTAAGCTCAAGTTTTTGGTGTTTTATTAATAACCCCTGCCTGCTAAGGACTAAACTAAATTTCTACACCCGGACCTATGGGAGGGGTGCGTGGGGCCGAAGGTAAGGGCTCTTACAGACCAGCGACACTTTGCGGTCGCAGAGGGTCGCGTGACGTCGCGCGACCGTAAAGTCTATGAGCGCAACTGACGCGCGACGTCGCGCGACCCTCTGCGACCCACGGCGACCGCAAATTAGTGTCGCTCGTCTGTAAGAGCAGACCTCGATGGTCTGAAAGGCCCGTCAGACAATTTGATCTGCTCTTACAGACAAGCGACACCAATTTTGCGGTCGCCGTGGGTTGCAGAGGGTCGCGCTCATAGACTTTACGGTCGCAAAGTGTCGCTCGTCTGTAAGAGCGCTTGTGACACCAACCTGCGACTATCCTAGTATACACTATAGAAGTGCATCCAAAACAGCACCGGGTCAGTGTAGGACTAATTTTTATGTTAAATTATTGTTTTTTGTAACGTTATGCTCTCGTCGCATTGGTTCACATTAGCATAGGATCGTGAGGAATGGCGCTATAGAAGGAAGGCATATGCCCAGCGGTGGGTTGATGTGGGCTGATTTGATTGATCGATCGAAAGAACTCGTCTTTAGTGTTTAACACTTACCTTCTTACAAGGTCAACGGTTAATACATACAAAAAGGACGATTAATATTGGAAGCCTTTCGCCACGTCGATGCGAAAGGATACAAGTGGCGTCCTATACTAATCGTGCTTTATGTATGGACAAACCATTGATCGCCGTCGATCAATATGTCGTAACCCTAAAATGAACAAAATGCATAAAACCACACAAATAGGTACTACCGGGTAAACTTTTATTTTTACTATACAAGGTGTAACAAAACAGCCTAGTAAAACTTAAGGGGGTTCTTCAGATCATCAAACTGAACAACTTACACTATGGAACCAGCTTCTAAATCGCGAAAATAAAATCAGCTGCCTCATACAAAACTGCTGTACCGACTCGACTAAAATGTATGGGACAGCTGTTTTTTTTGGCGATATCGATGTTGGCTCCACAGTGAAAGTTGTTCAGTTTGATGGTCTGAAGCACCCCCTTAAGTATAACTAGGGTGTTTGTTACACTCTGTATTCATATTGAGGCCGTAATCACTTGAACAAAGAAATTCAGGGCAAAGGGACCTTGTTGTCGATAAAGAGTTATTAATGGATCCAAAAAGATATCTTGAGAACCAAAACCAACAATAAGTATCCTTTTCCCCCGAGAAAAAATATTGTTTTTCCTGAACGTGACAACCTTAAGCTTAAGTTTTACATACATCCTACAAACATTACAAACTATAAGTAAATAACTACAAGACCCGAAAAAGGTAAAACTTTACAAATCCTTTTATGAAAAGCCACTCAATAACAAACTTGTTTATACATCTTGCGTATTATCATAAGATACCGCAGTCAGTTTTCTTCATCCATATGTTTAGGCAAATATACTATAATTATTCCACTAGATGTTACAGTTAAAGGGTGCTTAAAATATGGTTACCAGCCTGGCAATCCCCTGACAGCTGGTGCAAAAATAATGCTCTAATCTTTTTCAGGCAAGATTAACTTATAGATAGAAGAAGGATGTATAAAGCAACGAAAGCGTAAACTGGTTGCAATATAGATTTTCTACTTTATTTTTGATAATGCGAATGGTAAAAATGTACTCGATTGATTTTGATGATTCTTTCACTGATGGATATTCCTTTATTTCGTGATGGTTTAAATCATAGATTTAGTATATACTACGTTAGATCGTAAATACGAGAGAGAAAGGGCATAACATTAACGTATTTTAGAGTGAGATAGATAGACGAGACCATTCACGATCACGCTATGAGCCCGTTTTTTCCAAAATCTAATGTTGTTTTGGTCTCGCCTTGGATAATCCGTAGCCAATTTAACGTACTATATTCTAAACCTATGGTTTAAATAGTACAACAGGGACAAAATTTTTGCAATTGGCGTTGTGATAGGCTTAAAGGTTGTCCCCTTTTTTTTAGGATACGTAAACTAAGACATTTCCACTAATACCTATAAATGTATAAACCATTGCTTGAACAAATGGGTGACGAATATTTGCAAACAGGATCTTAGTCTAATAACCCGAGCACTAACATCTACTCTCAAAGTTTGTACATCTAAAGATTTTACATAATTTACCAAGTTATTTCCATCCCACGCGTTTTCGCGACAAAATTCCTTTACTTGAACATTCATTACCGCTTCTAACATTCTTCATCCACCGACTGTTGAAACTAAACTGGTAATCGATATTGAACATTTCGAAGTTTTGTAGCTAATTTGGGTGTTTTTGGTAGAAGATTTGAGTACGGTCGTATGTGTTTTAAGAGCTCACATTGAATTTCATAAGCGGAGAGGATTACAAACCGTCTCGTGTTCCCCGAACTTCAGGGTGCAACTTGTTTCTACACAATTTTGGATATAAACGTTAATATCTTTTGAATTGTTTGCTGATTCATATTAATATTTGCTGAAAAATAAATTTTCTGCTCGCTTTGAAATTTATTTAGCTATGATTCGTATATCTGCATGCAGTTTTATTGGGAACTGTTGTGATAGGATGGGATTAGAGGGCTCTCAAAAAGTCATCATCATCATCATATTATTTAAGAGCTACGCTCTTGTCGGTGTAGTATTCACAAATCCTGTCTCATTTCCGCTAGTGTCTTGAGTTCTTGATACGAAACGACATCAAACTTTTCCTTCACTTGGGCTAGATAACTCTGTCTGGGTCTTCCTCTGCCTCTCTTCCCCGCCATCTTCCCTTCCAGTATGGTTTTAAACAAATTGTCGCTTCGTACTTATCAAGTATCCGATCATTTTTCCTTTCCGGTTTTCGATTGTTTTTAGAATATTTCTCTTTTCTTTAACCATTCTTAACACCTCTACATTTGTTATTCGTTCTGTCCAACTTATACCATCCATTCTCCTCCAACACAACATTTCAAAAGCATATGAGGGGTGACAGGGTGCTGTCTCGATCTCGTTTGGTCAATGTCCACGTCTCGCTAGCGTATAGTGCATCACTCCAGTTGTACACTCACATTAGGCGTTATCGGATTTTGTTCGATCTCAAAAAATATGTGCAATTATTACTGGAGGTTGGCAGTGAGCTCTGCATATTCCTGCCAATTTTTGGCCAAACGATACAGCTATTCGCTGGCGATACCTGTCCCCTCTTTCAGGTTCGCGAGCCACGACATTCGTTCGTTGAACGCTTCTTTTGTCCTCAATTTTACCCATTATTCTGGAGTAGCTGGTACCGCTCATTCCTCAAAATATGACCAAGGTAGGCGATTTTCTTCCTTTGAATGGTTTGTAGAAGCTACTGGGACTTCTTGACTCGTCTTAGAGCTTAACATTGGTGACTAATCGAACCCAACTAATTCCCAGCATACTTCGATAAATCCACATTTCTATAGCTTCTAGTTTCTACTAACTTCCTTAATGGTCCATCCTTGCAGTCGTAAAGAAATATTGGGTCTTATGTTACACTGGAGCATTCTTACACAGGGTCGTGTATCCAGCTTTCGATTAGTTATTACCTACCTTTTTCATTGTTTTTGTGTTTTTTGAGGTCCGGCTCAAATTAACACCAATACAGAAAATTGCAAAAGGCGACACATCCCTTTAGCCCTATCATATTGTAATGGTGTGTCTAATGGCGGCAAGTAATTTCCGCCAATTACATTGCAAAGGAAAATGTATCGCACACTACTAACCACAACAAGAATTTATCTATTTTCAAGCATAAATTTAGGTAGCAAGTATCGAATATTTAATAAGCATTTAGAGGCTCAATGAAAATTGAGCTCTAGACTAAATGATGGGGCCTAATAATTTGTTATTGAATTCACGCCTGGCGTCGGCCCAGCTGGCTCCCAATGGCGTTCGATAGACTACTACTATAATGTACTATGAATATCGGACGATAAAACTTTGTAATATGACCTCTAATTTAATGTATTTTGTGATAGTATATTTTTCTGGAACACAACAAAATGGTAAGAGTTCTTGTAAAGTTTTTGGCTATCCCGAAACGGTATGCAGTCGTGAATTTACGTATGTCGATTAACCTAATACAAGTACAAATCGCGAGATTATCTCTGAATATCGGCGTTTTTGCGTCATGGTAAAAACGGTAATTTATACAAGCGTCAAACTTAACGTGATTATTAGTGCATACTTTAAAGTAAAATATCAAATATTAAAAACCGGTCAAGTGTGTGTCGAGCTTGCTCTAAGGATCCCGGAGAAAAAACTTTTTTTGGTAATATTGTACTATTGCGTGCGAGAGACCGATTCGTCATTGGTCTATATTTTGTTTTTCTAATTATTATTATGCAAGCAGGGTCCTTCTTAATATGCTGACAGGTTTTAAGGGGATGATCAAACCGTAAAACTGAACAACTACCCTTTGTCGCCAATATCGAAATCGCGAAAAAACATCAACTGTTCCATAAAAATTGCAAACCTACTCAAGCCAAATGTAAGTATATTATGGGACTGCTGATTTTTTTTTCACGATTTTTATGTTGGTCCCATAGAGAAAATTGTTCAGTTTGATAGTTGGATCATCCCCTTAAAAATATCAGCATTTTAAGAAGAACCCTTTATTTATTGAAGATATTAATAAGGAAAATGTAAACAGGCGTGAGTATATTATTATAATTATCAAAAAGTATTTTTTAACCTATTTCATCCCACTGCTAGGAAAAATTATCCCCTCTATGCCACCTGCATCCCTTTATTGAGCCAGATCTGTCTACCCATCATTAAAGGTGAAACCAATCAGATATTCCACTATTAAAAAGTAAGATAAACTTTCACAAAATACGCCCAAAAGAAACAATTCCCTTCAGATTCACCGTACAGATATCTGAAGCCATTAGTCTGTATTAACACAGCTATCTGTCTAGTAGGGATTAGTGGGACAGAGGCGCCGTCTGGCGGGGCTTAATAACTGTGTTCTAAGCCTACCAGGCCAGGGGATAGTGTGGAGTCACTCCAGCCTAATTTATAGGGCTGGTGCTAATTGGGAGCTTGCGAGGTTTTGGCTGTCTGGTTTGGTAGGTGAGGGAAATTAATAAAAGGCGTGAAACTATAGTAGTTAAGTAAATTAAGAGAAGTTTATTCCGAGAGTGTAAATGCGGGCTGCATACAAACGAAGTCTGGTGATATTTTCTATACTATAAAAATATTTTTAATAAGACAGTTTTCAGAATGAATCTAGAAACTAATTTCTATGTCCGTATGAATTCAGATTTTCGTTGAAATCATCATCATCATCATCAGCCTATCATCGTCCACTACTGAACATAGGCCTCTCCCAAGGCGCGCCACAAAACTCAGTCCTTGGCCTTCCTCATCCAGTCGCTCCCCGCTACTTTTTTTAGGTCGTCTGTCCAGCGAGCAGCAGGGCGTCCCAAACTGCGCCTACCAGTTCGCGGTCTCCACTCTAGAACTCTGACATCCCATCGGTTGTCAGTTCTTCGGCAGATATGACCAGCCCACTGCCACTTCAGCTTGCTATTTTTCTGAGCTATGTCAGCCACTTTAGTTCTGTGACGAATCACTTCATTTCTAATGTGATCCCTCAGAGAAACACCGAGCATAGCTCTCTCCATAGCTCGCTGAGCGACCTCGAACTTATGAACTAGCCCTATCGTCAGGGTCCACGTTTCCGCTGAAATTTCGTTGAAATAATTAGTTTTAAATGCTAGGATTAATTTAAGATTTATATGGAAATCTTTGAAGCACTTTAACTTTAAAACTATTAATTTTAACGAAAATCTGACTTCATACAAACATAAAGATTTGTTTCTAGATTGTTTCTGAAAAATTTAATTGGTTAGTATTGAAAATATAACCAGACTGCGTTTGTATTAAGCGCGCCAACGGTAATATACCCTTAACGTTTATTTATTTTTAATAGTACGCACGTTATGTGAGCTCACAACTGTTGCTATTTAAGAGGATTTTTCACATTTGGACCCTATTTTCAATAACTAATTCATCATCAGCTATTATACATCCCACTACAGGGCACAGGCCTACCCTCAAGCCTCAAAGATGGTTTATGGGCGTTGGACCTATTTGCTTCTGTAGCGTACAATAAATTACATGTTTGTTCTGTTGATGTTTCGTTGTATTGTTGTTTTGTAAACTTATGAACTGTATTTATTATGTTCATATAATTATATTCATATATTCATTATATTTATTGCATTTCTATGTGTTAGTTTACATGGTCTTAGGTTTTAGGTTAGAAGGTACAAGACATAGAAACCCTGTAAGGGCACTGCAACACAGTATAAGCTTAAAATACATTATATTTTAGAGGTGGGTACATTTTGTCAGTAGCTATACTATATGTCAAATAAAGACGAAAATAAGAAGATGACAGCAGCAGGGCTACGAAACCTTTTCAGACCGTGATCGTTTTCTAAACAATCAAAATACCGATTGGCAGTGTTCGATGGAAGAATGTTATATAAATACAAAATACAGGAAAACTATCTTAGATTTAAAAGAATATCGTCAAAATTAAACATAAATACATGTTAGTTTTATCTTTTCACTCGTTCGGTGTTAATGAAAACGAAAGAAAACATCAATTATGTGCTCACCTAGGTCCGTAATTCAGTATAATTAAACCGCACTTCATCGCCGGAATAGTCTTCAAGTACCTACTTGTTCCGGTAGTACCTACTACCGGAACCGGTCCGTGTGGTGTCGGCTAAGAGTAGCACCATCCCATCTCCACCCGTGGGTGTCGTAAAAGGCGACTAAGGGATCTACCGGAGGATGGGCAGCAGCATCTCTGAGCAGCTCTGAGTACACACATTCAATCCAACTGCGACCGCCAACCCGCCTGCCAAGCGTGGTGATTATGGCAAATCCCCCCATTTTTGGGGAGGCCTATGGCCAGCAGTGGACGTTTATCGGCTGATATGATGAGGCAGCTGTTCCCTGGGACTACGTCTGCGTAGACCTTGAAAAGTATCATATTTTTATCTTCTATATGTGAGTGAAACATCCAAATCCGTTCTGCAGTTTATGCGTGATTGAGTCACAAACATCTAAACATCGCATCGTCACAAACTTTCGCATTTATAATATTACGAAAATAGTCAGATGAGGTGAGATTATACTACTTGCCAGCCACTCCATACTATAACCCAGGAAAAATGCCATTCAGGAGAAGTAATTTCAGGAGTATTGGAACTTGGTAAGGATATAAAAAATCCAAAATTGCGATATTCAAGATGGAAATTTCAAATGCCAAATTCAACTTTCATGACGGTCGCCATACAAATTTCATAATTTTTGAAATGCTGTAACTTGTTGGCCCTTTAGCCCTCAAAGGTTAAGTCCTACGAAAAAAGTGCATACTACTTATTTTGTAGGAAATTTTGTCTGAATTAATTTTTCTCCCCCCCCCCCTCCTTCCTTGAGCTCACCCCCCACCCCTATTTCAGGACAGTTTTTTTCTTCAATCTTACGTAAAAAAGGAACGTTTAAAAAGTTCCGAAACTCCGGGAATTTTTTGGAAACCATGACAGATCTCTGGGTTTCTCTTACGGTACAAGGATGATATTTGGGGATCATCATATGGATGCTTTGGTGATACAGGGAAAGCTTTGACTTTCTCGGAAGGTCGACTCCTGACGGATGAGGTCAACGGCCCGTGGAAACTATGACAGATAGGGGTATGGACCTCAAACAAATATCTTAGTGGACCCTGGTCAATTTTGGTTAGCGGTGAAAAAAATCCAAAATTGCGAAATCCAAAATTTCAAACGCAAAAATAATCAGCTTTTAAAGGTTCACTGAACCAACTAAACATTTTTATCCGGGAGTTTTAGGGGTCGCTGATTAAGAATGAGAAATCATTTTGTTTTGATCTTCAACATTCATCAGGGTTGCCATACAAATTTCGTAATTTTTGATATGCTGTTACTCTTTCGGCCCTGTAGCCCTCAAAGTTTAAGTCTTATGAAAAAAGTGCACTGAACTTGATTTATAAAAATTTAATTTGTCTCTTCATAAATTTTCAATAAAACTTATAAATTCCGAGAAATACGCGAAAAACTTTAAAAAGTCACGTTTAGAGCCCCTTCCTCGAGCTCGCAAATTCGGGAGTGCCGACATCGAAATTCTCCATAGTAATTTTGTCATTTTCAACTGCTGAGCTCACCGAATGACATTCAAAAATCGCACTCCTGGTCCGAATTAGTAAAAATAACACATTTGGCCAAATGTTACCCAAAATGCCGCTAGACTGATTAAAATAGCCCTTTTTGAGACAAGTGAACCAGACTAAAAGGTAATGGTGTAGTATATTTTAAGACCGACTCACGAAGCCCTTTTTATTTAATACCTCACACGATAGGTTTCAGAACAAAAATGTATGACGTCATAACTCCCCCCTAACTCTAAGGGAAATATTTTTAAGAACTGCCGTTCAAAATGATTGTTCTGACCTGAAGTAGGTACATGTATGCCGAACGGCGATCTTGTACATCGATTTGCGGCTTTTTATCGATTTTGGCTTTGTGCTAACACTATCACTGGCTATCTTGCTCTCGACGAAATCGAGGCTCCATCTTTCAGAGTAAGTGAAAAGTTTTAAATCTATGAACCTTTCATAATTATATTTTGACATACCAGTCAGAGATAGCACTTTTGATGTTATATTTCAAAAAGCGCTCGTTGGCATAGTGGAGCTTCGGTATTGGAAACGATGACCGAGTAAAGCAATGTCCGGTCCGGTCAGTCTTTGGATGGGTGACCGTCTAGTGGTATTTCATATCGAGCGTTTTCGTGCCTCGGAAGGCACGTTTAGCAGTCGGTCTCGGATAGTTCCGTCAGATGACGTTGTAACTATCCGTTGAGCCAGGTCAGAGGCTTGAAAATTCTCTGACAGCCAGCTGACCATTAACTTGCCTCCACCAACACGAACTGGGCCCGCGTGGTAGAGTATGGCCCACTCCCTCTCACACCTATTCGTGAGAGGAGGCCTTTGCCCTGCAGTGGGATTCTACAGGCTATAACTTACTTTTTTTTCATTTCATCAATAATGATACCGGACTCCAAGTACGGATTATTTTTTATTCTTTTTCGTACCTATTAACACCAATAATGTCACATCTGCGTAGAAAATGTCAAGTTACTCTGTGAATTTTACCAAATCGAGTGACAGTTGATAATTTACATACACAGTCATACACATACATAAACTCACGACCGTAATCCCTTTGGGGGTGGTCAGAAATATTGCTACTACTAGTACTGCTACGTACTTTATGTTTAAGAGTTTAGTTATAGTAATGCTCACATTAAGCAATTTAAGTTTCAGGATGGAATGACGTGCCAAGTGGTGAGAGGTGGCTAGCCCTTCACCCATAAACACTGTTTAATCCCTTAGTCGTCTCGTACAACACCCACGGGAAGAATTCGGGTGGTACATTATAGGCTGGAACCACACGAAAATGTAACTTTTTGTTCGTTTTTAAGGGTTCCGTAGTCCAACAAGGAACCCTTATACTTTCGTCTATTCTGTCTGTCTGTCTGTCTGTCTGTATGCAACACCTCAAAAACACGCTAATTTTTGATCCAATGTCGAACCTATTGAAAAGAATGGTATGGTATGAAGACAGATAACAGTAACCCAAACAGAAATGAGGTAGTTAGTAATAATCATTAAGTATTTTTTTTGACAAATGCTTTTTTTCCAACCACCTTTTCGTTGTATGGGAAACGGTGGTTGGAAAAAAATATTTTTTTAATATATCGAGTGAGGTGTCGTTGGATAGGTTTTGTCCAATTGAAGAAAACTCCCATAGAAACTAAATCATTACAATGCTTGTGTCTCGAGATGTTTGCGCTCAAAGTCAAAAATGAGGCGTACCTTTTGTAACTTAACTTTATTTTTTACTCCCGTATTTTAGAAGGGGGTCTAACTTCTAAAATACAGGAGTAAAAAATCTGAAAAAGCTACACAATATAGCTTTCTGTAAAGTACTTTCAATGAAAATTGTAACGGAAGCTGTAGCCAAACTAGTTTCAGAGAAATGAAATTAAATATCGACTGTCGACCGCCGTCAGCGTCTATCAATAGATGGCGCTGAACGAAATTAAATCGCACTTTTGTTTGATTCTTGAAGATTTCTTAAGTTATTTAAGCTATGTTAAGGAAAGCTTTTCATAGAATACTACGTAACCCTACCTTGGGCGATTCCGACACGCTCTTGGCCGGTTTTTTATTTTTCTAGTTGCCTCAGTACCTCAGGCAGGACACAAGAAGGCACATTTTTACTCTAGGAAACTTGTCATTATTCATTTTAGAAATTAGTCGCCTAAATCCTGGCCTGTACGTGTGTTCTGTGTTACAAACTATTAAGTCTCTGCGCCTACTCTAGTACCTACCTCAATAACTTGCAAACACGTTTTACTCGATTTTCCAGATTTAGATTAGAAACAAATCTATTCATAAATAAATACAACGATGATCAATAACGATTTGAAAGAAGTGCTACTAATCTTAGTACATTTTTTAGAATTTTAAAAAATATTTTTTCCAGTTTCAATATGGCTACTACTAGCTCCACCTGGCGGATATTTTTCACAACTATCTTGAAAAAAGCTTCATTGAAAGGAAGACGAACCACATGTGTGCACTACTGCTTCTTTAGGTCTTTTAACATCGCCATTTTGTTGTTTGATACAATTTTTCATATTTCTTTAAAGTGTGTACTATAAAGAACCTTTTTTTCCTTCTTTTCGCCCCTATCTGGAATGGAGTATAGTAGGTATGTATAAAGAATTAGTTAATTATTGATATGTCAACAAAAAATTATAACAGAAACAAAACAAAAGATACAATACAATTAAAATAAGAATAAATTAGGTATTCATTATAATCATTAGAAATATTATACTAATCACCTTTATTTTATACTAGTGTTTTCCCGCAACTTCGTCCGCACAAATTATATACCAGATTTTAAGTCAGATCATAAGCTATCAAACAAAAAAAGTTTCATTAAAATCGGTTCAGTAGTTTGTGCGTGATGCGCGAACAAACAAACAAACTAACAATTTTGTCAATAGATGGCGCTGCACGTTTTTAAATCGCGCTATCGAATGTTATTTGAATTTATATGAAGAGAACCGCTACTTTTTTATTCCTTATGATTTTACGGTTTTATAATAGTTAAGATTAAGACATGCATGTCAATATTTATATAATTCTGTAATGTCCAGGGCTGCCAGATTGTATAATTGGATACAAAAACTGTATAATTGGGTGGCTGTTTGTATCCTCTATGTATCCAGGACTCTCATGTATAATTGGATACAAAATAAAATAATAAATTTTAATGAACTGAAATGCTCTGCTGGAGTTCCAAAAATCGCAAAAGTTTCGTTCAAGTTCTGTAGAATCTTGTCTCTCTCGGTTGAACCAAAAAATGCCCGCGCAGTTGGTGCAAAAATACTTGTTGTGAATCAAAAACACGACTTTAGTTTCAAATAACGTGACGAATAATCAGGAAAAATACAATTTTATAAGTTTCCGAATTTTTTATCCCTGTATGTATCCAGCGAGACAATTTTGTATAATTTAATGGGCAAAGCTGAATAATTATAAAAAAATTACTGGCAGCCCTGGTAATGTCAACCTATACGTTCATAATCTACAAAGGACCAGCGAAAAACTCTTGCAGCGTATAGAATGCCTTATTGTCAAAAATATGTTTTGTTATTATTGTGTGTGTTACTTATGCAAATAAATGATTTATCTATCTATCTAGTCCACCACGCGTGCTCAATGCGGATTAGAAGATATCACATACGCATCGAAATTACTTCTCCTGCGAATGCAGGCTTCCTCTCGATATTTTCCTTAACCAGTCAATAGGTATAACGTACATTAATTATAAAAACACATTGGTACATGGAAAATCGTCATAAATATTCTGAAAACTCAGAACATTCACGTTTTGCGAGTAGTACTGAAACTCTGTCCAGTGGGACGGAGGGTAAGCCTGTCGCCACTTAAATTTAATTGGTTAGTATTCAAAATGGAATTAAACTTGCTTTGTTAGTATGGAGATCGCTAACGAGAGACTGAAGTTTCCCAATACAAAGTGAAACATCGATCGCTGTTACAATATCACTTAGAAGACAATACGAAGAACAATAACATTCTGAAGGAAATAAAAGCAAAGCCGACATCGAAGCTTTGGCATTGTCATCACGCTCTCAGGAGTGTATGAGTAGAAACAAAAACAAAAACTTGAGCTGTTTACTGTCGAAGTTTTACTTGAGTTGAGTATCATGGGAATTTGAGAACACTATTGGAGAAGAAAGGTTTTGTGATGTTTTTGTTGATACTGATTTTTAAGGTTGCTTTTTAGTTATTACGCACAATGTCTAAAACTGCCTAAAACGTAATTTTAGAAATCTTCAAATGGTCAATTCACACTAAAAGAGCAGACGCGAGCAGCCGCGAGCAGCAGGCGCGAGCAGGCGCGAGTAGTGACTCGTAATCGCTAGCAGCCGCGCGACTGCTTTTTGAATTGGGTGTGCGTGGCTTCGCGGCTGCTAGAGGATGCTCGCAGCTGCTTGTGGCGCCACGCTATTTGTCTATCGCTTCAAACCAATTTGATTTTATTCACTAGTAGTAAGATTCAAAATTCTAGTGCAAAGCTAATGCTCATCCGGTTGCTGCAGGCCGCTGCTCTTCGCTGCTCTGTCAGTGTGAGTTGACCCTCAGTCTCGCGCGATTCCGACGAGGTGACAATGCCTAAAGGATTATAATTCGGAGCGCGCTCCATACAAACGAAGTCTGGTGATATTTTCAATACTAATCAAATAAAGTCAATGACATTTCCAGATACAATCTAGAAACTAGTCTCTATGTTTGTATGAAGTCAGTTTTTTTTTAAATATACAGTTTTAATGCTAGGATTAATTTAAGATTTGTATGGAAATCTTTGAGGCACTGTAACTCCAAACTATACATTTTAACGAAAATCGGACTTCATACAAACATAGGGATTAGTTTCTAGAATGTATCTGGAAAATTTCATTGACTACTTATATTAGCTGATATATTCTGAAACAAAAATCATTGACTTTAATTGGATTATATTGAAAATATCACCAGACTTCGCTTTCGAAATAAAGTTCTCTTAACGGAAGGGCGGACGGATTTTTAAGGGATCAGTAGTGCGATTTCTGAAAATCATACGAGCGGTTTGGCAGTAGAAAGATGCATAATCTCCATAGTAATTCTGACATTTTCTACTGCCGAACCGCTCGTATGATTTTCAAAAATCGCACTGCAGACCATCAAACCTGCCTTCATAGGTCTTATATCGAAATAGCCTAGTGTAGACGAAGCTGATGCATGTAGTGACGTCACACGTAGCGACTGCCGACACGGCGCGGCCGGAGCGCGGTGTACAGAATGTGTCACAATTTGTGGCGCACGTGCTATGCGACAGGGGGACGCGTGTCGAGGCGAGGTAGGCTACTGCCTTATTAATACAACAATATTTTTTACAACTATTACCGTCCACTTGACAGTCCAGCGTCCGAACTTACACTGCCCACAACAGTCAGGGGGTCAAAGTCCAAAAAAAATGGCCGATCCACTATTCCATTCTAGAAAAACATTTATATTTCGTTGTAACTCTAGTTACTTGGACTGTTGAGAGGGGTATGTCAAAAGTAGCTCCAGTTAGGCTGGACTGGAGTACCTGACTCTAGTTACTTGGACTGTTGAGAGGGGTATGTCAAAAGTAGCTCCAGTTAGGCTGGACTGGAGTACCTGACTCTAGTTACTTGGACTGTTGAGAGGGGTATGTCAAATGTAAGTAGTATGTAAGGGCTAATATCGAAATAGCCAAGCCTGCGTAAACTAGACAACGCTGAAGCATATAGTGACGTCACACGTAGCGACTGCCGACACGGCGCGGCCGGAGCGTGGTTGTACAAAATGTGTCACAATTTGTAGCGCACGTGAAGACAAATCTGCTGTTCCATACAAAACTCGACGATTTGTATGGAATTTTCGGAACATCGAATTTTTTTCGAGATTCCGTAGTTGACTCCATAGTGGCATTTATTCAATTGGACGAGTTCTTCTTATCGTGTAGGCATGCATAAATTAGGTGATTTTTTTTTATCACTATGCGATTTTAGGTTCTACGGTTTGATGATCTGAACAACCCTTGAAAATTAGGAAAATGATAAAAAAACCTCCACTGGGAGATTTTTAAAAAAAAAGTTTTTTTCTCCTTGCAGTTACTTACCTCCACGCATGGCAATGGTAAATTTCCTAGTGGTACAGTGGTGAAGGGAAGGAAATAAAATAACTGCTTTTCCCCAATGGCGCAGTGGTTAGCGCGGTAGATCTGTTGGATGACTTATACATGGCGACACATCAAGCTATACAAAACCAACATAAGCTGGCCGCGCGAAGTTTTACATTACTCAACCTACGCGCGGTCAGCTTATCTTGGTTTTGTATAGCTTTATGTGTCGACATGTGTAAACGGTCTTTTTTACTTTTCTGAGCTTCAACCATTGTGCTTCGAAAGTCGTTTTACAATTATAGACTACTAGCTTTTTTCTGTGACTTCGTTCGTGTATCAGAATTAAATACAGCCTATGATACTCAAGTATAGTGTAGCTTTCTATTAGTGAAATCATTTTATAATCGGTTCAGTAGTTCATATCCCTCTACATACGATTTTTTTAATATAAATAACTTCTTGTCGCAAATTTTCTACACATATCTTAACTATTAGGTATAAAACCGTAAAATCATGAGGAATAAAAAAGTAGCGGTTCACTTCATATAAAACTCAATTAACACTCGATAGCGCGATTTAAATAACGTGCAGCGCCATCTATTGACAAAATTGTTTTTTTGTTTGTTTGTTCGCGCATCACGCAAAAACTAATGAACCGATTTAGATGTAACTTAGTTTGTTTGATAGCTTATGATCTGACTTAAAATCTGGTATATAATTTGTGCGGACAAAGTTGCGGCAAAACACTAGTATTATTATAATTGTGTAATTATACGTTACCTAGTGGAAATGTCATAGTTTAAAGATTTAACAGGGTTAATTTTACCACCGAAAGCTTCAATTTGTTATACAATTAATTGCCTAAACAAATAGACATAATAGCTAATTAACTCAACGGAACAGAATAATATTTGCAGATTGGTCGATGAAGTTTCATTCTTTCTTTCCAATATTTGTTCAGCATTCTAATAAAACCAACACTAACAATTTAATAAACCCTTAACCACCAAAGCAAACTAATTTCCTATCTTGCGGCACAGTGGAAACAGTGCATATTGTAAATTAATTTAGCCGTTCAAATATAATTTTGATCGGGCGGTAATCGGATAGCGTAGATCCGGCGATAAATTACCGCGTTCCAATTAAACCGGCCCGACTGGGGCGGGGGCGAGCAGACGGGCGGGATAAACGCTCAAGGCTAGTTGAAGTTATATTTATTAGCTTAGAGACCGATATAGCGGAAAACTTTTGGTAAAATTCAACGGTCGGGGCTTTGCTCTAATGTGGGAAGTTAAAATAGCGTAGTAGTAAGTAACACAGAACAGATTCCTACTAGGAACCAACCACCAAACTGTTGCTCTCTTTTGTACGTGAACGTTCACGTATTGCTGCATGTATTTCGTCAACTATACATTTTTTTAACCAATAACAATCTGCCTGCAACTATTAACTTATTTATGAAAAAAATGGGAAAGTACAATAGATAATTAAATGATCTCATTGTTACAAGCTTGGCTTACAATAGCCAATTCGTTAATAATAATAATGTTAAATTGATTATTCATCTTCGAGAAAATTCAATTGGGACTAGAGCGACGGTGGCGCGTTGCGGAGAGGTATGGACGATGAATCATGAGGGTGTGTCAAATATGCACGGACGATATGCCTTGTACCAATTGAGTTTTTTAACGTACGTTTTACATGTACGTAATGCAAACCGACTGCTCTCAAACGCTGAAGGAAAACATCGTGAAGACTTATGCTGAAGAAAAAATTGTGATGCGTATGTGAAGAGTCCAATCTGCATTGGGCACGCGTGGTGTACTGATGCCCTGAGGATGTGCCTGTGCCCTGCAGTGGAATGTATACAGGGTCCTTCTTAATATATTATGCTGACACTTTTTTAAGAAGATGTTCAGACCATAAAACTGAACAACATTCTCTATGGGACCCACATCGAAATCGCGAAAAAAAATCAGCTGTCCCATACATTTGGCTCGAGTAGATTTGCAGTTTTGTATGGAAGAGCTGATTTTTTTTTCGCGATTTCGATGTTGGTCCCATAGAGAAAGTTGTTCAGTTTGACGGTCTGATCATCCTATTAAAAAAAGAGCATATTAAGTTGGCCCCTATAATAGGTTTATGGTGATGAAGACTTGGTATTTTAAATCTAGCTAGATACGATTGTAAAACGCTGCGTCTCAAACGCAAGTCTGTACCGTGTCCCAGTGGAGGAAATTTTCATATAATTCGCACGCTTGGCGGGAGTCAGAAAATAAATTAACGTTCTTATGTTGCTGACGGTACGTACCCATTGGAAACACACCGATACGACGTGTATCGAGTTGATTTATTGTTTAATTTGCATACAGATTTTTTGTCGGACCGTACCCTGTATTAACGTACTTCGGCAAATTCTGAAACGTTTTCCAATAGGTCACTGTGCTTGTTTTTTGTTCATTATAAAGTTCACAGTGTTGCCACAATATTTTTAAAAAGTAGATGGGACTTTAAAATTGTACATCAGTATTAGTTAATTCTTCTTATTGCGTGGGCAGCAAACCCTGGGGTCAGAGTTTTTTCAGAGCTCTCTACGGCCTCACATCTTTTTATGTAATGACTACTCTATATAATCAATCAATCAATCACTAATCATCTTTCTGTTCAGACAATCAGGTGATTCAGCTTGCAATGTCCTAACCAACAACGCACAATGGCACAAAGTGACAAATCACTAGGTGTCCCCCGTGGGAATCGAACCCACGACCGCCGTGTCAAGAGCCCAATGCTCTTAACCATTAAAACACGGAGGCAGTTTCTTCTTTTCTGACACCTTAAATCCCATGATAATTTATTTGTTAGTTAATTTATTCATTTCCGTTTAGCATAAACAATTTTGGCCACCTACACTTTTGGACATGGGACATCATCATCATCATCAGCTTATACGTCCCACAGCAGGGCACAGGCCTACCCTCAGAGAGGGTGTATGGCCACCACGCGTGCCCACTGCGGATTGGTGGTAGACTTCCCATACGCATCGGAATTTCTTCTTCAGCGCATACAGGCTTCCTCTCGATGTTTTCCTTCACCGTTTGAGAGCAGTCGGTATTACGTACCTACATAAGTTAGAAAACTCATTGGTACCTACATGGCGTGTTGTCCATGCGGATTCGAACCCGGACCCCCATAATTGGGTGTCCATACCTCTCCGTAACGCGCCACCGACGGTCTTCAATGGGACATCACGGTAAATTGCTATCTATCCGGTTTTAAAGCACAACCTTATCTCTAATTCACGAAATTTTCGTTCAGAATGTCGAATTTTACCATATTTTTAGGGAAATGCCGATGAGAGCAACACTTAGTTGCACAAATATACCAAAATATTGTGTGTTTACCCAAAAAAGGGTTGCCAGTGAAATGTGTGAGCGTTAAGTTGTTTATTTATGAAGCTTTGGGAATTGTTGCCGAGTTTCGGATTCGATTCCTTGTAAGTGGATTTAGAAAGTTGTCCGGACTTTCCGGACCTTTGTTCCGGATCCCGGATCAGCTGAGGAATTAGTTACGTTTGTATTAGTTGCAGTCCTTTTAGGACATTTTGTGCTTCTTAAATATAAGCATAAGCATAAGCATATGCTCACGACTATATTCCCCGAGGGGGTAGTCAGAGATATTCTGAAACCTCAGAACATCCACGTTTCACCAGTAGTACCGAAACTCTGTCCAGTGTGTGCTTTTTAAATATAGGTCGCTTAAATTTTAACCTTGTTTATCGAATTTTATTAACTTAAATAAAACGCTGCATGCTTCAATTTCGAGGCGTGTATTGTACCCACTGTCCATTATAAGTGGCGACGGGCTCACCCCCCGTCACACTAGACAGAGTTTCAGTGGGTCTACCATGAGTTTTCACCGTACTTTACTACTGTAGTTACGTCACCAATTTTGAATTGAATTTCGTACAGCGCTCCTAGTGGTTACGTTGAGAACTAATTTCTGTCATACGAATTGGTGACGTAACTACAGTAGTAAGGTACAGGGAAAACTCATGGTAGGCCCTCAGTACTACTGGTGAAACGTGGATGTTCTGAGGTTTCAGAATATCTCTGACTACCCCCTTGGGGAAACAAACGTTCTATGCAGTATCTGTGTTAAACTGTTAATATCTCGAAAACTAAGCCATTTTTTTACTAAAGTTAAATTTTGATATTCTGCTTAGTCATGACCTAACCTATCAGCATCCGCCGGGTTGACGTCGGTTTACGAGACACCCTGTATAAGGTCTAACAGAATTCGCTGAAACTATTTTAAGGGGATGATCAGACCATCAAACTGAACAACTTTCTCTATAGGACCAAAATCGAAATCGCGAAAATAAAATCTGCTGTCCCATACAAAACTGCAAACATAACTCGACTCAAAATGTATGGGATTTTTGCGATTTCGATATTGGTCCCATAGCTGAAAAGGTTGAAGTTCTGATTATCCCCTTAAAATAGTTTCAGTTAATTTTGTTAGACCTTACATTTTTTATAATTTTGTAAATTTTAGTTAGTTATTGTAGAATCCCACTGCAGGGCAAAGGCCTCCTCTCACGAATAAGGGTGAGATTAGGTATTTCGCTCAAAAGGGAGAGGGAGTGGGCGATACTCCACCACGCGGGCCCAGTGCGTGTTGGTGGAGGCAAGTTAGTGGTCAACTTGCTGTCAGAGAATTTTCAAGCTGCCTTAATAGGCCTCTGACCTGGCTTAACGAATAGTTACAACGCCATCTGACGGAACTATCCGAGACCAACTGCTTAACGTGCCTTCTGAAGCACGGAAACGCTCGAGATGAAATACCACTAAACGGTCACCCATCCAAAGACTGACCGGACCTGACGTTGCTTAACTTCGGTGATCGTTTCCAATACCGAAGCTCCACTACGCCAACGAGCGCTTTGTAAATGTACTCAATACAAAAACTCTACAGATAATTAGGCGGAACTCCAACATTCTACTTAAGAAGTTTAAGTAAACCCTAATTATACTAATTTGAAGCAGATATACTTTTCCAGTTTAATCTAACGTCCAAGCGTTATAATTAATCTTTTCGGATAAAAGTTTAGTAACAATTAACAACAGTTTTCGTAAGGGTAGGCTTAATAATAGAGATGTGACAATGATCTATGCTGGAAACCGAAATTAACGGATATCATAAATAGTTACGTATAAAAATTTATGGAACAAGTCTGTAGGTACTATAGGTTTTTTTAAGGTAAAGATCGAATGTAGAATTTAATCTAAAACTCTCCTTTTTGATTCGATATCTAATGGTGTTTTTTCGATAATGAAGATAAGGCTTTATTGCTGAAAAACTCGCCGAAATGTATCAATCGATTACACATTTTAAAGTTTTTATATAAAAATAATTAATTGATTGTTTTTATTGTCTTCTCTGCTTATAGCTTCATCTTCTTATTCTAGGTCAGATTTACAACAACAACAATTTTACTTGTTGAAAATCCGAAGTCAAATCCAAAAGGTTTTTCATGACATCCCTAGTTAATGAAGTTCGGTTTTGTTAAACAATAATGAGAGTTGCCTTGTAACTGAAACTGGAAACCCTTTATGAGTTAAATTTTTTTAATTAAAATCTTTAATCTGTTTGATGTTACTTTTTGAAACCGGGTTTGTAACAGACCACTGAGGGAAATGCTAAATACCACCCTAAAACCTAAAAATAATAAAATAATAAAAATAACATAATTTAAGGTGTTTCGCTATTAATTCCTATTAATGGGATGATCAGTTCATACAGTTGTTCAGTTCGATGGTCTTATTGTCCCCATAAAAGTAACGTAATGAAACACTCTATACAAGATGTAACAGGTGTTGTATGTGTTTTAGTTAGAGTCTAACTACTAACTGGTCTAACTGTTAGACCATCAAATTGAACAACTTTCACTATGGAGCCTGTTTCATTCAAAACTACAGGTACCGACTCGACTCAAGGTTTTTATTTGTCTTCGACGTTATATCCATAGTGAAAGTTGTTCAGTTTGATGGTCAAAACCACCCCTTTAAATATTACTAATTACTACTTACTAATTGTTTAGAAACAAAATTGATTGCCCTCAGATCTTGGAAAAATTTAGAATAAGAGTGCCATTCCGGTATCCACGTTTCAAAATTGACCCTCTCGCCCCGTTGTTTAGAAGAACGGTGCTAGGTGCTAACTCACCTGTCCCACGCCTAAGTAGACTACTTAACAGCAAAAGTGACGTTTGCGACATCAACTTTGACTCGTTGGCCAGATTCCGTAAAAATGTCTCCGTCTATGCATGATTGGTGTTTCAAAATCTTACCTACTTTAAGTTGCTTTGTTTTGTAAGATCTCTTTATTATTGTTATTTTATAAAAGTTATTTTATCTTATATACTTACTTACTACCTACTACCACTTTGTAAAATATTGTTTTTTCGCTATACCTTATAGTTAACCCTAGTTACTTTGCATGCTGTGTTTGCCTGTAATTAGTTATACATCTTAGCCTAAGATCACTTTGTAATGTACTTAAACTTGTATCAGATGTAATAGCTGTAGGCAGACCTAATAAATAAATAAATAAATAAATAAATAAATAAATTACTAGGGTGTTTTTATACACATTGTATACAGAGTCCAACTTAATATACCGACAGTTTTTTAATAAAATGATCAGACCATCAAACTGAACAACTTTCTCCATGGTACCAACATCGAAATCGCAAAAAGAAACTGCTGTCTCATATATTTGGCTCGAGTAGATTTGCAGTTTTATATGGAACAGTTTTTTTTCGATACTTTCGAACTTGATCGAAGCTTAATTAGTTGAGACAGTTGATTGACTCAATGCACAGTGTCAAATAAATCAGATTTTTTTTCCAGATATTCGAAATAAAATCAGATTAGATCAGATTAAAATAATCAGATATTTTAAAATGTTTAGGTAAGTATATTAATTTTTTATTTTTAAATAAAGACATGATTAACACATTTGATACAAAATAACGAATTGGTCGTACTATACTCATCTTACTTGAAAATCTGACCTAAAAACTAAATTCTCACAATCCATGACTAGCGGATCCGCAAGCATCCACAATACGTCGCGAGGCAACCTCATTGAATTTCATGAGGTCAGGGGACCGTGAGGCACAAAACATGTCTCCATGGCATTGTGGGATGTTGAAATATCTTGTTGCAATGTCGACTGTTTGTTAGGATAAGTTTTATTAAGTTTGCCTGCATTGTTGCCGACGACCCGGTTGGTGTGATGGTTACCACGCCGGACTGCCAAACCAGGGTCCTGAAGTGCGATTTTTGAACATCATACGAGCGACTCAGCAGTAGAAAGTGTTAAAATTACTATGGAGATTATGCATCTTTCTACTGCCGAATCGCTCGTATGATGTTCAAAAATCGCACTACTGGGTTCGAATCTCGATTCGGTCATGGATGTTATATGTGTGTGTCGTTGTTGTGTGGTTCCTTTAACAAAAAGCCTGAAGTGCGATTTTTGAAAATTATACGAGCGGTTCGGCAGTAGAAAATGTCAGAATTACTATGGAGATTATGCATCTTTCTACTGCCGAACCGCTCGTATGATTTTCAAAAATCGCACTTCTGAGGCTTACTTGTGATCATTTACAATGTATGTGCCTGTGAGCGTTATTTATTTATTTATTATTATTTATTGTTTTGATTTGACGGTAGGTATCATGTTGTAAGAGTATATAAAACCAGCCAAGTGCGACTGCGACTCATGCATTGAGGGTCCCGTACCATTTTTTTCCGCGATTCTTAGGAATAGAAATAATTTATTGTTTTTTTTAACATTGCAATTTTATTTATTTCATTTTTCATTTTTTTTTTAGCGCGAGCCTGACTTGGACATAGCCGGTTTTTATTATTTATTGTAGGTATTACTTTAGAGTATGCTTTATAAACACACCAAGTTTGACACTTATATGTTTCGCCGTTTTTATTTTTGATAGAGTAAATACAAAAAATTTTGAAAAATTTTCTTTCTATGGGGAACTTAACCTTAATAATTTTTAATCGTTAACATATCCAAAATCAATATTATGTGAAAATTTCAACCCGCTACCTTATACGGTTCGAAAGATACAGCCCTTTAGATTCAGCACGGACGGACGGACGTACAGCGTAGGCTTATAGTTACAGGGTACCGTTGGCACTTTTGGGTTCGGACCCCAAGTCAACAAAAAATAAGATACAGTTGCTGGGGCTTTGTAAACAGGCATTCAATTTTTCACACTGCATATTATATACATCAGTTATCGGTAGTCATCATCAGCCCGTATCCATGTACACACGGCGACACATCAAGGTACACAAAACAAGCATAAGCTGGCCCCGCGACACAATACGTTATTCTACCTACGCGTGGTCAGCTTATTTTGGTTTTGTATAGCTTGATGTGTCGCCGTGTGTACCGCAGCTTTTTTTCAATCTGACATAACCATGAAAGTATCTTATACCGAATTAAGTAAATAAATAAAGTCGATTATAAATTCTTAAATAAATAAGATGCAAAAATTCCCGTTTATGTAGACATTAACAGTTTTATTGAGAAATCGAGACAATTTATAGATGCGCAATAAGTATAAGCCGGGTGCCAACTCTCTGTGGAATTTACTGCGGTTAGGGTTGACAAAGTCAAAGTCAATATAATTTATTCAATATAGGAGCTTGAAGCACACTTATTAAACGTCAAATCTTTTTTAAGCTACCACCGCGTCGGAACGTGTTGTCGCTGTAGAGAAGATGCGGCCAGAAACTCTACAACATAACACGACTTAATAACTATTACAATATAAATTCTCAAGCTACGGTTATGTATACAATAATACATAGTATATCAAATAAAATAATTGATACTATACAGTAATGTAAGCATAAGCATATGCTCACGACTATATTCCCCGAGGGGGTAGTCAGAGATGTTCTGAAACCTCAGAACATCCACGTTTCACCAGTAGTACCGAAAATAAACTATAAGTTAGTGACCTCAGACCCAACATTTTGATCATTTAAATAATCCAGTTTATAATACGCTTTTTTACAGATAACATTAAATTTTTGATCTTAGTTTTAAACATGTTTTCGGATAGGTTCAAAATGGTCTCGGGGATTTTATTATAACAACGTATACAGTGACCCTTGAAAGACGTGTTGACCCTGGCACAAAGTAATTTCCTTTTAGGTTCATTCATGACTCTAGTTAGTACTCATATACCAGATAGCATAAAGCTTCTAGTTTATACCCTTATACCAGCCAGCATTTTCTGACCACGTGTTTATCCATCTTGACAGAATGAAAGTTAGAATATTGACTATTTATCTAATTTTAAATGTTGTTTACCAGCCAACCCTATATTTTTGCGAAGCAAATTGAATGGACCGAGCTTGAAATTTCAAACAGCGTAAGAAATTCATGTTAAAGATTCCGCCGGGACTTGTGTTAATAATAAACTTTGTAGTCGTGATCCGAATACGTAGTTGTACAACTAGTTGTTTCTCTATAGTTGCAAACTATGAGACGAACAAAACTTTTTTTTCGATAGAGGAGCTAAAAAGAGAGCTTGCGTTTCAATCAAGAGGCGGTTGATCAATTTCTGATCTGTCATGGTTTGCCAAGGGGTTGCGGTAGGCCTAAAGCCGAACCCAAATTTTAGGATCCATTTCTATTGTCTAGAAAGGAAAACGGCCAGTGTAGGAACCTCAACACAACACTTTTGTTTTCAGAATAATATCACAAAGCTTGACGTCACTTTTTGACTCTACTACGGCGTCGGAAGGTGTTACGTTTGTTGTAGAGAAGATCCGGCAGAAACTATACAACACACATCTTTCATAAATTGTGATATCAATTCAGTATCAGTATGGTGGCCAAGGATGGAAAGAGACTTGTAGGATGACTACCAAAACGTTGGTCAGACGACATTGTAAGGGTCAGAAATGGATCAGATTAGCACAGGACCGGAATGGCTTAATCAAAAGGAGGCCTTGATATTGGCTGATTTGATTGATTGATTTGAAATAGATAATGTAATAAATTGCGCTCCGAATTATATCCTCTTAAACCACTGTGCGCCACCTGTAAGTTCCCTGAGTATCTCACGGACTTGAAAGAAATACGGACCGAATATTGCACTAAAAAGGTGTGAAGCATGCAAGGTAATACAATCTCGTTTGTTCTACAAGGGACCTACACTCACACCGATGCACTAGCTCTAGGCGCAGGTGCTGGTGCTACAACCCGTTACCTTATGTACCGCGTGACAGCACGCACACGAAAGAAATGGATGCTTCACTCATGATTAGACGAGATTACGTCTGGTTCTTCTTGTAAGTGATGTATCTCAATACAGTTGTGAAGTGTGAATACGTTTTGTCTCTATGATGGGAAAAGGTCTCTTCTAAACATTTCCACTTGATTGATTGATAAAATGTTAAATATTTCCACTGGAATAATCACTGCCAAAACATTATTTTTTGGTTGTATTATATTTTCCCAGGAAATGTATAAGAATAATGGTTTGCAAGCAAATACGTTGTAAGTACAACTTTTAAACAAAAGCTTTGAAAAATATCAATTCTTTCTTTGAGGATACAAGTGGAAGAATCTCTTAAAGGGTATTGTTGCTTGCATAAAGTTATTTTTCTCCATTTCTTTTCAAGTCATTGGAGTGAAGGAAAGTCTTCAAGATAAGATTTAATACTTCACTCCAGTTTGGTTTTTTATTTATGTTATGTAACGACTTCAAAAGGTGGATGTTTTTGACATGGAATCTATTTCCGTGTCTTACCCCATCGCTTGGAGGTGAAGTTATGAAAAGTTACCATCACAAAAACACGTTCCTCTTGGAGGGCTATATTGCGATAAATAATTGAAAGTAGCAGCGATCAACAGGCGCTATTCGGTAAGTCAAGTTTTTTTTGGGAGGGCTGACTCATTTTTTTTTCGAGATAATTGTCTCAATAACAATATTTCATATGTCAGAGAATTTAAAATTAAAGGATTACAGATACTTTTTAATATAATAACGTCGTTTTTTGGTCCAACGAGTCACGTCACTCTGAAGACCTGTAAACTCCGTGTTGAACAAAAATCAACTTAAAATTAATGGTCAGGCCATTAAGGTGGTTTCCGTCCATACAAAATTTTTTCGTAGAAAACTCGTAGTCGGTATTAATGAAAGTAATGTTTTATAATATGGAAAAATAGCTTAGAAACTCTAGATTGCGCGTATCAAATAATATTTAGAATTTATTCTATTATTACAAAGATATCGAGCTTTGAAATTATTCATACAAAATTTGATACTCGCAATCTAGATTTCTTAAGCTATTTTTCCATTTATAAAACATTATTTTTATCAACACTGTCTACGAGTGTTCTACGACAAAGTTTTGTATGAAATTGACAGCTCTCCAACCACCTTAAGCAAAGGTTTTTTTCTCCATGTAGTTTGAATGATTTTTGCGCGACCACTTTTGCGATTTACACAACTTCTATAGTTGTTCAGTTTGATGAGTAGAATACATACTGAAGTTATCCGCAGTGATATAAAATTTACCCTGTTTAATTTTTTTTTCTGAAATCTTTATACTAACCGACATATTTTTCTAAAGTTTTTCTAAGAATAAGTTAGAGTTTCACTCAGTTGCAGAAACGCTCATTAAAGTTTATCCTCCATTAAATCTCTTGCTAGCTTTTACTGTATCAACAAGACAAAAAGTGACAGCAAGAGATTTAAAGGAGGATTCTCTGCAACTGAGTGTAAGTGTTTAAATCTTTGTTTCAGTAATTCAAAATTTCGTCGCTATTTGTAATGGAAGCATAAAAATTCTAAAATTAAAAGCAACTGAAACATTAAATCGTCTGGAATTTATTCATGACCGGTAATTATAACCAGGCCAAAACAGGCCTCTTAAAAAATAATCCCGGTACGTACGGGCAAAAATAACACTGTAGAAGCACGTACTAAGCCGCACTCGCGTTGCGGTCGCGTCAATCACACTAATGTTTGTCGAACGGAATTAGCATCCTAATCAGATGACCTATGCGTGACTGTACATTCACCACGCTTTGCTAAAAGTTCTGGACAGAGCTAGTGTATTTGTAACATTATTGGCTTTACTATGAAGGAACGTAAATAACGTAATATGAAAAACATCATGAAGAATTAACTTATATTATGTTTGACTTTAGAGGAATATTCTGTGTCATACTTAGTAGACAGTGGACTCTATTATGCATCATATCAAATTTCTATCTCCTTGCATTTAATATTGCAGTATCCCTGTGACCAATAATAGAATTAGTCCATCACGTTCAACATGTAGTTATATCCTTAAATCTACTTAGAATAGTAATCCAAAACCCCGCTGCCATTTCATGCATAGAAATATATTCATTTTCTAGTTCAAACAACTGGATATCTGATGTCCAATACCTACTTGATAAATGGAGGCAGAAAATTATGCCGAAGAAGAATTGTAGCAAAGTTTTGTATCATCCAGACTTTTCCATCGAGAGTTTTATAGTTCATAATATGTATTTTTTACCCCTGTCACTACCAAGTTTTACTAAGTAAGACGGGAAATTCATTTAACCGTGTTTCTACCGCCTCTGCCGTTAGAACTACTGGCAAATATGTTTTACTATACTCTAGAAACCAAAAATAAAAGATAGCATTAAAAATAATATGTTTAAAAAAAACAGGAAAACCCAGAGTCCTTATAAACGCGTATCCCTTGGCTACCCCAAAAGCAATGGCCGTGCCTTGCGTTGAATCAATTACAAACATTAATAATTTCGTGCGTTGATACGCGGTCAGCGTACATTCTAATTAATACTTCCCTAATCGCTTGTTAGCCCATCACTGCTTCATTAAATGCGGTCAAATAAATTTAGTTATTGTCACCACAGATAATTCCATTATGTACCTACATCGAGTACGTTATTGTTTCACATGCTCACACCCTGTACACATACACCCTCAAATTCCTTTCGGGGGGATCAGTAACTATGCTACAATTATCAATGCAGTTAGTTCTAGGCTGTTTGTGAAATTGTGAATTTGAAATTATTATTGTGGCGTGCGCTCCATATACTTAGATAAAAAGACAGTGAAACCCTGGCAGAACTTTTAGAATTTAACGCATTTCATTTTCTAAATTACTTTTTATTGTTTAATAACCTGCATTTATAGTAGATTACACACCGAGGACAGGAAAGTTAGAAAGGTCTCAGATCTCATGTAATAACTAATAGTTGACCGAAGCGAAGCCGAGGTCAACAAACATATTGTGATTTGAGGCTTTCTTATTTACTGTCCGAGGTTAGTATACTATTTTTCTCTTGGACGGAGGTGGAAAGCGACAATTCGTTTAGCGCAGCGGGACGAAAATTGATGCTTTCCATCCGGAGGGGAGAAAAGAGGTAAATCAAAATCTTTTGTAAACAAAATATGTTTAAAGCTTATAGTTATGAGAGTTTCACTGTCTGTTTGTCTCAATAGAGTGCACGCAACTGTTTTGATATCTGCACTGTCCACGTACAGTCAACAGCGAAACTTTAGTAGTATGACGTAGAACAAAAATGTATACATCTTATTGCTGCTGACTGTACGTGTGGTAAGTCTTTCGCCTACAAACATCGCATAAAAACTGTCGAAGTCGAAAGTCATTTAAAGCTGTGGTACCAATGGTGGTGGTGGTGTTTGTTCTAGAACGATTTAAGAACCACAGGAGTTGTTTAAAAACTCAGCCTATCATCGTCAACTGCTGAACATAGAACCCAAAACTAAAGTTAAAGGACTAAAGACCAAAGACGGAAGACGGAGGTAGCTTAAAGATTAAGAAGACCAAATGCTAAACGTGCCTTCCAAAGTATGAAATATTTAGAGATGAAATATCATTAAATCAGTGACCTCGTTATTTAACTTTGATAAAGGTGTTTAATACAAGCTAGACTCGGATTGGACGTAAAATTTTTAATACATATCTATCAAATCATTAGGGTGTCAGAGTTCTAGAGTGGAGACCGCGAACTGGTAGGCGTAGTGTGGGACGCCCTGCTGCCCGCTGGACAGAGACCTTAAAAAAGTAGCGGGGAGCGACTGGATGAGGAAGGCCGAGGACAGAGTTTTGTGTCGCGCCTTGGGAGAGGCCTATGTTCAGCAGTAGACGATGATAGGCTGGTGATGATGATGATGATCTATCAAATCAGCCCACATCGACCAACTGCTGGGCAGAGGCCTCCATTTTATTGCGCCACTCCTCAAAGTCCTGTGCCAATCTTATCCAGGTCTGACTCGCAACCCTTACAATGTCGTCCGACCAACTCATCAGTGGTCTTCCCACGAACTTCCTCCCTTCCAATACAATACAATACAATACAATACTATTTATTTGCACACCAAAAACATAAAATAACAATATTTTTTGATATACCTATTTGGAATACTTGTAGAGATGTAGAGATGGCATTTGAACGCAAACGTTCACGGATTCATGATATTACGAAAATAGAAAGTCAGATTAGAAAATAATACCCACAGAAGCTCCACTATGCTATTGAGCGCCTTCCGAACCCTTTCTTGGAAATAACTAAATCGTAAAGCGATTAATCGAGAGAACGTCGAAATTTAATTTGAGATTATTAATATGAACAGGAAATTATGGTGTAAAGGAATCGATATTGGTACTTGATTAATTCGAACTCTCTGATGCATAATCTAAACAGAATTGTACAGCTATAAACATATCCTATCTACACTTCTCTCTCTCTCAAGACAAAATATGTTGTATGGGAAAGGTAATTTTTTTCTTCTTAATAATCCTACAGATTTTCACGTTTTTATTTTAGTAACCTATTGTCTATCTTCATGTCAGATTTTGATTCAAATGGATAAAAAAAATTACATTGTAATTGATGTGGCACGTACATACAAGCAGAGAGAATGAAAAAAACGGTAAGGGAACCTTTTAGCCGACTGCCACAGAAGGATAATGTTTTTTGTCCATGAAACCCTAAAAAAATGTTGTTACTTAGACTAGAAAATTCAAAAAGCTGTAAACCAAAATGGAGTAGCTACTTTATTTTATTTCAATATGTAAATGGTTTGGAAAATCGTATGCTATTCGAGAGTCAATATGCTCAGTGGTCAATGTTGCCATGAATATTAAAATAGTTTAGAAATTGAAGTTACAGGCTGTTCAAACTGGATCCAATTATATAATCGCTTGCAGCTTTTTTTAAAGAACCTGGTGTGACTAAATGGTAGAATCTCACTGCAGGTAGGCTCAATACTCTTAGATATTCTATGCTGCAGGGTAATGTCTGGGCTAGGCAGTTGGATGGTCTAACCCACCACACAGTTTACCTACATCCTGTATCATCATGGACATTTTTCCATCATGCGAGCTGTTGCAAACAGTGTAACTTTTTTCATCTCCTCCAATCCTCTTTATGTAATTTAAACTTGGGGCATCACTTCAGGAACGAATCCAAGTCATCGCTCCATCTTCTCTTGGGTCTTCCCCGACGTTGACTTTCTCATGGGTTCATCTTGGTCCACCTTTCCAGATGCATGGGGCAAATATGTCCCGCCTAGTAAGCGGTTCGTTCACGTGGGTACTAGTTTTGGATTGCAAAGCTTTATTCAAATAAAATCCTTTCTTTCAAAACAAAATGGCCGCTCAAGCAGCACCAAAACCGTTCAGTTTCTACAATGACAAAAGTTATGTGATCCGAAAGCTTTCGTCAGTTCAAAGGAAGTTAAGACAGAGTCCCCTTTGTGTGCCAATAATTAACTTGCCCAAGTTAAATTGATTCTTATCGATGGAATTTTCGCGCCAATAGCCGTCCTGTTTTGATCCTCCATCAGTCCGACGCCATTTTGGTTATCGTTCGGAATTTACGGCCAGTGTTGTCTTTGACAGCCTTTTCAGAGACTAAATTGAATTCGATTTTCGAATGCGTTTTTAGGGATGTGATCAGTATTTTAGATTTTCGAATGTAACCATCGTGCTGTTATAGTGTTGTTTGCAACCAACTAACTAGTTTAATATCGATAATGATGATGTTACTAAGCATTTCACGCCTTGACTTTTTGAGGCAAAAAAAATTGTCGATTTAAGAATCTCCTCCTTTTGTTGAAATCGGTTAAAAACTGTCCCTATCTTGATAAGTAAGTTAAACTTGCTTCGATGTTATGATTGTCTTGATGCTATAGATTTTAAAGAATATACTCAGGTTTTTTTATCTATGGTATAGACACCATGTTTTGGGATCGCTGGTTAAGTGTGACTTTGACTATGTTTCCAGTGGGGAATATAAATTATTTCGATTATATTGGTGTAACAAAACACCCTAGTAACATTTATAGAAATTGTTAAGAACAAACTGTACCACTTTCTAAAAAAAATTGTAGCTGTCCCATCGTAGAAAGAGAAGGCACTAAAAGGCAGCAGGTGTCTTGTCATATTCACTCAGTAAGAGATGCACATATCATATTCGCTCTAGTTAAAAACGGAGATCGCTACCATATTGCTGTCCTTATCGACGTATCCACTTTTTTGTACTTCAGCCATCTGACTCCAAAATGTCACTTCATATAAATTGTATGGGACAATCACCTGACTCCGAGATGTCACTTCATATAATTCTCTACCTCATACCCGGTTACACTGATATTCGGTCTACCAGTGTAAGCGAAAAAAATTTCGTCTATGTGTCCCATACATTTTGACTCGAGTCGGTACTGCAGTTTTGTATGAAACAGCAGTTTTTTTTTGCGATTTTGTAGTTCTCTACCTATAACAATATAGTGAAAGTTGTTCAGTTTTAAGGTCTGAAGCACGCCGAAGTTCCGTTAAACCCTGTATAGACAGGTAGGTTATTATTATGTTATTCCTATACCGAAAATTCACTTTATTCGTGCGTTTATTTCTCTTCTTGTAAAGAGTATACGGCTTTATACATATTTTATCCCAACAAACGTGGGAAGCTCTCGCACGAGCAACGTTTAAAAAATTCAACTTGCATTTATGTAAATGTAACAGCGCAGATTGTACTAAGAAAAACCGCGCGAAAGTCTACATTTCTTTTATTCAGAGCCAACGTAATTCGCTATTTGTACAGTGCATTCGGTCCATTGTAGCACCATGAATAGAATTACCCGACCACGGCGAGTGCGCCACTCTCATTACCATAGCAAATGTCCAGCGAGGACTCCCTCACTCGGCCGTATTTGCACTTAAATCGACTGAGCCGGTCCGCCGTGTTAGACGTTCCAAATTTGAATTTTAAACTAAGCGTTCCGTTTTATGCGGAAGGTAAATTCCGGGGAGCGTTTTTTTAGCACCAACCGACGTAATTTAGTTTGTGAATAATTTATAGAAAGCTAACTAAGCCATAGAAACCTTGCAGTTAGCTGGCCGTTTTTCAGGTCGCGTCGATTTTTAATTAGGGGTCGTAACTTGGTCGGAAAATTAAGTTTTACGGCCACTTTCGCGGACTTTACGTCCATGGGGACTTGGTAATAAAATCTATCCGGCTGATTAACTTTTTTTCCCTTTCATCTTGTTACTTTTTTTTCGTTTGTAACCGTTGAGTTAATCATTGTCACGTGGACGACGAAATATTTTTTTTTGTTTTTTATAAAAACGGTTTGATATCTTAAAAGTGAAGTGAAATTCATTTTTTTTTACCTTAAAAAATGACCGAAATACAAGTGCTTACAATTTACGGTTAGAGCGACAGGCAGATGGAAAAGCGTCATAACCTCGTATTTTAATAAAAATAATAACAAATTGTCATAGCTAAACATCTAATTTGTATGAAAAAGATAGAAGACGATGAAAACGTATTTCAATAGCTATAAGTTTTTTGTTTTCTATTTGATTCTAATTTCGTTTTAACATTGTTTAAAATCCTTTTTGTTTTAATTCGTTAACTTAAAAGATATCAATAAAACAAATTGAAACATGTTCTTATAGATGCAAAATTAGAGGACTTTGATTTTATTAAAATGAGTATTTTACTTTTAAAGTTTGAAGTCGGTTTTCGTTCGGTCGGGATTTTATTTTTTCGAAATTTTAAATTTTTTTTCTTATTCTTTGTACTTTGTATGTATATTATATGTATTCTATATCGTTGTCTAGTTATCATAATACAAGTCCAGGCTAGATTCTAGATAATTTGTGTGATAATGTCCAAGATATTTATTTATTTTATTTATTTATACCTACTACCTACTAAGAGCAGATGAATTAAGAACCTCCTTTGTTTCTAAGTAGGTAGAAAATATACTTTGAAGATTTCCTGTATATAAAAATATATAAAATCCAAATTTATGAGTAGGTACCTAGTCCATTCTGAGATGAAACCTAAAAAAAAAAACAAATTGAAAAAAAAATCGTAAAACGTTCATAAGGGCTTCCATCAAAACCTTTTACCCAAAAAACAACTCGAGAAATTCCAACACCGCATCGAAATTTAAAAACACACATCGACCAAAAATTCTTTCCATTCCGCTATTTCAAAAACGTCAACCGTTTCCAAAATATACGTTGCGAACTGGTTCCCCCGCGTTCCCTAGCCCGGGGCACGAGCCCCATATTTCATCGGTTCTATCGACGATAGGTTAAAATGAAATATGCGTCTACCGCCTTCACCGTTTGAATATAATCACGAAGAGAAAAATCTACGGCCAACGACGCCGATTTATGTCGAAGGGTGTGAAGCTATGTGCTTTTATTATTCGCCTGCTTTCTATGCTTTTTTACTACGGTTGTTAGCGTAGCTATGTGGTTCTATCTAGCTTAGAATGGTTTACCCCATTTTTTCTCGTATTTCTTATGCAGGGCAAAATGCTAGCCATCAATCACAACTTTACACGTCATTTTGAATTTAAAACCTTTTATACCTACTGGTGAAACGTGGATGTTCTGAGGTCTCAGAATATCTCTGACTACACCTCGGGGAACATAGTCATGATCATTTATGCTTATGCTTATACCTAATATAAAAGGTGCTCGGTGGAGCGTTGCGGAGCGGCATGCTGGACTCTCAATTATAAGGTCCGGGTTTGAATCCGCACGGACAACATGCAACGTACCAATGAGTTTTTCTAATTTATGTTATGTACGTATTACCGACTGCTCTCTAACGGTGAAGGGACACATCGTGAGGAAGACTGCATGCTTCAATTTCGTGGCATGTATTGTACCCGTCCATTACAAGTGGTGACGGGCTCACTTCCCGTCACACTGCACAGAATTTCGGTACTACTAGTGAAACGTGGATGTTCTCAGGTTTTTTAAAATATCTCTGACTACCCCTCGGGGAATATAGTCGTGAGCATTATATGCTATGCTATGCTACCTTAGAATCAAATGTAATTAAATTTGAATAATACCGAATGATTCATTTAATTTTTGAAAAATACCTAATTGAATTGTGTAAATCATATTACCTATCATATATTTTGTATACTTATGGGTAGAATGTAGCGAACCATAAAAATTTTAACATCTATTGTAAAAACTACCTACATTGACAAATAAAGGCTATTTCTATTTCTATTTCTAGGGATACTTGTTGAGGTATGGAACTCTAAAAACCATCCAGCATTGTGAAAGCCGAAGCCAAAAGCTCTCCATCAAATGTCAAGTTCCAGATTAACCCAAAAAATTGCCCCGCCTGTTCTTTCAAAAACAATCGAACATCAAAGGGGCTACTTGCACTTTTAAAAGGAAAAGAAAAGGAAAGACAAAGAAAAAAAAAATTGGTCGTAAAATTTTCGCTTCACAAAAAGCCCTTTGTTTCTACCGTAACCCTCATTGGTTCCCTTAGAACAATAATATTCATTGTGCCTCAATTACCGGGGACTGAGTTCGATTCCCGCCCAATAATTTGGGTAACAATGACGTCAAGTGACGTTATCGATGAAAGTGAATTTGATGGCCGGAGGTTTGAATGTTTGAATTCATTGATTAGTAATTCCGAAGTGAGGAATTGAAAGGGTGTTTGTTTTCGAGTTTTCGGGACAAAAGCTTATAATTTTCAAAGTTAAATAACATAATTTAACTCAAGTTATACGAGTTCTAGAACGAGTGTAGTCACAGAACGGAGAAACCGTAGCATGTCAAAGTAAAAAACAAAATAATTTATTCAATATAGGAGCTTGAAGCACACTTATTAAACGTCAAATCTATTTTAAAGCTACCACCGTATCTGAACGTGTTGTCGCTGTAAAGAAAGATGCGGCCAGAAACTCTACAGCATAACACGACTTAGTTAACGGTAATGTATACAATAATACATAGTCTATTATACTATACAGTAAAGTACCTAAATAAACTATGAGTTAGTGAACTCAGACCCAAGCATTTAGATCATTTTAAATAATCATCCAGTTTATAATATGCTTTTTTACACAAAACTTTTTTGATCTGAGTTTTAAATATGTTTTTGGAAATATTCAAAATCGTCTCCAGGATTTTATTAGATGAACCCATGAAAGACGTGTTTACTAAGCCGAAAGTGTTGAGGTATTAGTTTATTTTTATTTCCAGTGTTTTTTGGAAACAACGAAAAAGGTTGTGTTTTACATAAACTGCAGGTGGGCATCCCGCATGCGCTGATAATAATATGGTTTGTTCGTACATTTCGTTCAACGAAAGGACATAAGTTACTGCGACAATTTGATGAAGAGTCATAAGACTTATGAAGATAAGGTTGAAGATAATTTGATTAATTTTTATGGTTCCGTACCAAAAGGGAGAAAACGGGACCCAAGCCTTCGCTGTCCGTCAGTCCGTCCGTCTGTTCGGTACGACAGTTGAAAATTTCACAGAATATGCGTTAATACGGCGGATTTGCTAATAAATAATAAAAATGTCAAAGAGATAAAATTAAGGGGGGTCCTCTTAAGAAACTAGTTTTTATCAACGTTTTTTCTTCTCGCTCTATCGTAAAAACGGTAATACTTGATATGATGGGAAACTCTATAACATTTAATTTTTATTTTTTTACGTAGCCTGTTCAATATCCCACTGCTTGGCAAAGGCCTCCCCTTTTACTCTCCAATCCTCACTGTTGTGTGCAACTTCTGGCCAACTCTCCAAGAAGGCACCCATGTTATCTCTTCACCTTTTTCAACAAATAATAAAAACCAGCCAAGGGTGGGACAGTCTGTTAGGGTAAACAGTTGCAATACTTTAAGGGGTGATTCCACTCATGATACTGAACCAATTTCCGTTAGTCTTTTTTTAAGTATAGCTATCCCATTTTCATAAATTACAAAACGTCCAAGTTGAACAAAGACGGATAAAGCCGAAACTCATTTCAATTCATTGAATTTCACGAAGCTTTAGAAAAGAAATTATTTCGCAAGATTTTTGTTAAACTTTTTCAAGTAGGCTCTTTCCGAACACCTTTTTTTCGGTTGAGGCTAAGTTTTTAAGTAATTAGCCGCTGTCTCACTTGTGAGGTTTGGTACAAGTGCTCAAACTGGAACGGGTACTGCCTCCGTGGTCTAATGGTTAAGAGCACTGGGCTCTTGACAAGAAGGTCGTTCGATTCCCACGGGGGACACCTATTGATGTTTTCCCCCAGTTGGTTAGGACCTTGCAGGCTAAATCACCTGATTGTCTGAAAAGAAAGATGATTCCGCGTTTCGGATGGCACGTTAAGCCGTTCGTCACGGCTACTATCTCTGGTGGTAGTAGTCATTACATAAAAACCACCTCAGAGGTCGTAAGGCGGTTTGAATCAACTCTGACTGGTGTCAGAGTTTACCCACACGGAAGAAGCCCATGGATGTTCCTAGGTTTGTGTTGGCTGAAATCCCTTCAAAATATTTGTTATGTTGCTGGTGCACCATCAGATTCTGAAGATCGTGCATTTACAGGGTGTAACTAAATACGCTGGTAATATTTAAAAGGGTGGTTTAGAGTCTAAACCGTAATCGAATAAACGTCGAAAATCTTCTAAAACTTTAGACCATACATACGTACATACATACATAAGCTCACGCCATTGTCCGATGGGGGTAGGCAGAGACCACGGACCGCCACACGCTACGACTCAGACACACCTCTTTAGCCTCATTCACATTCATACATCTCTTCATGCACTTCCGTCGATTGAGGGTGTGAACTTTAGACCATCAAACTGAAAAACTTTTGCTATGGAGCCAAAACGTCGACGAAAAAATCAGCTTTCCTAAACGTTTGAGTCGAGTCGGTACTGGAATTTTGTATGTATGAAACAGCTGTTTTTTTGGCTATTTATTGTTCAGTTTGATGGTCTAAAGTTCTAAACCACCCTTTCAAATATAGAGTGTGTGTTGAGTGTTTTGTATTTATTTATTTATTTTATTTTAACACTTTATTGTACACACGGATATACAGATGAATACAGCATACATCCTATAGAATCTTCTCTAACATTTGAGCCCACGCTTGATGACTTCTGTTTTGTTGCTTTATGTTTTTGGTGTGCAAATAAAGAATATTTATGTTATGTTACGATAATCCTAGAAGTTATATTGGCTGAGATCGCTTAGAAGCTCACAAATAAAGCTGATTGTTTCGAAAACAGCTAGACGGATTTCCATGAATCATAGCTAAGAACTCAACAATCACACCGTTTAATCTTAGACCACCCCACTTTACGTATGGAAAGATAATCATGCAATACAATATCGACTCTACTCTGCTTCCCATGACCTTCTGCGGCATAAATCTCAATCGCTTTTTACTTGGGCCAAACTCATAGAAGACTTTGAGTTGAGAAAACTGTTATTGCTTATTATTATGGGATTAATTCAACTTTTTCGAACAATTTAACTTTTGGTTATCTTTTCTTAATTTTTCCTTCAATTACGAGGTGGTTTTGTCGAAAATTTATGCATGTTATAATTTCTGTGGATGTAAATGAGGTCTTGTACTTTCGCGATTATGTATTTTTTAAATACCTAAGTCATTAGTTTCAGTGAAAAAAAGTACATATTGTTCAAGAAAATCGACTCCATCTTATTATGTGTACCATTAATACACAGAGCACAGATATGTAGAACAATACAGGGTCTTTCTTAATATGCTGACATTTTTTATGGGGATGATCAGACCATCAAACTGAACAACTTTCTCTATAGGACCAACATCGCAATGGCGAAAAAAATATCTGCGGTCCACACATTTGGCTTGCAGGTTTGCAGTTTTGTATTGATCAGACATTTTTTTTTTCGCGATTTCGATGTTGGTTCTAAAGAGTTCAGTTTGGCGGTCTGATCATCCTCTTAAAAAAGTGTCAGCATATTAAGAAGGACCTTATACATACTATACCATTCATAACCTATTCTGTGCGTCAGTCCATAACGCGTGCCCAATGCAGAATGGAAACCTCAAATACTCATCAGAATTTCTTCTTCAGCGTATTCAGGTTTCCTAAGTTAGAAACACCTTATTGGTACATGTCGTCGTATCCTAAGAATAAAGGCGCAACTGCAAACTGACAACTTTTCAGGAGGAAGTTTTTTGTATTTTATTTCAATACTAACAGATATTTTTGAGATGTTAGCTTTTAAAACAATGTTAAACTACTCTGGGATTCTAACGAAACTGTAACTAAGACTATTATTTCATGATTTTTGGTAAATTTGTCCCTTATGTCCTTATTCGCTGGAGTAAAATGTGTTCTCTTAGACATAAGTAACGTTATGCCTTTTTTCTCCGGAATATGCCAGGTCGTAAGAGCATTAGGGGCTATTTATCGTTCACTTATGTAGGTAATTACTACAACAAATGTAAAAAGAATCCATAATCATATTCAGAATTACCCTTGACCGATATAATTTTAAATAGAAATCATTGTTCATCTATTATCGGTAGAACTAAAAATTTCTTAACCGATACATTTTTAGCAGCCATAGCATACATAGACAGCACGGTTCGCCGAAAGATAGAAATTGTGCATACTTGACCGATACTATTATTGTATAGATAATTTAGTTCGCCGAAAGTTTGGTCAATCAAATTAGCCTTTCAGCGAAAGGTGGTATCGCAGATAGGGGTGCGTGCACAACTCATATGACAAAGAAGCTAAAATAAATTGCCGCTAGACTACAGTTGCGAAATTAGGCTGTACTATCTTGGTAAACATAAAAATACTAACTACCTACCTCATGAGGCATGACACAACATTCATTTTATACTCTGAAAATATCTGCTATACCTTCATATAATAGTAAAAATAAAAATGATGAATGACGCTGATTTATAGTTGCAGGCAGGAGTTTTAAGTCGTTAATGAAGGCAAGCAGCTTGCTTCTAAAAACCTTTATTTTTGTAATGTTGTAATGATATCTTAATAAGATAATACCTAAACACTTCGAGAGTCAATACAATTTTGTTGATTTTCTAATAAAAAGATTGGTTTTCTAATAAAAGAAAATAACATGACATTTTTGACAGACGATATCCCGGACGTTGACTCGAGCGAGATTAGAAAAGCTCTCAAACAACTTAAAAATAACAAAGCTCCGGGTGAAGACGGAATAGCAACAGAGCTTCTGAAGGCTGGAGGTACTCCTGTTTTGAAGGCCCTAGGAAAACTCTTCAATTCCGTCATTCACAATGGCATAACACGGGAGGCGTGGAGCGGAAGTGTTGTGGTCCTGTTCTTCAAGAAAGGAGATAAAACCCTCCTCAAGAACTACAGACCGATCTTACTTCTGAGCCACGTCTATAAGTTGTTCTCGAGGGTCATTACGAACCGTCTCGCTCGAAAATTCGACGAGTTTCAGCCCCCGGAGCAGGCCGGGTTTCGAAAAGGCTACAGTACCATAGACCACATCCACACGGTAAGGCAGATTATACAGAAAACCGAGGAGTATAATCAACCTTTGTGTCTAGCCTTTGTGGACTATGAGAAAGCCCTCGACTCAATCGAGACCTGGGCTGTTCTGGAGTCCTTGCAGCGATGCCAGATCGACTGGCGATACATTGAGGTGCTTAGATGTCTGTATGACGCCGCCACTATGTCCGTACAAGTACAAGATCAGCAGACGAAGCCGATCCAACTGCTAAGAGGAGTGAGACAGGGGGATGTTATTTCCCCGAAACTGTTCACTAATGCGATGGAAGACGTCTTCAAGATGCTCAATTGGAAAGGACGAGGCATATGTGTGAACGGCGAGTACATCTCACACCTGCGTTTTGCCGACGACATTGTCGTCATGGCGGAATCGCTGCATGACCTCAGTGGGATGCTTAGCGACCTTAATGCCGCTTCCCGACGGGTCGGTCTCGGCATGAACTTAGACAAGACGAAAGTCATGCTTAATTCTCATGTCGAGCCAGAGGCGGTATACGTCGGTGTGGCGGCGATAGAAATTGTGCAAGACTATGTCTACCTTGGACAGACTATAAGACTAGGTAGAAACAACTTCGACAAGGAGGCCGCTAGGCGTATCCAGCTAGGATGGGCTGCTTTCGGGAAACTACGTCATATATTCTCCTCGGCCCTACCACAATGCCTCAAAACGAAGGTGTTCAATCAGTGCGTTCTGCCAGTGATGACCTATGGTGCGGAAACGTGGACCCTGACGATAGGGCTAGTTCATAAATTCAAGGTCGCTCAGCGAGCTATGGAGAGAGCTATGCTCGGTGTTTCTCTGAGGGACCACATCAGAAATGAAGTGATTCGTCACAGAACTAAAGTGGCTGACATAGCTCAGAAAATTAGCAAGCTGAAGTGGCAATGGGCTGGTCATATCTGCCGAAGAACTGACAACCGATGGGGTGTCAGAGTTCTAGAGTGGAGACCGCGAACTGGTAGGCGTAGTGTGGGACGCCCTGCTGCCCGCTGGACAGACGACCTAAAAAAAGTAGCGGGGAGCGACTGGATGAGGAAGGCCGAGGACAGAGTTTTGTGGCGCGCCTTGGGAGAGGCCTATGTCCAGCAGTGGACGATGATAGGCTGATAATGATGACAAAAAACAACAAAAAATTTTGAGTTTGAGAAATTTTTAGTTCTACCGATAATAGATGATCAATGATTTCTATTTAAAATAATATCGGTCAAGGGTAATTCTGAATATGATTATGGACCGAACCGATTATACCTTTGGTACCGGGGACTTTTTTCGTATCTAAAATCCAAAAAAATGCATTTGAATTTGTTAGTAAAGCTAAAAGAAAAATATGCAGCACACACAATTCCTAATGGTAAAAAGCCCCAACCACCACAAAGGCTTCTCAAAAAATCATTAATAAAGCTATACAATATGTGTTATCTTGTATTTTACATTATATTCAATTGTAAAATGTTAGTTAAACTAGTAATTTCATACATACAAACTGTATAATGTGCAAAAAACATACAAAATAAAATTAGTACGTAGAATAAGGCCACAAAAGCGATTAGGGCTGAAACACTTCATACTAATTATTTTACCACTTTATTAGACAATTCCGTGGAATAAAACCACTGATGCAATAGCGCCTTTTTTCTACGGAGTTCCTAAAATTACATTGAAAACGATGAATACATTTCTTAACATCAAGTGAGCTCAAAATAAATCACTATACAACCTAATACTCTTAAAATGTTTCGGTTATCATTTAGGTATCACGAAGTAATTATTGTTACAAAACAACAGCGACGACAACGCATTACGCGCGGGAAACCAGCCAGGGAGTGAGTGCGCGGAGAAATGGCGGAGTGGCACATGTGTCCGCCCCGCCCCCCGCACGTCGTCATGCTCCCGGGAAGAAAAAAGTCACCAGCACAGTTGTGGCCATTTTCGTCGGATAAATCCAGAGATAGCAATAGTGGCTTTTTTTAAACCTTGATTTTCTTGTTGATAAATTTGATTTTGAGGTGATTTATTGAATGAAGTTGATATAAAAACGGTAGCTGATTTTAAATAAGCAATAAAAATAAAAAGGCACAACAGCAAGAGTGCCTTTATTCGTAGGATACGACGATGTATGGTGTAGCGGAGCTACGAGAGCTGACTAAGCAACAATGCCGAACACATCGATCGAGTCGATGTAAACAGAGATCTATCTAGGTCAGCGCATGCGACCTAGCACGTCACACAGAAGACGGCCAATCACAATATGGATCTGTCCAACGCATCACAGCTCATTACGAATAACAACCAATCACAAGGCGAGTCCTGAATCGCACTATCGAAGTTATCAAGAGACTTTGCATATATACAACATCCAACAGCCCGTGGAAGATCTTCCCTTTTCCTCCAAATATGGTATGTCCAATGAGTTTTACGTGGCACCTCTCTACAACTAAAACTTGCTATTTTGTATTTATTTTGTTTAGAAACTTTGCAAACACTGATCTTTTTTCGCCAGATATTTACATTTCATTAGGAGTTACGTAAATAAAAGACTGAACACGTGTGTAAATATGACTAGCTGTTTTGAATTTATTCATTTGCTGTTAAAAAAATATTTCAATCCTTCTTATTTATTTCAGTTTCAATTTTATTTACGTGAATGAACAAATAAAAACCTTTCAAATAGAAATGTTTTTTGTATCTGCTTTCGTGTGATTGGAATTTATTAACTCACTTTTTCAGTCATAATGTTCACGTCTAAATTCCCCTAGAGAGTAGTGAGGGATATTCAAAATACCTATAGAAAATACAGAAAATAAAAATAAGTAGGTGTTTCAAAAACCTAGGTTGCTCAAGTGCGTCCAGTTATTTTAATGAAAAAAAAATTAGCTTCAGTCTTATTCATTATTTATTATAAGTAGTTGATATTTATTTTTTAATTATTAGTTATTTAAATAAATTGTGATTTTTTCTGAAATTGTCCGCATTAAGGCCATTGTTACCTTGTCCGGAGACGATTATTAAAGTGAATTGGATCCATTTTCATCACTATGGGAAATAAGCCACCAAAAAAATGTTAGCGTATAGTTGGCGTATAGCTATGGAACTCATGTCGATTTGGTTCTGATAATCTCTAGATTATAGTGGTAATGTTAGCTATGTCGCGTTATCACATCAGTAGGCGCACATCTTGTCTTGGTAAAATAATATGTTGTTTTTTTTACTTTTATTTTACACGCATTGTTTTACATGTGCCGTTTTATGTGCATCTGCCAGGAAAAAACGGTGAATTTTTATAATAATTTCATAATGCTGGTTGCATTTTTACCTAATCATTCCTCCAATTACTATAATAAATTTAATTATGTTTTTAGAGTGTAATACCACCAATAAACGTTACCGTTTGTGGCCTAAAAAATTGAATCCTTTCAGTAATAATATGTAAAGAAATATCAAACGATCTCGAAACAAAACGAACGAGAAAATTATTTCTCGAGTTATTTAGAAAAAGAATGCAAAATTTATTTCAAGACGAAACAGGATGCGTTTCCTTGGCCTGCATCTTAATCAAATCATTGCGATCGCTTGATATTTCTTTACATATCATTAAACCAAAATATACCAAAACCAAAGCCTTAGGATACCTATTAGAAAATTCTGAATTTTATAATTATAAGCTTCGTAGGGCATAATCTCCAAGTAAGTAAGTAAGTTATACCCTGTAGAATCCCACTGCAGGGCAAAGGCCTCCTCTCACGAATAAGGGTGAGAGGGAGCGGGCCATACTCCACCACGCGGGCCCAGTGCGTGTTGGTGAAGGCAAGTTAGTGGTCACCTTGCTGTCAGAATATTTTCAAGCCGCCAATAGGCCTCTGACCTGGCTTAACGAATAGTTAAGTCAATAATCTCCAAACCGTTTTAAATTTTTGGTCCCTTTCCTAAACTGAAATATTGTCTATTTTTTCAACTCTCGCCCACGATACTAGTATTTTATTTAGCAGTATACCCTTTGGTGTGAATAGAGACTTTTTCCTCTCTTTATGTTTTATGCACTTTTTCTTTAGTAACACCAAGAAACAGTCTCCCTAAGGTACAGTCAACTAGTTTATAGAGGGATTTGAAATTTTTAAAGTTTCAATTCAGACGGTTTGTTGCACAAGTTGTTCAGAAGTTAGTCTAAGCGAAGTCTAAGTTGTCGAAGATTGGATGGAAATTGCTCTTACAGGTCTTTATGGACTTGAAGAACATTGGATTCAAAACAAAATTCATAATTTTGACAATCGATATCCATTTTTATTTTTTGCTAATTCTTAGAAGCTAAATATATTTCATTCCACTTTTCAGCGATATTGGTCTTTATATGCCAAAAGAAAGACCCAAAGGTCATCATCAGCCTATCATCGTCCACTGTTGAACATAGGCCACTCCCAAGGCGCGCCACAAAACTCTGTCCTGGGCCTTCCTCATCCAGTTGCTCCCCGCTTCCTTTTTAGAGAACTCTGTCTCCCCATCGGTTATCAGTTCTTATTAGTCTCCTATTTAGGAGCCTGATATTTTTTTTAAGCTACGAACGCACGTCGAAACATGTTGTCGCTGTAGAGAAGATGCGGGCAGAAACTCTACAACATAACATGACGTGATAACTACTCTGACCTGCAATACTAATTTCTACACTTTTAATATTTAAAATTCTAAATTCTTAGCTTATCCGACAGATAGTTTGAAATATTTTGTATGAAATTATGTCAAAATATCTGTCGGATAAGCTAACAAGAACTTATTCAAAAGTGGTGAAACAGGCCCTTAATAAATTAAATTAAATTAAAAATTAATTTATTTCATCCATAATATTGTGTTAATGCATAGTGTTAATGTTAGTTCACAGTTAACTACATCCATTAATAAATTAAATGACAATTACAATACAGGGTGTAAGGGACAGCCCTCCGCAAACTGAAACGGTAAACTCAGGAAAGGCGAAAAAAAATCAGCTGTCCCATACATTTGAGTCTGGTAGGTACAGCAGTTTTGTATGGGACCGCTGATTTTTTTTCGCGTTTCCTGAGGTAGGCTCCATAGTGAAAGTTGTTCAGTTTGATGGATTGAGTTTACCGTTTCTGTTTGTGGAGGGCTGTCCTTTACACCCTGTATTACATTAAATTATAGCTATGGTTATGTATACAGTAATACATAATATTATAGTCTATTTAATTAAATAATTGATTCTATACAGTAAACTATAAGTTAGCCACACTCAGACCCAATCATTTTAGACTAATAAGCTTTCTAGTTCTTCGGCAGATTTGACCAGCCCATTGCCACGTAAGCCAGCAAATTTTCTGAGCTCCATCACTTTAGTTCTGTGACATAAATATCAGATCATTCCTGATGTGATATCTTAGAGAAACATCGAGCATAGCTCTCTCCATAGCTCACTGAGCTTCTTTGGATTAATGAACAAGTCCTGGTCAAAATCCACCTTTAGAGATCAAACTGCCACTCCACACACTTAATAGGCTTTCTGGCCACTAGAAAACGGCTTACAAACTACCTTTCCCACAGTATTACTAGAAAAATCATTACAGAGCACGTAAAGGCGAAGCCATAAAAACAAAGCCTTCCTATCTGGCCGATTAAGCTGTAATGACCATACGTCAACGTGCGATGCGATGAAACGAGATCTTTAGAGATGGGACCCTCGGGAATGGACGCGGGAAATATTGGGAAATACATTCGATATTGTATTGTGTGCTTCTGCCAAGAAATATTGTGGTCTATTGTAAATTGATCGCTCATGGTACCGTGTCGAAATACCTAGGTAAGGGACATGTAGCTGTGTTTTGGGTGAAAAATTGCACCAATTAATATTTAGGTCTATAAACGTGTAAATATGATGCTGCTACAGTTTTCAGTATGTGCAGTGTGAGAAACCGTGTTTACTTACTACGAGTAAGCCTAAATACTTTAATGTATTAAAAATTTCATCAAAATTGCAATAAAAAATTCCACTTTTATGCGATTGCAGTAGTTAATTTTGTATACGTAAGTCAATATAAGAGTATTGTGAAATAATAAACTTTTATTTTTTTTCCAAATAAATCTAAAATAAACGGCCAAGTGCAAGTCGGGCTCGCGCAAGGTGAGTTCCGTACTACCATTATAATATTACAAAAAATTTTTTTTTCAGTAATTCTCAACGCAAGGGACCGACACACAATTGACCGGTTTAATCATTTGTTGTTTTTCCTGCTTAGAGAATGCACTATGATCAAAACAACTTTGACGCTTGTATGTATAACTATTTTTACCATATAGAGCAAAAACAAAAAAAACGTCGAGAAAAACACACGTTTCTTGTTCGGGACCCTTCGATTTACTTTTTGTATATTTAAATTATTTGGTAGCAAATACTTTATCATAACGCATTTATTCTATGAAAATTTCAACCATCTAACAATTATATTCCAAAAGATACAGCCCTTAAAGGCTTCCGCACATTGCAGCGATATTATCGAGCGATATTATCGACCGCGATATCGCGACACCTTACACACTGCAGCGATTCCGCGATTCGCGTCACGCATACGCCCTTCACTGAATGTAGTAGAAAGAGATTGCGTCAGGTTGCGATAATATCGCGGCAGTGTGTGGGATCGAGCGCGTCCCCATACAAAATGTACTGAGAACAATTATCGCAAAATCGCAGCGATAATATCGCTCGATAATATCGCTGCAATGAGTGGAGGCCTTTATTGGTAGGACAGACAGGTGAACGGACGGACAGAAGCGTGAATAGGGTATCATTGACCCCTTAGGTAGGGAACTGTAAAAAGCTAAAAAAAAATGTATTTCGTCCTATCCCAACACTATCTAATGAGAATCGACCGGAGCGAAAGAGACATGAATAGAATGAGCTGGTAATGATATATGAAGACTCGCGCTGCCTTAACAGATCTCAGGCCCCGGGGGGGTTGGTGGAGGAAGGAGGGGAAGGGGGAAGATTGAGGATAAAGTGTATTGGCAAAGTTTATCTTTATAAGTAACCCTTTTGATGAAGGATATTAGTATTTAGGGAAAGGTGAAAGGTATAGATTATGATCTTTTAGGAGTAAAAGTGGGTTGGGATATTAAGGTTATATGAATTGAATGTTAATACAGAAATAAATCTGGACACGAGTATGAGGATCTAAGAAATTACTGTTTTTAGATATACTCTTATGTATTACAATTTGAAAAAACAGTCATACTTGAATAAAAATCTACAACAATGAAACCTAAGTGCGTTCACCCACGATGACGCACTGATGGAGCGGCAGATGTCAGTCCATAGAACCACACCCGGTGCGTCAATGCGTCACCGTGTGTGCTTCTACGTGCGGTTTCATACAACTCCTTGCTTCACAAATGACGGACTGACGTCTGCCGCTGCGTCAATGCGTCAAGAGCGATGATAGCCCATACGGAAGAGAGCTTGCGCCTCAATCATGAGGCGGCGGTTCGATTCCTGGCCTGTACCACTAAGTTCTTCGGAAATTATGTACGGTTGTATTTATCATTTACTAGCTCGGCGGTAAAGGAAAACATCGTTGAGGAAACCTGCATTCCAGAGAATGAAAAGAAAATACCACAAGTTCCGAGGTATGCGTAAAATATGGGTGAGTTTGGGGCGAACACAAAGAAAAAGCAACTGTCCAAGTGTTACATAAACAACCCTTGCTTGCAATAGCCCAACACAAATAATAAATAATGCATCATCGTGTGTGAACGCACTAATTGTTTGGTTGTTGCTAGACGTCTGATAAAAGGACGAATAAAATAAAATTTGTCGTCCGACTGTCGGTCGGCTAACTTTACTCGTATGTGACGTTTAAGTATGTGAAGTCTACCAATCCACATTGTGCACGCGTGGTGGACCTACGCCCATATCCTTGAGTAGGCCTATTCCGTATAGTGGCACGTAATCGTGTTATAGGCTAATGATAAATGATGATAGTGATCTTATAAGGGTTTCTTATCTAACAACGGAATCCTAAAGTACCATAAAAAATAATTTACCTTCAAAAATCCTTTTTACGGTGCTTAAAAATGAGACATAATGAATATTCATGACATTCTAATGTTAAGGACGAACAGACGACCCATAAAAAGTTAATTGAATAAATTTATTTCTACCGGGAAATTTTGGCTTGTTTAGAATTTGACCTTAATTAAGATACTGAATTGATACCTTGTATAATGAAATTGAGTGTTTCCTAATTTTAAAGATTTACTTGCTGGGTAGGTAGGTACAGGTACTAAGAATGGACAAGATGAAGAATGAGTATATTAGAGGAAATTTGACAGTATATAGCACCAGAAGTATGACGGAAAAATTGCAGGATAATAGATTATCGTGGTATGGGCATGTGATGCGGAGAAACGAGTGTCATGTTACGAGATGAGTGTTAAGTATGAATGTGAATGGAAGGAGAAGAAGGCCGAAGAAAAGATGGATGAATTGTGTGAAGGATTATATGTCTAAGAAAGAAGATGAATTAGAGGAACACTTAATATTGCGCTGACCCCAAGTAATGGGATAAGGGCGGGAAGAAGAAGAGCTTTCTGACGTTATTTTATGACTCTATCATCGCGTCTCAGAAGGTGTTCCGTTTCAGAGAAGATGCGGCTAGAAACTCTAAACTAACACATATCTTTTCCGATGCCTATTAGCAGGCCTCCGTCACTAGGCCGTAGGTACTGAGATAAGCACCTACGCTTCGACGTATCGTAAGCAACGCGCTTGCTTGATTTCTGCCACCATCGCATACGTCGCGCTAAACTAAGTAGTAACAACACTAGCCCAGTCATTTTATGGAGTTTTGTTAGAAGGGGTGGGGAATAATTAAGAATGGTACTTTTAATCTGTAACTGGTACCATTTATTGACATAAAGACTATTTGAAAACTTGTTTATAAAAATCTGTACGCCTCCTCCCTCGTAAAAATTTTGCCTCCCAGAAGGCTTTTTATTTAATAATATTAATACAGATGCACTCATTTTAATTAGACTCAACAATATAAAAGAGTTTTCTAAGTAGACGAAAATATTTACACGGTGTTTGATGTGTGTATAATGGTATAAAATGTATAATGATATAATGGTAAAAGCCTTTAAAATAATTACCGTCACTTTTTTCAGAACGAGTTAAATAAACATTTTTAATTTGGGGTTGTTGCTGGAGCGATTTTATTATATTTTTGTATATTTCTATGCTCAAATTGGCTCTTAAATGATATACCGAATAAAATATCAATTCTTAATTAGTCCCGGCTCAAACCGTAAAATGACTGGGCTAATTTTCATTAACCTTTTTTCGCGTACCGTCTGGCAGTAGGTAATTTAATCGTGGGAATCTATAGTTTTCTAAGGAAGTGATGCATTTGTTATTTAGTAACAAGTAATCTTTGCCTTTAGACACTGCATCTGATTTACTAGATCTAGGAGGGTAAGGACTAGAGTTTTCTAAAGAAAATAGTAAAGAAACTATATAGAAAATATTATGACGTGGTCAAGTATAAGCAGGAACCTACGAGCATATACCTCGTAGGCAGGAACCAACGCAACGGCTGTAAGCAAGGAGAAAGTTAAACTGCACTTTATGCACTGATAATCTTCCACCACAATGTTTCGTGTGTGAAAATAAAATGTGTTTTACGTAGTAGTTAAACACACAAGGTGGGGCGCACAGTGGGCAATTCATTAATTTAGCGCTGTTGGCTTTACGAGCTGCAGTGTGCGCCGACCATGCCGAGTGGAGCGAGTCATTAGTTCACAGCGGAGTTAGGTTACAACAAAAAGATTTAATAGTAATAAGTTTAAATCTCTTTGGGTTACAAGGAGAAAAAAGTGTAGACACAGCTAGTTAGATACATAAACTCACGATCATAATTCTTTTCAGGGTGTTCAGAAGCTTAGTACTAGGTATTGAGCGTAAAAACGTCCACTCTGATCGTATTCATAATAATTCGCAATAATTGAGATTTGACAGAATATAATACTTGAATCCTCGATACTCGATAAGTTGTTCACTTTATGAGCCAACCGATCGGACCAAAAAAATCTGTTGTTCCATACTAAACTGCAGTGCCTACTCGACTCAAATGTATGCAAGAGCTGATTTATTTTTTGTTCTGATCGGATTCCTCCTATTGCAAAAGTTGTTCAGTTTGATGGGTAGACTTTTTGTTTAAAAGGATGCTAATGATTTGAAGGTAGGCCAGTGTCATGTAGCGGGACGTATACAGGGCGAAATTGATAATATCAATGGCCTACCTTCAAGGAGAATCTTCTTTTTATCAGGTGGGCATGCCCTGGTGTCAGAGTTTATTCAAACCGCCTTACGGCCTCTGACGTGGTTTTTATGTAACCACTACTGCTACCAGAGATAGTAGCCGGGACCAACAGCTTAGCGTGCCATCCGAAGCATGGAATCATCTTTCTTTTCAGACAATCAGGTGATTCAGCCTGCAATGTCCTAACCAACTGGGGAAAAATGCGTAAAGTGACATATCACTAGGTGTGGGAATCGAACCCACGACCTCCGTGTCAAGAGCCCAATGATCTTATACATTAGGCCACGGAGGGAGTTTCTAGGGGAATGAATGGGTCATGTAAACCATGCGGGCTAAATGCGGATTATTGGAATACACTGCATTCGAATTTCTTCTTCAGAGTAGGTATATTATGCAGTTTTTCTCTCGAACGCGTCACCGACCCTCTGACCATAAATAAACTCTCCCCGCTACCGCTTGTATCTTAACCCCACCTCATATTACAAGTACGTTTAAACATTATTCAATTAATAGTATGTACTCGTCCGATTCCAATGACCAATGCCAGTGGCTTTAATACTTTATTCCGGTAACAATGGAGAATATTTGCTTATTTTATTTACCTGGTTGCTATTTTGTGTATTCTTTTAATTATGAATGCAATTCTATTCTATTCTTAATTAATGGCGTTTCCTTGTTAGATTTCGCCAGTGTCAAGTGTTGAGGATATACTCATTAGATATTGTACGGTCATAGGATATGGCGATCTCAAAGCCCCGTTTTTAAACGAAAACACACTCGAAACCGCCATAAAACGGCGGAGCCACGTGGCTGTCAAAATTGCAAGCCGACGACACGTCTACTTGTCACCCCCTCAGCCACGCGACTCATGAATGCAATTTTAGATCATACGCATCAATCGATAGATTAGATGCCTTTTTACTTGTCCAATGGAACAAAACTCCTATAGAAACAAAATCGTCATAATGTCGAGAGTCGAGAAAGTAAAAATAGGGCGTACGAGTATCCCCTCCACATCTAACTTCTGAAAATGTTACGTATAAAATTATAGATTTCGGTAAGTACTTTTCGACAGACGACTAGATTTTCAGAGTAGATTTCGGACAGACGACCTAAAAAAAGTAGCGGGGAGTGACTGGATGAGGAAGGCCGAGGACAGAGTTTTGTGGCGCGCCTTGGGAGGGGCCTATGTTCAGCAGTGGACGATGATAGGCTGATGATGATGATGATGGTAAGTACTTTCAATGAAAATTATAACGGATGCTGTAACACGTGTAATACGAACTAGATGGCGTTGCAGGAAATTAAATCGCGCTATCGTTAGGTTCCAAATTTTCTTTTAGGTAGGTGCAATGGCTGTGGAACCCTACCATGGGTGAGTCCGACACGCTCTTGGCCAGTTTTTGTAGTTGTAATTAGTACTAGTGTTTTCCCGCGACTTCGTCCGCACAAATTATATACCAGATTTTAAGTCAGATCATAAGCTATCAAAAAAAAAAGTTTCATCAAAATCGGTTCAGAAGTTTTTGCGTGATGCGCGAACAAACAAACAAACGAACTAACTTGTCAATAGATGGCGCTGCACGTCATTTAAATCGCGCTATCGAGAGTTATTTGAGTTTATATGAAGTGAACCGCTACTTTTTTATTCCTCACGATTTTAACGGTTTTATAATAGTTAAGATAAGATATAAGATAAGATAGTAGAGTCGCAGTATAAGAAAATGTATCTAGCACTACATTCAGTACGATACCCACCAATTTTAACCTCACCTCCGCTTGGCGAAAAATATTGACAGTGACGCATTCCTGTCTCGCTCGCACTCACTCAGTACCTATCGCATATGCTCACTTCTTCTTCTCTATTTTCCCCATTTGTATAAAGTGACAGCTAAGTTTCCTGGGCGTGGTAGTCTCACCTCCGGCACTCATACAACGATCGCACCATGCTTCAATAGTACTGCAACAGAAACAGGATGATGAAGTTGTTATGTTTCTTTTCAAAATTTATTTTTATCCCTGAACAATTTTAATGGTGGTGTTATATGACGTCTATAAATTGACACCCTACCTACCTCCGTGGTCTAATGGTTAAGAGCGTTGGGCTCTTGACACGGAGGTCGTGGGTTGGATTCCCACGGGGGACACCTAGTGATATGTCACTTTGTGCGTTTTTTCCCAGTTGGGTAGGATATTGCAGGCTGAATCAACTGATTGTCTGAAAAGAAAGAGGATGCCGTGCTTCGGATGGCACGTTAAGCCGTTGGTCCCGGCTTCTATCTCTGGTGGTAGTAGCCGTTACACAAAAACCACGTCAGAGGCCGTAAGGTGGTTTGAATAAACTTTGACACCAGGGCTTGACAACACGATAAGAAGAAGAAGAATTGACACCCTTAGCCAATGACTAAAAATGGCGTCTTTTTTTCTTTTTGCTTCTTTTTTTAGCACGGCCATCAATCAAACTTGAATATTATAGTTCAGAATAAAGTAACAAACAAAACTTGTATATTCCTAAACTCAGTCCAAACGGAGATATAAAGGCTTGAAGTAAACGTTATGAATAATATCTTCACCTCCAAGCCTTTATATCTCTTTATATCTGAGTTTAGGGATATACATGTAGTAACAAGTTTTTGTTTGTTACTTTATTCTAACTAAAATATTTAAGTTCGGTTGGTGCTCGCGCAAAACACGAGCTCTTAAAATAAGGCGCCAACCTTCCATATTGAAGTTTGAGCGCGCTATAGGTGAATTTATTTCCTCGTCTCTGAGCCTTTCACATCTCTGTGGTGGACAGCCAGCCGACAATAGCCCCACTGTTTCACTTACCTCAGTTTATCTTACTCAACTTGGTTAAATTGCATTCTGGACAAACGTTTGAACCAGTGTGCCAAAGTGTTTGATTATCAGGAACATTTCGGAGCGTCCAAAAGACCAGTCTCAAAGCGGTTCAAGCCCCTTCAGTTTGGTTTGCTTTGTCGGAATTGAATCATTCATCCTTATAGTACTGTTGCTTATGGTCACTTAATGAATACTTTAGCTTCCTAACACAAATTCATAACTAAATATCATCATAAGCCTGTCATCATCCATAGCTGAACATAGGCTCAGGGCGCGCCACTCTATCCTCCGTCTTCCTCATACAGTCGCTCCTCGCTACCTGTCTCAGGGCATTGGTGTCAATGGTCCAGAGCCGGAGCGTCACACACTACACTGCCAGTTCGTAGTCTACATTCTAGAACTTGGACTCTTCATCTTTTGAATTTGTACAATATTTGTGGATAATTTCAAATACCTGCAATTCGATTTATCGATGTACATCGAACGGACTCGTACGTACTTGTAGTATATTATTTGAGGTATTTTAGCTCTCTTTCTATTTGTGCGCGAACGAATGATCTTTATCTCCATCGTTCACGCGGAAATTGAAAGAGAACTAAATAGAAAAAGAGAGAAGGCGCGATAGCGCTGTATCACGCTGCCATAACATGGCAGCAGCTTAACAAAAATATAAACTAAATGTACACGTGCTGCTGTACTATTTCATCTTGAAAGTAGTCTCGCCCCACCCCGTAGCTCAGCTCTGTTGATTAATCAAATTACTATTTTGTTAATTTGATTACATCCTGAAAGGCTACGTTGTCGGGCGGTTTTCAGCGGGAAGCTTCCAGCAACTTTTGCTGAAGCTTTTACATTATATAAAGTTACTACTGTTATCCCTTTCGGGGTGGTCAGAAGTATTGCTACAACTACCAAAAGTTTCAGTATGCGCACGACTGCTAAACAAACACGTACCAAGTGCTAGTCGGACTTGCGCACCGATGGTCCCGTACAACATCATCTTCTTCTTCTTCTTCTTATCGAGTGGGCTGCAGCCCTGGTGTCAGAGTTTATTCAAACCGCCTTACGGCCTCTGACGTGGTTTTTATTTAACGACTACTACCACCAGAGATAGTAGCCGGGACCAACGGCTTAACGTGCCATCCGAAGCACGAATCATCTTTCTTTTCAGACAATCAGGTGATTCAGCCTGCAATGTCCTAACCAACTGGGGAAAAACGCACAAAGTGACATTTCACTAGGTGCCCCCCGTGGGAATCGAACCCACGACCTCCGTGTCAAGAATCTAATGCTCTTAACCATTAGACCACGGAGGCAGTTACAACATCATCATCATCTTATTCAAGAGCTACGCCCTTGTCGGCGGAGTATTCGCCAATCTTGTATCTTTTTTTGAGTTCTTGGAGAATGGAACAATCACGCTAATTGAAAATGTTGTATGTACACGGAAGGGATATGTTAACAAAACGTTCCGGTACATGGCTGTTCACATGTCTGAACGTCCAAAGGGTTCGATTGCCTTGAACTTTAGACAGTTGTACTAATGATACTGAACAAATTTACTTTCCACAAGGAAATAGTAAATCAGCAAAAACAAATGTTGGACTTGCCATACTAAATACCTACAATCGGCTGCTGGAATGGAATTTATTGTATGAAAGTTGATATTTCTTTTTGCTAGCTTCCGTGGCGTTCCTTCAGTCTCATGAGCACAATGCGTTTTAAAGTAAATAAAACCGGCCAAGTGTGCATCTGACACGCCATAAGGATTCAGGCTTTTTTATTTATGTTCTTGATACGACACGACATCAACCTTTTCCCTCACTTGGGCTAGATAACTCTGTCTAGGTGTTCCTCTGCCTCGCTTCCCCTCTGTCTTCCCTTCCAGTATGGTTTTATAGAAATTGTCGTTTCGTATCAAGTGTACGACCTTTTTTTCCTCTCCGGTTGTCGATTATTTTTAAAATAATTACCTTTTCTCTTTATCGTACAACAAAATCTAAAAAAAAAGTGTATCCTTAAGGCGAGTCAGATGCACACATGGCCGGTTTTATTTACTTTAAAGGGTGATTGTGCTCCTGAGACTGAAGGAACGCCAGGGAAGCTAGCAAAAAGAAATATCAACTTTCATACAATACATTCCATTCCAGCAGCCGATTGTAGGTATTTAGTATGGCAAGTCCAACATTTATTTTCGCTGATTAACTATTTCCTCTTGGAAAGTAAATTTGTTCAGTATCATTAGTACAACTGTCTAAAGTTCAAGGCAATCGAACCCTTCGGACGTTCAGACATGTGAACAGCCATGTACCGTAACGTTTTGTTAACGTATCCCTTCCGTGTACATACAACTTTTTCAATTAGCGTGATTGTTCCACTCCTCAAGATCCCAAAATATTGTGTTTTGTAATATCTTATAAAAATGTAATTTATAATTATAATCTTTCGATTCCGACTTCATCGAATAATATATATCAGGCCTGAAGTGCGTCGTTATCTCCTCTACCCAGTAATAATTTAAAATAATCCACTTTGATGGGAAGCAAGGCATCTCGGAATGGTATCCGCTAATAGACTGTCGACTAATGAGATTAAAATTCGTTTTCGATCATTAATAACGACCTCTCAATTCATGGTGTATTCCTAACTACACCGTCAGTACCCCTGATTATTAAAGCGATGTGATCAGTAAAGGAAAGACACAGTTAAATTAACATAAAGCACTTAAAAAAATCACATCTTAAAGCAGATAGCTTTTTAAATTATTTGATATTATTTTAAATAAAATTTTGAATCTTTAATTTTTTTGGACATCTGAAAAAGCGCCATCCCCTCTCTTTCTTCAATCTTCCCTTTAATGTGCAAACCTCGACCAATCCTCAAAATCAAATCAACTTCCCTCTAGGAAGGCAATTAGGTCTATCTTTTTCCTTTTGAAATATTCCACCGTAAATTGTAATTTAAGGGGATGATCAAATTATACAACTAAGTTTTCTATGTCATAATTTGTATGAGTTAAGTAGCTTTGCAGGTTTTTATGTAACAGTAGATGGCTTTTGTAAAATAAGCTAGGCCCGCCCTCTTTAATATCATGATAACAAAAGTTAAATACAACTACCGACATTTTACTAACTCGAATTTATTATTCTACATTTGTATGCCATGTTAGCTTAATCAAACGCCCCTTACTTATGATAAAGATTGAAAATTTCGTCGTGGCTTGCGGGGCGACGACAGCTCTGTTGGAGTAGAGCATGCCCCGGATAGGCAGATCGTGGGTTCGAATCCCGCTCGCCGCCCGACTTTTTCAATCTTTAATTGTATAAAGCATGAAAACTGAAAACCTGGCCTCCTATGTTTCTCCTGGAGATGTAAAAACTATATCTAAAATATATAATTAAGACAAAGCAGGAATAGCCCAAAGGCTCGATACCGGAACAAGTCGAGAGGAACTGAGTGGCCATCGGAATACCGAGCGCCAGACCTCCGAACATTTTACTTATTTAATTACTGACCCCTTTGTACTTTATTTTATATAAGTTCTTTATAAAGAAAATACTTCAGTTTATTTTCTTTCTTTTTGTGCATTATTCATTCATTGAGAAGCCGTTCTTTGTAACATTATGAACTAGAAAAAAAAAAGAATTTATTGTGGTCCATAAAGAAAAAGCACACTGTAAGACAGTTAAAACTAAATGGTAAAAACTAGCAATTGTACTTACTAATAAGGATAGTTACAGTTACTGTCTATAACTAGGATTTATTAAAAACCCTGTGTCACTGTCACTGACATCAAATCTCAACTGTAACATATGGTTCCACGTACTGTGGTAGAGATGTGCTTCTTAGCACACCTGGCATGTCCGACGTCCCCTGAACAATCAGCAAGTCTCTCATATTCGGCAAATCTCTTTGTCAATCCGAAAGACATCCGCTGCTGGACATAGGTAACCCTCTGCAGATAACCGCAACGACCGGTCCTGCGCTGCCCTCATCCAACGGGTTCCCGCCGCCTTCACCAGGTCGTTGGTCTTTTTTGTGGAGGGCCTACGGTGCATTTTCCACTTGAGAACTCTTTGGCCCTTTCGGCCATCGGTTCGGCGAGCAATGTGCCGCGCCCCCCATTGCTACTTTAGTTAAGCAATTCTTACTAGCAACCTTCTCATTCATCTATCCATCTTATTAATGGATGACCATTATGACCTTATGGCAAGTCAAACTCATATATATGCCATTGAGACAACAGAGGATGGCACTTATGGATTTCATAAAATTTAAATAAAAATGGATGTTCTGAGGTTTCAGAATATCTCTGACTACCCCCTCGGGGAATATAGTCGTGAGCATATGCTATGCTATGCTATGCTATGCTAAATAAAAATCTAGTACCAATTGAGTACCAAGTTTTTGTTACCACCAAAAGATCATACTAAACGAGTTACTGCTTCATATCTAAATTGTGTAATGCCTTATTTAGATGCGACTAAAATCTATTATCTAAACTAGAATTATAGCAACTAATTATATAATTATGATAAAAATATAAGTAAAGTAGAAATAGTAAAATATTTACCTCTCTGTGTGAGTGTGACAATATAAATTTGAGCGTTAGTCCACCATGTCTGTATATTATGCCGAATACGAATTTTTGCACGTCAAATACGCATCAGACCTTCTTCTAAAGAATCTAAAGGCACTAAGTAACGTAGGTAAATCATAGAAATTGTACAATGCATTGACCTGGAAAAGCCAGCCGGATAACCGGGACGATAAGCCGTACAAAATCAATAGTGGACGGAACATACGTCGGTTTTATCCTTATGAAATATGCATGGTGTCGGCCCACACATGTGTGTCGATGTATGTCAGTTAAGTTTGACAGTTTACACTTTGAGTTTGATTATTTAGACAGTGCTTAAACGTTATATACAATGTTCTTGGCTTAGGGTTGAACTACACATGGCCGCACGCGATCGCATTTTTCCGTCGCTCCATCCTTTTCTGTCACTCAAGAACGTCATTTGCTAGAGCATATAAGATAGACGGAACGCGATCGCGTGCGATCGCACACGGCCATGTGTAGTTCAACCCTTAGACGTAAGGGCTCATTTTCATTGGTCGTTCTGGCCCGCATGCGGGATGGGAGAGATTTCAGTCGAATGCGGGCTATATCGACCAGTGAAAATAGTTCCTCTCATGTGGGGTCTATGGCATGCGTTATAGAAATCTCCCACACCCCGCATGCGAGCCAGAACGACCAATGATAATGGTATATTACTGTTGGAGCTCTCCATACAAAACGAAGTAAGGTGATATTTTCAATACTATCCAATTAAAGTCAATGATTTTTTTCAGATACAATCTTGAAACGAATCTCTATGCTTGTATGAAGTCAGATTTTCGTTATTTTATTTAGTTTTAAAGTTATAGTGCCTCAAAGATTTCCATACAAATCTTAAATTAATTCCACCATTAAAACTGTAAATTTTAATGAAAATCTGACTTCATACAAGAAAAGAAATTTGTTTCTTAATTATTTCTGAAAAATGAAATTGACTTTGATTGGTTAGTATTAAAAATATCACCATATACTTCGTTTGTAAGCTGCGCGCATTTTCGCTCTCGGAATAAACTTATCTTAAAGGATGCAGTGTATAAGGTACAGCCCTCCGCAGACTGAAACGGTGACCTCAGACCTAAGGAGCCTACCTCAGGAAACGGGAAAAAACTGCGGTTTCATACAAAACTGCTAGACTGAAATATATAAGGGACAGCAGATTTTTATTCGCGTTTATTGAGGTACTCGTAGGCTCCTTAGTGAAAGTTTGTCTGTAACCAGTCTGTTATTGGACGCGTGTCGATTGTCTGCTCCCCGGGCTTGCAACGTAGCTCCATTATTTTATGTTGGCTCAAGTTTGTGTTTTTTTTACAAAACAATCCTTGAAGTCGTAAAAATATTTATTTATTTCCGTAAAGCGTCAAATACTTTTGCTAGGTGAACTAGATATTGACAAAATCATCGACACTAAGATAGATCCACAATTTTGAGATGGGACTAGAAAATAGACTATGTGGGATAATCAGAGATATTCTAAGTATTCCACATTTACCAGCAGCGTCGACTATGATAAGCCTTGCCTCAGAAACTATACTCTTACCTAAGAAAGTATAAACTTACTCAATCGATTGCAGTTTTCATGCAATACTCAATCAATATCCTTAGCATAACCATCGGAAGTGCCCCAAGAAAATGCTAGTGCAATAATTTATCTACGTACTGCACTGAGGTGAACCATTTTTAACCTTAGGCATTGACTGAACGCAAATTGTTCGAGCTCCCGCTTTGCATGTGCAATTTATGACATCCATTTTTCTGATACTAATGCCAGCTATTTACTGTGTTGAGTCTTTTGCGTCGATAGCTTAGTTTGTAGTAAACCTGGCAGTAGAGACGAAGGTTGTGAGTTCGAAGCCCGGAATTTTTTATACTTAACATCATAAATTTCGATAAAGATTTTCCACCTGAGCTGTTTCAAGCATAGCACCAAAACTACTGAACCGATTTTGATCAAATTTTGTTTTGTTTAAAAATGGTTTAAAAGCTTATTATTAGACTTAAAAACTGGTATAAATTTTATTTCACTACGATATGACGGAAACCGGTTAAGCCGGAGTCGCGGGCAAAAGCTGGTAGGTACTTCATAAAAATAAAAACCAATAAGATAAATCGACGGAAAACCAAATGATACTTTTAGGACTTTCCTTTTTTTTTTTGAGGTATCTACGGAACCCTAAAAAAGCCTCTCGTAAATAAAACAGAAAACATTTATCCCCTAAAGTAATCCCTTAAACCACCCCCCGTAACATATAATAACTCCAAACGGCTAACAATTACACACAGAAGCTTGTCCTTTTTCAACACCCACCATTAATAAACCCTAAACACATGACACGTACTTATAAGCCGTAAGAGAAACATGTCCACCGACTACCCTATATACCTTACTCTCTATAAACAACAACTAATTTTCAACCTTATTTCGTAGTACATAAAGTTGATATTTGTTTGTGAGGTAGTATAGGGTAAATGTTCCAGTTGTGGGCCACAGCTGCAGAATGCTAGGTCTACACGTTTGCGGTCGGGCCGAGCCCCGAATACGTCGAAATAGTCCTTTGTAAACTATAGGGTGTTGTGAAGATTTGCTTTATGGTGAACTTGAGGGAGTTTGCTTGGGGACTTAGCTTGGCACACGATGTATATAAACTGAAGATCATAACATAATCTCATTCAGGGTGGCTAGAATTACAGACTTCAAAAAATTCAGGTTTGTTTGACCCTTTAGTATGTACAGCACGTGATTTACATTAATGCATGATTCTTTTACATGTTCAAGCATGTAGTTTTAAGGGTATATTATTCGGAGCGCGCTCCATACAAACGTACTATGGTGATATTTTCGATACTAACCAATTAAAGTCAATGAAATTTTGCAGAAACAATCTAGAAACAAATTTCTATGCTTGTATTGAGTCAGATTTTCGTTAAAATGTATAGTTTTCTAGTTACAGTGCCTCAAAGATTTCCATACAAATCTTAAATTAATCCTAGCATTGATACTGTATATTTTAACGAAAATCTGACTATATAGAAGCATAGAGATTTGTTTCTAGATTTTTTCTGCAAAATTTCATTGACTTTAATTGGTTAGTATTGAAAATATCACCATAGTACGTTTGTATGCAGCGCGCATTTTCGCTCTCGGAATAATATTCTCTTAATAGGCATCATCATCCCAGCCGATAGATGTCCACTGCTGGACATACGCCTCCCACAAGGATCGCCACAACGACCGGTCCTTGCGCTGCCCTCATCCAACGGGTTCCCGCCTTCACCAGGTCGTCGTCCACCTTGTGGGGGGCCTACCCACGCTGCGCTTTCTGGTACGCGGTCGCCTCTCGAGAACTAGCAGGTCCCATCGGCCATATCGGTTCTGCGAGCAATGTGCCCCGCCCATTGTCACTTTAGTTTAGCAATTTTTTGTGCTTTAATAAATAAATAAATAATAAATATAGAAATTTTTTAAGAAATAAATAAATAATAAATAATTTTTTTTTTTTTATAAATAAATAAATGGCTTCCCTAGTTCTTCTGTGAATCTTTTTCTTTCTGATTCAATCGCAGGGAAGCTCCGAGCATAGCAATGTAGGGTTTACTTTTAGAATAATCTCTTTCTTGTACAGTGTGTAAAAAAATGCCATAGTAATATTTAAAGGGGTTGGTTTAAGCCATCAAACTGAACGACTATCACTATGAACTACCAGAAAAAAATAAACTGTTTTATACAAGACTTCAGTACCTACTGGACTCAAATATATGAAACAGCTGATGTTCTTTCCAAATTTTCTCCTTATTTAAAGTTCTTCATTAATGGTCTAGACTCTCTACACTACCCCTTTCAATGGTACTAGGGTCTTTTGTTTTTTGATAGTTTTTCTTAAAATATACGTCCCACTGCAGGGCACAGACCTACCTTCAGGAAGGGTATATGGGCGATATTTCACCACGGGTGCCCAATGCGGATTGTTAGACTTCACATACGCATCGGAATTTCTTCTTCAGCGTATGCAGGTTTCCTCACGAACGGTTACATAAGTTAGGAAATGGTACATGACATTTGGTCCGTGCAGATTCGAACCCGGACCTCAAGATTGATTTTCCATAGCTCTCCGCAACGCGCCACCTCATGTGACGAACATAAATGTTGTTCATTACTACAAACAGTTTTCAGATATCGTGTTCATTTGTGAGCAGGTTGTGTGCATCAACTAAATTATAACCATGACATAGTGATTTAGTTCATTAGCTCTACGAATTTACCGCCGACACTCGTAGCGGGGCTCGTAGCACGTAGCGCTACGTAAATCCGTAGCACTACACTGTTAGTTGATGCAGTAAATACAACATTCAATTTTGTATGAAAGATAGCTTCGTTAGTATGGCAGTTGTATCTTAAAAGATATTTTATTTTATCTTTATAGTACTTTAGTTAAATAAAGCTTAACACCAAAAATAAAATGAAATAGTTAAAAAAACGGCCAAGTACGAGGCGGACTTGCGCACGGAGGGTTTGGCCGTACAATATTACCAAAATTCTTTGCATTCTCCGGGGACCTTAGCTCAAGCCCGACACACGCTTGACTGGTTCTTATTATTTGATGTTTATTTTATTTTTATTTTGTTTTATTCAGGATAACAACAGCCTTAGTTACATAATTTACAACAATGTTTACATTTTTTGATGGCCAATTATAGCTATCCATAAGGTAACTTATCAACGAACAGGCAGACGTACATACAGGGAGAGAAAAAGATGAGGAAATCAAATACCTATTTCCAATCGCATCCACCAGAACTTTGTCAAGTGTTTGGTAGTACATCTAGTAACTTTATAAACTTAACTATTTAGAAAACAAAATCGGTCAATGAGTGTTATTGTTATTAAGACAATAATTGTAGTAGACGCGTTCAAAATCCGGTTTCACAAATTATGATATTAATTATAGGTACCAGCTACTTACAATACCTACTACCATGTTACAAATGCAGACACCTATTTTTTCTCTCTCCGTCTGGAAAGTAAACTAAGATACAATAAGGAAGAAAAAAAAAATTGTTAAACGAAACCAGTGTACATTTATAAGTATTTTTGACAAAGGTATCGTTAAGAAAAAGTACAAACTTATTTCAATAGGTATGAGCAAAGATATAAAGAACCACCTCACATGTAAGTCGCCTCCACATCCCAACCCATACCCGAATCATGAGGACGATGATTCAAACATAGGCAAAGATACGGATGCAACCCACGTAGGTAGGTACAACCTTCAATGCTACTTTGCGTGTTACTTTGGATGGATGTGTATAGTTAATGATGTGAGCGTTGGTTTAAAGATTTGTGTTTGTGTGCGTGTGTGTTTGTGTGACCTAGCCCTGCGAATAAATTCTTGGGATCGGAAAAATGATATATATATACCGCTAGGTGTGTGTATAGAATCGTAACTATTACATAACATAATCGATGTTAGACCGAATCGTCTGTGATAACCGACTTTATTTCGTTTTTAAACGATTGCTTAGATTTTACGAACAGATCAACTGTACTATACTTATCATTATACGTTCGGAGAATTCGCGTTAGAACAGCATTCATACCATAGTTAGTGGGATGGAACGGGACATGAAATAAGGGTGTGTGCCTGGTGCGGCGCCTAGGCGCGTTCACCGTCACCCGTGCTAAGAGCTCAGAGCAATCAATGCGCCCACGCACCACATCAAACAGAAACCCCATGTCCAGCATATCCCGCCTTTCCTCTAGTGTGAGAATATTATACATTCTGCAGTTATCCACATAGGTGGTGGAGGACTTTCGAAACTGGTAATTTAGGTGTGTCAAGAACTTTTTTTGAATACGCTCAATACGGTTTGTGTGAACTGCGTAGCATGGAGACCAAACTGGGCTAGCGTATTCTAATATGCTTCTTACATATGAAAAATAAACAATAAACGATAAATGTTTTACCTTACCTTAGAGTATGCACTATAATCACACCAAGTTTGACGCTAGTATGTATTACAGTTTTTTGTGAAAGAGGAAGAACAAAAAAATGTTTGCAAAAAACACGTTTCTTATATGGGGATACCCTTAATTTTGATTATTTGTTAGCAATCGCGAAATAAGGTATTTCTGTAAAAATTTCAACTATTATGGTGTGGTATGTTTGTATACCTATGTATTTATATCGTAGTCTAGTTATCATAATACAAGTCCAGGCTAGATTCTGGAACTTTAAATGTGACTAGATAATTTGTGTGACACTATCCAATCAAAAATATTGCAGTGCCCCGACGGGGTGCGACATAATTGTCTAAAGGACTATAAATAATGTATTTAGATCTAAGACAACCATGTGGCTATGCAATAAATGAATATGAATAGGAATATGAAAAGATATAGCTTTTTATAGCGTATGAATAGAGTCCAGCTTGGCACCCTTGGCATCATCATCATCAACATATATGTCCCACTACTGCAGGGCACAGGCCTACCGTTTATGGGCTTTAATTCACCACGCCTGCCCAAACCGGATTGGTAGACTTCACATACGCATCAGAATTTCTTCTTCAGCGTATGCAGGTTTCCATACGATGTTTTCCTTCATCGTTTGAGAGCAATCGTAAATCACGTACATAACTTAGAAAAACTCATTGCTACATGGCATGTTGTCCGAGCGGATTCGAACCCGGACCTCAAGATTGAGTTTTCATACTTCTCCGCAACGCGCCACTTACGCTCTCACCTTTGGACCCTTCGGGTACGGATCCCTAAAAAGGATTAATAGAAAGTTAATTTAAAAACAAATATTTCCCCTATTTCATTCCCGTTAAAGTAAACCAGAAGCAGCCAGGAACCAATATTCGAAGTTGTATGAAATCGTAGAAGGAGTCAGTTTTTCAATTTCCGTGTTACTGTTACCCCACGTCACATCGCGTCGCGTGTGATTATTCACTCGTGTGTCTCTTGCTCATTTATTGCCTCGCTTGAGTCGTGGACCGATTCTGTTTTACCATCGAACGATTGTACAGGTTGTTGCAACGACGAGACTAAAAAAACGGTCAAGTGCGAGTCGGACGCTTGCACGTAGTGCTTCATACCACCATAAAATATTAAAAAAAAAGTGTGGTGGAGGTGGTGTATATCACAATAATATAAGTTCAAAAACAACATAAATATTATTACGAATGTATGTACGATTTGTAACACCACTAGCTTTTCTGACCTATTTTCGGTACTACAAATGAAATGTGGATTGTCTAAGGCAGTGATGGGCAAAGTACGGCCCGCAAAAGGATTTAATCCGGCCCGCCGAAGGTCCTTCAAAATGAACAGTGTATGGCCCGCTATAATTGACTTACTGATGAACACAAATATTCTCGCTGCTGAAAGTGACATTGTCGCAGCTTGAACCTGCATTCGAAGATATTATGGCAAATCAAAAGCAATTTCATATGTCTCGCACACCTACCTTTGCAGGAATAAAATTTAAATTGTGGCTTTAATTATGGCCCTCCACAGAATTTCAATGCCCCCATGAAAAAAGTTTGCCCATCACTGGTATAAGGTCTGACTACCCCTTCGGGTAATATAGTCGTGAGCATTATGTTATGCTATAAAGACTATTTATTTGCAGGCCAATTGCATTCGGCAACAAAAACAGAATAAAAATAACGTTTGGGATAACAACAATATCAAAATGTTGAAATGTTCCAATTTAAAACAAATTATTAACAACGAAAACGACACCATAATTATAGTAGGTATACATAACCCTTAACCTAAAGATGTCCCAATTTATGTTTACAGTAAGCATACATAAATTCACGACCTCAATCCTTTTCAGGGTAGTCAGACTATGCTACATACAACTACTGAGTGTTCAGCTGGAAATTCTAGCAAGGCTCTCTTGTGAACTATTGATAGATCGTATACATACTGGGTGGTCCAAACGGAGGCGTCCAAACATTTTTTTTAGATTCCTCACACCTAGGTGTATCAAAAAATACCCCATGTATGTTCTGCGACTTTTTGTAGTTTAGAAGATATTATTTTTTTAATGAATTTTTAAGAATTCTCTTCATGCACTCGGTGGAGGGTGCTACGCGCTTGTTCTTTTCGGAGAAGACCATTTATTTGGTCGTGGTACGATCTCATCGGACGCCCAATCTCGACTGTTCCGCTCACATTAGATCGATAAATCTCCCTATAACGTATACAAACATAGTAAAATACGCTATCTACATCCACACATCATAATAGCATTCGATTCCAAATTCACAGCACATCGCGCATTCGTCAATCGTTCCACTGACACGGAAGGGATATCGATAACGCCGTGACATCGACAATCGATCACGCTCTACGAGACTGCACATACTGTCATCTTACTATCTGTCACAACGGTCCGCAATATGGCCACGAGGTTTAGTGACGTCACAGAGCACCAATTTGACACTCCCTTGGAACGTTGATTGAGTATTTTATAGATTCGCTGAACGCGTATACTGAAAAGGGATGGAGATATCGGGCCCTTGTCTGATTCAGGTGTAAAATTTTTGTGGGGGAGGGGGGACGACATATAACTGTCGGGGGTTATATTCATAGAAAAACAATGAAATTGGATTTGAACTTCGATCACAACAACAGTCGCATTCGCAGTCGTCTTCGTTGAATAGCACAACATGGCTGTAACATGTTTATAAACAATAAAGGCCTCCACTCATTGCAGCGATAATATCGAGCGATATTATCGCTGCGATTTTGCGATAATTGTTCTCAGTACATTTTGTATGGGGACGCGCTCGATCCCACACACTGCCGCGATATTATCGCAACCTGACGCAATCTCTTTCTACTACATTCAGTGAAGGGCGCATACGTGACGCGAAACGCGGAATCGCTGCAGTGTGTAAGGTGTCGCGATATCGCTGTCGATAATATCGCTCTATAAAATCGCTCGATATTATCGCTGCAATGTTTTTGACGACCCGGTTGGTGTAATGGTTACCACGCCGGACTGCCAAACCAGGGTCCTGGGTTCGAATCCCGGTTCGGTCATGGATGTTATATGTTCGTGCCGTTGTTGTATGGATTCCATAATAAAAACCTTTAGTGCTAGTTTGGGATCATTACCATGTTTGTGCCTGTGAACGTTAAATAAAAAATAAAAAATTAAATATTTAACATATTTTTGTTTTTTTTTTAAATGTGCGGAAGCCTTAATATTTAAAATTTAACTTCGATGTTTTAAATTAACACGATCAGAGCCATATATTTACTTTCTTACCATCTTTGACATGAAAAAACCAAAAGTAGCATCGAAAACGCAACAATTTTCTTTATAAACGGTATAAATAACATCGTAACATGGCCATATAATCCAAGCAACCCAGAATCACCACGCGACATTCTCAAACGTTCGTCTAGCAAGCGCAGTCAGTATTTATTGGGCAAGTTTCACAATAAATCGGAGTCCTCCAGCCGTGACGGATCAAATGACTGCGCATTCCTCAAGTCTTACCGCATCATTCTTATTGTCTTCGGTATAGAAATGAAAGTGGCTTGGTGTTTGAGACTTGGGTTGAAAGAACTTGGTAGAGGTAAGTTTTGAACTGAGAATTAGTTTTCGTAGGGAAATTAGTAGGGGTTTTGTATGCTTGTGTTCCATTGTGAGAGTTTTTTAGGGTTCCGTACCCAAAGGGTACTACTGGCGAGGTGCTATGTTTTAATAAAAATATTTTATCAACTTATAATCTTTTATTTCTTCATTTCAACATTTAACACACAAAACAAAACCATCTTCCTATTTTTAGACATAACAACCACACATAAACAAGGAACAAACCATAGACTAAAACTTAACATATTATTCAGCCAGTAAGATGAGACATTGGTTCTCCATCAAAAACGACTCTATTACCAAGCTTACGTTGTCCGTCCGTCCGTCCGTCCGTCTGTCTGTCTGTATTTTTGTCTGTCCGTCTATCGATCTATCTGTCTGTCCTACCTATTTAGGGCTGTAACTTTTGAACCGTAATAGCTAGCCAATTGAAATTTACAAAGTATGTGCGTTATTATAGCGATTTTTTTAAAAAATTCTAAAAATAACAAAAAGTTAAAAATTAAGGGGGGTCCTCATACATGAAACCAGTTTTTATCAACGTTTTTAATTCTCGCTCTATCGTAAAAACGGTCATATAAACAAGCGTCAAACTTGGTGTGATTATAGAAAAAACTCTACGGTATAACAAAAAATAATAAAAAGCGGCCAAGTGTGAGTCGTTCTCGCGCTAAAGGTCCCGGAGAAAACAAAACTTTTTTGTAAGTTAATATGTTGTGTGGTGGTGTGGTACGGAACATTCGGTGTGCGAGTAACCCGCCTCGCATTTGACAGCTTTTATTTATTCTACTTACTTACATAACTTAAGGGTATATTATTCGGAGCGCGCTCCATACAAACGTACTATGGAGATATTTTCAATACTAACCAACTAAAGTCAATGAAATTTTGCAGAAACAATCTAGAAACAAATTTCTATGCTTGTATAGAGTCAGATTTTCGTTAAAATGTATAATTTTCAAGTTACAGTGCCTCAAAGATTTCCATACAAATCTTAAATGAATCCTAGCATTGAAACTGTATATTTTAACGAAAATCTGACTCTATAGAAGCAAAGAGATTTGTTTCTAGATTGTTTCTGCAAAATTTCATTGACTTTAATTGGTTAGTTTTGAAAATATCACCATAGTATGTTTGTATGCGCGCATTTTCGCTCTCGGAATAACATTCTTTTAACAAATATTATACTGTAAAACTTTGTTCTTTGAGTGGTTCATGAATACATTATTTTTACTTAAAACTTTGTTATTTCAGATCAAATCACTAGCAAATGTGTTATGCTGTGACATTGTTTTTCATATCGGTATTTCACATTGATAAAATAACATCATCATCAACCGACTCGTGTCGTGTTTGGTTAGTTTTTGTATCTGTACTATTGTAATAAAACTGTAATAAGTATTTCCAAAAAAAATTTATTCAAAATTTTGTTTAGGTATCCCTAACTCCAAATCGCGGATTTTTAAAAATGTTTTGTTTGTGTGTTTGTTTGTTTGAGCATCACGAAAAACGATTAGAGCAATTTTGATGAAATTTTATGTTTTAAAACGTTGCCGGGGCGGACGAAGTCGCGGGAAAAAGCACGTAACGTATATTGTTGTTGTATCTCTTTCAAAACTACTCGACTGTACCAAATAGACTTTGCAACAAAATAAAACGATATCTTTGTAACGTAGAGCTTTCTTTCAATAACAAATTAAGTCGAGTAAATTGGAATGGGTCTATCCAAATAATAATCCTGAAGAAAATCGATGCATTCCACTCAAGTTAACAAAACATACGGGTAAGAAAAACGCGCGTGAACGCGATCGACGGGCCACAAAACAGCTACAGTTAAAGCTAAAACAGTTAAAACAGTTACAGCGGTGGAAGCGTGTGGAAAAGAAAATTAAAAAGCATGCATATGTAATATGCTTACCTAATGCAATCTCAACCTAGATGGCGTAAGAAAAAAGAAGGATGAAAATATTTTTTTGTACGACAATTTATTTTCTCAGGCTTGCAACTTATCTAGTTAACTTGGAAAACATCGAGCAATGCTGCATACCACCCAGGTACGCTGTATGTAAATAAACACAATAATAAGTGACGATGTCTTTAAAAATACTACCAGCTACTGTCGCGTCCAAAACACAATCCCGTATCACCATCATCAGCCTACCATTGTCTACTACTGGACATAGGGAAAGCCTAAGGTGCGCCACAAAACTCTGGCCTTGGCCTTCCATTTGCTGCCTTCTACCTTTGGAGCGAGCTGAAGAACGCTGCGCTCGGTGTTTCTCTGAGAGATCACATCAGAAATGAAGTGTTACGTCAGAGAACTAAATTGGTTGACAGCTCAGAAAATTAGGAAGTTGAAGTGGCAATTCTTCTTCTTCTTTTTCTCTTCCTGTTACCCTTACGTGGGGTATAGGGCTCGGATACTAGCTCTCCACCAGTTGCTATCTTGGGCAGCACTGTAGATAACATCCCAGGTCATGTTGAGGCTTTTAGCCTCTACTTCCACAGAGCGGCGCCAGGTTATTTTAGGACGTCCCCTCTTTCGCTTGCCTGGTGGGTTCCATTTTAAGGTTGTCTTGGATAGGTGAGCGTCAGGCCTCCTAAATAAATGGCCTAGCCACTGCCACTTACGAGTAAGGATCACTTTTTCTATACGCTGCTGGCCCGTCCGTCTCCATAGCTCATCGTTTGAGATGGTGTTTGGCCAGAAGATCTTTAAGATTTGCCGGAGGCATTTGTTGATGAAGACTTGGAGTCTTCACTTTTCGGACGAACAAAGTTTCACAGCCAAGTGGTAAATGGGCTCGTCATATCTTCTGAAGAACTGGCAACCGATGGGGAGTCAGAGTTTTAGAGTGGAGCCACTCCCGTATGTACCCACACAATTCCAATCAGCGTTCTACTCAGTACATCTCAAATCATACTCTAACTCCGAAGGGGACATCAAAAAGGCTCGATTGAATTCTGATTGTGGATGAACAATCGGGATCATTCTTTGCATTACCAATCTTTTTAACTGACTTCAAAGAAAGGCACGTTCTATGTTTGATCCCTTTGTAAATGTTGTTCGTGATTCACTCAAAAACTTCTGCACTGATTCTAGTGATTCTTTCATGTATTATTACGGGTCGGTGGTGCGATGCGGTGAGGAATGGAGACGGACGGAAACTTAATCACGAGGATAGGGTTCGAATCCACACGGACGACATCTTAGCATAGCATTTACTCACAACTGTATTCCCCGAGGGGTAATCAGAGATATTTCGAAAACTCAGAACATCCACGTTTCACTAGTAGTACCGAAACTCTTTCCAGTGTGACGGGGAGTGAGCCCGTCGCCACTTGTAATGAACAGTGGGTACATGCCTCAAAATTGAAGCACGCAGGTTTCCTTCCGATGTTTTCCTTCACCGAAAAGCCAGTGGTGTTACAAATTGTACGTAAATTCCGACAAACTTATTGGTACGAGTTAGCATGGACGGGGATTGTACCATCACCTCCTGAACGGCAGGCTAGATTACTCGCGACTGGACCACCACGGCTGTTATCTTATGTTACAGACATAAAGGTATTATACTAGGAATAGAGGAACATACTGCTGAGTGAGAAAGATGTACCTAGCGGCACCACTGTATAATAGAAAGAGATACGTGACGCGAGGCAATAGGACCGTTTTTTAGTCGCTAATTAATTCTTACAGTTCGGTTTCCGTGAATAATTGCGAATCTAAAGTGAAATCGTAGATAATTTTATGAAATATACTGACACTACTTCATTAATTTATCCACAATTTGACGTTAGACTCAGAATTATAGACAATATTCGAATTTTTGCCTTCGAATAGTCTCCAAAAAACATCCAATAAAGGTTTCATTAGACAACTCATGTTTGTTGCTCGATTCCTGTAAGGTATAATACCTTTATGGTTACAGATGACATGACATGTACAGTCAGCATCAAAAGTATCTAGGCATTTTAAGTGTTCATAAATATCTGGACAACTTTACGATAGCAAACCTTATTTCAACTCACAAAGATATCAAATTAATTTATCTGTCATGTTATCATTTGTTAAGTTAAAAACAAATGGTATCTAGTAGGAAATAGGGTTTATTTTCGTGTTTTTGTTCAGATGTTTTTGAACACCCGAGATGCTTAGATACTTTTGATGCTGACTGTACCAACCAATGAGTTTTGCTAACTTAGGCCGACTTTTAACTAAAGCTTTTCAGTAAAGGAAAATATCGTAAGGCCTACATGTTAGAATGGTTAAATCGTTGTAGCCTACATGCTTCTACTGAATTATGTTTGTTTGTACACTCATCACTGAAAAACAACTGACCTGATTTGAATGTTATTGTCACTAAAACCCAGGGCTTAGCTTGGATGAACAGTAAAGCTTTATTTCATCGCAATTGGTTCATTCACCCAAAAGTTATGAGTATTTAAAGTTAGTCGTCTGCGGTCTGCGGTAGTTTAACATAATTATTATCTCCACTACCTATCTCAGGTCATTGATCCACCTTCTAGTATATTATAATGTAAAGGCTGTAACGAGACTTTTGTACTGAGATAAGACTCAATCTCAAATCCTTTTATGCCATGTTCTTTTGAAGCCAATTCGATTATGTGTTAATTCATTTCTTTGTGGTAAATCCGCTCGAGTTTCCATTGTACTTTTAGGGTACCGCTCTTGTTTTTAACAGCTGTTTGTTCGTTTTTCAACCTGTCTATCACAGGTTTAACTCTTAAGTGAAATAAGAAGGGGAGTTTCATCTTTTCTTTACGTATAAAGTGGCTTTTCAGACATCGGGTTCCTTGTGCCTGTAATATGGATGGATTTTATAAAGGATTATAATTGTGTAAGAAAGGAGTGAGTGTTGATATGACGGCCCAGAGATATGAATGAAAGAGGACGACCCCAAATAGTAAGAAATGGGCCTAGATAATATTGAAGTGTAGAAGCTTTCATACATACTTACCCATACATTCCGCTACTGTATACCTGCAGGGACGTAAGTTAAAAGGGTATGTAGCAGAACGGGGTAATTTATATATGGAAATCAATCCTATAATAATAATGACTACTAATACCTACTTACAGTACCGACAACCCCCCCCCCCCCCACCTATTTCGACCTCACCTCCTGTCGCTGGTACGAGAGGTGGACGACAGTAAGTAGATAGCCTTTTCTTATCCAGAGGGTGTATCTAAACTAAGACCTATGCGTGCATAAACATTATAGAAAAGATTAGTGTGCGGAACCTCTTAAGTAACAAAGTTCACACTTAGAAGGATTTATTCCATTTCGTACATAGTTGATAGCATCTCACAATAAGTTAGATGACCCCAAGTGACCCCGACCCTTAAGCGGATCGCGCCCGGTACTCGAGCCCTTAATAAAACATTCGAGAAACCTTCAGGAATGTAAACGAAAAATGATCTTTATGTATGTCTTTTGCGCTACTACGTGTGTATCGAAAGTAGTTTTTTGTCTTCGAGAATATATTATTTTCTCCCCTCCTACAGAAAGTGTCAATTTTCGTCCAGCTGCTCTACACGAAGATGCTGCTTTCCACCTCCGTCGAGGAGAAAAATAGTACAAGGGACGATTCAGACCTACCGGCTCCGTACGCATGCCGCTGCAACCGTACGGAGCCGTACGGCCGTCGCGACGCGTCGCGGAATGCGAACGAAGAAAACATGCATAAGTTGCAAGCTTTGAACTGTAATTCCTGTGTGTGTGTACACATTATTCAATATCCTTTGCCGCATCAAAAGATGCCATCCGGGCCGGGCCGATGCGGGCCAGGTCTGAACATGTCGTACGAGGCGACTAAAGACGTGACCCCATTACGACAGTACGATACGAGGTTTCTTATGCAGTGTATTTTTAGGCAAAAGGCTAGATTCTGGTACTTTCAGTGTAGATGGCGATATCAAAATGTGTGAGAACGACCAAGATATTTATATTTATTTAACCAATAGCCGTACACTAAATATAAGCGAGTTTCACGTGAGTAACGTAACACTAGTAGACTTTTCGGACAGAAGTTTGCCGGACCTTCCCATAAAACTTTATAGTAGCGTATGCTTCGACAATAAAATCCCTCTGCCTTCAAAAACTACCTTTTTACGTCCCAGCCAAAGCAGATCGCATAAAATAGCAAAAAAATATACTCATAATTCAGGAAGGGGGAAAACTGAAATATTTTATTGGCTCGTTTTTATTTCCACCGTGTATTTTACTTAACACTTTTTCTCGTGCGAAATAAAATTGTAAAGTTCAATCAATCAATCGACTTAAATAAATATTTCATTGGGTTGTATCCATATTTTTAGGGATTTGCAATTTAACAAGGAACTTATAATGTATACCATTTTAAATAATTGCTTAGTTTCAATCTAGTTTCAATGTATAGACATACATATAGACATATAGGGGGTGCTTCAGACCATCAAACTGAGTAACTTAACCAACATTGAAATAGTAATTCTTTATATGACAGCGATCTACGAAAATGTTGTTCCCAGAATCAAAACCATCATAAGATCGAAACAACAAATCTCAAACGGATTGTCAGTACGCGACACATCTCCACGAATCAACAATAATCGTTACTGGGGTACTAATTACGACTATTAACCACCTCCACGGGGACATCTTTCAGCAGCTTCAAAAACGACGTAATTCAAAATATGTCACTTTCGCGTTAAATATGAACGTAAATCACGTAAACACAAATTACACAAATTGGTCTAAAAATTTCATAAAAGGCTACAGAACCATCAAAAATGTGTCCAGAATCAAAAATATCCTAATTATCATAGCATCACAAACAACAACAAATCTCAAACAGATTGTCAGTCCGTGACACGTCTCCACGAGTCAACAATAATCGTTACCGGGACACCAATCACGACTATAAACCGCTTCCATGGGGACAAAGCTTTCACCAGCTGGAAGAACGACATAACTCAAAATATGTTAAATATAAAAACACACATAATAATAATTGCACAGATTGGTCTAAAAATTGAATATCAATGAAAAGATATTAAAATTAGTACAAAAATTATTAAATCCTTATTATTAAATTGCAGTTACATTTTGTTCGTCTAAAATTCGATACAATAGAATTGTTATTTTTTGTAATATTAAGAGACATTGCTCAATCCCGTTTCGCATACAAAACTGGTAAATTTGAATTTTTTAAGTAATCCCATTGCAGAAAAGGATAATTTACATTTCATTGGGAAGTATGATATCCCTCCTGTTTTCTGTATAATTTTAGCATCATCTGTATTTGTTCTTTGATTAATACTCATTCGTTAGTTGCGCAACGATTTGAAACGAATACAGTTCATCTCGTGGGCAATGTCTTTCTTGTTAGGAATTGTTAAAAACAAGAATGTCTTCAGTATATTTTTCCCCACCATTAAAGCATTGTTCTAACAAAAATCACAATTTCTTGAGTTATGTCGTTTTTCCTGCGAGCTAGCGAAGTGTGGACATATCTGGTATAGGTGATAATCGTAAATAACTTCGCACACGGCGGCTCCGAAATGATTGGGATGACGAACATGGTGATTGGTTCGATTGGACTCCTACATAGGATATAACAAGCAATTGTTTTATTGTTTATTGCCTGCTTCCTGTTTAAGAAAATTAACGATTTCTTTTCACGATTATGTTTAACAGCTTGGTGTACCCTAGGGTTGAAATTAACAGTTGATGAATTATGGTGGACCAGAATCTGATGGCAAATAGGGGTAGAGTTTTGATGATCAACAGTGAGTGAGTGAGTGAATGACAAAATCATATGCTCACGACTGTATTCCTCGAGGGGGTAGTCAGAGATATTCTGAAACATCTGAACATCCACGTTTCGCCATTAGTACCGAAACTCTGTCCAGTGTGACAGGGGGAGAGCCCGTCGCCAAGTTTACGTATTAACAGGGCTATAAATATGAAATTGAGTACATTTTATAAGAGTGATGACCACATGCTGCCCTGAAAATTTGAGCTCACAAGTATTATCCAGACTGAAATTATGAGCGGCTAAAAATACTCCAAATCTCTTAGAGAAAAGGTACGGTAGTGCTCCGGAACAAAGTCCTATAAGAATGATGATGGGCCCATTCGATTCAGCGCAAAAAATTACATAGAAAATGACACCTCATTCTCCTAGTTTGTAAAATGTGCAATTGATAAGAAATTTAAAAAAAAAATCTCAATAAATTATACATAATTATACAACAACGATTTACGGCAGCACCGAAGGCTCAGTGTTCCCTTAAGAGGACAGGCGGGCTGAAATGCTTATTTGGAGAATTTTTGCTCGTGTGTCATTATCCAGGGACACAGACTATACAGGGTGTAAGGAACAGCCCTCCGCAAACTGAAACAGTGAACTCAGACCATCAAACTGAACAACTTTCACTTTCAATGGATCCTACCTCAGGAAACGCGAAAAAAAATCAGCTGTCCCATACATTTGAGACTGGTACGGCAGTTTTGTATGGGACAGTGGAATTTTTTCCGCCTTTCCTGAGGTAGGCTCCATAATAAAAGTTGTTCAGTTTGATGGTCTGAGTTCACCGTTTCAGTTTGCGGAGGGCTGTCCCTTACACCCTGTATAATACTATACAGTAGGAAACAGGGGAATACGTTTGTATGGAAACGGTACTCGCCTATCCTCTTAAGGTGTACAAATACAAAGCCTTCTTTCCAACCGGATAACATATATCCCTATCAAGTAGTATAGGAAGTCTTGGTCCACCGAGTTAGGTCATTAATCACCAGCGACTAAAGAGCCGTATTGTCGTCCGCGCGCCTGCGCTGTAGAGGTCACTTCAGTTGGGTGTAATGGCCCGTGGAGATTATTTCTTGATGTATGGCATTTGTTGTTCTATTGAATTTAGACAATAGTTCTTGTTTGGGTTATTTTTACGTCATTTTATTCTCGAAACTTTTTAGGGGTCCATAGTCTCCAATGTCAGAGCATTATTTTTTTGGTTAGTAGTCAATCTATCAGTTAACCTGTGCAGTTAACCTTAATCACTTTCTAAGATTCGCACCTATTGAAACAAAATTTAATCGCAGAAAAAAGATAATAACCTCCCAAAAACATAAATGTGAGAATATGTAAATAAATTAAGAAGAAACAACATGAAATTGTTTTTCCGTAACAAATCGAAAAAGGGGTCAAAAAAATCGAATGACATGATAAAATTGATAAGAACGTTCAGATACCTTATATGCTTCACTGCGCTTTGTTTTTTTTATAAAACTATTTTAAATTATTTGTAAATTTAAATATGGTATTTAAACGTTTGAGAGTAAATAAAATGTATGAACAAAGAGTATGCTTCTATCTTGATATATTTTGCGCTCAGAGTGAAAAATAATGCGTCATTATTTCTTCGGATAAAAAATGCAATACTTTTCCATTTAATTAAATTAGTCAGTTGGCCTTAAAGGTGACCACTGGCAAGGTGACCACTAACTTGCCTCCACCAACCCGCACTGGGCCCGCGTGGTGCTTAGACTAAAGTAACAGTAATGGACGGGCCTTGCGCGAATATTACAAACGAGAAAAATGAGTCAAAACAAATGCTATCGATGTCCTTCCAATATCACCCTTATTGTGATGCATATTATAATTATATATGTCGTAGTCAGATAGTAAACTATCTGGATCAACCTAGGCATTTCATAATACGCCGTCATTTCATAATTTGGCCATCTAAAAACCGCCATATCCATGCATCTCTAATCGGTTTGCGATGTGCCGAGCTATGCTTGGGTAGCAGATAAAAATGTGTCTAGATAAAATTGAACTCTTTTATTTTCCGCACTATTTATTATTTGTGTTAAGTTATTTAAGTTTTTTATGTTATTTGTACGAAGCGGACAACGCGGAGACAGCATAACTAGCAGCATGTAATGCAACTACCTACTTTACGGTATGCCCAGTCATATCATGATAAACTGGGGAAGTGTTTAGCTGGAAATATCGACAAATACTCGCCCTCATCTGACGACGACGTTCTATCGGGCACATCAACCAAATCATCGAGTTCGGTGGCGCGTTGCGCAGAGGTATGGACTCTAAATCAGGAGGTCCGGGTTCGAATCCGCAAGGAAAACATGCCACGTACCAATGAGTTTCTCTAACTTATGTACGTAATTACCGACTGCTCTCAAACGGTGAAGGAAAACATCGTGAGGAAACCTGCATATGCAGAAGAAGAAATTCTGATGCGTATGTGAAGTCTACCAATCCACATTGGGCACGCGTGGTGGACTAACGCCCAAACACCCTCCTAGAGGGTAGGCCTGTGCCCTGCAGTGGGACGTATATAGGCTGATGATGTTGAACCAAATCATGAAATGGCGGCGTAGAAAGAGAAGGTACTAGAAGGAAGCACATGTCTTGTCATATTCACTCAATAAGAGAAGCAATTAGCAAATTCGTTCTAAGTAAAAAAGGAGATTGATACCTTATTGCTGTCCTTATCGGTTATCTTACCCAAAAGTCACCTCATACAAATTGTATGGGACTGCCACCTGACTCCAAGATGTCACTTCATATACATTTATGACTATCGCTATCTCATACCCGGTTACACTGACATTCTGTCTACCAGCGAAAGCGAAAAAAAAATCGTCTATGAATGGCGGCGTATCATGAAATGTCCAGCCAGATCACGATATAGCCAATTCTACGATCGGACTACGACATTATATATACTTTTCAAGTCACAAAGAAGACAACAAATTGAAAAACTACGTGAAGGAAGAGAGACAACTATTTTTAATACTATGCGTTTCATAATATAGTATATAAAAGAGATAGGCTTATTCAACTTATAATGCGAGTGTAAAGGAAGCTATACTTCATTCCAAATAAGAACGAAAAAGATCATAGAAGCAGGGCCATGAAACCTTTTTAGACCGTGATCATTCTATAAAAATCAATTTACCATAAGAAAAATAACGTCAAAATAAAACACAAGGACATTGTTAGTGTTGTCTTATAACACGGGTGATGGGAAATAAGAAAACGTCTGTTATCTATGTAATTCAAATCCGTAATTCCATATAACAAATCGCTCTGAAAATCGATTTTAAGGACGAAATAAACGAGTTCATAAAAAAATGAAAAATTGTTGCTTAATAATTTTCGAGTATAAAAATCAAGTCGGTGTTTGTAATATCACTTAAGGCGTAATGAGTCGCCGCGCTTTAGGTATTTGAGGGGGTGAAGCACAGGAAGTGGCGGACGAGTAGTGCCGCCCGCGTCTTTACAAACCCTATACCGTTTCAGTCCGGATCGGTACCATAATCGATTAGGGTTTTTTTGCGCAAAATCGTGAAAAAACCTAGCCCGTTATAGTACGAAATCGGACCAAAATCGCATAGGGTTTCTCATCGACTCCGCTAGGTAATTTACGACTGCAAAAGCTAGTCTATTATGGTCTGATTCGCATAATTAAAATTGCGAGTAGGTATATCGTCACATAGCATTTATGTGTGTAGGTACCTACTGTTTTATGTATTACATACAAATAAATAGTGTTATACTTATGATATGAATTTATATTATTGTAATTAAACACAAAACACAGAGTTCTAAAACAGAAAAATATAGAACTATTTGAAGATAAGTAAGTAGCTTAAATAAACTTAAATTCTTTATCCCTAAAATATCAACAGAATAATATGAAGAACTACAATAATAATATATATGGTAACTAAGCCTACAGAACTGTATTTGTTAACAACATAACCTTAAAGTAATAAAAAAAAGATAGTTATACATAAACCTTATAATATAATAAAAAGATACATACATAATAATATATTTTTTTGTCTGTTTGTGTGTAAGTTTGTTTGTGAACGCATTTCGTATAACACTACTGACACTTACGATACTTTATTATACGTATTTACGAGAAAAGCCTTTAATAAAATTGTCACATTTTTCTTTGCAAGTATCAACGAACACTATCACCCAAAATGTTATTCAATATTTCTTTTATCATTTTTTGGCAAAGTTGAAAACTAAAAACACAGAGTATTACAAGACCACAACAGAAGTGAAGTAACGCATAGGAACAAAATACTAAACCATCAATCACACAATCGCGATAAGATTAACTATCAATCATTATTCAATTAGGTTTTATCTACGAATAAGAATAAGGTTTTATCCAATCACGATCGCGAAATAATCATCAGATGGCGAAGGATACTATATTCGACTAGGTTTTATTGGACGTTTGACTTTTTAAAAGCTAATCTATTTGAGTCAACCGGGTTAGGGTTTATGACTACTAAATGTACCGGAATTAATGCGCACAAACCCTATACTATTAGAGTGCCAATTTTGACTGAAATGGAATAGGGTTTTTCAAGCATTTATCGACAGCAAAACCTAGTCTATTATAGTCGGGATGTTGACTGAACCAGTATATAGGGTTTGTAAAGACGCGTCCCGCCCACCGGCGGGACGCCCCGCGTGTGCCTGCGCGTCTCACGTCTACGTTCATATTATGTCGCCATTCGTATTGACAACTGATTCCGGGATATGTTCGGAAATTCGAATAAAAAAAAGGCTTTTACTGTGACAATTATTTTTAAAATTCAATCAAAAAATCACGTGAGCTATTTATTTGATTTAAAAAAATTGACTTCAATTTTGAATGAAATAGTAAAAAATAACGTCTTTGTGATGCATCAAATCTAAGTAAATAATCGTGAAATGATCACGTCACGTTTTACCTAGGTCCCTTAGTTTAAGGTTTTTGAAATCAACTATTTATTCTATCGTTCTCCACATTGGGTGTTCCACGCCTCATTATTATTCCGTAGCGATTTTACTGATAATTTATTTAAATTCAACAATATCAAAAGAAGAAGAAGAATATTTATCTTATTTTTATCTTATCAAAATTACAAAAATATAGGTAGATAACTAAATGTTTGGCGTAGGGAGTTTTAACATTTTTAATTTAATGTTATTTCATAATTTTTCAAATATTCAGAAACAACCGTTTAGCTGGCAGGGGGGGGGGGGGGGGGCATTTCTCTAACAAAAATTATCACTTTAAAGCTTAAAATTTCGCTATTGGATCCCTAAATCAAAAAAAGGTTCTTCCACACTCACCGTATTTTTAAAAGACCTATCCAACGATACCCCACACAATGGGATAAACGAGAAAATAAAATTGCATCCCCACTTCACAGGTATTAAAAAAATAAATATACAAAGAAATATCGACACTATACTGCCGTGCTAAGCCAAAAGGGCAGATGTCCGAAAATTACCAAATCTGTTTTTTTTATTCGGAAACCATAAATTCCTTACAGGGAATCCGATTATGTAAAAAAAAGATTTTTTTTCTTTGCTAGAAGTGCCTGAAAAACCACTAAGAAATAAGACGTATAGGTAGTAGTTTTTGGCACCGATTCCTAGATATATTAGACGTATGTCTGAAATGCTAAGGGAAAAAGTCGTATGATTCACTTACTAAGATAATAAAACGTAAGTCTTGTTCGAAAAAAAACGATGGTCGTTATAATTTTAACCGCAAATTATAACAACAATCCTAAGCGGTACGTATTTCTTACTGTGGTGATGTGTGGTGTAAGGGAAAGTGACGCTTAATAATTTAAATAATTATTACGATTTAAGACAAGAAAAGACAATTATTTCAAAGTTTTTATAGTGACTAAGTTATATAAGTAATTATTCCAGGACCAACATAGTCATAGTCATATATTTTATTGATTTTGAACTACGTTGTCTACGTCGATCGTGATCATCATGAATTGTTCTGCCTATGTCAAGCCGCCTCAACGTCGATTCCCATTACGGTGCGTTTCTTTTCAATGAGCGGATTCAACGATGATTCTCTTTACGATGCGTACTGCTCACAAAATATTTTAGTGGGATAAACCTAATGAAATACTCGTAAATTCTTCGCTAAGCATATAATTTGATTTATTTATAACTAAATATAACTTATAAATGCTCATGACTAAGTACACAGGGTGTTAGGGTAAACAGTTGCATGACTGGGGTGATTGTAACCACGATACCTAATGAACAACTTTCCCTAAGGAGCAAAGAAAAATACGCAAAAAAATAAAAAGAAAATTTCATACAAACGATGTTCTTCAGCTGACTGCATTCTGGAAAGTAAAAATTTGTTTTCTTATTTCCTATAGGTTTCTTAGGAAAAGTTGTTCAGTATCATGTATAATCAACCCTCAAAGTAATGCACTGTTTACCCTTTCTAACAATCTTTACTCCCCGAGGGGCCAGACGGACATTCCCAAAAATATAATATACTCGATTTACAAGTTTAGGTACCTACGTGATTCATAAATAAATACGATGATGATTTATCATAACATACCACAAAACCTACTCTGAAATAGTCTGAAACAAAGACGAACCACATTTTGTGCACCACTGCTACTTTAGGTCTTTCAACATCGTCATTTTATTGTTTTATACAATATTCATATTTCTTTAAAGTTTGTACCATAAATACCTTTTTTTTCGTATTTTTTTGTAATATGTCATTTTCAAATCTAATTCGTTGTGAGAGTGTTCGCAAAAAAAATTGGTACAGAATTTTGTACTAAATATAAGTAAGTACCAGTAATTTTCAACGAATTATCTAAACTTCGTCTCTTATTAAACAAATATGATCCGTAGTGTAATTAATAATTAAGTTAATTGTAATTTAAAAAAACAGCTGTTTCATACAAAACTGCAAACCTACTCGAAAAAAATGTATGGGACAGCTGTTGTTTTTCGCGATTTCGATGTTGGTCCCATAGAGAAAGTTGCTCAGTTTGATGGTCTGATCATCCTCTAAAAAACTGTCAGCACATCAAGTTGGACCCTATACATATTTTATTTTATTTTTTTATATTTGCAGAGCTTACAGGTATACAATAAATAGTTTACAAATTCATAAATAAATTAAAACACCTTTTGGTACCAGATTTTTGTTTCGTACATGTTTCACCTTTTGGTACATCTTTATTGCTATCGGTACTTTGTGTGTTCTATATAGTATGTACTATAATGTGAGTCTGTCTTTATCGCACTTGCTATATTTGCTTATTATCTATTCTTGTCATGCATCAAAACAAAATGGTGATTGTTTAAATTATTTAATTGTAAATAAATAAATAATAAAATTACTCATGAGTGGATTGCGACTCCTGAGCTTGTGGTTAAATTTTTTGTGGAATTTTTGCGTTTTGGAAATGCACATGACGGCATCTTTTTCCTTATTTTTCTTGGTGAAATCCCGTAAACGTCAAATCGAGTGGCACGTTAGACTTCAAGGACGTTCCTAGACTGACTGAGACCAAGTGCACCAGCTAGGGCACTTCGTTTGCTTCAAAAAAATGCGCTATCGCCCTGTCCATTACTGTTACTTTAGTCTAAGGCGTGGTGGTGTATGGCCCGCTCCCCTCTCACCCTTATTCGCGAGAGGAGGCCTTTGCCCTGCAGTGGGATTCTACAGGCTATAACTTACTTAGTTGGCCTTAAAGTCTAAATTATGTATCGCCAAATAGCTAAACAATACATTGCCCAGTCCGTTACAAACGGCTAGCTTTTCGTCCACAAAGATATTGTGTAAGTACAAAACCTTTTTGCTTAGTTTATTTGTGTTTTTTTTCTTTGTGTCTTTTAATGAGTTTGTAATATTTATTTATCGCTAGAGTTTAAGTCTATGGTTATATGGTATATCGTTGTCTACGAATAAATTTATTTCTTTATTCGTAGATTGTTGTAAATAAAATCATTTTTCCTACGTTGTTTTGTACAACAAAATAAGCATATGCTCACGACTATATTCCCCGAGGGGGTAGTCAGAGATATTCTGAAATCTCAGAACATCCACGTTTCACCAGTAGTACCGAAATTCTGCCCAGTGTGACGGGGGGTGAGCCTGTCGCCACTTGTAATGGACAGTGGGTACAAACATGCCTCGAAATTAAAGCATGCAGGTTGTACGGCAAAATAACTTATTACCATAAAGTACGTCAAACTTAGAAGTAGGTACTAGCGCCAAAGTGGAATATTTTAAATGTAGAATACCAACGTACTTAGAAATTAGGTGCAGGTAGTTAGAATGCCTACGTATATCAAATAGCTCGGGACCCGAGGACCCTAGTTGGGGTAACAGGGTACTAATTTCTGTTTGTTTATTACTTGGCTTTGCTCCATGTGTGTTGGAGGCATTTTAGATATTAGAGAGTACCTACATTATGCAAAATGGGAAGAAAAAACGAGTTTTATAAAATCTTTTTCGAGATTATACTTCGTTCCATACAAGAATGAAGGGTCTTTTCTTACTTAATATGCTGACTCTTTTTTAATGAAAAGATCAGACCGTCAAACTGAACAACTTTCTCTATGGCACCAACATCTAAATTGCGAATAAAAAATCAGATGTTCCATACAAAACTGCAAACCTATCAATGTTCCATACATTGGTCTCAAGTAGGTTGTCGATGTCGATGTGAGTCCCATAGATAATGTTGTTCAGTTTGATGGTCTGATCATCCTCTTAAAAAAATTTCAGCATATTAAAAAGGACCCATTATAATGACGAAATAAAAAAGTACCTATTCACACAAAAAATAACTGCAAACAGACACACAGACACCGACGTTACCTGTAACAGAGTTTCGGTACTACTAGTAAAACGTGGAAGTTCTGATGTTTCAGAATATCTCTAACTACCCACTCGGGGTAAATAGTCGTGCGAATATGCTTATATATGCTGAAAAAATTACTGGGCTGACGGATTTTTAGACTTTTCACGTAGTAATTAGACGATTGGAAAGCGGACGACCGCTCAGTAGCCTATAAGTATGTTGAACTGGACCTTTGGATTAAACCATAAGCAAATAGCAACACAGTGACCTAAAATTAGATTTTATAACACCCGGGCAATAGTAAAAAACGAACTCTTTACACAGTCTCTTTAATTACAGCCCTTGCCAAATAAAAAAAGAAATTCCCAAACAAATCTCTCGTCAAATATTAGCACTGGGTACTAATATTAAAGCGTTGTAAAAGAGGTATAAAGGCGGCGTACAAAATAGTGCTGTGCTTGTAGGTCATTACGTATCCGTAAATGATGGGATGATTTTGGGGTCGTTTCTGTATCCGCAGTTACGAGAATGCAAAACAAAATGTTTTTAAAGAAGAGTTAGTTACAAATAATTCTATTCTATTTTTATTTAAGGGCGTTTCCTTGTTAGATTTCGCCAGTGTCAAGTAGTTTAAGGGAGTGTCTATCCAATCTCGAGGATTGTTTTTGAGTAAGAACACCTGAGAAGGATTGTGGAGCCTCGTGGCAGGCTGAGACGCGAACCGCGCCAACACCAAGCGAGAGACAAGTGTTCGAGGCAAACCCTGCAACGTGACTCCGATACAAATAATGTTGGCAAATGCCAATGTGTCACTCTTCTTATGGTAAGTCGATATCTGTGCAGATAATTCCCAATCAGCGTTAGAAGCTTGCTAATTACCACTACTACATTAATGAATTAGTATCTCAATCATCATGAACCTACAGCCCTTATCCACCCAATGCTGGGCATCCATTTGTTCATGATATGTACCTCTGTCTGTCTGTTATGTTTGAATGAATGAACCTAAAATAAATAAAAATTATTTTGATTAGATAATAATCTAAAACCTCAGAACATCCAGGTTTCACTAGTAGTACCAAAACTCTGCTCAGTGTGACGGGAAGTGAGTCCATCGCCGCTTGTAACGGACAGTGGGTACAATACACGCCTCGAAATTGAAACATGCAGGTTTCTTCACGACGTTTTCCTTTAGAGAAAAGCCAGTTGCGTTTCAAATCGTAAATAAATGCCGAAAAACTCATTGGCCTGGACGGGGTCCGAACCATCGCTTCCTGCACGGCAGGCACGGTTACTCGCCACTAGACCACCACTGCATTTTATTATAGTCACCACTATATTTCCCCAGGTGGGTAGTCAGAGAAATTCTCAAAACTCGGAACATCGTCTAGTCATCATAATACAAGTCCAGGCTAGATTCTGGAACTTTCAATGTGACTAGACAATTTGTGTGACAAAGTTCAAGATATTTATTTATTTTATTTATTATTTATTTATTTTACTAGTAATACCGGAACTCTGTATGTAGTACTAGATACTCTTTCTGATACTGTTACTCTGTCCAGCGTTACGGGTAGTGAGCAATTCACCCGTTATTTTAATAGTATGTATATTATCTATCATCTGATCACGTGCCGACTGACAAAGAACTGCCTATGCAGATTTTCCTATACAAGTACGCTACAAAAACTTGTGGTTGGCCGGTACGATGTTGTAGAGTTATGTATCTACCTGTTTGCCTATTGTTTGCTATGTTGTTATGACTGGTTTTTCTGAATTGGAACAAACCTGAACCTATCGGGTTTATCAATGCTTTTAGTTCATGACTGTGTGTTTATGTATTTGATATTATATAGGTTATTTTTTAAATCCCAATTTTACGGATAGACATAATTATTCCCGTGAAAGCACATCACTAAAATAAACGTTCTATAAAAGAGTGACGCGGACCGTTCGTTTCCTCGGAATTAGAGGGCTTGGCTACATCATTCGTACTGAATGCGACTCCGCTCTTTACTCTTGGATGAAATAATTTCTCTTTTATAAAATGTTAAGGAGAAGGCTGTTAACCTAAAATATCTTAAAGAGTTAAGAAGTAAAACATTCATTTGCTTAAATCTAAAATATTACGTGACCGAATTATTTTTTTATTTCTTATATGTTTGTTTTAAGTGTTGGGGGTTTTTTAAATTTGTAATTAAACAAGTTTTTAAAATAACAAGATGTTTGACAACATTTCTTCACAAGCAACGCTGATGGTACATAAATACAAGTTAGTGTATCTAGTGTTTACCAAAATCTGGTATAAAACATAGATACCTTTTTGACAATTTTTCTGGAAACACCGCCTACCTTTCTTCGTTCACCGTTTCCTCTACCCTAAGGTTGTCTGGAAGAAATCGCTTCTTAGCGATAAGATCGCCTTATTTTGTGCCTACTGTTTTTTCTTTCTGTATTTTACTGTTTGTATTTTGGTGTAAAATAAAGTATATTTGATTGATATCTATAACGTGAAAGATCTATCGAAATAAGTGTAGTAGTTTATGAGTAAATCGCCAAAAATATACACGTACATATCATACAGGGAAACTACCCATTGAAGTCGTTTTAAAATACCTAAACAACGTCCGTAGAAGAAAAATGTTTTATGTCAGCAAGAACTAGGCAAGAACATTTAATTTTGTTTTCTACGTAAAGTCGTCATTGAGCTCTTCCCTGAATCCAGGATTAATTTTATTCTCATTTTATTCTTTCACAGAAAATTTTCTGGAAAATACCATTATTCTCCCGTAATCCAATTTTAATATATACCTTCAGTCGATGTAGGGATATTACATTACTTATGGAACGACGAATTAAATTATATTTAACTAAAACGTGATTCTATAATAGATCACCATATTTCTTCCCGTTGCTTAAAGGTTACTAAGGGATAAGTAATCCTATTTGTTGTTTTTGCTGGTGAAAGACTATCCATCTACCATTACTTGACACCTCATTCAATCCTGAAACCACAGACAAAGAATACAAATAATAGATTAGATTTTAGTAAGCAGTAGGTACTACATACAGAACACTCGCCCCCTGCCCCTCACTAACTTCAGACACCTCACCCCGCATTTTCAAGGGTAACTTTAGGAGAGTTAAGCAAGATACACATACAGCAGGCACGCGCGTGTGATTGAGACGGCGCGTGTGCCAACGCCATCTTGTTTAATGTCGCAGTACTTCAAGCATCGTGAATTCATTGTATGGAGTGTCAGGGGCTTGATATTACTCTGCAACTTGCACGTTCCAATCTGTAACGGAGTTAGTTGTCTATAATTAAAATCTGCGACATTTAGTTTATCTCTAACAACCCCTTCAGGAATATAGGCGTGAGTATATTTTTTCTTTCTCTGCAACCACACCCTGGACACATCGCTGTCACTTTATACAAATCGGCTCTTACTTTCTCTATGGCACCAACATCGAAATCGCAAAAAAAAGTCCCATACTTCCAGCTTTCCAGCTTTGTCTCAATAAAAATCTGTTGTTCCAAACAAAGCTGTAAACCTTCTTGAGTATGGAGTATCTCATCTCACTAATATTATAAATGCGAAAGTTTGTGACGATGTTTGGATGTTTGTATGTTTGTGAGTTTGTGAGTTTGTGAGTTTGTGAGTTTGTGGCTCAATCACGCATAAACGGCTGAACGGATTTGGATGAAATTTGGTTTTCAGACAAAATATGTTCTGGATTAACACATAGGATACTTTTTACCCCAGCTGTGGGACTCTGTGGGATAATTTACAATGTTTTATCACGCTCACTAGCGCCGACTTGACTCTGACAGATGCATTTGGGCAGATTCCAGTGTTAAATAGCACTTCCTTTTTTCAACACTTTTCATTAAATCAGTTTAGCGTGGTTGGTAAGCGGTTAGATTTTCGCGCATGGGGTCGAGGTTCGATTCTTGGTCGAGATGACTTTTTTTATTTTAAAATTTTACATGGCTTGGCTTGATTTGCTAAGAACCTGACTTCCAATCGTAATATCCTGAGATCTGGAGTGCGATTTTTGAATCTCATTTGCTGAATTCAGGTAGTTGAAAATGTCAAAATTACTATGGAGATACGCATCTTTCTACTGCTGATTTAACTTTCAAAAATCGCACTCCCGCAGTATGATTTTTGAAAGTCAAATCAGCAGTAGAAAGATGCGTATCTCCATAGCAATTTTGACATTTTCAACTGCTGAGCCCACCGAATGACATTCAAAAATCGCTCTCCAGATCGATCAGTTGAAGTAAATGGTAAAAGGTAAAAGGTGAATGGTCAGAAACTTACTAGGTAAATTGGAAAAATACGAAAAAATCCCGCTTTTCTAAAGTTTGTAGGTAGTTCGTTTTCATATAAATAGATGGCGTTAGGCGTATTTTGAAAGCAAGTCGTGTGCAACAATTATTTATTCTAAAACCTAATGAGCTTAACAAATTTGGTTGATTATCGTGGTGTTATCGTTATAATTCATCGTTCTTAGTATATTGGTCATTTGAGTCAAATCTGAGCCAACAAAACGGTACGATAACCTTATAGTAGGTACACTACGATCGACGTGTGCCCTAAGTAGTCCATTATTGCACGGCGTGAAATAATTAGAAATTAAACGAACTTACCTAAGTGAAGTTCTATTTTAATTGTACGAACTATATGGCTTCGAAATGATAATAATTAGACTTGTAGTATTCAATTCTACGGCCATTTGTACACGAATTTCAGAGCTAGATCAATAGATCAGCCTCCAGGCACAAAAAAAAAACAAAAAACGTTATGCTCAGCTCCGACGCACTCTATGAATCTGTGGTCTGTCAACTAACTTCATATAGTTTAGAGTAGAGAAGCTTAGGATCCGGACCCCAAGACATTCTATGTATTAAAATATTTCACGACATTGATACCTATCCTTATGGGTAAGGTTTATCCTCGATAAACCGGGTGGGTGGGTGATAGGTATCATTTCGAAGCCATATAGTTCGTACAATTAAAATAGAACTTCACTTAGGTAAGTTCGTTTAATTTCTAATTGTACTTCATCTATATGGCTTCTCATGATAATAATTAGACTTGTAGATGTTTAGAGACTCACTCAGTCGTGAAATAGTTTAATTTCTATAGCATAAGGAAGATGATGAAGATAATATATTTCATAAATAATAAGGGTCATAATCATTTAGATAGATAACGATAAAACAAGTATTGTATTATGAATTAAAAAATGAATACTCCTTTTCAGAAGCTGGACTAAATAGGTACACAAAACAAAGGTTAAATATTCTTTGACTAAGAAATTAACGTTACCTGGGTAACAAGTTCAATCTCATTGAACAATGCAGTAATAAATCATGATTAAACCAAAAAAGTATCATGGATGACTATCCTATTCATTTAGTTAGTGATCGTACTGATTTTCTTAAACAACTGATGCTAGTTCAAGATTTTCAGTCGTAAGGAATGAAATCATTAGGTAAGTAATTGCAGTAACAATTACCGTATCCATCATTTTTTATTATTCTCTGATTAATATCTTTTATTTAACTAAATATTTATGATAAATTGAGATTTCTAGAGTATTGCCTAAAAATAATTACCTAAGGTCTTTAAAGTTGAGACTGTTTACAACCTTGTAAGGTTTATGTACCCGAGGAAAGAACATAAATGTAAGTATATAATTATTGATTGCAACTATTAGACGATAGTCGGAGTAGGTAACGTTCATTTCGGAGGGATTAAAAGCATAATATTCCAATATATTATAAATCTGTAGGTGGGTACATTTTCAAATTTCTATCAACGAGAGTGATTATTAATTAGCGATACAGCAGTAATGATATTGTATTATAACTGCATTGCAATTATTCACCTGTTTTGCACAAAACCTTCGTATTTGAAAGAAAATTAAGAGTCACCTACTACTCTTGTCAAACTGTTCAGGTGCATTTATAATTTTATAAAATGCCATAAACATACCACTGGTGAAGAACATGTTTTAAATATTTGACAGTATTTCCTGATAGTGTCACGTCGTATGCACGAAGATCCAAGGTGTTTAGACCTGTATGGCATCTCGGATAAAGGTTGTTAACAACATCCAAAGTAGATATTTAACTGAAAAAATTTACACAAAAAATGTTGTATGTTATTAAAACAAAATATTAGAGGTATAAGTTATACTTAAAGAACATAGTAGAGGAAATATAGATAGGACAGTGTATGGGTTGTGCCATTTCCACCCAAATATCGCCCAACTGTTCAGAGAATTGTATTTTTACCAATTGCGCTAGACGCAGGGTAATGTTTTGAATAACTGTTTGACAAAACATGTTAGATTTCTTATCCAGTCCCATTGAAAGATTCAGAATTGAATCAAGACTTATGAAGAATTCAAGATGACTAGAATGTGTAATTATTTAACTGTTAAATGATACAAATACATGTATTAACTCGCGGGTCTTCCTGCATAGGTACTTAACTTGTATTATTCTAAAAAACCCGAAGGGCAAGAATAGAAAACAATAATGATTGTTGGTATCAGCAAAATAGTGTAAAAATGTCATTTGTATAGTTTTTGCTGCATAATTTAAATTACATTTGGGAAGAAGTTTGAAAAAACTACCATGATAACTTTACTGTTAGTAGATAGTCATGATTTCATGACATAATATGATATGTGATTATAGTAGTTATGTTACCTTAACTTTTCACATTTCTTTTATAAAATACTTCACACAATCTTGGAACATATTAAAAATGTACCTATAGCTCGTACATGGATAAAGTAATACACAAAAACAAGCGTACCTTAGTACGTACCTGTCCCAGGTAACTAGTTGGATGCTGCTGTATGCACCCAGAATCTAGGTTTTTGTTGTTTACTCAAGCAATTTTATTACAATCTTAGCTTCAAACAATTTATTAAATCAATACAGAAAATAATTGTCTAATTTTTAATCTCAAAACTGAACTAATTTCAGATAAAGTTTTATTTCGTAAGAAAACTGCATTTAAAGTAGGTACCTATCTACCTACATACTATACGATTATAACTTAAAAACTTTATTCATAGTTCATAGCAAGATCTGTTTCATTAAATATTATTTTGATATTTGATGTACCTACCAAAAAATCAGGTAAACAGGAAAATTTTTTGTATTTTTAAGCTCAATTTTTAGAGCTCAGATGTTGGTAGTTGACAATGTTGGTACCTATATTTTAAAATTAAAATGTAAACTACATTTTGAAATGTGAGGCAGGTAGCCCTTTTTTGCCTAGAAAATAAAACTGATCTACGTAAGTTGGAAATACACAGTTCTATTAAATTTATGAACATGTTCAGAATTGGTTGAAAATTTGTAATGAAATTGTTGGTAAGACATGACAGTGATGTGGTTTGAAGATTATTGTAATGTGTGACATTATAGTTTTCTCTATCATTTGCAGAATTAATTGGCTGACTAGCCTAGCATTAGCATAATATTATGTGCATAACTGTAAATTCCCAGAACCAATGTAACAAGCTAAAAAATCTGTCATATTACAACCTTCTTTTTTCTTATTTTCCTACATTTATTATCCTATGTAAACAATAGACTTAAATTTTAGAATTCTGTTTAAACATAATTAAAATTGTTATTATCTTTACCATAATTTTCTTGCCTGAATAAGATTCACATCTTATTTAACTTTATTAAAATAACTTATTACAATTTACAACACATTAGCACACTTTTCCTTCTCTTAAGGTGAAATGTAAATTTTTGGCCATAAAGACAATTATCTTTTACCATATAGGTAGGTATTATTATGAACTAAATAGTCCATTGCACAAAGCATCTCCTAATGACGGAGACATTGTCATTACATAGTTATTTTTCTTTAGAAAAGAAGGTTGGGCAAATAAACAAATCATAATATTCTGCTCAATAACAGACTTTTTGGCATAAAGGTAAATACCTTATTCCATATTCAATTACATATTTGTACAATCATATTCTGCTCAATAACAGACTTTTGGCATAAAGGTAAATACCTTTTTCCATATTCAATTAAATATTTGTACAATCATATTCTGCTCAATAACAGACTTTTGGCATAAAGGTAAATACCTTTTTCCATATTCAATTAAATATTTGTACAATCATATTCTGCTCAATAACAGACTTTTGGCATAAAGGTAAATACCTTTTTCCACATTGTAAAGTACAAGATAAATTGTCTAAATAGACAATTAGTAATAGCATGATTACTCTTTTTATTCTGTGGTACCGTTTAGGTACTTAGTATGGGATGCCTTTGGTGGCAGTGGATGAAATAAACTGATGATAATGATGATAGAAAGATAATTTATTCAACAATTGTTTAATAAAACAGAGTTGTGAATAAAGATACCTAGGTAATTAGATTATACATATTCTATGGTAACTGCATAGATCATTCATTGTCTAATAAGACATTAAATAGTCCAGATGTGAACGTTAAATTTTATTACCTACTCAATTAACCTGAATAGGTTAGCGTAGGTATCAACAGTGTTCCTAGATGACACTTTGACCCCTATTCCAAATAAATCCATGCTATCCCATATTAATTGCATCATGCATTGTCCAATTCAATAAGACAGTAAGAAAACTAATTCGGTTAAGATTTCATAATTAATTTAAAAATTTCTGACATAACTCCGTCTGTAACTACTGTTGGCACAAGTTGCTGATAATTTATAAAACTGACCGTTGTGTTGTGTAAGTACCTATGTGTTAAACCTGTTTGACAAGCAGGTGCTGACGGTTTGATTTGTGATTTATCTTCTTACTAGATAGGTACTGTATTCTTTTAGAATATTGCCTGAATCGATTTTTAGGTAAGCATAGTTAGGACAGTAAACAATTATACATTAAATTAAATTTGAACCTCACATAGGTAACTATGAAAAGAGTAAACATTATTGTTATACTTTGTCATGCTAAATGACTTAATGACTGTCAGTATCTTTGACTATATTCCCTCGGGGAACACAGTCGTTAGAAGATGCATGCATGCACTAAATCACCTATAGAATAGAAGTGTGTATCGACATATACCAGCAGGTGTTACGGTTCACTGAAGTATGTCATGAAAAGAAGTTCTGTAAGATATACGGAAATACTAACCTCAAAAACTTTGTTCCACAAGAAAATATTCTTTATGCTTTCTGTTTTAGCAGAATACATGGCATCGGGTGGTTCATATATGGATTCCATAATCATTATTGGGGTCCGGAAAACCCTAATTTGTACCGGCAAGCAGAATGTTGACCGTGAACGGCCGCCGAAAAATTACGAGATTCCTCACAATTTTTTATACGCATTTCACTTGATTACTCTCTGAACTGCACTTCAGGGATACTTTTTCTCTTACAACACAATTTTTCACAATTTTTCATTGAAATTTAACATGAAAAACTGTTTATATTGTGATTAAAAACAAACAATTTAAAAACAAACGTGTAACTTCAAGGCCGCACGAAATGAAATATGAAGTTAGTTGACAGACCACAGATTCATAGAGTGCGTCGGAGCTGAGCATAACGTTTTTTGTTTTTTTTTTGTGCCTGGAGGCTGATCTATTGATCTAGCTCTGAAATTCGTGTACAAATGGCCGTAGAATTGAATACTACAAGTCTAATTATTATCATGAGAAGCCATATAGATGAAGTACAATGTCACGAGTATCATATACTATTTTATAGCTCGTGTGACCTAAACCCGCCAAGTTTTAAGTAATTTTTTTAATCATCTTTTGGAAAAATACAAAAAAAATCCTCTTTCTTTTAAGCTTTTCTAAATTAAGTAGGTGGTTCGTTTTCAAATAAATAGATGGCGTTAGGGGTATTTTTTATAGCAAGTTTGCATCAATTATTTATTCCAAAACCTACTGAGCTTAACAAATTTGGTTGATTACCGCGGTATTATCGTTATAATTCATCGTTCTTAGTATATTGGTCGTTTGAGTACAATCTGAGCTAACGCAACGGTACGAAGCTTTGCCGCATGTTTGCCCAAAGCCCCCTTGGGATGGAGCGGCGAAGGACACAACCATGACTTCAAAAGCTTCGCTAATATATCACAATCAAAACCAAGGCGTGAATTTGACAGAAAGACGAATTCTGTTATGTAATGTTTGCCCGAAGCCCCCAGTCGGTGGGGTGGAGGGGCGGAGCCTCCCCGGGGGTACGGGGGGCGGAGCCCCCCGAAGAACACAACCATGACTTCAAAAGCTTCGCTTATATAATATCACAATCAAAAACAAGGCGTGAATTTTACAAAAAGACGAATTCTGTTGCAGAAAGTTTTGCCGAATGTTTGCCCGAAGCCCCCGGTCGGTGGGGTGGAGGGGTGGAGACACACAACCATGACTTCAGAAGCTTCGTTAATATATCACAATCACAATCAATCTCAGACGTAAATTTAACAGAAAGACGATTTTTGCAGCAGAATGTTTTGCCGAATATTTGCCCGAAGCCCCCTGTCGGAGGGGTAGAGGGGCGGAGCCCCCCCCGAAGGACACAACCATGACTTCAAAACCTTCGATTATATATCACAGTCAAAACCAAGGCTTGAATTTTACAGAAAGACCAATTCTGTTATGTAATGTTCGACCGAATCCCCCGGTCGGTGAGGTGGAGGGGCGGTGCACCCCCGGGGGTACGGGGGCGGAGCCTCCCGAGGGGCACAACCATGACTTCAAATGCTTCGCTAATATATATCACAATCAAAACCAAGGCGTGAATTTTACAAAAAGACGAATTCAGTTGCAGAAAGTTTTGCCGAATGTTTGCCCGAAACCTCCGGTCGGCGGGGCGGAGGGGCGGAGCCCCCCGGGGGTACGGGGGGCGGAGCCACCCTGAAGTACACAACCATGACTTCAAAAGCTTCGCTAATATATATCACAATCAAAACCAAGGCGTGAATTTTATAGAAAGACGAATTCTAAACGAAATTCGTAACGAAAATCTGACTTCATACGAACATAGAGATTAGTTTCTAGATTGTTTCTGAAAAGTTTCATTGACATTAATTGGATAGTATTGAAAATATCACCAGACAACGTTTGTATGCAGCGCGCTTTTGCGCTCTCGGAATAAACTTCTCTTAAGTATTTTATCGCACTATTTATTAATTCCTCTCTGAATTAAATTCTAAAGTCAACGCAGACGAAGTCGCGGGCAAAAGCTAGTTATACATACTCGAGCAAAATGTATGGGGCAGCTGATTTTTATTTCGCGATTAAGATGTTTGTCCCTTAGAGAAAGTTGTTCAATTTGATGGTCTGATCGTCCCCTTAAAAAAGTGTCAGCATATTAAGAAGGACTCTGTATTGTAGTACCATACTCTTTCTTATACTATGCCTTAACTTTAACCATTACAGTCAGAAGCAAAATTCACCTTATTTACAATTACATCACTCGAAGACGGCGCCTTTCATAAGCTCCTCAATTGTTTATACACAACATAACACTCTGCAGCAATTCTGGGCCACAATTTATAAGGTTGTCACGAAGGAAATTAGATATGAATGAACGAGGTGAATCGAGAAAATCAGTTCAGATAAACACTTTATTGCTCAGAAAACCGTAAATGTTAGTGGAATTCAGGTCACATGAGGAACGGTGAAAGGTTGGTATTTACTTGGATAAAATTGTATGTACTAGGTGTTCTCAAGGATGAAATGAAATGTTAGTTTTAAGTGGATAACATCTTGTCTGGTCTATTTGAAAATCATGGCTACTTAGTAATAGTTTTCCTGTTGCTGTCGTTTGCAATGGAGAAAAACCGGCCAAGAGCGTGTCGGACTCGCCCACGAATGGGTTCCGTAGCCATTGCATAAGTGTAATTTCCTGCAACGCCATCTAGTTTGTTATTAGTTATTTAAATTTTGTATTATTTATATTGCAGGTTCTTTCAGAAACTGGTTGGGCTGCAGCATCCGTTATAATTTTTTACTCCAGTATTTTAGAAGCTAGAAGGGGGCGTCGAATAAAATTAGTTTCCTCATAATCTTAGTCACATTTAAAGTACCAGAATCCAGCCTGGACTTGTATTATGATGACTAGATAACGATATAGAATACATACATACATAAATACAAACATCCATGACTCGGGTACAAATATTCATATTCATCATACAAATATTTATCCCGTACGGGATTCGAACCCGCGACCCACGGCATAGCAGGCAGTTCACTACAGAGGGCCTACCATGAGTTTTCCCTGTACTGTACTACTGTAGTTACGTCGCCAATTCGTATGGCAGAAATTAGTTCACAACGTAACCACTAGGAGCGCTGTACGAAATTCAATACAAAATTGGTGACGTAACTACAGTAGTAAAGTACGGTGAAAACTCATGGTACAGACTCTGATATCGGGTCGTCATAAAATATCTGCTTTTGGGTTACTGTTACTTGGGTGACAGAATTGATGAAAGTTCCTTTGTTTCACTACGGTACCCTAAAAACGGATATTAAATTTTCCTACTCCTCTTTCTTCATTGATAAAACGTTACGTGTTCCAAGACAGAGATAAGAGTATCTTGGTTCATTAAAGTTCAGTTTCCTCATTAGAGATGCCGTGAGCTGGACTTCATTGTCTAGTTTTGTGAATGATCGCCGCTGTTGATCCTAGAGTTGCAGTGGATAATGTTTGGTGGGCCTAGTCTTTACTTAGAAACTGTTTTCTTGAATAGAGATAATAATACGTGTGACACACCGTTTATTTAGGTACATACCTTGATTATTGCATGCATGTTGGGCCCAGCTTTGAATTGAATGAACCCACACGCAACATAAGTGCCGCAAAGACCACAAACTTTGGCGGTGTCTAACACAAATATACGATACTAGATATACTCCATTCCAAATAGCAACGAAATGTTAAGGCTTTTTTTAATTAAAGAAAAAGAGATCTGAAACACATTATTCTTAAAACAGCTTTAGTAGCGTCCAATATAATGTCGGATAGGATATCTTTCTGATAAAAAACATATATTTGCTTCCTTCTTCTTATCGTGTGGGCAAGCCCTGGTGTCAGAGTTTATTCAAACCGCCTTACGGCCTCTGACGTGGTTTTTTATGTGACGACTACTACCATCAGAGATAGTAGCCGGGACCAACGGCTTAACGTGCGATCCGAAGCACGGAATCATCTATTTTTTCAGACAATCAGGTGATTCAGCCTGCAATGTCTTAGGACATTGCCAACTGGGGAAAACGCACAAAGTGATATAACACTAGGTGTCCCCCTTGGGAATCGAACCCACGACCTCCGTGTCAAGAGCCCAATGCTCTTAACCATTAGACCACGGAGACAGTTATAATATTTGCTTATCAACAGGAACATATTTTCGTCCTAATTTGGAATGGAGCACTTATAGCTAGATGAAAAAAGATCTATGATGATGGTATGATTAATGAAAACATACTAATCATTAAGGAACAAACAAGATGTGCCCCCAAAAGAGAATGGAAGATAAGGAAATATTGCGATATTCATATTATCGATTCGTTACAGTGACTTTGATCCCAAAGAATATGAGGCGAAAAATTATTAGCCGAAAGAAAGCAAGTATAAATCATTAGGTATTATCATAAATAAATATTCAGTGGCGTTCGTATTAAATTTCATCCCGCAGTGTGGTGGTTGGCTGGCTTCCAACGTCCGCGATTGCATGAAAACCGAATATAAGATTATTTTGATGCTAGATACGACTTTTCTACGTCAAAAGGGCACTGTGGTCTGGTGGTTAGTGAAGCGATGATGAATACATCATACCAAGAATACTTGGTCTGTACCACAAATTTTCAAGGAATTTATGTATGGTTTCTATTCTATTCTTTTCCTTGTTAGATTTCGCTAGTGTCAAGTAATTTGAGAGAGTGTCTATCCAATCTCGAGGATTGTTTTTGAGTAAGAACAACTGAGAAGGATTTTGGAGCCTCGTGGCAGGCTGAGACGCGAACCGCGCGAACACCACGCGAGAGACAAGTGTTAGAGGCAAACCCTGCAACGTGACTCTCTATGTATGGTTTCCGGTGAGGGAAAACATCGTAATGATATTTGACAAAGCCTTTAAGGCATATCAGCCCTGGACCACGACTCTCCATACTAATCGATGCGAACGAGGGTGTGGCTCCGATCAGACTTTAGCTGTTTTCTTTGAAAAATTCGACGATTTTTTTTATTAATTTCGAAAAAGTAAGAAAACTACATCATTCAAAATTGTGTTGTGAACAATATTGTAAATTTCATTTTTTTCCGATTAAAAATGTAAGAGTAAAATGGTTACAACTGGAAAAAAAGAGGTCACTTTAGAGTCCCTTTTCTTCGGTTTTATTCATTAAAATCGATTTCTAGAAAAACCACGTCACTTCAGCTCATATCGTGTAAATGGTTCAGTTTATTTTTAAGCTCAAAAAGTGCCATTGTTAATGAATAAAATGGTTACAAAGTTACCCAAAACCAGGAGGTAGCGCCTTAAATGTCCATTGTTCCATAATGTTTTATATAGTCCTGAGTATAATTTGTCATGCTATGCGAAAACTTTAATCATACAATGTACCTACTCGATAACTCTAACTACTTTAACTATGGAGCTAACTACGAAATTGTGACTAAGATCAGCAGGACCCCATCGTGTTAATTTAAAACATCGATGTTCAATCCTCATTCAATTTCAGTTCTAATCACATTGCCATACAGTTTCTATTCAACTGGTTTTTTTTTTGCTTGACTTATTTGCTATTTGATTGACAGCTGAAAAATCTGAGCGATCTATCAAATGATTAGCGCGATTAGCGCGATACCAAATGTGTAAAAAGTGGAGCTTCGCACGTGGTCAAATCACGATTGGGGGAAAATTTCCTTCGGGTTCGAGTCCATATAAATATTTTGTTACCAATAATATTTTAAAATCTAATTAGCGTAATCAATAGTACCTACTGCTAAAGGCAAATCACCTCCCCTTTTGAAAAACCATAATTTTTGTACTAGACAAAAAGCAAAGCCCGCTTCCAGCGCAACTACATCTCTGAAACTGACTATGCAAAATTTGGTCCGATGTTTTCTCCACGACCAAATGTACTATCCATTTTCTATCCATTAAGGATCCTTGATTCTTCCTCCAATTGTTTGTTCTACTTGGCTCGGTAGCTCACAGTTTTTAAGTGAAACTTTTTACTTTGTTACATCGGTAAAGTTTGACACTATCATGATACAGGAAAAATTGTTTTTATACTTTTTTTATTGTTCTAGTAATAGCGCGTATAAAACTTGGGATAAGAAATAACACTGTTGTTCAACTTGACACTTGGTTTAATTTAAAGTTTGACATCAAAATCATTCGAATTTAAATGATTATGTTCATGTTTTATAAAATTACATTCATTACAAATATGTCACTAACAATTCCCAAACTATATCCATGTATTGAGATGGTCATGTAGGTATTAAGATGGACTGCATGTACGGTCTCACTACCGTGCAGTTTCTGCTCACGCGGAAACTTACTTTCCGCCGCGTGCGCGTTTACTTTAGTTATAATATTTTTCACTATAATTAGCGAGTTCGCATCGAACCGTACTACGGTCGACAACTAAGAGATAGAAGCGCCAATCATTTAACTGTAACTACGTAATAAACCTCTTAACTTTCCAACATCTTTCTCTGCGTGCTCATCAACTACAACTCTACAACCTAACTACAACTATAAACAGCTAATACAAGTGTGGGGATCTACTGAGCCCTACACTGCATGTTCTGACTTTCTTTTTTATTATATTGTTTATCCAACTAATACTATAAATGGGATATTCACTAAATGTATTACGTATTTTTTATAACACTTTAGTATGATTTTGACCATACCGCTGTCTCGGAGGGCGATACATGAAATCTTGAGCCCTGCTCAAAAATATAAACTATTGCGTGACTAATAAAAGTCATGGTGATCTAGTACAAGTATCTTAAGCCCCAATTTGTCAACCTGGGCTAGCAATTAACTCCATGATAAGTTGGTAATCCATGATGATAGTTTAGGAAAAAACCGGAGTTAGCTATTTGACTGGTCATTTAGTCTTTTTTTCGATTCCTCATAGAACTTAAGATAATTCTTTCAGATTTACAATGTAAAACTTTTTTTTCTTTTTAAACTATTCTATTCTATTTTTATTTATTGGCACTCTGTGTATGTAGCAATTTGGCCAGTGTCAAGTGATTTATGTAGTCTCAAGTATTGTTTTAACAAAAACACATTAGAGCTATACAAAATGGTGGAGCCACGTGAAAGCCTAACACAGGCCAATACGTACGCGTTCGTCCTCTGCCAGACTTGCAGCGCGACTCCCTTTTTAAACTATTAAGATTCATACAGTCAATTATTCCAACAGATTGACGCTTTAAAACTCAAGCAACTAAAATCACGTCGCCAATAAATTGCTCTTATACCCGCAATGATAACTTAAACCAGTGCAAGGTACGTTCATCCATAACTTGCTTAGTTCAGCTTTAACCCGAGATCCTCACATTACGACCCATAAAGAGGCGCCACCTGTGTTTCCACAATTTATTGCCGTTGACGTGAGAATAAGGCTCCCTGTTCAAGCCACTACATTGTCTTACATTATGTTTTGGTTATGTTACGAGAAGTGTAGGACTTTGTTTTTTAATGTATGTTAATTCTTCTAGGAAGCGGGAGGTATTCTAAATTAAGCATAATCAGCCTGTAAACGTTCCTTTGCTGGGCACAGGCATACCTTTAAGGGTATATTATTCGGAGCGCGCTCCATACAAACGTACTATGGTGATATTTTCAATACTAACCAATTAAAGTCAATGAAATTTTGCAGAAACAATCTAGAAACAAATTTCTATGCTTGTATGGAGTCAGATTTCCGTTAAAATGTATAGTTTTCAAGTTACAGTGCCTCAAAGATTTCCATACAAATCTTAAATTAATCCTAGCATTGAAACTGTATATTTTAACGAAAATCTGATTCTATAGAAGCATTGAGATTTGTTTCTAGATTATTTCTGCAAAATTTCATTGACTTTAATTGGTTAGTATTGAAAATATCACCATAGTACGTTTGTATGCAGCGCGCATATTCGCTCTCGGAATAATATTCTCTTAAGGAAGTGTCTATGGACGTTAGTCCACTACGCGTGCCCAATGCAGATTGGTAGACTTTACATGTGCATTAGAATTTTCTTCTTTAGCGTATGCAATGCAGGTTTCCTCATGATGTTTTCTTTCACCGTTTGAGAGCCGTCAGTATTACGTACATGACATATCGTCCGAGCGCCAGATTCGAACCTAGACTCTCATGATTGAGTGTCCATACCTCTCTGCAATACGTCATTGACGCTCTCTAGACATTTTGCATTGGTATTTACAATGTGAATACATATAGCCCGGAAGCAAACTTGAATTCGTAATAAAAAAAATCTACTGTCCTCTAAATTGAAGTCGAGGAGATATTGCAGTTTAGTATGGAAAACGAGATTTTTTTTAATTTCTGTTTTGCCCCCATAGTTAAATTAGTCAGTTAGTTAGTTTGGTGTTCTGAACAACCCCTGAAAGTTTCGGAACATTAAAAATATCTGTGTTTCATTGCCTAAACATGAGGGTCTAAAAAACGAACCATTCCCTTTACGTCGATCGTCTCCGTACGTCGAGTCTCCCAACAGTGAGTCTCTGAACATCGACTGTCGCTTTTGTCTCCCTACGTCGAGCCGATGACGATAGCGTTTTGTTTTAGGTACGGTAAGCAATATCAATATGAACAATTTCCACGTTTGATTAAATAGTTGCAGTGGCAATACATAAACAGTGCGATTAAGGCCTCCGCTCATTGCAGCGATAATATCGAGCGATAATATCGCTGCGATTTTGCGATAATTGTTTCCAGTACATTTTGTATGGGGACGAGAGCGATCCTACACACTGCCGCGATAATATCGCTGCGATTTTGCGATAATTGTTCTCAGTACATTTTGTATGGGGACGCGCTCGATCCCACACACTGCCGCGATATTATCGCAACTCTTTCGACTACATTCAGTGGTGGGGCGCATGCGTGACGCGAATCGCGGAATCGCTGCAGTCTGTAAGGTGTTGCGATATCGCTGTCGATAATATCGCTCGATAAAGGCCTCCGCTCATTGCAGCTATAATATCGAGCGATATTATCGCTGCGATTTTGCGATAATTGTTCTCAGTACATTTTGTATGGAGACGCGCGCGATCTTACACACTGCCGCGATATTATCGAGCGATAATATCGCTGCTATTTTGTTCTGACGCAATCGATTTAGTGGTGCTGCGCATGCGTGACATATCGCTCGATAATATTGCGGCAATGTGCGGAAGCCTTTAAATCGCTCGATAATATCGCTGCAATGTGCGGATGCCTTTATGTTTACTTCGTAAAGTAGTACGTTTAACAGCGCGCCTGCATGCAAGTTAATTATAATGAGACGTCTGTTAATCGCACCCTGTGACGCTTTGTCTGAACTGACAGAACAATGTGGGGTCCCATTCTCGGCTCTTTTGTACGGCTCGTTTCGACCCACTAATTTATTTCCCCTCTCGCGTTCAGCAGTTTCCAAAGAGTTTGTAATATTTCATAGCTCAAGGTGTTTCGCCTGGGGTCTATTGCTAAGATAACGAGTTGTTTTAAATATTTATAGGTAGAGGTTGTGTGAGCTTTGTTAGGGTCGTTTTAAGACTCAAAGTGGCACAGCAATTATGTCTCCTATTAACTGTAGGGTCTGATCAAGATGTCAAAACAATGTCTTTTAATAAGTATTTATATAAAATTACCACAAGAGCCATAATATCTGGAGAAAATCTGCTTTAAGGGGCTACCTGCCGGTTTTGGGTAAATTTGTAACCATTTTATTCATTAACTATGACACTTTTTGAGCTGAAAAATAAACTGAACGATCTACAGGATATGAGAAGTGATGTGGTTTTTCTAGAAACCGATTTTAATGAATAAAACCGAAGAAAAGTGACTCTAAAGTCACCCATTTTTTTTTCCAGTTGTAACCATTTTACTCTTACATTTTGAATCGGAAGAAAATGAAAATTTACAATATTGTTCACAATACAATTTAGAATGATGTGGTTTTCTTACTTTTTTGAAATTAATAAAAATCATCTAATTTTACAAAGAAAACAGCTAAATTCTGACCGGAGCCACGCGCTCGTTCGCATCTATTAGTATGGAGAGTTATGGTCCAGGGCAGATGCGCCTTAAAAGCTTAACTTAAATAAAAAACTATGACTTAGTTAAAATGTGGTTCAAATTGCTGGACTTCGTTATTTCTAACTTGAACTTAAGTATTTTTTCATGGACATAAGTAAAATGCAAGGACTTAGCGATATTATTATGATCATCTTTTGAAAAAAACAAACATAGAAATAGGTACTTTTTTAAGGCTCTTAATCGTAATAATTTGGACACCAGTGCTGCATTTTGGGCAGTAGGAATATTATGACTTTTTATAAATGAAAAATTATAAGGGAAATTTACTAAAACAGATGGACTTGGAATGATATTTTCTTCAATCTTATGGACTTAGATATTTAGCAGGTGTCAAGAAAACCAACTTAGAGTAATTTTTGGAATAACATGACAGACACCATTCGATAGCAAATATTCTGGGAAAGGTTCAGGAAAACGGTGAGGGCATCGGAGGTTTACCGTCGGACTTCCACTGTTTTTTTTAGGGTTCCGGAGTCAAACAAGGAACCCTTATACTTTCGTCCATTCTGTCTGTCTACCTGTCTGTCTGCCCCGCCTCAATAACTCGCTCATTTTCGCACATATAATAGTTATGAAGAAACACATCTTTTTCAACCCTCATTCACCCTCAAAGAGGTGTTGAATTTTTTTTTAAATAAATCGAGATTATGCTGTGATCTTACCACAGATTTGCGACACTACCAATGAGCAAATCACGGAAGTTCGACATCATCAAAGAACGAATCACGGAAGTGTGACATTTCGAAATTCTAATCACGGAAGTGTAGCCAGTGTAGCTCAACCAGTTTCTGAAAAAACCTGTAAGTAATATATTTTCTAATACAAACTAGATGGCGTTGCAGGAAATCAAATCCCGCTATCGTTAGGTTCCAAATTTTCTTTTAGGCAAGAGAATCGACATAGCTACTTTTTACTTATTCTACGTATGCAATGGCTACGGAACCCTATGGGCGAGTCCGACACGCTCTTGGCCGGTATTTATTCATGAAACCTTATTAATTCTTCGCAGACCAAACCGTGGCAACAATTCAGTAAGTAAATAATAAAATTAACATTCACTCTTTACTTTCTGCTTCTATCAGTTCTTTTTTCAAGACTGAAAAGCTACTAAAGCTAACGTGGAAGAGAAAGCTAATTTCCCGTTGGGTGGAACATAGCACGTTTGCGGGTTGCTCTAATTAGGCTCCGGTAACACTGGCGCGTTAATTGAATCAAATTGCACCCGCCGTAAGGGTGGCCAGGTATGGACGCAGCTTTGGGATGTTTGATTGGGTTGAAATTAGAGGGGTTTTGATTACGGGAATGTTCAGTTCTTTTTAAATTGTAACCGTAAAAAAGATTAAAAGAAATCGTATTATGGTGAAAGGGCGATGTGAGACAATCCGAGTGGACAGAAACTTTGCTACAACTAACAGCTTCATTTTTAAGGCTCAGTGTCAAGTGGTGTTAAGTGGCAAGCCTTTATCCCACAAATTAAATATAACATTGCATGCGACACCATACATGGTCCTTCGTAATCAACTGAACAACTTTTTCTATGGGACCGAAGGTCGAAATCGCGAAAAAAAAACCAGCTGTTCCATACAACACTGCAAACCTATTTGAGCCAAATTTATGGGACAGCAGATTTTTTATTCGTGATTTCGATGTTGGTTCCATAGATAAAGTTGTTCAGTTTGTTGGTCAGATCATTACCTAACAAAGTGTCGGCATATTAAGAAGGACCCTGTATACCTACCTTAGCTACCTCATACGACACCCATGAGAAGAAATGTGTTGGTTAATATGGCTAAAACCTACAATATACAAAAAGTAAGCTGTCACGGAGAAACTAATATTATTTAAAGAAATAAATTTTGTAATTATTTATACTGTAGTGGAATGATTAGCCCATCAGCAATAGACGTATCGAAGCATATTGCCCAAAGCACACCAGACGAACTCGGGTTGCGTCACTATGGGAGGCTCGAGGCATTTAATGTCTGACTCCCACTATGCATTTAAGGGTATAGTACCATTGGCGCGCTCCATACAAACGTAGTCTGGTTATATTTTCAATACTAACCAATAAAAGTCAATGAAATTTTTTAGAAACAATCTAGAAACTAATCTCTATGTTTGTATGAAGTCAAATTTTCGTTAAAATGTATAGTTTTATAGTTACAGTGCCTCAAAGATTTCCACACAAATCTTAAATTAATCCTAGCATTAAAACTGTATATTTTAACGAAAATCTGACTTCATAGAAACATAGAGATTAGTTTCTAGATTGTTTCTAAAAAAATTAATTGACTTTTATTGGGTATTATTGATTATAAACATGTTACAGCCATGTTGTGCTATTTCGAATCAAATTAAAGATTGAAAAATTTGTCTCGGGCGGGACTTGAACCCACGCTCTTCCAAACCGGGGAAACGTGCGTGACTGTGTGTGTTTTATTGGGTAGTATTAAAAATAACACCAGACTACGTTTTTATGCACCGCGCATTAACGCTCTCGGAATAAACTTCTCTTAAAGTATCCTGAGGAATTTGAAATCTATGGCTACCTTAGCTAGCGTGATTCCAAGGTGCATTCCTTAAGACCACGATCGCGCCTGGCCGCAACTGACGCTTCCTGAGCGCACGCCAATTTAAGGAATTTTGAATACCAGACAAATTTGAATGCACAATTGGAAAACTACAAGTTTTCGCACGAAACAAAACGGTTAGCGGTTTTAATTCAGTTCTGGTCGGAAATGTTCATTTCCTTTTAGCTTTGTTTTTTAGTTAGTCGGTTTCTTTTTGCAGAAGTTTCAGTGGTTTTGATTTCAAAGGTTTTATAATACTTTTAGCGGAGCTGCAAGAGATGAATTAGGAACAATGCTTGGTTGGTTCAATTTTAATTGGGTGAAGATCTGTTTACGACGATAGACAATAGACAATAGACCTCCATAAAAATTATAGCAAATCATTGGCGATAGCAATTGTTCCTCTTGCAGCTTATACCTTCCTGATACCTTGAATCACTCATGGAGTATTTTGATTTTTTTATCTATGCAAAGGTTTTCTCCTTGGAGTTCGAAAGACTTTCTTGCAACAAAAAACATATTTTGTCAAACTCTATTAATCGTCAACAAAAATAAATTAGACAATACCTTCCTGGAAATTAGGAACGATGCTTAGTTGGTTCAATTTTAATTGGGTGAAGATCTGTTGACGACAGGATAGACAATGGAACTCCATAAAATTACAGCAAATCATCGGCAATTAAGACGCTGTTATACCGTCGAGGCCGTTTTTTGAAACGAAAGTGTTTTAAACTGTGTTTTAAAGTCTGAAATTAAATTATGTCTTATTTAAGGATCGGGCGGATGGGCGGCTGTTCTCAATAACACGATTAGATTAAGTTTACTCGATAGAAAAAAATACCAAAGTTACCCCTTTTTGTTATGTTTTTTCAATACTATGATTAAACTGCTGATATTTAACTTTTTATTCTTGTACTTAACTAAATACATTAAATATTTCTAGTGAACTCAGGAGAAGTTTTAGCTTAGAAACTCCCATGAGCAAAGATATTGACGAAAAACAGATTTTTTTGCGATCCTGCTTTCAATTGGAGCGGGATGGCTAATTGTAAACTTATGCTTGCAAGAAAGAGACGCTTGCAGTCGGATAACCTAGCCTTAAAACAATTGTTTGTTTATACCTGATACCTCTCACGGTGTATTTAGATTTTTTGTTTGTATGCAAAGGAGTTCTTGGAGTTCGAAAGACTTTCTCGCAACCATTTTCGTGTGGAGATAACAGATAAAAATATTTTGTTAAACTCTATTTAAATCGCAAAAAACATTTAATTAGTTTCTAACAATGATGTCTACTAATACGTAAAAAAAAAATTGACATACCAAATTGAAGAGACCGTTTGACCTTTCGTCCTTGAGTCCGCTTGCCTTAGTGGGCGTAGAATAAGTCATTCACACATAAAACAACCTTTTCGAACTCATTGCATATTTAACGCCGGCAAGGGTTCATCTTAATTCATCGTTAATTTAAACAAAGTGGGGTTTGTGGTGCTTTTAAAACTTTTTCACGAATTTACATTCTTTTTATGGGTCAGTTATTTTAACCTTTTTTAATTACCTGAATAACATATTATTTACATAAATCATGCATGGTTTACATTGCATACGCAAAGTAAGATAGACCCGTCTCGATTTTTTTTAAATATCGGGGCCCCCTGGTCAATGTTTATTAGTTTATGCATGACATTCGAGCTCATTGAGGAGTATGTGTGGTGTAACTGTGATGGACACATTGAAAAATAGTTTAATCTTTGTGGTCAGAAAGAGAATGTAGGGACAAAGATAGAGAAAGTATGTTGAGATGGTTTAGTCATATCATCATATGCAAAGAATGGATTAGAGCCTAGAAATTAGAGCAGATTGACGAGTGCAACCCCCTCACCACCCTCCTAGAGGGTAGGCCTGTGCCCTGCAGTGGGACGTATATTAGGCTGATGATGATGACGAGTGCAACCTATAAGGCAAGCGCAAGTGGAAATATTGGGAGGGGACGGCCTAGACTAGACGTACATATAGGTAGGTACGAACCAAATTAGCGGCGTGCTTAAAAAGGGTCAGGTCAGATCTACCCGAAACCGACAAAGCTAGCATGATAGGACTAATGAATGTGAAGGAAACTAGAGAGGATTGTCAGGATCGTAGCAGGTGGCGTACCGTTGTCTCTGCCTACCCCAGTGGGAGACAGTCGTGAGACTATGTATGTATTTATGTATGTATGACATTTCATACGCTCCCGTTACGGTTACGTAGGAAAACTCATACTTTTCCTGTCGTCCGTAAAATTTCATTTCCCATCTCCTTTTAATATGAAGTTGAAAGGAATGAAATCATTCCAGTGGAAGATCGAATTAATTTGATAAAAGTCACTTTGATGTCCCATCTCTTTTCATTTAAGTACTTTCATGTTACTTTTATATTTTAAAGATGGAAAATTAATATTTTTAATTAGAATAACGTTAGAACTTTTGAAAGTGATCTGTTTTGCTTCTTACAGGGTGTAACAAAATTCCCTGGTAACACTTCAGACCATCAAACTTAACAACTTTCACTATGGAGCCAACATCGAAATCGCAAAAAAAACATTTTTTTTTTCAACAAAACTACAGTACCTACCTACCTACTAACTGGACTCAAATGTATTCTTTCAGCTGATATTTTTTCGCGATTTCCTCCACAGTGAAAGTTGTTCAGTTTGAGATGGTCTGAAGCGCCCCCTTAAATATTACTAGGGTGTTTTGTTACACCCTGTATATAACAACATCAACCACCTACATAAAAACTTATAATTTTGAAATGTTATCCCTTTCGGGAGCGGGCAGTGACTGGATGAGGAAGGCCGAGTACTGAGTTTTATTGCGCGCGTTGGGAGAGGCCTATGTTCAGCAGTGGACGATGAAAGGCTGATGATGATGATCCCTATAATAAAAATATGATTTTTCAAAGCATTACAATCATGAAGTACTAACAGTAGGAGTATGATATGCGGATATGTGTAAATTGAACATTTATTATCATTGAAGTTTTGATTAGAGCTAAAATACGATTAAGACAAATTTTATCGATAGAAAAACACGCCACGTCTTTATCGATAAACGCTTGGAATTGCTAAACGGTGAATAATAGAAACACGAGACTTGATAAAAAAGAGGTTGATATTTTATAAAGTCTGATTAGAGCAAAATTTATCTTACATAAATAGTACAATCACAATTAAATTTTGTTTTACGCTTACGTCGTATCAGGCGCGCACGCCGCTCCATCTCTTTCTCTTGCATTAGGCAGTAATATAAGCTATCAGACCACCATTTCACTTTAATTATTTTTCGACATAAGCCCTTAAGAGAATATTATTCCGATAGCGAAAATGCGCGCTGCATACAAACGTACTATGGTGATATTTTTATTACTAACCAATTAAAGTCAATGAAATTTTGCAAAAACAGTCTAGAAACTAATTTCTATGCTTGTATAGAGTCAGATTTTCGTTAAAATATACAGTTTCAATGCTAGGATTAATTTAAGATTTGTATGGAAATCTTTGAGGCTCTATAACTTGAAAACTATACATTTTAACGAAAATCTGACTCCATACAAGCATAGAAATTGGTTTCTAGATTGTTTCTGCAAAATTTCATTGACTTTAATTGCTTAGTATTGAAAATATCACCATAGTACGTTTGTATGGAGCGCGCTCCGAATAATATACCCAAAAACATATAAGTATGGTTTGTCAATTCCATTTGAATATGAATAGAAAATACGCGACCTAATGGCTTGCTGTGATCGTGTCTCGAACAACAGATTCCTTATTTGTTTTCAAGAAACATTTGCTTACATTTTTCAGCCGTAACATCAATTACTATGTAAGATGAAACGAGCAAACTTCGTCGCTGTGCTTCCAATTACTGAACTTTAAGCTCTGAATATCTTTGTAATGGCTGATATTAAACAAAAACCAAGAGTTTATGTGCTTGCCAGAGAATACGGGAAAGTTTGTCATTTTTTTATTAAACCTAGATTTTTGACTATTTATGAATTTTGATTTTATTAGAAAAATAGAGGGAGGAGAGGCAGAGGAACACCTTGACAGAGTTATCTACCAAAGGTGATGAAAATGATGATTGTGGGGTTTAGGAACTTATAATAATAATAAATATCTTGGACAGTGTCACACAAATTATCTAGTCACATTTAAAGTTCCAGAATCTAGCCTGGACTTGTATTATGATAACTAGACAACGATATAGAATACATATCTATATAGATACAAACATCCATGACTCGGGTACAAATATTCATATTCGTCACGTCATACAAATATTTGTCCCTTACGGGATTCGAACCCGCGACCCCCGGCACAGCAGGCAGGTTCACTACAGACTGTGCTGTCGGGCCGTCAAGACTAAGACCTAACTTATCTAGAATTTGCAAACACCACGGGCTTTTTGGTGGAGGATAATATTATAGTTAAGAAACATACATGCTCCCATTTCGAGTCGTATATTTTGTACACAATCTATTAAAAAAAGGTATAACGGACTCAATACCTGTCACACTGAATAGAGTTTGGGTACTTGTAGTGAAATGCGGATATTCTGAATAATTATTATCTTTGTCTCGGGGAATAAAGTCGTGAGCATAATTTATACTATGCTATCTTGATTTTGGCGTCATAATGAAGTATTACCATGGTAAAGTTTTTTCGCTCGAGTTATTTTGTGAATCGTAGTGTGTGCCGAGGCGTGGTCTCTGCCTACCCCTGTGGGATAGTGGCGTGAGTATATGTATGAATGTGTAAGTTTTTTGTCAAGCGGTGCAAGTTTTATAAAAAATATGTTTCTTTAAATAGGATTATAAAGACTACAACTTACTACATAACGCACACAATAATATTAGATGAATGCGTCAAATAATTCAAGGGGTGTTTCAGAACATCAAACTGAACACTCCCTATACTATACAGAAAGTTTGAAAACTCCCTATACAGAAAGTTTGAACATTTTATACAGAACAGTTTTTGAACATGTTCATCGTTCACTTTTGATCAAACATCGAATGACAAAAAAAAGCTATGCCATACATTTTGAGACGAGAATCTGTAGAATAAAATAATGTTTGCAACAAAATGTCGTTGGTTGAATGGCGGCTACAGTCATCGCCTCTTTATAAAAAAAATAGTCTAGCTCCATTTTCAAGTAGAATTTTTTCTATGGCCACTTTCCTCAAACATTTGTCTAAAATTGTTGTATTTTACGAAATTTTAGTACTTTTTCCTCGCAAGTATGTTGAAAAACGTCGTAATGAAACGCGTGAGCATTGGTCATTACAGACTCTGCTTCACTCGTCTGCGACTTAGTCCAGTAAAAATACGGGTCGAATGGAAATAATTTATAATAAGCAATTTTTTTTGCTAGATCGTTTATACAAATGATATTAAGATACTTTATAAACGAATCCTACTAAATTTCTTATTTTTAGTTTTTAGTACTAAAATGTAAATTTTTTATTTTTTTATTTTTGATTGTTTGTTTTAGGGTATGAGTTTACATACACTGTGTAAATTTTGTCCTAAAATTGAGTTTTTCGTAATTTCTACTTATTTAAAAACAAAGTTTCCGTGGTGATTTTTCGTTGGATTTACTTCTAATATAAAAGAATACAAATGTATTTAACCAATGACGTAAAAAAATTGTATATACTATTTTTTTCCAATTTTACATGTTTTTTTTTATTTTGTTTAATTATTTAAGAAAATTTTTAGGAGGATTTTCAATCTAAACGATAACAAGAATTATAATCTAAAATATAAAACAAAAAAACCTGCTATTATAAATTATTTACATTCGCCATACAAGCGACCCGTAACTTTACTGGAGTAACTCGTGCTGCAATCCCGCCTCGTCTATAATGACCAACTTTGCTCACTTGTATCATAATTTAAATTCGTTAGTTTTATGTATAGCTTGACGTGTGCATTGGAGGCAATACATTTTTTAACCTGTACTACCTATAGTAGACAAATAAAGAAATCTTATCTACAAAGGCACCTCTACTTCGGCACTCGTACTCTATGGTAACTTAGTAACTCTAATATTTATGGAAATTCCTTAGATAATGGGGAAACAATTTTCGGCAGTCACCGCTCTGCCACATTTACAAGTTTAATTTTGTATTCATAACACTTTGCTGTTCTTTAAGCTAACGGAAATTTTTTGAAATCATTTGAGATTCTGAGCTCTTTTAGATTCATATATTCAGAATTCTGATTACGTAGTAGGTACTTTCGTTTTATTTTGTAAGCAATTTGAAGATTAAATGGCTTGGTTATTAGTTTTTCTTAGTCATTTAAGGCCAGGTTATCCAAGTGCAAGCGTCTCTTTCTTGCAAGCATAAGTTTGCAATTAGCCATCCCGCTCCAATTGAAAGCAGGATCGCAAAAAAACGTGTTTTTCATCAATATCTTTGCTCATGGGTGTTTCTAAGCTCAAAATTCTACGGAGTTCACTAGAAATATTTAATGTATTTAGTTAATACAAGAATAAAAAGTTTAATATTAGCAGTTTAATCATAGTATTGAAAAAAAAACATAACAAAAAGGGGTAACTTTGGGATTTTTTTCTATCTATTAAACTTAATCTAATCGTGTAATTGAGAACGGTCGCCTATCAGCCAGATCCTTAAATAAGACATTAATTGGTTTTATTTAAAACATAGTTTAAAACACTTTCGTTCGTGTTCAAAAAACGGCCTCGACCGGATAACAGCGTCTTAACGCTGTTTTTTTTTTATTTGCACATACTTACCAAGCACCAGTCTCCAACCACAAACCCTTGTAATTAATTTAATATTGTTAATTTGTTTTTATTTAACTCTCTTTGTGTTTGTGGTGAGAAAAATAAAGATTTTAAAATTTTTTTGATTTGTATTTAGGCGAACTACTTAGGTCTTTTTCTATGCATGTCATTTTAGAACGTGGTCTTTTTTTTGTCAAGACTGTAATTGTAATAGTCTTTTCAATTCTATTAAATAAATATAATGATAATCATCAGCCTATCATCAATCAGTGTTGAATATAGGCTTCTCCCATAACACTAAATAAATATAGCTAGCTCTGCTACAACACTAGGGAACTAATTTGAATAAAAAAATCGCTCTGTTTTTGGCAATTTCAAAAAAGTTAATCCTCTGGACTCGACCATGGCATGTCGTCCGAGCGGATTCGAACTATCATGATTGAGTGTTCACACCTCTTTGCAACACAACACCGACGCTTTCGAAATTCTTATGAACAAATTCTAATAAGACCCATAGACATATATTACTCTAGCGAGAGTTTAAGTCTATGTTTAGAACACGCGACTGAAGTAAAACTACTATTATTGGTATCATGCAAATATTTGTCCCTTACGGGATTCGAACCCACGACCCTCGGCACAGCAGGCAGGTTCTCTACATACTGTGCTATCGGGCCGTCGAAGAATGGTTTATTGATAAGATTGGCAACATAATTATTAGGTGGTCTAAAGCACACCACTCGTTTTTTTAGATATTTTTTGTATTTTCTTCCCAACGGAATAATCTTAAGCCACGAGATTTAAGGCGTCCGCTCATTGCAACGATTTTATCGAGCGATAATATCGCTGCGATTTTGCGATAATTGTTCTCAGTACATTTTGTATGGGGACGCGCTCGATCCCACACACTGCTGCGATATTATCGCAACTCTTTCGACTACATTCAGTGGTGGGGCGCATGCGTGACGCGAATCACGGAATCGCTGCAGTGTGTAAGGTGTCGCGATAACGCTGTCGATAATATCGCTCGATAAAATCGCTCGATAATATCGCTGCAATGTGCGGAGGCCTTAAATCTCTTTGACCGTGGCATGTCGTCCTTGCAGATCCGAACTTTGCGTATTTTATAATATTATGTATCGACTAGTACACCGCCATAGCATTTATCTCATGTAAGACTTCTTCCATCCACTGGTTGTCTGGAAGAAATCACTTTTAGTGATAAGGCCGCCTTTTGTACCCTTGTTGTTCATGTATATTGTTGTTGTTTTTTGTGTATTTTGGTGTGCAAATAAAGTATATATTTTATATTATCTTATCTTATCTTATCTTATCTAAGACCCTCATGATTGAGTGTTCACACTTGTTCGCAACACACCACCGACGCTCTCAACATTCTTATGAATAGAAAAAAACGAGTGTGTTTTAGACCACACGACTGAAGTAAAACTACTACTATTTGTATCATACAAATATATGTCCCTTACGGGATTCGAACCCACGACCCTCGGCACAGCAGGCAGGTTCACTACAGACTGTGCTATCGGGCCGTCGAAGAATGGTTTATTGATATGATTGGCAACATCTTAGGTGGGTAAAGCACACCATTGAGTAATTATGTATAGAGCAGACAACGCGAACAAAATCAGTGCACCATGATCAGCAGTGCGGGGCGCGTGCTGGGAGCGTCAGGCTGCGACGAGCGCCTGGCACAGGCTAAGTGGGTTAGAGTGCGTGCACCCTAACAAGTGTTACAAAACATTACTTCTCGGTAGCTTCTCTAGTTAAATGAAGCACACTCGTTTTTTAGGCACTTCTATTTTTTTGCATGTTCTTTTCAACGGAACTACGCAACAAACTTGAGCCACGAGATTTAAAACGCTTGAGGTTCAATTTTAAGAAAATAATACTAAAATTAGAATTTTTATAAAATGTTTTGGTAATCACATGACAGCGAAAGTCAATTGATACTGAACTAGTGTTTTCCCGCGACTTCGTCCGCACAAATTATATACCAGATTCTAAGTCAGATCATAAGCTGTCAAACAAAAAAAAGTTTCATCAAAATCGGTTCAGTAGTTTTTGCGTGATGTGCGAACAAACAAACAAACTAACAATTTTGTCAATAGATGGCGCTGCACGTTTTTAAATCGCGCTATCGAATGTTATTTGAATTTTTATGAAGAGAACCACTACTTTTTTATTCCTCATGATTTTACGGTTTTATAATAGTTAAGATAAGAAAACTGTATGCTATTAGCAAGAAGATACAATACGTCACTTCCGTTTGCCTCGCCCGAACACTTTTCGTAACGCTCTCGTCACGCATTCACCAGCACTCCCCAAGTCAAGCGTGCGTAAAGAAGTTTTACTTCAAAAATAAATTGAGGTACTTCTATTTACTTCTACATGCTATGGTATTACCAACAAATAAAAAGGACTCCAACCAAAACCTTTCCTTGGAGACTTCACAGAATATAAAAATCGGTCGGCTTATTTTAAATTTCAAATTTGGCAGGCCTGTAATAGAAGGTTCGAAGGGGCATTAAGCGGCTAAGCTCGGGAAACGGCGCCTACCGGTCATTTTGTATGGAAATGAGTGCCGCCCGAACGTCGCCGGATTATAGCCTTCATTGAAAAACGCAAGGATTTCGCTTACAATGTAGCTTGAATGTAGGTTACTTTGATTGTGAAACTTTGAAGTATATTTTACCGATTTCAACAAAAGGTTATAAATTCCGTACCTCAAAAGGAAAAACCGGCCAAGGGCGTGTAGAACTTGCCTAAGATAGGGTTCCATAGTCTTTACATGAAAAGCTTAACTTATGGCTTAAATAACTTAAGAAATTTTCAAAAGCAAACAATAGTACTATGTAATTTCGTTCAGCGCCCTAATTATTGACATTTGCCGACCGTCGACTGTTAATATTTATGTTGCAGGTTTTTATTTGATTTCTCCAACATTGATTGTGTTTGTTAATTTTCATTGAAAGTACTTACGGGGATCTACGTCATTGTCAAATAGTTTTCGATTTTTCTCTCCAGTATGTTAAAAGTTAGAAGGAGGACCTCCTCCTCCGGGATCTGTTTTTCTCTGTTTGTCTCTGTTTTTGACTTTGAAAAGATAATAATATATGTCTCGAGATACAAGCATTGTAACAACTTAGTTTGTATAGGTGTTTTGTTCCATACGATAAGAGCTATCCACCTCACTCGATTAAATTAAAAAAAAATAACGCATTTTTTCAACCTCGTTTTCGTTGTATGGGAGGTCAAAACAATTTTTTTCTGCATGCTATATTTCGATTCAATAGATGCTATGATGAACGAGTAATTAAGGCAGACGGACAGACGGAATTTACGAAAGTTTAACAACAAAAATTTACGATCGCGTTAAAATGTAAAATTTTAGTGATAGCGCGTATTTTTATACAAAGATGCATGAGAATGTAACGTTATATACAACAGTGTACTTACAATAATAATAGCCGAAAGCCTTTTGTGAAGTAAAACAGAGAGAGAAACAATGAACTCATTTCGTTAAAACACATGAAGGCCCCGACAAAGGGCTAATGACAACACCGCAGATAAATACCCTTTACTATAGTATTTTAGGGACAGTGGCATACTGGGTGCAAAATTAATATTTACAACAATTTAATAACTAACTAGCGGCGACGTCTGATACTTGGGTTCCGGCGCGAATGATCAAAATTAGCGTGTAAGTGGGATACACGAAAAAAGCCTCCCAAGTGACGACACCAAACACCCAACACGTCCGACGCCCATAAGGCAACCAAGCAGTCTCTAAAAGATTCACCCATCAGTATTAGCTAGTAATGATTGGCAAATCTCTTCACTCAAATAGAAATTGCAATCGACTCGACGGAAGAAGTAGAAGAAGAAAGATGGAGAAGAAACAAGAAAATTATCATTTGTACTTTGCAGATTATATCTGCCTCACACTTTAGAACTGTCTCTGTTGTCTTTAGAGATGAGCTGCTCTTTTTAAATACATATTATCTTCTTTAATGGTTTTATCTGTAATATTATATTGTGTACAATAAAGTTCTAAAATTAAATTTTCAAGGACAATCAAAATCAAAACTGAGAGCGAAATGGCACTGAAAACTCTCTAGTGTGCCCCCAACCTGTACAAACTGCGACCCCAAACGTCCTAAATCACGAAGTAATTTGCCAAGTTACTTTATATCACGGAAATTATTCCGGATGACGTCATTGTGCCATGTTGAAGGAAATTAAATGAAACAGAGTCATCGCTATGATTACGTATGTGCTTGAAATGGAATGAGATGGGAATGAGTTATGCATATTGTTAGATAGAGAGAGACGTACTTATGATTGTTTAGGATGGTTCCTTGGTTTTATGATGCCCTGGTAATTTTGATTATTCACGCAATAAAAAGGACGTTAGAAACTAAACAGGGTCCTGCTTAATATGCTGACACTTTTTAAAGGAATCTGGACTATTTGTGACTTTTTATTTAAAAATAAACTTTTAATATAATAATAAGTACATAAATTATACTTAAGTTATTTGTCATCTGAAGTCTATATTTTTTTTCTTTCATTGGCGGAAACGTTCTTTTTTCTTTTTCTTTTGTGACTGTTTACATTACGCATGTATTGTGGTGTTCACTTTTAAGTAGTTATGCATTTAGCTTATATCATAATGAATGTATTAGTGTAATGACTAAAGTGTATGAAATAAATAAAAATAAAATATAATCAAACTGAACAACTCTCTCTCCGGGATCAACATCGAAATAGCTATGGTAACTTTTAAGTTACAAGATAATTAATAATCAAAAAAGTGTTGCGGATAAGCCACCGTGATGATAAAACGGGCCTAAACATTTGTTTTATGTTATAAATAAGATTCTTAGCTGAATTTTATATTTTGTCTGAGGTAGTGGATTACATTTTCTCTCAAGAAAAACATAACACAACAACATATCAGCCTTCAGCAATACAGTTTTCAGCAACACCGTGAAATTTTCTGCTTCGGAAATTCACCCCCTTGAGGATAAGAAATTAAAGGCTTTTTATTTATTACTAGTGTTTTCCCGCGACTTCGTCCGCACCAATTATATACCAGATTTTAAGTCAGATCATAAGCTATCAAACAAAAAAAGTTTCATCAAAATCGGTTCAGTAGTTTTCGCGTGATGCGCGAACAAACAAACAAACAAACAAACAAACACACAAACAAACAGACAAACAGACAGACAAAATTTCTAAAAAAGGTTGATTTCGAGTCAGGGATACCTAAAAACCATATCGTAATCTTTTTTTTGTAAATATCCTCAATGTACAGACACACTTCAGTTACAGTTTTATAATAGTTTCGATTATTTATTTACTCATGAATCATGATAGGTACTGAAAAACTTTCCTATAGGAATATAAGGGAAATTCGCAAAAAAAAATTTCAACTTGAGTTCGTCATACAAACGTTTGATCAGCTGATTGCATTTCATTAGTAGGTATAGAAAGATATAGTAGATTACACACCGAGGACAGGAAAGTAAGAAAGGTCTCAGATCTCATGCCGAGGTCAAAATACATGTGATCTGAGGCTTTCTTATTTACTATCCGAGGTTAGTATACTATTTTTCTCCTCGACGGTGGTGGAAAGCGACAACTTCGTTTAGCGCAGCGGGACGACACTTGACGCTTTGGAGGGGAGAAAAAACTATTTTTTTGCTAGTTTCCTATAGGTTTCTTAGGGAAAGTTGTTGAGTATAACGGTGGGTATACAATACACTATACACATACATTTAGGTCGAGAAGGTTTGTTGTTCGAGGAAAGGAGGAGGTTCTTAAGGTGGTTTCCGTCCATACAAAACGTTGTCGTATAACACTCGTAGACGGTGTTAATAAAAGTAATGTTTTATATATGGAAAAATTGCTTAGAAAATCTAGTTTGCGCATACCAAATAATATTTACAATTTATAATATTATTTCAAACCTTTATATCTTCGTAATTATATTACAAATTGTAAATATTATTTGATACGCGCAAACTAGATTTTCTAAGCTATTTTTCCATATATAAAACATTACTTTTATTAACACCGTCTACGAGTGTTATACGACAACGTTTTTTATGAAATTGACAGCTCTCCAACCACCTTAAGCCGGTACGATCCGCGACCGGGCTTGCATTCGTTTTTTGGCTTGGCTTGACAACGATTTCTATAAAACAAATTAATGTTCTCGAGATTATGATGCGAACGGAGAAGTCATCGGCTGCAATATTTTTTTTTTTTTTTTTATTTTTTTTTTCATGGTGGTTTAAATTTTTTGTATGGAACAGATGTTATTTATCCGCGATTTTGATCTTGGTCCCTTTGTTGTGTTGTTGAAAAAGTTGTTTAGTCTGATAGTCTGATCATCCCTTAAAAAAAACCTTATACAGGGTGAAATTTATATCATTAGCATCCTTTTAAACTAAGAGTCTACCCATCAAACTGAACAACTTTTACTATGGGAGCAAACCGGTCGGAGCAAAAAAAAATCTGCTTTTGCATACATTTGAGTCGAGTAGGCATTGCAGTTTAGTATGCTAATGATACCAATTTCACCCTGTATATAGGGTCCTTCTTAACATGCTGACACTTTTTTAAGGGGACGATCAGACCGTCAAACTGAACAACTTTCTCTATGGGACCAACATCGAAATCGCGAAAAAAATATCTTCTGTTCCATACAAAACTGCGAACCTACTCGAGCCAAATGTATGGGACAGGTGAATTTTTTTTTGCGATTTCAATGTTGGTTCCATAGAGAAAGTTGTTCAGTTTGATGGTCTGAACATCCCCTTAAAAAAGTGTCAGCATATTAAGTTGGACCCTGTATTGTATCAACTTACAACTCGTTAAAACTTAATTAATGAACAACCAAAGTTTTAATCTAGGTATCCTACTAACTGACAAACATTAATTTAGATCTAGCGTTTATTTAGGCTAAAGGCTTATCGAAACTTAAAAGTACTTATTATGGGTGTGTCTGTTTTGATACAAAATAGACAGTGCTACTTTTACTGCGAGTAACGGAAAGGTGTGTTTCATACTATCAAACTGAACAACATTTACAAAGGAGCCAACATTGAAAAGAAAATCAACTATCTCATACATTTTTGAAAAAAATACTTACCAATGTTGAAGCCATGATAATTCGATTCTGCGCTCGATTCTAAACAAACTACTTTCTAGTTTTGCGCTTATTCATTAACACATTGTATAAAAAGTTGATTATGTACTACCCAACTAAATTGTTTGTTTGATTCAATCATCCGTCGGTTTCTAGATCTATTACCGAATGTTTTTAGTGAAGGTTACAGATCAACCTACCCATAATTGAACTCTATGTTCATGGACATAAGGTACAAGGGTAGTTCTTCGTTCCGGCATTCTCCGTGTAATTTTCGTGGCGCATTTTAGTTTTAAGATTTTTAGATAAATAAGGTCAAAATATGAAAGTAGGTGACAATACAAGTCAATTGATCTATTGCGCACTTAGATATGACTGTTACTTTCAGTAGAAATCAATTTTCAAATTTTTGGTGCCACGAAAATTACTAAGCCGTCCACGAAAATTATGCATACATTTTGCATTGTGTTTTTATGTCTTGGAGGCCTTTGCCCTGCAGTGGGATCCTACGGGCTATAACTTGCTTATTTACTTACTTATTTTAATGTCTAAACAGCAAAATTTTGTGAATAAATTATTTACATTACAATGGCTAAACCTGCCAAGCTAGCTTTTCCACTATTTAGTAAAGTTCCTGGATTGATTGTACAATGTACACATAACAAATAAAGTGTGTTTAAGAGGTAATACGTTTCACCTAAGTTGACAGATTTTTTGTGAATGTATTCGTACCTACATTTCTATAAAAAATTGCATTTGCTGAGACGAAACCTAGCGACACTGTATTAAATCCTTTCTTACTCACACATGTCACCTTTCACACAAAGTAGTTACCTACGCATTCAATTTTCTATCTCTTTTGTTGGGAGGGAACTGCCAATCATGTACGAGACTAGATGGAGAACTGGCCCTGAAGAGCTGGGATCGGCTTTGACCTGACCGACATGGGCCCTCCTAGTACTAACTAATAGGTTGCCGTAATTCTGTCTAAGTAGATCAAGGATAGCACTTTAGAGGTAAAACGAAGTAGCAATGGACTTGTGGTTTTGAAGGTGCCTGTGAATGGAGTGAAGACCTATTTATTAAAAGGAAATTCGTCATAAGATGGTTGGTGTGACAATAATTTGTCGTTAAAATGAAGGGGCGTCCCGATTTTAGTAATGATGCCCTGTAACGATACAGTCAAAAGAAATCCCACTAAAATGAGGACTTTTTGTCATCGATGACGTCTGAGAGAGTCCATAAAGCTCTTCGCTCTTCTGCGAAACTGGATGGTCCCGAGGTGTCCATTGGAGCCTGGTATGTTAAGGAAGAGCAATTTGTTGTCTTCAAAGGCAAGGCTTTTTTGCAAACGAATCAAAATTATCATTAACAATTTCGGTAAAACCTGCGAATGTCTCGCACGTCCTAAATTTTACGAGTCGTTCTCCTGATCCAAAAAGACCTACAACATGAGGACACACTGCTTCAACTATCAGTGTCACCTGAACAAAGGCTCGTCATTACTAATATAAGGTACTTTTTTTGGGTTCTGAATCTATAATAGTAAAAAGGATAGGTACTTTATGGCGTTGTCATTTTCTACTCGAGTTTACAACATAGTGCCCGCACCGCCGTGAAGCAATGAGTTCGTTACGCACCCATCGCGAGCTCGCTACGCCGCAACGCGGTGAGTACGTTGACCGATCATCTCGTTCGCAACACGTTCGTAAATCACCAGTATGATAATAATAGCCGTATAGCCAGAGTTCCTCAAAGCTCTATCTTGTTCATGAAGTTTGTTCAGAAGATTGAGTAATCCTCCGTTTTCATCAACGACATCTCGCATCCCTGGCATGTTACGATATCTGTCTTCGCAGACTCTGCGCTGCCCCTTGCTTCTCCGCTAGAACTTGTGTACCTATTCTTGTTTCCAAGCCGCCGCCAGGTTACAAAAATTGAGACTAAAATCATAGGAAAAAATGTAGCTGGGTTCTTTCGGAGCTGATAGGGAGGGAGGTCAGGATATTCGGTCGTATAATCCTTATAGTACCTGCCTCTAATGGTTAAGAGCATTAGGCTCTTGACACGGAGGTCGTGGGTTCGATTCCCACGGGGAACACCTATCGTTTTTCCCCAGTTAGTTAGGACATTGTAGGCTGACTCCACCTGATTGTCTGAAAAGAAAGATGATACCGTGCTTCAGATGGCACGTTAATCCGTTGGTACTGGCTACTATCTCTGGTAGTAGTCGTTACATAAAAACCACGCCAGAGGCTGTAAGGCACTTTGAATAAACTCTGACACCAGGGCTTGCCCACACGATAAGAAGAAGAACCTTTTAGTGGTAGCCGTAATCTCTTTATCTGAATACGATCAAATACCTATGTGTAAAGTTAGATCGCGCTATGGCATACCGATCTCACATCCATCGCGTTCAAATTCACCATTCGAATTTTTCAATTTTTAATTCATCATTTTTCATCATCGCCTCAGCTGAAAGACGAGCTGGACATTAGCCTCCCTCAAAAATTGCCACAACGACCGGTCCTGCGCTGTCCTCATCCAATGGGTTTCCGCAACCTTCACCACCCGGTGACCGACGAACTCGTCACCTTATTCATGCAACGCCTTCTGGTACGCGATCAACACTCGAGAACTTTTCGTCCCCATCGGTGCTCTATTCTACGATTAAGCCCATTGTAACTTGAGTTTAGCAATTCTTCGGATTTTGTCAGCTACCTTGGTTTTTCTGCAATTCTCTGACCTCTGAGTATCTCATATCGTATAGTAAGCCACCACGTCACCACGTCTCAGTTCCGTATGTCATCACTGGCAGAATACACTGATCAGTCCTCTTGAGATGCTGCATTATTTAAGATTAGAAGATAATATATGTAGCTGAATGCTGTCCAGCCGCCCAATTCGACGCTTGACCTCGGTCTCGAAATTTGACTTACCTAACTGCATAATATTGTTTACTATCTTCTTTAACCTAAGGTTGTCTGGAAGAAATTGCTTATTAGTAGTCAGACCACATTATTTTGTGCCTCTTCTATTTTCTCTCCGTATTTTTTCTGCTTATGTTTTTGTGTGAATAAATTATATTTTATTTGATTTGAAAGTTGGTTCTTGGTGTATTAGTTGTTAACAAACTCAAGCACAGATTTTCCGATCTTAACAGGAGAGTAGGTAGAACATAGACAGGACATGATCCTCGTCTAGTCAATGTTCATTTTCAAACCATCACTCATCAAAGGCTTTCTCATAGTCCACGAATGCTGAAACCTTTTTGGAACCCAGCTTGTTCGGGAAGCTGATTCTTATGCCATCGTTTATCATTCGTTTGGTATCATTAGCAAGCTGAAGTTGGAATGGGCTGGTTATAATTATTATCTATAATATCAATGAACTGATGATGGGGGAATGAAAATGAATTGGAGAGTCATGATAAGAGAATGGAGACCATGCACGGGCTACCATAGTATATAGTAGGACGCCGCCCTAGCGCCCACTACTTGGACTGAAGATCTGAGACAGATAGCAGGCAGAGACTGAGTGAGGATGGTCATAGAGTCATAGATATAATTATTTTCTATCACACCGTTAGGGAACCGGCTTTGTTTTTACCCGTAAGACCACCACATATTCCACCACTGTAACTCTGTAAACCAGGATCAACAGCGGCGACCACTCATAACACTAGACACTGATGACTCTTTAGCTGGCGACCCGCAATTAATTTAGTCAGCTACAGAATTAGGAAAAATAAGTATCGGACTTCCCTGCATTACAAACAGGAAACATTAATAACAAAATCATGGCTATTATTAAGCCCTTTCGCAATAGCACCAATGAATAACCATTATAAAACGAAAAGAAGAAAATAAACCTAATTAAATTTTAGACCTAGTTTGCTTTCAAATATATTATATACCTAAGTATGGCAAAAACATCTGAACGCACCGAAGCCGAAGTTATCCCTAATTGCATCAAGATCCATGTATTAAGGGACACCAGAAAACAATTTTATTGAGTCAAGCATGGTCTGGCAGTCGCCGTGCCAAAGTTCACATTCCCATTGAATATGATGGGCGGTCTGTTCTAAATCGGGTTCTGGGACATGGCTGTTCACATGTCTGAACGTCCAAAGGGGTCAATTGCCTATGTGCTAAATAATAAGAAGGTCAATATGCATCGGGTCACCTTTATGTGTACCTTTACTTTAAAAATATAAGAGCTTTCCCTTAAAGCTTTGGGGGGTGGTTGGGGATCTACCTCCTAGCGGTCCACCCCGGGCAACGCCACCACAGACTACCAAGTTTGTGGTGACGGCTGAATGATCCCCCACAGCGGTGGTAGGCTCCGCAAGGAGCCGCCTGGTTTGCGCCCACCCTCCTGCTGGAGTCTGACGCCAAGCAGCTTGCTGCGTTCCGTCGGTGTGTAGGTGTCATTTGCGCTGTTTGGAACCGGTCTTGGCCTCTGAGCAACACTGTACCGGGAAACTCATTCTGGAGGGTAGCGGGATCTGAAGAACGGTGACATTCGTTGGCCGACCGAAGTTAGTAGGGGGCCCAAGTAGTGCGTTAGCTACGTGTGAAAGGCTGCCCCACACAAATAGCGAAAAATCCCGCAAAGCGTGCCAGTTGGCGACTGGAAGGGAGGGCCCGGTGGCCTTTGCGGGGGGGGGTTCGGGCGTCCCCGCAGTCGCCAAGTGAGTTTCCCATCAGTCAGTCGAGCCCAAGAGGTCCATCAGGGTATCTGAGGAGCGTCTTGACTTTCTTTCCACGTCTCCACCATTCACTACAAAATTATGAATCGAAAAGTGAAAAAGAAGAAAAAGGTTACACAACGGCTGCACTTCTCCCACTCAAAGTGCACCTCAGTAACATACGAGGTTTGCACTCAAATATCGATCCGGTCCACCACCACCTTGACACTGAAAGGCCACACCTATTCTTTTTAACGGAGACGCAGATAGCAACCCCGTCTGATACGGCGCACCTCAACTACCCAGGATACTCGTTGGATCATAAGTTCAAGAAGCGAAAATCCGTGTCGATCTGCTCTCCTCCTGATGACAGCCCTATGGGCACGAGGTGAGTCTGGCTTTACGGATCGGCAGATTGGGATGAGATGCGAGACTTCTTTGCGTCTTATCTATGGCGGCAAGTGTGTTTTTCTTCGAGTGACCCAGCCTGTTCCGCTGATGTGGTTGCGGATGTGATTCGGCAGGGAATGGAATATTATATTCCATCCGACATCGCACTCGGTCACAAAGCCCAACGATGGTACAATGCGGATTGTACAATTGCGAACTCAGGCTTGTCTGCTCACCGCCAAAAGGAGCGTTTCATCGGACTCCTACTTTCTGGGGTACATCTGTCTCTGTTTCCGACAGTCTTGAGCTTCTGGGCATGAGGTTGACTACGAAACTCAACTTTGGCGCTGATATCGAGTCTAAGGCTCAAACTGCAGCCAAAAAGCTGGGCATCTTAAACAAGGTGAAGCGGTACTTCACTCCTGGACAGCTCTTAATGTTGTATAAAGCTCAGGTCCGATCGTGTATGGAGTATTGCTGCCACATGTGGGATGGCTCAGCCAAGAATCAATTAGACGCTCTCGACTCGGTTGAACGCAGAGCCAGGAGGCTCATTGGTGACAGTAAGCTGGTAGAAACCAAGCTTTAGCCTAGTCCACCGCCGCAGAGTAGCCTGCTTGTCGGTCTTCTACAGATTGTACATCGGCGAGTGTGCACAAGAGCTGCATGTTGAGCTCATCCAGCCGTCTCCTTTCTACTATCGGACTTCCAGATACCGCGGGATACCACCCCTTCTTGGGTTATATCCCACGTATACGCACTAAGCTAAGATTCAGCGGATCAAAATGCGCTATGATTATTACTTTTACTACTCCGTCATTAAATAAACTTTTCTTTAGTCAGTCAGTTAGTCACGGAACTCTTTTATAAGACAAGTATGATAAGTAAAATGCCATGTCAGTTTGATAATCATTATGGTACTTTGAAGAGACAGATTTCAATTTTAAACTACCATTTCGACAAATAAAGCATAATAGACATTTAAACAATCGATCAATTACCCAAATTCACCAAGAAATTCTATATTTCATGATTAAATTCACTCAAAACAGGTGGGTAATAATTTTCGTGGGATGAATAGTAAGTTTCGTGGACAGCATTCCACGAAAATTACGCCACGGAAATTACGATTTTTGACTGTTTTTACAATTTACTCCTTATTTATCATTTAATTTCAAAGGATCAATACCTTAGGAAAATCTCGCCTATATTAGCACTTCTAAAAGTTAATAATAATAAAAAACAATGCATCCTTTCTATTTAATACAGTGTCCACGAAACTTACCTAAATAGGTGAATAAAAAGTTGATTCCGGAGATAAGCTTTTATATCTTAATACACATTGTATATAGCCTCAAATTGCATTAAATATTGAATTCTGGGATATATTTCCGTGTCTGTTAAAACAATAAACTTACTAATAGGTTGTAATTTGTATACATACGAAGCGTTTAAACCTGCGCTCCCAGAAATCATGAAATCGTGTGACCAACACATATTGGCTTCTAAATCTTAAACAAACTTTTAAATCTACAAATAGAAATAAGAAATGAATAAAATAACTCTTGACAATTATTTTGATATGCAAAACTTATATGTAACACAATAAACTAAAAAGTTATATGCGATTGTTTTACGCGAGAGGAGCGTGGGACACTCGAAGAATAGCCAAATTCACCCCGTTTTCAATGTTCGGACGAAGTTTTAAGTTATTAGATTTATTTATTTTGATGAAATAATTAGTGTTCCAGATAGATTAATAAATGATGAAACGTATAAAATTTGTTTGAATGCTGTATCTTTCATATCTTAGGATTTATAGCCGTGTGACCACCATTTTCGAGGTTTCAAATAATGACCCACAACTATGGGTAGGTTGATCTGTCGCCGTGCGTACGCTTTGGGATCCATTCTAGTTACTATTTAGTAATAGCATTGTAATTTAGCACTGTAATGAATGTATTCTTTTGTATATGCCTTAATCATGGTTCATGGTTATGAATCAACCCAATGTCGAGTAACCTTGCCGGTCGTGCAGGAGGCGATTGTTCGATCCCCATCCAGGCCGACTCGTACCAATGAGTTTTCGGAATTTATGTACGATTTATAACACCACTGGCTTTTCGGCGAAGGAAAACATCGTGCGGAAACCTGCATGCTTCAATTTCGAGGCATGTATTATACCCTTAGATCAAAATAGAATGAAATTGTACCCACTGTCCATTATAAGTGGCGACGGGCTCACCCCCCATCACACTGGACAGAGTTTCGGTACTACTGGTGAAACGTGGATGTTCTGAGGTTTCAGAATATCTCTGACTACGCCCTCGGGGAATATAGCCGTGAGCATATGCTATGCTATGCTATGCTATGGTTATAAATCATGATTCAGCTCTTACCTATTTTTTAATTTATGAATCAAGTTAAATGAATGCAAAAAAAAAATTTGGTAGGTACCGTTCTCAAATCGCTCGTGTAAATACTCTCTAACCACGACCTACTATATAAACCTAATAGAACCGTAAACATTTGCGTACTCACACTTACGTAACCTCAAACTTATTTCTAACATTTTACAAAACCAACGACTTAAGACAGGGGAAGGGGAGGGGAGGCTGAAAAGGAATGGGGTAGGGGGTGAATAAAACACAGCTGACGTGGCATTACACCGTCCGCCACGGGCCCTTACCTCCGGCCTGTAACTTTTTAATTATGGCCCTACGTTCTGACTAGAGAGGGGCGTTAGTGATTTTGACTCATTTGAGTTTGTATCTTTTAACAGATTTAGTACTTTTTTTAGTAACTGCGGAATGCGTTTCCGTAAGTGCATCAGATCTTCTTCAAGTCAAATGATATTTTCTGCATACCAAATTTCTGGACGATTGGTTACATCTTCAAGACGTGAACATGGAGACAAAAAAATTGTGATATTTCACAATTAAGATCGGTGATCAAAGTTGCTTGTTTTCTATAAATTGTTCACCATTTCAAATGTTTTGAATACAGCGCTATACAAAATCCGACACGAAAAACGATTCAAATTCTTCTTGTAGTCCATTGAACTAAAATCAACAGTAGTGTTTTTGATAATTCAAAATAATTGCGCCTGCCCAGTACTACTTGAACAGACATGCCACCTAGCATGCTACTCCCGACATAACGAGAAAAGTCTAGATGTGCATCTGTCTTTGTTACTTTACGTATGCCAAAATGAGCGCGAACGATTTTCTCGTTTTGTCGCTTTATCGCGTGCGTGGCATGCTAGACCTCCAGAGCAGGGAATTTAGGAAGACATAGTAAGCTGGGTAAATAAAATAAAATACTTACAAGCAATCATCAATCATATCATTATGTTAAAGACTAGGTTAATTTAAACTCCTTCAGAGTTCAATTTTAGCAAATAAACTGTTACCTATATGAATCGACTCATTTTAAACAACTCAGCAGTAATGACAATACGATCACATCACTAATTTCAGCTGGCTTTGCTTTAACTTGAGTATGTTAACCGGAGTTAAGCTTTAAAAATGGCAGCTCAGTTTCATCGTTTGCTTTTGAAATTATTAAAAGTTTCCCTTCAAAGTTTAATCTGGCAGAAAGTTAAATATGTAAATTATTTTTTAAATATTTCTTTGGCTGAAGATCAGTGAAAAATTCGTGAAGCAACAGGAGTGCGATTTTTGAAACTCTAATGTTGAACTCAGCAGTTGAAAATGACAAAATTATTACGGAGATATGCATCTTTCTACTGCTTAATTGACTTTAAAATATCTCACACCTCAGTGTATTACAGGTTTCCTCACAATGCCCTTCAACGTTAGAGAACAATTTTATTAAGTACTTAAATTACTTTTTTTAAATATTTCAATTATTTATATCTAATAACTGCTTTTGACTGAATGTTAACGTAAACATAAACTTTAACGCCTTTAAATCTATATTATGTATGCCACAGCTATTTTTTTCATTACTAGAAAAGGTAAGGGTACATTCAGATAATGAATCAAAACGACAAATTTTTGCACCTCCCATGGAAAATCAATCGGCTGATCTGCACTTTTGTATGGAAGCTAATGAGCGATGATAGTCCATACGGAAGAGAGCTAGCGACTCAATCAAGAGGCGGCGGTTCGATTCCTGGCCTGTACCACTAAGTTCTACGGAATTTATGTACGGTTGTATCACTAGCTCGACGGTGAAGGAAAACATCGTAAGGAAACCTGCATACCCGAGAATAATAAAAAAAATAGTTCGGATGTATGTGTAAAATATGGGTGAGCTTGGGGCGAACACAAAAGATCAGCGATGGTCGCAGTGTTACATAACGAACCTTGCTTGCAATAGCCCAGCCAACAATAATAATAATGGAAGCTATTTTTCTGGTTTTTCGACCCAACATGAGTTCCTTAGGGAAAGTTGTTTAATTTCATATGAATAAACCTTAAAAAATTCTAGTAATTAAAAAATAGTGGTGTATACTCATACAAGATAAAACTATCACAAACTTTACTAACTATTGGTCAATTTGAAGCTCTAAAACCAAACCCCAGAGCAAAGTCCTACAATTACAAAGGTGCCCAGTAAAATAAAATTTTATCCCAATTTCTAATGTTACATTATAACATTTTACTACCGACCTTCTTTAACTAAAGTTTCACTTCTACCCTTATTTGTATAGCTGTAGAGTTTAGTTTTGCTTTTATTGTCAACTGAGGAAGCTATTCTGTCCTTTAACTATTATTGATATGGGAAATTATATTAGAGCGGTGGACATTTCTGTTTTAAATTGCCACTGGTTAGCTTTGGTGATTGTCTGGCGTATTTCACTTCTATTTTAATACAATAAAGTTTGTTTTAGATTGCACACGTTTAGAAAGAAGTGTTAGAGGTATTTTTAAACTATACGGCAGGTTGTAAAGTGGGTGTTATTCATACGAGATGGGTTACAACCCAGCAGGGAAATAAAACCGAGTAGGGTTACTAGCGCATTGAGGGTTCCATACCACACCACCACATGTTTTAGGGTTGTTGTGTTCCGGGATCTTTAGCGCGGGACCGAATCACACTTGGCCGGTTTTTGTTATTTGTTATTATCCTGTAGAGTTTGCTCTATTACCACACTAAGTTTGACGATTGTATGTATTACCGTTTTTACGATAGAGCGAGAAAAAAACTTGCCACTACGACACCACAACGATAATAAATCCCTTTAAATCTGACCTCTAACAACCACTCCCATTCAACCTCACTACTTTAAAAATGAAACTTTAAAACTGCAGAAACTCAATCTTGCAAAACTTTCCGGCCATAATGAAAAACTTTTGTTAAGGTGACGCTAATGCGCCACTTGAACTGAAAACTGTTAAAGCTAAAAAACCTATCTACTAGGTAATTACGTTGAAGTTTAAGAGATGCCAGTTGTAAGAACTCGTGAACGTTCCTGACCCGGTCTCGTTGAAATATGCTCGTCATTTGTCACTGTCTACCCTTCCTTGCTTTAAGGATGTGTTCCACCGCAAGCGAGTTAGGCCCAATTCACACCAAAACACAGCGACCACCCGCGGCCGGCGGCGGTCAAAGTATAATAATCATAATATGTAGGAGTATTGTAGCTAGAAATCTGGCGGCGCGGCGCCGCGGACGGTGTCAGGTAGTTAACCAATGCAAAATGTTGTCTAGTCCCTCAATCGATACTATGTCTTTTAGCAATGAAGATAAGGTTTATAACGCTGCACAAATGATACTACGCTGCTAATTTGCTATCACTTTGTTTTAAATTGAGTCTATAAGCGGCAATCTAAGCGAACTCTCGAAGCGTTCATTGGCGTAGTGAAGCTTCTGTATTCCGTTCGATCTAGTCAGATAATTGAATCAGCGATAATATTCTCCCCGTTGTGAGATTGCCTAGCTTCATCATTACCATCACCAGCATAATGAACTTCTCAGTACATGGGAAAGACCTCTCCTGGATAACGGAAGAGGGCCACACTCTACAACAGGCCCAGTGCGGGCTGATGCTGCATGCCGCTTTAATAGGTCTCTGATCTGGGTTAGCTTTAATCCTTCCAATCACATAGCGTGCATTTATGAAATGCTCAAGATGGATCAATTAAACGGTCAATCTAAACACTGACTGAACTGGGACGTTGCCTAATTTTTGTAATCGTTCGTTTCCAATACCGAAGCTCCACACACCAACAAGCACCTCTTTGTGAAAAACATAATTTATTTGTATTTACTCGCTCTTCCAACATAGCCCGTGATGGAACCCTTGCCTTTGGCATCGTGAAACCGTAGTGAAAATTGGACTGCCAGCTAATTGGAAATCAGTTGGACTATTGGAAAATATGGAGCTAAACAAATCATGTTTTACTTCAGTTAATTTTTGGAACGGATGGATGTTCGTTATTCGTATTTCAAAATAAACTGACTTTGGATAGGAAAAATATCGCTCGAAAAACGTTTCAAATTATAGGTTTTTGTGAACTCTGATGTCGACCGAGGCTGAGTATCAGGCCTTATCCATCCATGCTTATCCATGAGTATTTTTGGGCCAACAATCACTAAATATTTTCATCTTCTTTATAAGAATAAGTACAAAAGCACAAATTTAAAGGTCGTAGGACATTTGCAACAGCGCAAAAAACACCTTTTCTTATAAACAAGACGAAAATGTTTAGTGAGAATAAGGACAGCGTTTAAACACCCTGGAGAAACACCCTTTAAGATTTGCCATAGGCCTTTTGACAGTTGATGGAAACTAGGAGCTTATCTGTAGCTAACCACTTTTCCAAACTCTAAGGAGTTTTGTAGACGCAACGTATGTTCGTACATACGTACGTACGCGTGATACGACACGCGTGTGATTCGCCTCAACTGCTCACCATGACATTAGGCTATGTTTCTACCAGAGATTTGCGAGGCAGCGAGGCGGTGAGCGAGGAAACAATCCGCCAATAGCGCGCTCGCTCGATCACGTCATTGGGAAATTGAAGCACTCTAATTGGCCAATTTTTTCCACGCTCACCGCTTCGCTACCTCACACATCTCTGGTGGAAATGCAGCCCACGTGCCACTGAAAAACTGTATATCTAATATAAACAACATTATTCATTAAACAATCCCCAAAAGTTACAATTATTCTAAATTTCCCGTTTCATTCGCCATCCTATCAAAAGTTTAACTGAAACTCATTCGAAAATGTTCTCTTTAAAAAACACAACTAGCATGGCTGGGTCTGCGTCAGATGTGTCTGGATGAAATATGGCGGCTGTCCCATAGTTTTATATTAAATTCCGCGTAATTCCGCTCTGTGCGGAAGTTCCTTCGTGCAGATTAGAGCACGACTGACTTCGGTTGCGTTTGCATCCGTTTCGAATTGCAAGCTTATGTTGTGGTGCGTAGGGAAACAAATGCAATGTGCTGTGAGATTCTTTTGTTTAATTTTAAGGAGAATGTGAATTAAAGTTTTAAAAGCTGAGGATTTTGGTCTTGGGCTTGAATTTTGATATGACATTTGAATAGCATAATAATACAGTCACGCTAATTATTCAGTATTAGGATGAGAGGAAAATCAAAGATAAAAATGATTTATTTTAGATGGGAATGAATGCTAAAATGAATAGAGATGAAAGGAGGATTACACATATTGCGTGAACCCCAAACAATTAAAATAATAAAATAGCCTCATTTTATAGCCTAATAATATAGCCGCACTCAATAATGTTTGTTAAAGTCCTCACTTTACACTTTACTTTACAGGGATTTAACTTAAATGCGTTATATAGTTTAGGGGATGCTTCAGCCCATCAATCTGAACTACTTTCACTATAGGACAAAAATCTAAAACGAGAAACCAATTTGGTTTATCCATAGAAAACGTCAGTGACAACTCAAACCAATTAATGTTTATTACAGCTGATTTTCTTTCGTGATTTTGATATTAGGTCCATTCAGCCCATTATTCAGTTTTATGGTCTGTAACACCCCTAAAGTAGGCAAGTGACGCATTCATGTTTAGATTCTGTGTAATTAAGACACTCCTACTCCTACCAATTTATATTAATAACCTGTTTTCTGAAGCTAAGTGTTTATAATAAAATAAAGTTTGCTCTAATTGGTAACGTAATTGCTACGTCTAGCTTCATTATTTTTACTAAATTCAAAGTTACGAAAAACAATTTGTTATTCTGATATTATTAAGATTTAACAAAGGGCGTTAATTTACTCTTGATTGCATTGACTTCAACAATTATAGAATCTTTTTAATTTTTGATACGCAGTGTTGGGTTTTGATAGTATTAAATTGTTTAATAGATTTTTGTATTAATTTATTTTTGTTCATCGAAATTCTATGAGAAAGATAACCATAATTACAAATGTTTAGTACAGGGTGTATCAAAGGTTGGAGTGGATGGGGTGATGTGGTTAAGACCTTTAAACTGAACAATTTTAACTGTGGTGTGTGTGTAGGAATTGCAAATTTGTTTGAAACAGCAGATTTTTTTTATGTTGGCCCCATAGTGAAAGTTGTTCTGTTTGATGGTATAGAACACCCTTTTAAATATTAATAGAGTGATTTTTTTTTTATTCAAAATGGGTTTGTGCTTGGCATTTTATCAAGTAGAGGATGTAACGCGCTCACCCAGAAAAAGCCTATTAATTCTTCTTTTAAAAATGTAATTCAGTTCATTTGTCAGAATCTGAATTTTCAACAGGCCTCTGATCAACAGATCTGTGAGTTTTTAAACAAAACACAACACATAAGTCATCACAGATTCTAATTTAAACGTTCGAAAACATTCTGACATGCTACTCATCTGACAAGGGTTTTTGTTGCCCCCATAAAACGGACGTAATCGATTCCCCGGAGACCCGAGATAAATATCTTCCAAAGGGTCAGTCGGTCCACAGTTTTGTTAAGTCATTGGATTCCTTCCTTCGAGGGAATTCTTCAGTAATGACCACAGACCTAAATGTAGTACATCACTCTTTGTGACGTATGAAACTAAGCTTTTTACGTTTAATACCTTCGTCATATTCTATCGAGTCCGGGCCATAGAGTTTGATTTTGCATTGTGGTGATATCAACCAGCGTTAAAGAGTTCCTGGTAGTCCAAGGTGTGGACGTGGGGATTTAAAACGTCACTCGGAAAGGCTCTCTTCGTTCACCCCTTCGACTAAGCACCAATATCCATCCTTATACTTCTCTTGCCTGATATACTTTCATACCTACATATATTTATGTATTTTGGTCTGTTGAGAGTGCTACGTACTTCTTTTTTGAAGAACACCATTTATTTGCTCATGGTAATTCTCTTTGGATGCCCTCTCTCGACTTCTCCGTTTACACATGATTGATAAATGTAATCTAGTAAGTTTACTCTCATTTATTCTCTGTACGTAACTGAATCTAAGCATACCTCTTTCAATCCTGGATACCACATATTCCAACTGACATTGATCCTTTATTAACACTGTTATCTAGAACGATTATGGATTCGGTCGATCATTGTGTGTTGTAACTTTGAGATATTTTTTTCAACATTATAAGTAGGTATATATTTATGTATGGGCCTTTGCCCAGCAGTGGGACATGGAAGAGGCTACGTAAAAAAAAGTATTTATTATAATTTACCCAACTGCTTATTACTCCAACTTTAGTTCAATTTAAACTGAAAAACTCCGCTCCAATCGGTCAATTAATTAACAGATCGCCTGCGTCATCTATTCCTTCTTAGTCTGTGGTAGTAGGCGAAGGAAATGTATGACGTCATTCAGACGTGAGCTCGTTTTTCAGGAACGATTGCGAGACTCGTGGGCGCTATTTGATTTTATTTGGAGGTTTAGTTAGCTTGTTGTTTTCGTAGTAGTTTTCACCTGACTTCAGCGAAGGGGTAACATTTTTAGGACAGATTTTATTTCACATTAAATTACATACAGCTTGGTAGTATAACTGATTTTATTTTATCAGTAGGTAATTTGCAATGTGCGTACATTGAAGATATGTATTTGCAATTAATTTAGGGGGTTCAGAATACGTACTCATCACATATAAACTACTGAACCGATTTGAATAGGGTTTTCACAAAAGTATAGGGCTTAATTTGTGTCAATATTAAATTTAAAATAAATTATTTCATCGCAATCGGTTCATTCAATCAAAAGTTATGAGTATTTAAAGTCGGTGGTCTGCGCGCACGAAGTCGCAGGCGATGCTAGTATCATAATACATGTATAGTAGATTTTGGAACTTCGATTTGAACTGGAAACTTAAGCTCTTTGACAATATTATTTAACTAATTATTGTCCATTCTTTTGTTCTTCTTTAGGAAGCTCTTAAAGGGCGTTGATGACAAAAGTTTCTAAAGGTCAAGTTGATTTATAATGATCTCAGGATGTCTGTCTTCAAAGGCTTCACAAACTTAAGGGGAGAGATTTTCAAATAAAATTTTGTCAATGGTTATACGAGTAATGCCATTAAATTTAATTGCTTTTATACGTTAGCAGCAAAACAAAACCGACTTCAAAACTAAAAAAAAAATATTTTTGGCATGTTGATTATTTATTTATTTTGGAGTTCTCCAAAAGACATCGGTTGTTTAATACTTACCTACATTTAAACTAATAGACATATAAATGCATTCGACAAAACATCCAAAAACTATTATAGTCGCCAAAAAATACACCGAATGTTACAGTTTAAAGCCTGACCAGGAATATAAAAAACCTGCTTTGGGGGCGCTGCAATCGACTGTCACCTTTAATGTCAGTGTTTCAAGTACAAAAATTAGTTCCACTGATTTTCCGCAATATGGCGAGGTTTTTTATATTTCTGGTCGGGCTTTATAAGGCTTACCGATGTACCTGCGCACTTGACAAATTTTAATAACGCGCAAAATTATATTGACCAATCAGAATGTGCCACCTTCAATCCGATTACGCTATTGGTTAATTTGTTTTCGTGCCCTTTTCGCTGTTATCCGACTTTGCACTCTTTGACTACTAAATGACTTCGGGTTTTGTCGTGGACTCGGGCCTGCTCTGCGCAATCGAAGATTGACTAGCGGACTTATTTTCCTGGTCGTAAGTGCACATTGGCAGTGCCTCCTTCTGAACGGTAAAAATAGTACAAAAAACAAAAAAAAATACTCAATTGGTTGACCTCCTATTTTTGATGTCGGTTTAAAAAAGAATGCATGTACTCCGTGACCCTTTAAAGTAAAAGCAAACGGTAGCTAAGATAACAGTACAAATATATACAAGCAGTATACAAAGCTACGCTCCAGCCTCGTTACAAGCACCTGGTCCCTAATCTGTACTACAGGTATATCAGAGCAGACGTTTATCGCAGCCCCCTCTGTTACTTTAGGGGTGCTAGGGTCAAAGATTAACCCTAAAGAAACAAGTTTATGAATTAATCATTGAAGTTGGTATCACTAGTGTACCTTTAGGTCTTTCTTATTATGCTGAAAGTTTTTAAGGGTTTGATCAGGCAATCAGCTATCATCAATCAGCTATCACATTTGGGTTGAGTCTTTGACTACTTATATGAGGACTGGTAACGCGTGTAATTCTACTAACAAACATTTCTGCCACTTTTTCCGGGGGGCGAGGTAACATGCAATCCGCATCTTTGGTTTTTATTCCTCATAACTTTAGATTCTAATTTTGAATGTTAAAAATTATGAGAAGTAGTCTCGTGTGAACCCCAAACGTTCTCAGTTCGAAATTATTCCAGCATATAAGCATAAGCTCACGACTATATTCCCCGAGGGGGTAGTCAGAGATATTCTGAAACCTCAGAACATCCACGTTTCACCAGTAGTACCGAAACTCTGTCCAGTGTGACGGGGGGTGAGCCCGTCGCCACTTATAATGGACAGTGGGTACAATACACACCTCGAAATTGAAGCATGTAGGTTTCCTCACGATGTTTTCCTTAACCGAAAAGCCAGTGGTGTAACAAATCGTACATAAATTCCGAAAAACTCATTGGTACGAGTCGGCTTGGACGGGGATCGAACCATCGCCTCCTGCACGGCAGGCAAGGTTACTCGCCACTGGACCACCACGGCTTCTGTTCGAAATTATTGTTTCACAATTATAGGCTGTCTCGTTTAGTGATAAGGTATACAATTTTATGTTAAGGCACAAGATCAATTGATCTTATACCGTGCCAGAGGGGAAATGCTACCGCAAGGCGAGTCCTTATAATAAATAGACAAAGGGTTGAGTACGTTTGCAATTTGGTTAAATAACAGAACATTTTTTTGCAATATCGATGTTAGTCCCAATTATAGAAAGTTATTTAGTTAAAAGGTCATAGGGATAACTACCGTGCGTTCAGATGGTTTTGACATGGAAGCAAAGTATTTCAGTACAATGGTAGGTTCCTTTGTTTTTTTGTAATGTTATTTTTTTTTTGTTTGTGCTTTTGCGGTAGGGTCTTCAACTCTGCCGTAAATGATCTCTGGAATAGGTTCTCTAATAGCCATGCATTTTCTTATTGCTGTCTCACGTGCAATGGAGGGAAGTCAGATATTTATTTCTTTTTCCTATCTTAATTCTTTGGGGGTCCAAGAAAAATTAGAGTCATCCCCTGGGCTCGCTGGACTTCATTGTCTAGTGTTGTGAATGGTCTCCGCTGGTGATCCTGGTTTACAGGAGTTTCAGCGGTGGGAACATGGTGGTGGGCCTAGTAAAACCCAAAATACAAAATATTGTTATGTCAGCACGAACACAACATTCCAATAATTTCTCTTTGAAACTACCCATGGAAAAAAAGGGAGGGTTATTGGGCGTAAGTCCACCACGCGTGAACAATGCGGAATTGGTAGACTATACATAAGCGTACCATTATCATCAGAATATCTTCTTCAGCGTAGTAATTCTGGGTTTTCTTACGATGTTTTCCTTCACTGTTTGAGAGCAGTTAGTTTTATGTACAGGGTGTAAGGAACAGCCCTCCGCAGACTGAAACGGTGAACTCAGACCATGAAACTAAACAACTTACTCTTTTAAACCTACCTCCAGAAACGCAAAATAAAATCAGCTGCTGTACCTACGCGACTCAAATGTATAGGATAGATGATTTTTTTTCACGTTTTCTCAGGTAGACTCCATGGTGAAAGTTGTTCAGTTCAGTTTGATAGTCTGAGTTCACCGTTTCAGTCTGTGGAGGGCTGTTCCTTACACCCTGTACATAAGTTAAAAAACCTGATTGGTACATGGCATGTCGTCCATGCGAATTCGAACCCGGACTTTCATGATTGAGTATTCAAGGCCTCCGCTCATTGCAGTGATATTATCGCTGCGATTTTGCGATAATTATTCTCAGTACATTTTGTATGGGGACGCGCGCGATCCTACACACTGCCGCGATATTATCGAGCGATAATATCGCTGCGATTTTGCGATTATTGTTCTCAGTACATTTAGTATGGGGTCGCGCTCGATCCCACACACTGCCGCGATATTATCGCAACCTGACGCAATCTCTTTCTACTACATTCAGTGAAGGGCGCATGCGTGACGCGAATCGCGGAATCGCTGCAGTGTGTAAGGTGTCGCGATATCGCTGTCGATAATATCGCTCGATAATATCGCTGCAATGTGCGGAAGCCTTCATTCTTCTCCGCAACATGCCTCTATCATCTACCAAGAAACAACAATAATACGATTACGAGAAAAGCAAATCTTTTCCAAGTAAAGATTCGCATGTAGAGTCCTGAGAGTCAAGACACAAGGTCCGATCTCGCGAGCGTAAAGTACACGACATCGCAGCGCCTTATGAAATTCAATGAGCATTTTGTCTCAGACTCGCGCGAGTGGATGTCGCGTTAGTAATCCTGTGTCTCTGTTGCTTTACGGTGGAAGGGACAGGAGTGAGCGGGGTAAACATATTTTAAAAGTTTCATTAATAAATAACTGTTTTGAATAATCATTGCCCATTCATAAATCTTTGCCCATTAATATATGCTATTTTACTAAATCGTTTTCAGATATATGGAGCTCACGGTATGTAAAAGATTCAATCGCTTTGGAGTAAATAGCGGACATACAGGAAGAATTTCATGATCAAGGTGTTTCAGCCAGTCTTCAATTTCACGAGGAAAAGGGCGCGTTAAAGCGTGCAATTATTTCCCACATAGGAGAGGGTTTGGTCCTTGAAATCTAACTCTCCCCGGATCCAAGCAGAAAGACAAACATACGATATGATAATGATGTCAGACAGCATATGGGTCAATTAGACCTTTTTGTGTGGTATTATAGAAAATTAATTTATTCTATTCTAATTTACACCACCTCTCATTTTAAAGTCAGTTAATCTATAGCTCTTTGTGTGAAATTGGCTGAGAGTCCTTCGAAACTCAGAACTTGACGACAGTTAGATACTATCATCCAATTAAAATAACCGCATCTATTGGTCTATGGCTCGTTAGACAGACAAACGGACACCCAAACAGGATGCTTCAAACCTATAACACACGATATCTCATCACTTGCACCACACAAAAAGGTAGAAGGCAGGTAATCCGGTGCGCCGCGTGCGGAGCCAAGTTAGCCCTAAGAGCTTTATTTATATACCTACGTAATACCACGCCTAGCTAGCTAGGTATTAACCTAGGCACCCTGCAGACTTGTTCCCGACTAGCAGACTCAGTGACAATACGTCTGGGCAAGTTTGTGGAAGTGACAGGGATTTGTTAGGTTTGTGGTTGAGTTTGGTTTTGGATGGATTTTATTAACGTTAGCGCGTTCCATACTAACAAAGTTTGATTGTATTTTGGATATTAATACATTTAAGTCAATGCAATTTTTAGAAAATAGATACCGCCATCTGTGCTTTACATTTGTCAGATTTCCGTTAAAATAAGTAATTTCTATGTTATCGTGGCTCAAAAATTTTCATACAAATGTTAAATGAATTCTAGCATTAAAACTATATACTTTAACGGAAATCTGACAAAATGTACAGCACAAATATTGGTTTCTAGATAGTGTCTAAAAAAATTAATTGTTATGGTTTATTAACTTGATACTAGGACGGAACTTCGTTTGTATGCAGCACGAATTAGTGCTTTCGGAAAAAACAGCTTTTAATCATGTTTTTGCATACATGCATGCATATGCTCACGACTTTATTCCCCGAGGGGTAGTCAGAGATATTCTGAAAACTCAGAAAATCCACGATTCACCAGTAGTACCGCAACTCTGTCCAGTGTGACGGGGAGTGAGCCCGTCGTCACTTATAATGGACAGTGGGTACAATACATGCCTCGAAATTGAATCATGCAGATTTCCTCGCGGTGTTTTTGAGGCTAAAGCTCAGTTGTAGAAACGCTCATTATAGTTAATCCTCCATTAAATCTCCCTAGTTGGCGTATTTAAAACTAGCAAGAAAATTAATGGAGGATTAACTTTACTGAGCTTTTGTGCAACTGAGTGTAAAAATATCTACAATTTAAGTCAAAATCTGCAGTAACTTTTTACTAACACATTATAAATAAAACCCATCTATTCCACCGAATAGAATGGAAACAAAGTAACATATCCTGGTATAACACCGAATATATAGTGTACCATAAAGCATAAATTTTAAACGAGAGTGTTAAAACGTGAGCAGCGTGCTTGTGTCAGGCAGGTGAACCATGAAATATGGGCTGGCTACATACCCCGCTAGTTGCGATACCGAAGCTTATATAGAGGCTACTTTTTGGTGGTTTTAGATTTTATACTCATAGCTAGATTCGAAAAACGCTCGTTGTCTTACACTTAGTTGCAGAACGCTCATTAAAGTTAAATCTCTTGCTAGCTGTTACTACGTCAACAAGACAAAAAATTGACTGCAAGAGATTTAATGGACGATTAACTTTAATGAGCTTTTCTACAGCTGAGTGGTAGTGACGCTTTTTTAAGGTCTCAGAAAGGCGTCTTGTAGTCTCTTACAATTAATAGTGTACGGAAAAGTATCATTAACCACCAATAACCACAAACTCTACCCATCAAACTGAACAACTTTTACTATGGGAGCAAGCAAGTCAGAACAAAAAAAAATCTGCTGTTCCATACATAACTGCAATACCTACTCGACTGAAACGTATGGAACAGCAGATTTTTTTTTGTTTGGACATTGCTAAGATAAGATAAGATAATGTTTATTTTTAAACTTTTCATTATAAATATGACATACGAGGCAAGCCTGCTTGCTGAAGCCTGTTTGCTCCCATAGTAAATGTTGTTCAGTTTGATGGGTAGAGTATGTCTTTTAAAGGTTAATGATACTTTTTCTTACACTCTGTATATTCAGCTACTATACGAATTACGTGTTTCTCGGGCTGTATCTCCACATTTTTTTGGTTTCTCTCTTTCACATCTCCCTATTTCTTATATCAAAGTCGGTTAAAACGTAACAAAATGTTCTTTATTATAAAATATTCTTAAAGTTTTAATCTTGGGTCTATATTTCCACAAAACTTTTAACTTTAAATCCACCGCTTTAGAGCTCAGAATCATCTGCGTTACTATCCAAATTAGATTAAAACTTAAACAACCGTTATTACCATGCCGTAGAGTCGATAAAAACTTTTCTTCGTTAAAAATAATAGTAACCAGTAAACAGTCTAGGGACATGGCCCTTGAATAGGGCTGCCATATTTGTTTGGGGTTAGTACGTTTAAAATGGAGATGTACGCTATTTCGTGGTAAATAATTTCAGATAATATTTACTTATTCACCCCATATCATCACAGCCTATACAAGGTGTTACAAAAATACAAATAAACCTTTAAAGGGGTTGTGTATACCATCGAACTGAACAACATTCACTATGGGACCAATATCGAAATCGCGAAAAAAAATATGTATGTTCCATAATCTACAAATCGACTAGAGCTAAAATATGTATGGGATATCAATTTTTATTTTTCGCGATTTCGATGTTGGTCCCATAGAGAAAGTTCTTCAGTTTGACGGTCTAAACAACCCCCTTAAGAGTTTTAAATATTTATTTTTACTTATGAAACACCTTGTATACGTCCCACTGCAGGGCACAGGCTTACCCTCAGGGAGGGTGTTTGGGCGTTAGTCCACCACGCGTGCCCAATGCGGATTGGTAGACTTTACATACGCATCGGAATTTCTTCTTCAGCGTATGGTCGTTTCCTGACAATGTTTTCCTTCGCCGTTTGAGAGCTGTCGGTATTACGTACATAAGTTAGAAAATCTCATTGATAAATGGCATCTCATCTGTGCAGATTCGAACCCGGACCACAGGATTGAGTTACCATTGCTCTCCTAAACGTGCCACCGATGCTTGGTTCGAATCCGCATGGACGGCATGCCATGTACCAATGAGATTTTATACCGGCTGCTCTCAAACAGAGAAGGAAAATATCGTGAGGAAACATACGCTGAAGAAGAAATTTTGATGCTTATGTGAAGTCTATCACTCCGCATTGGGCAAGCGTGGTGTATTGAATCTCCCTACCCTGAGGGGTAGGCCTGGAAGCTGCAAGCATTATTAACGGGGTTTTTTATTTTTTTTTACATATTGCACTGCGCATTTACAGTATTTTCTCACCTCAGGACTTAGAACTATAAAATGGTACAGACCCGATATATGGAGATGGATGGCAACCCTACCTTTGAAGGGAAAACTTGATTAACCCTTTCCATTAGGGTGAAACGTCTCGGATATTCTTTTAAAAACTTTTTTCTCTTTTTCTTGGGCCCTGCGGTCTCGGAGGCCATTTGCGAAATGTAAAGATTTTTAAACGATGTTTTTTCTGAGATTTAGCCTTGTTGAAAGTACAAAGAATTATTATCTTTGGTAAACAGTGTTGTTACTAAGTGAGTCACCTGAGGTAATAGAATTTATACTTTAATCATATCTATGTCACTGTCATTATCTTGCACTTGTTTGCTTTTTAAGGGAATATAATTCGGAGTGCGCTTCATACAAACGAAGTCTGGTGATACTTTGAATACTAACCAATTAATGTCAATGAAATTTTTGAGAAACAATCTAGAGTCTAATTTCTATGCTTGTATGAAGTTAGATTTTCGTTAAAATGTATAGTTATAAAGTTGCAGTGCCTCATAGATTTCCATTCAAATCTAGCATTAAAACTGTATAATATTTTCACGAAAATCTGACTTCATAAAAACATAGAGATTAGTTTCTAGATTGTTCCTGAAAATTTTCATTGACTTTAATTGGATAGTATTGAAAATATCACCAGACTTCGTTTGAATGCAGCGCGCATTTATTTATATATTTAACGAAACTTTTATTAAATAGGAATGGAATAAAAAGGTAAAAGAAAAAACACTACAGCAAACAAAACTTAACCTAAACTTAAATAATTCTAGACAGAGCCACTACGCCAGGGCTAAGTTTAACGAAATATTTAGAGCTGTCACACACGATGACGCATTGACGAAGGGGCAGATGTCAGTCCGTCATTTGCGAAGCAAGGAGTTATAAGAAACCTAATAACTCCTTGCGTCACACGGTGACGGATTAATGCACCGTGTTTGCTTCTACGTGCGGTTTCATACAACTCCTTCTATTCTATTTTTATTTAATGGCATTTCCTTGCTAGATTTCGCCAGTGTCAAGTAGATTGAGGGAGTTTCTATCCAATCTCAAGGATTGTTTTTGAGTAAGAACAACTGAGTAGGATTTTAGAGCCTCGTGGCAGGCTGAGACGCGAACCGCGCGAACACCACGCGAGAGACAAGTGTTCGAGGCAAACCCTGCAACGTGACTCCCATACAACTCCTTGCTTCACAAATAACGGACTGACGTCTGCCATTAGCAGGTTACACAGCAGAAAAGAGATGTTTGTAGATGGCAAATATACTTGTTATAGAAGGATCTACTGGCATCTCTGTTACGCAAGCGCGTTCATTAGCTCGCTATCACATCAATCTCCATCGCGCCATCATTGGACCAGCTGGATTGACAGCGTGTGTGCAATGAATACTGATCAACTGAGACTAGAGAAGTGGTCCAACACATAAGCGTTTAAAAAAAAGTTAACTATATCTTTTAATAAAATAGATTTTCGTTAGTTTGTGCGTTTTTCCCTAGTTGGTTAGGACATTGAAGGCTGAATCACCTGATTTTCTGAAAAGAAAGACGATGATTAGTCCCGAATAAAAAAGTAATCATTTCTTTATTGAGACCCCCCCCCCCCCCTCTATCTCTGGTGGTAGTAGTCGTTACATAAAAACCACGTCAGAGGCCTTAAGGCGAGGCGGTCTGCACTGCCGACACTATAAGAAGAATAAAATACATACAACAATGTTTAAACATCCCCTATGTTTTATTCTCTATAAATTATTTTTAGAAATGTTTCATCTCTTTGAAAAGTTCATTTTATAAACTTTATCATGGTGCCGTCCTATACCTGAATGTATTGTACAACATCCCAAAAGTGAACTATTTTCATTTCACATTTTTTTCTCTAGCTAAAAGTAATAGAACAGTACAATATATATATACACATGTATGTGCTATATTGTATGAATTCAAGTTGTAATATTTGACTTGCAAATTGGTTGGTTGTAATACTGCCAGTAGATGGCGCGCACGTCCCCTTAAGACTTAACAGATTGAAAATTTCGTTCTCTGGGTAGTGGGCTCGGTGGTGTAATTGGTTAGCACGTTTGGTTTGGAAGAGCGTGGGTTCAAGTCCCGCCCGAGACAAATTTTTCAATCTTTAATTTGATTAGAACAGTACAATAACACACACCAAGATCGCCACCTTATTGCTATCCAATTTGTATAGTACGGCCACTGACTCAGATGAAATTGTTGGCTAATTAACATCGCTTAAACTTGTACCACAAACGAGTATAACCTACAATTCGCCTAAATCAGTCTCGGCCCGGAATTAGGCCGCTTTTCATTAGAATTGCCCTTTTCACAAGTACTCTCCTTTGTTTTCTTTATGTAACGGCCTCGGCCAAAGGTAATCTAACCAGAACCTTATTAAGAAGTACGCGTGTTGTTATATTGTTTTGCTTAAGGGAATAAGGTTCATTGTTTTCATTGTGTTATAGCCTTTGAGATACCACTGATCCTCTTGGCATCGTATCGTTCTTTACAAAGTTTGAAGTAGGTAAAGGTGCTTTTGCGGTAGGTCCTCATTTGATTGGTCATTTGATTTCTACTCTTTTTGGCCAAGCTGTAGCTGACTATGAATAAAACTATAAGCAATTTCTTAGAAAAAGTATCAATTTAATAAATTTGAATCATAACAAAACAATGAATGTTATCCGTTTCCGTATAAGTAAAGACTCATAGATTTTTATAGAAATTCCGCATCTGTCAAATTAAAGTTTCAAACTTCCGTTAACTTGAAAAGGTTGCGGATTCAAATTTCAAGGCCCTCCCATAAAGTGTTTCACTTCAAAAACACTGAATGAACAAATCAAGTTTCTAAAAAAATTAGGTTATTAAAAAGGTTTAGAACCTCTGATCTGAGGTAAATGAAACATTCGTTTCACTTACCCCATACTGCACTGTTTCTCTTGCCCCACTACGTAATTTTGAAGTTATGTTTTTCATCATCAAATTATGACGAAACCTGTTACATTTACGTAAAATAAATATTTATTTATTTTTTATGTAACTTTCATTTTTCAAAGACGATACCTCGGTTTTTAAAAGAACTATGAATATTTTCCGTTACTCACTCGCACTCGCAAATATTGTTTTTTACAGACTGATATTTTGCAATGCTTTATCTCTTCACTCAAGCATAGTAGCGACATCTCTGTTTTATATCCGGAACTATAATAACAAAAACACCTTACCGACACCTACAGAACTAAGTAAAAGCTTTAATTATTGAAGATATTTGAATGTGTTGCCCCGGTGTTTCACTTACCCAATCTGACCATATAATAGATGACGTTGCTGTTTTTTTCTCGCAATTTCTGTGTTGAATTAATTCAGTTTATTCAGTTTGATGGTCTCAAACTTAGTTGTAGAAACGCTCATTAAAATTAATCCTCCGTTGGCTTTTACTACGTCTACAAGACAAAAATTTACAGCCAGGTATTTTACACTAGATAAAGCGCTAATTGATATGTAACGCATTTAATTTGACATCCTGCTGTGAATAACCAAATATTTTTTTCTGAAAATTCTTTTCATTTGGCCATACTTTTACTATTGCTCTCTCAGGCTGTCTCCTGCTTGCAATGGAGTCAGATATTATTTTTTCTAATGTGTGTAGGTTAGTATGAACAACAAAAAACGAAAACCTAAATTTTTATCGAGTTCCAGAGTTACAGTGTTATAACAAATTCTTAAACTAAAACTAATGTTTGATATTTTATTCTCTGTGTCTACAAAGTGTCTACCAACCTAAAAAAAAACAAAAAAACAAACTTTCAGTCGAATTGCCGAATTGAGAACCTCCTCCTTTTTTTGAAGTCGGTTAAAAATGCGTACCTTATTAAAGCTCCAATCAAACGCAGCACAGTAAAATATGTTTTATAACGTACCTAACTAAAAATAAAAACCTATGATAACAAAAAAAATACGTTAAAAATTACAGGTAAAACAAACTTTATGAAAGCTGGGCAAATAAAGCAATTTTTTATATTCACATTCAGCTATTGGAATAAATTTGAAATTCCGATTTTCGCAGTGCACAGGTTATTTGGATAAAATGTTTTGTGCAACTGTTTGGTTGGGTTCCGTGCCTGAATGGTTCAATAAAATTGTAGTCACATGACTTGAATGGTGCTGTTTGATCGAAGTGAAAATTAAGGAGTTGATTTCTCAGCCCGAATTAGTAGTGTTTTTTAAAACCAATATTCAAAATGAATTAATATAAGATAATTTAAAAAAAAATTTAGTTCTAATGATTTTCAAATTTGATTTCCTTGGATTAGAAATGGATGGATGGATTTCTTTGGATTTTATTTGTTTTTTGTCTTTTATAACGAAAGACAAGCCAGTCAAAAATAGGTATACCTACGAAAATGACGTAGTAAAGTAGAGGTAAGGCAGCTCTGAAAGGGTCAAGGTCGTTCTGAAGAGGAGGATACGTCTTAAGACGGCACGACGCGACGGTGGTGGTACTAAAAGTAGCTTATCCTATTTATAATCTGAAATCGAATCCGAGATCTAAAATTTTTGATCTCGGATTCGATTTCAGAGTATAGTATCCGAGATCAAAAATGTTTGATCTCGGATTTGCTTTCAGAGTATAGTTAGGTACCAAACCGCACTAAGCCATGGTGGAGACTCGTAATATCTACTTTACTAGGAGTTTTTTTTACTATGTAGTCTGATTCTCTCACTCACTTTTAAGGCCTCCGCACATTGCAGCGATATTATCGAGCGATTTTATCGAGCGATATTATCAACAGCGATATCGCGACACCTTACACACTTCAGCAATTCCGCGATTCGCGTCACGCATGTGCCCACCACTGAATGTAGTCGAAAAAGATTGCGTCAGGTAGCGATAATATCGCGGCAGTGTGTGGGATCGAGCGCGTCCCCATACAGAATGTACTGAGAACAAATATCGCAAAATCGCAGCGATATTATCTCTCGATAATATCGCGGCAGTGTGTAGGATCGCGCGCGTCCCCATACAAAATGTACTGGAAACAATTATCGCAAAATCGCAGCGATATTATCGCTCGATAAAATCGCTGCAATGTGCGGAAGCCTTCAATATAATGAGTATGGTGGTGATCGTACATCTGTCCAAGGCGAACTTGGAATTAGTATGAAAAATTCGATTCAGACGAATCGTCAGACTCTGAGAGGAGAGGTGCGCAATCACCATAAGATTAATCTGTGCAATTATCTTTTTACCCGACTGCGCCAGAAGGAGGGTTATGTTTTTCGAGCGTATGTATGTATGTATGTATGTATGTATGTATATATGTATGTATGTATGTATGTATGTATGTATGTTTGTATGTCTATTTCTTTGGCACGCCCTACAGCCTAAACGGCTTGATGGATTTTGACGTATTTCGACACAAGACTAAAAAGTATGAAATAAACTAAATTATTAAGAAAAACAAAAAACCCGACTGCATAAAAAAACTATTAACTGAAAAGAGAAAAACAAGCTCTATAATCGCTAATCAGCTATAACAACAGTAAGCAAATATATTAGGTAGGTATTGCAGGCGGGGACAAACCAAACCAAACAAGGAAGGCACCTATTCTTCTTTGTCCCCGTTTGCGATAACTACCTAATTTATATTTGCTTACTGTTGTTATAGCTGATTAGCGATTATAGAGCTTGTTTTTCTCTTTTCAGTTAATAGTTTTTTTATGCAGTCGGGTTTTTTGTTTTTCTTAATAATTTATTTTCTTAATAAAACAAAAAACATGATGTAAGGAACCCACGTGAACATAGTTCACATTTGGCCAACATTTTATTTTCTTTTTCGTTTTATGTGAAATGCGCCGCAGAATTTGGTCATTGAATGGCCTTTTTTCAAGTATTGCCAAACTATAAAAAACTCTATTGCGTACGATTTTATGACTCATTTTGTAAAATTTTAATGGTCCGTCATAATTGTAATTATGGATTCCCGAAAATCGGCTTTGTCGGAATTTTGTTATTAGCGAATCCATTTACAGCTTTATTCTTTATTCTTTATCCATTAAGTTTGATAGTTTTAATTTTACATTTCATACAAATCCGACTATAGAACGCACAATCTGTAAAGGTAACCCTTAATTCCAGGCAATAAGGGTTTTAACGGCACGTTGAAACGTGTCCCCATTTTGAATATTAAACCACAATTCATATCAGTCTGTGGCGAGTCAGTTTGATCAGTTTGACATAATCTATTTATTTGTACGTGACAGCGAACGAACGAAAAACCTTTGTTACAAAATCGATAACCAATCAACAGTTTAATTTGAATTATTATTAATTTAATCCAACCAAAAACGTTAATCTAATGTAAATAAATTCTAATACAGAAAGTTTGTGGTTGTAGCAATGTTTCTGACCACCCAGAAAGCGATTACAGTCGTGAGTTTATGTGTGTATGTATAATAAAAATAAATTAAAGTATAATAAAGTTGTATACCTACTTGCCCCATTGACTTACACACTAGCGATAGACAGGCCCTTTCCCCATTGATGTTCCCGCACCCCATTGATGTTCCCTAGTTCACTGCGTCACTAATGTAATGACAGACCGCAATGTATGATTTTGTGTTTTTTTTTGTGACATGTTGTTTGTTTGAACGTCTATCGCTAGAGTATATGTGATGAAAGGTCCCCCAAGCCAACCTCTGGTCTGGATTTTAATGAAATGAAATATCCACTAAAGGATAACAGAATTGCTTTATTTGACTGTTTGTTATGCTATGATCAATACATTTCGTAGCTAATGTAGATAAAGAAACAAAATCAAAATCTCTCTATATGGATAACCGAGAACACAACGATAGCGCGATTTATTCTACTGGTGACGCCATCTATGACAATAAAAGTGCAACTAAAGTTTTAAACTTAGACAACTTGGCAAACTTCGCGGTACATTTATAAAACGAACAATTATTACAACACAACCAAAAAATTGAAAACCAAAATCAACATACGATTAAACATACCGCCCACCAAGGACATACTGATGTCCTTCACATTAATACCGCCCACCATGGGTTTGTGTGGCAAAAAAAAGAAAAAAAGAAACTGAATTAAACACATAGAATATAAAAATTTTCAATAACAAAACAAAACATAAACACTATGCATACATTATAACGACACTTAATCTGAAACAGGTAAAAAACATAGCTTAGAAGTCGGTCTTTTGATCAACGAGTTCTTGCACTTCAGAGTCACCACTCGCGTGACCTTGTCTAAGCCAGGGTGCTTTTCAACTATTTTCCCCAAAAGCCAACGAGCGGGAGGCATGTTATCTTCCTTGACTAAAACCACATCGCCGAGATTAGGTTCAGGAGTTTGTTTAGACCACTTATACCTCTGCATGATGTGAACTAAATACTCATCTGACCAACGTCTCCAAAAATCCTGCACCATTTTTTGTGTCATCTGCCACCTTCTCAAGGTGTTGACGTTGGATAACTCATAATTACGCTCGGGAACCAAAACGATGGGCTCACCAATGAGAAAGTGACCAGGTGTGAGAGGCATCGGGTCTTCGCCCGTGTTATCTACCCGAGAAATCGGCCTCGAATTGAGACAAGCCTCAATCTGAGATAATACTGTACTCATCTCTTCATACGTAAGAGTTGAATTACCAATGACTCGTTTCAAGTGAAACTTGGTTGACTTGATTCCTGCCTCCCATAAGCCTCCGAAGTTTGGGGCATGAGGTGGAATGAAGTGCCAGGTAACATTATTATTGCTCAACCAACCACGTATTTCAACTGCAATTGATGATGATTCGGCGGCAAATAAGGCCTTCAGTTCATTAGAGGCACCTACAAAGTTTGTGCCGTTATCACTCCACATGTTACTACAATGACCACGCCTGGCCACGAATCGTTTGAAACCAGCAACAAAACCTTGAGCTGTTAGATCACTTATCGGTTCTAAATGCACAGCCCTTGTTACCATGCATACAAATAAACAAATATAGCCCTTGTAAGATTTGCATCCACGCCCCTTTGACATCCTCATATTTATTGGTCCCGCAAAATCAACGCCACTATGTAAAAATGGTCTACTTGGAGTGACTCTAGACGAAGGTAACTGTCCCATCAGTTGGGTTTTTGCTGTAGCAGCATATCTCGCACAGGGAACACATCTGCGTATATGAGATTTCGTAACGTCCCTTGCCGAAATCACCCAATATTTTGTTCGTAAATAATTAATCATAAGAGTTGGACCCCCGTGAAATGTTTTCTTGTGTGCCTCATCTATGATTAGGTCTGTAAAATGACTTCGTTGTGGAATTATAATTGGCCTTTTCATACCTTCTGCTAATTGGGCATTCTGAATGCGACCGCTGACTCTTAGAACCCCCTTCTCATCCACTATAGGACACAAACACTTCAATTTACTTTTCCTACCTACGTTACCAGTTTCCTTAATGTCAGTCAATTCTTGTTGAAATTCTTGGTTTTGACACTGTTTTATACACACCTCTAATGAGTCACTGAGTTCTTCACACGTAAGATAAGGTTCGAAGCTTCCTCTGATTTCCTTTGGTTGCCTTAACTTTAAGAATCTTCGACAATATGCTACAACACGTACCAATTTGTTCAGAGATGAGTATTTAGTCCAAAATGAGTCTTGTGTCTCTACGTTCATAGCAACATTAGCTCTGATTGTCCTCTCTTCTAGTTTGGTACTGATGGCTTTTGGTCTGGTGTACTCAATGGTGTCTCTCTGAAGCCATGATGGCCCCTGCTTCCACAACAAGCTCTGTGATAACTCTGCCGGAGACATCCCCCTTGACGCAATGTCTGCTGGATTGTGCACTGATTGCACATGAGCCCACCGGGTATTATCCATCCTTGTCAAAATATCGGAAACTCTATTGGCAACAAACGTTTTCCAGCGACTAGGATGACTACTCAGCCAGGCCAAAACTATCGTTGAGTCGGTCCAACCATGAATTTGTAACAGTGAGATATTTAAGACTACTGCTACTTCCCTGATCAGATTCGCTAGAAGGACCGCTCCCATCAGCTCAAGACGCGGTATAGACACTTGTTTTGTTGGAGCTACTTTTGTCTTCGCAGTGACAAGATTAACCTTCACACCTCCCGCATTGTCAACAACCCTAATGTATATCACTGCTGCGTAGGCAAGGTTGGAGGCGTCACAGAACCCATGCAGTTCTATACAAGAATCATCATGATTTGTTTCAATCCATCTCGGAATCGAAAACCTATTTGTCTGAATTAACTCATCTCTGTAAGCCTTCCACTCAGTTAGCAACTCAGCAGGCAGCTCTTCGTCCCAATCAATTCCTGAAAGCCATAATTTTTGTATCATTACCTTAGCAGTCACCACACACGGTGCCGCCCAACCCAATGGATCAAATAGACGAGAGATATCAGAAACCACCTTTCTCTTTGTAATGGGATTCTCTAGTGGGGGGAGGCAAACTGAATACTTGAAACTGTCTGTTTCGCGATCCCAGTATAATCCCAGAATTTTAATTACATCGTCTAGTTTTATGTCTACTGTTCCCCCCAACTCCTTTTCGTCACTTATTTCATCGAATAGTTCCTTACAATTGCTTATCCACTTCTGTAGCTCGAACCCTCCCTTTAAAAGTTCTTCTTTCAGTTCCTGTTGTAGTAGTCTTCCTTCCGCTATTGTTTGGCAACCCGTCATTAAATCGTCCACATAAAAATCGCTTTTCACTATTTCAGCTATCTTCGGTCTTTGTTTACATTCATCAATTGCCAACTGTTGCAGTGATTTTACCGCCAGATAAGGAGCTGACGCTGTTCCAAAGGTAACTCTGCCTAATTTGTAATCCTTAATTTCAGAAGATGTATCATCGCGCCACACCAGTCTTTGGAAATCTGCGTCATCATCAGCCACTCGAATTTGTCTATACATCTTCACTATATCTGCACAAAGGCAAATAGGATGAGAACGCCATTTCATCACAATGTGGCGTAAATCTGGCTGTAATTTTGGTCCTACCATAAGGGTATCATTAAGGGATACGCCGTTTGAACCCTTGCATGAAGCATCAAATACAACTCTGACCTTAGTTGTAGTTTTATCTTCGCGAATCACAGCGTGATGTGGTAAGTAGACTGCTTCAGAGTTACTTGAATTAGTGGCACCATCCGTCTGTACTAGCTCCATGTGACCAAGATCCAAGTATTCTTGCATTACATCTGAATATCGGTTTTTAATTTCAGGGTTCTTCTGAAATTTATTTTCAAGACAATAGAATCTTTTGACAGCAATTTCTCTTGAATTTCCATACTTGCATTGAGGGTCTTCATCGCGGAATGGCAGTCGAACCACATATCGCCCAGTTATGTCTCTTTGTGTTGTTTGCATAAAAAACTCTTCGCATCTCTCTTCTTCCTGTGTTAACCTCCTTGGATGACAACAGTCATCAGATTCAATCTCCCAAAATTTCTTTAACATTTCATTGTCATCAATTTGTTTGTTCGCGTTAATAATGATATTGTGGCAATGAAAGGAATCCGACCTAGACTGTGTTTGACCCGAGAGAATCCATCCTAGTGCTGTGTTCTGCGCAATTGGCTTCCCTGGCGGGCCTCTGATTAACCCCTCTCGAATTATTTGGCCATAAACTTCAGCACCAAGCAGAATATCTATTTTACTTGGTGTGTGGTACTCTGGATCTGCCAACGCAATGTGATGTAATTCGGGCCAAACAATAGGAGTTATCTTATTTGTAGGGAGCAGTGACGTAATTGTGCCTAGGACATAAGCTTGGACTTGCGTTGTGAATTCAGGGCAGTGTCGTGACCGAATCGTAACTGACACTACGTGCTTACATGCCAAGGCGCCTTGGTCGCCACCTACTCCTGATATAGTACTGTGGGCTCTAGCTTTCTTGAGACCCAAGAGCTGCACTGCTGACTCAGTTATGAACGAAGCTTGAGAGCCTTGATCGACCAAGGCCCTGAGTAACTGAGCATGGCCACGCCCAGTCTGTGCTTCGACTAGAGCGGTGGCTAGTAAAACTTGGTTTGGTGCGGCATTGATTGAAATATGAGTGTTTACTACTGGTTCTCCACTACTCCCTGATGGCGGAGCTTCGATCTGAAGCTGTGGTGGTCTATTTTCTGGGTCAGGTGGAGTTGAGGATGACTTGGGGTGTAACAAAGAATGATGCTTACGGTTGCATGTACGGCAGGTGGCACTGGATCGACAAAACCTAACGGGGTGGTTGACACTTAAACAATTGAAACACAACCTGTTCATTTGTACAAAATTGTAACGAGTATCGTAATCTTCGTTAAGGAATTTCTTGCATTGAGTGATTCTGTGAGCTTCTTTGCAATATGGACAGACTTCGTTTAAGCCTGAATCTAAGACATGATAAGACCTTGGCCTGCTAAAGGTAGGGTTTGATTTAGTTTTGTCATCTAAGAATTCCAGAGAACGAAATTTAGATTCAAGAAACTCTTTCAGTTTTGAAAATTTTGGCAGATCATCGGAAGTACTTAAACTTGCCTCCCACTGTTTGCGCGATTCTGAGTCTAACTTAGAACTAACTATGTAAATAACTATGACGTCCCAAGAGTCCAAATCTATACCCAAATTTTTTAGAGCGTTCAAACTATCTACAGTAGTATCCAAAAGATCTTTGATAGCCCTTGATGACTCTGTTGCAATAGCTGGTTGACTCATGAATCGCTTCAGTATACAGTTCGATAAATACCTCTTATTATCGTACCTATGGTTCAGAAGCGACCAACACTCTGCATAGTTAGCAGACGTAACTGGAACATGTCTCAATAACTGCTCCGCTTCGCCTGACAAATGTGCTTTCATATAGTGTAATTTTTGAACATTGTCAAGAGAAGCGTTGTTATGAATCATTGACACAAATAAGTCTCTGAACGTCACCCACTCTGTATAATTACCCGAAAAGGTAGGGATTGAAATCGTTGGTAGTTTGACAGTAACACTATCATTCGATTCTGTTTTCGACGGCAAGGAGACTCGTTCGGCAATCGCAACCTTTGCTAAAGCATCCTTCAGTTGACATTTATAATCTGTATACACTTCTTCCGTTATTTCATAAATATTGTCATCAGAGTAAGGATTTGGGACGTCGTGATCCGCACACCGTATAATTTGATCGTGGTAGGATGAGAATTTTTCCCATTTCTCATCGAGAGTTTCCAATCTTGTTTCGATGTACGATTGAGTAAGCCGATCCTTTGGAGACTTTCTAAAATTTACTTGTGCTTTTTCTATCACTGTTTTGATGTCACACTGAAGTTTAATTAATGCTTCCATTTTGCTAACTATGTCTCCAATCTTAATGCAAGAAAATATTCTAAGTCAAAAATCAGAATCGAAAAAATTACAACTGTTTGACAACCGGTGGAAAATCGGGCATGGATTCCCCGTTCCGTCGTTTTTTCTTAAATTATTCTAAGTCTAGTCTAACTACCTATCCAAATATACTAAGTCCAAATTTTTCCTTAAAATTTCACAAGTCCGTAACTAGATTTTGAAAATGTTCCAAGTCCAATTGACATTTAAGTTCAGTACTTACTCACTGTTTCACTTTCAACCACAAACTTGTTCCGTGCGTATCCTCCTTTAAATTGTGACGTCGCGTCACGCTATGCTGCATGCTCTGCTCTTTGCTGCTGATCCTCGCTGGTGCTGCTGCTCAACATCAGCTCAGGATGCTCCTTCTCCGTAGTCTCGGCTTACCACACCGAGGAAGCTCTTCAGTGACGATCCACCACTGGCTTCAATGCTAGGTACCACTGGCACTGTACCACCACCGTAAAAAATTGCTACTATCCGGCTCGAAGGACCATGATGAAAGGTCCCCCAAGCCAACCTCTGGTCTGGATTTTAATGAAATGAAATATCCACTAAAGGATAACAGAATTGCTTTATTTGACTGTTTGTTATGCTATGATCAATCCATTTCGTAGCTAATGTAGATAAAGAAACAAAATCAAAATCTCTCTATATGGATAACCGAGAACACAACGATAGCGCGATTTATTCTACTGGTGACGCCATCTATGACAATAAAAGTGCAACTAAAGTTTTAAACTTAGACAACTTGGCAAACTTCGCGGTACATTTATAAAACGAACAATTATTACAACACAACCAAAAAATTGAAAACCAAAATCAACATACGATTAAACAATATGTCAGTGACTTACCCCATGTTTGTGAGAAATGATTTACTGGGATAGATTTACCAATAAGCAATTTTTCAAATTGTTTGTGAACGCGTCACCTAATAATGGTTAATTGAAAGAACATTGACTGAAAAAAAAATCATTTCAGGTTCGATTTCAAATGATTTATCCATATTATGATTACTATGTTGGTGACAATAATTGTCTTACCATTATAACTACTAGTTTACAAATAAACACATTTATGTTCAAACTTCCGTTTAATCGCAAAATAATTTCAAAATTAAAAAATACGCCTCTAACATGCGAGTAAATAGTCGATCGCCAAACATAGTACCTAACTTGTTAATAATTCAAACTGTTTTAATATAGACTGAGAGCTATAAGTATAGTCATAGAGTACGTATTTTTAGAATTTTCTTCTTAGTGGGCAAGAGTTTATTAAAACCGCCTTATGGCCTCTGACGTGGTTTTTTTATAAAGACTACTACCACGATAGTATCCGGGACCAACTGCTTAACGTGCCAACCGTAGCACGGAATCATCTTTCTTTTCAGACATTCAGGTGATTCAGCCTGCGATGTCCTAACCAACTGGGGAAAAGAAGTGACATATCACTAAGTGTCCCCCGTGGGAATCGAACCCAAGACCTCAAGAGCCCAATGCTGTTACCATTAGGCCACGGAGGCAGTTCGAGAATGAATATTTTGGAAATTGTTCTGTAAAAGACATTGCCCACGTGAAGAACTGTATTTGTTTCAAATCGTTGCGCAACTCACGAATGAGTATAAACAAAGAAGAAATACAACCTCAAATTATACATAAAACAGGAGGAATATCATACTTCCCAATGAAATGGAAATTGTCCTTTTCTGTAGTGGGATTTCTTATAAAATTCAAATTTACCAGTTTTGTATGCGAAACGAGATTGAGCAGTGTCTTTTATTACATGTAATTCTAATAATAAATAAAAAAAGTGTATGAATTTTGAAATAACTTAAATGTTAATTGATTTTTAATATTTTACATTAAAGGGAATCCCTAGGGTAAAAACCTTTCAATATCAGTGTCAAATAAGGCAAATTATTGAGGCCATTGTAAATTTTAGTAATTAAAAATTAAATAATATCCTGAATTCAAAAATCTACTAGGGGTTAATTTAGCTAGAGTACAGTAAAACCAAAATTCTCGTACATTATTATAGCGGTTTATAATATTTTTTATTAAATTCTAATCGAAGCCCTGTGAAAAATGGTAACAGATACGACTACACAATATTTAGGTCAAACTTAATATTATGATCATCAGTGTTCTGTCGTAGATGAAAATGATGATGATGATGATGAAGACAGAATCAAAATTGGTCTAAAAAATTTAATAGCAATTTTGTTCCAAGTTTACCAACCAACGTTTTGTTGAAACATTTCCGTAATCATAACTAATGTTAAGTTGTTACTTGTTAGTACAATAAGGGCCTGCTTCACCACTTTTGGATAAATAAGTTCTCATTAGCTTATCCGACCGCTCATTTGACATTTTTTGCATGAAGAATATGTTTAATGGTCGGTCTTCTTAAAGAACTTATTCGGAAGAGGTGAAACAGGCCCTAAATCGAAGTAGGTATTTCATTTTAACTCTGCTTAAGGGGCCATAGGTCCTGACGAATATTTTCTATGAGAAACGCGATTTCCCAGCGCTCCGAAAAGTGTGTGCGTGAGCCGTATTTTCGATTAAAAAGAACTAACCAAAGTACTTTTACTAGATTTTTTTTATGATTTCACTAGTTGAACTAATGGTGAATATGTGAGTATAAATGCAAAAAATCGGAAACTATTTTAAGTTCTTCTAAAACGAGAAAAATGTTTAAAAATGCATGAAAATACGTCATCTTTGTGACAATTTTCTATCGAGTGAAGTAATTCTAATCGTGTATTAAGTTTATGATTGCACTAGATAAACTACCCAAAAATACTGAGGTATGACTTTGGTTTCGGTAAATGGTATAAATCTAGTCGTAAAATTAAAAATAAAAGATGCCTCCGAGGTATTTCCACCTACTATTACGTCTTAACAACAGATTTAGCATGTGCCGGTCTCAACAAATCTATGCCTTTAGTAATTAATCTGAACATAGAGCAAACATTAGACAAATATGTCAGACATTCGAAGTCAGAATGGAATTGAAATGTCATTGTGGGGGACAAGACAAGCGGCGGGCGCGAACATGTGGAGAGTGAGGGGAGGGTGAAGTGGGGGGTGAGGGAGGTTGTCTATGCTTAGGATTATTTTTGATTCCGACTGGTGCTGAGGGCGTGTAATTATTTTGAGCAGTTTTTTAGCCCTATTTTTTACAGTAATATGACGAGGCGCTTATTGGCTGAGGTCCACCACACACATACGGAATTGCAATCCGGAATTCCGAATCAGGATTACAATTTCGTATGGATTTTCCCCGTTCACGATTGCGTTCGGAATTGCGGAGGTATCAAGTCCTTCAAATTCTGAATCGCAATTCCGTTTGTATGTGGTAAACCTATTTAGACTAATCGGTGCTTTTTGCAGCACTTCTGCGCTGCAAAAACTCGCAATGTGTAAAGGGTCCTAATCTAATTACCCCAGTGTTGCTTATTCTACAATTTGATTTCCCTGTTTGCCATCAGATTCTGGTCCACCTATAACTCCAATGACATATTTTTACGAAAAGTAAAACAAAGTTGTAATTTAATGAACTGCCTCCGTGGTCTAATGGATAAGAAAATTGGGCTCTTGACATTGTCGTGGGTTAGATTCCCACGGGGGGCCCTAGTGAAATGTCACTTTGTGCGTTTTTCCCCAGTTGGTTAAGACATTGCAGGCTGAGTCACCTGATTGTCTGAAAAGAAAGATGATTCCGTGCTTCGGATGGCACGTTAAGCCGTTGGTCCCGGCTACTATCTCTGGTGGTAGTAGTCGTTACATAAAAACCACGTCAGAGGCCTTAAGGCGGTTTTAATAAACTGTGACACCATGTTTTGCAGCCCACTCGATAAGAAGAAGAATTTAATACTCAACTGATACTGATACTGATTGGTCGTGAGGACCAAACTTCCTATCATCATCAGCTATAATTCCACTGCTGAACATAGGCCTCTCCCAAGGTGCGCCTCAAAACTCTGTCCTCAACCTTCCTCGTCCAGTCGCTGCCCGCTGCCTTTTAGGGTTCCGTACCCAAATGTGAAAACGGGACCCTATTACTAAGCTTACCTTGTCTGTCTGTCTGACTGTCCTACCTATTTTTAGGGCTGTAACTTTTGAACCGTAAAAGCTAGAAGGTTAAAATTTTTACATAATGTTCGTTATACAAGGTGTTACAAAAATACAAATAAACCTTTAAGGGGGTGGTGTAGACGATCAAACTGAACAACTTTCACTATGGGACCAATATTGAAATCTCGAGAAAATATTATATTATGTTCCATACTCTACAAATCGACTAGAGCTAAAATTATGTATGAGATATCTTTTTTTTTTTCGCGATTTCGATGTTGGTCCCATAGAGAAAGTTATTCAGTTTGACGGTCTAAACAATCCCCTTAAGAGTTTTAAATATTTATTGTTACTCATGAAACACCCTGTATATGGCGGATTTGCTAACAAATAAAAAATTTCAAAAAGTAAAAGAATTAGGGGGTTCCTCATATAAGAAACTAGTTTTATCAACGTTGTTTCATCTCGCTGTATCGTAAGAACGGTCTTACATACAAGCGTCAAACATGGTGTGATTATACAGGGTGAAATTGATATTTCAATTCAAAATTTAAAATCATTTATTCAATATAGGAGCCTGAAGCACACTTATTAAACGTCAATTCTTTTTTAAGCTACCACCGCGTCGGAACGTGTTGTCGCTGTAGAGAAGATGCGGCCAGAAACTCTATATCATTCTTTCCATTCGCATCCTTTTAAACGAAGAGTCTAACCATCAAACTGAACAACTTTTACTATGGGAGCAAACCAATTGGAGCAAAAAAAATCTGCTGTCCCATACATTTGAGTCGTGTAGGCAGCGGTGGCGGCGGGTGCAGTTTAGTATGGGACAGCAGATTTCTTCTTTGCTCCGATTGGTTTCCTCCCATAGTAAAAGTTGTTCAGTTTGATAGGTAGACTCTTAGTAAGGATGCTAATGATATCAATTTCACCCTGTAGAGCAAACTCTACAGAATAACAACAAAGAATAAAAACTAGTCAAGTGTGAGTCGGTCTCTCGCTTTAGGGCACGGTGACGAAACATTTTGCAAGTGTTTTTTATGTTGTTTGGTGGTGTGGTACGGAACCCTTAGTGCGCGACTAACCAGACTTGCAATTGACCGGTTTTTTTTAGGTCGTTTGTCCAGAGGGCAGCAGGGCGTCCCACAATTCCTAAGGGGAGGTTCAAAAATACAGTGACGATACAGCTAACCTACCCAGTATTTTAAAAGCCTCCGCTCATTGCAGCGATATTATCGCTGCGATTTTGCGATAATTGTTCTCAGTACATTTTGTATGGGGACGCGCGCGATCCTACACACTGCCGCGATATTATCGAGCGATAATATCGCTGCGATTTTGCGATAATTGTTCTCAGTACATTTTGTATGGGGACGCGCTCGATCCCACACACTGCCGCGATATTATCGCAACCTGACGCAATCTCTTTCTACTACATTCAGTGAAGGGCGCATGCGTGACGCGAATCGCGGAATCGCTGCAGTGTGTAAGGTGTCGCGATATCGCTGTCGATAATATAGCTCGATAATATCGCTGCAATGTGCGGAAGCCTTAAAGCTATCTCACTACGCAGCTGGAAACTTTTATGTGCTTTTATTCTTTGTTTGACAGAAACCGCACAGTGTGCAGTGGCGACCTCTGGCTGCCACCAACCGCACACGACAGCCACTGTCACATCGTCACGTACAGAATTAGATTGTTATTGTTAAGCGTGAGGTCCACTGAACGCTATACTACGTTTACTAAGATGAGCTAAAAAAGCGATCAGATCAGAAGTAGGATTCAGTATATTTTCACCAAAGACAAATACAGTGAAATATTTGAATCACGAATCGCGTAAATGTTTAAAATATATTTTTTTTTGCATTTTGAATTTCGTTTTGTTCGTGTCCTAAAACTCGCAAGCAGCTAAGTGCTAATTCCATATAACGACACGATACATACCATATGTGAAATTATCAAACAATTTAATATTTTTTTTACAATAACACACTTAGATACTGTGTGTAAAATTACAACCGGCTACCCAACACGGTACAAAAGATAGAACCATTTAAAGGTAGGTCAGATAGACTGACAGACGAACGGCGTTGTCTTAGTAGTAGGATCCTATTGGCACCCTTTGGGTATAGTATTATCTAAATTGCACTTAGCTTCGCCTGCGGTGGATATCGCGCTTTACATTGTCAGATATTGTTCTATGAAACCGTTGCATTTTACTGGCTTTTTGCGGTTTATCGTTTTAACTGTTATGTTGGACTTTATTTCAAAACGATTAGGGTATATTTTGCAGTGTTTTTTGTATGTGAAAGCTTACCATTTATTCTGACTCGTTACGTGGTTCTATTCTAAAGCGAGCACGTAAATATAAAAGTAAAAAAAGGCCTTGCAATCTACATTGAACTCTCTTTATTATAAAATTGAAAAATGCATGTGTTTTTGCAAAAAAGGTATAAAAAAAATCTATGGGTAAAATACAAAACAATACCTACTCTTTATTTCTACACTAATAACATAATTTATTCCGAATGCGTAAATGCGCGCTGCAAACAAATGAAATCTGGTGATATTTTCAAGACTAACCAATTAAAGTCAATGGTATTTTTCAGAAACAATCCAGTAACTAATCCCTATGTTTGTATGAAGTCAGATTTTCGTTAAAATATACAGTTTTATTGCTAGGACTATATTTAGATTTGTATGGAAATCTTTGAGGCACTGCAACTTTAAAACTATACATTTGAACGAAAATCTGACACAATACAAGCATTAATATTTAGTTTCTAGATTGTTGCTGAAAATTTTAATTGACTTGAATTGGTTAGTATTAAAAATATAACCAGACTTCGTTTGTATGGAGTTCGCTCCACCTCCTCTTAAGAGAAGTTTATTCCGAGAGCGAAAATGCGCGCTGCATACAAACGTACTATGGTGATAATTATTTTCAATACTAACCAATTAATTAAGTCAATGAAATTTTGAAACAATCTAGAAACAAATCTCTATGCTTGTATGGAGTCAGATTTTCGTTAAAATATACAGTTTCAATGCTATATTTAATTTAAGATTTGTATGGAAATCTTTGAGGCACTGCAACTTTAAAACTATACATTTTAACGAAAATCTGACTCCATACAAGCATAGAGATTTGTTTCTAGATGGTTTCTGTAAAATTGCATTGACTTTAATTGGTTAGTATTAAAAATATAACCAGACTTCGTTTATATGGAGTTCGCTCCACCTCCTCTTAAATACAAATTCTTAACCCTAATAAAAAAGGTCACTGCCACAGAACCCACATAAAAAACTCGTAGCAATATTTCAAGAGTTTACCATCGATTCGACGAGCGAAGACGCCGACAATAACTAGTTCTACATAAAATGAAAATAAAATACGTTTTACAAACACAATAGAAAAACAATCTAGAAAATACCGTTCAATACCGAAACAAAATAACAAATTGAATTTCTATATCACAATATGAGGCAGACGAGTGCGAACCATTCCTATTTTAGGTCATTACGTAATAGTCTAGCCGATTGGAAAATGGGCCAGCGGCTCAGCCTGTATTAAGGGGGGTATCCCAGTTAAACTGCGCCACTCTTCATTTATTTAACACTAGTGTTTTCCCGCGACTTCGTCCGCACAAATTATATACCAGATTTTAAGTCAGATCATAAGCTATCAAACAAAAAAAGTTTCATCAAAATCGGTTCAGTAGTTTTTGCGTGATGTGCGAACAAACAAACAAACTAACAATTTTGTCAATAGATGGCGCTGCACGTCATTTAAATCGCGCTATCGAGTGCGATTTGATTTTATATGAAGTAAACCGCAACTTTTTTGTTCCTCATGATTTTACGGTTTTATAATATTTATTTAATTATTTAATTTAATTAATTTAATTTAACATTAGCGTGTTCTATTTCTAACATCATTGACTTTTCGATGAATAACATACATATAAAAACCGGTCAAGAGCGTGTCGGACTCGCCTATGATAGGGTTCCGCGTAGCCATGGTATGAGTAGAATAAGAAGACAACCTGTCTATCTAACCTAACAGAAATTTTTGAAACACAACGATAGCGCGATTTAACGTCGTTGGAATGCCATCTAGTTTACTATTAGAAAATCAGTCTATGTTACAGGTTTTTTCTGAAACTGGTTGCGCTACAGCACCCGTTATAATTTTCATTGAAATTACTTACGAAAATGTATATTGAGCAAAAATAAGCGAGTAATTGAGGTGGGGCATACAGACAGACAGACAGAATGGATAGTATAAGGATTACTTGTTTGACAACGGAACCCATAAATCGGTAGAATTAACAATGGAGCATACGCCAATCCTTTCTACAAGTGCCTTTTGTACTCATAATGTACGACTCTTATGTACGATTTGTAACACTACTGGCTTTTCGGTGAAGGAAAACATGGTGAGAAAACCTATACATGCTTCAATTTCGGGGCATGTATTGTACCCCCTGTCCATTATAAGTGGCGACGGGCTCACCCCCCGTCACACTAGACAGACTAACGGTACTACTGGTGAAACGTGGATATTCTGAGGTTTCAGAATAGCTCTGACTACCCCCTCGGGAAATTTAGTCGTTAGCATATGCTTATGCTATGTACGACTCTTTTCCTTCACCAGTGCTATACCTACAGGGTGTAACGGACAGCGAGGCAAATACTGAATTGTTGAAGAATTCAAGGCATCAAACTGAACAACTTTTACTATACAGCCAACCACAGGAAACACAAAAAAATCAGCTGTTCCTTGTAAAACTGCTGTGCTGTACCTACCCGTCACAAACGTGTGAAACAGCAGATTTTGTGTTTCCTAACGTTGGCTCCGAATCCGAATGAACTCAAACTATAACATAAGCATAAGCATAAAGCTTAATGCTCACGACTATATTCCCCTAGGTGGTAGTCAGAGATATTCTGAAACATCAGAACATCCACGTTTCACCAGTAGTACCTAAACTGTCCAGTGTGACGGGGGGTGAGCCCGTCGCCACTTATAATGGACAGTGGGTACAATACATGCCTCGGAATTGAAGCATGCAGGATTCCTCACGATGTTTTCCTTCACCGAAAAGCCAGTGGTGTTACAAATTGTACATAAATTCCGAAAAACTCATTGATACGAGTCGGTCTGGACGGCGATCGAACCATCGCCTCCTGCACGGCAGGCAAGGATACTCGCTACTGGACCACCACGGCTATCGGTGAAACTATAACATGTTTATATAGGAAGGAAGTACTTAATATAATATTCTGATACTTATAGTTATAAGTATTCTCTGCCATAGTTTCCACAGGTAGAGGCATCTTAACTTGACATAATGTTCGTATAACTCAATATTATCTCGTTTTTCCAGACCTGTTCCTGGACATCATTTAGTAATTTATTGGAAAAAAAAATTAGGACAATTTATTATTATTGAAGATGTGGACATATTTCAAATTTTGGTATGCGATGAAGTATAAATAAACGATAATACTACAATAATTTACGTTACTAGTATTTCTGTTTACATTTCTTAACAGCCCTATTACATACATACGTACCTACATACATACATGGTACTTAATATACCTATTAGTACATTGTACCTAATATATACAGGGTCCTTCTAAATATGCTGAAGGTTTTTGAAAGGAAAATCAGACCATCACACTAAACGGCTGCTCCATACGTGTCCATACTAAACTTCAAATTCAAACAGCAATGCCTACTGAACTCAAATGTACAAAACAGTTTTACGATTTTATGTTTTAGGTTTGATCCTAATAGTAAAAGTTGTTCAGTTTGATGGTCAGAACCAACCTTGAAAATTTTAAAAGTAATTATAACATCACCCTGAATTTTAGAATACACGGTAACTTCATAAATAATATTACGATACAATTTTAAAAACAGAAGAATAAGAATAAGAATATTTATTATTCAAACTATGTACAAAAGATGTTACAGTACAGAAAATTTCCTTGGTAAAATAAGTTTAAATCCATAGACATATTATTCTAGCGATAGACAAGCTCGTTCAAACAAACAACATGTCACACAAAACAACACAAAATGACACATTGCGGTCTGTCATTGCCATAGTGACGAAGTGAACTCGGGAACATCAATCAGGTGCGTACACCTCATTCAAGAGGAACATGTTGCTTCTATGCAAGGGCAAGTCTATCTAGTTTAAATCTGTATTTTTTGTAGACATCTTTGAACGTAGTATATGCTTCGGCCTCAATTTACAAAACTGTTTCATACACACACAAGCACAATAACATCTTAGATACCGTCTAAACCCCAAATACCTCAAGACATAAAATATATTTTTTCTTTCAACAAAAAAAAACGAACGTTCTAGATAAGCCTCTATCCACAAATAAAGACACGACGCATAAAATAAGTTCGTGTGTTTAGACGAAGCGAAATATTGTATGGTGGTTTGTAGGGGGTGAAGGGGTGGGGGGTTATCCGGGTGCGGCCGATTCCTGAGATTGTATATTCAATTTCCTTGCCGCAGTGAAGAGCTCACATATATTTGTATTGGTTTCGTGGATGTAGGAAGGCTTATGAGGTCTTACTTCTTTAATAAGGTGTAGTGTTTCTTTCTTTTTTTTTCTTTCTTCTTCTTCACGTTGGTTCGATAAATATTTTGTATTTTGTATTTGTATAAAAATTATCTTCTTCTTCATCATCGTCTTTTTCTCGTAGAGTTGATATTATGCACTCTCTACGTCCCTTAAAAGACGAATAGGTTGAAAAATTTCGTTCTCTGGCGTAGTGGCCGAAGTACCTAAATTGGAAAAAGCAGTTCCCCGGTTTGGAAGATTGCGGTTTCAAGTCCCGCCTGAGACATAATTTTTTAATCTTTAATTTGTTTTGTAAGTATATTATGCAGTTTGCAAATCATAAAATTTTACCAAAATTTTAAAAATAGGGAAAGTTGTACGATGTTACATATCGGGATCGATGCAGCAAGTTCACTTTAGTGTACTTTCAATTTTTTTTACCTTTTTTTTCAATAATTGGAAGGAGGTATTGGGAAAAAAATAAATTTTCTGTCAAATGAAGTAGTCACATATAATGGGGGGTTAGGACTTGTATTACAATGACTAGAGTCTAGTCAGTGAAATACAAGTCACTCGACTCGGTCGCATCGATTCAGACAGCCAATCTGTGAGGATCGCCTAACGACACCCCTGTGATGCCTAATGCCGCGGCGCATGCCAGTACAGGGCGTCGTGATGCACAACTTGGGAAGCCCTGGACTAGACAACGATATAGAATAAATATAAAGCTATAAACATCCACGACTCAGGTACAAATTCATATTCAGCATATTTGCCCTTTTCGGGATTAGAACACGCGACCCTCGGATCAGCAGGCAGGTTCACTACCACACCAACATAACTATCGAGCCGTCGCATTCTATTATCACAAACAATTTGTTATGTTCTCGATAGGTTATGCCAAGGTTATGCGGTGTGTGAAAGATACTTCTACTCGGCAACGCAAAATGAATACGAATTTCGTAAATGTGACAACGATTTAGATTAAAATAATTAACTAGTAATATTTCCAAAATTTTAAATTGGTTCATTTAATTTTCATTCTTATAGACTTTCAGAAAATTTTCGCGAATTTGAAATCTCTCACAACATTTTATTTTTACCAACCTCAACCACCATCCTACCTCTTTGGCATCTCCATGCTTACAGATACACCGCTACATCGCTGTTTGACGAAGCGCTTTACAACAAATTCGCAATATATTCGCCAAATAAGTGGTTTAATTACGTACTTAGCACCCACCGCGGCACTCCATTCTTTACACACGCTCTGACGATATTTGATTACACATAATATTTGCTTGTTTCCACAAATATTTGCTGAAGCATTGTAATGGATTAATGAGATATGGAGTTAAGTTGGGAATCGAGATTAATTAAATGATTTATGTATTTTGAAGATATTATGTTCTCTTATGTTCACCTCACCACATCATTGTAGAGAAACGTTAACGTGTAGAACTATACAGGCCGTAAAGAAATGTATCATTAAAATTTAAACCACTACTCTACTCATCAAACTGAACAACTTTTATTATGGGAGGTAACAGGTCAGAATGAAAAAAAATCGGATGTCTCATACATTTTAGTATATACTGCATTCCAAAAAAGGACGAAAATATATTCCGATTCCTGTATAGCTTTCTGGCCAATTCTGATTTATTTAAGAGAAAGATATACTATTCAACGTATCTTGGACGTTGCTTAAGCTGTTCTAAGAATAAGTGAGAGGAAGTGTTTCAAATCTCTGTTTCTAATTCAAAATGGCCTTAAATTTTCGTTGCTATTTGGAATGGAGTATAGTAGGTATAGAAGTTTAGTATGGTACAGCAGATTTTTTTTTTGTTCTGATCGGTTTGCTCCCATAGTAAAAGTTGTTCAGTTTGATAGGTAGAGTATGTGATTTAAAAGTACGGTACGGTGGTAGGTAAGGTGTGATACTTCTCCTTACACACTGTATCGGGTCCTTCTTAAAATCATGGACCTGAAAGAAATACGGACCGAGTATTGCACTAAAAAGATGTGAAGCATGCAAGGTAATACAATCTCGTTTGTTCTACAAGGGACCTACAATCACACAGATGCACTAGCTCTAGGCGCAGGTCCGACAACCCGTCACCTTATGTACCGCGTGACAGCACGCACACAAAAGAAATGGGTGCTTCACTCATGATTAGATGACATTACGTCTGGTTCTTCTTTTAAGTCTGTGCTTTAAATACTGACTGTTTGTTAGGGTGATGATCAGACCATCAAACTGAATATCTTTCCAACCAACGACGAAATTGTGAAACAAAATCTGCTGTTCCACATTGGTTCAATAAATATTTTGTATTTTTTGTAATTTGATACGAAACTACAATCATACTCGACAAAAATGACAGCAGACTTTTTTCTCGATTTTGACCTTGGTCCGATAGAGAAAGTTGTTCAATTTGATAGTCTGATTAACGTCTTAAAAACCGTCAACATAATATAAAGAAGGAAGAAAGGCACATTATACAGAGTAAATTTTATATCTTTGCGGATAGTTTCAGCTTCTACTCATCAAAGTGAACAACTTTTATTATGGAGGCAACATCTACATAGCGAAGAAAAAAACAGTTATCCCATACATTTGAGTCAAAGAGGTATTACAGTTTTGTATGTGACAGCAGATTTTTTTTCACGATTTCGATGTCAGCTCCATAGTGAAATTTGTTCAGTTTCGTTTGATGAGTAGAATACCTATATGCTGAATTATCCGCAGTGATATAAACTGTACCTTGTATGTCAACAAATTGATGATGGAATCTCAAGTCATAAATAACTATGGAACCCTTTATATTCCATATCATTAGCTGTTCCGTAGGGATCCGCTTTCAAATAACAAAACCGCTAAGACGACGCTGATGCTGCCAAGGCGGTAAAGCCGACACATTGCGGCTTGCAAATCGCTTTCCTTATTTATTCCACTTTATTTACTTTCCTCCTATTTTACTTTTTAGCCTTTAAAATATGGTAAAGAGATGGTTTTTGAGATTATGTACAAAATATTAACACTCAGTTGCAGAAACGCTCATTAAAGTTAATCCTCCATTAAATCTCTTGCAAGAAATTTTGAGTAGGTTATTTTTAATTAGTTGGCGAAACTGATCCAGGGCACTTGATAATGATAACAGATTTAATTATCAATGTCTACAATTGATATTACTGATTAACAAAATTATTATCATACGGTACCCACAGTGCGTGCAGTACGCGGGCGTGGGCGGAAATTAACCTCAGAATCATAAATGATCGAGCGGGGGTCATTACCGCGCACTTGTACTCAGTAACAGAACCAAATGCGTTTCTTAAGTTTCGCCAACTAATTAAATTTAACCTTACTTATATAATTTAGCTATCTAGCATCAAATCTAAGACAATCCTCACAGACAATCCCAGTAACAGATACAATAAACGTTTTACGCTATTACGTTTAAAAAACCCGTTTCCTTTGAGAGTAAATCGGAGACGTTAAGGCTGAAAGGTTTCCGAGGAGAGACTCCTCTGAGCGTTGAATACCATCCGATTTGAAAACGTAAAACTATTCGGGAAGTGCTTAGACTCTCGCAGAAGATATAACTGAAACATTTTATTATAACTGTTTATGTTATTATTCGCATAGCAATTAATTCCCGTCGCCACTTATAATGGACAGTGGGTAACCGTAACCTTGCCTGCAGTGCAGGAGGCGATGGTTCGATCCCCGTCCAGGCCGACTCGTACCAATGAGTTTTTCGGAATTTATGTACGATTTGTAACACCACTGGCTTTTCGGTGAAGGAAAACATCGTGAGGAAACCTGCATGATTCAATTTCGAGGCATGTATTGTACCCACTGTCCATTATAAGTGGCGACTGGCTCACTCCCCGTCACACTGGACAGAGTTTCGGTTGGTGAAACGTGGATGTTCTGAGGTTTCAGAATATCTCAGACTACCCCCTTCGGGGCATAGAGTCGTGAGCATATGCTTATGCTTATGCTATAAAACTGGGATATTTTCTCGGCTATTTCCGTCATATTGGTGGTTTTTTAACGTCACAAAGTGTTATAAAGACGAATCGATTAAACTCAAACTCATTAAGGCGTATCTGCCCTGGACCTCGACTCTCCATACTAATCGATGCGAACGAGCGCGTGGCTCCCGTCAGAATTTAGCTGTTTTCTTTGAAAAATTAGATGATTTTGTATTAATTTCGAAAAAGTAAGAAAACCAATTAATCATTCTTAATTGTATGTGAACAATACCGTAAATTTTCATTTTCTTCCGATTAAAAATGTAAGAGTAAAACGGTTACAACTGAAAAAGAGGGGTGACTTTAGAGTCCCTTTTCTTCGGTTTTATTAATTAAAAGGAACCGATTTCTAGAAAAACCACATCACTTCTCATATCTTCATCTTTACCTCTCTTCTCATAAAGGTGTCATCCCTCGTGGGTAGGATAAGAGCCAGCGCCAACAGCATTTTGACCATGTTTGCTAGTAGGTTTGATTGTCAGTACGTGAAATATTGCTGTATGGTTCTCGTGTTGACAAACAAACAATTATAATAGATAAATATGTTGTTGTGTATAAACTAACAATAGGCTAAGTATGTTACTAACAAAATTGTGATCCCAGTTGGTCGAAAATAAAGTTTTCTATTCTATTCTATTCATATCGTGTAGATGGTTCAGTTTATTTTTCAGCTAAAAAAGTGCCATAGTTAATGAATAAAATGGTTACAAAGTTACCTAAAACCAGGAGGTAGCCCCTTAAAATCAGTTGATTGGTTGGGAAAAAATTTCCGTAGAGTAGATAAATAAAAGACATGCTTAATTATTAGCGCTTCAATAACACTAGACACTTTTTCGTAATATAAAAACAATTAGCTAAACAACTATCGTACAATATTGTACAAAGTTACGCAGACAATTAGCAACATCGTCTATAACTCGGAGGTTAATAGTCTATAGACAAAGACATGAGTTATGGGCTAGCCTGGTCTATAAACTCTATAACACACGATACAAACCCCTACTACTATGAACAGTATTGGAAACTGACATATTTTAACAGAACAGGAAATGCCTGTTTACAAGCACGTTCTCAATAATCACAGTTCGTTCCATACATAATACCTATTATGATTTTGGGGGGATAAATCGCACCTAATTCCCCCCGGATACGTGCTTGCATGTACCTTTGAAGATATTTACAAAAGAAAGTATATTTAGGTGCCATCCCTGACTCTATATCAACGATTTTTTTATTTTCTACTTTTGTTTGTTTGTTCGAGCATAACGAAAAAAATACTTGACTGATTTTGATGAAACTTTGTGTGATTAAAAGCTTATTATTAAGACTTCATCATCTAAGCCGATGGACGTCCACTGCTCGACTCAGGCCTCTTCCAAGGATCGCTACAATGACCGGTCCTGCGCTGCCCTCATTCAACTAGACTTAAAAACTAGTTACAGGGTCCAACTAAATATGCTGACACTTTTTAAGGGGATGATCAGACCATCAAATTGAACAACTTTCTCTACGGGACAAACATCGTGATCGCGAAAAAAAAATCAGCTGTCCCATACATTTCGCTCGAGTAGGTTTGTAGTTTTGTATGGAGCGGCAGATTTTTTTATCGCGATTTCGATTATAGTGCCATAGAGAAAGTTGTTCAGTTAGAGGGTCTGATCATCCCCTTAAAAAGTTCAGCATATATTAAGAAGGACCCTATATATCTTATCTCGTTACGATTTCTTCTTCTTTCGTGTCTTCATGAGCCATATTTGACAATTACTCATGCTGTAGTGGAAAAATTAGCCAATCAGGAGGGCGATTGCATTTATACTAAATTTAAAACATCCAAGTTCAATCCTAATCCAATTTCAGTTCTAATTACATTGCAGACCAATTAATATTCAACTGTGCTGAATTCTATTCTATTTTTATTTAATGGCGTTTCCTTGTTAGATTTCGCCAGTGTCAAGTGTTGAAGATATATTTATTAGATATTTTACGGTTATAGGATATCAAAGGCGATCTCAAAGCCCCGTTTTTAAACAAAAACGCACACTCAAAACCGCCATAAAACGGCGGAGCCACGTAGCCAATCAAATCGCGAGCCGACGGCACGTCTACTTGTTACCCCCTTAGCCACGCGACTCCTGTGCTGAATTCCGCATCGCGCTAAACGCTATGTGACTGACAGCCTTTAACGTCTGAGCGTCTGTCAAAACGGCTCTAACAGCTGTCAAATGAATAGCATGTTGTGGTTCACACGCGGTCCGATCATGGTTCAGTAGCGATTTATTTAGCGCGATTGCTTTCCAGCAATGGTCGTATGGAGGCTGACTGTTCATTCGGGCAAGCTCTTTCCTTTCCTCGCTACGATGACAGAAGACGGTGCGGACGAAGTCGCGGGCAAACTCTAGTGTTTAAATAATGTAACTTCGACGTCATTACGGGAACGTTTTGTTGGTAGGGGCCACGACGGGTAAATTGGTTCGGGGCAGCGACAATTTGATGGCAATTTGCCGTTATTACTGGGACGTCTTGTCTCGCCGTTAATTCAGGGCACAGTAGAATATAGAAGAGGAAAAAGTGACATCCTTGAGAAGAGTCCAAAATCTGATAGATTTATCCATTTAAAACCCACGACGAGAACACCCGTGTGTCATAAATGCGTAGATTTTTTTTTAGGGAAATTTCCAAAACGCCAATTTCATAGTTGAAAAATCGAAAAAATCTTTATAATTTATAACCGATACTAGTAATTGTAAATCTGATAGCATAGTATTGTAGGCCTAGTTAACAGCTATATTTCAAACGTTGATTGGTAATCCTACTCGCAATATTTTAAGAGTAATTCAATTATTTGTGTTTTCGTTGTGAGAATTTTTTACCTAGGTATCAGGAGGTTTCGGTCTAAGTTATATACACGTATATGTAAACATAACTATGATCTATATGTTCAATTTTTTGCGTTTCCCAAATAGGCGTAACACCAGAGATAAAACGATTTCCATTTTTTCGTACAATTTCCGCGCCTAGGGTTGTCACTAGAAAAAAGAAATTTCTTTTGATAATTGAACGGACTATTTTACATAGTGAAAATACTACTTATCAATAGTAGTACTTACTTGATAAACAAATCTAAGTATTAATTAATTCAAACATTAATTACTGGATTTTAAAGATTTTAATCTTTTATTTCTGAAACCTCATCAACTTGTCGCCATTTTCAGTAACCTGCTAATAAATTATCTTGATACAACAAATTCACTTTTGGCGACCCAGTTGGTGTTATGGTTGCCAGCATGCCATTGCCAGACCACCAAACCAGAGATCCTGGGTTCGAATTTCGGTTCAGTCATGGGTGTTAACAATCTTTCAGTTGAACTTAATTATAACATTCAAAATGGTATTCTTTTTAAAACAAATCAACAAAATAAAACTATGACATTAATAATAGTTTCATAACAATTAAAATTTTAATTAAGAGTTACTCTGTACAAGGTTTTACAAAAATACAAATAAACATTTAAGGGGTGGTTTAGACCATCAAACTGAACAACTTTCACAAACAATGGGACCAATGACGAAATCGAGAAAAAAAAACTGATGTTCCACACTAAACTACAAAATATCTAGGTACTCGAGTTAAATGTATGGGGCTATTGGATTTGGGATTTTGCTATGGGATTAAAATAGATAACTAAATTCTTAAGTTAAATAATTAGAGATTAAACCGCATTGTCTTTTAATTTAAAGTTACTCCCTGTACACATAATAACAAACGTAAAAATATCTTCTTAAGTTTAATTAGAAATCACAAGGCATATACCATCTTGAACTTTTTTATTTAAAACAACAAATATAAAAATAATTGACCTTACAATTGAATATTACTGAACATCTCCGCTCAAAGGTATCATAGTAAAATGTTTGTGTATCATTTGCTCATAAATTAATTTAGGCTTTTCAATTTCCTTGAACAGTGACAACCCTGACTAATTTTTTAAAAGTCAATTATCTCTGGTGTTACGCCTTTTCGGGAAACGCGAGTATTTTTTACATGTAGAGCATAGTTATGTTTACATATTCGTGTATATAACTTAGACCGAAACCGCCTGATACCTAAATTAAAAATGCTCACAACAAAAACACAAATAATTGAATTACTCTTAAAATACTGCAAGTAGGATTACCGATCAACGTTTGAAATATAGCTGTTAACTAGGCCTACAATACTATGCTATCAGATTTACAATTACTGGCGCCGATTAGAAATTATAAAGATTTTTCCGATTTGTCAAAGCTGGAAATTCACTTTTAGAAGTTTGTCTAAAAAAAAATCCACGCATTTTTGGCAAGTGGGAGTTCTCGTCGTGGGTTTTAAATGACTAGATCCAGCAGATTTTGGACTTAACTCAACCATGTCACTTTTTTGGCTTCTATATTCTACTGTGCAGGGGTAAGACCGGGCGTTTGTCACTAATAGTGTTGCGTTGGTGACCTGACTTACGTTCATTGGCAATAATCACTTTTGTAATGTCATAATGTCACAGAATAGGGTCCTTCTTTATATTCTAACGGTTTTTTAAGAGAATGATCAGGGGGTCTACCATGAGTTTTCACCGTACTTTACTACTGTAGTTACGTCACCAATTTTGTATTGAATTTCGTACAGCGCTCCTAGTGGTTACGTTGAGAACAAATTTCTGCCATACGAATTGGCGACGTAGATACAGTTGTAAAGTACAGGGAAAAGTCATGGTAGGCCCTCAGATCATTAAACTGAACAACTTTACTAAGGGAGCAAAACAGAAATCGGAATTAAGAAATCAGCTGTTCCTAGGCTGTTCCATACTAAACTGTAACGCCTACTTGACTCAAATGTATGAAGGAGCAGATTTTCTTTGTCGATCTCACGTTCACTCACATATTAAAAGTTGTTCAAATTGAAAAAGACGCCTTTACATTCACCCTGTATCTTAACTATTATAAAACCGTAAAATCATGATGAATAAAAAAGTTGCGGTTCTCTTCATATAAATTCAAATAACATTCGATAGCGCGATTTAAAAACGTGCAGCGCCATCTATTGACAAAATTGTTAGTTTGTTTGTTTGTTCGCGCATCACGCAAAAACTACTGAACCGATTTTGATGAAACTTTTTTTGTTTGATAGCTTATGATCTGACTTAAAATCTGGTGTATAATTTGTGCGGATGAAGTCGCGGGAAAACACTAGTCTTAACTATTATAAAACCGTAAAATCATGATGAATAAAAAAGTAGCGGTTCTCTTCATATAAATTCAAATAACATTCGATAGCGCGATTTAAAAACGTGCAGCGCCATCTATTGACAAAATTGTTAGTTTGTTTGTTTGTTCGCGCATCACGCAAAAACTACTGAACCGATTTTGATGAAACTTTTTTTGTTTGATAGCTTATGATCTGACTTAAAATCTGGTATATAATTTGTGCGGACGAAGTCGCGGGAAAACACTAGTATTATATAAATTCGTTTATTAACGGTCCTTCTTCGTTATGCTGAAAATTTTTAAGATAATGATCAGCCCATCAAAATAAATTACTGAATCTATAAAAGAAATCTGTTGTTTTATATGGAAAAACAGTTTTTTGTCGTGATTCCGATGTGGTTCGGACCGCGGTGTGAATCACCCAAATGATCTTGTTCAATGAGACTTTTCGTACCATTAACAAAAGTATAAAATTAAAACAATTCAACAGATGCAATAAAATAATAAAATATTTAATTTTTATGTTATTTTATGTTGTTATGTATTTTGTCTATGGACGCATTCATTCATATTAATTCTAAGATACTTATATAATTCTAAAACTAACAAATAATAATTATTATTTCATAACACCGGACACTATCGTATCTAATAGTAAACCCATCTGAAGCTTATTAGATTGTTTCAAAAGCCCATTTTCATACCAGGACATTCTGTTAATATGTACCTTCATAATTCACTTACTACTCTAATTGATTAGGCTGGTGATATACCAAGTGCTTCGAAAGATATCACGAAACATATTATTGTTATTTATTTATTTATTCTATACCTATACACACAGTAATAAAAGACAATATAAAACATACGCTATTCAAATAATATTATATCTAGAATAAGGCTTGAAATTTATTATAATAAATAATATTGCTAATGGATTCCTAGTCGACTTCGGCGACTGCTTATCTTTAGTGTAGGGACACACCTGCGGAACGTTCGGCGCCGAACGTTCGGTTGAATCCGTTCGCTTTGCTTTTCCCTATACCGGCGACACACCAGGACGCGCCATTACGCACCATTTTTCCTAGTAGACGCGTATGTCCATACACTACCAAGAAAAGCAGGCAGGTAAAGTCGGGCCAAGTTAATAGATCACATTTGACATTTATCAGTTTTAGCTTCATAGTGAGGTGACCGCTTAAAAACATCGATTAAAGTGAATGAATCGATACGGATTTCAAACATAATAATATGTGAATTGATTTATGTGTGAATATCGCGGTTTGTTGGAACTACGTTTAACATCGATTTTTTTGGGTAGCATCCTTAGTTTTAAAAAAGAAAAAGGATTCACTGACGCAACATTGAAATGACGTTCAGTTCTTTGGAACAGAAATTGTTAATTATGTTTAAAATGGTTTATTAGTGAAAGTAAATCGTAAAATTACCTTCTATGGTCATTATTTCAATAAATATGTAATCGTAATTTAAAAAAGTAAAGCAATTGTGAAGTTCTAACTTCGATAAAATTAACAATATTCTATTCCCGCCGTTACAAGGCTAAGTTTGATGAAACATCAATAAATGTCAAATGTGATCTATTAAATTGGCCCGACTTTAGGTAGCATAGAATTGAATAACTAATACTTATTCTTATATAAAATTATTATGCAGGTACGCAGGATATTTTGAATTGCATAAAAGTGTGCGCGCTAAACACAGATAATACACTCTCTCGTCCTTACCCTCTTTTGTATGATGGAACGGGAGGCCAAATTCAAAAACTTTTCTATCAAATATTGCGTGATATAACCAAAATGATATCAGTGTATCACAAACCTAATTCCATTTGGTTAGGGAAATAATTACGCTATTATTGAAATTGTTATTTGAGGTAACGGGCGTCATAAATTTTTGATGAATTTGATTACGGGTAGGATAATCACGACTGGTTTGGAATAAATAATTAATTATATTTAACTTGTTATTGTCCGTGGGTTCGCTTGCATTTAACTATACTGTTTAACACCTAACGCTATCAATTGGTTCTTCAGGCGGAGAAGGATGGATCAAAGTAATGTAAGTGAATAATCATCAATTATCTGTCTCACCATGTTAAGGCGTATCATCCCGGGACCACGACTCTCCGTACTAATTGATGCGAACGAGCGCGTGGCTCCGGACAGAATTTAGCCGTTTTCTTTGAAAAATTATATGATTTTTTATTAATTTCGAAAAAGTCAGAAAACCACATCATTCCAAATTGTGTTGTGAACAATATTTTAAATTTCCTTTTTTTCCGTTTAAAAATGTAAGAGTCAAATGATTACAACTGGAAAAATAAGGGGTGACTTTTCTTCGGTTTTATTCATTAAAATCGATTTCTAGAAAAACCATACCACTTCTCATATCGTGTAGGTAGATAGTTCAGTTTATTTTTCAGCTCAAAAAGTGCCATCGTTAATGAATAAAATGGTTATAAAGTTACCCAATTTCATAGTAAAACCAGGAGGTAGCCCCTCAAGTCGACGAGGCTCCAAGGGAATTTTGAAAAATATGAAAGTGGGTACACAAGGTGTAAATTTAAATTTTGATGATTCCTGAAGAGATCAATCGCCTCACACGCTACTCGAACGAAGAAAGTCTTTCCGAGTGATACGTCACTCGATGCGTTTCATTGCGATGAATCCCTTATGCTTCCGATGCACCCTGGGTTATCAGCAAGCCTCTACTGCTTGTTGGCAAATATCTCCACCACGATATCAAGTAAAACTCTATGACATACCATCGACTGGAAGAAGACGACACGACACCCGTCTCGGTTAGAACTCTTCGACAGCAAAATGACAACAGAATACAAAACTAACCGATTTCCTCATCCGTCCTACTCTGATTTAGTTCCCATTCTATCTAACAATGGATTTCGTTAGCCACAATCGGTGCAGTTTAGCATAATTTATTAGGTTTAGTTTATGTTTGCGCCCGTTCCGGGCAGATAGCGGGCCTCACAGCTCGGTGCCTGTATCCTGCCGATTTTAGCCTGCGCCGGATTTGTGATCATTATAGCTCTAACGTTAGTGCGTAAATAGCGCTTTAAAGTGTATAGGTAAATTAATTAACAGATCGCTATCGGGTTTATTGTGGCTATGCGTTTGGGGATAGAATAATTGAATAGTGTTTGCGGTAGGTAAAATTTTGTTGCGTTGAATATACAGGGTGTTTCATAAGTAACAATAAATTTTTAAAACTCTTAAGGGGGTTGTTTAGACCGTCAAACTGAACAACTTTCTCTATGGGACCACCATCGAAATCGCGAAAAAAATAATTTTATATCCCATACATATTTTAGCTCTAGTCGATTTGTAGATTTCGATATTGGTCCCATAGTGAAAGTTGTTCAATTTGATTTGAAGGGGTGGCCCCTTAAAGGTTTATTTGTATTTTTGTAACACCTTGTATAGGTCGTGCGTTTTTATTTTGCATAATAATGTTACAGTTGTATATTATGATAGAAGTGAGCTATGTGTGGTCATCTAGTGTCCGATAATTTTTGCTCTTCGGTTTTCTATTATTTTCAGTCGTTGGCATAGGTATTTATTTCTTAAAGAATATTTATGCAGTGAGAGTACAAATTCTTCAATTTTTTTACCGTAATTGTATTCAAACACTTACATCTTTCATCGCCTTATTTTTCGCAATTCATAATAAAAAGTTACAAAGTCTCAACTTTCAAAATGGAATTTTTCCAACAGACAAATAATAACTCTGTCGCAAATTAAAATAGCTATTAAACATTAGTAAAACAACCGTTCTGCGCTCGATTAAAAACAAAATTCGTTAAACTGAACTTTTGTTAAGGCGAAATGCGTCCCCGAATTTATTTTTTATTTAATGAGTAGTCCAATCATATTCAATAACATGAGATCAATTATGGTATCTATAATTATTGGATACGTATGATGTAGGCACAAACTATAAAGTATTTGTAACGTTTTACGTTAAATAATATACACTTAAATACTAGACAGCACCTCAAGCTTTGACATTAGGAGTTCCATTCCAAAACTTACGGCGCACAGTCTTATGAATTGGGCGTTCAGACAGAGTATCAAGCTGAACGTTTTATATAAAAATAGCATTTAAATAATGACGTTGATTGTATAGTTAACAAATATAAACATTAAGAGCTATTAACAACGTCTGTAAATACGTCTTTTGAAATCAACAAAAAGGTTATGCAACATGCAACGTCTAATCATCTTTTGCTTGAATTTGAAAGAAAAACCTCATATACAATTGATTTAAGGTAATTTAAGGTGTTGTTTTACTAACTTATCCATAAAATCAATTAAGAGGCACAGTGCAAGTTTTTTCCGCGAGCGGTTGTCATTCCCGTGGTGTCATCGCGATTTGTGTTTGAGCTTATCCCGAAGCTCTCCCATCTCTTCTTATTAACTATGTTTTGCTCAAAAAGCAATCCTTGCAACACTGGCACTGGCGGGATATGCAATGCTGACGCATAAGCAAAAGTCCACTAAAAACTCTCATAAAAGCAAATTTTTCCGACAACGTCGCCTTAACCTGAACTTGTGTAAAGTTAAAAAAGAAAACTCATTTCGGCCATTTTTGCGAGCAGCTTGTTAATTGCGTCCCTCGCATTAATTTAGCTACGTTTTAATTACAAGGACTGAAGTTATCATTTTTTTATTGGTACCACGCTCACTGGGCTGTTAATTTTTTTTTTTTTCATTCGACTTTTTTTTATACTTCCTAATGGATTTGGTGGCTTTTTGAAAATTGTTTATTTTCGTAGATCATTGTTAATAGCTTTACGGTTTATTTTAGCATCAAATTCTTTGTTAAGGTTGCGGTTCGTAATGAGGCCGCATAAAAAAGTTATGTGTTTTTACGTGATAAAATAACTGTCCCGTCCTTTCGCTTCAATAAACAAGTCTTTTATACCTTACTAAACAACATTTAAGGTTCATATTAGAGTGAACATTTCACTCAACCCTAATACGACAGACTTTTAGAGATCCAAACGCATTATCCCAAATAACCTCTAGGATGCAAAGCGTTCCGAATTCAATCCAAAAACACACTAAAGAAAGGAAAATCTTAAATCCGAATCAGTGGAGAGAAAAGGAAGAAAAAACAATAGGTTGTGGAAAGGATAAATAAGAAAGATTTATTTCGTGAGTGGAATAAGGGTGGGAGACATGTACAGGGTGAATATAAAACAGGCTGCGACTGCGACGCGACGCTCTGATTCCATTGTTGTTACTATTTATTTGTGATGCAGTCTTTTAAATTTGTGGTCTGTGGTTTAGGTACTTCAGAATACTTGCAAATGAAATAGGTTGCAGAATGAAGAGGTCGAAAAATTGCAAGGTCACAAAATAACAAGTTGGTAAAGTAAAGATGTCGCATAATGACGATATCGCAAAATAAAAAGGTCGAAAAATGACAACGTCGCAAAATTACGAGGGCGTAAAATGAAAATGTATGTATTTACAAGGTCGTAAAATGACGAGGTTGCCAAATGACGAAGTTGCAAAGGATGATCAAAAAATGAAAAATTGAGAGACAAACTGGACCTGGCCTTTGTGAGATAAGGAAGGCAGACATGTACCAGGGTGGATATTTGTGATTTGGGAACGGTATACATGCAAATCAATAGGTCGCAAAAGAACCGAACGAACGAATAACGAGGTCGGAAAATTACAAGGTCGCAAAATGACAGGGTCGTAAGAAGCATATTCAGGTGCAGCACGGGCGTCCCATATAGAATGATTTTGAGTTTCATTATCTGATCATCGCCTTAAAAGACCGTAAACATATTAAAAAGATCCTATATGTTTTCCAGTAATGTTGGCGCGCTTGTGGGCTGCAATTTTACGAACATGGCTGGTTACATTCGACGTATAAAAAGATAACATTAAACAAAGCATGCAATGTAAGACAAGAAAAAACCGCCCGCATCCCTCCCGCCCGCAGAAATCAGGAAATTAATACCGCATGGCTGGAAATTCTACCTGTTCGAGGGAGTTGGGAATGGTCCAAATAAACCCAAATTAACGATAACCAAACTAAAATAAAACTTAACATAAACTTTTACAATTAACAGACAATTCTAAAACTCGAAGCCAAAAATTTAAGCCATCAATTTAAGCAACATAACCACGTCGTCGCAAAATTTTAGACTTAGAAGGGCAGTGTTCACTCATTGGGAAAATTCCCCTAAATTTAAGGGATTTTTTCAGGTCTAGGGGAACACATTTTTACGGGAGATATTTTGATGAAAAACCTTTTTTTTATTGAAATAATTTAGTCTGAACAAACGGGAAAGTTCGGAGTTATAATATTAGTTATAAATCACAGTCTATTTGGCAATATTTTTGTTGAGCAAAGCACAATTTAAAGAATAAAAATCGAAAAAGAAGAGATAATATTTTTAGGGACCTCTACCCCCTCAGGGAATATAGTCGTGAGCATGATGCTCATGCTTTTGATATTCAATTAAGCATGACAAAAATTACACCAGAGAAAAATAATTACTTATACTCTAAAACACTGTCAAAAATTTTGTTTAAGTATTTAAAAATATTATATTATGTATCTTCTGCGATTTTTTAATATTTTATGAGTTTTTTAAAAGCACCATAAACATCGTGAGGAAACCTGCATGCGTCAATTTCGAGGCATGCATTGTACCCACTGTCCATTGCAAGCTCACTACTATCCGTCACACTGGACAGATTATCGGTACTACTAGTGAAACGTATATGTTCTGAGTTTTCAAAATATCTCTGACTACCCCGTCGGGGAATATAGTCATGGCATGGTAGTATAGGCATATGCATTCCTTAATAAAGTCCAAAAATATAGAGGAAAATCAAAATTTGGGGGCGACAACACTGTAGAAGGGAACCAATTACAGGACCGTTAATATTTCAGTTCGGAAGGGTTAACTTGTTCAGTAGCAAACTGGCAAAGTTTGGCCGATATTAAACCAATTAGGACGAGTTACTGCCGTCTTGGACGTCCACGAGATCCGGCCAATCTGCCGAATTGTCCTTATGGACATTGTTTTGTAATAATCCTCCGGGTTTCGCTTTATTTGTGATAATTGTGTTTTTGGGTGCTTTAGTGGTGCAAGTTTCAAGGATAATGTTATACATGGTGAAATCGATATCATTACCATCCTTTTAAACTAAGAGTCTACCCATCAAACTGAATAACTTTTACTATAAGAGCAAACCGATCGGAGAAAAAAAAATCTACTGTTCCATACTAAACTGCAATGCCAACTTGATTCAAATATATGCAACAGCTGATTTTTTTGTGCTCCGATTTATTATGCTCCCATTGTAAAAGTTGTTCAGTTTGATGGGTAGACTCTTAGTTTAAAAGGATGCTAATGATATCCATTTCACCCTGTATATAAGGTGTTACAAAAACATAAATAAACATTTAAGGTGGTTCAGACCATCAAACTGAACAACTTTCACTATGGAGCCAACATCCAGTTTTGTATAAAAAAAATTTGGCTCCATAATGAAAGCCAGAACTTTTTTTATAAGTTAATTTGTGTGATAGTGTGGTGCGAAACCCTCAGTGCGACTCGCACTTGACCAGTTTTATTTATTTCTTTATTCTTTTAGTCGAATTTACCTAAAATCTAACAAATGCATTTAATTACCTCACTGAATTCATAGCATGAACAAAGCTCGCATGGAATACAAGGGTGCTATAATATCGCTGGGCAAAATATCTAGGATCTGCTGGAATTGGTCACGTGTTACCATTACCAGGTGCGCCCAGGTGTTCGTTCACTATTTTGTACGTACTTTATTGTTCGTACCGTTATTCTTTGAAGGGAAAAGGTTTAGAGAAATAAAATCTTTTGAGAACAATTTTATTTGACAATGTGGAAATATAATCTATCCATATCTACAGGGTGAAATTGATATCATTAGCATCCTTTTAAACTAAGAGTCTACCCATCAAACTGAACAACTTTTACTATGGGAGCAAACCAATCGGAGCAAAAAAAATCAACTGTCCCATACTAGTGCAGTGCCCACTCGACTCAAATATATGCAACAGCTGATAATTTTTTTGCTCCGATCGGTTTGCTCCCATAGTCAAAGTTTTTCAGTCCGCCGCTGCTTACACGACTCAAATGTATGGGACAGCAGATTTGTTTTTTGCTCCGATCGGTTTGCTCCCAAAGTAAAAGTTTTTCAGTTTGATGGGTAGACTCTTAGTTTAAAAGGATGCTAATGATATCAATTTCACCCTGTATAAGAGTAACAAAACCTATTGGAAGATGAAGAATAGAATAATGTGTTTCAAAACTATATGCATGCCTCATGATATTCTAATTTGACTGGGCTACTAGTTTTAAATTGTATTTTAATTAAAGTAGTAACTATCGAGTACATAATCTGTGATTTTTTTGTTTTCAAAAAACTCAATACGTAATATGATGTTAATTCAAATACGTTAGATACATCTGTGGATCTAAGTTTTTGTAATGTTTTACTGTAATTTTGTGTTCCATATAAATTTTCATGTATTGCATCTTGTAGTAACTATTAATACCTAATCTGTGATTTTTTGTTTACCTCAATACGTGATACGTCTGTGGATATAAGTTTTTGTAATGTTTTACTGTAATTTTGTGTGTTCCATATAAATTTGTATGTATTGTATCTTGTCCTTGTATTCTATATTAGCTGTGGTAGCCTGTAAGTAGGAGAACACAATGTCTGCCTAATTTGATGTAGTCTCTTGATTTTTACCCCTAAATAAATAAATAATTCAAAAATTCATTATTTAAGAGGATGCCCCAGACCATCAAACTGAACAACTTTAAATACGCTAAATAAAATCAGCTATTCCATCATCATCATCAGCCTAACATCGTCCACTGCTGAACATAGGCCTCTCTCAAGGCACGCCCATCTATTCCATACAAAACTGCAATCCTTCTTACCTCAAATGTATGGGACATGGGATTTTTTTGTCATTTTAATGTTGGTGCCATTTTGAAAGATTTTCCGTTTGGTAGGCTAATCATGCCCTTAAAAACCGTTATCGTATTATTAAGTTGAACCCTATATAGCAAAATACGACTATGGATATTATATTTCTCTCCATACCATACAATGACCTCAAAAACCTAGTAACAACTACACAACTGTTAAGTAAAATGAAACATTAACAGAAATACAAAATATTTTACTAAAGGCAACCCTTTTGTCTCGGTCCCTTCCGTGCAAAAAGCCCCAGCAATATTTCGTTATAATACCTAAGGTACTGTAGTAAAATGCGCCGTAAAACGTCAACCGTCCTGAAATTTCTGGAATGGAGGAAGAAGCCTAAAACATTGGGAGATACATCACTGGTAAGTTTAAGGATAGGGCTGGTTTAATAAGCGAGCGGGTTCGATTCCATCTTGAGGTTAGCGTTAGGTCATTTGCATAAGCATAAGCATAAGCATAATAATGCTCACGACTATATTCCCCGAAGGAGTAGTCAGAGTTATTCTGAAACCTCAGAACATCCACGTTTCACCAGTAGTACTGAAACTCTGTCCAGAGTGACGGGGGTAAGCCCTTCGCCACTTATAATGGACAGTGGGTACATGCCTCGAAATTGAAGCATGCATGTTTCCTCACTATGTTTTCCTTCACCGAAAAGCCAGTAGTGTTACAAATCGTACATAAATTCCGAAAAACACAGATTTTTCAACACAGATTACTAGGTATAATTACTACCGTAACCTGTCAGTAAAAAAAAAATCAGCTGTCCAATATATTTGGCTCGAGTAGGTTTGCAGTTTTTTATGGAACAGTAGATTTCGATGTTGGTCTTATAGAGAAAGTTGTCCAGTTTGACGGTCTGGTCATCCTCTTAAAAAATGTCAGTATTTTAAGAAGGACCCTTATTAGTTATTTGTCATCAAATTCAATACAGTGGTTCATATTCTGTGAAAATTTTAACCGGATACCTATTACAATTTAGAAGATACAGCCCTCTGAAGCCAGGACGGACAGACGGACAACGTAGGCATAATGAATAGGGCCCCGTTTTCACTCTTTGGGTACGGAACCCAAAAAAGGATTAATATGTGCTAAACAAAACAAAAAAGCCGTGGTGGTCCAGTGGCGAGTAACCTTGCCTGCCGTGCAGGAGGCGATGGTTCGATCCCCGCCCAGGCCGAGTCGTACCAATGAGTTTTTCGGAATTTATGTACGATTTGTAACACCACTGGCTTTTCGGTGAAGGAGAACATCGTGAGGAAACCTGCATACTTCAATTTAGAAGCATGTATTGTACCCACTGTCAATTATAAGTGGCGACGGGCTCACCCCCCGTCACACTGGACAGAGTTTCGGTACTACTGGTGTAACGTGGATGTTCTGAGGTTTCAGAATATCTCTGACTACCCCCTCGGGGAATATAGTCGTGAGCATATGCATGCATGCGTGTGTTGAAACATTTTTGTGTATTTTGTCCCGAGGCGAGATTTTCTCGCAATAGAAACTGTCATCGGATTTCTCTTCAATACAATCTCATCCTAAACGGAACCGGAAGCAGTTCTGAACAAGAATTGTGGGAGGCTTTTAAATCCAACAATTAGCAGCCTTGACAGTTGTGAAGGGTGGGGGATGGGGGGAAGGGAGGGGTGGTCATTGGTGTAATAATAAACGGATAGGTTGACAAAGATAGTTGATATCAGTAGGAGGAAATATTAATACCTACCTATAATATTATATTACAGACATACACAACAATAGTTATTTGTTATGCTAGGTATTTATATTGAAACCTGAGCAAGCGAAGGATTCTAGGATTGAACCACGAGCGAATAAAGCGAAATATTAAATTTTGGTTTCAAAGGTACGAGACGCAGAATAACTTTGCAGCCGAGCGAGATATCAGCGAGGAAAAAAGTGAATTGCTACAGAGCTAGGAAGAAGTACTACAGAGAACAACATTTTAAAAAGTTTTTTTTTTCGTGCTGTCCAGTGACATGAAATAGTTATCATATCATGCATTTTCAGTGGACTGGCGGTATAGAAAAATATTGAATAGACAAATTCGAATTTCAAAAACTCTTTCCACGCTAGCGGATAAAATGAACTTTTGCACTCAGATTTCGAATGATAAACAGAATCTTTCCGAGCTTGTGAGGTGAAAATAATATAATTAGATTGTCCTATCGCTGAAAAATATAATTGCCTAAATTAAAGTTGTGGTTTTCATTTTTAGTGTTCCGTATTTATAACAAAATAGAACGATTTAACCACAAACACTTAGGCAAGTTAAATAAAAGTTTATGAAAATCTAAGTACATAGTATGTTTATTTTTAAATACATCCTTAGTACCTAGAGTATTGAACTGTATCTTAACTATTATAAAACCGTAAAATCATGAGGAATACAAAAGTAGCGGTTCACATCATATAAATTCTAATAACACTCTATAGCGCGATTTAAAAACGTGCAGTGCCATCTATTGACAAAATTTTTAGTTTGTTTGTTTGTTCGCGCATCACGCAAAAACTACTGAACCGATTTTGATGAAACTTTTTTTGTTTGATAGCTTATGATCTGACTTAAAATCTGGTACATAATTTGTGCGGACGAAGTCGCGGGAAAACACTAGTTTCAAATAATATCATGTCTTGCCAATTAAATTCAAGGAGATTATAATGTTATTTTTCATTCAAAAGAATAATATTCCATTAATAAAATTTATAGATAACTCATTGGTACAATGGCATGTAGTCCTTGCAGTTTCGAACCCAGACCCTCAAAATTTAGTGTCCATAGCTCTCTGCAACGGACCACCAGCATACATACATACATACATTACACGTTACAGTAGGTACCTATATTATTTATTTTATCATCTAAAATATAATGTAGTACTAAGTATGGTTTTGACAGAGACAAAAACATTAACGTTGTCACCGCGGAGTGGGTGCCAGAAATATTGACGTGAAATAAAAAAACATTTTGTCATTTGAAGTTTGCGGCCATTACACCCGCGAGACCGAAAGAGAAAACAAATGAGAAGCTAACAATTTAAATTCTCTATCTATCTATCTATAACGTCACGCCTCTTTCCCATTGGGGTAGGCAGAGACCAGAGCGCGCCATCTACTACGATCCTTACATACATCTTTTGCCTCATTCACATCCATACATCTCTTCATACATGCCCGTCGGTTTCGAGTACTCCGCACCTCCCCTTTTTGTAGGACGCAACTAATTTGATCAGAATACGTCCTACGAGGGCGCCCTCTGCCGACACATCCACTCATTTTAGCTCCATATATCTCTTTCGTACATCTGCTATCACTCATCCTCTCCACATGACCAAACCAACGAAGCATACCCTTCTCTATTCTTGTCACAACATCTTCTTTCAATTTACATCGATCTCTAATCACACAATTTCTCACTCTATCTCTCAGCGTAACTCCACAGATGCTTCGCAAGGAACGCATTTCAACAGCATTAATTTTACTTTCATGCTTCTTCTGCCATACCCAACACTCACTGCCATACATAAGTGTAGGCACCAACACACCATTGTGTATAGCAAGTCGCGCCCTTTTGGACACCAATTTAAATTCATCATGGTAGACCCCACTGCTGGGTAGGTTACACAGGGTGTAAGGAAAATTATCATTAACCTTTAAACCACATACTCTACCTATCAAACTGAACAACTTTTACTATAATAGCAAACAGATCAGAGAAAACAAAATCCGCTATCCCATACTAAACTCCAATGCCTGCTCGGCTCAAATGTATGCAACAGCAGATTTTTTTTTGCCCCTATCGCGATCGGTTTACTTCCATAGTAAAAGTTGTTCAGTTTGATAGGTAGAGTATGTGGTTTAAAGGTTAATGATACTTTTCCCTACAACTTGTATAGGCTTCTTCATTTCAACGCCATCTTGCTGCTGGTCTGCCTGCTGACCGTCTCCCTTCCCAAGGCCACCATTCCGTTTGTCCATCCCTCTACCACTTTAGAGTCTAAATCCACTTGAACGATATCAGATGATATAATCGACTGCCTTTGTTTGGTGTCTGTGTTGACATTCAGAATCCGGTCCATAAAAGTGTGATTCTTATTATTATTTACTAGTAACATCATTCGATCTTTTTCGTTTTCAGGTTCCTTTCCACTGCTGGAGGTTGGCAGTCAGCTCTGCGTATCCTTGCCTATCTTTCGCTTGACGAAACTGCTCTTCATTGCTGCTGATGCCTATCTACTCCTTCAGGTTCGCAAGTCACATGATTCTATACACAAGGAGCGATACCCAAATAATATGAAATCCTGGAAGCTTGTGACTTAATCACACCGTCAGCTTTGTTGATGGAAAACGTTCATTCATACTCATACTATTCATCATTATCTTAATCTTATCTTAACTATTATAAAACCGTAAAATAAAACCGTAAAATCATGGGGAATAAAAAAGTAGCGGTTCACTTAATATAAATTCAAATAACACTCTATAGCGCGATTTAAAAACGTACAGCGCCATCTATTGACAAAATTGTTAGTTTGTTTGTTTGTTCGCGCATCACGCAAAAACTACTGAACCGATTTAAATGAAACTTTTTTGTTTGATAGCTTATGATCTGACTTAAAATCTGGTATATAAGGTCTAACAAAATTAGCTGAAACTATTTTAAGGGGAGTATCAGACCATCAAACTGAACAACTTTCTCTGTGGGACCAATGTCGAAATCGCGAAAAAAAAATCTACTGTCCCATACATTCGGGTCGAGTTAGTTTGGCATTTTTGTATGGGACAGTAGATTTTTTTTTTCGAGATTTCGATATTGGTCCCATAGAGAAAGTTGTTCAGTTTGATGGTCTGATACTCCCCTTAAAATAGTTTCAGTTAATTTTGTTAGACCTTATATAATTTGTGCGGACGAAGTCGCGGGAAAACACTAGTAGCTGTGAGATGTATATAACATCTCACTAGTGAGGCCTACCCTCAAGGTGTATAGACGTTAAGTCCACCAAGCGTGCCCAATGCGGATTGATAGACTTCACATAGGTACGCATCATAACTTCTTCTTCAGCGTAGGTAAATGTTTTCCCCACGATGCTTCTTCGCCGATTGAGAGCAGTTGATATTACGTACATAAGTTAGAAAACTTTGTAGCACATGAAATATCATGCGTGTGGATTCGAACCCATACTCTCATACCTATCCGCAACCTGCCACAGATTTTTGCTGGGATGCGGCGGGTTGGGGGGATACTGCGATGTGCCTGTAGCGTGTGTAGATGCCAGAAGAAAAAGGAGTGTGCAGAGATCGCGATTGTCCCCCGCAGCGACAATGGGGACCTCGATTACGGCGACGACGCAACATGGATTTTGAGTTACCAGTAATAGATGAGTGCCACCAAGAACCCAGTAACCCAGTATATCTATGATAATTGCCTCTTTAAATGATTAAAACCCATCATCTCCTCATTCAGAACTATATTTAGTATTTCGGGTCAACTTGTTGTCTGTTCTACAAGCCTTATAAAATATCGCAGTATGAATGGCTCCACTCGTACCTGACGCGTTAATGCCGCGTGATGGATGCTCGCCCGACAGCGGATTATAGCGCGGACAAGAAAAAACAGCTGCTGCCGGCGACGCAGCCGCCCGGGATGACGTGCCGACGCAATTTGTCCGCGCTATATCGGGTTACAGAGCGCTTGTCTTTTTTTGAGTTTTTAGAATGTTTGCGTAAAAATTTTTTTTTAGGTTGATGTTCACGTTTTTATTTTGCTAAAACTTAACTTACGCGTGTTGCGGAGAGCTATTGAAACTCAATCTTGAGGTCCGGGGTTCGAACCCGCACTTACCAGACCAAATGCCATGTACCAATGAGTTTTTCAAACTTATGTACGTAATACCGACTGCTCTCAAACGGTGAAGGAAAACATAGTGAGGAAACCTGCATACACTGATGAAGAAATTCCGATGCGTATGTGAAGTTGGTAGGCTTCGCATTGGGCACGCGTGGTGGACTAACGCCCACACACCCTCCCTGAGAGTAGGCCTGTTCCCTGCAGTGGGACGTATTTAGGCTGTGATAATGATTTAACTTAATAAAGATAAAGTAAAGAAAGTCGTCGTGGTCTAGTGGCGAGTAAATATGCCGTATGCATGCCGTGCAGGAGGCGATGGTTCGATCCCCATCCAGGCCCTGCCCAGTCCAGAATCATTAGCAAAACCGACACACAATTGACCAGTTTTTATTATAAATGTTGTTTTACCTTAGAGTATGCACTATAATAACACCAAGTTTGAAACTCGCATGTTTTAACATTTTTACGAGAAAGCAAAACAAAAAACAGTGAAAAAACCGTTTCTTTCATTTGGATCCTCAATTTTCTGCTCTATGTTTTTTTATAATTTCTTAGCAAATCTGCCGTAATAACGCATAGATAGGTATTCTGTGAATATGTCAACCATCTTGTTCTTTATTATAGTTCAAAAGATACCAACCTCTTTATAGGTAGGACAGACAGCGTTAGGCTTATGAATAAGGGTCCCTCTGGCACCCTTTGGGTAGCCCTAAAAAATGTATCATAGATTTTCCATAGAATCTATATAATTTCGACCCCTCTGGCCTCAATTGTCGTAAACGCCAAAAATGACTTTTTACAGGGGAAAACACCGATCGATAGAGCGAAAAAAAAAACTGCATTATTAACTAATTTTGGCCAAAAATGGCGTTTATGACAATTGAGGCCAGAGGGGTCGATTTGTTAACATTGAAAATGTTTTTTTGTCGCTTCGGTATACAGGGTGTTTCATAAACACTAAATATTTAAAACTCTTAAGGGGGTTGTTTAGACCATCAACTACGTTCACTATGGGACTAACATCGAACACACGAAAAAAAACGAGTCAATTTGTAGAGTATGGAACATCATTTTTATTTTCGCGATTTCGATATTGGTCCCATAGTGAAAGTTGTTCAGTTTGATGGTCTAAACCACCCCCATAAATGTTTATTTGTATTTATGTAACACCTTGTATATGCATAGAATAGGTAATGGCTTACGGTAGTTATAGAAGTTTGTGGTAATAGTATATAGTTCTATATACTATGGGCTCAATTTTCAGCGAAAGAGCGACATATTATCGCCCTTGCGTCGTGAATTTTAAGACTTGGCTGATTGGGTTGTCAAAAGCCGAGTCTTAACGAGGACTACAAAATTTTTTTTTGTTTATAGAAAGAACTCAAAAACTTGTTGAAAATTTAAAAAATGAGAAAAAACGCAGTCATTTTTCGCCCGGTTTGGATCAGAATTTTTTTTTAACTCAAAAACGACATATCGTAGGTATCTAAAAAACAAAAAAATACCAAGAGATAAATATGACTTTGGGCTATATTTAACAAAATATAGGAGGTGCGTATCACTGATGGAATATTCAGAAGTTGTACCTTTGCGACGCGGATAATTTTTTTTATCAATCAATCAATTAATCAATCAATATTTATTACTTTTTCATGTGGTTGTGGTTTTTGTGTGGTTGTGTTTGGTGCGGTAATACAGGTTCATCTACCAGATTCTTGTAAAAAGGTCGTGGAAGACACGAGATCTGTGATTTTTGTATTCATAGATAAAGAAAAGGCTCACTAGAAGCATATTGATGTATTCAAGATACGCGTTAAGTCCACAAATACACTCCAAAAGAAACTTAATATGTTAAGACGCTCCCCATAGGTAAACGCAGGGCCGTGGCCATATTTTCTGGTTATTAGATTCGTTCTCGATTCTTCTCGTTATTTGAAAGACACACAAATTAATGATAAATATAGCAATGATCTTCACATATCGGCTATGAAGTATAATTTTCTTATTTTTCTATAAATTACAAATTAAATCTGTATTCAAAGGAAAGCCTTAATATTGAAAAAATTATGTGCATCTGTTTTGTAAGTTGAAGTCACTTTTACTTGCGAAACACACCATTTTGTGGACAATATTAAGGTAGATATTAAGATCAAAAAATTGTAATAATTACATTTTTTAAAGACAGACATTTAATGAGTTAATTAGATAAATCCAAAATTTTTCACGAAACTTTAAGATTTCCGAATTTTATTTTCTTAGATTAGAAGACTCCACAGTGACATATTGAAGAACAAACCATTCAAAAAAGTTAAACCTACTAAAATGATGTAGTTTATTAAAGGTGAGGCGGCTTTGAAAGGGTCAAGGTCGTTCGGACAGGGATACCTTTTAATACCTTGGTTATGTTTTGTCTTACGCAGGCCACAAGCGTCTCACAAACTAGGGTCAGGCAATGCCTCATTGTAAATGCTTTGCGATGGCAGCCTCAGATATAAAGACAGTAATAAAGAAAGGACCTCTAGACCTATCTCCATTATTCTGAAAGGTCTAAGGTCATATCTGGGACTTTATGACTATTCCTAGGTTATGTCCAGTTTAAAAGACAATCGTAAAGCTAGGAATGTACTCGTACCTATTGTTAGGCTACAACGTACCTAATGTACCTATACTTTAAGCTACCCTATATTTTAACACGCTTATGTTAGATGACCCCCCGTCACACTGGACAGAGTTTCGAGGTACTACTGGTGAAACGTGGATATTCTGAGGTTTCAGAAGATCTTTGACTTTTGACTACCCCTACGGGGAATATAGTCGTGAGCATTATGCTTATTATGCTTATGTTAGCTTCACCTGTATGAAACTAAGTATGTAAGAAAATTTACTTATTATATTTAATTTACAGATTTACATACAATAATTTGGTACCATCGAGCTGGCTGATCTGATGATGGAGTCATAGGATGTTCCACTAGAACTCTTCAATGGCTATTTGTTAACAGCTCGAGTTTGGGCTCGTTTGCTTTGTTTTGACGAGTCCCATACATTATACATGGTGTCTTGGAACTCATGATGGAGCCAGAAGGTGGATAGTGGAACTGTTCAACAGCTTCTAGTAACTCGCTCGAGTTTGGGCTCGTTTGGGCTCATGTGGTTTCTTTTGTCAATGTCAATAAACATTGTGTCTTGGATCTGATGATGGAGCCACGAGATTGATGAATGGAACTCTTTGCGGATAAAAGCCAAATTGCAAATAACTCAAAGAACACAAGGAGAGAGAGATAATAACATAAAATTTGTAATATACAGGGTATAAAATAAAAATGCGTTACATGTCAAACAGGGTAGGTACTTCAGAACGTTCACTATGGAGCTAAGATCGAAATCACGAAAAAAAATCAAGTGTTCCGCATTAAATATCCGTGGCTACTCGACCAAAATGTATGATACAGTAGATTTTTTTGCAGTTTCAACATTTGTCCCATAGTAAAAGTTGTTCAGTTTGATAGTCTGAAGCACCCCCTAAAATGTATAACACATTTAAGTTTACACCCTGTATATTTTTCAACACAAAATCCCAGTCTGCAAAAAGTAGGTTAAACCATCTTTTAACGCACACGTACAAAAAGCGCAACTTATTCACGCACCGCTATGCCACACATGTGCCATACAGTGTTGGCAGAAGTACATACATCAGAACAAATTTGACACAATCGTGCCAGTGACATACGTAGCGTATTACAACGAGTCTCGTGTACCAGACAGCGGGTTTGAATTACGAATTGAGAAAGCAATGGATCATTATCATCAATCTTCTATCGTCCACATGTAAGCCTCTTCCATGGCGACCCACACAACTTTATCCTCGGCAATCCTCTAAAATTGCTCTCAGCTATCTTTTTTCTGGTTGTCGGTCGGTCTGGGCTAAAATGCACTTCAAACCACATCTGTTAATTCTTGAAAAAAAAAATGATACCATCAATTTAAACCGCAGCGACTTAAGGCTCTTGGTACAAGCCTAACCAGGTTATAGGTTCACCTGGAGCTTGAAGATTCACCTTCTTGCAGATTCTGCTGTGCTGCAGAGAAAATGCCCAAACCTACACCTCTGCGAATGCGAACTGCTCATTCACAATATGAGTCATCATCTAGTTAGGTGGATACGTACGTAGTAATACCTACTGACATTAAGGATCTCCCCTCAAAAGCAAACCTACTGACATTGTAGAATCAGCAAATTCAAAAAAATAACACGGTTCATGAAGTCCGTGGGCCTAGGAAATGACGTTTAGGTCAAAGGTGACAGCTACAATAAATAGGTCAGTAACAAGTCCTAACTGGGAGTCACGTTGCAGGAATTGAACCGAGCACACGTCTCGCGTGGTTTTCGCGCGTCGCGTTTTTGCCTGCCACGAGGCTCCGCAATCCTCAATCTCTTCTTGTTCTTGAACAAAAACAATCCCTGAGATTGGGATAGATTCTCCCATAAATTACACTTGACACTGGCGGAAATGCGGTGCTACGCACAAGCAAAAAGCCATTAATTATAAATAAAAAAATAAAAAAAAAAGTCCTAACTGCTCAGAAAAACATGTAACTTATTGAAATTGCTAAATATGTTTTCAAACAAAATTACTCTGCCTTACCCAATAGTTTTGTGAAGCAGTTTAATGACGGAACTGGTGACATTTCCAAAGGCAATAGAAACTTGACACGCAATAAGTCCACCTATCGGCGCCCGTAACTCACTCGCCCGCGTCCATATCTCATCCCAGTAAATCGCGCTCGAACATAAATTGTTGCAAATACGATGTTTTTGATGCTTTATAGCTTTCGAATAAACGCGTTACGTTATACAATGTGATGTAACGATATGATAATGTGCCGGCTTTTAATATTTTATGTGAAGGACATGTTTTAGGACGCGTATGATATTGTTGTGATCATATTCGGTTTATTTTTCTTTTTCGATATTCCACGGTATTGGTAGGAGTTAAGTAGTTAGCAGTAGCAGCGGAACTTCCACCGCGGAACAACAAAAAAAAGGTAAGGTTACGCAGGATTATCGAAGCTCAGAGCAGAGACTCTTGGACGGACGGAGGGAGGCCTTCGCCCAACAATAGGACATCAATGGCTTATGCTATAAAACCAAATGTCTTTTGGTGCATTTACATAATGCATTCAGAGATAGACCACAATTGGTGCACCCCATAGCATTTAGATAAACGTGTCTCAAAGGGGCCTCTACGTGTTGGACCTGTGTCCCCATGCAAACCTTCCATAGGTCCGTGCTACGGTCCATGAAAAACCTTCTGAGATACAATAATAAGTATGTGAGCTATCCACAGGTGTACTCTCCCCTTAACCCTCTTGAACGTATTATCGACAAACTCAGACCAGAAGCTTAGTGTGATACAGTCACTTTAATTGGTGTCGGCTTCAAAACTCGCTGAAGACTGGGGTTCCACCAGACCTGTGTAAGGTACAGATGCGGGGAACAAGGAAAAAATCCGCACAAATGGTGGAAAGAGTCAAATCAAATCAAATACACTTCATAAAATTATGAACGGTAAAAATACAGAAAAAAAACAAGATGCTCAAAATAAGGTGGTCTTATCGCTAATAAGCTATTTCTTCCAGACAACCTTAGGGTAGGGGAAACAGTGAACGAAGAATCTTTTCTCCTCGAAACATGTCCTTCAAGAAATTTAATAATAGCAAGCAGTGTGGATTTCTTTTGGCATATTTCAAGGCTGCTTTCAACCTTCAAAAAATAAATCCCTAAAAAATTTTCATAAAAAATTAGAATTGCGAAAGTCAAGCAACTGGGACTGCAAGCTCAAAAGCGTCCACTCTATTAAATTATTCCATTTCGCCGACTCAAAATGGCCGATCTTAATGTTGCTAGAATTCAAAGGATGCCTGTGAAAGGGCTGGTTTTTATGGGTTTTTTTTTCAGGGCGCGGTCAAGTATTCCTCTTTTTGGAGAAAATATTTAGTGAACCGAAGTTAAGAGAATTTTATTCCGAGAGCGAAAATGCGTGCTGCATACAAACGTACTATGGTGATATTTTTAATACTAACTAATTAAAGTCAATGAAATTTTGCAGAAATAATCTAGAAACAAATCTCTATGCTTGTATGGAGTCAGATTTTCGTTAAAATATACTGTTTCAATGCTAGGATTAATTTAAGATTTGTATGGAAATCTTTGAGGCACTGTAACTTGAAAACTATACATTTAAACGCAAATCTGACTCCATACAAGCATAAAAATGTGTTTCTAGATTGTTACTGAAAATTTCTTTAATTGGTTAGTTTTGAAAATATCACCATAGTACGTTTGTATGGAGCGCGCTCCGAATAATATACCCTTAACTGTAAGGCTGGAGGTGAAAATTTTTAAACCAGACACAGTTTGACGAGAGTTCACACACGATGACGCATTGACGTAGCGACAGACGTCAGTCCGTCATTTGTGAAGCAAGGAGTTGTATGAAACCGCACGTAGAAGCACACACGGTGACGCATTGACGCACCGGGGGTGGTTCTATGGACTGACATCTGCCGCTCCGTCAGTGCGTCATCGTGTGTGAACGCTCTTAAGGATTCCATGTCAAACAAGGTGTAACGTAAGGTATTATTAGCTCAGAGTAATTAATGTAGGTACTACTGAAGATTATTCTACACATCAGCTTTTTAATACGTCTAATTCCCGATTCGACCAAACGCGAGTAAATTTTATTCTTAGATTAAGTCGCCGGTTACTCTAGAGTAAACTGATTTTGCGTTTTAGCAACCATAATATATGAATAAATTTTACACGGCCAATTTTGACGGTATAAAGCTAGACCGAGACTAATGAAATGTCAATGTCACATAATTAAAAAAATTCTAATAAAAAGAAACCTAACAAATTAAAACTGTACAGGGTGTAAGGGACAGCACTCCGCAAACTGAAACGGTGAACTCAGACCATCAAACTGAACAACTTTCACTATGTAGGCCATCTCAGGAAACGTGAAAAAAAATCAGCTGTCCCATACATTTGAGTTGGGTAGGTGCGGCAGTTTTGTATGGGACAGCTGATTTTTTTTCGCGTTTCCTGAGGTAGGCTCCATAGTGAAAGTTGTTCAGTTTGATCGACCTCTTTCTTTAGGTGGATTATACATTCGTTCTTTTAGTACGGGTTAGTATAGTAGAAGACAAATGAAGTTATTTCGGAGTAAACACCTAGACTAAAATTGTTTCTTGTATAGTTACTCTTCTATAAATCTATGTTTGATCGAATCCCTTAGGCCTTAGGCCGGACGTTTATTTAAAGGTCAGGGCTAGGTAGGTACCTAAAAACCATATCATCATTCTCTTGCCCATTTCCCATTATTTGGGGTCGGCGCAATATGTCATCCTCTTCCATTCATCTCGCTTGGCCGTCGTTTCAGCACTCACTCCTTTCTTACACATATCATCCTTCACACAATCCATCCATCTTTTCTTTGGCCTTCCTCTCCTACCACAGCCATCCACATTCATACTTAACACTCTTCTCGTAACATGAAATTCGTCTCTTCGCATCACATGCCCATACCACGATAATCTATTGCCCTGCAATTTTTCCGTTATAGGTGCTACTTTCAAACTTCCTCTAATATACTCATTCCTAATCCTGTCCATTCTAGTTACACCACACATCCATCTCAACATTCGCATCTCAGCTACATGCAGTCGTTTCTCATCCGTTCCTTTTGTGGCCCAACACTCTGATCCGTACATAACGACAGGTCTTATTATCGTCTTGTATATTTTCCCCTTTAATTTGAGGGGGATTCGAGAGTCGCAGATCGTTCCCGTAACCTGCCGCCACTTCATCCAACCTGAGTTGATTCGGTGCTTCACGTCCCGATCGATCTCTCCATCGTTTTGTATGAGTGAGCCGAGGTACCGGAAGTCGGAGCAGACTGGCAAAGGCACGCCATCAAGGGCAATAGGCATGCAACTGGAGAGACCGCCGAAATCGCAGAACAAACATTCCGTTTTAGTTCTGCTAATTTTCAAGCCAACACTCTCCAGTTTTTGCTTCCATTTTGCCAATCTGCTCTGGACCCCGAGTCCCTCTTCACCAACAAGAACAATGTCGTCGGCAAACAGCATGCACCAGGGTGCCTCTTCCTGTATGTCCGATGTTAAAGCATCCATAATCAACAGGAAGAGGTAAGGACTCAAAGCCGACCCTTGGTGCAAACCTACAGCCACATTGAACTTATCGGTGGTACCAGCAGATGATCGGACGCATGTACTGGATCGGCTGTACATTGCACGAATCAACTCAATGTATTTTCCAGGCACATTTTTCTTTTTGAGAGCCCACCACAAAACCTCTCTGGGTACACGATCGTATGCCTTCTCGAGGTCAACGAACACCATGTGCAAGTTCTTTTGAGCACGCCTGTATGTTTCACACAGTTGGCGTAGTGAAAAAATAGCGTCCGTTGTTCCCCGACCAGGCATAAACCCAAACTGGTTTTGCGTTATCTCACTCTCCTCTCGCATTCGTTTCTCTACAACCTTCTCCCATACCTTCATACTATGTGACATTAGCTTTATTCCCCTATAATTGTTGCAGTTCTGTACGTCACCCTTATTTTTGTAAATGGGCACCAGTAAACTGTTGCACCATTCGTCGGGGATTACTTCTTTATGCAACAACTTATTGAAGAATAAAGCTAACCACTTATATCCATCCACATTCAACACCTTCCAAACCTCAACTGGTATTCCATCTGGTCCCACGGCCTTTCCATTTTTCATACTTCGTACAGCCTTTTTTACCTCTTCTATACTAATTTCTCTTACCAATCCCACGTTCACTGGTAAATATTCTAACTCACAACTCCAAGCATTCTCCTCATTCATTAACTTTTCAAAATATCCTTTCCAACGTAATTTTATGTCATCATCATTTGTCATCACCTTTCCTGCATCATCTTTAATACACTTTATGTGAGACAAGTCTCTTGCACTCTTCTCTCTAGCCTTAGCCATCCTATAGAGCTTCTTCTGCCCCTGAGGACTATCCAGAGACTCGTATAACTTGTCCTGGGCTTCAGCTCTTGCGATGGCTACTGCTTTTCTTGCTCTCTTCTTACATTCATTATATATTGTTTTCTTCGACTCTTTTACACTCGTATCACTATCCGATGTATTTTGCCATTCTTTAAACGCAAACTTCTTCTCTTTCAGAACATTCTGTACTTCTGCATTCCACCACCAAGTATCCTTATCTATCATACCTTTGCCTTTCGTTTCTCCTAAAACATCCTTCGCTACCATTCTGATACAACATGCCATCTCACTCCAACATTCATTAACAGACGCTTCATCCATATTCATTTCTATCATTCTATCTATCACTCTTTCCCTGAATTTCTTAGCATACTCATTTTTATCCAACATGTGCCATCTTATTTTGGGCGGGGGCCGTTCTCTGTTTTTCTTATGTTGGACAGTAATTTTAATTTCCATAATTAGCGGTCTATGCTGCGAGACTAAGTCCTCCCCTGGTAGCACTTTACAGTCTTTGACGCAGTTAATTTTGTTCCTCTTTACGAGGAAATAATCAATCTGCGTCGCGTGGTGGCCACTCTTGTAAGTAATTAAGTGTTCATTTTTCTTTTCGAACCACGTATTTGTTATAGCCAGGTTAAAGGCATTAGCCGCTTGTAACAGCGTCTCGCCATCGATGTTACGAGTCCCGAACCCCCAGCCCCCATGCACATTCTCATAACCATCATTCTTCCTCCCTACGTGACCGTTAAAGTCACCACCTACGTAAACCTCCTCATTGTCTGCTATTCCCATCATCACATCATCAAATTCTTCCCAAAACTTCTCTTTTATGCAATCTTTACTATTACTCTGAGGTGCATACGCACAAACTACATTCAGAACCAAATTCTCTAACATCACTTTCACGGCTATCAATCTGTCGCTTACTCTCCTAACATCCATCACGCACTCTTTTAACTTACTATCTAGCACGATTCCCACACCATTCCTTTTACCATCACTCCCACAGTAGTAAAATTTATACCCTTCACCAATCTCTCTGGCTTTTGACCCCTTCCATTTCGTTTCTTGCAAACACGCCACATTTATCCGTCGCTTTTTCAGTACTTCCGCTAACTCTCTTCCTCTTCCAGTCATCGTACCAATGTTCCAACTTGCACACCTTAATCTTACTTCCCTCACAGTCCGGGCTCGCTTCTTACGTCGCACCCGCCCGGTTTGATGCGACAACCCTGGTCCATTTCCCACAGGAGCCGGGTGCTGCCCCTGCGCGTCGCCTCGGGGGTACGCCCTAACCCTATCGATATTTCCTTTTATACTGAGACTCATATTGCTACTAGTTTTGGCTAAAGTTTTACAGCCGGCCGCCTGCCTGACGCTGACGCCGACGCCGACGCCGAGGTACCTAAAAACCATAATATATCGTTATCTTTTTCTTGTAAATATCTTCAATGTACAAACACACTTCTGTTATAGTTTTAAAACAGTTTAAAAGAAAATAAAATTCATAATGTTCCAAAGACACTTCTGTTTCTTACTCCCAAATCCTAACCCACTATCCTATCTAACAAAACGTCACTCCAAACTAAACTCCTTAAAGTAGCAACCCTGAAATTATTCACTCCGACTGGGAGCACCTAGCGCTACAAGTACCCATATAAGTCAGGGGTGACAAATGGCAGAGATAAAGAGCGGCCTTTTGGTTCCTTTGTGACGTCACGCCACAGACTCCCGGACTGCGTTAACTGTTCTAAGGTGGCTTAGTTTGGTTGGTACCTAGTCTTGGTACCTACTTGAATTGTCTTGTCCGGTTTTATATAAGGTAGTGTCGAAGAAAACAATGTTTACTATTGCTTTCGTGCACTGAAAAAAAAATATTTCGTTAAAGACATACAAACATAAACTCACGGCTTTTTCCCAGAGGGGAAGGCAGAGACTATGGATATCCATTTTGGGCGGTTCTGACACAGATACACCCCTCTTGCTTCCTCTAGGTCCATATACATCTTATCATACATTCCTGTCCATTTCGGCTGCTTTTAACTTAGAATTTTGATTTCGACTCCTTTTAAATCGGCATTTTTAATAACGTCCTTTAAAATTTTACGCGTTAGTTATCAAAAGTGGTGCTTCAGACCATCAAACTAAACCACTTTCACTATGGAGTCAACATCGAATTCGCAAAATAAAAATCAGCTGTTCCATAGAAATCGTCAATGTACTTGTATTATAATATCTGTGATGGCGACGACCAATCTGGTTGAAACAGCTGATTTTTTCCCGCGATTTAGATTTTGGCTCCATTGTAAAAGGTTTGACCACCCCTGAATGTTTCAGAATGGTAAAAAAAGTCTTCCGGTATAGCAAAAAGTTTTGCTATTTATTTTGGAATATAGTTTGGAAGAAAGAAATGTACATTGATGCTTTCAAAACCATATCTTTTGACCTGAAAATGGAGGATATAGAATCCTCGCAATGTCCCTATACATTCGAGACCAGATACGATCGATGTTTCTAACGTTAATTGACCAAAAATATTTTAAAGAGTGTTAAAAAGTAAAACATACATTTTCTTACATCAAAAATAGGTGATCAAATTATATTTCACTTTATTAAACGTTGTTTTTGGCGTTGGGGGTTTTTTAAATTATTAATTTAATGTTATTTCGTAATTTTTAAAGTAACTTGAAAACTGCTGAACCGATTATCATTTAAAACAAAGCTAAGAACACTTTCGCAAAAATAATGTAAAAAAGAAAGTATCGAAATCGATCCGCCCCGTTCGGGAGCACAGACCGACATAGTCGTCAAACTTATAACACCCCTTGTAAAGACCCTACCCTAGCCTATATATCTAACCTAGCTAACTGCCTATATGTATATCTCTGTCTATTCTAATATTGTTAACCTACTTATAATTATATATTTAATCTGTCTAATTATTTATTGAACAAATTATTGGCCTGTAGGTGTGATCGTCTAGATTATTATTTTGTGACCCTTCATACGTTGTGTAAATTCGAATTCGACGTCTGTAGGTATTTCTGCAAGTAATTTAAAGTAAATCGAATCCGCGGGGAGTTCGTACACGTGTAGTTAGAATAAAACAAATTAGAGTAAGTAAACCAAAGACATGCAACTTAGCTATTTCCTCCACTGGTCCGGCGGCGGCTCGTATCCTGCAGGTTTCTTTCTTCGTGGCCACACGCTTTTAACACTTTGCTATGTTAGTAAAATACATAAAGAAAATAATAATATATTTCCCTAAAAGAACCCCTACCAATAAGGCCAGGATGAGACGGACATCATTTTGTTGACTTCCGACTAGATGAAAGGAGATGAGTGAGAAAAGGTAAAGATCAGTTCTATTGTTGCGTAAAAGGTTCTAGTCGCAGTTACAAATTGATATTAGTCTTGGATGGGGTATTGGCCAACTAACTATAAATAATATATTTACACGTATTAACAAATTATCAGCGACCTTCAACCTCGTGTACCGAATTAGACCTCCAGCAGAGAACGCACTAGCGGCTGAAAACACCCTAATTCAACATGAACCAAAACTTCACTCTCTCCCTCTGATTAACACTTATTACTTCCTTCCTCAAATCAATCACAAACATACGTCATAATGCAATACGCGGCGCGGGTGTAATTTATCTATTATTTAATATTTGGTCAGCGAACGAGAGCTTGCCTGATGAATTTACTTTTACAAACGGTTAAATCTGGTTTGTATGATAGATTTACAACACCCACAGTCTAGGCATCGGACCTGCAAAGAAAACCCACAGTAGCACTCGAGAGTCACGAGGGACAAATAACACAAGTTATGCAGGCAAGCACAAGACAGGGTTTCAGCCAGTAAATGCGTTAAAACACCCAACAAACCAAATCCGCGGGGAAGTTATAACGATTTTGATTTTAACGAGAGGATACTTTGCACTTATAAATTCAGAGGTGAGATGGCGTTAGTTCACTTGAGATTACCACAAATGAATTAAGTATCAGTAGTCCATAATGTAAAATAATTGATTAGATTTTTAACAGGGTTCCGTGGTGATAAAACAAGACGATTATCAAAACTCAAAGTGCAGGAGTTTCCACTTGTTTAGCTTTAATTTAGTTTACTCCTTCAAACAAACATTTTTAATAACGCGTAATCAAGTACATTAAAGAGTTGATGTTTATATTAGACGCGGTTTGTTATTAATTCACACCTTCACCTTATATAATCTGTGCAAAAGCCAAGACAAGTTGTACTACAATCAAAACCTCGCCGACGGCAGCCTACACTGAAACGTTTCAAACGAAAGATCTCCAATACACTAAGATAACACTAAGACATCAAAAGGTGATCTAATAACGCGACCACTCGTAGAAATCTGTTCAGGTACAACCTTAGGAAAGATATATATTAGTACACATTATAAATCAATTAGATTACACAATAATTATTACACCCTATTAACTCGCGTTAGGATTTCTTTAATCCTTGCACTATGCACAACACTCACGTCTAGAGCTTCGCCCGGCTCTCTTTCAAAATCCAAACTACTTCTCCACTATATTTCTGTAAGTACGCAAATAGCCGATCGATCTGATTTGGGTTTTCGCGCGCGACCTCATCGATGACCGACTACCAACGCGTTAAAAATTAGACTCCCCGTCTCCGTCTTGTAGTTTTGTTATTTTCCTAAATTGCAATTGTTTTTGTGGCCATAAATTTAGTAATTTATTACCTTACCTACTTGGCTCTCCCAATGCGCGCACGCACATGTTGCTTAAAGTGCATTTTTTTCTATAACTGCACTCACGCTGTGAGCGACGAGCTTTTGCACATTCTTAGAACAATGTTGTCCCTTAAGTATTTCGTGTCAACTTTAACAAATTTATTACGGACTTTAGACACAAGGGTCACAGCATCACATTACATTCTCAAAAATATAGACGCGCAAACTTAAGTGGACCTTTCCTTATTTTAGACGTTGATTTTATCTGGAAGATGTAAAATAATAATTTTGTAAGTCCGCTTTGTTTATGTTAAACGTTCTATAGTATCATAGAGAGTAAGTAGGTATTACTATTGTTACACCCTCTTTTTGCATCGGGGGTTAAAAATACGGTTTATTGATACGTATGCATTTTAGTCCGCTTGTACAAAATCATAAGCGCCGCTAATACCAAATCAAAATATGACGATTAGTTTAAAACCAAGTTAGCATAATATTCAAAGTACTTATACTAACTAAGCCGACGTAAATCTGTCTTGAAACATAACACCTTATGAAGGTGGGAGCGGAGTTGGGCGTTATTACATCGCTCGAGTCCCGCATAGTTGAGCGGAATGCGCCTGAGTACGCCCCCCGTACACTCTCCCACATTGTTCCTTAACTTTGTTTAAATTGAAATATTTAAGAGTTTGTGTTTTAGTATAATGTGCTATGCAGTTAAATAGCCTTGTTACTAAGTCAGTTAAAATCGTCTTTATTAATATGCTGACGTTTTTTAATGGAATGAACTCTCCATTAGAAGACGGAAGAGAGCTAGCGACTCAATCATGAGGCGGCGCGGCGGTTCGATTCCTGGCCTGTACCAGTAAGTTGTACGGAATGTATGTACGGTTGTATTTATCATTATAACTAGCTCGGCGGTAAAGGAAAACATCGTGAGGAAACCTGCCTGAAAAGAAAATACCAGAAGTTCGGAGGTTTGCGTACATATGGGGGAGTTTGTTGCGAACCCACTAGACCAGCGACGGACGTAGTGTTACATAACGACTGGACCCTTGCTTGCAATAGCCGAACCAACAATCATCACTCCTTCAAACTCATCATTTTACTGCCATGTATGTATTCTTCTTCTTATCGTGTGGGCAAGCCCTGTTGTCAGATTTTATTCAAACCGCCTTACGGCCTCTGACGTGGTTTTAATGTAACGACTACTACCACCAGAGATAACAGCTGGGACCAACGGCTTAACGTGCCATCCGAAGCACGGAATCATCTTTCTTTCTGATAATCAGATGATGCAGTCTGCAATGTCCTAACCAACTGGGGAAAAACGCACAAAGTGACATATCACTAGGTGTCCCCCGTGGGAATCGAACCCACGACCTCCGTGTTAAGAGCCCAATGCGCTTGACCATTAGACCACGGAGGTATGTATTAATCGAAGCTAACTGTACCTGCACACAACACCTAACAAAAGCAAATAGTTAGCAAGTTACTGGGTTGTTAACTACAGATGCAGTATACTAAACTTAACAGTAGCTAAAATCAACATTTTTTTATTTAAAAAAAATATATATACTCTTGCTTGTACGTCAGCACTGCATTTCCGCCAATGTCAAGTAGTTTATGGGAGTATCTATCCTAATATCTGGGATCGTTTTTGATCAAGATCAAGAACTAGACTTATGAAACTTATGCCTACAAAGTACAAACCATATTCACCATAATTATGCATAAAAAAATTATACTGATACTGTTTGCCAAATTTATACGGCTAATTATAACAGCCCGGTGCAAACTATGCATTCTAATAAATACCAACAATACTTAGAGTTGAAACGCTTATCGCAGCGGCAGCGCTGCATCGATAAGCATCGAGAACAACGGCAAATGAGGCAGTACATTTTGAAATAGATGACCATACTTGTCTATCTTGAATCTTCTAAAATTCTTTTTTTATTGTATGTAGTATTTTGCATATAATTAAATACCTATGAATAATAAATCCTACTTACCTGCTTAAGTATCTATGTACTCCAATAGACCTGTAAACCTGCACTTATTGCTATCTGTTTTGTCACGTTTATATTAACTTTTTTAATTAAGAGTAATCTATTATTGGCCTTATCTTAAGCTCACTATTTCTTCTGAACACTTGGTTTGTAACGCCGTTGATTACTTCAATAAACGAAAATAAAATAAAAAAATAAATTGATGCAAAAGGCTCCTCGACCGATCCGAATTTTTCATCCAAATTCCGAGTTCAACCCGTTCGGCGCGGATAGGTGTGTTATCGTCATTATGGATGTTCGTCGGTGCTCTTTAATAAAGGCCTGTCAGGCTAAAGGCTTCCGCACATTGCAGCGCTATTATCGAGCGATTTTATCGAGCGATATTATCGACAGCGATATCGCGACACCTTACACACTGCAGCGATTCCGCGATTGCACGCATGCGCCCTTCACTGAATGTAGTAGAAAGAGATTGCGTCAGGTTGCGATAATATCGCGGCAGTGTGTGGGATCGAGCGCATCCCCATACAAAATGTACTAATAACAATTATCGCAAAATCGCAGCGATATTATCGCTCCATAATATCATCTTTTTGCTTAAAAAGTGCCATAGTTAATGGTATATAATGGTTACAAAGTAACAAAGTTTCACGGTAAAACCGAGCGGTAGTCCCTTAACAGGTAATATCTGAGACTAATGCAGAGCTCACAGTCACATAGTCAATTCGAGTGTGACACTTTGGTACGTACTTAGTATTTAGGTATATTTGTGCAAAGCTGGATCGTTCGGGACGCAAATGGATTCCTCTTGTCATATGTCCACTTGCTGGGCACTGATTCTGGTTTATTATTAACTACCTCGTTACTACGTTAGTTATGGTTCTCGAACGGGATGAAATAGTGACTGAATGTAAAATTATGATAGGAGATAAGAAAGTGGAACAGGTAGAAGAATTTGTATATTTGGGATGTATGTTTACCAGAGATGGTACGTGTGATGGGGACATAGAGAGGAGAGTGAAAGCGGGAAATAGGATTAATGGAGCGATGCACACATTCATGAAAAGTCATAATGTGTCCAAAAAGGCACGTTTGGCAGTTCACGACGGTGTGCTGGCACCAACTTTGATGTATGGCGGCGAATGTTGGGTATGGCAGAAGAGGAATGAATCAAGGATAAATGCTGTCGAAATGCGTTCATTGCGCAGTATGTGTGGTTTGAGTTTGAATGATAGAATACGAAACAGTGTAATTAGAGAAAAATGTGGACTGAAAGAGGATATAGTGACAAGGATTGAAAAGGGAATGCTGAGATGGGTTGGTCATGTGGAAAGGATGAGTGATAGTAGAATGACGTATGAAATATATAAAGCAAGTGTGAATGGAAAAGTCGAAAGGGGTCGCCCTAGACGTACGTATGCAGACCAAATTGGCAGCATACTTAAGAAGGGCCAGATCAAATGTACCCAAAACCGACGAGCGTGTATGAAACGACTTATGACTGTGGAAGAGGCAAAAGAGGTATGTCAGGATCGTAGCCGATGGCGATCAATTGTCTCTGCCTACCCCAAAGGGACACAGGCGTGAGCATATGTATGTATGTATGTTACTACAAATATGCAGACAATTTTTTAAGGGGATAATCAGACCATCAAACTGAATAACTGGCATGGCTCCAACATCGAAATCGCGGAAAAAAACTGTTCCATACAAAACTGCAAACCCTAGTCGAGCCAAATGTGGGTATGTATGGGACAGCAGACTTTTTTTTCGTGAGTAAGTGCCATAGCGAAAGTTGTTCAGTTTGATGGTCTGTACATCCCCTTAAAAAGTGTCAGCATATTAAGTTGGACCCTATCCCTGTATACTATAAACTCACAATCGTTGTAAGGAAAGGAGTGTACCTACAGAAACATCGCTACAAACACTTTAATCAAAGGTTGTTCACTTAGAAAAAGTATATGTCTAGAATGAGCCTCACTGTTTTATCGTATAAAACAAGCATAAGCATATGCTCACGACTATATTCCCCGAGGGGGTAGTCAGAGATATTCTGAAACCTCAGAACATCCACGTTTCAACAGTAGTCGGTACCGAAACTCTGTCCAGTGTGACGGGGGGTGAGCCCTTCGCCACTTATAATGGACGGTGGGTAGTACAATACACGCCTCGAAATTGAAGCAAAAGGGGCCAAATTTCATAGATTGGTGTGCGTGAGGTGCCATACAAATTATATATGTGTGCGTGTATAATGTATAGGGTTTAGGAGTCAGTACTGGTTCCAATTTTTTTTGACGCTTTCGTATCTTCGACTGTCAATCTTAATAACTTTATCAAAGGTCGTTCAGTTCAATGTATGTAATCAATGTATTTGTATGTACACTACAAAGTATATCAGGCATCCTTCATCGCCGTACTGTGATACGTCACTACAAAGCCAATCCAGCGATGATTTAATATGCAACTCTCTCGATCTCGCCGCTCGCGCTCGCCATTTTCCTGCGCTATATTATTTGCAAGAATATTGTTAGCTGAATTTCAATTCTTGTCATGTTTCGACTTGTCCATCATACACAATAGTATAATGTATGGACTTAGTGAGAGATGGTTTGTGCTAGGAATTGCTAATAGTGCTATATTTCTGACAAAACGTTTGGATAGATTTTGAATTTTGTTTTTTTTTTGTCTAGCCATTACAAACGGAGCGGAGGGAAGAATATTTTATTCTTCTACTCAAAGACTGTAAAAAAATGTATGATGATATAACCAGATGAACCTTTATTTATTGTATACTACACTGGCGTCACATTAGCGATAATTCGCACTATACATACATACAAAAACTCACGCCCTTTTCCCAGAGGGGCAGGCAGAAACTATGGATCTCTACTTTGGACGGTTCTGACACACCTCTCTTGCTTCCTCTAGCTTACTATACTATACCTACAATTGCTAGGTAGTCCTATGTCCTGTCCTACAACAGTGTGATTGTGACGAACTAAATTATCAAGTCGTTTTATCATTTGCTAAATGTCCCAGGTTCCGGAATACCAGCACGAGAGATGTCTTAAATACAGTTACATCTGACACTATTATGCTCACCTAATATACCTGGCTAGTAAAAATATAGAAACAACATCGTAGAACCACTGACACGAAAAGAAGAAGCCCTATATTAAGGCAGGTTTAGACGATGACAATATCGCGGCGCAAATTTTTTCGCTCGAAAAAAAAAAGCACGGTAGGCGGTCGTTTACACAATGATAATTTTCAGCGCCAATCTTGCTCGCATGCGAATGGATAGCATAGCATAACATTAACGTTTCGCCAGTAGTACAGAAACTCTGTCTAGTGTGACGGGGGTTGAGCCCGTCGCCAGTTATAATGGACAGTGGGTACAATATTTGCTCGAAATTGAAGCATGCAGGTTTCCTCGCGATGTTTTCCTTCACCGAAAAGCCAGTGGTGTTACAAATCGTACATAAATTCCAAAAAACTCATTGGTACCAGTAGGCCTGTAGGCCTCGCATGCCACCCCCGAGTAAACGATAAAAATCGAGATGTGCCTCCTTCCTTACTATTTAACGTATGCCAGAAAGAGCGCGCATGACGTTTTTCTCGTTTAAACCCTTTGTCGTGGGTGGCATGCTAGCCCTGCTGGACAGGGATTGAACCAACCACGGCAGGCAAGGTTATTCGCCACTGAACCACCACGGCTTCTTGGACCACCACGGCTTATGATAATGGATTTGCTTGAGAAAACCGTGCCAGCGATTAGCACGACGTGTTTACAAAAATCTTTGTCGAAAAATCGGGCGATGCGAGGGACGCGGGCGGACTTCAAGCACAGAAAAATAGACGCGTGCTCTATTCCTTGCTAGCATTCGCATGCCGTGAAAAATACGTGCGAAAAGTGTTTAGGTATACCGGACTTTTTTTGAGGCGCCACCGAATTTGCACCGAAAAATTTGCATCATATAAACCTGCCTTTACGTTGTCAATCTATTCTTATCGCTATTTTCTTTATAATTTGCTATTCATATCGCTTTATAGCATATAGCATGCACGACTCTCACGATGCTCACGACTTTATTCCCCGAGGGGGTAGTCAGAGACATTCTGAAACCTCAGAACATCCACGTTTCACTAGTAGTACCTACCGAAACTCTGTCCGTGTGTCGGGGAGTGAGTCCATCGCCACTTGTAATGGACAGTGGGTAGATACATGCCTCGAAATAGCGCGCGCAAAAAACTATTTAGCAAGATTTAAATTTTTGTCTATTTCGATAAAGCAACATTTTAGAGAGATAAAACCATATCGTTCCAGAATCTAGACAAAATCAAGCCTTTAGCGAGCAAATACTCGACCATAGGACCTAGCGACACGACGCACGCATTAGCACGGACGGTAAGGACCATCGTGGCCCATTGAAGGCTCTCCTGGCCCATCGGGTGCCATAGTAGGCCGACAACGCACGAGTGCCACGCTCGCCCTACATATAGGGAGAGAATTGGGTATTTCGGAGTAAATTTGAGCTGAATTGAAGCCTAAACGGTTGACAAGATTGTCTACTTGTTTGGTAAAGTGGTTGCAGAATGAACAACTAAATTTACCTGTGTAGTGAATGTGGAACGTTTTAGGTTGGATTTTCAAGGTTTTGTATGTAAGGTTGTTATGGATAGGGTCGGTTTTTGAACAACAGCTCTTTGACATGAATTTGAAGATACCTTGTCGAGTTGTTCTAAACATAGGTGAAAAAAACCATTAAATATTATTGTAATTCACCGGTCCAATAACAAAGTTATATTTTTAGGATATGTTCATTTGTTTTAGATATTACAGTTTTAAATATTAAAAAATATAAATATTGTTATTTGAAAAAAACAAAATTAAACTTTTGTTGTTTGTTCACAGCCCATTTAAAAATCGCGACGGTCTCACAATCTGTTTTGTTTTCAATTCTTGTTGAAATGAAATAAATTTTAAAGACAACCAAGTTGATCCTAGTAGGTACCTCACTTACTAGGATCAACTTTAAATGGTGGCTCAACATAACTTTAACTGACTTTCTATCTGCAAAACATAATCTATCAAGAAAAAGAAAAAAACTATTTATCTTACACAATCTCATCTCCGTTCAGTGTTGAAAAAACTTGCCAAGACAGAGTCGGTTTACGTTAGGGTTCAGAAGGTTCAGTCGAATTTTTTCTAGAGTGGCAGTTTCTGATCTAGGAAAGCTCAAGTCGCTACCAACTGTAATTTCCTGAAAAACTCTATTCACTCTGGGAGTGCTTGCAAGAAAATTTTTGCTAAAAGTTGTTATTATTTGTTACTATCTAACTAAACTATTATAAAACTGTAACTGAAGTGTGTCTGTACATTGAAGTTATTTACATAAAAAAGATTACGATATGGTTTTTAGGTATCTCGAATACCCGATCGATCGATCGATTCTCGAAGACTCGAATCCAACCTTTTTTAGAAATTTTGTTTGTCTGTTTGTCTGTTTGTTTGTGTGTTAGTTAGTTTGTTTGTTTGCGCATCACGCAAAAACTACTAAACTGATTTTGATGAAACTTTTTTTGTTTGATAGCTTATGATCTGAATTAAAATCTGGTATATTATTATAAATAAATAAATTTTATAAATTTTTTATTCGGGAAACCAACAGTCAAATTACAAATGATGGTTACAAAAAAAAAATGAGCATAGAATAGACCAATTACAGGAATCCGCTGATGTTAATTGAAAATTAAATAAAAAGTGCTTGCAAAGCATAACAATGAAAGCTACCTATCAAAAGGTAGGCTAAAGTAACAATAAATGATAAAAAGAAAGTAGGTATATTGTGAAGTACCTAAAGACTCAGTCCAAAGTGAACTTCACAGTTATACCCTTCTTATACTGTGCCAAAGATAAACAAAATGGATCCAAATCAAAGTATTTAAGGTTGTACAATACAGTAGCTCGATATAGATATTCGTTTTGCGTATAATTAGTATATACAATGGGTTGAGCGAAGAGGGCCTTTCGTCTCAGATTTCTGTTACATACAAAGTAATTTATGCCATTCACTAAGTCAGGACAGTCCAGATGGTTTCTTATTATCTTATACAATAAGGATTGATCAGCCAGTTCACGTCTAAAGGTAAGTGAATGCATGTTATATTGAGATAAGGCGTCACTATATGAGTCCGGCTTAGTAAATGATCTATAATTTAAGTATTTAAGAAATCTTTTTTGAACATTTTCAATTTGTGTCAAGTATTTAGTATAGTGAGGGTTCCAGACCTGACTGGCGTACTCCAGTTTGCTACGAACATATGTGAAATATAACATTTTAATTGCCTGTATGTTATTAAAATTCTTCGAATGCCGAATAAAAAATCCTAATGTTTTCAATGATTTTGAAACGATGTTATTTATGTGTTGATCAAAAACAAATTTGCTGTCTAAGAGAACACCCAAGTCTTTTGCGGTACTATTCCTAGACAAAGGATGACCTTGCAATGTATATGGATATGAAGAAGTTATGGAATTTCTGGTAAATGTTATTACAAAACACTTTTTGACATTAAGGTGTAATCTATTGGCTATACAATAATAATAATTCTTTTCTAAGACAAAGAAATCCACTTTATCAAAAGCCTTGCTGTAGTCTGTGTACACAGCATCAACCTGCACCCGATTCGCCATATTTGATAATACAGAATGAGTATATGATATTATGTTGGTAACGGTAGAACGTCCAGAAACAAATCCATGCTGTTTAATATTAAGTGAGCTACTAATAGCTGTGTATAACTGATCGTAAACGATCCTTTCGAACAATTTCGCAATAGTGTTTAATTTAGAAATGGGCCTATAGTTTTTTATATCCCCCTTTGGACCATCCTTATGTATAGGTGAAACAAATGCTTCTTTCCATTTGATAGGAAAGATGCCTGAGGACAAGGAGGAAACAAACAGAAGACATAGAGGAATTGACAGGGTATCTTTGCATTCTATTAAGAAAATTGGTGGAATTTCGTCTGACCCTGCACTTTTATTTATGTCCAGTTTCTTAATGTATTTGACAATGAGTTCATTAGTTACATTGATATTTGATATACAGTTAGAGGTGTGGTATGTATTTTTATCGACCAGATTACAATTCGTTACGGGCTGTGATTCAGTATACACAGAGGCAAAATACTGAAGAAATAGATTACTTATGTCCTGGCCGTTACCAGCCTTCATATCGTTATAATACATAAGATTAGGAAAATTCAATGATTTAGTTGTGTTTTTTACAAATGAGAAGAAAGCTTTTGGGTTTATGGGATACATAGATTATGGCCACCTTTTTGTCTTTGTCATGAAAAAAAGAAAAAGAAATCATCGGTGTATTTTGTTTTTCGCTGTGACATGTGCTACGAAAATGAAATTATAAAACTTGATTTCAATTGTTGGTTTAACTGAATTAGGAGCGAAAGACCTACCAGAACCACCACAGCTGGTGACCCCGACGCGCTAAAGGTAATGTGGCTAAACCAATTGCCCACACAAATACGAGCAGTACTTGCAGTCAACTCCGAGTCATCGCTTAACACGCTCGCCGCCATGGCAGACAAAATGCTCGAGCACACCGAACCACTCAGCATCTCAGCGATAAGTCCACCGAGTACGTCGACATCAAACGCACAGTTTGATTTACTATCAAAACAAATCGAAAAGATTACGCTCGAAATCGCAGAGTTACGCGGTCGTCCCAGTCGTCCGCCGCAACGCTACAACTACAGCTTCAGACGCTACAACCCACGATCAAGATCACACTCAAACTCGAGAGGGAGATCGACGTCGCGTCCCCCACTCCGCACGCCTGAAAATTGTAAAGATTGGCAATGTTACTACCATCACCGGTTTGGCGACAATGCGAAGCGCTGCGTGTCACCCTGCGCGCGCCGTCAGAAACCTCAAACAAAGCCGGAAAACTAGAACCTTCACCGACTTTGGCGGGCGTCGGTGTAAGCAATACAAGCAACCGTCTATGTGTCTTCGATCGCAACACTCGAGAACGTTTCCTCGTCGACACAGGCGCCGAAATCTCCGTATTAGCCGCCAAACTATATAAAAAAAAATCTACAGTCAGTACCTACACTTTATACGCCGCTAACAACACTCCAATATGCACGTACGGCGAGAAGACAATCAAGCTCAACTTAGGTTTAAGGCGTGACTTTCAATGGTCATTCATTGTGGCCGACGTGAAAACATCAATATTGGGCGCAGATTTTCTTCGACACTACAAACTAATCGTCGATTTACACCGAAACAAATTGATAGATGAAATCACCGAATTATCTATAAACGCAATGGAAATCTATACACCATGTCAAGAAACAATCCATCTTATAAGCAACAAGCAGACTTACAGCGACATTCTGAATCAATTTCCTGACGTCCTGAAGCCAATGTCACTGAAAAGTCCGTCCAAGCATGAAGTAGTTCACCACATCGAAACCGCGGGCCCTCCACTCTTTGCACGACCTCGACCGCTGCCACCAGATAAGTTTAAGGCAGCAAAAGACGAGTTTGAGCGCATGAAGTCCATGGGTATCTGCAAACCCTCAAAGAGCCCATGGGCAAGCCCACTTCATGTCGTAAAGAAGAAAGATGGAGGACTACGAGTTTGTGGCGATTACCGTCGTCTCAACGCTGCGACTCTGCCAGATCGCTATCCTATACCACGCGTCCAAGACTTTACGTATCAAATGCACAATAAGAAGATATTTACGAAGCTAGATCTGAGAATGGCATACTACCAAATTCCAATGGCTACAGAAGACGCACAAAAGACAGCCATAACTACACCTTTCGGGCTTTTTGAATTCAACTGCATGACGTTTGGCCTACGGAATGCAAGCCAAACGTTTCAACGTTTCATGCATGAAGTCTTACGCGGCATCGACGACGTTTTCTGCTTCATTGACGACATCTTATTATTCTCTGAAAACGAGGAAAAACATAAGAAACTGCTACAGCAAGTCCTGAAACGTCTAAGTGACTACGGCGTAGCACTCAACGTCGAGAAGTGCGAGTTTGGCGTAGCAAAACTAACCTTTCTCGGCTACGAAGTTTCATCCGAAGGCATAAATCCGACAGAAGACAGAATCAAAGCAATATCAAATTATCCGAAGCCTACAACCATCTCCGAACTACGACGCTTCTTAGGCATGCTAAACTTCTACCGAGACTGCCTACCACATCAAGCAGAGGTACAATGTGAGCTAAACAAATACCTCCATAACCGAAAGAAAAATGACAAGACTCCAATCGAGTGGACACCTGAGGCTGAAAATGCATTCGAAAAATGCCGAGAAAGCATTTCGAAAGCTACAACTTTAACGTACCCAATACACGGCACGACACTGCATATAATGACTGACGCATCGGAACACAGTATCGGTGCGGTTTTACATCAAAAGGTCAACGATCAACTAAAACCGTTAGCTTTCTTTTCAAAAGCAATGAGCGCAACGCAACGCCGATACAGCGTGTATGACCGAGAGCTACTAGCAATCTACTCAGCGGTCAAACATTTCAGACGGCTAATCGAGGGAAACGACGATGTCGTAGTTCTAACGGACCATAAACCACTGGTACATTTTCTGTCAAAATCGGCAAGTAGCAGCGACACACCTCGGCGAGAACGTCAGCAACATTTTATAAGCCAATTTATTACGGCTATAAAATATGTGAATGGCGAACAAAACATCGTAGCAGATGCGTTATCGCGTATAGAAGATATAGAATGCCCGACCGTAATTGACTATACAAAGCTTGCACACGACCAATCGAACGATGAGGAACTCAAATTACTGAAGAGTCAACCCAATTTAAAGTTTTCAACAGTCTCACTTCCCGGAATAGAACTGCCAATAACGTGTGAAACTTCAATGTCACAACCAAGACCCTATCTACCGTTACAATATCGGTACGCTGCTTTCAAAGCACAACACAACCTGTGCCACCCCGGTACACGAACGACCCGAAAGCAAATGGCATCCAAGTTCTTCTGGCCTGCAATGAACAAAGAAGTCGGCATTTGGACACAAGCATGCACATCCTGCCAGCGTGCCAAAATACACCGGCACATCATACCACCCATCGGACAGTTCCCGCAATCGGAAAGATTTGATCACCTTCATATTGATATCGTTGGACCTTTGAGGTTATCAAACGATTACCGATACATCGTTACCATGATCGACCGATGCACAAAGTGGCCTGAAGCAGTCCCTGTGAGAGACATAACCGCCGAAACCGTCGCAAAGGCGCTTTACGATAACTGGATAGCAAGGTTTGGATGCCCTCTACGAATTACTTCAGATCAAGGCCGACAGTTCGAATCGACACTATTCCACGCTCTTATGAAAAGATTCGGCATTACAAAAATTCGCACTACTGCATTTCATCCCCAATCTAACGGTCAAGTTGAAAGATGGCACCGCACACTGAAGGCCACGCTTATGGCGCGCAACGTTACAACGCAATGGTCTGACGAACTACCTACCGTTCTACTCGGCCTACGCACCGCTATTCGAGAAGACAGCAATATGAGCCCTGCGCTTATGACATACGGTTCAACGTTACGCATCCCGTCAGATTTTTTCGTACCTACAAAGTCGAAAATCGAAGACGCAGAACTCGTACGACAGCTGACCGAAACAATGGCAACTCTTTCTCCTGCAACAAGAGATAACACATCACAACCACGCTCGTTTGTACACAAAGATTTAAAAACGTGCACACACGTGTTCGTTCGAAACGACACCGTGCGACCACCACTTACTCCACCCTACGACGGCCCCTTCGAAGTTATTGGACGACATGATAAGTTCTTCAAAGTCCAACTACCGCTACGTACCTCTGTAATTTCAATCGAGCGACTCAAGCCTGCTTACATACTGAACGAAGAACAATTTAAAGAAAAATCACCTGTAACGACTAGAAATCCGACCGAGCCAATGAAAAGTTCCCTTGACACAGACATCCTTACTGAGACAAACGACAAGCCTGAAACGAAAGAAACGAAACACACATACATCACCAGATCAGGAAGAAGTTGCAAGCCAAACGTACGTTTCACTTAGGAGGGAGTGATATGGGATACATAGATTATGGCCACCTTTTTGTCTTTGTCATGAAAAAAAGAAAAAGAAATCATCGGTGTATTTTGTTTTTCGCTGTGACATGTGCTACGAAAATGAAATTATAAAACTTGATTTCAATTGTTGGTTTAACTGAATTAGGAGCGAAAGACCTACCAGAACCACCACAGGTTCTTTGTCACATTTAGTTGAATTTTATTCAAGTATTGCTTATAACATGTTTTATTTAGGTTCTTTTGCTTTTTCCTTAGCATCTTATATGTATCCTCATCAGGCTTATTTCTATAAGTTTTAAATTTATGAAAGTTTGTGGAAAAAACTTATATTAATAAGAGCAGGTGTGTACCATGGAGGGAACTTTGTGGTTTTTTGTCTTTTACGAGGAATGTGCAGCTCCATGATACGGTACACCTCCCGATAAAAAATGTCTACTGCTTCATCCAATGACCTGCCATGAAAAAGAGAGTCCCACTTTATCCCACTTAGATCAGAATTAATTGATTCATAGCTAGCCTTTCGGAAACTATAAGATAAATGCGGCTTATCGGGAAGATATGACAAATAGTTAACTTGTACATCAATAATCAATGTGTTGTGGAATTGAATATCCTCCGGAACCAATGACTCATCAGATGGCGTGACTGTTGGATCAAAGTTAGCTAAAACTAAGTCCAGAATATTATGACTATTATTGCGCATGTAATTGTACTGTTGTAAATTGGCAAACGTTAGGTAATTAATAACATCAATAGATAAATTCAAGCTATAGCCACACGGCTTTAGGTACGGGCAGCACGGTTGTTTTTCCCAATCGATATCAGACAAGTTAAAATCTCCTAGGATTAAGAAATAATCATTTGGCCGAGAGGACATGACAGAACAAACATTTTCAAAAAATGCGTCTATATTCGTTTTGTAATTAATGTCAACGGGGATATATGCACAGGCTACATGAAGAAAACTTATATATACTATTATTGCGGACAAAGTCGCGGGTAAACACTAGTTTATAATAAATCTCGTAGATGTGACTAAAATCTGTAAACAGAGATCAAAATACCCTGTTAATATTTAAAGGGGTGGTTTAGACTATCAAACTGAATAACTTTCACATCCAGAAAAATCTGCTGTTTCATACAAAACTGCAATACCTATTCGACTCCAATGAGACAACAAATCTTTTCTTTTTAGACGTTGTCAGTTGTCTCCATCGTAGAAGATGTTTATTTTGATGGTTTTAATCGCCCGGTCTCTTTAAATATTAGGTGTTGTGTTACACCTTGAATTTCAACTATAATTATCCAATATTGTAAAAAAAAACTAAGTGTAATATTTGTACTTAGCGTACGGAACCCTAAAAAGCGTCTCACTCAACACAGGTGATACATCACTCTACGTCCGAACACCTGAGCCTGGGCCACATCCGTCACTATCCAAATGAGAATTACTAGACACGTCACATCGCCTACACGGCAGTTCATAAATTAATGCTAGAGTAAATACTATCCCACCAAAAACATTTCATGTAAAGTGTAGCCAACACGACTCTTTTACTCTTAAAAAGTTATATTTTAAGCCAAGTCTTGAGTAGTGTTCATCTCGATCCAATAAAGATAGGGCTAGGCCGACATCGTCATCCCGTGTATAGAGTCAAGACAACATTAGTGCTAGTCAAAGGAGGGACGCAGGCCAGAAGGCAGACCACCAACACTTGGACTGACGACATTGTGATGGTGACGGGTTCACATTGGATCAGATTAGCACAGGACAAAGGTGACTACCGTGCCCCCAGATCAGACCATTTAGCTAAACAACTTTCTCTATGGGACCAATATCGAAATCACGAAAAATAAATCAGCTGTTTCATACAAAACATATGTTTTGGCAGGAGTCGATCGTCCGGCAACCAAGCCCTAGGGGCCCTAGACAAAATGACATTGGCGATCGAAACATTTTGACGTTTGCTTTCGTCACCATACGTCAAGTCCATACAATTCTGTTTTCTACTGTCGTTAACGCTAATCGGCCCTGGTGGGTTGACGTCATCTGGAAAAGTATTGGTAGGACCTGGATGCGACTGGTACAGGACCGAGAAGAATGGTAAAATGGGGAGGAGACTTATGCCCTGCAGTGGGTAGATACAGGCAGACTATGATATGTGATACAAACTGCCATTGCAATGCAAATTTTTTTTATTTCGACATTATCTGTCTCTATAGTGAAAGTTGTTCCACCACTCCATTAAATATAACAAGGGGTTTTAGTTACGCTCTGTATAGTGTCCGATACGACCCCGTCACTTCGACCTTGAGCAGATCTTTTGAAATCGCCAAAAGATCGCCGCTAAAACTCTACGCAGGAAATCGGGAAGAAAAAATCAGCTGTCCTATACATTTGGTTCGAATTTGTTTTTGCGGCTTTGATGTTTGTGCAATAAAGAAAGTTGTTCAGTTTGATGGTCTGAGCATTATCTTAAAAACTGTCAGCATTATTAAGAAGGACCCTATTGTTGTTATACTCTTATACAGTCATTACAGAATCAACTCTGGAGAACAACCGACGCGAAAACAATTGAAATTATTGAAGGAGAAACAAAATTGGCCATCAAACAATTAACCCCTCTATTGGGACACGTAGAAAGTTGAAATAGGCTTGTGACGTCCAATAAAACGATTAAAATTCTAAACTCGCCTCGGTACGCTCCACTGTGTTGGGCCCAGTTTGGATCAAGTGACGAGAGGGGCGAAATTGACCTTCGGCATTGTTTGATTTTTAAGGATTCTGGGAATGTTAATTGGTTCTGTTTTAATTGCATAACACATAGACAGTTAACATATTTTTCGTCCTTATGTTCTGTCTCTAGGTAGTTTTTGAGTGGTCAGTAGTATATATAGTATAGCAGGGTTCTCTGTAAGTAGTATAAAATATGTTTAGCTTACTTCACAAACTCTCGTTCTCAGTTTTATCAATTTTTCTGACTTCGTAGTAACACTTAGCTTAAAACGCACAATTACTACGCAGCAGGGTGCTTAAAACTCGTGGTGACTACGTGGCAGTTTGCTTAAAAACGCAATAGCTACGTAGTAGTATGCTTAAAACGCGTAATGACTTCGTAGCAGTGTACCTAAAACACACAATAACTACGTAGCAGGGTGCCTAAAACGCATAATGACTACGTAGTTGTGTGCCTAAAACGCGCAATAAGTAGTTACTACTAGAACTTAAAATGCGTGATGATGAGTGTTGTTGCAGCATGCTTAAAACGCACAATAAATACGCAAGAGTATGCTTAAAATGCACAATGACTACGAAGCAGTGTACTTAAAATGCGCAGTGACTCCGTTGCAGTGTGCTTAAAATTAATAAAGCAGTATACTTAATAAACCGCGCAATAACTACGTAATAGGGAGCTGAAACTACCTGATGACTTCGTAGCAGGCACGGTGCTTAAATCTCATGATGACTACGTAGCAGTACGCTTAAAACGCGCAATGACTACGTAGTCATGCCTATTAAAGACAGTATACACAATTAGACCCAAATCTTATATCTTGATACTTTTAAAAGAGCGGCTTAAGACAATAACACTGTTTGGAGCAAAACTTTGTCCCATCAATTTTATTGCATAAGTTCTCTTAAGTTTCTGCTTCAGTTTTACGCCGAACTTCTCTTTCGGCTGCGTCATTGTGCCACAAAACAACTACAAGGTAACAACGTGATTAAGGAGTTGTTAGGTAGGTAGGTACTACTTTTGCAAAGTATGTTTCTTTACCAAAAACTGTTACCTACACTATGTAGTAATAGATACTCTTTTTTATACCACGCTACACCATGATCATAGCATATGCTCACGATTATATTCCCCAAGGGGGTAGTCAGAGATGTTTTGAAATCTCAGAACATCCACGTTTGAATAGTAGTACCGAAATTCTGTCCAGTCTGACGGGAAGTGAGCAGTACCTACAATAAATGCCTCGAAATTGAAGCATGCAGGTTACCTTAAGATGTTTTCCTTCACCAAAAAGCCAGTGGTTTTGCAAAACGTACATAAATTCCGAAAAACTCATTGGTACGAGTCGGCCTGGATGGGGATCGAACCATCCCTTCCTACATGGCGGGCAAGGCTACTCGCCACTGGACCACGGCAGGTTTTTTACTTTCAGTGTATTTTATTTTGTTTCAATAGGTAAAGTAAAGGGAAAATGCACTGAAAATACACTGAAATTTTTCGTTAAATATAACCAAACTTTAGTGATTACCGAACTGTTTTGTTGTTGTTTTAAATAGCCAATTGTTTAGCTACTATTACCAAATGTTTGATTATGTGCTACAAAATAATCACTAAAGTTTGGTTATATTTAACATAAATTTTTTTTAGTGCGTGTCAAATCAACATATTTGAGGATGGGTTACACTCCGTAACCAGTTGTTACATCGTCAAAATATCAACTCAAGCGTTTAATTTTAAACAGACGTATCATCTTTAATCTTTGAAATAATAACATAATTTTCAAACAAACCCAACCATCGAAAGCAACAAAAACGTCGAGTATTTGTAATTAAACAGAATGAAGCTAATTATCAGCGACATGTTACCCGGACCGCGGTGAGACGTGGGCTTAAAATTGTCACGAAGCGTTATTTGCGAAGACATCGGAAGCAAAAAGAGATCCCGAAGTAGGGCTGCCTGCCACTACAAAAAAAAAGAGGAAATTAAGTATACAACTTTATATGCTGACAGTTTTTAAGAGGACCATCAAACTGAACAACTTTATCTATGGGACAAGTCGAAATCGCGAAAAAAATAAATTATCCCATACGTCGAGTAGGATTGCAGTTTAGTATAAAACAGCTGTTTTTTTTTTCGCGATTTCGACTTTGGTCCTCTAGAGAAAGTTGTTCAGTTTGATGATCTGTTAAAAACTGTCAGAATATTATAAAACAGTCATAAAGTGGACACTTAACAAGAAGAAATTAATTACGACTTATTAAATTTTGTTTGTAACCTTCACTCTTTTTGTAAATACGTACAAGTTACTAGGGAATTTTCATTTAAGAGTGGCCAGAAAGTCTACTACAACCTTTTTACAACCATCGACCATAACATTCCAACGTGAACGCGTGATAATTGCAGCAATCATTGTTTATTTGTTATATTTAAAAAACAAATCATCTTATCTTAAGGTTTTATTTGAAAAAAAAAATAGCATCCTTGTATTTCTTAAAAGCATAAAACGATTCTCGCCATCTTTCTTAATTTCTTCTTTTTTTGTTGTTCAGTTCTTCCTACTAACATTTCATAATATTTTATTCAGATTTTCTGGAAACTCGACATTTTATATGTCAGTAAAATTCCAGCCAGACAACCCTGCCCTGGGGAACGTCGGGGGTATTGCCGGGGGGCTAATCCCCGTTGATGGATCGCTGCCCCCAATCTGTTTTTGCACAAATGAGAATAAACTGTTCCCAACCTGCTGTCTTTCTGTCACTCAAGTTCAGCTTTCTCTTTTGTTTCGTAATGATAGCTACAATTGGTGCGATACTTTGTAATAGATACTTTTTTATTTCTTTGTCGAGATTTTGTTTAGTTTGAGATCAAATGGGACGACATCAAATGGATTGCGTTGAATATTTTCCTGTAAATTTGATACTTTTTTGGAGATTTAATATCCTCAAAGATGTTGTGGTCGTTTAACCTCAAGGAGACCAAAAATAGCTCAACTAGGAACTATGAACGGTACGCCAAAATACCTTTGATCTCTCTTGTATACTTAGGTTTGTTTACACCTGCCGAATTTATGCGGCGTAATTTACTCGTCTACTAGGAAAAAATACGCATTACTATAATAATTATTATAGTGGTGTTTTCCCGGTGTATGGAAAAGCATTGCACGCGTAATTTTCGTCGCGTAATTTCTGTAGATGTGTCTCTACACTAAGATTTTTTTGTAAAGTTTCTGGCCGTATCCACTCTACAATAGAAATACTTCTGAAGCGGTGGTAGGAAAAATTACGTTAAGAGCTATCTACAATCTATTTTTTTATTTTGCTTGAATCTATCTTAGACTGCACTCTTCGTTTGTGATCACGGTTCGGCATTGTTTGAGTACATTAGATTACTACACAGTAATTATTCTATGAATACGTACATTTCACTATAAAACCTCTATCCAGCGACACAATACAATGCACGTTTTCTAACGGTGTTTTTCTTAAATCAATCGATCAATTATATTTATAGTGTCCTTCTTAATATGCTGACACTTTTTTAAAGGGATGTTCAGATCATTAAACTGAACAACTTTAAGTATGAGACCAAGGTCGAAATCGCGAAAAAAAAATTGCTGTTCCATATAAAACTGCAATCCTACTCGAACAAAATGTATGGGACAGGGACAGCAGATTTTTTTTCGCGATTTCGATGTTGGTCCCGTAGAAAGAGTTGTTCAGTTTGATGGTCTAATTATCCTCTTAAAAAACTATCAGCATAATTAAGTTGGACCCTGTATATTTGTCAAAAGTAGTATATTTGTAAACTTAGTAATTATTACAAAGATTTTAAATAATAACACAGTACAATTATTATTCTTATCCTAAGGAACAATAATTAAAGGTATGTAGGTATTTAAATAATTTACAATTTTGTTATTTTACAGTTATCGTTTCTGGATAGTTTTCAAGTTTTTCGTAAACGTTGTATATTCATTCACGGTAATATTTAGAGCTTTATTCCAACCCAATAAATGTACTGCCATAAAATTGACATATCGCTATGCGTATCTCTCCAAAACCCATATTTCTTGCCACCCACGATTTCAGTCTTAATGCTTATAGCAATAGAGTCTAAGCGAATGCAAAATTAATTTTGTAGATGTAAGTGAAACCATTAGCAGAAGAATTTAGTGGCATTATTATCGTAGAAGATTTTAGTCTCAGAAAATGATGCAGAAAGATAAAGAGACGAGATAATCAAAAGAGCTGGGAGTTTTATGAAAATGAAGATTAAACCTTGGTATTTAAGTTAAAAGGTTGGTTGTTGCTAGCAGTTATTTTTATCCAGTATAAAATTAATGCTAATAATATCTTCTTTATAAATAAATATCTTTCTATTTTACAGTGGAATATCTAGCTGGCTTAAGATGTAATGTGACTGTTAAAAACAAAAGTTTTTTATTCACACTGGCTGGTATGATATAGGTATGATTTTGAATGAAATCAAATCATTTTCTACCAACTATATAAAAAATCGAAATTGAACCTAGGTATTCGTTAACTTTGATCAAAGTTTAGTGCAAACATGTTAACAATAAAACAAAGTTCTATGATAATTACAAAAATTATATTTGGTTATTAAAACCAACGATCGCTGAAACAAAACTAAATACAAAGTTAGTGCTCCATACGTACCCTCAATAATGACAGAACTAAAATGCATATTATGGGTGAGGGGAGGGTGCGTATGGAGCACTAACTTTGTATTTAGTTTTGTTTCAGTGATCGTTGGTTTTAATAACCAAATATAGTTTTGTAATTATCATAGAACTTCGTTATGCATGAATACCTGAGTGCTCTATGCATTGATATTATACACAGGGCGTTTAAATCATCGGCATCCTTTTAAACTAAGTAAAACAGAAAAAAATTACTATAGGACCAAACCTGTTATCGCAAAAAAACGGATGATCCATACTAAACTGCAATGCCTAATCGACTCAAATGTATGTACTCAGTTTGAAGGGTAGAGTCTTAGAATAAAATAATGCCAATGTTTTCAATGTCACCCTGTGTATAACAGAACTCTATAAACAATCAATGCTCCAAAAATGGCAGAGTTAAAAGAGCTCCTAAAGAACTTTTTATTTTCTAACTAGCTAACACAAACCAAATACGACTACGTTTATTACTCAAATGCAACGACCAACAACATGCATAGGAACTTGATTTGAGTGTGTTTTTGTGTCAATTCGGAGATTCGGACTAAAATTTTCAAAGATTTTATATGAGATTTGGAGTTTATCGTATTTAAAGTGAATGGCACTTTAGTATCGTGCTATCATGCTGTAAACATGTCAAATCGGATAGAAATGCTCAGATTTTAAGGCTACATAACTAAAGCTACCGAAATAATCGAGCGTTTCCCTGTCTTTATTAATTAAACATAAACTAACGTCCTTTTCCCAGAGGAATAGATAGAGACAATGTATCTCCACTTTGGGTGGTTCAGAGATACTTCTCTCGCTTCCTCTAGATTTATATTACACAATATTGTAGGTACAAAGCCCGTTAGAACCCGTTTAAAATGTTAAATATTATGGAAACCGCGTAACTCTCAAAGACTACTATTTCTCGACACCCAGTTTCCCTCAAAAACAAAAAAGAAACGCACCTAGGTTATGATTCAGGACAACACACTCCGTATCGCTCCGTAAACTATAGCGGAGTAAGTGAGCCAGTAATTTATTTGGGTAATCGGGTAATTTGTCGCACGGGATTGGGGTAATTTGTTCCCAGGTGCGCTCGGGTACTCTAGGGGTACTTGGTGCGGCACTTTCTTAGAAATACGAGTGTGAATGTGTGGGGGGAAGTTCTTATTTGTGGGGGGAAGGTGATTTGGTTTAGAGTGCAGTCCGTGTTTTAGGGTTAAAGATTGTAGTGTCTTCTACGACTATTGAATGTGAATTTCAACTACAACGAAACTGAAGATATGTTGACTGTGGTAACATAAGATAACACACATACTCACATCCATACACACACACACACTTATATATATTAAGAACTGTTAGAAATAGGATGTATATGGGCTGATGATGTTGATGACTGAAATTTACTCTGCGATCACGACTATAATTAATTATGCTGTTGATCTGCTTTAAATATGTCTGATTGTAGGCTGTCAAGAATCGATTTGTGCCAAAATTGTTATTGCTTTTCTTTTTACTTTTCTTTTTTTGTTTCTTTTTGAGTTTGTTATTAGTGTTAAGATCCAATATTGTTTTTACATTCACTGTCACTGTAGTGGGTAGGAACTGGCTCCAGACCTTCAGACTTGACTAGTTTAGGAGCCAGTGCCGCAATTGTCAGTTTACAACTTGTAAAACTTCAATAAAGAAATTTTTTATGTTTTATGTTTATGTAATGGTTTATTTTGGTATTCTATTGTTTGTTTGTTTTCTTTTCTTTTTATATCAAAAATTAGTTAAAGTCTGTGAAATCACATTCTAGAGTAACTACACAATTGTGTCTTTTTAACAACCCGGCAGCTCAGTTCGTAGTGAACTTGCTTACTGAGTCATGGATTCAAATCCCGGAAAAGGCCAATATTTGTATGGTAAATACGAATTATTATACCCAACAAGTCATCGATAGAGGATGGAAACTTAAAACTGTAACATGTTTTGTAAGTCACTTCTGACCATCAAATTGAACAAGTTTGACTATAGAGTATACATTTTTATTATACACTGGTTTGAATGGAAGAGGATGACAAATTAAAAAACCAGGATCCTGGGTTCGAATCCCGGTTCGGTCATGGATGTTATGTTCGTGCCGTTGTTGTAAGGTTTCCATAATAAAAGCCTTTAGTGCTAGTTTGGGATCATTACAATGTATGTGCCTGTGAGCGTTATTTAATTGCGCCGACCCCAATTAATGGGAAATGGGCATGAGAATTATGACGATACCCTGGTTCATTGTCTTTATCTATCATCCTCCAAAAGTAGCGTAGGGCTTAGTCTTGGCTTTGTACATCTCACAGTGTGGCTCTGGATACAGCCACACATATCATATCTCTGATCCTCTCTGGCAATGTAGGTCATGAGCATCATCATCAGCCTATCATCGTCCATTGCTGAACATAGGCCTCTCCCAAGGTACGCCATAAAAGTCTATCCTCCGCCTACCTCTTAAAGGTCTACTTCTCTCTAACTTTTCAAGGTCGTCGTGTCGATCCAACGGGCAGCAGGGCTTGCCAAACCACACCTGCCAGTTTGTGGTCTCCACTCTTGAACTCTAACTCTCCATCGGTTGTCCGTTCTTCGGCAGATATGACCGCATATTCAGCATGCAAATTTTTTCAGCTATGTTAACCACTTTTGTCATAATTAATTTTGAAAAACTTGCTAAGTAATAATTTATATCTACAAGATTAACTGAAAACGCAAGACGACCCTCCAATGCAACGCAAACAAAGTGCAATGCGGACGAAGCTCGAACCAATTAAATTAACAGTCCAGAATCAAGTTATGGAAGTTTCTACGAGAGCTCGTACCGACATCGGGTTCGAAAGGGCACGGTCCGATGTCTCTGAGAAAGTTGACTAACAAATCTTATATTAATTAAACAATCGCGATGATAGACAATCGTTTTTCCTCAGCAACCAACTCAAGCGTGGACTATACAGGGTGAAAACTTAAATACTTTAGTGCGTTCACACACGATGACGCATTAACGCAGCGGCAGACGTCAATTCTTCATTTGTGAAGCAAGGAGTTGTATGAAACTGCACGTAGAAGCACACACGGTAACGTATTGACGCACCGGGTGTGGTTCTATGGACTGACATCTGCCGCTCTGTCCATGCGTCATCGCGTGTGAACGCACTTAGGGGGTCCGGACTTGGCGTTACAATAACTTCACTGACAGCGAGTTTGACATAATTGTCATCGAACTCGACGTTTTCTATGGAAAAGCTGATTAGTTTTATCGTGATTTTAGATTCAAAAATGGTCTTACGGTAAAAGTTGTTCAGTTTTATTGATGGTCTGAAGGAGTTTGAACAACTTTTACTTTAAAACCAATTCTGAAATTTCCATAGAAAACTTCAATGACTGCTCTACCGAAATGACGTACTGACGTACTCGACCGTATGGATGGCATTTATTTTCATGATTTCAAAGTTGGTCCTATAGTCCAGTCATTTTAAAATTTCCTTGTATGGACACCCTAACAATAATTCATCTATCGTTGAAACTTTGCAGTGTGATAAAGTAAAGTATACAGACTACGGTTGACAAATAATCTAGGACCGGAAAAAATTTAACATAGATTATTTGTCAACCGTAATCTGTATAAGTACTTTACTTTATCACACTGCAAAGTTTCAGCGATAGATGAATTATTGTTAGGGTTAAACCCTAAAATGATTGGACTACTATACCAAAAGTTGTTCAGTTTGATGATCTTAAGCAAAGTAAAGTAAAAGAAAAAAGTAGTTGTGTTAAGGGGATATAATTCGGAGCGCACTCCATACAAACATTCGTACTAGCTATGGTGATATTTTCAATACTATGTAATTAAATGAATGTTAGTCATAGTCAAAGTCATAATAGTTTATTGCTTCAGGTGGATACATAATTATAAAAATAGAGTGCACATGAACCCTGTAAGGGCACTGCAAACTAAATGTAGTCTGTCTGTGTGTATGTTAAGTCTAATTAAGTCAATGAAATTTTGCAGAAACAATCTAGAAACAAATTTCTTTGCTTGTCTGGAGTCCGATTTTCCTTAAAATGTATAGTTTTAAAGTTACAGTGCCTCAAAGACTTCCATATAATCTTAAATTAATCCTAGAATTGAAACTGTATATTATATTTCTGCAAAATTTCATTGACTTTAATTATACAAGGTGTTACAAAACTACAAATAAACATTTAAGGGGGTGGTGTAGACCATCAAACTGAACAACTTTTACTATGGGACCAATATCGAAATCGCAAAAAAAAAAATTTTGGTTCTATACTCTACAAATCGACTAGAAGAATAATAAGAATTCTTGAACTATGATGAAATGGCCTAAGTTTGGGTCAAACTACATTCATGGTCTTAAGAGTCCGAACTAAATGCATTAAATTTTATTACTTACTAAAATTTTAGGGAAAGTGTACGAAAAGCACTTTTTTTTGACATTATATAAAGAGTATTTTAAATTCAATCTATTATAATATATATAATCTCTTCTGTAAATATTTGCATGCTTTTGTTAATGGCTGAATCAGGAGATCTTGTATAATTGTTACGAATATCCGACAATATTGTACCCTATTCAAGAGCAAATAAATGATTTATGATTTATGATTTAGAGCTAAAATATGTATGGGATTTAAAATTATTTTTTTCGCGATTTCGATGTTGGTCCCATAGAGAAAGTTGTTCAGTTTGACGGTCTAAACAACCCCCTTATGAGTATTAAAATTTATTGTTACTTATGAAACACCTTGTATAGTATTGTAAATATTACTATAGTACTTTTGTATGCGCTCCGAATTATATCCTCTTAAAGTATGTAACGCATATAAGTTTACCACGCACCCGGTATACGTCCCACTTTACTACACTGACATAAAAAAATCTAAAATATTAACATGATGACGACACTGTTGTTAAAATTCTAGATTCAGAAAACCGATTTAAAAATATAAGATAATAATGACTTTTATAACAACATTTTCTGTCAAAATAGATATAACAAATTGTTGTAAAAGATAGATAGGTAGGTTCTCTTTGTGTCTAGGACACAGGTACTCACAAACAAGCATGAGAGGAAGTAAGCCATACTTCACCAGTTTGATTGGTGTAAACAAAAACATACAAAAAAAAAAAAACATACGGGTCGAATTGAGAACTTCCTCCTTTTGTTGAAGTCGGTTGAAAATGAAGCATCGCATCGTAACCATCAGACAAAACGGAATTCACCTTCTCAAATAATTTATCCAAAAACTACGGAACGAAACAATTTCCCTTAAAACTAAAACCTCAATAAAAACGTTTTTCATCCGGCATTTCGTCGCGTCGCGTCGTCACTAAATATTTTTTATGGGCGTTACTCCCGCGCGCGTGTAAATCATAGTCGAGTTTACACCGCTCGTGTAAAGGTTTATGACTCTCGCGTCGTTTCGTATGAGAATTAATTTCCTGAAGCCTTTTTTGACACTTTTCGCGTATATGTTTTTGTTCGTTTCATATTATTTATACATCATTACGTCTTTATTTATTTATTTATTTTATTTATTAGGACCAACAACAGCATATTGAACTTAGCTAAATTACAAGAGTCTTATACATAAGTAGCCAATAAAAGTTGACCGCGATGTATTACACAGTAAGTGGAGTTAACATGAGCATGCATTATCAATTCATTACTACCCCAGAGGGGGGCAGTCAGAAACACTATGAGACAACTTATAATAAAAGTCGGTAAGCAGCACTGATAATTATACGATCTGGATAGCAGTAAATACATAAACATGTAAATATAGAGGGAACAATATAACTACATAAATTGTACATACATAGATAATATAATATATATTTAAAGAAGAGAGAAAAAGATACTTATTGAGGGAAAACAAAAACATAATAGGTACAGACCTGGTTGCATTAACTTTAGCTATAGGGGAATAATATTTATAAAATGTCCTTGAATGCAAGCAAAATTTTAAAAATTCTGCTGTGTATGTCTTGCTAAACTAAATGGGCAATGGGCGGGGCACATTGCTAAAACTGATGGGCGATTGGGCCGAAGAGTTCTCGAGTGGCGACCACGTACCACAGCGCAGCGTAGATAGGCCCCTCACAAAATTGACCGTCTTCTTAGTGAATGTAGCGGGCACAGCGCGGGACTGGTCGTTGTGGTGAACATTGATGGAGACATTTGTCAATTTGATTGAAATGATGATGATGACTCCGTCTTGATATCTTCAGAAAGATTTGGAGTAGCAGAGAGGCCTATGTACATCATAACCGTAGGCCGTTTCATCTATAGCAGACGATTTAATCAGTGTATTTGGAGACTTTATCTCATGGCTGTCCGGTTTCTATAAGAGCTACGACACATTGATCGACGGCGATCGACAGTAGGTACGCATCCTTTTGCATCGATGTATGGACAAACCTTCGATTGCCGTCAATCTATGCTATGCGTCGTAACCCTAAGACACATGTCTACAGATTAGAAAGTCAACAGAACCGCACAACACTGATAGTGCAGGAAAAGTAGCTTATTTTGGAGGCAAAATTTGTACATCAGTGAAACTTTGTTTTTTAACTTTATCTTGACACTAGAAATGAGGACCTGCAGAGTCCACCCAAAAACTAGGGGTCCTACCTGTTCCAGAGGGTATGGGCTTTTCTAATCCGTGGTATGGGTAGGGGGGACAGTACCATTTCTCGAATATATTCGGCGTATTTTTGAGCGCTAATAACTTCGGTCTGGATAGTACCTGTGAGCTCAAATTTTCAGTACAACATGTGGTTGTCACTCTTATAAAATGTACCCAATTTCAGCTTTCTAGGACTTCGAAAAGTACCTGTTAGGTTTTGATGATCAACAGTGAGTGAGTTAGTAAATTACGAAATCAACGAAGTTTGCGTATTAATAAAATCTAAAGTAGCACGGCTATGGTATGGAATTGGATACATTTTATAAGAGTGATAATCAAATGCTGCCCTGAAAATTTGAGCTCATAGCTACTATCCAGACCGAAGTTATGAGCGGTCAAAAATACGCCAAATCTCTTAGAGAAAAGGTACGGTAGTGCTTGGGAACAAGGTCTCATTCGATTCAGCGCCAAAAATTACATAGAAAATGATAGTTTGTAAAATGTACATTTTCCAAAATGGGGGGGGGGAATTTTGGAAAATGTCTAGCCATACCCCCTTGGACCGTAGGACCCCAAAATGTTGGGTGGACTCGGAAGATCCGCATTTCTAGTGCCTAGATAAAGTTAAAAAACAAAGTATCTTTGATGTACAAATTTCGCCTCCAAACGGACATTATTTAGTTTACTTTACCTGCACTATGACGGCGCGGCGAGATTGTTTACCTGTTCAGTGATTGTGGCAGGTGGGTTGACATCCTGTTTCGTTCCCTTTTTTTTTCGAATCTAGGAGCAAAACCAGTCAATCTAATTTACAAAATAAGGACCGAAATGTAATCCTGACTTATAGGCATTGGCTAGAATGAGGATGTCGGCCGAGCCTTATAACTTTATTTGACCGAGATGAACACTTTCTCGAAACGGCTTAAAATTAGATCTCATATCTTTTTAAGAGTAAAACAGTTGTGAGTCTTGGCTTCTTTTTGAGAATATTACAGCAGGGAGCAGCTACTACTTATTACCTACTGCTGACTATTGGAGGGCTCACGAAGGGTCTACCAAGCACGATAGCACTAAGTCCAACTGCTTAAGGGGCTACCTGCCGGTTTTGGGTAACTTTGTAACCATTTTATTCATTAACTATGGCACTTTTTGAGCTAAAAATAAACTAAACCATCTACAGGATATGAGAAGTGATGTGGTTTTTCTAGAAATTGATTTTAATGACTAAAACCGAAGAAAAGGGACTCTAAAGTCACCCCTTTTTTTCCAGTTGTAACCATTTCACTCTTTCATTTTAAATCGGAAGAAAATGAAAATTTACAGTATTATTCACAATACAATTTAGAATGATGTGGTTTTCTTACTTTTTAGAAATTAATAAAAAATCATCAAATTTTTCAAAGAAAACAGCTAAATTCTTACCGGAGCCACGCGCTCGTTCGCATCGATTAGTATGGAGAGTCGTGGTCCAGGGCAGATACGCCTTAATGCTAACTCCAACCATACTCATCTCAAAGCTTACCCATTTCAAATCTCACCCATCTAAAGATGTAGTATCAAAGGCTAGTGGTGCTTCGATATAGTAGAGAGGTGTATCGATGTAGGTCAGTACCAGGAAGCTGGCATAGGTATTTGTCTATTCCTGGAGAATTGACTGCCTTCATGCGTAATCGGTGAGGTCGGTAATGATCGTCCTTCATTCATAAATTTCCGACCAAGTTTCCCATGTGTTAACTTTGTCCTTTCCTAACATGCGTAAAACCTAAGGGCTCTTACAGACCAGCGACACTTTGCGGCTCATAGACTTTACGGTCTACTTTACTCTCTGCGACCGCAAAGTGTCGCTGGTCTGTAAGAGCGCTAAGAAGAAGGAAATTGCGTCGTTAGATTGACACAAAGCAAACACTTTGGAAACATCGACGGAAACGCATATGAAAGAATGACTAACATTACCAACCGATATGGTAAATTTTCGTGTTTCGATGCTTGTAAGGAGGTTTGGATCCATTGTTTTATGTCCACGGTGAGCACATACATGCAACAATCAACAGTAAACATTGTTAACAGGTCGTGTCGAGTCCCATAGCGCCTGTACAACATGTTATGCCTTGATTAATGGCCCGCATGTTGCAACAATCATTGTTAATTTCACACTCTATTTTTAATGGAATAATGCTGAGTTCGCAATGGTTTTTATTTGAGAAAACTTCTCCTATTATTTCATTAACTAGATCACTGTATGTGAACTCTGCCTGACTAAACTTGAATGCTAAGAACATTTTACATAAATAGGGTCCTTCTTAATATGCTGACACTTTTTTTCGAAATTACGAAAAAAAAAATGTTGTTCTATACAAAACTGCCAACCTAACTCGACCCGAATGTGTGGTAGGTACAGCAGATATTTTTTTCGTGATTTCGATTTTGGTCCCACAGAGAAAGTTGTTTAATTTAATGGTCTGATCATCCCCTTAAAAAAATGTCAATATACTAAGAAGGACCCTGTATACAGGGTGTAGGTAAGCATAAATGCGTTAAACTGGTATGAATTTAACGCATTTAGCATAAGCATAAGCATATGCTCACTACTATATTCCCCGAGGGGGTAGTCAGAGATATTCTGAAACCTCAGAACATCCACGTTTCACCAGTTTAACGCATTTATGCTTACCTAAAGTCCAAAAATCCAAAGGAACAACTTTAACTATGGAGCCTACCTCAGAAAACGCGAAAAAAATCTGCTGTCCCGATACATTTTAGTCGGGTAGGTGCAGTGTCTGTCGGATGCATCAGGAAAGGTGGGCAAGAATTGTCACGCCCTGGATCCCAGAAAACGGTCATCGGCGTCCAGGTCGTCGTAGGAAGAGGTGGCGGGACGATCTAGATGCTTTCGATGACGCGTGGCCAGAGCATGCCCAGGACAGAAATGGTTGGAGGATTAAAGGGGAGGCCTTTGCCCAGCAGTGGGATGAAATAAGCTTAAAAAAAAAGGTGCAGCAGTTTTGTATGGGATAGTGGAACTTTTTTCGCGTTTCCTGTGGTAGGCTCCATAGTAAAAATTGTTCCTTTTGATAGTCTGAGTTCACCGTTTCAGTATTTGCTAAGCTGTCACTTACAACCTGTATATAAAATATCTCTAACAACCCCCTCGACTGATATATCCGTACGTACATATTCTAATGCTCTACTAAAATATTCATTGCCTACTAAAAATAAAATAAGACTTAGCTTTTTCAATTTATGCATTGGAGGACATAACTCAAGTGTCTCAGAGAGCAGACCATTAAAGATAACGATGTCTTTAATATTAAATGACACTCTTATATCTTACGTAATAAGGTCCTTAATAAGTCAATGTCGACTTGAACACGTGTGTTTTGGGAGAACAATACGATATAATCAGTTTAGATGAATGTGCTGAAAACAAAATGTTCGTACTGTAATATTAAAATTTAGGATCTACTCTTAAGTTTTATTTTAACCGACAATAAGCAAGGGAGGTTCTTTTTAACCCACGACGCAAAAAGAGGGGTGTTATAAGTTTGACGCCTGTGTCGGTCTGTATGTCTGTCTGTCTGCCTGTCTGTCTGTCGGTCTGTCTGTCTGTGGCATCGTAGCTCCCAAACGGATGGACCGATTTCGCACGCGATCGCATTCCGTCTATCTTACATGCTCTAGCAAATGACGTTCCTGAGTGACAGAAAAGGATGGAGCGACGAAAAAGTGCGATCGCGTGCGGCCATGTGTAGTTCAACCCTTATCTATTCATATGGTAAAAGTTAGGTTAACTCTAAGCCACACGGAGTTGAATAAGTATAAGCATATGCTCACGACTATATTCCCCGAGGGGGTATTCAGAGATATTCTGAAACCTCAGAACATCCACGTTTCACCAGTAGTACCGAAACTCCCGTGAGCCCGTCGCCACTTATAATGGACAGTGGGTACAATACATGCCTTGAAATTGAAGCATGCAGGTTTCCTCACGCGATGTGTCTCTCATACCAATAAGTTTTTCGGAATTTATGTACGATTTGTAACACCACTGGCTTTTCGGTGAAGGAAAACGGAGTTGAATTGCGCTTATAAAAGCCGCAAATACATTAAAACATCTCCGAACAGGCACGTCACGACGGCGGCTACGGCTTTACCTTTCGAATTGTATTTACCTTGTCCCCCTCCCCGCGCCCCGCAAGCACAACTCACGCTAATTTAATTTTTTCCTCTTTTTCCTTCAAGATGTAGCTAGAAGACGGTCTAGAGGAGTAAGCTAGTACGCACCAAGTTTTTTTACCCCCACGCAAAAAATTGGGGTGTTATTAGTTTGACGCCTATGTCGATCTGTCTATTTATCTGTCTTTCGGTCTGTCTATCTGATGGGGCATCGTAGCTTCCGAACGGGTAGACCGATTTCGATGCGTTTTTTTTAATAGAAATCTAATTTTTGCGAGAGTGTTCTTAGCTTTGTTTCATGAAAATCAGCTCAGCAGTTTTCATGTAACTTTAATTTGTGTAAACGCAAAAAAAATATCAACTCTTTCATACTAAACTGCAATGCCTAGTCGTCTAAAATGTATGAACAGCTGATTTTTTGCAATTTCATAGTAAACTAGTGTTTTCCCGCGACTTCGTCCGCACAAATTATATACCAGATTTTAAGTCAGATCATAAGCTATCAAACAAAAAAAGTTTAATCGAAATCGGTTCAGTAGTTTTTGCGTCATGCGCGAACAAACTAACAATTTTGTCAATAGATGGCGCTGCACGTCATTTAAATCGCGCTATCGATTTTTATTTGAGTTTATATGAAATGATCTGTTTTGTAAGTTTATATATTGTGTGATGATGTGGTACGGGTCAGTGCGCGAGAAGCCCGACCCACACTTGACCGGTTTTTTAAATGTTCGACACTCTAGTACACTCTGGTAAATATCGAAAGCTAAGACCAATTAGCCCCAAAATCAAACCAACAAAGTAACTCAAATCTAGCTCCACTAACGGTTCCCATCCCCAACCCCGGCTAGTTTGTATTCCACCCCCGACCCCCACTATTTATCCCCCAGACATTCTACTCACGTAATAAATCCGAGTTATTTAATCTACTGCGAGATATCTATGGTGTTCTCGTTTCTTTATTATTGGCCAGAATTAGACTTTTATTGTATCATATTTTCTGGATGATAACAATAAGGTATGTATCAATAATATGTTACAAGATTACATTTATTTTCATTTTCATGTATATTAATTTTATTAAAAGTGCAGTGTAGTTTCGGTACTACTAGTGAAACGTGGATGTTCTGAGGTCACAGAATATCTCATAGTCGTGAGCATAAACCGGAAGCATAAAAAGCCGTGGTGGTCCAGTGGCAAGTAACCTTTGCGATGGTTTGATCCCCGTCCAAGCCGACTCGTTCCAATGAGTTTTTCGGAACTTATGTACGATTTCTAACACCACTGGCTTTTCGGTAAAGGAAAATATCGTGAGAAAACCTGCATGCTTCAATTTCGAAGCATGTATTGTACCCACTGTCCATTTAAGTGCCCCCCGTTACACTGGACAGAGTTTCGGTACTACTGGTGAAACGTGGATGTTCTGAGGTTTCAGAATATGTCTGACTACCCCCTCGGGGAATACAGTTGTGAGCGTAAGCTAAGCATAAACCGGAAGATTTTTTTATCATCAAAGTGAACTTTACTTTGGGAACAAACCCGAAATTGAAAAAAAAAATCAGCTGTCTCATACATTTTAGTCGGGTACGTAGGTAGTCGATAAGGTAGTTTAGTATGGAACAGATTTTTTTTTGCGATTGCAGGTTTGCTCCCATAGTAATAGTTTGATGGTCTGAACCACCCCTGAAAGTTTCGGAACGGTAAAAAAAACATCCGGTGTATTTGTTATTTATTTAATCGTAATCTAAATTAGTAACAGATGTTTTAGTTAATGTAATTCACTTACTGCCTTTTTTATTTACTATAAAATATTTTCCCCTTACGGGATTCGAACTCTCAGCTCAGTAAACAGGTTCACTACCGACTCAGCTATGAAGCCGTCTTTGGCTCAAGCTTATACGGCTTATGGCTTTTTGTTTATCTTTCTACACGAGCAGCCTGTGGGTGAGATATACGCAGAAGGCCTACAGCGCTCTACGGGTCCAGTACAATAACGCTTTCAGAATGTTGTTGGGGCGGCCGCGTTTCTCCAGTGCATCAGTCATGTTTGCCGAGGCGCGCACAGACGGTTTCCACGCTATAGTGCGTAAGAAAGTTGCATCACTGATGAGTAGAGACCGCGGCAGCTCCAACGTCATCCTGAAGGTGATAGGAGGCATGTTCGAGTGTCCCATCGCCAGTCATTGGTCCGCACTTATGACTATAATATATACGAGAGGTAGATAAACAAATTAATTAATTATTATTTTTCATGTTAAATTGTAAATTCAACATAATTTTTATTATTTTTATTTTTCTTTTGAATTGTTATTAGTTCCATGGAAATCCTGACATTTAGGGCCTGTTTCACCACTTCTGGGTAAGTTCTTGTTAGCTTATCCGACAGATAGTTTGACATATTTTGTATGGAATTATGTCAAAATATCTATCGGATAAGCTAACAAGAACTTATTCAGAAGTGGTGAAACAGGCCCTTAATGTAATTTACTAACATCGGGTGTAAGATGACATTTATGTACTTTCTAATAAAAAATTTATGGGACTTGTTTTCCGAAATAAATACATTGAATTGAATTGAATTATACAGGATCCTTCTAATATGCTAAAACTTTTTTAAGGGGATGATCAGATCGTTAAACAGAACAACTTTCTCCATATTCTCAACAACATCGAAGTCGCGAAAAATACTTGCTATTCCATACAAAACTGCAAACGTATTATGGGACAGCTAATTTTGTATCGCGATTTCGATGTTGGTCTCATAGAGAAAGTTGTTCAACTTGATGGCCTGACCATCCCCTTAAAAAAGTGTCAGCATATTAAGAAGGACCCTGTATGCTTTATGCATCGAAGGTCAAAAAGCAGTTAAAGAGCATTAAACTCATGTAACGTAAGAGTAGAAAATCTCTCAGAACCTAACTTTTTAACTGAGTACACTCGACTGGCTCCGAAGTAGAGAATCTTATTTGAATCTCCAGTTTGCTGAGGTGCGTTCGCCGTGTGAATAAGTAATGGTCTTCCATTGATTTTGCTCACATATTCTGTTCGATACATTCTTTACATGTAACTTTGCCTTTATATAAATGGGTAGTAGATCGCAAACATGTTTTACTCAGTGTTGGAATATCTCGATTGTAGTGATAATAATCTACTTTACACCTTATCTCTGTGTAACATATTTTCTATTATCTACAATAATCTACATAAAGTGTGTCTGTAAGTACTTTGTTCAATTTGCATAAGCATAAGCATATGCTCACGACTATATTCCCCGAGGGGGTAGTCAGAGATATTCTGAAACCTCAGAACATCCACGTTTCACCAGTAGTACCGAAAACTCTGTCCAGTGTGACAGGGGGTGAGCCCGTCGCCACTTATAATTGACAGTGGGTACAATACATGCCTCGAAATTGAAGCTTGCAGGTTTCCTCACGATGTTTTCCTTCACCGAGAAGCCAGTGGTGTTACAAATCGTACATATAAATTCCGAAAAACTCGTTGGTACGAGTTGGCCTGGACGGGGATCGAACCATCGCCTCCTGTACGGCAGGCAAGGTTACTCGCCACTGGACCACCACGGCTTTTTGTTGAATTTGTACCTACTAAAATTGAGTATTTTTATAAATAGTTCGTAATATTATCTTCTTTGGGACAAAGGTCCCGTGGAGATTTTTCCATGGATTTAATTCTAATACTTATAAAAGAATAGAAATTTATTTAACAAATGGCATAGATCAACTGTTTCAAATTAAAGATTGAAAAATTAAGTCTCGCGCGGAACTTGAACCCGCACTGTTCCAATCCGGGGAAGTAGGAACGTTATCCAATTTTGCTAGTCCACTAACCAGAGAACGTTTTTTTTTAATTTGATTCGAAATACCTAGCACAACATGGCTGTAACATGTTTATAATCAATCATATTTAAAATCAAACTGTTTATTTTATTTATTTCCATACTTAATAAGACAATTTTTAGTTGAATAACTGCCTCCGTGGTTTAATGGGCTCGTGACACGTAGTACATGGTTTCGATTCCCATCGGGGGCACCTAATAAAAATGTTTACTTTGTGCTTTTTTCCCCAGTTGGTTAGGACATTGCAGGCTTAATCACCTGATTGTCTGAAAATAAAGGTGATTCCGCGCGCCTGGTGGCACGTTATGCAGTTGGTCCCTCCCGGCTACTATAAATAATAAATAAATAATGCACACTGGCACATACATTGTAATAATCCCAAGTAAGCCTTATAGGCTTTTTGTTATCTCTAAAAAAAACACGTCAGATTACGTAAGACGATTATTGCTGCCTATACGATAAGAAGAAGAAGTTGGTTCTCTAAAATGATGATTACTTTAATTATCTATCTATATATAAATTATAATTTTACGCGGACGAACTCGCGCGGGTAAAGCTAATAATCTATAATTTCAAAAAGAAAAACAACTGTTACTTATTTCCATCCCCCATAGCGTATTTTAGTTAGACTACACGGCTAAAATAGATGTCTACCTATCAGATAAAGATTCATTAGCTAACGAAACTAACTAGATTTGGATGGAGACCAGGAATGGTGGTAACGTTATGGGAGCCAATGAAAAATTAGATTGACCCGTCGGACGGACACGGTGGAAACTGGACCTAACCTCGTTGCTGTGAGGCCGTGAGGCTAGTGCGAAGCGAGGGAAGCTAGCGGACCCGATTAAATCTAGAGAAATGGGACTAAGTTTTAATTTATTTAGTTCTAGAAAATTTCCCAGCTATGGACACGATAGGAGCTTTATAATGATTGAGTATCATAATTGTTGCGCACGCATCGTCTTCTAGGATGTCCTTTATGGTTTAAAACGTCATGTTTGACAGTTCCGACCAGTAACGACACAAACTATTATAAAGCCTGACCAGAAATATAAAAACCTCGCCATGTTGCGGAAAATGTTTGGAACTAATTTTTGTACTTGGAACACTGTCATTAAAGGTTAATGTCGATTGCAGCGCCCCCAATCCAGGTTTTTTATATTTCTGGTCAGGCTTTAATTTAGTGTATCAAGTAAATTTTTGGTTTTAATTTTATATTGTTTAACAGGTAAAAGACACCATTTTAAAAGACTAATTGCATTTTTTTCGCATCGAGTTTATCAATACATGTTTAACTGTAATCTGTAAATGGCAAAAGTTATATAAACTAACAGTAATATTAGTTCAAACACAATTTACTGAATTGTCTTTAATGCAATCTCAAACCGTATTTTTCCTAGACTAAACGTGAACAATATTAAATCGATGACATCAAGATTATATTTAATTTAATGCACATTGCCTGTGAGCGTTATTTGTTTGTTTATTAATTATCTTGCCACGTTATAATCTCAGAACGCTTTTAACTTCCACCAAAATCATAAAATACCTTTGCTACGAGGTTATTTTGTTTTCTTGTTTCGAAACTCTGTTAAACCCTGAAGCTTTCTGCCTGTGGCACGGCGTTCGTTATAAACTACCTAACGACGTACCAACTGTTTTAATTTTGTTAAGATTTAAGATATTTACCAATTCTACAAATTTTTGCAACTATACGGCCATAGTTCCTTTCAGAGTAATCAGAAACAATGGTTCAACTGTCTTTTTAATAATACGCAAGCTTCGATCAACAATATCCAACTAGATAACGCGTCAGTGCTCAAAACATGTCCCGGCAAATAACGCCTCACTATTGGAGTGAGGTCTTATTTTGAATTAGTTGCGTTCGAACAAAGCCAACGTAAGCACGTCTCGCTATGCCGCAGTGTTCCTTTTTTAAATTACTAGGAATTATGGTTGCTTTGAGGTCGAAATTATAATGTATTCGGACTGTTTTCTCGGTTCGTTAACAAAAAATGTTGTATATTCACGAGGACAGAATTTCTCTTTGATTTTGTATGCGACCCGTTATCTAGTTGTATATTGTTGATCGAAGTACGCAAGCCTTCCAAAGGTCCGGGTTACGGCCCGTGAGTAAAACCTTACAGAGATACATAATAATAATAATATATATTTATTTCAGACCGAAATTGAAGCATGCCGGTTTCCTCACGATATTTTCCCTCATCGAAAAGCCAGTGGTGTTACGAATCGTTCACAAATTTCGAAAAACTCATTGGTGCGAGTCAGTCTGGACGGGGATCGATGCATCGCGTCCTGCACGGCAGGCAAGGTTACTTGCCACTGGACCACCACGGCTCCTATTTAGTAGTAGGTAGTTAAATCAGTTCGCTAGTTATGAAATATCGTGGTTGTGGATAGGTACATATATATAATTTTGTAGTCAGACGCGCGTAGTATTTGGAACGACAACCGGCCGCGTCACGTGCTAACACGCATTACCATAATCAAACGCGACGTGCGTTCGTGTTTCCACGCACTTCGTAAAACAAACCGCGCCGTCAACCGAACAAGGCTTTATGGAACAGATTGACTTAATCATACACAAAATATGGCTATAGGCAGGTCGGCATTAACCGAAATGTTCACTACGAACAAAATTGCATCAAAATTCGTTGCTAACGCACAGTGGGAGATTTGACTAATCTGGAGTGCGATTTTTGAATCTCATTCGGTGAGCTCAGCAGTTGAAAATGTCAAAATAACTATGGAGATATGCATCTTTCAACTGCTGAGTTGACTTTCAAAAATCATACTACAGGAAAGCGATTTTTGAAAGTCAAATCAGCAGTTAAAAGATGCGTATCTTCGTAGTAATTTTGACATTTTCAACTGCTGAGCTCACCGAATGAGATTCAAAAATCGCACTCCTGGCCGATGAAAAGTCATTACAAACATGTGTGAAATAAAAATATAAAAACGAACACAAATGATACCTCTTTACTTGATAGTGGTACTGGCCATATGCATAATTATTATTTTTTTAGTGCGCGCTTACAAATTAATTATATTTGACGAGAATAAACTTCTCACGATGCGAATGTAAGGCGTCATTCAAAATTTAAAATTAAGGTGGCTTAAGTAAATATTTTTCTAGAAAAATAGAAGAGGAATAGAAGAAGTAGACTCTTAGTTTAAAAGGATGCTATTGATATCAATTTAACCCTGTATAGTTTAATAAATATGAAATTAAACATTGGTTTTGTGTATGTTTGGAAATCTAGAATACGATATTTGATGGCATTCGGTTCAACAATTGTAATACGAAACATCCATCTATCAAAACCTATTTAATAACAGTTATACATGCAGTAATAATAAATTACACGATGAATACTATAGAGATATTTAATTGATCCAAAATCGAAATTGCATAAAAATTTAATGTTTTTGTCCGTCAATCGTTGGAAGAGCAAATTTTTTCGCGATCCGCTTTAGTGAAAGTTGTTCTTTTTGGTGGTCAAAAACACCCATTGAAGTCTGCCACACATTTAAATTTTCTTGCATCCAGTTCCGGCCTTTCAAATACCGTCGTCTCGAAATCTAGAAGGTCGTCGCATACATTTTTGCCCAATCACATTAACTCTAACTGATTTTGAAAGAAAACACAACCTCACCCAAAAACTTTTATCTTTTCCAAAAGCCTAATATTTAACAAAAAAGAAAGAAAGAAATCCCCAAAGCATTCCCTTTTAACGGTCAATCACGTAGTTAACCCAACAGGGATGTAAAGACGTTTTTGCCGAAACTCTAGTGGGCCAATAATTCGATTGAGATGGGGCCCAAATAGATTTCTGGCCACAAAACTACCCAGAGGGGGTAGGTACGTGACCACCTGGTTGAGAGAAATGGGGCCACGATTGGTTGGATGCGAACGTAATTTTGCCTTATTATTTTTTGGTTGTCGATTTTACGATTTGAGGTTATGTTTTTGTGTTGAGCATAAATAGATTTACAAACTCATGATCGTAATTTCATTTCGAGAGATCAAGATTTTTAAATACACGAATTTTTTATGCAAGCACTTGTTTTGTGAAAAGAACTTTTTTTTTCGTTTTAATTCGTCCCTTTTTCTTTTTATTTCAATTACAGTTAAAGTATACGAAAAAAAACCATAAGTACGAATAATAATAATAATAGTAAAAGTATTGCCAAAACAGAATACAGATGCTTAAATTTTAAAGACGTGTAATCGACTACTAAAAAGTAGTGACGGGCTTCCGCTACGCTGGACAGGAAGGATGGGAAAGTCTTTTTTTTTTTTTTTTTTTATTATTCTTGCATTCATGCATTTGATTCTCTACCTGCATTTGCATTCTATGAAAAGCAGATAAAAGGTTACTTTACCTACATGTGTAATGTTTTTACTGTTAGTGTAAGTGGTTTGATAAATTGAATTGAATTGTATTAAAAATGTGCCCTAAAATTATTCTAATTCGGTAAGCCACGTTTTTTTTGTAGCGTTGAATCGAAAATCATTTTGAGATAATTGATAACAATATTTTTCTTTTTTTATCAAGCAAATCGAATTATTTTCTCGCCACCATTTATGGATTTAAAGATTACTAATTATAAGGTGGATCAATAATTCACAAGATGGACCGACGACCTAGTGAAGGCCGCGGGAATCCGTTGGATGAGGGCATCGCAGGACCGGTCATTGTGGCGATCCTTGGGGAGGCATATGTCCAGCAGTCGTCCACTGCTGGAGATGATGATAATGAATCAAAATAATTAAAAGATTTCTATGAATCGCAAAAAAATGATGTTTGGGGTGGTTGGGGATCTACCTCCTAGCGGACCACCCCGGGCAACGGCATCACAAGCTACCAAGTTTGTGGTGGCGGCTGAATGATCCCCCACAGCGGTGTGGTAGGCTCCGCAAGGAGCCTGCCGGAGTCTGGCGCCAAGCAGCTTGCTACGTTCCGTCAGTGTGCAGGAGTGCCAGTGCACTTCTGGGTAAGCTCGCTACATCTTCGACCCCATCTTTATCCTGAGGACTAGATAGAGGTCAAGAGCAAACCAAACAATAATAATAAAATAAAATGTAAAAAAACACATATAATATAAAATAAATACCAACTCAGTCGTTTTGCTTTTAGGTCGATATGATAATAGGTCGTTTTGCTTTTAGGACGTTGTGATGCGTAGGACATTTTGCTTATAGGTCATTCCGATACGAACCCAAAAAAAACATGACCGAATTATAAATTCGTCATAACATGGGACAGAACATTTAAACTGAATCAGAAGCAATTCGCAGGAAGCATTTCAATATGCACAAGCCTGACCCTGCTATATTGATTCCGATAATTTGAATGCACTGATGCAGCTGTGATTGGGTTTGACAGTCTAATTCCAAAACCAATATTAATGTTAATTTTAAACTATTATTGTGCAGTAAAGGTAAAATTGGTTGTACGTGTATTTACCTAACATCACTCTCATGTCGTGTTGTTCCGGTTCAGGATTGGCCACCTCATTTCATTACGTAGTTGTCGTATGAGGCGACTAAGCGATAAAGATTTCAGTTGATAGATTTAGCAAAGCTTTTCTCTACTTATGGTGAAGGTTGTTCATTTTGATAGTATGAAGCATTGACTTACCAACTACTGGACGAAGGGTCCGCGCTCAAAAGTGTCCGAACCAAAAGAGACCTAAAACGTATAAAGAGACCTAATTACGCGACAGTGTTTGTTTGAACGGTCGACGACGTGCACGCGAGCGCGATGGTGTAAAAACTATGCAAGATAAATGAAAAAAAATTCAGCATTTTCAATGATTAATTACTATGCTTAGGTTTGTGTAGGTTAGTCTCGAACACTTTTTTAAATAATTTTGTACTAGACCCAGCGTCCATAGTATTCTACGTCAATGGTATGAAGGTACTATTCCGAAGCCGACTGCCGACTGTCAGTTCTAGATATAAAATAACATTCTAAACTTGGGGTGTATGTGCATTGGAGATATTTGAAAATAAATGTAAGTATTTGTAATATTTGGTATGGTAGTGTTAAGTTACGAAATGGAATACATTGAGATTTTTTTAGAATTGCTGTCTGTTTGTTCGTGCACGCATCACTTATAAACTTTAGAACCAAATTTAGATATGGTTTTCACAATATTTTGATTTTAGGCTTCATTTCATATACTTGTTTCAGCAATTGGTTCATTCAAACAAGTTATGAGTATTTAAAGTATGTGGTCTGCGCGTACGAAGTCGCGGGCACAGATAGTTTAAAATATTTTTACGATTCGGAATAGTACAATAAGGGCCTGTTTCACCACTTATGAGTAAGTTTTTGTTAGCTTATCCGACAGATATTTTGACATATTTTCATACAAAATACGTCAAATTATCTGTCGGATAAGCTAGCAAGAACTTACTCATAAGTGGTGAAACAGGCCCTAAATGTACTGTTTTTAAGAACCACCGAAAACATGTAATGCTTAAGTCACGGAACATTATAAGAGGGGTTAAAAATGCAAAGTAACGCTTTTGCTTCTGAGACGGCGTCGCCACTTGTCTTCCCGCTCACGCTGCTACAACTACTCGTGCCCTCTCGCTCGCACCACGCCGAGCGCCTTATAGTGTTATGCTAATAATTGCATAACACGACGCATTCCACGCCTACTTTGCACTTCTAACCCTCTTATAATGTTCTGTGATTTAAATTTACACTCTGTACATTAGTTTATGTACCTACGTATGTTTGTAGGTATGTCACAAAGGAAATGTCATTAAACAAAATACCTATTTCCATATTTCGAACCAAAACCTTCAAACGCAACGCTTTACTAATTCAAAAGTACAAATAGCTTTTATCAAAAGTCAATCTGGGGCACGCAATGAGCGGAGCCTAATAAATTGAAATCCATCTAAAATTAATGAATACAAACCCCTACAAAGGTTTTGATTGGCGTGTCCCATAAAGCGAAGTATGTCTGTACTTGTGTGAGGGTTGTACTGCGACTAGATATACGGATAATTATCCGACATTATAGGCAACTGACGTGTTCATTATCGAGTTTGATTTGCCATAAATTGGCTTAGTCGCAATCCGAACGGCATTGCGTGATTGAGATACTTTTTTTATTTTAGGCGGAATAAAAGATCTGACAATCGCCCTTTGTACCAAATCAAACGGAAATATTTTTCACTCGTAAGTACGTGAAAAGCAGATCCATTGTTCGAGTACTTAATGCAAGAACGTCACTTATCTTCCGCTGTTTTAATTTAATCAAAGGCTGCAATAACTACCTTTGACAACTTGCATCTTCTGAGATACATGCTGTCGCGCATTGATATATTAAGGCGCATTTAAGGTTTCGTTTCTGAAGCGCAAAGTTCGAAATACGAAAAAGTGCGCGAAGTCGGGTTCAGTGCATATGAATAAATACGACTAGAAGTCAAGCTTCTTAGAGCGCGCGCAACGGCGCTAGACTCGCGAAAAAAGTTGTAATCCATTGTTTTATGGATCAAAATGGCGTGTTTACGAGTCTAGCGGCGGTCTCCGGCGCGGCGTCCCGTTTGTATTGTATGAAGCTTTCGATCTGTTCGGATATTTAATCATGAGCTTGAACGGATATCGGATATCAACTCGCCCACGGATATCGTTGACACCCCTACCCGCATACTTGTGGTACTCTTCTGAAACGAGGCAGTTTGATTGATCGTGTTTATTTCCTCTGCGGCTTCATTTGTATGGATTTTCGAAATACAAATATCACTTCGTGTAACAGGATGCAGAGGTGAATGCTATTGTATTGAGCTTTGTTTCAGATAATGCTGCGTTTCGAGGAATAATTGATTAGTTTGATTGTTTATTCGGATAATTGGATAATGTGATTGTGATTGTTGTAAGTTATAGTTTGTGGACAAATTTTCTGGCATTGTGTTGAATTAGTAATGGCATAGAGTTGAGCTAGTAATTCTTAAGGGGTGCTTCAGACCATCAAATTGGGCAACTGTCACTAAGGAAACAAAGTCGAAATCGCAAAAAAAAAACTGCTGTTTCGTACAAAACTGTTGAACCGACTCTACTCAAATGTTTGGGACAGCAGATTTTTTTTTTCGATCTCGATTCCATACTGAAATTAATTGAGTTTTATCGTCTGAAGCACGCCCTTCAGTATTACTAGGACGTTTTGTTACACCCTCTAGATACGTCATACTTCATCACGTAGACACAGTAAAGATTTATGGAAGCAATGTAGTGGTCAAAGATTGTTTGCGTAACATATTTATTTATAAATTGTTTTTAACCTATTTCAAAAAAACTTAGATCAATTATTTGTATTCGACTTAGACTATACAGGGTGAAAAAAAACAGTTCCATTCGTTTGAGTCTAGTAGGCATTAAAAGCAGATTTTTTTGTTCTGATAGTTTTGCTCCCATAGTAAAAGTGTTCAGTAGTTTGATGGGTAGAGTACGTGGTTTAAAGGTAAATGATACGTTTTCTTACACCCAGTTTAATTTCCAACATCGGAATGTAAATTTTACGCAGGATGTTCAATACTCAACATTTTAAATTAGTATGTTACTTTAGACAACCTTCGCAGCTCACAAACAAATAGAAAATCTTTCAAAACAACCCATACTCCAGTCCCCTCTACCGCTTTTCTTCATCAAACCTACTACCAAAAAGTCTCACCAAATAGACTTTCGAAACTCAAAACAGCAATTCATAACTGCTAAAGAAATATCAACACAATAGTTTGTCAAATAGAGCGTCAAAGTGAAGGGAAGGAGGAGGGGTGTCGGTATAGTGTGAACGCAAATAATGACGTTTTTCCACGTCTATACCATGATATATGAGGGGACTGACAACCGCTTTCACGTGCAGTCGAACTATGGTACGTTCTATGGGAACTATTATCACAGGCGCTCGATAAACAATTATACTCACGAGTGTATGGGGTACCATTTTACCAGCAGACACAATAGTAACATAGTATGTATATTTATGTGTATATATATATATATATATATGCCTATCTATTACGTATATTTGTATTATTTATAATAGGTTTATTGTGTATAATTGCTTTTTGTTTTATTTACTGATAACTACTCCTTTTTGACCATTTTTCTGGAAACACCGCCTACCTTTCTTCGTTCACCGTTTCCTCTACCCTAAGGTTGTCTGGAAGAAATCGCTTCTTAGCGATAAGACCGCCTTATTTTTGTGCCTACTGTTTTTTCTTTCTGTATTTTACTGTTTGTATTTTGGTGTAAAATAAAGTATATTTGATTTGATTTGATTTGAATATAGTAAATACCTATTGTTTGTAATTATAGTTACCTACCTACCTACTATGTTCTCGTTTCCGCTGATGTATTTATCTAATATTTCCTACATACTGTTACCTATTTTCCTCTTTAATTATTTTAAATTGTTAGTACTTTGTAATTGCCTATTTCAGTAGGTACTACAGGTGAAAACTTGTAAATGGCTCAGATTGTACTATAGCATTAACAGAACTATTATTGTAATTATAGCTGTAAGTTTTCCAAATAAAATAAATTAAAAATAAAATAAATAAAACATGTTAATACGTATGTAATATCGTACTGAATGTTCTCAAACGGAAAATGTCATAAGGAAACCGGTATACGCTGATGCAGAAATTCTGATACCAATCCGCATTGGGCACGCGTGGTGGACTTATGCCCGTAAATCCTTGAAGGTACGCACTTTTATAGCTTAAAGGTGACTTGCACCAGAATGTGTTTAAGCTTAAACGTATCTAGTGAACGCTCTGTCTCTCACAATGCTAGTAGGTAATAATTAGGGCATCTGGATCACAAGAGATCCAGCTGCCCTAATTATCACCTTTTCATGTATTCATCTATTCGAGTTTTCAACTATTCGAATTTTCATTCATTCAACTATTCACGTTTTTTCATATTTTTAAACTAGGTATTCAAGTTTTCATCTATTCGAAAACTAGTTTTCTACAATAATATTCATCAATCAAGTTTTCATTTATTTGTGTTCTTTTTTTTATTATATATTCGCCTTATATGTATATCATCTATTCAATAGGTCTATCCAAAACTTGATGAAGGTGAAACTATCATTATTTAATTTTATTATAATAATTCATTTGCTTGAAGAAAGTTCGAAGAATCCGTAATTATGAAGACATTTTATTTACATCAAGATTTTTTTTATAGATTTGTTTGTCAGCGATTGTGTTCCCGGTGTATCTATTTACGTATTAAGAGATGACTCCGAATATGAGGTGTACATGCATTCCATAACCGAGGACTTTGTACTTTAGCACCTTCGTATAAAAGTAATTTATTTAAATATAAAAACTACTTATAAGTAGGTTTGTACCTAGATATTTATGAACTTCTTAAAAAACTAAATAGGTAGTGCAGGTAAGTGGAGTTAATATCGGAGAGGGCTCTAAAATTAATAAATTAATTCTTAAGGGTTAATTTTAATGAAACTAAAGTTAAGGTGGATTTAGGTTTTATTACATGAAAACAAGATACCAACTTAATTAGTTATAATTAATTAATAGGCTATAAGATTAACATTAGGTAGTTTGTATAAAGATTTATGATTTAGTATGCATTGTTTCACATATTTTAGAAACTATTTCTCTAGTATTGTTATAGATGTCATCGAACGTCGGACTGTAAACCACATGTTGTACACAAATTTCCGCATCACAACTACACGTAGAGCTTTCACTTCTCTGAAAACTATCTATGTCGTAAATTTGTATTCTCACGATTTTTGCCCCCCGCATGACTGGAATTTTGATGTATGAATACGTGGCTGACTCTTTTCTCGCTTTTTTTCGAGAATTGGCGTCGGCGAGGCCAAGAAGTTTTTGACTCGTTTTTTGAGTAGGACCTTTCTCAAATGGTATAAAATTGAAAAGTTCTTCGCTATCCTGAAAAGACACCTATCGATTTAATATCGCTAATTATGCTTATAAATAAAAACAATAAATTATGAGATAAAAATATTATTAACTTACCGACATATCGCTTCTTACTCACACTTGTATGCTTGAAGTAATGTAAATGATAAATATTAATTATTTTAAATTTTCTAGCTATTTATAGGACGAATTTAAATATTTTAAACGTTAATAGAGTTCAAAATGACATCATTTTTCTAGAGTACATTCATCAGAACGAAAAAGGTAGTAGGATGAAATTGTAGCTCGCGACAAATTGTTTACGTTTCATATTTATATAAAATCCATTGTAATTTCAATGTTTGTCTGTTTAAGATTTGTCGTACTTAGATAAAATCTTTTTCGACTGCAAAAGTCACGAGCAATGTCGCAAAATTTCATAGTATGTTTTAAAGAGGTAGACAGATGTTCTCAACCATTTTCATTTCCTGATCCTTATTCTGTAAATTTAATTGTGTTATTATATCGAACAGTGACCATCAAACTGAACAACTTTTACTATTAAACAGACATCAATATCGTGAAAAAAACTGCTGTTTCATACCCGTTGGTTGAGTAGCTACCTACTGACATTTTCTATGGAACAGCAGAATTTTTGTCGTGATTTCGATGTTGGCTCTGTGGTGAAAGTTGTTCACTTTGATGGTCTGAAGCACCCTGTTGGTTATGTAACGCATTTAATTTTACACCATAAACATACTAGTACCAGGGCCGTTTCTTGTATGTATGGAAACCAGAATAACACTCCTTTTTGAAATCAATTAATTAAGATTGCAGCCCGTAAGTTTGATACCACTGGATTAAATGCATCGTTAGTAAACTATTACTGTTTTTGGGATCGATTGATATGTATGGGTGACATTTACATGTATTTCGTATTATAAAAGCGGTACTCCCTGGATCAGCCTACAGATCACCCATCGAAGGCGCAGCAGTTCTACCTAGCTAACCTACCTCTGTAAAAAGTTTTTTATTTGCAACAAAAAATCTACTGGAAAAAAAAATGTAAGTATTCAATCATATAATAACTTCCTCTATTCAATCAATTCAAAACTGGAGTGCGATTTTTGAATCTCAGCTCAATTCAGTATTCATACCCATAGTACAAATATACACAGTATACCTTCCTAGTATTTAATATTTTGATAGTTATAATCCGAGTACTAATCTATAATTATTTGTTTTCAGGTCGAAGAAAATTCAGAATAGTCGCCTTTCCGAGTCATCTGAGGAGGAAATGTTGGACATGGAACAAACTCCTAAGCAGTCGGCTCCTACCACTCCAGCTTCAGCCACATCCAAGAAACGGAAGCTTCATATCGCTCCGGTCACCACGATCAAGAAGCCTTCGTCTTACGAGCTGTTTGGGACCGACAGTGAGGACGATGAAGAAAATGTCAAAAAACATGGTAATAACACCGTATTATTACACTCCTATTTTATTGAAAGACTAGCAAGAGGTTACATTCGTTTTGTTCAGAAGTCAAACAGTGGAATATACTATATAGTGTTGAAATTATACTGCTCAGATGATGTGGAGTCCGTTCAATCTGCAAACAAACGACCGCAACGTCAACTCATAATAAAAAATAAAACTGACTGTGACACGATGGCTTGGTACCATCTAATAAAATTTGTAACTGCTTCGCGTAGACAAATCGCGCACAGTACACTAATTGATATTTCTTTTGTTCAAGATGGACGAAAATATAATCAGAAGGGCAGTAAGAAGCAATCTACACCTCCACCCCACCGAAGCACTGAATCCGAGCCTAAGAAGCGTAAGCCCGCCGCCGCTGTCGACTCCTCTAAAAAGTTATCGGCCCGGGACCTTTTCGGGAGTGATAGTGACGACGAGCAGATTGATGACCTCTCCAAACCTGGTAAAAAAGCCCCTGCTCTTACATCGTACTTCGCAAAACGTATTGCGAATGGTTTGTCACGGCAAACAGACAACAGCAAGAGAGGCTCGCACTACATAGAGCTCAAGGTGTATAAGTGCGAAGAAATTAAAAACATACAGCCGATGAACCGATGGCGTCATGCGGTACTCACGATAAGAAATAAAACAAATGACGACACAGAAGCCTGGCATCATCTCACAGACTTTGTTAAGGCAACTCGTCAAGAGTTCAAAGAATGTCGTCCTGAAATATTCACCAGTTACGGATTTTCCTGCTCTTGAGTGACTGACATACCCACCTACTAGTTTCTCTATTCTATTATTCATTATTCATACTCTATTATTCATTTTGTGTTACTTAATTAGCTTATATGTTTCATGTACTCACTAGATTTATATTGTAACTAAGCCTATTATACTTGTAAGGAAATAAAATAATATTGAAAATTTTTTGTTTTTACAGTTTCATCCCTCGCAGTCTCGAGAATCCATAATCATGAATACATAGAATGTCTGAAATGTAATATTGAATTATCACGAAATGAGTACAGATATCATTTAAGAACTAATTTACATAAATCTAACTGTTTAATAAAGACCGAATTTGATAATATCGATATAATTGCTAGTGCATTTAGAAACCGTATTATTACTTACCGATTAAATCCTGATCAGGAGGTTGAAGATCTCACACCTGAGGCGTTTCTAATCGAGAATCAGAAAAATTCTTTAATTTTATTAAATAGAGCACTAAAGAAACACGACTGTATAAAACTAAACTTCGAGTTGTTCGCTTACTTTATGCTACCAAAGTCAGGCGAACGTCAGCTGAAGTCATTTAATACAAAGTATGAAATGGTTTTTAAATGCACAGATTTGAATGAATTGTTTTTCAATGTATGTGAGACGTTTAAAACTAAACTGTCGGAATTCGAGCATTGTGAATCGGGTTGGACGTACATATCATTGAGTCATTTAGAAATTAACATTAATAAATATTCTCCTATGAGGGGTGGTAGTTACATAGAATTACCTTCCGCTATAAAAAAAACTAGAAGTTGTATTAACATACAGAATAATGATAATCATTGCTTTCTGTGGTCTGTTGTCGCCGCATTGTATCCTTCGAAAGCGAATGTGTGCAGAGTAAATTCGTATCCGTCATATACATCTATTCTCGATATAAAAGGAATGTCGTTCCCACCTACTTTTGCAGACATAAAATTATTTGAAAAAAATAATCCTGATATAAGTATTAATATTTATGGCTATAATAATTCAGTCGTAACTGGACCTTTATACTTGGGTAGATCAACTATTTTTTGTCCTCACAGTACTGTTTAAAAAAAAGTTTTTATTCCTTTTTTCTTCACATTCATTAATTTTGAAAGATAGATATTGTATCTAATGATATGATTCTTCTACACACATGCACATTGCACCATCTTTGTTGAACTACTAGAAGTTTTTAGCGGTTGTCCGATAGACCAAAAAGCGCGGGGACAACGAAATAAAGCGTCCATCGGACAACCGCCAAAATTCAAGTAAAATTCAAGTAATTTTGCAAAACCGTGTATGCATTTAATAAACGCAATCCTTAGTTATTCAACAAACATTAATTTTTGGGGCAAGCAAAACCTGAGCTTGAGCATGAGCATGAACATTGAAAAAAATTTATGCAGATGACTGGGACTAGGTATGGACAAAAAATAGTTGATCTACCCACTTAACGAAAAAACGAAAAATAGATCATGTGAATTTACTTTATATTGAGCGTGATAATAGAGGTCACTATTGCTTAATTAAAGATCTTGTTCGCCTAGTAAGACGACAAGTTACTCATTATAAAGGCAAAGTCTACTTATGCGAAGCGTGCTTACAGTTTTTCAATAATGAAGGTAAATACCGATCTCATAGTTGTAGCAGTATTTTGACTATTTTACCGAAAAAACACTCTTCTCTAAAATTTAAGAACTACGAAAGACAGCAAAAGATTAACTTCGTTATATACGCTGATTTTGAATGTCTGTTAATAAATCATAAGCAAAAGAACTCTGAAAATACACAAACACTGAAATTACATAAACCGTCATGTTTTGGGTATTATATTTGTTGTTCTCATGATACAAGTTTAAACAAATATGTATCATATAGAGGTTCAGACTGTGTAGAAGTGTTTGTTAGATCATTATTAAAAGACGCTAAACGTATACATAAAATACTGTCGAAAAAAAAGCCTATGTCTTCTTTAACAGCTGATCAAAAAATACAATACCGGAACGCTACTGTCTGTCATATATGTAATGAGGTATTATTCGATGATAAAGTTCGAGACCACGATCATATTACTTCCGAATTTAGAGGGGCAGCGCACTCTCATTGTAACTTGATGTATAGAGTATGTCCATTCATTCCCGTAGTGTTTCATAACCTGTCTGGTTATGACTCACATTTATTTATCGAAGAGTTGAACAGGTATGAGGGTATTATTAAAATAATTCCGAAAACCAAAGAAAAGTACCTTTCAATATCTAAAGTAATCGAAACTGGAAAAGGTCTTCTACCTTTAGAAATTAAGTTCATCGATTCTTTCCAATTTTTAAGTTCAAGTCTTAACACGTTGAGTAAAAGCTTGTCTGAAAACGATTTCGAGAATTTATCGCGTGAGTTTGATAAAAATCAACGAGGCTTACTTCGTAAAAAATGTGTTTATCCATATGATTACATGAACGAATGGTCGAAATTTAATGAAACAAAACTCCCACCAATATCATCATTCTATAATACTTTGACTGGAGAATACATCAGTAATGATGATTACGTGCATGCTTACACCATATGGAATAATTTCGATATAAACACACTTGGTGAATACACAGATTTGTATTTGAAATGCGATGTGTTATTATTGTGTGACATATTCGAAAAGTTTAGGAAAACGAGTTTACAGTTTTATAAACTAGATCCAGCTTATTACATTACATCACCAAGTTTGAGTTGGGATGCGATGCTTTTTTATACCGGAGTCGAACTAGAACTGTTAAATGACTTAGAAATGTATCAGATGTTAGAAAAGGGTATACGTGGAGGATTAGCACAGTGTTCATTAAGGCATGCTGTAGCTAATAATAAATATTTACCGACTTTTGATGCTCGTGAGCCATCCTCTTTTCTTATATATTTGGATTGTAATAATTTATATGGCTATGCTATGACCAAAAAGTATCCGATATCAGATTTTACATTTATGTCTTCATGCCAAACGAAAATGTTTGATGTGATGCAAGTCTCAGACGATAACGATTATGGCTATATTTTAGAAGTTGACCTAGCTTATCCGGATCATTTACATAAAACGCATCAAGATTTACCTTTTGCCCCCGAGAAATTTATACCACCTGGTGGAAAAACTGACAAATTAATAGCAAATCTTTATGATAAATTCAATTATATCATCCACTACGTTCATTTAAAAGAATGCTTAAAACATGGTCTTATATTGAAGAAAATACATAGAATACTTCAATTTAGACAAGAAAACTATTTAAAAAAATACATTGATCTTAATACTTCGCTAAGACAAACCTCCAAAACTGTATTTGAAAAGGACTTTTTTAAACTCTTAAACAACTCGATTTTCGGTAAAACTATAGAAAACAAGCGAAAACAAGTAGATGTTAAGTTAGTTTCGAGATGGAAAGATGTCAAAAACATTACGAATAAACATCTTAGTGCTGAAAAATTGATCACGAAACCTAATTTAAACAGTATTTCAATTTTTAATGAAAACTTTGTAGCCATACAATTAAATCGTGAATCTATTGTTTTAGATAGACCGATTTATATCGGGTTTACTGTTTTAGAATACGCTAAGCAACATATGTACCAATTCCACTATGACTTTATAAAAAACAAGTATGAAAATAGAGCACACCTTTGTTATACAGATACTGATAGCTTATTATACTTGATTTATACAGAAGATTTTTATAAAGATATGCATCAAAATATTTCTCTATTCGATACTAGTAATTTTGCATTGAATAATACTTTCAACATCCCTAATGTCAACGAAAAAGTTCCTGGATTATTTAAAGACGAGATGGGTGGTGACATAGTTACAGAATTCACTGGCTTAAGAGCAAAGTTATACTGCATAAACAGCATGAAAACTAATATGAAGAAAGCAAAAGGTATCAACAAGTCAGTTACTAAACGTTTGAAAATGGGTGATTATAATGAGGCTCTGCGAAATGATACCGATATCAACCTTAGATGTAAGATGTATATGATTAGATCTATCAAACATGTTTTGTACACTCAGGAGGTAGATAAGCAAGTAATGAGCAGAAATGATGATAAAAGACAAGTCCTGAATGATCAAGTACACACTTTACCCTTGTATTCTAAAACAGCGTTTCAACCAAAGTATCGCTTTTTGTATGAAGTTTTAAGAAGAGTCCCCGGAATTAATTTTTTTATTTTTGATGCTAGTGATAAGGTTATCCCTCCGAATGATGCTAAAAGGAATTCTGTCATGATTTTTGATGACGTTGCATGTGAAAATCAGACAAATATTCGGAATTATTTTTCTATGGGAAGACATAAAGGAATAGATTGTTTTTATTTATCGCAAACTTATTCAAAAATACCAAAACAATTAATACGAGATAACACCAACTTTTTAATAATATTTAAACAGGACGATATAAATTTAAGGCATCTGTATGTTGAGCATGTTAATTCTGATATGGAGTGGGTTAAATTTAAAGAACTATGCGCGAATGTGTGGAAACAGCCATATAACTTTTTATTGATTAACAAAGATTGTGCGATAAACAAGGGGAGATATCGAAAAGGATTCGACGTATTCATTGACCTTGAAGTATTTTAATGATTACAAGGCTTTTATCAAAAGTCAATTATTTAAGTAAAAAAGGAAAGAGTTGCTGGGGTGACAATAATGATCTATTAATTTTATTACATCGATCGAGTTGAATGTAATTTATATGCATATAAACTTAAAGGAATACAAACAATGCTCAGATTTGCATATTCAGTTATAAGCAAAGGTGGTTTATCATAAAATAAAATAAAATAAATATTCAGGTGGATATTATGGATAAAAATATTAAAGAACAGTTAATAATGTCAGTCGACGCTATAAAAGATAAAGTAAAACAAATGCGAAACATAGAAGATCATAATGACTTAATGATGACCAGAATGCTAAAACCTGTTGTTGAACCTTTAAAAGCGATAATTGACTCAAATTATTCGAAAAAAGAAAATGATGAAAAAAGTGAAAGGAATGCGACTAGAAATGACAGTACATTGACAATATACGAGGACCCAGACAATAGCAAAGATGATGTTGATGAAGGTGATATTTCAAACGATGCTGTAAGTAGCGATAGTGATACTTTTGATAGCAGTCGATCAAACGCTGAACATCTGGAAATGTCGTTAAGAAAAGAGGATATCGGGAACATTTTCGATAGTATAAACATACCCTTTGGAGTGCGGAGTGAAAATAAAAACTTGTTTATGGGAAACACACCAGTATCTTTATCTTTTGTCGATGATTGTTCTAAAGATGTTTCGTATATGATTACTATTGGTGAAAAACAATATGAATTTAGCCCCGGTTTAAGAGAATTAGTGTTGCGTAAAAAACCTAACCTAGCATTAGTTTCGGAAAAGGATAAATTAGTGTATAAAGACATGTTATATCGCACTAACGCACACAAAAGGGGTAACAGATCAGACGGCCAACTTAAAGGAAATAAGAGTGATAAATATCGTGAAATAATAAAACCATTGTTTGTAGACACCAATAATGATGCTTGCTCTAATGCTCAGTTTAAAAATACAACAAAACTCGGAGGAAGCCTACCCAAAATGAAAAAATATAGACGTAATACTGACTTAGTTTACTGGGATGATCCCAATGAATTAATTGACAGATTAAAGTTATTAATTGCTTCGAGAGACGCAGGTAATAGTAACCACGATAATGAAATTATATCTATAATTGAAGAATTAAGGGAAGCTGGTGTTATTAAGGAATAAAAGAAATACAATCTTAAGATCTCTCTCAGTATTGCAACATCATTGAAACATGAACGTCGATAAGTTTGGTCATCATATTAACAAGAGAAAGAGAGTGAATCACGAAGAGGTGTTACCAAAACGTTTAGATGATGGTAATTTTGATGCACAAAACAAAATCCTGAAAAATCTTCGAATTCCAGTAGACCCATCAGATAGCGCTACAAAGCAATATGTGGATACATCGATAGATGATTGTTTAAAAACTGTCAAATCATTGAATCAATTTGTCACTAATATAATAATTCGATTAGAAAATCTGGAAAAACTTGTTAAAACGAATCAATCTGGTGCTTATAAGTCCACTAAAAAATGAGCAAAGCAGATATTGTGAACGAAATCCATAAAAATGCTAGAATTAATTTTACTCGAAGACATGTTATAATGAAGGATATAGATGATTTATGGCAAGCAGATTTAATAGACCTGCAAGCGATTTCTAAAGAAAATAAGGATTTCAAATATATTTTAGTTATAATAGATACGTTTTCAAAATATGCTTGGATTGCTGCAATAAAACGAAAGACGAAAGATTTGGTTTGTAATGAATTTAGGATTATTCTGGAAAAGGGAAGAGTACCGAAAAATCTTCAAACCGATTTAGGAACTGAATTTTATAACGATCGATTTAAAAAACTAATGAGAACCTATAATATTAATCATTATTCTACTTATTCTACAAAAAAGGCTTCTATTGCTGAAAGACTTATCCGAACATTAAAATCTAAACTTTACAAACAATTTAGTTTAAAAGGTAACTATAAGTGGATAGATGATACCATACATAATATTGTTTACAAATATAACCACACGCGTCATAGAACTATTGGCGTCTGTCCTGCTAAAGTCAATACAAATAATAAAAATATGATATTAGAGAGATACTCAAAAAATGTAAGCCCAAAACCGTTAAGGAAAAAGAAATATATGAAAATAGGTGATTTTGTGCGCATTAGTAAGTATAAAGGAACATTTGAAAAAGGATATACTCCTAATTGGTCTACAGAAGTATTCAAAATTATAAAAGTACAAAATACAAGTCCTATCACATATTTGATAGAAGATGTGAGAAAACAACCTATTTTGGGGGCATTTTATGCGCAAGAACTACAAAAAACTGAATTTCCTCACATTTATCTCGTTGAAAAAGTATTAAAACGAAAGGGGGATAAAGTGTTTGTTAAATGGCTAGGATTGACATCAAATGAAAACAGCTGGATTGATAAGTCAAACGTTATTAAATAATCTATCGCATACTTATTATTAATAAATAAGTTCATTAAGATTTTTGCTCAGTCTCGAAAAGGGCATGAACCAAAGCAGTCTTCTGAATTGGATTATTAATAATTTACCGTTTGAACTTCATTTACCAGGATATAATTTCTGTGGACCAGGTACTAAGTTACAGAAAAGACTTTCTCGAGGAGATAGAGGTATTAACAAATTAGACGATTACTGTAAAGAGCACGATATTGCATACCACAATTCATCTTATTTAAAAGATCGTCATAAAGCTGATATAAAACTAATGAAACTGGCAAAAAAACGAATAACCGCGACTAACGCTTCTCTAGGAGAAAAGGCAGCTGCTTACCTTGTAAATAAAGCAATGAAGATGAAAACAAAAACTGGTGCAGGAATCAATAAACAAAATTATACATCTGGTGCCGGTATGAAGAAGCATTTCAAAAATATTATAAATCATACTAAAAAAAAATTACTAAAAGCGAAGCCTAAATGCAAGAAAATCGCTATGGAACTAGCTATTGCAGCCGCTAAGGAATTGATTACAGACTCTTCTGTCAAACTTCCGCGCATCATTCCAGTACCTAAGACCGGTGGTGTTCTTCCCTTAATTCCAATTTTCGCAGGTTTATCTGCAGCTGGAAGTTTAACTGCTGGCGCTGCTGGAATAGCTAAAGTTATTGCTGAATTTAAAGCTGCGAAAAAGCGTTTAACTGAATTGAAAAGACACAATGAAAAAATGGAAGCTCTATGCATAGGAAAAGGTTTACATCTTAAGCCATACAAAAATGGTCTAGGAATTTACGTTTCAAATAAAAAAAACTAGGCAGCCGGCTACCCAATCGAGCTCTTACTAATATTGATATTGTGAATCATGCTGTAAATATCCCATACTTCCGTGGCGTATTTATGAGGGATGAATTACCGAAACGTCCATTAAATAAAGAATGCGGTATCATTAATTTAGATAGTTCGAAAAGTTGCGGCACTCATTGGGTAGCCTATGCAAAGCATTTTTATTATATTGAATACTTTGACAGTTATGGAAATTTAAAACCACCTAAAGAATTTATAAAATATGTTGGGTCTAACATTAACTATAACTATGACAATATACAACGTGATCATCCTTTTAATTGCGGGCATCTTTGCCTCAAATTTCTAAAACGCTTTTGGAATAGTAAAAATAACCCTAAAACTACCGAAGTACTTAATAAATAGTTGAGAAATTATATATAATGATCAGTATGCAGTCATGTCTGTAACGTTAACCATTACGGGGAAAAAATCCTTATTACAATCATATTTTCAACCTCCTCTGAGTTTAGATGGTAAATATGAGTGTGGTTTGTTATATTTTACTGCACTAAATTCAATATCGAATATAAATTCTAAAAATAATATTTTTGCATATGGAGATGCAGGTAAACAGTTAAAGTTACCATATGGTGCTTACGACCTTTATGATATAGCAGATTATCTCGAAAGTAATGTTAGTGGTTGTGAAATAAAGATTCAGCCTAATAATAACACCTTAAAGTGTTCATTGTATTGTACTAAGACTGTTAATTTCGATGTGGAAAATAGCATAGGACCTCTATTAGGTTTCGAGAAAACTAATTTAAAAGCAAATAAATGGCATGAATCATTGAGTTCTGTCAACATTCTCCCTCTGTCTGTGATCAGGATTGAATGTGATCTCGTGCAAGGATCGTACACTAACGGAGAACCATCTCACACAATACATGAATTTGTACCAAACGTGCCTCCTGGTCATCAATACATAGAAGTGCCATCAAATATTATTTATTTACCAGTCAATAAAAGTAATATATCATTGATAACTGTTAAGGTAGTTGATGAGTGGGGGAATTATATTAACTTCAGAGACGAGAATATTCAATTACGAATTCATTTGAGAAAAGCAAGATGATTGTATTTAATAAAATCCCTAACACTTATACTAAACGCTCTAATACTCCTCAATCTATTCAAGTGTATAGACGTAAAAAAAATTGGGGCATAAGAAAAAAAATTTCCAGAAATAATAAAGAGTTTCTTCGAGCACTCGGATTTAAAATATGAGTGTTCTTCAGATAACTAACCCTCTGCAATACGACCACTCGATTGAAAGTTATGAAATTCATACCTACAATCCCTACACAAACAGTTATAGAGAAAACGATGAGATTCGTATTCCTATACATCAACAAGACGTGTACATATTGCCATCCGGTAGTACGATTTTTGTTGAAGGTCATGCTACGCTCATCGGGAAAGATAAAAAACCCATCACGAAAAACGTGAATTTCACCAACAACCCTATTATGTTCCTATTTCAAGATATCCGATATGAAATTAACGGTGTTGAAGTAGATCGTACTAAAAATGCAGGAATAACAACAACAATGAAATCTTATGTATCAATGAATGAAGGAGAAAGTAAAGTTGCTGCCTTATGGGGGTGGAGTTTAAGTGGTTTCGAAACTAATGGGCATTTCAATGTCGTCATACCATTAAATAAAGTATTAGGATTCGCTGAAGATTATAATAAAATTATTATGAATTGCAAGCATGAACTCATACTAAACAGAAGCAGCTTTAATTTAAATAGTGTCTTAATATCGGACGATATTGAAGATATTCAGATAAATATTCAGAGAGTGCAGTGGCGTGTGCCACACATAAAAGTGGCGGATCGCGAGAAACTTGTACTACTAAAACATTTAGAAAAAGATAAACCGATTCAAATGGCTTTTAGAAACTGGGATTTGTATGAATATCCGTTGCTTCCAAAAACAACAAAACACTCATGGTCTGTTAAAACTGCAAACCAGTTAGAAAAACCTCGGTATGTTATCTTCGGTTTACAAACGGGCAGAAAAAATAGTAAAACTAAGAATAGTTCTCTTTTCGATCATTGTAAATTAACTAACGTCACATTATTTTTAAATTCACAATATTATCCATATGAAAATCTAAATTTGAAATTTGATGAAGATAAATACGTTATATTGTATGAAATGTATACCAAATTCCGTCAGTCTTACTACGACATTCATCCTGACCCGTTGCTTTGCTTGAAGAGCTTTAAAACAAAGGCTCCACTTTTTATTATTGATTGTTCAAGACAAAACGACAATTTAAAAACAGGTCCGGTCGATGTTAGACTAGAAATTGAAAGTACAGAGGACATCCCCGAAAATACAACTGCGTACTGTCTAATCATAAACGATAGAATAGTTGAATACAAACCTTTAAGCAATATCGTTCGGAAAATATCATGAATGCTATAGTAGACCTGCAGGGATTTAAAACTGATGGAAACAAATTCATACCAAAGGAAATTGCCATTTTGTGTAATGATCAAATTCAAGTGTTTTTAATAAAGCCACCATTTCCATTCTATGATTTAACTAAGACCGAAAGAAAACAAGTTTGTTGGATTGAACGTAATAGACAAATTAATTGGAACGATGGTTTTATTCCGTATCCTAATCATAAAATGTGTATTGATTATATTTTAAAAGATAAATGTGTAATTACTAAAGGTCATGAAAAAGCAACATGGTTAAAGGAAATATTAAGTAATAATAATAATAATTGTCATGTTTATAATTTAGAAGATAGTGGTTGTCCTAGTTTAATGACGTTGTATAAAACATATGAATCATCAATTGATGTAATTAAGTGTATTCATAAACATAAATTAATATGTGCTTTGAAAAATGTTATATGTCTTAACGAATGGTGCAAAGACAATAAATTTTTTTAAAAAACTTTTATTGTTTTACTTTTAAATCGACTATCCTATAAAAAGCCCTTAATCCCTATTTTTCCTAGCAGTTTTATCTGAAACACGACGTTGCAAAGTCTAGTAATAGTCTTCGTAACATAAAATGTCATTGAAAATTGGAGATCTGGTCGAAGTTGTTATTATTGAACGGTGTATGTTCGGATGGGTAGTAAACATTATTGGAAATGAAGGATACAGATGTATTTTGCCACCATATCAAAACTCAAAATCATACCTTAAAAAACGAATAGGTTTCAAATTACTTGCGCGTGTGCTAAGAATAGATAACAAATTCGTAGACGTAGTGGAGGTTGAGTAACAGACTACGGACGTTTTTATATAAAAGAGGCATTTATCGTTATTCATTCATCGAGATGACACCTATTCTACAAACAGTGATGGAAAATTATAATCCTACATTTATCACCTACAATACGTATCAAATGCGTATGTGTACATTTAATTTGTGGAAACGAGCTAGCTCAAATATAAGGTTGACGAGAGAAATGGCAGATGCTGGATTTTTTTATTGTGGTGATGGATTCAATGACAAAACAAAATGTTTTTCATGTGGAGGCAGATTGGAACACTGGGAAGATAACGATGATCCATGGGAGCAACATGCTTTATGGTTTCCACAATGCTATTACTTGAAATCAACACGAGGGATAAATTTCATTCAGAAAATTCGGAAGTTGATTGATTGTTGATTTGTGTAATAAATAAACCAATTCGATAAAACTGTTTCATTTTTCGATCTGCACTAATCTAATGCACCATCAGTACTGCATTAACAGGATTATGATAAAAATAATGCTGGGCATATCCGATCATCATCGAGTTTGAAAATAAACCTGTCAGCAAATATGGTTCAAAGTCTATTGAATAGATAAATTAAATCTTGAGTGCCTAGTTAAATAGATGGAAACTTAGGTTGATGAGTATGTAACTAATGAAGATAGTCGCGGTTTTTGAATAGATTAAAAACATGAATACCACAGAAAATATGACAGCATGAATAGTTGAATACATGAAAAGGTGATAATTAGGGCAGCTGGATCTCTTGTGATCCAGATGCCCTAATTATTACCTACTAATGCTCATACTGATGACAGTGACAGCATCGACATATTTAAACACGTTTGAGTCTAAATTCAATTCTCTTCCCTTAAAGATTTAATGATTTTTTTACCGATTTCGTCCTAATGTTAGGCCCCACAGAGAAGGCTGTAAAAGCTTGGGGGAGACTAAAGTCTTGGTCTTGGTAAGGTAAGGACTATTGAGACCTTATTCTCCTCAAAGTTTTTCCAGCCTTCTCTATCCCATATCAACATTTTCCTTTGTGGGCATCCAAATCGTCGCAATCTCTTCTTGGCCTGCCCTGGCTCTGGTCTCCATCGAAGGGCTCCCATTGGGTCTATTGTGTTCGCCCCAAGCTCACCGATATTTTACACATACCTACTTCCAAACCATACATGGTCCTTCTTAATATACTGACACTTTTTTAAAGGGATGATCTGACCATTAAACTGAACAACTTTCTCTATGGTACTAACATCGAAATCACATAAAGAAAAACCGCTGTTTCATACAAAAATGGAAACCTACTCGAGCCAATATTTTAATTTTTTTTTTTTTTTTTATAATTAATGGCTTTTCTCTTGTGCGTAGCACCGCATTTCCGCCAGTGTCAAGTGTAATTTATGGGAGTATCTATCCCAATCTCAGGGATTGTTTTTGTTCAAGAACAAGAAGAGATTGAGGATTGCGGAGCCTCGTGGCAGGCAAAAACGCGACGCGCGAAAACCACGCGAGACGTGTGCTCGGGTCAATTCCTGCAACGTGACTCCATTTTAAATATTAATAATATCGAATGCCTGCAGAATACAGCCCTAAATCAAGTCAGGTCTGTCACAATAGAGAAATATCCGACAAATAAATCAAGTCGATGTCGATTCATACGAGTAACATTGGGAAAGTGAGCCTTTGAAATAGTGTGGTATTGTAAGATTATGTATAATATAAGTCATATTTATGTACATGATTATGTTTTTATTACCCTTGGGGAATTCAGGGGCGTAAGATGCAATGATAAGCATAAGCATAAGCATATGTTCACGACTATATTCTCCGAGGGGGTAGTCAGAGATATTCTGAAACCTCAGAACATCCACGTTTCACAAGTAGTACCGAAAATTGTGTCCAGTGTGACAGAGGGTGAGCCCGTCGCCACTTAAAATGGACAGATGATAGTTCATATTTATGGAAGAGAGCTAGTTCAATCATGAGGCGGCGGTTCGATTCCTGGCCCACTAAGTTCTACGAAATTTATGTACGGTTTTATTTATCACTAGTGTTTTCCCGCGACTTCGTCCGCACAAATTATATACCAGATTTTAAGTCAGATCATAAGCTATCAAACAAAAAAAGTGTCATCAAAATCGGTTCAGTAGTTTTTGCGTGATACGCGAACAAACAAACAAACTTGTCAATGGATGGCGCCACCCGTCATTGAACCTTCTCTATGTGAACAACATGGAAATGACGAAAAAAAATTAACTGTCCCATACTTGGCTCGAGTAGGTTTCCATTTTTGTATGAAACAGCGGTTTTTCTTTATGTGATTTCGATGTTAGTACCATAGAGAAAGTTGTTCAGTTTAATGGTCAGATCATCCCTTTAAAAAAGTGTCAGTATATTAAGAAGGACCATGTATGGTTTGGAAGTAGGTATGTGTAAAATATCGGTGAGCTTGGGGCGAACACAATAGACCAGCAATGGTCGCAGTGTTACATAACGCATCTTGCTTGCAATAGCCCAGCCAACAATAATAATAGAGGTAGTCAGGAGTCCCGCTGGTTTGGCCATATAGAAAGTATGGATGAGAATCACCATGTCAGGAGAACATATCTGGTACCCCACAATGATATTTTAATTAAGTATGTTACTAGGTGTACAGGGTGAAATTGATATACTATATTAAACTAAGAGTCTACTCCTCAAACTGAACAACTTTCACTATGGGAACAAACCGATCGGAGCACAAAAAAAATCAAAAATGTTGCATACATTGGTCGAGTCGAGTAGTAATTGCAGTTTAAGCGAAAGTTAATCATTATAACGGGTTCTTACCGCGTTTTTATTTATTTTGGAGTTCCCGATATTTATAAATAAATACGCGGTAAGAACCCGTTATAATGATTAACTTTAGCATAAACCCGTATTAGCATAGAACCCGTTATAATGATGAACTTTAGCATAATTAATAACCGCGTAACTCTCAAAAATTGCATTGCAGTTTAGTATGGAACAGTTTATTTCTTTTTTGCAGATACACTTTCGCATTCATAATAATTATTATTATGGATAAACTCAAAGGCTTTTCATCGGGTCCATGTAATTACAACGTATAAATATTAAAGAGACTAGACACTCAAAATGATATTTTAACGATTCTCACAACGGCACTAAAGTTGGTCCCGTTTTGAGTTAAAGTTAATTCGTCACTTGAGGCTCTTGTGTGCCTATTAGTGAGACTATGAATTATTTAACTGACGCTTGGGTCTTTTAGGCGTTAGTACAATTAAATGCCTAATTCATGAAGTTGACAATGCACATTAATTATTAGAGATTTACTTACTTTCTTAAATTATTCAGAATACTGTTATTTTATATTTTTGGTGTGCAAACAAAGAGAATTGTATTGAAAAATTATTCATATTATCAACAGATAGATTTCACGGATTCCCAAACAAACAAAAAAGGTTTCCAAGTCCAATACTAAGTATTTTTTCAAAGTTGTTTGTTTTTGCTCTATCGTTAAAACGGTATTACATACAAGCGGCAAACTTGATGTAATTATACTGCAAATTCGACAGAAAAATAACAAAATAATAAAAACCGGCAATGTTTTAGGCGGAGTCGTGCTATGGATTTTTCGGGAAATACATTCACACAAATATTATTGAGTGGTGGTATAGAACCCTTAGTGTAGAAGTGTGAGTCGCACTTTGCTGGTTTTTCCACAGTATGAGATGTGATTTCATCCAGCAATGCGGGCATGAGCCGAGCGAAGCTGGACTTCTATGATAAACAACGATACAGACGACAAGCTGTAAGGGTTACGTACACACGGCGACACATTAAGCTAAGCAAAACCAACATAAGCTGGCCGCGCGACTTTATACATTACTCTACCTACGCACGGCCAGCTTATTTTGGTTTTGCATAGCTTGATGTGTCGCCGTGTGTACATCGATCTACCATTGATTGACAGCGATAGACGGTTTGCCCAGACACTATGCACGATTATTCTGAGACGGCGTACGCATCCTTTCGCATTAGCGTGGCAATCGTGCTTTATTATGTGGACACTGTCGGTCGATCGCCGTCAATCAATGTGCTGTACCAAATGGCAAATTAATGCGTTAGCAACATCTGTATTTTCATCATTCCAAAAATTTTAAGCATCCAAACAGATAAACAAAACAAACGACTCAACTCAAAGGTTAAACGTTAAAAAAGCTCAAACAATCCACTTTAACCTTTTATCTCAAATCGGACAAAAAAAAACAATTCCAAATGCTCGTAAAATCGTTTTCTCCTAAACATAAGATGCGTATCACATTCACACGTCGAAACGAAAAGAAAACATTCAATTTAGCGCCCCCCCGCCCCGGTACAATAGGATCCCACCTGCGACAGTGGCGCCCTCCGCATCGCGATCGAAAAGGCTATTCTTTTAACTGATAACATCTCTAGCCTCTTTCTGGCTGACAATAGCGTTGTGCAGACGGGCCTCTTGGAGATTTTCTTTTTGAATATAACTTTTTGTCTATAGGGTGAAATTGATACCAATAGCATCCTTTTAAACTAACACCCATATTTTAAGTCGTTTCCTTGACATTTCCTCCACTCGAACCGTCCTCCACTCAAACATTTTGTATGATTAGTTGTCAAAAACGTCCTTGACTTGAGTAATTTCCTCCGTTGACTGAAGGAATGAAAGAGTCTGCCCATAAAACCGAATAACTTTTACTATAACCGATCAGAGCAAAAAAAGCAAATCAGCCGTTGCATATAGGTACATTTGAGACGAGTGTCTACTGCAGTTTAGTATGGAACAACCGATTTTTTTTTGCTCCGATCGGTTTGCTCCCATAGTAAAAAAAAGGGACATGGGCAAGAGAATGATGATGATGATGACTATCCAAATTTAGGGGCGCAACTACACCCAGATTACTCTTCAGTCAGGTAAGTACCTACCTACAGATTTTTTGTATGGAACAGCAGATTTTTTTTCTCATTTCCGGAGGTTGACTCCGTATTGAAAGTTGTTCAGTTTGATTCACCGCTTCAGTATTTGCCTTTTACGCACTAATAGTTGTCTGTTTGGTACCAAAAGTAGCCGCTTCAAGTGTCTCGTCTGCAAAACGTTAGGCCTCAGGGGCTGCTAATGCCAAATGAACGGATACGCGGGAGTGACTTGGCGGAATTTAAAAATGGCGTCGAAAAAAGATCTTTTCGCGAATGACTCGGTCGGGGAAGTCGTTTAATTTTGCGAATAATTTACTCGTGTTCCGAAGGTTTGGGGTTGAAGGGGGTTCAAATTGGAGGGAAAATGTTGTAAAAGAATGCTGGTAGGACACTTTGCATTTTTTGTCGAGGCAATTCTGGCCTGTTCATTACAAGTGGTTGCCACTTGTTATGGACACAATATTGTCGTGGTTCATTGCATGTCGTACTGTACAGAGTCTATGTAGAGTTAAATCGTCGAATTGATAACAAAACAAACCAAAGTCAATTAAAATATACAGGGTGTAAAAAAACCCTAGTAATATTTAAAGGGGTGGTTAAGACCATCAAACTGAACAACTTTCACTATGGAGATAACATCTCGAAAAAAATTAAAACAATCAGCTGTTCCATACATTTGAGTCGAATAGGTAGGTACGGCAGTTTTGTATGAGACAGGTGATCTCTTTTATTTTTTGTCGATGTTTGCTTCATAGTAAATGTTGTTCAATTTGATGGTCTAACTAAACCACTCTTTTAAATATTATTATTAGGGTGCCTGTTACCCTATATATGTGAGCATACAGGATAAATTTATTCATGATTCATGTGTTCTACGTCAAACTGAACAACTTTCACCATGGAGCCAACAAACATTGAAATTAAGAAAAATAATTGTTGTGACGCTGGTTGTTACCTAGAAAAAGTACATAGCTACTCCTACTTGACCAAATGTATGAAATAATGGATTTTTTAAACGATTTCAATTTTGGCTCTATAGTAAACGTTTTTCAGGCGATTGCTGGTCTAAGACACCGTCAAAAATACATAACGTACCTACTAAAGTTTATATATCTCTATAAACCATCCCTAATTACTATTCCTAATAGTTCTATAACAACTTAATCCACTTACAAATTAAGCCAGTATTTAGTAAGTCAAAACTTGCTAAACTTCACAGTCAAACCTTAGTCCTTTGTGATAAAGTTTACATTTGAATGAATTACTTTGTCTACCGGGACCTCATTGAATTTCATATGGGTGCATTAGACAATAGACCAGGCCTGTTCAAAATAGCAAGCCTTCCTCTGAAACTCTTATTTTCTAAATAATACAGATGACAATGGTTTGGTTTGGGAGACTTTGTATGATGGATAACGGGAGAGGATATCACTGCATGAGTTGGGGTTAATTTGGTAGAATTAATTCAAGTTTTTGTTAGTGAAGCATACTTTGTATGGATGAATAGGCTTTGAATAACTATTATAATAGAAAGGTCTAGGTTAGGTTAGGCACTTGATATAAAACGATAATTTATTTAAGACTATGTTACAAGGGAAAATAGAAGAGAATTGAGGTAGGGGAAGACCTAGATAGGGAAAATATGTACAAGGATTGAGTTCCTATACAAAAAATGTGCGAACTTAAACGTGAAAAAGAAATGAGCTGTTTCATAAACTTTTGTCGAGTCGCCATTGACGTTTTCTATGGAAAAGCTTTTTTTTGGTTCAGCCCATCAAACTGAACATCTTTCACTATAGAACCAACATCAACATCTCTTTTTATAAACACCAATATCATACAAAACAGCAGTACCAACTCGACTCTAATGTATGGGACAGCTGATATATTTTTCGCGATTTGTAAGTTGGCTCAATAGTGAAAGTTGTTCAGTTTGATGGTCTGAAGCACCCCCTAAAGGCTCCAACAAAACTCAAAGGGGTGAAAGTACCCATAAATATGAACAACTTTTACTATTGGACCAACTATGAAATCTCAAAAAAAACGGTGTTGGTACCATAGACAAATTACTCTAGCGATAGACACGCTCGTTCAAAAGAGTAATTTGTCTATGGTTGGTACCCTAAACCAACTAAATTAAGTATTCTAAGGGCCTGTTTCACCACTTCTGGATATGTTCTTGTTAGCTTATTTGACAGACAATTAGGCATATCTTTCATACGAAATAAGCCAAACGACCTGTCCAATAAGATAACAAGAACTTATTCAGAAGTGGTAAAACCATAGAGGTATTATACCAGGAATAGAGGAACATTCAGCTGAGAGAGCGAGATGTACCTAGCGGCACCACTGTTTAATAAAAAGAGATACGTGACGCGAGGCAATAACCGTTTTCTAGTCACTAATCAATTTTTACAATTCGGTTTCCGTGAATAATTGGGAATCTAAAGTGAAATCGTAGATAATTTTGAAAAAATTATACTGACACTACTTCATTAATTTATCCACGATTTCACGTTAGACTCAGAATTTATAGACAGTATTCGAATTTTTGCCTGCGAATAGTCTCCTGAAAACATCCAAAAACGGTTTCATTTGACAACTCATGTCACTGCCTCTATTCCTGTAAGGTATAATAACTTTATGGGTAAAACAGGCCCTAAGTATTCTAGTTCTAAAGTAACTGGTTAAATACAAAGAAATATTACTTCACAAAGTAACATTACAAAGACAAAGTACCTTACAATAATAGCGATTAGCACGACCGTGTAAAGGAAACTGGACAGACGGCGCAAAACAAAGTCACATATCAGCTATTTCCGGTTCCGCCGGACACGTCCCTCCCCCGCGCTCCCCCGCCTCACCCTCGCCTCACCCCCGCACCGCTATTGTCCCGATGTACGGCGATAAATGGTTTATTTTCAATGATAGAGTTTAGAAAAAGTTTTGTTGTTTTAGGATTAGGTAGTGATCAGTTTGAAAGAAAAATATTACAGACTATTTATAATAAATTAATAGATTACACCTGTGTATAATTATTAATTCAAATAAATATACTGAATTGAATTGATAATCGACACAAATTAATGAAATAAGTAATTGTAACATTGCAGAAATATCGGGAACTCAAATAACCGTAACTCTCAAAAACTGTAATAAATGAAACACTATCATTACACCTTTTTTCTGTCCGTCCATCCGTCACACGTGTTATAGATTAAAACATCCCTCTGCCATGTAAGAATATGCTGACTCCACACTAAGAGCGTCGTCGCCTCATCTACGGTCTTACTTTCGGTTTACACATCAAACTGTTAGCACCCATGTATTGTTTTATCGTAATTAAATACATGTAAAGTTGTGTAGTTCAGTGTTATTATTTAAAAAAACCAGACTCTTACATATTATATGAACTATAATTCATGCGTTTTCCCAGAGACACAAGTTTAAACTTAGTAGGATAGATAGCCAAATGTTGCAGTTTTGGCACGCAGAGGAGGAACTATCCTAACCTAACCGAAGACAGATTTAAATACTTATTTTTTTAAAACAACTCTACAATTTAGTATTTGTTTTATAAAACAAAAGAAATAAAATCGGTCAAGTGCGAGTCGGGCTACTCGCGCATCGAGGGTTCCGTACCACACCACCACAGAACACAACATATTAACTGAAAAAAAAAGTTTTTTTCTTCGGGTCCTTAAGCGTAAGACCGACTCGTATTTGGCCGGTTTTTATTATTTGTTGTTATACTGTACAGTTTTCTCTATAATCACACCAAGTTTTACGTTTGTATGTATTACCGTTTTTACTATAGAGCGAGAAGAAAACACGTCGATAAGAACTAGTTTCTTGTTGAGAACCCCCTTAATTTTTTACTTTTTGACATTTTTATTATTTGTCAACAAATCCGCCGTAATAACGCATATTCTGTGAAAATTTCAACTATCTAACTATTACGGTTCAAAAGTTACAGCCCTAAATAGGTAGGACGGACGGACGGACGGACAACGTAGGCTTAGTAATAGGGTCCCGTTTTCACCCTTCTGGTACGGAACCCTAAAAATGATGTTTACGTGTACCAGGTTGGTTAATTTATGTGTCTATATCTTTTCCTCATTCTAGATGATATTTTCTACATGTTATTGATGATGGTCACTTGATCAGACAAATTCTTATCTACGGTAAAATGATAATAGCTGTATTATTTAAAAGCTCAAAACAGTTGCAGTGCTATCTCTTTAGTTAATCGCCTTCCTTCAAGCGCACTCACTGGATCGTAAAACATTGTAAGCGCCGCTGCGGTAAATGACATTCCTCGCTGCATTTCTGAATGAACTGTTTCCCTGGACGACTGTACTTGCAAAAACTGTGTTTTTGTGCTGGATTCATATCCGTTTGGGTCCGAGAATAGACTATCCAGATTTTTTCCGTGAATGTCGTGTGAGTAACCTTGCCTGCCGTGCAGGAGGCTATGGTTCGATCCCCGTCCAGGCCGACTCGTACCAATGAGTTTTTCGGAAGTTATGTACGATTTGTAACAACACTGGCTTTTCGGTGCAGGAAAACATCATGCTTCAATTTCGAAGCATGTATTGTACCCACTGTCCATTATAAGCAGTGATCGGAATCTCGGGGCATTTTTTGAGCATACAAGTTTGGATACGCCTTGATTTCCCGGAAATATCCGGATTTAATAAATATAGATAAAAATTTCACGGGATTTATTGGGATTACCTATTTAGATGTCAAGAGACGTTTTTTTAAATCAAGAGTATTAGCAGCGCATACTAGAGGCCGCGACTTTGAAACACGCCGTCTGGTACCTTTGACATGTACCGCACTTAGGTAAATATGTTGACCGTTATTAAACAATGATATTAAGTAACTAGATTAGTAGTTAGGGCACCAAAGCGTTGCCACTTCGAAGATGTCTGCAGGCTTCTTTGACTTCAGTTCAGGCGTTTATCTATGGTGAGCGGACATATCCGTGACGAATAAATTAAGCTACCAAAATGGGGAAATGCGCCGTAAAAATTTGTAAATCACAGTCGGAAAAGAATAATAAAGGAAGTGGTGCTACTTTTCACAAGTAAGTTTACTATATTTTGTTAAGATTATTCAAAATAACATTAAAAACTAAATAAATTTTTAACGCATTGTTTTTGCCATCAGTGTTGCAAGTATATACGATTTTGATTTTCCCACACTGTAGGGAGTTTCGGTACCCTCTTCGTTATTTCATACAGGGTTAAGTTTTAATCAGTCCGGATAACTTCAACATTCATTCCCCTAATCAAACTGAACAACTTTCAATATAGAGCCTACATCGAAATCGTGAAAACAAAATCAGCTGTTTCATACAAAACTGCAGTACCGACCGACTCGACTCAAATATATTGGACAGCTAATTTCTTTTTTCGTGATTTCGAAGTTGACACCATAAATAAAATAAATAAATACCTAAATAATAAAAATCTTTATTTGCATAGTGAAAGTGAAGAGATTACAATATGGTGACGTTATCCGATCTGGGCTGATTAAACATCAACCCTGTATACTTAATATGATATACAGGGTGTTTGGAAGCAGGGTGCAAATATTTAAGGGGATGATAGTTGACACCATTTAGAACATTTTGAGCCATACATGTCTTAGACGAAGTCTGATTGTTGATTTTTAAATGCAATTTTATTTTATTTTTGAAAAAAACCCGATTTCTGACAGTTAATTGCCAACAGTGCCCTTATTTATGTTGGTATGTTAATTGTTTTATTTTTTTGGGGTTGTCAGATGTGTATTTAATCTAATGAATCAAGTTTCAGGCGCCTGTGTTATTGGAAAAAAATTCTAGACTCTTTCGAAGTCGTAAAAACTTTTAACATTTTAACAATACTGTGAAGTTTATGGCAATTATAAAAATAAATAAAATAGTCTCGATCGTTCAAACCTTTTTAAAAACATGCTCAGTTATTGGCCTTTCTTTCAAGATATCATTTAAGCTGATATCTTAGCAATTCTCAGAATTAGAGGTTAAAAACCAAATTGAGGGAGATTAATTTCGATTTTTAAATGGACAAATGAAACAACATTTTTGGTAAAAATAATTGATGATTCATTTTCAAAATGTGTACCTCGATTTCCTACACATTTTTTTTACTTCGGTCGTTGTTATTTTGTAAAAGAGATCCTTGGCTACTCCATCCCGAGATGTGAAAGGTACACATTTTGAAAATGAATCATCAATTATTTTTACCAAAAATGTTGTTTCATTTGTCCATTTAAAAATCGAATTGAATCTCTTTCAATTTGGTTTTTAACCTCTAATTCTGAGAATTGCAAAGATATCAGCTTAAATGATACCTTGAAAGAAAGGCCAATAGCCGAGCATGTTTTTAAAAAGGTTTGAACGATCGAGACTATTTTATTTATTTTTATAATTGCCATAAACTTCACAGTAGTATTGTTAAAAAGTTTAAAGTTTTTACGACTTCGAAAGCGACTAGAATTTTTTTCCAATAACACAGGCGCCTGAAACTTGGTTTATTAGATTTGAAATGCACATCTGACAACCTCAAAAAAATAAAACAATAAACATACCAACATAAATGTTGGCAATAATTAACTGTCAGAAATCGGGTTTTTTCAAAAGTAAAATAAAAATTGCATTTAAAAATCAACAATCAGACTTCGTCTAAGACATGTATGGCTCAAAATGTTCTAAATGGTGTCAACTATCATCCCCTTAAATATTTGCACACCGCTTCCAAACACCCTGTATTACTTAAAGTTTAATTATACCTAAATCTGGTCAGAACACACAGAGCCTATAATCAATAGGTATGCTGACACTTTTGTAAGAGGATGATCAGACCATCAAATTAAACAACTTTCTCTATGGGACCAACATCGATATCGCGAAAAAAAAACAGCTGTACCATACATTTAGCTCGAGTCGGTTTGCAGTTTTGTATGGGACAGCTGATTTTTTTTCTCGATTTCGATGTTGGTCCCATAGAGAAAGTTGTTAAGTTTCATGGTCTGATCATCCCCTTAAAAAAGTGTCAGCATATTAAGTTGGATCCTGTATATTCAAGTTCAATTCAGGTAATAAATTCATTAAATTCAGTAACTAATTCTGTTGAAATTATTTCTAACCACTGGCAACTGTAGCCGTATTTACTGATGTTTTTAAAATAATTACGTCTTTCTCATTTCGTCGTAATTTTTTTGACGGCAGAAGAAACGAGACAAACATACATACATACTTTGGCGTATGTATCGATTTCCAAGCTACATCTTTGAAACTCTGAAGTGGTTTTACGCTTTTTTGAGAATTGTTTGTAAGAAGCTATCCCTCTGGTATTGTATAAAGCTCACTGTTATTAAATCACCCAGGACAAAATCTCAATAAAATCAGTCGGTTAACCAATTTCAATGTTATTATTGGATCCCAATTACTTTTTCGAGATTTCATTACCATATAAAATAATGTTTTGTTGCCGTTGTAATTTGCCGTCTAATTAAAATTCTCTAAAAATGTTTAAAATGTTGGGACTTGGGAGTAAAATAAAACGATACTTACTTAATTTCATTAAAATTTTTATATACAGGGTGTTTGTGGCATCTTTGGCCAGATTGAATTGCTGGATAGAAGAGGTCTCCCCACGCCCCAAAAAAAATTATGCATACGCAATTTTTTGGTGATTTTTTTTAGTGTTTTTCTCAAAAAAGTTCGAAAGTCAGCATTTAAGCTGGAATAAAAAGAAAAGTTGTGTGTACAACACCAATTATTTTTTATTTGAATGTTTGATGTTGTACGGTTCTATCAACAAAAATTTGTTTTTAAAAAAATAGAAGATCTCGAGCGCTTTTAGATTCTTTTTAATTGTAACTCAAAGTCGTGTTGTTAATTTTATTTTTCTTCTTCCGAATAAAATTAAGATCAGTAAAAAAAATTAGAGGTCGCATCCATGTAATTTGAATGTGTATACAACCGTACAACATCAGACATTCAAATAAAAATAAAAAAATGTGTGTTATACACATAACTTTTCTTTTTATTCCAGCTTAAATGCTGACTTTTGAACTTTTTTGAGAAAAACACTAAAAAATCACCATTAAATTGCGTGATGCATAATTTTTTTTGGGGCGTAGGGAGACCTCTTCTATCCAGCAATTCAATTTGGCCAACGATGCCACAAATTTAAATTTTAATGAAATTAAGTATCGTTTTATTTTACTCCCAAGTCCCAACATTTTAAACATTTTTAGAGAATTTTAATTAGACGGCCAACTGCAACGGCAACAAAACATTATTTTATATGGTAATGAAATCTCGAAAAAGTAATTTGGGATCCAATAATAGCATTGAAATTGGTTAACCGACTGATTTTATTGAGATTTTGTCCTGGGTGATTTAATAACAGTGAGCTTATACAATACTAGAGGGATAGCTTCATGAAAACAATACTCAAAAATGCGCAACCACTTCAGAGTTTCAAAGATGTAGCTTGGAAATCGATACATACGCTAAAGTAAACTATGTTTGTCTCGTTTCTAATGCCGTCAAAAAAATTATGACGAAATGAGAAAGACGTTATTATTTTAAAAACGTCAGTAAATACGGCCACAGTTGCCAGTGGTTAGAAATAATTTCCCCAGAATTAATTACTGAATTTAATGAATTTATTACCTGAATTCTAAACTTGAATATATAGGCTCTGTGTGTTCTGGACAGATTTAGGTATAATTAAACTTTAAATAATATATCATATTATACAGGGTTGATGTTTAATCAGCCCAGATCGGATAACGTCACCATTCACTATGCAAATAAAGATTTTTATAATTTAGGTATTTATTTATTTTATTTATGGTGTCAACTTCGAAATCACGAAAAAAGAAATCAGCTGTCCAATACATTTGAGTCGAGTCGGTCGGTACTGCAGTTTTTTATGAAACAGCTGATTTTGTTTTCACGATTTCGATGTTGGCTCAATAGTGAAAGTCTTAGTTGTTCAGTTTGATTAGGGGAATGAATGGTAAAGTTATCCGGACTGATTAAAACTTAACCCTGTATGAAATAACGAAAAGGGTACCGAAACTCCCCACAGTGTGGGAAAATCAAAATCGTATTTACTTGCAACACTGATGGCAAAAACAATGCGTGAAAAATTTATTTAGTTTTTTTTATGTTATTTGAATAATCTCAACAAAATATAGTAAACTTACTTGTGAAAAGTAGCACCACTTCCTTTATTATTCTTTTCCGACTGTGATTTACAAATTTTTACGGCGCATTTCCCCATTTTGGTAGCTTAATTTATTCGTCACGGATATGTCCGCTCACCATAGATAAACGCCTGAACTGAAGTCAAAGAAGCCTGCAGACATCTTCGAAGTGGCAACGCTTTGGTGCCCTAACTACTAATCTAGTTACTTAATATCATTGTTTAATAACGGTCAACATATTTACCTAAGTGCGGTACATGTCAAAGGTATCAGGCGACGTGTTTCAAAGTCGCGGCCTCTAGTATGCGCTGCTAATACTCTTGATTTAAAAAAACGTCTCTTGACATCTAAATAGGTAATCCCAATAAATCCCGTGAAATTTTTATCTATATTTATTAAATCCGGATATTTCCGGGAATTCAAGGCATATCCATACTTGTATGCTCAAAAAATGCCCCGAGATTCCGATCACTGATTATAAGTGGCGATGGGCTCACCCCCCATCACACTGGACAGAGTTTCGGTACTACCTGGTGAAACGTGGATGTTCTGAGGTTTCAGAATATCTCTGACTACACCCTCGGGGAATATAGTCGTGAGCATAAGCTATGTCGTGTGAGTTGACTATGGGATAACTTCCTGTGCAGTGTTTTTGTGAGTATGGTTAGCCTTTTAGAACCATTTTACGTATATTTTCATACTGAAGCTATCAGTATAATTGACGGCCCGACAGCACAGTCTGTAGTGAACCTGCCTGCTGTGCCGAGGGTCGCGGGTTCGAATCCCGTAAGGGACAAATATTTGTATGATGAATATGAATATTTGTACCCGAGTCATGGATGTTTGTATCTATATAAATGTATTCTATATCGTTGTCTAGTCATCATAATACAAGTCCAGGCTAGTTTCTTGTACTTTAAATGTGACTGGATGATTTGTGTGACACTGTCCAAGATATTTATTTATTTATTTTATTTATTATGCTAAATAAGAGCTGCTACTACTACCGCAGGTTTATAAGTTGTGGTGTGGTTTCTAATCGTCCGGAAGGCGGTGGTAACTAACGTGTGTCTATGTATCTATGTCTTTTTCTAAAGTAGGTATAGTATAGTAATTTATCTTACTTGCAATTTGATTTTTACACTAATAAAAACTATAGCAGAAATTTAGATTCTCGTACATTGGAGATATTTACAAAAAAATATTCTACGGTAAGAGTATTTAGAGGTGTCCCTGATAATCTGATGACGAAAATCTGCTGTTCCATACACTTGGGATGAGCCGCCATTTACGTTTTCTATGAAACAGTTGTTATTCTTTTCACGATTTGAACTTTATAGGGTCCTTCTTAATATGATGACACTTTTTTAAGAGGATGATCAGACTGAACAACTTTTTCTATAACACCAACATCGAAATCGCGAAAAAAATATCATCTGTTCCATACAAAACTGCAAACTTCATTGAGACAAAATGTATGGACAGCTGATTTTATTTTCTCGATTTCGATGATGGAGAAAGTTGTTCAGTTTGACGGTCTGATCCCCTTAAAAAGTGTCAGAATATTAAGAAGGACCCTGTATAACGATTGTATTTTTACTCTCTAATATCCATCCATCCATCCATCAGTCCGTCTTCGGACATAGGCCTCCTCCATATTTCTCCATGACGTCCTGTCCCTCGCCCTCTGCATCCAGTTGGGACCCGCGTGTCTCCTAATATCATTGACCCATCTTTTTGGTGGGCGGCCTCTACCACGCGTGATTTCTCTGGGCCTCCACTCCAGTGTTCTTCTGGTCCAACGCTCCATACGTGCATGCTGCCCATCTCCACTTCCGGCGTTCTATACTGGCTACCACATCCACGACCTTTGTATTTCGCCGAATCCACTCATTGCGCTTACGGTGAAGCAGCGTGATGCCGAGCTCTCTCCATTACTCGTTGCGTAACTCGGAGTTTTTCGGCGGACTTAGTAGTAGTTAGTGTGTAGTAGTCTCCATGCCGTAGGTCAGTAGCGGGAGGATACACTGATTGTACACACTCCCGTCTTGAGGTCACGTCTCGTCTCTATATATATACATTATTAAATCACGTCTCAAGTGGTGATGAAGCTGTCTTTTCACCCACGAATAAACTACATTTGCCATTCTTTAAAAAAAAGGTTTTATTTTTGAACAAATTCAGTCATCCAATATCTTGCAAAGTCACAGTCAGCTCTCTACCTAACACCTTCATCGTTAAATCTTAAGCCATTGTTCAACCCATTTCCAACATAACAATTTACCGTCCTTCGTAATACTGCACTAAACTCTAGCATTTTCTAAAAGCTGAAAGGAACTAGATTTCTCTGAAACATGCTGTTGGCGCTGTTCAAGAGCAATACACGATTTGCGAAACTAGGAACGTCTCTTTCGTATCGAAATTGTCGATTCGAATTGCTTTGAGAGGGGTGAGGTATGCCGGGCGAGGGGTGAAGGGAGGAGAGTGGAATTTGCGTTCGTATTGCTAGCAATTTTAGAGGAAAAGTGTTTGGCAATAACTGGATAGTGGATATAAGTAAGGTACTACGATATCTGGAAGTTGGCTGATCCTGTCCAAGTATCGTTTTAATATCTTTTATTTTAAAAACGTTAAACTCACGACTGATATCCCATTCATGGTGGTCAGAAACTTTGAAACGTTACATATTAATGGAGATGCTTCAGACCATCGAACTAGAACTATATCTACGGAACCAACAACAATAGAAAAATAGTTATTTGTTATGCTAGTCTGCAAAGTTGCTTTTTGGCGCGAGTCCCTATATTGAAACCTGAGCAAGCGAAGGATTCTAGGATTGAACCACGAGCGAAGCGAATAGAATCTGAGCCTAGCGAAGGTTTCAAAGGTACGAGACGCAGAATAACTTTGCAGCCGAGCGAAACACCCAACTTTTCACCTCACAACAGCGAGGAAAAAAGTGAATTGCTAAAAATAACATTTTGAAAAGTTTTTTTTTCGTGCTGGCCAGTGACATGAAATAGTTATTAAGCATTTTCAGTGGATTGGCGGTATAGAAAAATATTGAATAGACAGATTCGAATTTCAAAAACTCTTTCCACGCTAGCGGATAAAATGCGCTTTTGCACTCAGATTTCGAATGATAAACAGAATCTTTCCGAGCTTGTGAGGTGAAAAATAGCCAGCAGGAGTGCCAGTGCCCTTCTGGGTAAGCTCGTTACATCTTCGACCCCATCTTTGTCCTGAGGATTAGATTGAGGTCAAGAGCAAACCCATCTAAAATAAAAAAAAAAATAAAAAAAAAAAAAAAAGTTTGGTAAAATACAGATTGTAAAAATTAAATCCCCATCATCTCAGCCAGAAAAGGCCTCTCCCAAGGATCGCCATAGCGATCGGTCCTGCGGTGCCCTCATTCAACTAATTCATCCGCCGTCTTCACCAGGTCGTCGATCCACCGTGTGGGGGGGCCTTCCCACGCTGCGCTTTCCGGTACGCGGTCGCCAGTCGAGAACCTTTCAGCACCATCGGCCATCGGTTCTGCGAGCAATGTGCCCCGCCCACTGCCACTTTAGTTTAGCAATTTCGTTGGGCTATGTCAGCTACTCTGGTTCTTCTGCGGATATTTTCATTTCTGAATAAAAATTAAATACGTTACGTATATAAAGGGTTCTTCAGACCATCAGCTGTTCACATTTGGGTCGAGCAGCCATTGACATTATCTATGGAACAGCTGTTTTTTTTTCGATTTCAATGTTGGTCCCACGAGGAAAGTTTTTCAGTTTGTTGGCGCCCCGTTTAATATGTAACACATTTAATTTTACAGCCTGTAAATGGAACGAAATTGATAGTTTCTTGAAAAACTGGCCTAACGAAGCGCAAAACCGGGACGAATGGAGAGAACGGAGGGAGGCCTTTGCCCAACAATGGGACATTGACGGCTGATATAATAATAATAAATGGAACAGGTGATTCGTTCACGATTTTGATGTTGGTTCCATATTGAAAGTTGTTCACCTTGATGTCCTGAACCACGCATTAAATTTTACACCCTATATACTAGGTATATGGTAACTTACTGCTATTGCTTTTTAACTGTAGGTATTCAACGAGGGTATAGTCAGAGATATTCTAAATATTTCACATTCCACATTTCAGACAGTAACCGAATTCTGTCCCGTGACAGGTTGTAAACCCGTCGCCGCTTATAACTTAGTTTTACAGGAAATAGTATCCTATTTCCTCTTAGGTTTAAGCTTCAATTTCAATATTATACCACAGTCAGGCTAAGATTGAAAGGACCTCTATTTTCATTTCCAACCACATCATCTCCGTTTGTAGTAAACTAGAGGACCTACCCTAAATCATTCTAGACCTAACCATACCGACACTACCGACAAACAAAGAATACCGCACACTGCTGAAAAAAAAAAAAATTTATTGGTATTTCAAAATAATAATTTCTTCGCTTCCTTATTTTCAAAACTTACATATCGATACCAGAAGTATCAATTAGTGTAAGGGGCAAAACTCAGTTTTTCAGTAGAGCGAAAATAAGATATTATTTTTAGAAAACTGCCCATATCTTTTTATCTTGTTGTCCTTTTTTTATGGCTCCTAGAGCAAAGTAACTTATAATACTTCCGTTTTTCACACTAAATAGGCAAAACTATGATAAACGTAGTCATTCCAGAGATAGCATGTCCCTTACATTAAAGAAAACAGTTAAGTTGTACGTTACGTTGCACAATTCATAAACAAAGGAAAACTGTCGATGATGTAAGTTATATGTAGAAAATGGAAATTACGGGTAATTTTAATGTAAGGGTCATTACTGGTGTTGCGATTGTTGTATTTGTAACTAAAAGTATAGATAGCTATCATATTATGTATTAGGGTTCATGACTATTCTGTCCAGAATCATTCAACTTGAGCCTTGCTACAACTAAACATATTGTTGGTGTTGTAGTAAAACTGTGGGATATATATTAAACCCCGAGTGGGATTATTATCGTGTGTTTTTGTATGTATAAGTATGTACGTTTTCTAAAAATGTATATGTACAATACATGACACGTCACTCAGCTAAACTATCTCCTTCTATACATATAAATCAGTTCGATGTCTGACTGATTGATTGATATACTAACAGTGACAGACAACTCATAGTCTTAAGCGCTGAAGACCAGATCTATAATAAGTACCTAATAACACATAAAAATAAGAAGATCTAAGCATAAATAATTCTGAAGAAGATTAAGGGTGCATTAAGGATTTTTCCAAAACCAACCCTTGCTATGGGGAGAAATAGGGTGTAATAAATTGTTCGTATGGAAAATCGTACTGAGACAATTTAATTTTAAATTTTCTTTCAATTAGGGGTGCGGTTTAATCAAACAAAGTTTGTATTCGATACGGATCTCGGGCTAAAGCTAGTTTTACCATAATTTGACAACGAAATGAAAAATGTTTGCGTGAGACTCAGAATTTTTATATTTAGTTTGAGATGGTGCTTAGAAATAGAAAAGCGGGAATCATCCATTCCCGCTTTATATGGAAAATCTTCCCCTTTTTGGTCGGCGATGATGTTTAACAAGCAAGCGTGTTTTTATGCCAAGAAGGTTTGAGCTTGAATTGTAATTGGTATTCCTTGCGATGTCCCTTCAATATCGTTTAGATTGTGATGTCATGCTGGAGCTAAGGAATTAGGTTACAGGACGAGATAACTTAGGATAGCGTATGCTTGGTCGCTGTTGCATCGCTGATGGTTGTATCGCTGGGTCCGCTGGAGAGTCCTCTTTTTTATTTTTTTTAAGTGTTTGGATTGTGTTGTACTTCCAGTGCTAAAAATACTTAAAAGAAAAAGAAGTAAGATTAAAATGTACTACAATATTTTATTGGCTTTTTTAATAGACTTTTAAGCCCTTTTTCTGTGTTTTCAGTTCATCATTTCCTTGCCCATTTCCCATTACTCGTATTTGGGGTGTTTTCAGATAAAGAACTAAAAATATGCCTTCTAAAGTCGTTATAATTATGCTAAGACTATACTGAAACTTGATTTTGGACCAAAGAAAATATTAAATTCGTTTTTAGAGCCTCAATTTTACTTATTTAGTACAGATAATAATAAAAGTGGTCACACTGATCTAGAACATAATAGTGTATATTACTTTGTAAGCAGTTCTAAATAAGTAAAATAAAATAAAACGCGCTCAATGTAAGGGACAGCATGCAAAAACGATCAAGGTTTATAATAACGTAAGGTACATTTTTGTAAAAAATGCTCAAATTGGTATGACGTAAGGGACAAAATGTTCAAGCACTGAGACATACATTAAATAACAGTACCATTTAAATTTAACGGACTCTTACGTTAACATTTTTGGAAAATAATGTTCTAGACTTGTCAAAAATGTGTGACGTAAGGAACATTTTTTTCAAGATTTCGATATTTTGAATACACCAATCGATAGAGCAGAAAATTTGGAATCCAGTCATATAAAAAAGTCATTTTCGACCAAATGTCCCTTACGTTACTTGATACTTCTGGTATCGATATTGTTTCACTTTCTGTGTGAAATTCCAAATGCTCTGGACTTAGACACGTCCCAGCCGAGCGTGCACTAGTAAAGATAAAATTACGTTCTATTTCAATAACAATGTCTTGCGATATAAACATGTGCGTGAAATGTAATTCGGGTGTCGGAAAATGTTCAGGTTATGTTCGTGTATAAAGTAAATGTTCTTTAGATTAAAACTCTAAGTTTCGTTCTCTTTGTATTCAATATAAGTTATACGTGTTATGATGATGTGTCAGATCATTAGTTACGTGGACATTCAAGAAATAACTATTTACAGGGATCTCATTAAGGTACCTATTGTAACTGTTATGTTTCAAATAAACATTTATTACATTCTTTTTTATTCTAGTTCTCGAGTAGTGACCGCGTACCGGAAAGAGCACCCCACAAGGTGGACCGACGACCTGGTTAAGGCGGTGGAAACCCGATGGATGAGGGCAGCGAAGGACCGGTCGTTGTGGCGATCCTTAGTGGAGGCCTATGTCCAGCAGTGGACATCTATGACAATAGACGTCCACTGCTGGGTATAGGCCTCCGCTAAGGATCGCCACAACATATCAGCTATGATAAGACGATTGATGATGATTATTATTATATTCTGTTCTTACTTTGAGTTGGTGAATAACTTAACACGATAATTAAATAAAGTTTCGAAAGCTTATGCAGAGTAGAAGAGTAATATTATATTCGGGTGTATCTGTGAACTATGTACTAAATGAACCTCTAGCTTGAAGAGTTTCTGGTATACGAGTACCTATATTTGATTTTAAACGTACGATTTGAAACCATGTTCTTTAGTAAATAAACTACTACCTACGTTAGACATTAAGACACATGTTGTGATAAGGTTGGATTTGTGTATACAACTTAAGACATGTCTATTGAAACTAAGTATACTGTCAGCTTTATCATTACTCTTGGGTGAATGCACTTGAGTCAGAATAGTGCATATTTCTTGAACATTTCTCATATTTGTGGAGTTGAAGCGGAAAATGCGAATGTAGTTACGCGTAAAATAACGGGCGGAGATAAAACTGTGCATTTTAATGCTCTTATTCAGCTTTTCTTCATGTCTTGTGGTTCCCGAGTTATAAAAGACCATGTTATTACTTCTTGTGTTTCTTACGAGGGTACTAAAGACGCTAGATGCAGCCACTTTTGCAGTTTTTTGAGAGTAAAAATTTAGTAATTCATCCATCTATTATTTCTTGGATTTAATAAATGGATGAATTAGCTACGAATAAGAGAATGTATAGAAGTATAAATGAAGCTCAAAAAGTGGCACCAAAAAAATTGTAACGCGTTCTAAATTTGTTCTTTAAAAATTGTAACTCGCAGCCAAAACTCATACAAAATGTCATTTTTCATGGGGTGCCAAAAATGATTTCGATTTTGTTTGGAGTTATTCTTCCATATTTATTCTCTTATTCGTAGTGAATTAGTGACTAATTCAATGCTTAAATCCCATAGTCGATGTGAAATCCTAATGAGCCGAAGCTACACCTATGGGTTGTAAAATAAAAAGACCATCAAACTGAACAAACTATTACTATAAAGCCTGGTCGAAATCGCGGAAAAAAAATGTGCTGTTCCATAAAAAATTTCAGCTACTGAACCGCAACATGTATGAAAGAGTTGATTTTTTTAGCTGTTTCAAAGTTTGCCCCATAGTAAAAGTTATTTAGTTTGATGGTCTGAAGCACCCTCTTAAGTATGTAAAGCATTTAAGTTTACACCACTAATCTTTAATTAGTAACGAAACTATAAGGGTGTATTCAGACCGTGAATTTGAACATCTTTCCCTAAGGAACATGAGTCGAAAAACGAGAAAATTTTTTGGACCCGTCATAGAAAATCGATCGGCCGATACGCACTTTTGTATGGGAGGTTCAAAAAATGTATCGTCATTCAACCCTTATTCATTGGGAAAAGATTCACGGTCTGAATGCAACGTTAAAGTTTCGTTACTAATTAAAAACGAGTTGTGTATAAATTGAAATTCAAAGTCGCTCAGTGAGCTATGGAGAGAGCTATGCTGTATGTTTCTATGAGAGATCACATCAGAAATAAGGTGATACATCAGAGAACTAAAATGGTTGACATAGTTCAGAAAATTTGCAAGCTGAAGTGGCAATGGGCTGGTCATATCTATCGAAGAACTGACAACCGATGGGGAGTCAAAGTGGAGATTACGAACTGGAGTGACGTTGCAGGGTTTGCCTCGAACACTTGTCTCTCGCGTGGTCTTCGCGCGGTTCGCGTCTCAGCCTGCCACGAGGCTCCAAAATCCTTCTCAGTTGTTCTTACTCAAAAACAATCCTCGAGATTGGATAGACACTCCCTCAAAATACTTGACACTGGCGAAATCTAACAAGGAAACGCCATTAAATAAAAATAGAATAGAATAGATTACGAACTGGCAGGCGTGGTGTGGGACGCTGGACCAATGTCCTAAGAAAGGAAGCGGGGAAGAGAACGAATGAAGAAGACCGAGAATAGAGGTTTGTGGCGCGCCTTGAGAGAGGCGCTGATGATGATGATGTACCTAAGTTAAAAGACAATTATACAGGGTGAAATTGATATCATTAGCATCCTTTTAAATTAAGAGTCTACCCATCAGATTGAACAAATTTTAGGTACTATGGGTGCAAACCAATCGGAGCAAAAAAAAATCTGCTATCCCATACTAAACTGCACCCACTGCCGCTGCCTACACGATTCAAATGTATGGGACAGCTGATTTTTTTTCTCCGATTGGTTTGCTCCCGTAGTAAAAGTTGTTCAGTTTGATGGGTAGACTATTAGTTTAAAAGAGTGCTAATGATAATCAATTTCACCCTGTAGATAGCGCATTTTCTGCGTGAGTAAGCTACATCGAGACCTTAGTAGTTATACACACGCCCTTACGTGAAATGTTCAAATAACCCCTATTTTATTTAATACTACATTATCATTCTGTACTAAATTTGAGCATCCAATTATAAAAATATGTAGTGAAATACATAATTAAATAATGATGAATTAATTGATCACTGGAGTGTTAAAGCTAATTATTTACTTGATGAAATAATTATTTTGGTTTAATTTTATGCTGTCAGCCCGAAAACGTTAAAGTCGAGAATTTAATAATTTTACTGATTCGGTAATTTATCAAATAATTTTGGTTTAATTATAAAATTGTTTTCGATAAACGAAAACGAAAATAGATAATTGTATGTTTAATTTGCAAAGCATTGCTGTGGTAATCAGCAAATTGTTGAAAGCAGGTTATGAAGATATTACTGATAAAGCGCTCAATACAAAACGAAGTTACGTCCTAGTTTGGGTATTTATTATTTTAGTAATTAATCTACAAACCCGGCACCTTCTCAGATTTCCGTTGTCAAATCGTTAATAGCATTGGGCTCTTGACACGGAGGTAGTGGGTTCTTATCCCACATAAGCCACCTAGTGAGATGTTACTTTGTGCATTTTTCCCCAGTTGGTTAGGACATTGCAGGCTGAATCACCTGATTGTCTGAAAAGAAAGATGATTCCGTGCTTCTGACGGCTTCACGTTAAGCCATTGGTCCCGGCTACTATTTCTGGTGTAGTAACAACGGCAACGGCGGTTAGCCATAAGGCGGTTCAAAAATTTAACACCAGAGTTGGATGCCCACACGATAAAAAGGTCAAATTTCCGTTTAAACATTTAGTTCCAAAGTTATCGTGGCTCAAATATTTCCATACAAATCTTAAATTAATGGTAGCATTGAAACTAAATCATCATCATCATCACAGTTAGTGCGTTCACACACGATGACGCACTGACGGAGCAGCAGATGTCAGTCCATAGAACCACACCCAGTGCGTCAATGCGTCACCGTGTGTGCTTCTACGTGCGGTTTCATAGAACTGCTTGCTTCACAAATGACGGAATGACGATTGCTGCTCCGTCAGTGCGTCATCATTTGAATAAACTCTGACACCAGGGCTTTGCAGCCCACTCGATAAGAAGAGAAGAGTGCGTCATCGTGTGTGAACGCACTTACGTCCCACTGCAGGGCACAGGCCTACCTACCCTCAGGGAAAGTGTATGGGCCTTATTGCGCGCCCAAGATTTTTTTAGGAGCGCAGCGAAGACCAAATAAAATCATTGCTTTAAAGCATTCACTGTTCTAGACAAAACAATTTGTTGATGAAAATTATTAACATAATACTTTGCCCAAATCTGCCTAATCAAATTGTGTTGTTTTGATGCTAAACTTGGATATAGGCGATGACAGGTTTTGTGAAATTTATTAAGACGACATAATTTGAAAACAATGCAAGTAATTGAGTTAGATGTAAGTATTGAAGTTAATAGTTTTAAATCTGAATAGCATTTTTAACTTTTTAACCCTCGACTCACAAAGAGGGTTTATTAAGTAAGCAGTGCAGCATAATTATCTATAACGTCAGTCTGTCTCTCTGTGTTCACCTATACAGGGTGTAAGGAAAAGTATCATAACATAAACCTTTAAACCACAATACTCTACTCATCAAACTGAACAACTTTTACTATGGGAGCAAACGTGTCAGCTCAAAAAAATATCCCTAAATTGTCTAAGGCTGCTCCATACTAAACTACCTACTCGACTCAAACGTATGGAACAGCTGATTTTTGTTTTGTTCTGACAGGTTTGCTCCCATAGTAAAAGTTGTTTAGTTTTATGGGGAGAGTATGTGGTTTAAAGGATAATGATACTTTCCTTACACCCTGTATAGCGCGTATACACGGCGGCGACATATCAAGCTATACAAAACCAAAATAAGCAGGCTGCGCGTAGCGCGAGTAACGTATATCGATTAAGATATTTTAGTTAAAGTTTCGATGGAATCTCTGCCATTATCAAACATAGAATCTAAAAATATCAAGTTTGGGCTAAAATAATGTGGGGATTCCATATCTACTATCTTCAAGATCTTCAGGAACCAGCTCAAAAACTTCTATCCTTAGTTAGTAGCACAGGTGAGCTCCAGAAGCAATATAGCGGTTAATTACGCACCTAATTTACTTTAAGCATATCTAAAACAAAATTTACCTACATATTATACAACCGCCGGAATAACCAGGTGGTTAACACATCAAAGAACATGAAAAGAGACAAGTATAAGCGCCCCACAATCCAAAACGTTTCAAACGACAAACTTGTAAACACCGCTCCCAAAGTTTGCCATCTTACAAAAAGGAAACCCCCCGCCACAAATGTTTAGCATTCAAATCTGAAATAGATACATTTATAAACTCACGACTCCCTTTCGGGGTGGACAAAAACTTTGCTACAACCTTCATGACCACCTTTAGCAAATATAATAAAGATTTCAAGAAGTGGTTTGAGGTAGCCTTGGGCCTCTCACCTCACAAAAGTTCTCCCAGCCCAACAAAGATTCCGACCCCAAAATCCCACAGTGTTTTTTCACTACAAGTGGGATGGAACCACGCCGTACTACCGCGACAAGAATAACTAATGTATGGTGTACCATAGAAGTAAAACTTAGCGCGCCGTAAGTTATACCATCTTCTTTTCATGGCAATGTTTCTTCAGTGGTTACCAACAGGAGACGAAACATTAATAATGGTGTATGATATTACATGTCAAATGCAGGTGCAGTGGACTCTCAGGCCATCCATTTCCATGGGACCCCTGGAAGCTGTAATACAAGAATAACTAATGCACTTTGTAAAAGTGAAGCTCCCGCCGTGTTAAAGGTCACGATTACACGATTTCGGCATACATTCTTTGATTATTTCTGCTCCTGAACTATTTTGAGCACGGCGACTGCTTCAACTTCGTTAACATAGCCAATCCTCTTTGAGTAGATCTTCCCACATAACGGGCACGTGAGCACGTTGTTCTTATAGTGATATTGTAATAGCTATTTAAAGTATAAATTTTAATATTAATTGGATGATATAATCGCACCTATACGTCTACCAACAAGCCTTCCATCTCGTGTTGGTATAAAACCAAGGAATTACGAGCAATTGGTACAATTTCTCAGTTTGTACAAATGCTCAATTCGTTCAAATTTCGATGATAAGATTTAGCAATTTGTACAATCTGTCAAAAATACCCGCAGTCAGTATAATTTCTCGATTTGTACAAATGCTCAATTCGTTCAAATTTCGATGATCAGATTTAGCAATTTGTACAATATGTGATGATGATGATGCTTCATGGCCGTGTGTATGTAAGTATGTTTGTATGTCTATTTCTTTGGCACGCCCTACATCCTAAACGGCTTGATGGATTTTTAAGAAGTAGGGGGTGAGTAGGGGCCGAGTAGGGGGGTATGAAGGGGGAGAGTAGGGGGCGAGTAGGGATTTGAATTGAACCAAATGATAATTTGCACAAATTGCGAATTATACTAATCGCGAATTGTACGAACAGCGAAAGTGAACGAATTGAGAACTTTACAAACAGAGAAATTGTACCAACTGCTCATGATTCAAACCAAGGGCGCACAAAGTTTCACTCCTATAGCGTTTTAGTTATTCTTACGGTTAAACATTAATTCACTAAAGTGTGTCGTTTGACTTGAATACCTCTCGAAATCCTCGAAACTATTAAACATGGAAAATTAATTTGAGTACAAACATTGTTCTGCTATGTAACTAGTACCTACAGCATTCGTGTATGTAATTCGATAATCCGGTGTAGACAGAGACAATACATTTAGCTAATGAACACGTCTCACGGTGGTACGGTAACTTTGTTGGTAGGTTCTGATTGTAGGACGACTGGTCGTAATGCAAACAACCAACTATAAATCATATATTTGCAGCATAGCATAGTAGTGGCTTAAAGGTGAATCTTCTATACAGCTACTATATAGCTACCGTAGAGCTTGTAAATAACTTGGGCAGTAAATAACCCTATTTGATTGGAATTATTATCTTATCTTAGACGTCCAAAATCTGTCTGCGCTCTTCTTATCAATTAACATTTTCGAGTGGACTTATTTTGAGATTAAAATATAGCAAACTATACTTTGAAATGGAATCTAAGCCTCTTTTGTTTGAAATTTTTGATCTCGGATTCGATTTAAGAGTATAGATCCATCTATTTAAAACAATGAGTAATTAGGCTACGTTCACAAGTCGTATCTTGAAAACACGATAACTAAATTATCCTTCCTATTATAAGAAACAGTGTTAGCTCAAAGTTTCTTATGAATCATTTCAATTTATATATCTCACTTCTCTGTTAACTTGTCTTATTAGAGAATTGATGATTTTAGGTCCGTAGTAATAAACGAATATCTCTGACTACCCCCTCGGGGAATATAGTCGTGAGCATATGCTTATGCTATGATTAATAAACAAAACTCAACGTTGATAGGCTCTTTAAGGCGTATCAGCCGTGGACCACTCTCCTCTCACTCACACTCCATACTAATCGATGAGAAAGAGCGCGTGGCTCCGGTCAGAATTTTGCTGTTGTCTTTGAAAAATTCGATGATTTTTTATTAATTTCGTTAAAGTTAAAATACCACATCATTCTAAATTGTATTGTGAACAATATAGTAAATTTTCATTTTGTTCCGATTAAAAATGTAAGAGTAAAATGGTTACAACTGGAAAAAAAGGGGTGACTTTAGAGTCCCTTTTCTTCGGTTTTGTTCATTAAAATCGATTTCTAGAAAAACCACATCACTTCTCATATCCTGTAGATGGTTCAGTTTAAATTTCAGCTCAAAAAGTGTCATAGTTAATGAATAAAATGGTTACAAAATTACCCAAAACCGGCAGGTAGCCCCTTAATAACTAAAACGACATATAAGAGGCTGCCAGCGTTGGAGTTTCGTTTATTAACACTATTAATCATTCATAAAATCAAAACCATCTCAATTCATACAAAATTCAATTCGCTTCAACTTCCTTTTCGCGTTAGGAAAACGCAATCATGTAATGGTCCAACCGCTTTATATTGAGAGCCTTAGCACACGTGTGTTCTGCTAAATTACTGTTTCGCGATTAATTTCCTCGAGCTCTTGTACAAAGTTACTTTCTTTGTGCGGGAGATAAGTTTTATGAAGTTATTTACCATGTCTCAAAGTTTGTCTCATACTTGATGAGATGTCGAGAATGTTTAAACGAAAAACAACCTTTGTATCAAAGATTTATAATTAGGTAGGTAGGGTAGGCTGACACTTGTTTAAGGGGATGATCAGACCGTCAAACTGAACAACTTTCTCGATGGCACCAACATTATAATCGCGAAAAAAAAATCTGCTGTTCTATACAAAACTGCAATCCTACTAGAGCCAAATGTAGGATAGCAGATTTTGTTCGCGATTTCATGTTGGTCAGTTTCTCAGTTGATCAGTTTGACGGTCATGCCCTTAAAAAACTGTCAACTGTATAATAGGTACTTACCTACATTATAAAATAGCTCCGTGACCGACTCACAGACAACGCATATAGCCTAAAGATATTCTATAGAGGATTTAGGATTGTTAAGAAAGGATTTTTTGAAAATCACAACAGATGACTGCAATAACGTACTTTTATAGCGGTCCCAACGGCGTATTGATCTTAAAGTTAAAACGTATAAATCTGCATAAATCAGAAAAAACTTGTGCCCGAATTATATATATATTTTTTTTTTGTTCTGGTGTTATAAAAATAAACAGTCACTTAATCCGCTCTTACAAATAATACTACCGATTACAATACTCGGTTACAATAGGAAAATCTCTTGAAGCTCTTCTTATGCTTATTGCATACCCTCATTCCCCTTTACAACTAAAAATACACAGTGAAATATCTTTTAAACGTAAAAGTTCTTAAAAGAAGTTTCCATCTAAAATTGTAAGTGGTTGGCCTATCCAACAAGCTCTCGGATGCCCCTCGAAAAACACGCGAAAACAAACTTTATCCTCTACATCTTATAGAACGATCTATGACATAGTGCTATAGCGCTTAGACGTAAAATTAGTGCCAGCTATAAAATCAAAAAGCCGCTCTTACGGCTACCAGTGACACCGAAGCGAATCTTACGATTAATTTGTCCCATAAGGTATTAAAGACTGATGGAACTTCTTCCACGATGATCTGGAAAGAGATCTGAAGTGAGCATTTTGCATGAAGCATCGGCATCTTTCTTCCCGCGCAGCCATCAAATTCGACTGAGGCAATGGGGTAAAGTATTCCCATTTATAGGCAACAGGCTGAGAACTTGTTATTCTAAAGGACTATAATAAAGCTATGAGAGAGCTGACTAAGCAACAATAATGAAACACCGATCGAATCGATGTAAACCACAGATTTAGGTAAGCGCATGTGATACAGCACATGACACGGATTTCACGCCGCACCGCACATGTGCTTTCATGTGGCTGGCGAAACCAATGTTCGTCTTAAAAGTTCGGCTGCAGAGTGCACACGTCATCATTCTATTTATATTATTATAATGGTAAGCCACAGGTGGGCGGGCCCTTAGGTCGTCACGATTTCTGTCTTTCTCATCACGTCTACGCTCCTCGAAGCCAAACACACTATTCCGGGCCTCGAACTTTGCAATTGCGTGAACGTTTTCGTTTCAATGTCAACTCAATTAAAATACAATTCGGACCGAATCGGCCTCGATATATCGATAATCGAAAGTCCGGGTACAGGGCCTGTACCTGTTGCCTCCAATTGCCTTTGTTTCCAGCACGTCGTTCCCAATCAGAGTCTTCAATACTGGCGTTTTTCATGTGCTTCTTCTGCACACTCTTGAAGCGGAGGAGTTGGCCACACTTCTTGCGCTTCTCGTCTTGGAGTTCCGAGTACAGGACATACTTAGCCATTCCCTCTTTCCGCATTCGGGACACTGAACTAGTTCTTCACAGTCAATGCACAATTGAAAAGTGTTTACATTTTTGTCAAAAGTATAAAACCAACCTTAAATAAAATTCGCTACGGTGTGACCCAAAGCCGGAGTAGTAATTCTCCATCTCAACCAACGAGGGAAGTTTAATGAAATTCCTGCCAGAGCAGACATCGAGCTGCCTTAGCTCGGCCTGCGTACGCCGTCGTCGCCATGTTTTAAACTTCGCGTTGTAGTGTTGTTTACACGATGGATTTACTTCGTTTTCTCCCTGAATTATATTACTTGAGATTATAAGGGGATGTAAAGAATAATGGGGATTGGTCAGGTTGTTTGTTTGTTGTTTTGTTTTGTGTCGGAGAGATGATGTTGTCTTGAACATTTTTACATAGATTATCTCGTTCAAAAGCATGTACCAGAATCTAGTTTAGTTTTGAATTATGAAAACTATAATATAGATGTTAGAATAGGGATGGACAAACTTTTCATGTATGCTGTCTATATTGAAGCTCTAAATATACCTACGGAATTTCTGATATATATTTACTTATTCTCAAACATTTGACGAGTATATTTTGCTGGTGAGGGCTGGTTGTTTGGCATTGTTAAATGTTTGTTTTTTAATTCTATAGTTTTGGGATTGGAACTGCAGCCCCTTGTTACCATTTAGGTATTCACCCTATCAACACACAAGTAATAAATAGCTGTATAGAGATTAATTACATACTATGTTTTGCTAAAAATTGTTGTAATAAGTATGCAGCCCTGAATGAAATTAAGGTCTCAATTACCAAGACAAATATTTAAAAAAATATATTTGCCTTTGTTTTATATCTATACTATGGAGGTTATCAGGCCCAAAACTCAGATTAATATCCTGATCGTTTTTATCGGAACTTGATTGAAGCATTTTGTCAAAAGTTGTTCACTATCGATAAGAAGACCCTGACTATGGCCACGGCTAAGAATAAGAATAACTATAGAAGAGTACTCTATACAAAATCTACATAATTTTGGCACCTTATGATAAATGACAATGTTGTATAAGTTTTGGCGGCAAGGTACAGTTTTTAATGAACAAATTTAGAACACGGTACCTACAGGTTTTTTGGTGCCACTTTTTGAGCTTGATTTACATTGAACTATACATTTTTATTTGTAGCCCACGGACATTCAAGAATTTGGGTTTGAATAAAGTATGTATGAATGGAAATTAAATATTTTAATCATTTGTAACCGCGTTTGTAATTAATCAAGTTCTTTGTATTATTATTAGATTATGATATTATGATGATTATCTATGCTTTTTAAAGTGTACAATTTAAGTGATTTAAAAAAAAAATATTCATAATAGATAAGGCAGAAATTATAGTACAGGAACACCGCCGAAAAATTCCCGAATTTCCCGTAGTGATGGATTCTACCAGTCTCGGCACAGGACGTGTGTATTTATATCAGGTCAAGGCTATAACTCTTCAAGTTTTGCTTCTGCAAACATATTTTTCTTTCGCGTAGAATTATTGTTTCGATCGGCGTTGGAAATGGTACCGGTCGTGGTAGTACTTTATTCTGTTCCAAATACAAATCTGTTTTGCTCGTTGCAATCTTTTATTTATATATTCTTTACGTCTAGCAAAATAGAGCTCGAAGGGTCATTTAAATAGTATGTCTTCTCTTTTCTTTATCTATTTGTTAAATTAAAACCCTGTCAAGTGCAAGTCGGACTTGCGCACAAAGGATTCTGTGCCACCAAATAAAAATAATAAATATCCTTCTTAATATGCTGACACTTTTTTAAGGGAATGATCAGACCATTAAACTGAACAACTTTCTCTATGGGACCAACATCGAAATCGCGAAAAAAAAAATCAGCTGTCCCATACATTTGGCTCGAGTAGGTTTGCAGTTTTGTATGGAGGGGCAGATTTTTTTTTCGCGATTTCGATGTTGGTTCCATAGAGAAAGTTGTTCAGTTTAATGGTCTGATCATCCCCTTAAAAAAGTGTCAGCATATTAAGTTGGACCCTGTATTTGTGTTATGCATTTACCTATGTAAAAGTGTTTTCTTATGAGCTCGACTCATACGTATATTATTATTTTTATCCGACTGCGTCAGAAGGAGGGTTGTGTTTTTTTTTACTGTATAGTTTGCACTACCATCACATCAATTTTTATGCTTGTATGTATTGCTGACTTTATGATAGGGCAAAAACAAAAAAACGTGGAAAAACACGTTTCTTAAATCTTAATCTATAATAACATATATTTTTGTTCGAAGCATGTTGCTCATTTTTGTCTGTTTGTGTATCATTCTTATTGACGACGCTTGTGCTGATTTGTGATTATTCTGATTGCTTAATTTCGAAGAAAAAGGTATTATTGTTTTAATTATACAAATTAAAAGAAATGCCGCATCTTTCATAAATTTATGAAGGATCACCACTTGAGAACAGCTTGACTGATATTTTTTTCTTGTGTTCGTCAGTGCGAAGTCGTTTTTAATAATCATTTTATAAGTGAGTCACTTGATTTTCACTTCTAAGTTATTACCAAATTTATAGAACTTGCTTACATAAATTCACAACAGTTTTCCTCCTCGGGGTGACCAGAAACTTTGCCACAACTTGGTACCACGTCTCCGTGGTCTTATTTTTAAGAGCATTAGGCTCTTGACACGGAGGTCGTGGGTTCGATTCCCACGGGAAAACCTATGAAATGTCACTTTATGCATTTTTCCCCGTTAGGACATTGCAGGCTGAATCACCTGACTGTCTGAAAAGAAAGATGATTTCGTGCTTCGGATGGCACGTTAAGCCGTTGGTCCCGGCTACTATCTCTGGTGGTAGTAGTCTTTACATAAAAACCAAGTCAGAGGCCGTAAGGCGGTTTGAATAAACTCTGACACCAGGGCTTGCCCATACGATAAGAAGAGAAGTTTAACTTTTAGCATTTAGCACAAGAACACAGGCACAGGATCTAACTAAAAGTATATTTATCAGTCTACCTATAGTTCAAACACTGTAATAACGTAATACTGCACTAGATGACTAGATTATTAATGCATTCGCCATTCAATACTCGGTAATCAGATCGCCCCAACATGCTGTAATCAAGTTAATTTAATCGACCTGATCGAATGTGGTGTCCGTGATAATCATATCCGATGACTTTAATAATGACGTCCATATTATTATAGCCTGTAAAATTATCCAGAGTAACTAAAAGGTGTGGTCATATTTAATGGGAGATGGTTTAGACCGAGAAACTGAACAAAACAATGGTAGCACTCTCCTTTTTTTCCTTCGATTTCACATTTGCTTTTATAGTAAAGTTAGATAGATAGATAAACAATTTATTCGCATAAGTAACAAACACTATTACAGTTCACAAGTTTACAAAACAACAATACAACGAAAAATCAACAGAACAAACATCTAATTTATTGTATGCTACAGCAGCAGCAAGTGGTTCGGTTAAACGGTCCACATTAAAAATATATATCACAGCATTCGGTGTAGTCAAAATTAAGGGTATATTATTCGGAGCGCGCTCCATACAAACGTACTATGGTGATATTTTCAATACTTACCAATTAATGTCAATGAAATTTTGCAGAAACAATCTAGAAACAAATTTCTATGCTTGTATTGAGTCAGATTTTCGTTAAAATGTATAGTTTTAAAGTTACAGTGCCTCAAAGATTTCCATACAAATCTTAAATTAATCCTAGCATTGAAACTGTATATTTTAACGAAAATCTGACTCTATAGAAGCATAGAGATTTGTTTCTAGATTGTTTCTGCAAAATTTCATTGACTTTAATTGGTTAGTATTGAAAATATCACCATAGTACGTTTGTATGCAGCGCGAGTTTTCGCTCTCGGAATAATATTCTCTTAATCGCCCGGGTGAACATAAGCGACTCATCTGTGTTCCATGATCACCTGACGAAAGGATCACCCAGGTGTTTAAAGTCACTCTATACCTTCAGTTCAGTTTGATGTATCATTTAATGTAAATTTTATGTGATTAAAGGTGACCTGACTTGGGAAATGTTGTGATCTCAAATCACCTACAAATCCCAGGTGATTAAAAGCGACCCGACTTCACAAATAGTATCCCCAAATCAGCTACAGAGTGGTTGATAAACCATACCAAAACCATTGAGAAAAACCTGATGATTTTTCGGATCTACCTACAATTCAAAGACAGACCAACCCACCAGGCAAACGAAACGGGACGTCCTAAAGTAAACTGGCGCCGCTCTGTGGAAGTAGAGGCTAAAAGCCTCAACATGACCTGGGTGGATATCTACAGTGCTGCCCAAGATAGCAACTGGTGGAGAGCTATTATCCGAGCCCTGTACCCTACGTAGAGATAACAGGAAGAGAAGCAGAATACTTACAATTCAAACATCAAACAAACATCTGTATACATGACAAATAAAGGTGTCTGAAACTGAATTATATATTTTTTTCCTTTCTGTATTATTTATTGCGACTGGTGCAGAACCGAGAAGTATGGCACAATGGGGAGGTGGCTTATACCCTGCAGAGAGTGGATACGGGCTGATAATGATGATTCTAGTAAAATTACAAGATATTATTCTCCAAGAATGTCGGTGATTGTCCAAAACGCGCTAGAAATATCGGCGATTGAATGTTTCACTCCGGAAGGCTCTCTTCGCGCACATGGCATCAATGAGTATAGAATGGGTTTTAGAGTATAACAAGAATAGGTTCAGTTGTGCAACACTAAGCTACTTAGTCGGTGTGCATCGACGTGGCGTCGCTGACTGAGATAGCTCGCAACTTGTGCCCGAACTGGCACTGTACTCAATTTAGGCCGGAGTCACACTTCTGCCTTAACACAAGTCATTGATTGTAGAATTAATTGTAAAATGTAACAATGAATGAGTTTAGTTGTGCATCACTAAGCTACTTAGTCGGTGTACATCGACATGGCGTCGCTGACTGAGATAGCTCGCAACTTGTGTCCGAACTGGCACTGTATTAAATGTAGGCCAGAGTCACAGTGCTGCCTGAACACAGGTGATTGAGTATAGAATGAGTTGTAAAGTGTAATAATGAAAAGGTTCAGTTGTGCAGCAGTAAGCCACTTAGTCGGTGTGCATCGACGTGGCGTCGCTGACTGAGATAGCTCGCAACTTGTGCCCGAACTGGCACTGTACTCAATTTAGGCCGGAGTCACACTACTGCCTTAACACAAGTCATTGATTATACAATGAATTGTAAAGTGTAACAATGAATAGGTTCAGTTGTGCAACACTAAGTTACTTAGTCGATGTGCATCAACGTGGCGTCACTGATTGAGATAGCTCGCAACTTGTGCCCGAACTGGTACTGCACTAAATTTAGGTAAGAGTCACACATCTACCTTAACACAAGTCATTGAGTATAGAATGAGTTGTAAAGTGTAACAATGAACAGGTTCAGTTGTGCATCACTAAGCTACTGAGTTGGTGTGCATCGACGTGGCGTCGCTGACTGAGATAGCTCGCAACTTGTGCCCGAACTGGCACTGTACTCAATTTAGGCCGGAGTCACACTACTGCCTTAACACAAGTCATTGATTGTAGAATTTATTGTAAAATGTAACAATGAACGGGTTTAGTTGTGCAACACTACGCTTCTTCGCTGACTGAGACTTGAGGCGGATAGTTGAGCCAACCGCGCGTAGTTTCCGTAGTCAGTACCCCCCCCCCCCCCTTTCTTCTAATAACTGCAGAAAAAATCTGTTATATAGATTTTTGTAAATACTTTCTATGAAAATTATAACTATGCTGTAAAATATTATATCGCGCTATAGTTAGGTTTCAAATTTTCTCCTAGGTAAGGGAATCGACATGACTTACTTATGCGATACAAATTTTCTTATTCTACTTATGCAATGGCTACGGACCCTATCATGGGCGAGCCGGATACGCCCTTGGCCGGTTTTAGGTTTTAGTCTTGTCTTGTAGGTGTATGGTCTACTTCTTTTTCACAAATTATGAATAGGTACTCCCAACATTTCTCAACCACTAGTGTGACATCAACCTAACGGTACATGAGCTAAACTTCACAGAAGTGAGCAGCAAACTTGTAATATATCGTCGACGTCGCATTACTTACTCTCCAACTCCCTAACTGACAACTGAGGGACGCGACGAAATAATTATAGTACAATATATCTTCTGAATTACTCCTGGAATAGACCACAAAAGTATAAGAAATTTGACAATAAGCAGGTACCTATTCCTCTTTCACTCGCACTCAGTCAACAAAGCGACACATAAGTTGTATAGTGGCTGTACAGTCGCTGAGTAAAGGTAATTCCTTTATTCAACTACTGTACAGCTACTATTAAATATCTTATTAAAATAAATACCCTTTTGAGCGAAGTACTATATTAAATATCTTGGACAGTGTCACACAAATAATCTAGTCACATTTAAAGTACCAGAAACTAGCCTGGACTTGTATTATGTTGACTAGACAACGATATAGAATACATATATAGATACAAACATCCATGACTCGGGTACAAATATTCATATTCGGCATACAAATATTTGTCCCTTACGGGATTCGAACCCGCGACCCTTGGCACAGCAAGCAGGTTCACTACAGACTGTGCCAACGGGCCGTCAATAACTTACGTGTTGCTTGGAATGTGGTAGCATTTGTTGTAAGAACGAGCCCAAAAGGCGTGGTCTTAACCAGGGGTGCAAAAGGCGTACAGTACCTTAACGGGGTATTCTAGGACGCCCAGAAGCCTTAAATCTGACCCAAAACTGACATAGCGCTGGCTACAACCGAGCTAAAGCAGCCCATCTCTAGCATCACTTACAACTGCTAGTTTAGGTACCTACATGTTTAGGCAATTATACATGTACAAAAAATAGGGCTACCACTTTGAAGCCCGCCGGATATACAGCCGATTGTAAAATGTTGTTCCTATTGTGCTAATTTATTATTTCATAAAATCTTTCTAGAAAAGAGGGATTTCGTATGTAAAAGAATCATCAAAATCAGTACAACAGTTTTCGAGTAAATATTTCCCATTCGTGCGACCGTACGAAATAAAACGAAATGTGGAAATAATAATGTGGCAACCATTCGTTACGACCATCATTATGCAGGCAATCTTTAGCTTCAAAAACATTTTTTTTCTTCTATTTATTGGCTAAACAAATAAGAGAAAATCAACAGGAAAACTTTTTTTAATCCGGCTGTCAGTTGGTTGCAAAATGCTTTGGGATTGCAACTCAATTTTGGTAGGACTCTTAAACTATGACCTTTCGACTGGAATATGTATCATTACCTAAACAAAGGGGACCACGTGCAGTGGGATCTTGAAGTATTAGTAATCACAAAAAGCTTTTGTTCGTTCTTTGAAAGGTTTTTGGTGTCTATTTTAAACATTCTAAATTATATTAAAATTATCAGCTTCATCAATCATCGAATTCGTCAAAGAAATAATGTTATTAGTATTCATAAAGTTTGGCCGCTTCCAATCTAATAGATTATAAATTGAAGGCAAGAATTTATGCAAATACGCTTGATGTTGCTAGGTCAACTATTATTTGAATAACTGGCAATTTAAGGTAATTACTAAACTCTATTTTGAAAGTCTAATGGAAATACAACCACAAAATGACACTACATTCAATTTAAAACCTCGTATAGGTATACCTATTTATAACCTTTAATTTATAACATTTTATAATAATGTTGAGGGAGTCACGTTGCAGGAATTGACCCGAGCACACGTCTCGCGTGGTTTTCGCGCGTTGCGTTTTTGCCTGCCACGAGGCTCCGCAATCCTCAATCTCTTCTTGTTCTTGAACAAAAACAATCCCTGAGATTGGGATAGATACTCCCATAAATTACACTTGACACTGGCGGAAATGCGGTGCTACGCACAAGCAAAAAGCCATTAATTATAAATAAAATAAAAAAATAATATAATGTTAAGTTTTTAGTTTGTTGCTAACCACCAGAGAAAAGAATTAAGGTCGTGGAGTGCGATTTTTAAATGTCATACGTCGAACTCAGCAGTAGCGAATGTCAAAATTACTCTGGAGATATGTATCTTTCTACTGCTGATTTGACTTTCAAAAATCATACTTCAAGAGTGCGATTTTCGAAAGTCAAATCAGCAGTAAAGATGCATATCTCCATAGTAATTTTGACATTTTCAGCTGATGTGCAAATTAGTTTCAAAAATCGCACTCTACAGGGGCCTACTTCATAAACATGAAAATAGTTATTTACAATGACAATTCAGGCTTACATTGCTGGTTACTTATGGCGTTAAACAACATGGTGTTCTAACATTTACGGTAACGTATCTCAAATTTATGATCATTGTAAAATTATTGTAAATTAAAATTGTCATATTTATGAAATAGGCCATTGGGTATTTATAAGTGCCTGGTACTTAGTAATTTCCAGAAAATTAAGCACACTTTATTCCTTCTTGAGCGGAGATTAAATTCATAGACCTTAGAGAGAATATGACCCAATATTTTTTCACAAAGAAAGATTCAACTAAATCTCATCTTGCTGAAGGTTGTCTGGGGCTCACGCAATATAAGAAACTACCTCGCCTAGCTACTATTTTTTAGTCTTAAACTTTGATTTAGCTTAAAATTTTTCCATTAGGGTTCCATGTTGAAAAATTTGAAACTGTTACTGTGTTTGAGTTTTACATACTTATGCACCCCTATTTTTATTTACCATAAAGTTGTATTCAGAAAATGAAACTAAACAACTTTCTCTATGGGTTGAAAAAACGGGAAAAAATTGTAAACTTTCCACACAAAAATCCAATCAGCTGATCGATTTTCTAAGGGACGTCCAAAAAAATGTATCTGAATACACCCTTAGAATTTTTTAAACGGTGATGTATACCCTAATCAAAACAAAGACTGAAAAATTTATTGCTGTGACTCGACTTGCCAGTCTCCTTTTGTATGCTTAATTACTAAGATACACTCTTTCGTTGTAGGCTGCTTTTCCACCAGAGATTTGCGAGGTAGCGAGGCGGTGAGCAAGGAAAAAATCGGCCAATGAGAGTGCTTCAATTTCCCAATGACGTGATCGAGCGAGCGCGCTATTGGCAGATTGTTTCCTCCCACTATGGCCTATGGCTCACTCTGGCACAACGCAGCCTAACCCACCTAAATCTGATACGAAAGTCGTTCTATGCTACTCACAATAGAGTCGGATGCAGTAACTCTGCCACACAGTATGAGCATCAGAGATGTTCACTTTTCCTGAAGTTTCAACACGTGTCCAACATCATCAGGGTTTATCCACCCACTGCAGGGTTGCCTCTCCCGATAATACCACTTCCCGGTCCCGTACCCATTGGCTTGTTAAGAGGGGGAGACCTGGTTCGCCGTGCCCTTCCTTGGGATCATGGGCCATCATAGCTACATGTTCTCTGTATAGGGGGAAGGCGGCAGCAAATTGAGTCTACCTCGGGACGCAGAAATCTGCGCTATGCCATTGGGAGTCAGGCCCCTGGAAATTAGCAGCTGTAGCAAAGTGTTTTCAGATATTTTCACGATGCTACCAACCCGCCTCCTGGTCACTGACCCACTCCTCTCTTGATCTCAGTTACTAATCGGTCAAACTGTCGCCTGCCTGCAATCTTTTCATCTAGCCACGTAACTGCCAATTTAATCAAATCTATTGCTAACGTCGAAATAAACTCTAGAGGGTCTACCATAAGTTTTCACTATATTTTACTACTATAGATAGTTACGTCGCCAATTTGTATGGCAGAAATAAGTTCTCAGCTAGGGGCGCTGTACGAAATTCAATAGAAAATTAATGACGTAGCTACAGTAGTAAAGTACGGTGAAAACTCATGGTATACTGCAATCTGCAATCAGTGCTGACACTATAAGCAGATCACTTTACATTTACAGTATAGAACCCTCAGCGAGTTCCACTCGCACTTGGCAAGTTTCTTTAATCTAAAACATTTAGAACCTAGTCTTAGTAAGATGAAACATTTTCTTTTCAGTTTTATCAGTTTATTATTGTAATGCAGTTGTTAACATGTTCAAACGTTTTTATCTACTCGCAATTTAGTTTATTTTTATTACATCGTAGAATGTGCTTTGAATACTATTATTGGATAGAGAGGTTTTAAATCAAGGTTTATTTTCTTTGATTTCGGATCTTTTAAAGGAGCAATCGGACAACGATTTTTTTTTGTCTTCGCTTGGTACGTCGTTCATGGTGAAATATAAAGCCTCGCATCCACTAGGCAACAATTCGGTATGTCAAGTTTTTTTTTGGAGGGCTGAATCGAAAACCATTTCGAGATAATTATCTCAATAATCATATTTTCTATGTCAGAGATTTTAAAATGAAAGGATTACAGATATTTTTAATAAAATATCGTCGTTTTTTGGTCCGTCCAGTGACGTCACTGGAATACCTGTGACCTCCTTGGTAAACATAAAATCAACTTAAAATAACCGGCACTTAAGAAAAAAAAAACATTCACTCTGTCAGAATTTGACATTTGATGTTGCCGTAGCTGTTTCCAACATAGAGTTAGAAACAGGAGGCAGGTTTAATTTTTTTAAATATAGCAGCATGTAGTTTTTCTCCATGGAGTTCGAATTATTTTCTCTCCACCATTTTTGCACTTAGAGATTACAGATCAGAATAATTTAAAAGTTAAATTTATATTGATAAACGCAATGAATCTCAATAAGAATGAAATAGGAGTCTTAAAATTATGTCTTCTATCCGTAAAAAATATAAAAATGGAGACCAAAAAAAACTTGACATACCGAATTGACGCGCCACACGCGACGCTCAACATTAAGAGAAGTTTATTCCGAGAGCGCAAATGCGCGCTGCATACAAACGTACTATGGTGATATTTTCAATATTAACCAATTAAAGTCAATGCAATTTTTCAGAAACAATCTAGAAACGAATCTCTATGTTCGTATGAAGTCAGATTTTCGATAAAATATATAGATTTAATTCTAGGATTAATTTAAGATTCGTATGGAAATTTTTGAGGCACTATAACTTTAAAACTATACTATCTGACTCCATACAAGCATAGAAATTTGTTTCTAGATTGTTTCTGCAAAACTTCATTGTCTTTAATTTGATCGTATTGAAAATATCACCATAGTACGTTTGTATGGAGCGAGCGACGTTGAGAAACTTTGAAATAAGTAACGTCACGCGTTGGCGTTGCCGAACATGTTGAGCGTCACGTGGTGCGCGTCAATTGTTGCCTAGTGGATACTAGGCTTTATAATGTATTATCATGATATGATATAAAGGTATGTATGAAGAGAATAAAAAAAACATTTGATTTGTCCTCCTATTGTCGAAATGGTTTAATCAAACTTATCCCCTTAAAAACTTCACAATAACAACAATTTCTCCTCCCCTTGTCTTTAACACAAACAAAGTCTCATAAACCAATCTATTTTCGTATTTACAACGTTGACTTAAGAGTTATCTCAGGGGGCTTTAGACCGAATTGAGTGTTAGTATCGAAACTTGAACAATTGGATCGACTGAACTTGAGTTTGGTTTCGGGGCGGTAATCCCTTGTGCGTTGTTATAGCGTGACAAACTGAACTATATTATATGTTATATACGGATTATTACATTAACATGTTTTGTAGATTGTTCCACTAAACCTTATTTATATCATCATCATTTATGTGCCCACGCCACTGTCCATTACAAGTGGCGATGGCCACACTCTGTCACACTGGACAGAGTTTCGGCACAACTAGTGAAACTTGGATGTTCTGAGTTTTCAGAATATCTCTTGACTACCCCCTCCGGGAATAAAGTCGTGAGCATTATGAGTTGTGACGGTTCGTTCCGATAATTCGGAGCGCGCTCCGTACAAACGTACTATGGTGATATTTTCTTTACTAACCAATTAAAGATAATGAAATTTTGCAGAAACTATTTAGAAATAAATTTCTATGCTTGTATGGAGTCCGATTTTCGTTAAAATGTTTAGTTTTAAAGTTACAGTGCCTCAAAGATTTCCATACAAATCTTAAATTAATCCTAGCAGTGAAACTGTATATTTTAACGAAAATCTGACTTCATACAAGCATAGACATTGGTTTTTAGATTATTTCTGCAAAATTTCATTGACTTTAATTGGTTAGTATTGAAAATATCACCATAGTACGTATGTATGCAGCGTGCATTTTCGCTCTCGGAATAAACTTCTAAAGATTACCTAAAAACGGTCATTGTTTTACACAAAGCAACAAAGTCAAAACCAGACATTTCCTTTGAAAATTCAAGCGTTTAGTAATAAATTAATTTAATTAAATTCGGATTCGGAATTAAACAGATAAAGGGGTTTGATTGTTATTAAAATTGCACCTCTCGGCCTTTACCATAATTAAAGGTCCACAATTAATTTGTTCAAATTGATGCCATTATTTATTTTTGTCATGGATGGGTAATTTTCTGATGACTCTATGATTTTCAGTCTCTTGTTTTAGTTAACCCTCTATTGCATACAAAGCCAAATATGGCCTCTACAGGGTGTTTCATAAGTAACAATAAATATTTAAAACTCTTAAGGGGGTTGTTTAGACTGTCAAACTGAACAACTTTCTATATGGGACCAGCATCGAAATCGCGAAAAAAAAAATTTGATATCCCATAACATATTTTAGCTCTAGTCGATTTGTAGAGTATGGAACATCAATTTTTTTTCGCGATTTCGATATTGGTCCCATAGTGAAAGTTGTTCAGTTTGATGGTCTACACCACCCCCTTAAAGGTTTATTTGTATTTTTGTAACACCTTGTATAGTGCGATTTTTGAATCTCATTAGCTGAGCTCAGCAGTTGAAAATGTCAAAATTACTATGGAGATATGCATCTTTCTACTGCTGAATTGACCTTCATAAATCATACTTCAGAAGTGCGATTTTTGAAAGTTAAATCAGCAGTAGAAATATGCATATCTCCATAGTAATTTTGACATTTACAACTGCTGAGCTCAGCGAATGAGATTCAAAAATCGCACACCAGGTGATTTTTTTATTGCTTTTTCTTGCTTTTCTACGCATAGTTTTTTTTTTCAGTTTGATGGACTGAGCCATGCCTAAAAATTGTCGACTTATTTCAATGTTGTAGGTATGAAGCTAATTTAAGAGCGCAGTTCAAATCAATGCAAAGGCATCATCATCATCGGCCTATCATCGTCCACTGCTGGACATAGGCCTCTCCCAAGGCGCGCCACAAAACTCTGTCCTCGGCCTTCCTCATCCAGTCGCTCCCCGCTACTTTTTTTAGGTCGTCTGTCCAGCGGGCAGCAGGGCGTCCCACACTACGCCTACCAGTTCGCGGTCTCCACCCTAGAACTCTGACACCCCATCGGTTGTCAGTTCTTCGGCAGATATGACCAGCCCATTGCCACTTCAGCTTGCTAATTTTCTGAGCTATGTCAGCCACTTTAGTTCTGTGACGAATCACTTCATTTCTGATGCAAAGGCATAGTGAACCTTAACGTAAAGTAGCACAGGCTAATTAGTTTTAATGCCAGATTAAATTGAACCTAAGGGCGGAATAGCCGCGCCGCGTGCGCCTTACGACGGCACCCTAAAGTTGGTCCAATGGCCGACTGCTGGCGGGACGATAAATTAGAGGTACTCGTTATGAGAACCACCTACAATGCTCTATTACGAATTCAGAGTATCTATTGCTATCCTGTTGATTATCATTCAAAATTTAATAATCTTCAAATTCTATTGAATTATCTACAATTTGATGTCTTTTCCAATAAAGAAAAGTTGTAGCCTATAGGATCCCACTGCAGGGAAAAAGCATCCTCTCACTTATAATGGTGAGAGGGAGTGGGCCAGATAATTTTCAAACCGCCTTTACTGAAAAAACTGTTTTGTTAAATACCTATATCCAAACTTTAGTAACTTGTAAACTGTTTTGTAGCACATAATTAAACATTTTGATTATAAACAGCAAAAAGTTATGCTATAGACTCTATAGCATACTTTCTATAGTATACAGGGTGTAACAAAACCATCATACTGAACACCTTTCACTATAGAGACAAAAACGCAAAAAAAATCTGTCCCATACATTTGAAGTCGGTACAGTAGTTTTGTATGTAACAGCAGATTTTTTTTACGATTTCGATTTTGGCTCCATTGTTAAAGTTGTTCATTTTGATGGTCTGATTATCCCCTTAAAAAACCGACAGAAGAACCCTGTATGTCTTCTTAACTATTATAAAACCGTAAAATCATGAGGAACATAAAAGTAGCGGTTTACTTCATCTTAACTATTATAAAACTGTAACTGAACTGTGTCTGTACATTGAAGATATTTACAAAAAAAAGATTACGATATGGTTTTTAAATATCCCCGACTCGAAATCAACCTTTTTTAGAAATTTTGTCTGTCTGTTTGTCTGTTTGTTTGTGTGTTTGTTTGTGTGTTTGTTTGTTTGTTTGTTTGTTTGTTTGATCGCGCATCACGCAAAAACTACTGAACCGATTTTGATGAAACTTTTTTTGTTTGATAGCTTATGATCTGACTTAAAATCTGGTATATAATTTGTGCGGACGAAGTCGCGGGAAAACACTAGTATAAATTAAAATAACACTCGATAGTGCGATTTAAATGACGTGCAGCGCCATCTATTGACAAAATTGTTAGTTAGTTTGTTTGTTCGCACATCACGCAAAAACTACTGAACCGATTTTGATGAAACTTTTTTTGTTTGATAGCTTATGATCTGACTTAAAATCTGGTATATAATTTGTGCAGACGAAGTCGCGGGAAAACACTAGTATTATTATAAATTAGTCACGATAGAAATCCTAGTCACGTAATAAGAACACTAAAGGCATCGGGTAACAAAAGGTAAATTTTTATGATTTTTACCTAACAACGTTAAATACGAGGTTTTTGACTGTGCCTGTTTGTTTTTACCTTTTTGTCAAAGCTTTTGATTTAGTTTTCCGGCAAAATATTGGATTACACAGGAAATAAAATGTAATTTAACCTGACTGCGGCAGATAGGTAATGTTTTTCTTTTGATCTGTTGTATAAGAAGATGAAACGAGTGTATCGGATATCAAAGAGGACACTTAATAGGGTTTTCAAGGAAATGACTGAAAACTCTTGGGATACTGATAGATATTACTAGTGTTTACCCGCGACTTCGTCCGCACAAATTATATACCAGATTTTAAGTCAGATCATAAGCTATCAAACAAAAAAAGTTTCATCAAAACACGGTTCAGTAGTTTTTGAGTGATGCGCGAACAAACAAACAAATAAACAAACAAACAAATAAACAAACAAACAAACACACAAACAAACAGACAAACAGACAGACAAAATTTCTAAAAAAGGTTGATTTCGAGTCAGGGATACTTAAAAACCATAATATCGTAATCTTTTTTTTGTAAATATCTTCAATGTACAGACACACTTCAGTTACAGTTTTATAATAGTTTAGATAAGGGTATATTACCGTTGGCGCTCTCCATACAAACGAAGTCTGGTGATATTTTCAACACTATCCAATTCGTAAATTAAATTTTTCAGAAACAATCTAGAAACTATATGGAAATCTTTGAGGCACTGTAACTTTAAAACTATAATCCGACATAGTCAAGCATAGCGATTAGTTTCTAGATTGTGTCTGAAATTTTATTGACTTTAATTGGTTAGTATGGAAAATATAACCATACCATACCATAGGTTTGTATAGAGCGCGCAAACGGTAATATACGAGTACCCTTATGTACTATCTAACCTATGTATGTAAGTACTTATCTAACGAAGTAAGTAAATCTCTGTATGAATGTATGAGTAGTACCTACCTACTAGTCATCTGATTGATGCAACTGTACTGTTTTTGTTGCACTTCCGGATAAACCTCCGATGGTTTTTGGAAGTTCAATTGTTTAAATCTTTTGTCATTTTTCTTTCAATAAATAAATTAAAAAAAAAAAAAAAAAAAACTTACTTCACAGGTGTCATTTTTTTTCCCAAACCAATGTCCGTTAAAACTTTGAGGCCAAGAAACTACCACAAACCTTCTAATAATAAAAAAACCTTACGCAACGTCGAAAAACAAGAGGTTGTGTTGTAATTTGTAGTGCGCTCTGGAGGGATAAATGTAGAGAGTAGCACTTACTGCGGTCATAAACAGCCTCTCTGTACTCTGACCATGCTTGACGTTGAGCTGGGACATGTTGGTTCAAAGTGGTTCAATCATAAAGTTATATGGAAAGTGAAAATTGTAGAGAGCGGTGTTTACTATGGTTATAAATGGTATCTCTAGTACTGTGACCACACATAAAATTGTGCTAGGATATGTTGATTCAACGATGTTAAATCATAATGTTAACCGAGAAGAGGGATGCTTGTAGGTAGTAAAAACTCACTGCAGTGATAAATCAGTCAGTCTTTATGCTAGACCACGCACAAAGTTGGGCTGAAACATGGCATTAACTAGTGGTTCATCGCGATCAAATTGTCCATGATTAAGAAGATGGTGAATTGTGGGGAGTAGGAACCACTTAAAAATACCATTACTCTGTAACTGGCGTTTGCAAAATAAAAATTAAAAAAACATATTTCCTACTAGGAAATATCCAGTGCTGATCTATGATCGATTCTGTTATCGGTTTTGAGATTTTATTTTGAGATCCTATAAACTGAACACAGTGTGGTCACAACAAGTATAGGCCATTCATTCAGGGTAGTCGCTAGCCGGACCGCACTCTCATTATTATACCTACTACTTATAGTTAGTGCCATTGCTAGATACAAAAATGATAAACAAACTGGATATCACAAGTATTAAGTGATTTCCAGTAGCATCCCTAGCAAATATAGATAAGTGATGTATAATTTGTATAAGAAACATAAGCATGCTTAGCATAAATTATTATGCTTAGTTAGTACGTCAGGTATAATCATTTCACAAACAATATCAAACACTATTCAGTGTGACAGGTGACAGGACCATCAGTGAGTTTCTTTTTTTCAAATATGGAAAAGGTAGTTAGGTGTACCTAATTACCTCCATCAATGCGCACTGGGCCCGCGTGGTAGAGTATGACCGACTTTCTCTCACCATTATTGGTGAAGAGGAGGCCTTTGCCCTGCATTGGGATCTTACAGGATATATCTTCAGCGAAAGATGAGCCTTACTACAAATGCACGCTTAATAAAAAAGGTAGCTGTAGCAAAGTTTAAAGGAATTATGATTGTGAGTCAATGCATTGTGTACATTTTTATATTTAAACAATTAAGCAAACATCATTTTACCGTAGAGGCAGACAGAGACTACGGCCTGACACAATGTCTATGGTTCTGACACACGTCTTTGGCCTCAAACACACTCATATTTTTCATGCATTTCCGTAAGTTGAGACTACGGACTTATCCCTAGCAAATAAAGAGCTTCATGGTTCCAAAGTATTTCATGTTTTAAAGGTGTTTATGAAGTCCTATGCGTTTGATTTATGAAAAAAATAAGATTCTTCAGTTTGTTTACAATTTAAGTCAATCCTATTGGAGTGTTGTATAATCGTCGGGCTACTTGACCTACACAGTGTCCCACTATCTTCATTACCTTTCTACTGAGCATTTGTTCGCTGTATTTTCATTTTATGTTTATAGCAAGGGTGTTAAATAAATACGACACCCTAAAGGTACGGTCACCTTTGACGGTTGGGATTTTTGTGAATGGTGACGGAATATATAGGGTGTAAGGAAAAATATCATTAAACTTTAAACCACATACTCTACCAATCAAACTGAACGACATTTTAGTATGGGAGCAAACCTGTCAGGGCAAAAAAAAATCTGCTGTTCCATACTAAACTGCAGCGCCTACTCGATTCAAATGTATTCAAGACAGCAGATTTTTTTTTCTGGCAGATTTTTCGTTGTTCAGTTTGATGGGTAGAGTATGTGATTTAAAGGTTAATGATACTTTTCCTTACAAACTGTATTCTCTGAGGAGGTAGACAAAAGTCTTCAAAATACTCATTTTTAATTAGTAACGAAACTTTAAGGGTGTATTCAGACCGTGAACCTGAACAACATGGGTCGAAAAACGAGAATTTTTTTGGACCTCCCATAGAAAATTGATCGGCCGATCTGCACTTTTGTATAGGAGGTCCAATAATTATATAGTTTTTCGACCCATGTTCCTTGGGCAAAGTTGTTCAGATTCACGGTCTGATTACACCTTTAAAGGTAGGTATCCAACGTGAACCCTGACGATAGGACTAGTTCATCAATTCAAGGTCGCTCAGCGAGCTATAGAGAGAGCTATGCTTGGTGTTTCTCTGAGGGATGACATCAGAAATGAAGTGATTCGTCACAGAACTAAAGTGGCTGATATAGCTTTAAAATTAGCAAGCTGAAGTGGCAGTGGGCTGGTCATATCTGCCAAAAAACTGACAACCGATGGGGTGTCAGAGTTCTAGAGTGGAGACCGCGAACTGGCAGGCGTAGTGTGGGACGCCCTGCTGCCCGCTGGACAGACGACCTAAAAAAAGTAGCGGGGAGCGACTGGATGAGGAAGGGCGAGGACAGAGTTTTGTTGCGCGCCGCTTGGGAGAGGCCTATGTTCAGCAGCGGACGATGATAGGCTGATGATGATCCAACGTGGTAGGTATGCAGTATAGCCTTTAGTAGGTCAATTTGTCTACAATGAAAACAGTTTAAATTTTGCGATGTCAATATAAAGTTATCCAGCTTTACGAGTGGCATCAACCCCCAATAAAAAGCTCTTTCATCAATTCTCTTGCACCACACATATAAAGGTATAGCCGGTTGTCAAAATAACTGGAGAAAAAGTCGTTAAGCCGTTTTATTGCTTATTTATTTAACGACATTGTGTAGCATGTAACATTTTATTGTTACAACCATCCCGTTTGTTTGGTTAGGATCGAATCGAACCGAATTATTGGCTTTCTCTTTTATAATTCAATAGAGTGAGCGAGGAAGGGCTATAAAAAACTTATTGTTCGTATTATGTGGATATAATCCCAAAGTAAATAGGACGAAAAGATAATATGATATTGTATTTAGGTACTATAGCTAGTACAAATACCTGAAGGGATGGCCTACGTACACTAATCAAATTGGTGATGTCCTTAAAAAAGGTTAGGTAAGACCTAGAACGATTTAAAGGCTTCCGCACATTGCAGCGATTTTATCGAGCGATAATATCGCTGCGATTTTGCGATAATTGTTTCCAGTACATTTTGTATGGGGACGCGCGCGATCCTACACACTGCCGCGATATTATCGAGCGATAATATCGCTGCGATTTTGCGTTAATTGTTCTCAGTACATTTTGTATGGGGACGCGCTCGATCCCACACACTGCCGCGATATTATCGCGACCTGACGCAATCTTTTTAGACTACATTCAGTGGTGGGGCGCATGCGTGACGCGAATCGCGGAATCGCTGCAGTGTGTAAGGTGTCGCGATATCGCTGTCGATAAAATCGCTCGATAATATCGCGGCAATGTGCGGAGGCTTTAAATCGTTTTAGGGTAAGAAGTACCTACTCAAAACAGAGACTATTGAAGAATCGGGGAAGAGGTTGGCAGAGATATTCCCCTAATGTATCAAAGGTTGACGAAAAGAGCAATACTTGGAGGTAAACACACTTGTTCCGTACTCAAAGCCTACGTTGTCCGTCCGTCTGTCCGTCCTACCTATTTAGGGCTTCTTCTTATCGAGCCCCCGGTGTCAGAGTTTATTCAAACCGCCTTACGGCCTCTGACGTGGTTTTTATGTAACGACTACTACCACCAGAGATAGTAGCCGGGACCAACAGCTTAACGTGCCATCCAAAGCACGGAATCATCTTTCTTTTCAGACAATCAGGTGACTCAGCCTGCAATGTCCTAACCAACTGGGGAAAAACGCACAAAGTGAGATTTCACTAGGTGCCCCCCGTGGGAATCGAACCCACGATCTCCGTGTCAAGAGCCCAAGCTCTTAACCATTAGACCACGGAGGCACATTATTTAGAGCTGTAACTTTTGAACAGTAATAGCTAGACAGATGAAATTATCACGGAATGTGTGTTATTATGGTGGATTTAATAAATAAAAAATTGACAAAAACTAAAATTTAAGGGTCCTCATACAAGAAACTATTGTTTTATCAAAGTTTTTTCTATTCGTTCTATCGTAGAAACGGTAATACAAGCGTCAAACTTGGTGTGATTATAGAACAAACTTTACAATATAAGAAAAAAACATAAAAACCAGCCAAGTGTGAGTCGGTTACGCGCAAAAGGTCCCGGAGAAAACCAAACTTTTTTCTAAGTTAACATATTGTGTAGTGGCGTGACTCACACTTGATCGGTTTTTATGGCTCAGCTCAATAATCTACTGGTTACATTCTAGTCGGGTAGGTACAGCAGTTTTGTATGGGACGGTCTTTCCCAAAAACAGTGACGTTCATAATTACAATACAAGAAATAAAAATAAATTAGTGTTCCCACATTTTCGACTCAGTAAGGTCAACACATCTTTCATGGGGCACTGTATACGCTATTATAATAAGATACCAGAGGATATTCTAAACTTGCCAGACAAAAAGTTTAAATCCCATGTTAAACAAGTCCTCTGTAAAAAAGGTTACTATAAACTCGATGATTATTTGAATGACCAAAATGTCTGGTCTTGACAATGTTACACTATGTAATTCAATATTTGTACTTTGTATATTTTGTTTTGTTTAAAAGAAGTGTGTTGTAGAGTTTCTGGCCGCATCTTCTCTACAACGGAACACCTTCCGAAGCGGTGGTAGAATCAAAAATGACGTCAAAAAGTTATCTATGTGATATTATTTTGAATAAAAATTTTGACTTTGACTTTGACGGCTGATTTTCTTTCGCGTTTCATGAGTTAGGCTCCATAGTGAAAGTTGTTCAGTTTGATGGTCTGAGTTCACCGTTTCAGTATTTGCTAGGCTGTCTCTTACACCCTGTATAAGTGAGCAAAACGATCACTATGGAGTCAAGATCGAAATCACGGAAAAAGAGTTTCGTAAAAAGGCATTTGTGTTTACAAAATGCATTCAAATATTGCTTTCTTTCGTTAACACTTTAAATACTTAAAGTAACACTTAAATGGAACATTTCTCAGTATCGGTCCGAACTTCTCATTTGTACTTTACTTGAAAGTCAATAGTTTCCGCTTCTTTTGTATGACACCATCTAAAAGTGTTTCCTTACTCTTTTAAAACTAGCGCAAAATACAAGTCACTTACACAGAGTCGGGAACTCTTGGACTCTTGTTGAGAAACGAGTCGAGTGCAGTGACGGGCTTGGGGTACCTTAAAATATTAAGATATGAAAGAATTTTTTTTTTTTACGAAAAAATGTACTGTACTGGGTGTATATAGGGTCCTTCTAAATATGCTGACACTTTTTTAAATGAAATGAAATGCGTTACATATTAAACGCGGTGCTACAGACCATCTACCTGAATCAATTTTGAAATCGCGAACATAATTTTTTTCGATAGAAAATTTCCATGGCTACTCGACCCTTGTTTGTGTCGTGTATGTATACGACGACGTAAGAAAAGTTTAAGAACATTCTTTATAGAAGAATAAGCTCGTCATAATCGCACTTGCTTTTTGTTTTGTTTTTCAAATTTTATAATTACAAACCTCAAAAGGCGTAATCAAATAGTTTTCAAAATTGAGTTTAGTAGATAAACTCGATGAATCGAAAAAAAAGAAACCAGTTTCTTGTACCTACTTAAAAAAATCTATACTAAAAAAACTTAACACACGGTACAAATTGCGTAATCGTAATCTCTCACCACATTTAACACACAACTTGACACATCATTCCATCCTGAAACATAAATTGCTAATTGTGAGCATTGCTACAACTTCATTCTTATAACTGAAAGTTGGTAGTTGTATCAATGCTTCTGACCAACCCCAAATGGGCCGTGAGTTTATGTATCTCAAAATTACTCTCAAAATTACATATTCATTCAGACCCCAAAATTGCATAATCTAGCAGCGCAGAATCAAAATTGAATATCTAATTACATAGTAGCCATCTTTTGTTGATTGTTAATAACGTATACCTCAAAATCACGTAATCATGTAACCACGTAGGATTAAGTTTGTCATTTTTAAAAGTTAATAAAGCAGTTAGTGAATGCTGTTCTCAAAAATGATAACATATCCGTCCCACTTAGTGCGTTCACAAACGATGACGCACTGACGGAGCAGCAAACGTCAGTCCGTCATTTGTGAAGCAAGGAGTTGTATGAAACCGCACGTAGAAGCACACACGGTGACGCATTAAAGCACCAGGTGTGGTTCTATGGACTGACATCTGCTGCTCCGTCAGTACGTTATCGTGTGTGAACGCACTTAGTCCACAAACATGCGTAAATAAGTAGGCCCCATAAATGATCCGTACCATGAATCTCACCTGAATCCAACCCTGTTGTAGTGGAAGGACAACTTTCTAATTGGTTTACTTTTTTCTTACCTTTTGTAAGAACTTTTTCAGAAGGTCGTCTTATAACCGGGCAGAACTAGTTTTTTCTTTAAGCAAGTTTAATTTTAGGATTCCTCCGCTGAGATTTCTGCGAGCTTCGCTCAGACAACTTATCTGCCTTTGAGTTCTAGTTTTAGTAAATTTACTAGTCTAGGATTTTTAATGAAACTGTTTTATAATTTGATGAATATTAGTGTTGTTACTTGGTAGGTGACAATCGATAGTAGAAAAAAAGAATAGTATCGTTGTACTATCATGAGATCAGGTACTCGGATAGCGACTTTTTGACAGGATTTATGTTTGAGTATAATGTGTGTGTGAGGGTGTGTGTAGCTACCTCAAGCTAAATTAAAAAGTGAATAGGTACAGCGTGAACACTCCCTGCCTCCCACAAATTTATACCCCGATCCCTCGTGGAAGACGGGGCCAATTCTGCAAGATATCCCTAACTTTTTATAACACGTTTTGGTGTTTGCACGACAATGGCGTGACGTCATAGTGATATCACCAAATGTGTGGAAACTTTTACCATAAAACGCATCTATTGATTTGCATAAACAACAGTCGAAGAACTATGTAAAAATTAGGTACCTACTTAGGTAATAATTAAACCCTACAATTTTTCAAATTTCTCTGTCTGTTTCAAACTCGTAAACATTTACAGTTTCAAATACGACACAAAATCTAAATTCTCGAAACTTCAAATCTAAAAATTACAGGCAAAAATCTCTCTCAAAAAAACATCGAATTGAAATCGGGAGGAGAGGAAATCATTACTACGACGCGTCTGTACTCAGTCGACTCTTTGTAGCTACGTCCTTTGTTCACAATATAATTTGAGAAGGAAAATAGAACAAAAATTTGTCTTTGTCCGTTGTCTGTGTGTCTGAGGTAGGTGGGTCAGTGGGGTAGACTTTGAGAGGACGTGAACTTATTAAAAAAATATTTATAGAGAGAAGTTTTATTTGAAAAACATGATCATTAAACCTCCTGATCATTGGCCTTATTTTGTTCCTCTTGTATTTTTATTTTTTTGCTTCTAAATTTGTTTTTGGTTAAATAAAGAATCGGTCTTTCTTAATATGCTGCCCCTTTTTAAGGATGATCAGACCGTCAAACTAAACAACTTTCTCTATGGCACCAACATCAAAATCGCAAAAAAAAATCAGTTGTTCCATACAAAACTGCAAACCTACTTGAGCAAAATGTATAAGGGACCGCACAATTTTTTCTCGCCATTTCGATGTTGGTCTCATTGTTCAGTTTGATGGTCTGATCGTTTTTAAGGTTCCCCTTAAAATTTAAAGAAGGACCCTGTATTTGGTTGATTGATGAGCAATGACACTACAAGAGCAATGATAAGACATAAACAGGTTAAATTTTTAGTCAGAGTCAAACTAAAAATGATGTGTGTGTGCACACAGGACAGGATATATTTTTAATCAGTGTCAAACTAAAAATGATGTGTGTGTGCACACAGGACAAGATATATTTTTAGTCAGAGTCAAACTAAAAATGATGTGTGTGTGCACACAGGACAGGATATATTTTTAGTCAGTGTCAAACTAAAAATAATGTGTGTGTGCACACAGAACAGGATATATTTTTAGTCAGAGTCAAACTAACAATGATGTGTGTGTGCACACAGGACAGGATATATTTTTAGTCAGTGTCAAACTAAAAATGATATGTGTGTGCACACAGGACAGGATATATTTTTAGTCAGAGTCAAACTAAAAATGATGTGTGTGTGCACACAGGACAGGATATATTTTTAATCAGTGTCAAACTAAAAATGTTGTGTGTGTGCACACAGGACAGGATATACTTTTAGTCAGTGTCAAACTAAAATTGATGTGAGTGTGCACACAGGACAGGATATATTTTTAGTCAGAGTCAAACTAAAAATGATGTGAGTGTGCACACAGAACAGGATATATTTTTAGTCAGAGTCAAACTAAAAATGATGTGTGTGTGCACACAAGACAGGATATATTTTTAGTCAGTGTCAAACTAAAAATTAAAATGCATCCTGTATTGATTGAAAAAATATATTTTGCATCAAATCAAACTTATGACGGCTTACGCCGTACAATGATGCCGTCATTGCAAAATTAAGATTTCTCAATAAAGAAAACTTACTAAGCGTTATCGTTATCCAAAAGCCTAAAATACATTTTTATACAATACTTTTATGAAAGAAAAGCCGTGGTGGTCCAGTGGCGAGTAACCTTGCCTGCCGTGCAGGAGGCGATGGTTCGATCCCCGTCCAAGCCGACTCGTACCAATGAGTTTTTCGGAATTTATGTACGATTTGTAACACCACTGGCTTTTCGGTGAAGGAAAACATCGTGAGGAAACCTGCATGCTTCAATTTCGAGGCGTGTATTGTACCCACTGTCCATTATGAGTGGCAACGGGCTCACCCCCCGTCACACTGGACAGAGTGTCGGTACTACTGGTGAAACGTGGATGTTCTGAGGTTTCAGAATATCTCTGACTACCCCCTCGTGGAATATAGTCGTGAGCATATGCTTATGCTTATGCTTTATGAAAGAAAACTTTTACTTTTATACAACTGCCTCCGTGGTCTAATGGTTAAGAGCATTGGGCTCTAGACACGGAGGTCGTGGGTTCGATTCGTACGGGGGACACCTAATGATATGGCACTTGGTGCGTTTTTCCCCAGTTGGTTAGGACATTACAGGCTGAATCACCTGGTGGTCTTAAAAATAAATATGATTCCGCGCTTCGGATGGCACGTTAAGCCGTTGGCCCTGGCTACTATCTCTGGTGGTAGAAGTAATTACATAAGAACCACGTCAGAGGCCGTATGACGGTTTGAATAAACTCTGACACCAGGGCTTGCTACCCACACGATTAGAAGAATATGAAAGACGAGAGACTCCATGTGTGTTTAGTGCTCACTTTTGCACTTTAATAATAATATACCCTTTGCATACGTTTACTGTTTTTAGACGTAAGCAGTCGTCGCAATCGACTATAACACACAATAAAAGTATTGTCAAGCGGCCCTGTGATTAGGCTTTGTTTACCGTACACAGGAATTAAAAATGAGTCCTAAAAACACGCATGAATAATGACAGTCAGAGGGTCTGAGCCAAGTTTTAATGGATACCCGTGCCTCGCCGCCCAGAGGCGTATGTCCTCAAACTTTCGCAGAGTTTGCTAAATACCTATTTTTATTATAATGGAGGTCTTTTAAGTGAAATTTTACATTTATACGTATACGTTGAGGCGCTCATTAACGTAATGAAGCTAAGTAAACTAACTGATTAATAGTGACAATAAACGTTTTTCTTATTGTAAACAAACTGATTAATAGTGGCAATATATGCTATTTTTATTGTCAGCAAACTGATTAATAGTGGCAAAAAACGTAATTCTTATTGTCAGAAAAAATATTAATAGTTGCAATAAACTATTGTTTATTGTCAGCAAACTGATTCATAGTGGCAATAAACTTTATTCTTATTGTAAGCAAAGATAAGATAAGATAAATATTCTTTATTTGCACACCAAAATACACAAAAAACAACAACAATATACATGAACAAGAAGGGTACAGAAGGCGGCCTTATCACTAAAAGTGATTTCTTCCAGACAACCAGTGGATGGAAAAAGTCTTACATGAGATAAATGCTATGGCGGTGTACTAGTCAACACACAATATTATAATTTACGCAGAATATAAATACACATATAGCAAACTAATTAATACGGCAATGTATGATCTGTTTTCGTATGCAATTAAGTATAATTAAATTGAATTTAGCAAACTGGTTAATAGGTGCAATAAACATTATTCTCATTGCAATCAAACTGATAACTGATTAATAGTAACAATAAACTGTATTTCATATTGTAAGCAAACTGATTAATCAATAAACATTATTCTATTCTAAGTTAAGCAATGTCAGGTCCGATCAGTGGATGGGTGACGGTTTAGAGGTCTTTCTTTCCGAGCGCCTTCGTGCTTCGGAAAACACGTTAAGTAATTGCTCCCAGATAGTTTTAACGATTGTGAAACTGTTTGTAAACAGGTCACAGGCCTATAAAAACATCCCAATCATTATTTCTTAGACTGAAAGAATAAAACGTTTGTAAAATAAATTCTAGTCTTACATTGTTGATCTTTAGTGTTTCCTAAAATTCCTCCTTGACATAAACCAGCGAAAACATCGGAAGGGTTCTCGAAGGTCCTTAACTTTGTGACTCCACGTATGCCCTTTTCATCAATCTTGTTTTCTAGACATGAGATACTTAGAATGGGGAACTGAAAAAATAGAAATGACATTTAAAGTCATTATTACTAACTACAAGTACTATCTCCCTTCAATAAAATACATGGTGTAAACTTACATGTATTAGGTACATACTTTAGTATGTATTTCAGACCATCAAACTGAACTTTCATTATGGGACCAACAACGAAATTGCGACATACCCAATCTACCTACCCTAACGCCCTGCATTTGTGAAATTTGCCTTGTTTAGATGACAAAAAAATACCGAGTTTATATCGAGTAATACCTATCCCAAAAGTGAAACAATTATTGTACCTACTCTTGTAAGAGCATAGAATAATAAATTATCACGCAAACAAACATATTACAAGCATATTATAATATAATACTATATTATAGTACTAGTGTTTTCCCGCGACTTCGTCCGCACAAATTATATACCAGATTTTAAGTCAGATCATAAGCTATCAAACAAAAAAAGTTTCATCAAAATCGGTTCAGTAGTTTTGGCGTGATGCGCGAACAAACAAACAAACTAACAATTTTGTCAATAGATGGCGCTGCACGTTTTTAAATCGAATGTTATTTGAATTTATATGAAGAGAACCGCTACTTTTTTATTCCTCATGATTTTACGGTTTTATAATAGTTAAGATTATTAATTTGTGCAGGCAGGGGTTTATGGATTGTGGCCACAGGCGATTTTTTTTCGCTTACGCTGGTAGACGTACGTAATACTGATATCAGTGTAACCCTTTGACTACTTATATGAGGACTGGTTACGCGTATAATTCTACTAACAAGCATTTCTGACACTTTTTGCGCATGAAATCCGCAACTTTGGATTTTATTCCCCATAAATTCAGATTCTAATTTTGAATGTTGAAAAACGTTCCAAGTTCGAATTTATTATTTCGCAATTATAGGCTGTCTCGTTTAGTGATAAGGTATAAAATTGAATGTAAGTGCACAGGATCAATTGTTCTTATAACGTGGCAGTGGGGAAATGCTACCGCAAGACTAGTCCTTATAATAAATAGTCAAAGGTATAACCTAACCGTATATTAGGTAGCGATAGTCATAAAATCCTATACAGTTTACATGAAGCTAGATGACTGACTCCGGAGTCAGACAGCCGTCGTAGTTAGTAGTTACATCGATAGGGACAACAATAAGTAGCGATCTCCTTTTTTAACTAGAGCGAATTTGCTATATGCATCTCTTATTGAGCGAATATGACAAGACACGTGTTACCTTCTATTACCGTCTCTTTCTACGATTGTAGCACTCGGAGATAGCATAGTAAATATTTAGCTAAGACCACTCTACATCTTCCTCTGTCACGATGTAGAGAATCTTCACAAAACAAGTTTTATCGTGCAACTATTTTGTTGACCCCTTATTTTTATGAATACGAAGATATTTCGGAAAGGATTCCGCTTTAATACGAGTGCTGGAACTCGTTCAATAGATAATTTTCCTTGGAATTTTGTTATTGGGTTTTTATAATCGGTGTTTTGGTGGATTTGTGTATACCTACTTAGATAGTTTTTCGTCGACATATATGCATGTATTATTATTCAGTCATAAAGTAATTTCTGTGCTAAGAAATGACAGAAGAAGAATAAGGCTATTCCATCCATAATATTATACTTATATGAAAGCTAGAAATGAGCATTTCGACACTTAAAAATATACTAAACTTAGATAGATATACAGGGTGTAAGGAAAATTATAATTAACCTTTAAACCACAATCTCTACCCATCAAACTGAACAACTTATACTATGGATGCAAACCAGTAAGAACAAAAAAAAATCTGCTATCTCATACATTTAAGTCGAGTAGGCATTGCAGTTTAGTATGGAACAACAGATTTTTTTCGCGCTGACAGTTATGCTTAAAGTTGTTCAGTTTGATGGGTAGAGTATATGGTTTAAAGCTAATGATACTTTTCCTTACAGCCTGTATAGATAAATCGTTACGGGTTCAAAACGACCCCCTTTCCACCGGTGTATAACTTGGGTGTTTTTTACACCTTGTGTAAACCAAATAACTACAGGACATAAGAAAGTTTACCTACTTTAGACATAATTAATTATTTAAACAAATCCAAGTAGAACCGTAATAAAAACCTCTAGTTAATCACACTTTCCCACGTCGTCTGGCGCAAATTAATCTACATAATAAACGTATTAAACCGAGTAATATAAAGTTTTTCGTTAAGTAGAGGACGCCCGTGGGATTATTTTATACCCACAATAATCGTAACTGATAATAAAACTAAATTACTTCGCTACTTGCTCAAATGAAGGATGGAATTGGATGAATCCGAGAATAGTTTCGTGTTTCGCTCGTATTATGATTATGATTGTGAACCTTCAATCATGAGGGTTAGAGTTCTAATCCGCATGCACGACATGCCATGTACCAATGAGTTTAAGATATCTACAGCAGACCTACCATGAGTTTACGCTGTAGTCATCAACATAGGCCTTTACATCCGTTACAGATGATTTAAGCTGTGTTTTTGGATAAGTACTTTTTCTCTTGACTGTACAGTCCTACACGAGAGACGCACACACGTCCATAGCCTCTACAATAGAATAGCGCTCCTAGTGGTTACGTTGAGAACTAATTCTGTCCATACAAAATTGGCGCTGCAACTACAGTAGTAACGTGTGAAAACTCATGATAGGGCATACTGCTCTCAAACAGTGAAAGGAAACCTGTATACGCTGAAGAACAAATTCTGATGCGTATGTGAAGTCTACCAATACACATTGGGAACGCGTGGTGGATTGATTGATCCCTATACTCCCTCCCTGAGGGTAGGCCTGTACCTTGCAGTAGGACGTATGACCGCTGATGATGATGATGGCTTAAAATAAAAAAATAAATATTTTACCGCCTGCTCGAAAACCTTGTGTTTAAAGCGCAATAGGATCCGGATGTAAAATTAAATACCTACGTTACATATCAAAGGGGTTGCTTAAGACCATCAAACTGAACAACTTTCACTATTGTCAATGGCTAATCGACCCAAACGTATGAAACAACAGTTTTTTTCGCGATTTACATCTTGGTCCCGTAGTAAAAGTTTTTCAGGTTGATAGTCTGCAGGACTCCTTTAAGTATTATAAGGCATTAAAATTTACGCCTGTAGATTCATAATTTCCATATCAACTATAGAATATCCATAATCAGTTTACTTGTAGTGTTTTTACATGAAGGAAAATTGTTAATACTTAAACTGAAAGCTGCCTTTCTTTCTTCAGAAAAACATCTCAAAATTATTCTATAGTCACCTTGTAACGACAACCTCGTGAAGTAACAAGAAATCCTACAATATAAGAGAGTAAGAACAAACGCATTCTCAGCACAATCCAACCAATAGTAGTAGTTTGGTTCAAAATCGAATGCACTTTCGACACTCAAAACCATTTCTACTTACTAACTTTTCAAATAAAACTGAAAAGAGTCCGTCCATTCGCAAAACTTATAATCGGTATTCTCGACAAACTTTGAAGTAAAATGTAAAAATTCTCTCCACCCTTGTCAGGAGGGTTATGTATTTTGTTACTTTCTTGTTTTTGGGGTCGATGGCTTTTAGAGCTTTCAGAAATAACATCGGTTAAATGATAGAGTAAAGCATGCTGACTTGCTGAGAGACAGCGCGAAAGCGTTGCTTACAAATATGGGCACTCAATAAGAAGGCCCAGGTTCGAATCCGCACAGACGACATGCCATGAACCAAAGTTTTTTTAAACTTAAGTACGTAATACCGACTGCTCTAAAAATGATGAAGGAAAACATAGCGAGGAAACCTGAAGTCGTGAAGTCTATCAATTCGCATTGGACACGCGTAGTGGACTAACGCCCATATAGGTTCCTTGAGGGTAAGCCTGTGCCCTGCAGTGGGACGAATGATGATGCTGAATGTGCACCATTGTAGGTGTAAGTCACGCTAAATCGGTGTTTCGGAAATGAGCCCGCTCTTCCAAAGTTAGGTGTGTATAATTAACTTCACATGGTGTTAAGGATAGGTAAGTCTCATACCTAACCATCACAATGCGATTAGATTAAAGAAGATGGTATCTATTCAGGTTATAGTACCAATACCTATGCCACCTTCCTGGGTTATAGGGTGTAAAATTACGTTAAACCACAGTAAAAATACGGCAAGATACTAAAACTACTAACGATATTTTTAAGCACTTTACACGTAAACTTTACACTCTTTTTTACACTTAGCATAATGACGGATCCAGGAGTTAATTCCTTAGCCTTCCTCATCCAATTGCCCCCGGCTACCTTTTTTAGGTCGTCTGTCCAGCGGGCTGCAGGGCGTCCGACACTACGCCTGCAAGATCGTGGTCTCCACTCTAGAATTCTGACTCCCCATCGGTTGTCATTTCTAGGGCAGACCTAACCAGAACATTGCCACTTCAGGTTGCTAATTTTCTGAGCTATGTCAACCACTTTAGTTCTGTCAAAAAAAGACATCACTTGTCTATTTGAACCTTCGAATTACATAGATACATACATATGCTCACGCCTATGTCCCACTACTGGGGTAGGCAGAGATCGCCACATGCTACGATTCTGACACACATCTTTCGCCTCCTCAACATTCATAAGTCTCTTCATACAAGCTCGTCGGTTCAAATCTCAAAATCCCCTTTGAAAACATAACAGTACAGATATTATTTTTCGCAGTAGTAAAAGAAATGACTGCACTATTTTCTAATATTTCCAGCTCAAGCCCAGCATTAAAACGTAATATTTTAAACTACAAATACAAATTGCTTCTGCGGATTTCGTAAGCTATTTTTACGTATATATTTCTCTTCTGAACCTATTAAAATTTGCATACCGTTGCATGTTTCAGTTCTGCATAACTTACAATACGGGTTAAATTCATTCAAATACTATTCGTAGGTACGTATTACGAAATTGGATTCGATTTCGAACTACGTAATTTTCACGGAACACAAAATTTGGGGCCGTTGCTTTGAATTGTTAATAATGAAATTTTGATAGCATTTGATATTTGAATTTTATACGTGCAGTACTTACTTCCAGTTGATTTATTTGACGCTTAATATTTCAATTGCTGTAATTTTACTGCTTTAATAAATTTTAGTTATGTTTTTTGTAGGTCTACTGAGTGTCTGACTGAAATTAAATTAAATTTAACCACACCACTAGTTTTTAACTACTAACGAAACTTTAAGGGTGTATTCAGACCGTGAATCTGAACAACTTTCTCTAAGGAACATGGGTCGAAAAACAAGAAATGTTTTGGACCTCCCATACAAAAGTGCGGATCGGATTTTCTATGGGAGGTCCAAAAAAAATCATGTTTTTCGACCCATGTTCTTAAGAGAAAGTTATTCATATTCACGGTTTGAATACACCCTTAAAGTTTTGTTACTAATTAAAAATTAGTTGAGTAAGTATATTCATTTTCGGTATCTTCTTCTTATCGTGTGGGCAAGCCCTGGTGTCAGAGTTTATTCAAACCGCCTTAGAATTTTAAGCATTCAAACTGGAGATAATATCCGGGACCAACGGCTTAACGTGCCATCCGAAGCACTGAATCATCTTTCTTTCAATACAATCAGGTGATTCAGCCTGCAATGTCCTAACCAACCAGGGAAAAATGCACAATGTGACATATCACTACAGGTGTCCCCCGTGGGAATCGAACCCACGACTCCGTGTCAAGAGCCCAATGCTCTTAACCATGAGACCACGGAGGCAGTTGGGCAGGCATTTTCGATATATAGATAAATAACTAGTCTACTTCATCAGAATCATACGAAAGTAAAACATGGGTCGCACTTTGAAAAACATAATTTTAAGTAATTAAACGCCTAACTCCAACTAACCAAAAAAGTTTAAACTAACTATTCAGTCGCTAACGTTAACAATACGTCCATTAATTGAAGAGTGCCCTAATTCCAGATTCCTAGTTAAAATGAATCCTTTTCATTTGACTTTAACTTTTACTCAGATTGACTTAGAAACGAAGTTTAGCAAATTAGCTTTCCTTTCTCTTCGAACTGAATGGTGTTTTAAAATGGCTTCTATTCTTCTATTACATTTACTGTGTTCATTTCATACAGGTATTATACCAGGAATAGAGCAACAAACATGAGTTGTCAAATGAAACCTTTTTTGGATGTTTTTTGGAGACTATTGGCAGGCAAAAATTCGAATATTGTCTATAATTCTGAGTCTAACGTGAAGTTGTGGATAAATTAATGAAGTAGTGTCAGTATATTTCATAAAATTATCTACGATTTCACTTTAGATTCGCAATTATTCACGGAAACCGAATTGTAAAAATTGATTGGAGACTAAAAAAACGGCCCTATTGCCTAGCGTCACGTATCTCTTTCTATTATACAGTGGTGCCGCTAGGTACATCTCGCTCTCTCAGCTGTATGTTCCTCTATTCCTGGTATAATACCTCTATGGTTCATTTAGTATTTGGAACTAAAATTGTTGGATTGTACTGAATTGTACTGAAATATTTGGACAGCTCGCGTAAAAAATTCTTTGGAATATCATAGCTGGGTTTTTCTTCGTCCATTGTAAAAAATCGGCTGTCCCATACATTTGGATCGAGTTGGTTTGCAGTTTTATATGGAAAAGCTGAGTTTTTTTGCGATTTCGATGCTATTTTTTAATTACCAACCTTTATCTGAATACACCCATTCAGATAATCAATCAATATGTGGACAGATTATTTAATGTTGCATAAGCGTAGGCATCATCATCATCATCATCATCAGCCCGGTAACCCACTGCTGGGTATAGGCCTCTTCATTTTTACGCCAACTAGAACGGTATCACGTGTCATTCACTGTTTGCCGGCTACTTTACAAATGTCATCTGACCACCTGGCTGCTGGTCTGCCCACTGACCGTTCCCCCTCCCACGGCCGCCACTCTGTCACTGCCCTCGTCCAACAGCCATCATTCCGCCTGGCCAAGTGTCCCGCCCACCTTCACTTCAGAGTCGAAATCCGCTTGCCGATATCAACCACTTTTGTTCGGCGTCTGAACTTGACATTTTTTTTTTATGTTATTGATGGGTTTGCTCTTGACCTCTTTCTAGTCCTCAGGACAAAGATGGGGTTGAAGATGTAGTACCCAGAAGTGCACTGGCACTCCTGCACACTAACGGTACGTAGCAAACTGCTTGGCGCTAGACTCCGGCAGGAGGGTGGTCGAGAGCCAGGCGGCTCCTTGCGGAGCCTACCACACCGCTGTGAGGGATCGTTCAGCCGCCACCACAAACTTGGTAGCTTGTGATGCCATTACCCGGGGTGGACCGCTAGGAGGTAGATCCCCAACCACCCAACATTCGGAATCCGGCCCAGAAGTGTGAATCCTAGCATAACTCTTTCCATTAGAGCAGCAATAGTCTTAATTTAGTTGATAAACTATTCAAGTAAGACTATAATATCTAACTAATATTCAAGGAGTGGTCAAGTGAGTTAGTATTCAGCACTCGACCAAGTTCACAGGCGGCTCACGTGTGAAATCTTACGCTATTCAATCTCGTGGGAATTAGGGGGGGCATGTTTTACGTGAACTATTTATTAAGGGCAGGCCAGGGAGGCGGCGGGGCGCGGGGGGAGGGCGCCGCAATGCGTACTATCTTAAATATTAGTACTACTATGAAACGAGAGTTTTGGAGTCACCATTTGAAACATAAAATTCACCTTTGATAAAAAACAAGCCTTCATAGGGTACAAAATAATTCTAAAAAAAGTACTTAATTAATTTGTTTCTGGCATTTTATTCAAGCTTGCATTGTTGTTACGTATAAATTGTTACACTATATACAGGGTGTTAGGGTAAAGAGTTGCACCACTTTCAGGGGTTATTGCACCCATGGTACTAAACAACTTTCTGGACACATAACATACGAGTAAATTCCCAAAAAAAGTGACTTTTCATACAGCAGTTCGATCAGCAGTTTGAATTTAGTATGGAAAGTCCAAATTTTATTTCTATTTTCCTATAGGTTTCTTAGAGAAAGTTGTTCAGTATCGTGGGTAGAACCACCCATTAAAGTAATGCAACCGTTTACCCTAACACCCTGTATTTTAAACAGACTTTAACTTTAAGTGTGAACCTCAATACTTATGAACCTCATATCAGAACGTCTACCGACGGTGAAAGAATACATCGTGAAGAAACCATACACTGGAGAAGAAATTCTGACGCGTATGTAAAGTCTACCAATCCGCATTGAGCATGGTGTGGTGGTTTAAGGCCCATACACCCTCCTTGAAGGCCTGTGACCTGCAGGGAGATATGTATAGGCTGATGATGATGGTTTTACGATGATATTATGACAGGGCAATAGGTGATTAGCTAGCCATCCATCTATAAAAATACAGTTTTTTTTATTTATAATTAATGGACGTCTTCTTGCTTGTGCGTTAGCACCGCATTTCCGCCAATGTCAAGTGGTTTGTGGGAGTATCTATCCTATCTCGAGGATTGTTTTTGAGTAAGAACACAACTGAGATGGATTTTGGAGCCTCGTGGCAGGCTGAAACGCGAACCGCGCGAACACCAAGCGAAGACGAGTGTTCAAAAATACTGTTGAAGAAACTTGAAGACCTTAACCATATCACACGAAACCTAGATCAAATGGAGTCTATTGTAACGCAATAAGGTTGATTATTGCTCATAAAATCCCCCAATCTCCCACTTCCTAGCCCCACCCAAACGCCGTATTACATAAGAAGGCTTTTGTTACTGATACATCGTAATTAATTACAACTCTTCCGAGTGCTGTATGTTCGTCACGATCACAATATACTATATTGTTGTAATATATTTATTTAATAATAGTTATCTTTTACCTTCCTTATGAAGGAGGAAGATGGATTTATGTAATAAATTGGGCAGATCTGGATGGGAATGGAGTTCATGCATACATAAAAGGTGACCTTATTTCTTTAAGGGTTAGTCTGAAATGTGAACTAATTTATACAGGGTCTAAGAGACAGCCCTCCGCAAACTGAAACGGTGAACTCAGACCATCAAACTGAACAACTTTCACTATGGAGCCTACCTCAGGAAACGCGATCAAAAAATCAGCTGTCCCATACAAAACTGCCGTACCTAACCAACTCAAAATTATTAGTTCCGACTCAGATGTATTCCTGTAATTCTACTGTAACGTTGAAATTTTTAACAAATAATTTTTCCACTAGAAATCATGGAATAAATACAATTTTATCGAAAAAAATTAAAGACATTCATTGTATTACTTTTTAAATTTTTAGTTTCGAAGTCGGATTTAAAGTTTTTTTTTATTTTATGCTTCCTCCACACGCTCGCTCGTCCTTACGCGAGATTATTTTGCATCGACTTTTAGTAATTTTCCTTGTTTTCTTTTGTAACTTTTTGCATCAGTCCGCCACTAACAACTTTGTATAAAAAAAAGAAATCTATTATTGGCCTTGCCAGTTATTTAAAGCAAGAATTATTCTAAAGATACGCTGTTGGTTTTCTCAATAAATAAATTTATAAATAAATATCAAGCAGATTTCTTCACAATGCTTTCCTTTGTGGTGTTTGGACGAGGAGATTAACACAGATAAAAACGTGAATACGACTTGATAAATTATATATTTCTCTGTTTAAGTTTTATGACTGTACAATCTTGGGTTTCTTCTTGCGAGCCAGCAGTAGCTCCAACAGCAAGTAGATCGGCCGTCACATCTTCACCGTTTTGAATCCAGGTGGTATTACATACATACTTACGCAAGCCGCCGCTGCCGTGGTGGTCCAGTGGCGAGTAACCTTGACTGCCGTGCAGGAGGCGATGGTTCGAGCCCCGTCCATGCCGACTCGTACCAATGAGTTTTTCGGAATTTATGTACGATTTGTAACACCATTGGCTTTTCGGTGAAGGAAAACATCGTGAGGAAACCTGCATGCTTCAATTTCGAGGCATGTATTGTACCCACTGTCCATTATAAGTGGCGACGGGCTCTTCCCCCCGTCACACTGGACAGAGTTTCCGTACTACTGGTGAAACGTGGATGTTCTGAGGTTTCAGAAGATCTCTGACTACCCCCTCGGGGAATATAGTCGTGAGCATATGCTATGCTATGTTATGCTACTTACGCAAGAAAATTTTTAGCATCATTACTATGGAACACTAATTAGTTTGTTTTTATGTTGGCTATATATATATGTTTATTTATCTTTTTATCTAACTAGGCTTATATCAAACAAGTAAAACAGCCTCAGGCATTGTATTAAGATTACCTGCTAAGAATTAATTTAAAAATAAACCTCTACATCCAAAGAACACTGACCTTCAGCGTAAAGTCAAATTCATTAGACCTAGAAAAGACTAGGTACAATTTAGAGAACACCTATATCTCAGACTTTAAAAGTTTCGTAGTTGGATACGGTCGTAGCCAAGACATTTAGAAAGGTAAGTTGCAGTTACTGAAGAAAGTAGGTAGGTAAGTACTTCAGAAAGTGATTAAACGCAAGATTTAGTTTATAGCATAGACCATTTCTTTTTGACCCGATCATCACCAGACCGTGTAGGTATGAAATTTCCACAATGTTACTAGATATTGGAGCCCAAACTCGATATTTCTAGGTGTGTTTTTGGTTAAGATCCCTTCAAAGCTGATATCTTGAAAACTGGATGGCCATTTCATGGTGGATTCAGTGTGTGTTTTGAGCCTAAAATAATTCCTTCCCAATAACTATTACCGTACAAACTCAAGAACTATTATACTAGGTATTGGCAAAAACCATGAAACAACCATTTTAAAATAATAATTAGATAGATATTGGCAAAATCATCTAGGATAGTTGACTAAAGCTGGCGCGTTCACAGACACACACAAATGCGTTTTTCCTGTCACTGCGTCCGTGCTTGATAGAGATAGAGAAACTTTTAATTATGCGTGCAGTGAGACAAAGGTATTGGTGTAGCACACGCCAGCTTTAGCTAACCGACCTTGTATACCTACTACGATGGAAACACAATTTTATGTTAAGTTTAAAATTGCATCTATACCATTAGAGCCGTTGTTTGTAACTTTCACGAACCAATACAGCGTGTTTGGGTAAACAGTTGCATTTACTTTAAGGGGTGATTGTACAAATGAGACTGAAAAAGTTTTTCTGAGAAACCTATAGGAAATTCTAAAAAATTTGCTTAACGAACGTTTGTATGAAAAGTCGACAAAGATTTTTGCTAATTTCCTATAGGTTTTTTAGAAATAGTTGATCAGTCTCATGGGTACAATCACCCCTGAAAGTAATGCCACTGTTTACCCTAACATCCTGTATACGCCTACCTAAATACAAAGCATGTCTCAAATGAGCTCACAACCAAATATGTAGGTTGACGTAATGTAAATGAGATAAGCTATCGGTTAATAAATTAAACTGTAACATTGCACGGGAAGTCTGATAAGCGTGTAGTTTGGCGTTAGTTTCGGTTACGTCATGTGTTGTGGTGCATTGTGCCAGACTCACAGACCTGCAGGTCTGTGGCTACTGGCTAGCCTATAATATTTGAGTGCTAACAAAGTCACACTTCAAATTGCGTTTTTTTTCAGGGTCCGGGCCAGCCCCAACAGCATCCTGAAGATGATAGCGGACAGGGTTGATTGCCCCTATATGCGTCTAACCACTGAACCAGTAATGTTGCACGCTGTCAGCCTGTACCCTGTACTCCGCTGTCGCGAACTGAACTTTTGTGCCCTGTCGGGGGGTTTTCTCTATCAGTTTGACTTACATGCCCGTTGAGAAAACATAGGTGGAAAGTTATTGTAACGCATTTAAATTAACAGCCTGTATACGTACCACTGACCTATGCTTGCCAAACATGGACGCTGAACAAGACCGTACGAAACAAAATACAAACGTGCCAACGCGCTATGGAAAGAAGCATCCTAAACCTAAAACTGAATGATAGACAAAGAAACGAAGACATCCGCCACAGAACCAAGGTTATTGATGCTCTGCAACACACTCATAGACTAAAGTGGAAATGGGCTGGACACGTAGCGCGCCTTTCAGACCAGAGGTGGACCAAGCTCTCAACTACTTGGCACGGTCCGACAGGAACGAGATCCGTAGGAAGACCACAGGAACGATGGAAAGACGAAATTTCCAAACTAGCCGGCGAAAATTGGATAGATAAAGCTCAACAAAGAGGAAATTGGATCCAAAAGGAGGAGGCCTTTACCCAAAGAGGGGTCCTTAATTGATTAATATTCAATAATTTTTTTAAGTGTAATGTGTGTAAATTATTTAATTAAATGAAATGTATTGTAATAGAACTTATAACGAGATTGAAATAATAATTTAATTAATGCATGCTAAATGAATTTAATAAGATGATTATTTTGTATTTTGAATTTATTGTAATTGAAATTAAGGAATAAAGAGGCTTTATTATTATTATTATTATACGTACCACTGAAGGACATGGCCTCCTCTTACGAATAGATATGAAGGGAAACGGGCCATACTCCACCAAGCGGCCCCAATGCGGATTTGTACGGACTATAAATGTATAGCTAGATATGATCAAAGTAAGAATCTCATGAGACAACAGAAACAGCAATACAGTAAAACTACTTGTAAAAAAGAGACGGAAAGCTGGAAGAATTTCACGGGAAAATAATATTTTCCCTTTTACGTACAAATAAAATTTCGTTCTTCAAAATAATAAGACTGGTATTTTGCTTTACAAAGAAACATTTTTGTTCGTATTTTATTAAATCCTTGTGCTTTTTTTCTCGGTCGCAATACATATAGAATATGGAATTCTATTATTAATTTTATCGGAATTTTTACGAGAATTTCTATGTTTTGGTATTAGTTGTAATAATGGAAAAACTTTAATTCTTTGGTGGCGTTACATTTTTTTAAAGTAGATTACACACCGAGGATAGGAAAGTAAAAAAGGTCCCAGATCTCATGTACTTATTTTTTTTTTTAAATTAATACAACACAATCAAACAGTTACAAAAACTTATGAACATGTACCTCATAACCTAAACCTTGTAAGGTTCCATCCATACCATCTGAGGCTTTCTTATTTACTGTCCGAAGTTAGTACACTATTTTTCTCCTCGACTGAGGTGTAAAGCGGCAACTTCGTTTAGCGCAGCGGGACAAAAATTGACGCTTTCCGTCCGGACGGGAGAAAAATATATTTTTTGCAAAAATTTCCTTTTGTTCACTTGGTTGATAAGTAGGTACCATGAGTACATTCACATTTTAAATGGGGTTCCACAAACTACAAAAAACATGCGTTAGATGGAGGCGATGCAGGGTACACGTTTACAAAGACAAGAAGAATAAACTATGGAATCCAAAAGTATTCCACCAAAAATCATATCCGATTCCATGAATTCTGCAGCAGCTCTTGCAAGTCTCAAAAATCCCCGTAAAGTTATCCACAAAACCACTGATCTAAAAATCCGATTCGGCAAGTATTTCACACCTCTACTATCGGCCGATATCGCGGGAACCAAAAGCGCGGGATCCCGAACAGTGCCGGATTAAGCCAGTTTGGGGCCTGGTAGCTAATGCGATGCAAGGTGCTAAAATAAAACAGGACACAAAAAAAACCTAGGCTGTCACAGGACGCCCGACAAATGTGAAATACCAAAATTATAATTAATCTAGGAAACCAATATTTCAACCGAACGTGTGCGAGGAACTTTGTAGTGTGTGTATAGCCCCCCACACACACGTAGTCTTAAGCTAGATATATAAGTCATTGTGAATGTATTTCGGGACTGATTATACGTCTAAACTCGGAACCTATCGTTTCTATTACGCCCAACACCGCATGGCGACCTTGCCAGGACTTTATTTATTTATTCAGATTTAGGATTACTAACAAAGTTAACACAGATACAATCACAGTTCTAAAGCTATTACAATAGGCAGGTGCAACCTCACTTATAAAGTTATAACTTATAAGTAACCACGGCATTCAATTTTAAAACTTTAAATAAAGTCTTCTTTGAGAATGTCTTTAAATAAAGTATTCTTATATTTCCCGATTTCATGCGCTTTTTTCGCATTCATAACCGATTTAAATTTCGAACTTCCGCCGTGAGATCCTTTACCGTTACGATGACGTCATACACGTCGGTTTAACTGCCAAGGCGCGCCAATAGATAAAAATTCTTGATTTCATCATCATCATCATCAGCCTACTATTGTCCGTTGCTGAATAAAGGCAGAGGTCTATTTCTCACCTTTTTTTAGGTCATTGGCCGAGCAGGCGGCAGGGTGGCCCAGACTACACCTGCCAGTTCGTGGTCTCCACTCTAGAACTGGCTATAAAGCTCTAGACCTATTCCTTCTTGATTTAATTTTGGTTAAAGAGATATTCAAAATTTTCCAGCCCAGTATCGCTAAAGAATTTTCTCTCTAGTCAAATCAATATTTCTAAGCAAATCCTATTTCATTTAAACGTTTTTTAAGTTCATTCGTTCCTTGTCCCATCGATCGTTTTCCTTAACTCATTCACTCAACAGTTTTTTCCATTAAGACCTATACACCACCTAATCCTGATGGGAATTTATCTTCTAACAAATTTCGTGAACACCACTGACTTTTCGTTGGAGGAAAACATCGTGAGGAAACCTGCATGCTTCAATTTCGTGGCATGTATTGTACCCACTGTCCAATACAAGTGGCGACGGGCTCACTCCCCGTCACGCTGGACTAGGTTTCGATACTGTGAAACGTGGATGTTCTGAGTTTTCAGAATATCTCTGACTATCCCTTTGGGGAACATAGTCGTGAGCATATTACGCTTTTAGGGGATCGTAGATATTGTTGTAGGGATAGTAGAAAAGAGTTCTTGACAATTTCACATACTTAATTAAATGCACTATGTTGTCTAGTCTACATGTTCGACCAAGCGCGTCGGTGGTGTGGGAATGACTGGCAAACGCTGCAGTCCCTCTTACGTACCACGTTATGTAAACAATGGTGTCCCTAACATACAGGTATTATACCAGGAATAGAGGAACTGACAGCTGAGTGAGCGAGATGTACCTAGCGGCACCACTGTATAATAGAAAGAGATACGTGACGCGAGGCAATAGAACCGTTTTTTAATCACTTATAAATTTTTACAATTCGGTTTCCGTGAATAATTACGAATCTAAAGTGAAATCGTAGATAATTTTATGAAATGTACTGACACTACTTCATTAATGTATCCACAATTTCACGTTAGACTCAGAATTATAGACAGTACTCGAATTTTTGCCTGCGAATAGTCTCCACAAAACATCCAAAAACGGTTTCATTTGATAACTCATGTTTGTTGCTCTATTCCTGTAAGGTATAATACCTTTATGGTCACATGGACGGACGGACGGACGGAGGAACGGAGCCCTCAATACGCGAGGCCCACGAGGCATATGCAAACACTTTCTACACCCGGCTCTGGATGCCGTAAGGTAACACAATATTCCGGTAAAACCGTGCGAATCCCGCGGGACCGTGCTTCCATTGAACCTGAGTTACTGGAATTTCTCTCAGTTCCACCCAATTTATTTTTTTAAGATTTCGTGGTCGTTTTCCTCTTTGGATTTTCTTTAGATTTTAGGGTAGTGCCCTGGGGTGGGAATGCTAATTATTTATTCAGTTCGACATCTTGTTTACATTTTTAATCATGATTGTTTAGTAAAATAAACATTTTGTAGGTTTATAAAGAGTTTCACAAGCGGAATGTTATGTTACGGCTACATTACCTTATTGAGCGGAACGACCACATGAATAACTATCTCTTACTAGCTGTTAATCGCGACTCCGTTTGCGTTGACTTTAATAAAATATCCTATGTGTTAATCTAGAGCAGATATTCTATCAGTGTGTCCAATTTCATCCCAATCCGTTCAGCCGTGCGTGATTGAGCCACAAACATAGACAAACATCCAAAAATCGTCACACAAGCTTTCGAATTTATAATATTAGTGAGATTTATGTTTTTTTTTTTTAATCTTGAGGAATCCTGCATGCTTCAATTTCGAGGCATGTATTGTACCCACTGTCCACTATAAGTGGCGACGGGCTCAGCCCCCGTCACACTGGACAAAGTTTCGGTGCTACTGGTGAAACGTAGATGTTCTGAGGTTTCCGAATATCTCTGACACCCCCTCAGGGAATAAAGTCGTGAGCATATGCTATGCTTTAGGTGGTAACGACGCAAGGACATCTAGTGACTGGCCTTAATTTCTGTAGGGCTAGCATAACCCGCACAAAAATCGTCACGCGCGCTTATTTTGTCACCCGTAAAATAAGAAAGACAGGGGCATAACAAGATTTCTCGTTATGAAAGGGATGGCATGGTAGACCCTCTGTGCAAAAGGCGGTGGACCGATCTTAGCCTGATTAGTCTCGCTAGTCGCTACACACTGCATGATACACGGTCTACCTACAGTAGCCACTAGTGGCACGGACCTGAAAAAAAGACGGACGTAATCTCGTCTAATCACGAGTGAAGCCCACTTTTCTTTTGTGCGTGTGCGTGCTGTCACGCGGTACATAATGGTGACGGATGTAGGACCTGCGCCTAGAGCTAGTGCATCTGTGTGAGTGTAGGTCCCTTGTAGAACAAACGAAAATGTTGGACCTTGCATGCTTCACATCTTTTTAGTGTCACATTACGTCCGTCTTTTTTTCAGGTCCGTGATTAGTGGTCGGTGGCCGACACTTTTCATTCACTGATTGATGTACTCCATGATAAACCTTGCTTATGGTTTTTGTAAGTGCATTTTATTCAAATCTTTTTTTCATACCATAAATAAATAATTAGGTACCTATTCCCTGAAACCAACAATGTCAAAACACTTTGCAAAAATATTCAGAATTCAGCCGCTGAAACACGCCAAAAACAGGTCCCGATCTTAAGTTCAATCCGTAATTTTGTTTAAAAAAACTTTAAGTACATAGAGCAAATTTTAAAGAAATAAGGGCGTTTATTGCATGGCGTTTATTTATTTACGCCGAATGATTCGGATCCTACCGTGCGGCGGTTATTTTATTAACGTGGCGGTTTTATATGTTTCTCTTTTCACATTTTCTTTCGCTTTGGACGTTTATGCTTTATGTTTTTTTAAATCTTTATAGCTTTATCCTCTTTATACACAATGCACGTGTATTGTTAGGTAATTTTTTCTTTATTTATAAATTAATTGACTTTTACCTGTGCGTTAACTCTGCCTTCGTGCACATGTTTTTATCTATTCATATGCATTCTGCCAGAGTCGAGTAGTTTGTTATCAATCCCAATGGCCAGGATTGTTTTTTGAGCGAAAACACAGTTTTGACAAGAGATGGCGGTGCCTCGTGGCAAGTTGAAACGCGAACCGCGCGAACACCACGCGAATCACAACCGGTCGCGGTTTAACTTGCAACGTGAGGTCTGTTCGTACTTATGGTAATGTTTTGCAGTTCAAGCGTTGAAAATATGCGGGGTTTTTTTCAACAATATCCGGTAAAATCTGTGGGTAAAATATTACATAATGTGTAATTTTGAATATAGTGAATAGTGGCAACGGGCTCACTCCCGTCAGACTGGACAGAGTTTCGGTACTACTATTGAAACGTGGATGTTCCGAGGTTTCAGAATATCTCAGACTACTCCCTCGGGAAATACAGTCGTGAGCATATGCTATGCTATGAAAATTTTTACTATTAACCCAAGTGTATTTGTACAGTAGGAGGGGACAAAAAAACTTGATTTTTCTTTTTCAATTTGAATCATTTCTGTTTTTGAGTTATTATTAACTGACTTCGTGCCAAATGTTTATTCAATAGGTGAAAGAATGTAGGCGTTATTTATGTAGGGCATACAAGACAGAAAGAACGAAAGTATAGGGATTCCTTGTTTAACGAAACCCTACCCAGTTTAATTACTTATAATAACTTTGCCCGTCTTTCCCTCTGATAAGTAAAAGTCTTAACACTTCAATAGTTATTAATTCAAGAGACGCCTCCCGCCAACCTTGACCTTCGTCTGACGAGGGTTAAACGTTTGACGTCACGGACCGATGTCAAATCACTAGTCTCTTATCAAACCACGTTCATACCTAGGTAGGTTAATAATTCAGTGAAGTCAGCGGTAGGTTCCGAATTCGAAATTGTTCAGGGATGCAATCGCGGTAAGTTTTCGGTGATTGAACCATGATTGGACTACGTACAAAGTATAACTTTTGACACATTTGGCATTGCGCTAATCGCGGTACTGCTTGTTAAATAATGTATTTAAGAATTTTATTGGAAATCAAACACTCTCGTAGATTGTGACAGAATGACAGAACTCTTTTTATTTCTTTTCTAATGGCTATCATATTATACAACATCTTCCTTCTTAAAACGAAATTAAAATAAAACATAGTATATATTAACGGAAAAGAAAACTTGAGAGAAATTGTAGCGAGCAGGGGATCGAACAACTCTTCCCGAAGTTGTGACAACGACTCTTTCATTCATTTTTCCCTTATCTCTTCAATTATTAGCAATTTACAAAATTCGGCTTCAACCATTACCAAATTTCCATTTTTTCATACACGAATTTCATTCACACCATTAGGTATTTATGGTGTGTTGTGCATCTTGCCTTCATTTCATGTAATTTTGCATTTAGCTTGCATTTCTTATGATTTTGTATTCAATTTAGCAATAATTTCTTCTTATTTATGTATTTCACACTGTTGAGTATTTAGCGTGTGTTGTGCATTTATCTTGCCTTCATTTCGTGTAATTTTGCATTTAACTTGCATTTCATATGATTTTGCATTCAATTTAGCAATAATTTTTCTTATTTATGTATTTCACACCGTTAAGTATTTAGCGTGTGTTGTGCATTTATCTTGCCTTCATTTCATGTAATTTTGCATTCAACTTGCATTTCATATTCATTTTCATAATACTGTCATGTCATTGTGCTTCATTGGGATGATAAATTACCCAACCATATTTTAAAAGATTGGTCTAAATTCTACACTAATGTCTGTGAGCTGCAACCTATTCAAATTATTAGAAATTTGAAAATCCACAATGCAGATTTTGTTCAATTAATTGGATTCTGTGATGCATCTCAGCATGCCTTTGGAGGGTGTGTCTATGTTCGGGCACGGCACGGCAATAATATTGTTGTTAATCTAGTGTGCGCCAAGTCGAGAGTAGCGCCCTTGAAACAGAGGCTCACTATACCAAAGTTAGAGCTGAGTAGTGCAGTATTACTTAGTCAGTTAATTTCAAAAGTAAGTGAGATATTAAAAATTTCTGATGTTGTTTTATATACGGATTCTATGGTAACTCTTGCATGGATTCAATCGAAACATGGAAAGTTAGAAACCTTTGTAAAAAACAGGGTTAATCTCATAAAAAGTCTTACAAATAGTAATTTGTGGCATCATGTGGCAGGTGTAGATAACCCAGCTGACTGCTTGTCTCGCGGTGTCGATCCGAAAGCTCTGCACAGCAATACTATGTGGTGGCATGGGCCACTGTTTTTGAATGGTTCTGACTATAAGGTAGAACCGGTTGTTTTGCCTACGGACTTAGCTCCACCCTGTGAATCAACTGAAGCTCAAGTCGGTTGTCTTATACCTGATCACCAAGGTCAATTGCCTATTTTTGAGAAGATTTCAAATATTGCTAAATTACAGCGCATTATTGCATATGTATTCAGGTTTTATTTAAGCTGTAAAAACAAAGTAATACCAAACAATGTACGTTTGACAGTGCCCGAGCTTCATGTTGCGCTTGAAAAAATTGTAATTTATGTACAAAATAACCATTTTCAAAATGAATTGCATTGTTTAAAAAATCATAATGATATTCAAGGATCACTAAGTTCTTTGTCACCATTTATTGACGGAAAAGGTGTTCTACGAGTGGGTGGAAGAATTGATAACGCAAATGTTCCATATAGCCAACGGCACCCGATTTTATTACCGAAGAATTGTCAGATCACTAGCTCTATTATAATCAGAGAGCATCTTGACTTGATGCATGCGGGCCCTAAATTAACCTTTTCTAATCTTTCATCAAGATTCTGGATAATAAGCGGTATAAGAGAGGTGAAAAAGGTTTTGCATAAGTGTGTAAGATGTTTTAAATTAAAAAGTGTAGCGTCAGAACAGTTAATGGGCTCATTGCCTCGCGACAGAGTCACTCCTATAGCGCCTTTCCATGTCTGTGGGATAGATTATTGTGGCCCGTTTGAAATCAAACAGGCACGCATAAGAAAACCTGTAATATCAAAAGGCTATGTTGCTCTATTTGTGTGCTTTATAACAAAAGCAATACATATGGAGTTAGTCTCAGACATGACAAGTGAAACCTTTTTAGCGGCTCTAAAGAGATTTATTTCCCGCAGAGGGTTGCCATCTAAAATTTACTGTGATAACGCTACTACCTTTAAAGGTTGTAACAGTAACTTAAATAGCCTATATAAGTTACATCATGATGCTAAAAATAGAGACAATGTCATTAATTTCGCAAACCAGAAGGGAATTGAATTTCATTATATACCTGCTTATTCGCCAACCTTCGGAGGCTTGTGGGAAGCCGGGGTTAAGAGCGCAAAATATCACTTTCGTAGAGTAGTTGGGAAATCCATACTTACTTATGAAGAGTTCCAGACAGTAATCGTTCAAGTCGAAGGCATTCTGAATTCGCGCCCTCTCGCACCCATGACTAGAGATGGACAGGATTTTAGTTGTTTGACTCCAGCCCATTTTCTCGTAGGCAGGCCTATTACGGCTCTACCAGAACCTGATTATACCCTCATTCCTATATCCAGATTAAGGTTTTGGCATCAATGCACACAGATAGTACAAAGTTTTTGGAAAATCTGGAAGGCTTCATATTTAAATCAACTTCAGAGTCGACCGAAGTGGCGACTTACTGTACCTAATATTCAAAAGGGTCAGTTAGTTTTGTTTAGGGAAGAATCGTCCCCTTTGGATTGGCCTTTAGCCATTGTAGTTGACGTGTTTCCTGGTAGGGACAATAGAGTCCGTGTCGTTAAAATTAAATTTCCTAACAAGAGTGAGAAAACAGTAGCCGTTAACAAGGTTTCGCTTCTTCCTCTTTATGACTAAATTAGGTCAACTAAATGTATATCGTCGTAGGACTTCCGCAAGGTCGTGTTATTTTAAACGATGCCGAGACATATACATTTAGTTGCATTTAAAAAAGTTAAAATACTAGTTATTAAGGTATTAGTTTAACCTAACTCTAGGTTTAAATTATAAGTTTAATTTAAAATATAAAATTAAACTTAATCAATTAAGTTTGCATTTAAAATAAAAATTTTCTTATTTCATAGCCATATAAGAGCAGTATTTTTAAGTTGCATATACTTATACATTATATTGTTTGTTTCCCCTCGGGATTATGTTGAATACAACAAACTTGGCGATGTATCCGATCGTTAATGTAATTTTGAGTGTGGCAACATCGTGCCCGCCTCTCTCGCCGTTCGACCTCAAAGCTTGTAGCGTCCGTTGTCGCCGAATAAATTCGATTTACTTAAAGCAACGTGTTTTTGATTCTCGAGACCAATCCCATTTCATTCACATATCATTTTGCATTCAATTTGCTATCTATTCCGAAATTAATTTTCTCTCATCCATGCATTTCATAAAATTATGACAGTTGTCGGCCATATTGCCCGACCATTTCTGTAGGAAAATTTATATCAGCATTTCATAGCACTACCATCACTTTTGGTATCTGAATTTTTAGTGTCCGGCATTATTTGGATTTTCACTTTGCAATTGTTGAAATATATTATTATTTACTTAGGTTTCAACAGCGACTGCGCCATGTTAAATAAAGTCTTTTACGAATTTTATTAAAGTGGTTACTTTACTTATACCGATAGAGCCGTTTTGACAGATCGCTCAGACGTTAAGGGCTGTCAGTAGAGTTTAGCGCGATGCGGACTTCAGCACAGTTGAATAGTAATTGGATTGCAATGTGATTAGAACTGAAATTGGAAAAACACCAGTTGGTTGGTTCAGTTGATCGGAAAGACAGGTTTTAACTTAGCGCAATCGGGCTCCAGTTCTATATGTGCTTATTTTTCCTAATTTTTATTTAACACATTTCCAATTTTTCGCATTATTATTTTCAGCTATTTAGAAGTTACCGAATAGTTGTAATAACTAATATCAGTTGCTTAGGGGGCTGATCATCAATTACGTAAGACGATTTGGTGGTCCACGCAAGTCTTATTACCCGACTGCGCGACGCAGAGGAAGGGTAATGTGTTTAACAGCCTATTTTTTGCTAATGAGCGTTTTTCTTTTGGTTTTCTAGGGGATCGATAGATGGCGATACGGTCTGTGCGAATAAACGTCAAAGTCTCAAAAAATGTTTCTTTAAAATAATTAAGAAGGAAAAGATGATCAAGAAGATGCCAACGCATCTATTGATGGCATATTTCATTATGTATTAATAATTTTAATCGAAAATTCGAAACTTTTACGCCTGACATGGTTGTATGGGCTCGATCCCTTGCCGTTAAAAAAAAAGGCAGGCACTTGACAAGATTTTGACAGGATCTCGCGACCGGCTCTATGGAGCGATAAACATGCCATCTGTCGAGTTTTTTAGGAACTAAATTTAAAAAATAAAAGAATAACGCTTATTGTTCTTTGCAATTTTGGATCATACTTACTTATGTAGGGACGAGGGGCGTTATTAAATTAAATTAGTAACTCGTCCATAGTTATATTGTCTAAGATCCCAGAGTACACTAAAACAGTTTGAAATTATTTTGCTTTGGAGTTATGAATTTCATTTAAAATTGTAAAAAGCTTTTGGAATGAATATAGCAAAAATGTTTGTTAACTTCAAATCACTTCATTTCATTTTATCTTCAGCATTGAAAAACTTTTAAGACTATTCCCAAAATAAGATTGCATTATTCACGAAAATGTTTCAACTTTCAATAGTACCTACTGAAATGGAAAATCTTTTTTAAAATGCTATTTAAAAAAATAAAGATTTTTTTGGAGACTAGACTGAAATGCGATTATGCGATAATATTATTATTCAGATTAAGCACCCGTGTGTAACCTTCAGGTTATTTTTTAAAATCAAGTTCATTGACTTTTATAGATATACAGGGTGTAACAAAACTTTAAAGATATACAGCGTAGGTTTTCTAGCGATGTTTTCCTTCACCGTTTGAGAGCAGTCGGTATTGTACAAAAGTTAGAAAAACTCATTGGTACATAGCATGTCGTTCGTGCGAGCCAAGATAGAGAGAAAAACAATCTGCTGTTTCATACAAAACTGCTGTAGCTACTTGACTCAAATGCCCAACATTTGAATCCAACTTTTTTATTATTTATTTTGGCATTGTCTCCATAGTGAACGTTGTTGAGTTTGATGGTCTAACAATCAGTTTCAGAAACGCTCATTAAAGATAAGCCTTCATTAAATCTCTTGCTGTCACATTTTGCCTTGTTGACGTAGCAAGAGATAAATGAAGAATTAACTTTAAGATAAGATAAGATAAATATTCTTTATTTGCACACCAAAATACACAAAAACAACAGCAATATACACGAACAAGAAGGGTACAAAAGGCGGCCTTTCTACAGCGGCCAATGTTGGTACCAATTCTGCAACTGAGTGTTAACCACCCCTTTAAATATTACTAGAGTGTTTTGCTACATTATGTAAGTATACGATCAAATTGTACACACAAATTATAGCAAAATAAATGATATAGGTAGGAATGAGGTAGGTAGGTATACTGAAACGGTGAACTCAGACCATTAAACTGAACAACTTTCACTATACAAAAATCAGCTGTCCCATACATTTTAGTCGGGTAGATACAGCAGTTTTGTATGGGACAGCAGATTGTTTTTCGCGTTTCCTCAGGTAGGCTCCATAGTGAAAGTTGTTCAGTTTAATGGTCCGAGTTCACCGTTTCAGTATTTGCTAGGCTGTCACTTACACCCTGTATATGTTTGCCATTCATATTTCCTCGAGGCTAAAACTTGTACAGTCTTTCTGGGAGGTGAATATAGTATCCTCCTATCACCACTTGACACGTCATTACATCCATCATCAGCCTATCATCGTCCACTGCTGAACATAGGTCGCTCCCAAGGCGCGACACCAAACTATCCTAGGCCTTCCTCATCCAGTCGCTACCCGCTACGTTCATGTACGCAGAATATCTTAGAGTTTGTACTCTTAGAGAATCCATTTGTACTTAAAGATATGATATATAGGGTCCTTCTTAATATGCTGACACTTTTAAGGGGATGATCAGAGCGTCAAATTGTACAACTTTCAATACAACACTAACATCGAAATCGCGAAAAAATATCCGCTGTTCCATAAAAAACTGCAAGTGTATGGGACAGCAGATTTTTTTTATCCTATTTCTATGTTGGTCCCATAGAGAAAGTTGTTCAATTTTATGGTCTGACCATCCCCTTAAAAAGCTGTCCACATATTTATTATGTTCGACCCTGTATAATCCATCCATCCATCCATCACAGCCCTTGATCAGTCCGTCTTCGGACATAGGCCTCCTCCATATTTCTCCATGACGTCCTGTTCCTTGCCCTCTGCATCCAGTTGGGACCCGCGTGTCTCCTAATATCATTAACCCATCTTTCTGGTGGGCGGCCTCTACCACGCGTGGTTTCTCTGGGCCTCCACTCCAGTGTTCTTCTGGTCCAACGCTCAGCATCCATACGTGCAACGTGACCCGCCCATCTCCACTTCCGGCGTTCTATAGTGGCTACCACATCCACGACCTTTGTATTTCGCCGAATCCACTCATTGCGCTTACGGTCTAGCAGCGTGATGCCGAGCATTGCTCTCTCCATTGCTCGTTGCGCAACTCGGAGTTTTTCGGCGGACTTTTCAGTCAGTATAATACGAGGATCATTTACTCAGTGCTCAGAAAGAAAGTTTATTAAAAAAACATCAAAGAGTTAATCGCCGAAGGAATACCGAAAAAGATAACACATTATTTTACCCTCAATCCCCACTGAGAGAAGCAAAAAATTTGAACAGCTCAAAGCATTTATTAAAAGTGTGCGGAATTATTCAAATTGGAGGTCGAAGGGCAAAACAAGGGCAGGACTGGAAGCCTAAAGTATACCTAGTACTGAAATTTTAACAGTAGAATGTCTCAACATGACGACCCGATAGCACAGTCCGTAGTGAACCTGCCTGCTGTGCCTCGGCACCCTCGGGTCGCGGGTTCAAATCCCGTAAGGGACAAATATTTGTATGATGAATATGAATATTTTTACCCGAGTCATGGATGTTTGTATCTACCTATATGTGTATTCTATATCGTTGTCTAGTCATCATAATACAAGTCCAGGCTAGTTTATGGTACTTTAAATGTGACTAGATAATTTGTGTGACAAAGATATTTATTTATTTATATCTCAAACTCATAGAAAAGTACCTATTCATGGCCGTGTGTTTTGAATGGACCACCCACTCCAATTCTTCCCCTGGGTGTCCCCTTAGTAGCCACTAAGGGAGTAAAGGTTTCTTATTCAGTGTTTATTTGGGCGGAAGGCTAGCCACCTCTCACCGCTTGAATTCCATCTTGAAAGTCAAATTGCGCTTCCCGTACCGCTCCAAATAAAGACCTTTATTCAGTAGTAAAAAGATTGCCGCTGCGAGCAAATGCTCTTCGATGCTATTCTGGTGTGAATCGACCCTTAGCATAAATACAAAGACCTCCCTCGAAATATCTTATCGTCACTATCGTCATTATTTTCATAGAGATGTCATATCATACTGCTTGTTAACTTGCACTGTGTCCGAGGGCTTGAAAGGAAAATAGGGAGGGAATAATTGATTCACTTCGCAGAAGTTGTAATGACAGACAAATTGTTATACACTTTGGACTACTTTGGTATAAGCACAGAAGATATAAATTATATACTTACTGTAGACAGAGATGGTCTAATTATAATTACAAATTCATTTATTTGTGCTACACAGGGTATAAATTAGTACATGGTAAGTACAAGCATTATGAAGGGTTTAATTCAGAGTTACCTACCCCTTCGGGGAATATAGTCGTGAGCATATGTATGTATGTAATTCAGAGTTAATGAAAATAACTTTATTCAAATAATCATGCATAAGCATAAGCATAAGTATAGCATAGCATAGCATAGCATAAGCATAAGCAAACACAACCTAGAAACCAATTTCTGTGTACCTAGTCCGATTTCCGTTTAAATACTTAGTTCCAATACTAGGATTAATTTAAGATTTGTAGGTAAATGTGTGAGCTACGATAACTTTTGAACTAAATATTTAAACGGAAAAGTCGACTTTTTATTACTGAGGCGTGTGACTGTAACCCTAGCGTGTAAAATTGTGATTCTGCGTGAATTACTAATTTTAAAATGACAGGTCTTCTTAGATAATATAATAGATAGATAAACAATATATTTCATAAGTAACACACGCTTCAAGTCAAGTCAAGTCAAGTCAAAAATTTTTATTCAAAATAATATCACATAGATAACTTTCTGACGTCATTTTTGATTCTACCATTGCTTTTTTCTTTTTGATTTTGCATTTTTTGCTTCTCTGTACTTCTGTTATTGTGTTGGTGTGTTAAGAACCTTAAAAAATATTATATATATATAATCACAAGGCATAAATCCAATCATCCGCATTTATAAACCCGTAGTTTCTTTATCTTCACCAAACAAAAGGGAAAGATAAATAAACATAAGAGGGAAAAATTAAAGTACATTTCCATTTCGAGACGGAGAGTACGAAAATGTTAAAAAGTGTGTTATTCTTTGAGTCTCAGTGCGAAGAGGTAGCGAGCAACTTTTGGGCCCTCTGACAAATTGCTTAAAGATTACGTCTGCCGACATTTTTTTCCCTTAATACGCTCTCGTCAAATGTAAAGGAAAAGCAAAAAATTTCGCTCCTCACAGAAATTTGTTCAAACGAACCGTGTTAGAGATTTTTTCCGCATTTCAAGGTTGTTACGGTCTTTTAGGGTTCCGAATGGTACAAATTAATGTTATAGAGAGCTTCGGGTCTCAGTGGCGTGTTGCGGAGAGGTATGGACACTCAATCACGAGGGTCTGGGTTCGAATCCCGTGAGGGAAAATATTTGTATCATCGTCGTGGTCATCTCAGCCGATGCACGTCCAATCCTGGACATGGGCCTCCCCCAAGGATCGCCACAACGACCGGTCCTGTGCTGCCCTCATCCAACGGGTTCCCGCTGCCTTCATCAGATCGTCGGTTTACCTTGTGGGGGCCTACCCACGCTGCGATTGATGCAGGTCCACTGACTCATTCAACGTGTCGCCTGAGAAACGAGTCAACTTACCTACCCTTTTACGGTAAACTAATTAGGTATCATAGTACGGAACCCATACTGCTCCAGCTTTACACTGTCTTAACCAATTTTGTACATACCATGGGAGTTTAGAATGTTTTTGCGTGACAGATGTTTGGCACCACCGCGTCTTGGGATTTGTCGAATTGTCACTGTAAATACGGAATGTTTGTTTTATTTATTATTTAAAACGCTCTTCTTCCTCGCGGTTGGGAGGCTGGAAAAGTAAATATTATATTAACATTGGATATTTATGTTGATTTACGCTTAAATTCTACTCGAATCTCAAAATTGTGGCTCCATCGTTATGTTGATGATTTTGCCAATATTTATCTTCTGTCTATCTATCTATAGGTACTTACAAAATAGTTTCATGATGGACTGAACGACTGACAGACAGACAACGCATAGCCTGAGGCTGCGTTTTCACCAGAGATACGCGAGGTAGCGAGGCGGTGAGCGAGGAACAATCCGCCAATAGCGCGCTCGCTCGATCACGTCATTGAGAAATTGAAGCACTCTCATTGGCCGATTTTTTCTTCACTCACCGCCTCGCTACCTCGCACATCTCTGGTGTAAAAGCAGCCTTAACCACTGAAGCTAGCGGTGCTCTACTTCTTGCCGCCTTGGAATGGGGATGTGGGAACGCTTTGGTACTCTTCCGCAACTCCGGTGACACTATTTTTCAGGATCCGTTCTTTGGAGGCAGAGGTGGTTCCGAACCCTCTAGTGTAATGTGTGCGGAACACTTACACACACGACACCCGCTTGGAGAACTTATTGCACCGGGTTACCGACTTCCCCACGTCACGTCAGTCACCCAGCAGCGCCTATTTAGAAAGCAGGCGGCGATCTTACGCCAAGCGCCTCCGTCCAGTTCTCTTCCGGTGAGCAAGGGGATCTTCCTCTCTCATCAACTCTGCCACTTCTTCTGAGACATTACCTTTTCACAGGAGTCCGCCACCTGCCAGGACCTATCATCACGGATCATGGAATTTACGATGACTGACAATGACAGGTGGTGGAGGTAGTGATATTCGCGTTAGGTTAGGATAGCGCAGCAACAAAGGAAATGGAAAGAGAGAAAAAAAATCCTTCAAAACATATATGAATCTAAAGGAAACAATATTTCATGACCCATTTCCATTTCCATTTCATTTAGAGAGGACGACCAAAGCAAAGATGGATGGATTGTGTGAAATGGCTAAAAGCAGGGATCAGGTCTTTCTTTATGGCTAAAAGAGATGAATAGAGGAAGGCTACATATTGCCCCAGCCCCCGACCCCAAGTAAGGGCAGGAAGAAGAATATATTATAGTTTAATGCTAGGAATAATTTACGATTTTTATCGAAATCTTTTAGCCACTGTTAATTTTAAATTTTAACGAAAATGCATGCTTTCCTTTACCTTGCATGCTTCACATCTCATCTGAGACATTACCTTTTCACAGGAGTCCGCCACCTGCCAGGACCTATCATCACGGATAATGGCATTTACGATGACTGACAATGACAGGTGGTGGAGGTAGTGATATTCGCCTAACCTAACCCCAAAACCACAAAGTAAACGTATGACGTTTACTTTGTGGTTTTGGGGTTAGGTTAGGTTAGGTTAGGATAGCGCAGCAACAAAGGAAATAGAAAGAGAGAAAAAATATCCTTCTAAACATATATGAATCTAAAGGAAACAATATTTCATGACCCATTTCTATTTCTATCTAAAAATTTATTATCATCCCATAAACCAGTTTTAGTGACCACCCAGTCTAAATCCCAGTAAAGACGGGCGCTAAATAAAATCCCTATTTACCTATTTTACGGGCGTCTTAACTCGAAAGCCGGGGGCAGGAAGGAAGAGGACGTTTGAAGCAATTTATCTTCAAGCAGACGCCGTTAGGGGGCTGGCGGAGATGCCCTGAGACTTTGGACATGGATATTAATTTGAATGGAATAGATAATGATGCTATTATTTTATTTACCTTTTAACATAACGTTTTTAGGGGTCTGTACCCAAAGGGTGCCAACGGGACCCTATTTATAAGCCTACGCTGTCCATCCATCCGTCCTAGCTTTAAGGGTATTATTCGGAGCGCGCTCCATACAAACGTACTATGGTGATATTTTCAATACTAACCAATTTAAGTCAAATAAATTTTGCAGAAACAATCTAGAAACAAATTTCTATGCTTGTATGGAGTCCGATTTTCTTTAAAATGTATAGTTTTCAAGTTACAGTGCCTCAAAGATTTCCATACAAATCTTAACCCCTTACTGCATAGCATGCCATATCGAGCATCAAAGGTTTTTGATACCATCATTTAAATTTGCCGTTAATTTTAAATGATGTATCAAAAACCTTTGATGCCCAATATGGCATGCTATGCAGTAAGGGGTTAAATTAATCCTAGCATTGAAACTGTATATTTTAACGAAAATCTGACTCTATAGAAGCATAGAAATTTGTTTCTAGATTGTTTCTGCAAAATTGAATTGACTTTAATTGGTTAGTATTGAAAATATCACCATATGACCATAGTACGTTTGTATGCAGCGCGCATTTTCGCTCTCGGAATAATATTCTCTTAAAGGGCTGTACCTATCTATTGAGAAGCGTTCGTTGGCATAGTGGAGCTTCGGTATTGGAAACGATCACCGAAGTTAAACTACGTCAGGTCCGGTCAGTCTTTGGATGGGTGACCGTTTAGTGGAATTTCATCCGAAGCACGGAATGCTTCGGAAGGCACGTTAAGCAGTTGGTCTCGGATAGTTCCGTCAGATGGCGTTGTAACTTTTCGTTAAGCCAGTTCAGAGGCCTATTGGCGGCTTGAAAATTCTCTGACAACAAGTTGACCACTAACTTGCCTCCACCAACCCGCACTGGGCCCGCGTGGTGGAGTATGGCCCACTCCCTCTCACCCTTATTCGTCAGAGGAGGCCTTTGCTCTACAGTGGGATTCTACAGGCTATAACTTACTTTTTTTTTACCTATCTATTGAACCGTAATAGGTAGAGAGTTGAAATTTTCACTGAATTGTATTATTATTTTCGATTAAAACAAATAATAAAAAAATACAAAATAAAAATTGTGGGGTCTTCATACAAGAAACAAGTTTTTATGAACGTTTTATCAATTTTTGTTTTTGCTTGATCGTAAAAACGGCAATACATACAAGTGTCAAACTCTGTGCGTTTAAAACAGAGCATACTCTAAAGTAAAACAACAAACATCAAAAACCGGCCAAGTATTTTTTTTTTTTTTGCCGGGCTCGTGCTTAGGATCCCGGAATAACTTTTTTTTAATATAAAGTTATTTTAAATTAGTTGGCGAAACTGAACCTGGACACTTTGTAATGATAACAGATTGCATTATCAATGTTTATAATTGGTATTTATGATTAACAAAATTATTAATAACGTACGAAGGCTGCAGTGCGCGGGACGCTGGCGGACTTTGATCTGTAAATCGTATGACCTGGCGGCGGGTCATTATCACGTAATTGTACGGAACCCTCGGTACGTGAGTCCGAGCGAGCATGCGTGTACAGATAATGACCCGCCGCCCGGTCACATGATTTACAGTTTAAAGTCCGCCTGCACCCCGCGCACTGCAGCCTTACGTACGATAATAATGATTTGTGTGTGTGTGTGAGGAATACGCTCGGTATACACTCACTACCACGCTCAAGTCACTTCCAGGATCTAAGGTCATTGCAAGAGTATGGGGAGGCGCCGCAAACAAGAGAGAACAAGTCGAATGCTTTGTAGCTCCGTGAGAAAAAAAGATTAATGGCATTACGTTCGGATAGAAATGTTTTTTGAAAGAGGTTAAAGGATTCTTTGAGATGACTTCACTGTTACAATGATGTGTTTGTAAACATTTTCGTTAACGTTTTTTTGGGTGTGTTTAGACGTTTTTATTTGAGAGGGTACGTTTTAATGGTTTGAAAACCGTGATGTTCAAAGTTGCGTATCTAAATACAATTTCACTGTGGCGTGGCAGAATAAAGGAAGCCATTTCTTACTGTAGGTGGAAATGATATACCTGAGTGCGTTGCACACAAAACACTATTTAGAAACTAATCTCAGAATTATAGTTTTAATGCTATTCGGAGTGTGGAGCAGTTAAAGTGATGCATGAAAAATGGTCATTCGAAATTAAAAATTATAAGAGAAACCTAAAGATGATTTTCAAATACCTATTCAATGATACCCTACTCGATATAGTTCGTCCACTTTAATTTTTTAATTTTTCACAATATTGAATTTTGATTACTGTCATGTCTTTAGTGACACTCGCAAGATTAAGACAAATCGATTGACGTAAGAATCATCAAAATCGGCGCATGCGTTTGGTCTCTAGTGTGCCACAAAGGTACAAACTTACATACATACATACATACATACATACATAATATACATACATAGGCTGTTAAACACATTACCCTTCCTTTGCGTCGCCCAGTCGGGTAAAAAGGCGTGTGCGTTGAAAGAGATGAATAGAGGAAGACGACATATTGCGCCGACACCAAGTAATGGGATAAGGGGAGGAAGACGATGATGATGATGATGCTAGGAATAATCTAAGATTTGAATAGAAATCTTTTAGCCACCGTTACTTTAAAACTAGGTAGTTATACATTTTAAGAAAAATCTGCCAAACTACAGACAAATAAATATATTGGATAATATTTAAAACTGAATTAAAATTCGTCTATATGGAGCACGCTAAGGGTGCATGTCCACTGAAGCGGAGCGTGGCTGCGGAGCAGAGAAGCGGAGAAATATTAACCAATAGGATTGCATAAAAACTTGGTGCATATTTTATGCCATCGTATTGGTTATGGCGTATCTGCCCTGGACCACAACTTTCCATACTAATCGATGCGAACGAGCGCGTGGCTCCGGTCAGAATTTAGCTGTTTTCTTTGAAAAAATCGATGATTATTTATTAATTTCTAAAAAGTAAGAAAACCACATCATTCTAAATTGTATTGTGAACAATATTGTAAATTTTCATTTTCTTCCGATTCAACATGTAAGAGTAAAATGGTTAAGTACAACTGGAAAAACAGGGATGACTTTAGAGTCCCTTTTCTTCGGTTTTAATCATTAAAATCAATTTCTAGAAAAACCACATCACTTCTCATATCCTGTAGACGGTTCAGTTTATTTTTCAGCTCAAAAAGCGCCATAGTCTTAACTATTATAAAACCGTAAAATCATGAGGAACAAAAAAGTGGCGGTTCACTTCATCTAAAATCAAGTAACACTCGAAAGCGCGATTTAAATGACGTGCAGCGCCATCTATGGACAAAATTGTTAGTTTGTTTGTTTGTTTGCGCATCACGCAAAAACTACTGAACCGATTTTGATGAAACTTTTTTTTGTTTGATAGCTTATGATCTGACTTAAAATCTGGTACCTATATAATTTGTGCGGACGAAGTCGCGGGAAAACACTAGTTAATTAATAAAATGGTTACAAAGTTACCCAGTTAATTATAATTCTAGATTTAGGTTTTTGTAAGTACAATTCATTTTAATTCAATAGGCATGAATAACAAACTATAATAAGTAGGTATATGAAATAATTTTAATTGTATTTCTAGATGTAAGTTTTGCAGTGCCCTAGCAGGGTCCATGTGTACTGGTATCAATGTTATGTAACATCTTTTAAACCCATGGTTGCAATAAATTATATGACTATGACTATGACTATGACCCAAAACCGGCAGGTAGCCCCTTAACCAATAGGATTGCATAAAAAAACTCGGTGCATATTTTATGCCATCGTATTGGTTAATATTTCTCCGTTTCTCCGCTTCAGTGGACAGAAACCCTAACGGGTATATCTTCTTAAAATGCTATACAGGGTGTAACAAAACACCCTGGTAACACTTAAGGGGGTGCTTCAGCCCATGAAACTGAACTACTTTCAGTATGGAGCCAACTTTGAAATCGCGAAAAAAAACAGCTGTCCCATACAAAACTGCTGAACCGACTCGACTAAAATGGACATTTGTGATTTTTTTTTCGCATTTTCAAAGTTGTTCACTTTGATGGCCTTTTTGTAACACCTTGTTTGTTAACCTTCTCTCGGACGCCTGTAATGTTAACAACCAGCTCTCAACTGCCATTCAGTGCAAAACTAATTTAATTGTTCATCTTAACCTGAATAAGACTTTGATTAAAATATCTAGCATACAATTATTTTAAACACCTAAAATTCTTAACCGATATCTTAAAACAGAAACATCGCCAAATAACAAAAGACAAAACTTGCATTCCCAGCCAAAATTACTGCTCTGGCCTTTATAATGTTGACCTTACTTACTAAAATCTACAATTTATACTCCAATTCCAAATATTAGGGCATTTAAACAATTCCAAAAGCTTTGTTTTGCAAATTATTTGCTTAGTTTAGAAGTTAGCAAGAATAGTGTCTCTGGCAGACGGGTAGGTATTTGTGAAAGCAGGTGGCGTTTTGAGGACTGAAGTTTTTGGTGCAAAGTATAGGAAAATATTGGTTCCATTACAAGACCTATCCAGCCGTGTTAAGCCAAAAGGGCCTATCTCCGAAAACTACCAAAATCTGTTCTATTTTTATTTGGATTCCTTGAACTGTAAGTAACCAGAATTTGTAAATAAAAAAATTTATATTTACTAGAAGTGCCTGAAAAATGATTAACCAATTAGACGTAAATATAATAATGTTCTTTTCACCAATTCCTAGAAATATTGAAATATAAATATGAAATATGAGATATTGAAATATTGAGATATGTCTGAAATACTGAGGGAAAAAATCGTATGATTCACTTACCTTAGTACAATAAGACGTAAAGTGTAGCAAGAAACACGATGGTTGCTATAATTTTAACCGCAAATTATAACAACTATCCTAAGCAGTTAAGACGTAGTAAAATTTTTCAGTTATATGGTCTTAACCACCCCATTAAATGTTTTTGTAACACCTTGTATATTTTACCATGGGTTTCACTATAAGTACATTAATAAATAGATAAAAACAAAAGAATACATAGTTCCTACAATATTTAATAACCTACCATCTGATTTAACATGTATAAAAGGGACTAAAAAATATATTATAGATAAACTAAAAAGATATTTATTGGATTACTAATCCTATACCTAGGCTGTGGTGATACCCTAAACTAATTAGGTAATAACATGTTTGCATTTATTTCACCTGCCTAGTGGTCCAGTATAACCCCCTGTGAAATCCGATCCCAAGACTCAGTCGAAGGGCTAGGCAGGTAGAACATTTATTGTCTCCATTAGTACAGTCTTGTTACAATCGAATATTAGAGTAGCACCTATAATGTGAGACAAAAGGTCGAGACTCAGCTTATGCTGGTACGGGAATGAACCCGCGCATCACTGATATTCCACTCCCTTCTCCCTAGGGTGCTCCTTCATCACATCTCTTCTAGCTTACACCGCCGCCTATCGCCACAAACATAGTTATATGGTTATAACCATAGAGGTATTATACCAGGAATAGAGGAACATACAGCTGAGAGAGCGAGATGTACCTAGCGGCACCACTGTATAATAGAAAGAGATACGTGACGCTAAGCAATAGGACCGTTTTTTTAGTCTCCAATTAATTTTTACAATTCGGTTTCCGTGAATAATTGCGAATCTAAAGTGAAATCGTAGATAATTTTATGAAATATACTGACACTACTTCATTAATTTATCCACAACTTCACGTTAGACTCAGAATTATAGACAATATTCGAATTTTTGCCTGCGAATAGTCTCCAAAAAACATCCAAAAAAGGTTTCATTTGACACGATGTTTTCCTTCACCGAAAAGCCAGTGGTGTAACAAATCGTACATAAATTCCGAAAAACTCATTGGTACGAGTCGGCTTGGACGGGGATCGAACCATCGCCTCCTGCACGGCAGGCAAGGTTACTCGCCACTGGACCACCACGGACTTTTTTGTTTGTTGCTCTATTCCTGGTATAATACCTCTATGGTTATAACACTCTGCGCCCGATGTCGCTCACTTACGACTTACATCTGCGTGCAGTCATGCAACCTGATGCAACTAGAAGCTTTCGTCTATGCATTAATGCAGCGGTAACAAAGATACCTACTTATTTTCATAAGCACTGTTCATTTTAATTCGCATTTTATTGTATAATGAAACCCTCTCTCAGGGTTGTCCTGTGCCCTGCAATGGGACGTACATAGGCTGTGATGATGATGATGTATAATGACAAATAAAGATAATTGAGACATTTTATGTGAAATTATAGTGTAACTAGCTTTTACCTGCGATTTCGCACAAATTTTAAGTCAAATCATAAGCTTTCAAACAAAAACGAAACATTTGATTTGATGAAACTCATCAAAATCGGTTCAGTCGTTTTTGTGTGATGCCCGAACAAACAGACAAACAAAAACTCCAAAAATTAGTGATTTGGAGTCAGGATACACTTCTTTTACAGTTTTATAATTATACAAATTGTGTAATAAGAATTAACTTTTGTGAAGGACAATTAAATAGTTTAGGTTACTGTATTGATTGATTTTAATCGAGATTCTAATAGTGCTTATTACAAAGATGTCGAATTCCCAATATCTACTTTCGTCCTTCCGGACCGACATAATATTTCTGTTAATAATATTATGACTAATGTTTCCGAGTCTATAACTTTCACACATAATGGTTTGTATGTAATTTGGCAAAGAAATAGAATATCTACTGGATTAACACAGAAGATACTTTTCAAACACGACGCAAACGAAGTCACGGGAAAAAGCTTGTAGTAATAATGCCATATTGCCACGCAGATTATCTTGTCTTGTCCCATTTAATATTAACCCTTAAACTCCGGCGGACGCGATATTATTGAACCACCTATTATTTATGTAGTATCCTATTGTTATCACAAAGCCGGGTTGCGAGCGGTTAAGTCTTGTTCGAACTAGTAATTTTTACCCTATGTTAAAATAAAATAAATATCGTGAACACAAATTATTTAGTCACATTTAAAGTACCAGAATATAGCCTGGACTTGTATTATGATGACTAGACATCGATATAGAATACATATATAGATACAAACATCCATGACTCGGGTACAAATATTCATATGCATCATACAAATATTTGTCCCTTACGGGATTCGAACCCGCGACCCTCGGCACAGCTGGCAGGTTCACCACAGACTGTGCTATCGGGCCGTCACGTATTTCAGAAGTTTTAAATATGTGTAAAAAATACTATAATCACCAAAATGCGCACGCACTTTTCGGAGAGCTGTCCAATCGCGTTTCTCATAGAAAATATTCGCCTGAAGCTATGCCGTACCATCGTAACAAAAATATCCATTATTCACGCACCAGAAATATACTTCAGGATATCAAAAAGCAAACAAAAGTTGGTGCATAGCAGAAACTTTGTTTTCTCTTCTACGTACGGGCACCCGTACCCGTAGCGCTACGCCGTAGCGTCGTAGCAACTGCTACGCTCTCTGGTAACAAGTTTTTATGTTAGTCTATTTCTTTTTTAACCTTTTTGCTACTGACATGGTTTATTTTTTCCACGAGGCCTATACAGGGTGTAGCAAAACACCCTAGTTATATTTAATGGGGTGATTAAACTGACCAACTTTCTCTATGGAGCCAACATCGAGATAACATCTGATGTTTCATACAAAACTGCTGCTGTAGGTACCTTATCGAGTCAAATGTATGGGACAGTAGACTTTTTAGGGTTTCGTAGTCAACAAGGAACCCTTATAGTTTCGCCATGTCCGTCAATAGAGTGAAGTGTCCCAGAAGCAGCGCAGAAGTGCTGCAAAAAGCAGAGACGAGATGCAGCATCGATGCAAACGCGATAAAGCATAGATGCAAACGCGACACAGCCAAGATGCAAAGCTTTCGTAAAATTTAATCAGTTATTCGTCGTTAGCCTTTGCCACAATGCACACGCGCGTGTGTATCGATACAAACATGTGTGTGCATCTCTACAATCAAGCGTTTGAATCGATGCAAACGCCTGTTAATTGCAAGTGTAGGTGCAAAAAATTTCCGTTTATACGGGACCTACCAGTTTGTGAAAATTTTTTAAATGTCATTTTTTTATGCCATGAGATTCTGGTTGATCTATACTATTTTCAAGGTCACGATAGTATCGACATAAGATCGTAGTGGGCTTTGTAATGTTGAGCATTACTCTCTACGTTATAACTCTAATATCATCGAATGCTTTCTGTAAGAACGTTCTACATGAAACCAGCGCCAAATAAACAACAAAGACATGTTCAAATAAACAGTATCGCATAATCCACACATTCATATGTGTCCACAGCAGTGAAACTTTTAAAGCTGGGGTTGCCATCTGACAGACATTTGCCCCATTTTTTGTGTATTTATTTTTCTCAATACCAGTTTATTAATTGCACATACGCAAACTCACCACTACAATAGCTTTTAGAGTTTTAGCTTTTAGAGTAAATCAGGTCCATGACTACAACCATCAACTTTCCCTATGGGCGTATAGCGTAGCGACAAAAACTGTGCGCAAAAAAACTTATATTAATTATCTCTTAGTCGCCTTGTACAAAACCTTTGATAATAAATGTCGTCACCATCAAGCAGTAAACACGTTTTATGCCCCGAGATAGAACACAGTTCTCAGTTTCTTTTAATTTCAGTAAGTAACAACAACTTATGAAATGTTATGGAATTTATTTCAGAAGGGAATAAATATTAGTAAAACGGAATATTGAAAAGATAAACCCCTTTCAAGGTGAGATAAACGGACGTACGGACAGACGGCGTAGGCATAGTAATAGGTCTGGAACTTGACCTGGAGCCCGATTGCGCTAAGTTAAAACATCGAAGTTCTATTCTTATCCAATTTCAATTCTAATCACATTGCAATCCAATTTCTATTCAACTGTGCTGAATTCCGCATTGCACTAAACTCTATGTAACTGACAGCCCTTAACGTCTGAGTGTTCTGTCAAAACGGCTCTAACGGCTGTCAAGAGCAGCACCGCAATACCAAATGTGTCAAAAGTTGTGGTTCGTTCGTACGTAGTCCAATAATTGTTCAATCATCAAATATTTACCGCGATTGCAGCCCTGAAGTTCGATTTTTGAACATGCTATGCTACGCATAATCGCCATAGTAATTTTGACGTTTTCTACTGCTGATTTCAACGTGCGATGTTCATAAATTGCACTTCAGAATCGATTACACTTCTAGAAGCAGGAATTTTTGTTTTTTTGTGTTGGCAACCCAAGTAGAAGACATATCTTAAGGCGCGCATCTGTACGCGTCCCGGTTGAATCCTTACTGATGTCCCTGCCCGTACAGTGTTACTGGCCACCGCCTGCCTTTGAAACTATCTGCTTTATTGTTTGAGGCATGATATTGTAACGAGAAAAGAATTGAATCGAGAGTAGCTCTTTGTATAGTTACTACAGATTTGAAAGTAGGCAGGTCCGTGATCAAAATCTTTTATAGACAGAAACAACCTAACATTTTAACATCGATTGAAAAAACGAACTACATTTTAGACGAACAAATATATATATTTCTATTTCCTACCTTTATAAATTATAATATTTAACGCATTTTATTCAACAAATGGCTGTTATTTGTTAAATTACCGATACTAAACCATTATTTTAAATTAAAATTAAGAACATTGAGTTCCTAATCTAGATCCCTAAACCCTAGGAGCTAAAGCATTCAAGCATCATATAAGTAGCCTACGTAAATTTCGCGATCGCTGGCGACCAAACAAAACTTTTTTCTATTATTATTTCCCCTTGCTTCTTTCGCATTCCGCTTTCTTTATTTTCTGAATATTTTAATGGTACACCAAGTCAAACATAACTTTTTCATGTATGTTGTTATTAGTTACAGCAGAATGGAAAATGTGTGTTAATTTTTCTACACCTTGGGCACCGGTACGAAACAAGGTCTATTTTTTTAATATTTTTTTTTCTATAGATAGATGCTCTTGGCCTCAATCTAGTCCTCAGGATAAAGATGGGGTCGAAGATGTAGCGAGCTTACCCAGAATGGCACTGGCACTCCTGCACACTGACGCGACGGAACACAGCAAGCTGCTTGGCACCAGACTCCGGCAGGAGGGTGGTTGCGAGCCAGGCGGCTCCTTGCGGAGCCTACGACACCGCTGTGGGGATAGTTCAGCCGCCACCACAAACTAGGTAGCTATTTAACTAAATCTAACCATCAGAAATAGTAATCATGGTTTGCGTCAATCGCAAATCGCTATTAAGCTCACTAACTGCCTCCGTGGTCTAATGGTTGTGAGCATTGGGCTCTTGACATGGAGGTCATGGGTTCGATTCCCACGGAGGACATCTAGTGATATGTCACTTTGTGCGTTTTTCCCTAGTTGGTTAGGACATTGCAGGCTGAATCACCTGATTGTCTGAAAATAAAGATGATTCCGTGCTTCGGAAGCCACGTTAAGCTGTTGGTCCCGGCTACTATCTTTTGTGGTAGTAGTTATTACATAAATACCACGTCACGCAGGGGTTTTTAATAAACTCTGACACCAGGGCTTGCCCACACGATAAGAAGATTAAGCTCAATATAATCTCGTTTCCACATCTTCGGCCTTAATACCCCAACATCTAAGATATCAGCAGATAGGACCGAACGGCGATATTTCCGCAAAAGCTCCGTTTGTCTCCGGCCTTAATCACGTTAGGCTCTCCACAGGCGTAACCCACTTATTTGCCGAGTCGGATAAATTAGTAGGGATTTGGAAAAAGTCGTTCGAGCAATTTGAAAGGTTCTTGAGAAAATAGCGTGTCTTGACTGCACCATTATCTTTCTCCCGTCTTCCAAGAGGGGGTGAGGTAAATATTGGTGAGGGCGGGGAATATCCATCCTGAGTTCTTTACGCTTCTGCACTGTCTGGCATGTTTGCGGACGCTCATGTCGATGGGTTTCCCACCACGCTCCGCAAACGGTGTGTCGCCGCGCTGCAGAGGGTTCGCGCCAGCACCAACAGCATCCTGAACATGGTCTCCAGTAGATACTGTGACAGTAGCTTTATAAAGCACTGGACGGTCTACACTTAAGTGTTTGTATTAACATAGTCATTTAAGTGTGATACTAACAACATATGGATGTAATGTTTGAAATATTTTTATTTATTTTATTTTTACTCTTTCTTCAGGCTTTCCGGCAGATAGTCAATCAATCTGGCAGTCCATTTTGTTTTAAAATTACTTTTTGATCTCTTTTGTAACAAAACACCCTAGTAATACTTAAGGGGGTCAGACTCAGGGGGGCTTCAGACTATCAACCTGAACAAATTTCACTATGAAGCCATCTTCGAAATCGTGAAAAAAAACATCTGTCCCATACATTTCAGTCGAGTCGATACTGCTGTTTTGTACGGTACAGTTTTTTTTTCGCTAAGACCAACATTGCAATTATTACTATTTAAGCTTCTTGACTTCAACTACAATACTTTACAACGTTTCAGCATCACAATAGAAGCATAGTCCGTCGGCGGCTGTACATTACGAGAGTAAAAACGTCGACCGACAAACATAGTGCCCGGAGGTAGAACAGGGCGATTTTCTATCGTACACTGGCTGGCATAGTCTGGGGCACAGAAACGACTATAGTCCGTTCGCGTTAAGAAAATAGTGATTTCAGTTTTAAAATTTATTGTTGAACGAGTCACGCAAAATACACAACCGTTTTGTTCGAAGGTCAGATTTCAACTGGTCACTGTGAACAAAACGGTTGTGTATTTTGCGTGACTCGTTCAACAATAAATTTTAAAACTGAAATCACTATTTTCTTAACGCGAACGGACTATAGAAATAGCATGAGGGCTATTTAGTTTGGGAACTAACGTGACCATCATCATCATCTTCGTGCCCCTTATCGAATAATCTGCGGTCGGCGTAATTTGTCGTCTTCTGGACCAAACAATGAAAATACTTTTCAAATTAAATTCGACCTTCTCTCCATAATTCTTATGACTGAATCTTCGTAAAATTGTGATAGAAATGTATGAACAGATTATGGTATATAATAAATCGGCCAAGTGCGAGTTGGACTCGCGCACTAAGGGTTCCGTACCATCTTATCTTATAAAACCGTAAATTCATAACTATAAGGAATGAAAAAGTAGCGGTTCTCTTCATATAAATTCAAATAACATTCGATAGCGCGATTTAAAAACGTGCAGCGCCATCTATTGACAAAATTGTTAGTTTGTTTGTTTGTTCGCGCATCACGCAAAAACTACTGAACCGATTTTGATGAAACTTTTTTTGTTTGACAGCTTATGATCTGACTTAAAATCTGGTATATAATTTGTGCGGACGAAGTCGCGGGAAAACACTACTTATCTATAAAAACGAGCAAAAAAATCACGTTCGTTGTATGGGAGCCCCCAAATAGTTATTTTATTCTGTGTTTTAGTATTTGTTGTTATAGCGGCATCATCTGTGAAAATTTCAACTGTCTAACTATTACGGTTCATGAGATACAGCCAGGTGACAGACGGACAGACAGACATACGGACGGACAACGGAGTCTTAGCAATAGGGACCCGTTTTACCCTTTGGGTACGGAACCCTAAAAAGAAAAAAAAATGTGTTTGTATATCCAACAAAACACTAGACATATCGACTGTGAGACTGTGTTTGTGTAGTAGTACTGAATGTTATTATAACATATCCTGTGGATCAGATACAAAATCTTATTGACAAAATGCGTACCTACCATTACCAACATCGCAACAACGACTAGCATAGCATATGCTCACGGCTATATTCCCCAAGGGAATAGTCAGAGTTATTATGAAAACTCAGAACATCCACGTTTCACTATTAATACCAAAACTCTGTCCAGTTTGACGGGGAGTGAGCCCGACGCCAGTTGTAACGGACAGTGGTTACTATATATGACTCGAAATTGAAGCATGCAGATTTCCTCACGATGTTTTCCTTCACCGAAAAGCCAGTGGTGTTACAAATCGTACATAAATTCCGAAAAACTCATTGGTACGAGTCGGCCTGGACGGGGATCGAACCATCAACTCCTGCATGGCAGGCAAGGTTACTCGCCACTGGACCACCATCACCAGAGAACAACGACTAACCTATAACGTTTTCAAAACAATATCCACACATATAACTTTACTAATATTTTTTGTAACCCGCCTCGCACTGACATAGTTTAAAAACTATTCAGCACTGAAACCGCCATGTGTGTGCACTTTTTTGAGCAAACATTGTAACACAAGCGTACCAGAGTTTTTAGCTTTTTCAAACAGTTTTAGTTTTTAAAATTACTTGACGTAGTTCTGTGGTTCATGTTTTTAAACTTTAATGAAATAATGTAAAGAGAAAACTTTATATTCTACAGTTTTCTGTTCCTCAAAACTGAGTGTATAACCGAGTTTGAAAAATTAGCATCGAATCGAAACAGCATTGAATTAGCTAACTAAGAATCTACCCATCAAACTGAACGACTAATACTTAATATGGGAACAATAGTATGTACCTACTTAGGTATGTTTAGTATGGAAATGCAGATTGCTATGACTGGTTTGTTCCATAGTAAAAGTTGTTCAGTTTGATACGTAGGGTCTTAGTTTAAAAGGCTACCATTGATTTAAATTTCACCCTGTCCTAATATGTCCTTCTAGGCACAGAATAATCGTAAAACTACGTTATTTAAATTATACAGGGTGTCCTCAACGTATTCTTTCTAATTAAAGAATGTAAATGGTTTATTTCTAAATTAAAAGTTAAGTTGTACTTGAATTAAGATTATAAATAATAATAATAATAGACAAAACATATACTAGTACCTACTCGTATTTAACCAATCAAATGTAATTTATCTAATAATAGGTAAGTTCTTCTTGTCTATTGTATTAGTTTAGATCATAAAGATATTATACCAGGAATAGAGGAACTGACAGCTGAGTGAGCGAGATGTACCTAGTGGCACCACTGTATAATAGAAAGAGATACGTGACGCGAGGCAATAGAACCGTTTTTTAGTCACTTATTAATTTTTACAATTCGGTTTCCGTGAATAATTGCGAATCTAAAGTGAAATCGTAGATAATTTTATGAAATTACACTACTTCATTAATTTATCCACAATTTCACGTTAGACTCAGAATTATAGACAGTATTCGAATTTTTGCCTGCGAATAGTGTCCAAAAAACATCCGAAAACGGTTTCATTTGACAACTCATGTTTGTTGCTCTATTCCTGTAAGGTATAATACCTTTATGGTTTAGATCTTGTATACCTCTTCTTTAAATGAATAAAATGATTACATTTATCTAATTATACAATGTGTTAACAAATTAAAGCCCATCGAGATGGTAATTTTTTTATAGCTAACAGCTTTTTCTTGCAATTTTTGACATTCATAATGGGAAAACGCAATAACTGCAACAGCCTTTTTTCTTATTCGCCTCATATGGTGATTGTTAAATAGAAGACGATGACAATGATGATGATAAATACCACACTAACCACCTAACCATGCCCTCAAGTGTACCACAGTAAAGTGCAAGAGAATGGGTGTATAACTAATTCCACACCAGTGTACCATTACAATGGCTACCGGAAACAGAAGGCCGGAAATGAACACGGAAACACCCGTAACTCCGAACAATCACCAGGATATCTGCAATCATACTTTTACTAGGAAAATGTTTATTTTGATACAAAGAGATTATACCTAAGGACATAGAGGGAGCCTTACCTATTGCAAGACTGTATACTTTTTTTTTGACTTTTGTGTTTGTATGTGTTGTGTCAAGTGGAAAGACAAAAGGCGAAAAAGCATAGGCCAAGTATTTCGTTTACGAAAAAGTGACTACTTTACACCATAAAGTTATTATACCTTACAGGAATAGAGTCAGTGACATGAGTTGTCAAATGACGCAGTTTTTGGATGTTTTTTGGAGACTATTCGCAGGCAAAAATTCTAATACTGTCTATAATTCTGAGTCTAACGTAAAATCGTGGATAAATTAATGAAGTGGTGTCAGTATATTTCACAAAACTATCTACGATTTCACTTTAGATTCCCAATTATTCACGAAAACTGAATTGTAAAAATTGATTGGTGACTAAAAAACGGTCCTATTGATTCGCGTCACGTATCTCTTTCAATAGAAAGAGACTCGATACTGTCTAATAAGACAGTGGTGCCGCTAGGTACATCTCGCTCTCTCAGCTGTATGTTCCTCTATTCCTACCTCTATGCTTTACACACACACGTCTAAAAGTTTCAAAAAAGTGGACAGCCGCATAAACAAATATTTATAGTTCCATCTCCTTCTTCTATTAAAGGTACGTCATAAGACAGAAGAGACTAACTACACTATCGTAAACTGATGCGGCCTCTGTTCTTTAGAATCTGTTTAGAATAAAGAGTCATTCCTCTGAGTATTTATAAAAGAATAATTTCTTTTTTCTCTATTTCCTTTACTGTACAATATTCGGTAAAAAACTATTTACATACATACATACATATGCTCACGCCTATGTCCCACTACTGGGGTAGACAGAGACAATAGATCGCCACATGCTACGATTCTGACACACATCTTTCGCCTCCTCAACATTCATAAGTCTCTTCATACATGCTCGTCGGTTCCGGGTACATTTTATTTGGCCCTTCTTCAGTACGCATCCTATTTGGTCAGCGTACGTGCGCCTAGGGCGACCACTTTCAACAATTCCATTCACACTTGCCTTGTAAATTTCATACGTCAACCTACTTTGGCTCATTCTTTCCACAAAAACTATTTCATGTTCATAATAACCTCATTAAGTGACGACCCGGTTGGTGTAATGGTTACCACGCCGGACTGCCAAACCAGGGTCCTGGGTTCGAATCCCGGTTCGGTCATGGATGTTATATGTTCATGCCGTTGTTGTATGGTTTCCATAATAAAAAGCCTTTAGTGCTTAGTTTGGGATCATTACAATGTATGTGCCTGTGAGCGTTATTTATTTATTTATTTAAGTAGAACAGAACAAAACCTTACAACAATTCATACCCAAAGCAATCACCTGCTCAGTGAGCAATCATTCATATCAATCTCTGATAAAATAATGTTATAAATTAATACTTTGACCTTCGTAATACTGAAATGTACGAAATTATTCGAAAAATCTCTACTTAGAATCTAGGTCGTACGTAAATGAGTCTTGATTTCTGGTTGACCTGGTACAAATAGAATGAGGGTGGTACACTACGCATAAAAACAAAATGTCTGTTGATATTTTAAGATACCTTGAAGCGAAGTGAGGATCTCTTCACAGATAGGTTCTCCCTTTGTGACGCTGTTATACCGTCGAGGCCGTTTTTTGAACAAGAACGAAAGTGTTTTAAACTGTGTTTTAAAGTCTGAAATTAAATTATGTCTTATTTAAGGATCGGGCGGATGGGAGACTGTTCTCAATTACACGATTAGATTAAGTTTACTAGATAGAAAAAAATCCCAAAGTTACCCCTTTTTGTTATGTTTTTTCAATACTATGATTAAACTGCTGATTATTTAACTTTTTATTCTTGTACTTAACTAAATACATTAAATATTTCTAGTGAACTCAGGAGAAGTTTTAGCTTAGAAACTCCCATGAGCAAAGATATTGACGAAAAACACGTTTTTTTGCGATCCTTTTTTTCAATTGGAGCGGGATGGCTAATTGTAAACTTATGCTTACAAGAAAGAGACGCTTGCAGTGGGATAACCTAGCCTTAATGATAATGTAAATGACATTCAAAACGTTTCTCTCAAATTACTATCACGACCGTATAATACTGTCTGTCCCACTAGTCCCATTGACCCAGTCCCATGATGGGACAGGTGGGATGATTATGTCCCACTAGAGCCATGGGACAAATGATACTAATACATTTTTTTTATTATGTCCCAGTAGCACGGATTTTATAAGAGTCTAGTCCCATGGGACAACTGATACTGATAGATTTTGGTTCTTTTGGTGGATTTTGGTAATTTTAGATAGTTTTTGGTTCTTTTGATAGTTTTTGCTTCTTTGTGTAGATTTTGGTTTTTTTTGGTAGATTTTGGTAGTTTAAGAATATTCCCTGTCGGACTGGTCAAAATCATTGCTATAACTACAACTACCTTTTCCAACTTGCAGTTATAGCGTACATACATAACACACCGTAATTTTGTCTGCTTTAACAGCGTTTTCCGTATCGATCAAAACGCAAAGTACGTTTAAAAAAAATGAAAACATAAATTATCAAATTAAAAAAGAACATACTTTTTTACCTTTGAAAAGTAGTTTTATTGCAGTAAGAGGTGTTTTAACCGCTGGATGGCAGGGTGCCCAGAAGGCTGGAAGCGTTGCCTTTCCGATATTTTTTTTATTAATTATGACCTAGAAGAAATGAGCACCAGGAGGAGCGATTTTTGTTGTTACTCGCTTGCTAATTAGAAAAAACACCGACGAACTTTAATTCTTCTATTCTATTTTTATTTAATGGCGTTTCCTTGTTCGATTTCGCCAGTTTCAAGTGTTGAAGATATAATATATTCGATATTGTACCGTAATAGGATATGGCTATCTCAAAGCCCCGTTTTTAAACAAAAACACACACTCGAAACCGTCTTGCCACGTGGCCAATTAAATCGCAAGCCGAACGCGTCTACTCGGGACCCCCTTAGCCACGCGAGTCAACTTTTATTCTTCCACTGGGTTCTTATATTGTATCCCGGACCTTTTTCTGAATCAATTTCTAGAAAATAAAATGTTTTTATTTCGTCCAATGTGCCACGTTCCTTACTGAGAATTTCTCAAAACGTCGAAGAGAATGAACTATCTTTAACTTAGTAATTACTCAGTGAAGTTAGCGGGAGTAATACGGGAACTTGTGAGGGCGTTAATTTTCCTAAGCAGGCCAAATTCTTCGTAGACGAAGAAAACTACGCTTTTTAGGATCCTTTAACGGGAATGAAGTCTTTGGAAATTAATGTTTTGAAACTTATCCTTATAGATAAATGCGATCTTTGTCGACTGTAGATGCAAAAAGTTAAGTAAAATTTTTTCCTTCCGTGAGATTCTTTTCTGAGAATAAGCTTGGTTAATTGTTCCCGTGGGTATCGTATGAAATAACTTACGGATAAGGTGTGTTTATAGTTGGAACATCTCAACATACAAACATACGTATGTTCACGAATGTATTCCCCGAGGGGCTAGTCAGAGATATTCTGAATCCTCAAAACATCCACTTTTCACTAGTACCTAGTACCGAAACTCAGTCCAGTGTGACGGGGAGTGAGTCTGAATTTATAATAAAATAATATATATAATATATGACATGTTGGTCTGGGATATGCTATGCTAGAGTTTCCCTGCGGTATAGAATCAGAAGTGAAGAGATCCGCAGGAGAACCAGGTTAGCGGACATGTCCGAAGAATTTCTAAACTAAAGTAACAATTGGCTGGGCTATTTCCTCGCAGAACAGATGGCCGATGGGGCTGAAGAGTTCTCGAGTGACGACCGCGTACCGGAAAGCGCATCGTGTATATGCCCCCACAAGATGGACTGAAGACGTGGTGAAGGCGACGGGAACCCTTTGGATGAGGGCTGCGCTGGCCCGGCCGTTGTGGCAATCCTTGGGGGAGGCCTATGTCCAGCAGTGGACGTTTATCAGCTAAAATGATGATGATGAGTTTGATATGTAGTGATCACGTGGACGATACGCGCCAAATTAAAGCAAGTTGATTTCCTCAAAAAAAAATCGTTTACCTGTAATCCAGTAGCAGGCAGTGAGCTTACAAAATTAACTTAAAATATAATTGACGGCCCGTAGGACAGTCTATAGTGAACCTGCCTGTTGTGCCGAGGGTCGCGGGTTCGAATCCCGTAAGTGAAAAATATTTGTAAGATGAATATGAATATTTGTACCCGAGTCATGGATATCTAGGTATGTATTCTATATCGTTGTCTAGTTATCATAATACAAGTCCAGGCTAGATTCTGGTACTTTAAATGTGACTAGATAATTTGTGTGAAAACTTGCCAAGATATTTATTTAATTGGTGGTAGGTATTAAAAACGTTAGGGAGTCAAAACTTATTTTGGTAAACAAAATATTTGTTAATGATATTTAACATGTTGTTGAAAATGCAATAACCTAGTTAATGTGACGGAGTTGCAACGTCATCGTATCCTCATTAACATAATGTTCTCAATACAGAGAGAAGACAACTTGAGCATGTCAAATTAACATTATGATAAACTTAAGCAAACTTTGTAATAAGTAGTGGAAGCGAAGTTCCCGGGACAAAAGCAAGTAATCCCGCGGGAACTCATTAAACTTATCCCACTCATCTCATTAGTAAATCACGACCTCCCAATATTGAATGGATAGCAGTTATAGTGGATAACAGAGCGGATATTCAACGTAGCGGGTGACAACCGCCCGATTTAACTGTAAAATTGGGTAACTTTGTAACCAATTTATACATTAACTATGCAATTTTTTAAGCAGAAAACCAAACTGAACAATCTACAGGACTTGAAAAGTGATTTGGGTTTTTCAAGAAATCTATTTTATTTACTTAATAAAAACTGAAGAAAAAGGAATCTAAAGTAACTGCTTTTTTAAACAATTTTATTCAACTTCGATGCTGTCTAACTATCTAATTTCAGTTGAAGCAATTTTACAATTTATTTTGTATAGTCTTATAGTTTTATTTTAGTTTTAGGATATTATGTTCATTCAATGTATTTTACACTTACATTGATGATAGGAAGAAAATAAAAATGTACAATATACTTCACAATACAACATAGAATTATTTGGTTTCCTTACATTATTTTGAAAATTCATAAAAATTCATTTAATTTTTCAAAGAAAACGGGTAAATTCTGACTGGTTCCACGCGCTCGTTCACATCGATTAAGTTATATGGAGAGTCGTGTTCCCGGGCGGATAAGCCTTAAATAAAATTAAATAACATGCGTCATGTAGGATTCAAACCCGCGACCTTTGGTACATCAGGCATGTTCACTAACCGACTGCGGGTATTCGATTTGAGATCAAACGAGACAAGTAGTCCTGGGTGGCTTGGTGGCTTGCCCTTTGACCACAAATAAACCATCAATCTAAAGGAGAAAACCTTACCGTACCTTTTAATACAGAAAACATTTATTAAACTCATTAATTTGTCTTCTTTTAAAATGAACAGGATAGTAACATGCAAGCTTTTAGCATTAGCGCACATCTGCAAACTGAAGTGGCTTCCTCAATAACAATTAATAATAAACTTTATCCCTTTTACCATACGGTTTAAATAGTGTTTACAATCGTGCAGTAGCAAGAATGACATACTAGTCTAATGTAAGTTAGATTTGTTTTTTTTTTAGAACTCTGTCGGTAGTGAACCCGGATGCTCCGAGGATCGCGGGTTCGTGTGTCGCTCGCCTGCGACGAATTCACTCGCTTTATCCAACGCTGTTATACAGGGTCCTTCTTAATATGCTGACACTTTTTAAGGGGATGTTCAGACCATCAAACTGAACAACTTTCTCTATGGGACCAACATCGAAATCGCGAAAAAAAAATCTGCTGTCCCCATACATTTGGCTCGAGTAGGTTTGCAGTTTTGTATGGAGCAGTAGATTTTTTTTTCGCGATTTCGATGTTGGTCCCATAGAGAAATTTGTTCAGTTTGATGGTCTGATCATCCTCTTAAAAAAGTGTCAGCATATTAAGTTGGACCCTATATACAGGGTGTTTCATAAGTAAGAATAAATTTTTGAAACTCTTAAGGGGATTGTTTAGACCGTCAAACTGAACAACTTTCTCTATGGGACCAACATCGAAATCGCGAAAAAAATAATTTCATATCCCATACATATTTTAGCTCTAGTCGATTTGTAGAGTATAGAACATAATTTTTTTTTTCCCGAGTTCGATATTGGTCCCATAGTGAAAGTTGTTCAGTTTGATGGTTTACACCACCCCCTTAAAGGTTTATTTGTATTTTTGTAACACCTTGTATACAGCTAAACAATTGGCTATTTATAACCAAATGTTTGATTATGTTTTACAAAACAGTTCGGTAGTCACTAAAGTTCAGTTACATTTAACAAACATTTAGTTAAATATTTCTTTGAGTGTGGAGGGTTATCTTTTCGTACGAAGTACGATTATGTATTCTGTGTTGTAACGTAGGAATATTTGCACTAAACTGGTCTGACTTGGCTAAACAATTTGGCAGCATCGTTTAGTATAACAGCGTTGGATAAAGAGAGTGATTTCGTCGCAGGCGAGCGAGGAACGTCTTGGATTCCGTGCGTACGTGACCAGAAGAGCTCCCCTACTATACGTCCTAGAACAATCTAGGATAAGTTATTTCCATCTTCATAATTCATCATTCTAAAAATACTAACAAAAACCAGTGCAATATAAAATGATTAAATGAAAGTTTATTATAAACTTGGCATTCTGCCTCATCCAAAATTATTTACTGTCAAAAATCCACGACAAGCTTCGTCACAATAAAGCATAATACAAAAATCCACAACACGTTTTGAACCAAAATAATAAATAAACATAAGTACTCTAAACGGTTATCACTCTTCAGTATTTGTACCCGGCACAACTGCTCCAGACTATAATAATGGGCAAAGTAGAGGGCAAAAGAAGCGTCGGTAGGCCACGAATGTCATGGCTTGCGAACCTGAAAGAGTGGACAGAGATCGCCAGCGTCGAAGAGCTGTTTCGTTTGGCGAGAGATAGACAGGGATATGCAGAGCTGACTGCCAACCTCCAGTAATGGAGAGGAACCCGAAGAAGAAGACAAAGGCTGTACATCACACTGGCTGCGGTACTACGTAACTATTAAACGAATGACGCGACACGTTGCGTTTTCTTGCGCGAACGGCAATCATCTGGCGAACGCATCGCTTACGATACGCCAGCTGTACCTACGGCCGAGTCACGGGGGTCTAAAATCGCACTTACAAAAATTTTACAGATATTTGAAAAATATGTAACGTGAGTCCCCGCGATCATTTCATTGGAATAACATTCATTCTCGTCCCCCCATAGTCCAATGTCAGCAATAAAAAAACAAAAGTCACTTATTTCTCACCCATATGAAAACAAATAGTAGGAGAAATCCCTAACAAGAATACAAGCGGGATTTGTATGTTCCCATAATGTAGGTTTCTTCATAACGCGAGGTAAATATTGTGCGGTGAAATAAACAAATTCAGAGGAAATCACTGACTTGAAAAAAGACGGACGTAATCTCGTCTAACCACGAGTGAAGCACGGTACATAATGGTGACGAGTTGTAGCACCTGCGCCTAGAGCTTTTGCATCTGTGTGTGTGTAGGTCCCTTGTAGAACAAACGAAAATGTAGGACCTTGCATGCCTCACATATTTTTAGTGTCACATTACGTCCGTCTTTTTTTCAGGTCCGTCGTGGAGGAAATAGAATGATAACGAAGTGTGAGATATTTTATATAAGGTCTAACAAAATTAGGTGAAACTGTTTCAAGGGGATAATCAGACCATCAAACTGAACAATCTAAATCGCAAAAAAAAATAATCAGCTGTTCCATACAAACCTATTCGACCTAAATGTATGGGACCGCAGATTTTTTTTTCGCGATTTCGATATTGGCCCCATAGAGAAAGTTGTTCAGTTTGATGGTCCGATCATACCCTTAAAACAGTTTCAGCTAATTTTGTTAGACCTTATAGAACTAATCACATTCATCATCATCTTATTTAAGAGTTATACAGGATGTAACGAAAAGTATCTTTAACCTTTAAACCACATACTCTATACTTCAAACTGAACAACTTTTAAAAACTTTGACTACTTATATGAGGACTGGTAACGCGTGTAATTCTACTAACAAACATTTCTGCCAGTTTTTGCGGGGGGCGAGGTAACATGCAATCCGCAACTTTGGATTTTATTCCCCATAACTTTAGACGGCCCGACAGCACAGTCTGTAGTGAACCTGCCTGCTGTGTCGGGGGTCGCGGGTTCGAATCCCGTAAAGGACAAATATTTGCATGACGAATATGAATATTTGTACCCGAGTCATGGATGTTTGTATCTATATATGTATTCTATATCGTTGTCTAGTCATCATAATACAAGTCCAGGCTAGATTCTGGAACTTTAAATGTGACTAGATAATTTGTGTGACACTGTCCAAGATATTTATTTTATTTATTTATTTAGATTCTAATTTTGAATGTTAAAAATCATGAAAAGTAGTCTCGTGTGAACCCCAAACGTTCTAAGTTCGAAATTATTGTTTCGCAATTATAGGCTGTCTCGTTTAGTGATAAGGTATAAAATTTTATGTAAATGCACATGATCAATTTATCTTATACCGTGGCAGAGGGGAAATGCTACCGCAAGGCGAGTCCTTATAATAAATAGTCGAAGTTTACAAACAAAACTACATAAATGTTTTTTTATAAGAGCAAACCGGTCAGCGCAGAAATAATCTGCTGTTCCATACTAAACTGCAATGGCTACACGACTCAAATGTATGAGAGAGCTGATTTTTTTGTTTTGAATGGTTTGCGTGGTTAAAGTTGTTCAGTTTGATGGGTCTAGTACGTGGTTTAAAGGTTAATGATACTTTTCATTAGGTACTTACATCTGTTTTTCTTTTTTTTATTGGGGCTTGAGGTTATGTCAGTAGTATATCTTACACCCTGTATACGCTTTTAGTTATCCAAAAAAAAGGTCTTAGTTCATTGAACCATTGAACTAAGACCTTTTTTTGAACAAAGTAGTCCTATCTTTTCATGCTGACCCTGTTTTCAAACTAACGCTACGAAGTTACTACGCCGTAGCGCCTGACTACGGCGTAGCATACAATTCTGTAACCATTGAAATTCGAGCAATATTGTTAGCAACACGTAAGATAAGGGAGGGTTTTCGATTTTACCAAAGACAAACACTCAGTTGCAGAAACGCTCATTTAAGTTAATCCTCCATTAAATCTTTTGCTAGCTTTTACTTCGTCAAAAATAAAAAAGTGACAGCACGAGGTTTAATGGACCATTAACTTTAATTAGCGTTTATGCAACTGAGTGTTAGAATATAGGAGGATATACCGAATCAACGTCAGGTCAGGTCTTTGGATGGGGTTAGGCCACAAGGATCCCCCAGGGGATCCTGGTGAACGTTTACTGGTATTTCATCTCGAGCGCCTCCGTTCTTCGGAAGCACGTTAAGTAGTTGGTCCCGGATAGTTTCTTCATAACTATTTGTTTAGCCATGTCAGAGGCCTATCAAGGCGTTTTAAAAGTAATTGGTTAATATTGAAAATAGTTTCAAACTTTTTTTGGATGCAGCACGCTTGGGTCTGCTGGAAGAAATCTCTTCAAAGATAAGCTCGCCTTTTGTACTTGTTTATTATGCAGTTTTCATCTGTATTTCCGAGTGTACAATAAGGTGCTAAAATAAATAATAAAATTGTAACTGCAAAGCTATTCGACGGGGTCACCCGCGCAGGCGTTTGGTTTTCGGTGGCTCGCGCGGTAGGTCATGAGCACAGGCGAAAAACAATTAAACCGACTCGTTACGTGGGTTCATCAGCACTGCGGCCTATTTAAGAAAGACCTGTATAAATTGAAAAGACATTCGTATCCGTGAATGTTTGTCGTTGGACCATTGATTAACTGCGCAAAGTTTTGTTCATAAATTGCGTCGTCGGGGGAGAGCTATGATGTAGTGCTTATATTGACGATGTTTCACTTCAGTATAGTTTTATAATGATTTATGAGTAACTAGATCGTCGGTATTGGCTCTCAATCATGAGAGTCCAGGTTCGAATCCGTATGGGCGACATGCCATATACCAATGAGTATTTCTAACTTATGTACATTACACCGACTCTCAAACAGTGAAGGAAAAGAACGTGAGGAAACCTGCATACGCTGAAGAAGATTTTTGCTGCATATGTGAAGATTGCGATGAAATAATTAAGAAAACCAAAAAAAACGACTGCGTAAAATATAATTAGCTGAGAAGAGAAAAGCAACCTTATATAATTTACTTTGATCTAAGCTATAATTTATAAAATTTCGTCGAGCAAATATAACTTTAAAGCTATAAGGTATTGCAGACGGGGTAAAACAAGTAACCAAAACACACTCAGTTGCAGAAACGCTTATTAAAATTAATCCTCCATTAAATCTCTTGCTAGCTTTTACCTACGTCAACAAGACATAAAGTGACACCAAAAGATTTAATGGAGGATTTACTTTAATGAACGTTTCTGCAACTGAGTAGTGGACAACAGCCCTACCTGTGGCCCTACAGTTCAATTTTTGTTTTGTTTTTCCGGACCAAAAATTACAACGAGTGGCGACGGGCTCACTCCCCGTCACACTGGACAGAGTTTCGGTACTACTAGTGAAAATCGATAAGGTTACAGAATATCTCAGACAACCCCCTCGGGCAATATAGTTGTGAGCAAATGCTATGCATGAAAAATTACAAAACGGAACACTTAAGGAATCACCTCGGTGTCCGTCCGTCCGTCTGCCACAAACATTTTTAACAGAGACCGTTTTTTTGGGGGATGCTGACACGAAAATACAGACAAACAGACTAGATTTTTATTTGAAACTTGGATGTTGGTCTCATAGAGAGAATTGTTTTTTTGGTGGTCTGATCTTGCCTCCACGTATCCGCCCTGTGCCCACGTGGTGGAGTATGAACTTTCAACCCCCCAGACCCCCTATAATCAAATGTTGTTCAACCGTTTGTACCTGCAAAGATAACTTAAATACAGAACGCCCGAAACACAGTCGATCTCGAGGCATGGCCTAGAACAAACAGATCATGGACGTATTCAGAGGGGGGGCATACTATCATGGCCACTTAAAATCCTTTAGGTGGTCCTAAGCGGTGTATTTTCTTCGCTAAGGCCGGTCCTTAGCGAAGAACTGGTTCACTTTTCTTGCTTCTGAGTTCCCGAAATATACAGGTTGTGAACTTAAGGCTAGGTTATCCCAGTGCAAGCGTCTCTTTCTTGCAAGCATAAGTTTACAATTAGCCATCTCCAATTGAAAGCAGGATCGCAAAAAAACGTGTTTTTCGTCAATATCTTTGCTCATGGGAGTTTCTAAGCTAAAAATTCTTCTGAGTTCACTAGAAATAATTAATGTATTTAGTTAAGTACAAGAATAAAAAGTTAAATATCAGTAGTTTAATCATAGTATTGAAAAAACATAACAAAAAGGGGTAACTTTGGGATTTTTTTCTATCGAGTAAACTTAATCTAATCGTGTAATTGAGAACAGTCGCCCATCCGCCCGATCCTTAAATAAGACATAATTTAATTTCAGACTTTAAAACAAACACTTTCGTTCGTGTTCAAAAAACGGCCTCGACGGGATAACAGCGTCTTAAATGCTTTACAATTTAACGGTCTGCTTCAGATCATCAAACTGAACAACATTCGCTATCGAGCCAACATCAAAATTGGGAAATACATAGGTGCATTTGGGTCGAGTCACGTTTCTATGGAACAGCAGATGTTTTGTCTAGATATCAATGTTGGTCCCTAGTAAAAGTTGTTCAGTTTGATGGTCTAAAGCACCCTTTTGATTATGTAACGCATTTAAATTTATACCCTGTAACATATACACAACTTCGGTGTTTTCAAGGCAAGAGTGTATGTATCTTCGGGATTTTTTTTTTTTAATTATTTTGATGGGTTTGCTCTTGACCTCTATCTAGTCCTCAGAACAAAGATGGGGGCGAAGATGTAGCGAGTTTACTTAAAAGTGCACTGGCACTCCTGCACACTGACGGAACGCAGCAAGCATCTTGGCGCCAGACTCCGGCAGGAGGGTGGTCGCGAGCCAGGCGGCTCCTTGCGGAGTCTACCACACCGCTGTGGGGAATCGTTCAGCCGCCACCACAAACTTGGTAGCTTGTGATTGCCGGGGTAGGGGGGTTGCTAGGGTTGCCCGGGGTGGACCGCTAGGAGGTAGATCTCCAATCACCCATTGAGTTGCTCGGCGCCGTATCTTTCAGCCGTGTGATTTCGGCTCAGAATGGGCCCCCATTTCTTCTCGTGGGTAGTACGAGGTATAATAAACTCATTAATTCTTTGGTGCCCCCTTTAACCCTTGATCCGGACCTGGCGCAGGATCGTGTTAATCTAAACTTTCGACAACAGTCTTTGATTCCGCTCCATTAAGCGTTGTTGAACGTGATTATATACGTACGAGTAGGTTACGTACAATATTGTTGGAGAATAGTTGTTTATAGACTTAATAGTACCTAATATAGGGAAACAGAGTTTAGAGCCTGTAAGCGGGAAAACTTATAAGCCCTAATCTAAACTTTGGAAAGGTAAATATCTTAAATATCTTGGAAATAGATTATCTCTACTAATGCCATTTAAAGTATACCAGAATCTAGCCCGGACTTTTATTATGAATTTATGATGACTAGATGGTTGATTTAGTCTAAGGCGACTGCTAATCTTTATAGAAAAGCAGTCATAGGTACGGAGGATACTCTGAAGTGCATAAGAGTGTAAGTTCTATGTCTGATAGAACGGGAGACTGATACGAACAGAGGTGGGGTCAGATGTAGAAGCTATAACACTGGCAGCCACACGGTTTGGGCGTCAAAGATGTGCATGCGTCGTGAAGAAATAAATCGCCTCTTATGATATTATACCCGTTGAAACCCGGACTTGAAAGAAATACGGACCGAATATTGCACTAAAAAGATGTGAAGCATGCAAGGTAATACAATCGTGTTTGTTCTACAAGGGACCTACGCTCACACAGATGCACTAGCTCTAGGCGCAGGTGCTACAACCCGTCACCATATGTACCGCGTGACAGCACGGACACAAAAGAAATGGGTGCCTCACTCATGATTAGACGAGACTACGTCTGGTTCTTCTTTTAAGTCTGTGACCCGTTAATGTAAAAGCACCCGGTAATCAGCAAAATGCTTCCTAAAAACCTTAAATAAACAGTTAGAGATCCGCAACATCCTTCGTCAACTTACCAACACGACTTGGGTTCAAACCTTCGCATTCATCAAACAAATATGTTCGTCTTACGGTATCCAAACCCGCTACTCCCAGCGCTGCAGGCAGGTTCACTGCAGACTGAGCGAGCGGGCCGCCAATGTCCTCAAAGGCCCTCAAGTGAGGTGTAGGTACTTAGTCTGAAACTTTGTTGAAGTTGCACTTCAAACTAATTTTTTAATACTTGGTCCAGTACGCATTTCTAAATCGAAACATATGAAGGGTCCTTCTTAATATGCTGACACTTTTTTAAGGGGATCATCAGACCGTCAAAGTGAAAAACTTTCTCAATGGGACCAACATCGAAATCACGAAAAAAAACTGCTGTCCCATACATTTTGGTCATGCAGGATCGCAGTTTTGTATGGAACAGCAGATTTTTTATTCGCGTTTTTGACCTTGTTCAGTATGATGGTCTGATCATCCTCTTAAAAACTATCAGCATATTAAGAAGGACCCTGTATATAGGTTTTCCTCACGAACTATCAAAATTGATATTACCTTCCGGTAGTATATAGTACTCTGTGATATTACCTACCTAAGTCTTAATTTTATCCCGTAGACCTAAGTCATAAATAAACCATTCCATAAAAAGTTTTACCCCTAATCTTTGTAAATCTAAATTTAATGAGTACATAAAAACGACATTTTCAAAACAGATAAGCGGAAAAATATCGAGGTTGCGTACATAAAATAACTGTTCGTATTCTTAAAACAATTTTATCTTTCTTCAAGCCTAAACTTTTCTTTTTATTACCGGCGGCGTGGCTGTCGCTGAGAGTTATAAAATCTCGATAAGAGCTTGGGACGAAGCCTTAATCAATTCGTGAGACTCCGAGCTTTTGGGAAACCTACAACGACGCATAAACAAGATTATTTAATATTACATCAAGTTTATTTAGTGTTAGAATATAAAGGGATGAAGATGGGAGAGACTACTTGAAATTTATTTAGATAACTTACATTGGGTACATAATATACATTACCTATCAATCTTTTTAAACTCATATTTAGCCCATTGAATATTTTAGGGTGGAATTATAGGTGGAGAAACAGCAAAATTTTCGACCTTCCTCCGGTTTTTCCTTAATAACTTTTTTCCGTTAGGTCCTACAGCAAAATCATTTGCTACTTTTTTGTAGAGCGTTAAATTTACTACAACTTTCATAATTCAAACATGTTTGTATCTCAATTAGTTACCGAGATGTGGCCGCCAGCTTTGGAGTTTCATTACGGACATTTACACTCGGTTGCAGAAACACTCATTAAAAGTTAATCCTCCCTTAAATATCTTTCTAACACTTTTTGTCTTGTTGACGTAGTAAAAGCTAGCAAGAGATTAACTCTAATGAGCGTTTCTACAACTGAGTTAGTCTTTAAGGCCAGGTTATCCAAGTGCAAGCGTCTCTTTCTTGCAAGCATAAGTTTGCAATTAGCCATCCCGCTCCAATTGAAAGCAGGATCGCAAAAAAACGTGTTTTTCATCAATATCTTTGCTCATGGGTGTTTCTAAGCTCTAAATTCTACGGAGTTCGCTAGAAATATTTAATGTATTTAGTTATGTACAAGAATAAAAAGTTAAATATCAGCAGTTTAATCATAGTATTGAAAAAACAGAACAAAAAGGATTGGGAAACTTTGGGATTTTTTTTTATCTATTAAACTTAATCTAATCGTGTAATTGAGAACGGTCGCCTATCAGCCAGATCCTTAAATAAGACATAATTGGTTTTCAAACTTTAAAACACAGTTTAAAACACTTTCGTTCGTGTTCAAAACCGGAACGGCCTCGACCGGATAACAGCGTCTTAAGTAGTTTAAGTATTTCATCGCAATCAAGCTGATTGCCCCGACCCAATCCAGCTGTTTCGGTAATACTACGAATACCAGAAAAGTATAGGTACGTTCTTATTAAAATAAAATATTGTAATAAAGACTTCAACCGCGATATACCAAGACGTTTGAAAGCGGATTTCCATAAGAGAGCGCAGGAAGGAATGAAGCGAAAAATTGTAGCAAACTGCGAAATGATTTCGTTGTAAGTTTTACATAAATATAACATTATTTCACCGCTTCGGGCGACGGATTATTGAATACGCTGTCGTGTGTTCATTGCTAACGTATTGCGTATTTAGGTGTTTTAGTCATGGAAAATGTTTTAGTAGAGAACTTTGATTAAATTTAAAATTTAAGCCGTGGTGGTCCAGTGGCATGATAACTAATCATTTTTGCTTCAAAACTAAAAATGCGAATAACTTAAAATTTTAAGTACCTACTAAAATAATGAAATTATTGTTTCAATCTAATTATTTTGTTCTATAAATCAGCCGTGGTGGTCCAGTGGCTAGTAACCTTGCCTGCCGTGCAGGAGGCGACGGTTCGATCCCCGTCCAGGCCGACTCGCACCAATGAGTTTTTCGGAATTTATGTACGATTTGTAACAACACTGGCTTTTCGGTGAAAGAAAACATCGTGAGGAAACCTGCATGCTTTAATTTCGAGGCATGTATTGTACCCCCACTGTCCATTATAAGTGGCGACGGGCTCACCCCCCGTCACACTGGACAGAGTTTCGGTACTTCTGGTGAAACGTGGATGTTCTGAGGTTTCAGGATATCTCTGACTACCCCCTCGGCGAATATAGTCGTGAGCATATGCTATGCTATGCTATTTTAATTCAATCAAAGGTAAAGAAGAAATATCATCATCATCATCATCATATCAGCCGATAAACGTCCACTGCTGGACATAGGCCTCCCCAAAAATGGGGGATTTGCCATAATCGCCACGCTTGGCAGGCGGGTTGGCGATCGCAGTTGGATTGAATGTGTGTACTCAGAGGATGCTGCTGCCCATCCTCCGGTAGATCCCTTAGTCGCCTTTTACGACACCCACGGGAGGAAATGGGATGGTGCTACTCTTAGCCGACACCACACAGACCGAAGAAGAAATATACCTACCTGTAAATACTTAGCTATTATGCAGTCATGGTCATGACGAGAAACTTTTGAATTTTGTGCCACGCCATACTTATTGTGATTTTTGTATGGACTAACTGTCGATCAATGTGTCTTAACCCTTAACGTACGTGGACACAATCCATCGCCTAGAAATAGTCCTGTTTATTTCCACAATGTTCTCAAAACAGATCTTAAAAGCTATAAAGATAGAAAATAATATAAAAGCAAAGATCAGATCCCACACCATTAATCTATGTCAGCGGACCGTCGAATTTGTAATTAAGAAGTTTATCATAAAGCAAAAAAAAATTACCATCGGCAGAGCTCTTCGACCTAAATATCCTGCCGCGAGGTGGGGCCGTCGTGCTAGCGGGGATCGGAACCGCTAAGAAAAACTCTGTTTAAATGCGTAAGTAGATATCGAAATGAAACGGTGCAAATGTGAGCGTGCGTTGGGAGGTAGAATCTTCCTCCATAGATAAAAGAAAGATCTAGGTACTGCCTGACTAGATGGGATGCCCGAGCACCGGCCATGGTTTAACGGTTGTTAGTTCTTATGATGGGAAGTCATTAGGTTCATAAATCCGTACAGAGCAACAATTTAAAAAGAAATTGGAGGTAAGTGAGTGAAAGAGGTAAGTACCTATTAATTGACAAATCGCTCTAAGTGTAGGTACTTAGCAATGTTTCTAAACACTGCCAAAGGGATAATGGTCGTGAGATGATTTATGTAGGTACTTATATGTATTCTATTCTATTCATCATCATCATCACAGTGGATAAGCGTCCACTGCTGGACATAAGCCTCTTCCAAGGATCGCCACAACGACCGGTCCTGCGCTGCCCTCGTCCAACGGGTGCCCAATACATTCACCAGGTCGACGGTCCACCTTGGGGGGCCTGCCCACCCCGAAAAGTCAAAGTCAAGTCAAAATCATATATTGCATCTGTGCTTTCCGGGAAACGGTCGCCAATCGATAACTCTTCGGCCCCATCCGGCCATCTGTTCTGTGACTAATGAGCCCAGCCCAATTGTCACTTTAGTTTAACCATTCTTCGGGCATGTCTTGGATTTGCCCTTTATGTGACTTTTAGGCTTTCAGACTTGATGTTCATCAAATAAATAACTCCGCTGACAGTGAGGGCACAGTTATACTAATGTTATTTTAATTTGCGCTCTCCTGCCATGATGAATGCGGGAAAATTAAATTTTGTTATTACTTGACCCAATAAATTTGCCTCTCTATAATAAAATAGTGCCTATTAGCTTCCATTACCTACTATAAAATGGAGAAACATTATTATTTTAAAGGAAATTGAGTTAAGTAAGTACTTCATTAAAAAAACGCAAGAAAACTAAATTGTTGTATAAGTAGGTATTTGGTTTTACATAACATTTTTGAGAGTCAGAGTTAAGTATACTTAGAAGTAAAATTAAGTAGTACATACCTATACTCTGTGCCTATACTATATTCCAAATAAGGACGACGAGATTTTCCGATTCCTATTTAGATTTCTGGCCAATTCTGATTACCAAATGTAATTGATTTATTAGATAAATATACTATCCGACATATCTTGGACGGTACAAAAGCTATTCTAAGAATAAGTGAGAGTAAGTGGGAGTCGCGTGGCTGAGGGGGTGACAAGTAGACGTGTCGTAGGCTTGCAATTTTGACAGCCACGTCACCACGTGGCTCCGCCGTTTTATTACGGTTTCGAGTGTGTGTTTTTGTTTAAAAACGGGGCTTTGAGATCGCCATATCCTATTACCGTACAATATCTAATGAGTATATCCTCAACACTTGACACTGGCGAAATCTAACAAGGAGAATAGAATAGAATAGAGAGTAAGTGTTTCAAATCTGTGTTTCTGTAATGCAATATAGCCTTAAAATTTCGTTGCTATTTTGAATGCAGTATGGTTGTTGTAGTTTCTGTTTTTGTGAGCAGTGTATGTTGGTGTTGGGTTCATTAAGACCAAATGTTACAACATGAGTGCAATAAATTATTCTATTCTATTATTCAACTTAGGTATTTCACTGTTTGCATTTTGTTTTTGAGTCTTATCTGCCCGGAACACGACTCTATACTAATCATCGAGGATGGCTCCGCTCCGGTCAGAATTAAGCCATTTTCTATGAAAAATTAGACGAATTTAAAAAAAAATCCAAAAGAAATGAGTTACTACACCAAGTCAGGGGGGGGGGGATTTATCCCCCCCCCCAAATCCGAATGTTTGTATGGAATAGTGGCTACAGCACTTACTTTTTTCTTTGTTTTTCTTTCTTTAATGTCCCTCGCCCCCCCCCCCCCCGAAACAAAAGTCTGGATACGTGCTTGTTCCTGAGGTAGGCTCCATAGTGAAAGTTGTTCAGTTTGATGGTCTGAGTTCTCCGTTTCAGTTTGCGGAGGGCTGTCCCTTACACCCTGTACAGGGTGTAATAAGTAGCCCTCGTAAGTGTAGCTATGTAACGCATTTAATTTTACACACTGCCCAACCAACTAATTAACGCATCTGGTAGTCGCCATATTGAATTTTGATTACTGTCATGTCTTTAGTGACACACGCTGATTAAGACAAATCGATTGACGTAAGAATCATCAAAATCGGCCCACGCGTTTGGTCTCTAGTGTGCCACAAAGGTACAAACTTACATACATACATAGGCTGTTAAAAACATTACCTTTCCTTTGCGTCGCACAGTCGGGTAAAAAAGGACGTACTTACAACGTCCCGTTCTTATCTATAGCTCTGTCCCTCAATTAGAATCTGAATTTAGGAAGGTGTAATATCCCCAACAAAAGCCCACCAAACTAAACCAACCGACCAACATAATTAGCTGAAACTGTTTTATGGGGTTTCATTAATAAAACCTTATCTGCCAGCACCGCATCGCATTTTTCCATCACTCTATCCTTTTCTGTCGCTCAGGAACGTCATTTGCTAGGGTGAGAAAGATAGCGGGAATACTATCGAACCGGCAGTGCTGCGACCTTTCTCGCTGTAGCCAATGACGTTCGTGAGCAACAGAAAAGGATAAAACGTAAAAAAAATGCGATTCGGTGCTTCTAGATGAGGCTCAACCCTAAAGGTCTGGTCATCTGCTTAAATCAAAGTAAAATTAATGGATAGGCCTAAAGCGCGTTAAATTGAAGCACACTACTAAGGCAATTGGTCCATACAAACTAGCACAATAATTATTGTCTGTCAGAACTATGGCAATTGACCGAATTTCATTTTTTTAACCACCATTTTTTCATGAAAAACATAAAAATAGGTTAAAAATATAAAGATACGTATTTTGTCGATTTTATTTTTAACTGATATTTCTATTTTTATTTACTTTTGAATTTTCTGAAAAACGTAGGCTTTATGGCTAAGATACCTTGGCTTCAATGACATTAAAAATAAAAACTGTCAAATACAATAGAAAAGCCAAGCAGGCAAAGGAATAAAATCTCATTCAACCTATAATAAATTTTTCAGTATTTTTCAAATAACTCGAGAAATAATGGATAGAAAAATCTTATAATTTTGATATAAGCTTTGAATCACATATTCTCCAAATGGTTTTCTTATTTTGGTACCTTTCTTAAAATGAAATGTTGTCAATTGCGTAGGTAGGTAAAGTACTTATACCATTAATTTGTTTTGCCTCATTTTTCTGGTTTGAAATGTTCGCGTAAGGCCTATCCATTATTTTTACTTTGATCTAAGGTCATCCCCTTAAAATTGTTTCAACTAATTTTGTTAACCTTATAAATAAGTACAGGGTGTTAGGGTTAACAGTTGCATTACATTACTTCAACCCTTAAAGTTTAAGGGATGATTGTACCCAAGATACTGAGCAACCTTCTCTTTCTATAGGAAAATGGAAAAAAATGTTTGGACTTATGAAAACTTAATTCAAAATTATTTATTTTTTTATTATGGTTTGGGAAAGCTGTTCAAAATCTTGAGTACAACCACCCCTTGACTTAAATGTAATGCAGCTGTCTACCCCAATACGCTGTTTGGAAGCTATAACTTCTATTTGACACATAGACATATTACTCTAGCGATAGACAAGCTCGTTCAAACAAACAACATGTCACACAAAACAACACAAAATGACACATTGCGGTCTGTCATTGCCATAGTGACGAAGTGAACTCGGGAACATCAATCAGGTGCGTAAACCTCATTCAAGTGGAACATGTTGCTTCTATGGAAGGGCAAGTCTATCGCTAGAGTTTAAGTCTATGATTTGACACCATATATATCTATATTTGTATCGTGTTACAGCTGTTGGTCTTCCAAAGAAAATAAAATAAAATATATATTTTAAGGGAACAAGATAAATCAAACAAACTAAAGACGTAATACAATAATTCCTATATTTTCTACTATTCTTAACTACCTACAGTTATACAAAACGGTGACCAGCTGATAAATAAAGCCTTAACTTGCCTTACTTTAAATTGCTTAGCAAATGCATTGTACTTTTGAGAAATCATGACTTAACTCTTTGTTTGAAACGTTTGAATCTAGACAGTGAGCGCTTTTCTTTTGGTATTCTAGGGGATCTATAGATGGCGGTACGGTCTGTGCGAATAAACGTCAAAATTTCAAAACGTGTTTCTTTAAAATAATAAAGAGGGAAAAGATGATCAAGAAGATGCCAACGCATCTTTTGATGGCATATTTCATTATTTACTAATAATTTTAATCGAAAATTCGAAACATTTACGCCTGACATGGTAGCACGGGCTCGATCCCTTGGCGTTCCAAAAAAAATCAGGCACTTTCTTGATAGAGCACAGAGCGGAGGGCACTTGCCATCTGTCGAGTTTTTTTGGAACTAAATTTAAAAAAGAAAAGAAAAACGCTCATTATAAACAGGCCATCATCGACTTGAGATATAAGCGGAAGTTAATCAAGTTAATACCTACCTCAAGGTGCCAAGTTTAAGTAGATCATCACATTGGAAATGAACGGAGCGTCTGGATGAAGAAGGCCCAAGGATAGTTTTGTGACGCGCCTTGGGAGAGGCTTATGTCCAGCAATGGATGTTGATAGGCTGATGGTGATATTATAGTAATCCACCCATTGACCTCTTACATAACAGAACTAGATAAACAATCAACGTTTAAAATGGCAGAGCCAGAAGAGCTCCTAAACATCTCTTTTGCAAACTAGCTGACAGTAAACATACCAAAAACGACTAAGTTTGATAATAAAATACAACATATTAGTGCCACCCAACCGCACGCATATTTGAAAATTGTCAATTCGAGGGCAGGAAAGTAAGAAAGGTCTCAGATTCCAAGTAATTGTTGACTGAGGCGAAGCCGAGGTCAACACACATGCGATCTGAGGCTTTCTTATTTACTGCCAGAGGTTAGTATACTATTTTTCTCCTCGACGGAGGTAGAAAGTGGTAACTTCGTTTAGCGCAGCGGGACGAGAATTGACTCTTTCCGTCCGAAGGGCAGAAAAGATTTTATTTGAGACTGTGGGTATATTATAAGAGGTCAATGAATCCACCAAAATAAATATGTGATCTTACCAAAAGACAATGCGGGTTTTGTATGGAAGGTTGGCACCTTATTTTTCGACGTTGTTTTTGGCGCGACCATCAATCAAACTTGAATATTCTGATTCAAAACAAACTAGCAAACAAAACCTGTTATGAAATGTATATCCCTAAACTAAGTCCGAACGAAGATATATAGTCTTGAAGTTGATAATATACAGGGTGTAAGTGACAGCCTAGCAAATACTGAAACGGTGAACTCAGACCATCAAACTGAACAACTATCACTATAGGCTTTTTTCAGGAAACGCGAAAAAAAATCAGCTGTCCCATACATTTGAGTCATGTAGGCAAGTATGGGTACGGGTGCAGTTTAGTATGGGACAGCTGATTTTTTTGTTGCTCCAATTCGTTTGCTCCCATAGTAAAAGTTGTTCAGTTTGATGGGTAGACTCTTAGTTTAAAAGGATGCTAATGTTATCAATTTCACCCTGTATACTTCAAGTCTCAGTTCGGACTGAGTTTAGAGATATAATTATCTAGCTTATCACAACAAGTTTTGTAACTCTTTTCTGAGCTATAATATTCAAGTTTGATGTATGACCGCCCTAAAAAAATTGGCCAAAAGAAAAAGGCGCCATTTTTAGGCATTGGCTTTTCGCAAAATATACACTGATGTCACAACAAATCAGTATTAAACTAAGCTTTGTAAACATCAGTGTGTTTATAGTTAATCTTCTTGTCTATGCCAAGCAACTGCCTTATGATAAACTCTGGCAGGCGCTTGTGTCGCCAGCGAGTCGGCAGCGGGGTGTGGTTCGCCTTCTGAAGCTTGCCGGCCACGTACGCTTCTGCCGAGAACTCGTCGGCTTCCTTCACCATGGCCAGGAGACCGTTTTGAAAGATCTTCTCTTTTATTTGAGCGCGGCGTTGGCGTATCTGAAAACGAGAGATGTACCAATTTATAACTGAAATTATAACTATATTATTTTATCAGCTGTTGCCCGTAACTTCATCCAGATCATAAAGTCGTTGCGAGATCAAATTCTGCTATGTAAAAAAATTTAATTTTATATGAGCCCATAGACTTAAACTCTATCGATAGACTTGCCCTTCCATAGAAGCACCATGTTCCACTTGAATGAGGTGTACGCATCTGATTGATGTTCCCGAGTTCACTTCGTCACTATGGCAATGACAGACCGCCATGTGTCATTTTGTGTTATTTTGTGTGACATGTTTGTTTGAACGAGCTTGTCTATCGCTAGAGTAATATGTCTATGTATGAACCAAATAATTCGAGTTATTGTTAGACCCTAGATACATGGCAGGATTTTACAAGATGACATTAGTAGTATTTTAGCTCTTTAAGACACAGAAGATTTGTCAGGAGACGCTCTCACTGGGTCACGGCGAAAAACCTTAAACAGTGGGTCGGGGCCTCTGATTAGCTTCGCCCACAGCGGTTTCTGTCATCGTATCAAGATAAAATATAATAATTTTAAGTCTAATCATAGGTTTTAAAGCGAAATGTTTTATCAAAATCAGTCCAAACGTTTTTATGTGATGCTCAAACAAACAAACAAACTGATTAGCAGAGGGCCCGTTGCTTCATCCGCAGCAGTGTCCGTCGTTGTAGCAAGATAAAATATAATACTTACCTTACCTGTTTTTAAGTCTAATCATAGGTTTTATGGTTTTAAAGCAAAAAGTTTCATCAAAATCAGTCCAATCGATGCTCAAACGAACAATCTGTGATTTTGAGTCAGGTCCACCTTAACGCCATATTATAACCCTTTATTTTATCTTCAGTTTTTTAAGTCTAATCATTAGAGAACAGATATTCGGAATTCGGATCCATATTTACCTAAACTTCATTTTTGGCTCTGAAATTATAGAATCTGCTTCTTAAAATATTCTTTTTTAGATAAAACCTGTATGCCAGGAAATGCATTACTAATTGGATGCATAGTGCGGAAGCAACTTCTTAAAACGATTTAAGGCTAGGTTATCCCAGTGCAAGCGTCTCTTTCTTGCAAGCATAAGTTTACAATTAGCCATCCTGCTCCAATTGAAAGCAGGATCGCAAAAAAACGTGTTTTTCGTCAATATCTTTGCTCATGGGAGTTTCTAAGCTAAAAATTCTTCTGAGTTCACTAGAAATATTTAATGTATCTAGTTAAGTACAAGAATAAAAAGTTAAATATCAGCAGTTTAATCATAGTATTGAAAAAACATAACAAAAAGGGGTAACTTTGGGATGTTTTTCTATCTAGTGAACTTAATCTAATCGTGTAATTGAGGACAGTCGCCAATCCGCCCGATCCTTAAATAAGACATAATTTAATTTCAGACTTTAAAACACAGTTTAAAACACTTTCGTTCGTGTTCAAAAAACGCCCTCGACGGGATAACAGCGTCTTAATTTAAAAAAGAAACATTTATGTTTTTCGGTAAAATAAATCCCGGGATGTCAGTAAGTCCAGTAATGCATAACTAATAGGTTGCATAGTGTGGAAGCAAAACAAACAAAAAATCTGTTAGTTTTATAATAGTGTAGAAGACAAGTGGAGAGGATGAGTGAGCAGATGTACGAAAGAGATAAATATGGAGCTAAAGTGAGTGGAAGTGTCGGCAGAGGGCGCCCTCGTAAGACGTATTCTGATATGTAGTACTCAAAACGACGGGCATAAATGAAGAGATGTATGGATGTCAATGACGCAAGAGGTATGCAAGGATCGTATCGTATGGTCTCTGTCTACCCCACTGGGAAAGAGGTGTGAAGTTAAACGGGGTGAAATTGATATCATTAGCATCGTTTTAAACTAAGAGTCTACCCATGGAACTGAACAACGTTTACTACGGGAGCAAACCGATCAGAGCAAAACAAAAAATCTGCTAAACTGCAATGCCTACTCGACTCAAATGTATGCAACATCTGATTTTTTTTGCTCCGATCGGTTTGATCCCATAGCAAAAGTCGTTCTGTTTGATGGGTAGCCTCTTAGCCTCTGTAGATATACAGAGATAAAAGATCCGAGCCAATTATACCGCTACCTTTCGGCTCGATCCGCTACGCCTAGTTACTGGAGCCCTGACTAGTCACGGCCCTTTTAACAAACATCTTTTTAACATTGGTGTTACTAACAGTCCTCTGTGCAGGGTGAGCATGGAGATTGAAGAAACGGCTGTGCACGTACTGCTAGAATGCAACGCGCTGGCACACTATCAGGCACAACACCTCGGATCACCGGGGTCTCTTCCAGAAGTATTTGACGGCATTAACAAGCTGGTGGGCTTCCTGGAGGAGCTGGGATGGCAGGAGTAGTCATTCCCACCTCACGCAAAATAGGCGCCTAAGTCGTCGAGTTGCGGAAAATGTGCCCGCTCGAACAATACCAATAGAGATAAATTCAATTAATATCTTACCCGTGCCCAGCGGTACCTCATCCTCTTCCACAGCTTCCTTCTCTGGTGCTTCTTCATCTTCTTCCTCCTAATAACGATCAGCCTGGCTGCCTGTATCTCTTCCTGCTTCAACGACGGCAGACCAATCTCATTCCTTCTCCAGTTCGTATCAACCAGCGGTAATATTGATCTAGGGTTTATTATAGGTATGTAGGTTAGTGGATCCTGTTTCTTCTGACCTTCTGAAGGCTTGTCCGTGATCTGAACGCCAATAGTACGAGGACTAAAGTTGATGGTTTTCGCCTTTGATATAAAGTCGAATTTCTCCTTTGTAACATTTTGGATGTAGTTCGGACGGACTTCCTTAATAGTGTTAAGTGCCGTTTTGATGTTTACAAGCCGTAAATCTGGAAAATAGTTAGTTGGAGTAGAGTTATTATGAAAGATGTTGTTACGTTGGAAGATAACCTAAAAAATTTGCGTACTCACATTTTACGGTATTGTGAAAGGAGTTCATCATTTTAGCAATTTTGTTAGTTTCCAATTCATATTATTCTAGCTGCACAGTTATTGTAACTGGACATATAATTCTGAAATTAACAAATTTCTTCTAAACAAGACCGAGGTGAGAGATTTTTTTTTTTTATTAATATTTTTTTTTTTTTTTATTAAATATATTTACTAGCCTGGTTACTAGACCTTTTGGCTAAATCTTAATTTATTTTTAATGTTCTTTACGTTTTCACATTAAAACGTTGGTATTCGACGTTTTGATGGTTCTTTTGAGTTTTTGGAGGCAATCGAAAGACGCAGGAAAAGCAGAGAAGTCCACAGGAAAGCGGTGAACCGACCGCTTTGCCGCGCTAAAATCACGGAACACTTTTCCTGTTTACGACCCATGCACCATCATATTTCACTGAACTCTTGCACGACACTTTGTTACGCAAAACAACACCAATTTTACGAACCAAAACTCACTATAAACAATAAAAATTCGATGAAATATAAGGACTCCAAACGTCAGCTACCAAAGCCCGCCAAAAACTCTTAAATATATTTACTAGCCCAGTGTTGCCAGATGATAATCTGGCATTCTCCCCAAATCTCCCTGAAATCCCCCCAAAATGGTAGTGTTTTGAGAAAAAAACCCCCACTAATTGGAAAAACATTTATTTAATCAAATAAAATCAAATAAAATTTGCTTCCATCACTGGATTAGCATCTCCACATACGTCGTCAGCAGTTCCATACATTTTTTCTGAGTAAAATTTTTTTTGACCGTGCCATTCATCATCTTCACCACGGCATCTGTGCCTTGAGAGACCTCATTGGATTTAATCACAGTGTTTTATCAACGTTTTACACTTTGGCAAAGACGATATTGGCGGGTGGTTGGCGTTAAAATCCGGTTTCACGGTTTTTCAAAAAATCCTCCAATTCCCTCCAAGCCAATTTTTTTCCCCCCTCAGAACCCCCCAAAGGATTCGTCCCTCCAAAAATCCCCCCTTGGTCTGAAAATACCCCCAAATTTGGGGGGAATCCCCCCCATCTGGCAACACTGTACTAGCCTGGTTACTAGAGAGTTTTTGGCGGGCTTTGGTAGCTGACGTTTGGAGTCCTTATATTTCATCGAATTTTTATTGTTTATAGTGAGTTTTGGTTCGTAAAATTGGTGTTGTTTTGCGTAACAAAGTGTCGTGCAAGTGAATAATATATAGTTCAGTGAAATATGATGGTGCATGGGTCGTAAACAGGAAAAGTGTTCCGTGATTTTAGCGCGGTAAAGCGGTCGGTTCACCTCTTTCCTGTGGACTTCTCTGCTTTTCCTGCGTCTTTCGATTGCCTCCAAAAACTCCAAAGAACCATCAAAACGTCGAATACCAACGTTTTAATGTGAAAACAGAAGAAAATTAAAAATAAATTAAGATTTAGCCAAAAGGTCTAGTAACCAGGCTAGTAAATATATTTATATAAAAAAACTGGTCTTTGTATAAAAAAGCCCGCCAAAAACTCTCCGAGGTGAGAGAGAGCTGACACTGAAACTGACAGCATAGATTAATTTTTTTTTATTTTTTATTTTTATCCTTTCGGAAAGGCAATGGGAACTAGCCCTTAGTCCAGCCTGGTCTTAAGTGATATTTTTCTTTGTGCTTAAACCTAACCTACCTAACTCTTGAAATGCGAGGGTGGTACACACATTCCAATGGTCAGGGGAGTTTCACGCGAGAATCAATCCGAATCAAACGGGAGCGCCTTCTTTATTTCTCACTTTTACTATATTGTTCTCCATGAATGGCACATTATCAAACTAATTCCACCACATTAAATAATAGCCACAAAAAACTAATTTAGAAAATTAAGAAACAAAGCCCGTCCGTTTCTTCACAATTCCCGTGCAAAACTCTCCTGATGAAGATGGGATGATTAGATGAACGATGAGGATGACATTTTGGTCGATTTTGTAAGCACGCGCGTTGCCGCCAAAATCACCAGTACGATTTAACTTGCACCAAAACTTTTGTTCTTTCTTCGTATGCATTTGAGATTCCTGTTATGTTGGTCGATTTACACAACTTTTTGGCACACAATCCGCACGAAATTATGTCACAAATATCACTAAAACCAATTTTTCACGAATATCAAATACAACTTCGACCGAACAAATTTAATGGCGGCAAGCCAATCGCATAGATTAATATGTATATACTGACAGTTGATTGATATTGTTGTTTTTTTTTTCTATTCAAGGCAAAGGGTTATAGTATATCCCATACAGCCGATGTCTTTAATAAAATTATCTTATTTATAGCAATTAAAACGTTGGCGTTCGAAATTCTCTTATTTATAGCAATTAAAACGTTGGCGTTCGACATTTTGACGCTTTTTTGGGGTTTTTGGAGACAATCGACAGACGAAGGAAACGCAGAGAAGTCCACAGGAAAGAGGTGAACCGACCGCTTTGCCGCGCTGGAAATGACGGAACACTTTTCCTGTTTACGACCCATACACCATCATATTTCACAGACCTGTAAAGCCCGACCAGAAATATAAAAAACCTCGCCATGTTGCGGAACATCATTGGAACTAACTTTTGTACTTGGAACTCTGTCATTAAAGATTATAGTCGATTGCAGCGCCTCCAAACCAGGTTTTTTATATTAACACTACCCATCCCAACCTCACACGCCTCTCGATATCCTGTACCTGGGATTCTAAACAATGCCCAAGATAGATGTAGTTAATAGTATTATTATTATTCGTATGGCTTTCTATTCCTGCGGAGATTACAAATTTAAGTCCATGGTTTTAAGCCATAGTTTGGCTCTCGGGGTCAGTTCGTTTAGTTCCCGGGTTCCTCCGTCAAATCTTCTGCCGGGGCACTTGTTAGCTATGCGCTCGATAGTCTGCTCCGGAGCCCCACAGTCGCACTCGGGTGAGCTTTTTATGCCCCACTTGTGAAGGTGGAAGTTACACCGGGCGACACCTGTTCTTATTCTGTTCAAGCTAGCCCACGCTAGCTAGTTACAAATATATAATTTGTATGCATAAAATGATAATTGTTAATTTCAGATGTGCTTGCCTCCAAGAAGTCAAAGCTAGACACGACAAACAAAGTCGCACCTCAGGAGAAATGGCAAGATAATTCGGAAGCCTCTGAAGGAATCCTCTCTAATGTTGACTTCAACAAGAATTCGTCAACAAATATCAAACATTTTCCTGTAAAAGATGTTTAAACGGAAAAGACATTCTCATGTTCTGTTTGTCAGTTTAAGTTTACAAGAAAATACACTTTGACGACACACTTCTTACACACTCTGTTCAAAAACCATAATCATGCTCTACTGTAACTACAAATGTAATAGAAAGTATAATTTGACATTACATTTACTTACACATATTGGTCGCAAACTACATTCGTGCTCATACACTGTGACTACAAAATGTAATGAAAAGCTTAAGGGGGTTGCAGAGACGTTCACAGGCAACTAGATGGCGCTCGGGAGCATCATTCCTGATTTTATCACATTTTATTTTAAATAAATAAAAAATAAAAATAAAAATCATTTATTTCAGGATACAAGGTCCCATATACACAAGATTTCAATACAATGTTAATATAAATTATAGGATATCACATTAAAACTTATATACTTTTATATCTTCGTAATTATATTATAAATTGCAAATGTTATTTAAGATGCGTAATCTTGATTTTCTTAACTATTTTTCCATATATAAAATATTACTTTTGTTAATACCGTCTACGAATGTTATACGTCAAAGTTTTGTATGAAATTGATTAAAATTAAAATGTATATCAAATTCGAATGAACAATAAAATTACTATAACTTGTAGCTAGAACAGTAAAACATAAACACAAGTGCCCGCATAATTGACAATTTTGATTGAAATCATCACAATTACGAGATATAAAATAAAATGTGATAAAATCAGGAATAATGCTCCCGAGCGCCATCTAGTGTAGTGCAACTCCCTCTGCAACCCCCTTAAATTATCAAGACATTTACGTATTCATACTGGTAATAAACCATATTAATGCCCTCTCTGTGGTAACAAGTGTGCTAGCAAATGTGCTCTTAATTCACACTCACTTATTCACACACATGAAAAACGATAGTCGTGCTCCTACTGTGATTATACATGTAAGCAAATTAAGCTGTTATCAGTACATTTGCATACTCATACTGACTATAAACCATATTCATGCTTTCAATGTGGTTACAGATGTAAACTAAAGAGTTATTTATCAAACCCTTAATACAGAGTCCTTCTTAATACCTATTATGCCGTCGCACAGTATGTTTTTTGACCTGAAAAGCGGTCATGGTCGTTTTATTCGTGTAATCGTTAGTGTTAATCATTTAGAAACTGAGAGTAGACCTCCCGTGCGTCAAGTCTTCTTAATTCTTCTTAATATTGAGTTGTGATTTTTTTTTTTTTTTTTTCAAAATATCGCTATAACTTCCAAATAATCCGGTTTTCTTCTTTTTTCTCAATTTAGTATAATAAAACAATAAACGAGGTATTTTATACACATTACAAAAGTTCTCATACATTTATGTTAATGACGAAATTATACATTTTATAGTTTCTCGTTTTTTATTTTTTATTTCTTTATATTCAGTTATTGGGGTTCAATTTTTACTTTTCAATATTAAGAGCCATACTATTGATGTATAAAAAAAAAATCAGATCTAAATCTGGTAGGATATAGGAGTTATTAACTTCTAATCTTTTTTTCTTATAATTTTAGAACTTTTAGAAGAATTAGTTAATAACTCCTATATCCTACGAGATTTAGATCTGATTTTTTTATTAGACATCAATAGTATGGCTCTTAATATTGAAAAGTAAAAATGGAACCCCAATAACTGACTATATAGAAATAAAAAATAAAAAACGAAAAACAATAAAATGTATAATTTCGTCATTAATATAAATGTTCGAGAATTTTTGTAATGTGTATAAAATACCTCGTTTATTGTTTTATTATACTAAATTGAGAAAAAAGAAGAAAACCGGATTATTTGGAAGTTATAGCGATATTTTGAAAAAAAAAAAAAAAAAAATCACAACTCAATATTAAGAAGAATTAAGAAGACTTGACGCACGGGAGGTCTACTCTCAGTTTCAAAATGATTAACACTAACGATTACACGAATAAAACGACCATGACCGCTTTTCAGGTCAAAAAACATACTGTGCGTCGGTTTTTCTAAATCAGCATTTCAGGTCTGCGAAAAAATTCAGCTGGCCCATACATTTTGGTCGAGTACCTACTAACTACTTAGGTTTGCAGTTTTGTATTGGAACAGCTGATATTTCTGAGTCGGAGACACCTAAAAATACCTACCATTCCGTAAATTTTTTATACAAAATTTTCAATGTTACAGATACATTTTGATTATTATAATTTTAACTGGATTTGTTATTTTAGTATTGTAAGATCAGTGCGATTTTTGAAACTTATTCGCTGAGCTCAGTAGTTGAAAATGTCAAATATTATGGAGATACGCATCTTTTTACTGCTGATTTGACTTTCAAAAATCAGTAGTTAATATTAATTGTACTCATATTGGCAAATAAATGATTTCTTCGTCTATGTCTACAGTCTTCTGTTACAGTTTCATAATAGTGTAGATAAGAAGGTAGTAACTACCTACCACCATTCCAAATAGCAACGAAAATTTAATGCCATTTTTTATTACAGAAACAGATATTTGAAACACTTAGGGCCTGTTTCACCACTTCCGAGTAACTTCTTGTTAGCTTATCCGAAAGATCATCATCATCAGCCTATCATCGTCCGCTGCTGAACATAGGCCTCTCCCAAGGCGCGCCACAAAACTCTGTCCTCGCCCTTCCTCATCCAGTCGCTCCCCGCTACTTTGTTTAGGTCGTCTGTCCAGCGGGCAGCAGGGCGTCCCACACTACGCCTACCAGTACGCGGTCTCCACTCTAGAACTCTGACACCCCATCGGTTGTCAGTTCTTCGGCAGATATGACCAGCCCATTGCCACTTCAGCTTGCTAATTTTCTGAGCTATGTGAGCCACTTTAGTTCTGTGATGAATCACTTCATTTCTGATGAACACCGGATTCTCAGAGAAACACCGAGCATAGCTCTCTCCAAAGCTCGCTGAGCGACCTTGAATTTATGAACCGAATCCGAAAGATAGTTTGACATATTTTGTATGAAAGATAATATATGTCAAAATATCTATCGGATAAGTTAACACTTATTCTTAGAACAGCTTTAGTAACGACCAAGATATGTCGGATAGTTCATCTTTCTGATAAATAAATTATATTTGCTTGTCTGAATTGGGCAGAAAGCTAAATAGGAATCGGAAAATCTCGGTTCGGAAGATAGGGTTCGCTTTTTTACTTTTTTGACAATATTCTTTTATTAATAATTTGCTCGTTTTTATGAGGTAATAACTTGATTTGGCAAGTAATTAATTAATTTTATTTTGCCTGCAAAGTTGAGACTTAGTTTAGAGATGACACCTGATATCGCTACGAAACCCAGAAGCGTATGATCACAGAGATAACACCTGATATCGCTAAGAAATCCTGAAGCGTATGATCGCAGAGATAACACCCTATATCGCTAGGAAATCCTAAAGCGTATGATCGCAGAGATAACACCTGATATCGCTAGGAAATCCTAAAGCGTATGATCACAGAGATAACACCTGATATCGCTAGGAAATCCTAAAGCGTATGATCGCAGAGATAACACCCTATATCGCTAGGAAATCCTGAACTGTATGATCGCAGAGATAACACCCGATATCGCTAAGAAATCCTGAAGCGTATGATCGCAGAGATAACACCCTATATCGATAGGAAATCCTGAAGCGTATGATCGCAGAGATAACACCCTATATCGCAAGGAAATCCTGAAGCGTATGATCGCAGAGATAACACCCTATATCGCTAGGAAATCCTCAAGCGTATGATCGCAGAGATAACACCCTATATCGCAAGGAAATCCTTAAGCGTATGATCGCAGAGATAACACCCTATATCGCCAGGAAATCCTCAAGCGTATGATCGCAGAGATAACACCCTATATCGCAAGGAAATCCTGAAGCGTATGATCGCAGAGATAACACCTGATATCGCTAAGAAATCCTGATGCGTATGATCGCTTCAGGATTTCCTAGCGATAGCAGGTGTTATCTCTCAACTAAGTCAACCATGAATTGTTTTTTTCCATTACGCGTGACGTGCTAGCGGAAGCTAACCGATATTGGGCTGTCCGCAAAATCCCACACAAGTATGCATTGACGCCATATTGATGCCTGATAGTGGTATATTAATTCTCCTATATCTCCTATTGCTCATTCATAGTGCTACCATTGGAGTGGAAGGACGTGTCTTTTTTGTCCAATAGAGTGAATTCTAATTAGTTAATACAGTGGTGCGTCAGTGCTAAGGTTGTAATAATAAAGCATTTATGTAACAAGCGATACATACACAGAGGTAAGGCTTATTATTTATTGTTTAGATAGGAAATAGTGTTTTGGAAGCTTCGATCAAAGTAAAATTAATGGATAGGCTTTACGCGAACATTTCAAACCAGAAAAATGAGGCAAAACAAATGAAAGGTAGGTACCTATATTTCAAATATGTACCGAGATGACAGACCAAGTGTGCCAGTTGTATGGACCAAGTGCACCAGTCAGTAATGTGCTTCAACTTAACGCGCTTTGGGCCTATCCATTAATTTTACTTTGATCGAAGTTTGGAAGTGCCAAAAAACATAAATACACCGCTGTTTTTGGACCTCCCATACCAAAGTGCGGATCAGCCGATTGATTTTCTACAGGAGGTCCGAAAATTTGTTGTTTTTCGACCCATGTTTCAAAGCGAAAGAGTTTAGTTTCATTGTCTGGCCTCTTGCCCGACCAGAAATATAAAAAACCTCGCCATGTTGCGGAAAATGTTTGGAACTAATTTTTGTACTTGGAACACTAACATTAAAGGTGACAGTCGATTGCAGCGCCCCCAAACCATGTTTTTTATATTCCTGGTCAGGCTTTACTTATTTAGTTAAAAAATAGGGTAAATTCAGATGGTTTTTAAGGACCATCAAACTGATCAAATGTCTCTATGGTACACACGGTACCTAGTAATTATAGTACCTACGTACTCTGTGGTACTTAATACTTTTACCATCGATTTCACGGAAATTTTTCATTAAAAAATTGAAAATTTAATTTGGGTCTAGTCATCGATCCTAATTCAATGGGTCTAGTGGTTAAATCGTTCTAGGTCTACTAGGTTTGCAGCTTTATATGGAACACACGGATTTTTTTCAGGCCCGTTATGGAACAGCAGATTATTTTCGGTATTTCGATGTTAGTGCCACTGAGAAAGTTGTTCAGTTTAAGGCCCAATGGTAGGACGAAATACCTTGGAGGCGTCTTTTATTTCACGACTAGATTTAAACCATTTACCGAAACTAAAGTCATACGTCAGTATTTTTGGATAGTTTATCTAGTGAAATCATAAACTGAATACACGAATGGAATAACATCACTCTATAGAAAATCGTCACAAAGATGACGTAGGTATTTTCATGCATTTTTAAACATTTTTCTCGTTTTAGAAGAACTTAAAATAGTTTCCGATTGTTGGTATTTATACTCACATAGGTATTCACCATTAGTTTATCTAGAGAAATCATTAAAAAAAATCTTTAAAAAGTGCTTTTGTTCATCATCCCTTTAAAACCTATAGCATATTATAAAATGACTCTGGCCCCCGATTGTGTTAATTTAAACATTGAAGTTCAATCGTAACCCAATTTCAGTTCTAATCACATTGCAAACCAATTAGTTAAACCTACTAAGTATTCTATTAAAAAAAAATTAAAAAAAAACTGTGCTGAAAAGGGGAGTTGACTAATAGTTACATAAAATATATTTTTCTCCCTTCCGGACAGAAAGGGTCAATTGTCGTCCCGCTGCGCTAAACGAAGTTGCCGCTTTCCACCTCTGTCGAGGAGAAAAATAGTATACCTCGGACAGTAAATAAGAAAGCCTCAGATCACAGCCTCAGACATTTCTTACTTTCCTATCCTCGGTGTGTAATCTACTATAAGTTGTAACAGCTCAGTAAATAAACCGTTTGAAAATAACGCTAAACTCACATTTTCAGTAACTAATTATGTTGCTTGAATACTATTTTTAATAACTAGATAATCTATAAAAAGTATCAAAACGACGCGGACGACGGCGAAAAACAAAGACATCCCTATTCAATTTTTAGTAGGTACATATTTCATACAAAGCACACTTTTTGACGTTTGATAAAGAGTTGTTAATTTGACTACTTAGATGGAAACTCGCGGATTCCTTATCGCTCTAAACGTGACTCATTTATTTACTGTGTGACGTTTCTGAGCGATCTGTCAAAACAGCTCTAACGGCTGCATAGGCGAAGTATTTTTCGGTTACGCTGATAGACGGAACATCAGTGTAACCGCGTATGAGACTGCGATAGTCATAAAATTCTATACAATTTGTATGATGACTCCGGAGTCAGACAGCCGTCGTAGAACAAAAAAGTGGCTACGTCGATAAGGACAGCAATAAGTAGCGATCTCCTTTTTTAACTAGAGCGAATTTACTATGTGCATCTCTTACTGAGTGATATGGCAAGACACGTGCTTCCTTCTAGTTCCTTCTCTTTCTACAAACGGCTGTCATATGATAAGCGTAATACCGAATGTATTAAAAGCTACGAATAAGAATGTATAGAAGTGTAAATGAAGCTCAAAAAGTGGCACCAAAAAAAGTGTCCGTGCTCTAAATTTGTTCTTTAAAAACTGTACCTAGCCGCCAAAACTCATACAACATGTAATTTTTCATTGGGTGCCAAATATTATTTCGATTGTGTTTAGAGTTAGGTACTCTTCTATAGTTATTTTTATTCGTAGATTAAAAGTTGTGGTTCGCACGCGGCGGGCGGTTTAGTGGAGATTTATTTAGCGCGATTGGGTTCCTTTATTGGTATAGATACTTACCTTCGGTATGTAAAGTTTTTTTTTTGGAGGTCTAAATCGAAAACCATTTCGAGATAATTGTCTCAATAATCATATTTTCGATGTCAGAGATTTTAAAATGAAAGGATTACAGATATTTTTAATAAAATAACGTCGTTTTTCGGTCCACGAGTGACGTCACTCGCTGCCCCTGCAAACTCCTTGGTAAACATAAAATGAACCTAAAGTAACTAGCCATTTAGAAAAAAAAATACTTTCACAATGACAGAATTTGACATTTGATGTTGCCGTAGCCCGTATCTGTTTTCAGCATAGAGTTAGAAAGAGGAGGCAAGTTTTAATTTTTTTAAATATAGCAGTATGTAGTTTTACTCCATGGAGTTCGAATTATTTTTTCTCCACCATTTTTGCACTTAGAGATTACAGATCAAAATAATTTAAAAATTAAATTTATATCGATAAACTCGATGAATCACAATAAAAATGAAATAGGTGTCTTAAAATTATGTCTTCTATCCGTAAAAAATATAAAATGAAGACAAAAAAAAAAACTTGACATACCGAATTCTATAAAAACGAGCTTTTACCCGCGATTCATTCGCACAAAAAGCGCACAAATTATATAAGTACCAAAAGTTTTTATGTCAAATCAAAAGCTTTCAAACAGAAAAGGTTTCATCGGCTCAGTAGGTACCTAGTTCATATGTGATGCTCGAACAAACAAACAGGCAGAAAAATTCAAGTATGGTGATTTGGAGTCAGGGGCACCTAAAACCAAAGTCGTAACAAATCTTTTTTCTTGTAAATATCACAGAATACTATACAGGGTCCTTCTTAATATGCTGACACTTTTTTAAGATACCAGACCATCAGACCATCAAATTGAACAACTTTCTCTATGGGAATAAATATCAGCTGTCCCATACATTTGGCTCTAGGTTTGCAGTTTTTTATATGGAAGAGCAGATATTTTTTCGCTATTTAGTCCAGTCATTCATATTCATATATTCATATTTATTTATTCATAAACAAATTACATTGTGTTTGAAATTAAAGCTAAAGAAAAACCTAATAATTTACATATAAAAGATAAAATAATATTTAGTACTTACTTATAAATTTACAACAATAATTCAACATAAAATTCATAATTTACATAGTTTTTCCGTACCTATTACACAAGTATTCAATAGTAAACAAGTATTAGATTTTAAATTAATAATAAAAATGTCATGTAATGTCAGAATTGAATTGGATTGAATGTCATAATACAAATTTGAATACAAATACATTAATGATTCAACTATATCACCTAATTACATTACAATTATACTACAATAAACTCATCTACCGAATATAAACACTTTTCCAAAAGAAGCGCTTTCAACCTGTCTTTAAAATTATTGAGGCTCATTTCTTCCCTATATTCAACGGGCAGTTCATTAAATAGACGCACAGGTTGGTATCGCGCACAATGCCGCACAACCTCGAGTTTAGGTTGTACATCTGATTTTAGAGCTTTGCGCCTCGTGGTCAACCTTAACGATCTTTCTTCTATACTCTCATACTTATATAAATTCTTCTTGAGGTCTACCAGAAGGACGAAAATGTAGAGTCCGGGTACTGTTAGTATGTCTAATTCTTTGAAGTAAGGCCTACAGGATTCCCACTGTGGTATTCTTACTATCGTACGCATCGCTCTTTTCTGCATTACGAAAGCCTTATTAATATTATACTGATAGCTATTTCCCCACATTTTGATGCTGTAACGCAATTTGGACTCTACTAGAGCATAATATACGATCTTCAACTGAGGTAATGTTATCTCATCTCGCAGACTTCGAAGCGCATAACACGCTGAGCTTATTGATTTCTCGATCGCATCTAACTCGTCTTTCCAGTTTAAGTATGAATTTATCCACACACCGAGAAATTTGGCGCTTTCCACCAAATTAATTGTATGTCCATTTAAACTAATATCCAATTGTTCTTTATTTCTTGCAGTTGTTCTAAATAATATAATGTTTGTTTTACTTAGGTTTAGTTTCAAGTTATTTGCTTGAAACCATGTGTGGAAGGCTGATAGAGCAGCATTTACTTTAAGACCAAGGTCTTCCGAATTGTCAGAAGATATAACTGCGTTAGTATCATCTGCAAATGTGACTAATTTTGTATCTTTTACCACGTTATTAATAAAACTTATCAGGTCATTCGTAAAAATTATGAAAAATATTGAACCCAAAATAGACCCCTCGAGTAATGCTTGTCATTTTTGATTTATACACTTTTTCGTGTCTGTCTTCAGTGTTCTTAATTTCTATAAATTGTTTCCTACAAGTCAAATAAGATTTGAACAGCGTAAGGATATTTGCACGTACACTGTTAGAGTTTCCTTGTATGGACACCCTAACAATAATTCATCTATCGCTGAAACTTTGCAGTCTGATTAAGTAAAGTATACAGATTACGGTTGACAAATAATCTAGGACCGGAAAAAATTAAACCTAGATTATTTGTCAACCGTAGGTAATCTGTTTACCTACTTTACTTTATCACACTGCAAAGCTTCAGCGATAGATGAATTATTGTTAGGGTCAAACCCTAAAATGATTGGACTAATTTCGATGTTTCTCATAGAAATAGTTGTTCAGTTTGATGGTCTGATCATCCCCTTAAAAGAGTGTCAGAATATTATGATATTACTTAAATGTACTTAACCTATAAACACTTCTTTTACAGTTTTATAATAGTTTAGACAGGATAGGCATAGGTAGGTAGGTATTGTCTGTTTAGATAATGTATTGTTTATAAAATAGTATTTGATAACTAGTATGAGTTGTGTAGTTTGGTCTCGCATCTTTATACAATATTGTGAAGTTATTTCCCACATCAAAATAATTACTGATAATGAAACTTAAATATTATTACTTTAGTACCTATTTTTATATCAGCCGTTGCTGGCAGAAGCTAAAAGATGATTTTATAATAATATTAACTCGTTTCGTAGGCAGTTTCATTATATAACTTTTGTTTTGTTTACTCTTTTGTTGTGCTGAGATATTACTATTTAGTTATCTACTTTGAACATTGTGTTACGTTTCTTCAAAATATCTGGTACAACTGACCCCAGCTTGGGTACAGTAAAAAAACTTGCTATGGCGGTGTGATTCGATAATAAATAGACAACGATATAGCATACAGATATTTAGATACAAACATCCATGACTCGGGTACAAATATTAATCATACAAATATTTGCCCCTTACGGGATTAGAACCCACGACGCTCATCACAGCAGGCAGGTATCAGCAACTGAGTCATCGGGCCGAAGCTATTCGAACTACACAAATGATTCGTGAAGTTTCAGTGTGATAAAGTAACCGCCTACGAACACGGGACAGGGCGCACGGCGGCGCAAATTGCGATGTTAAAATAAAATACACTGAGCGTTGTGTTCCTACTATTACGCAAGCACGCCGCAGCGGCGCATAGGCAGTGTATTCCAAAATCGCAAATCAGGCCTCTGTTTGCCCTTTCCCGTGCGGCCGGCGGTACCCAACGCAGATTTGGCGTGACTGAACTTCGGTGCCTATTGGAAACGATCACAACGATTCCGGTCAGTCTCTTGGATGGGTGACTATGGCTGCGTTTCCACCAAAGATGTGCGAGGTAGCGAGGCGGTGAGCGTGGAAACAATCCGCGCTCGCTCGATCACGTCATTGGGAAATTGAAGCACTACATACTACATTGGTCGATATTTTCCTCTCTCACTGCCTCGCTACCTCGCACATCTCTGGTGGAAAAGCAGCCTTAGTGGTATTTCATCTCGAGCGTCTCCGTGCTTCGGACGGCACGTTAAGCAATTGGTCCCGGATAGTTCCCTTCAGATTGACGGCATGACTATCGTAAGAGGCCTTTCCCCTATAGTGGAATCATACAGACTATAATTTAATTACTAAGTGTTTCTTCATTTATTTACAGATGAAGCAAGCCTTTGGCAAAATTGTACAACAATGTTATTATGTGGTTGTTCAGTTTATAGCGAAACCGTCCAGTACTCTAGATGACTACGTATGCGTGCCATTGTTTTGGATAAAACTCACAAGATCGAAGGATCTAATAGTCTCAGTTGCATATCCAGACGAAGAGCCAATAATAACAACATATCTCGCTAAAACAGGAGAAGCACCCCAACTCCACTGGAAGCATTACCAAGCAATCGTCAAAAATATTTGTTGTAAGTTATTAATACACGCTGTTTTTTAAGCACATACATACAAATGCACAGAGTAGTTCATAAAACAGTGACGTAAAACTACACTTAAACAAAAATTTTCTACTTTTAGTACGCCGGGTGTAAAAAAACACCCTAGCAGTTAATACTTAAATGGGTGGGTGCTTCAGACCATAAAACTGAGCAACTTTCACTATGGAGCCAAGTATGAAATCGCGAAAATTAGCTGTCCCATACAAAACTGCATTACTGACTCGAACTTAGTATAGAAAGACTTTTTTTTTTTCGCGATTTCGGCGTTAGCTCTATAGTAAAAGTTGTTCAGTTTGATGGTCTGAAGCACCTCCTTAAGTATTACTAGGGTGTTTTGTTACACCGTGTATAGGGTGGGTAGTATAAGTTTTCGTACTCAATACTTACAGGAGGTGCTCAAAATAGGTATATAATTTTCTTTGCAGATTCTTACAGTGATGCTGTGATATGGATCGCAAGGCAGAACAAAAGCTCGAATGAAAAAGGTAAAATCAAAAATAATATCAAAATGTAACCACTAAAGTTTTCTTCCTTCACTAGAAATTAAAGACTTTGTTTTTTATAGATTATCAATTGGGACTACCGTTGGATATGTCTCGCAGTTCCGGATATTTCCCGTCAAGTCTTAATACCAACAAACTCCTGGCTGTATCGAGTTCATCCGAAGCTTCTCAGAAGCCTATGTTAAGGGGTTCACTTTCACCAGTTATTCGCAATGAGCCGGAATCTACTACATCTGGAGCAAAAATTCATGAAATACGGTCACAAACAGCAAAGGCAGTTGGACCTAAAAAAACAGATTTATCAGTCCATAAGAATAAGAAACCTCGCATTGATGAAATCGCAGAACGTTTATCTGCCGCTGTGCAGAGCTCTTCAAATCTGACGAATAATTCCAGCCAACAACATAAACGCTCAATGCAGAAAAAAGTCTCAAAAGTAACTCAAAGCTCTCCAGAAGTAGCGTCGCGTAGTGTCTATCTTGAAAATCTAAATCGAGAGAAACACACACGAGAAATAGTTGCTGAAAGACCGAACAGCGTTCCAATTAATATGGTGATTCCAGCGCCGACTTTACAAAATCCTTCGAATAAAGCTAATCTGTCTTCGCCACATCAGTCAGCTGAATCTTTATCAGCCTATCAAAAGCCCATTCATAAGAGGAGTGAATCTGAAAATATCGATAAAAGATTAGTGGCTCCTGGGCAAAGCTCATCTTTGACGAGAAATTCCCCTCATGAACCTGAACACTCAGAGCAGAAACAAGTTTCATCAGTTAGTCAAAATTCTCCACAAGCAGTATCGCGAACACCTGAAATAAGGAGTCTTTCACCAGAAAATACAGTCCGAGAGCTAGTTCCTGACATACAAGAAAAAGTTGCTAAAATTTCGAACAATGTTCAAAGTAATTTGGACACTATAGGGCCAATTATTCCAAAACCTGCAAATGAAGCTAATCATTCTTCATCACATCAGTTAGCTGAACTTTCAAGCACAATACCTTCTTTATCAGACTATACTAAACCAATTGATAAGAGAACTGAATCTGGAAATATCGCTAAAAGATTAGTGGCTCCTGGGCAAAGCTCATCTTTGACGAGAAATTCCCCTCATGAACCTGAACACTCAGAGCAGAAACAAGTTGCATCAGTTAGTCAAAATTCTCCACAAGCAGTATCGCGAACACCTGAAATAAGGAGTCTTTCACCAGAAAATACAGTCCGAGAGCTAGTTCCTGACATACAAGAAAAAGTTACTAAAATTTCGAACAATGTTCAAAGTAATTTGGACACTACAGGGCCAATTATTCCAAAACCTGCAAATGAAGCTAATCAGTCTTCATCACATCAGTTAGCTGAACTTTCAAGCACAATACCTTCTTTATCAGACTATACTAAACCAATTGATAAGAGAACTGAATCTGGAAATATCGCTAAAAGATTAGTGGCTCCTGGGCAAAGCTCATCTTTGACGGGAAATTCCCCTCATCGAGCTGAACACTCAGAGCAGAAACAAGTTGCATCAGTTAGTCAAAATTCTCCACAAGCAGTATCGCGAACACCTGAAATAAGGAGTCTTTCACCAGAAAATACAGTCCGAGAGCTAGTTCCTGACATACAAGAAAAAGTTACTATAATTTCGAACGGTGTTCAAAGTAATATGGACTCTACAGCGCCGACTATTCAAAAACCTGAAAATGAAGCTAATCAGTCTTTGTCACATCAGTTAGATGAACTTTTAAGAACAAAACAATTATTATCAGGCTCTATAAAGCCCGTTAATAAGGGGACACTCCTTGAAAATAATGCAACGACTGCTACGCGAAACCCATCAAATTTGACAGAAAAATGTAGTCAGCAACCTAACAGCTCAGTTAAGGTACCAGCTCCAGTTATTCAAAACACTTCACAAGTGCCAAGGAAACGAAAAAAACAAGTTGGAAAATCTGGTGGAGCTATTGGTAAAAAAGTACGCCTTCAAGATAATACGAAAAATACAAAAGCAAAACAAGCAATACTGAATAAAAGAAGAACTCAAAAGAATTATATTAATCAGGCAACTGCTGCTCAATCTCTTACAGAGGAAAAGAGATCTAGAGATGCGTTAACGTTACCCCCAAAGTGTAACTTAAAAAATTCAAAATGTACATTAAAGTATCGCAAACGTGCGCGGGGTCTTGAAGAACTCCTGCAGGACAGTGGTATATACGTCAATGCCATAGACCTGGCCCACTGCAAACGATCATCGAACAATTGCAACAAATTGGCGAGAAACTTACTAAATGTAGTCTTCAGTGATAAAGCATTGACTGAATGCTCATTAAAAGGCGCCAGAGGTAAAGTTCATGATGGCAACAAGACAAGGCTCAGATTAGATGAATTCGCGATCAAGACGATATTCAAATTCGTTGAAGATTACAGCAGCGAAAACAATTGGGATAAGTTTAACTATAAAAGTGTTTTACAAAGTATGCACGATGCAATGAAAAAAGCCAAAAAGGCCAATAAGAATTAAGTAGTATTTTAATCAATTAATGTTCTCCACTAGTTCTAAAGTAGATTAAGGGCTGTGCCCATGCGATTCCGTGCTCTATCTTTTTCTGTCGCTCAGGAACGTCATTTGATAGAGCGAGAAAGATAGCGTAAGTGCTATTGCGTGCGGCATCGCCGATGCTGCGACCTTTCTCGCTCTAGCAAATTGCGTTCCTGAGCGACAGAAAAGGACAGAGCATGAAAAAATGTGTACTAGTCAATGACTGTAACAGTGTTATACCTACTTATATTGTAGTTGGACCATGCAAGCCTGGCTTCATGTTCTATCAATTCGATGGTGCCAAATATTCTATACAAGGTGTTACAAAACTACAAATAAACATTTAAGGGGGTGGTGTAGACCATCAAACTGAACAACTTTCACTATGGGACCAATGTCGAAATCGCGAAAAAAAAAATTTATGTTCTATACTCTACAAATCGACTAGAGCTAAAATATGTATGGGATTTAAAATTATTTTTTTCGCGATTTCGATGTTGGTCCCATAGAGAAAGTTGTTCAGTTTGACGGTCTAAACAACCCCCTTATGAGTTTCAAAAATTTATTGTTACTTATGAAACACCTTGTATAATGAAATAGAATAGCCATTTTCCATAATATGAGCACACTTATACAAGGTGTTACAAAAATGCAAATAAACCTTTAAGGGGGTGGTGAAGACCATCAAACTGAACAAGTTTCACTATGGGACCAACATAGAAATCGCGAAAAAAAAATCATGTTCCATACTCTACAAATCGACTACAGCTAAAATATGTATGCGATATCAAATTTTTTTTTGTGATTCCGATGTTGGTGCCATAGAGAAAGTTTTTCAGTTTGACGGTCTAAACAACCCCCTTAAGAGTTTTAAATATTTATTGTTACTTATGAAACAACCTGTAGGTATAAATCTCAAATTAAATATTGCATGCTCAAAGGCAGATCACAGAGCACCACCTTTATATTACCTGTGTCGCAATTAAGTCTTTGAAGTTTGATGTTTAACAAACTACCTGATTGTATAAAACTGTTACAGGGAAAGTTATTCAAAACCAAATTAACGAAATGGCAGTGTGCATTGTTTTTTTATAGCGTAGAGGAATATTCGAATTATGACAATAAGTACAAGTAGAACATAAGTAATTAACTATATAAGCTTTAATAAGGTTTAATCGACGAACAAACTAAATTTGCACGCAAGCAAGCAGGCTATATACAGCTACTGGAGTGCAATTTTTGAATCTCATTCGGTGAGCTCGGCAGTTGAAAATGTCAAAATTACTATGGAGATACGCATCTGTCTATGCTGATTTGACTCTCAAAAATCATACTTAAGGAGTGCGATTTTTGAGAGTCAAATTAGCAGTAGAAAGATGCATATCTCTATAGTAATTTTGACATTTTCAACTGCTGAGCTTACCGAATGAGATTCAAAAATCGCTCTCCTGAGCATTTTTTTAACCCTTTTTACAAAGTATTAATAAGTATCTGTTTTAATAATCATCTATTTTCTTATACCTACATAGGTACATAGTTTGTTAGTTCGTAATTGACAACATTTAATTTATGTTAAATACGAAAACCGACGTACCTACGTTTTTTTTTTATATTGGGCAAACCTTTGTAACTACTTAACCTATTTCAAACAATTTTTTTGTCGATATTTTATCTGAAACGAAAGAAAACTAGGAAAATATAAAAAATACGGGTCTCTTATTTAACAGTAAACTAGCCATAAATAAAATAAAAATAATGTTTTAAAATATTGAAATGTTGTCAATTCATGGTGAAGCATGGATAAGCGTGTTAATAATAAAAACACAGTAAGAACCCATTAAAATGTTTAACTAGCTTAATTAATAACAGCGTAACTCTACAATTCTGTTCTAAAATAAGAGCCAAATATGACAAGTTGATTATATTTTTTTTATCATGTAAATATTAAGTTTACGAATACCTACTTACTAGTTAGTTGTTATCTTAGAAGTAATAAGAATATAAATAAATAAAAATGTTACGTTATGTAATTCAATGTTGTATTTATTTTGTAGACAGTTTTTTAAGGCGTATCAGCCGTGGACCACTCTCCTCTCACTCACACTCCATACTAATCGATGAGAAAGAGCGCGTGGCTCCGGTCAGAATTTTGCTGTTTTCTTTGAAAAATTCGATGATTTTTTATTAATTTCGAAAAAGTAAAAAAACCACATCATTCTAAATTGTATAGTGAACAATATAGTAAATTTTCACTTTGTTCCGATTAAAAATGTAAGAGTAAAATGGTTACAACTGGAAAAAAGGGGTGACTTTAGAGTCCCTTTTCTTCGGTTTTATTCATTAAAATCGATTTCTAGAAAAACCACATCACTTCTCATATCCTGTTCAGTTCAGTTTAAATTTCAGCTCAAAAAGTGCCATAGTTAATGAATAAAATGGTTACAAAATTACCCAAAACCGGCAGGTAGCCCCTTAAGGGGATGACATAAAGCACTAACATCGGAATCGCGAAAAAAAAATCAGTCGTTACATACAAAACTGCAAACTTACTTGAGCCAAATGTATGGGACAGCTGGCTCCAACTATGGGTCCAACTTTGAAATAGAGAAAAAGACGAGAACATTGTCGAGAAGCTATTGGCATTTACTATTAGTCCTAGAGCCCACAACGGATTTGGGCCCAAACGTATAGGACAGCTGGATTCGTTCTAGCTCGAAAGAACACTCCAAAGTACATCATTTAGCCTCGGTCTTACGACTCAAACCGGTCACTGAAATTTTTTACAGCGGTCAGACAATCGCGAAAAAATGGGGTCTGGGCCTAAACATATAGGAATCAAACTGAATGCATTTTAAGAAAGGGACTACTTAGGACAACACATCTGCATATTAACTTTTTCTCAAATCGGTCACCGTTCGAAATCAGACCGGGGTTGAAAATCTAAAAAATTGGGTCCTGGGCCTAAACATATAGGAATTGTGAAATCAACTTGGATCGATAGAAAACACTTTCCCCGTCACGGAAAACCCGGTCTTACAAGGCGGATAGGTCACCTTTCCAGAATCAGACCACTTTTATAAGATACCAAAAATGTATTGTAACATTTTTCATGAACAATTTGGCGAACTGTTGGTTAAGCGATACTTGTAAAGTTTGTGAAATCTAGTTCAAAGACATATTTATAATAAATTATGAACTAGCAAGACCATTAAAATTACAATAATTATTGCCATTAAAATAGAAACAAACAGATATCTCGACAACTGTTAATGATAGAAAAAATTTGTCGACGGTAAAATTGTAGAGAATTTTATGTTCTACAAGTTTGTGCTAGATTTCATCATGATTTGATGCATTGGAAACGTGATATTTGTAAACACTAAATAATTAAAATAATAACAGACAAATATCTCAACAACGGTTGACGGTAGAAAAAAAATGTTAGTAATAAAATGGTAGATTATGTTATTCTCTACGATTTTTCTAAAAGCTATGTTCACGATTTGATGCATAGGAAACGAGATATTTGCAAAAACTAATTAATTAAATAAAAACAAACAGATATCTTGACAAAGGCTGATGATAGAGCAAATTGGTCCAGGATAAAATTGTAGCAAATAAAATTATCTACAAATTGTGTAATGACTTGGTTCGCCATTTGATCCATAGGAAAAGAAATATTTGCAAAATCTATTTAATTAAAATAATAATAAATTGATATCTCTATAACGGTTAGTGATAGAAAAAAATTTTCAAATACAAAATTGTAGAAAATTTAATGTTCTACATATTTGTAATAGATTTTATTACGATTTCATGTATTGGTAACGAGATATTCGCAAAAACTAAATAATTAAAATAATAACAAAGAAATATCTCAATAACCGTTGACGATAGAAAATAAATGGTTCAAACTAAAATTGTAGATAACGTTATGTTCTACGAGTTTTATTACACCATGTTTACAATTAGATGCATAAGAGACGAGATATTCGCAAAAACTAATTAATTAAATAAAACAAACGGTTATCTCGACAAAGGCTGATGATAGTGCAAATTTGTCAAGAGTAAAATTGTAGCAAATAAAATTATCTACAATTTGTTTAATGACTTTGTTCGCCATTTGACACGTAGGAATCGAGATATTTGCAAAAACTAATTTTGACGACTTAAAAATCGCAGAAAATCTTTTTGAAAGAGGTTGTTCACTTAAAATTGTAGATAATGTTGTTGTAGCAAATAAAATTATCTCTCTTATCTCTCTAAAAAATTATTTGCTCTATCTTTAGCCTTTGTCGAGATAAATGTTTGTTTTTATTTAATTAATTAGTTTTTGCAAATATCTCGTTTCCAATGCGTCTAATTGTAAACATGGTGAAACAAAACTCGTAGAACATAACGTTATCTACAATTTTAGTATGAACAATTTTTTTCTATCGTCAACGGTTTTTGAGATATTTGTCTGTTATTATGTTAATTATCTAGTTTTTGCGAATATCTCGTTACCAATACATCAAATCGTAATAAAATTTATCACAAATATGTAGAACATTAAATTTTCTAAAATTATTTTTTGGCAATTTTTTTCTATCACTAACCGTTGTAGAGATATCAATTTATTATTATTTTAATTAAATAGTTTTTGCAAATATTTCTTTTCCTATGGATCAAATGGCGTACCAAGTCATTACACAATTTGTAGATAATTTTATTTGCTACAATTTTATCCTGGACCAATTTGCTCTATCATCAGCCTTTGTCAAGATATCTGTTTGTTTTTATTTAATTAATTAGTTTTTGCAAATATCTCGTTTCCTATGCATCAAATCGTGAACATAGCTTTTAGAAAAATCGTAGAGAATAACATAATTTACCATTTTATTACTAACATTTTTTTTCTACCGTCAACCGTTGTTGAGATATTTGTCTGTTATTATTTTAATTATTTAGTGTTTACAAATATCACGTTTCCAATGCATCAAATCATGATGAAATCTAGCACAAACTTGTAGAACATAAAATTCTCTACAATTTTACCGTCGACAAATTTTTTCTATCATTAACAGTTGTCGAGATATCTGTTTGTTTCTATTTTAATGGCAATAATTATTGTAATTTTAATGGTCTTGCTAGTTCATAATTTATTATAAATATGTCTTTGAACTAGATTTCACAAACTTTACAAGTATCGCTTAACCAACAGTTCGCCAAATTGTTCATGAAAAATGTTACAATACATTTTTGGTATCTTATAAAAGTGGTCTGATTCTGGAAAGGTGACCTATCCGCCTTGTAAGACCGGGTTTTCCGAAACGGGGAAAGTGTGTTCTGTCGATCCAAGTTGATTTCACAATTCCTATATGTTTAGGCCCAGGACCCAATTTTTTAGATTTTCAACCCCGGTCTGATTTCGAACGGTGACCGATTTGAGAAAAAGTAAATATGCAGAGGTGTTGTCCTAAGTAGTCCCTTTCTTAAAATGCATTCAGTTTGATTCCTATATGTTTAGGCCCAGACCCCATTTTTTCGCGATTGTCTGACCGCTGTAAAAAATTTCAGTGACCGGTTTGAGTCGTAAGACCGAGGCTAAATGATGTACTTTGGAGTGTTCTTTCGAGCTAGAACGAATCCAGCTGTCCTATACGTTTAGGCCCAAATCCGTTGTGGGCTCTATGACTATATGGAACAGCTGATTTTTATTTCGCGATTTCGATATAAGCCACATATACCAGAAAGTTGTTCAGTTTGATGGTCTGAAGCGATCTGTTTCGGCTTCAAAACAACCAAGATTTCAGTATAAAAAATGGGCTGTTTCCAGTAGTCTTACCGAATAGATTTACCAGTTGAACTACTGGGAATTTTCTTCAGAATAGACTTACTAGTAAGACCGCTGGGAACTTTGTACCCAGTAGATTTACAGGTAAAAAAAAACTCGCAACAGTCCTCTTATGTAGACCTAAGTAAAGAAGAGGGTACACGTTGTTTCTGGTTACGGAAATCGTACACCTAGTTAAATTTAAGTAGGTACACACGGCGACAGATCAACCTACCCATAGTTAAACTCTATGTTCATGGACATAAGGTCCAACTATGGGTAGCTTGATCTGTCGCCGTGCGTACATATCTTGGCTATGAAATAGGTGTTCGGAACAAAATTATGATCGAATATGTACTACCTACATTGCTTATAAGTGGCGACGGACTCACCCCCCGTCACACTGGACAGAGTTTCGGTACTACTGGTGAAACGTTGATGTTCTGAGGTTTCAGAATATCTCTGACTACCCCCTCGGAGAATATAGTCGTGAGCATATGCTTATGCTTATGCTTACCTTCTACTTCACGATCCATAACTAAAAATATCACAATCTTATCAGTACTTGCCTAAGCACTATTCAGTTTGAGACGAGACGACGACGACATTAAGGGTACCTATATTATTCTGAGCGCGCTCCATACAAACGTACTATGGTGATATTTTCAATACTAACCAATTAAAGTCGATGAAATTTTGCAGAAACAATCTAGAAACAAATTTCTATGCTTAGATTATCAAGATAGACAGTCAAAGCTACGAAAGCATCGAAAAAAATAGGAACCAGTACTGGTTCCAAAACCCTATACATATACACGCACACATACATAATTTGTATGGCGCCTCACGCATACCAACCTAAGAAAGTTAGCCCCTTTTGTTTTATACGGAACAAGTGTGAGGCTCATTCTAGACATATACTTTTACTAAGTTTCTATGCTTGTATAGAGTCAGATTTTCGTTAAAATGTATAGTTTTCAAGTAACAGTGCCTCAAAGATTTCCATACAAATCTTAAATTAATCCTAGCATTGAAACTGTATATTTTAACGAAAATCTGACTCCATAGAAGCATAGAGATTTGTTTCTATTCTAGATTGTTTCTGCAAAATTTCATTGACTTTAATTGATTAGTATTGAAAATATCACCATAGTACGTTTGTATGGAGCGCGCGTTTTGGCTCTCGGAATAATATTCTCTTAAATGCAAGAAAGTAAATGTTTTATCGTAAACATTCAGCATAAGAGACGTTTTATAATAAATAATTAATTGTAAGAGGATACTAACTATATCCTCTAGCAAAGACGATAGCTGATAACCCGAGATAATTCGGGTATAACTGTTTTACCCGATGATGTTATCTCGGGTTATCAGCTATCGTTTTTGATATGTAGGGTCCTTCTTATTAAGCGTGTCTTTTCAACACGAGTGGATCCAGTAGGATTCACAAATCCAGATAGTTCCACCCACGTCAAGCAGTGTGGGACCATGAGGATTTGAAAATCTTACTGGACCCACTAGGGAACTAAGCAGTAAGGCCAACAGTCCGTAAGGCATTTTAAAGCAGATGATCAGACCGTCAAACTGAACAAATTTTTCTAAGGCACCAACCAACATCGAAATTGCGAAAAAAAACAATCTGTTCCATACAAAACTGCTGTACCTACCTACCTACCTCTCCGACTCAAATGTATGGGACAGCTGATTTTTTTATCGCGATACGAAAGTTGTTCAGTTTGACGGTCTGATCATCCCCTTAAAAAAAGTGTCAGCATATTAAGAAGGACTCTGTATACTGAGAGCTGATCAAATTGACTGTAAGCATATAGTAATCATTAGACTTTCTATGTTATTATGTCTTTGTGTACAATAAAGTGGTGTAATAATAATACGATCTGTCGCGTCATGTATGGTTCAGAGTGTTGGGCCGTTAATGTGATGGATGAAAAAGGATTGAATACAGCTGAAAATAGCTCAGTAGGTAACTAAAAAACTGCGCAGTGATAGATTTTCGTCGTATGGGCATGTGATGCGGAGAGATAAGTCATATTGAAAGACGAGTGTTCAATATGTAGGTATGTTGATGGCTGCATGAAGAGAGGACAACCAAAGAAAAGATGGATGGAGTGTGTGAAATATGATAATTATGTGAAGAAAAAGGAGTGAACGCTGAAATGACGGCTAGAAGAGATGAATGGAGGAAGATGACACATTGCGCCGAACCCAAGTAATGAGAATAGGGCAGGAAGAAGAAAACCCCAGGTATGTCACATCTGAATTGCGCTGGTAATTAAACTGGTAGGTACCTAAGTAAGTAAATTGAAGGAAGCGAAAGCACATTGAGGCGCTTCAGGCGCGTAATGCATTTGGCTAATTAAACACCACTGGTTTTAAATTAAGTACACGCAAAATTTTAAGCGTGTATTCAGATAATGAAACTAAACAACATTCCCTAAGGAACATGGGCCGAAAAACGAGAAAGTTTCATGGACCCCCATATAAAAGTGCGAAACAACCGATCTATGTTCCATTATTCTAATATACTTATATTACTCTTTGGTCTGAACCTTAGATCAAAGTTTTTACTTTGAATACACACACGCTTAAAATTATATTAGTGATTAATAAAATAGTGGTGTATATCTCAACTACGTGATTCAAAGTTGGTACAGTACCAGGCAAACATGCCACCAAAAACAACAACAACTTGGGTATGCGCAGAAGCACTTTCGCCTACAAACTTTATTCTGCGCAGCCAAGCTCTTGTTATCAATATGTTTGCCGGCTTATAGTTAACAAGTTGTAGCAAACAAGTGTGACTCGTCGCGGAGCGTGCTGGTGGAAGCTAACCGAGATATTGCAGCGGAAGCTAACTCAAACCGAGATATTTGCTGCTATCAGAAAAGTCCACGTTAATACGCATTGGAACCACGAATATTCTCCTATATTAACTGCGCAGTATATCGCATCTCATTCATATTCAGTGCTGGCATTGGAGTGGAAGGACGTGTTTTTTGTGAATTCTGATTAGAGATTTTATAGTAATGGTGGTACAATACCGGCTAAGGTTATAATATTGAAGCATTGATATTATAACAAGGAATACATACACAGAGGTAAGGTTTGCTACTTTATAAGATTTTGAAAGTGACCAACTAACTTTATACTTGAATTAAACAGATATCTCTATTGTATTATTATTGTTTTCACGAAAAAAACAATCGGTCGTCCCATACATTTGTGTTTAGCTAGTGGTTATTATAACCTAGTAGACAAAGTTGCATTACGTTATGCAATACCTGTAACCTGAACACCAAATAATTTGTAGTCATGGAATTCCGCAAAGTAAAGCCTAAGTAATTCAATTAACTAAATCATTCTAGGTTAGGATGGTTTGCAGCTTTGTATGGAACAGCAGATTTTTGTCGGTGTTTCGATGTTAGTTCCGTGCCCGATTAACCAGTCAGAAAAAGACCCTAATCTAGACTCAAACATTTTAACGAGTTCTTACCGCGTTTTGGTTTGTTTAATAACGTTTTATTTATAAAAGACCTGTTTTGTTTTGATAATTTTTTATTATGAGTCAAGTTTGGTCGCGGACCTTTGTAACATTTTGATCAAAGTAAAGTAATTACTGATAGTGAAACTTTGTTACATCAGCGGCTGCTGGCAAAAGCTGTAAGATTAGATTTCAATAATAATAATTATTTACTTGTTTTATGTAGATGTAAGAAATTATTTTTCTATGTTTTACTTTTCTTTACGTTTTTAGAGTCGTTAAATAGAGTCGCGTGATGAGCCGTGAACCGTTTCTTGTAAGCTTGTATGTTTGTATCATGCACGTTGTGACTTGCAACGACGCTCCGCCATTTTGTCTTAGCTTAGGTGATTCATTAAACATGTTTTTCGATCGCTGTTAGTATTTATTCTGTGGTAGGGGCCCCGTTTTTAGCGTAAGTGCGAATCTACCGTGCCGCCGTAGTATGGCAGCGTTATGTAGCGCTGTCACGCCTTCGCTCTCTTTCTTTTTGCGTGCGAATGAATGAGATAAACGTGATTCGCCGTATCACGTGAATTCACGTACAACATGCTACGGCTTGAGTTTTCGGGCTAGATGAATGAAAAGGGGTGTTTTAGGCTTTGTTTTAGGGGGTTCCCAAAGGACACTTTCTGACGGATAAAATTGCTAATTATTATTTTGTAACTACTGTATTTTTGTTCACTTGTACCTGGAGGCGTTTTTCCATTTTTGGAAAATGATGATTTAAATTTGTTTTTTTTTTACTTAGGTACCTACTTATTGTTATTTTAAATTGACATACATAATTATTTAGGTTTACCTGCTGATAGTGCTGATCTTTTTATTACTTTTGTTTAATATTATTTCTCATTTATTGATTCATTTTCAAAGTATCCGAAGGCAGGTCGTGTAGAGCACGAAATCCATGAATTTTTGTTATGAAAACAATCCTTCAGATTATGATAATCCCAAAACGAGATGCTACTTATTAAAATGCCCCTAATTACTTACAAAATGAACGTTCTTTTTAAAAATAATCATGGCTTTATTTTGTAAAAATTACTCATTACATAGAAAGCTTTTCAAAAAAAGAAAAAGAAATACTATACATGGCTTTATATTGTAAAAATTACTCATGGAAAGCTTTTCGAAAAAAAGAATTATGAAATATTGGAAGACCCTCAATATCATCCCTAAACTCACTACCTACCGTATTTCCTTTTGGGGTAGGCAAAAACGTTGTCACAACTACACACACCATTTCTTGTGGCCTAGCTTTTATGGTTTGAATTTTGAATTGTGTTAGGGTGATACGATACCGGATCAACTTTCCCTAAAAACCTAGGAAAATCGTAAGGCCTACGATTTAAGTTTTCTATAAAAATGTGAATGAATGAATTTTAAGGCTGCTGGTTTTCTTTATAAATTAAAACAAAATAAACGACACATTTTATATGGGAGCAAACCTGTCAGCGCAAAAAAAAACTGCTATTCCATACTAAACTACAATGCCCACACACGACTCAAATGGCTGGCGACGCCCTTGCATTTGCAATTACTAATATGAATATTTAATCATATCAAATTGAAAATTTTTGTCTCAGGCGGGATTTGAACCCGCAATCTCTCAAACCGGGGAAATACTTTTGCTAGAAAATCTAGAAATATTCATATTCATAATACAAATATTCGAACCCGCCACCCTCGGCACAGCAGGCAGGTTCACTACTGACTGAGCTATCGCAGAGTACCAAACATTACCTATTAAGCGGATATAATTCGGAGCGCTTTCCATACAAACGTACTATGGTGATATTTTCAATACTAACCAATTAACCTCAATGAAAATTTTCAGAATCATCTAGACACAAATTTCTATGCTTGTACAGAGTCAGATTTTCGTTAAAATTTTTAGTTTTAAAGTTACAGTGCCTCAAAGATTTCCATACAAATTAAATTAATCCTAGCATTGAAACTGTATATTTTAACGAATATCTGACTCCATACAAGCATAGAGATTTGTTTCTAGATTGTCTCTGCAAAATTTCATTGACTTAAATTGGTTCGTATTGAAAATATCATCATTACCTAGTATGTTTGTATGGAGCGCGCTCCGAATTATATCTCCGCCGTCTTGTTTTGATTGGTTTCATAATCATCATCATCAGCTACATCCCACTACAGGGAACAGGCCTACCCTATAGGAGGGAGTTTCATAAATCATAATAGTGTTTTTTTATTTACAGATGACGCAAGCCCTTGAAAAAATTTTAGAACCTGATTATTTCGTGGTTAAGTTTTTAGAGAAACCTCGTGGTATTTTAGATGACTACGTATGCGTACCAGAGTTTTGGACAACGCCCACAGAATCGGAAGATTGGATAGTCTCAGTTGCATATCCAGAAGAAGACGCAATAAAAACAGCACATCGCACTAAAATAGGAGAAGCACCCGAACACCACTGGGGAGTTTACCGAGCTATTGTCAAATATATTCCGGGTAAGTTAATACACGCTGTTTTCTTATTCATCTGCCACCGGCAGTCCACTTAGGCCGAGATTCAGAGACGTTTTGTAAGTCATAGTTCGAACTCCCCGTATGTCAAAATCCATACATTTCGACCCTACTTAGCTCGAACTAAGACTAATAAAATCGTCTCTGAATCTCGGCCTTAATGTAATTTTAATCGAGAGCAATGCATACGTGTCACCAACAACACAAACCTTCATATCTCGGAAACTAAGAATAAAAGCTTATTCAAATAAAAATTATTTTATGGAAAATTTAATACTACTACTTAAATTATTAAAATTGTTGGTTGTCGTAAAGTAATGCCAATAAAAAAAGGCTATAAAATAAACATTAGATATTTCGAAAATGTTATTTGTTTTATTAATGTCTCAAACACCATGGGTGTCTCCACTCTCCACCAACAAAATGTGGGGAAATATTATGTTTGTGACCAAAAATTGATATCTTAAATTTTTGCTCTGCGATTGAATAGACACATTTGTATTTTCATATATAAATAAATAAATAATAAAAAAAAAATGCATTTTTATTAAGACAAATGAAAACTAAAAATTGTAATAATTTAATTTATGAGGTATTAAATAGCCTATGATATAAATGGTTTTTTGTGTAGGTAGATTATCTTCAAAATGTACCTATATTAAAAATAAATAAAAAGTTATATTAAGAATTATTTAAACTATCTTAGGCCGGATTCGACCAAACATAAACGGAAGCAAGTGATGCTTTTTGCACACATTGAGGTAGTCATCCGCGTAAGGTCCTACTTCTCTACGATAACACAAATACTGGGCGAACTTCCACTTAATACCTTCAATATGTCATACCTAGGGTTCCACACTTACGTAGCATACTCCAAATTGATGTGGACATAACGATGGTCTAGAAGACTAAAGTGCTAAGTGCAAAATTATGATATTTTACCGTTTGCTCTACCGTTTGCTCTTACCCAAATGCCATAATTCCGTCTCTTTCAGTCTAATCAGTATGTGTACATTTATAGCAAGTGAAGTCAAGTTGAAGCCAAGAATATTGTTGTTAAAGTATGTGGACTGTTATTGCCTACCCATATAAACAACAAATCACATTTGAATTTTTTGACAAACACGCTAAGTGCTTTTGTTACTTATGGCATTTGAAACTTTCGGTTCTCAATTTTACTAAATAATGTTAGTTAATACTTACGGTTAATGTGTGATTCGCTTAACAATAAAGAAAATTTTAATATTTAGTCTCTTTCTTAATAAAATAGCAGTAAATTCCTCTAAAATACAAAAGCTCATAATATAGGTACACAAAAGTATTAAATGCACAATTAAACATATTGTTTGTATACAAAAGTAGTAAGTGATGTTTTTATGATTTTGATATTTTTACAGTATCTTTTGAAAATTTACATTTTATATTTATGTTAAAATCAATAAAGATAAATACTCTAGCTAAGTATAGGCGGTATATACACGATTCCTATGCACAGTTTTAAGTTTTGGCATATTGAACTTTTGAAATATTAAAAACGCTTGTCCTGAACAATTGCTAGATCTGCACTTAGCGTTGCACGTTTGTCTTCTAGACCATCGATAAGTGCAGTACACAATTTTCGTTGATTTAATATTATTTAAATTATAAAACCCAAGGCTTTATAGCTAGGCTTTGTTTATGATGTTAATGTGAGTGTCATATAACAATTTAGAGTCGTGGAACACTCCGCGGTTGCGCACTTTCCTATGCTTTCGACTCCCTTTGCAGCGTTTGTCCTTTCAGCCTTCAGTCGAAGAGGATCAGGTTACTTGGGTACTGTTATCTATCTTCAGGCTAAATTTGTATTCAATAGGTGCAATAACGAGTGCGTAGGTAATTGAGGCGGGGATACAGACCGACAGACAGAATGGACGAAAGCATTTAGTAAGAGTTCCTTGTTCCTACGGAACCAAAAAAAATGTCTGCTTAGAAATAACACAACTCAACTTACAACGTGTTAATGAATTAACGCAAAACTAGATAGTAGTTTGTTTAGAATCGAGACCAGAATCGAATTATCATGGTTTCCTAGCCTACCTAGGTACCTAGGATTTTTTTTTTTTAAATATTAAATACTTAGTTACTTAATAGTTAATTTGTTTTTAAAACTTATTTACTGAACTCGATCTCAAATCACCGCGCAGGCACGCTTACCTTACTTACTACCAAAACAAGATTCTTAAAATGTATCCATGAGCACGTTTTAGCGCTTTTACTCACATACATTGTAATGTAATGATTTCAAGTAAGCCTCAGGCTTTTTGTTATGGAAACCATACAACAACGGCACAAACATTTAACATCCATGACCGAACCGGAATTCGAACTCAGGACCCTGGTTTGGCAGTCCGGCGTGGTAACCATCACACCAACCGGGTCGTCATTGCTGAAATGATAACAAATCATTTTTGCCTCAAAACTTAAAATGCGAATAACTTTAAACTATCAAAATAATGAAATTATTGTCTCAATCATATTATTTTGTTATAAATCAGTTGGGGTGTATGAGGGTGCGCTTATTCATTAAAACATTAGGTATAATATAGGGAATACAGGAGACACTCAACATTAATACTGCTTTTCTTTGCAGAATCTTACAGGGATTCTGAGATTTGGATCGCAAAGCATCATGCAACTGCTGAGAACAAAAGGTCGGCTGAAAAAGGTAAAATCATAAACAATATCAAAAGGTATCCATTGCAGATTTCTTTCTTTACTAGAAATAAAAGAGTTTTTTTTTAAAGGTTATCAATCAGCATCAGCACAACAAACGACAACCCATCCAGGGTTGAAACGCAGTTCCGGAGATTTCCAGTCAAGTCTTAATACCAAAATACTTAAGACTGTAGTGGCTCTTTCGGAACCTTCTCAGAAGCCTATGATGATGGTTCCACCAGTTGTACGCAATCGGCCGGAATCGACAGCATCTGTAGCAAATATCAATGAAAACCGGTCAAAGGCAGATGAATCAACAAAACAATCTATATTAGAGCAAATAAATTCCATTGATCTGAAGAATTACGCTGGGCAAAGCTCTTCAAATTCGCAAAAAATTTCTAGCCAGCAACTTAAAGGCCCAGTGCAGAAACAATTCGCACCAGCTATTCAAAACTTTCCACAAGACGTGCCACGAACACCAGAAATATGGAGATATATTCAGGCATGTGTCGAAAATCTTGTTCAAGAGACACGCACACAAGAAATAGCTGCTGCAAGAACAAACGACGTTCAAGTAATGATGCTTACAGCGCCGACTATTAAAACACCTTCGAATGAAGCTAGTCAGTCTTTGCCACGTCCGATAGTTGAACAGAAAGCGCGTCAGTTTACCCAGAATGCAAATGACCAAATTCCTTCTACGAGTAATACACAATCAATACCGAATGAAAGAACTCCTGAACAGAATAACGTTGAAAATACATCTGCTCCGCAATCTCCCACAGAGGAAACAAGATCTACGACACGTGGCGTTACTAAGCCGAAATATAACCCAAATCATTCAAAATGGACATTAAAGTATCGCAAGCGTGAGCGAGGTCTTGAAGAGCTCGTGCCGGACACTGGCGTATTCGTCAATTCCATACTTCTAGCCCACTGCAAACGAGCATCGACCGATTGCAATGCATTGGCACGAAATTTACTAACTGAAGTCTTCAGTGATAAAGCATTGACTGAATGCTCATTAAATGTCGGCAGAAGTAAAGTTCATGATGGCAATAAGAAAATTAAAGAATTAGATGAGTTCGCCATTAAGGTGATATTTAAATTCATTGAAGATTACAGCAGCGAAAACCATTGGGATAAGTTTAACTATAAAAGTGTTTTACATAGTATGCAATATGAAATGAAACAAGCCAAAAAGGCCAATAAGAATTAGTATTTTAATCAATTAATATAATTAATGATTTCCACTAGTTCTAAAGTAGATTAAGGGTTGTGCCGCATCTGTCAGCACGGAATCCCATTTTCCATGCGATTCCGCGATCTATCTTTTTCTGTCGCTCAGAAAAGTCATTTCATAGATCGAGAAAGATAGCGTAAGTTCTATTGCGTGCGACATCACCGATGCTGCGATCTTTCTCGCTCTAGCAAATGACGTTCCTGAGTGACAGAAAAGGACAGAGCATGAAAAAATGTATACTGTAATATTTATATTGTAGTTGTACCCTGTACTACAATGTACACGGTAACACATCAAGCTAAACAAAGCCAAAATAAGCTGGCCTCGGGTAGGTAGAATAACGTATAGTGTCGCGGGGCCAGCTTATGTTGGTGTTGTATAGCTTGATGATTTGCCGGTAACATTGTAGGTCACTGACATATACACTATCGATAGACAAGCTTGTTCAAACAAACAACATGTCACACAAAACAACACAAAATGACACATTGCGTTCTGTCATTGCCATACTGACGAAGTGAACTCGGGAAGATCAATGCGGTGCGCCCACCGCATTCAAGTGGAACATGTTGCTTCTATGAAAGGGCCTGTTTATCGCTAGAGTGTATGTCAATGTTGCAGGTATACAGGATCCAACTTAATATGGGACATCAGATTTCTTTTTCTTAATTTTGATGTTGGTTTCATACAGAAAGTTGTTTAGTTTGATGGTCTGACTGATCATCCTCTAAAAAACTCTTGGTTTTCATCAAAATTAAGAAAAAAATCAGATATCCCATACATTTATTTTAGGTAGATATTTTTTTGTATGATGTGTTGTAGAGTTTCTGGCCGCATCTTCTCTATAACGTAAAACCTTCCGACGCGGTGGTAGAGTCAAAAAATGACGTCAAATATAACTTAAGTTAGGGGTGGCTTGCACCAAAAAGTATTTAGCATGTTTGTCACTGCCGTTCTCTATACCCTTTTTGGTGCAAGCCACCCTAGTTGTGATATTATCTAAGAGCAAAATATATTTTTTTGAATAAAAATTAGTGATTCTTTTTTATTTTGTGTGTACCCTTTAACACTAATGATCGTTCTACAACTAAACACAACTTAAGAGGATAGACGAGTACTGTTTTTTCCATACAAACGTATTCCCCTGTTTTCTCCCTGGGTAATGAAACTAGAGCAAACATTTTGTTACCATCTAATCTATGTTACCTCTGCTATGTCCCTATGTTTTGCTTTTTACATAAATTAATTACTGTAGGAACTAGGGACTTTTGAAAATGACCAATTTTACAGCCCGTTTTCAGACATCTAGCAAACAAATTTGACGAATATAAGCAAAAAAAGCAAAACGTACAGACATGGCCAAAGTCTTTCTCATATTATTCTTGAAAGAATTATTAAAATCGGTTTAGTTTTGGAGGAGAAAACAGGGGAATACGAAGTGCTGTTTTCGTCTATTTTATGTAGATAAAATCGGTTCGAGCTGCAGTTGTCTCTTTCGCACTCTAGTCGGTGGGGTGTATGGGTGGGGGCGGATCGGACAAATATGTAAATAGTCAGAAAAGTGATCTATTCTCCAAATTAGCATTTCAGACCGTCTATCCTCTTAAACTACGAGGATGTTGCGGTGAGTCCAGTATTTTTGCGGTTACACCAGTACACAAAAACACCGTATTTATACTGTTGGGTATTTGAATAAAACGTTTTATGTGTTTACCTTCAGTGTCACACTCTGGGAATAAATCAGTTATTAAACCACCGCCGGTCTGTCATTACGTCGATACCTAACAGCGACGAGGAAATTTAGGTTTTCGACGATAATTATAGCTTATTTTCGCGAAATACGCGTGTGCAGTGCGAGTTAGTGTACAATGCCGTTCGGTAAAATCGATCCGTTCGATTTAGCGTCGCGCAAGTGGTCGATTTATGTGGATCGCGTCAAGCAGTTCATAGAGTTAAACGAAATAAAAGAATCTTTGCACGTGGCAACTCTTATAACGGTAGTAGGCGAAGCAACCTATGATTTAATGTGCGATTTATGTGCCCCGGACAAACCGAAAAGTAAATCGTTTGACGCTCTCGTGTCGATTATTGCAAAGCACCTCGAGCCCAGGCGTTCGGAAATCGCGGAAAGACATGTGTACCGGCAACGACGCCAAAGGCCCGGCGAGGAACTCAATGCTTACCTCCAGGATCTTAAGCATTTAGCGAGTACGTGCAATTTCGCAGAGAAATTAGAGGAAAACCTGCGGGATCAATTCGTATCGGGCCTGATTAGTGATGAAATGCGAAGTCGATTGTTCGCCGAAATGGGCTTAGACTATAAGCGGGCGGTCGGCGCGAGGCGCGCGACCTGCCGCTGTACATAATACCGGGCGGCGGGCCGCCACTGATGGGGCGCGCGTGGTTGCGTTGTTTACAACTAAGTAACATCAATATAAATTTAAATAACATTCAGCAAGATGATGCTCATAAAAGACAACAGATAATTAAGAATTTAGAAAAAGAATTTGCCGATGTTTTCGCTTCCGGTCTAGGAACGTGTGTTAAAAAGTTCTCATTGAAGTTGAAGGACAATGAACCAATATTCCATAAGGCGCGTAACCTACCTCTCGCGTTGAGAGATCCCGTTGAAGAGGAGCTTAAGCGCCTCGTCAGGGAGGGCACTGTTGTTAAAGTTGAGAACTCCGAATACGGTACGCCTATCGTGCCGATTATTAAGAAGTGCGGTAGTATTCGAGTTTGTGGAGACTACAAGGTCACGGTAAATTCAAAATTGAAACGCGAACCGTATCCTTTGCCGCGAATAGAGGAACTTTATGCGGGTCTTAGCGGTGGCCAAATATTTTCAAAAATCGATTTGGCACACGCATACGAACAGGTGATCTTAACGGAAGATTCGAGGCCTTGTACAACAATAAGTACACATGTAGGTACATTTCAATACGTCCGCACTCCTTATGGCTTAAGTTGTATCCCGGAAAAATTCCAAAAGATGATGGAAGAAGTGGTCAGGGGTGTCCCAAAAACAGTAGTGTTTTTCGATGATATTTGTGTGGCAGGGGAGTCAAAAGAGGAACATTTGGCCAATCTGAAAGAAGTTCTACGACGACTACAAGCCGTAGGACTAAGGATTAAACTGGCTAAATGTGAGTTTTTCAAACAAAGTGTTTGTTACCTGGGTCACATCATCGATAAAAATGGGTTACATCCAGATGAGAAGAAAGTCAAAGCTATATCTAATGCTCCCCGTCCGACAGATGTGCACCAATTAAAGGCCTTTTTGGGGCTTGTTAATTATTATGGAAAATTCGTGCCACAAATGAGTACCATTTTACAACCACTTTATCAGATGCTAAAGAAAGGCAGTACTTGGGCATGGAATTCGGAGTGTGAACAGGCATTTTGCAAAATAAAAAGTGTATTAACTAGTAGTCAGTTTTTGGCACATTACAATCCAAACCTACCATTAATTCTAAGTGTTGATAGTAGTGCATATGGTATTGGGGCGATATTGACGCATAGGTATCCTGATGGATCAGAAAGACCGATTTGTTGCGCGTCACGCACCCTTAACGAAGCCGAGAAGTCGTACAGTCAGCTAGATAAAGAGGCTTTAGCTATTTTTTATGGTGTAATTAAAAATCACCAATATGTATATGGTCGCAAATTCATTATTCGGACAGACCATAAACCTTTGTCCTATATCTTTGGGGATAAATTAGGTATCCCGCAAACTGCCGCTAGTCGTTTGCAAAGATACGCAGCGCGACTAGCAGCGTACGATTTCACAATAGAATGGGTTAGCTCGGCGCGCAACGCACCGGCAGACTGTCTGTCGCGTCTACCATTGTCCCACGACACGGATGTCACCGAGGATCGCGCGATTAATTATTTATTTTATTTAGAAAATGAATTCCCGATAAGTCACAAGGAAGTGGCAGATGCGACCAAAGTTGACCCCGTTTTACGAAAGACCGGGGCATATATAGTGTATGGTTGGCCAAAGGATACCGATATTGTGCAAGAAAAGTCATATTTCTACAGAAAGGAAAACTTATATATGGAAAATGGTTGCATATTTTTCAATTATCGAATTGTTATTCCACCCGGATTAAGGGAGTATATATTAAGAGAATTACACGAGGGCCATTTAGGGGTTGTAAAAATGAAAAGCATTGCTAGAAATTATGTGTATTGGCCCGGAGTAGATTCAGCTATCGAAGAGTTATGTAAGGCATGCGCTGCATGCCGCCAGCAGCGCGATGCACCCCCGCACGCGAAACTCACCCCTTGGGAGTTTCCCACCCGTCCTTGGCAGAGATTACATGCCGATTTTGGCGAATACGGCGGTAAACACTATCTAATTGTAATCGATGCTCATAGTAAATGGATCGAAGTCTTTCAAATGGACAGTACTGCGGCCAAGTTTGTAATTTCAAAGTTTAGAGAGATGTTTGCACGATTCGGTTTGCCCTTACAGATGGTAACTGACAACGGGCCACCATTCTCATCTGCAGAGATTAAGAACTATTTTCATAAAAACGGTATTGTTCATAATCTTATTAGTCCGTACAGACCTAAAGGGAATGGTGCAGCCGAAAATGCAGTCAAAACGGTTAAAAATTGTATTAAAAAGGCTTGTTATGAGGGAGTGGATGTGGGGCAGGCGTTAAGTAAAATGTTATTCCAATATAGAAACTGCGAACAAGCGACTACAGGTGTAGCGCCAGCAGTCGCACTTATAGGGCGTAGGCTGAGGGGCCGTCTCGACGCTCTCCGAGGTCCGGACGTAGCGGAGCGCGTGCGGGCCAAACAGTTGAAACAGATTGAGCGCGCCGGTGGCACGCAGCGCAAGGTCACTATAGGTGATAATGTTTTGATTCGTGATTATTCTAAGAATAGAAATAAGTGGGTAGAAGGACGGATCAGCGACCAAGTGGGTCCTTCGTCGTTCACCGTACGCATGGCCGGAGGCTCGACTAGACGTCACACTGACCAAATGCTTACTCCGAAAAATAGATACTCACTGTCGCGTGTTGTTAACAATAGCACGGACACTGAGACTGAGTTGTCTAGCGAGACCGAGTCGGATACTAGCTCGATCGGCGATCCGTCCGAACAAGATGTTGTGGAGCCAGAGCAGCCAGCCCCTGCCTCCGACTCCAATGTCGTGAATGTATCTCGGCGACCTGTTGCGGCATTCCCTATTGAGGATGACGTCTCAAGCACGTTGGACAGGGACCGATCGGCCCTTGATAAAGATGAATCTTTTGAGCTAGCTTCATCATCACCTGTTCCAAAGAGCACGCATAATTTGCGTCCGCGTCGCAACAGGCCACCGATTAATGATAATCAATGATTTAATTATGTTGTAATTAGATAAGGAGGTGTTGGGTATAAAACGTTTTATGTGTTTACCTTCAGTGTCACACTCTGGGAATAAATCAGTTATTAAACCACCGCCGGTCTGTCATTACGTCGATACCTAACATATACCTCCCGTTCGCGCGCTCCATACAAACGAAGATTAAACGAAAGTCAATATTTTTTTCAGAAACTATCTAACTAAAAAATAAACTCTATGCTTGTTTTCATTCAGATTTTCGTTAAAATGTATAGTTTTAAAGTAACAGTGCCTCAAAGATTTCCATACAAATCTTAAATTAATCCTTGAATTGAAACCTGAATACCAGAATAGAGATTCGTCTCTAGATTAAATAATAAATAAATAAATAAATAACGCTCACAGGCATATACATTGTAATGATCCCAAACTAGCACTTAAGGCTTTTATTATGGAAACCATACAATAACGGCACGAACATATAACATCTATGACCGAACCGGGATTCGAACCCAGGACCCTGGATTGGCAGTCCGGCGTGGTAACCACTACACCAACCGGGTCGTCAGATTGTTTCTGTATAATTGTATTGAATCTAAATGGTTAGTATTGAAAATATAACCAAACCGTCGTTTGTATGAAGCGCGCCAACGGTAATAAGTATCCCCATAACCACAAGGGCCGGCACTACAAAATCGTGCCAAACAGAGTTCGGCATTCCGACTTTGGATGATATAGTACACCAGTTTTTGTAAATTGCCCATTTTCTTGCTGACAGTAAAGTCTGTCTATAAAGTCTTGGCAAAAAATGAGGGTGCTGTCTCCACGCAAGAACGTCAAAATCAAGAATAACCTGGCAACACCACCATACAAAAATTATTAGTTCCTCAAACATTCATGCCACGTCTTTATAGACAGACTATACATTTTTTTCAAAATCTGTGAATGCAGATCTAAATGTTGCAAAAAGTTAAGGATATTCTTGGAACGTTTTCTTGTAGCTACTAGAACGGTTAAGGCTACTGGCCCGTCCAAGAACATTAACCCTGTATATGTCGGCTCTTAGACTCTTAGGCTCTTAGACTTAGAGCAAATTTTGTTGGTCATACTCATACATGTTTGTTTGAGGTAATTTTACAAAACAATGATAAAATTATCAGTGGCCGCAACAAAGAAAATTACGCTATCTATAAATATAATCGGTCCATGTAAAGTTACACAAACCCCTTTATGAATTTATTCGTTAGACGAATTGATTGTAAATTGAGATTTGGAGAAGAATTGGAGAGGATGAGTGACATCAGATTGTACGAAAGTGGTGCTAATTTGAGTAGAAGTGTCGGTAGAGGGCGCCCTCGTAGGACGTAAGTTAGTAAGTAAGTTATAGCCCGTAGAATCCCACTGCAGGGCAAAGGCCTCCTCTCACGAATAAGGGTGAGAGGGAGTGGGCCATACTCTACCACGCCGGCCCAGTGCGTGTTGGTGGAGGCAAGTTAGTGGTCACCTTGCTGCTGTCAGAGAATTTTCAAGCCGCCAATAGGCCTCTGACCTGGCTTAACGAATAGTTACAACGCCATCTTACGGTACTATCCGAGACCAACTGCTTAACGTGCCTTCGGAAGCACGGAAACGCTAGAGATGAAATACCACTAAACGGTCACCCATCCATAGACTGACCGGACCTGACGTTGCTTAACTTCGGTGATCGTTTCCAATACCGAAGCTCCACTGCGCCAACGAGCGTTTGGCTCGGAGGACGTATTCTGATCAAAATACGCAATTTTTGCATTGCTTGCTACAAAAAGGGGAGGTGCGGAGTACTCGAAACAGACGGGCATGTATGAATGAAGCAAAAGAGGTATTTAGGGATCGTAGCAGATGGCGCGCCCTGGTCTTTGCCTACCCCACTGCGAAAGAGGCGTGACGTTTTAGATAGAGATAAATGTAATGTTTGAATGATAGAACTGAGTCAGCGGCCCCGCTTCCTGCGTTCTCGAGAAACTTCTGCGAATTCGAGTGTGGTCGGGCAATGGATATCCTCGATTCGCGATAAGGCGTCGCGTCGGCGATCACATTGTCGTCACCTGTGACATATCGTATATCGCTAGTGAATTCGCTGATTAAACGTCGTGATGTTTCGCAATCCGTACCCGCCTTTGTGAAAACTTTTAGTACCTACCTATATAACATTATATTATCAGTCTATATTATTATAAGTTGTCTACGTTCTGTTTGATGACGGAAATGAACAACACCTAAATAGATCGCTTATTCTTATCGTGTGGGCAAGCTCTGGTGTCAGAGTTTATTCAAACAGCCTTCTGGCATCTGACGTGGATTTTATGTAACGACTGCTACCACCAGAGATAGTAGCCAGGACCAACGGCTTCACGTGCCATCCGAAGCACGGAATCATCATTATTTTCAGAAAATCAGGTGGATTCAACCTGCAATGTCCTAACCAACTGGGAAAAAATGCACAAAGTGACATATTATATCATTAGATGGGAATCGAACCCACGACCACCGTGTCAAGAACCCAATGCTCTTAACCATTAGACCACAGAGACAGTCATATTAGATCGCTAATAATCATAAAGTTAAATAACGTTATGCTAGTAACTCTCTATCGTAGGCTTTATCGTAGGTTAGGTACTTAACTGTTTTCGGTAGCGAAATTAGGGTTCGCTAATCACATCCGAGCCGACTCTACGAAGCCTAGGGTAGACGTCAAGGACATCATCATCATCATCATCACTTCGTTTCATTTCAGTGTCTATAAATGTTTTCGTAAAATATCCTAGATGTTTCCATCGTCTACACTATAACTACGCCCGTTTTAGGCAAGTGTGAACGGTAGAAATTTAACATAGATACCTAGAAATCGTCGCAGTTTATCGACTGTTTCGGGTTTTAATAGAACCTGTACCTACTTGCATAGGTAGCATGCCACCGTGATACAGCGCTATCACACTTTCGCTCTTTCTATTTGCGCGCCAACGAACGAGATAAATACGTGATACAGCCGTATCACGTGTAGCATGCTACGGGTTCGGCATGCGTAGCATGCCACCGTGATACAGCGCTATCACACCTTCGCTCTTTCTATTTGCTCGCGAACGAACGAGATAAAAGACGTGATACAGCCGTATCTCGATGAGTTCTCTATGTTCTCTCATGTTCTCTGATCTCGATGTTCTACGTCTCGATGAGTTTGATCAATGGTTTACGTTAGTATATAACTATTATATATTACTGCAGAAACTTCGTGACATTTCAGTGTCTTTTTTTATAGTGTTGATACCAATTCTCACACATACATACACACACAATTGCTTGCTTACTCACATATCACGTCATTCAGTCAGCAGCTACGACAAATTGTAGTTATACCTATTAATTAGTGTCCCAGCAAGCGATTTGGTCGTTTATAGTCTACGAGCATATACCCCTATAGAGACGTAATACATGCGAATTTAAAAGAAAACAATTCTGTCAACTAGCTGCGGTGCGGGGGGGACGGAAATGCTCCGAAGTACTACGAAGTCTATTCGAAACAATGGCGCAAAACAAAGGCGTTGCGAAATATATAAGTGACAAGTCACTGATGAGTTGACAGAGTTGGGTCGCCTTATATTACGTCTCTATAGGGGTATGTACTCGTAGTTTATAGTCCACCATTCATAAAATTATGACAATTGAGTTCTGTAAAAGTTATTTTGACATGTAGGTACTGGTGCTTTACGACTCAGTTGCAGAAACGCTTATTAAAGTTAATCCTCCATTAAGGCTAGGTTATCCCAGTGCAAGCTCTTTCTTGCAAGCCTAAGTTTACGATTAGCCATCCCGCTCCAATTGAAAGCAGGATCGCAAAAAAACGTGTTTTTCGTCAATATCTTTGCTCATGGGAGTTTCTAAGCTAAAAATTCTTCTGAGTTCACTAGAAATATTTAATGTATTTAGTTAAGTACAAGAATAAAAAGTTAAATATCAGCAGTTTAATCATAGTATTGAAAAAACATAACAAAAAGGGGTAACTTTGGGATGTTTTTCTATCTAGTAATCTAATCTAATCGTGTAATTGAGAACAGTCGCCCATCCGCCCGATCCTTAAATAAGACATAATTTAATTTCAGACTTTAAAACACAGTTTAAAACACTTTCGTTCGTGTTCAAAAAACGGCCTCGACGGGATAACAGCGTCTTAAATCTCTTGCTGTCAGTCTTGTTTACGTGGTAAAAGCTAGCAAGAGATTTAATGGAGGATTAACTCTAATAAGCGTTTCTGGAACTGAGTGTAAATTTGTTTGTGGTAGAAGCACTTAGTTTAAATGATTAATCTTTTGATTTGTCAAAATTTTATATTTTGTAGTTCGGTTTTTTTCATTGTACCTTAAACAGTTTTTAAATAACGTGTTAGATATCATGTAATTGGCGTTGTAAAATTTAAATTTTGTTACAGTAGGTATATGAACCAAATCGACTCTACAACAATAGTTTCAGTGTAATAAACAAAGGAAATTAATTCATTCAATAATGTAGTGGGTGCAATCCAATCAAATAAAATTCAACCTTATCTTCAATGACAGTGAAGTGACTATCGGTCGCGCATTGCGAAGAGTTATGGACAGTTCATCTCGAGGGTACGGGTTGGAATCCGCACAGACATATGCGGAGCCAACCCATATCAGGGGCACGTACGCACGGCGACAGATCATGCTAACTATTAGTTGGACCTTATGCCCATGAACATAGAGTTCAACTGTGGCCGCCGCCGTGTGTACATACTCGTACCTACTACATCAGAGTTGACAGAGTATCTACTATCGAAGTCAAAGTCAAAATAATTTATTCAATAAAGGAGCTTGAAGCACACTTAGCTACCACCGCGCTGGAACGTGTTGTCCCTATAAGTTGAAGAGCAACAGAACTGTAGAGAAGATGTGGCCAGAAACTCTACACCATAACACAACTAATGGCAATTACAATAATAAATCCTTAAGCTAAGGTTATGTATACGAGTACATAATACATAGTCTATTCAATTAAATAATTGATACTACTATACAGTAAACTTATTTGTTAGTGACACTCAGACCCAAGCATTTTGAATCATCCAGTTTATAACAGAGGAACATTTTTTACAGAGGACGTTTTGATCTGAGTTTTAAAAATAACTATATATAACTACTACTATACACCACAGCTACATACATACATACATATACTCACGCCACTATCCCACAGGGGTAGGCAGAGACTACGGCTCGCCACACACTACCATTCTGACATACTTCTCTTCATGCACTTCCGTCGGTTGAGGCTGCTACGCACTTGTCCTTTTTATACACCACAATTTTGATATACTCCGGGGAGTCCATATAAAATAAAATAAATAAAATAAAAAAGCCTTTTATTTCTTGCTTCCATTAAATTCACTAACATTTACATTATAAGCAATAGGTACTATACTTAACTCACTTACAAATCAACTGCGAAATTCACAATGTGTATTATTAATAATTTTTATATTTACATTAATTTCATCTACCTAGTTTATTGCATGCTTCTCTTAGTTTTTTTTTTTTTTTACATTATAATTAGCTGTTACTATAGTATTTTAACTTTAATATTGATTTTTTTTTTGTGTTTATTTGCATATTACTTAAGTTGTGTTAGTTGACAGATAGGTATATATATATTTTTTTCAGTTTTTTATAATTCAGCAAGAACCCCTTCTCGGGTGAAGGCCTCCTCCAAAGATAGCCATATATCTCGCTCCTTCGCTTTGTTTATCCAGAGAGGGCCCGCGACCTTCTTGATGTCGTCTTCCCAGCGCGCGTGGGGTCTTCCTATACAGCGTTTGCCTAGAGGGCCTTTCCACGACGTCACCATTTTTGTCCATCTTTGGTCCTGAAGTCGCATACGAGTCCATATACGATATTATAATTCATAATAATTCATAATTGTTTATTGCTCACACAGAGTACATGATAGGTGGTTATTTATGTCAATAGCACTTGTCAATCAGTCAAGTGTTAGTTTTAATTAGTAAGCTGGCATAATAGAGCGGATGGGTCTTATCATAAAAGGAAAACGGTCACGAAAACAAAATGACTCTCATTATATAAAAAATGATTCAAAATAACATATGAATGATTCATGATCAGTACAACAATAGGTACTTTATACCTACTTAGTAAACAACATTTTAAACAGTTCATTTGATTGCGGAGTGCTTTATAGGTTTATAGACACTGAATTGAAATTTTAGTGGGCTTCAATTTACTAGTTATAATGAATAAATTATTTTGGCTTTGAAAACTAAATGTAATTACTTCGTTACAATAGGTATTAACTATACAAGGTGTAAAAAAACACCCTAGTAATACTTAAGGAGGTGCTTCAGTCCGTGAAACTGAAAAACCTTCACTATGGAGCCAACTTCGAAATCGCGAAAATAAAATCAGCTGTCCCATACAAAACTACTGCACCGACTCGACTAAAATGTATGGGACAGCAAATTTTTTATTCGCAATTTCGCAGTGGGCCCATAGTGAAAGTTGTTCAGTTTGATGGTCTGAAACACCCCCTTAAGTATTAGGTACTAGGGTGTTTTGTTACACCCTGTATAAGGTCTAATAAAATTAGGTGAAACTATTTTAAGGGTATGATCAGCCCATCAAACTGAACAACTTTCTGTATAGGACCAATATCGAAATCGCGAAAAAAAAATCAGCTGTTCCATTCAAACAAACCGAACTCGACCTAAATGTATGGGACAGCAGATTTCTTTTCGCGATTTCGATATTGGTCCCATATCTACAGAAAGTTGTTCAGTTTGATGGTCAATGGCATCCTTTATTACGATTCTGAAATCCTTGGATCAAAGTAGGTATAATTGTGGTAAGAATACTATATTATTTATGTCAATAGCACTTGTCAATCAGCCTTGTTTTAGTTTTAATTATGAAGCTTGTTGAAGTTGGCTTGATATAGCGGATGACTTCAGATGCCCCTATCTGAAGTCGGGGGGAGGGGAGGGGCCGTTCTGTATGTAGAACTATATAGGGTCCAACTTAATATGGTGACACTTTTTTAAGAGGATGATCAGACCGTCAAACTGAACAACTTTCTCTATGGGACCACTATCGAAATCGCGAAAAAAAAATCAGCTCTTCCATACAAAACTGCAAACCTACTCGAGCCAAATGTATGGGACAGCTGATTTTTTTTTTGCGATTTCGATGTTGGTCCCATAGAGAAAGTTGTTCAGTTTTGTCTGAACATCCCCTTAAAAAAGTGTCAGCATATTAAGTTGGACCCTATAGTATACAGGGTGTTTCATAAGTAACAATAAATATTTAAAACTCTTAAGGGGGTTGTTTAGACCGTCAAACTGAACAACTTTCTCTATGGGACCAACATCGAAATCGCGAAATAAATAATTTTAAATCCCATACATATTTTAGCTCTAGTCGATTTGTAGAGTATAGAACATAATTTTTTTTTTCGTGATTTCGATATTGGTCCCATAGTGAAAGTTGTTCAGTTTGATGGTCTACACCACCCCCTTAAATGTTTATTTGTAGTTTTGTAACACCTTGTATACCCTACCCACGAACTTAATAATGTTGTTATCGTTATGATGTTGTTGTATGTTTTAGTCGAGCTAATAAAGAGTAGTAGTTTGTTCATGTTATCGTTTCATTCAATTACGAAACAAAGAGATATAGTTAATATAGTCGTTAAAGTTGACCTTGACTGTAGCCCGGGACGCCACGCCACGACACATACATTGGGTAAAACCCAAACGCTGGAATAGGGAGCCGAATGTTTTACGTAAACAAGTATGACGTAAGCGTATAATTATTTGGTGGGAATGATGGGCCGATAAAAAATCGTGTTACCTATTCGTAGAAAGAGAATATCTAGAACGAGCGAAAATATACATTATTAGCCAAGTATTTACAGTGAGCCAGAGAAAATCTTGTTGTTTGTCCCTTTCTGCGCATGCAATATTTTTGTTTGACTTAGTTAGACATACAAAATCTTTCAACTAAGGCTCATCACATACATGCCGAATCGTCAAACGAAATTCCGAATGAAAACAGGTTTTTTTGTATATGTGTGATATAATGTGTGATGTGCGGTATTTCACACATATACAAAAAACCTGTTTGCATTCGGAATTCCGAATTGCAATTCCTTATGTAGGTATGTGACAGGCCTAACAAAGGCACGATTTCTCATACCTACATTTTTGTCATATATCTCCGTCCCTTTCCAGAATGATACGGCCATGATACGGCTATATGGCGCCTTTTATCTCGTTCGTTCGTGCGCAAAGAGAAAGAGCTAAGACGCGATAGAGCTTTTTCTCCCCTTCGGACGGAAAGCGTTAATTTTCGTCCCGCTGCGCTAAACGAAGTTGCCGCTTTCCACCTCCTTCGAAGAGAAAAATAGTATACTAACCTTGGGAAGTGTCAATGGGAGATGTCAATACATGAGATCTGAGACCTTTTTTACTTTCCTGCCCACGGTGTGTAATCTAATCTACTAGGTACCTATATCACGCTGCCATACAGTAAACATTGGCCCCTAAAGGAGCGTGTAATTTCAGTCATGCGCTCTCATCTTACTTCATAGTCTAAAAGCGTTTTTATACAATAGATACTTTTATAGAGGATTATTTATAAATACATACAAATTTGTTTAATAATATAACTTACATAGAGGCCCCATTGAGACACTTTTATCTAAATGTGAGCGGATGAACCAAGCGTGGTCTATCTCTGAATAAATTATGTAAATGCACCAGCATGGGTAGCATGGCACCGTGATATAGCGCTATCAAACCTTCGCTTTCTTTCTATTTGCGCACGAACGAACGAGATAAAAGGTGTGATATAGCCGTATCACGTGTAAAATGCTACGGATTCTGAAGACAAACCACGTTCGGTTGCTAATCGGAATAGGACAGAAAGCTAAATAGGAATCTTTTCATCCTTTCCTAGGAGAGAAAGTAGGACTACCAATAAACATATTTTGAAATACAACGTGTTAATGAATAAGCGCAAAACCTCATACACCAACTGATTTATACAGGGTCCCTCTTAATATGCTGACACTTTTTTAAGGGGATGTTCAGACCGTCAAACTGAACAACTTTCTCTATGGGACCAACATCGAAATCGCGAAAAAAAAATCAGCCGCCCCATACATTTGGCTCGAGTAGGTTTGCAGTTTTGTATGGAAGAAATGATTTTTTTTTCGCGATTTCGATAGTGGTCCCATAGAGAAAGTTGTTCAGTTTGACGGTCTGATCATCCTCTTAAAAAAGTGTCAGCATATTAAGTTGGACCCTATATATAACAAAATAATTCGATTGAAACAATAATTTCATTATTTTGATAGTTAAAATTTGGGTTCTGTCTATCTGGCATAACTTTCATTGTCCGAAAAATATATAGCATAACATACTTGGCATAATTGTTCTTGGGCGAATATTAACAATGCAGAAAGCTTTATTTGGTATAACATATAAGTGGCAGAATATTAATTTATGCGAATTTAATATGGCATACTACTACCATAATCGAATGTTATATTGAATAATTTTGCATAGCATAATGATCATGTGGCATTAGCGCGGTTTTGCATAATTTCGCTTAGCATAATGATCAGTGGCATTAGGGCGTTTAGTTTGCGTGCATGCATGTTTGCTTGCTTGTCTGCATGTTGGGGGGTACAGGGGGTTTGGGGGGGCGGAAGCCCCCTGCCTGAGAAAAACAAATTCGTGCTTGTAAAATTCTAGGTTAGGTTAGAACATGTATAACGCTTAGCGGAGCAAGCGAAGCTAGCGGAACATCTACATGCTTGCTTGCATGCTTGCCTGCTTGCTGGATGCGTGCATGCATGTTTGCTTGTTTGGTGCATGCTTGCTTGCTTGTTGCATGCTTGCTTGCTTGCTGCATGATTGCTTGCTTGCTGAATGATTGCTTGCTTGCTTGTCTGCATGTTGGGGGGTGCAGGGGGGCTGCGCCCCCCGCTCGGGGGGTGCGGGGGGCGGAAGCCCCCTGCCTGAGAAAAACAAACTGGTGTTTTTAAAATTGTAGGTTAGGTTAGGTTAGAACATGTAAGACACTAAGCGGAGCGAGCGAAGCGAGCGGAGCATCAACATGCTTGCTGTATGTTTGCTTGCTTGGAGCATGCTTGTTTGCTTGTTGCATGCTTGCTTGCTTGCTGCATGATTGCTTGCTTGCTTGTCTGCATGTAGGCGGAAGGCAGGAGGCGGAAGCCCCCTGCCTGAGAAAAACTCGGTGGAACAAATTTGTGGTTTTAAAATTCTAGGTTAGGTTAGAACATGTATCATGCATGCATCAACATGGCATTCTGCATGCTTGTTGCTTAGGGCGCAGAAAGGTAGCTTCAAAACTGGAGGTTAGGTTAAGCTAGATGGTAGATTTTAGTTTGTATCATTAGGAAAAGTAACTAAATAAAACAACGTGGTATGTATATAATCAGTTATTATTCGATAATTTTTCTCCCCTCCGAACGGAAAGCGTCAATTTTCGTCCCACTGCGCTAAACAAAGTTGTCGCTTTCCACCTCCGTCGAGGTGAAAAATAGTAGGTGTATACTAACCTCGGACAGTAAATAAGAAAGCCTGAGGGCTTACCATGAGTTTTCTCTGTACTTTACTACTATAGTTACGTCGCCAATTCGTATGCCAGAAATTAGTTCTCAACGTAACCACTAGGAGCGCTGTACGAAATTCAATACAAAATTGGTGACGTAACTTCAGTTGTAAAACTCATGGTAGACCTACTGAGATTACGTGTCACTTGAGATCTGAGCCCTTTCTTACTTTCCTGCCCTCGGTGTGTAATCTACTAATATCCAGGTACTACTGGTAGTTGTTTATGCCATTAGTCATTTAGTATAGTCAGCCTATAATATGCATTACAAAATTATGCGACAATAATGAGAACCGTTACAATACTCTGCGAAAAGGCAATAATGCCATACGATACTTCTGAATATAAACGTTATGCAATACGACTGATCTGCCATAGAAGACTATGCGTTATGAATGGATGCTAAAAAAAGTATGCCAAGTGAAGTTATGCCATAAGTCATGTATGCCTATAGTGATCATGCATTACAAAATTATGCGAAAAAAAGTTATGCGACAACAGGGTGAACCTTAAAATTTAAAGTTATTCGCATTTTAAGTTTTGAGGCAAAAATGATTTGTTATAATTTCAGATCTACGAATCTTTCAGAAATGAATGAGAGCGCTAAAGTTCTGCTCTCCATTCTAAACAAACTACTTTCTTGTTTTGCGTTAATTAATTAACACGTTGTATAAGTGTTACTAAGCCTACAATACTATGCTATTACTGATTACAATCAATGATGCCGATTAAAAATTTATAACGATTTTTTAAATCAGAAAATTACTTTTTGAAATTCATTCAGAAAAAAATGTACCTAGTTACTCATTATTGAATTTTTATTGGTTCTCGTCGTTTTGACTAACTATACCCAGTTTTGAGAGACAGGTATAACTTTACTAATACCTAGCCGGCAAACTACTTGGCAATGACCTTGACTGTGTAATTCTGTATGTCAAGTTTTTTTTGGAGGTCTAAATAGAAAACCATTTCGAGATAATTGTCTCAATAATCATATTTTCTATGTCAGAGATTTTAAAATGAAAGGATTACAGATATTTTAAATAAAATAACGTCGTTTTTCGGTACACGAGTGATGTCACTCGCTGCCCCTGCAAACTCCTTGGTAAACATAAAATCAACTTAAAGTAACTTGGCCATTAAGAAAAAAAATATTTTCACAATGACAGAATTTGACATTAGACGTTGCCGTATCTGTTTCCAGCATAGAGTTAGAAAGAGGAGGCAGATGATATTAAGTTTTTTTAATAATATAGCAGTAGTTTTTCTCCATGGAGTTCGAATTATTTTCTCTCCACCATTTTTGCGCGTAGAGATTACAGATCAAAATAATTTAAAAATTAAATTTATATTGATAAACTCGATGAATCGCAATAAAAATGAAATAGGTGTCTTAAAATGATGTCTTCTATCCATAAAAATATAAAATGAAGACAAAAAAAAAACTTGACATACCGAATTGTGTATGCGAAAACCCCCATATTATAGCCCCCTAAATACATACAAAAACAAGTCGTACCACAATCAAGGGCGAGGCGCCGGCGGCGGCGTGCCAGCCGAAAAGTTCACTTTAGGACGTTAGGAGGAGGACGCCCGAGATATGGGGGGGGGGTACAGCAGTGCCCCCGCCAAGACGAGCCAAACGAACGGGGCACTGCCGTAGTAGGAACCGATTTCTCGAAGCGATTCGGCGTATTTTTGAGCGCTCATAACTTCGGGCTGGATAATAGGTACCTATGAGCTCAAATTTTCAGGATAGCATGTGGCCATCACGTTCATAAAATATAGGTACCTACCTAATTTCATATTTTATAAGCCTGCCCTACTACTTTGATTTGGTCACTCACTCAAGCACTGTTGATAATTGAAACCTAGACACTTCCCGAAGTCAAAGAAAAGAAAACTGAAATTTGGCATTCTGAATGGATTTAGCGTAGGTACTATAAACCAACTAGGTTGGGCTGCTTTTGGGAAACTACGTCAAATATTCTCCTCGGCCCTACCACAATGCCTCAAAACGAAGGTGTTTAATAAGTGCGCTCTGCCAGTGATGACATATGGTGCGGAAACGTGGACCCTGACGATAGGACTAGTTCATCAATTCAAGGTCGCTCAGAGAGCTACGGAGAGAGCTATGCTCGGTGTTTCTCTGAGGGATCACATCAGAAATGAAGTGATTCGTCACAGAACTAAATTATTTTATTTTATTATTATTATTTTATTATATATAGCTCAGAAAATTATCAAGCTGAAGTGGCAATGGGCTGGTCATATCTGCCGAAGAACTGACAACCGATGGGGTGTCAGAGTTCTAGAGTGGAGACCGCGAACTGGTAGGCGTAGTGTGGGACGCCCTGCTGCCCGCTGGACAGACGACTTTAAAAAAGTAGCGGGGAGCGACTGGATGAGGAAGGCCAAGGACAGAGTTTTGTGGCGCGCCTTGGGAGAGGCCTATGTTCAGCAGTGGACGATGATAGGCTGATAATGATGATGATGACTATAACCAAATAGAAAACCCCCCACGGACTTTTCCGCCTGACCACCACAAGGCTCATTCTTGCTTTCATACTACATAACAAAAGCGCTGTCTAGCCTCGCTCTATTGATGAATAGACCAATGAATGAAAAGTTTCCAAACGATAAATTATGCGCGAAATTATGAGAAAAAAATGTAAGTGATCAGGCGGAATTGTTATGGAACCCACTGTACTGAATCATTCCCTCTACTAGTTTTACTTAACTGAATCTCATGAAACTTTTTATGCGTATTAAGTCTCCATGGTACTAAAACAAAATTTAAATTTTTACCTTCGATCCTCAAATCCTGATGCTGCAGGGGTACTGCCACCTAAACAGTGAGATTTGAGAATCTACTGATTTAGAATTTATATACCTAAGTAATGGGTTATGGGCAAATACTTTTCCATTCAATTTCGGGTTCTAACTTTTCAGCCCTGATTCTGCGGGGGAACTGCCCACATAAACTGTGTGGTTTGAAGATCTGCTGATCTTAAATTAGTAATGTGGAAGCAAAGACTTTGTCATTGAACTCTAGGTTCTAACACTTCAGAAGCCGTAGTATGCTGCACGTGATACGGCTGTATCACGTCTTTTATCTCGTTCGTTCGCACGCAAATAGAAAGAGAGCGAAGTTGTGATAGCTCTGTATCACTGCGGCATGCTAGCTATGCAGCGTCCGCGGCATGGTACATCGATAAACGTTTTATCGCGCCTGCTAACTCGTTCGTTCACGCGCAAAAAGAAAGGGAGCTAGGGCGCGATAGCGCTTTATCGCGCGATCATGCCGCGGGCGCTGGTCTTGTTTTTGCAGGGATAAATAATCCGTAAGACTTGAAGATCTGATTGTAGTTAAATAATTAAAAAGCAAGAGTAGTGTACAAACAGAATTGAGATCCCATCAAAAACATTTCATGAAAAAAACCTTTTACTCTTAAAAAGATAATGAGATCTCATTATAAGCAATGTCTTTGTTAAGTGCTCATCTCAGTCAAATAACGTTATAAGGATTGTCCGACATCCTCAGCCCATGCAGAGTCAATCTTAATGACAAGAGCGGGCAACAACTTTAAAATTATATCTAGACTTTGATATCTTTTGTACCAGCGCGGCGTCAGCGAGGAATGCGCTAAATCGTAGATTTTTTAGCGAGTGATGAGGCTTTATTGGTGTCAATGTTTGTATTGTAATCTATATTATTGCGAGGAAGACTGTTTCTTATTCGGTCGATTGTTGTAACGTTCGCTATCTTTTTGTTACCCAATTTGTATTTTTAGTCCTAAGATCTGCTTTATTTTTTGTAAGTTCTGTTTCTATCAGCGGAGACCTGTAATTGGCTTTCTGTTAGCCATCCATACTTGTATTGTGTCAACAGCTGTTGGTCTTCCAAATAAAATAATATAAAAACTGACTTATTTCTTAGGCATGACTCTACATGGGATGACGTACGATGTCGTTCAAGCCTTACATAACTTTATTGGACCGAGATCATCTCTGACGAATTCCTAAAGTTGTAAAGAGTAAAAAAAGATAATGTGAGATCCTTGAGCACCTACTCGAGTTGATCACGAGATGAACACTTAGTCAAGGATCTCATATCTTTTTACCTAACTGCCCCAGAAGGCCAGAAGAAGGGGGGGGGGGGGGTTATTTGAATGGTTATGTATGTAAATAAGAGTTCGAATGATAAAATAAAGGGGGAATAAAATTGTTTATTACATATTACAAAATGGGATCAAATGGAAATTAGTAAAAAGACGGTTCCAAGACTTCCAAGTGTAGCTACGCTAGTATAATGTTACCAATTCGTTCGAGATAAGACTAAAAAGTATGAAATTAACAAAATTATTGAGTAAAACAAAAACCCGGGGCAAAAACTATTAACTGAAAAGAGAAAAACAAGCTCTTGAATGTTATCAGTTAGGGACAAACAGATAAGCAACAAAAGGTGGTAGTGTAGTGTATGTTTTATAATTCTTTCTTTGTCGCCGTTTACAAAAACAATCAAATTAAGTATAATATATTTAGCTCAAATAAAGTTGTTATAGCTGATTAGTGATTGATAATAGAGCTTGTTTTACTCTTTTCAGATAAAAAAAATTATGCAGTCTGGTTTTAGTTTTTCTTAAATTAAGAGTAAAAGTTGTGTGAGTCTTGGCTACTTTTTTTTCTTGAAATGTTTTTTAAGGATGGGTAGGTATATTCCTAATATAAAGTAACTGCGCAGTATATCGCGCTCAAAAAATACTTCGTAAACAGCTCATTTATATTCGTAGTGGTGCCATTGGAGTGGAAGGACGTGTCTTTTGTGAATTCTGATTATTTTTATAGTGTTAGAAAACCGGTTAAGGTGGCAATATTGATATTACCTATAACAAGCGATTAAAACAGAGGTGAGTTTTGATATTTAGATAGGAAAGGATTTTGAAAGAGCCCAAGTCCAACAATATTAATAGGTACAGTCAAATCAAAACGAAGCAAAAGTTTGTTTGTATCTCTGGTACTTTTGAACCGATTATAAAAATCCTTCCACAAATATAAAGCTACACTATTCCTGAGTAACATAGGCTATAGCGTATTTTGATAAATATAAGTTTACAGCTCGAAATCTCAATATTTGTAAATCAAATCTAAAAAAGCGCCGGTCGAATTTATTGGTGTGCGCTGACCTCCAACAGATCTAAATACGAGTAAAAGTCAGTGACACGATATACTTACCAAATTTAACAAGATTGCGAATATTTAATATTTAATTAAATGTAAAGAATGAGTTCTTATGACTACTACGAGTAGGTATTGTTTTGTTTGTGATTCGTTCATGCAATAAATAATATAACGAATTGTTAATAAAAAAAAGCCTTTATACTCTATTATATTATAATAGAGAACAAAGGTTATTTTTTTAGATATTAACAACATCTATATAATCTTATAGACAAAGTTGCATTACGTTATGCAATATCTACATCTGCCCACCAAATAATTTGTAGTAGTCATGTGTTTCCATAACTTGATAGTAAATATACTAACTATTGGAAGAGCCTCAACATCATACCTATACTCACGACCGTATTTCCTTTTAGGGTAGGCATAATCATTGATATAACTTCCACCTTTTATTGTAGCCTAGCCTTTATGGTTCGATTTGCAAGTTTCTCCTTCAGCATTTTAAAAGTTTCACACTCAGTTGCAGAAACGCTCATTAAAGATAATCCTCCATTAAATCTCTTGCTAGCTTTTACTACGTCAATAAGACAAAAAGTGACAGAAAGAGATTTAATGGAGGATTTACTTAAATGAGCGTTTTTGCAACTGAATTTTTTGTGAATTGACTGTTTTGTGGTCAAAAAAGAAACCCATAAATACTTTCGTCCATTCTGTCTGTCTGTCTGTATGCCCCACCTCAATTACTCGCTCATTTTTGCAACTATTGAATCGGAAGTTGTCATGAAGATAGATAAACCGAAAACAGAAATGAAGAGGTACCTAGTTTTTGAAAAATAAATACGAATTTTTATAAATTGAGTGAGGTGTCGTTGGATAGCTCTTATCATTAATGGAACACAACTCCCGTAAAAACGAAATCGTTGCAATGATTCTGTCTCGAGATATCTGCGATCAAAGTAAAAAAAATGGGGCGTTGTAAACGATCAAACTTAGGTAGATTGTTATTGTAATTTTCCGTGAACAGTCATAGGTAATCTAGCGGCTAGATTAAAGACGAGGTGCGCACGGACAACTTTTGACTCCGCAACTAATTTGCCTCTCACATCAAGTCTATGGGGTAATGGGGTTGTATGAAAGAAAGTGGGCGCATGTAACGACGAGACTTTTCATACAAATACAAACTCTATGAGACACAAATTGATTGCGGAGACAAAAGTTGCTAAAATACAAATTTTAGGATAGATTAAAGCCTATCTCCAGGCTTGACGTTGAGTTTTTGGAATATAATAAAATTCGCGAGTTTCCAACTAGTCAAATTAACAACTCTTCATCAAACATAAAAACGCGTGATTTGTATGAAATATTGTATAAGTACTCTGAAATGGAACCGAGATCAAAAATTAAAAAAAAAAGAGCCTCATACGTTCAATATAGGGCATAGGCCATTAGGGCCGTCTTGCCTTGATTAGTTTCAGTGTGATAGTATTTCTTCATTTATTTACAGATGACGCACGCCTACGACAAAAATGCAACACCATATTATTATTATGTGGTAGTTAAGCTTTTAGATAAACCGGTTGGCGTTTTAGATGACTACGTATGCGTTCCGGACTTTTGGATAGAAACCATAGGATCGACGGATTGTATAGTCTCAGTTGCATATCCGGTAGAAGACCAACTAATAACAGTATATCGCGCTAAAAGACCAGAAAAGCCCCGGATAGACTGGAAACATTACCAAGCAATTATTGTCGAACATAAATTGAGTAAGTACATAATTAATACAAACTGTCTTTTTCAGGCAGTGAAGTTTATGTATGTGTCGTAGTAAGATAGTTGAAGCCGTGACATAGAACTTATATCCCTCGGGATATAGCTATATACCATAATATAGTTCGCTAAGTATGTAGTGCTCGTACCACCGTTATTTTCCCAGTAGGACAGTTATGAACCACTTTCATAATATGGATATAACTACAGGGTGTAAGGAAAATTATTATACAGGGTCCAACTTAATATGCTGACACTTTTTTAAGGGAATGATCAGACCATCAAACTGAACAACTTTCTCTATGGGACCAACATCGAAATTGCGAAAAAATAATCACCTGTCCCATACATATGGCTCGAGTAGGTTTACAGTTTTGTACCTATGGGACAACAGATTTTTTTTTTCGCGATTACGATGTTGGTCCCATAGAGAAAGTTGTTCAGTTTGACGGTCTGGCCATCCCCTTAAAAAAGTGTCAGCATATTAAGAAGGACCCTATATATTTGTACCTACTTGCAATGAGAATTATAACGAACGCGCTGTAGCACAATCACAAAACATAAAGGTAGTAAGAGGTTGAAGCCGTATACAGGTGTTAGGTAAAGTATCATTAACCTTTCAACCACAGACTCTACCCATCAAAATGAACAAATTTTACTATGGTAGCAAACCTTTCAGCGCAAAAAAAGTCAGCCTGCAATCCCTACTCGACGCAAACATAATATGGAACAGCAGATTTTTCGTTACTCTGATCGTTTTGTTCCCATAGTAAAAGTTGTTCAGTTTGATGGGTAGAGTCTGTGGTTGAAAGGTTATTGATACTTTTCCTCTTACTACCTTATGTTTTGTGAATTTATGTTTTAGGTTTTAACCGATTTTACCGACAGTGATTGTGCTACAGCGCGTTCGTTATAATATTCATTGAAAGTAGGTACAATTACAAAGAAATAGATACTTAGTTACAGATTTTCTACTCCAGTATTTTAAAAGTCAGGGAGGGGGGTATACTGTCTGTTTTTGACTTTGAGCTCATATAATATCTCGAGATACAAGGGATAACTACTTAGTTTGTATGTGTGTTTTGTTCTTAGTAACAAGAGATATCCAAAGACACCTCTCTCGATTTACAAATAAAACTAATTTTATCCAAGCCCCTTTTCATTGTCGAAAAAAACTCGTTTTTCCTTGACTACCACATTTCTGTTTATCGGTTACTGTTATCTTTATCTGTATTCATGCTAAATTTAGATTAAATATTTGCAATAATGAGTGAGTAATTGAGAATGGACGAAAGCATACGAGTTCCTTGTTTGACAACAGAACCCTAAACAAATAATTGTCTGCTTAGATATATCACTAGGTACAGTGATATTTTCTTATAGAAAGCGTACACAGGAGACATTCAAAATTAATACTCTTTTGCAGATTCTTACATTGATCCTAAGATTTGGATCGCAAAGTATTATGCAACTGTTGAGAATAAAAGGCCGGCTGAAAAAGGTAAAGATAAAAACAATACCAAAATGTATTCAAGGTAAATTAATTTCTTCCTTCACTAAAGTGAGATTTAATTTTTTAAAGGTTATCAATCATTATCAGCTCTGGAGGGGATGACATGCAGTTCCGGAGATCCGTCGAGTCATAATACCAAAACACTTCAGACTGTAGTGGCTCCATCGAAACCTCAGAAGCCTATGATGATGGTTCCACCAGTTGTACGCAATCGGCCGGAATCGACAGCATCCGGAGCAGATATCAATGAAAACCGGTCACAAACAGCAAACGCAGTTGAATCAACAAAACAATCTATATTAGAGCATATAAATCATATTGATCAGAAGATTCCCGCTGTGCAAAGCTCTTCAAATTTGACAATAAATTCTAGTCAGCAACATAAATGTCCAGTGCAGAAACAATTCGCACCAGTTATTCAAAACTTTCCACAAGAAGTGCCACGAACACCAGAAATAAAGAAACATATTCCAGTCGTCAAAAATCTATATCGAGACACACAAGAAATCGCTGCCGAAAGATCGAACAACGTTCAAATTAATATGGCGTTTACAGCGCCGACTATTGAAAAACCTTCGAATAAAGCAAATCAGTCTTTGCTACAACAGATAGCTGAATATATCGCCACTCAGTTTTTCGAGAGCGCAAATGACAAAAATACTAAACAGAATAACATTGAAAATGCATCTGCTAAGCAATCTCGCGCAGAAGAAACAAAATCTACTAAACGTCACGTTAGTAAGCCGAAATATAACCCAAATAAATCAAAATGGACATTAAAGTATCGCAAGCGTGAGCGAGGTCTTGAAGAGCTCGTGCCGGACACTGGCGTATTCGTCAATTCCATAGAACTAGCCCACTGCAAACGAGCATCGGACAATTGCAACACTTTGGTGCGAATGTTACTAACGGAAGTCTTCAGTCACAAAGCATTGACTTCATGTTCATTAAATGTCGCCAGAAGTAATGGCAATACGATAATGCACGAATTAGATGACTTCGCCATTAAGGTGATATTAAAATTCGTTGAAGATTACAGCAGTGAAAACTGTTGGGATAAGTTTGATTATAAAAGTGTTACACAGAGTATGCACTATGAAATCAGAAGAGCCAAAAATGGCAAGTAGATTAAAATTAGTATTTAAATTAATTAAAAATAATGTGACATCTGTCAGCACCACAGAACATATAAAGAGAGGTTAGAAAGGCAAAGTAGCGCTTTTGCTTTGGAGAGGCCGTCGCCACTTGTCTTCCAGCTTACGCTGCTACAACTACTCATGCCCTCTCGCTCGCACCACGCCGCGCACCATAGTAAACATATGAGCGTTGCTCATATCCTTGACGCGCCTGCCCCGCCCACATCGCCTTTCTAACCTATCTTTATATGTTCTGTGGTCAGCACGGAATCGAATTTTTCCATGCTCTATTCTTTTCTATCGCTCAGGTATGTCATTTGATAGAGCGAGAAAGATAGCGTACTTAATTTAAGTGCTATCGTGCGCGGCAGCATCAGCGATACTGCCTTTCTCGCTTTAGCAAATGAAGTTCCTGAGCGACAGAAAAGGACAGAGCATGAAGAACTTAAAATCCGTGCTGACAGATGTGGCTCAACCCTTAGGTTGAACTGTATGATTTGTAAACTTGTGAACTGTATGTAATATTAACTTTGTAGTAACTAGGTAAGTTAACATTGCAAATTTTGTTTTGTTAAAAATATGGTGTGTTGTACAGTTTCTGGGGTGCGATTTTTGAAAGTCACACGTCCAAATCAGCAGTAGAAAGATGCATAATCTCCATATTAATTTTCGGTGACGCGATTATGAGCAGATTGTTGGTCTACTAAGGAGATTATTAAGTTTATGGTACTCGTATAAGCAGTGGGAGATAAGAGAGTTAACTAAATAAATTTTGGGTCAAGCCAGCCTAGATGGCTAGTTTTGCAATGATATTACTAATAAGTAGTTACCTATCTACAAATACAAATAAATTTATTTGCCAATAAATGGGGTACCTACAATGTCAGATGTTAGATGTTCAGACCGCCTAACGGCCTCTGACGTGGTTTTTATATGTAATAATACCACCAGAGATAAAAACTGGGACCAACGGCTTAACGTGCCATCCGAACATCCGATGCATGGAATCATTTTTCTTTTCAGACAATCAGGTAATTCAGCCTGCAATGTCCTAACCGACTGGGGAAAAACGCACAAAGTGACATATCACTAGGTGTCCCCCGTGGGAATCGAACCCCTGACCTCCGTGTTAAAAGCTCTTTAACCATTAGACCACGGAGGCAGTTAATGATATTAACATTTTAAATGTTATCTTATCTTAACTATTATAAAACCGTAAAATCATGGCATGAGGAATAAAAAAGTAGCGGTTCTCTTCATATAAATCAAATAACATTCGATAGCGCGATTTAAAAAGTGCAGCGCCATCTATTGACAAAATTGTTAGTTTGTTTGTTTGTTCGCGCATCACGCAAAAACTACTGAACCGATTTTGATGAAACTTTTTTTGTTTGATAGCTTATGATTTGACTTAAAATCTGGTATATAATTTGTGCGGACGAAGTCGCGGAAAAACACTAGTTGTTTATAAACATGTTACAGCCATGTTGTGCTATTTCGAATAAAATTAAAGATTGAAAAATGTCAAGTCTCGCCCGAGACAATTTTTTCAATCTTTAATTTGATATTTAAGTAACATAGACTAACACGTTATTAATGTTACTTTTTTGAATAAAATTTGTGTATTTTTTATTTTGTTCTTACGAGACGTAGAACGATTACAAATTAATATAATGATTGAATCAAAGAATGATCGAATAGTCGCCATAAGCAATTAAGTATTAGAATTGAAATAGATGTTCGCTACTTTTGTTTCTAAATAGGTTATTTATTACAAAACAGTAAGCCCCACTTGCGTCAACATGGGTTAGCAACAAACTCCAGGTTAAATTGGTAACCCATGATTTTTTGTAAGTTGAGAGAGCTATTTTACACAGAGTTAACTGGTAACCTAGGTTGACGCAAGTGGGGCTAAGTATATAAAACTAAACACCACTTAAACTAAGTACGAGGGTTTGTGTGGTGAGTCCAGTCATTTTGCGGTTATATTCCACAAAATTAACACCGTTTTCCTTAAGAGGATGATCAGGAGTGCGATTTTTGAATCTCATTCGATGAATTCAGCAGTTGAAAATGTTTAAATTTCTATGGAGATATGCATCTTTCTAGTTACTGACGATTTGAGTTTAAAAAATCACAACCCATGAGTGCGATTTTTCAAAGTCAAATCGAATCAGCAGTAGAAAGATGCATATCTCCATAGTAAATTTGACAAATTCAACTGCTGAATTCAGCGAATGAGATTCAAAAATCGCACTCCAGACCATCAAAGTGAATAACTTTCTGTAAGGGACTACCAATTACCTGTGGACCCGGTAATGGGTCAAGCCACCGGGTCCACGGGTAAACACTAGAGTTTTCACCATACTTTACTGCTGCAGTTTTGTACGTCACCAATTTTGTATTGAATTTCGTACAGCGCTCCTAGTGGTTACGTTGAGAACTAATTTCTGCCATACGAATTGACAACGTAACTACACAGTAGTAAAGAACAGTGAAAACTCATGGTAGGCCCTCTGATCTTAGGTTCTGATTGATATTGAAAGAAAAATTCATGCGTTCAAAATAAATAGTTACATCTAACAAAATTATAATAAATGAACACCAAAAAGATATTTGTACAACAATTTAAAATTAAACAATTTAATAACATCACAAAACATAACATCACATCATCAAATTAATAAGTTCACAATCGTGGGGTGTCGCTCCAACATCCCCAACTACTGCCACTGCCATTTTTGGACCTGAAGCCAAAAAAAAGTTCAATACTTACCTAGGATCGTAGTAGGCAAGTGATTAAGTACCTAGTTGGTGACAATCTCCCGTCTCTACCTACCCCAATGGGAAGTAAGCAAGAGGATGTAGTTATCTAGTCTGTATCTATGTGGGAATTCGTAGGCAAAATGCCGTGGTGGTCCAGTGACGAGTAACCTTGCCTGCCGTGCAGGAGGTGATGGTTCGATCCACGTCCAGGCAGACTCGTAACAATGACTTTTCCGGAATTCATGTACGATTTGTAACACCACTGGTTTTCGGCGAAGGAAAACATCGTGAGAAAACTTGCATGCTTCAATTTCGAGGAATGTATTGACTTATGTCCATTACATTTGCTGTTCTATACTAAATAGAGGTACCACAAGAATAAAATTATACAAACATGTGCGGAAAATTCAGATACTGTGAGGTGCAAAATAGAACGGGTTCATCAAAACTGTTTTTTTTCCCGTCCGGACGGATTGCGACAATTTTTGTCCCGCTGCGCTAAACGAAGTTGCCACTTTTCACCTCCGTCGAGGAGTAAAATAGTATACTAACCTCGGTCAGTAAATAAAAAAGCCTTAGATCACATGTTTGATACATTACATGAGATCTGCTGAGACCTTTCTTACTTTCCTGCCTTCGGTGTGTAATCTCCTATTGTTGGAAAGGGTGGATGGGGGGGACGGGGGACGCAGGCTGATTTTTGCATCCCGGCGCCCAATATGGTGCCCAAGACGGCCCTGAAGTAGAAAAATTTATAGCTAACATTGAGCTGATAACTTCTTGGCAACACAGCTGACGTCGTCAGCGCTGATCGAGTCTATAATGTTGATGGAGTCCCTGGCACTGTCCATGCACCCGAAGTTAGCGACCTGAAGAGCCAGTGCTTCTGACGACAGCACGCAGTCGTCGTCGTTCAGAGCCACTGCTACCTCTGCAAGGAACGGAGGGTAAACAAAAGAACACCCGCCATTGTATAGCAGGGGAGGCCAACTTGATTAGACATAAGACCTACTGTTTACTAACGAAACGCTGATGAAACGATCTACCACTTGCATACTTCTTGAAATAAGTATTTAATGAAACAGCGTAGTTTAGAATCATGTGGTATTTTTTATTGACCAGTCTTAGAGACTTAAGACTGTACTGCGTAGAATAGAGGATAAAACCGTGACGGAACAGCGATTGAAAAATGATACAAGATGATGCTGCAGTAGTAGTTGGTAATTACGTTGCGCAGTCTGGTGTACTTATTAATATTTTTTGCCTTGCCACGATCGACTGGACTAATAGTCGCGATCGACCGTTGATCGCGATCGACCGGTTGGCCACCCCTGCTGTATTGAATCTACAGGGTGTAAAAATAACCCTGTTGGAACTTTAAGGGGGTGCTTAATCAGACCATCAAACTCCTCCATACCTATCCTTATCTGTTGTAGGTATTTACATACAGGATTAACATCCCAGATAGCAATTTAAACTTGTTACATGCTTGCAGTAAGTTTGATATATGAATAGGCTTGCCACAAGTTTGACAAGACAAGTTAGGTAAGCTTGTGGCAAGTAGGTATATACAGGGTGAAATTGATATCATTAGCATCCTTTTAAACTAAGAGTCTACCCATCAAACCCAACAACTTTTACTATGGGAGCAAACCGATCGGAGCAAAAAAAAAATCTGCTGTCCCATACTCAACTGAACCCGCTGCCGCTGCCTACATGACTCAAATGTATGGGATAGCAAATTTTTTTTTGCTCCGATTGGTTTGCTCCCATAGTAAAAGTTGTTCAGTTCGATGGGTAGACTCTGAGTTTAAAAGGGTGCTAATGATATCAATTTCACCCTGTTTATAAGACTCAACACTACTAGTTGCTTATAATATCAGTAAGTATCTAGATAGCTCCACCCCATGGATGACAATAACTCACTGAGCCTCCGTTTGCCAACTTCAATTTGGCTGCAACTCAGATCTTTGACATTGGCCAGGAACTTGGTGGCTGCGAAAGCTGCCTGCCTCGCTGTTTCCGATCTGGTCTTCACAAGGATGCCTGAAGATGATTTACTTGTTTATAAATAAAAATATAGTGTTATAAATTTATAATACTTACACGTATAGACTGGTGCACAAGGCCGCCCGCCATAATTCTTACTTGGGCTTGTGCCCAGCCTAGCAATATAGAAAAAATAAGATAAGACACTGAATCTCGGCCGCGTAATTTAGAAATAAATGTTTGTTGCATACTACGTGCATACCTACACCATGCATGCGTCGTTGTTATAACAACTGTAGAGAAATTACACGCTCACAACGTCGCATTTTCGGGCAAGTGTCACATGAATAAATATCCCTTCAGAACGAAAGGTTACAAGGCTACAATCGCGCGTTCGCGTTCAAGGACGTTCGAACTGTAGTGCGATTTTTGAACATCACATGCAGCACGCGTTGTAATCAGCAGTAGAAAATGTCAAAATTACTATGGAGATTATGCATCTTTCTACTGCCGAGTTGATCGTATGATGTTCAAAAATCGCACTCCATGGTGCGCCCGGCCACAGAAAAGTGCGTGCGTTGAATCGAGCGCTTGCTTGAAGTTGTTGTAAACACAGCGACACATCAAGCTACGCAAAACCTCAATAGCTGGCCATGCGTAGGTAGAGTAATAATGTAGTTACCTATAACATCGCGGGGCCATGGCCAGCTAATGTTTGTTTTGCGTAGCTTGATATGTCGCCATGTGTACTGTATATCTCTTTTCTGTGCCCCGGCTGCGTGTCTACCTGTTCGTTCGGCCTCTAACGCGCGATATGTTTGGGTGAATGGTTGAATGGACCTTTCGTACAAACCTAAAATCCGCCAAAACTCGCCCGCGTTATTTCGGCGTGTTGCGTTGCTACACTGAACAAAAGGCATTGATACAAACTAACCGAAAATGCCAGTCTCTTCATAAGATATATTGAAGGCCCTGAACTCCGTGCAGACGTCGTCGCCGGCCATCGTGCCGAGGGGCGGGTGTGGTGTGCGATCCATCTTGTGCTGGCCTACCGACACGTTGCCGGTACCACAAGCTTCCGCTAAGATCGCGTGCTTAAAGAGGCAGCTGTAGAAGATTGTTTATTTGTAGAGAGGATTCTTGTAACCCTACATTATCTACTTATTTCCGATTATCTTTCCTCGTCGGGTAGGAAGTTCTTATAAGTACAATTTCTAGGCTAAATGGCTACATTCTTTTGAGTTCTGAGGACGCCAGGATAGCTTCCTATACAGGGTGTAAGGAAAAGTATCATTAACCTTTAAACCACCTACTCTACCCATCAAACTGAACAACTTTTACTATGTGAGCAAACCTGTCAGCGCAAAAATAAAGTCAGCTGTTTCATATTAAACCGCAATACCTACTCGACTTAAACGTATGGAACAGCTGATTTCTTTTTGCGCTGACACTTTTGCTCGCATAGTAAAAGTTGTTCAGTTTGATGGGTAGAGTATGTGGTTTAAAGGTTAATGATACTTTTTCTTACATTACGTTTTAAAAATAAGTCGCCGTTAAGTTTGGTTGCAAAGATTCAAGACGAGCGTAACTCACGGAATATCGCAAGTTCCACAACCGAGGACAGCGACAGCTATGTAGGTCTCACTACCAGGTCCCAGGTCGTATGTTTCGTATCCAGCTCGCGGCAATGATACTAATTGGCGAGGATCTGGCGGCGTGTCCTGAAATGAAATGAATCTCCAAGATGCCGCCTATGATTTGTCAGATTTCCATTAAAATATACAGTTTTTAAGATAAAAACACAGAACTGCGCTCCAGAACTGGCATAGCTGACGTGGGGCACAAGACAGCTCAGCTGAAGTGGGACTGCTGGCCCGGACATAACATTACCTACTTGAGAAACTTTTAGTTCGCAATGTTGCTTTAAAAATGTTGATACCCTATACTGTAATTAGTCCGTAAGTTTTCCTAAAATGAATAAAATACAATAAAATAAAAGAGAGCCCTGAAAATACTTAGTAGATTACACACCGAGGGCAGGAAAGTAAGAAAGGTCTCAGATCTCATGTGTGATCTGAGGTTTTCTTATTTACTGCCCGAGGTTAGTATTCTATTTTTTCCTCGACGGAGGTGGAAAGCGGGAACTACGTTTAGCGCAGAGGGACGAAAATTTACGCTTTCCGTCCGGAGGGGAGAAAAGAATATTAACTTACCATCCTCCTGCAATCAATTTTCTCAGCCAACTTCAAGGTTTCTTCAACCGGCACACCGACACTTCCAAACGAGCACCGATTAGTTTTGTAGAAAGTGCCAGCATAACAATTCAGAATGTCCGTAGATATGACTCCGATTCTCTCCTTCTGGCAGAAGATGGAGTTGTTGAGAGGTCCAGCCCAAAAAGCTTTCTGTACCAGGTCTATGACACGTTGCTCTGAGGGTATTCTGGCCAGGTCGGCTTTTACCATTGGTCGAACGAAATCTTCTAAGTCAATTTCTCGGTAGTGGCATCTAGGGAGAAAGAGATTGCCAACAAAAATATTGACTTTGCTGAGGCACAAACAGAAAGTTTTTAAACTTACTCGTATCAATGTACCTACTTACGTACCTAAGTATACCGGCGAAGGTAGGTAGGTCCTTCTAAATATGCAGACGGTTTTAAGAGGATAATCAGACCATAAAACTGAACTATAGGACCAGCACCGATTTCGCGAAAACGAAATCAGGTGTTTCAAATAGACCTTCTCGACCCAAATGTATGAGACAGCAGATTTTTTCGCAATTTCGATGTTGATGTTGGTGCTATGAACTTGTTCAGTTTCATGGTCTGATCATACTATAATAAAAAACCATCAGCATATTAAGTTGGACCCTATAAAGTCAGTAGAAACATGCTGAAGTAATCCGCAGTGATATAAAATTTACTTTCTTTCGTGGATCCTATATTTTCTAAGAGATTAACACTCAGTTGCAGAAACGTTCATTAAAGTTAATCCTACATTAAATATCTTGCAGTCACTTTCTGTCCTGTGACGTAGTAAAAGCTAGCAAAAGATTTAATGGAGGATTAACTTTAATGAGCGTTTCTGCAACCGAGTGTAGGACGTTTATTTAATGGCGGTGGTACAAACCTGACGGCAGCATCCAGTAGATACCATTTGAGATCTTTAAAAAGAGGCATAGGGCAGCGCAGGGTGAAGGAAATGGTCTGGCGATCTGAGCTGCATGTGATGTAACCTCCATGTTGTTGTAAGTACCTTGAAATTTAGCGTTAGTTACAGCTAGCGGCATTTCACATGCCGTCCTATTAGTATTTTTATAAAATCTCGAGCTCGCTTCGCTCGCTCTATGTTCTGGATCATGTTATCGCGTGCTGACCTATCCATATTTGAGTAAAATCTCGAGCCGTGAGCTCGTAATGTCACGTGCCGACTGCCAACCCATTCATATTTTAGTCAAATTTGGGTCTTGCCACTGTTGGTGACTGATGGATGAGCTGGCTGGCCGCTCTGGCACCCATTAGGGAAAATCCCTAGCTACGCCTATGTAGAAGCCCACATTGGTAAGCAGTGGCTGAACACCATTGTTAAGCCCACTAAAAAGGGTTTGGTTTAGGAAAGTAATGTTAAGGAAGAACCTTGACTTGATGAAGCCAGAGTAACCTATTCCATTGACAGCAGTTGCAGCTCGGATGAAGTGTGTAGCGCCAATATCATCGTCCACTTCATAGCGGGATCCAGCCTACGGTTATACAAATATCATCATCATTCTCTTGCCCATTTCCCATTATTTGGGGTCGGCGCTATATGTCATCCTCTTCCATTCATCTCTCATAGCCGTTATTTCAGCAGTCAGCAGCAGCTTTTCTTCGGCCTTCCTCTCCTAGCACCCATCCACATTCATACCGTAACATCTCGTTACCCTGCATTTTTTCCGTTATACACACTTATAGTTAAATGTACCTAGTTCCTGGAGGTCTAATTGTCTTGTAAAAGTCTGGCTGGATACGTGCTTGTTGGTCCCGTAGTAAAAGTTGTTCAGTTTGATAGTCTGAAACTTAAGTATGTCTCTCCTTAAGTATGTAACGCATATAATTTTACACCCTGTATAATGTGCTCCTGTTAAATTTCGGACACGTCTACTGCTTCAACTCCTTTGTTGGTATTGATGATCTCTCATGGGGCTTAATTCTTTGTAAGGATCAATAAAAAAAAATATTCTGATAGTTTTTTGATTCTACCACCGCGTCAGACGGTGTTTCGTTTGTAGGTAGAGAAGATGCGGCCAGAGGTTCTACCACGAAATTGATTCGACGTCACGACGGCGCGGAAGTGTCGTTGCGACATCACCTACGCTCAAAAGTAGTAATGTGTAATAATACTAATTAAAAGCTGGACGCGCCACTGATAGGTAGGTAATCCAGATCAAAACTAACCTTAAACATGATAGTACAAGCGGACATCTGAGTGCCAACAACCTGAGAAGCTCCCACCCTCATCCCATTCAAGAAGTTCGATCGGTGAACTCGTGAAGGCCCGTAATCTGGCTTCGGCCAGCCTTGAGCTCGGTCAGTGCTGCTCAAAGAAAACCTCCTAGGAAAGACTTTGAATGGTCGAATTTTATTCATTGTTGTTCTAGCTGGTTCCGATTTTACAATAAAATAAGCAAAGAACAGCAAAGAACACAAAAATAAAGTTGTTATTGACAAAGAGAATAGAATCACTTTGACGTCGACGAAGTGACTTTATACCGTACACTAAGGCCGAGATTCAGAGACGATTTGTAAGTCATAGTTCGAACTCCCGTATGTCAAAATCCATACATTTCTACCCTACTTAGCTCGAACCGTAGAAAGAGAAGGTAATAGAAGGAAGCACGTGTCTTGTCATATTCACTCAGTAAGAGATGCACATAGCAAATTCGCTCTGGTTAAAAAAGGAGATCGCTACTTATTGCTGTCCTTATCGACGTAACCACTTTTTTGTTCTACGACGGCTGTCTGACTCCGGAGTCAGACATCTTTCTTCATACAAATTGTATAGGATTTTATGACTATCGCTGTCTCATACGCGGTTACACTGATGTTACGTCTACCAGCGTAAGCGAACAATTTTTCGTCTATGGCTCGAACTAAGCCAAAAAAAATCGTCTCTGAATCTCAGCCTAATAGTCTCGCTATGGTATACTCTGACCATGGAGCGTGTAATTTCTCTATGACTCTGACCCATAGACGTTAGTACATTGATATCGTTGCTCTGACCCAAGAAGTTTGAAATCCTCTATAGTGGAGCACAGACTGCCTAACAAGCGGTGAAAAATGATAATAATCCTTGGTGGTCGGTAATGATCGTTCTTAGTAGTTGTTTTTAGTAACGTTAACTTTGTCCCTTTCTAATTTATGTCTTGGCATGACGTCACTCAACTGTCGTTCATGCCATTGTGACGTCATTGGAATAGAAAGGGACACACGTAAAATTGGAAATATTGACGACGGAGACGAACGTGTATAGTATTATATAATCTGTGCGAACGTCAAATTTTCTTGTATCAATGCTTGTAAGGAGGAGTGCTATCCTTTATGATTTAAATCCATGCTCTGACCACACTCCGTAGCCAAACTCTGACAACATGTGCTCTGTGCTTTGTCTGTGCTCTATAATACAAAATCCTAAGAACAAGAATCTAAACCTGTGACCTAAACTAACTCCTGCATAGCTAGCATGCCGCAGTGATACAGCGCTATCACACCTTCGCTCTCTTTCTATTTGCATGCGAACGAACGAGATAAAAGACGTGATACAGCCGTATCACGTGCTGCATGCTACCAGTGCTGATATAAAACATACAAGATTTGGCTATTTAGCCTTTTTTAATTAAGAATTCTGAATATTTTATATAAAAGATCAGGCTGTATGGGCTTTGTCTCTTTGCCTATCCAAAATGGATGAACTAAACAACTACTCAAAGAAAATTACGAAATGAAAACGGAAAAAAGTCGATTTTAAAAAGAGGCATTGTTTCAGACAATACATGCATGCCAGCTTCCTGGCTTCAGGATCATTTCAGGATTCAACAAATATTTTGAAACTTAGTGAATTCCGTTTCAAAACAAAACGGCCTAACTATTTTTGGCATGGGATCTTTTTTTTTCATTCATCATCCACCTTTTGACGACCCGGTTGGTGTGATGGTTACCACGCCGGACTGCCAAACCAACTGGGTCCTGGGTTCGAATCCCGGTTCGGACATGGATGCTATATGTTTGTGCCGTTGTTGTATGGTTCCTATTTTATCTATTAGCTCTACCATATGCTATACGTACATTATGTTTCTATTATTAATCTTGTGAAAAAAATTAAAACCGCCTTCAAAAAACTAAAAAGATAAAAAATAATATTGCAGCCGACGACTTACTTCGTTCGCGTCATAAGTTTTATAGAAGTCGCTGTCAAGCCGGTACGATCCGCGACCGGGGCATGCATTCGTGTTTTGGGCTTGGCTTGACACCGACTTCGATAAAACAAATGAATGTTCTTATGATGCGAACGAAGAAGTCGTCGGCTGCAATATAATTTTTTAACTTTTTAGTTTTTTTGAAGGCGGTTTTAATTTTTTGTTAAAATTTTGATTTATTTTGCAATTTTCAGTGAATTCATTAGTTCGACTCAGATATCAGTTATGCACGCAAAGGGTACATCGATACGAAGCAAATCAATAAAACCTATCTAAAAATGTTGTGGTGTGTGTGTGTGTGTGTGAGCAAATGTTTCAATCGCCGATGATTTGCTGTCAACTTTTGAGGAGTTTTATTGTGTAGCTCTGAAGCGCTTCATCAGATCTTCACCAAATTAAAATGGGACCTTATATAGTTTTTGTTATTAAACCTGCCAGACTCATGAGGATTGGCAGACCGGATACATGTGAATTATTCATAATTTGAACGGCTAGAATCACAGGTTGTATTCATACTGGTACTCTACGAACGATATAGCCATTACTTGGTCTATATCTACGCCCGTTCATTTTCAGGTTATATGCAGGGTGAAATCGACACCATTAGCATCCTTTTAACTAAGAGTCTATCCATCAAACTGAACAACTATGACAACGGGAGCAAACCAGCTGCAAAAAAATCCTGCTGTTCCATACTAAACTCAATGCCTGCTTGACTCAAATGTCGAATTTTTTCTCTGATCGGTTTGCTCCCATAGTAAAAGATGTTCAGTTTGATGGGTAGACTCTTAGTTTAAAAGGATGCCAATGAAATCAATTTCAGCCTGAAGAATATATGGCGAGGCGAAACTGTTCCTCCTATTCGACGCAATGGTTGCCGGAGGGTTGAACTGCTAGTATTGAATCTTAACTTCCAAAATCATGATCGAATTATGCATGATCTCCATAGCATTTCGTCGTTTTGTACTGCTGATTTGAACTTGTGAGTTTAAAAATACCACTCCTAGTTATATGCCTAACACACTCATTTTATACTGTTGCCGCCATCTACAGAGGCAACGCTGCCAGCTTCCTTGGCACTCTGCCTCGAGTAGGCGTTTCCGAAGAATTTTTTGTTAATATTCCACCATGTATTATATAGGTCTAGATTTTATTCCTTAAGGCGCTATGATCCGGTCGAGGCCGTTTTTTGAACACGAACGAAACATGAAAAACAAGTTATTTAAAATCTGAAACAAAATTACTTATAACGCTCTCAATAACACGATTAGATTAAGTTTAGTAGACGGCCCGACAGCACAGTCTGTAGTGAACCAACCTGCTGTGCCGGGGGTCGCGGGTTCGAATCCCGTAAGGGACAAATATTTGTATGACGAATATGAATATTTGTACCCGAGTCATGGATGTTTGTATCTATATATGTATTCTATATCGTTGTCTAGTTATCATAACACAAGTCCAGACTAGATTCTGGAACTTTAAATGTGACTAGATAATTTGTGTGACACTGTCCAAGATATTTATTTATTTATTTATTTATTTAGTAGATAGAAAAACATCACAGTTAGTTTTGTTATGTTTTTTCAATATACCATGATTAAACTGCTGATATTTAACTTTTTATTCTTGTACTAAACTGAATACATTAAATATTTCTCGTAAAACTAGCTGAATTTGGAGCTTAAAAACACCCATGAGCAAAGATATTTATGAAAAACACTTTTTTTGCGATCCTGCTTTCAATTGGAGCGGGATGGCTATTTGCAAACTTATGCTTGCAAGAAAGAGACTCTTGCACTCGGATAAGAGGGCCTTCAATAACAAGGATTACCCGATAGGTTTTGTGCATTAAATACCTTCTAAGATAGGCAAAAACAAGCTATAAATTATTTTATGATAGGTATTACATCAGTTTACTATACCTAAACACTTTATTACGGAATTAGCGTGGAGATTACTGACGATTATAACCCTGTTTCTTCGCGAAAGTAAAGGTTACAGGGGGTTCAATGGTTTGGTTGACTCTTTTGGCATTATAGCTTGAAACTGGGTAAAACGGCAAGAACACCGCCGTTCATGAATTAGTTAATAAATATTAAATAAACTAAATTTCTTCGCGTCTACCACGAAATTAGCAATTGCATCTCTATTTCAATGAAGTCCGGACAGAAGTGGTCGGGATACGAGTATATTCGTTATACTCGATCGAAAGTCCGAGTATAGGGCCAGAAAGTCTACTTACTCGACCCATCCATATTCCCTCATGGATACCATATGTAACCGTTTACTCTGTTCCCCGATTCGTCCAATTTCCCCCATGTAGGTATCAATATTCCACACTTTATCGAAGAAATCGCTTTCCCGGACGGACTACACACCACTAGTAACTACTAATTCACATTCACATTACTAGTTTTTTTAAAACGATAATTTTTTTTGGACCTCCCAAGTAAAATCGAACGGCTGATCCGCGCTTTTGTATGGGAGGTCCAAATAATTTTCTCGTTTTTTGACCCATGAAGTTTAGTTTCACTGTCTGAAGACACTCTTAAAGTTTGGGGGGATAATCAGAACGGAAAAGAAATCATTCACATTCATACATCTTTTCATGCACTTCCCTCTAGGTGCTACGCATTTGTCCTTTTCGGAAAAGATTAATTTAAATACACAAATCAGACGCAATCGTTATACAGATTTTGGTCAAAGTATCAACCTATCACTTTTATGACTTTATTGTTCGTGATATATCATCTGTTATCCGATGTAGAGTGACCACGTTTTCGAAAGTTAAAAAAAAAGTAACTAACTACTATACTCATAGGCGAAGTATTTTTCGCTTACGCTGATAGACGGAACATCAGTGTAACCGCGTATGAGACAGCGATAGTCATAAAATCCTATACTTTTGTAGGATGACTCCGGAGTCAGCCGTCGTAGAACAAAAAAGTGGCTACGTCGATAAGGACAGCAATAAGTAGCGATCTCCTTTTTTAACTAGAGCGAATTTGCGATGTGCATCTCCTACTGACACGACACGTGCTTCCTTCTAGTTCCTTCTCTTTCTACGACTATACTTAAATATAACGTTTCAAGCCAGTAAAAGGTTACGCAAGATCGGGAAAAGGGCTCTTTCGTTTCGGAGGCCAAGATGAAGAAATACTCTTGGTTGCGAGTCAGCGAAGTAAATTGCGATAATTGTCGCAATAAATATTGTATTGGTGGCATACCTGAATATTTATACTTGAGTGACCTAGATCGCGCACTATTCAATTATACATTAGAAATAGAAATAGAAATAGAAATATTCTTTATTGTGAATCATAGGTATACATAATTGATGACATTATTACTTTAGGTACAGTTCAGCTATGTTCCGCCACATGGGCATACAATAGTGGGTAGCATTCATGCAATATCATTGAAACATTAATTACTAATAATTAGGCATCATTGTCCGTCAGTCAGTCGTACAAAAACAAACACTGAAGTATTACAGACATATCTTCAGTTTCCAAGTCATCAACATCTTAAGCCTATATACGTGCCACTGCGGGGCACAGGGCTATACCTACCGTCAATGAAGATGTATGGACATTAGTGTACCACACGTGATCAATGCCAGGCGCGGGCGCCTTTGTGGGCACGATGGGTAGGAATACCCACAACCCTAATTGAGGTCGATAGGTTTTCACTCTGTAAACGTTTCATCAAAATCGGTTGAGTAGATTAGTTAGAGTCTAGATGTGATATTGTGATGTGCAAATAAACACACATTTACTTTAGTCATTTTCGTGAATAAACTGTCACATGAAGCGCTCGTTGGCGTAGTGGAGCTTCGGTATTGGAAACGATCACTGAAGTTAAGCAACGTCAGGTCCGGTCAGTCTTTGGATGGGTGACCGTTTAGTGGTATTTCATCTCGAGCGTTTACGTGCTTCAGAAGGCACGTTAAGCAGTTGGTCTCAGATAGTTCCGTCAGATGGCGTTTAACCAATAGTTACAACTATTCGCTAAGCCAGGTCAGAGGCCTATTGAGGCGGCTTGAAAATTCTCTGACAGCAAGTTGACCACTACCTATTGCCTCCACCAACAAGCACTGGACCCGCGTGGTGGAGTATGGCCCACTCCCATTCACCCTTATTCGTGAGAGGAGGCCTTTACCCTGCAGTGGGATTCTATAGGCTATAACTAGGTTTTACATATTTTTCGTGATGCCAGGATTAAAAATAATCAGGAAAAAGCTAGTCGGTGGCAAAACTTAACTCTTATAGCCTGCGCGCAGTGAATGCAAATCTGATACTAGGTACACTAAAATTAAGCAAGTATTCTTCATTATGGCAATGAGTCTACCACCTGGTTTGTTTATCCAAAAAAATAATATTATAATATATTTTAAAATTACTCACATAATCCACTTCAGCAATATGCGCCGTCAAATTTCCTACAAAACACCCCTCACCAACACGAGTCGTCAAATTTATACAGAACCATTCAGCAACATGCCACGTCAAACACTTAATTAAAAAGACCGCCCCTTGCCATACCCGGCCTAAACGAGGCCCATAACGCTGGCCGCGTTTCCGTTATATTGTAATAATAAAATTTTCCCAAGATCTGACTGCCTCCGTGGTTTAAACCGTGGTGGTGGTTTAATGGTAAAGAGCATTGGGCTCTTGACACGGAGCGGAGGCCGTGGGTTCGATTCCACGGGGGACACCTAGTGATATGTCACTTTGTGCGTTTTTCCCCAGTTGGTTAGGACATTGCAGGCTGAATCACCTGATTGTCTGAAAACAAAGATGATTTGCTTCGGATGGCACGTTAAGCCGTTGGTCTCGGTTACTATCTTTGGTGGTAGCAGTCCTTACATAAAAAACCACGTCAGAGGCTGTAATGCGGTTTGACAAAACTCTGACACCAGGGCTTGACCACACGATAAAAAGACCAAGATAGAAATTAAGTATTTGAGTTTTCACTTGATACAATCATGATACAATGTTAAATTTCATTTAAAATTATCAATTAAAGAAACTTTTTTTTTCATTTCCTTAATAACTACTGTATGTGTATCACGCCGAGCCTAGGTACGTTACCAACAATTTATAGCCACATGCTATTAAGCCAGTCATAAAACTTGTCTCAAAAATAACTGCAAATTATGGTCACACTAATTTTTTAATATTATTTTTAGTAACGTCACGAAACCATTGTTTAACAGCCGCAATTACTGCTATCGCTTCCTTAACAATAAATTATAATCTTAACAAAGCTATATTTATGTAACGCCACCGCTGCATCTTCAGTCATTCATCAAGAAACAACCTCTCAAACATGGACAGAAAATTCGAAGAAGGACCTAACTACCCGACGCTGATGGACAATAACGACACTTTAGGACATTTTAGACAACGATTCTTTTTGAAGAAAGGGATCATTTACATGTGTGGAAACTCTCTTGGACTCGCCTCAAAAGACGCTGAACAACAAGTCTTGTACGCATTGGAAAAATGGAAGGAAGAAGGGGTGAAGATTTGGAACGTGGACAACAGCAAATACCTATTATATTCTAATATTTTAGCCGAACTAATGGCACCTTTAGTCAACGTTGATAGAGAAGAAATTGCTGTGACAGAATGTACGACAACCAACATACATCAAACCATAAGCACATTTTACAAACCTACTAAGGACAGATACAAAATTTTAGTAGACGACATCAACTTCCCTACAGATCGCTATGCTATTGACAGCCAAATCCGACTGAAAGGTCTTAATCCAAAAGATGCCGTTAAAGTTGTAAAATGCACAGGCAAATTCCTAAATGAAGACGACGTTATACACGCGATGAGTGACGACGTAACAATAGTTTTCCTGCCCACTGTTTATTACAGAACATCCCAAGTAGTTGACATGAAGAAAATAAGCGAAGCTGCTAAAGAAAGAGGAATTATCATTGGATGGGATTTATGTCACGCAATCGGCGCCATAGAAATCGACTTAAAGGAGCTTGATGTAGATTTCGCAGTTTGGTGTACTTATAAATATCTGAACGGTGGTCCAGGTTCCGCTGCAGCTTTGTATATTAACAAGAAACATTTCAAAACGCTTCCAGGGCTCGCTGGATGGTACGGCAATAAACCACGAACTCAATTCTTATTACGTCAAGAATTCGAGCACGAAGAATCGGCGAGTGGCTGGCAAATTGGAACACCGCCAATTTTATCCATGGCCTCTTTAGAAGGGTCTTTGAAAATGTTCAACGAAGCTGGAATGAGCAATATAAGGAAAAAGTCCCTTCATATTACAGCTTATTTGACGTTTTTAATAGAGAAGGAGTTGTGTTACTTCGGTTTTTCGATAGGTAACATACGGGATGATCATAGAAGAGGCGGTCACGTTTGCTTGGAACACGATGAAGGGTATAGGATAAGTTTGGAGTTAAAATCTCGAGGTGTGGTAGCAGATTTTCGTGATCCAAACGTTATTAGGTTGACACCAGCAGCCTTGTACACTAGTTACGTGGAAGTTTATAATGTTGTTGTTATTTTAGTTGATATTATGAAGAAGGAGAGTTATAGAGAGTTTAGTGAGAGGAGGGGTCTAGTTGTGTAGTAATTTATAAATAATGGATACTAACTTATAATTAAATTCCAATCTTTCAATACAGCTATTTCAAAGCTAAGTGTAGGGAGGGACACACCTGCGTTCCGCGCTGAACGTTCGGTTGAATACGCGCGCAATGCTTTTTCCTATACCGGCGACACACCAGTACGCGCCATGTTTCCTAGTAGACGCGTTTTCAATCGAACGTTCGGCGCAGAACGTTCCGCAGGTGTGTCCCTACACTAAGGAAATACACGCTCGTTTGCAAGAAGTGTGACACTAGATTTTTTAGAGTTCCGTAGTCAACAAGGACCACTTATAGTTTCACCATGTCTGTATGTCTGTCTGTCTGTTCGCTACTTAGCTCAGACTCCTAGTACTCAAATGCTGTACTTTGGCATGGTCTTGTGTGAAAACAATGATTTTGTAGTTTACGAACTGCTTTCTGTAAAAGCGTCACATAAAATTAAGTTTTTGTTTATGTCGTTATTCTCGCAAATGTGAGACATTTGATTAAAGAATCGCCCAAAAGTTGCAAGACAAGGTAGAATTTTTTTGTACATAGCAACATTTGCATTTCTTTAAAACTAAAAAAATATTAACTACCACCGTGTTATAATAATGATTTATTATCAATTTATCTAATATGTAAAGTGTTTTCATTTATTTTTAAATTGCTGGTATTGTCGGTTAAAAATAAAAATAAAGAATATTTTAATAAAACAAGATTCTTGGTTTACTTTATATTTAAATTGAAAATAGGCTTAAACTATTTAACTTGAGCTGCAATGTGATTATATTTCTTGAAATTTCTACCGCCAAAAATTGAGAATGTTTGTGTTCGAAGAAAAATGTCATTTATACACATACACAATAAAGTACTATAATCACATCACAAGATCAGATTTATTTATAAATTAAAAAAATAACTATGTGTAACAAATAATATAACAAATGTCAAAACATCAATTTACCTCTCTGTTGCCAGACGAAAAATTATCCTCAATTTAAATCTAATTTTAGTGTAACTTTTCGTACTTACAACTTAAAAATCGGACATTAAAAAAACCTAATTTTTTAAACCTTACATTTATTAGAACATCTCCATTATTTATTAAATTATTATTTACAGTAATTTACATCACAAGAGCAATGTTGTATGGTGGTCGAGACAACATTTTTTTTTATAATTTTTATTTTTTTCCAACGTAAAACAATAAGGAACTACATTTAAGATCACCGTCTGAACTTATACATAAAAACATTTACTGTAATTTCTGATACATTCCAATAAAGTGGGAGATGGCAATTGTCAAACTTACTACATTCGCCCGCATTACAGTCAACATAAATATCAAATTGCAATACCACATTTACACTGGTCGAATTTGTAAAGCTAACAGAAAACATTTGGGGACTGAGGTGTCTTTATTTCTCAAAATCTAAGTGGAAATATTACCCTAGTCTTTTGGACCACAAAACATTCTCTGCTAACAAGACAAACCTAAAAATACACTAATTGGCACATTTCTATGAAATGCTATCTGGATACACTAAATCTACGTGTAATGCAGTAGCTAATAGTCAGAACATTAAATTCTTTAAAAGAAACTGTAAAAGCCTGCCTAGGTTCTAAAAAAAACCAGCGCCATATTGCAAAAACGTTTTAAAACTACCAAACCAAAAAAAAACTGTCGTGAATTTTCAATTAGTCATATTCGTGCAATAATGACACTTTAATAAATCACACTGTATTCCACACAAAAACGAATTACTTTATTTTCTAAATTGTTTGTTATTATCATTGAAAAGACGATGAAAATGGTAGAGGATTGCGTTCTATTTCAACAAATAGTTGCTAGAAGCATTATTTGCATTTAGATCATTATTAACTTGCTACATAACACTTTTAACGAGAATAGTAAAATCGAAGTTGCTAGCAGTCGCTGGCCATCCCAATCGAGTCTATGGTCGAGACTTTTTAAAACCCCAAAAAAGAACCATACATTTTTCTTAAAACCCATCCAGACTTTACATACCAAATAGTCCAGAACACAGGTTGTTCGCATTGTTAAACTTGCGTGTTAGACTGTAGTAGTGTTTGTAAACGGAGCGCCGCGTGATTTCGTTTAGTAAGACAATGCTCAATCGCTTATTTAACCACCATACTTTACCGCTCACAGGACACGCTGAGTTACAGATGCTTGAGAGGCAGGCGAATGTAGTTTCTGTGGATGAAATAATAAGCGTTAAAATAACAAAAGTATACAGGGTGTAAGGGACAGCCCTCCGCAAACTGAAACGGTGAACTCGGACCATCAAACTGAACAACTTTCACTATTTAGCCTGCCTCAGTAAACGCGAAAAAAAAATCTGCTGACCCATACATTTGTGTCGGCTAGGTACGGCAGTTTTGTATGGGACAGCTGATTTTTTTTCGCGTTTCCTGAAGTAGGCTCCATAGAGAAAGTTGTTCAGTTTGATGGTTTCAGATCACCGTTTCAGTTTGCGGAGGGCTGTCCCTTACACCCTGTATATCGATGGATAATCGACAGAATATACGACAGCACTATTTGATACAGTAATATTTAAACAAAGTATACACTATATTCACAATAAGTGTGGTATATTGAATTAGTTCTAAATTTACGAGAAAGGACGTACATATAAAGCAGCCAATTTAATTAACCATTTAACCAGTTGTCGGTAGTATAATACCGGACACGTATGCAGCCCTTTCATTTGTTACCCCACACGACAGGTTCCAGAAAAAAATGTTTTTTAATTCCATACAAAGAAATGATGACGTCATAACTCCCCACTCCACCAATTGAGAAAGCCACAACGTCATTTTTCCTACACAGGAAACTCCACCGAATACAACGACACCACTTGTCGGTATAATACTATGTACGTTGTATTGGGCGGAGTTTCCTGTGTAGGAAAAATTTCTGGAACCTGTCGTGTGGGTCTCAGTCCTACGAAAATATGTATTTGACGACTTTATTTAAACATGCCGCTCTACTAATAAGCTAAGCTACTTTTATTTCAATAAATGAAACTAATTCTACCCTGGCTTTAATCATTAGGGTGAGGAGAAACCTCGGCGTTTGAACGCTGTCATTATCCTCAAAAAAAAATTTCGCCTCGTTAATAAGAAAAGGTGTGAAATATAAAAGCTTTTGCCAAAACCATAAATGAAATATGGACAAATAACAAGATTACGATGATGATAAAATAATGATAGTTCTAAACTAAACAGTCTATTGTTATAGATTTTAATGTGAAATTGAAACGATTACGCACTATGTCAGTAATTGAATCCGTTTTGCGATTGCGGGTAGTAGCTGGGATTTGGGTTTATGTATGTTTTCTGCAATAGAAATTGTATGTCCAATAAATCCTGCTTTAAAATCACTCTCGCCTTAACTAAATAAACAGACAAAGGGAAGACAGCTAAGAGAAACAGATTCTTCAGACAAAAATCGGTTAACTCATTCACCGCCAAAAACATTACTTTTACACAACGAACATGTGGTGCAACAACGACACAAAGGCAAGAAAAATTAAAAATATTTAAACCTTATGTCATACAAATACTACGAATTCTTATTCGTAGCATACATACATAACAGTTCAAAGTGGTAGGTGTCACTGGTGCAAGAACGACACAAATAAAACATTTATTGTACCTATATTTTAGTTAGTTATATTATTGTTACATTGAATAAAATTAATCCATCTATCAATGGTGAAATTATGTCATTGTTGCACCGGATGTACGATACTAAACTAATGTAAAGCATCGTATCCAGTAAGCTACACTAGACTACGTACAGTTGGTGAGGCGCACCGAGGGCCAGTCGTCGAGGTCGGTGGGGCAGGCGGGGCGGTCCGGCGCGCGGCGCTCCACGGAGGGAGCCTCACGTACAGTAACACTAAGCTACACTAGACTACGTACAGTTGGTGAGGCGCACCGAGGGCCAGTCGTCGAGGTCGGTGGGGCAGGCGGGGCGGTCCGGCGCGCGGCGCTCCACGGAGGGAGCCTCACGTACAGTAACACTAAGCTACACTAGACTACGTACAGTTGGTGAGGCGCACCGAGGGCCAGTCGTCGAGGTCGGTGGGGCAGGCGGGGCGGTCCGGCGCGCGGCGCTCCACGGAGGGAGCCTCACGTACAGTAACACTAAGCTACACTAGACTACGTACAGTTGGTGAGGCGCACCGAGGGCCAGTCGTCGAGGTCGGTGGGGCAGGCGGGGCGGTCCGGCGCGCGGCGCTCCACGGAGGGAGCCTCACGTACAGTAACACTAAGCTACACTAGACTACGTACAGTTGGTGAGGCGCACCGAGGGCCAGTCGTCGAGGTCGGTGGGGCAGGCGGGGCGGTCCGGCGCGCGGCGCTCCACGGAGGGAGCCTCACGTACAGTAACACTAAGCTACACTAGACTACGTACAGTTGGTGAGGCGCACCGAGGGCCAGTCGTCGAGGTCGGTGGGGCAGGCGGGGCGGTCCGGCGCGCGGCGCTCCACGGAGGGAGCCTCACGTACAGTAACACTAAGCTACACTAGACTACGTACAGTTGGTGAGGCGCACCGAGGGCCAGTCGTCGAGGTCGGTGGGGCAGGCGGGGCGGTCCGGCGCGCGGCGCTCCACGGAGGGAGCCTCACGTACAGTAACACTAAGCTACACTAGACTACGTACAGTTGGTGAGGCGCACCGAGGGCCAGTCGTCGAGGTCGGTGGGGCAGGCGGGGCGGTCCGGCGCGCGGCGCTCCACGGAGGGAGCCTCACGTACAGTAACACTAAGCTACACTAGACTACGTACAGTTGGTGAGGCGCACCGAGGGCCAGTCGTCGAGGTCGGTGGGGCAGGCGGGGCGGTCCGGCGCGCGGCGCTCCACGGAGGGAGCCTCACGTACAGTAACACTAAGCTACACTAGACTACGTACAGTTGGTGAGGCGCACCGAGGGCCAGTCGTCGAGGTCGGTGGGGCAGGCGGGGCGGTCCGGCGCGCGGCGCTCCACGGAGGGAGCCTCACGTACAGTAACACTAAGCTACACTAGACTACGTACAGTTGGTGAGGCGCACCGAGGGCCAGTCGTCGAGGTCGGTGGGGCAGGCGGGGCGGTCCGGCGCGCGGCGCTCCACGGAGGGAGCCTCACGTACAGTAACACTAAGCTACACTAGACTACGTACAGTTGGTGAGGCGCACCGAGGGCCAGTCGTCGAGGTCGGTGGGGCAGGCGGGGCGGTCCGGCGCGCGGCGCTCCACGGAGGGAGCCTCACGTACAGTAACACCACAGATTAGATAATACTATACAGTACAGATGCCCAACGTCAAACAATGGAACGCGACTGCCGTAACTCGGGCAACTGTTCGGGCACATTTTCTCAGTAGCGGACAACCGTATTTACTAACGCCATCTAGTGATCCATGAAGTTCGTGTAACGTGTTCGTTTTGTCCGCACCAAGCCCACGCCTTTAGTAGTAAAGCGTTATTCCAATAGATGGCGGTAGTGTTGAGCGAGTGAATGAGAAATGGCGGGAATCGTGTAATATATCGGTACCGGCCGGGGCGGACTCCGGGGTGCGCCGGCACATCGCTGTCATTGCGCCAGGGCACTCTGTATATACCTACCTATGGCTAGAGTATATTGTTTCGGAAGCAAGTTGAGCTTACGTAAAAATTGTATCGATTTGCGTTGCGCCTGCAAGTATTATAATTATTTCTTTCCACTCCTAGTCCAATCATTTTAGGGTTTGACCGTAATAATAATTTCTTCTATCGCTGAAACTTTGCAGTGTGATAAAGTAAAGTAGGTACCTATACAGATTACGATTGACAAAAATAATCTAGGACCGAAAAAAAAAACTAGGTGATTTGTCAACCGTAATCAGGAGTGCGATTTTTGAATGTCATACGTCGAACTCAGCAGTAGCAAATGTCAAAATTACTATGAAGATATGCATCTTTCTACTGCTGATTTGACTTTCAAAAATCATACTTCAGGAGTGCGATTTTTGAAACTCAAATCAGCAGTAGAAAGATGCATATCTCCATAGAAATTTTGACATTTTCAACTGCTGAATTCATCGAATGAGATTCAAAAATCGCACTCTATGGAGTGGATCTCATCAATTCTTGATTTTATTAAAAGAATGACCATTAGGTAGGTAAGTACTCATAAATAACATAAGTACAATATTTTATTCGGCGCTTACGGTGCGGTGTGAACCTGGCGTCCGCACAAAGCGACGTTGCCGCGTCGTCAAAGGCGAAGCCGTGGTCAACAAACAAATGTGATTTCGGTGTGCGTCAGAACCGCGGGTGTACTCCACCTATTACGAAGTAATCTATATAGGGTCCTTTTTAATATGCTGACACTTTTTTAAGGGGATGATCAGACCATCAAATTGAACAACTTTCTCTATGGCACCAACATCGAAATCGCGAAAAAAAAAATCAGCCCCTCCATACAAAACTGCAAACCTACTCGAGCCAAATGTATGAGACAGCTGAATTTTTTTTTGCGATTTCGATGTTGGTCCCATAGAGAAAGTTGTTCAGTTTGATGGTCTGACCATCCCCTTAAAAAAGTGTCAGCATATTAAGTTGGACCCTGTATAAATAAAATGTACCTGTTGTGTACCTCTGTGTACCTTTCTTAAAATTCTGTGTATCTAACCATGAAAGGAGATATGCATAAAATAAGGTACACCCGCCACCCTGTCGTCAGGATGGCGGGTGTACCGATAAACGATAAACAAACTTCAAAAAACTATTTACTACCATTTGGTACCTATTATGTACCTGTAGAAAAATGCATCTGTCAGAATTTTTTTTAACCTAACCTAACCTAACCGAGTATATTAATAAAAAAAATCGGATACTTTAATAAGGCTTAAATGACTACTTATAACGTTCTTTCGTGTTTCAAACGACGATTAATCATATTATAACATACATTCATAACATAATAATAAACCCAAAATAAAACAATACTTAAAAATCAACATTACATAAGTTTTAATTGAAAATAAAAATAAAAACTTCTTTAACTCATAACGTAGCATTTTATTTCTGACCATATACAATACAACGCAATGAGCGATCATTTGTCGGGCTTCGTGTTATAGTACTGTCGGTTAGTTATTATTGTATGGTGCAAAATTACTAACATAAAAACTTAAGTCTTACAGATGACAACACAACCAGCAGTAACAAAAAAAAAATTTTAACAAAAAATTTAAACCGACTTCTAAACTACAAAGGTAAAAATAATAATATTGTAGTCGTTGACTTTTACATTCGCATTTATAAGAACATTAATTTGTCTTATCGGCATCGGTGTGAAGCTGGTACGATTCGTGGCGCGATTCGCGGGCTTGCAGTAATTTTTTGGCTTGGCTTGGCTTGACACCGACTCCAATATATGCGACTGTAAAAGTCAACGACTGCAATATTATTATTTTTACCTTTTTAGTTTTGATGTCAGTTTTAATTTTTTGTTAAAACAAATTGTATTTCAAAATTTTTAGTGTTGAAATCTAGGTGAAATACATTAGCTCTACACCTCGCTCGATTTAAAAAAAATCCAATCCATCTTTCGTACAACATTTCTGTTTTTGGGTTACTGTTATCTGTCTTTATGCCATATTTCGATTCAAAAGATGCAAAAATGAGCGAGTTAATGAGGCGGGCATACAGACACACAGACAGACAGAATGGACGAAAGTATAAGGGTTTCTTGTTTGACTACGGAATCCTAAAAACGACGAACATTACCGCCGCTATGATCAATTAAATCTATGTGTTTCGGTACCACAGACTCTTGTGTTCGGTACCTATATCCATGAAGTTTAACTATAAAATTATTATACGTTTAAACACAACAGTATGACCAAGAAGCTTTAAATATAAAGGCATATAAAGCTTCTTGGTTATGACAGTTAAAAAAAACAGAGTTTGACAGTCCCCATCAAAACATTTATTTTGCTGGGTTGCGATTTTTGAACATCACACGTTCGAATTTGCAGTAGAAAGACGAAATATGCATAATCTCCATAGTAATTTTGACATTTTCTACCGCTGATTTGAACGTGTGATGTTCAAAAATCGCACTCCTGAAGAGAATCGACAAACAAAAACGTCATCCTGTGTCACGGACCTGAAAAAAAGACGGACGTAATATCCTTTAATGGCCTATGTCGAAAAATAATTGAAGCGAAATAGGCGTGTGATAGCTTATATTACTGCCTGATGCGAGAGAAAGAGATGGGGCGGCGCGTGCGCCTGAAACACGCAAGCGCAAAAACAAACTTTATTTTATTGTGATTGTACTAATTAAATAATTTCAATTCTGCTCTAATCAAATTTTATAAAATATCAATCTCTTTTTTTTAAATCATGTCTCGTGTTTCCATTATTCACCGTTTAGCAGTTCCAAGCGTTTATCGATAAAGACGGAGGCTACTTTGGCTTTTTTTTCTATCGAGAAAATGTGTCTTAATCGTGTTTTGGCTCTAATCAAAACTTCAATAATATGTTCAATTTACACATATCCACAAATCATACTCCTACTGTTAGTACTTCATGATATCTGATGTTTTGAAGAATCCAATTTTTTTCACATAGCCTCTTAATCATAAGTGAAGCACCCGTGTATTATGTTTATGTATGTGCGTCGTAGAAAGAGAAGGTACTAGAAGGAAGCACGTGTCTTGTCATATTCGCTCTAGTTAAAAAAGGAGATCGGTACTTATTGCTGTCCTTACCGACGTAACCACTTTTTTGTTCGACGACGGCTGTCTGACTCCGGAGGCAGACATCTAGCTTCATACAAATTGTATAGGATTTTATGACTATCGCTATCTCATACGCGGTTACACTGATCTGATGTTCCGCCTACCAAGCGTAATTTAAAAAAAATCTTTGTCTATGGTGTGCGTGCTGTCGCACTGTCGCGGGGTACATAATGGTGGCGGGTTGCAGGACCTGCGCCTAGAACTGGTGCATCTGTGTGAGTGTAGGCCCAGAACAAACGAAATTGTAGGACCTTGCATGCTTCACATCTTTCTAGTGTAACATTACGTCCGTCTTTTTTACATATTTGTTATTTTGTCAAGATTTACAAGAGATACAAGATTTTTAAATTTCGAGATTACAATTTTTTTCTATACTGTCATGTTTTTCAACTGAGCTCAATACCCATACGTAATAGTAAGAATGTCTAAAGTTGCCATACAAAGCTATAAGACCAGATGAAAAAGTCAACTTTGATCGGTCTTATAGCTTTGTATGGCAACTTTAGGTTAGGTAATAACTAAACGGCAATCGGTAATCTTTTAGGTAATTAAAATGTCTCGTGGCTATAGTACTATAACACGAAGCCCGACAAATGATCGCTCATTGCGTTGTATTGTATATGGTCAGAAATAAAATGTGATGTTATGAGTTAAAGAAGTTTTATTCTTATTTTCAATTAAAACTTATGTAATGTTGATTTTTAAGTATTGTTTTATTTTGGGTTTATTATTATGTTATGAATGTATGTTATAATATGATTAATTGTCATTTGAAACACGAAAGAATGTTATAAGCAGTCATTTATGCGTTTTTCTACAGGTACACAATAGGTACCAAATGGTAGTAAATAGTTTGTTGAAGTTTGTTTATCGTTTATCGGTACACCCGCCATCCTGACGTCAGGGTGGCGGGTGTACCTTATTTTATGCATAGCTTCTTTCATGGTTAGGTACACAGAATTTGAAGAAAGGTACACAGAGGTACACAGCAGGTACCTTTTATTTATATAGATTACTTCGCAATAGGTGGAGTACACCCGCGGTTCTGACGCACACGATTTGCGGCTTTCTTATTTACTGCCCGAGGTTAGTATACTATTATTCTCCTCGACAACGCAAAGTATGTATTGATGTGGTAGTGCCATCTATCAGCACGCAGAATAAACACTACAAAGTCGTCAATCATATCAATTCACAACGATCCACGTGATACCAATTATTGCCGCCAGAGGGTAGGATGAGAACAAATTTTAATTTAATAAAAAATGTGAATTTGATGAACAAAGTCATTGCTTGATTTTCCGAGACTCATGAGATTTTTTTGTAGTCAGATCATGTATTTTTAGTATACAATTTTCACTTTAACGTAAACATTAATTACAAATCGATACCATAACGCCATCTATTGCCATTGTTTTGAACTGAAATTTCACTTGTATGGGATAGGACACCATGGTAACACTAAGCTACACTAGACTACGTACAGTTGGTGAGGCGCACCGAGGGCCAGTCGTCGAGGTCGGTGGGGCAGGCGGGGCGGTCCGGCGCGCGGCGCTCCACGGAGGGAGCCTCACGTACAGTAACACTAAGCTACACTAGACTACGTACAGTTGGTGAGGCGCACCGAGGGCCAGTCGTCGAGGTCGGTGGGGCAGGCGGGGCGGTCCGGCGCGCGGCGCTCCACGGAGGGAGCCTCACGTACAGTAACACTAAGCTACACTAGACTACGTACAGTTGGTGAGGCGCACCGAGGGCCAGTCGTCGAGGTCGGTGGGGCAGGCGGGGCGGTCCGGCGCGCGGCGCTCCACGGAGGGAGCCTCACGTACAGTAACACTAAGCTACACTAGACTACGTACAGTTGGTGAGGCGCACCGAGGGCCAGTCGTCGAGGTCGGTGGGGCAGGCGGGGCGGTCCGGCGCGCGGCGCTCCACGGAGGGAGCCTCACGTACAGTAACACTAAGCTACACTAGACTACGTACAGTTGGTGAGGCGCACCGAGGGCCAGTCGTCGAGGTCGGTGGGGCAGGCGGGGCGGTCCGGCGCGCGGCGCTCCACGGAGGGAGCCTCACGTACAGTAACACTAAGCTACACTAGACTACGTACAGTTGGTGAGGCGCACCGAGGGCCAGTCGTCGAGGTCGGTGGGGCAGGCGGGGCGGTCCGGCGCGCGGCGCTCCACGGAGGGAGCCTCACGTACAGTAACACTAAGCTACACTAGACTACGTACAGTTGGTGAGGCGCACCGAGGGCCAGTCGTCGAGGTCGGTGGGGCAGGCGGGGCGGTCCGGCGCGCGGCGCTCCACGGAGGGAGCCTCACGTACAGTAACACTAAGCTACACTAGACTACGTACAGTTGGTGAGGCGCACCGAGGGCCAGTCGTCGAGGTCGGTGGGGCAGGCGGGGCGGTCCGGCGCGCGGCGCTCCACGGAGGGAGCCTCACGTACAGTAACACTAAGCTACACTAGACTACGTACAGTTGGTGAGGCGCACCGAGGGCCAGTCGTCGAGGTCGGTGGGGCAGGCGGGGCGGTCCGGCGCGCGGCGCTCCACGGAGGGAGCCTCACGTACAGTAACACTAAGCTACACTAGACTACGTACAGTTGGTGAGGCGCACCGAGGGCCAGTCGTCGAGGTCGGTGGGGCAGGCGGGGCGGTCCGGCGCGCGGCGCTCCACGGAGGGAGCCTCACGTACAGTAACACTAAGCTACACTAGACTACGTACAGTTGGTGAGGCGCACCGAGGGCCAGTCGTCGAGGTCGGTGGGGCAGGCGGGGCGGTCCGGCGCGCGGCGCTCCACGGAGGGAGCCTCACGTACAGTAACACTAAGCTACACTAGACTACGTACAGTTGGTGAGGCGCACCGAGGGCCAGTCGTCGAGGTCGGTGGGGCAGGCGGGGCGGTCCGGCGCGCGGCGCTCCACGGAGGGAGCCTCACGTACAGTAACACTAAGCTACACTAGACTACGTACAGTTGGTGAGGCGCACCGAGGGCCAGTCGTCGAGGTCGGTGGGGCAGGCGGGGCGGTCCGGCGCGCGGCGCTCCACGGAGGGAGCCTCACGTACAGTAACACTAAGCTACACTAGACTACGTACAGTTGGTGAGGCGCACCGAGGGCCAGTCGTCGAGGTCGGTGGGGCAGGCGGGGCGGTCCGGCGCGCGGCGCTCCACGGAGGGAGCCTCACGTACAGTAACACTAAGCTACACTAGACTACGTACAGTTGGTGAGGCGCACCGAGGGCCAGTCGTCGAGGTCGGTGGGGCAGGCGGGGCGGTCCGGCGCGCGGCGCTCCACGGAGGGAGCCTCACGTACAGTAACACTAAGCTACACTAGACTACGTACAGTTGGTGAGGCGCACCGAGGGCCAGTCGTCGAGGTCGGTGGGGCAGGCGGGGCGGTCCGGCGCGCGGCGCTCCACGGAGGGGGGCTCGGCGCGGTGCACGCAGCCCTCGTGGATGTGCACCGTCGCTATGTCCGAGCCGGGGATCTCGAACATCACTTCTAGGAGCAGGTTCTCCTGTGAACATACGCATATGGCATATTATACCGAACGACTTATAGCAAGCTAGAGATGTTGAGGTGATCTTTATCCTTCAAAAGCGGGTAATTCGAGCCATTTATAATCATAATGATCTTTTTAAAGATTTTGACTTTCTACGGTCAATTTGTTTACGAAAATATTTTTTTTCTCCCCTCCGGACGGAAAGCGTCAATTTTCGTCCCGCTGCGCTAAACAAAGTAAGCCGAGGAGAAAAATAGCGTAGTAGCCTCCGGCAGTAGTAGTAAAAAAAAAAGCCTCAGATCACATGTTTGTTATTACATAAGATCTGAGACCTTTCTTACTTTCCTGCCCTCGGTGTATAATCTACTAATTCGTTCTTATATTAGTATACAGTGGCGACGGGCTCACCCCCGTCACACTGGACAGAATTTCGATACTACTGGTGAAACGTAGATGTTCTGAGGTTTCAGAATTATATCTCTGACTATCCCCTCGGGAATATAGTTATGAGCATATGCTATGCTATGTGAAATATGGTGGGTTGCAGGGGTGCAATTGAAACACACTTTGAATGGACATCCTTTACTCCATCTTTGATCGACCCTTATGGCTAGTTAACCTAAGCCTATATACTATCTTGTACGTGATATTATAGCTGAGCTAGCAGGAGATTACACATGATTATATCCTCGTTTTATCTCTCTTCTGCTATCTCAGCACCTTACGTGAGGGTATTTACTATATCACATATGCTATTAGTATATTCGTTATTTCGTTTCTCATTTAAACGCGTTGTCGTGGGTGGCATGCTACTTGTACTGCGACACCTGCAGGTACAATAACATACAACTCTCTCGGCAAGTACAGTACCATGATGGCCCTGAGGCCTCGGGCGCCGGTCTTGCGCTCCATGGCGAGCGCGGCCACGGCCCGCAGCGCCTCCTCGCTGAACGTCAGCTCGCACTTGTCCATCGCGAACAACAGCTTGTACTGCGACACCTGACGGAGAACGATTCGTTCTATAGAGTGCTAGGAATAAGGATAACTAGAGAAATGTCAATAATTCGAAAACGACACTCAAAATTGAACCGCGTTTCAAATTCGTTCTTTAAAAACTGTACCTTGCCACAAAATCATAGATATAGCTCGTCTTTTGAACTTGTCTATTTTGCTGTATTCATCTGTAATTGTGTATTTCCGTGTGCACATTTAAGTATTAAAATAAATAAAAACAAAATTACGAGCAACATCGGCTGAAGTGAGCGGCCGACGCGGATTATTTGATAAGTGGGCTTCAAGTTCCTATATTGAATAAATTATTATAATGTTGAAATGGAAAAAAAAATTACGGGCAACAACGGCTGAAGTAATAACAGAGTTTAAGGATAACACCAGCTGAAGTCAGAAGAAATGTGTCAAGTACAAGATAATCAAGTCCGTAGAATGATTTTGACAATGCATTGAGACAAAATCATTCTATGGATAGAGGTGTTTAGGATATTTTAACAAAGAACATTTTAGGTTCACTTTCATGCCTTCTATAGATTTTTAGGGACAGTGGCCCCAGGAAGTTATAGTCTGTTATAGTAGCTGTCAAACGCTAGTGATGGCGTACTGTTCATTTCTCATACGTACCATAGCGTTCTTGGGCTCGGTGAGTATCCGCACGAGCAGGTCCTGGTTGAGGGAGTGGAACGGCACCAGCACCGGGAAACGACCCACGAACTCCTGCGGGACAATGAGACTACGCGTTAGTTTGAATATTCATTTATACGAGAGAGCTGAGTCAGTTACAATGCTTAGGCGCTGAAGCAATGTAACCAACGGATCGAATTTCATACTCGGGGTTCGAAGTTATAATTCATCATCATATCAGCCGATAAACGTCCGCTGCTGGACATAGGCCTCCGCAAAAATGGGGGATTGGCCATAATCGCCACGCTTGGCAGGCGGGTTGGCGATCGCAGTTGGATTGAATGTATGTACTCAGAGGATGCTGCTGCCCATCCTCCGGTAGATCCCTTAGTCGCCTTTCACAACACCCACGGGAGGAAATGGGATGGTGCTACACTTAGCCGACACCACACGGACAGAGTTATAATAAAATTATCACTATATTATTCTTTTTTTGCATTACTAAAAGCCGTGGTGGTCCAGTGGCGAGTAACCTTGCCTGCCGTGCAGGAGGCGATGGTTCGATCCCCGTCCAAGCCGACTCGTACCAATGAGTTTTTTGGAATTTATGTACGATTTGTAACACCACTGGCTTTTCGGTGAAGGAAAACATCGTGAGGAAACCTGCATGCTTCTATTTCCAGGCATGTATTGTACCCACTGTCCATTACAAGTGGCGACGGGCTCACCCCCCGTCACACTGGACAGAGTTTCGGTACTACTGGTGAAACGTGGATGTTCTGAGATTTCAGAATATCTCTGACTACCCCCTCGGGGAGTATAGTCGTGAGCATATGCTAATTATTTTGATTTGATAAAATTGATTGGAAACACAAAAAGCTTGCGCTAGCAATGTCACGCCATGTATTTCCGATCATGGTTCGCGAAAAAAGAAGCTCGCAAACATGCAATAATTCTCACTGTTTTCTGATGTTTTTCATAATTATTTGTTATTCCTTGTGATGAGAAACTACCTCAGATAAATTAACAGGAATGGATTGGAAATGATCTCTCATTTCTACGCAAAAAAGTCTGTCAATTTTGCGGGGGTGAGGGGGGAGGTTTATATACTGGCGCGGGACGCGCGTCAACTAGTTTTATATGACGGGTATGCTCACTGAGCATGCGTCTTTGGCAGAGGGGTACGCGCGTAATATCGCATCAATTCCTGTTAATTTATCTGAGGAAACTATAATGTAAAGACTAGGAGCTGTTTGGCTTTGCCTTGTAGGTTTTGTTTTGCTTTGCCACCGCGGCGGAGTCGAGCGGACATACACTACACTCTGTTCAGGAATTAGAGCGACAAAATGTAAACAAAGAAACGTCACTGTCAAAGTGACATTACGTGGTCAGAAACCTTTGGTACATTTTTTAAGAATAACATTATGTCGGCACGGCATTTAATAAATGGCGTTGACATTAAACATTTACTGTCTATCCATAAATAATAAAAACAATTGTGACAATTCTTTTTTTTTTTTTTTTTTATTATTGATGGGTTTGCTCTTGACCCCAATCTAGTCCTCAGGACAAAGATGGGGCCGAAGATGTAGCGAGCTTACCCAGAAGTGCACTGGCACTCCTGCACACTGACGGAACGCAGCAAGCTGCTTGGCGCCAGACTCCGGCAGGAGGGTGGTCGCGAGCCAGGCGGCTCCTTGCGGAGCCTACCACACCGCGTGGGGGATCGTTGAATTCGAATGAAATTTTTGAATTATGCCGCTACTCTGTCTGTGTGGGCTTTTTGTGCTATGTGTAGCATCCACGCATAGCGTACGGACTCAGACGATGGTATTTAACAATCAACAGACGCGTTTACGTTATTGTATGCAATAAAAAATCTTTTTCTTTAAGCACTTTGTTAAAACGAACCAAAGGTCTAAAATATCTGATTGTTGCCAGACCATGAAATAAAATATTTACAGTCACGCTTTCTTTTAATCTAAAATAAATTGTAGCTTGCGTATTTTTTAATTATTATCCATACGAAGTTAACATAACATCTGTCGTAATCCATTGCGAGTAAAATAGATAATTTACCGTAATTCATTCCGGAGATAAGTTTTCAACAGTCTCGAGATGGTACTTTCTACACTGGTATCACCGTTGTTTACATTTTGTCGCTCTAATTCCTGAACGGAGTATATGTAGCATGTAGTGTGTTGTGTACATGTAACGTAACGCACCGGTATCATGCCGAAGTCGATGAGGTCGCGGGCCTGCACCTTGCGCAGCCAGGCGTCGCGCTCGTCGCTCTCGGCCGCGGCGGAGTCGAGCGGACATACACTATGTAGCATGTAGTGTGTTGTGTACATGTAACGTAACGCACCGGTATCATGCCGAAGTCGATGAGGTCGCGGGCCTGCACCTTGCGCAGCCAGGCGTCGCGCTCGTCGCTCTCGGCCGCGGCGGAGTCGAGCGGACATACACTATGTAGCATGTAGTGTGTTGTGTACATGTAACGTAACGCACCGGTATCATGCCGAAGTCGATGAGGTCGCGGGCCTGCACCTTGCGCAGCCAGGCGTCGCGCTCGTCGCTCTCGGCCGCGGCGGAGTCGAGCGGCGAGGCGTCCGCGGCGGCCGCCTGCAGGGCTGCTCGCCGGCCCGACCGAGCGTCCCACGCACCGAACCCGAGGTACTTCTCGTTGTTGCGACGCTGCACCAGTCTGACAAAGTAGGTACAGTTAGAAGATTTCTTGGAGGATAGAAAAGAGGTGTGACAAAGCAATATTTCTATCGAAGTATCGCCGAAATGCAGGGACGGGGGACGCAGTGCGCAGATTTCGCCTCTAAAACCGAATCCAGGAACGCGCACTTCGTCGTTTTAGATCTTTTTATTTACAAAATCTCCCTTAGCAAAAAGAATGGCGGTCCACTTCGAAAAGAACATCATAGGCCATGTTCACTGTGATATCGTGACCTAATATTATGGCGACAGACCTAATTGCCTTGCGACACCTCCACTCCTTTCTTTCCTCCGTGGAAGATGAGGTTTTGCGTTTTTGAAGGGTGAATAAAATAAAAGATGTAGGGGTCAATTTAAAAAATCCCATTGAGTCGATATTTTGCTAATTTTTTTTGCGATTTTCCTATAGGTTTCTTAAGGAAACTTGTTCAATATCATGTGTACAATCACGCCTTAAAGAATTAAGCCCATTGTAATGCAACTGTTTACCCTAACACCCTGTATAATGTTACATTACTACGAAATCTCAAATAAATAGAAAACGATAAAACACCAATAAAAGATTAACATTAAAATAGTAACAACAGCATACATCGGGATTCAAAATGTACGTAACGTCGAAAAGTCTGTGTAACTGAGTGTATAAGTTATCCTAAAGTGTGTATGTATGTGCGTGTGTGTTTGTATAACAATGAGAGCCTCGGTTCTCTCGCACTCACCTGTCGAGACCGTTGTAGGCGCCGCTAGCCACGAACAGTATGTTGGTGGTGTCCACTTGTACCGCGTCACCGCGCAGCTTGCGCGAGTTCCTCTCCGGCACAGACACTACCGCACCCTCCAGCATCTTCAGCATGCCTTGTTGGACACCCTCTCCTGAAATACGATAATTTCATCCTTCACGTTGTGTTTGGAGAGAAAGGGTTTCTTTTATTGTGTCGATGGCATATCATACATTTTGATTTGTCAATCAACGTTAGAGGCTTGCTGATTGCCTAGGATCACGCGGGGAGGCCTTTTTCGTACAATCAAAGACGCTCAGGAAACATCGCCATTTTTTGCGAGGACTTTGGAGGACATTACACAGGGTCCTTCTTAATATGCTGACACTTTTTTAGAGTGAATTATCAGACCGTCAAACTCAAAAATTTTCTTTGTGGGAAACATCTAAATCGCGAAAAAAATATCAGCAGTATGTGTAGGACATTTGGCTCGAGTAGATTTGCATTATGTAGGTACGGAACAGCTTGTTTTTCTTTCGCGATTTCGACGTTGGTCCCATAGTGAAAGTTGTTCAGTTTTATGGTCTGGTCATTTACTTACAAGACCGTCAGCATATTATGTTGGTATTGAGGTGTGGGTTTGTGTGTATTGAGGAATGTAATACGACTCACCGCCGACGTCCCTCAGCTGATGAATGCCAGGCACGGCGCCTATCTTGTCCACCTCGTCCAGAAACACGATGCCGGTTTGTGCGCGCTCCACACTGAAAATTATTCATTGTAACTGTTTACTATCTTACCCTTGGTGGATTTATTCCTCGCTACCTGGAACTGATCTGTAGTGCTATTTTTGAAAGTCACACGTTGAAATTAGCATAAGAAAATGTCAAAATCACTATGGACATTATGCATCGTTCGATCACGTCATGATTTTGAAACTCAAGATTCAAAAATCCAGCCTTTGTTTAAGTCGGTAGCAAAGGGTACTCACTTAAAGTTAGCGTCCTGGAGAAGCTTGGCAATGACGCTCTCGATGTCCTCGCCAACATAGCCCGCCTGTGTGAGGGTCGTACAGTCGCAGATCGCGAACGGCACGTCGAGGCACTGAGCTATCGTTTGAGCCAGCAGCGTTTTACCTGTGGAAATAAGAAAAAAAAGATTAGAATTTCTGTTGGGAGATCGAGGAAGGAATTAGTGTGAGAAAATTCAGTTTTCGGAATAAAAAGTAAATTTATTCTAATTTTTTTTTAAATGGCTGTCTTCTTGGGTATTTGATGATTTTGCCAGTGTCTAGTTTATGTAGCAAGAGTGCTTGACGTTGTACGGTAATTTATGTATTTGGTGACTTCAAGGATTGTTTTTCGAAAAGAACACTATCTTGAGCCACCAATGGAGCTTCGTTGTAGGCCCGGGAGGGGGCAACCAACAATCGACGAGCGACGTGACTACCCAATAGCAGACCCACAACGCGACTCCAAAAAGTAGATCATCCTAATGACCCAGTAGGTAACGTCCTGACATTTTGGTGACGGCCGGCATATTGCTTTCCGTTCCCAATCTATAAAATGTTAAAAATACAGTTGTAAGTAACAAAGATTCTGCGCACCCAGAAACTGATTATAGGCTTGAGAATATGATGTTTCATACATTTTGGTCGAGTACCCATTAACGTTTCTTTGAACACGTCTCAAACGTCGAGATCCGACGTCGAACTAAGGTTCAGGACATCTGGGACCGAAAAGCTCGCTTAAAGTGGCGGTGGGCAGGACACTTAGCTAGGCGAAATAATGGCAGGTGCAGCAAAGCCTTAGCAGAGTGGTGGCCGAGATCAGGCAAAAGAGGAGTGGGTCGTCCGGCAGCCAGGTGGGTTGACAACATTTTGAAAAGTACCGGCAAGACCTGGATGCGACTGGTACAGGACCGAGAAGAATGGGAAAATAAGGAAGACGCTTGAGGCGTGTTGTGGGTAGTTACGGACTGAAAATTTATGAACGAATGAATGATTTTGGCTCTATAGTAAAAGATGTTTAGTTTGATGCATCAAATATGTTTTGGATTCGGTCTGAAGCATCAAATATGTTTTTAATTAGTAACTAAGCGTTTCGTATAGAAAATTAGCAAAACAAAACATTACATAATCTCACTCACACGTATGAATAATTCAAACCAAAATATAGGTAAACCAACAAATCACTGTCTAATCCGACGGCTCCATGAATACACAATCACAGCTATCTATTTATAGCTAATCTCAAACCTCGTTAAATAGGTCTTTGGTTCGAGACTGAAATATTAAAACAAATCTTCGTGTGAGGCTGTCGCTGCCACAGAACAGTAAATAATAGGTAGAAGTGTCTTAACAGTGGATTATGCGCGGCACTGTGGGAGTGCAAATATGCATAAATATGTCTAAACTGGTGATAGTAACACAGAGTAACGCCTGTTTCGCCAAAGAATAAATACAAAACGTCGAAAATAATAATAATTATCCTATTATTACAGTAATGCATGTAAAAATCAACCGTCAATAAATGGTATGGTTGATTAATTGTATATTTGTTACATTTGGAATATCTCATGTTCCTCGGGGAACATAGTCATGCATGAGTTTCTTGAGCATTGTTAGAGGGTGTAACAAAACACCCTTGTAATACTTAAGGGGGTGCTTCAGACCATCAAACTTTGAATATGGAGCCAACTTCGAAATCACGAAAAAAAAACTGCTGTCCCATAAATTTTAGTCGAGTACACCAGTTTTGTATGGGACAGCAGATTTTTTTTTCGTTATGTCTGTGACTATGTCTGTTTATATTCGTCAAATTAGTTTGCTGGATGTCTGAAAACGGGCGGTAAAATTGGACATTTTCGAAGGTCTCTAATTCAAACAGTAATTAATTAATGCAAAAAAGTAAACATAGGGACATAGCAGAGGTAACATAGATTGTATGGTAAACATTATTTTGATCTAGTGTCATTATCCAGGGAGGAAACAGGGGAATGCGCTTGTATGGAAAAAACTGTACTCGCATATCCTCTTAAACTACTTCTATTGTTTGTTTATTCTGTGGTTACTACACGTTGGTCATACGAAAGTTGGGTAAATACGTCATTGGGTAATCAAGGATTAATGTGGATATTTTATTGATGAAGCAACCGAGAAAGTGAATGTAAAAACCCATGGATTAATTTTATAAGGAATACTTCACACGTAAAGCGCTCGTTGGCGTTGTGGAGCTTCGGTATTGGAAACGATCACCGAAGTTAAGCAACGTCAGGTCCGGTCAGTGTTTGGATGGGTGACCGTTTAGTGGTATTTCATCTCGAGCGTTTTCGTGTTTCAGAAGGCACGTTAAGCAGTTGGTCTCGGATAGTTTCGTCAGATGGCGTTGTAACTATTCGTTAAGCCAGGTCAGAGGCCTATTGAGGCGGCTTGAAAATTCTCTGACAGCAAGTTAACCACTACCTTGCCTTCACCAACACGCACTGGGCCCGCGTGGTGGAGTATGGCCCACTCCCTCTCACCCTTATTCGTGAGCGGAGGCCTTTGCCCTGCAGTGGGATTCTATAGGCTATAACTAACTTCACACGTACGTGACTTTTCATTGCCAACTTAGGTACAGCGACTACTCTTTAGAAAAGCAGTCAGGTAATCAGGATTTTTACCTACATGACTATGTCTATGGTTAAAAATATAAGTAAGTATATGATAAAAAATCCAAATTACATTATAATTTCCTGTATGATCCTATTATAATAAGAATTATTAAGTATTAAGCCGTAGTCACTGTCCTTTCGTGAGAAAATCCTTATTGTAAAAACAGCTAATACTTTTTATGGAAGACAATGGTACCAACAAAAGATTGTAATTCGGCTCACGATGACAGCCACAATTTATTTAACAGTTTTCCTTGATCAGGTAAGTAATATTAAAATACTTTTTTCTAGGAATAAGCTTTCCTTGTAAAGTAACTCGTGTTTTGGCACAGGTAATTTATAATCGAGATCTTTTAATCAATTGATATTCAAGTCCATGTTTAAGACTTACTCAAACTGACCTTTAAGAATATCTTATATTCGTTTCTTTATTGGGCCCATCAACGCCAACAACAGAGTTGAAGCAGTCGCCGTGGCCGAAATCGGTCAGGAGCAATACATACATATTCGTTTGTTCTTGAGCTCAGGTTCGAAATTATCAAGATAATTATTTTCTTTGATAATTATTAGATAATTATCCAAACTGATTCTTAGTTTTGAGAGCAATTTCTAACAATAAGTTCTAAAATTTCTGTATTTGCTTTAAATACACTCTTATCAAGCCTAACACCTAGTCTTTGATATTATAGTTTCTCATCACAATGAATAACACATAATTGAGAAAAACAACAGAAAACACAATTTTTGAGAGTTACGCGGTTATTAATTAAGCTAAAGTTAATCATTATAACGGGTTCTTACCGCGTTTTTATTTATTTTGGAGTTCCCGATATTTCGGCAGTGTTACAACTGCCATGATCACGGGATGACGGATCCGCGGTAAGAACCCGTTATAATGATTAACTTTAGCTTAACAACAGAAAACTTTGAGAAATATGATTTCATGTTTGTGAGCTTCTTTTTTCGCGAACCATGGTCGGAAATACATGCCGTGACATTGCTAGCGCAAGCTTTTCGTGTTTCCAAATCAAGTTTATAATTATCATGATAATTATCACTTTGAACCCTGCCTATAAATATTACCAGATAGTTTCGTTACACCCTGTATAAATGTACGCTATAGGTCCTTAAACTTCACTGCACCATCTCTCATAACATATGCGCATAAAAAGTATTAAAGATGATTTCACACGTTACGCAACTTTTCCTCAATAAATATGGCCTGTTACAGGACTGGTTTGGGACCGAGGGCCACAATTAAGTTCACGTGGTATTTATTTATAGTGAGCATTTAAATATTGTTTATTATGGCAGTGTTGCAAGTTTAAGATTGCATCACTGAACGGGGATTCACCTTCGGATAAAAACTGCAAAGTAAATGCTTTTATTTCGTATTTAGCTTCAATACTTTCTGTAATTAAATTGATTCGAATTATAAAAGCCAATTTTGCCATTTTGGACCAATTTTTCTGTATCAGTCTTGGGTTGAACCTTGAAACCCAATTTTGTAAGGGATTTGTAAACTTATCGCAGTGAAACTTATGCAGATTATAAAACTGAACAACTTTCTCTATGGGAGCAACAACGGAATCCCGAAAAAAAACTGCTCTTTCATAGAAAACTGCAAACCTGCTCTACCAAAACGTATAATGATTTTTTGGTCGCGATTTCGATGTTGGTCCCATAGAGAAAGTTCTTCAGTTTGATGGTGAGACCTGCCCCTTAAAAACGGCCAGTATATTAGTATTTCCGGCAGGTGTGTCTTTACACTTAAATAAGTTTTCTATTTCCATATAAGGTTTTTTCTCATAACAATATTTAAGTCAGATTGAAACAAAAGATAACTATATCCTGAGAAACTTTGCATAAAATTACAATAAATCAACACATTTTCATCGGAGACTAAATAAAGTAATAAATTTCACGGCGCAATTGTCTCACACGACGGTCTGGTGGCCACAATCTGATAATAATTATGAATAATTCATCAAAACAATTACATCCATGCAAAATTTCTCGCTTTCAAGAAATCACTTTGAGTGATACGGCCGATATGTATCCTTATGTTTATCTTACTTATTTGCCTTTTATAGTAAAAAGTTCACGCTAAGGTAGAGAAGTTTGAGTTTGCGAAATAGTGAAAATATACTTGGTATAATTGTTTAAATCGACAGTTCTTTTATCATTTCCAAATGTGTATCGTCTATACTATACAAAGACTCGAGAGATTAATTTTAAATATCTAGGCAAGAACTACGTCTATTATATTTATATTTATTCCTTCACCTCAAATCGGAACGATAATTCCTTAAAAACTGATTCTTGTTGTGAGACGTTGTAAATATGAACTTACCGCATCCCGTGGGTTCGAGTAGCAGCACATTGCTCTTGTCCAGCCTCAGCTCCTGGTTCTGTCTCTCTAGAATCTCCACCGCAGTGCTATGACAATAAATATGAACTTACCGCATCTCGTGGGCCCGAGTAGCAGCACATTGCTCTTGTCCAGCCTCAGCTCCTGGTTCTGTCTCTCGAGGATCTTCACCGCAGTGATATGACAATAAATATGAACTTACCGCATCCCGTGGGCCCGAGTAGCAGCACATTGCTCTTGTCCAGCCTCAGCTCGTGGTTCTATCTCTTCAGGATCTCCACCGCAGTGCTATGACAATAAATATGAACTTACCGCATCCCGTGGGCCCGAGTAGCAGCACATTGCTCTTGTCCAGCCTCAGCTCGTGGTTCTGTCTCTCGAGGATCTGCACCGCAGTGCTTGACAATAAATATGAACTTACCGCATCTCGTGGGCCCGAGTAGCAGCACATTGCTCTTGTCCAGCCTCAGCTGTGGTTCTGTCTCTTGAGGATCTTCACCGCAGTGCTATGACAATAAATATGAACTTACCGCATCCCGTTGGCCCGAGTAGCAGCACATTGCTCTTGTCCAGCCTCAGCTCGTGGTTCTATCTCTTCAGGATCTCCACCGCAGTGCTATGACAATAAATATGAATTTACCGCATCCCGTGGGCCCGAGTAGCAGCACATTGCTCTTGTCCAGCCTCAGCTCGTGGTTCTGTCTCTCGAGGATCTGCACCGCAGTGCTTGACAATAAATATGAACTTACCGCATCTCGTGGGCCCGAGTAGCAGCACATTGCTCTTGTCCAGCCTCAGCTCGTGGTTCTATCTCTTCAGGATCTCCACCGCAGTGCTATGACAATAAATATGAACTTACCGCATCCCGTTGGCCCGAGTAGCAGCACATTGCTCTTGTCCAGCCTCAGCTCGTGGTTCTGTCTCTCGAGGATTTCCGCACCGCCCCCTCCACCGCCACCGCCTCCCGAATTACTCAGATGAAGTAGATCTGTAAATATAATCACGCTTGAGATATTTGGTAGCATTATTACCTAAATACTTGTTTTGTTATGAACGTCTGTATCAGTGAACAGAAATATTTTATTTCATTAATACACTTTCTTAAAAAATTATGTAATTATTTCAAAACTGACCCCAAATGTTTTACATAGCTTGTAGTAACGACACATTAGCATTATTCAGGTAGGTTTCGAAAGAAAAAGCAGTCCGTTAGGATACTGTATTTACAGTGCGTATCAAATAAGCGTTTGAAAAGATTGTGTGTGACAGATAATTGCCTGTGTTTCACTTTAGCACATTCTAGTCCCGTGGTTCTACCAGTAGGTCAAATTGGTCAATAATGTATTCTTGATTATAAGACCATCGTAGGAGCCATACAAAATTTGAGAAAAAAATTATTCCCTTCCTGTACCATGTTATCCTTTGATCAGAAACGAACTGAGTATCCTTTTAACGTACGCGTCATACGATCTTTTTCGAAGTGTCGTCGTGTTAAAAGGACGAAAGTGGCATGCGAAATCGCAAAAATGTTTTAAAACAGGTCGGGTCTTCTTTACTCTTGATATAGATTTGCACGACAACCTAATAAGGTAATAATTATTTTTTATCGTGCATTGGCCAACCACACATTCCCACCACTGTAATTCCTGCAAACCAATCCTGGTTTGATGAATATCGCTGTTGATCCCAAAAGCAATAATCACCCACCAACCAACCCATGAACTTGAGACTTCCTCAATTGGACCCATCTACGAGTACAAAAGCATGATTTTTTAAATAACGTTATGGAACTATGAAGACAGAAAAAAAGCGGACAGATTAAGGCTAAAAATTTAACAAATTCAGCAAATGAAATGAAAGTTAGTGGATCATTCGTTCCGCGGCCTAGGCCTAAAGTTTTTACTGAAACTAGTTATAACTGGTTGTGATTGATTGTCACGCCTGACCGACTAGTTCACCGGGTTAGTAGGCAGTGCTTAACTGCGGGAAAATTTATGAAAATGAGACTGGTGTTAAGTTAATAAGTGGATTGTCTGAGGTAGGTAATTAAGTGTTTAATTTATTCTAACGAAACAATTCAAACAATTAATGGAAAGGAATTTAGTTTTGATTTAGCCTTACAAACATTTTTGCTTTTATATGGGGCCTGTTTCACCACTTAGTAAGTTCTTGTTAGCTTATCTGACAGATCGTTTGACAAGTTTTGTATGAAGATATGTGAAACGATCTTGAAAATCATAGTTTTAATCAGTTTCAATTTTTCTACATCTATACTAATATTATTAAGAGAAAAGATATTTTTTGTTTGTTTGTTTGTAATGAATAGGCTCCGAGAGTACTGGACCGATCTGAATAATTCTTTCACCATTAGAATGCTACATTATCAGTGATTAACATCGGCTATAAAAAACGGCCAAGTGTGTGTCGGGAAGATTCTAAGGCGGTTCGAAGTTCGCTGTGGTCCTCTAGATTGGAATAAATTAAGCCTTTTAAAAACTGTATTCATGTATTAATGATTCAGAATTGTGAATACATTGAAAGAAAATGTTTTGGTTAATATAACCAAACTTTATTGACTGTTTTGTACCACATATACAAAAGTACCTAATGCTTTTTGCTATTTATTAACTAAAGGTTTGAATAAGTGATACTAAACAGTTTGGAAGTCACTAAAGTTTGGTTATATTTAACAAAACATTTTTTTCAGTGTACATCCCAAATATAAAGAGAAACATGAGACATTTCGATTATTTTTATGAGTCCAGAAGTGCGATTTTTGAATCTCATTCGCTGAATTCAACAGTTGAAAATGTCAAAATTACTATGGAGATATGCATCTTTATACTGCTGATTTGACTTTGAAAAATCGCACTGGGTTGTGATTTTTGAAACTCAAATCATCAGTAGAAAGATGCATATCTCCATAGAAATTTTGACATTTTCAACTGCAAAAATCGCACTCCAGGTTCTTAAAGCATATCAAGCCAGTGCTGTCCTCAAAGAAGTATTTCAATTATCTTAATAATTAAACGTACTTAATTGTTAAGATATTAAATTAAAATAGACGATTGGCGGCAGCACTGGAGGCTCAATTTCCTATTAAATTACCCTTGAAAGTAAAAGTTATTCATGATCTCGCCACGCTTGACCAGGCCAGTTCAGCGAATAACTAGGCGGTGCAAAACCGCGGCAAAATTAGTGAAATTTATCCAGTTTGCGACTAGAGACCTATGAAGCGTAATGGAGTCATCACAATTATACTTGGAAATCGATTTTTGATTGCTTCACAGATTTAGAGCAAGTGTCAATAAAGAAATTATTAAGTTCGAAATTAACTTGAGCTACAATTAACATAAAACATAAAACACTTATTTAATTTTAAGTATCTTTGTCATTACATTAATAAATAATATAAGTCCAAAACAGATTATTTCGATCTAAAGGGACATAAAGGTTTTGGCAATATGAGTCTCTGGTTAGTTGCAAAATGGAGTTGTAGCAATTTGCGTTTCTGGTAATTAGTACGAGTATAGTTCTGGCATAACACAAAGCAAAATGGCATTCTGGCAATTTTCGTGTCTGGTAATTAGCAAAATGGAGTCCTGATAATTAGCAAATTGAAGTTCTAGCAATATGCGTGTCTGGTAAGTCGCAAAAATTGAGTTTTGACAATTTGCGTGTCTGGTAATTACCAAAATAGAGTCCAGGCAATTTGCGTGTCTGGTAATTATAAAAACGAAGTCCTGGCAATATGTGTATCTGGTAGTCAGGAAAATGGAGTCCAGGCAAAAATAAAAGGCAACTTTAAGCATAAATACCACGTGCGAAGTCGCAGGTAAAAGCTCATATGCATTTTTTTGAATGTCTATAATACATGAGGATATATTTATTGCATTTTCATTAATTAAGGCTTTCTGATTGGCTAATTCAAGGATTACTTGATTTACTCTCAATTTTATATGTGTAGCGATCAAAGCACGTAATTACTGCCAAATCAGGTAGCCAGGCAATCTTCATTTGAGATAATGTGCGCACTTTACTCCTCAGCGAATACAGTCGAGATAGTATGCTTAACATAATAATTGTAGCGATGAAATGGATGACATTAGTGTAATGACTAATGACAATGATAACAGATTGCACAAAGCGCATAGAATATTAAAATATTTACATTTGAGTGTGGAAATCACGTTTAATAACAGATATGCGTGTGACGTATCAACGCGTGATCATAGCTTGAGAAGACTATGTAAGTAAAATTGACCTTCTGTGCTATAGATATACAAGTAGGTAGGTAGGTAGGTGGATGGGTAGGCTCGAGTAGGTATTGCAGTTTTGTTGCCTCCATAGTTAATGTTGTTCAGTTTGATGGTCTAAAACTATAAACCATCCTTTTAAATATTACTAGGGTGTTTAGAGACACCCTCTGTATATGATTAAAGCTGGTCCTGGGAATTTGCACGCGCAGACCTCTGGTACAGACCGATGAAGTACATACTTTAAAAAAAAATCGCATATTTTTTGATTGAGTCTATTGCGAATGCGAAACCGAAATTTTGGAGCCCTAGTGGTACCTATTTAGTATTTAATCATAATATCATTCTACCTATTTAAACACGGCATAAGACAAATAATGTATCAATCATTTCTTATCACTGCGCATGATAATAGCGTGAAACGTAAACTCAGGCGTGCGGTCTATCTCTATAAGTTTGATTTTATCCTAACGCGCGCGGTAGACATGCTGGTGATGTAACGGATGGTATGGGCAATAGTAATTAAATAACTAGTAAAGTTGATGTAGATTGCTAGTAGTTGTAGATATCTGCAGAAATTAAATGTCTCATTTGCAAGGAACAAGGTGAAAAACTATCTGTTGGCTTGGCGATTCCACGCTGGATTAAAAATCACTTTTGGCTTTATAAAAGCTTAAAGCCCTCATTCGTACAGGCGTAATTCTATCGCCTTAAAAGATAACATTATGAATTTGTACTAGATCCTTCACATGGAAAACATTTTATTTCGTGGGACCTATCAATATACGATACACATGCAAGTGTGTCACAGCGTGCGACGTATCACAATAGCGTGAGACTTAACACTTGCGTGATACGCATTACTACCCCGTGCGACGTACCTCTACGCGCGTGAATCGTGTCATGCAACGGATGGTGAGCTTAGGCCGGCGTTCTACTGGTTAGGCTATTTTTATAACTACTTTTCTGACAATCGTAGACATCTACAAAAATTACTTTCCTACTGCTACATAAATTACGCAAGACCTAAAGGGTAATGACGAGTGTTGTAATAGCGTGACACGCGCCATAATAGCGTGACACACATCACAACAGCGATGAGCATCAGCCTGAGAACGACTTACCTCTGTGCGTGTGATGCAGCGGATGGTGAGCGTCGGCCGGCGCTCCACTGGTGACGTTGTTGTATATACGCTTGTAGTGATTGTATACAGCCACTGATAACACTTTCTTCGCGTACTCTTGTCCGACGACATGCTTATTTAAGTATTCGAAGATTTTCTTGGGGGGCGGTGGTGGCTTTCTGTAACAAGGTTTATTTAATGTTATTGAAACTGTAATGTTATTGAAACTGTAATGTTAATGAATGAGTTTTTCGGAATTTATGTACGATTTGTAACACCACTAGCTTTTCGGTGAAGGAAAACATCGTGAGGAAACCTGCATGCTTCAATTTCGAGGCGTGTATTGTACCCACTAGTGTATGACTTATCCTGAAACCTTAATAAAAATGCTAAAAGTTGTACATTTAGCTTAAAAGTTTCTTAGATTTATATTGTTGTATTTGTATTAGTGTAACAACTGTTGGGAAATCAATAAAGAAAATAAATAAAATAAATAAATAAATAATCTTTTTCCATAAAAAAGGTGGTTAAAAAATTCATTATTGTCTATTGAACAGGTATGGACTCCATTCTATGATGTTCACAAAAATCGTATTGAAGCAATACAAAAACGGTTCACGGTACACTTGAGCTATTTCTTTAGAAGGCATTACCTCCTGAAATCGTATTCAGACCGTCTGAAATCCTTCAACATGGTATCCTTGGATAATAGAAGAAAACTCTTGGACCTAATGTATCTCCACAAAACTGTTAATAATGTAGTAGACTGTTCAGAAATATTAGCTCGACTAAACATCTGCGCCCCAAACCGTAGTGACCGTGTAGGTGTCCATAAGCTTTTCAGGGATCACGGCCACAAAACGAATCTTGGATTGAACTCCCCTGTTGCCAGAATGATTCGATTATATAATTATATACCAAACTCTGTAAATGTGGACATATTTTTTGATAGCAGGTATATGTTTAGAAAAAAAATTTTTTATTACCTCACGAGTTGTACAACTCATAGCTAAAAATGTTTTAAAAAACTTACTAATTGTTTTGTTTTGTTTTTATGCATGTTTTTTCTGTTTTGCTTCTGGTTCTTGTTGAAATTGTTGTGTTTTTGTTTTTGGTCATTTTAATGTTATGCTAAATAATGTTTTACTGTAATTTGTGTGTTCCCAATAATTGTATTGTATCTTGCCCTTGTGTTTTATGTTAGCTGTGGTAGCCTTTAAGTAGATGAACACAATGTTTGCCTAATTTTATGTAGTCTCTTGAGTTTGTAATGTGATTCATCTGTTGGTAACCCAAATAAATAAATAAATAAATAAAAATGAACACACGAAACGCCTTCTTTAAATAAATTGTTAAAATAACTAAACTAATTACAAATCTACTGACCTCGTTTCGAAAGTACCAGTAGGTACATGTCCATGATAATAAATTGTTTATAAAACCAGCTGTTTAAATTTGAACTCTACAGTTACTAAGCAGAGTTCATTATTCCGGCCGATGACCGTTCTGCGATAATTATTTAGTAAAGAATAGACAAAATGTTTTGGAAGTATTATTTTATTGAAGTAACAATATGGTGTAAATTGAAATCGCCATGGCATTATACTTGGAAAAGGCATTAATTTATCTGCTGTTCTTTGGTTTAATAATCATCATAATTTGCTTATTTGCAGGGTTGATTGACATAAAAATGTCATCAACTTATTTCCTTTGTCACTTTTAGATAAGTACTAACCACAGACAACTAATATTAGTTGCCTGTGCTAGTACTCACATAGTCATAACATAATTAAGTGAATACATTATGTTACTAGGTATCAAGAAGTTTAGAATCCTCTATAGTGGAGCACAGACTGCCTAACAAGAGGGAAAACATGATAATACTCCTTGATGGTCGGTAATGATCGTTCTTCTCCGTAGTGGTTTTTAGTGACGTTAACTTTGTTTTCCCTTTCTAATGTATGTCTAGGCATGACGTCACTCAATTGTCGTTCATGTAATTGTGACGTCATTGGAATAGAAAGGGACGCACGTAAAATTGGAAATATCGACGACGGAGACGAACGTCAAATTTTCTTGTATCAATGCTTGTAAGGAGGAGTGCTATCCTTTATGATTTAGATCCATGCTAGGTATTATAAAACATAGAAGTTTGTCGCCACATGAAGATACATAATCAACGATAAATCTGCGATTCAGAATCAGGGACATATCTTAACCTTTTTTTGTAAATATCTTCAATGTACAGGAACACTTCTATTACAGTTTTATCTTGAAGTAGCAGTTGCAGGAATACTACTTTCATTCCAACATTTATTTATAATGTCAATATCTAAGAATATCTCCGAACAACTAACAACAAGTGGATGAATAAATTGAAACATTGATATAATAAGACATGAAATCACTTATTGTTATGATTCGCATAAACTATTAGGTGAACGACCCGATTGTTGTGAATTGTGATTATTAAGCCCGAACTACCAAACTATTCTTGGGTTTGAACTCTTGTTTGGTCATGTATTTTATTTATACAAGGTGTTAACGACTAAACAAGAAACCTGGAAACATAATTATCTATACAGGGTTAACTTAAATGCGTAACATACAGCTTGGCAAAAAAGTCGTGATAAAAAATAAGGGCGCTGCCTCCACGCAAGAACGTCAAAATCACGCATAACCTGGCAACACCACCATACTAAAATTTTAGTTCCACCTGTCACCACGATCATGACTTTTTTGCCAAACTATACTTTATGGGGTGCTTTAGAACATCAAACTTTACAACTTTTACTATGGGACCAAAATTTACATCGCGAAAAGAAATCTGCTGGCTGTAGTTAGTGGCATTTTCTATGGAACAGATTTTTTTTACGATTTCGATGTCGACTCCTGTTTGAAAGTTGTTCAGTTTGATAGTCTGAAGCACCCTGTTCAATATGTAAACATTTAATTTTACACCTTTTTTTATAAAAGATGGTTTGCTCTTGACCTCAATCTAGTCCTCAGAACAAAGATGGGGCCGAAGATGTAGCGAGCTTACCCAGAAGAAGCCGATACACTCTTATTTAAAGGAATTCGGGTTGTGAGCGTTCGGAAATACTGACGGAGGCATGGCATTCCACTCCTTGATAATAATAATAATAATACCCCGCGGGGGCAGCTTGTGGCGAGCTGACGGTGATTGGCGACACCGCGGACCCCTATCCAGGGGGACCATACAGACATGCGCTCACACACACACATACAGACAGTAACACACCCCCCTACCTCTGGCTTGCCTTCATTGGCCGTCCAGAGTGGAATCGCAAGAGCAGAACCTATGCTCCAGGTTGGAAGTGTATTGCACGTAATGGCGTAATAAACCCGCTCACGGGGGTAAACCCCGCGATGGTGAAACCGGTGCCGCACCTCTCGACAACCTTTAGCCGCTCAGTGGGATGTTGCCCCATTGTCGCACTTTGTGCGTGCGGCCGTTTTATGGGGCCCACTCAACGAGTCGGCGAGTCACCGCCTGCCCTATTTACAATTTCGAGACTAGTTGTCATGGCAGGCGTCCGTTAGTCTCCTCCCATAGCCCAGTATCCATCCATCCAACTTTCACCTCTATAGCCCAAGACCTTATTTTTCCATCGCGGCCATAGAGCCGCACTCCAATAGTCTTTGCACCTGGCGGGGACCATCCCCGGGTGTATCATGTTGTGCGCTCGGAGATGGTATCCGCCATGTGTATCCCTAACATTTAGATTAACTTGTCTTTTGAACGGGCCTCTACATGTTGGCTTCGGCTCCATGCACGCCTTCCAAAGGTCCGGGACTTAATTGCCCGTGATTACGGATCGTAAGATAATAATAATATATTTATTGCTCTCATGTGGTTATAAAAGGTCTTACAATTAGATAAGTACACACATGAACCCTGGTAGGGCACTGCAATTCAATTATAACTTAAAACTATTAAAATACTAAAAGATAACAAATTTACAACTTACAACAACAAGTTTGGAAACAAAAAAATATAAATTTACACACCGGCTAGAAACCAAGAATTAAACATAAGCAATTAACATCAATATAATCCTAATTTTGAACTACAATCATGTCACTGCACTGAATCCAATCATGTCACTCATGGTCTTCTAGAAAACATTATTACTACTATTTATTATTTAAAATTATCACAAAAATATTCTTGTAGTGTATAATAACTTTTTTCTACCAAAAAACTTTTTAATTTATTTTGAAATGTACCAAACTTAGGTTCATTTTGGATGTAGTCTGGAAGTTTATTATAAATTTTTACACACATTGCATAAGGCCCTTTTCGATGCATTTGTAATTTAGACTGGGGAAGTGCTAGTTGATGTTGGTTCCGTAGATTATAGGGACGGGTGAAGAGTTCTTTACGTTGAATAAAAAGGTGATTGTTTTTCCTTACAAATTTCGAAATTTCTGTTATATATAAGCATGTTAACGTGAGAATTTTTAATTCAATGAAATATTTTCTGCAGCTTTCCATTTGATTGATGTTGGTAATGATTCTAATACACTTTGTTTGGAGTATAAACAAATCTGTAGCGTCCGTACTGTTTCCCCATAGTATTGGAGCCATGAATGAGCGTACGCATAATAGGCCATTTTTGCACTTTTAGTATCAGTCGATTTTTTAAGCTCATAACATTATAACATTTATATCTAACGGCGACTCCGTGAAGAAGGCGCGATTGTATCGATGCTCGAACATCGATGCTCGAACATCGATGCTGATCGATGCTGCAACGCTACTGTATCTGATGCATTACTACTGTATCCATGCCAAATCGCGACTGTTAGATTAGTCATACCAACACACCAAATTATACCATGATGAGAAACCACATGAAGTTGCAAGGCTCACGTTTTGCATATAGGGACACTCTTTTAAGCATGTATTGTACCCACTGTCCATTACAAGTGGCGACGGGCTTACTCCCCGTCACATTGGACAGATTTTCGGTATTACTAGTGAAACGTGAATGTTCTTAGTTTTCAGAATATCTCTTGACTACCCCCTCGGGGAATATAGTCGTGAGGATATGCTATGCTTAAGCTATGCCTTTTTACGAGGATGATCAGACCGTCATACTGAACGACTTTCTCTATGGCACAAACATCGAAATCGTGAAATAAAAATCAGTTGTTCCATACAAAACTGCAAACCTACTTGAACCAAATGTATGGGTTCAGCTGTTTTTTTTTCGCGATTTCAGTATTGGTCCCATAGATAAAGTTGTTCAGTTTGATGGTCTGATCATCCCCTTTTACAAGTGTCAGCATATTATGAAGGACCCTGTATATTAGAGGTTTCAGGACAAAATGACTTACTTACTTAAATGACAAAAGGCCGTGGTGGTCCAGTGGCGAGTAACCTTGCCTGCCGTGCAGGAGGCGATGGTTCGATCCCCGTCCAAGCCGACTCGTACCAATGAGTTTTTCGGAATTTATGTGCGATTTGTAACACCACTGGCTTTTCGGTGACGGAAAACATCGTGAGGAAACCTGCATGCTTCAATTTCCAGGCATGTATTGTACCCACTGTCCATTATAAGTGGTGACGGGTTCACCTCCCGTCACACTGGACAGAGTTTTGGTACTACTGGTGAAACGTGAATGTTCTGAGGTTTCAGAATATCTCTGACTACCCCCTCGGGGAATATAGTCGTGAGTATATTCTATGACTTACTCAATCGACATTTATAGATGGACTAAAAATAAATATGTGCTGACCCGGTAGCATAAAACTGACATTGATCATCTCGAGAACGAGAATTTACTGATAAATGCAATGCATTCAGTAATGGTTTAATTGTGTTCCACTTAAAACTAATTGCACAATTTTGTTAAGCAAGAGCTTGCAAATTTTATTTGTATAAGCATTTTGCCTTCAGTTCAAATTAATGGATCGCGTTTATTATTGGAATTGTATGTTATTTACCGAATTCCTCAACCTTTCAATAGTAGCGTGCCTAGCCTAGCAAGCCGCCCCGAGATAAAGAGAAAAATGAAAGATATCTATTCCTTTATCTTTGTTATTTCACTTTATTACATTCCGATATTTTGCCATTATTTATTTTAGACCTAAATCGCTTTTGAATCACTAACCAGCGAGACGTCTGGCGCACTCTAAATAAATAATCAATACCTTGAACCTTAGATCAAAATAAAATGAATGGATAGGCCTTACGCGAACATTTCAAACCAGAAAAATGAGGCAAAACAAATGAAAGGTTTACTTCAAATTTGTATGCAAGTGCCCTAGATTTGACAGATAATGGCGCTAGTTTGTATGGACCAGTGCACCAGTAGTTTGCTTCAACTTACCGCGCTTTAGGCCTATCCATTAATTTTATTTTGATCTAAGCCTTGAACATTGTATTTATCTAGGCTTATTTTATTACTAGTGTTTTCCCGCGACTTCGTCCGCATAAATTATATACTAGATTTTAAGTCAGATCATAATCTATCAAACAAAAAAAGTTTCATCAAAATCGGTTCAGTAGTTTTTGCGTGATGTGCGAACAAACAAACAAACTAACAATTTTGTCAATAGATGGCGCTGCACGTCATTTAAATCGCGCTATCAAATGTTATTTGATTTTATATGAAGTAAACCGCTACTTTTTTGTTCCTCATATGATTTTACGATTTTATAATAGTTAATTAAGATAAAGTACCAGAATCTAGCTTGAATTTGTATTATGATGATTAAACTAAGATATAGAATACATATTATATACATACAAACATCCGTCAATCAGGTACACATATTTTCTCCTTGCCCTTCGCGGGATTACAACCCGCGACGTTCTGATCTGCAGGCATGTTAGCTACCTGTGCTATCGGGCCGTCTAGGCAACCAGCAATCCCCTAACACTAGCAAATATCTTTTCCACTCTCCATCACAATCAAACTGACATGCCATCGTAAGAATACAGAAACACTCACCTATAAAACCCATTTTTATTGTCAGCGTTGTCCTTAATGCTCTTCTTGGTGTCGACTTCACTCAGAACCACGAAGAAGTGGTGGCACTTGTCGCACTTGACGAAGCGAGTGGAGCTGACGAAGGTTTCCACGTGGGTGCACGGGTCGCCGCATTTTGGGCACGTTAGGACGCCGTTGCCTGACCCTTTCTTGCCACCTGTTGTTGATCCTGTAGGAAAAGTGATGTAGAATGGAATAAATGCTTATTTTTGCGAGGTACATAGAAACATAATACGCTGTTTTTTATGGGTTTCATTATGTTCTAATCAGTATAAAAGAAAATGGGATATCTCTATGGGTTTTTTTAGGCTTTTTGACTTTGAGTGCATATATCTCGAGATACAACAGCTATCCATCTACACCTTCGTTTTTGGGTTACAGGAGAAAGGTTAAGTCCCATAGTAAAAGATGTTCAGTTCGATGGGTAGAGTATGACCGGCCGGCCGGGCAGGCACGACTCCTGCACAATAATGGGACAGTCCTTACCTCCGGGGGCGGTGTCCTTGGGCGGGTGGGTGTGAGGGGGCTGCTCGGTGCTCTTGCACAGCACGCTGCAGGGGCCGGCACGACTCCTGCACAATAGTGGGACAGTCCTTACCTCCGGCGGCGGTGTCCTTGGGCGGGTGGGTGTGGGGGGTGTGAGGGGGCTGCTCGGTGCTCTTGCACAGCACGCTGGAGGTGCTGAGAGCGCGCGGCCGGCACGACACGCACGCGCGGCGGACCGAGCGGCACGACGGTACGCCTCCTGCACAAAATGTATATTAATTGAAAAATAATTTATTGTAGAGCTGCCTGGAGACTCAATATAAGGAAAGCCGAACCCATATAACAGAAAATGGCGAGGAGGAAGAAGAAATAATCATGTATTGTCTCATTGATGAAGATATAATGAAGTAGGATCCCCTACACAACTGTGACATAAGGTCGAGGCCCGGCTGTGGTTGCATGTGGCTGAACATGCCGAGCGCTGATTTTCAACCTCTCCCTTCTTCGAGTGGGATACGAGAAAATGAGGGCAGATGAAATTAGGTATACAGATCATTACGCAGCTCTAACTATCTAAAGCAAACATATTAAGACTTTAACGTTATTACTCTGTTTTCCTTGTGCCTCTTAGGTCGTATAACGTGGCGGGGTGCAAAAACTCGCTTACTGGTTTTTATCGCATCGCATTCAGGTGGTGTTAGTTACCCGTCGAGTTTCATATTTTGCTTGTAGGCATTATTCATCTACCCTCATAGACTCATTTCCCACTCAAGCCCTTAGGAAGAAGGGAGGGGCTGAAAATCAGCGCTGCGCGGGTTTAGTCCGGTGCCAGCACAGGCTGAGCCTCAACCTTTTGCCTCAATTGTCTAATACTTACTTTTTTGTACTAAGATTGTAAGTAAATTGAGGCAATAAATGACTTTTTAATTAATTTTAATTTGATGTGTTAAGGATATACTATGATCCTGCCCAAGCCCTGTTGATACCAGCATTATTATCATAAGCCTAAGAAAATCCAGCCTTTGATCAAAAGCCTAGACTCCGATACTCTTATGGTAATATTTGATTTAGGTGGGTAAGTGGCCTATTCATGATCCGCTATGCCGTCTTCTCTTGGCCATCCAACGTCACACATATCCTGCGAGTCGCCCGATGTAATTTTATTTTGTAGCAATATATTTTGACTCGAGTAGAAATTATTGTTTTTTTAGGTACCAAAATTGCATCATTTACATTTCACACGATAATACTGACGTTACCTCTCCATACAAATCATCGACCATACACGGTAAAGCTGACCTTCAATTCAAACCGATAGGACTGTTTATACAAACAAATCTTGTTTATAATTAACAATTGTGTTGTTGGTTCACAAAGAAAAATTCGAGATAATTGCATCGTTTTTGCGAATTTTCTTACACTTTCTACGATTCGGTGAAAGGCGAACAGATTAGATACGTTTTTTATTACTTCTTAGAACAGGGCAGTTCAAATGCGTTTATGGAAAGGCATGGCAGTTCATGGCAGTTAAAAACAGTTTGACAGCAAGCTGACATTTAAGTTGGCTCTATTATGATTTGAAGAATGCGTCCCTTACACTGAAGTTGCAGAAACGCTAATTAAAGTTAATCCTCCATTAAATATCTTGCTAGCTTTTATTACGTCAACAGGACAAAAAGTGACAGCAAGAGATTTAATTGAGTCTGCAACCGAGTTTTAGTGCATCTCTATAAATAAGTGGGAAATTGGAACAGAACAATTAAAGAATACTCTAGGTATGTAGATACACTAATTAATAATCGAAATAATTAGAATAAACAATATTACTATGGCATTATAATCTCAAAAACTATGGACATCGATAAACTCAAAAACGTTTAAAAGTTATATTTTTAGCTTTGCGTGTCAAGGTTGGAGAAATATTGAGTAATGAATGAAGTAGGTTGCACTTTTAGGCTTGTTTCAGAGTCTCGTGAACGGCCGCGTACCTACTACTTTTTTTAAGAGAAAAAGGTAGTTTGTAGCAAAGCTTTTGCACCAAAAGGGATTATGGCAGTGAGTTTAGTATGTGTGATGACTGCGATTTCTAACTGCTGTAGGGATTAATAGGGAATTGTAGAAAGGGCGTTCACAAAAGATCAGCGATGGTCGAAGTGGCACAGGCGCAAGTCTGTTAAGGCCCTATTCACTCAATAATAATAATAATGTGTGATGGACAATAAGGACAATAAGGTACCTTGATGTACGTAATTGTCCAATAACAAAAATGTTTCTTTATAGATTCTTCAAAATAATAACTGTGTGGAATTCTGTGAAACATGGTACGAAGTCTAAAAACCAACTAACCGACCAACCAACCAACTTTTCGGAAATTGTCACATACCTACTTATTGTAAGCGAGGGGCCGCTAACTAACCTCGCGGCTGCAAACGCAACTCTGAAACCAGCCTTACCTTGTTATGGATGCCGTTTAAGGGCAAAGTTGTTGCTTACGGCATATTATGGAGCTCCATGATAATACCAAGGATTTTATTGAGACTGATCTTTTGTAGAGTTTATTTTATACATTTATGACATTTTCGATGAAGGAGCTCTCTTTCTGTCTAGGTAAAGGGCTTCGTCTGTTTAGGTAAAGATTTCGAAGAACCCAAAAAGGAATTAAAAATACAATTTGTTTGTGGCGTCGGTGGCGCGTTGCAGAGAGCTATTGAAACTAAATCTTGATTTCCGGGTTCGAATCCGCACGGACCACAAGCCATGTACCAATGAGTTTTCTAACTTATGTACCTACGTAATACCGACTGCTCTCAAACGGTGAAGGAAAACATCGTGAGGAAACCTGCATAGGCTGAAGAAGAAATTCCGCATGCCTATAAGTCTACCAATCCGCATTGGGCACGCGTGGTGGACTAACACCAATACACCCTACCTGAGTGTAGGCATGTGACATGCAGAGGGACGTATAGATAGGCTATAATAATTAATGATTTGTTTGTGGCAACGATCGGGACCCAATCGGGAGCCCGATGATTGAAGCAGGGGCTGGGGCAGACAAAGAAAAACATGGCGCGTCAATCTCGATACTCACCAAGCAGAATGTTAAGGGTGATAGAGATGGGTGAAAAAGACCTTGTGGGGCGAAACAGGTCAAACAGGATAAAAAAACGTGTTTGCTCGAGCATCAAACGAAAACTGGATTCTGATGCGGTTTTCACTATTTGAAAGCCCTTGCTCTGTTTAAAAACCTTGGTTCACTTGTTTGAGACGAGGACGCGCGCAAAAACTTTATCTGCCGTAACTAATTAATCATGATTCCGGATGATCCCGGACTTGATCACACTTGTAGTTTTTACAAACGTATTGTACACGGCGGCAGATCAACCTATCCATAGTTAGACTCTATGTTCATGGACACAGACTTCCGCTTTGGGTTGATCTGTCACCGTGTACACTTCTAGCTCTACTGGCTTTTCGGTGTAAGAAAATACTGAGGAAACTTAAAGCTTTAATATAGGGATTATTCGGGACTCAAGAAATCGCGCTCGAAGCCAAGAAATCGCTTAAAAGAGATCTGCTGACGCATACACATGGGTCGAGTAGCATATGTAGTAGTCATAATATGGGTGGATTGCAGTTTTGAATGGAACAGCAGATTTGTTTCGCGATTTCGATGATGTTCCCATAGAAAAAGTTGTTCAGTTTGACGGTCTGATCATCCCCCTAAAAAAACCTTCAGCTAAGAAGGACCCTACATAAACTATGCCAATACCCCTATAATCTTAAAAGATAAAAAGTTGATGTAAATAACATAATCTCCTCGACCGGGTCATCCAATTACCAAGAAAGTCCAACATAAGTATAATACGTAATAGTTATGCATTAACATTCGCTCAATGGCGCAGGCGCCGGGCTTAGATCTCATAGATTCTAGAATGTTATGAAATAGAAAGTATCAAGCTGTAACAGCCTGCCTTTTAATGCATTATTCATTTTTAGATTCAGATTGTTGTTATGGTTTTGCGTTCTAGGGTTACTTAAACGAGTTGGAAAATATACAAGACTAGAGGAATGAGACTGAAAGCAATTCAATTTTAAAGGGAAGATTTTTCTTCAGTAGTAACTGCACAGGAAGATCATTTTAGTCATTTACACTGAGAAGCGCTCGTTGGCGTAGTGGAGCTTCGGTATTGGAAACGATCACCGAAGTTAAGCAACGTCAGGTCCGGTCAGTCTTTGGATGGGTGACCGTTTAGTGGTATTTCATCTCGAGCGTTTCCGTGCTTCGGAAGGCACGTTAAGCAGTTGGTCTCGGTTAGTTCGGTCAGATGGCGTTGTAACTATTCGTTAAGCCAGGTTCAGAGGCCTATTGGCGGCTTGAAAATTCTCTGACAGCAAATTGACCACTAACTAACTTGCCTCCACCAACACGCACTGGGCCGGTGTGGTGGAGTATGGCCCGCTTCCTCTCACCCTTATTCGTGAGAGGATGCCTTTGCCCTGCAGTGGGATGCTACAGGCTATAACTTACTTTTTTTACACTGAGTTGCAGAAACGCTCATTAGAGTTGATCCTCCATTAAATCTCTTGCTAGCTTTTACTACGTCTACAAGACAAAAAGTGACAGCAAGAGATATAATGAAGGATTAACTTTAATGAGCGTTTTTGCAACTGAGTATCAGTCAAGTTATTTTTAAGTTCTTTCGATTGTTGAAAAATGGCGTCTCTATTTTGAATGCCTATGGCTGTGGATACACTTGGTTTTTCGCTTTACACGGCCCACAAACGGTGAAAACAAATAAAAAATTAACACTTAACAGATATGTATAAAAATGTCGAAAGACGGAGTGTAATAAAGTCGAATTAAGTAATGACGAAATGATAAATAATGTGTGAGAAGAGTAATGTCAAAATATACAATGTCGAAACTCAAGTAACACTCAGTTGCAGAAACGCTCATTAAAGTTAATCCTCCATTAAATCTCTTGCTGTCACTTTTTGTCTTGTTGACGTAGTAAAAGCTAGCAAGAGATTTAATTGAGAATTAACTTTAATGAGTGTTTCTGCAACTGGAGGTAAAATGTGCAAAAACTAATATAATAGCAATTTTCGTTTGAATCGAAAGTGTTGGTTTCTAAGTTAGTATGAAATGGCCTAAAGTCCCTACACATCTATTCCTTTCAGAGCATATAACCAGATTCTCACAGTAAATATAAAAAAAAAAAAACTTTTATTTTGCTCCCAAAGTCCCAACACATTGTAACTACTACCAACACGTTCTCACCGTCTATCTATCTATCTATAACGACACGCCTCTTTCCCAATGGGGTAGGCAGAGACCAGAGTGCGCCATCTACTAATTTGACTAATTACCAAATATTGTTGTTATTCGATTTGTTATGATCATACTTGTAATTAACATTTGCATGCCTTCATGGTAGAATATGCTGGAAAATTGTATTTTATAAAATCTTATGTACCATATTTTTGCAAATAAATTATCATTATCATTATCATTACTACGATCCTTACATACATCTTTTGCCTCATTCACATCCATACATTACTATACGTTCTCACAGTATATCTATTTTATTTAAAAATAACTTTTTGTTTTGTAAGGAACCCGAATAAAATGTATTCCACGATCATATCGTCATGTCATCGATTGATCTTGTAATCATGCAATATTATGTAACTGCATAATATTTTGATATTAATGCAGTCATAGAAAATCATCTAAGCTAGGCTTAGATAGTTAAATGGTCTAAGAAGCAAGGGTATAGCACAGAGTGTTAGGGTAAATTGTTGAATTACTTTAAGGGGTATAATCACCCATGACACTGAACAGCTTTCCCTAAAAACATATTGGAAATTAAAAAAAAAACTAATTTTCATACAAACGTTCGATCAGCTAATTTTGTATAGAAAGTCCAAATTTTTTATTGCGTATTTCCTTTAGGTTTCTTAGGGAAAGTTGCTCAGTATTATGGGTACGATCACCCCTTAAAGTAGGTACATAATGCAACTGTTTACCCTAACACCCTGTATATTAATGAAAAGCGCACTAAAATTACATTTTAACCACAGAATGAAACTAAACAATTCTTTAAAACACTTTTTTTCTTAAACCATTTCGGTAATACAGGGTGTAAGTCTCAGCCTAGCAAATACTGAAACGGTGAACTCAGACCATCAAACTGAACAACTTTCACTAGCCCACCCCACCCAAGGAAAAGCGAAAAAAAATCAGCTGTCCCATACATTTGAGTCGGGCAGGTCCAACAGTTTTGTATGGAACAGCTGAATTTTTTTTCGCGTTTCCTGAGGTAGGCTCCATATTGAAAGTTGTTCAGTTTGATGGTCTGAGTTCACCGTTTCAGTATTTGCTAGGCTGTCACTTACACCCTGTATAGGGCTGAAAATTATGGGATTGTGTTGGCGAATAGATAGGTACAGGGTGTAAGAAAAAGTATCATTAAACTTTTAACCACATACTCTACCCATCAAACTGAACAACTTTTACTATGGGAGCAAAACTGTTAGAGCAAAAAAAATATCAGCTGTCTCATACATTATAGTCGAGTAGGTATTGCACTTTAGTATGGAACAGCTGGTTTTGTTTTTGCTCCCATAGTAAAAGTTGTTCAGTTTGATGGGTAGAGTATGTGGCTAAAAGGTTAATGATACTTTTCCTTACACCCTGTAGATTGTGCTAGCTAGAGTAAAGCTCGATCAACCGGGCACTTTTGTTTGAAAGTAAACATTAAAAGTGAAAGATTTACGTAACATAAGTATACATAGGTACAGTAATAAAAGGTATGGTAACAAAGTTAAGTAGAAAGGTACAGAAAATGACAAATTCTTTTAAAGTTAATAGTTTACTTAAATTTAAACTTTTTGTGCATTAAGATATGATCAAAAAGCGTAGATACTTACTAAATAAATCAGAAGGTTTGTTGGATGCAATATTAAAAATAAAAATGAGTACGAGAATTAATAAAAGTCAAATAAACATCTATTCTGCATACATCACAAATACCTAACAAGCGGCGGAATAATTGAGGTTTTTTAGTGTTGATTTTTTTTAAATATGTTATTTTATTTTCATAAAAAAATTAAGTTATACTTGACATACATTGAACAATACGGAGTAATTTTGACCTTGCCATCATCAGCCTCTGCAAATTGATGAAATGGAATAGCCAAATAGACTGTGGTGATACTATTGTTATGGAGCTTATCATCGTCAGAATATGAAGATATGGAATATTTGCACTGTTACTATACACATTTGAGAATAAACTCGATGATTCTAGGTGTTATTTTGGCTCAGACCCCTTCAAATCCTATCCCTATCTTAAATTATGCTGAATCGATTTTCATGAAACAGATAAGAACACTAGCAAAAATTAGCTTTCGATTACAAAAAACCGCATTGAAATCGGTGCGATGCCACAGACAGACATAGGCGTCAAACTTTTAATACCCCTCTTATTTGCGCCGAGGGTTAAAAAAAAATTAAACTGACAATCGGATAACTTCACAACCCTACGACCTCGTACTTATTTTGTAAAAATATTGCTTCAGGATTATTTTATTAATAATCAGGTTTATATGCAACTTGCAATACCGTTTTTTTTAACCTTGTAAGCCAAGGATTATTGCTACATGCGATCCCAGATTAAGTACAAGTTCATTAACTATTCTAAATTATTGTTAAAACTGTTTGTTTCTTCCTTATTTGTATGCAAGTTCAATATCAATTATAATGTCTTACTTTACCAGATTAAAGGCCTCCGCTCATTGCAGCGATAATATCGCTGCGATTTTGCGATAATTGTTTCCAGTACATTTTGTATGGGGACGCGCGCGATCCTACACACTGCCGCGATATTATCGAGCGATAATATCGCTGCGATTTTGCGATAATTGTTCTCAGTACATTTTGTATGGGGACGCGCTCGATCCCACACACTGTCGCGATATTATCGCAACTCTTTCGACTACATTCAGTGGTGGGGCGCATGCGTGACGCGAATCGCGGAATCGCTGCAGTGTGTAAGGTGTCGCGATATCGCTGTCGATAATATCGCTTGATAAAATCGCTCGATAATATCGCTGCAGTGTGCGGAGGCCTTTATTAATGCAGGATCATTCTTAATATATGTTGACGGTTTTTTCTTTATTCATAGTTTCAAGGGGATAATCAGAGCTTCAGAATTAATATCGTAGTAGTTATTAAGTCGTGTTATGCTGTAGAGTTTCTGGCCGCATCTTCTCTACAACGACAACACTTTCCGATCGACGTTAGCTTAAAAAAGATTTGACGTTTTATTTTTTAAAGCATACAGTTGTAGCAATGCTCACTTTTAGCATTTGAAAGATACTATTATCTAATATTCTGAGAGAGTGTGTGTTTGTGAGAATGTGTGTGATTGAACGGTAGACAATAAGATTTCAGTTCATTGTTTCAATGAACTTGATAAGGGGCCTTGATAGTAATTGCTCTGTTTGCTATTTAGGTACCGTATTGTACCTAGTTATCATTGATACCCAACAAAAGACATTCTTTTGAAACATTAAGAATATTATCCACATTTCAATATTATTATATCAACCGGGATATCTTCTTGTCCAAAATACTGCAGTGCCTCAAGATTAAAGTTTTTGACCAATGTGTACTGCCGGTGATGACACTGAACTGAGATGTGGTCGCTCACATACTAAAAGTCACCCAAAGGGCATTGTAGAGGGCTATGCTTGGAGTTAGGGTACCCAGTCTAGGACCCAGGGTACCAGGGTAGCCGACATAGCCCGAATAATTGCTAAAGTGGCAATGGGCTGGGCACGTTGCTTGCAGAACAGATGACCAATGGAGTCAAAGAGTGATCGAGTGGCGACCTCGTATCGGAAAGTGCAGATCGATAAAAATAGTCTTGAGTTTTTGTTACCATTTTTGTTAGAGAACTCCAAGCTCTAACTTAACTATGTAACTAATTAGCACAATTTTTTTTCTTATCACCTTATAATTATATGAAATATCTGATCTCTCTAAAATACTAATAAGTACATAACAAGTTCAATACATGTTATATTTAATTTGCACTAATACAAAAACTACAAGGTCAAATAGGTAAGCTAAGTTCTAAAAAAATATCTGTTTGATATTGCTCTTATATTAATGATATTTGACGGTCAAAGGTTCAAAAACCTATGCTTTACAACTGTTTATTTATCAATTACTTAGTAGGTATAGGTAAGCACCTAAGAATTTTTTGTGCTTCTGAGATGTTTGGGCAATGCTCGGTCATTCACGTTTGACAGCTGCGATGAAGTTGTGACATTACATGCATCTTGCAAGATATTGACAAGACGCAGACTGTCGGACATTGAAATAAGGCTTATTTTAGTTTCCGTTCCTGAAGCGCAAAGTGCGAAGATCGAAAATGCGCGCGAAATCAGGTTGAGTGCAGTATCTGATACGGTAGTAACTATTAAGTAATCTGTGGTTTGGGTAGCATTACAGGAAATAAAAAGAAACATCACAAGTCAGTCATAGGTATGACCATTATGGTCCACAGTCCCACTAAAGAGCACTGACCTAATCTCACAATTTGTGGCATATATATGCTCACGACTATATTCCCCGAGGGGGTAGTCAGAGATATTCTGAAACCTCAGAACATCCACGTTTCACCAGTAGTACCGAAACTCTGTCCAGCGTGACGGGGGGTGAGCCCATCGCCACTTATAATGGACAGTGGGTACAATACATTCCTCGAAATTGAAGCATGCAGGTTTCCTCACGATGTTTTCCTTTACCGAAAAGCCAGTGGTGTTACAAATCATACATAAATTCCGAAAAACTCATTGGTACGAGTCGGCCTGGACGGGGATCGAACCATCGCCTCGTCCACAGCAGGCAAGGTTACTCGCCACTGGACTCCCACAGCTAATTTGTGGGATTGTCTAAAAGATATGTCTGTTTAAAAGAAAGCCATCAGACACTCCCACTATTTGTAAACGCAGAGCCGGACCATATTTTACTGGTTTTAGAACAACAAACAGAAACAATTTGTTAGATTGTGGAGCCTCGTGGCAGGCTGAAACGCGAACAGGGCGAACACCATGCGAAAGACAAGTGTTTAGGGCAAACCCTGCAAAGTGACTCCCCAAAAGCTACTTCTAAACTATTATAAAACTGTAACTGAAGATATTTACAAAAAAAAATATGTTATGGTTTTTAGGTATCCCTGACTCGAAATCAACCTTTTTAGAAATTTTGTCTGTCTGTTTGTTTGTGTGTTTGTTTATTCGCGCATCACGCAAAAACTACTGAACCGATTTAGATGAAACTTTTTTTGTTTGATAACTTATGATCTGACTTAAAAACTGGTATATGATTTGTGCGGACGAAGTCGCGGGTAAACACTAGTATTCTATAAAATAGAATAACAGAACATTAATTTTAGTTAATGTTTCCTTCGTGCAATCCAAGGTAGCGGGTTCACCAACAAGTTAAGGATATAATGAAATTCATAAATTACCCATTGACATTGAGATTAAATCATACAGATTTTATTCTTATTAGACCTAATATAGCCAATGACCTTGTCATAGACCTTACCTTGACTGGAGCCACAATGAGCTATTGAATAGTTAAGGAAAACTACAAGATACGAAGTCACAAATGAAAATAATTATCTATAAGAAAATATAGACAATTACCGCGCGTGCAAGCTATGAATGTGTGACGATTGATAAACCAGACGGTGTTATCAAAACATTTGAGATTACGCGTGAAACGTTGTGCGACATCGACACAAAGCCCTGGAGAGCGGCCAATACAACAAAACAACAAATAAGTAAATGAAAGGGAACCACTCACCTGACGCGAATTGAGAATTTCTCCCAACTGCTATCCTCCCGACCGATACAAAACTCAATCTAACACTAGTCATTTTACTATTCGATATTCACAATTAACATCAGCGAGAATACAATCGACAGAAACGGAACACGAGCGAAATAGAAATGCTGCGATTACACGGTAATTCGCCAGTCGCAATTTTTATTGTATTTGTTTGTCAGTTGAGAGAATGCGATTCTGTCATGACGCAACACTTTTTACATAGTCAACAACACCGACACTGTTCGAAATTGTTCAATTGCACGATGTAAGTACGAAAACTGCACTTTCCTGTTTTTTTTGTCTGATTTTATGAAACAAATTTTTATTTTCGAGTTATTTGAGCGGCCATACTGATACTGATGTTCACAGCTGATTTTGATGTGAAAGAAGTTGGATTTTCATGCACCACGTTGTTTCGGTTCTCCCGCCACCTAGTTTGCACAAAAATAACTACGATGCTACTTTATCATAGGAGCAATTTAAAACAAATAATGCACCAGAATTTCATATTTTTACTGAGCCTATGTTCTACAATTTTTAATTAGATTTTAGATGCATTTTCGAAAACAGTACAGTTTTGTTTAATAAAATAAATATTTAAGTCTTTAAAATAGTCCTATTCCATAATTATTTTCTAAACCATTCGCATTTTTGACTTTTACTGCCATCTAGGATGTAATAGTGAACTATTTAGGGAATAAATTGGGCAGTGAGTTCAAATTGAACCTGCTAGATGGCGCTAAAGTACCGCACATCTTGTCTATGGTATTTCAAAACTGGCAACACCGTCAACGCAAAAAAAAAGCAAACGTCAAACTAAAAGTCTACAATCCGAGTTTGTCTATGTCCGGAATCGTCCAAAATGGCCGAGACAGAAACGGATAAAAACAGTATTATAAGGCCCGAAAGGAATAACAAGGCCACAGTGACCGCCAATGGTCCCCGTCGCGTTACTATCTACAAAACTGAGACTGGTTTCGGTTTTAATGTGCGCGGTCAAGTGTCCGAGGGTGGGCAACTCAGGTCCATCAACGGCGAACTTTACGCTCCTCTTCAGCACGTAAGCGCTGTACTGGAGCAGGGTGCAGCTGAACAGGCTGGCATCAGAAAGGGCGACAGGATCCTAGAAGTGTAAGTACTCTATAGTCAATACCACCCACTTCCTCCCACTCTATATTCCCAGCATTGTTTGCCGTAATTTCCTACTTAGCAACGCTTTTTAACGATAATGATGAAATAAAACGGCTATAGATTCGATTTTTTAGCTTCCAGTTATCTAGGAATGTTGTCTCAAGCTCCCGATACCTGATTTACATAAGCGTTGATGGCAATGAGTCATACAAACATGTTTTGAAATGAATGAAAGGTGATGGAGGATAACATTCATCAGTAGATGGACTTTATACTAATTTTATGCGTTTATAAACAGTTTAGTCTGTTCTGTAACTTCCCGTATGTATATTTGCAATGTTTAAGAAAAATTTAAGTTAAGAAAAACAGACATTTATATTCAATCAGTATAGGTATAGTGTGTAGTTTATATTCATTTAGTAAAACAATTGGAGAATTCATTTGTCTTCAAAGTAATTTGTTTTGGATTAAAACTGCTTGCCAATTGACTGTGTTACCACATCAATTGTTTCTGATCAAGTTGGCTAGTTTTAGAGCCAAAATGCAATTAAAGAAGTACTTATAAATTGAAGCCATGTGTCCAGTGGCGAGTAGGCAACCGTGCAGGAGGCGATGGTTCTATCCCCGTCCAGGCCGACTCGTACCAATGAGTTTTTCGGTTTTATGTACGATTTGTAACACCACTGTCTTTTCGGTGAAGGAAAACATTGTGAGGAAACCTGCATGCTTAAATTTCGAGGCATGTATTGTACCCACTGTACTGTCCATTACAAGTGGCGACGGGCTCACTCCCCGTCACAATGCACAGAGTTTCGGTACTACTAGTGAAATGTAGATATTCTGAGTTTTCAGAGTATCTCTGACTACCTCCTCGGGGAATATAGTCGTGAGTATATGCTAACATTTCACTAGTAGTGCCAATATCATGTCCAGTGTGACAGGCAGTGATGCTGTTGCCAGTTTTTTTAGGACAGTTCCCATAATACACATTTCAAAATTAAAGCATGTTCATAAAATAAACCTATTTGTTGTTCTGATTCGAAGACTATCTAAACTATTATAAAACTGTAACTGAAGTGTGTCTGTTCATTGAAGATATGTACAAAAAAAAGATTACGATATGGTTTTAAGATATCCCTGACTCGACATCAACCTTTTTTTTAGAAATTTTGTTGGTCTGTTTGTTTGTTTGTTCGCGCATCACGCAAAAACTACTGAACCGATTTTGATGAAACTCTTTTTGTTTGATAGCTTATGATCTGACTTAAAATCTGGTATAATAATTTCTGTGGACGAAAACGCGAACGAACGAACGAAGTCGCGGGTAAACACTAGTATCTTATAAAGTATAACATGTACATGAAGCCATATAGATGCCTTATTAGAATGTCTTATTAGAATCTTACAAGTTCCAGCATAGTACAGTCAACAGAAAAAGTCAATGAACATTAGCAAAATTAGTGATGAAATTGATCTCGTACAAATCTATATTTTACTATGTTATGGATGTTAGAAAATCGAAAGGCCAATCCGCACTTTTGTATGGAAGGTGCAAAAATTTTTCTCGTTTTTCGACCCATGTTCCTTAGGGAAAGTTGTTCAGATTCATGGTCTGAATACACCCTTAAAGGTTTGTTACAAATTAAAAATTATTGGTGTAGATACCTGAATATCAAGATGTGATAAATGATAAAACACCCTTGTAAAGGGGTTGTTTAGTTAGACCATCAAACTGAACCACTTTCACTATGGAGCCAATATTGACTAAAATAAAAAATCTGCTGTCATACAAAACTGCCTGCAGTACAGACTCTTCTCAAATGTATGGGACAGCAGATTTTTGACAGTTATAATATTTTTCAGGTGTTTTGTTACACCATGTATATTTAGAATTAAATGCTTATGCCTATGCCATCAAAATCTGTTCAGCGGTTTAACTTTGAAAATTTAACAGACATACATGTGAAATGTATCTCTTTCGGTTCGGTTCGGTTCACATAATATTATTATGGATATCACTAATTGTGACTACCCCGGGAATATCTCCGTAAGTTGTTAAACAAGCAGAGGGAGTTGCGTTGTGGGTCTGCTATTGGGCGGTCACGTGCGCGTGTCGCTTGTCGGTTGCCCCATCCCCGGCCTACAGCGGAACTCCAGTGGTGGCTCTGGATATTGTTCTTTTATAAGAACAACCCTTGAAGTCACCAAAATATCAATATAACCGTACAACGTCAAGCACTTTTGCTATAAAAACTCGACATTGGCAAAATCATCATTAACCAAAGATGGCAGCCATATTAAAAAAAAAAAAACAAGCAGAGAATGCAACCTGAGTACTCAATAAAGTCCATAAAAAACGACTGACTTAGGTACTACGTGCAATAAAAATAAAAGTTAACTTCATTTATTAAGTCACAATAACAAAGCTATAAAACTGTCTATTATAATTACCCCATCAATAACAAGTTATAGCATGTAGCTAGAGATATTTATGCAATATTATGCACTTTTAAGCCACGTATTCACTATCCAATGAGAACTCTTTTGTTTTTGTAATGGGATTTAATTTGTGCTTTAGTGGTAGAGCCTTCAACTCTGCCATAAATGATTTAGGGTATAATCGGTCAAGTCTGATGTTGTTTCCAATTCGTCAAGTATGTTTGCCAAAGTTGCAAAAAAGTAAGTACGAGATATTGTGAGATGACGCGCAACATGACAAAATATAACCGTAGTATCAACACCTCAGGTGATGTATTGTCAACGACTGATCGTGATCATGAACAACGCAACGTCGCTAAACAAAAGTTACGCGTCGTCTCTCTATATGTTGGGCAACATGTCGCGCTTCAATTGTTGCCTACGTCTGATGTGTCATGGCCGTGTTCGACCACAGCGATTGATTTATATGGCTGTTGACTTTGAGAGCTTCGTTGATGTGCCCTTAGGTGACTGATGTAGCCTATATTGGCTTTAAAAGTGCGTCCGCACAGGCTACAAATCAATTTCCCATTAAGATAGTTGTACTGGATGGCCGCGGGTGGTCTGGCTTTAAGTACATCGCGCTTGGAAGAGAGCTCAGCCCTACGCTTAGCCTCAAAGTCGAACACTTTATTCTGTACAGTGTGCCTCCACCCCGGTCGATCTTTAGCAAGCTCCTTCAAACAACTCTGATCAATCTCGCAAAGTTTCATGTGGCGTTTCTGCACATCCTCGTACCGCAATGAAGTTCAGTATAAAAGATGCGTTTGGCAATTTTTTCCTCCGGAAACTGAATCATTATCATATCAGCCGAAAAACGACCATTGCTTTACATATGCCTCCCCCAAGGATCCTGCGCTGTCCTCGTCCAACGGGTTCCTATAGCCAGGTCTACCCACGCTCTGCGCCTTCCGGTAGGCAGTCACCATTCGAGAATTCGTCAGCCCTCTCGGCCATCTATTCTGCCAGCATTGTGCCCCTCCCATTGCCACTAGTGTTTAGCAATTATTCTGGCTCCGTCGGCTACCTTGGTTATTCTGCGAATCTCATCATTTCTGGCCCTGTACCCGGAATTTCGATTTTCGTTATTTCGCTACCGTTTCGGTCCGAACTTCATTGTAATAGAGTTGACATTGGACCGAAAACGTTCACGCAATTGCGAAGTTGGAATGTCCGGGAAGACCCCCTGATTCGATCTAGAAACTTCGAATATTACCCTCTGTTTAATGAGAGCTTTAGTGAGCGATCATGTCTCAGTTCCGTACGTCATCACTACTGGCTACAAACTGGTGAGACTTTCGTCTTGAGACCTAGTGTATACATGTCTTTATTATAATTATAATATTTGTTACAGTTAAAGAAAGTTAATCTTGTGTGTCTGTTTTTTTGAACTTACCAATTATATTTTATTTAGTCTCCAAAAAGGCCTGATTTGGGGAAATAATTAGAGTTTGACGTAAGAACCCTAAAAGTGGTGTAGATTCTCTTACCTTTTACTACTTAATTCATCAAAAATCCCGAAATTTGTTTCTTGTTTCTACCTATTTATTGCTTTTAAAAAGCTGTTACCCTTAGATAACTATACATCTAAGGACGATGTAATTTATACTAAAGTACAATACTACGGCATATAGGTATATTCCTATTAAATTGATTACAGTTTACTTAACAATTGAAAGATGGAGATTAATAAATAAACGGGGACAAACGACTAATTGTGCAATCGATGTGCTCAGTTCTATAATGTATAACGGTGTGAATTGTCTATACGAACCGGCTGCTAAGTGTTGCAACATTCCAAAGGAAAAAGGTCCACTACTAGAGTGCAGGTATGATCCACTCAGCTGCAGAAACGATCATTAAAGTTAATCGTTAATAAATAATATCGCTGCGATTTTGCGATAATTGTTTCCAGTACATTTTGTATGGGGACGCGCGCGATCCTCTGCCGCGATATTATCGAGCGATAATATGGCTGCGATTTTGCGATAATTGTTCTCAGTACATTTTATATGGGGACGCGCTCGATCCCACACACTGCCGCGATATTATCGCAACCTGACGCAATCTCTTTCGACTACATTCAGTGGTGGGCGCATGCGTGACGCAAATCGCGGAATCGCTGCAGTGTGTAAGGTGTCGCGATATCGCTGTCGATAATATCGCTCGATAAAATCGCTCGATAATATCGCTGCAATGTGCGGAGGCCTTGAATGTGTGTCGGAGATCCAAATAAATATTTTTTCTTTCTTTCTTTCTTTCTTTATCCCCAAACACATACATTGCAAGCGCGTGCCCAATGCTGATTGGTAGACTTCACATACGCATCAGAATTTCTTCTTCAGCGTGTGCGGGTTTCTTCACCGTTTGTGGGCAGAAGGTGCTACGTACGATGTCTTATTCTTATGCAAAATTGCCATGGAAACAAGTAGGTACTTCATTTCGGTGTCAAAAGTTAAACCGATAAAATCTAATGTGTTATTCTTGATTGCCATGTTGATGTTGACCTGTACTAAATACCAATTTAATGTGCTTAATTACTGCTTAATTACCTAGCTACCCGATAACTTGGTAGCTTTCGTCGTTAACCCCTTAGTTACGTAATCCATATGAGTAGGACCTTAAAAACAAAGATTCAGAATGGAATTGTGTCAGTAGAGGACGTCCTAAGGACGTACCTACTCTGATCAATTTGATTGCATTCTACGGAAAGGTGAGGTACGGTTACGGAGTACAGTACTTATCTGTGTTTGGTACAATAGGCGTAGCATAGGTTTCTACCGAACCGGGCAGTGCCCGTATTTACCGCTCCCTTGCCATGCTTATGAAGAGAAAACCTTCGGTCTGTGATCAACTGATCACTCTTAAGGCTAGGATATCCCAGTGCAAGCGTCTCTTTCTTGCAAGCATAAGTTTACAATTAGCCATCCCGCTCCAATTGAAAGCAGGATCGCAAAAAAACGTTTTTTTCGTCAATATCTTTGCTCATGGGAGTTTCTAAGCTACAACTTCTCCCGAGGTCACTAGAAATATTTAATGTATTTAGTTAAGTACAGTTTAATTATAGTATTGAAAAAACATAACAAAAAGGGGTAACTTTGGGATTTTTTTCTATCGAGTAAACTTAATCTAATCGTGTAATTGAGAACAGTCGCCCATCCGCCCGATCCTTAAATAAGACATAATTTAATTTCAGACTTTAAAACACAGTTTAAAACACTTTCGTTCGTGTTCAAAAAACGGCCTCGACGGGATAAGAGCGTCTTAAGCAAACATACAATTGGAATAATAAGAACGAGCGAAACAGTGGCCACCTCTTTCGGTATGCAATATGTGTATCAAAGTAAAAATTACCGAGCGGGCAAAGCGATCCGAAGTTTATGTGGTGCACCATAATTTGAATGCAGTGATTGCACCGCGCTATACAAGTACGAATCGATTACTTTTTTAAGGGGATGATCAGAACATCAGACTGAGCAACTTTCTCTGTGGGACCACCATAGAAATCTCGAAAAAAAATCTACTGTCCCATACATTTTGCTCGAGTATGACGTTTGCAGTTGTGTATGGAACAGCAGATTTTTTTTCTCGATTTCTTTGTTGGTGTCATAGAGAAAGTTGCTCAGTTTGACGGTCTGATAATCCCCTTTAAGAAGTGTCAGCATATTAAGAAGGACCCAGCATGTAGAGTTCGATCAATGTATATTTTTTTCTAATTTGCTCCCCCATAAAAAACTGCCGCCCGAGGCATTTGCCATTTATTTCCATTCGAGAAACTATTGAAAATAAACATTCTTCACCAACAAGAGCGACTGTTGAAGTTACAATAAGAAATAATGATTTCGAATGAATAAACTAGGTACCTATCCCCTACCTAATTTTCTGCCCAAAACCAGATTACTCCAGTTAAACTTTTCGTAACATTTGAGTGTCCTTATTGACTGTCTGTGGAGACTTGGATACAACCAATATTCAGCAATAGTCTCAAGAATCGTTTGATGGACCTACAGCGAAAGTATATGATAAAGAGTATGGTACCACCGTACCAATACAATAGGGATTCTTCCTACCCGCACCAATATTTATCTCACCCCCTCGTGGAAGACAACAGTAGGCAATAGGTAAGCCAGGTAAATGATCATTTTGGGCGCTCCTGGCCTTACAGAAATGAAGCTTTTTTCTCTCCCATACATTGTCCACTAGCGCGATTGTGTCGAAGTGTGGGGTATAATTTACTCATGTGCTTCTTGTCAGTGGTCGCTCATTTCCTTCATGGACAGTGTTCGCATTGAATCTTATGGTTGCTACCGGATTTTCACGTTCAGTCAATACGAAATGTATGAACATTTTTATCCGTAGCTTGTCGCGTGTAGCTAGTGAAGTCATACAGACGCTACAGGCCCATTCCAGGCCGCTTCTGACCGACCCCGCTACCCAATCCACCGCTTAGACCCAGCAACGCCTAATGCCGTGGTCCGTACCCCTTATGGGGCAGGTTGTATTGATTGAGTTCTTTCACTAGCCCGGTTGACCTACCAGGGCGCTTCGCCGTCAATGATGTGGCCCACCATAGTCTGCAGTAATAAGCAGTCGAAGCTACCTGAGTAATGATGTATTTCGAAAAAAAAAAGAGAACTGATTGCCGCTTCTTCCTATTTAAGTTTTATCTAAGTCCGGAGTACCATTAAAACTAAATGTGTAAATAATAGTGATTGCATCGCAATTATTACTCTAATAACCTATTTTATCTCTTATCTAGGTACGTAACGTAGTCATGTGCTGTCCTAGTTAACGCTAGAGCATTTGCTCCAATTTATACAAACTGCCGTGGTGGTCCAGTGGCGAGTAACCTTGCCTGCCGTGCAGGAGGCGATGGTTCGATCCCCGTCCAAGCCGACTCGTACCAATGAGTTTTTCGGAATTTATGTACGATTTGTAACACCACTGGCTTTTCGGTGAAGGAAAACATCGTGAGGAAACCTGCATGCTTCAATTTCGAGGCGTGTATTGTACCCACTGTCCATTATAAGTGGCGACGGGCTCACCCCCCGTCACACTGGACAGAGTTTCGGTACTACTGGTGAAACGTGGATGTTCTGAGGTTTCAGAATATCTCTGACTACCCCCTCGGGGAATATAGTCGTGAGCTTATGCTTATGCTATACAAACTGCATACATGAATAAAAAATTATAATTATACTTGCTCAAAAACTTAGAAAATTTTACTACAGTAGTAGTTGCAGTTTAAGTATACATACCATGAACTATATAGCTAATTAAAAGCCTGATTTTACGTACATATTCTCACCCCTGTCTCCCGTTGGGGTAGGCAGATACAATAAAACGCCACCCTCTACGATCCTGTAGGTCTAGCATGCCGCGAAACGACAAAGCGACAAAACGAGAAAACCGCATGTTTGCTCACTTCCGCATACACTTTGCATATGCGGAAGTGAGCACGCATGATGGTGACCATAAAGACAAAAGGACGTCTCATTTTTGTCGTTTTCTCGGGGGTGGCATGTGATGCTAGACTGACAGACCTGACAGACTTCTCTTGCTTCCTGCACATTAATCTCATCTGTTTTAGGCACAATTACGTAGTAACTTACTATTAATCTGTGGTACAACTGACCAGACTCTTTTAATTTCGGTATCGTCGTTAGTAAATGTCGTAGTTTAGTTTGATGTTTTTTCTTAACTCCCTAAATTGACTTTTAACATATCAATATAATATTTTCCTATACTGTTCTATCCCAGTGATGGACTCAGGTCTCCCCTAAACTCTTCCAAATCTCACCGCTCGGTGCTACACGGCATCCAACTCATCCCGCACCTTTTCCGGGGCGTGAGGCACGCGTCGCCGCGTCGTGCGTGAGGCACCCATTGCGTGAAGATTGATTCCCATCGCTCGGTGTGCCCAATCCCACTTCTTCTTCTTATCGTGTCGACATCAAATTCTGGACAAAGTCGCTAAAATGGTAGTACCTTGCCAGAATTGGGCAACCGATGCTGCACCGTCAGTAGCGGTCATGAGCTCCCCCTGCATGCAGGTGTTAGGGCACGCAGGGCACGATGTGAGATAGGCCATCGTTTTTTTTAACGGGCATGGACCAACCACACATTCCCACTCTGTAACTCCTGTAAACCATGATCAACAGCGGCGACCATTCACAACACTAGACAATGAAGTCCAGCGAGCCCGGGGGACGACTCTAATCTGTCTTGGATCCCGCAATGAATTAATCAAAGAAGATAGGAGGAGTAGGAAAAAGAAATATCAGACTTCCCTCCATTGCAAACGGGAGACAGCAATAAGAAAAAAGCATGGCTTTAGAGAGCCAATTCCAGAGATCATTTATGGCAGAATTGAAGACCCTACCGTAATGGGCCATCGTTTGTGGAGCTCCACATGAATCCTACTTTAGTTTTGCCGACTCAATATACTTCGTTATAATTACAGCATCTAATATGGAAACCACAACGCCAAAGCATTGTTGCGCGGCGTAGTGCTCGAAACTGTTTGCTGTTAAAACTACTATCTGGATGCCAATTAATGTCATTACTAATTTGTTATTACTTCATTACGCGTGTCTTTTAAGTGCCTAGATAGATTCTTACTTATAATATCTGTTAGAAAAGTTTCTAATATATTGTTAGATACATTTATTGGTATCTTAATACTTAAAAGTTTCCCAGTGTCTTTATCGATACTTAAAACTTTGGAAGTAACAGTTACTGAGTTTCGATTTGTTCTTATCTATTTGAAATATAATTTTGAGTCTTCTACCTGTGAAAATAAAGACCAGAAAAGAGTGTTCTTTATGACTACTTAAAGACGAAAGTTCAGTGTTTACGATGATATAAAACATTTGCGTATTATTGTAATAAAAAGTTTAGACAGTGCTTTTATCCCTTGTCACTCAAGACTGACCCAAATCACGATGAAATAAAGGTTCTAATACAAAAGTACAAGTGAATAGTGTGTCAATGGTCAACGAGGTGTACCTGAGGCTGCTACAGATATGTCAGTGCAGAGGGGGGGCAGAGGGGACTTTCGATATTGTTTTTATTATTGCCCCAGCTCGGGGTTCGAGATCTACGATCTGGAGGCGCCCGAGGAGGTGGTAGCGGCTGCTATTGGGTAAATTTTACCAATATACTCGATCAGTTGAAGAAACCAAAAAAACCTCTTCTAATAAGCAGGGTTGAGCGATTGAAATCAAGTTGATTTACTTAAATAACTCGATTAAAAAAAAGATTTAAATTAAATATACCTAAATGAAATTGTTAAGTTGAAGAAAATTGTATATAAAAAAACACCAACGCCAAAACCCAACATTTAAAAAGTAAAAAATAATTCAGTCTCAGGTTTTTGATGTAAGCAAATATATTATGTATGTTTTACTTCTCGACATTAAGATAATATGTCGGGGTGATATATATTTGCTTACATCAAAAATAATAGGTGACCTAATAATTTTTACTGTTTAAATGTTTGTTTTTGACGTTGGAGGTTTTTCAAATTTTTTAATTTAATATTTTATATTTTTTAAAATTATATGAAAACTACTGAATCGATTTTCATGAAACAAAGCTAACATAAGTTATTTAAAAAAACCGCATCGAAATCGGTGCACCCGTTTGGGATCTACGATGTACAGACAGACAGACAGACTGAAAAACAGACAGACCGACAAGGGCGTCAAACTTATAACACCCCTCTTTTTTATCTTTCTGCTCCTAAACGCGCTTAAGGTTCTAAGATAAATTTGTAGATAAGGATCAATACTTTATTAGTTTTTACTAACACAAAAAAATCACACAGCTTTACGTTCTATTTCATAACGCCTACCATCGTACGGAAGATAATTTCCTCAATAGTTATAGTAACATAATCGTACCTATATCGGATAGGAAATTAGGTATATCACTTGAACTCTGTATACTTGGAACACGAGTGCCGCGAATGTATCTTTGAAATTACATCTTATTATTTCATCATTCATTTCGTCCATTCGCAATTCATTCACGACATCTTATGTGACGAGAACATTTTGTTGATTACCGTAACGTGATGAGTTTTTTCTTTCATGTAAAACTGTACCTGAACAACAGTGGAGAATTTTTACTGTTTAAGAGGCTACCTCCTGATTTTGGGTAACGTTGTAACATTGACCAGAAATACTACGCTGTAACCATTTTATTAATTAACTATGACACTTTTTGAGCTGAAAAATAAACTGAATGTAGATAAAAGTAAGAAAACCAATATTGTAAATTATCATTTTCTTCCGATTAAAAAATGTAAGAGTAAAAAAAACGGTTACTTTTGTGTAGATTCTACACGATATGAGAAGTGATGTGGTTTTTCTAGAAATCGATTTTAATGAATAAAACCGAAAGTCACCCCTTTTTTACTCTTACATTTTTAATCGGAAGAAAGTTATAATTTACAATATTGGTTTTCTTACTTTTTCGAAATTAATAAAAAATAATCTAATTTTATAAAAAACAGCTAAATTCTGACGGGAGCCACGCGCTCGTTCGTATGGAACAGTTTTGTATGGAACAGTTTGCGATTTCGATGTTGGTCCCATGGAGAAAGTTGCTCAGTTTAACGGTCTGATCATCCCCTTTAAAAAGTGGCAAGAATATAAGTTTCATCATCATCGTCAGTCTGTCAGTCCAATCAATGCTACTGTTTCTTTTTCTTCTTTGGTGTCAGACGTCCCTATCCTTGACGTTCCTCGTCTAGTCCCTCCCAGCTTCCTGACAGATAATTTGGTACTTTTCCATTGATTATTGACATGACATCTGCTTCAATCTTTAACCTTTAATATGCAATTCCCTGAACCTACAATTTTCCTCGTGCAATATTATGTTTCATTTGCTCGTGCTTGAGAATCTCTGATAAGCACAATAACATTAACACGCATTTAGCAGTCCAACGCAATGCAACTGTGTATTTTAATTGAACTTTCTTTTTATTTAGATCCATGCCATTCATAATTTAGTTGTAATTTATAAATTTAATGTCTTTAAGCATGGTGTCCTATCCCATACAAATGAAATTTTTGTAAAAAAAATGGCAATATATAGCGTTATGGTATCGATTTGTAATTAATGTTTACGTAAAAGTGTAAATTGTTACTAAAAATACATGATCTGACTACAAAAAAATCTCATGAGCCTCGGAAAATCAAGCAATTTACGTTGCCCGAAGACTGCCCGCGTTACGGCATTCGCGTTCCATTGTTTGACGTTGGGCATCTGTACTGTATAGTATTATATAATCTGTGCTTTAAGTAATTATTAACATCTCACCCGATGGACATCCACTGCTGGCCGTCTCTTTAAGTAATATTATCATAAAATTGCTACACTTTTATAGTCGCTTAGACTCTTAGACCATACCAGACAAGTAGGTGTCAAACATGAACCCTGTTAGGGCACAGCTTAAGTTAAAAATGTTCTAGTATAATTAATTTTTATACTTAAAAAAAAAGTCTAGATCTAACATCTTAAAAGCGAGCAAGCCCACATTTAAAACTCGCTGCTGGGCATATTATGCTTCCTTTTAATTTTGCCATTTCTCACAGTCCTTTCTAATTTCTCACGGCTCATTTCCTCGATCATTGATTGTCTATCCTTGTTGGTCACCTCTGGTTCATGTTTTCCTTTCTTTGGTAAAGAAAGAAAAAAAAATGTTGTTTAGTACTTATTTATGTATGTCGTTTTTGTATATGTAGGTATGTATTTGTAATATGTTTGATTTTATCATGTATAATATAGGGTCCTTCTTAATATGCTGACACTTTTTTAAGGGGATGATTAGACCGTCAAACTGAACAACTTTCTCTATGGGACTAACATCGAAATCGCGAAAAAAAAATCTGCCCCTCCATACAAAACTGCAAACCTACTCGAGCCAAATGTATGGGACAGCAGATTTTTTTTTCGCGATTTTGTTGTTGATCCCATTGATAAAGTTGTTCAGTTTCATGGTCTGTTCATCCTCTTAAAAAATGTCTCTTATGTTATGTATATTGATATTGTAATCTACACCGCCTACCAATCTTCTTTTACCTTCTCCTCTGGTAGGAAGAAATCGCTTTTTAGCGATAAGACCGCCTATTTTTGTACCTTCTGTATTTCCTGTTTGTTTACTCTTTGTATATCATGTTTTTTTGGTGTAAAATAAAGTATAATTGATTGATTGGTCCTTTTCTAATGTCATCCATTTCTGATCCGTTATCTTGCAATTGCGTTAGAACAACGCGTTGGTTGTCTACCTACTGAATCGTTACTCCCTTAGCCACCATTTTATTGGAATTTAATACATAGAAAATAACATTCCTTTTAATATCTCTATAACTGCGCAGTATACCTAGTTATAATTAGTAGTATTGATCTATTTTGATCTTTGTTGCCTCATTAGCAACAGTTCAATGTTTCTTCTATTATTAATTATTACGCCGTTTATTAATTCAACTATGATCTAATAATAGTCGTTACATATCACGTGTTGATAAAATATTGCCTCTATGTTATATAGTTTCGTAGACCTTTGAATTTATATAGGCCGTGGAAGCTGTTCCATTCAAACTGACAACTATAACTGACTATAGGACACCTGATTTCGATGTTAGTCCAAATAGTGAGAGTTGTTTAGTATGATGTAAGAATATTATAAAATAATAAGGAATGACCTTGCGATATAATTATTATGAGTAATTAGTTTTCTTTGATCACTTGAGACACTAACTCCTCGATCTTAGACCATCAAACTGAACAACTTTCTCTATTGGACCAAAGTCTAAAATTGCGAAAAAACAGCACGTTCATACAAACCTGCAATCCAACTCAACCCAAATGCTGTTTTTTTTTTCGCTATTTCCCATAGAGAAATTAGTTCTGTCTGGTCATCCCATTAAAAAACCCGTCACCATATTAAGTTGGACTCTGTATTATGTAAACGAATATTTGAATCTATTTCTGTTTCTGACTTGTTAAATTAATTTATTTACACAGAAAAAATAATTATAAATTACATTTAAAAAAAAGAAATATATAAGTGACTTATAACTAATTAAAAATAAGAAGGACTTATAACTAACTTAACCTAAAATATGGTGCAGGTTTGGACCGCGAGGGAGGGTAGCCAGGATGCTGGCAGCGTTTCCTCGCTGAACGGCTAAACTGATCCTTTCTGTTTCTTATATCTTTATCTAGTCATCATAAAACAATTCTAAACTAGATGCTGGTAGGTACTTTAATCGGGACAATGTCCAAGATATTTAATCAAGTGCTTCGCAAACTGATAATATTTGTCTAACCTCTTTTGTCCCACTGCTTGAAAAATGTCACCCCTAAACTCTTACATACAACTCTGTTCAGTACGATAGCCTGCCATTGCAGTAGGCATCCAACACATCTTTGTAGCGTGAGATGTGTCCAGCTCATTACCACTTCGATGTTAGGGCTCTTGGAAACTGATAATGATTTGTGGTTGGGCTATTGCAAGCAAGGGTCGTTATGTAACACTGAGACCATCGCTGGTCCCAAGCTCACCCATATTTTACGCATACCTCCGAACTTGTGGTATTTTCTTTTCATTCTCGGGAATGCAGGTTTCCTTGCGATTGTTTCCTTTACCGCCGAGCTATTAAATGATAAATATAAAACCGTCCATAAATTCCGTAGAACTTAGCGGTACAGGCCAGGAATCGATCAGCCGTTCCCTATGGGCTATCATCGCTCTGACATTTAACTGATAATTAATGTAAATCATGTTTTGTTGCAGCAACGGCGTGAATGTCGAAGGCTCCACCCACAAGCAGGTCGTCGACCTCATCAAGTCTGGCGGCGACTGTCTCACGCTCACCGTCATATCTGTTACACCTAAAGTAAGTTCTGTCTCTCATCATCATATCGTATGGCATTTTTTTGTCTTCCTGCTTGGATCCAGGGAGGTTTAAATTTCGAGGTCAAGATGCCACACGGCAACCCCGGCAGTTCTGTCTCTACATTTTTGCCCTCCCCACAGGAAGCAGAACGCCTAGAGCCATGCGACGACGGCACAGCCCCTGTAGGGGTCATAGGCGGCGCCGCCAACTCCCGGGCGGCCGTCTACCAGCGCTACGACTACACGGACAAGCGGTCGCTGCCGGTGTCCGTGCCGGACTACCGCGTGGTGATGGAGCGCAACACGGGCCGCTCGTACGTCGCCTTCAACGTGCACATGGCCGGCAGGCATCTCTGCAGCCGCCGGTACAGGGAGTTCGCGCAGCTTCATCAGATGCTGAGGAAAGAGTTCCTTGGTGAGTGCATACATACATATGCTCACGCCACTATTCCACAGGGGTAGGCAGAGACTACGGATCGCCACACACTACGATTCTGACATACTTCTCCCGCCTCATGTACTTTCATACATCACTTCATGCACTTCCGTCGGGTGAGGGTGCTATGCCCTTGTCCTTTTCGGAGAAGACCATTTATTTTGTCGCGGTTATTTCTCCTTGGACGCCCTCTCTCGACTCTCACTCGCATTGGAGCGTTCAACGTGCACATGGCCGGCAGGCATCTCTGCAGCCGCCGGTACAGGGAGTTCGCGCAGCTCCATCACATGCTGAGGAAAGAGTTTCTTGGTGAGTATGTGCAGATAATAGATAGCATCAGAAGACTGGCTTCATACACGCTGCCAACTCGCGAGCGGCGGTCTACCAGCGCTGCGACTACACAGAGAAGCATAGATTTTGGATGCATGGAGACGCCCTTCTGGCATACGAGTACCTACTTGTTATCTACTTTAAAGGAATGCAGATATTCTGAGAATGCAGATGCTGTCAAAAGCATGCAGGGAGTGCAGGCAAAAGATGGTAATTTTGGGAATTTTAAGCAGAAGGTAATAAATGAAAAGAAATTAAAAGCGGAGCTGTGTTTGTTACCTTTTCACGGCTAAACCGCTGAAACGATCTTGATGAAATTTGACAGGGAGTCACACGACAACTACTCATGCTTCTAGTGGAAAGACTCAGCCAACGTTAAGGGTGGTAGATCATTGCCCACGTAACCAGGCAGTGAAACTGTTTAATAAGATGCCTAAAGAGTTGAAAGCACTGAGATCAATTAGTTTATTTAAAACAAAACTGAAGGCACTACTTTTAGAAAATTGTTGCTACACAATTGACGACTTTTAGAGAAATGTCTTGTTCATCATTGTGTCTGACATTAAATTTTGTTGTTATTGTTATTACTTACTTGGATTATTTGGTTAATGGATAAAATTATTGTATTGTTTGTTTTTTGTGTGTTAAAATTTTACAATTCCTATTATTTTCCGAGTGTTGTAAATGTGGATACTTGTAATTGACCATATATGTAATTAAAATTTGTGTACAATTATTTGATTTCGAATACAATGTTAAATGTTAATGAATAAATGAAATGAAATGAAATGAAAAGATTAGGTCGTTTCGAGGCTGATTGTCTAGAGTACGCCAGACGATCTCGGGTTTCGTCACATTGGGAGGCTCTTTCCATGCACCCCATTTATAACGGGGTGCCTATAAATGCTTATACTGGTGATCTAATATTTGCAATTGCATCTTGTTATAGGTTTCAATTTCCCAAAACTGCCCGGTAAATGGCCGTTCACACTGAGCGAGCAGCAGCTGGACGCAAGGAGGCGTGGACTTGAACAGTATTTAGAAAAGGTATAGTTGGTGCTCTCACCATTATTTTTACCCGACTGCGCGACGCAAAGGAAGGGTAATGTGTTTATCAGCCTATGTATGTAAGTTTGTACTTTTGTGGCACACTAGAGACCAAACGCCTGGGCCGATTTTGATGATTCGTACGTCAATCGATTCGTCTTAATCTTGCGAGTGTCACTAAAGACATGACATCAATTAAAATTCAATATGGCGACTACCAGCCGTACAACAGACAGAATAGACAGCCAGACATAGAACATTATCTTCAAGGGTTCGTATCGGATTCGGATCGAACGTAGTGCGAAACCGCTCTAAGGGTCAATTCAGATCAGGCGGAAAATTCTCGCGCAATGGCCTCCATTTACACTAAACACAGAACGACGCTGCTGTCCGCCTTATTAGATTTTACTATTGCATACTGTTTTCAGCTATGCTTGAATGAATGTGAATGTCGACGTCATGTCGCTACAATTTAATCTGTATTTAACACACTGTCCTATCCACAGGTTTGCGCAGTCCGCGTGATAGCAGAATCAGATGCAGTGCAAGAGTTCCTCACAGACTCTGACGACTCCTCCAACCCTTCCCCAGTGGACTTGAAGGTCCTCCTGCCAGATAAGGAAGTGGTCACAGTGTCGGTGCTGAAGTCGACAAACGCGGACGATGTATACAGAGCGGTTTGCGAGAAGATCGGGCTGTCCAAGTCGGTGCAGAAGTACTTCTACCTGTTTGAGATCGTGGAATATAATTTTGGTAAGTGGTCTTCTGTTTAACAGTGCATTCTGCTAGTAATTGCCTATAGTGCGGAAACGTAGATACGTCGGCACAATAGATCAATTCCAGTTTTATATTGATCTATAACAGCAATATACATCGTGTAAACGAATAGATATCAGGATCATAGCCCAGTCAGTAGTATTTTTCAAAATTTCGAGCTCGCTGCGCTCGCTCTACCTTTCTCAAATAGTAAATGATTTTCACTTGTGGGGACTTGCCATAGATGTCAACACCCACAAGTTATAGCAAAGAAGCCAACAGATGGCGATACCGTCGCTCACGGAAACATGCTCCATACAAAGACAACGTTCACCGTAAATACGTAACTCGTAACCTACTACAAATAAGGTTCACAATCGAATGCGAGACATAAATCGCGCAAGAGAAATAATCACAGAGATTCGATATATATACAAGGTCCAACTAAGAACTGTTGGACCACGGCCGGTCCCCAGGCTTCACACTAAGCCTGGTGGAAGATCTTCCCTTTTCAATGGAGGAACATTCCCAAGTAGCACCTCCATACACTAAACTTAAACCGACAGAAATAGGACAACAACCAAATTGTAGTGCTGTTAAATTCGTTTTGCTGAAAAATATCGCTTCGCTCGCTCCAGATATCTAAATCTTTCAACTATCTTCCTGTGCATTAGCTAAATATTCTGGCCACAGCCGAGAAACTGTACTGAAAAATTTCGATCTTGCTTCGGTCCTCCATTTATTTGAAATACAAGATTAACGCGATTAGCAATAAAAATATTGATTCAATATTTTTATTGCGATCCTTGGTCTAGCCGACGCTTGGCTGGTGCTAGCCGAAGCCAAGCCTGGTGCAACCACATGACGCATTTGGTGTCCCTTTCTTGTGCAAATACAAAATATCCAGCAGACTATTGTTTGCTCTGTCTACGCTATGTCTCGTAGAATCCCATTTAAGTCCCAAGGTTATATGTAAATAACACCGGTTCTTATTCAAAATAATCTCAAAAAAACTTATTTATTTATGAAAAGCAAGTTATCTCTGTTTATATTGTATTTCTTGCTATTAGCATAATTATGCAGTCAAATAAAACGAAGGCCGAATTGGTTTAAATGAACAACGTTTAAAAATCTATCTTTGAAGTGAAGTATTGCGACATTACTACATAGTCCAATTAAAAGTATTCTGAACTTAAGGGTATATTACCATTGGCGGGCTCCATACAAACGTACTATGGTGATATTTTCAATACTAACCAATTAAAGTCAATGAAATTTGGCAGAAACAATCTAGGAACAAATCTCTATGCTTGTATGGAGTCCGATTTTCGCTAAAATGTATAGTTTTAAAGTAACAGTGCCTCAAAGATTTCCATACAAATCTTAAATTAATCCTAGAATTAAAACTGTATATTTCAACAAAAATCTGGTTTCATACAAGCATAGAGATTCGTTTCTAGATTGTTTCTAAAAAATTTCATTGACTTTAATTGGTTTATATTGAAAATATCACCATAGTACGTTTGTATGCAGCGCGCATTTGCGCTCTCGGAATAAACTTCTCTTAAGATTGTTCATTAAATGAGCGTTTTTCTTGTATTTTTTAAATTTAGTTCCTTAAAAACTCGACAGATGGCATGTTTATCGCTCCATAGAGCCGCCGGCGAGATCCTGTCAAAATCTTGTCAAGACTGCCTGCCTTTTTTTTGGAAGGCCAAGGGATCGAGCCCATACAACCAAGTCTGGCGTAAAAGTTTCGAATTTTCGATTAAAATAAACAAAGAAATATGCCATCAAAAGATGCCATCATCATCTTTTCCCTCTTTATTATTTTAAAGAAACACTTTTTGAAATTTTGACGTTTATTCGCACAGACCTTAGCGCCATCTATCGATCCCCTACAAAACCAAAAGAAAAACGCTCATTGACACAACTACTTGAAGGGTTTTAGTATGATATTGCGATATAAAATTCGATCATCTTCGTTGGGCCCATTTGGCCAGCCATAGTACCTACAGAATATGGTTACGTCAATAAGGTAGCGAACTCGTTTTTAAACTTGAGCAAATTTGCTATATGTGTCTCTTATTGAGAGAGTAGGAACAAACACGTACCTACTGACCTCATAGATTTACACTCTATTAAGCCATATCGTGGCCGCACATGGAACAGCAATAGTTTGACTTTTGCATACTAAAAGACGATTTGTTTGGCAACTATTCTATAGGATTGACATCTTGCCAAACACAAGAACCGGCTACGGTGACCGAAACAAAAAATAATGGTTTTGTCTTTTTTGTTTACATAAGGTTTCACAACTGGCTATCTCTCTATCGATTTCTTGTCTCCATCTTTCAGCCTAAGCGAAAAGTTTTAAATCTATGTACTGACCTCTATTTCTTCTCCCTCTACCTACGTTATGTACCGTTTTTCGATATGGCGGATGGTTTTAATTTGTTTTATAACACATTTGCTCGTAAAGGGTCTCTTATTTGACCAATTTCACTGTATCAATGTATTTCAATGTATCCCATTACGGCCAAGTTCTAAAGTAAAACGGACGGTTGCGTCTAAAACGAACGGTACTTTTTAAATCTTAGCAAAGAGTTTTTATGTCAGAACGTGGTCAACATTTTATGAATAAAATTAACTTTGGGAAATAAAATATACACCGTATATATGTATGTATGTAAATGTTTTATTTATTTCCTTGTTTCCTCGCAAATATGTTATAATTTGTTTTAATGTAATAATTTTGGCCTTTCAGAGCGCAAACTGCAGCCGAACGAATGCCCGCACTCGCTGTACATACAAAACTACTCAACAGCCAGCAGTAGCTGCCTCTCGATACGCAAGTGGCTGTTCAACCCCGACAGGGAGATTTCTGTCGTGAAGGAGGACAGTAAAGCCGCCGCTTTTATATTTTGGCAGGTGAGAAGCTGTTTTTATAGTAGACTAGTGTTCACCCGCGACTTCGTATACCAGATTTTAAGTCAGATCATAAGCTATCAAACAAAAAAAATTCCATCAAAATCAGTTCAGTAGTTTTTGCGCGATGCGCGAACAAACAAACAAACACACAAACAGACAGACAAAATTTCTAAAAAAAGGTTGATTTCGTGTCGGGGATACCTAAAAACCATATCGTAATCTTTTTTTTTGTAAATATCTTCAATGTACAGACTCACTTCAGTTACAGTTTTATAATAGTTTAGATAAAAACGCAATAACTCAGAACTAATATTCTTGAGATAGTCGGTATTTGTTCGCAATATCTTGGAACACGTACCTATCGTCGAGTCCTCTCATGTACTTCTCACCACTGCAGGCGGTGGAGGACGTGAACCGCGGTGTGTGTGTGGCCGGGGCGCGGCTCTACCAGCTGAAGGCTCTACAGAGCGTGTCGCGCGCGGCCGAGTACCTGTCTCTAGCGCGGACTCTACCGGGCTACGGCGCCGTGGCCTTCCCGCCCGCCGGCACCGACCGCCCCGCCGCCGCACAGGCCATGCCCACCATCGGTATGTACTCACTCAGTACCTGTCTCTAGCGCGCACGCTCCCGGGCTACCTTCCCGCCCGCCGGCACCGACCGCCCCGCCGCCGCACAGGCCATGCCCACCATCGGTATGTACTCACTCAGTACCTGTCTCTAGCGCGCACGCTCCCGGGCTACCTTCCCGCCCGCCGGCACCGACCGCCCCGCCGCCGCACAGGCCATGCCCACCATCGGTATGTACTCACTCAGTACCTGTCTCTAGCGCGCACGCTCCCGGGCTACCTTCCCGCCCGCCGGCACCGACCGCCCCGCCGCCGCACAGGCCATGCCCACCATCGGTATGTACTCACTCAGTACCTGTCTCTAGCGCGCACGCTCCCGGGCTACCTTCCCGCCCGCCGGCACCGACCGCCCCGCCGCCGCACAGGCCATGCCCACCATCGGTATGTACTCACTCAGTACCTGTCTCTAGCGCGCACGCTCCCGGGCTACCTTCCCGCCCGCCGGCACCGACCGCCCCGCCGCCGCACAGGCCATGCCCACCATCGGTATGTACTCACTCAGTACCTGTCTCTAGCGCGCACGCTCCCGGGCTACCTTCCCGCCCGCCGGCACCGACCGCCCCGCCGCCGCACAGGCCATGCCCACCATCGGTATGTACTCACTCAGTACCTGTCTCTAGCGCGCACGCTCCCGGGCTACCTTCCCGCCCGCCGGCACCGACCGCCCCGCCGCCGCACAGGCCATGCCCACCATCGGTATGTACTCACTCAGTACCTGTCTCTAGCGCGCACGCTCCCGGGCTACCTTCCCGCCCGCCGGCACCGACCGCCCCGCCGCCGCACAGGCCATGCCCACCATCGGTATGTACTCACTCAGTACCTGTCTCTAGCGCGCACGCTCCCGGGCTACCTTCCCGCCCGCCGGCACCGACCGCCCCGCCGCCGCACAGGCCATGCCCACCATCGGTATGTCTACCCTACTCTACCCTACTACACCACTCATTTTTAATTTTTTAACGAAACTTTAGGGGAATATTCAGACCGTGAATCTGAACAACTTTCCCCAAGGAACATGGGTCGAAAAACAATAAAAATGTTTGGACCTCCCATACAAAGGTGCGGATCGTCCGATCGATTTTCTATGGGAAGTCCAAAAAAAATTCTCGTTTTTCGACCCATGTTTCTTGGGGAAAGTTGTTCAGATTCACGGTTTGAATACACCCTTAAAGTTTCGTTACTAATTAAAAACTAGTGATGTATACTACAGCAGGTTCAATATGCAGACATTTTTTAAGGGGATGATCAAATTGATCAAACCATCAAACTGAACAACTTTCTCTATGACACCAACATCGAACTCGCGAAAAAGAAACCAGCTGTTCTATACAAAACTACTCGAGCCAAATGTATGGGACAGCTAATATGTGTTTCGAGATTTCGATGTTGGTCCCATAGAGAAAGTTGTTTAATTTGATGGTTGGATCATCGTCTTAAAAAAAACTGTCAGCATATTAAGTTGGACCCTATAGAGATGTTGTTGTGGCAGAGCGCTATCTACTTGTATGTTCCACAATTGCATACAAATATGTGCTTTTAGATGCTAAGGGTTGAACTACACCACACAGCACGGAACAGCATTTTTCCGTCGCTCCATCCTTTTCTGTCACTCAGGACCGTCATTTGTTAGAATATATAAGATAGACGGAACGCGATCGCACGAGGCGTGCTGTCAGTGACAGAAAAGTATGGAGCTACGGAAAAATCCGATGCTGTGCTACGTGGTGTAGTTCAACCCTTACAATTATCAGAAAATAAACTAAATATAAATTACATTAAAAAAAACCTCGTTTCTTTACTTCGTTTTAGACACTGCGCTTATACCTTCTTCCTTTTGTCTACAATATAAACAAGTATCTCTCTGTCCACACAGGTTGGAGCGGGCTGAAGCTATCAACATGGTGTTCGTCGTCACAGGCGGTGGGCGCGAGTGTGGAGGTCCCGTGGGACAGCGTGAGACAGTGGTGCTGCGACGACGAGGCCGCAGCTCTGCGCCTGCACTACTCGCGATCTGAAGCGCCCAGGACCCTTACGCTCTATACTCCCTACGTGAGTAGACCATCATCATTTCAGCCGATAGGCGTCCACTGTCGGCCTTCCTCAAGGATCGCCACAGCGACCGGTCCTGCCCTCCTCCACTATTTCCACAGTATAATGCCTGTCCATTGACGCGGATTTCTCCGTTTCTCCGCTCCGCCGCCTATCTCCACGTCAATGGACAGGCTGCCTAAGGCCCGGAATAATACGAAAGCGTAGCGGAAGTGTGCCCCGAGCAACAATAGAATTTCCTTATTAACCTATCTCCTCACTCCACGCAGAATTTTTCGCATGCATGCTTTGTCAAACTAAGACTAAACAAATACAAAAATGCTTCGTCAAGTTAGAAAAACTATCTAAGCTAACATACCGGGTCAACCAACCGCCTCCGTGGTCTAATGGTTAAGAGCATTGGGCTCCTGACACGGAGGTCGTGGGTTCGCCCACGGGGGACACCTAGTGATATGTCACTTTGTGCGTTTTCCCCCAGTTGGTTAGGACATTGCAGGCTGAATCACCTGATTGTCTGAAAATCAAGATGATTCCGTGCTTCTGATGACACGTTTTAGCCGTTGGTCCCGGCTACTATCTCTGGTAGTAGTCGTTACATAAAAACCACGTCAGAGGCCGTAAGACGGTTTGTAAAAGCTCTGACACCAGGGCTTGCCTACACGATAAGAAGAAAAGCGGGTCAACCCCGTGCGTGTACCGAATCCAGAAAAGTACTCTGACTCTAAAGGACCCTGAAATAAATATCTTGGACATTGGAGTTGACGCGCATTCCCAACTTGATCGTTTCGCAAGCCGGCGCGATTCGCCAACTTGCTCTTATATTTTATAGTATTATGTAGATACAAACATCCATGATTTGGGTACAAATATTCATATTCATCATACAAATGTCCCTTACGGGATTCGAACCCTATTAGCACAGCAGGCAGCTTCACTACCCTCTGAGTTATCGGGCCGTCGTCAAAGTCTTACGTAACCAATTTTGTCCACAGTACCAATTCCTGTGCAACTGCATGGACCGAATAGCTGAAGAAGCCAACTGGCTGGACACCGGCGAGTAAAGGAACCTTCTAGAAACGCCTAGAACGTAAGCGATCTAACGGTATTACTACCATCCGGCGCGCTGACATTTTAGCTGAATAAAATTTTTAATGTTGGCAACACGAGTGTTTGGTAGGTTTTGGTTGAAAAAATCTGGCAACATTGCCTCGCTACGGTAGCGAAATTGTGTAACAATGCATGCGTAAGTTTTGGCGCTTAAATGGATCTCAAATTGTGTTTAACAAATTATTAACGCGTCTAAAACTGTTGGTTAGTTTTTAAATGTTTATATTGGTAACACTGATGTTGCTAATTAAAAAAAATACTAAAATGGCAGCGTGATTAGTCTATTACTCTTATCATACTATTAAAATATATAAATGTTAATAAGATTCGTTTAAAATTAATATATCCAAATTGTTCAATGAAATAGGTATCTAATGTTTCGATGAGGGCTTACCGTAAGCGACGCTAGATGATGGCACTGCATTGTGACGTAACCAATTTGTATTAGGGTTATTGAGCTAGCATACCCCGATTGTACCTGGTATTGAAGGAATTGGGCTAACATACCTTGATTGCCCCTGGTATTAAGAGTATTGGGCTAGTATACCCCTAATGCCCCTTGTATCTGGGGCTAAGATTATTATGCGCTCTGCCAGATGGCTACACCCGTTCGCCGGTGTCCCTAATACCATTTGCATAAGGCTCATTTCAGATTAGGCGGAAAAATGCTCGAAGATGTTGTTGGCCGCCATTCAGACTGAGCTCAAGACGACGCTGCTGTCCGCTGGATTAGATTTTACTGTTGCATGGTATTTTTAGCTCTGTATGAATGAAATAAGGTTGATATTTAATTACCACTTGAAAAGTGCTGGAGCATTTTTCTGCTTAGTCTGAATTGTTAGGGGTACATTACATAATGACTACAGAATTGTTTTGAATCTTAAGGCTTCCGCACATTGCAGCGATATTATCGAGCGATATTATCGACAGCGATATCGCGACACCTTTCACACTGCAGCGATTCCACGTTTCGCGTCACGCATGCGCCCTTCACTGAATGTAGTAGAAAGAGATTGCGTCAGGTTGCGATAATATCGCGGCAGTGTGTGGGATCGAGCGCGTCCCCATACAAAATGTACTGAGAACAATTATCGCAAAATCGCAGCGATATTATCGCTTGATAATATCGCGGCAGTGTGTAGGATCGCGCGCGTCCCCATACAAAATGTACTGAGAACAATTATCGCAAAATCACAGCGATAATATCGCTCGATATTATCGCTGCAATGAGCGGAGGCCTTTAATCTACGAGATTGTTATCTACTTCTCGATGTAGTGTTGCCATCTAGATGTCGTGGTAGTCCTCACTATGTGTCACTATGTGTGGTCTCGTTTGAGACAGTAATCTAATATGGAGGTAAGTATTCTTGGCTGTTAACTTCAATTTTATTGCGCATATTTTGACAGTATCAATTTATACTTCACAAATACGTAATTTTTGTTCAAAATCTCAACGGCAGCTTTACTGTATTTTGAATTGTTCTAAACGTTAAAACCTGACATCTGATATGCAAGTTGTATGCAAGAGACGAAATTATAAGTGTTCCGCTTGCCATTTGACTACGGAACCCTAATAAAATATTGGTATAAGTATCCCAAAACACTAGGCAGCTTAAAAACAGAACATTATACGACCCTCTACGCCCTGTTCGCCTAAAGTTCATATAAATTGTATGGAAGCGATTTGGGCGGATTTTTGTGTACAAATTTCAAAATAATAACACAGCTTTCTGACGTCATATTTTTACTCTACCACCGCGTCGCGACGCCGTTCCGAAGCGTCGGAAGACATTATAGAGAAGATGTGGCCAGAATTTGCGTGCTGTCGCGCGCGATCGCTTTCCGTCTATCTTATATGCTCCAGCAAATGACGTTCCTGAGTGACAGAAAAGGATGGAGCGACGGAAAAATGCGATGCTGTGCTGTGTGGTGTAAATCAACCCTAAAGCGATCATACGAAAGATTTCAATCCTCTCCCATTTCAGTTTATTTTCACTGATGTAATGTCAATTTTACTGTCAAAATCTGCGCAAAGAGCGGCGCGTACGATTTTATATCATCGTACTTTAGTAACATTGTACTTAAAGTAAACAAATTGCTACATTTTACAGTTCTTATGACTTGAAGTTGGTTAAGAATTTATTTACACCTTGTAAGATCATTTTATATCAATTATAATTTATCAAATTAGCATTTAAATAACCTAAACTTAAGTATAAAAAATTTACTACGAATTAATTGTTCTTTCATATAGAATTATACAAAATGTAGTGTTAATGAAATAAACATTTCATCCCCATAAAATAAAATTATTACAAATAATATAAAATTATTTTAAGTCAAAATTGTCTAGGTATTAGATAATTTAAGAGCCATCTATTGTTCTAAAAATACTATAATTTATTTGAGTTTTGTAGAAATTTTTCTCTTATAATGGGGATAATAATACTGCCTATTCTTAATTTAATTTTAAAATCTCTAATAATGCTCTCAAACGCAAACATTAAATATAAATAATGTAATCACGTGTACAGTTTGGAACATACATACGTTTCGTTTCTAAAAACAAGCTCTATCACTGTTAAACTTAAGTTCATTATCGATTGAAGCGTAAACGAATCGATTTCGTGACTAAAAACGAAAATCGACTGTATGGCTAAGAATTTAACGTCGTCGTACAAGAAGGAAATTCGTCAAAATGAGCGCAGAATTTAGACTGCGCTTTATTTCGGAGGATATTTTTGAGTCGATCATTAGGTGCCTTTAGACTCTAATTCCGCGCGATTGATACGTACCTATACTTTCAATCGCGTGGGATTAGGTGGCGTACGCGAAAGAGCGAGCAGTATCCTACAATCGCGCGCGCAGTTAGCGTTTTTCTTTTTGTTTTCTAGGGTATCGATAGATGTCGCTACGGTCTGTGCGAAGAAACGTCAACATTTCAAAAAGTGTTTCTTTAAAATAATAAAGAGTGAAAAAATGATCAAGAAGATGCCAACGCATCTTTTAATGACATATTTCATTATTTACTAATCATTTTAATCAAAAATTCTAAACTTTTACGCTTGACATGGCTGTATGGGCTCGATCCCTCGGCATTCCAAAAAAAAGGCAGGCACAGTTTTGACAAGATTTTGACAGAATCTCGCGAACGGCTCTATGGGGCGATAAACATGCCATCTGTCGAGTTTTTTAGGATTAAATTTTAAAAAGAAAAGAAAAATGCTTTTAAGTAGGCCATGCATCGACGCAATCGCTCGTTACTAATTTGATTTTTGCCCTGCAATATAACCTTTATAAATATTAACATAAGAAAATCGTGGTAAAAAGGTTGCGTTTTCGCGCGTGATTGCAGTTGCTACAAAAGCCAGGTGTGTGTTTACTCGTGCTCTCTACCGTGCGCAATCACGCGCTAAGTGCGAAAGCGTCTAACTAAAGACACCTAATGTGCATCTTAGCGTTTTGTACCACATTTTTTCGGCTAATCTACGCTTTGATGGATAATGGACCTTATTGTATAGAAGTACATTAGTAAATACACCACAGACAAACAGCAAAGAGCTCAAAAATGATCACGTGACCCACAACGTCCATAGATTGTCCGCTGGCACTCGCCGGTTTGTCCACGGCGTGTAGGTACACTACCAATGCACCTAGCACCTCACGCACGTCTCCCCGATGAATTCCACCTATATGCCTCCCGTGGATAAACCGGCGAGTGCTAGTGGACACTCTGTGGGCGATGTGCGTCACATGATCACGTAGCTTGCTCCTTAGAAGCATTATCTCTGTGGAATATTTACTCATGTGATATAAATGACCCTTTACATTTTCATCCTAATCATTAAAATATTAATATAATTTAGGATTTATCAGTATTTAATCATATAAAAAAAAACTACAAAATATAAATTCAGTAAATATAAAATGGATGAATGGTACGCGTGCTTTGTTAATTGTAAGAAAAAGCTCATTACATATCTCTACTGAACGAAATATTTCTACTGTGTACGAGTTAAGGTTCATATTGCGTTGTCTTTTTATATTATCGTTGATAAAACGAATGGTGTTACTTATATAATAAACTGGAGATGCATTCAATCAGTGAACTAATGTGAATATCGAAACCATCAGAGTATTATCACGAATATTAGCTGTGTGTGAAGTGGGTGATGGTAACTGTCAAAACGATCGCAGGTCCCGGGGTGGCATAAATTTGTACTTATTCCGGAAAAATATTGAATCTATGCAAATCCTTCACACGAAATCTACAAAACTGTAAAGAATAATAACTTAAAATTTGGCATGGAAGTTTCTATATAGCTAAAATTGTTTTGTAACTCAACCCCCAAAGGTGTGAAAACCGGGATGAAAGTTTGTACGGAAATTGGCGCAACAAATACTTTTAATTCCAGCTGGTAGGTATTTTAATATTGATAAACATTATGTACTTAGCTCATTTCTTTAGTTTTTACATTATTTTATCATAAAATAATAAACTTCGCTTCGGAACCGCTAGGGGCGCTAGTGTCGTGCACACAGCCAATAGAGAGACAACCCGACAAACGTCATATAAAGTAACATTTCACCATATGGAACCTAAAAGCCCTAGACTTAGTTCACGTTCATATTAGCTCACTGGATTGAATAATGATTATAATAAATGAATTTGTACAAAAGTGTTTGAAAAATATATTCGTTCCTAACATTATGTATCAACATTTTCATCATTGACATTTACGTAACAAATACGTTTTTAAATTTGTTAGATGAGAAAAAAACCGAGCTGAATTGAAACTGAAAATGTACATTAATAGTTAAGTATAAAAGATCAAATTTGTTTAACAATCATTATGGTTATGTTGAGTTTTTTGTGATATAGGTAGTTTAACAGTATTTTGCTTCAGAATCGGCCATGACAACAGTCGTGCAGTATTATATGTATGAAGTTTGTTTTAAATTGGTGCCATAATGCATCGGAATAAAGCTTGAATTTGCTTAGAAACACATACCAAATGTTTGATCACATATTTGGATAACTGTTCAAACGTAAATATCAAATCAAATTGGTCATTCAACACTGTTTTTGGGTAGATCAACTATTTTTTGTCCATACCTAGTCCCAGTCATCTGCATAAAATTTTTTCAATGTTCGGGCTTAGGCTCAAGCTCAGGTTTTGCTTGCCCCAAAAATTAATGTTTGTTGAATAACTAAGGATTGCATTTATTAAATGCATACACGGTTTTGCAAAATTACTTGAATTTTACTTGAATTTTGGTGGTTGTCCGATGGACGCTTTATTTCGTTGTCCCAATGCTTTTTGGTCTATCGGACAACCGCTAAAAACTTCTAGTAGTTCAACACAAATGGTGCAATGTGCATGTGTGTAGAAGAATCATATCATTAGATACAATATCCATCTTTGAAAATTAATGAATGTCAAGAAAAAAGGAATATAATCTTTTTTTTATACAGTACTGTGAGGACAAAAAATAGTTGATCTACCCATTTATAAAAAACTAGATGTCCGCGGCGAATTTCGTACCGCCTTAGAATATTCCCGACACAAAATTGGCCGTTTTTAGCCTATGTTCATCACGGATAATGTAGCATTCTAATGGTGAAAGAATTATTCAGATCGGTCCAGTAGTTTCGGAGCCTATTCAATAATAACAAATAAAGATAAGGTTTTATTTCGAAATACGGTAAAAAAGTACACCCTTATCGAATCTAAGTTCTTCGAGGTATGATAATATGTCGAATGACTTTCAAACATTTGGTTTAACAGCTTTATAATGTGTTGAAATTCAAGCTTTAAGGTAATCCGCACACAATCTTCTCATCTCGAAACGACGAATAGTGCAAATATGAGCTATCAATTTCAAGGAATAAAGTACAAAATCATTAAAAATTACATCAGTGGACAGCGCGCTTACGGCGATGCGTCAACTTTTTAAAAAAAAATCTATTTAATGGCACACGATTTAAAATTCATATTTGAATGTTTCTTTTCGAGGAGATGAAATATGTATGCGTCAATCTCTTCTGATTTTTCATAATAAACATTGATTACTTGATTAGTTTAAGAGATGTCCACAAAATTTACAAGAGAAAACTTTGTCTAGTTAAAAAAACCAAGATTAGACCACAAATGGTTGAAAATACGCTGGTGACATATAGTTAAAATTACTATTTGGCTACCCCACCTTTTCCGGTAGGTAAGAACATTAATGTACGACATACTAATACTACTCAATGGTAGTACAGTCAGCTGCAATAAGCTACGAATAAGAGAATGTATAGAAGTGTAAATGATGCTCAAAAAGTGGCACCAAAAAATTGTAACGCGTTCTAAATATGTTCTTTAAAAATTGTAACTAGCCGCCAAAACTCATACAAAATGTCATTTTTCATTGGGTGCCAAAAATTATTTCGATTTTGTTTAGAGTTAATCTTCCATATTTATTCTTATTCGTAGGCAATAAGTTGTATACACTTTAGTACTACGACGCAGAACAAAACTGTATACAACTTATTGCTGCTGTCTGCAGTACGTGTTGGTGGCAGATCAACTTATGTCATTCCGTTTTGTCTAATGCGTATTAATATTCATCTAATCAATGTTTATTGAACCCTCATGTTATATTTAAAATGGTTATTAAAATACAAATTATAATTGGCATGGTATCAAATACAGTCGTGTAGCGAACGGTTCGCTTCAGAAATGTTTCTAGAAACGTGTTATTGTGGTTGAGTTTCGTGTTACAAATTTATTATTTGTATATAGATATATTTTATAAGTAATTATTAAGCTTTATTATCATTAGTGTAGGGCGTAGAATACGGAGGCCGTTTGGAAATAGCTTAACAAGATTAACATGGTTCTTCATACAAATATTCGTAAAAATCGCCCGCTATGCGCGCAAAATTGAGTTTTCTGATGTCATCCCAGTGTTTCCAGGAATGTTTTTGAGTACTTATGCTATTTCTTTTAGGCTCTGTATTCTATACTATAGTGCATCTATGTTGTTAGCGTTTTAAGGCAAAGAACTGAAAAAATATTGCAGAAAAGGGGACAGGATTCGGCGAATACTTTTCCGACAAGAGCTAAGTACTTTAACAGACGACGTTATTTTTGAGAGATCTAGAATGTCATTGTATTTACACGTGAAAAGGGACAACACTTTAATTAGGTTAAACATCCACTTAGTTGCAGAAACGCTCATTAGAGTTAATCCGTCATTAAATCTCTTTTTTTATTATTTATAACTAATTGACTTCTTGCTTGTGCGTTAGCACCGCATTTCAGTGTCAAGTGGCTTGAGGGAGTATCTTTCCAATCTCGAGGATTGTTTTTGAGTAAGAACACAACTGAGAAGGATTGCGGCGGGCGCCTCGTGGCAGGCTGAAACGCGAACCGCGCGAACACCACGCGATAGACAGGTGTTCGGGGCAAACCCCGCAACGACTCCATTAAATCTCTTGCTAGCTTTTACTACGTTAACTATACAAAAAGTGACAGCAAGAGATTTAATGGAGGATTGACTTTAATTGTCGTTTCTGCAACTGTAAGTACAGTAAGGCGCGTAAAAAGAACGTTGTAACAATTTACAGTTGCCGCGCTCATAAAGAATGTCGAGGAAATATTACGTTCTCAATCTCTCAAAAAGAACCTCGTCTGTTATAGGCCATAAAATAATTATGGTGACTTAAACTTATGTCTACAATATTTTTTCTGTTCCATGCTACAGAGTTAAGCAATTTTTTTGTAATTGGCTTCTCATGACAGTTTGTTACACTTAGTTCATAGAAATATGTGATTTACTAATCAAATGTTATTAGTGAGCTCGCTATACAGACAGGGTTTAAACTTAAATGCTTTACATTCGTTTTCGCGACCCTAATATTGGTGCCATAGTGAAATTTGTCCAGTTTGATAGTCTGGAGCACCCTCTATAATCTAAAGCATATAACGTCTTTAAGTTTCCATCCAGTATTGCCAGTGTAGAAACGTATTGGCATAAGTAACGATCGAAATTGTATAAAAAAGCAATTTCCATTTTATTTTAAATTGACTTTTAAAAAAGGTGCATATTTGCAAACGTATATATCGGTTTCTTATTTCTTCTCTCTTGATAATTTTTGCCAATCAATCTTGCCTTATTTTACATTAATACTTAATAACAGAAGTAAAATACATATGTACAAAGTAACGTGGTCGCATCCCTAAAAAGAATTAGTAATTTTTTAGGGACAAATAAAGTAAACTTACCAGGAAATGTTAAGCGTGTATGAAGCGAATTAAAACTTAATAGAATGTGGCCAAAAAGAGTAGAAAATGGTGACGGCAGGAAGTCAATATTTCTGCAAGAAAGTGGCCGACCCGAGCTGTTTTCTACTCTGTATGGCTAAGCTTTAAATCAAATAAAACACGTGGTAGCGGTTGTTTGCAGCTAAAAGCGTTATTCATGGCAAATCTTAATTAGTCAGCTTACTAATAACGTTTATTGGGACTTATTTAGTCGCCTAGTTACAAAATAGCAAACATTATTTGAATGTAAAATTCGAAAAAAAATATATCAAAAGTGCAATAAATGCAAGAATCAATGAAATTGTGTTATATGAGCAATTATCATTTTATTGTCTAGTGTTAAGGTTACTTAATCCTATTATATTTTATTTTTTTATTCGTCTTTTGAGGTGCCATGCACGTTTATGCACGGGGTTGGTAGAATAGCCACAGACAGTAGAAAAAAAAACACTGGGTGTAATTTTTATCTGTATTTAAATAATGCAAATTAAAAAAAGTGTTTTGGAGATTTTTTTTTTAATTTCGTGTAAATGCAAATCAATGTTTTGATACTTTTATATCGTATCATACATTTTTAATTTAATACTAAATCTGTCATCATAGCCATACAATTTTTCTATGTACAGTTTGTAAGTTTACAAAAGTTTAATCATCCAGTATGTTTTGTTATGGTTATTTAACATTCCAGTTATTAGTGTAGTTTGTCTCACTTCACATTCATACACAAAGGGTGCTTCAAATTTGAAGGCACTGTTTTAAATATCTATGAAAATATTTTATCGATTTTCTTTCACAACTATAGTTTTTCGACTTTTAAAGTCGCTTCATGTTTGAAACATCCTGTGTTTTAGTATATAATAAAATGTACGGTGGTCGAAGTTTGGGTATAACTCTGAAAAGTATGTATCGGTTTCGCTTAAATAAAGTAAATCGTATTTATTTTGTATTTTATTTAGAACCACATTCACAACACATCTGCGACATATTGGTATATACTACCCGGCAATCAACTCGACTAGCTTACAACTCGCAGTAGCTTATATAAAAACTGTTCTGCGCAGTCAAGGTTTTTGGCCAAGTTGTTTGCCGGCTATTATACAAAATGAACGAGCAACGTCGCGTTTGTGCTAAGCTAACGTCGTGCACTTTGCACTTGATTCAAATCTGTTTCTATATTTTAAAATAGCCTTAAAATTTCAGAAAAATCTGGGTGTAATTGATGCAAATATTTTACCAAAGGCCGAATTTAGTTCTGGAGTGCGATTTTTGAATCTCATTCGGTGAGCTCAGCAGTTGAAAATGTCAAAATTACTCTGGAGATACACATCTTTCTGCAGCTGATTTTACTTTCAAAAATAGCACTCCTCAAGTATGATTTATGAAAGTCAAATCAACAGTAAAAAGATGCGTATCTCCATAGTAATTTTTACTTTATCAACTGCTGAGCTCACCGAATGAGATTCAAAAATCGCACTCCTGATACCTATTTGATCAAAGCCTATAATTAATAAAACCTCTGTTTTAATGACTGAAATGAGTAATCAAAAGAAATCTCGCAGCCATGATTTGGTTTGCTTGCTCTCGTTAGCAACGCCGAGTCGTGATACTTTACTTAGCGTGTGTGAAGTAAATTGCTTGCGAGATACCAGTCTATAAGTACATACCTATTATCGAACTCTTCATGAATTCTGTTATTTCAACTGACCTTGAAAGTTTGATAAACAGGTTTAAAAAACCTCGTTACACTGAAAATTACCGCCCAAAATTACGACTGAAGATTTAACTATTTAGAAGAAGCAATTATCATCGACATCTCAGCCGATAGACATCCAAGGCTGGATATAGGCCACCCCCAAGGATCGCCACAATGAGTGGTCCTGCGCTGCCCTTCTTATCGTGTGGGCGAGCCCTGTTGTCAGAGTTTATTCAAACCGCCTTACGGCCTCTGACGTGGTTTTTTTACTTACCACCAGAGATAGTAGCCGGTATGCCATCCGAAGCACGGAATCTTTTTTCTTTTCAGACTACAACGTCCTAACCAACTGCGACCTCCGTGTCAAGAGCGCAATGCTCTTAACCATTAGACCACGGAGGCTGCCCTCATCCAATGGGTTTCCGCCACCAACAGGTCGTCAGTCCACCTAGTTTTTGTCCACTAAACTAGTGGCAATGGAAGGGGCACATTGCTCGCAGAAGATATCCGATGGGGCCGAATGTTCAGAAATGATGACTGCAAGTAACTTATTATTAATCTGTGCTTCCGGTACGCAGTCACAGATTAAGGTTATATTACCGTTGGCGCGCTCCATACAAACGTAGTCTGGTGATATTTTCAATACTATCCAATTAAAGTCAATGTCATTTTTCAGAAACAATCTAGAAACTAATCTCTATGTTCGTATGAAGTCCGATTTTCGTTTAAATGTACCTATAGTTTTAAAGTTACAGTGCCTCAAAGATTTCCATACAAATTTTAAATTAATCCTAGCATTAAAACTGTGTATTTTAACGAAAATCTGACTTCATACGAACATAGAGATTAGTTTCTATATTGTTTCTGAAAAATTGCATTGCCTTTAACTAACTAATTAGATAGTATTGAACATATCACCAGACGCGCGCATACGCGCATTATTGTATGGAGCGCGAGCGCGCCAACGGTAATTTACCCTTAATTAAGTGTACCGGAAGGCGCAGCGTTGGTGGCCTACCACAAAGGTGGACCGACGACCTGATGAAGATGGCGGAAACTCGTTGGATGAGGGCAGCGCTGGATCGTTCGTTGTGGCAATCCTTAGGGACGTTTATGTACTGCAGAGGACGTATATCGGCTGTGATGATGGTGATCCCTAACGAAGACTCGAGGACTCACAGTTTATACCCTTGTGACGTAAAGATTGAACCAAGGACACCGACACTGGATACAGGATACCTCGGATACTAATCCGTAAGTTCCGCCACAGACTAAACACTCGTCTGCTCTTAGAGAGTTAAGTGTAATATTAATATTTCCGTCCAGACGTTCCTTAATAGGGAATTACTGTAGGTAGGACTTAGGTAGGTACCTTGCTGCTCCAGTTTCTTATAAGTATTTATAAAGTTTTCTCACATGTAATACGGTAGTGAGTGTAAAGTAGACGGTTGTCAAAATTACTATGGAAATTATGCATCATTCGACCATGATTTTGAAAGTGTGAGATACGGAAATTTCACTCCTGGAGTGCAATTTTTGAATCTCATTCGGTGAGCTCGGCAGTCGAAAATGTCAAAATTACTCCATAGATATGCATCTTTCTACTGCTGATTTGACTCCCAAAAATGCTTCAGGAGTGTGATTTTTGAAAGTCAAATCAACAGTAGAAAGATGCGCATCTCCATAGTAATTTTGACATTTTCAACTGCACCGAATGAGATTCAAAAATTGCACTCCTGGTCTGTCAGGCACGGCAGAAAATCAACGCCTTGCTTACCAAGTAAGGCACTATGTTGAGTCGTGTCCTTTTTACCATCGCGGCACACACCGCTGCCGCCTACTATTTCTTTGACTGTAGTCTGTTTGTTTCGGTAGGTGGAAATACCTCGGAGGCATCTTTTATTTTTCATTTTACGACTAGATTTATACCATTTACCGAAACTAAAGTCATACTTACCTCAGTATTTTTGGATAGTTCATCTAGTGAAATCATCAACCGAATAAACGATTGGAATTACTTCACTCGATAGAAAATCGTCACAAAGATGACGTATTTTCATGCATTTGTAAACATTTTTCTCGGTTTAGAAGAACTTAAAATAGTTTCCGATTGTTGGTATTTATACTCACATATTCACCAATAGTTTAACTAGTGCAATCATAAATAAAATCTAGAAAAAGTACTTTGGTTAGTTGTTTTTAATCGAAAATACGGCTCACGCACACACTTTTCGGAGCGCTCGGCAATCGCGTTTCTCATAGAAAATATTCGCCTGGACCTATGGCCCCTTAATGGTGAATAAAGTTTTTTCTTTCTTTCTTTCTAGTTGCCCTAATTTAAAGGGTGATTGTATTATGACGCAGAACAACATTCCGAAGTAACCTAATAGGAAATTGCCTTGAAAATTTCGATGAAGGAAAATACAGGATGTAAGGGTAGAGAGTCGCAGTATTAATTATTGATTATATTCACGATACTGAACAACTTTCTCAAAGGAACTTTTTAGGAATTTTTCGTACAAACAAAAACTGAAACTCATGTAAACCAGAATCAACAGCGGTGAACCGACCAACTCACAACTCTGAAACACTCAAGACATTGAACATCAGCAAGCCCTGGGAAATTTCATTATTCTGAATAGTAGGTAGGTAGGTACCTAGGTAGTTAACTATCTATGTTAGTTTGTTCAGTATATTTATATAAATCCTTTATTGTTACGTTGTTCTACAGAATGTAACAAAAGACCCTAGTAATTTAAGTGCCTAAGTTACCTAATATTGTGGTAGTTTAGACCATCAAACTGAAAACTGATCACTAATAGAGCCAAAATCAAAATAAAATTTAAAAAAATCTGCTGTATCATACAAAACTGCAGTACCTACACCTATCTAGTTTAAACTCAAAGGTATGGGACAGCAGATTTAAAAAAAAAATTCTTTACAGTGATCGATGGTATACTTAACTACACAGTACACAATACCTTTAAATATTACTATGGTCCTTTTTAACACCCTGTAGATAAGAAATTCAGTTTATCCCTTTATTCCTCCCAAGTAACACCAGCAAGTTGCTTTAAACCTTTATACACTATAAATTGCCTATTAGTGGTTAGTATATAGACAACAGTGTTCTAAAGGTGATTTATAATAAGATGAAACATTCTAATAGAGTATAGTGTCTCAGATCCACGTTTTAGAACCTCCTTTAAACTAAAAGATTAATCTAGTGTAAATAAACTAGTTGCTATCTACACTTAGTTTGGAAAAAGTGTTTGTTTAGAGTAATAATTCTGAACGGGACATATTTTATGACTTTCTGTAGGGTGATTTGACTATCATAAGCTAATTTGTTTTAGACGTGATCAATGTGGTTTAATACTGGTCTATAAATAAATGTTTATTAGAATGTTCTAGACGGACACAGTTTATATCTATTCTACAGAGTAAAATCTGAAGGCTTCCCGCTTAAATGTGTTTATAGAGGATAGTTTTGAAAAGATACTTTAATAAGTGTTTTTATTCTACTGCTGGACGGTGTTCAACTATCCAGCAATGGAAAAAGTAAAAAAAACAAATATTCCGGGGGATTTCGGCGAAATGTTCGTAAATACATGGAAAATAAAGAGATATTAGAACAAGATACAATAGTGGATTTGTCTCAGGAAAAAAATAGCTAGCTGTCCCCCACTGGAGCCGACCGGGAAAATATGTTATCGTTGTCCCCCACTATAATAGTATCAATGGATTTTAATGGAAACACTGTAAATGGTGTTATCGCAAAATCAACGTTTTGTTTTTGCAGTAAAATAGTGTGCTTTATACAATAATAATAAAATAATAATGTCATAAATTCGAATACAAAACTTATTAATTATTTATATGGTTATAGCCGAAGAGCGGACAGTTGGCAACCCTACCTGATCGAGTAGCAAGATGTGACCTACCTAGGGTGTAGCACATCAGAAAGGTACCTACGTCTAAAAGTACAGGGTTGACTGGAGGGTTTTGTACAGTGAGCAAAAAAGTGGTCATTTTTTTGGTGTAAATTATCTAATCGAGTAACAAGTTGGCATATAGTACAGTCGATAGAGCTCATCGAGAAGTGCCAAATTATATAGGGTTGCCTCGCCTAGTCCTGGGACTTTATGAGTCAGCCTGATTTTATAGTGGCTAAAAATTCAAAAAATTACCTCATCGAGTAACAAAATGAGACTTTGCCATTTGATAGCTCTAGTCGTCCCATTAATTATTAACATAGGTTGCCGGCCCTAAACCTGGAACTTTTCTTAGTCTGCCGAGTTTTATGTTTGAATGTAAAAACTGATTGATGCAACTACGTCGTGGAAATGTGTCCATGGATGGTTGAGAGATTGGTGGTATGTAGTATTCAATTATAGGTATTTATTTGGAGGGACCCAACCTTAAAAATTGTGTACCGTTAGCAAAAAATATACAAAAAGTTGTGACACAGTCAGTATGCAAATGCAACCAAACCTATGAAAGGCGTGTAAATACTGTATATTTTATTATAATTGTTACGGTCAGTGTAATAAATCTGGTCAGTCAGTATTAAGAGGAAAAGTAAGAGTCGCGTTGTCGATCTGCTATTGGGCGGTCACGTCGCTCGTCGATTGTTGGTTGCCCCCTCCCAGCTCGACAGCGGGGCTCCAGTGGTGGCTCAAGATAGTGTTCTTTTCGAAAAAAAATCCTTGAAGTCACCAAATACATAAATTACCGTACAACGTCAAGCACTTTTGCTACATAAACTAGACATTGGCAAAATCATCAAATACCCAAGATGGCAGCCATTTTTTTAAAAATAGAATAGAATAGAAGAGGAAAAGTACATGAAATTTGAAGAATTGGTATTTCAGAGATCAATTACTGTCGGGGTGTAAGGGGTAAACGCAGTACACTATGGCGACAACCTAACTGCCAAGTCAACCTCATCCGCTTGTGGTGCACCCTGCCGACTAACCAACGAGGCTCTGGCGACCGACTGTGATTCCGGTATATCCATCCAAAGCAGGCTATACCAAAATCCCTCGACCTATGATGGGCAGCAGCATCACCGGTACAACTGGTATATCCCTGCGATCACCAACCCGCTCTGCCAAGCGTGGTGATTATGGCATTTTTACCTCCCAAATATGGAATTTAGTCCCACATGGCCCCGGCCCCTAGTTCCCGGCAGCTCTACTATTCCAGGCTACGGCAGTGGTCTAGCTAACGGTAGGGCGGGGAATGCTAAGAATACCCGGGTTACCAGAGGCTGCCAACATCAACGACTGTTATTGTTACGACGTTAACGTATAACGGACGAACACTGATGGAGGACGAAAAGTTCACGAAACTCGAGATAGAACTAAAAAAGATTGAGAGGCATATTCTTGGGTTGTCAGAGGTCCGAAGACAGGGGGAGGATACGATGACCCTAGAATCTGGCCACTTGTTCTACTTCTGAGAAGGCGAAAGCCTGTCCCAGGGTGGCGTAGGATTTCTCGTCAACAAAACCCTCATCAACAATGTAATGGAGATCAGCAGTGTGTCGAATCGGGTAGAATACTGCGTGCTAAAATTCTCCAAAAGGTGCAGCTTGAAGGTTGTACTGGTATACGCCTACTACGACGGGCTCTGACGAAGAAGTCGAATCGGTATACAAGGATATCTCTAGAGCTATCAACGATACTGCAAAGACTCATTTCACGGTTGTGATGGGGGATTTCAATACCAAAGTGGGTATAGGAGAACGATGAGTCGAAGGTGGGTCAGCACGGTATTGCTAACAGAAACCAGAGAGGGCATAATTATGCTGCTTGGCTTCCTAGAGAGGCAAGGGCTATACTTGATGAACTTATTCTTCAAGAAGCAGCCCCAAAGGAGCTGGACCTGGCGAAGCCCTGACAGCCGGACATATTCAGAGACGTATCAGTGATCAATAGGTTTAACAACGGAAGTGATCACCGACTTGTCCGAGGCACTCTGAATAAAATTACAAGCTCGAAAGAAGACGTCTGATGAAATCGACTCTCCGTCCCACACTTCCACACAGCATTAAACTGTAGTTGGAAGTGACAGCTTCCAGCTTGACCTCCAAAACAGATTTGATTCGTTGGAAACCACCGAGGACGCGGACGTTGGCGAAGCTACAAACCAACTAGTAAAAGCTCTCCGTGAAGTGGGCTACAGGCATTTCGACGACGATGTTCGAATACCTCCTGACACCCGGGGCCAAAATGAGTTATCTATGCCACTGTACTTAGAGTTCAATTTCGCACCGACTGGCAAAGGCTCCTAAGTGATTTTGTAATAAATAACGCCACAAATTCTTAATACTGAATTCTGAATACCTCCTAATAACACGCTTTGAGCGTGTTAGCCTGAAATGCTGCTAATATATTCTAACTTACCAAAACGAATATTTCCTAAGTTACTTCCGAACAAATTTTGCTGCCAATACGATCCTATCTACCATCAAACTGCCGGAGAACTGACATCCGTCATTCGGCTACAGTGTGCGAAAGAGATCGAACTATCGAGTGGCGTGAGGTGGTACGACGTCACGGGAAGCGCGTGCGGCGGCCATTGTCGTTGTTTTTTGTAAAGGGACAACAGGTTTTTTATTTAGTGTCAATATTTATGTAAAAACAAGTAGTTAGGAGTGTATAGGAGCTATTAGTTTGATTATTCCAAGTTTACAGAACCTACTATATTACGTATCAAGAAGATAGGAGCTATAGCATATGCTCACGACTATATTCCTCGAGGGGGTAGTCAGAGATATTCTGAAACCTCAGAACATCCACGTTTCACCAGTAGTACCGAAACGCTGTCCAGTGTGACAGGGGGTGAGCCCGTCGCCACTTGTAATGGACAGTGGGTACAATACATGTCTCGAAATTGAAGCATGTAGGTTTCCTCACGATGTTTTCCTTCACCGAAAAGCCAGTGGTGTTACAAATCGTACATAAATTCCGAAAAACTCATTGGTACGAGTCGGCTTGGACGGGGATCGAACCATCGCCTCCTGCACGGCAGGCAAGGTTAATCGCCACTGGACCACCACGGCTAGGAGCTATTAGTTTGATTATTCCGAGTTTACTTAGAACAGTTAGAACCAACGATATCAATGTACCTACGTCTATGGTTAGAACCTACTATTACCTATCTAGAAGATAGGAGTTATTAATTTGATTATTCCAAGTTTATTTAGAACCTACTATTACCTATCTAGTAGATAGGAGCTATTAGTTCTAATAATTATCATGTATTTTCAAATACATTTTGATTTCTAACTAGCAGATAGAACTTATTCGTTTTATTTTTAGAACTAAATATTATAATTGTTTGTTTGATACAGAAGTTATTAGCATGTAATTTAACTTATTTTTACTCGTATCATGAACATACCTACTTGATAGATTTGATTGTTTTAGCCGAAATGTCGTCGAGGACGAGACTGACGGAAGGACTACGACTACGAGCACGTAAAATGTTTCGTGCGTTAACCCCTTACCGCATGGACTTTTATAACTAAGCGGGAAAAAAAAATGTTGTATTTCTGAGTTTAAGGAACCTATAAAAAATATTTAAAAAAATTTAGCAGTCTTCTGTAATTTTTTATTTACGAAATAAAAAATGTGCATAATGGTACATTATGCATTACATACAAAATATGAGAATATACCAAATATGGGACGACATGTAATTGCCAGTTTATGGTGTATAAAATACGAGCGTTTACCCGCGACTTCGTCGGCGAGGGTTCCCGTCGTCGTAGCGAGATAAATGATATACCAGATTTTAAGTCAGATCATATCAGGTCAGCTATCAGACAAAAAAGTTTAATCAGTCAAAAAGCCCTCCCCGGGTCATACCGGATACAAAGAATCTCGCGTTTCCGCGATGGATGGCGATGGACAACCTTTGCATTAAGTAGTACCCGGAGCGAGCGTCGTTCCCCCTCTCCTGGAGTCGACGACGAAGCTCAAAGCTTCCGACCCCCAGCAGCCCATGGTCTCGAAGGCCAGCGGCATAAAATCACAAAAGCCGAGTAAATGTCCCGCTTTTTGTCAGCCGCCGACGGCTGCCGGCGCCGGTGCCCGGTCTTCAAGAAGGAGGCCAGGAACAAGAAGGCCGGTACAGTCCCGTTAACCCAGTCCAACCCAAAAATAAAGAGGACCCCCCCCCCGCCCAGGAGGCCGACCCGAGCGCCCAACTAGAGGTAAGGGCGGCCGCAAACGGGCCCACGCAGCGAGGCCATCCCACCCAGGCGCAGGCACGAGCCGAACCAGGGAGAAAGAAGGGGAGTAAGAAGAAAAAAAAGGGAAGGAAGGAGGAGACCTTCCCCTCCACTGACGAGACCGCGCAGCAGGAGGCGCCCAAGGCACAGACCGAGACTGATGCACCACCAAGGCACCTAAGGCAGCGAACGCGCCAACCGCACACGCAGCAGGTGATAGACTACGACTCACACCTGTACAAGCTACACGATCGGGAATTCACAGACTTCCTGATCGGGTTAGTCCTGCTGATGCTCAGCGGCACTGACCCCCTCGAATCGATCCTGGCAAGGATCAGAGCCTCCAAACGCCGCAATGATCGCTAGCAACTGCAGGATCATTCATTGGAATGCCGACGGACTGTCCCCCCGCAAGATCAACCTGCTGCGTGCACTCGCATCGGAGCAAAATGCTGACGTGGTGCTCGTCTCGGAAACACACCTGAGGAGCAACGACAGACTGAGGTGCCCCAACTTTCACATTTACCGGAAGGACGAGATATCCGACACCTCCGGCCAGGCCTACAGAGGCCTAGCCGTCCTGGTGAGGAGGAGACTCGTCCATCAAGCTCTACCGACCCCGCAGCTGCAGTCTGCCTACGCCTTAGGTGTGGAACTGTGTCTCGACGGCAGACCCCACCGTGTGTTTGCTTTCTACAAGCCTCCTAAAGTCTCCTTGGCGGTCGCCACACCCCACCATCATCGCCGGAGACTTCAATTGCAAACACACAGGTTGGTACTCACACGAAATCTGCTTCAACGGGCGCCGCTTCTTCGACGACGGGGAGAGGAAAGGGTACGAGGTACTGGGCACGGAGGCCCCGACACACTACCCATACTCTGCAGCCTACATGCCGGACACCATCGACCTGACCCTCGTCCACGGCCTCCACGCAAGACCCACGATTGAGGTGCTGGAGGACCACATGATTTCCGACCACCAGCCAGTGCTCGTAATCCTAACGGACCCATTGACCTCGATACCTCCTTTAAAACCCAGGAAACACACTGAATGGGAAGAGTTCGGGGGGTATGTGGCCCAGCACCTCATTAACCGCCCAGTCTCTTCAGCATCGGATGTCGACCAGCTGGCGGAAGATCTCTGCCGCTGCATACGGGACGCCTTATCCCACGCCTCCAGGGATGCTCCGAAAAGAGCATCGGACCACAACCTACCAGCGTTCATCAAAGAGATGCTAACCAGCAAAAGGCGTCTCAGGAAGCAGTGGCAACGCTCACGCAGCCCCACCCTGAAATCCCAGCTGGACGCGTTGGTCCTAAAGGTTACGGACGCTCTACAAGCAGAGAGAACCGAATCCTGGCAATGCACCACCGAGTCGGCTGGAGATGACTGGACAACAGTTCACAAACTCTGCCGCCAATTCTCCGGGAAACCTGAGCCCACCCGCCCCCTTCTAGCCGGCGACGGAACCCTCCGCTACCGAGCTGAAGTCCGCGCCGAGATCTTCGCGGAGAGCCTAGAGCGGCAGTTCAAGCCAAACCCGTCCGACGACACCGACCACGCAGCAGTCATTCAAAGGCACATGGATGACTACTTCGCCAGGCCGATAGCTTCCGACGAGGACCCCGTCGTCTTCTCCCCAAACTAAGTTCAGCGCATGGTGAAGCGCACCAAGCTAAAAAAGGCCCCAGGCCCCGACAACATCACGAACGAAGCCCTGCGACACCTACCGCAGTGAGCCATCATGACCATAACGCGCCTGTTCAATGGGATCATGAGGACGGGCCACTTCCCACAGCAGTGGAAGCTGGGCTGCGTCATCATGCTGCCGAAACCCGGGAAGAATATCCTGAAACCTGAAAGCTATCGGCCCATCACCTTGCTCCCAACCATCTCCAAGGTGTTTGAGAAAATGCTGCTGCGTCACCTAACGCCCCACATCACGCCTCGGAACGAGCAGTTTGGCTTCAGAGCCGAACACTCCACGACGCTCCAACTGTCGAGGGTCCTACATAACATGACTGTGGCTTCAAATAAGGGGGAATACACAGTCGCCGTGCTCCTCGACATGGAAAAGGCCTTTGATCGTGTCTGGCATCCAGGACTCGTCTACAAGCTGGCCACCTCTACGACTCCACGTCGAGTCGTTAAGACCGTGGCCTCCTTCTTGGCAGAGCGCAGATTCCAAGTGGCAGTGGAAGATGCCGCCTCAGACGAGCGCCCCATTGATGCCGGAGTCCCCCAAGGTAGCTGTTTGTCTCCAGTATGCTATGCCAGGTACACAGATGACATCCCAGTGGAGGGCGGAGCCCAGCTTGCCCAATACGCTGACGACGCTGCAAAAAAGATGCAGACCACACTTGACGCCCTCCCAGCCTGGCTGGCTAAATGGAGACTCACAATCAACGTGGCAAAGACACAGGCGATTGTCGTCGGACTCCACTCATCCCTCCTGCCTCTTCCCCTGCAGCTCTACGGGCAACATGTCGCGTGGTCCCCCCAAGTTAAATACCTGGGGGTGACCATCGACCGCCGCCTAACAATGCTGCACCACATAAAGGAGGTAACTGGCCAGGTGCGCGCTGTTCGCGCCCTACTTCGTCCAGTCCTCTCGTCCCGGCTCCCTCTGCGCGTGAAGATCGGCGTCTACAAGACGTACATCAGACCGCGACTCACGTACGCCGCCCCAGCTTGGTACGCACTAGCCGCTGAAACAAACCGAGTCCGGCTGAGGGCCCAGCAGTCGCTGGTCCTCCGTACAATTGTAGACGCCCCACGGTTCGTAAGAAACGCCACTATCCAGAGGGACCTAAAGACCGAGACACTGGACGAGTTCATCGGTCGCCTAGCCATCAGGATGTTTGCACATACGGGAGATAGCTCCGCACCACGCGCGCCCACCGGATCGGAAGCTCCTGCCTCGTGACTTAGTCACTGAGGCAGTCGAGCCCCTCTCACCACCTGACTGACTCCCCCCCCCCCCCATGACTGACACCCTCTCCCCCGGAAATTACAACACGCTTCCTGTAGCAGGCGACTCACTAGGCCTCCCCCAACGGGGTCTCACCTGGTGGGTCCGACCGCACAGGAAGCAAGAACAAAAGAAGCCAACAAGTGCTCTGCGCTAACCCGAAGGACCCGGCCGTCTAAACGGCCGGCGCTTTGCAACCACAGTCGGGAGGCCAACGCCTCGATGCTGTCTCCCCGCGGCCCCGAGAAGAAAACCACGTGCGTGCGTGCGCGGGCCCTTGCAGAGCGAACCGTGCGGCTGAGATACGAGGCAGCGAGAGTTCTGACGCACGTGGCGTCCCATAGCACACGTTCCTCTCTGCCATGGCACCAGCGTTAGACCAAACCGTCAGGACTTTTCCCATCCGAGCGACTAAGGCCTCGCAGTTCCAACATGCAGGGTATGTTGGCCGAAATCAGTGCCCTACGGACGATGTCATTGAGTGACGTGGGTGTCTCCCCGAGCACCGACGGCAGTTCAATGCCTGATGGCCATTGGCTTCCACCGTGGACCCGCAGATGCATTCATGTAGTTGACAAACATCGCAGCCCAGGCGGAGAGCTACCACCACCAGCAGCTAGTCGCCGTCGAGCAGGGTTCCCATATGTGGTGAAGGGAGTGCCTGCAACCACGCTCCCGATGCTGCCCTTGATATCGCCCTAAGTCTGGGCAAATTTGAGCCAGTAGCCGCGCCTATCAGTTGGTAAATAGCCGCTTTAGCTCTCACGTCGTCCCAGGCTCGCTGTACTCCTGGAGTTCTGTGTGCGGACGCGGTCGAGAAGAGAGCCGTCCAACTCGTCAATCCATCAGCTGCAAAAGGTACGCAAGCCTCGTCTCCGTTGAGTGACAGAATTTAAACCCTTGCGCCGATGCGAGAAAAGCCGGCAGGCTCAAAGCCCCCATGACGGATGGGTAGGGATGCCTGGCTATATACGAGGATATCTCTAGAGCTATCAACGATACCGCAAAGACTCATTTCACGGTTGTGATGGGGGATTTCAATGCCAAAGTGGGAACAGGAGGGCGATGAGTCGAAGGTAGGTCCACACGGTATTTGTACCAGGAATGAGCGAGGGCATACGCTGGTCGGCTTCCTAGAGAGGCAAGGGCTATGCTTGATGAACTCATTCTTCAAGAAGCAGCCCCAAAGGAGGTGGACCTGGCGAAGCCCTGACGGCCGGACGAAAAATGACATCGATTTCATCATGACTGATAAACGGCACATATTCAGAGATGTATGAGTGATCAACAGGTTTAACACCGGAAGTGATCACTGACTGGTCCGAGGTGCTCTGAATATAAATGTCAAGCTTGAAAGAAGACGTCTGATGAAATCGACCCTCCGTCCCACACTGCACCAAACTGTCGTTGGAAGTAACAGCTTCCAACTCGACCTCAAAAATCGATTTGATTCGTTGGAAACCACCGAGGACGTTGGCGAGGCTACAAACCAACTAGTAAAAGCTCTCCGTGAAGTGGGCTACAGGCATTTCCGCACGCAGCGTGTGGCAAAAGAATCCAAGCTCTCAAGCGAGACTCTGGAGCTCATGAGGCATAGACGTGAAGTTCTATCTGCGCAAGAGTCTTCAGCAGAACATCGGGTTCTCAACAAAAAAATAAAAAAGCTGATACGGCGCGACCTCCGACGCTTCAACACGCGCTCCATAGAGGAGGCGATTGAGCAGAACCGGGGGTCGAAAGTATTCGTTCAGCAGCTCGGGAGAAGCCACCTGTCAAAACTCAAATCCGTGGATGGGAAGATCGTTGCCATTAAGCCGGACCTCCTCACTGAAGTTTCGAAGTTCTATGGAAGTTTGTATGCAACACACGCCCCAAAGCCTGTAGCTCGCAACACCGACCCCAGAGCCCCACTAGTACGCCACTACACGGACGATATCCCGGACGTTGACTCGAGCGAGATTAGAAAAGCCCTCAAACAACTTAAAAATAACAAAGCTCCGGGTGAAGACGGAATAACAACAGAGCTTCTGAAGGCTGGAGGTACTCCTGTTTTGAAGGCCCTAGGAAAGCTCTTCAATTCCGTCATTCTCAATGGCATAACACCGGAGACGTGGAGCGGAAGTGTTGTGGTCCTGTTCTTCAAGAAAGGAGATAAAACCCTCCTCAAGAACTACAGACCGATCTCACTTCTGAGCCACGTCTATAAGTTGTTCTCGAGGGACATTACGAACCGTCTCGCTCGAAAATTCGACGAGTTTCAGCCCCCGTAGCAGGCCGGGTTTCGAAAAGGCTACAGTACCATAGACCACATCCACACGGTAAGGCAGATTATACAGAAAACCGAGGAGTATAATCAACCTTTGTGTCTAGCCTTTGTGGACTATGAGAAAGCCTTCAACTCGATCGAGACCTGGGCTGTTCTGGAGTCCTTGCAGCGATGCCAGATCGACTGGCGATACATTGAGGTGCTTAGATGTCTGTATGACGCCGCCACTATGTCCGTACAAGTACAAGATGAAGCCGATCCAACTGCTAAGAGGAGTGAGACAGGGGGATGTTATTTCCCCGAAACTGTTCACTAATGCGATGGAAGACGTCTTCAAGATGCTCAATTGGAAAGGACGAGGCATATGTGTGAACGGCGAGTACATCTCACACCTGCGTTTTGCCGACGACTTTGTCATCATGGCGGAATCGCTGCATGACCTCAGTGGGATGCTTAGCGACCTTAATGCCGCTTCCCGACGGGTCGGTCTCGGCATGAACTTAGACAAGACGAAAGTCATGCTTAATTCTCATGTCGAGCCAGAGGCGGTATACGTCGGTGAGGCGGCGATAGAAATTGTGCAAGACTATGTCTACCTTGGACAGACTATAAGACTAGGTAGAAACAACTTCGACAAGGCTAGGCGTATCCAGCTACGATGGGCTGCTTTCGGGAAACTACGTCATATATTCTCCTCGGCCCTACCACAATGCCTCAAAACGAAGGGGTTCAATCAGTGCGTTCTGCCAGTGATGACCTATGGTGCGGAAACGTGGACCCTGACGGTAGGGCTAGTTCATAAATTCAAGGTCGCTCAGCGAGCTATGGAGAGAGCTATGCTCGGTGTTTCTCTGAGGGACCACATCAGAAATGAAGTGATTCGTCACAGAACTAAAGTGGCTGACATAGCTCAGAAAATTAGCAAGCTGAAGTGGCAATGGGCTGGTCATATCTGCCGAAGAACTGACAACCGATGGGGTGTCAGAGTTCTAGAGTGGAGACCGCAAACTGGTAGGCGTAGTGTGGGACGCCCTGCTGCCCGCTGGACAGACGACCTAAAAAAAGTAGCGGAGAGCGACTGGATGAGGAAGGCCGAGGACAGAGTTTTGTGGCGCGCCTTGGGAGAGGCCTATGTCCAGCAGTGGACGATGATAGGCTGATGATGATGATGATATTGTAATGAGTTAATTTAATACACGAATTAGCATCTCTGAAATTATCAAAATAATAATTTGTAAGCCGTAAGGTAAGACATGGAGGACCTAATAATTATTGTAACACCTGCTTGTAAAACTACGCATGTCGTACAAATAAATGCATCTTTATCTTTATCTCCATTTCATTGTGGATGAGGGTTTTGTTGACGAGAAATCCTACGCCACCCTGGGACAGCCTTTCGCCTTCTCGGAAGTAGAACAAGTGGCCAGATTCTAGGGTCATCGTATCCTCCCCCTGTCTTCGGACCTCTGACAACCCAAGAATATGCCTCTCAATCTTTTTTAGTTCTATCTCGAGTTTCGTGAACTTTTCGTCCTCCATCAGTGTTCGTCCGTTATACGTTAACGTTGCCAATAAATGTCGTTGATGTTGGCAGCCTCTAGTAACCCGGGTATTCTTAGCACCCCCCGTCCTACCGTTAGCTAGACCACTGCCGTAGCCTGGAATAGTAGAGCTGCCGGGAACTAGGGGCCGGGGCCATGTGGGACTAAATTCCATATTTGGGAGGTAAAAATGCCATAATCACCACGCTTGGTATAGCGGGTTGGTGATCGCAGGGATATACTAGTTGCACCGGTGATGCTGCTGCCCATCATAGGTCGAGGGATTTTGGTATAGCCTGCTTTGGATGGATATAATGGAATCACAGTCGGTCGCCAGAGCCTCGTTGGTTAGTCGGCAGGGTGCACCACGAGCAGATGAGGTTGGCAGTTAGGTTGTCGCCATAGTGTACTGCGTTTACCCCTTACACCCCGACAGTAATTGATCTCTGAAATACCAATTCTTCAAATTTCATGTACTTTTCCTCTTAATACTGACTGACCAGATTTATTACACTGACCGTAACAATTATAATAAAATATACAGTATTTACACGCCTTTCATAGGTTTGGTTGCATACTGACTGTGTCGCCACTTTTTGGATATTTTTTGCTAACGGTGCACAATTTGTAAGTTTGTGTCCCTCCAAATTAATACCTATAATTGATTACTACATGCCACCAATCTCTCAACCATCCATGGACACATTTCCACGACGTTGTTGCATCAATCAGTTTTTAAATTCGAACATAAAACTCGGCCGACTAAGAAAATTTCCAGGTTTAGGGCCGGCAACCTACGTTAATAATTAATAGGACGACTAGAGCTATCAAATGGCAAAGTCTCATTTTGTTACTCGATGAGGTAATTTTTTGAATTTTTAGCCACTATAAAATCAGGCCGACTCAGGAAAGTCCCAGGACTAGGCGAGGCAACCCTATATAATTTGGCACTTCTCGATGAGCTCTATCGACTGTACTATATGCCAACTTGTTACTCAATGAGGTAATTTACACCAAAAAAAAATTACCACTTTTTTGCTCACTGTACAAAACCCTCCAGGTTACGCCCAGGCAACCCTTTCTGATGTGCTACACCCTAGGTAGGTCGCATCTTGTTACTCGATCAGGTAGGGTTGCCAACTGTCCGCTCTTCGGCTATTAGGGTGCCGCAAAGAGGGTCGCACACTTAAAAAAATTTTATGATAATTTTATATGGAGCTGGGACTTAGAAAAATTTTGATCGAAATTGTATGAACCATCGACTTTCGGGTGAAATTAGTATGGGGGCTGGACTTGTAAAATTTAAAAAAATGTTTTTTTTTTATTTTTGCATGCGGAAGGGTGGGTTTCCGTGTATCCCAAGGATTCAAAAATTTTGCAATTTTTTCGCTAGGATTCACCGATATTTTATAAATTATGTTTTTATAAAGGGAAGGGGGCGCGATCTAACTCAGTCGGTTAGGTTAGCGAGGAGCGAAGCGACGAGCATGTTAGGTTTCTTGCGACCACCAGAACCAAATTGCTACTGTTTAGCTAGTCTACTCAAAAAAAATTGGACTAAAAAAAAGGGTGAGGGGGGGTGGGGTCATCCCCCAGATCCCGAATGTTATATTTGGCGATTGTGTTTTGTTGAAAATTTTCTGAGTCCTAATTTTGTATGGGACCCTCTTTGCGACATCCCGACCCCCTCACTGGGGGCGTAGCGTTGGGGGACAACGGGAATAACCCGGGACATTGACCTGCGGGACATGCGGGGACAGTGAGAATTTTTTTCCTGTCAGCCACACTAGGGGCGTAAAGTTTACTTAATAATTGCCTAATAGGTAGTGTGGCGGGTTGTGAGCCAGTGTAATATGCCTAGGGGTCATAATAGACACCCACGTTATCGATCTTGTGAACGATTTAATCGGACACTTACATCAGTAATAACCCTCCAAGCACTCCCATTTAAATCAAACAATAAAGTCTAACATACACTGGCTCACTACCCGTCACACTGGGCAGAGTTTAGGTACTATAGAAACGGGGATGTTATGAGTTTTCAGAATATTATATCTGACATACCCATGGGGAATATTGTCATGAGGATATGCTAAGTCTGACATCGCAAAGTCAATGAACATCGCTAACAAGGGCTGACCATGCCTCATAAAGGTGATAGTGGATTTAGTGATTTTATTAAACTCTAACAAAATGACTGATGTTCTTATATGATTGAAAAATCATTATTATTTTGGACTACTATCAAGATTTTTTGCTCATGTTCACATAATACTTAAGTAATAAATAAAAAGGCTTTAACTTTCCTACCTACCTGTTTTTTTCTTGTTTAATTTTAAATATTGTATGAATCCTTCACACTTGCACTTCACATCTCAGAGCCTTGTAAACGTTTGGTACGACTATGACAAGAAATTAAAGTATATAAACATTGCATTTTATAGACCACCATACAAGCTTCATAGGAGTAATTTACTATTTAACGGAGTGAAATGTCAGTGAATAGTATTTTAATCTAGTGAAAGTCATATTGTGTTCTATAGCTTTCTCTATAGGATAAAAACTCTTGTCACGGTTCAAGGCGCAAAGCGTCGCCATTTTAAAAATTAAAATGGAACCTAAAAAGAGTTATACATATTTGATGTAGCTTTAAACACTTGTTTTGACCACTAAAAACTATAAATTACTTGAAATGGATACTTTTTATGAGGAAGCATCATAAAAATATAATTTTTGTTGAAATTAAATGAAAAACTAAAATGAATTATGATTTATGAAAATGTTAAAAATAATTTCTTTTAGCTTAAATGTTATAATACAGCGAGCGCTTTAGTTTTATACAATCATCTCCATATTTCCCACGATACAATTAAATCCGCACTCTCATTCGCGCTGTCTATACGAAATACCAACGCGTGATAAATATGATGTTAATGTTAATAAAATGTAAACGCCATGTTGAAATAAATATCATAAGTGTCAAACGTACGCCATTAGGAATTAAAATAATTTTAAGCGGTTTATTCTTGTATGATTCTTGTGATTATAAATTTTTAGCCGATCGGTTATAAAATGGTTTAAAGAACGTCTGTTTTACTATCCTAATATTATCATAAGACTATCTACTACACTAAACTTGTGCTCTAGAAACTGTTTAAACGTATTCCGGTAAAGGTTACTCTTTAGAGTTGGCTCCGAAACTCGTTGTCTTATGACTATCCTGGTTTTGCACTATAAACGTTGCCCATTTTTCGGTAACTGTGTCTATACGAGCTCTAGGAGATGTCTACACGGACGATATGCTCTTATGGTAGACAACGGCAGTAAATTCTAGTAGTTATCCTATATCCTCTTATTAGATATTGTTGTGCAGCTTGGGCTACATACCTAGGTACCTACTTAGGACACGCTCTAGAGTCTAGACCCGGAAAATTCAATAATACCTCTGACTACCACCTCGGGGAATATAGGCCTGAACATTATACTCGTAGATAGGTTTTTGTACTGGTAGAGTCAAGAATTTCCCACACGTTAACTATGCTATACTAAGCGTATAGATCGTCGAATCGCGTAAAGTGATAGATAATGAGGCAGTGTTACTCGCGCACTCGACCAGTCTCTTGCGCATCTCTTGAATTTTAAGTCCAAACTTTTTTTAAATAAAGTGAAGTGAAAATTTGTGAAGGATAATTTTATTAATAAGTTTTGTGAGGAATTCTGATGCCGGTAGGTTAATAATTTTGTATTATTTTAATACATCAAGATACAATACGTAGGTATACACTATTTTATAAGTGCAACAGAAGTGTGTATATAGGTAGTAGTTATACTAGCTTTTGCTCGCGACTCTGACCACATGAAAAAAAATATATCAAAAAATCCTTTGGGGTGCCAACCCCAAGACCCCACCTTTGAATGAACATGTTTCTTTCTTGAGCAGTTTTAGGCTGTGAGATGACTGTCAGTCTATCAGTCCGTCAGTCATGGAACTGTTTTATACGTAAGTATATAGCGTCCAACTTAATATGCTGACACTTTTTTAAAGAGGATGATCAGACCGTCAAACAGAACAACTTTTTCTATGGGACCAACATCGAAATCGAAAAAAAAATATCATCGCCAAATGTATGGGACAGCAGATTTTTTTTTCGCGATTTCGATGTTGGTCCCATAGAGAAAGTTGTTCAGTTTGATGGTCTGATCATCTCCTTATAAAAGTGTCAGCATATTAAGTTGGACCCTGTATAGTGTTTTATATTATTAGAAATAGAAATAGAAATATTCTTTATTGTGAATCATTACAGTAGGTACCTAAGTAGGTTTTCACCCCATTATTATTTAAGAAACCCAACTTAATACATACATAAATACTACCTACACTTCTCTGTGCCTCAGGGAAGCCTGACTATATCTACTATTGTTTCTACTTATTATGTTTCTAGCCAATTAACATAATTATTTGAGTTTGTAATTAAAACGCAAGCCAAAGGAAAACCAATAAAACCATAAGCATGTAAATGTTTTATAGTGCGTCGTTAAAGTTTCATGGCATTCAATCATCTATGTTAATATAGTTACATCATCATCATCATCATCATCACCATGTCATCGTTCACTGCTGAACATAGGCCTCTCCCAAGGCGAGCAACAAAAAATCTACAAAATAAGTAAATAAATTGATTAATTGTAACAAAACACCCTGGTGGTGGTAGTAGTGGTTTAAAGTGGTTAAAAATTAAAAAAAAAAACATTTTATTGTCTCAATACAGTTTTTCTTATAGTCTTTCTTCTTCTTCCCATTAAGATCATCAAACTGAACAACTTTCACGATGAAGCCAATATCGAAAAAAAACGGATGTTTCATAAAACTGCAGCTTATCGTACTTGACTCAAATGTAAGGAACAGCAGAGTTTTTGAAAGTTGTTCAGTTTGATGGTTTAGATATTAGGTAACTACTAGGGAGTTTTTTTTCCGCTTGAACTGGATACGTTATACAGCAGACTTTTTTTTTTTCTGACAGGATTGCTCCCATTGTAAAAGTTGTTCGGTCTGATGGGTAGAATAGTGGTGTAAATATTATTGATTATAAACATGTTACAGCCATGTTGTGCTATTTCGAATCAAATTAAAAAAAAAAAAAAAAAAAAATACAACAAAAAAATTAATAATAATAATTAAATTTTCGTTCTCTGGGTTGTGGACTCGGTGGTGTAATTTGTTAGCACGTTTCCCCGGTTTGGAAGAGCGTGGGTTCAAGTCCCGCCCGAGACAAATTTTTCAATCTTTAATTTGATTAGTGGTGTAAAGGTTAATTATACTTTTCCTTACACCCTTTATAAGTACAGTTTCTGGCCGCATATTCTCTACAGCGACAACATTTTTCGAATTAGTGCAATGCTCATTATGCGTAACAGGGAACAAGAGTAAACGCCAGAGCCGTCTCTACAATTAGGCGGCTTTTAAATTCTTAATCCGCACTGAGCCTACGTGGTGGAGTCTACGAACAAATAATTTGTTCGTAGGGTGGAGTACCTATGGCCCACTCCCTCTCACTATTATTCGTAAGAGGAGGCATTTGCCCTGCAGTGGGATCCAACAGGCTATACCTTACAATATTAAACTTACGACCAAAATCTCTTTCGGGTTGATCGAAAGATTTGCTGAAATAAAAGGTCCACAGGTGCACAACTTTGACCCCATCTTTGTCCTCAGGACTGGATTGAGGTCAAGAGCAAACCAATTTTTAATAAAAAAAAAGGTAGAGTTTATACAAGGTGTTACAAAAATAATACAAACCTTTAACCTTTACAAATAAACCTTTAAGGGGGTGGTTCAGACCATCAAACTGAACAACATTCACTATGGGACCAATATCTAAATCCAGAAAAAAAATTTGATGTTCCATACTCTACAAATCGGCTAGAGCTAAAATATGTATGGGATACCAAATTTTTTTTTCGCGATTTCATTGTTGGTCCCATAGAGAAAGATGTTCAGTTTGACGGTCTAAACAACCCCCTTAAGAGTTTTAAAAATTTATTGTTACTTTATGAAACACCCTAACCCCTAACACCCTTATTCGTGAGAGGAGGCCTTTGCCCTGCAGTGGGATTCTATAGGCTATTGAGCATTTTTTTTCAAACAGCTACCTTGTGTTTTTGGCATGTCCGGACACTTTAAAAATTCATATCTCAATTAATTACTCAGCAAACATCGTTTTAATGTATTGAGGTGGTGACAAATTTAATATTTTATATAAAATAATTTTTAAAAGTATATTGATTGATAGTAAAATCAATCAGAAAGCTAACTTTTGTCATGCGGGATACCCATATTTCCTAGCGTCCAGGCAAGAAAATGAAAAAACATTGGTCTTTTTCATGTTATTATATATGTTTTTCTGAATTGGAAACACTTGTTCTAGATCAATATATGCATTAACTTGTATAAAATATCCTTATCAGGCACTGCGTAGTACAAAAAATAAGAAATAAACATGTTTTAATTGTGTCCGAGAAATTTGAAAAAAGGGACATCCCATATTCCGTTACCACAATTTTACCCTGATCCGATTAAAATTTCGAACAAATAAGGTGTTTTTTTACATCAAGCAACATTTAATTTTATATGGAAACCTCAAAACTTACCCTAAATTCTTCTGTTTTGGCAGAAATTGCCAGTAAAGTGAACCGGGCGCGTGGTTTACGTCGGGTCCGTAAATTGTCCCCCAGATACGTTACCAGGACAAATCAAGGTAAATTTTCGACTAAGTTGCTACTTTTTTGCTTTGAAATTACATTTTAAATGTTTATTGGTTCATAACCAAGACTTATTGAGCAAAATATAACCTTAATTGATAGCGAAAACATTTAAATTATTTTTTTAAAGATTTTCTAGCGTTAGGACCGTTACTTCCCCTCCGTTGCCATCTTGGCGGTAATGTATTATGGGGACCCCGAAAAGTAACGGAAGATAAGCATAAAGTATTGGGCACAATGAGAACATTACAATAATAATTTTATTAATATTTTTTTTTAATTCAATTTAATTATGAGAGATAATAAGCTACAAACTTGTAAAAATAATCGTTATGACAATTTTTATGTTATGTCAAAAGGCACATTAAATATCGACTACGCAAATCAAGAAATTCAAGGACTAATGTCAAAAAACAGGTTTTTTGAAAATATTTTCTTTCCTATGCTTTAAATGACATTTAAGGTTAAGTAAAAATTTTAGAGCTTAAAATTGTCTAAAATTGCGATCTTTTGTAATATTTTGTATAATTGACCGTTCTTGAGATAGAGCGCGAAGAGTTGGAAGCGCTTCGTTATTATGTATGATACCTGTATCTTTTGAACCGTAATGGGTAGATGGTTGACATTTTCACTGAATTGATTATATAATTTATTATACACAGAAATTAGTGTAGCAGATCTTTTAATAAATAATAAAAAAAACGAAAGGTTACAATTTATGAGGGGTCACCATACAAGAAACGTGTTTTCTTATCTGTCCCATACCTACATATGGGTTGAGTAGGATTGCTGTTTTGTATGGAACAGTTTATTTTGTTTTTCGCGATTTCGGCAGTGGTCCCATAGAGAAAGTTGATTAGTTTGATGGTCTGAACGAGTTTGTTCTTGTATTTTGATTTCGTATTTTCTTTATTATGAATTTGAATTAATTTTTAATTATTCGATATTTTCGTACCTTTATGCCACCAGCCTTATGAATCCGTTACCGTCTTTTCCGTTACTGTCCGTTTTTGAAACACTATAAATTATGTGAAAAAGTACATAATTATTCGATTATTCTATTATTTTAGAGAATAATAATGTAAAATCAAAAGAGGACTTCCATTTCATATACGAAACTCATAAATATTCTTACCGATCTGATCGTTAAAGAGAAAAATACACTGCCATCTTGACCATGTGGTAACGGATAGTACAAAGAAATGCCTAAAACTAAACAATTGTAATGTTTTCGTTAAAAACGGTGTCGTTTTCCAATACGTCATGTATAAAATATCATACTAAACGGTTTTTTATTCTTCTATAACGATTCTTTTAGGATTTATTCACTAAATTCTATGGTAACGGAAGGGAAAGAAAATCTCCGCCAGGTCTCGTTAAAATCGATCTGTAAGCGAAAATAGCTAATATTTTACCATTTGAGTGCTAATATTAGATACCTAATTATATTACGAAACATATTACTGCTTTAAATCATTCATTTAATGATATTTTTAAAAAAGTTAACATTTTGAACAAGGTAGCTGTTTGAAAAAAAATGCTCTATTACTTACTTACTTTTTTATGAAACACCCCTGTATACGCATCAGAATTTCTTTTTCAGTGTAGGTATGCAGTTTTCCTCACGATTGTTTCCTTACCGTCTAAAAGCAGTCTGTATCTATTATCAAAAGTGTGTTTGGAATTAAATGATTCGAACAATAATTCATTAAACAAGAAGGTATATACGAACACTTCAGGATTGGTATCGATAACCTATGAGTGTATCGAAGTCTACTAGTTATTTCTTATCTATCTTTGTATACAACTTGGCATCTATGTAGGTTATCTTGGTTATAGCGGATAATACGTTTGTGTATCGAAAACGTACAAAAATGAGGAGATGATGACCTTACTTGTGCATTGTAAATTTGTAATCAGTCATTTTCGGGCTCCGTACCCAAAAGGTGCCAACGAGGCCCTTTTCATAAGTCTGCATTTTTTTTTTTTTTTTCAATAAATTTACTAGCCTGGTTACTAGACCTTTTGGCTAAATCTTAATTTATTTTTAATTTTCTTCTGTTTTCACATTAAAACGTTGGTATTCGACGTTTTGATGGTTCTTTGGTGTTTTTGGAGGCAATCGGAACAGGCAGGAAAAGCAGAGAAGTCCACAGGAAAGAGGTGAACCGACCGCTTTGCCGCGCTAAAATCACGGAACACTTTTCCTGTTTACGACCCATGCACCATTATATTTCACTGAACTATATATTGTTCACTTGCACGACACTTTGTTACGCAAAACAACACCAATTTTACGAACCAAAACTCACTATAAACAATAAAAATTCGATGAAATATAAGGACTCCAAACGTCAGCTACCAAAGCCCGCCAAAAACTCCTAAGTCTGCATTGGTATCGATTCGGTATTGCCACGACTTAACTTCACTAAATTTATTCCTGTCATTTTCTAACATTCGACTAAGAAAAGAGACAGAAAACCAAGAACTGACTTTAGTGCTGTCAAAGTGACGCTACACGCCCAAAATAAGATGGCATCATAATGCACGCCATCTTATTTAAGTCGTTTTTGGGCGTGTAGCGTCACTTTGACAGCACTAAAGTCAGTTGTTGGTTTTTTGTCTCTTTTCTTAGTCGAATTTTAGAAAATGGCAGGAATAAATTTAGTTAAGTTAAGTCGTGGCAATACCGAATCGATACCACTGTCTGTCTGTCCGTCCGTCATACGTAGTAATTATAGTACCTACTCTGTGGTCATACCTACCTACCACAATCACTCTCTACCCATCAAACTGAACAACTTTTACTATGGGTTCAAACAAGAGAAAATCAGCTGTCTCATACATTTGAGACGTGATAGTGAGATAGTGCATTACATACTCGACTGAAATGTATAAGACAGCAGATTTTTTTATTGCTCTGGAATGTTATTTGCTCCCATAGTAAATGTTGTTTAGTTTGATGGGTAGAGTATGTGGTTTAAAGGTTAATGATACTTTTCCTTCCTTACAGCCTGTATACAAGCATAGTAGATATTATTTTCTAGATTGTTTAAAACTGGTTACTATATTGAAAATATAACTAAACTTCATTTTGTATGGAGCGCGCAGCAAGAACATTACTTCTTAGGCCCATCGCATACATGCGGAATTGCGATTCGGAATTTTGAATGCAAACCGGTTTTCGTATGGAGCTTCCCCCTCCAGATTTGCGAACGGAATTTCAAACCTATTCGAATAACCGGCTTGCATTCGGAATTCCGAATCGCAATTCCGCATGTATGCGATGGGCCTTAATGACTGCTAGATGCAGCTAGATACCTTTTTATGTCTTTTCAAAGAAAAATCAAATTGACGCTAATGCAGCTGCAGCACCGTAATATAAACCAACAGGGAATAAAACAGTAGGTATTGCACCGTTACCCTACAGAGGAGAATAGGGTGCATTGTTTAACGACGAGGTCGCATTAGTATGCTAATGCAAGTCGGATGGCGATTATCTGAGCGCGTGATCTTTGCTGATTATTTAAATATGTTACACATTTAAGAGAATATTATTCCGAGAACGAAAATGCGCGCAGCATACAAACGTACTATGGTGATATTTATTGTCAATACTAACCAATTAAAGTCAATGAAATTTTGCAGAAACAATCTAGAAACAAATTTCTATGCTTCTATAGAATCAGATTTTCGTTAAAATAATATACAGTTTCAATGCTAGGATTAATTTAAGATTTGTATGGAAATCTTTGAGGCACTGTAACTTGAAAACTATACATTTTAACGAAAATCTGACTCCATACAAGCATAGAAATTTGTTTCTAGATTGTTTCTGCAAAATTTCATTGACTTCAATTGGTTAGTATTGAAAATATCACCATAGTACGTTTGTATGGAGCGCGCTCCGAATAATATACCCTTAAACTCACGACCGTGTTCCCTTTTGGGGTGGTCAGAAACTATGCTTGTTGGCTAGTTACAAACACATGAACCTTAACGTACGGAATGTCGCAATTCCAATTTAGGGGACTCCCATACAAGAAACGTTTTTCATCAAAGTTTTTTCTTGTTTTTCTTTCGTAAAAACGCTAATAGCTACATGTATTCGTAAGCGTCAAGCTTGGTGTGATTAAGGCCGAGATTCAGAGACGATTTTTTTAGTCTTAGTTCGAGCTAAGTAGGGTAGAAATGTATGGATTTTGACATACGGGAGTTCGAACTATGACTTACAAATCGTCTCTGAATCTCGGCCTAAGACGTAATGCGGCGCCGCTCTTTGGGTATTTGAGGGGGTGAAGCAGAGGAAGTGACGGGAGAGTAGTCCCGCCCATCGGCGGGTGGCACCCCGCGTCAACTTTTATTTTGGTAAGAGTTTTACGGCTCTGGGTTCATATTCTGTTGACCACCGATTCCGGGATTTTTCCGGAAATTTAAAAAAACTCTTTTGTTTTACTAACTTTGTGAAATTTAATATCACACTCCATTACAAATAGGGGCGAAAAGAAGGAAAAAAAGGTTCTTTATAGTACACACTTTAAAGAAATATGAAAAATTGTATCAAACAACAATGTTGCAAAGCGATTGGCGATGTTGAAAGACCTAAAGACCTTCTTCTAAAGCGAAAAAAATCGTTTAAAATGTTAAAAAATACGACATCTTTGTGACGATTTTCTATCGAGTGAAGTTATTCCAATCGTGTATTTAATTGATGATTTATAATAAATAATTTTTTTTACTAACTTTGTGAAATTTAATATCATACTATACTCCATTACAAATAGGGGCGAAAAGAAGGAAAAAAAGGTTCTTTATAGTACACACTTTAAAGAAATATGAAAAATTGTATCAAACAACAATGTTGCAAAGCGATTGGCGATGTTGAAAGACCTAAAGACCTTCTTCTAAAGCGAAAAAAATCGTTTAAAATGTTAAAAAATACGACATCTTTGTGACGATTTTCTATCGAGTGAAGTTATTCCAATCGTGTATTTAATTGATGATTTCACTAGATAAACTATCCAAGAATACTGAGGTATGACTTATAATTCGGTAATTTGTATAAATCTAGTCGAAACATGAAAAATAAAAGATGCCTCCAACGTATTTCCATCTACTATGTCACCTTAAAGTGCAAACTGAGTTGGGCTCGAGCTAAAGAATCTACATAAACAATACGTAACACGAAATGTTGTGTGCTGGTAGGTACGAGCAGTTATCATCAAACTGAACCACTTTAAGCCGTGGTGGTCCAGTGGCGAGATAACGTCGTGCAGGAGGCGATGGTTCGATCCCCGTCCAAGCAGACTCGTACCAATGAGTTTTTCGGAATGTATGTACGATGGGCAGCAGCATCCTCTGAGTACACACATTCAATCCAACTGCGATCGCCAACCCGCCTGCCAAGCGTGGCGATTATGGCAAATCCCCCCATTTTTGGGGAGGTCTATGTCCAGCAGTGGACGTTTATCGGCTGATATGATGATGATGATGTACGATTTTTTACACCACTGGCTTTTCGGTGAAGGAAAACATCGTGAGGAAACCTGCATGCTTCAATTTCGAGGCGTGTATTGTACCCACTGTCCATTATAAGTGGCGACGGGCTTACCCCCTGTCACACTGGACAGTGTCTCGGTACTATTGGTGAAACGTGGATTTTCTGAGGTTTCAGAATATCTCTGACTACCCCCTCGGGGAATATAAATAATAGTCGTGAGCATATGCTTATGCTTATGCTTATGCTTATGAACCACCTTACGTCATCATCATCAGCCTATATAAGTCCCACTGCAGGGGACAGGCCTACCCCCCATACAGGATGTATGTCCGTTAGTCTACCACGCATGCCCAATGCGGTTTGGTGGACTACACAAACATTTGTATTTTTTGCATGTAAAATTTTTGTTTTGTTCTTTTTTTTTATGTTCTTATTGAGTAATTGGCAATAAATCATTTTTCATTCATTCATTCACAAACGGGTCAGAATTCCTTCTTCAGCGTATGCAGGTTTCCTCACGATGTTTTCCTTCACCGTTTGAGAGCAGTCGGTATTACGTATACATAAGTTAGAAAAACTCATTGGTACATGGCATGTCGTCCGTGTGGATTCTAACCTCGACCTTCACGATTCAGTGTCTATACCTCTCCGCACTGTGCCACCGACGTTCCACAATGGTAGTAGTAAAAGCCTGTATTTTAATAGTCAGATACAACGGCATACTTAAGAAAAATACCGGCCATTTCAATTGTGTTCCTCGAGTCGTTATGCTGAAGTGTTTTAAATTATTTCGAAACGATACTGTAATGACCATACTTAGCCGTAGTTGTATGGAAATGGTAGTCAATTGGTACTTGGAATGTAATGTTTCCTTTTGTTCTGTCATACAAGGGATTTGTAGCGTAGGCGATGTCGCAAGCGCACCGCTGCGATATCGCAGTTGTATCGCCGCGATTTTCTAAGCACAAGCCCTCACCGAGCCGGCTATATGGCTGACATTTGGTGATACTGATTGGTCTTAGAAATATCGCGGCAATATTGCATCGATAAAGCGGCGATATCGCAACGATATCGTTCCGTCTACACTTACGCTCCAAAATCGCTTGTGGCGCTTATAACTAAAGACAGCGTAAGTTTGTGCAAACAATTACATTTACCAGTCAGTAGCTCAGTTGCAGAAACGCAAATTACAGTTAATCTACCATTAAATTTCGTGATAGCTTTTACTACGTCATTCAACAAGACAAAAAGTGACAGCAAAAGATATAAAAGAGGATTAACTTTTATGAGCGTTTCTGTAACTGAGTGTTAGTACTGTATGTTTTAATTAATTAATTACTAAATCGATAGCGCCAATGAACGTATTAATAGTATTTTTTCCTAATTTAGTAAGTACCTACAATGATAATCTGGCACTTCGGGTTGGGCTTCGGGATATGGTTTTATGCATAAGCTCACGACGATATTCCCCGAGGGGGTAGTCAGAGATCAAATTAAAGATTGAAAAATTTGTCTCGGGCGGGACTTGAACCCACGCTCTTCCAAACCGGGGAAACGTGCTAACCAATTACACCACCGAGCCCACTACCTAGAGAACGAAATAGCACAACATGGCTGTAACATGTTTATAATCAATAATATTGTAGTCAGAGATGTTCTGAAAACTCATTTCAAATAAATTCTATAATTTTTTGAGACTAGCATATATGCTCACGACTATATATTCCACGAGGGGGTAGTCAGAGATATTCTGATACCTCAGAACATCCACGTTTCACCAGTAGTACCGAAACTCTGTCCAGTGTGACGGGGGGTGAGCCCGTCGCCACTTATAATGGACAGTGGGTACAATACACGTCTCGAAATTGAAGCATGCAGGTTTCCTCACGATGTTTTTTGAGACTAAACATGCCTAAAATACCTTATACCATAAATCGACTGCGTTGATAACTAGGTAGGTATACGTTTGTTTATTTATTATGGATTTCCTTCCTCATATTAGCTAATAATTCGAAATATAATTTACAGCTACATTTATCCTTGAGTTGTGGTTTTTTATAGAATTGATAGAGAACTTCAGTACTCTGTGGTATTAAGTAGCACATTTTTTCTTCGCGATTTCGATAAGTTGTTCAGTTTGATGGTCTCTGAAACAACCCCTAAAGTATGTAATGAATATAAGTCATACCTTGTATTCTTTTTCAGCCCAGTATTTTGGAAACACGGATAGCATTATCGGCCGTGTCGGTATAAATATAGTCGATTACACACCGAGGACAGGAAAGTAAGAAAGGTCTCAGATCTCATGTGATCTCATGTGATCTGAGGCATTCTTATTTACTGTCCGAGGTTAGTACCTATACCTACTATTGTTCTCCTCAACGGAGGTGGAAAGCAGCAACTTCGTTTAGCGCAGCGAGACGAAAATTGACTCTTTCCGTCCGGAGGGGAGAAAAGTACATAATTATCTAGGTACTTAATTAAAAGTAAGTATCTATTATAGTTACCATAGACTTATGGAGTGACATTGTAATGAGTCGAAAATTTTTTAGGGGTGGTTCAGACCATAAAACTGAACAACTTTTACAAAGGGAGCAAATCTGAAATAAAAAAACACAAATCTGCTGTTCCACACTAAACTGCAATTTTCTGGTTTGCTCCCAAATCATAGTAAAAGTTGTTCAGTTTGATGGTCTGAAACACCCCTCAAAATTTGACGATTAATTTCAATGTCACCCTGTAAGTAAAAAAGTAAGTAAAGTTTGTACTTACATCTTTATTGTGCATAGATTTAGGTTTAATTGTACCTAGTAGTATAATTATAGGACAAGATGTTTACTAGCATAGCATATAAGCATATGCTCACGACTATATTCCCCGAGGGGGTAGTCAGAGATATTCTGAAACCTCAGAACATCCACGTTTCACCAGAAGTACCGAAACACTGTCCAGTGTGACGGGGGGTGAGCCCGTCGCCACTTATAATGGACAGTGGGTACAATACACGCCTCGAAAATGGAAGCATGCAGGTTTCCTCACGATGTTTTCCTTCACCGAAAAGCCAGTGGTGTGACAAATCGTACATAAATTCCGAAAAACTCATTGGTACGAGTCCGCTTGGACGGGGATCGAACCATCGCCTCCTGCACGGCAGGCAAGGTTACTCGCCACTGGACCACCACGGATTCATGTTTACTATTAATAGTATTAGATACAGTACCTACTACTAGTATACATAATGGTTATTGTTTGTACATAGGTATTTACGCTTGCTGCCGATAATTTGTAGTTACCTACCTAACTACTATAGGTAAGTAACAATATTATTAGTTTACTCTAAATGACTAATTTGACGCCATTTTAACGTAACGAGTGAACGAAGTAACTAGTGTTGTTAACTTGTTAGTTCTATTTGAATTTGAGGTTCTGACTAAGATATGGATTTGTTTGTGACATCATCAGGACTTTTATTAACCACTCGCAACCTGGCCTACGATAGATAAACAATAGGCCCGTAGAATCATATCTACAGTAAAATTGCAAATCGTGATGTAGTTCTGCGTTTTTGATAATATTTTGTTAGGACTAGTTAGGGACTACCCTAACAAAATATTATCAAAAACGCAGTACACTAGTACACCCAAATTTTCAGCTTCGAAAAACTTTTGCTCCCTACGTAATACGTAAAAAACTGAAACATTTTCGGATTTTTTCAGTTGTTCCCATTATAACTTGCAAACCACGTGGTTCTCGATATTATTTGCAGTTATAATTTTTAAAGTTCATTAAATTTGCAACAATTAACATCTAATTGCAGCTTTAGAAGTCTAATAGTTCCCGAGATACATGACTTTTCAAAAATTGTGATAATTAAAAAAAATAGAATTTTAAGTTTAGCTCTTGTTTCGGACCCAATATGACGATTCATTCTACAAAAAAGTTATTAAGAATAAAGTTGCAATAAAGTTTATCGCGTTCGTGGGAGTTCAAGGTTTAACGCTATATTTCGCAAAGTAGTTATTTCAATTTATATTTTACCAAAATAAAAGCCCCCAAGCTTCTTTCAAAGAAAGATTCTTAAATGTCTTGGGCCAGTAAATTTAGACGAATAAATCCCACTTTTACTTGCTTTAGGAAACTTTTAATGTCTTCAGCTCCGTTCTGATATTGAAAATGTTTCAATTTAAAATATATTATGGTACCTATCTTAGCATATCATAATCATGTTCACGTATTTAGTTCCCCAAAGATGTCAAGGCAGATATTATTCTCAAAATCAGTCCAAAATTGGTTCCGTTAAAATATGACAAATTTTTTTTGCTTTCATATTTTGTTTCATAAAAAAACGGAACGACGTGATCTCTATCTTGTGCTCAAAATCGGTCCAAAATTGGTTCCGTTAAATATGACCAAAACCTATTTTTTTTAATCTTGTTTCATAAAATTTCGATAGAATAACATGATAGAGCGTTACCTGTATGGGCTACCATTTCTGATCTATCGCGAAACACACACGCGTAAAATCAATCGAATAGGAATAGAAAATAGGAAATGACAGATTTTAATACATTAGGAAAATAATATATTAAGGGCCTGTTTCACTACTTCTGGGTAAGTTCTTGTTAGCTTATCCGACAGATAGTTTGACATATTTTGTATGAAATTATGTCAAAATATCTGTCGGATAAGCTAACAAGAACTTACCCAGAAGTGGTGAAACAGGCCCTAAAAGTAGTTAAAGATAATTACAGTGGCGATATCGATTAGATCTATGTATTTAGTAATCGATTAAAACCAACAAATCGATGTCTTAGTCAGCATCAAATCGTGCGGTCGATAATTAACGAGTGACGTCACTAATTAAATTACAGTTTTCTCGTTAATTTTGAATTCATTCGATCATTTTACACTTGTTTTTAGTCAGTCTCGTGATATCGAAGTGTTCATTATAATTTGTGATGTCATTAGCATTCGCTAATCGCGAGTTTTAATTAAAGTTCGCGAGGTTCAAATTTAGAATTTGTTCTTAATTCAAATGTACTTTTTGTGACCAGTCGCAGAAAAACGTTAGGGTTGAACATTTTTGTTTTTAATTTTGGCCATGTCAGTGCAAGATTGTGAATCAGGTGTTAGTAAAAGTGACAAATCGAAATGTTTTTGGTGCATATTCCACCTGGATTACATTATATACGGCTGCCTGGCGACGATTTTTTTAGTATTATTTATATACTACTTGCTGCAAATGTAGAGCCAGGTAAATATTAATTTAATTACGTTTTCCTGTAGCAACCTTGATAATGTTTTATGTTGGGCTGACATAACCTCAGTGTTAAAAGCCCCAATATAAATAAAAAAGAATAGAAAAAAATGTTTTGTGTTTAAAAATTATTTAAGTTGTTGTATGTATTATGTTATGCATATAGGAAAGACTTATTAAGATGTAAACAAACAATTTACTTCCCCCCTGTGTTGAAAAAAAACGATAGTTTTATTCTAAAATATGAATAAGTTACAAGTTTTCTAATTTTGAAAACTCTACATATTTATGTGATTCGGGTCAAAGTTTTTTGTCATTCGCGTGTTTGGGATTTGCTTTTTATTAAGTACCTAATAAGAACTATCTATTTTAGGTTAGGTACCACGTGTTTTGTTGACACGTTGTATTTCGAACACAAAACTTTCGGTTTGGCTCTCCGGAGTGGTTAATTAGGTACATTACATTTAACCGGGGTCTTACGCCGGGTATTTTTTTTGTAGGTTTCATGTGTTCACCTAAATGTTTATAAAAAATGTCGGTACCGTACCTACACTAAAGTTTCATTAACCCTTTTACCACAGACTCTACCCATCAAACTGAAAAAACTTTTACTATGGGAGAAAATCTAGTACTGTTCCGTACTAAACTGCAGCGGCAGCGCCTATTCGACTCAAATGTATGAGCAAGCTGGTTTTCTTTTGTTCTGACTCATAGTAAAAGTTTTTCAGTTTGTTGGGTACAATATGTGGTTTAAAAGGTTAATGATACTTTTCCTTACACCCTGTATAACACCCCTATTTTACTTGAATTTTATTTATACTACAAAATGTTTAGGGTATATATAGGGTCCTTCATAATATGCTGACACTTTTTTAAGGGGATGATCAGACCATCAAACTGAACAACTTTCTCTATGGCACTAACACCGAAATCGCGAAAAAAAATCTGCTGCTCCATACAAAACTGCAAACCTTCTCGAGCCAAATGTATGGGACAGCAGATTTTTTTTCGCGATTTCGATATTCGTCCCATAGAGAAAGTTGTTCAGTTTGATGGTCTGATCATAGAGATCATCCCCTTAAAAAAGTGTCAGCATATTAAGTTGGACCCTGTATAATGAACTATAAGTACAACTTTCTCTAAGGAACGTGGGTCGAAAAACAAGAAATTTTTTGGACCTCCCATAGAAAATCGATAGGGCTGATCCGCGCTTTTGTATGGGAGGTCCAAAAAAACTTAATACACCCTTAATTTTTTGACGTGATGAATAAAATAAAGTAGGTAGGTATTTATAGATCATCGTTTTTTTTTTCTATTTATGTAACTAGTTACTCAAACAGATTACTGTTTTTGTTGTAAACATTACAATTTCCTGACTCTGTCTAATGACGTTGATTATTTAGTTCTAAAAATAAAATATACCCGTTTAATTGAAGTTCGCTATTTACATGATTTTCGGTTTTGGGTAATTTTGTAACCATTTTATTCATTAACTATGGCACTTTTTGAGCTGAAATTTAAACTGTACCATCTACAGGATATGAGAAGTGATGTGGTTTTTCTAGAAATCGATTTTAATGAATAAAACCGAAGAAAAGGGACTCTAAAGTCACCCCTTTTTTTCCAGTTGTAACCATTTTACTCTAACATTTTTAATCGGAACAAAATGAAAATTTACTTAATTGTTCACAATACAATTTAGAATGATGTGGTTTTTTTACTTTTTCGAAATTAATAAAAAATCATCGAATTTTTCAAAGAAAACAGCAAAATTCTGACCGGAGCCACGCGCTCTTTCTCATCGATTAGTATGGAGTCATTTCATTTCATTTATTTACCTTAAATTGTAGGTACATAAGATACAGATGGTAAGTACAGAGTATTAGTCACACTACAATTTTACCCTAGGTGAGTGAGAGGAGAGTGGTCCACGGCTGATACGCCTTAAATGCTATTTTTTGTTAATATCGTATTTATACTTTAAATTAACATTTGAACACTAATACGATTTTTGAAAGTGACACGATCAAATCAGGAGCAGAAAAATGACAAAATTACTTTTGAGATTATACATCATTCGATTTCGATCATGATTTTGAAAGTATGAGATTCAAAATAGCATCTCATTTTGTAAATGTAACAATAACATTGCTGAAATAAGTAAAGGGTAAAAAAGGCTGATATTAAGGTGGTTTCCGTCCATACAAAACGTTGTCGTATAACACTCGTTAATAAAAGTAATGTTTTATATATGAAAAAATAGCTTAGAAAATCTAGTTTGCGCATATCAAATAATATTTACAATTTATAATATTATTACGAAGATATCACGCTTTGAAATTATTCATACAAAATTTCAAACCCTTATATCTTCGTAATTATATTACAAATTGTAAGGAGTCACGTTGTTGATCTGCTATTGGGCGGTCGCGTCGCCTGTCGATCGTTGGTTGCCCCCTCCCAGGTTTACAACGGGGCTCCAGTGGTGGCTCAAGATAGTGTTTTTTTCGAAAAACAATCCTTGAAGTCACCAAATACATAAAATACCGTACAACGTCAAGCACTTTTGCTACATAAACTAGACATTGGCAAAATCATCAAATACCCAAGATGGCAGCCATTTTTTTAAAAATAGAATAGAATAGAATAGAATACAAATTGTAAATATTATTTGATATGCGCAAACTAGATTTTCTATGCTATTTTTCCAAATATAAAACATTACTTAACACCGTCTACGAGTGTTATACGACAACGTTTTTTATGAAATTGACAGTTCTCCAACCACCTTAAGCCTATTTTTGGGTTCAGATATGTATTTACAAAACAGACTCTATCGTATAATGATTACGTACTAATTACGCTTGACGTCATTCGTGTACAAAAAATATTAGCAATGTATGAAAACTGTTTGATCGTATCCCGATAATCTTAGTGTACACTAAGTGCCGTGTGGAGACCTTGTGTTCTTTAATATTGTGTGCTTGGATTTTAGGAGGCTGTAGGTTCTGAGTACGTAGGTTTTGATTTAAAAAGTGTGTATACAAAATAAAATTGAAATCATTAGTACCTTAAGATGCTTATTAATCGATTAATAGATTGGATAAAAAAAAATCTGATGTTCCATACTAAACTGCAATGCCTACTCAACTCAAATTTAAGCAACAAACAGCAGAAGTTTTTTTGCTCCGATCTATTTACTCCCATAGTAAAAGTTGTTCAGTTTGATGGGTAGATTCTTAGTTTAAAAGGATGCTTATGATATCAATTTCACCCTGTATAATGTTACAAATAGTTACTTAGTCTAGTTACAATTTTTTGACGTCTTAAAGCTCCTTTTACCGTTCAATGGCAAAACGTTCAAAATTACAATTTGTGTATTTTACTGATCTCCCCATTTAGTTTAATGGGCGTGAGGATATGCAAAATTTTATGACATTGAATAGTTTTAGAGAATACGAGTATAATTTAGTAGCGAAGTTTCTACTAAGTACTTAACTACTAAATTATTTCACGAAGAGCAAATATCTAACTAAGTTCAAGTAGCGCACCAGAATTTGTGCTCTTTATTAAATTACAAGATTAATTACTTTAAGCAGTTATGTAAGTCTATAGACTGATCTTAAGATTATCTACAATTGTTTTACCCTATTGACCCTGATAACGATTTTTAGTCGAGTAGGTTACCGACTAATGAATTTTATACAGAGTGAAATCGATATCATTAGCATCCTTTTAAACTAAGAGTCTACCCATCAAACTGAACAACATTTACTATGGGAGCAAACCAATCGGAGCAAAAAAAAAATGCTGTCCCATACATTTGAGTCTAGTATGGGATAGCTATTTTTTTTGCTCCGAATGGTTTGCTCCCATAGTAAAAGTTGTTCAGTTTGATGGGTAGACTCTTACTTTTAAAGGATGCTAATGATATCAATTTCACCCTGTATAGGGTATTATTACTCGTATGAAACATTGTTCAACAGTCAACCCTTTGCCCATGCGATTTCGTCTGCGTTGACCAGACAACGTCAAGTATGCGCATTACAAAGATAAAAATCTACTTGATGACTTAAAATCATTAACACCTCTGCACATAATACACTCACGGTCGTATACATATTCGACGATAGTCGGAAACTTTGCTAAGAACGTTAGCATAATCACGGATTCAGAATAGTACCTACTGTATTAATAAGTATGTATGTAATAATAGTGATAGGCAGCTAGTCAGGAAGGTGGTTTTTGTGTTTCAATGCTTGTGAGGAGGATTGGTATCCATGGCGGCTAGACCTCTTAGAAGACCACTGGCTCCTAAATTTACTAAACGAATACATAACCATGTTCTTGTCATAAGCATACAACTGCTTATCGTGCTTTCTACAGTTAATTAATAAAACTATTTTTCTAATTCCAGGACCCTACTATGAGATAGAACAACAAAATGACCAAGGACACAAACGATCAACCATACAAAGAAGTAGCGCAAGGTCTCAATTCACCTGAAATACGTTTCAACGACGACATCCCATTCGTAGACGACTTTGTCGAACTTAATCATGTACGAGCTGACGAACCAATACGACCAAATAGACAGAAAGACGTCGAAAGCGGAAAATTGGAACCTTTAGTTCTTCGAGATAGAAAAATACATGCATCCGATTTAGGAGCTGTTCATTCTCCGAACAGTGACACAATAGTAGTCAATACACCTGAAGGAACGTTATATATTACTTTAGACCCGGATTCTTCCAAACCATCTAGCCCAACTACACAGTCAACTAATTTGGAGACCCCGAGTACTTCAAAGGCGTTTGGAGCAGAAGAATCGGAGAAGTTGATAGATAATGAGAAAGATGAAATCGAGAGGAGAAAGGCTAATTTGCGGAGGAATTCTATTTCGATGCCGACGCTACCGAACTTGGAGTTGGAGGTGCTGAGACAGCAGTATTTGAATAACCCTCAGGATGAGGTGAGTGTATTTTTTATTTGAACATATTTTATATTTGTTATATTTACTTAGTTGTAAAGAATTTGATAGACGATCTACAAATATAATAATTATTATACTTTATCAGTAGGTAACGTTCAAATATTAGAACTTAGCGTTCCAAGTTCCATGCACGGATTGCAAGCTGCCCAAGTTTTAATAATACTACCTATACGGTTGCTAACTATAATTCTATACGGTGCCGCCGCCGTTAGATTAATTAATAATAATAACACTAGTTTTGTAATTCTCCGATTACTTAGACACAAACCTCATAAAGGCTTCCGCACATTGCAGCGATATTATCGAGCGATATTATCGACAGCGATATCGCGACACCTTACACACTGCAGCGTTTCCGCGATTCGCGTCACGCATGCGCCCTTCACTGAATGTAGTAGAAAGAGATTGCGTCAGGTTGCGATAATATCGCAGCAGTGTGTGGGATCGAGCTAATCTCAGTTGAGAACAATTATCGCAAAATCGCAGCGATATTATCGCTCGATAATATCGCTGCAATGAGCTGAGGCCTTAAATCTTAATATAAACATTACGTTAATCATCTACAAGCAAAAGCAATACAGTAGCTTTTAGATTATCTGGTATCTTCTTATCTCATTAATTCCTATCTAAGGTACCTATGCACTAAGAATCTTTTTTCAAATTATTTCATACTTTATTACTTACGTTAATCTAAACTATTATAAAACTGTAACTGAAGTGTACATTGAAGATATTTACCAAAAAAAAGATTACGATTGGTTTTTAGGTATCCCCGACTCGAAATCAACCTTTTTTAGAAATTTTGTCTGTCTGTTTCTTTGTTTGTTTTTTTGTCCGCGCATCACGCAAAAACTTCTGAACCGATTTTGATGAAACTTTTTTGTTTGATAGCTTATGATCTGACTTAAAATCTGGTATATAATTTGTGCGGACGAAGTCGCGGGTAAACACTAGTTCTTATATAAAAATGGCATTTTTGTGTAGCGATGGATTAGACTCTAATCATTAGAGTATGTGGAATTCAAAAATATCACGTACCTAAAGCCGTGGCACAAATTAAATGCTGAACACAGTCGTACGCCATCGAAGGGAGAGGAATTAGGTAATACACGGTTCAATTCATTCCTAGTCCTACATATCAGATTTCTGTTAGCTCATTTATTTAGCGTTTAGACCAGGGTCAGGGTCAATTCATGGAGAATACTTGAACACCTAAACAGTGACAATTAATTCGTTAAAACTGTTACACCTTGTCCAATTAAGTTTATCAAAGTAATGGCCTAATAAACGACTGGGTCTTTAATGACAGACACGATTAAATTTTTCGTTTATATGTGAATTAGTTTTGGAGTAACATTCCTTGTTTCGGTCTGGTCGTTACTCTCTTTAAAAACATAAAACATTACATCATGCGACGATGACCAAAACAAACGGGTTAAATAAACAAACGATAATAAACTGTACAAATGAGAAAAGTCTTCAATTATCATGTAATATTTTGCATTGGCGACTACTTAATCTTGAAAATTTTTATCAAAGATAGGAGGTTGATAAATACCTAGGAAAGGACGTCAGCTGATTGTGTTTCTTTGTTTTTTTTTAGTTTTCATGAGTGATCGTGTGAAACAGTGCTATTTGTATTGTGATTTGCATTATAATTGTGTACTTTACTCGTCACTGTAAAACGGTTCTAAAAGGATGAACTATTGTTCTATGAAATAATTACATGTGAAAATGTTTATAAAAGGTGACTTAATCAATGGATCTTTCCGAAAAGGAAGCTACGAATTAAGAAGCGACTATCTGACCTTGATTTAAAAGAGATAACGCTTATCTCCATATTCAAGATCCAACCACTAGTTCAATATTTGATCTACTTGCGTAAATTTACAAAGCGATTAAAGGCATAAACCGTTGAAAAAGAAACAGACCGAAGAAACTAGGACTCAAATTAATCCTAAAGGCAAAGCCATAGATAAAAATGACGGAAAGGCAAAGAAAAAAACCTGATCTCAGAATTATGATCCCATCCTACCCACACGATTATGTAGAAATGCCACCAGAGACACGACTACTAATTCTAGAAGCTAATCGTACACCCAACAACATAAAATTCATAGACGATGATGACGAAATTACAAGAACTAATAACAATGATCCTGGAGTAACAAGTCCTATGGGAAGTGTTAAATTTGATGACCAATTCAGATCTTCGACTCCTGAAGTGAAATTTACTGAACCAGAAGAAGTAAAAAGTAAAGCTGATTTAGAGGTTAATGATGGTCCGATACAATATAGGAGGCAGTTGAAAAGGGCATCGATATCAGCACCAGAAGGCCTTGAGAAGAAGGATATGGCGGCTTTAGAGAAGATTTATGCTAAAAATGTGAGTTTTAGATAAGATTTTTGGCTGAAGGATATCGAACGGTCAAACTGTATTTTCAGATTAGAACTTCTTAGGTTACTTCCATGAATGAACTTACTATTTTACATAAATTTCTTCTTGAGAGGTCATCATCATCTTATTTAAGAGCTACGCTCTTGTCGGTGGAGTATTCGCCACTCTTGTTTGTTTTCCGCTAGTGTCTTGAGTTCTTGATACGACACAACATCAACCCTTTCCTTCACTTGGGCTAGATAACTCTGTCTGGGTCTTCCTCTGCCTCTTTTCTCCTCTATCTTCTTCTTCTTGAGAGGTATAGGTTATTATTTCACCACGTACATACTCGTCCTTATGCCCAAAACGAATTGGTAGACTTCACATTCACATCGTTACCTACACCGAAAAGCGCAGCGTGGGTAGGCTCCCCACAAGTTGGACCGACGACCTGGTGAAGACGGCGGGAACCCGTTGGAGGGCAGCGCAGGACCGGTCGTTGTGATCCTAGGGGGAGCCCTATGTCCAGCAGTGGACGTCCATAGGCTGTGATGATGATGATGATGACTTACTCATCCGATTTTTTTCATAGGCGATTTCATAGCCTTGCGATTTTTTGAGTAAGTGCGTTGAAACCGCACGTAGAAGCACACACGGTGCGTCAATCCGTCACCGTGTGTGCTTCTACGTGCGGTTTCTTACAACTCCTTGCTTCACAAATGACGGACTGAAGTCTGCCGCTCCGTCAATGCGTCAATGTGTGATCCCACTAAGTAGAATAACATGAACGCGAAGCTATTCGATATCGATATAATATAATTTTTAATAACCTTTATAATAAAAATATGAAACATTATTATAAAGTTCTACGTGTGATCCTTATAGCAAAGATGGACCACAGTGACACTGAAAGGTATTATTATGTCGTAAGAGTAGGTATAGTAAATCATCTTAAATTGTACAATGACATCCTGCCTCGACGCGACGTTCTGCTTGAGCTACATCGATTTGCACTTTCGAACTATAGGTTTTTATTTTTCAACGTCTTTAGAGCTATTATTTACGAATCTAGTGTGACTTTTGTCTAGTGATATCTCCCAAACTTAAAAAGAGAGGATTATACAGGGTGTAAGGAAAAGTATCATTAACCTTTAAACCACATACTCTACCCATCAAACTGAACAACTTTTACTATGGAACCAAACCTGTCGCAACAAAAAAATTTAAGTAGGTGTTGCAGTTTAGTATGGAACAGCTGATTTATTTTTGCGCTGAAAGGTTTGTTCCCATAGTAAAAGTTGTTCGGTTTGATGGGTAGGTTATGTGGGGTAACCTATCTTACTTTCGAAATTTCACTGACCGAATTTCAGTTGTTCGAAAACGGTTTATAGAATTTTCTAGTGACAGATATTTTGTTACACATACATTTCTTACTCCTTATAAAGACTTGACAGAATATCATTTTCCAGAAAATTTAAAATCAGAATTTCATAATCATTTTTTTTTTTTGACAACAGTCTTCTGGGTTCGAAGTTTTAAAATGTAGATCTTCCAAAGTATGACTAGAACACTGACACAACATAGTAAAGTTTTCTGTAATAATTACCTAGTAGATACATGATACCGGGATTATAGCAACAACATGCTTGCTAGCATGCTGCTTGCTTGCTTGCTTGCTTGCTGCATGCATGCTTGCTTGTATGCATGTTAGGAGGGCCGGTGCGGGGGGAAGCCCCCTGCCTGAGAAAAACAAACCGGTGGTTTTAAAATTGTAGGTTAGGTTAGGTTAGAACATGTAAAACACTTAGCGGAGCGAGCGAAGCGAGCGGAGCATCAAAATGCTTGCTGCATGCTTGCTTGCTTGCTGCATGTTTGCTTGCTTGCTGCATGCTTGCTTGCTTGCTGCATGCTAGCTTGCTTGCTGCATGCTTGCTTGTTTGCTTATAATTTATGTTGAAGGTGCAGGAGGTGGACGCCCCCTGCCTGAAAAAAACCATCTGGTGTTTTTAAAATTCTAGGATAGGTTAGGTTAAATATTTCTGCGGAAATGTGACTGTACGGAAAAACAAATATTCGAAAAAGTAAATTATCTGACTTACATTACTTCGGAAAACTGTGTTACAGAATTTAGATCCATTGGTTAAAAGAAAAAAAGGACAATAAAAAATCTGGCTTTTTAAAATATGGCGAATAATATTTCGGGGAAACAAAAAAAAAAGGGAAACAATAAAAAGTATAACGATTTCGGAGAACTAAAATTCGGAAAACTATTTTTCGAAAGTACGATAGGTAACCGTTATGTGGTTTAAAGGTTAATGATACTTTTCCTTACAACCTGTATAACTTTGAAGGCTCTGTCGATTTGTCTGTGCCCATCTAGCACCGAAACGGATAGACCGATTTCGATGCAGTTATTGTCTTTCTGCATCACTCTAGTGCTTAGAAACTTGTTGATTTCTGATCGATATTTTATCGATGTCAATGAAAATGTCCTTTAAAACATATTATTAATGTTGCTGGCTCAATCCGAACGTCCCAAAAGACCCCGTCCTATTTGCCTACATTCAATCAGTCAAATTTGCCCGTGATCTTAGATTCAAGACCCAGTGTGGTCTAGAACTCTACCATCAACCATCTTCAATATTTTAGCTAAAAATAACAAACATACAAAAAAAAAAACATACGGGTCGAATTGAGAACCTCCTCCTTTTGTTGAAGTCGGTTAATAATTTTAATCTCGAACTAATTCCCAATTACCCACAATTGGAAAACAAAAGAAAGTGATATTTGTTTGATTGGAGACTGTAACACAATGGATAACGATTCAAAATTCAATGCGTTCGCGCATACGTTCAAGTACCGATCTCCTTTATGGATAGAATCGGACTCTGACAATAAAAGCAGTGGATTGTCTAATAGCGAAGATAGTGTCGGTTCCCATAGCAGTGGCAGTTCCGGCAGTATCAACAACTTTTTGGATTCTAAGGTTATTGTTTTAGAGTTGTTTTTGCATGCATTTTATTTTGCTTGCTCTTACCAATATAAGGCATAATCATAATCAAGACATAATATTTCTCTTTAAAAATTACATGACATTAAAATATTATGTAGATAGCTCTACCTAGCTATTGATTTTCCCTAGATGTCGATTGTAAAAAGGCTTATTATAAACTCGTTTATTGTTATGAATGACTGGTCTTGACAATATTACGTTATGTAATTCAATGTTTTACTTTTTATTATATATATGACCTATAATGTCTGATTCCATCGTCTCTAGGAAATTTTTCCGAAGCGGTGGTAGAGTCAAAAAAATTACGTCAGAAACTTATCTTATTATTACATATGATATTATTACGATTTATTTTTATTTTATTTAGAAACCGACAGCTGATCAGCCTCCGTAAGCTTAAGGGGATATAATTCGTAGCGCGCTCCATACAAACGTACTATGGTGATATTTTCAATACTAACCAATTAAAGTCAATGAAATTTTGCAGAAACAGTCCAGAAACAAATTTCTATGCTTGTATGGAGTCAAATTTTCGTTGAAATGGATAGTTTTAAAGTTGCAGTGCCTCAAATATTTCCATACAAAACTTAAATTAATCCTAGCATTGAAACTGTATATTTTAACGAAAATGTGACTCCATACAAGCATAGAGATTTGTTTCTAGATTGTTTCTGCAAAATTTCATTGACTTTAATTGGTTAGTATTGAAAATATCACCATAGTACGTTATGCGCGTATGCAGTGCGCATTTTCGCTCTCGGAATAAAATTCTCTTAAAATCCGATAATAGTCAGCAGAGATCAAACTTTTCTAGGCAATGAGTTTTCAAGAGTAAAGCTTATTCAAACTAGGTAGGTAGGTATCTAATTTATTTTATCAATTAGAACTTGTACACTGATCATCAAAACATTTTTTATCAAGAAACACAAGACTCGTATCGTGTTAGTAACAATTTCTTAAGCCTAAGTAAGTGTCAGTGTATGTGTGTATGAATAATTATCTGCCATGGTTAAGTACCTATAATATAAATTAGTTTACAAGAAATTGTTGTAAAAAAAGAAGCATAGTTAATTATTAATTACGGAATGGATTCACAATTATCTAATGGTTATGTCATGACAAAAAAACTTAAAAGATTTGATAATTTTTTTACTCGGTTAACGCTTGTCATAGAATATCCCAAGACAAGCAATCAAAGTAGATGTATAAGTACCTAGGTACTTACTTATTTTTTCTACATTGCTATTATAAATAAAATAGCTGTGTCTGTACGATACATAGCTATGTAAAGTTTTAGATTTTTTGTTGATGGTTTGTTACTCATCACTCGAAAACGACAGAATTAAAGTAATTTGATGCTGTGTTCTCTGTTGAAAGACTATGCTAAATCATTGCGTAAATTATCTGTCCTTCTTTTTTAAGGGGATTGAAGGGAGGGGGGGTGGGGGGGACATCTTTCTATATGGCACCAACATCGAAATCGTGAAAAAAATATCAGCATAGGTAGCGTGATACCGTGATACAGCGCTATCACACCTTCGCTCTCTTTCTATTTGCGCGCGAACGAACGAGATAAAAGACGTGATACAGCCGTATCACGTGTAACATACTACGAGTGCAGCACTCGTAGTATGCTTCACGTGATACGGCTGTATCACGTCTTTTATCTCGTTCGTTCGCATGCAAATAGAAAGAGAGCTACTATGTGATAGCGCTGTATCACTGCGGCATGCTAGCTATGCTGGTGTTCTATACAAAACTGCAAACTTACTTGAGCCAAATGTATGGGACAGCAGTTTTTTTTTCGCGATTTCGATGTTAGTCCCATAGAGAAAGTTGTTCAGTTTGATGGTCTGATCATCCTCTTAACCCATCCCGTGTCGACCTCCCGCGCAAAAAAAGTGCCCCAAATGTCTGGGAATATTACGTCATTTGTTTTATTTTCGACTACCTTTAGAAAATAATTATTTGTGGAGGTTATGTGTGACCCTATGGTATAAAAAAATTTCAATGGAAAGCTCACAATATTTGCCACAGTGATGTGATGTTATATGAGAGCTAAATTACGTACCTGATATTCAAATATAATTATCAATTTTGATTTCGAGTTTTTTGTCATAACCTCGAACGAAATTCACAATCACATTAATTTTTTTCACTGTTTGCACTTCACAGATCACACTAACTACACGATAATATAATAAGCTTTTATTTTATCACTTTACAGTAACAATACTTTGTTTCTAAAATAGAACTACGACACAATAACACAATTACAAAACATGAACTCGCGGCCATGCCGGCGCGGACCGAAACTGCGCTTCATTTTTTATTGCGTTTCGTTTTTGCCAACCCACACTCCAAAAAATAAAGTGACACCCCACTAGTATCCCAAGTCTATAAAAAATATAAAACGTGAGGTAGAACGAAACGCGCCTGCACAACCGCCCAACCAATGGCGGCACTATGCTTACGGGTCCGACGTAGGACCCACAAACACTCTACGTATGAAAATTTTTTGGGTCCGACGTCGGACCCTCAGACATGGGACGGGTTAAAAAACTGTTAGCATAATATTATGTTGGACCCTGTACTTTGGCTAAATTCAGTTATTGCAAGTATGATGCCACTGCAGTGCAGGACAAAAACCGTCTATCATAGCATATCTTCCTATCACATAGTTATCCATCAGCGGCATGTTACACAATTACATATACCTACACTTGGGTAACTCGAATTCATAATTCAGCGAGAATCCAAGTTTAGTTATAAAAGATTTTTCTTTACCTTTGATAGAAGTTAATGGGAAATAGCACGTTTATAATATCATACCTACCTACGTAGGTAACTACATCACATGATATAAAAAACTATCCTTGGTAGTACATTCACCTATTAGATCCGGTTGTAGACAAACAAACAAAACGTAAAGAAGCTCGTGATGAAAAAAAAATTCTGATGCGTAGATGTGTTAGTCCACCAATCCGTAGGTATTGGGCATGCGTGGTGGACTGACGGCCATACACCAGTCTTGCAGTAGGACGTATAGTACATATAAGGTCTAACAAAATTAGCTGAAACTACCTATTTTAAAGGGATGATCGGACCATCAAACTGAATAAATTTGTATATGGGACCAACACCGAAATCGCGAAAAAAAAATCTGCTTTCTTGGATACATTAACTTGAGTCGAGTTATGTTTTTTATGGAACAGCCACCTGATTTTTTTTCACCATTTCGGTACCTATTGGTCCCGTAGAGAAAGTTGTTCAATTTGACAGTCTCTTCAAAAAGTGTCAGCATAATTAGAGGGACCCTGTATGCCTACAATCATCATCATCGTCAGCCTTGACGATGATGATGATGAAAATGATAAATTTCATCAATTAACTTTTCCCTGGTTCGTTGGATTATATGGTTTCCGGTTAGTCACTGTATCCGATCCCACCACTGATCGTAGAGGTTCGTCATCAGAGAAGAAAGAGAGAGTGCATTTGTGCTGTACACTTGTACAGTGCTTAAAATTTTTCCAAATTACCAGTATAAGCTGGTTTTCTAAAAGCATTTCTATCCTGTGACCTATGGACACTAGAAAGTATCCGCACATACGGAAAAAAACCTGGAAGATACTGCTACGGCGGCTCCGGAAAATAATTCACGCGAACTTATCTTAACTATTATAAAACCCTAAAATCATGAGGAATAAAAAAGTGGCGGTTCACTTCATATAAACTAAAATAACGCTCGTTAGCGCGATTTACATGACGTGCAGCGACATCTTTTGACAAAATTGTTTGTTTGTTTGTTCGCGCATCACGCAAAAACTACTAAACCGATTATGATGAAACTTTTTTTGTTTGATAGCTTATGATTTGACTTAAAATATGGTATATAATTTGTGCGGACGAAATCGCGGGAAAACACTAGTAAAATATAAGAATGAAGAAAAATCGCTTACTACGAGTGCAGCACTCGTAGTATGCTTCACGTGATACGGCTGTATCACGTCTTTTATCTCGTTCGTTCGCATGCAAATAGAAAGAGAGCTACTATGTGATAGCGCTGTATCACTGCGGCATGCTAGCTATGCTGGTGTTCTATACAAAACTGCAAACTTACTTGAGCCAAATGTATGGGACAGCAGTTTTTTTTTCGCGATTTCGATGTTAGTCCCATAGAGAAAGTTGTTCAGTTTGATGGTCTGATCATCCTCTTAAAAAACTGTTAGCATAATATTATGTTGGACCCTGTACTTTGGCTAAATTCAGTTATTGCAAGTATGATGCCACTGCAGTGCAGGACAAAAACCGTCTATCATAGCATATCTTCCTATCACATAGTTATCCATCAGCGGCATGTTACACAATTACATATACCTACACTTGGGTAACTCGAATTCATAATTCAGCGAGAATCCAAGTTTAGTTATAAAAGATTTTTCTTTACCTTTGATAGAAGTTAATGGGAAATAGCACGTTTATAATATCATACCTACCTACGTAGGTAACTACATCACATGATATAAAAAACTATCCTTGGTAGTACATTCACCTATTAGATCCGGTTGTAGACAAACAAACAAAACGTAAAGAAGCTCGTGATGAAAAAAAAATTCTGATGCGTAGATGTGTTAGTCCACCAATCCGTAGGTATTGGGCATGCGTGGTGGACTGACGGCCATACACCAGTCTTGCAGTAGGACGTATAGTACATATAAGGTCTAACAAAATTAGCTGAAACTACCTATTTTAAAGGGATGATCGGACCATCAAACTGAATAAATTTGTATATGGGACCAACACCGAAATCGCGAAAAAAAAATCTGCTTTCTTGGATACATTAACTTGAGTCGAGTTATGTTTTTTATGGAACAGCCACCTGATTTTTTTTCACCATTTCGGTACCTATTGGTCCCGTAGAGAAAGTTGTTCAATTTGACAGTCTCTTCAAAAAGTGTCAGCATAATTAGAGGGACCCTGTATGCCTACAATCATCATCATCGTCAGCCTTGACGATGATGATGATGAAAATGATAAATTTCATCAATTAACTTTTCCCTGGTTCGTTGGATTATATGGTTTCCGGTTAGTCACTGTATCCGATCCCACCACTGATCGTAGAGGTTCGTCATCAGAGAAGAAAGAGAGAGTGCATTTGTGCTGTACACTTGTACAGTGCTTAAAATTTTTCCAAATTACCAGTATAAGCTGGTTTTCTAAAAGCATTTCTATCCTGTGACCTATGGACACTAGAAAGTATCCGCACATACGGAAAAAAACCTGGAAGATACTGCTACGGCGGCTCCGGAAAATAATTCACGCGAACTTATCTTAACTATTATAAAACCCTAAAATCATGAGGAATAAAAAAGTGGCGGTTCACTTCATATAAACTAAAATAACGCTCGTTAGCGCGATTTACATGACGTGCAGCGACATCTTTTGACAAAATTGTTTGTTTGTTTGTTCGCGCATCACGCAAAAACTACTAAACCGATTATGATGAAACTTTTTTTGTTTGATAGCTTATGATTTGACTTAAAATATGGTATATAATTTGTGCGGACGAAATCGCGGGAAAACACTAGTAAAATATAAGAATGAAGAAAAATCGCTTACTGTGCCCATGCTGTTCTTTATTCTTCAGCGCCATCTATCTCAGTTTCTCTGTATCTTTTTAATTTATTCGATCCACAGTAGGCTCAACTGACCAGAGTCAGACGAATAAAGTTAGTTCTTCCATTTAGCATTAGATGCCGTTGAACTTAGGTACGGTACCCGTTAGGTAAATTAAGTACATAATGGTAGGTTGTGTTATATGGTGTACCTTAAATTTTAATAATAAGCATTGAAAGTTAGTAAAGTGAATTGAGAGAATATTCGTTCGGCATTTTGATGCATGCACATTGCACAATGTCAATTTTATTTAATCTGCACTTTTTTTTTTTTTTTAAATTATCAATAAAAATATTCTATGTTGACAACTAATAGGTACAATAAATAATTACCTGGTTGAATAAAACGTACTCGTAATTGAGTATTAAAATGAAGCCGTCAAACCATTAACCTGTCTTATAATTGTGCATGGGAAATGCATGCATGGGGAATGGGTCGTGCGACATTCATCCTATGGATGTTATTAAGTTCCTTGATTGACTTGAGTAGGTATGGCGATGACAAACTGAGCACCTCACACGACTAATTGATCACATCAAAGTTCATCAGATATGAAGATATAATTAGGACAGGCGTAGATATTATTAGGAGTAGATAAAAAAATCCCTGCTATATGTACCTATACATAGACTGTAAGCATATAATAATATGGATGGCTAGGGGGACATTAAATAAATAAAGTGCTGTAGGTCTTTTAAATAACTGCCTGCGAAGCATCATAAAAAAAATATCAAAGCGGAAACCTGCATACGCTGAAGAAGAAATTCCGATGCGTATGTGAAGTCTACCAATCCGCATTGGGCTCGCGTGGTGGACTAACGCCCATACACCGTCCCTGAGGGTAGGCCTGTGCCCTGCTGTGGGACTTATGTATACAGGGTGTAAGGAAAAGTATCATTAACCTTTAAACCACATACTCTACCCATCAAACTGAACAAATTTTGTTATGGGAGCAAACCGATCAGAACAAAAAAAATGTACTGTCCCATACATTTGAGTCGAGTAGGTATTGCAGTTTAGTACGGGACAGCTGTTTTTTTTTTGTTCTGATCGGTTTGCTTTGTTCAGTTTGATAGGTAGAGTATATGGTTTAAAGGTTAATGATAATTTTCCTTACACCCGGTATAGGCTGTGACGAATGAATGAATGAAGCATAATAAACCAACTTATTAAAAAACCGTTGTATGGGTTCTTGTCGGGATAACCTTGAAGCTAAAGAGAATAAAACTATATGATAATAAGTGCTCACCTGGCAGGTTATGACTAGGATGAAGGATCTAAGAGAGTAGTATCGGAAATGAATATACAAATATGCCAAACCAACATTTTGTTTTTGAATCCAGGCATTTGAAAAATTGCTCTAAAAATTTGCAAGCTTAAGTGACAAAGGGCTGGTCATATCTGTCAAAGAAGTCTTATGGGCATGACTCCCCATAAGTAGTCAGTTCTGACGAGCAGTGGCGTAACTATACCATCTGGGGCCCGTGGCATATTCTTTTGATGGGGCCCTATCAGTAAAAATCGTCACGTTGTAGGTACTCAGTTTTAATAAACTTCGAGATTTTCAGCGTACTCAATTACGTTGAGTTCAGGTAAGTTGTATATGTCAATATCCCACTAGGAGGCCTATGGCCATTACGGGTCGGGGGCCCGTGGCATTTTGCCATCCCTACCATCCTATTGTTACGCCACTGCTGACGAGTACCAGAGTCGAGTGGTATGGTTGACATAGCTCAGAAAATGAACAAGCTGAAGTGACCAATATAGGCTTGTCAAATATCTCCCTAAGAACTGATGGGGAATTAGAGTTCTAGAGTGGAGACCACGAACTGGCAGGCGTAGTGTGGGACGCCCTGCAGCCCACTGGACCGAAAAGACATAAAAAGGTAGCGTGGGAGCGACTGGATAAGGAACTCCGAGGATAGAGCTCTGTGGCTCGCCTTGAGAGAGGCATATATTCAGCAGTGGACGATGATAGCGGCCATTCTCAGGATCGGCGTTCTCAGCCTAATTTCACCGTCGTTTTTTTTTCTTTATTATTTTGTGTCAGTATCGGTATCATATAAAAGAGTATCCAACTATAAACTATTTAGTCCAAGTGGGACTTAATTTGACTTAGCAGTTGCAGTGATATTGAGGTTTGAAATATTTGCGCGACTGTGAAATTAGACAGGCTACGGTGAAATTAGGTTTTGCTCTATTTTTATTCGAAATTTTACTTATTTTTTTATAATTTTTACATGTAACAATTTCTTTATATTAATCGTTGTAAATTCGTCACAAATTTATATTCCAGATGTTCAGCAGTGGACGTCTATCGGGAGCTGATGATGATCACTTTTATTATTCCTTTTTTGATAATACATACATACATACATAAGCTCACACCAATCTCCCATGGGGGTAGGCTGAGACTACCCACTATCAACGAGTCAGTCGATAGATTCTAATTTCACAGTCAAGTTCGTCGGTGAAATTAGGTGGTCGAAATTAGGAACTCGTGATTTTTTGCAAATAGCTCTTTACTATAGGATAAAAACAGTTAACAGGGTATAACAGCATGTTAAGGCTGGTACCCTTTTTCCCTAGAATTAATTACAGAACTCAAACTTAGCCACGTAAATTTTAAAATGAGCAAGATGAAATTAGGAAAATCGAAAACCATCGACGGTGAAATTAGGTAAATACGAACGTATTTGCCTAATTTCACCGTCGTTTTTTTTTCTTTATTATTTTGTGTCAGTATCGGTATCATATAAAAGAGTATCCAACTATAAACTATTTAGTCCAAGTGGGACTTAATTTGACTTAGCAGTTGCAGTGATATTGAGGTTTGAAATATTTGCGCGACTGTGAAATTAGACAGGCTACGGTGAAATTAGGTTTTGCTCTATTTTTATTCGAAATTTTACTTATTTTTTTATAATTTTTACATGTAACAATTTCTTTATATTAATCGTTGTAAATTCGTCACAAATTTATATTCCAGATGTTCAGCAGTGGACGTCTATCGGGAGCTGATGATGATCACTTTTATTATTCCTTTTTTGATAATACATACATACATACATAAGCTCACACCAATCTCCCATGGGGGTAGGCTGAGACTACCCACTATCAACGAGTCAGTCGATAGATTCTAATTTCACAGTCAAGTTCGTCGGTGAAATTAGGTGGTCGAAATTAGGAACTCGTGATTTTTTGCAAATAGCTCTTTACTATAGGATAAAAACAGTTAACAGGGTATAACAGCATGTTAAGGCTGGTACCCTTTTTCCCTAGAATTAATTACAGAACTCAAACTTAGCCACGTAAATTTTAAAATGAGCAAGATGAAATTAGGAAAATCGAAAACCATCGACGGTGAAATTAGGTAAATACGTTCGTAGTCGCTAATCTATGCAGCATACACATTACTGTTTTGCTTGAGCGCCTGCGAGACCCTAAGAGCTAGCCGATCAAGCGATAGTGATGTTCTACAAACTTTTATATAGTGTTGTATGCACAAGTATTTGTCGTGTCGGTGAAATTAGAGTTTAACTCAGGACAAGGTAAAAACATTTTACATCTCGGAAACGATCTGATTCATACGACTCATATTTTTTGTGTGGTATACTTATCTAATGTGCTTTAAATATCATAGGAGTAAACTGATATAATTCTTGGAATTTAGCGAGGAGAATGATTTTTGTAAATGATTTCGGCAAAGGGACACGTCGGTGAAATTAGAGAGCGGGGTTTCAAAAATTTATTTCAACCAGTAGTTTTAAAATTACGTGCATAAAATCTCGTGTACACCTAGCTGTAGACCCCTTATAATGTTAAAAAATATCAAACATGCGAAAATTTTAGTTTTTGTGTGTCTTATAAGCCAGGACGCGCAAAAAAACCTGCTCGGAGAATGACCGATAGGCTGATGATTACTTAAAAAATATCAATAGCTAGGATATAGGATAAAGGAGAACATGCTTCTTTTTGAAGTTGGCTATAAATTAATGCACCAGCCCTACGCCAGACGACACTCAGACACCTCGCACGATTACCCTCCGTTAATTAACTGCAACGAACTAATTTAATTTACTAGTTTACTTCTGTCCGCGTAGTGTGGTGCATAATATTGCAGTATTTAAATATGGGAGGCACGAAGCGAAGGAGCGACTGTATCCCACTTACTCAGGTTATTATTTGTTTATTTACTGAAAATAATTGCTTACAGGAAATTTTAAAGTAGCATTGAGGCCTTGTGACCCAAAACGGTGCTATCTGGCATTGGTAAACGTGGTGTGGGTTGTGATGCGCAGAGATGAGTGTCACATTACAACAAGACGGGTGTTAAATTAATATGCATGTGGATGGGTGCCTGAAGAGAGAACGACCAAAGAAAAGATGCATGAATTGTGTTGTGAGCCTTGAAATGACAGCTAAAAGAGAGGAATGGAGAGACGACATATTGCGCGGATTTCAAGAAATGGGATAAAGACAGGAAGATTCGATATTTTCGGACATGTTTTCGTTAGTTAATAACCCTCCTTCTGTCGCAGTCGGGTAAAAAAAACTTTATTTCGGAATTGATTGTCACGTCGTTTACATACATTATTTGTGGGTTTATACTTAATTTTTTTCCTTTTCCTATACATAAATTCTCGATCATAATCTTTTCGGGGTGGTCAAAGCTTTAAAGCTATTGAACCACAAAACCAAGCACCAGGTACCAAGATTTTTTTTAAGTTTGCAGTTGCAGCAAGGTTCACTTTTATCATATTGAAGGGTTCACGATGGAATGACGTGAAAAGTAGTGAAAGGGGCCTAGCCTCTCGTTTAAGGCGTATCAGCCGTGGACCACTCTCCTCTCACTCACACTCCATACTAATCGATGAGAAAGAGCGCGTGGCTCCGAACAGAATTTTGCTGTTTTCTTTGAAAAATTCGATGATTTTTTATTAATTTCGAAAAAGTAAAAAAACCACATCATTCTAAATTGTATTGTGAACAATATAGTAAATTTTCATTTTGTTCCGATTAAAAATGTAAGAGTAAAATGGTTACAACTGGAAAAAAAGGGGTGACTTTAGAGTCCCTTTTCTTCGGTTTTATTCATTAAAATCGATTTCTAGAAAAACCACATCACTTCTCATATCCTGTAGATGGTTCAGTTTAAATTTCAGCTCAAAAAGTGCCATAGTTAATGAATAAAATGGTTAGCAAATTACCCAAAACCGGCAGGTAGCCCCTTAAAAAAACACTACACAAGAAACTCTTATCCCTTTGTCGCCTCGTAAGACACCCAAAGGAAGAAATGGGGTGGATTCTAAGCTGGAACCACACAGAAATGTTTCTGGAAACCCTAACAGGATTATACTCATGAATGTATGATGTACAGTCTGTCTATAAAGTCGTGACATGAATGTTTGAGGAACTAATCATTTTAGTATGGTGGTGTTGCCAGGTTATGGTTGATTATGACGTTCTTGTATGGAGGCAGCGCCCTCATTTTTGGATCACACTTCTTTTGAACAAAACAAAATATACAAAGTACCTACAAATATTGAATTACATAGTGTAACATTGTCAAGACCAGACATTTTGGTCATTCAAATAATCATCGAGTTTATAGTAACCTTTTTTACAGAGGACTTGTTTGCAGGACAGCATAACCTGGCAACACCACCATACTAAAATGATTAGTTCCTCAAACATTCATGTCACGACTTTATAGACAGATATAGGATTTAAACTTTTTGTCTGGCAAGCTACGAATAAGTTCTCTTATTCGTAGCTGGCAAGTTTAGAATATCCTCTGGTATCTTATTATAATAGCGTATACAGTGCCCCATGAAAGATGTGTTGACCTTACTGAGTCGAAAATGTGGGAACACTAATTTATTTTTATTTCTTGTATTGTAATTATGAACGTCACTGTTTTTGGGAAAGAGAGACAAATTTTTGCGAATACCTATTCGTTGATCATCTGTTTCTCGGTTTACTATGTAATGCTTATGTAAACTTTATTAATTTTTATTGCTGGGCAAAGGTTGTTTTATCGAGTTTTCCTGTGTTGTTTACTCCAATCATTGCAGTCGATAGCATCTTGATATAATTGTTTCTCTAATTATTTTGTTTCTACTCTGTAATAATAAGCGAATGGACACCAGACTTTAATGTAGACTTTAGTCTTTAGTTTTTATATATATTAATTATCTTACTCGAAATAAAGGCAAAATCAATGTACGTACCTTCTACGTTCCTTTTGGGATGACCAAAATAATTAAGTAGGTTTAAAGGGGCAAATATTTGTATGCTGAGTACGAATATTTGTACCACCGGAGTCATTTACGTTTGCATCTATACTATGTATATCCATGACTCCGGTACATATAATATGTATCTTTAAATTAACGTGACTAGATAATCTGTGTGATAAATTTATAATGCACAATATTGCAATTTGATTGTGTACAAGCTTTTTCTTTGTCATTGTTTTTCATGTTTAGGATTTCTGATTTTCTGTCTGATTAGATTAGAGATCGATGTAAATTGAAAGAGGGTGTTGTGACAATGATAGAGAAAGGTATGCTTTGTTGGTTTGGTCATGTGGAGAGAATGAGTGACAGCTGTTGTACGAAAGATATATAAAGGGATATAATTATGGTGCTAATGTGAGTGGAAGTGTCGGCAGAGGGCGCCCTCGTAGCCCGTAGGACGTATTTCGATCAAATCGGTTGCGTCCACAGATCACCTCCAATAGATACCGCATACAGGGCCGCCGACGCGCACCACACATCTATGATTTTGCACTGATACAAGCAACGGGATAGAGCGAGATCGGAATAGTTCAACCTTGAAATGGTCAATCATGTTGCATTATCTCGTGCCCCGCTACCCGCACCTACCGCCAAAAATGGCGACTTCGGGCCTGTACGAAATTTTCAATATGCGGTATCTATTGGGGGTGATCTGTGGTTGCGTCTTACAAAAAGGAGAGGTGCGGAGTACTCGAAACCGACGGGCATGTATGAAGAGATGTATGGATGTGAATGAGGCAAAATAGGTAGTTATGTATGTAAGGATCGTAGTAGATGGCGCGCCCTGCTCTCTGCCTACCCCACTGGGAAAGAGGCGTGACGTTACGGTACACGGTAAAAATCATCTATCTACAGGGTGAAATTGATATCATTAGCATCCTTTTAAACTAAGAGTCTACCCATCAAACTGAACAACTTTTACTATGGGAGCAAACCAATCGAAGCAAAAAAAAATCTGCTGTCCCATACTAAACTGCAACCGCCGCCGCTGCCTACATGACTCAAATGTAGGTATGGGACAGCAGATTTTATTTTGGCTCCGATTTGTTTGCTCCCATAATACAAGTTTTTCAGTTTGATGGGTAGACTCTTAGATTAAAAGGATGCTAATGATATTAATTTCACCGTGTATAGAGAGATTTTTACCGTGTACCTGGAAAACGGAACTACTGTATCTCAAATGGTGGTTAATTGTAAAAGGCGACTAAAGGAGACCTACCACCATTGACCTTGGTGGAGCCTTGACTGACGGACCAAGGGCACATCCTTGGTCACCATTATCTTAATAATGTGCAATAACTACATTGCTTTAAAACAACATCAAATTGATAATTGTATATCTAGTCAGCACGTAATCAAATGAATCGTAATTAGTCAAACACATAACTAGATACATATAAATTACTTATTTACTTTTCTCATTTTGGTCTAGATAACAATTTAGTGTAACGATATTTGTTGAAGACTGAGTACAGTTACGTATTTTATTCTAAAATAGTATTTACTTGCAATACCTTAAAATACATAATTATTTGAACAGTGATTATTCTAAGTGTTAAAATAATGGAAGCTAATCGAAATGCTAAGAAAGTTTTGATTTTGATCGAGGTTTGTTTAAATGTAACATTATATTTAAGTATTTAACAATTATTAGAAGCTGTGGTGGTCCAGTGGCGAGTAACCTTGCCTGCCGTGCAGGAGGCGATGGTTCGATCCCCGTCCAGGCCGACTCGTACCAATGAGTTTTTCGGAATTTATGTACTATTTGTAACACCACTGGCTTTTCGGTGAAGGAAAACATCGTGAGGAAACCTGCATGCTTCAATTTCGAGGCATGTATTGTACCCACTGTCCATTATAAGTGGCGACGGGCTCACCCCCTGTCACACTGGACAGAGTTTCGGTACTACTGGTGAAACGTGGATGTTCTGAGGTTTCAGAATATCTCTGACTACCCCCTCGGGGAATATAGTCGTGAGCATATGCTATGCTATGCTATGCTTATGATTTAACAATTATTAAAATCTGGTCAGCTGTGTTCAGAATCTGTCTGACCCATGATTCATAACAAAGGTCGTAATATACTGCGATGTGTGATAATTATATCCCAGAATTTGAAAAAAACGATCCACAAAGTTCACCACCATAACCCTAGTAATTTTCGGTCAATAATGCAATAGTCCCTGCACCTAACGTGACATGTCTGTGCGGGTGTATTTGCATATTGCATTCAGAGATAGACCATGGTTGGTGCATTCCATCGTATTTAGATAAAAAAGGGGCCTCTACGTGTTGGACACATCCCCACGTAAGCCTTCCAAAGGTCCTGGCTACGGTCCGGGAAATACCTTACGAGATACAGTATTAATAAAACTAAAGTAACCATATTCAGAATATCTACAAAAAATATATCCCATTTATAGTACAAGGGATTACCCCTTCTACGTAATATTACTTTCCTGTGAATCTTCGGGGAAAGTTAGTGGGGAGCGAATGGATTTGACCGTGACTTGCGTGTATATACATGAGCTTTGCACCTTTGTGCGTAAAAACCCGCAATATTTCTTGCGTGTCGGCGATCTAAATCGTCGCTACAATACTCGACGAAACCCGGATGACATAGTTTTACCTCTCCAACAACTCAATATGTGCCAAAAAGGTGCATATTACATGGCTGGTAGAGTATACAATCATTTGCCAAAGAGTCTGAGAGAGCTTCAAGGGAATAGTTTTGATAGACAATTAAAGGCCATATTGTTAGAAAAATGTTATTATACAACTAATGAATATCTGAATGACGAACTGAATTAAACAAATATTATTATATAAAATTATGCTATTATTGAGTAAAATCTAATAATCTGTAGGAAAAATTGTATTATATAATTAATGAATAAGTATCCAAATGACAAATCAGACTAAACAAATATAATAAATTAAGTATAATACAATTATAAGTAAGTTCCTACTAACTAAACTAAACTAGCCTAAATTAACTGAAGATCCTACTAATCAACTAAGTGAATACTTGTACACCTCGACGAGGTAGATTGTTGGAACCTAAACTAAGAAAAGAACTCTAATTGTACACAATCAAGCAAGGAATAAATGATTATGATTATGATTAAGAATGCCGATGATATTTTTGAGGCGCGCCTTGAGAGCCCTGGGTGGACGACGATTACAGGCTGGCGATGATAGGGAATCTCGGGTTGTACTTAAACGTTAATACTTATAAAATAGTATTTTATTAAGCTTCCGAAAATGTTGTAAAATGTTATTATCTCCGCAGATTCCAGAACACCACCAGAGTTCGGGCTCCGGGTTCAGTGATGGCGACAACACAGCCGACGACACCCACGTGGTGCTGTCAGATGACGACAGAGTCAAGTGAGTACACACACACTCAGAATGAGAGGTTTTACAAAATAAGAAAAAAAGAATAATCAGCACATCTATCTCAGAAATAGAATAATCAGTACTTCTATCTTTTATTATACTTATAAAACAGTTCCGTGACCGACTGACTGACGACAACGCACAACCTAAACTACTGAAGGTGGAAACATGAAATTTGAAATTACATTCTACAAAGGAAGAAAGGTGGACTAAAAGTAAACTGGAATTTAAAGTTGTACACACGGCGACACATCAAGCTACGACAAACCAACATCAGCTGGCCGCGCGACGTTATACATACTCTACCTACGCGCGGCCAGCTTATTTTGGATTTGCGTAGCTTGATGTGTCGCCGTATGTACGCGAACGAAGTGGCTAGAAAAAGCTGGTGTAAAATAAATTTGAAAATGTAAAAAAACTGCTGTTTGTCTATGGTTTATGCAGGTGTAGCCTAGTTCAAGCAAGACTGAAACTGTTAGTCTGTCTTATGGTATAGAGGTTCTATGTGCATTAAACCACCACGAGTGCAAAATACGTGGTGGACTTCCCGCAGGTTTCCTCGCGATTTGGTCCTTCGCCGTTTGAGAGCAGTCGGTATTAACAACGGTCAACTTATGACAAAGATAAATTCCTTCGTGCAAGCTTCACGAAATCGATCAGTCACTCGTGTCGTGGGCGAAGGGACTCGGCGTGTCATCTCAAGGGAGGCGGTAATAAGGAAGCGCGTCCGTGCGTTGACCCGGCTTGCATTGCGAAATAATTGGCTTCGTATGCATTGTGCGGCATACCGACACACTTTGGACTAGCGATTTATATACATAAACCCACAACTGCTTCTCCTTTGGGTCAGAGATTTTTCTGAACGTATTAATGAACAAAAAAGCGCTCGCACGGTGCCCTGCAGTGCCTTGTTGATGCATACTCAAAGTTAACGAAAGCCGTGAGAGCTTGGTATTAGTCCAGAACACTACCGTTGTGGTCCAGAGAAAGTCCAATGATATTAAGTGACACGTGGGTCTGTACTGGAATCAAAGGGCGAGAAATAGAAAGTCCTGGAAGGAAACTCAAACTTAAAATAGTTTGTTCAATTTAAGAACTTGAAGCCCGCTTTATTAAAAGTCAAATCTTTTTTTGATGCTACTGCCGAACGTGTTTTCGCTTATTGGGATAAAGCGGCCTGAAACTCGACAACTTAACACGCCTTAATAACTGAGCTATGGGGCCTAGGTATGAAATGTACAGATCTGAGGTTTTGATTGACAGGCCTAGGAAGTGCAGTGCCCTAATTATTTTCGCTTTTGTTGTTCAGGGCATCTAAGGTTTTTATGCTGTGTTTTTGTAGCGTTTGGTTGGCAAGCAATCACCATAAAATATGATTCATAACTCTCCATGATTTTATACTAATCAATTGTTAACCGCACCTTCCAAAATGAAAGAGATCAATTCCACATGATTAAATAACCAAATTAAAAGGCACAATTCAGGCTCGGCAAATATCTGGCCAATAAAATAAACACAATAGTAGAACAATTTTTCACGAAAAGAAGAAGGAGAATAATGTTTTAGTTTTCTTACAGTACCTACACTGTTATTCAAATACCCTAAAAATCCGCCTAAAGCGACCTAAAAGTAGCGGGGAGCGACTGGATGAGGAAAGCCGAGGACAGAGTTTTGTGACGCATCTCGGGAGAGGCCTATGTTCAGCAGTGGACGATGATAGGCTTATGATGATGATGATGATGACTGTTATTAAAATGGGTAATATTCTCAAACAGGAAAAATTTTATCTCTTGTGTGACCTTAATCACTTCTGTAAGTCTTGCCATACAGATTCGGAACTTATCTCTCTGAGTAAAACAATAGTGTTCTTACGAAGGTCAGTGACATCATAATGAAATAAACTAGCCTTCTTAGAGAAACGTTGTGTAGGTCGTGATCGAATGATTGTGTATGTCTTACTTATATTTTAACAACGATAAGCCCACATTGAGCTTAAGAGAACGCAACCATTTCAGAACAGTTTAAATAGATAATAATAATAAATATCTTGGGTATTGTCATACAGAGATCACCAATAGATGCTAGGCACCTCCTTCTTCCTGACCCTGTAACCGGAGTTTAGATTTTCTATATATCGCGACCGTTTCGGTCCGAACTTCATTGTAATAGAGTTGACATTGCACCAAAAACGTTCACACAATTGCGAAGTTCGAATGTCCGGGTACTCTCCCTTTGACTCTCTTTCCTTCCATACAGCCGAATGATGATGAGCTTTTCCAAACTGTTTGATGTCCTGACCGTAAAGGTACCCAAAGAATTTTAGGAGTCGTTGCATGCAGATGGTGGAGAGCTTCGTCTTGATGTTCAGCTCGTTAATGATATACTCATTTGTGCAGCGTTCAGTCCAGGATATCCGGAGCATTCTGCGTCAGCACCACATTTCGAATGCATATATCCGTTGACGTGTGCGTGCCTCTCAACGTCCAGGTTTCGGATGCGTATAAACATATTATGGAGAAAATAAGTGTCTGCATTAACCTGATCTATATTTTGCAGTTGATTTTATTATTATATCAGCCGTCGGTGTCCCATTGTTGGGCAAAGGCCTCCCTCCATTCTCTCCATGCATCCCTGTTTTGCAGTTGATGCCTCTATTTTTTCATCCATACGTGTTCAAGCCTCTTATCCGCTGATTTGGATATTTGGGATCTTCTGAACCAAACTTTCGTGACTTCTAAACTATTTTGTAGTACATAATCAAACATTTGGTTACACATTTTGTTAACATTTATCCAAACTATTTTTTTCAGTGATTCTGTCCTGTTTTGGACGAAATAAATTAAAATATTTGACTGATGCGATGGATTCAGGTCCTAAGCTAGAAACAAGCAACGCAAAGGTCGGATAGACAATAAATCACCCTGCCAAGACGCAGGTTAACGCACGGTAGAACCCTAATGGCCTATATCTGTGTCAATTGCTTATTTGTTCCATGAGAATATTGCAAGATAGCTGTTGTGTTGCAATCTTAGAAGCATCTACAGAAAAGTGTCCAGAAATCCGACTATTTCTTCCCTTTTGGCATTTAGGATCTGGACTTTAAGGTAATTTAATGGTCATGAATTAAATAAGGATAACTTATTGAGGTTCCAGTTTACATAATAACGAATTCTATCGGTTGATATAAAAAAAAACATGAAAATTAGTAAGTTCAGAGTCACCACATTATGACAGCAAGCGCGTAAGACTAAGATAGCAAAGATATTCCTGAATCGCGCTAACGATGTTTTTACAAGATTAGACTCAAAAGTTCTGACCAGTACAATAACAGTAGATCCATATAGCCAGTCTCCCCTGGGCATTCCATCTAGCTTTCCTATGGATGAGAGTTCCACCTTGGCATCCGATTGCTTTGCTGCAGCACGCTCGCTTCGTTATTCCTTCAGAGCGACGCGCTGTGTTAGCAAGACAAACCTTATGGAGGTACTAGGGGCATCTCAGTTCCCAACTAATTCACCCTAACCCTTGTTAGTATTCTTTATCAATGCGATGTCTGTCCAGTTGCACTAGCTCAATATGAACAGTTTTCACTAGATTCTTCACTAATCTATTACGTACTTCAATCAGTATTGTCAACGGACACCAGACGTTTCCTTCCTCACAGCAATTCTAGCGAGTGTCAAATTGCTCAGTAATTCACTGAAGGAGATGCACTTCGCAAGAATTCACGTGTGAGTCATAGAATACGACCCCTCTATGTATCAAGTCGTCTTATTTAAGCCATTTTCGTCTATTTGCTGAAGAGATAAGAGCTCTAGGTTGAGACTTCTTACACCGACTTCAAAATTGGGTAAATACATTTTTCTGCCTACGTTTATACGCTGCAGACTATTTCGTTATTTGATTATACTTTGCTACTAAGTAGTGAAAAATCTAGATAATCAATAATTATACAATTATTTCCGTGTTTGATAGGGCAGCGAATGATTCCATAGCATAGCATATGCCCAACGAATATTTATTTCCCCAGGTAGTCAGAATATTCTATTAAAGCCACGGACCTGAAAAAAAGACGGACGTAATCTCGTCTAATCACGAGTGAAGCACCCATTTCTTTTGTGTGCGTGCTGTCACGCGGTACATAATGGTGACGGATGTAGGACCTGCGCCTAGAGCTAGTGCATCTGTGTGAATGTAGGTCCCTTGTAGAACAAACGAAAATGTTGGACCTTGCATGCTTCACATCTTTTTAGTGTCACATTACGTCTGTCTTTTTTTCAGGTCCGTGATTAAAGCATACCTAGTTATTAATTCGGAATCTGCCCATTTAACTAACAGTGCACAAACTCTGTCAGTGTGTCAGAAAGTCCATCTAAACTATGGACAAACAAATGTACGAGTAGGTAAGCATATTTAATTTAAGATTAAAATAGGCTTCGGAAGAGAAAGTATCCGCTATATCCTCTATAGAGGATATTTTTATTGATAACTTAATTACCCCAAAAAAAAAGTCGGGCCAATTTAATAGATCACATTTGTAACGGCGTAACCTTGTAACGGCGGGCATAGAATATTGTTAATTTTATCGAAGTTAGAACTGCACAATTGTTTTACTTTTTTTAATTTATGATTACATATTTATTGTAATAATGACTAAAGAGGGTAATTTTACGATTTATTTTAATAATAACCCATTTTAAACATAATAAACAATTTCTGTTCTAAAGAACTGAACGTGGTTACAATGTTGCGTCAGTGAACCCTTTTTCTTTTTTAACACAAGGGATGTTACCCAAAAAAATCTATGTTAAACTTAGTTCCAACAAACCGCGATATTCACATATAAATCAATTCACATATGTTTGAAATACGTATCGATTCATTCACTTTAATCGATGTTTTTAAGCAGGTCACCTCACTATGAAGCTAAAACTGACTAATGTAAAATGTGATATAGTATTACAAAGTTAAAGAAATATATTAAACTAAATAGGTTTATTAAGAAACTAAACAAAGTTGTTAAACCAAATATTCTGTGCAGTAATAGGAACTTACAATTAAGAAAAGAACGGTCAAACCTTGTAGAAAAATTACAATTATGTAAAATTAAATTAGATACACAGATAATTAAGTATGAAATGGACACACGTACCCTTCAGACTGAAATAACAAGCTTAGAACAGTCTCTTAATGATATGACCATACAATATGATCAGGCACAGAAACAAATAAGTGAACAGATTCAGGACGCTGATGAGTTGTTGGAGTTGTGTACTTACAACCAGCAACGTTTTGACTCATTAGTAAATAACTACAGTTGCAACTGTATGCACTCTGCAAACACTGAGCGGCCTGAATCTCAATCACATTCACTTGTGAGTTCAGATCGGTCACAGTCTGAGGATGCGTGTGACCTTTCACATACCACACAAACAGAATTAGAACCAAAAACTTTAATTTATTCTGATAATATAGGAAGAGGTTTAGGTCCCATGATAAATAGCAAAATCAGTCATGAAGTTCATAACTTTTGTATGCCAAACTGTTCCTTAGTCCAAATTGTAGGAAAAATTATATCAAATAATAATTGTAATAGTACAACAAATGTAATAATTCTTGTACAAAATTGTTCGGATGTACAGGTGGAAGATATAGAAAAGAGCTTTGTTTTGTTATCAAAACTAGGGGCGGGAAAAATAATATTTTGTGCAATCCCCTATTCTTCCCAGCATCGGGGAAGTCTAAATGACCATATTTTCTTGTTGAATAGTTCTATATTCAAATTGACATGTCGTCATAGCGACGTTTTTTCTTTCTTTGACACTAATAAAATTATTAGTGGTAAATATTTGACGAAGGATACGTTATTCTACCTTCAAAAAATCATTGCTAGGCTGCTAGCAAGACAAATTAGATTACCTTGTGTAAATAATGCAAGTATACAATGTTTATTGACAACGGAGATGACGAGTAGTGCCTCGCCGGTGGCGCTAGATGGCGCCACATGTACCACCAGCTCAACCATAGCTGCCGTTGAGACATATAGTCAGCAAGCCGATAGCGTGCCGGTAGGGCATTCCTCGGATAGCACTATATTTAGCAGTGCTATAGATACGGTGCTTCAATCTCCGGATTTAAACTAAGTAAGGAGACAAAGGAAAAGTCGACTCTGAAATTAGTTCATCAAAATATTGAAGGCTTTTCCGGCAAAGAACTAGAGATAGAATTATTTTTGGAAAAATTTCAAATTGACATTTTATGTTTAACAGAACATTGGCTGCGAGAAAGTCAAATGATGTTCGGTTTTGAAAATTATTCTATAGCTAGTGCACTCAACCGAAAGACAACAACACGAGGTGGATCAGTTATATTTAGTAAAAATAGTTTAAAAGTGAAAGAACGAAAAGATATTGTTAGGCTCTCGGTTGAATGTAATATTGAACTCTCTTGTATTGAGTTAGAGAACCACATAATTTTGAGTGTGTATAGGCCCCCTAATGATGAAAACTTTAATACTTTTGAATCCGTGATGGAGGATGCTTTAAAGTTAGTTTTTAAAAGTAGTAAATCCATAATAGTTTGCGGCGATTTTAATGTTAATCTGCTTGAAAAGGATTCCCGAAGTTGTAGATTAATAACCCTTTTTAAATCTTTTAATTTAAAAAATTTGTTTTTAGAGCCAACCAGAATCACAGCAACGACTGCCACATGCATCGACAATGTATTTTGTAACTGTGATTTTGTTGATAAAGCTGTAATTAATTGCTTAAAGTCTGATCATAGTGGCCAAACAGTTAGCTTTCCAGTTATTAAAATAGAACCTAAAATTTCTATACGAATCAGGCCTGCCACTGTTAACAAAATAGAAAAATATAAAGAAACACTGCAACTTAAATTGCCATTACCATATTATCAGCAGAATGACCCAAATACATGCTACAATGAGTTTTTTAATATTTTACAAAATGAATATGACAAGGTTTTCACGGTTCGGAATATTGTAAAATCAATTAAATTTAAATTCAGCGATTGGGCAACAAAAGGAATCCGTAAAAGTAGAGAAACCCTTTTTGGTCTATATGATAAAAAGACCTATACTCATAATGACGAGTTTCTTGAATTTGTAAAACTTTATTCAAAAACTTTCAAGAAAGTCTGTATCACAGCAAAATCACTACACATTAGCAGAAAAATTAAGAGTTCAGATAACAAAATCAAAGCCGTTTGGAAAGTAATTAATCATGAAACAGGCAAAACAAAACCTCGTGATCCAGACATAACTATTCAAACTGATCACGGTATTATCAGTTCCGAGGCGGGAGTAGCTCAGGAATTTGAAACATTCTTTACTAACATTCCAGTAAAGATTACAGAGTCACTAGGTTCCTCGTCTGCTGTGGCCGAGACAATACTACAAGAGAATGTAAATGCCTGCACTTCCGAATTCAGATTTACGCATGTTGACCCTGATACAATTGTTAAAATTTATAAAAAGTTTAATCTCAAAAACTCTGAAGATATATGGGGTATGTCGGTTAAGTTGTTTGGATCTGTCATTGGTGTCCTGTCACCTTACTTGGCATCAATATTTAACATCTGCATCGATCAAGGTACTTTTCCCGATCTTATGAAACATAGTAAAGTCGTACCTCTCTTTAAATCAGGCAATAGACATGATCCCAACAATTATAGACCTGTCTCAATTTTACCAGTTCTCAGCAAGGTTTTTGAAAAGATTATTCTCAATCAAATGCTGTCTCATTTCAATCTAAATAAACTGCTGCATGATCAGCAGTTCGGGTTTACCAAAGGACGCTCGACTACAGACGCAGGTGTTACTCTGATTCAGCACATATTCAACGCTTGGGAGGAGCACCAAAATGCGATAGGCGTCTTTTGCGATCTTTCCAAAGCATTTGATTGCGTTGATCATAAAACTTTGCTGTTAAAACTAAAACATTACGGAATTAGTGGTAGAGCTCTTGATTTGATGGACTCCTACTTAAAAAACAGAGTCCAAAAAGTGCTAGTGAATGGATCTAAATCATCTGGATCACATGTGCAAACAGGCGTGCCACAGGGTTCAATCTTGGGCCCGTTCCTTTTTTTGGTCTACATAAATGATTTGCCACATATGGTACAAAACTTGTCGAACATAGTATTATTTGCTGACGATACTTCTCTGATTTTTAAAGTAAATAGGAAGGACCAAGAACTTGACGACGTAAATGATACCCTTCAACAAGTTTTGAACTGGTTTAACGCAAATAATCTCGCACTTAATGCAAAAAAAAACGAAATGTATAAAATTTGTTTTGCCGAACGTACCAATTGTAGATAATCAAGTAATTTTAAACAGGAATAGTCTAGATTTTGTTGATAATACAGTGTTTTTGGGAATAACGATTGACTCTAGGCTGCAATGGGGTTCCCACATTGAAACTCTGGCTGGTAGGCTAAGTTCTGCAGCATATGCAGTCAGAAAAATTAAACAACTAACTGATATTAAAACTGCCAGACTCGTATATTTCAGTTACTTTCATAGTATCATGTCCTATGGTATTTTATTGTGGGGTCGTGCTGCAGACATTGAGACAATCTTTATCCTACAGAAACGGGCAATTCGAGCAATATATAGTTTGCGCTGTCGTGATTCGCTTCGCGACCTTTTTAAGGAAATTAATATTTTAACAGTTTATGGACAGTTTATTTATGAAAACATTTTATATGTAAGAAAAAATTTGTCTTTGTTTCCAAAAAATTGTGATGTCCATAATTACAACACTCGAAACAAAAATAAACTGATATCTCCGCACTTTCGGCTTAGTAGGGTCAACACGTCTTCCATGGGTCACTGTATACGTTGTTATAATAAAATCCCCGAGACCATTTTGAATCTTTCCGAAAACATGTTTAAAACTAAGATCAAAAATGTTATCTTTAAGAAAGCGTATTATAAACTGGATGATTATTTAAATGATCAAAATGCTTGGGTCTGAGGTCACTAACTTATAGTTTATTTACATTACTGTAAAGTATCAACTATTTTATTAGATAGACTATGTATTATTGTATACATAACAGTAGCTTAAGAATTTATATTGTAATAGTTTTAAGTCGTGTTATGTTGTAGAGTTTCTGGCCGCATCTTCTCTACAGCGACAACACGTTCCGACGCGGTGGTAGCTTAAAAAAGATTTGACGTTTAATAAGTGTGCTTCAAGCTCCTATATTGAATAAATTATATTGACTTTGACTTTGACTTTGATCTATTAACTTGGCCCGACTTTAGTTTATGCTTATTATTGTGTTCTCATAATGGTTTGCTTGTAAGGTTGAAATAATAATAATGCCATGATGTAGTTCAAAATAGCTACTAGTGCAAACAAAACACAAAAAAAGCTGCTAAGGCTGTTGCTGTTGCTAAATGAATGGATGTTAGCATATCGATTGAATTCTATATCACTTTCCACATTTCACATTAGAAATGTACAGTTGAGTGGAAATGTCGAGAAAACTGATTACAGTTTATACGCTAAATGAATGTGCATTTATCATTCAGTGAAATAATTTCAATTAATTATCGTGTGATACTTATGATATTTATAGTAAAATTTAATAAGAATAAAAACTACCAATTAATTTCACAGGTTTGAGTGGTAGCAGTTACTGCGACCACTCCTGTGAAATTAATTATGGCTCCAGCAAAGATAAAAAAATATCCAACTTGTTTCGTATAACACCAAAATAGATCAAAATTCTACACTATAAATCGTACCTTGGTCATATTTTCATGTACCTACCTTCTTAGTATTTAAATCTAAGTCAATGAAACTTTTCATGGCTGGTCTTTGGCACGTCCGTCAGTAGCTTTCTTCGTAGCCCACTCTCTAAAGATAAATAGTATAACAGTAGTGACAAAATTCTGGATAGGTATACTGTTTAAAACATGATAACAATGATTTTCAATGACAAAATTCAGGATAGGTATACTATTTATCTTTAGAGAGTGGGCTACGAAGAAAGCTACTGACGGACGTGCCAAAGACCAGCCATGAAAAGTTTCATTGACTTAGATTTAAATACTAAGAAGGTAGGTACTTAAAACTTCGCTCTACATGAGATCTCATAAAAACTTGTTAAGATTGCATTGAGTGTCTTGGCTACATTTTACAAGATATGTTATTAGATTGTCAATTCTAAACATTCGATGATTCTAAACAATATCCGAGATTATACAACCCAGTTTAATTAAATCAGTTCTACTCATTTACTGTTGGTATGCATAAGTTAACTAACCACATAAAAAAAAAAAAAAAAAAAATTCAAACTACAGGAACTAAGGAACAAAACTTAGGTTTCTGTTTGTATTCTATCAGTAGGATGGATTTGGAAGCAAAATGAGACATTCATTAAATATATTATACTAACCACATTAATTATGCTTAAGGTCATTTTATCATTTGTTATTCTACAAAAAAGTGTTTACCAATTTATCTAGAAATGTCGATTAAAACAAGTTTAGCAATACGACTATATAAAAGTGGCATCATAATTAAGCGAATGATTTACCAAAACAGCTGTAGCGCTGCGTCGATCGTCGCAGTATGTTCTTGCGCATGGTCTGAGTGTACACTTGTGCGTGCGCACGCTTGATCCTCGATCTATAGATCCTTGCAGTGATATTGTTGGACTATTTCAGTGTTATTTACTTTAGCATCTAAGGAGTGTTTTGTTTAAACTTTTTTTTAATTGGAAAAGTTGTAAGTTTTTTTTTTTATTATTTACAAGAGTGTATTCACATTTTAAAGGCTTTGGCCGTCGTAGGGGTGATTTAAAGTGTCTTCTTTCTTGTCATCGTGAGTTTTTCACCCCTATGTGGGTTATAGGGCTTGTATAATTAACCCTCCATCGTTTGCGATCTTAGACAGCTCTGTAAGACTCTACTTCCACAGAGCGGCTGGTTGGTTACTTTAAGGTGGTCCTTGTTTTGTTTGCCTGGTGGGCGTTTGCATTCTAAGGCTGTCTTGGATGAGTGGATTTAAAATATAGATATGATGTTATTAAAGAGTCTTTATTACTTAAATATACAAACTTATATTCAAATTTCCTTTCAGACTTGTTAGAAACTATGTGACATCTTTTAAGTCGTGCTAGAGTGGTGATAGGTGACCAAGTTGTGGTGATGAGAATTCAGATGCTACTGGAGCGATTTTTTTGGGAATGTACATGATGTGTAACACTAATACTGGCTATTTGATAAATAAAATGTCTTGAGGAAATTAACATTGGTACGCCGAAGAAGAAATTCTGGTGTGAAAGTGAAATCCGCCAAACCACATTACACCCTTACATTGATGTCAGGTCTGATCCCAGTATTATGTTTTATGGTGACGATGTTCCCAATGTTGGGCAATTGCCTCTGATTTACTCTTAGGGATGTCTAGAATAGGGAAATAGAGATTCTGTGCCTACATTTTAAGTATATTCCATCCACAAAGTTTGTAACCGTCCTTTTAAAAAGAAACAGCAAAACAAATGTTTCCACTGGTAATTGTTTAGAATATTTGGTTTTCTAATTCAGATTACGTCATTTGTTTACAATTTCTTTTCCTGTCGATTTAAAACCTGTTTATAGTCAGTTTATAACGAATGACTTCATTATGTTGAAGTCGAAACATACTTATTACATAACAATACTAACATTTTATAGAATACGTAATTTTATAGGGCGTAAGGGACAGCTTAGAAAATACTAAAACGGTGAACTCAGACCATCAAACTGATCAACTTTCACTAAGGAACCTACTTCAGGAAACGCGAAAAAAATCAGCTTCCCATACAAAACTGCAGTACCTACCCGACTCAAATGTATGGGACATCTGTTTTTTTTCCCGTTTCCTGAGGTAAGCTCCATAGTGAAAGTTGTTCAGTTTGATGGTCTGAGTTCACCGTTTCAGTATTTTCTAGGCTCTTTCTAGGGTCCTTCTCAATATTATTTTACACAAGATGTCATTCAATCTTCATAATAATTTATTTTTATTTATATTTCATAGAAAGTGGCTTATAAAATTGTGCCGCGCCACAATCGTATCGCTCGTAGCATTGCTTGACGCGGAAAATAGAAAGAATACCCATTTGGGTCTTTTTCAAGTCTTTGCGCGCGCTAGTAACATATCCGCTTCTTTTTGTTATAATATCATTGGTTCTTCTGAAATACTCGTAGATAATGCACTTGCACAATATTTTATTTTTGTCTCTGTCTCAGAAATCTCAGTATATGCCTTGCTAGTTTAGACCATCAAACTGAACAACTTTCACTATGGGACCAACATCGAAATCGTGAAAAAAAAAATTGATGTTCCATACTCTACAAATCGACTAGAGCTAAAATATGTATGGGATATAAAAAAATTTTTTTCGCGATTTCGATGTTGGTCCCATAGAGAAAGTTGTTCAGTTTGACGGTCTAAACAACCCCCTTAAGAGTTTTAAAAATTTATTCTTACTTATGAAACACCTTGTATGTATAGTTTAACAACTTTAGTGCAAAGACTTAATAAGTATTTGTCATTCGTGTTTTTTTAACACTAACTAATTTATACGTTAATTAATTAGTTTTAAATACTTTTATCACACAGTTAAAACTCTTCAAGCTGTCCATATCTTTATGACACTGAGTCAAACTGGGTTATAACCAGTGATCGGAATGTCGGGGCATTTTTTGAGCATACAAGTATGGATACGCCTGAATTTCCCGGAAATATCCGGATTTAATAAATTTGGATAAAATTTCACGGGATTTACTGGGATTACCTATTTAGATGTCAAGAGACGTTTTTTTTAAATCAAGAGTATTAGCATCGCATACTAGAGGCCGCGCCTTTGAAACACGCCGCCTGGTACTTTTGACATGTACCGCGCTTAGGTAAATATGTTGACCGTTATTAAACAATGATACTAAGTAACTAGATTAGTAGTTAGGGCACCAAAGCGTTGCCACTTCAAAGATGTCTGCAGGCTTCTTTGACTTCAGTTCAGGCGTTTATCTATAGTGAGCGGACATATCCGTGACGTATAAATTAAGCTACCAAAATGGGGAAATGCGCCATAAAAATTTGTAAATCACAGTCGGAAAAGAATAATAAGGGAAGTGGTGTTACTTTTCACAAGTAAGTTTACTATATTTTGTCAAAATAAAATTAAAAAACTAAATAATTTTTTCACGCATAGTTTTTGCCATGTTGCAAGTAAATACGATTTTGATTTACAAACTTTTACGGCGCGTTTCCCCATTTTGGTAGCTTAATTTATACGTCACGGACATGTCCGCTCATTATAGATAAACGCCTGAACTGAAGTCAAAGAAGCCTGCAGACATCTTCGAAGTGGCAACGCTTTGGTGCCCTAACTACTAATCTAGTTACTTAATATCATTGTTTAATAACGGTCAACATATTTACCTAAGCGCGGTACATGTCAAAAGTACCAGGCGGCGTGTTTCAAAGTCGCGGCCTCTAGTATGCGCTGCTAATACTCTTGATTTAAAAAAACGTCTCTTGACATCTAAATAGGTAATCCCAATAAATCCCGTGAAATTTTTATCCATATTTATTAAATCCGGATACTTCCGGGAAATTCAGGCGTATCCAAACTTGTATGCTCAAAAAATGCCCCGACATTCCGATCACTGGTTATAACATACAAAAAATAATTTGGTACTTTCCGTGAGAAATTAGAATAGGATTTGGCGGTCGGGTAAAATAGTTTATATTCGTATAAAACATAAGATCGCGGCTAGTATACAGGGTGTAAGGAAAAGTATCATTAGCCTTCAAACCACAGACTCAACCCATTTAAAAAAAAAAGACTACTCATTAAACTGAACAACTTTTACTATGGGAGCAAAAAGATCAGAGCAAAAAAATCAGCTGTTCCATACGATTGCGTCGAGTAGGTATTACAGTTTAGTAAGGGACAGCAGACTTTTTTTGCTCTGATCGTTTTGCTCCCAAAGTAAAAGTTGTTCAGTTTGATGGGTGGATTATGTGGTTTAAAGGCTAATGATACTTTTCCTAACACCCTGTATAACCTTCTTGACGATCAATGACGATTATTGTGAAATCAGTAACAATTAATCCCTCGAGAAGTAAATGGTATGAATGTGAACGATTTTACCAGACAGCCGATTCCTATTCTAAGAGCTCACGGACTCTACCTACTCGCAGACACAACAAACAAGATAGATAATGGTATCGATTCGGTATTGCCACGACTTAACTAAACTAAATTTATTCCTGTCATTTTCTAACATTCGACTAAGAAAAGAGACAGAAAACCAACAACTGACTTTAGTGCTGTCAAAGTAACGCTACACGCCCAAAAACGCCTTAAATAAGATGGCGTGCATTATGATGCCATCTTATTTTGGGCGTGTAGCGTCACTTTGACAGCACTAAAGTCAGTTGTTGGTTTTCTGTCTCTTTTCTTAGTCGAATGTTAGAAAATGACAAGAATAAATTTAGTTAAGTTAAGTCGTGGCAATACCGAATCGATACCAATTTCACCTTTTGTCACGTTTGCTTATCATAATTAGTGTTAATGACCAAGTTTACTTAGTACCTACTTAAGTAAGTACAGTTATCGGGTTGTTCCAAGATATGAGCAAAAAACTGGAAAAAAAACGTCAAATGTGTTTCTTCTTTTCCCATTGCTAAGGTTAAAATAGAAAAACATGCAATGACATGAGAGCCAATCTCTACCTTAGAAAATTTACTTTGGTATCATTTTCCGTTTTGAGTTAATTTGCCTGGGCCAAAGAAAATATACGCCTGGGCCGTCATGGCGTATCAAAAGAAACGCTAAGAAAACTGCGCTTACGCAATATCAACCTATTTTCTAATGTATTTATAACTACTCTTATGAAATCTGTGCATTGATATTAATAAAGTATTTCGTAAACAACACTGTGTAAAGGTTAAGTCAAGGATTTGATTAAAATGAGTTAAATACTTACAAACCATTCCGACCAAACAAATTAGTATTGATTCAGTGATTTTGTGGGCGAAAGAAATTACTTAGTAATTTCATTTTGTTTTGTTCATGCCATAATGCCATAATTTAAAAATCAACAATGCAAAATACATTGGAAAAACAATGGAAACCACATTGGAAAAACAAAGGAAAACAAATTGGAAAAACAAAGGAAATAAAGCAATGGAATTGGCTGTATTTCAAATTAAAGATTGAAAAATTAGTCTCGGGCGGGACTTGAACCCGCACTCTTCCAAACCAGGAAAGTGTGTGATCCAATTTCGCTACCGAGCCCACTACCCAGAGAACGAATACTGGGTTGTAATTTGTATGTTTGTTTTAATCCTGAAACTATATTTTTTATGTATGTTGCAAGAAAGTCTTGTTACAATTGGGTGTTTAAAACAAAGTTGGTATTTGTAGCGGGGTTACTGTCCGCCCGAAAGAGAGAATGGCCGTGAGTTTATATAATTCAAAGTGTCGGCTTTGACCTCGTGTCCATCCATTTAGTTGACACTTAACAATAATACGAAACCCGGGAATTGCGTTGGGAAGGAGGTAATGAGGAACTTACAAAGTTAACCTTGGCAAAACGCATGGTTTAGCACAAACCTAAAATTACACCTTATTGTCCAGTGGATTTGAGTCTATGTTTCATTGAGTATCTGGTCTATCTTTACAATCTTGTGATCAATACCAAGGTACCTATTTATGGGAAGAACGACTGAGGAAATTGACGACATCATCCGGAGCGAAAATCTCTCCTATGATTTATCAATAAGCTTTCTGATAAGCGAAAAAGCAATAAAAATTCTGTTTTGTTTGAAATGTCGAATACGAGATGTAAATCTCAGTTAGATCGCACGCCGCAGGCGATCGCAATCCGTCTATCTTATATGCTCTAGCAAATGACGTTCCTAAGTGACAGAAAAGGATGGAGCGACGGAAAAGTGCGATCGCGTGCGGCCATGTGTAGTTCAACCCTTATTCTTATTGTGAACCGGCTGTGTATAAACTTGTATATAATAAGTATGACAGAACTTTGAACGTTTGCGCGATTCAGTCCTATTTCTTTTTACACTGCTTCTTCTGAACGTATGTGACACCTTTGTTAAGTCTGTGACAACTCCCACAATTGCTACAATGATATTTAATATTTTATTTGTCTTCAGGACCCCCCTCCGTTCCCCGCGACGGAAGACCGGCCCCCGGCGCCTGCGCTCCGAGTTCAGTATGGACGACGATGACTATTCCCCGAGCAACTCTGTCACTTCCGTCAACTCTCTCGCCAGCTTGTTGCGGGAAAAACTACAGGTTTGTTCGTATTTTTGAAACCGTATGGCACTCATCATGAGCTCGTCACATAAACTGTCGTGTCCGCTAATGAACATGGGCGAGCTACAAAAATCTATTCACGGTTTTGTGATCTAGTCGTAACCCAGTTACCTGTCTCAGGTCATCGATCTATTGGGCCGGACATCTCACACTACGCCTGACAGTTTATCGTGGTTATTCTCTTAATAGCTGAAAAGGACAACTATATTTTAGTTGTCTCTAGAAGGATGACTTTATTCTGTACGTGTGACAAAATATGACTTGGACAGTTTCAGGGGGTAGTTAGCGATATACTGAGTTTTCAGAATATCTCTGACTACTCTCGGGGAATATAGTCGTCAGCATCTTATGCTTATAACAAAATATAAAAGATAACACAAATTATAATCAGGGGTGGACCAAAACACCATAACAGAACTAATCTTTTATTTTTGTCATTCCAGAGTATACCCCAGAAGATCCGCAAGAAGCCAACAGACTACAAACTTCGGGCCTTCGTCGGCCTCATGTTTCTTGCCGTTGTCTTCTTCGTGGGCTTTGCTTACGTCTTATATCACCAACAGGCTCTGACTAAGGCTTACTTTGACAATGTCCAGTTTAACGAACCTAAGAGATTGATACGGGTGTTCAATAAAGACGATGTTGAGATTCTGAAGGCTAGACTGGGTAAGTTTAACTTTATAAAGTCCATCAAGTTATGAAAGAAGAGATTATTATATTATGTACTTAAACTACATGCAAGGTGCAGATTAATGATTCGATTAATTCCTAATAGGTAGGTATTATAACTTTTTAAAAGATCTAAATACAGAATTAATAAAAGATGATTAATAACTCTGATTAATAAATAAATAAATAAATAATAAATAAATAAATAACGCTCACAGGCACATACATTGTAATGATCCCAAACTAGCACTAAAGGCTTTTTATTATGGAAACCATACAACAACGGCACGAACATATAACATCCATGACCGAACCGGGATTCGAACCCAGGACCCTGGTTTGGCAGTCCGGCGTGGTTACCATTACACCAACCGGGTCGTCAAAATAATCGAATGAATGGCTAATTCATAATGTAATTCTATTTGTTCTGATCCTCAAAATGCAAAAAGTTAATCTAGACACCTTCGTTAGAATTTGTTTATCGGATAGAGTACGGTCATTAGTTAGTAGACAATACTTTTACAATACGACACGTGGAATCCACGAATTCTCATGTTCTCCTCTCATTATTTCTTCTACAGCGGTCAGTATAGAAGGCAAGAGCAAAGCGTTCCCATGTCTACCAGAACATCGGCGGTCAGACGGATCAGAATGTCTGGAGTGGCTCCACAACCTGCGCTTCTATTTGAAGAGCTTACCTCATGATCCAGGCGTTGACAACACTACGTGCTACTCCATACATTGGAAGGCTTTGAGACATGGTAAGTTCTACAAACAATAAGTCTTCAGGGTTAGGGCTTAAAGATAAAAATTATTTTGGCTTGTGTAATGTAGGTATCTCAATAATTAATTTAGTAGGTAATTCTTTCTTGTACATTTCTTCGTCTAGAAATAAACGGCATTGCATCAAGACGTACTTTCATTTCTCTCTGTGCTAACCCGTGATAGTTCCCAATTTTCCAGTGGCGACGTGAACGATTAGAACCCAAAAACAGTGTGCGCGGTGTGTAATCATAAATATTAAATATTAAAATTAGATCAAAAATGTCGATCGGCAAAGTAGGTCAGTTTAACCTGCAAACGGACAATTGGCAGTTATACGTGGAGCGGCTGGAACAGTATTTTATTGTGAACAAAATCACGAGTGAATTACAGGTACCAACACTGATAACTGTGATAGGAGCGGAGTGCTACGAGTTGTTAGTGAGTTTGTGTACCCCGGCCAAACCGAGTTCAAAAACATTTAGTGAGTTAACGGTACTTTTACAAAACCATTTACAACCGAAACCCAGTATACTTGCCGAAAGATTTAAGTTTCGACACAGGAAACAGAACAGCGGGGAGTCCATCGCCGAATACGTGGCGGTATTGAAACGCATGTCGAAAACGTGCGAATTCGGGACGGAACTACAAAATAACCTACGGGACCAGTTGGCGTGCGGGTTAGCCAGTGACGCAATACGTCAACGTCTTTTTGCCGAAACGGATTTGCAATTCGGCACGTTGTATAATCTGGCGGTTAGCATGGAGGCCGCAGAGAAGGATGCGGCGGTCATGGGATCCGGGAGCACGGCGTCGGCGACGCCGCTGAACAGTATCGTTTGGCGAGGCGGGCCGACAGCGGGGCGTAGCAAGCGCTCGGGCTCGCGGCCTGCCCACGTGGCGCGCGGGCACAGGCCGCCGCACGTGACGTACGGGCCGGGGCCGAGCGGTCCAGCGGGGGCGGCGCCGGATGAGCGTGCTCGGCGACACCCACAGTGCCGGGTGTGCGGTGCGCAGCATGACACAGTAACGTGCAAGTTTTCGCGTTATGTGTGTCGTGTGTGCAACCGACAAGGGCACCTTGGACGGATGTGTCCGAACATGGCGGAGCATCATAACGTCGAGCTGGGGGCAGCGACGGAGACCGTGAGTGACCCGGCCAGTGACGACAGTGACGAGGTAGTTATAGACTTCTATAGATTATCTGTGAACCAGTGCAAACCTATAATGATTTCGTTGAATGTGCAAGGTCATGATTTAAAAATGGAATGTGACACGGGTAGTGCGATCTCATGCATAAGTTATGAGCTGTATACTAAGCTTTTTCGAAGATTGGACATAAGGCCATGTAAACTAGTGTTAAGATACTACACTGGGGAGCTAGTGCGACCGGTGGGAGTGGTGGACACTGTGGTCAAATATAAAGATAAAGAGAAAAGTTTGGAATTGTACGTAATAAGAGAAGGCAAAACAATGTTATTAGGCAGACAGTGGCTAGCAGAATTAAACATTCAGTTGCCTAGTTTTCAATGTGTAAACAATGTAAGTGGCGGGGAATTTAACTTGAACGATTTCAGTTCCAGATACTCTGATGTGTTCGCGGACGGTTTGGGACGGTTCACGGGCGGCAAGGTGCGCATCCACGTGCGGGAGGGCGCGCGGCCCGTGTACATGCGCGCGCGCCCGCTGGCGTACGCGCTGCGCGAGCCGGTGGAGCGCGCGCTGGACCAGCTGGTGCGCGACGACATCCTCACTCCCGTTGACCGCTCCGACTGGGCCACCCCGATTGTGCCGGTGGTTAAGAAGGATGGCACCATCAGGATCTGCGCTGATTATAAGATAACTTTAAATAAGGTACTTGAAATCGACCGTTACCCGTTACCCAAGGTAGAGGATTTGCTGGCTCGGTTGCACGGAGGCCAACATTTCAGTAAAATCGATCTGTCACAAGCGTATGCGCAGTATGAACTGGATGATTCTAGGCAGTACACGGTGATTAACACGCATAAGGGACTTTTTATGTATAAACGTCTAGTATACGGGTTGGCATCAAGTCCGGGCATTTTCCAAAAACGGTTAGAACAGTTGTTCGCGGATTTGCCGTACGTCGGCGTGTTTCTAGACGACGTCATAATCACAGGAAAAGATAGGAATGAACACGTCGAGAATTTACATAAGGTGTTTGAACGGTTACAATCACACGGCCTGCGAATAAGAAAAGATAAGTGTACGTTCTTTGCTGAGTCGGTTAATTATCTTGGACATGTCATAAGTAGTAACGGTGTACACACTTGCCCAGATAAAATTAAGGCTATTCTAAATACCCCCCCTCCAACTAACGTGTCCGAGTTGAGAGCTTTCATCGGAATGGTTATGTATTACGCAAAGTTCGTCAAAAATGTTAGCACAATTATGACGCCGTTATACGGACTGTTAAGAAAGGGTTCCAGTTTCCATTGGAGTAAGGAATGTCAGGATGCGTATGATAGAATCAAGCGATGTTTAGGTAGTAGTGAAGTGCTAGTACACTACTCACTGGATCTGCCGCTGGTGCTGACGACCGACGCGAGCGGCGTGGGGGTGGGGGCAGTCATCTCGCACCTCACGCCGACCGGCGAGCGACCCATAGCGTATGCCTCGCGGACGCTGACAGCAGCCGAGCGAGCCTATGCGCAGATCGATAGGGAGGCCCTATCTATAGTGTATGGAATAAGAAAGTTCCATCAATACCTTTACGGCAGGACGTTTACCCTTAGGACAGATCACAAACCATTGACATTTATCTTGGGAGACAAAGTAGGTATCCCGGTGATGGCCGCATCACGTCTCCAGCGCTGGGCTGTTCTAATGTCGGGGTACAGCTATAAGATAGAATATGTCGCATCCGCCAAAAATTGTGCCGATGCGTTGTCAAGGCTACCACAGCGTAGTAAAGAACGAGAAGAGGTCGAAGAGGTATCCTACATTAACTTTGTTGAAAATTTTTTACCTGTTACTAACGACGACATTAGGGTTGCCACTACGAAGGATGCCGTACTCTGTAGAATTATAGCATATTTAAAGGCAGGGTGGCCGGCCGAGTGTCCCGAAGATAAGCTTAAACCATATTATGTTAGACGCAATGAGATGTATTTGGATAGAGGTTGCATAATGTGGGGTTATAGACTGGTCGTGCCATCTACATTACGTGATAGTATTTTAAAACAGTTACATGTAAGCCATATGGGCATAGTTAAGACTAAATCCTTGGCACGTAGTTATGTCTATTGGCCGGACATCGACGCCGACGTGGAGGCGGTGTGTCGGCGCTGCGAGACGTGCGCGCTGGAGGCGCCGGCGCCAGCGCGCGCCGTGCCGCAACCCTGGCCGTACACCACTCAAGCATGGGGGAGGGCCCATGTGGATTTCCTCGGGCCGTATGGTGGTATGACGTTTTTGGTACTGATCGATTCTAGTACAAAATGGTTGGAAGTGTTCGAGATGACTAAGACGAACGCAGCGTCGGTAATTAAGGTCCTTAGGTCAACTTTTGCGCGTTTCGGATTGCCGACCGAGTTGGTGTCGGATCAAGGGCCACCATTTACGAGTGTAGAATTCACAAACTTTTTAACGACCAATGGTATTAGACAGTCGTTTTCACCAGCATATCATCCGGCGTCGAACGGCGCGGCAGAAAATGCAGTCAAGTTATGCAAACGGGCTATTAAGAAGGCAGTCAGGGACGGGTTAGATATAGATGCCGCGTTACAAACATTCTTACTAGCTTATAGGAATAGCATACACAGTACCACAGGTGAGAGTCCAGCGATGCTACTACAACGACGGAGTTTAAGATCGAGGTTAGACTTGTTGCGTAGTAACCGCGCGTTGGAGGACCGTGTGCGAGACGCACAGCGCCGGCAGGTGGAGGGCGCCGGCGGGGCCGAGGCTCGCACACTTGCGGACGGCGAAGCGGTCTGGGCTAGGAACTACACGGGGCGCGACAAATGGGTACAGGGTACGGTCATTGGAAGTGAGGGTTCTCGTAGATATTTGCTGAATAACGATGACGGTCGATTGATACGTAGGCATATTGATCAAATCAGGCGCAGATCACGATGGTCAGACATTCCCAGTCCGCCCAATATGGATAAGCAACCCAGTGGGGGTGAGGAGGAAGTCGTTCAGCCAGGGGAGACGTCGGATGCGGTGGCCCCTGGTGTGTCACAGGAGGGAGAGGTAGAAAGTAATAATGGAAATGATGAAGTCACCAATAGGGAAATTCGCCAACATGGGCCTACCTCTCCACCAGCACAGCATCCGCCGTCAACCGCGCCTGAGCCACCGGAGAACCGTCTCAAACGGACTCGGAAACCGCCACATAGGTACGGTTTAGATTTCGACTGATAGTGTTAAGTAGTATTTAGGATAAGTCATTTAATTGTGATAATAGCTTAATGTTATACCTATTTCTTATTGTTACCTAAACGTGTAGAATAATATTAGTAATATAGTTTTAAGGTTCAATGTACCCACTAGGCTAAATTTGGTAATGGCATAGGTTAGTTAGCAGTAAGAGATTTTGTATTAGCAATTAAGGGTGGAGGTGTAATGTAGGTATCTCAATAATTAATTTAGTAGGTAATTCTTTCTTGTACATTTCTTCGTCTAGAAATAAACGGCATTGCATCAAGACGTACTTTCATTTCTCTCTGTGCTAACCCGTGATAGTTCCCAATTTTCCAGCTTGTTTTTGCAGGCGAGATATTTGCCACCACATTCTTAAGAAATGCTCTTCTTTTAAATTTCATTTCTAAAAAGTAAGCTTTAATAGGTTATTGAAGAAATGTTTCTCATTGCCCAAATGTTTTGACTGTATTATTGCGATGTGATTATTTTTTTGTACGAAAAGTGAAAACTGATGTTCAAATTTTGGCTTTTACAGACGTATCACCAAACGACTGCTTCGATTGGACAGAAACGAAAGTACAGTGGTATGGAGGTGGTCAATCTATTAACCTAACTTGGCCATTGAACACTGGATCCATAGACTACACGCCTTTCGTAACTGGTGACATACAGAAATCACAATGGGGAAATGTCTTGACTCGGTACTTAATAAATTCTAAAGGAGCTGCCGTGATTATAGATGAAGAAACACCATTACAGGTATCAGTGAACAGGGGGAATAAAGAAATATGTTTGAAAGCCAAATACGATAATTTCGCTTATGCTAATAGATTAACAGAATACGCAGAAATGAAGTACAATATTTGTACTTCTATAGATATGAAATCTCTCCATTCGTCAATTCATAGTCACCGAAGAGCTCCTTTATGGGATGGCTTGAAACCAGCAGATATGCAGACTTTGGAATCGCTTATATCAGAACCGGTTTGGCAAATAGCACCTAGATTCAAACATGAATTACAGGCAGAAACGATCTCAAAATACACAGAAGACGTCATAAACTTAGGTTTCCTTAAACTTGGACATGTGCTAGTCAACGAGTTTTGGCAAAATGAAATAGGAGATTTAACTGTGGATAGCAGTCGATTCGAAACATTAAATGAAACTGTGTATAAACTCCATAGAAGAGGGTTCAAAGTAGCATTTACTGTACAACCTTTTATAAGCACTGAAAGCAAAAATTTCGCTGAATGTGTTCAAAAGAGATTACTGATTAGTGAAAGGAATAGTGATAGAAGAATACCAGCGCTAACTAGGTTTAAATCCTTAGCTAGCTCTGGAGTTATAGACATAACTAACAATAGATCTATACCTTGGTTCCTCAATAAACTACAGGCGGTAATAGATGAATATCACATAGACGCTTTCTATTTAGACTTAGGAACTGCGTACGATATGCCTCATTATTACCAATGTGAAAAGCAACTGATCAACCCCGATCAGTACAAGACCATATTCACGAAAACCTTTGAAAAGGTACTGAGTATAATTGGTGTGTCATCGGCAGTATCACTTCCAAGACCACCAATATTTGTGTCGCTCCCACCTTTTGAGTCCACTTGGGAAGCGATGCGACTTGTTATTCCTACGATGCTCACGTACGGTGTCAATGGGTACCCATTCATAATGCCCGGCGCAGTTGGAGGTGATATCTACTGGCCAGGCAGTGAGCAATTCTTACCGTCTCCTAAAGGATCTTTGGACCCAACAGCAATGAATACGACCCAAGAGAATGGAATAGACTTGCCAGATAGGGAGCTTTATATGAGATGGCTCCAAATGGCAACGTTCTTGCCTGTTATGAAATTCACACATCTGCCGAGTAAATATAATGACGAGAAAGTTTTGGAAATGGCGAAGAATTTGACTTCTTTGAGACAAAAATTGGTAAGTATGAAGTTGTTCTTTGCTTTGGTTTTTATTTTAAAAAGTAACACAACTCTTTCATTAGAAAACGCGAGTGACGACACTGGGTTGAGTTTTTTTTTTACTGTAGGTGTTGTGTGTTTTTGAGCTAATCCCAAATAAAAAATATGAAACTATGAATATTATAAAAGTGTGCCTTGATACGTACCTTGCCATACGATATGATGATGATGATGATGATGACCTTGTACAGGTGAAAGTTTAAAAATTCTGTTAGCATTGCAGTTGTACTAAACTTTTGACCATCCTGGTATTAAATTGTGCATCATGCATTAGATATTACCCACGCAAAAAAAATTTATCAGGATAAAAGTACCTAAGTGCTATCTGACACTTCTACACACCAAAATGACACATAGTGAAAAACTCAAATCTAAGTTTTTCACTCAGTACTTAATTTTCTCGTACCTACTTCCAGGTCACGCCTCTCCTCCTGAAATACAAGCGTGAAGCTCTAGAAGAAGGTTTGCCACTGATCAGACCTCTGTGGCTGGTGGCCGGTGGTGAAGCCGCTTTGTTGGTGCAGGACGAGTTCGCGCTCGGCGACGAGATCGTTGTGGCGCCTGTGCTGCAGCAAGGACAGACTACTAGAGAAGGTAACTTTTATGAATACTCTAGATTAGAGTTTAGAAAGAAATTGTAAGGATTGCGGTTTCCAAATCAATTACCTATAACTGCAACGCCAGATTTGATTAGGAGGCTGATACTTGGGATAAGAAGTTTTGGTAGACGATAAAGGGATGACCCTTCTAATCATCACTTCCCATTCACCAAGTGTTTGTTTTTTCCATCTCTAGCCCCTTCTATAATTTTTCATTCGTAAAAGTCAGTACGTACGGCGGACTAATCAATAGTGGGTCATTGGCACCTTATCCTTGTTTTTCCTAAGACTAAAATTGCGTTGCTATTTTTCTGTTTAATTATCATTGTCTGTATTATCTTCCAGTATACCTCCCGGCTGGGCTATGGCAGGACGGCATTGATGGATCTCTGCGCAAGGGCAACCGCTGGATGCACGAATACAAAGTACCTATCGACCGCGTCGCTTACTTCTTGAGGAAACCTGATGATATGAGATTTTAGGTCGATAATATTGTAGACCAAATGGTTTGGATAAATGTCTATTGAAACGATATAGATACAAGAGGAAAAGACATGACTGTGTTTGACCCGACACTTTCGAAATGTTTCGAGGTGCCTCGCAACAATACCTCACTAGCAGTCTCATTAGGATGTTAGCCATTACTGCCTACGTGACGTCAACTTGATGTATGCTAAATCAATTAATTCTGGAACTCGGAACGAACAGTTTTTCTTTCTCCAGGCTTTAAGGTGTCTCATATTTGTCTCGGAACCATTTCTTTAAAATATTTGTTTGTTAGTTTATTCGGGCATCATGCAAAAGATACTGAACCGATTTCGAAGTTGAAAGAAATCAAGTCAATTGAATGAGTTCAGAATGGCGCTATTGTCGTTGTGGCCTTAAACTGCATAAAAATATACTTGTATCATTCTCCCTGATCATTCACTGTGTATCTCAAGCATTGGAAATATCGCGCATCTTTTCACTAATTGGACAATAGTGGACATCTTTCCAAACATTTTTTGGCAGAACTTTGCGAAGGATTGTTAATGTGCTTAGTAGACAAACCATTGAGTGCGTTGTGTTTTGGAACACTTGTTTACAGTTTCTTCACTCTCGTTTATTCAGGCAATACTCAATGAAGCAATTTCTTTACTCTCTTTATTAATCAGTGAAGCGGTGATATACAGTAAATGATCGAGCTACATTATGATATGGACCTGAACCCATAATAGATATAAGCGTTTTAATATTATTATATGTGTCGTGTACGGTTCCAAAATAACGAGCAAGAGTTAAAAGTATTTTTAAATCTAGTCCCATAGTATACTGTAGTTAGAAGATGTTAAATTAGTTTGAGCTATCATTCCAATGTTGCCTTTCCATTAATTTTTAAGTAATTATTATATTGTAGTACATATTTTGATTGTTGTTTAAAATAACACTTGTTGTGATAATACGTAGGTAAGTAATAAAACTTAGATTTATGTACAAAATGCTATTTAATAATGCAGTTTTTGAGTCATTATTTTAACTGGACAATACTTTTGCTAGCGTGAAATGTCTTGAATAATGAGCATCACAAAACATGGTAATTATTTCTGCCGATATGCTTTGTCAATTGGGTTATACCAAAAAGAATTTCGGATTAAACGTGTTTAATATGATGCTATTACTGTCGTCAGTATAAATGTGAGAGACAAAGCGTCCACGAAATACTACGTCACTTATTTTAAATAATACTTCTATCATTCCAAGATGTAGTCAAAGGTACGTCCAAGCATAGCATATGCTCACGACTATATTCCCCGAGAGAGTAGTCAGAGATATTTTGAAACCAATAGTACCGAAACTTTGTCCTGTGTGACGGGGGGTGAGCCCGTCGCCACTTAAAATGGACAGTGGGTACAATACATGCCTCGAAATTAAAGCATGCCGGTTTTCTCACGACTGCGACGTCCAATTTAGGTTTATATGCAGTAAATGTATAAAAAGGCTTTTATATTATTGAGTGAGATCAAATCGCATGCATGCACCACAAGTTGGTTACTGTTGTTCCTATTGGTTGTTTAGATTTTCATTTATTTAGATTTTGGAAATTGCAGTACTAATAAGGTGAAATAAAATCGCAATAGGTAAAGATAAAAACATATTTACAATATGCAATCGAAAAATCTCTTCAGCATCATTAGAATAAAGAGCATTGATATCAAAAAGAGAAAAACTATACATTCTGAGAAAAATAAAAATGAACTGGTTACTGTTTCATCATCGCCACTGGCACTATTAGAACCATTAGGCAAGACGAATTGATCTGCTTTAAATAAACATAAAATTTATTCTTATTATTCTGCTTTAAATAAACGTAAAAATTATTTTGTTTGCCCATACTTCTTCAATTTAAGTCTTCAAATTGTCAATGAAATTTAAAGCATCCAATAAGACGGCTTATTGTCTAGGTATGTTAGAGTTATGTTTACCTTTATTGTATAATTATTACTTTATGATGTTTATTTGTTTGTTCGCCTTTACAATACAATGCCGTTATTAAAGTGTATTTTGAAACTGTAAAAGCTAGTTTATTTTCACTCTTAAAACCTTCTTCATAACCCCAAATTTTATATTTTGTTACGTCATTCAATCTGGTCATCATCGTGGTCCCAAATATCTATCGATCGTCCCTTTTCCTCTTTGTATATTTAATTATTATAATGAACGAAAAATAATCATAAATGAAAAATGATAAAAATTTCTTAATTTTTTCATTTATGATTATTTTTCGTTCATTATAATAATTAAATATACAAATCATAATAAATTGTATGTCTGTTATAGTTTGTTTGCAATGTCCCTATTCGTCAAGTAGGTCAAAAAAACTCTGTAAATTCTAAATAAGTTAGTTGCTTAACTCCCCGCCACCTATCCATAGATACTGCGCCCGCGTGCAGAAGTATAGCTTCCTGCTGTAGTTTGTTCATAATAAACGTGATATATTCAATGAGAAATACTACAATTTCATAGGATTTCTACATGAAATGAAAAAAACGGTACTTATTTTGAAATATTTTATTACTTTCAATGACTCTTACACTTCCAAACACGCTGAATGGATAATAGCGACATGACTGATGCAATGAATGGTCTGTTAATTTTTTTTTACGTTTTAAATTTACATAATACAATAAACGTTACAAATACCTAAACGTCCGATGGACTTACATCATTATTTTAATTATTAAACCTTATTTTTTCCTTTATTTCTCAAAGTGGGGTCTAAAAATTTCCGATGACAAAAGAAAAATATTATGGAAGATGACATAAATCAGAGAACATCGATCAGTCTTAAGAACCATTAAGCGTGTTGACAGGTTGCACAAAGTAACTGGTGACAATCAATTAATTTCAATTTTTCCAATTCATTCAATCAATTAATAAATTTTTCTTTCTGACAAATGAAGTGAGTATCACCGGATACCATTGAAACTTATTTCTTTCAATAATAACATATTTTTAATCGCCTAGCACATTTCAGTTGTTAGCACCACATAAGCATACACTTTTATAACTACTTACCATAACTTTTGATAGCTTAATTTTACATTGATGAGTTTAATAATTTTTCAATCATACAGTCATCGATGTAAGTTAAGTGATCAAATATTTTAAAACATCTCCTTAATATCCCAAACCAATTCCATTTTCAATTATTGCCCAAATAAATATTACTCAATAAGGTTTAATGACATGTATTCAAGTTCTTTGAAGGCAGTAAATACGAATATTGCAGGGAATTGATATTGATAACACCCATTTAGGAAATTAGTCGGTAACACTTTGACATTTCTTAACATTTTTCTTGATAACTTGTCTTATTGAAATCTGACGGTATTTATTGGAAAGACAATGTGATGATACTATGATTTGAATTACATAATTTTTCATGGGTATTGGTTACCAATAAAATGCGTTTAAAAATAAATATGTAAATCTCGAAGACATTATTCATTACTAATTATCTGTAGAGTTAGTAATTTATAATGTTTTGTCAACAATGACAAAGTTTTGTTTAAAACCACAGCCGGAAAAATACAACATTTAATAATTTCAATAATGATTTATTTCTCAGAGCTATTGATGTTCACTAAGCTGATACAATTCTTAATTTTAATAACATTTTTAATATTCCTAATAATATGCATTAATTAGAGTTCTAGCTATAAAATACAATAGTAAATTTTTGGGTCAGGCTTTAGAGCCAGCTAAATCGTGGATGCTGGCCAAAATCAATATAAAGCCTAGTAATTTAAAAAATATTCTGAACTTCCGTAGCATTCATTTATCGGCCTTATTAATATCCTCTTCATCTTTGACAACTTTATGATTTTCGAAAAATAAAAAGCTATAAGCTTGAGTTTTGAGGCTTGAGTGTTCTAAAAACGACATTGGACTTTTTGTTAGCATTTGAAAGAAACGATAAAATATCAAAGATGTAGAGAAGCAGTTCAGACCCATTTCGACAGATATTAATTTTTCATCCCCCTGTTTAGTCCCATCCAAAACTACCTAAAGCATAGATTTACAAAAACAAACATAATTATTTATTGTGCTCACATCAACCGACACACAAACACATACTATATCAATAATAATAATGTGTTTACTATAAAATTAAATTCTCATTCGTACTTTCATAAAGTATTACACAAAAATAAATATAAAATACCATATTTTATGTATTTTGTTAACATTTTTAGTTTATTTTTATGTTAATACATTGTGCTGGTGCTTTCAGAGATATACGAATTGTTATTTTTTTTGCTATTTTTAACTATAATTAGAAGGATGTTGGCAAAGAAAGCTATGAAAGACGAGTGATTTTAGTTCGGCTTAAAACTATGAATGACTTAAAATTAATTGACTCAAAACCTTCTTTTGATATTTTGGCAAACAATAAAATAAAAATTAATATCAGATTAAACATTGAGAAAAGCTTTGTTCGATATAACTTACTTACTAGATGGTAAGTAAATTTATTTTATGATTTTTATCATTATCACATTCGCTCACATCATTCGAACATAACGATGGTAAAACAAATAATCTTCTAATGGAGTAATTTTCATCTATAATTACATTGAGGATTTGGTTATTAAAAAAAGTATTAGAAACTCTATAGGTATAGTTCCAATCAAATAGGAACAACATAATGACTACAACGTCTTTATAAGTATTTGGGTCAGTTCGACTAGAAATTTAAAAAAATAAATTACAACAGACCAAAAATTAAAATGCCAAACAAAATGTAAAATTCAGAGATTCAATTATCACTTCAAGAGTCATTTTTCTCAAATGAGTTAAATTTATATAACATTATAACTATGTCGTAGGAATCTTTGACGCAACAAGCAAATTTCAACTTAAACAAAGGTAAATAGAGTGTTCCATTTATAATAATAGTTCTACTAAAACATTTATTTTATACGGGTTTAAGCTCTCTATCGTTTTAGGCTCATTGTTATCTAGAAAAACAGAGATCACTTCAATTTTATGGTATCGAGTAACCGTCGTGTCACACATGCCAATGTAATCAAACATGTTCGATAAATGGTTTGCCACATATGCAGGCATATTAAGAAGTGCAGGAATTTCCTAACATTCAAGCATAATTATGTCTCAAACATCTATCGAATTGTTCGAACGATTCAGATTACAGAATTGTTTAACATACAGATTACAGAAGAAAGACACGATGGTCAATGAACCATAACAATAACAAATTGCATACAAATAAGCTCAAGTCAAAAAAACTCGGGAAACATTATTTTCATGTCTTAAAATTACGTGTTCACTTAGTTAAGTGTAGACGAGAAGTCATCTTTGTCGTTCTAGAGTAGTTTAACAACAGTAATTACGTCACTTCTAACAAATATTAATATTAACCAGCGCAAGCCGCACTAGTCGTAGAGCAATTTCATTACTTTTAAGAACGTCTTTTTAAGACTATTATTTAAATATATTTTATTTTAAACTCTCTGATCATAAAAAAGTACATCAGGTTTTTCAATTCAATATTCGTCAAAGATTTGATTGACTTCATGTCTACCGATACCGTGCTTTATCACGTCCTTTTATAAAGCGTTGCTAAAACAAAACGTGGCCATGCTAGAGCTACTATTTTTACAATAATTTCTATTTTTAAAATTTCACAATGCGATAGCAAAATAATTTTTAAAAATTTTTGATATTCGCACAAGCGGTGTTTTGGCTAAACAAAATGGACTGGTCACGCTAAAAATCGTGTATAAAAGCACTACTGATTGTATAAGACCAAATTTTAAAATATCATCAGAAATATAATATTTTAAATGGCATGTACTATTTTCAATGAAGCTACTAGAAAACAGTTATTAGAAAAAAATGGACGTTTCTGTTCTTAGGTCGAGAAAATGGTTATTGACTTTTAAACTGGATGCGGTAAGGACTCGTCAGATCGGGATCAAAGTCTGGCCGTGGAACTGTAGCTTTGTGACGCACACCTCTCAGTACACGACACCAACACTTCGTTCAGTTCGTATCTCTTCTGTTACTGTATATCTAAGGTTGTATCAAACTCTTAAGCAGTCTGTCGATTGCATTCATTTATCACAATGTCTTTTATAACGTATCTATTTGCGAACTATCTCATGCGAAGTAGTTGCCTCTAGCTGTACAGACGCTTTAGAATACCTTCAATTTTTTTATCACAGTCTGATTTTTTCCTAAACAACAAATTACTCTTGGTTCCTTCCATTCATTAGCGTCTTAACTAGCGGCTCACTTCTTCGATGAGAAGGCTACAAATAGACCCGACACCTAGAACTCGAGTCTGTACGCCGCGCACGACGTCTCGTGATCTTGCAGATTGATTGTGCACCGTGATGCAGACGGAGAGAGGTCAATTTTGTATTTCTCCAGAGCGTCCTCGTTTTCAGTCACCCAGTAGCCAAGGACGTCGGTGTCATACGTGGGGATTATGGTCACTTCTGTAATAAGAAATAAACATCAAATTTATTATTTTGTCAAAACTGAAAAAAGGAAAGGGAAAAATAGCGTTCTATTGTTTTGTAGGCCAAGACCCACTTTGGGTCGCTGAGCAAGCAAAGTTGTTATATAGTTAGTGGACACTGAATTATTTTCATAAAGCCGGATAACATTATTTCTAGCAGATTGTAACAGATGTATTGAATAAATTGACTTTTAGCAAACGAACAATACGATTTTTTCGAAATCCTTGAAAACTTACCCAAATCTTTGTCTTCCCAAGTCTTCTTGGCATCAAGAAGGGCATTGTAAATTTCCTTCGAAGGCTCAGTCCCAGAGAACACATAGTACCTCGCTCGGACTCGCTTGAAGAACTCCACAGCAGAGTAATAAGAGTTGCCGTGGTGAGGAACATAAGTCAGCTCCATGTACACTGGTGCAGGAGCTTTTTTCTTGCTAGGAGATTCCGAAACCCGGCTCTTGGCCTCTTTGCTCTTCTCCTGGTTAAGCTTATTTTTATTTAGAACAGTAGAACTTGGTGCTTGCTTCTTTGGCGTACTTTTGCCATCAGTAGGCGGTCCAATAGGACTTGGCAGTCCAAGAGGTTTGCCCCAAGACTCAATAGGGTCCTTAGAAATATCAGTTTTTGACTTAGTCGTAGTTTCTTTTTTCTCCGATTTAGATTCTTGTTTGCTGCTACTTGATGATGAGCTAGTTTCTGTTACTTTCTTCGAATCGGATTTTAGATCTTTAAGCGTTATTGTGCTTTCTTCTTTAGAACTCATGTGGTGACTTAAACTAGATTGACTCTTGTGGTCAAGCTCGTATTTAGCAGTGATGTTTGAGATCACCTCGGAACCACTTACTTTTTTGTGTTCTTCGATGGCCTTTTCAAAGTGTTCGTCAGCTTCCCGTAAGAATGTATCATCAGACGATTTACTGCTATGTTCAGATTTAAGTTTCTCTTGCGTTAAGAATTCCTCTGTTATTTTAGTTGACGATTTATCAGTTACGTAAACTTCAGTCTTTACTTCGGAATGTTTTGAGGACGTGCACGAATCGTCCTCTGGCAGTTGTCCATAAATTGATGTCGACATTGGATCCTTGGATAGCGTAGAAGTGCCAAGATCGTGCTTGTCAAATAACATTTCTTGGCTCGTCTCTCGTTGCTGCGGAAGCTTAGTTGTGTCCAGTTCAAAACTCAGATTAGATCTTGGTGAATGTGCGACTTGTGATTTTGTGCTACTTGGACTTCCCGCTCCGTCATCATCACTGTCATACATGCCACTGCTTTCCGTTCCCCAGACATGAGTCGCAGCCCTCGATCCTCTAGAGCTAATATCTGAAGGTGGGGAGGATATACCGGGATGATCCATTTCATCACTTGCAGCCGATGAGCTCCGCATTTCGCCTGTCCTTGAGGAATGTTTTGACGATTTCTCGCTCTCGCCAGTGTCAATTATTTCTTCAAATTCTTCTTTGAATTCTGATATAGTGGTTTTGGTTGACTTTGTTGTTTTAGTAACTCCATCACTACCTCGGCTTACTGTGGTTGTTTCAATAGTAACCTTCAGTTTTTCAGGACTTATTACTTCTTTGGTTGTCACTACAGTAATCGTTTGAGTTATTTCGTTGCCACCTTCATTTATAATTTTAGTGAACGTGTCAGTTTCTGTAGTAATTTCTCCGACGGGAGAGCGCTGTTTCTTCATCGGTTTCGTTTCTGGCTTCGGTTCCACTTTTTGTTTCAAAGGCAATTCTTCAAGTTTTGGTTTCTCTTCTTGAGCTATTGGTTGTTTTTCAATTTCCTCTAGCTCTTCAGGTGACCAGTCATCTAAACCGGTACCTAGAGGAAGGTAAGTAATTTGTGTACGGGTATCTTTGGTTGACTCGACAGACCCATCGTCTTTCCTGTTTTCTGTCAAGGTCTCTGTAACAGTTTTCACTGCGATTTCATTTGTTTCACTATTCTTCAACTCCTCTTTAGTTACATAAATTGTTATTGTTTGAGTGATTTTGTCGCCATCTACTGTAACAATATTAGTTTTGTGATCAGTGGAAGTTTTAACTTTTCCAGTTATTTCTAAGCCTTGCAGGGCTGCTTGCAAGTTACTGTCTGATGTTTTTTGGAATTCTGAAATTGTTATCTTGACATCTTTAGTAGTTTCGGTAGAGCCATCAGGATATTCATCTACCGTTGTCGTTTCTACAGTTGTTCTTACACGTTTAACATTCTTATCTGAACTGGTTAATGTTTCTCTTTTCGTTTTAGTGGTAATTGTGCGGTTGATTTTAATAGAACCCTGTTGAACAGTTTCATGTTTGACGTCTAAATCTTCTGTCGTATCTTCTACTATCTCATTATCATCAATGTATGATTCTGGAGGTTCGGTTTTATCATCTTGCGTTGTTGGTGGAGTTTTTAAGAATACATCAGCGATAGATATCTTTTCACTCTTCTTAGTAATTACTTTACCGTCAGGATATTCATCTTCAACAATAGTTTTTACAGTAGTCTTTATCTTCTTTGATCTTATGGTCATATTTTCAAATTCCTGTCTTATCGTCGTGACAGTAGTTTTCCTTATAATAAGAACACCTTGTTCAGTGATAGTTTCAGATTCTGAACTAGTTTGTTCATCCGGTTCGCCAACTACTGTGAATCCTTCTAAATTTTCATCAAAAGCGTCCATCCCGTAATCAGCTACCGACACTTTAATATCTTTGCTTACTTCAGTAGCTCCATTAGGTAATTTAGTTTCAGTTACTGTTTCAACAGTAGTTTTCATCTTTTTCTTCGAACCATCTGAAGATGACAGCATTTCTTTAGTAGTAGTAGTTGTTATTATCTGAGTAACCTGTTTACCTTCCCGTAATACAGTTTTTTCTTGAGTATCAACATTCACAGTCTTATCTTCTAATTTTGAGAATTCACCTAAGTCGTTAATTTGAGTTCTATCGTCGTATTCAATGTCGCTCACTGAAGAAGTTGTATCAACAGTTGTTTTTGTAGATCCATCAGGGTACAAATCTGTGGTAGTAACCATAGTGGTTGTCTTTTGTTTTTTCAGGTGACCTTGGCTATCAGAGTATTTTGTTTTTATTATCCTAGTTACAATATTTCTTTTTATTAGGATACCGTTTTGCTTTATTTCTTCTGTTTTACTTGTCACGCTTTCTTCAGGCTCACCTCTTGGAGTCAATTGCCTGAGTACAGTTTGTACATCACTAGTTTCAGTTGTTCCTTCTTCGTCAGAGTAATAGTACGTTGATTCATCTTCCAGAACAGTTGTGCTCTCAGAAGGAATCTCCTTATCGTGTGATTCATCAAATTGTTCATCTATAAACGAGACTTTCTCACTTGATTTTGTGATAACAGATCCATCTGGATGTTGATCTTCAATAGTGACTCGTTCTACTGTTTTCGTCCTTTTTGTTTTATTATAAATATTTTGGAAATTATATACGATTGTCGTAATTGTAGTTCTTCTCATAATAATTACATTATTCTCTGTGACTGTCTCATTTTTTACAGTGGTTTCTTCTTTAGGTTCACTTATCGGTTCAAACCCTTCTAGATTATCTTCTGCTGATTTAATTTCATCGTCTGAAATTGAGACTTTTACATCTTTAGTGACTTCCGTCATACCATCAGGCAACATTGTTTCTGTTATAGTTTCAACCGTAGTTTTAAGCTTTTTCTTTGACCTGTCCTTGTTTGACAACATTTCTTTTGTCGTAGTTATAGTTATAATTTGCATAACACTTTTTCCATTAATTATCGTTGGTTGTTCTTGTTTACTGATTTCCACTGACTTATCTACAACTTCAGTAAAGTCAACTAGTTCTGATGTTTCTAAAGATTCTTCGGATTCTATATCAGATAGTGCCGTGCTAGTATCTACCTTTGTCTGCGAAGAACCATCAGGGTAATTATCGGTCGTAGATACTGTTGTGACTGTCTTTAGTTTTTTAGGTTTACCTGAACTATCCGCGTATGTTGTTTTAACTATTCTGGTGACAATTATTCGCTTAATAATAATACTTTTTTGTTCAATCTCTTCGGTAGTTGTCGATACACTCTCCTCTGGTTCGCATAATATTACAAAGTCGCTTAAAATCTCTTCAAGATTACTGCTTGTAGAAACAACAAATTCTTCTGTCTTAACTTCGACATTCTTTTGTACATTTCTTGAACCATCAGGATGATCTTTACAAATGTTTGTCTCAACTGTGGTTCTTATTATTTTCTTGCTATCATCGATTTTCAAAGTTTCCTTTTTGGTCACTGTTGTCACTGTTTCTACGATGTCCACATTGTTCTCTCTAATTATTCTTTTACTTACATCAGTATCAATAATGGTGTCTTCAACATCTTCATCTTCATCAGTTTCTGTGACGTAAGTAGATATGAATTCAGATCCTGTTTTTGACACTTCTTTACTCACAACGGAAGACTCAAGATCATGTATTTTGTCAGATGTCTCTTTAGTTTGGCTACTTATTATAGTTTCAGACTTATCGTCACTAGTTTCGAGGAATAGTTTATCTATTTTACTATCTTTGGCATACATATCCATCTGTGAGGTAGATCTAAGGCTGGAAGAACATTCTGAAAGTAAAGTTTGTGTGTCTGTAGTTGTAATCGTTGACCCGTCAGATCCTTTACTTAACGTCGTAGTTTCAATTGTTGTCTTGACATTTTGTGGTGTGCCATCTTCTCGAGAAATTATTTCTTTTGTTGTAACTGTGGTTATGGTTTGAGTTACAACATTTTCACCTTCTTTAATTATTTTTGTAACGGTATCCGTTTCAGTCTTAATTTTTCCCATAGTATGCATGAGGCTAACCAGATCAGCATCGTCTACATCGGATGTAGAGCTCTTTACGGTTTTCGGAACCTTTTCTGTTGATGTCGAGATCTTCTGTGTCAATACATCTTCACCGACATGAACGACTTTGGTAACTGTGTCTTCAGATCCATCTGATCTGTCGTAAGTTACTTCGCTCTGTACGCCTTCGCTTACTTTGATATCTTGGAAACTGCTTGGAGTCTTTGGAAGTGGACTAACAGGAACTGTCGGAGGTGTTGACACTCGGTCAAATTCAGACTGAATTACTAGAGATTCAACGCCATCTGTTTTAATGCCTTGCTGTACCGCTTCATCACCAAAAGCTTTATGTATTGACTCCATTAGATGTACGGCACTATCTTTTATATCTTGAGATACAGATCGATCCTCTGTGCTAGAAGCTGCTTGGTCAATATCCGTAGGTATGCTGTGGACGCCAGAGTCTGATGCCTCGGAAAGAGGAATCTCATCTCTTTGCGATCCAGTTTCAGTTTGTCCTGTTTTAGTTCGTTTTTTCTCATCATCAGGCAGAGTCTTTGTCTGGTCTGATTTTTTAAGAGTTGATGTTAATGATGCATCTTCGCTAGTTATTTCTTGATCGAACTTTTGACTACTGATGGACTGTAGAGAATCTGTACAGCTACTGGAATCATCAAATGGTACTTTACTTTTAACTGATTTCTTATCTCCCTTCTCTGTACTTTCGAAACTATATTTTTCTTCTAAGCTCACTTCTTTAGACACATCTTCAGAACTGCTGCCATGAATTAAGGCATGGGTTATGCTATCTCGATCTACAATACCGCTATCTATTGTTGAAATTGAAGAGAGAGTGTCATAGCTTGTTTTCTTTGCCTTCAGATCTTGATCCATAATAGATCTTTTTTGGATCTGGTGATGTGTAGTTTCATCCGTCGTTTCTGTGAAGCTGCTTTCTAGTTTGGTGACAAATGATCGTTCTTGTTTCAGTAATTCTTCTGTTTCTTTTGTAAGTCTGGTCTTAGTAACCTCATCTTTCATTGTCTGCAAAGATTTATTATCAATTTGGCTATCTTCGCTTAGTGATTCCCCATCTTCGTAAATATCTTTTTCATCGATCACTTCTTCATCTTTAATTGTAGTTTTATCTTTATGTGATGTTTCCAATTTGATGTCATGCTCTATTTTCTCCTTGGTGACTTTCTTTACACTGTCTTGCTTAAGACTAATTTCTTTAGAAACCGTTTCTGCTGAATCGGTTTTTTTGCTAGATACATGATCAGCAACTATTTTTGATTCAATTTCCTTTTCATTAATAGAATCTTGGAAATATTTTATGCCTTCAATATCTTCACTTGTTTGTAGTGCTTCATCAATAGGGCTAACTTCGTCACGCACTGAGTCCGTTATGGATTTAGATTCTTGCGATTTCTTGTCAATGGGTTTCTTTTCAGTGAGGCTTTCTTTACTCGTCAGTAAAGTAGCATTTTCATCGTCAGTTTGGTCTTCGGATTTTGATTGGAGTTCACGTTTCACTCTAGAAACTACAACAGCCTTTTCATCAATATCTTTTTCATCTTCTTTAGATACTGTTTCAGTTTCTTTCTTGGTTGTCGTCTGTAGCTCTTGAAGTGAAGAAGATTTGTCTGGAAATTCTTTTTCTTGGATTAAGTCCTTTATTTCTTGTTCACTCGACATTGCCAGACTTAGTATCTTTTCTTGTGTCATTAATGGACTAAATGTTTTATCTATAAGTTCGACAGTACTTGACGATTGTACATGAGAACTAACTTGCTCAGGTGTTTTAATATCACTATCTACTTTAATAATGGCTTGTTCCTGATCGTCATGCTTCATTGGACTTGGTGTCTTCTCATGCAATCTGACTGGGCTTGGAGTCTTTTCAGATTCAATCAAACTTGGTCTTTTTTCATCAGTATTAATTATATCTACCGGTGTTACTTTCTCAGATTTAATTTGAGTATGTGTTTTCTCATCAACTTCGATTGGTGTTGGTTTTTGGTCAATTTTCGATGGACTTGAAGCCTTAACATCAGATGTTCCTGTTAGTGTATCTATATCAAGACTAACCGGCTTCATAGGTTTGTTATCTGGCTTCTCGGGGGAATCTACTTTTTCATCTGACATTTCTTTAGGTGTCGTCTCCAAATATTTTGGTGTTTCGGAAATATGTGCCTTATCTTCGTCTTTTTCCGATAAAAGTGCATTTTTATCAGGCTTTTCAGGCGTCTGTTGTATCTCTGATTTAACAGGTGATGCCACAATTTCTTCTGGTTTCACAGAAGTTGGCGTCTTCTCATCTGCTTTCAATGGTGTAGATGCTTTTTCATCCACTATCTCGGGAGTAAGTGCTTTATCACATGGTTTATCAGAAGTAGACAATTTCTCACCTGGCTTCTCAGGAGTATGAGTCTTTGTATCTGATTTCTCAAGAATTAACGCCTTATCTAGTTTATCAAGAGAAAGCACCTTCTCAACTGGCTTCTCAGTAGTAAGAGCCTTAGCACTATGTTTCTCAGACGCAGGTGCTTCCTCATCTTCTTTTTCGGGAGTATGTGCTTTCTCAGCTGATTTTTCTGGAGTTGGTATCTTGTCACCTGGTTTCTCTGGAGTAGGCGCCTTGTCACCTGGTGTCTCAGGAGTAGAAGCCCTATCATCGGGTGCCTCAGACGTAGGTGCCTTCTCATCTACTTTCTCGGGAATATGTGCCTTCTCAACTGGTTTTTCAGAAGTAGGCACCTTGTCACCAGGCGTCTCTCGACTAAGAGCCTTTTCGTCTAGTTTCTCAAGGGTGTGCATCTCGTCACTCGATTTCTCTGGAGTAGGTGCCTTGTCATCTGGTGTGTCAGGAATAGGGGCCCTATCACCGAGTGCCTCAGACGTAGGTGCCTTCTCATCTACTTTCTCGGGAATATGTGCCTTTTCAACTGGTTGTTCAGGAGTAGGCACCTTGTCACCTAGTTTCTCTGGAGTAAGAGTCTTGTCATCTGGTTTCTCAGGCGTAGGTGCCTTCTCATCCACTTTCTCGGGAGTGTGTGCCTTCTCAACTGGTTTTTCAGCAGTAGGCACCTTGTCACCAGGCTTCTCGGGACTAAGAACCTTCTCTTCTGGCTTCTCAGGAGTATGCATTTTGTCACCTGGTTTCTCTGGAGTAGGCGCCTTGTCACTTGGCTTCTCAGGAGTAGACGGCCTATCATCTGGTTTCTCAGGCGTAGGTGCCTTCTCATCCACTTTCTCGGGAGTGTGTGCCTTCTCAACTGGTTTTTCAGGAGTAGGCACCTTGTCACCAGGCTTCTCGGGACTAAGAACCTTCTCGTCTGGCTTTTCAGGAGTATGCATTTTGTCACCTGGTTTCTCTGGAGTAGGCGCCTTGTCACCTGGCTCCTCAGGAGTAGATGGCCTATCATCTGGTTTCTCAGGCGTAGGTGCCTTCTCATCCACTTTCTCGGGAGTGTGTGCCTTCTCAACTGGTTTTTCAGCAGTAGGCACCTTGTCACCAGGCTTCTCGGGACTAAGAACCTTCTCTTCTGGCTTCTCAGGAGTATGCATTTTGTCACCTGGTTTCTCTGGAGTAGGCGCCTTGTCACTTGGCTTCTCAGGAGTAGACGGCCTATCATCTGGTTTCTCAGGCGTAGGTGTCTTCTCATCCACTTTCTCGGGAGTGTGTGCCTTCTCAACTGGTTTTTCAGGAGTAGGCACCTTGTCACCAGGCTTCTCGGGACTAAGAACCTTCTCGTCTGGCTTCTCAGGAGTATGCATTTTGTCACCTGGTTTCTCTGGAGTAGGCGCCTTGTCACCTGGCTCCTCAGGAGTAGACGGCCTATCATCTGGTTTCTCAGGCGTAGGTGCCTTCTCATCCACTTTCTCGGGAGTGTGTGCCTTCTCAACTGGTTTTTCAGGAGTAGGCACCTTGTCACCAGGCTTCTCGGGACTAAGAACCTTCTCGTCTGGCTTCTCAGGAGTATGCATTTTCTCACCTGGTTTCTCTGGAGTAGGCGCCTTGTCACCTGGCTTCTCAGGAGTAGACGGCCTATCATCTGGTTTCTCAGGCGTAGGTGCCTTCTCATCCACTTTCTCGGGAGTGTGTGCCTTCTCAACTGGTTTTTCAGGAGTAGGCACCTTGTCACCAGGCTTCTCGGGACTAAGAACCTTCCCGTCTGGCTTCTCAGGAGTATGCATTTTGTCACCTGGTTTCTCTGGAGTAGGCGCCTTGTCACCTGGCTTCTCAGGAGTAGACGGCCTATCATCTGGTTTCTCAGACGTAGGTGCCTTCTCATCCACATTCTCGGGAGTGTGTGCCTTCTCAACTGGTTTTTCAGGAGTAGACACCTTGTCACCAGGCTTCTCGGGACTAAGAACCTTCCCGTCTGGCTTCTCAGGAGTATACATTTTGTCACCTGGTTTCTCTGGAGTAGGCGCCTTGTCACCTGGCTTCTCAGGAGTAGACGGCCTATCATCTGGTTTCTCAGGCGTAGGTGCCTTCTCATCCACTTTCTCGGGAGTGTGTGCCTTCTCAACTGGTTTTTCAGGAGTAGGCACCTTGTCACCAGGCTTCTCGGGACTAAGAACCTTCTCGTCTGGCTTTTCAGGAGTATGCATTTTGTCACCTGGTTTCTCTGGAGTAGGCGCCTTGTCATCTGGTTTCTCAGGCGTAGGTGCCTTCTCATCCACTTTCTCGGGAGTGTGTGCCTTCTCAACTGGTTTTTCAGGAGTGGGCGACTGGTCACTTGGTTCCTCTGAAGTAGGTGCCTTTTCATCAACTTTTTCAGGAGTGAGAGCCTTCTCATGTGGTTTCTCAGGGGAATGCATCTTGTCACCTGGTTTTTCTGGAGTTGGCGCCTCGTCACCTGGCTTTTCAGGAGTAAGAGCCCTGTCATCTGTTTTCTCAGGCGTACGTTCCTTCTCACCTGATTCAGGAGTATTTGTCTTCTCAACTGGTTCCTCAGAATCAGGCAACTTTTCATCGATCTTCTGAGGAGTAGGAGGCTTGTCATCTGGTTTCTTAGAAACAGGTATCTTTTCTCCTGGCTTCTCTGGCGTAGGAGCCTTACCACCTGGCTTATCTGAAGTAAGAGGTTTTTCAGAGGGAGTTTCAGATTTATCATCTGTTTTTTCTGGCGTTGGCGGTTTTAATTCTACCTTTACTATCGACATCACTTGCATATCATTTTCATCTGAAATTGAAATGTCGACTGTTTTTATCGATTCTACTAGTTTTTCTTCTAACTTTTTAGAACTGGCCATCTTTTCATGAACCTTACTATACAATTCTTTAAGTTCTGATTTTTCTATGGTCACGCCAAAGTCAGCTAGTTCAGTTAAAGGAATTATATCATCTAGAGTTGTTGGCCGTGGCAATTTCTGTTCCAAAATTGTGGCAGAAGCAATTTCTTCGACTGATTTCTCAGTACTATGCGTCTTCTCAGTAAGCTTCTCAGAAGAAGGCGCCATGTCACCTGGCTTTTGTAGACTAGGAGCCTTATCACCTGGTTTCTCACGAGAAGGTGTCTTATCATCTGGCTTCTCAGTAGTAGGTGACTTCATATCTGATATCTCAGGAGACAGTGCCTTTTCATCACGTTTCTCATGTGTCGGTTCCTTTTCTACTAGTTTCTCTGGAGTGAGTGATTTCTCATCTGACTTCTCAAGAGCATGTTCCTTTTCTTCTAGTTCCTCGGGGGCTGGTGCCTTCTCTTCTAGCTTCTCAGTAGTAGGTGTCTTCACTTCTGATTGTGCTGGAGTAAGTTCCTTTTCACTTGGTTTTTCAGGCGTAGGTGCCTTCTCATCTATTTTCTCAGAAGAAAGCACCTTTTCAACTGGTTTCTCAGGTGTTCGAGCTTTTTCATCTGGTTTCTCGGGAGTCGATGCCTTCTCTTCTGGTTTTTCTGGAGTAGGTGCCTTCTCATCTGGTTTCTCAGGAGTACGGGTCTTTTCAACTGGTTTCTCAAGTGTATGTGCGCTCTCATCTGGTTTCTCAGGTGTATGTTCTTTTTCAACAGGTATCTCTGGTTTCATTGGTGTAAGTACATTTTCTTCTAGTTTCTCAGGAGTTGGTGCCTTCTTTTCTGGCTTCTCAGTAGTAGGTGTCTTCTCATCTGTTTTTACTGGAGTAGGTTCCTTTACACTTGGTTTTTCAGTTGTAGTTGCCTTCTCATCTTTTTTCTCAGGAGAAAACACCTTTTCAACTGGTTTCTCAGGTGTTCGTGCCTTTTCACTCGGTTTTTCTGGAGTTGGTGTCTTTTCATCCGTTTTCTCGTGAGTCAGTGCCTTCTCATCTGGTTTCTCTGAAGACGGTGTCTTTTTATCCGGTTTCTCAGAAATAGGTGCTTTTTCGTCCGTTTTCTCTGGAGTCAGTGCCTTTTCATCTGGTTTCTCTGGAGTAGATGCCTTTTCCTCTAGTTTCTCAGAAATCTGTTCTATCTCGTCTAGTTTTTCAAGAGTAGGTGCCTTATCATCTGATTTATCTGGAGTAGATGCCTTTTCCTCAAGTTTCTCCGGTTTCAGTGCCTTCTCGTCAAGTTTCTCTGGAGTAGGTGACTTTTCTTCTAGTTTCAGAAGAGTCGGCTCCTTTTTATCTGATATCTCAAAAGTAGGTATCTTCTCATCTGGTATCTCGGGCGTAGGTGCCTTTTCATCTGGTTTCTCGGGAGTAGGTGCCTTGTCATCTGGTTTCTCCGGAGTCGGTACCTTTTTATCTGGTTTCTCAGGAGAAGGTGCCTTCTCTTCTGGTTTCTCAATAGAAGGTGCCGTATCCTTTAGTTTCTCAGGAGTTTTTGACTTCTCTTCTGGTTTTTTAGGAGCACTTACTTTTTCATCAATTTTTTCTGAAGTAGAAACCTTGTCACCTGCCTTTTCTGGAGTATGTGTCTTATCATCGTGTTGTAGAGGAGTCAGTTCCTTTTCATCTGGTATCTCAGAAGAAGACGCCTCATCTTCTGGTTTCTTAAGTTTAGGTGTACTTTCCTTTGCCTTTTCTGGAGTAGCAGTTTTAATGTCTTCTGTTTCTGCACTTTGCATACCTGATAGCTGCACTTGCTGATCTAGAATTGTAATTTTTTCGTCTGATAATAAAACGTCTAGATCAACAGGGCGTTGCACCATTGTCTCCGTTATTACTTTTGTAGGAACTATTTGTTCTTCAATTAGTATTGGAGGTGAAGCTATCTCGACTTTTGTTTTACTTTCTTCCAACTTATCGTCTAGTGAAATTGGAGAAGCAATTTTTACTTCTGCAACAGTTTTATCAACCATCACTGGCGATAATGATATTTCCAAAGGAATCGCTTCGTCAAGCTTGATAGGTGAAAGGGATTTTACTACAGGAACCTTCTCGTCCAGTTCAAGAGGAGAATCACAGGCTTGCTTAGAACTTTCGTCTTCGTAATGTTTAAAAGGTATATGTGCTTCATCTTCCGGTAGCTCGATCTCGTCATGTTTCTCTGGACTAGGTGGTTCCTCAGCAGTAGTAGATGGTAATTCTATGTCTTCTTTCAGAGGAGAAATATCCATTGCTTTTGGCACCTTCGAATCAATTTTAATTAGTGACTGAACTTTCATATCGAGTTTGTTTACCAATAATGATTCTTCTACGTCAAATTCCTCCACAAGTTCCGGTGAAGGTACATCTTCATCCATAATCTTGTCTTCAAGTTTAATTGGCGATGGCATTTTATCGTGTACCGTCTCATCTAGTTTTATAGTAGTCTCTACCGGTTCTTTCTCGTCAAGTAATACTTCTACTACAGATATTTTTCCTTTTAATATGTCAGAAGACGACACTTCGTCTTCAGAAATTTTATCTCCGGAGATCCCTTTATCCAGCTTTACTAGAGAAATTCCTTTGTCTTCCACGGGTGATGGAGCTTTCTCATCAGGCACCTTCTCGTCAACATCGACGGGTGATGGAGACGTCTCATCTGAAACCTTCTTGGCAACATCAACAGGAGAAGGGGCTTTCTCATCACTCACCTTCTTGCCAACATCAACAGGTGATGGTTCTTTCTGATCTGACAACTTCTTGTCAACGTCGACAGGTGATGGTTTTTTCTTATCAGGCACCTTCTTGTCAACATCGACGGGTGATATTTCTTTCTCATGAGGCACCTTCTCGTCAACGTCGATGGGTGATGGTTCTTTATCATCAGGCACCTTCTTATCAACATCCACGGGTGATATTTCTCTCTCATCAGGCACCTTCTTGTCAACATCGACGGGTGACGGAGCTTTCTCATCTGAAACCTTTTTGTCGACACTGGCAGGTGAAGGTGCTTTCTCATCTATCACCTTCTCGTCAATATCGACGGGTGATGGAGGTTTCTCATCAGGCACCTTCTGGTCGACATCGACAGCCGATAGTGCTTTCTCATCTGGCACCTTCTTATCAATATCGACAGGTGATGGTTCTTTCTCATCTAGCACCTTCTCGTCAACATCGACGGGTGATGGAGCTTTCTTATCAGGCACCTTCTCGTCAACATCGACGGGTGATGGAGCTTTCTCATCTGAAACCTTCTTGGCAACATCAACAGGTGATAGGAATTTCTCATCATGCACCTTCTTGTCAACGTCTACGGGCGATGGAGCTTTGTCAACGGGCACCTTCTTGTCGACTTCAACGGGTGATGGTTCTTTCTCATCTGAAACCTTCTTGACAACATCATCAGGTAATGGGGCTTTCTCATCAGGAACCTTCTTGTCAACATCGATGGGTAATGGTTCTTTCTCTACTAGCACCTTCTCGTCAACTTCGACAGGTGATGGAGCTTTCTCATCAGGCACCTTCTTGTCAACATCGACGGGTGATGGAGCTTTCTCGTCTGAAACCTTCTTGGCAACATCAACAGGTGATGGAGATTTCTCATCATGCACCTTCTTGTCAACGTCCACGGGCGATGGAGCTTTGTCAACGGGCACCTTCTTGTCAACTTCAACGGGTGATGGTTCTTTCTCATCAGGCAACTTCTTGTCAACATCGACGGGTGATGTAGCTATCGCGTCGGGCATCTTCTTGTCAACATCGACGGGTGATGGTGATTTCTCATCTGGCACCTTCTTGTCAACGGGTGATGGCGCTTTCTCATCTGAAACCTTCTTGTCGACAGCGACAGGTGATGGTGCTTTCTCATCCGGCACCTTCTTGTCAACATCGACGGGTGATGGAGCTTTCCTTTCTGAAACCTCCTTTAAAACATCAACAGGTGATGGGGCTTTCTCATCTGGCACCTTTTTGTCAACATCGACGGGTGACGGCGCTTTATCATCTGTCACCTTCTTATCAACATCGACAGGTGATTGTTTTTTCTCATCTATCACCTTCTTGTCAACATCGACGGGTGATGGAGCTTTCTCATCTGAGACCTTCTTGACATGATCTATAGGGGATGAGGCTTTCTCATCTGGCACTTTTTTGTCAACATCGATTGGTAATGAAGCTTTCTCATCAAGCACCTTCTTGTCAACATCGACTGGTGACGGAGCTTTCTCATCAGGCACCTTCTTGTCAACATCGACTGGTGACGGAGCTTTCTCATCAGGCACCTTCTTGTCAACGTCTACGGGCGATGGAGCTTTGTCATCAGGCACCTTCTTGTCGACTTCAACGGGTGATGGTTCTTTCTCATCAGGCACCTTCTTGTCAACATCGACTGGTGACGGAGCTTTCTCATCAGGCACCTTCTTGTCAACGTCTACGGGCGATGGAGCTTTGTCATCAGGCACCTTCTTGTCGACTTCAATGGGTGATGGTTCTTTCTCATCAGGCACCTTCTTGTCAACATCGACTGGTGACGGAGCTTTCTCATTAGGCACCTTCTTGTCAACGTCTACGGGCGATGGAGCTTTGTCATCAGGCACCTTCTTGTCGACTTCAACGGGTGATGGTTCTTCCTCATCAGGCACCTTCTTGTCAACATCGACGGGTGACGGAGCTTTCTCATCAAGCACCATCTTGTCGACTTCAACGGGTGATGGTTCTTTCTCATCAGGCACCTTCTTGTCAACATCGACGGGTGATGGTTCTTTCTCAACAGGAACCTTCTTGTCAACATCAACAAGTGATGGTTCTTTCTCAACTAGCACCTTCTCGTCAACTTCGACAGGTGATGGAGCTTTCTCATCAGGCACCTTCTTGTCAACGTCTACGGGCGATGGAGCTTTGTCATCAGGCACCTTCTTGTCGACTTCAACGGGTGATGGTTCTTTCTCATCAGGCACCTTCTTGTCAACATCGACGGGTGATGGTTCTTTCTCATCAGGCACCTTCTTGTCCATATCAACGGGTGATGGAGTTTTCTCATCAGGCACCTTCTTGTCAACATCGACGGGTGACGGAGCTTTCTCATCAAGCACCATCTTGTCGACTTCAACGGGTGATGGTTCTTTCTCATCAGGCACCTTCTTGTCAACATCGACGGGTGATGGTTCTTTCTCATCAGGCACCTTCTTGTCCATATCAACGGGTGATGTAGTTTTCTCATCTAGCACCTTCTCGTCACCATCGACAGCTGATAGTGCTTTCTCATCTGAAACCTTCTTGGCAACATCAACAGGTGATAGGAATTTCTCATCATGCACCTTCTTGTCAACGTCTACGGGCGATGTAGCTATGTCAACGGGCACCTTCTTGTCGACTTCAACGGGTGATGGTTCTTTCTCATCTGAAACCTTCTTGACAACATCATCAGGTAATGGAGCTTTCTCATCAGGAACCTTCTTGTCAACATCGATGGGTAATGGTTCTTTCTCTACTAGCACCTTCTCGTCAACTTCGACAGGTGATGGCGCTTTCTCATCAGGCACCTTCTTGTCAACATCGACGGGTGATGGAGCTTTCTCATCAGGCACCTTCTTGTCAACATCGACGGGTGATGGAGCTTTCTCATCAGGCACCTTCTTGTCAACATCGACGGGTGATGGAGCTTTCTCATCTGAAACCTTCTTGGCAACATCAACAGGTGATGGGGATTTCTCAATATGCACCTTCTTGTCAACGTCTACGGGCGATGGAGCTTTGTCAACGGGCACCTTCTTGTCGACTTCAACGGGTGATGGTTCTTTCTCATCAGGCACCTTCTCATCAACATCGACGGGTGATGTAGCTATCGCGTCGGGCATCTTCTTGTCAACATCGACGGGTGATGGTTCTTTCTTATCAGGCACCTTCTTGTCAACATCGACGGGTGATGGTTCTTTCTCATCAGGCACCTTCTTGTCAACATCAACGGGTGATGGAGTTTTCTCATCAGGCACCTTCTTGTCAACATCGACGGGTGACGGAGCTTTCTCATCAGGCACCTTCTTGTCAACATCGACGGGTGATGGTTCTTTCTCATCAGGCACCTTCTTGTCAACATCGACGGGTGATGGAGTTTTCTCATCAGGCACCTTCTTGTCAACATCGACGGGTGACGGAGCTTTCTCATCAAGCACCATCTTGTCGACTTCAACGGGTGATGGTTCTTTCTCATCAGGCACCTTCTTGTCAACATCGACGGGTGACGGAGCTTTCTCATCAAGCACCATCTTGTCGACTTCAACGGGTAATGGTTCTTTCTCATCAAGCACCATCTTGTCGACTTCAACGGGTAATGGTTCTTTCTCATCAGGCATCTTCTTGTCGACTTCAACGGGTGATGGTTCTTTCTCATCAGGCACCTTCTTGTCAACATCGACGGGTGATGGTGTTTCCTCATCAGGCACCTTCTTTTCAACATCGACGGGTGATGGTTCTTTCTCATCAGGCACCTTCTTGTCAACATCAACAGGTGATGGTTCCTTCTCATCAGGCACCTTCTTGTCAACATCAACGGGTGATGGTTCTTTCTCAACTAGCACATTCTCGTCAACTTCGACAGGTGATGAAGCCTTCTCATCAGGCACCTTTTTGTCAACATCGACGGGTGACGGAGCTTTCTCATCTGAAACTTTCTCGTCAACATCGACAGGTGATGGTGCTTTCTCATGTGAAATCTTTTTCTCAACTTCGACAGGTGATGGTCCCTTCTCATCAGGCACCTTCTTGTCCACATCGACGGGTGATGGAGTTTTCTCATCTGGCACCTTCTTGTCAACATCGACGGGTGATGGTGTTTCCTCATCAGGCACCTTCTTTTCAACATCGACGGGTGATGGTTCTTTCTCATCAGGCACCTTCTTGTCAACATCAACAGGTGATGGTTCCTTCTCATCAGGCATCTTCTTGTCAACATCGACGGGTGATGGAGCTTTCTTATCTGGCACCTTCTTGTCAACATCGACGGGAGATGGAGCTGCCTCATCTGAAATCTTCTTGTCAACATCGACGGGAGATGGAGCTGTCTCATCTGAAATCTTCTTGTCCACATCGACAGTCGACGGAGCTTTCTCATGTGAAATCTTTTTGTCAACATCGACGGGTGATGGAGCTTTCTCATCTGGAACCTTCTTGTTAACATCGACGGGTGATGGTGCTTTCTCATCAGGCACCTTCTTGTCAACATCGACGGGTGATGGTTCTTTCTCATCAGGCACCTTCTTGTCAACATCAACAGGTGATCGTTCCTTCTCATCAGGCATCTTCTTGTCAACATCGATGGGTGATGGAGCTTTCTTATCTGGCACCTTCTTTTCGACTTCAACGGGTAATGGAGTTTTCTCATCTGGAACCTTCTTGTCAACATCTACGGGCGATGGAGCTTTCTCATCGGGCACCTTCTTTTCGACTTCAACGGGTAATGGAGTTTTCTCATCTGGAACCTTCTTGTCAACATCAACAGGTGATGGTTCTTTCTCATCAGACATCTTCTTGTCAACTTCGACGGGTGATGGAGCTTTCTCATCTAGAACCTTCTTGTCTACATCAACGGGTGATTGTTCTTTCTCAACTAGCACCTTCTCGTCAACATCGACGGGTGATGGAGCTTTATCATCGGGCACCTTCTTTTCGACTACAACGGGTGATGGAGTTTTCTCATCTTGAATCTTCTTGTCAACATTGACGGGTGATGGTTCTTTTTCATCAGGCACCTTCTCGTCAACATCGACGGGTGATGGTTCTTTCTCATCAGGCACCTTCTTGACAACATCGACGAGTGATGGAGCTTTCTCATCTGAGACCTTCTTAATATGATCAACAGGTGATGGTTCTTTCTCATCAGGCACCTTCTTGTCCATATCAACGGGTGATGTAGTTTTCTCATCTAGCACCTTCTCGTCACCATCGACAGCTGATAGTGCTTTCTCATCTGAAACCTTCTTGGCAACATCAACAGGTGATAGGAATTTCTCATCATGCACCTTCTTGTCAACGTCTACGGGCGATGTAGCTATGTCAACGGGCACCTTCTTGTCGACTTCAACGGGTGATGGTTCTTTCTCATCTGAAACCTTCTTGACAACATCATCAGGTAATGGAGCTTTCTCATCAGGAACCTTCTTGTCAACATCGATGGGTAATGGTTCTTTCTCTACTAGCACCTTCTCGTCAACTTCGACAGGTGATGGCGCTTTCTCATCAGGCACCTTCTTGTCAACATCGACGGGTGATGGAGCTTTCTCATCAGGCACCTTCTTGTCAACATCGACGGGTGATGGAGCTTTCTCATCAGGCACCTTCTTGTCAACATCGACGGGTGATGGAGCTTTCTCATCTGAAACCTTCTTGGCAACATCAACAGGTGATGGGGATTTCTCAATATGCACCTTCTTGTCAACGTCTACGGGCGATGGAGCTTTGTCAACGGGCACCTTCTTGTCGACTTCAACGGGTGATGGTTCTTTCTCATCAGGCACCTTCTCATCAACATCGACGGGTGATGTAGCTATCGCGTCGGGCATCTTCTTGTCAACATCGACGGGTGATGGTTCTTTCTTATCAGGCACCTTCTTGTCAACATCGACGGGTGATGGTTCTTTCTCATCAGGCACCTTCTTGTCAACATCAACGGGTGATGGAGTTTTCTCATCAGGCACCTTCTTGTCAACATCGACGGGTGACGGAGCTTTCTCATCAGGCACCTTCTTGTCAACATCGACGGGTGATGGTTCTTTCTCATCAGGCACCTTCTTGTCAACATCGACGGGTGATGGAGTTTTCTCATCAGGCACCTTCTTGTCAACATCGACGGGTGACGGAGCTTTCTCATCAAGCACCATCTTGTCGACTTCAACGGGTGATGGTTCTTTCTCATCAGGCACCTTCTTGTCAACATCGACGGGTGACGGAGCTTTCTCATCAAGCACCATCTTGTCGACTTCAACGGGTAATGGTTCTTTCTCATCAAGCACCATCTTGTCGACTTCAACGGGTAATGGTTCTTTCTCATCAGGCATCTTCTTGTCGACTTCAACGGGTGATGGTTCTTTCTCATCAGGCACCTTCTTGTCAACATCGACGGGTGATGGTGTTTCCTCATCAGGCACCTTCTTTTCAACATCGACGGGTGATGGTTCTTTCTCATCAGGCACCTTCTTGTCAACATCAACAGGTGATGGTTCCTTCTCATCAGGCACCTTCTTGTCAACATCAACGGGTGATGGTTCTTTCTCAACTAGCACATTCTCGTCAACTTCGACAGGTGATGAAGCCTTCTCATCAGGCACCTTTTTGTCAACATCGACGGGTGACGGAGCTTTCTCATCTGAAACTTTCTCGTCAACATCGACAGGTGATGGTGCTTTCTCATGTGAAATCTTTTTCTCAACTTCGACAGGTGATGGTCCCTTCTCATCAGGCACCTTCTTGTCCACATCGACGGGTGATGGAGTTTTCTCATCTGGCACCTTCTTGTCAACATCGACGGGTGATGGTGTTTCCTCATCAGGCACCTTCTTTTCAACATCGACGGGTGATGGTTCTTTCTCATCAGGCACCTTCTTGTCAACATCAACAGGTGATGGTTCCTTCTCATCAGGCATCTTCTTGTCAACATCGACGGGTGATGGAGCTTTCTTATCTGGCACCTTCTTGTCAACATCGACGGGAGATGGAGCTGCCTCATCTGAAATCTTCTTGTCAACATCGACGGGAGATGGAGCTGTCTCATCTGAAATCTTCTTGTCCACATCGACAGTCGACGGAGCTTTCTCATGTGAAATCTTTTTGTCAACATCGACGGGTGATGGAGCTTTCTCATCTGGAACCTTCTTGTTAACATCGACGGGTGATGGTGCTTTCTCATCAGGCACCTTCTTGTCAACATCGACGGGTGATGGTTCTTTCTCATCAGGCACCTTCTTGTCAACATCAACAGGTGATCGTTCCTTCTCATCAGGCATCTTCTTGTCAACATCGATGGGTGATGGAGCTTTCTTATCTGGCACCTTCTTTTCGACTTCAACGGGTAATGGAGTTTTCTCATCTGGAACCTTCTTGTCAACATCTACGGGCGATGGAGCTTTCTCATCGGGCACCTTCTTTTCGACTTCAACGGGTAATGGAGTTTTCTCATCTGGAACCTTCTTGTCAACATCAACAGGTGATGGTTCTTTCTCATCAGACATCTTCTTGTCAACTTCGACGGGTGATGGAGCTTTCTCATCTAGAACCTTCTTGTCTACATCAACGGGTGATTGTTCTTTCTCAACTAGCACCTTCTCGTCAACATCGACGGGTGATGGAGCTTTATCATCGGGCACCTTCTTTTCGACTACAACGGGTGATGGAGTTTTCTCATCTTGAATCTTCTTGTCAACATTGACGGGTGATGGTTCTTTTTCATCAGGCACCTTCTCGTCAACATCGACGGGTGATGGTTCTTTCTCATCAGGCACCTTCTTGACAACATCGACGAGTGATGGAGCTTTCTCATCTGAGACCTTCTTAATATGATCAACAGGTGATGGTTCTTTCTCATCAGGCCCCTTCTTGTCAACATCGACGGATGACGCAGCTTTCTCATCTGAAACTTTCTCGTCAACATCGACAGGTGATGGTGTTTTCTCATGTGAAACCTTTTTGTCAACTTCGACAGGTGATGGTTCTTTCTCGTCAGGCACCTCCTTGTCCACATCGACGGGTGATGAAGTTTTCTCATCAGGCACCTTCTCGTCAACATCGACGGGTGACGTAGCTTTCTCATCAGGCACCTTCATGTCAACATCGAAGGTCGACGGAGCTTTCCCAAGTGAAATCTTCTTGTCAACTTCGACAGGTGATGGAGGTTTCTCATCTGGCACCTTCTTGTCAACATCAACGGGTGATATTTCTTTCTCATCAGGCACCTTGTCAACATCGAGGGATGACGGAGCTTTCTCATCTGAAACTTTCTCGTCGACATCGACAGGTGATGGTGCTTTCTCATGTGAAATTGTTTCGTCAACTTCGACAGGTGATGGTTCTTTCTCATCAGGCACCTTCTTCTCCACATCAACGGGTGATGGAGTTTTCTTATCAGGCACCTTCTTGTCAACATCGACGAGAGATGGAGCTGTCTCATCTGAAATCTTCTTGTCAACATCGACGGGTGATTGTTCTTTCTCAACTAGCACCTTCTCGTAAACATCGACGAGTGATGGAGCTTTCTCATCAGGCACCTTCTTGTCAACATCGACGGGTGACGGAGCTTTCTCGTCTGGAACCTTCTTGTCAACATCGACGGGTGATGGTTCTTTCTCATCAGGCACCTTCTTGTCAACATCGACGGGTGATGGAGCTTTCTCATCTGGCACCTTCTTGTCAACATCGACAGGCGATGGACCTTTCTCATCAGGCACCTTCTTGTCAACATCGACGGGTGACGAAGCTTTCTCGTCTGGAACCTTCTTGTCAACATCGACGGGTGATGGTTCTTTCTCATCAGGCACCTTCTTGTCAACATCGACGGGTGATGGAGCTTTCTCATCTGGCACCTTCTTGTCAACATCGACAGGCGATGGAGCTTTCTCATCAGGCACCTTCTTGTCAATTTCGACGGGTGACGGAGCTTTCTCATCTGAAACTTTTGCGTCAACATCGACAGGTGATGGTGCTTTCTCATATAAAATCTTTTTGTCAACTTCGACAGGTAATGGTCCTTTCTCATCAGGCACCTTCTTGTCTACATCGACGGGTGATGGAGTTTTTTCATCTGGCACCTTCTTGTCAATATCGACGGGTGTCGGTGCTTTTTCATCAGGCACCTTTTTGTCAACATCAACTGGCGATAGAGCTTTCTCATCAGGCACCTTCTTTTCGACTTCAACGGGTGATGGAGTTTTCTCATCTGGAACCTTCTTGTCAACATCGACTTGTGATGATTCTTTCTCATCAGGCACCTTCTTGTCAACATCGACGGGTGATGGTTTTTTCTCATCAGGCACCTTCTTGTCAACATCAACGGGTGATGGAGCTTTCTCATCTGGCACCTTCTTGTCAACATCGACAGGCGATGGACCTTTCTCATCAGGCACCTTCTTGTCAACATCGACGGGTGACGAAGCTTTCTCGTCTGGAACCTTCTTGTCAACATCGACGGGTGATGGTTCTTTCTCATCAAGCACCTTCTTGTCAACATCGACGGGTGATGGAGCTTTCTCATCTGGCACCTTCTTGTCAACATCGACAGGCGATGGAGCTTTCTCATCAGGCACCTTCTTGTCAATTTCGACGGGTGACGGAGCTTTCTCATCTGAAACTTTTGCGTCAACATCGACAGGTGATGGTGCTTTCTCATATAAAATCTTTTTGTCAACTTCGACAGGTAATGGTCCTTTCTCATCAGGCACCTTCTTGTCTACATCGACGGGTGATGGAGTTTTTTCATCTGGCACCTTCTTGTCAATATCGACGGGTGTCGGTGCTTTTTCATCAGGCACCTTCTTGTCAACATCAATTGGCGATAGAGCTTTCTCATCAGGCACCTTCTTTTCGACTTCAACGGGTGATGGAGTTTTCTCATCTGGAACCTTCTTGTCAACATCGACTTGTGATGATTCTTTCTCATCAGGCACCTTCTTGTCAACATCAACAGGTGATGGTTCTTTCTCATCATACATCTTCTTGTCAACTTCGACGGGTGATGGAGCTTTCTCATCAGGCACCTTCGTGTCAACATCTACGGGCGATGGAGCTTTGTCATCGGGCACCTTCTTGTCAACATTGACGGGTGATTGTTCTTTCTCAACTAGCACCTTCTCGTTAACATCAACAGGTGATGGTTTTTTCTCATCAGGCACCTTCTTGTCAACATCTACGGGCGATGGAGCTTTCTCATCAGGCACCTTCGTGTCAACATCGACGGGTGATGGAGCTTTCTCATCAGGCACCTTCGTGTCAACATCTACGGGCGATGGAGCTTTGTCATCGGGCACCTTCTTGTCAACATCGACTGGTGACGGAGCTTTCTCATCTGAATCTTTCTCGTCGACATTGACGGGTGATGGTGCTTTCTCATGTGAAATCTTCTTGTCAACTTCCACAAGTGATGGTTCTTTCTCATCAGGAATCTTTGGCAGCGGCTTCAACGGCGCCTTTTCTTCTGACACTTTAGCATCCAGTGTTACCGGTGAAAGTGCCTTGCCAACAGGCGATGGTTCTTTTTCTACGGGCGATGGTACTTTGTCTAAAGAGGCTTTGTCATCAAGTACAACAGTTGATTCGGGAGATGGAATATTTTCTTTTGATATTCTAGCATCAAGTGTAACCGGTGACAGTGCCTTGTCAAAAGGCGATGATACTTTGTCAACAGACGATGGTGCTTTTTCTACGAGCGATGGTACATTGTCTGATGGGCTTTTATCATCAAGTACAACAGGTGATACTGGAGACGGCGCTTTTGCTTCTGGCACCAAAGCATCAAGTTTAACCGGTGACAGTGCTTTGTCAACAGGTGATGGCGCTTTTTCTTTTAGAAATTGTACTTTCTCATCAAGCATCACAGCTTTTTTATCGAATGCGATAAGTGGTGGCACTTTTTCAACTGGCGACGAAATTTTATCTGACGAGGCTGGCTCGTCAACTGCGATATGTGACGGTGCCTTATCTGACCGAGCTTTCTCATCAACCTTATTATCAAAAGCTGATGGTGATGGCACTTTGTCTGATAGAGCCTTCTCATCAAGTGTGACAGGTGATGCAGGAGACGGTGCTTTTTCTTCTGGCACCTTAGCATCAAGTGTGACCGTTGAGGGTGCTTTGTCAACAGGCGATGGCACCTTATCTGATGCAATCTTCTCATCAAGAGCGACAGGCGATGGCACTTTTTCTTCAGGCGATGCTACTTTGTCTGATAGGGCCTTCTCATCAAGTGCAAAAGGGGATGGTACTGTTTCTTCTGGCACCTCCTTATCAAACGTGACAGGTGATGGCGCTTTTTCAATTGGTGATGGTGCCTTCTCATGAAGCATCACAGCTTTTTTATCAAGCGCGACAGGTGATAGCACTTTTTCAATAGGTGATGGTCCTTTATCTGATGAGGTCTTCTCATCAACAGCAACAGGCGACACGGGAGATGGCATCTTTTCTCCTGGCACCTTAGCATCAAGTGTAACCGGTGACGGTGCCTTGGCAACAAGCAATGATACTTTGTCAACAGGCGATGATGCTTTTTCTACTGGCGTTGGTACTTTATCTGAAGGGGCTTTCTCATCAAGTACAACAGGTGATATTGGAGACGGCGCTTTTTCTTCTGCCACTATAGCATCAAGTGTAACAGTTGACAATGCATTGTCAACAGGCAATGGTGCTTCTTCTGCAGGCGATGGTACTTTGTCTGATAGGGCCTTCTCATCAAGTGCTACAGGTGATACAGGAGACGGTGGCTTTTGTTCTGGCACCTTAGCATCAAGTGTAATATGTGGCGGTACCTTGTCATCAAGCAATGGTGCTTTTTCTGCCGGTAATGGTGCTTTTTCTACGGGCGATGGTATTTTGTCCGATGGGGCTATCTTATCAAGTACAACAGGTGAGACGGGAGATGGAGCCTTTTGTTCTGGCACCTTAGCATCAAGTGTAACCGGTGACGGTGCCTTGTCAACAGGTGAGGACACTTTGTCAACAGGCGATGGTGCTTTTTCTGATGGGGCCTTCTCATCAACAACAATGGGTGACACGGGAGACGACGCCTTTTCTTCTGGCACCTCAGTATCAACTGTAACCGGTGACGGTGCCTTGTCAACAGGTGATGACACTTTGTCAACAGGCGATGTTGCTTTTTCTGATGGGGCCTTCTCATCAACAACAATGGGTGACACGAGAGATGACGCCTTATCTTCTGACACCTCAGCATCAAGTGTAACAGGTGATGGCGCCTTGTCACCAGGTGATGACACTTTGTCAACGGGCGATGGTGCTTTTTCTGATGGGGCTTTCTCATCAACAACAATGGGTGACACGGGAGATGACGCCTTTTCTTCTGGCACCTGAGCATCAAGTGTAACAGGTGATGGCGCCTTGTCAACAAGCAATGGTGCTTTTTCTACGGGCGTTGGTACTTTTTCTGAAGGGGCTTTCTCATCAAGTAAAACAGTTGATATTGGAGATGGCGCTTTTTCTTCTGGCACCTCAGCATCAAGTGTAACAGGTGATGGTGCCTTGTCAACAAGCAATGGTGCTTTTTCTACAGGCGATGGTACTTCGTCCGATGAGGTCTTCTCATCAATAACGACGGGCGATACGGGAGACGGCGCCTTTCCTTCTGGCACCTTAGCATCAAGTGTAACAGGTGATGGTGCCTTGTCAACAAGCAATTGTGCTTTTTCTACAGGCGATGGTACTTTGTCCGATGGGGCTTTCTGATCAACAACGATAGGCGACACGGGAGACGGTTCCTTTTCGTCTGGCACCTTGGCATCACGTGTAAACGTTGACGGTGCCTTGTCAACAAGCAATGATACTTTGTCAACAGGCGATGGTGCTTTTTCTACGGGCGTTGGTACTTTTTCTGAAGGGGCTTTCTCATCAAGTAAAACAGTTGATATTGGAGATGGCGCTTTTTCTTCTGGCACCTCAGCATCAAGTGTAACAGGTGATGGTGCCTTGTCAACAAGCAATGGTGCTTTTTCTACAGGCGATGGTACTTCGTCCGATGAGGTCTTCTCATCAATAACGACGGGCGATACGGGAGACGGCGCCTTTCCTTCTGGCACCTTAGCATCAAGTGTAACAGGTGATGGTGCCTTGTCAACAAGCAATTGTGCTTTTTCTACAGGCGATGGTACTTTGTCTGATGGGGCTTTCTGATCAACAACGATAGGCGACACGGGAGACGGTTCCTTTTCGTCTGGCACCTTGGCATCACGTGTAAACGTTGACGGTGCCTTGTCAACAAGCAATGATACTTTGTCAACAGGCGATGGTGCTTTTTCTACGGGCGTTGGTACTTTTTCTGAAGGGGCTTTCTCATCAAGTACAACAGTTGATATTGGAGATGGCGCTTTTTCTTCTGGTACCTTCGCATCAAGTGTAACCGGTGACAATGAAATGCCAACAGGCGATGGTGCTTTTTCTATAGGCGATGGTACTTTGTCTGATGGGGTCTTCTCATCAAGTGCTACAGGTGATACGGGAGATGGCGCCATTTGTTCTGGCACCTTAGCATCAAGTGTTACATGTGACGGTGCCTTGTCAACAAGTAAAGGTGCTTTTTCTACAGGCGATGGTGCTTTTTCTACGGGCGATGGTATTTTGTCTGATGGGGCTATCTTATCAAGTACAACAGGTGAAACGAGAGACGGCACATTTTGTTCTGGCACCTTAGCATCATGTGTAAACGGTGACGGTGCCTTGTCAACAGGTGATGATACTTTGTCAACAGGCGATGGTGCTTTTTCTACACGCGATGGTACTTTGCCTGATGGGGTCTTCTCATCAACAACAATGGGCGACACGGGAGACGGCGCCTTTTCTTCTAGCACCTTGGCATCAAGTGTAACAAGTGACGGTGCCCCGTCAACAAGCAATGGCGCTTTTTCTAAGGGCGATGGTACTTTGTCTGATGGGGCCTTTTCATCAACAGTGACAGGCGACATTGGAGATGGCACCTTTTCATCTGGCACCTTAGCATCAAGTGTAACAGGTGACGGTGCTTTATCAGCAAGTGATAGCGCTGTATCTGATGGTGTCTTCTCATCAGGAGCAATAGGCGATGGAACTTTTTCTTCAGGCGATGATACTTTGTCTGACGGGGCCTTCTCATTAAATGTAACTGAATCTGGCACTTTTTCATCAATTGCAACGGGAGAAGGCATCTTGTCGTCTAATACCTTTTCTTCAAATGTGACAGGCGATGGTGTTTTTTCGAACGAGATCGTCTCATCCAACTTAGTTGGAGATGGTGATTTTTCTAGTGCCACCTTTTGTTCTCGCTCAACAGGTGATGGCACTTTATCCTTTTTAGTTTTTATGTCAAGCTTAATAGGTGAAGATGCTTTTGGAAGCTTCTCATGGAGTACAACATGACTTTTGTCTACCTCTTCAATTAAATCAACAGGAGACAGAGCCTTGTCAGTGCCATCTAATTTCATTGGAGATGGTACTTTTTCATCACAAACCTTATCCAGATCAATCGCAGAATCTGGTTCTAATTCTAACACAGATTCGTCAGATTGAATTGGCAATTTGTCCTCTGGAATTTGCACATCTAGTTTAATTGGAGATGAAACTTTCTCTTCTAGTTTTTGTGGAGAAAGTACTGTCTTTTCAGGCACTTCAGCAACTATTTCTATTGGAGACAAGGCTTCATCTTTTGGTGCCTGTTTTTGTTGTAGTATCTTCACATCATGTTTGACTGGGGAAGGTATTATAGATTTTTCTGTGGGCATTTGCGCACCTTCTTCTGGTACCTTAATTTCTAAAACTTTGGTTTCTATTTTGACAGGGCTGGGTGCCTTTTCTGGTATAGATTCGTCTAATTTTGTTGGGCTAGGGGTCTTTTGATGAATGTCCTTTATGTATACTGAGTCTTCATCCGATTTTTCAGTAATAAGAATTAAGTCTGGTACTTCTGGTTTCTTTTCGTCTGGTTTTGCTGCACTTGGCTCTTTTTCAGCTACTTTATCCGGCGATGGAGCTTTTTCGACTATTGGTGATAATATCTTCTCAGTTATAGCTATCGGGCTTGGTGCTTTTTCAGGTATTTTTTCCGGGGATGACAATTTAGTCTCTGGTGGTAATTTTGTTTCTTTTTCATGTATCTCTTCATCTATTTTAAAAGCCATTTTAGAGGGACTAGGTACTTTTTCAAGTAGTTCTGGTGATACCAACTTCTTTTCTCTTATTGGAGAAGGACTGGATACCATTGGAGATGGTTCTTTATCAACTATTGTCCTGTCAATGGGCTTGTCTGGGCTTGGGGTTTCCTCATCTGGTTCCAAGTCATCAAGCTGTTCAGGACTTAGTTCCAACCTAACTGGTTTTGAGATTGGAGTTATTGTATCTTCTAATTCTTCTTCCTTTATGTGAGTACTGACATCTTCAATTGTTTTGTCTAATATGTCAGAAACTGTTTCAGTTACAACGCTCTTTTTTCTTCCATTTAGGGTTTCTTGGATTCCTTTTGTTTCCGTTACTTTTTCGTCAATTTTTTCTTCGAATAAATCAAGCTCTTTTTCTAGGGTCACTGGCTTTTCATCTATAGAAACCGATTCTATTACAGTTTTAGCATCTGTAACTTTTTGTTCATCCATTTCTGTCATTAGGCTCTTCACTTTATGATCAAATTTATATTTTACATCTTTGTCTTCTTTTTCATCAATAATGTCGGATACGCCATTTTCATATTTGCTGGACTTACTACTTGTACTACTCAGTTTTTCTGTCAAAAATTCCTTGGCTAAACTGACTTTCTCATCGAATTTGCCAACAAATTTACCAAACATTGACGTTGCCTCTTTTTCCGTTTTTAATTTTTTCTCATCTTTTTTTATGTCCGATTCAGTCCTACTGTCTCGTTTTTCCTTACTAGTCATTATCTGGGTAACATCTATTTTTGTCACATGTTCACTGGCTCTATAGATACCTTTTTCTAAACGTTCTTGCTTATCATCAAGTGTGTCGGAAATTATATCGGCTTCTGATAGTTTCCTAGATATTACATCCTTTGAGATTTCAGTTATTTCGTCTTTACTTATTTCTTCAAGAGCAACATCAGCAACTATGTCCTTTGCATGACTGACTACTTTTTTATCACCTTTGTCGACGTCTTCTTCAAAAATGTCTGCCTCTTTTTGTTGGCTCATTTTTCTTTCTTTTAATGTCTCTTCTTCATCTAAATAGGCAGGTTTAGATTCTTTTCCACAAACTAAGTCCTTGACTATATCTGGACTATGTAAGCCATTTTCGAATTTTACTACAGGTTTTCCGTCTTCACTCAGTTTATCTTCTGCAGTATCAAGTAATGTACTGAGCTCTTTTTGTTCAATACTAGTGGTTTCCTTGGAAATAGAAACCTTCATTGTTAAAACTTTCTTTTCAGGTTCCTCTTTACCAGAGTCGAGTTTTTCTAGTTTTTCTTGGTCAATAATTAACCTTTTTTCCTCATAAACTTCTGAAGTATCCATGGTTTCTTTTTGTAGAGATAATTTTCTCTTGTCCATTTGTTCTTTGACCAAACTCGTTTTCCTTTCTTCGGATTTAAGAACATCAGGACTAGGTTCTCTGTGGTCAACAACGTCTTTTTCTGGACTGGACTCTTTTTTTTCAACTTTTAGTTTTCTATCAAATAATAACTTTTGCGAAAATGCTTCTTCCTTCTTTTTTAAGTCAGCCATCTTTTCCTCTAGTTTTTCTAACGTTTTTGCTGTGTCTAATGTAATGCTGAGTTTTCTTTCTGATACTTCTCCTTCATCAATTTCTAATGAATCAATTTCATCTTCTTTCAAGAGAGATTTCACAAAATCAATTTCGTGGGTTATGTTTCTTTGTTCTGTTTCTAAAGTAGATAGTTCTTCTTTTTGTTTTGATTTTTCATCATCATCTTTTTCAGTCATCTCTGGTTTTTCACCTACATGTTTTTCAATTTGCACTTCAACGTCAAGGTCAAAAGTTTCTAATTCCCTTTTCAAAGAGTCAGTCTTTTCAAGTTTTTGTTGTAATTCATCTGCTTTTTTCTCAGCATGCGCTATGGATGTGGTTTCAGCTTCATGGATTACTTCTTTGATTTCACGTTTTGATCTCTTTCCTTCACTGAGTACAGTTTTATCAGAGATTTCACTAACATCTTCAGACGTGACTGATCTAGCGGGTGAAACTTCTTTTTGAACTTGTTCAGTAGCATGCTCAGATTTTGTTTCAAAAGTTTTTTCTTTAAACTCTTTTGTATCTTTTTTTACTTCATGTTTTATTTCTTCTTCACTTGAAATTAACATTTTAGTGGCTTCAATTGCATTAGTAACAGTGGTTTCCACTTTAGAGAAAATGTCTGGGGATTTACTGAGTATCGTAGGTGATTTTTCAGCCATGATTTCCTCAAGGGATTTCTCAGATTTTAATACTTGAGCTACATCTGCTACTATTCTTTGCACGTCGACAGGGCTGACAGAAAGTTTTTCAACAGCTTCTAATTTACGTGCTTCTTCAATTTCTTTCTCAACATCTTCTGGTATTGATGGAATCTTGTCTGGCATACATGGAACTTCTTCTATGATAACAATATCGTCTTTTATAGGTGAATCTACAGTTGTGATGTGAGTTTCTCTTAGTTTTTCCGTATACTGGCCGTAATAATCACTATCATCATATTCTTTGACGGGTTCTAAGTCTTTCCCAGGTATCCCGGTAATCTTCATTTGGTCTGGGTACATTGGTGACTCTGGGGCTGAGCCGGGAGTCACAGTTACAAGTTCAGCGTGAGAAGGACGTTCAACCGTTTTGATGACGACATCGTCCTGAATTGTTTTCATTCCTATGTAAGACCCAGTGGCATCTTGTTGCGGAAGAGGAAGGTCTTTTGGGACTTTGATTTCATGGACGAAGCCTACATCAGGTTTCCGTTTAAAGACGTCTTCTTCAATAGGTGTTTTCTTTTCCTCATAGGTTCTGTAGTCTACTTCTTCGTGTAAAGGAAGATCTGCTACTTCATCTGGGGTTTTTACAATTTCTCTTATTGGTGCTGGTATAGCTTCCAATTTTGGACTCCTTTCTAGAGATGTTGGTTTGTGTATGTCTATTAGAGTTTGTGGAGGAATAATTTCTTTAGTGTCTTCTTTGATATGCTTTTCTTCCACATGTTGATCTTCCTTGATATCGTCCAGAGTTATACGTTCATCTTCAGGAAGAGTCGGTGCAGTAGTAGCACCAGATTCAATTGTGGTTGATATTTTCTCATCTGGTTGTGATTCCTGTACAATATTAAGTTCCAGAGAGTCTTTAGGTTTCGTAACGGCACTTTTACTATCGGACGTTTTCTTTTCACTGCTAATATCTTGTTTTTCTTCAACACTTACAGAATGTTCTTTCGATTCTGTTTGTTTGGCTTCAGTTACCTGCGTTTCTTCTACCTTTAATTTAGTATCATCTATCGTTTCTTTTTGTTCGTCAGTTGCTTCATCCTTTTTCTTTTCGGATTCTTCCTTGTCTTTTATGTGCTTTTGGAGCTCGTCTTCTCGTTCGTGGCTACTTTCGCGGTCGGCGATGGAATCCTCTGTATATAACTCTACTTCTTCTTTCTCAATAATTAAATATTCCTCCTCAAACTCACCGTCGGCAGTAGTTTCAGTTTTTGTATCGTCTATTAAGCATGTGATTTTCTCAATATCAGACCGACCAACATACTCTACCTTTTCTTCGGCCTCACTGTCCCTGTTAAATACGGCTTCAATCTCTCTGACAATCTCTTGTTCTTCTCTATCATCTAGTTCTTGTAGTTTGATATCGTCTAGTGATTTAGATGTCTCTTCATCTGACTTCTTAGCTTCCTTCAAAATGTCTTCATAATTAACTCTCTGTAAGCCCTTCAGTTTCGGATCAACTTTGACAGACTTAATGGACTTTGATGGGCTCTTCATTGCCTTCAGTCCTTTTATTGGAGATGCTAATGGTCTTGGTCTGCGAGAAATGGGTTCTCGTTTTGGTTTAGGTTCCTTCTTTTCAGTTGGTTTCTGTGTTAAGTCACGTTTAGGAGACGCCTGCTTGTACTTGGATTCGGCAACCCTGCGATTTGCCGCTTCCTTAGTACTTTTAGCAGGTGTACTCCCAGGACTTAGTTTTCTGGATTTTACTTTCATTCTATCTTTTACGGTTGATTGTACAGAAGAAATCGTTGTTTTCGATTCAGTTGTTCTCTTTGGTGTGGTTGGTGGTGACTTTTTCTCGTCAGCCGTAACCTTTTTCTCAACCGTGCTAGCAGTCATTCTCTTTTCCGTTGCCTTTTGAGTCGTTCTATGGCTAATTTTGCTTCTGGTCATCGATGAAGTCATTGTTTCTGTTTTCGTCCGGCTTTCTGTCTTTCTTCTAGTTTCAATTTTAGGCTTCACTTCAGAGTCAGCTTTCTTTATTTCCGTTTTTACTATAGAGTCTTTTCCATCATCAGTCTTATCTCCTCGTTTAATTTTCTTATCAACGACTTTTTTTCTCACTTCCTTCTTTTTAGGCAAACCATCTATCACAGTGCTCTCGTACTGAGCAATTTTATCATCCAATTTCGTATCTGCTCTGGCAGTTATAGCTTCTTGTAATACCGATTCTAACTTTTTCTCTTCACCATCAGTTAATTCACTGAGCAATTTATTATCTATAATATTTTTAGAGTCAGTTTCATCTTTAATACTGGCTTTAACAGTCTCTAGTTCCAATTTTTCTTTTTCTTCTTTCTTCTCCGCTGTAATAATACTCTTTTCTTTACTAACTTTTGTAGTTGTTTGCCTAGTTTTTGTGGTTGTAACTGTGGGAGGTGGGACGGGTGGAGTAGCAGCTGATAACTGTCGTCCCGTGCACGTTGGCGTCTGAAGAAACTCCAGATGCTTGAGTTTCTCTAGACCTTCAAATATCTTATGTTGAGGAGTTGATCCCGGGAACATGATTCTTGTAATTGTCTCATCAGGATTCGCTGGACGCCATATGAGTAGAGCACAAATTGACACCAGGTTGGGAATAGGGAAATTGAACTGTCCAGACACGCTTGCACCTTCAAATAGTTTCTGTTCACTGTTGTGCCACCTTTTTAGGAACTCACGAACGTATTTCGAGTCCTTGGACGGATTCAGTACGTACATGTCAAGTGTTCCTGTAAGAAGAAAAACATTTCGCTTATTTCCTTATTGCAAAAGGTATAGGTATAGTTTGTGATGTGTAGTAAAAGTTCAAAACGTTGAAGAATTTACATCCAAAATCAACTCACCATGTCCAACTTTGTGATATAGATTGATGGGTTCAGGACTTCTGTAGCAGTACTGTGGCTTCAGGTTCAGATGTCTAAGGTCAGCCATCATGTCTGAGCCTTCCTGCAGCAAGGATACGAGCAGAGGGTCTGCGTCTTTGTCTCCGTCAGGGCTGGCTAGTGCTCGACGTTCCTGGAAAAGACAAAATTTCCATTATTTAGGACGAATTAACCAACTGTGAAGGAAAACTGAACTTCTGTGATAACCAGATCATCATCAGAAAAAAAAAATTTTGGTCTTGCATTTTCATAATTTTATTTCAGACACAGTCACAGTCCTTAGATTGTTAGTAGGTATATACTTAAAAACGATGTTAGTACAACATAATATACTATATTACTAAAAAAATTTACATAGGTAGCCTATTTTCTGATAGAGGGGGCAGCGGAACTTTCGATCGATACCTCACACGATACTGGAGAACATTATGGTTTTACGTTTCCCTTCTGCTCCCTAACATAAAAATTAAAACTTTCTGACTTCTTATAAGTATGTAAAAATTGGCCCATCAGTAAAAATGGCAATTTTACAAAATATGTTAAGTTGATTCCTTGTTCCGTTTTCGGAAATTTGACCAGAACACTAAAACTATGGATTTCGTTATGTTATTCTCACACTTTTTAAGCACTGTACCTTTTACAAACTAAACACACCCCTTTCGGGGTGGCCAAAAGTTTCGCTTCTAACTTGACACATTTCAGTTCAAAAAAACACTTATCAAAATAAAGATTTAATAATAATTTTATCACTCCTATTCAAAACTACACTTCCTTCCAATGTGAGTTACAAGTAAGGTACTGGAAGGTGATATCTTTTGGTCCAATAGTCACCACACTGTCATAATTGTCTGCGTACGTTATTGAAGGCAAACCACTAGTATATAATTAATTTATTGAACGTATAGCAATACAATATACGTAAAACCAAAGACTGACTGTTCTGAAGGAAAATATCGTGAGGAATTCTGATAAATATGTGAAGTCTACCAATCCGCATTGGGCACGCGTGGTGGACAGAGGCCCATACAGGGTGTATGGGCCTAAAGTTAAGCCTGTCCCTGCAGTAGGACGTAAACACTAAACAGGGTGTAACATAACACCCTAGTAATACTTAAGGGGTTGCTTCAGACCACCAACTTTCACTATGGAGCCAACTTCGAAATCGCAAAATAAAATCTGCTGTCCCATATATTTTTGTCGAGTTGTTATCAGTTTTGTATGAAACAGCAAAATTTTATTTGCGATTCTGAAGTTGGCTTCATAGTGAAACTTTCACTATGGAGCCAACATCGTAATCGCGAAAAAAAACCGCTCTTTCATACAAAACTGCAGTAGCGACTCGACTCAAATGTATGGTACAGCAGATTTTATTTTGCGATTTCGAATTTGGCTCCATAGTGAAAGTAAAGCATTAAGTATTACTAGTGTGTTTCGTTACACCCTGTGTATAAGTTGATGATGATGGCGACGATGACTAGAAGCAAAGTGTCCAAACTATGTAGTCATTACTCTTTGGTGGCATAATGGAGATTAGGCTTATACCATAGCATATGCTCACAACTATATTCCCCGAGGGGGTAGTCAGAGATATTCTGAAACCTCAAAACATCCACGTTTCTCCAGTAGTACCGAAACTCTGTCCAGTGTGACGGGGAGTGAGCCCGTCGCCACTTATAATGGACAGTGGGTACAATACATGCCTCGAAATTGAAGCATGCAGGTTTCCTCACGATGTTTTCCTTTACCAAAAAGCCAGTGGTGTTACAAATCGTACATAAATTCTAAAAAAACTCATTGGTACGAGTCGGCCTGGATGGGGATCGACCCATCACCTCCTGCACGGCAGGCATGGTTACTCGCCACTGGACCACCATGACTTTAGGCTTATACCCTGCAGGATAAAAGCTGACAATGTGAGCAACATTATAATAGCAATAGTATTAAATCTCAATAGATGCAGTACTACAACCGGTAAGCACTGTCCTGCCCAATGAACTGTATCCCCACGGCTAGGGTTACACCGACGACCTTGACAGGCGGCGGTGAGGCGCCTGCTTTACTTTATTTACTCTAAGGCCGAGATTCAGAGACGTTTTTTAAGTCTTAGTTCGAACTGCCATATTATATCAAAATCAATGCATTTCGACCCTAGGTACTTAGCTGGAACTAAGACTAAAAAAATTCGTCTCTGAATCTTTGACTCTCCTAAATGATTATAAAAAGTCTATTCGGCTTGGAAGTATTGTAGGTAGCAGAACGAATTTGTCTAACTTGTAATAAAAAACATTTTCAACAACGCCAAGTAAATGTCATGCCATGTCTTTTTGTCTAGTGAAACGTGGATGTTTATTTATTTATTTATTTATTTAACACTTTATTGTACACAATAATACAGAAATAACAATTATAGTAGACATGTACAAAGGGCGAGCTGTGGTGGAATGTTCTGTGGTTTCAGAATATCTCTGACTACTCCCTCGGCGAATAAAGTCGTGAGCATATGCTATGCTTATGCCAAGTAAATGTCTATTAAGAGGATAGTCATTGTAAAGCGCTCGAGCGCGCTGCAAATATTTGAAGTTACATCCTATTTTCAATGCAAATTAATTAAAGTCAATGACATTTTTAAAACACTATCAATATACTGGTTTGTCAGATTTTCGTTAGAATATACCGTTTCTATGCTAGGATTATTTTAAGATTTTTATGGAAATCTCAGAGCCACTGTAACTTTGAAATTAAACTAACATTTTAACGAAAATCGGTAAAACTACAGACACAGAAATTAGTATCCCCCAAGATTGTGTTTAAAAAATACCGTACCTCTAAATTACAGAAGAAGTGTCCGATCTGAGGGTACACAGGAGCGGTAGCCTTCCTGTGCAGAACAGCTGCCATGCCGGAGACTGAGCAGTTATTGATCCTGGTGAACAGCACGGCGTCCAGGCGGTCCAGGTGCCGCGCGAAGTCCCACCAGCAAGCCTTGCGGGAGAAGCCGCCGTCAACTGCAAGTAGCAGAAGATTAAATTAATAAATCGTGAAGATTATTTGGACTATATTTATCTTTCTGCCTTAATTTCAATATTTAACTGTTTTATAATTATTGTAGTAGGTATTATTAGAAATGGGTACAGATGTCTTATTCCCGGCTTGAGGGAATGTAATTCGGAGCGCGCTCGATACAAACGAAGTCTAGTGATATTTTCAATACTAACCAATTAAAGTGTATGAAATCAGATTTTCGTTAAAATGTATAGTTTTAATGTTACACTGCCTCAACGATTTCCATACAAATCTTAAATTAATCCTAGCACTAAATCTGTATATTTTAACGAAAATCTAACTTCATACAAACATAGAGATTAGTTTCTAGATTGTTTCTGAAAAATTTCATTGACTTTAAATATGCATAAAGCAGCGTGCATTTACGCATTAGGAATAAACTTCTTTTAATGTTGATTTTCTTGACACCGTGTTTAAGGATGACCAAGGACGGAAAATAGTATACACTAAAGTCAATAGGACGCTGTTGCTACTTCCTTTCTGAAGAATCAAGTCTTTCTGCATACATTCAAAAAATAACGAACTAATTCCTTTTTTGCCTCGGGATAATCTGAATAATTTGCACTTTTAGCACATTAAACGCAAAAACTGAACTAATTACGCACTGAAAAGGCTATTCAACAAAAAAGCGAACGAGTTTTAATTGAATTAATATTAATTTGCATATCCCACCACATTTCAACATCGTGCACATAACGCGAAAGCCATTGATTGCTCTCGCCGCATTCATTAAAATGATTAAAAGCAATCATTGAGGATACACTTGGTTTCATTTCATTTATTCTCGCAACATAGCGGTTATCGGATAGTAAAACTATTTGAGATTTTGTTTTCCGTTGGATGGTTTTTTGAGCTACAGGGTTACACGATCCGTGGTCTTGTACTGCGTTCCATTATATAAGAACTGGCTTTTGATCGCGACTTTTTTTCGGTGGTTGATTTTCGAAAAAATATTCCATATTTCACGTTTCTATATCTTCAGTGGTTTTAGGCTGTGCTTTATGTATCTATCAGTCTATCAGTCAGTCAGTGAGAAACGGAACTTTTTATAAGTAGGTATGTAAGGTAGGTATCTAAACCAACAAATTAATCATAGTAACGTATAATGGCCAGCAAACATTGAAGAACGGCAAAACCTTGACTGCGCGGAATAAAATTTGAAGGCGAAAGTGATGCTGCGCATATTACCCCCTATGCCTATTTTTCAAGGTGTTTTCCGGGTACTACAATTATCCTGTCGAAGGAACGTAACAATGTAAGGTCTAACAATTTGCTGAAACTGTTTTAAGGGGAGTATCAGACCATAAACTGAACAACTATCTCTATTGGACCAAATCGAAAACGCAAAAAAAAAAACTGCTGCCCCACACTTTCGGGTTGAGCAGTTTTGTATGGGACAGCAGATTTTTTTTTCGCGATTTCGCTATTGGTCCCACAGAGAAAGTTGTTCAGTTTGATGGGAACTTATAATTATAATTTAAAAGAAATCCGAATAAATTAATCTCACGTGATCGATCCTCGCATTAATATTAAACAAAACAAAAGCTAAATGAAAATGCAAACGTTTTTGCAAAACAAACATCGAAACATTTGATTGGAAAATAAATTGAATGCTGCAAACTGTCCCGAATCCGATGTTTGCTTTAAGTCTATAGTTAATGGACCAGTCGACACATCTGCATAAATCTATCTTTTGCCTAAAATGAACCTTAGAATGAACAGGTTAAAGCGCAATTTCGATAGGGTAGAGTGGTATTTGACAGACGAGGTATGCAAATAACGAAATGTCAACCTAATCCACCCATCATTACAAATTGATAATGAATTATTGTAGATGAATTCTGTGAAGTTTATTCATACAAAACAATTATACTTTATTGCACAACAAAACGAAACATGCATTCTTCTTCTTACGTGTCGACACATACATTTGATTAAAGATAAAGAATTACAAGTAGATAAGGCAGTATTATCGCTAAAAAGCGATTTCTTCCACACCACGTTTAAAATAATTATGGTAGCCTAATATAGTTGCGTAGGCACCCACTAAGAAGGGATTTTTCGAAATTCAACCCCTATGATGGTAAAATGGCGGGTAACAGTGAGTATGGGAAAACGTATTTTCCTCCAGCTAAATATATTGAAAATTTCAGCAAAGTGATTCCTGAAAATATTTTTAAAGCGTTGTAATTTTCTCAGAACTGAAATGGTTTCAGCTAAACCAAGTTTTATGTGGCTTCAACATCCTGAAAGGCAGGCTTAGGGGCGAAGCTTTATGCGCCTCCTGAATTCTGAAATGCATTAGCGATGAAATAAGTTCTAAAGTGGTTAGTGATCAAGGGACGAAATACTTTATGTGAAAAGGGAGTAAAAGCGAGTAAATAAAAGATAAATAAAATCTAGACTATTTTTTCAGATTTAGATTCAAAACGATTGTTTTGTCCTGTACATAAGAACTCTAGTAGACGTAGCAATACACTGGCTTCGGCAAACTCAAAACCTAAAAATAAAATAATTTTTTTTTACACAACTTTTTTTTGGCAGATGTAAGCTATCATGGGCAGTCAGCCTCGATACGATCATTGCTGACTGGCTTATATTTACTGTATGCGCGATTGTCATGTATAGCTCATGCCAAGGATTTAGAATGATAAACATCGATGATAAAGGATACCTTTATAGCAAGTATATATATTTTATATATATTTTTTTATATTATATATATATTTACCAAGCATGGAAACACAAAAATTGGCCATAGCGGTCGGTCATGTTCATCCTTCTTTCGAACGTCGATGTTTCAAACTTTAGGTTTGTCCCTTTCTGTCAGAACAACAATTAAATAAAACTCTTTTCAATACACTTGCTCATAAAATGGCTCTAATTTCACCGCAATTAGGCACATAATGACGACACCTGTGGATAAACTGTGACTTTTTCATTACTATTATTCACAAGTGAGTTATAGTTTTTTTTTATTGTTGACTTTCTTTGCTCTTAAACAAGTTTCGATACAAAAAAAATCGTGTTCAATAGTACAAAATAAACTTTTATCTACTAAATAAAATGATCTTTTAGTATTATTTTCTTCACAAGTGTGTTGAAAAACGTCGTATGATACACGTGTGTATTGATGATTACCATCCTCGGCTCTCTTAAGACCCTCGCCTAGCGGCTCGGGTCTCAATGGCGCCTAAGCGGTAATCACCAACATTACACACTTGTACCATAATGTACTATTATTTTTATTTTCGTCATTGGATCAGAAATGTAATCCATTTCTTCCATTCAGATCCATTTCAGAATTTCTGTTGATTAACAACGACGTATGAAAGAAGGTTGAACATTACCGACCGCCAAAGTGTATTTTCACCTCACAAGCTCGGAAAGATTCTGTTTATCGTTCGAAATCTGAGTGCAAAAGTGTATTTTATCCGCTAGCGTGCAAAGAGTTTTTGAAATTCGAATTTGTCTATTCAATATTTTTGTATACCGCCAATGCACTGAAAATGCTTAATAACTATTTCATGACACTGGCCAGCACGAAAATACAAACTTTTTGAAATGTTCTTTTTAGCAATTCACTTTTTTTCCTCGCTGTTGTGAGGTGAAAAATTGTGTGTTTCGCTCGGCTGCAAAGTTATTCTGCGTCTCGTACCTTTGAAACCTTCGCTAGACGCTCAGGTTTCAATAAAAGTACTCGCGCCAAAAAGCAACTTTGCAGCCTAGCATAACAAATAACTATTTCATGTTTCACCGCTTGTAAGGCAGTACTCCATCTAAATACCTATGCCATCTTCCTGGCCTCCTGGCTCATGCTGACACGAAAAAAGAAAGAGAATGGTTGTTTCATAGGTTTTAATTAAATTAATTTATCATCATCTTCTTTAGTATAAAGTAATCTCAACATCCATAACATATTACACTATGTCTCAACTATAATCTATAATACCAGAAGACACTCGACATCGAGTAAGTAGTCGGACATGTTTAGTTCGATGTTTACTGTAACACGACGCTTGTTGAACAAGCTCTCAGCCCTGTTATTATGTATAACAGTATGTTTCGCCTACACATTTAATATTTAGTTGTTAATAAGATATCGGATGAGAACACGTTGTTATTTTTGGAATGATGCCATTAGTCGCGTCAATAAAAAAAATTTCATTATTATTTGTGAATGCAAATAATATAATCCAGCGGGGCAATTCCATCAGCGGGGTAATTACGGCAAATGGCAAAAACTTTTATTCTACAGGAGGGTGAAATTTATATCATTAGCATCCTTTCAAACTGAGAGTCTACCCATCAAACTGAACAACTTTTACTATGCGAGCAAACCGATCGGAGCATAAAAAATCTGCTGTTGCACACATTAAAGTCGAGTAGGCAATGCAGTTTAGTATGGAACAGCTCATTTTGTTTTGCTTACATACAGGATGTAAAAAATACCCTAGTGATTTAGATAATCAAACTGAACAAGCTTCAAAATTGAGCCAACATCGAGAAAAAAAACTGCATTCTTCTGTATCATACAAAACTGGACTCAAAAGTAGGTATTACATTTTTTTTCGACGTTGTATCTACAGGTTATTAGAGTAAATAGTTACCTACTGTAAGGGGTGATTGTATCCATCATACTAAACAACTTTCCCTAATAAACCTATAGGAACCTACGCAAAAAAAATGTCTTTCCATACTAAATGCATTCAGCTGATCGAACGTTTGTATGAAAAGACGTTTTTTTTTGTTAATTTCCTCTACGTTACTTTAGGGAAAGTTGTTCAGTATCATGGGTACAATCACCCCACTGTTTACCCTAACACCCTGTTTAGTGAAAGTTGTTCAGTTTGATGGTCTAGGCCGGATTCGACCAAACTTACACTATACAAGGAACAATTTTACTTTTGGTGTTTACACACCCCTTACTAAAAGAATGAATGTATAATTCACCTAAAGAAAGAGGTCGTTGTATCCGTACTTATTGCAATGTTAGGTTATACAATATTATACAGTTTTAATTTGTTTCGTTTTTTTATTATATTTTTTTAATTATGTGACATTGACATTTCATTTAGATTAGGGTTGGTAAAACGCAAAATCAGTTTACTCTATAGTAACCGGCGACTTAATCTAAGAATAAAATTTACTCGCGTTTCGTTGAATCGTGCCTAAACCGCCAATATTACTAGCGTGTTCTGTTACCTTGTATAACATAACTTTGTATCTTAGTTGAAGAGTCCATTAAGCCTATATCAGTAGTTTATCTTGACGAGTGTCGGGAAAGGCTCTTCGATTGAAAGCAATATTCTTGTTGGCTCAGACCCAACGCTGAAGACTGACTGAAGGTCGGCTGAAAGCTTTATAGATGTCAAGGCTTGGTAACTACTTTGTTTGTGTAGAAAATTGACTCGCAACTACTTTTAAATAAAAAATTTATGTGTTAAATTGACCGTGTGTTGTTCGGAATTGACTCTATTTTTTCTATTCAGTGTCGTGCAAGGCGACTAAGGGATAATGTTTCTTATACCTCAGGGTGGAACAAAATACCCTCGTAATAGTTAAGGGGTGCTTCAGCCCATCAATCTGAACATCTTTCACTGTGGAGCAAACTTCGAAATCGCAAAAATAAAATTTATGGGACAGCTGTTTTCTTTTTGGTTCCATAATGAAAGTTGTTCAGTTTGATGGGCTGAAGCACCCCCTTATGTAATGCTGTTTTGTTACATCCTGTAGAGGGTTTTTGTTAAAGAAAGTCTAAACCACAACTTGACAAGTCATTCCATTGTGAAATTAAGCTAAAGGTGCACTTCGCTACCACTGAATGCTTAAAACATAAGTACCTATGTTGTTGATCGTTATAGCAATAGTTTATGTATTTAGGCTGTTCCAAATAAAACAATAGGTACTCTAATAGATCGTGCATGAATTTGTTGAAACAGATGTAAACCTAAATACTTTAACATACAGGTCCAACTTAATATACTTACTGACACTTTTTTAAGGTGATGATCAGACCGTCAAACTGAACAACTTTCTATACGGCACCAACATCGAAATCGCTAAAAAACATTCAACTGTTCCATACAAAACTGCATACTTACTTGAGCTAAATGTCCCAGGGACTGCAGATTTTTTTTAGCGATTTCGATATTGGTCCTATAGAGAAAATTGTCCAGTTTTATGGTCTGATCATGCCCTTAAAAAAGTGTCAGCATATTAAGAAGGACCCTGTATTTTAACGGCTGCTTCAAACTATCAAACTGAACAACTTTCATAATGAAGCAGACATTGATATCGCGAAACAAAAATCTGCTGTTTCATACATTTGGGTGTGTAGGGATGTTTCGCGATATCGATTTTGGATTCATCGTTAAAGTTTTTCGGTTAGAAGGTCTGAAACATCCCTAAATGTAACACATTTCTAGTCATTACAAAAATTAAAGGCACCAATAAATTAAAGCAAACCCTACTTTGTCGGCCAACTATCGCTCAATAAATCGCGACGAACGAAAAGCCTCAGGCAACATTTTGGCTCCAAGCCAATATCGGTCAGAACATCGAAAAAATCCCCTCGGAAACCCCTAGGGCGTTCCAGAAACTAAGTTACTGCTGTAACGATAAAGATGGGGAATTGCTGACTCAATTGCTATCAGTCGAATGGCCTTACATGGTTTATTTCACCTGACAATCGTGGTTGGAAACTGCTATTTAACGCCAACAGGGGGGAAATTTATTGTTAAATATACGTGGTGAAATTGGTATCTTTAGCACATTTAAACTGAACAACTTTTACTATCAGTTCTAAATCGCCTCTCGAGTGCATAAGACGCGAATAGTGCGAACCTTTTTTTGTACCTATTCATTCATTACTCGAACCGGTTACCGGTTATCGGGCGCTCGGCCACTGATAAACATATCGGGTGCGATTGTTGAACAATGATCCTTATTAGTAATGGATAAAAGTCAATTTCTAAGTGACAGTGAAGAGATAGATATTATAAACAGGGAGAACGATGTAGGAGGTATTAATAACTTTGAAGACGGAACACAACTTATTGAAGAAAACATGGAGGTAACAAACACAAGTGCGAGTAAAAGGGGAAGAGAGCAGACAAATGAGGAAACATGGCATCAGGTGATCAGAAACTCAAAGAAAAAAGCAAAAAATAGCGGAAATAATCTTGATAACACGGAAGAAAACATTCAAATTTGCGTAACAAGTAATTCTACCATTCCAAAACAATTCACCTTAGCAAAATTACTAAAAAAGCAGGAAATTACAGATGTAGATCGTATTAGATACATAAATCCATACAAAATTCTGATAAATTTTGGAAAAGAAGAAAGTGCTGATAAATTTATTGCCTGTCAAGCCTGGAAAGAACTAGGGTGGAAACTTCAAAAAACATCTGAAGTAGGTCTATCGTATGGAATCATCAGGGGTTTAGAGGCGGATGAAACAGACTCGGAGTTAATGAAATTCCTGTCAAGCTCAGTGGAAATGTATTCTGTAAAGAGACTAAGCCAAAGGAATCAAGACGGATGGACTCCGAGCGAGACCGTGAGAATAGCCTTTATCGGACCCTACCTACCCCAGTATGTATATCTTTTAGATGTGAGGATTCGTGTTGAATCGTACGTATTTCCCGTCACCCAGTGTTCGAGGTGCTGGAGATTTGGTCATCTGGCGAAGATGTGTCCATCCAATAAAACTATTTGTCCAAAATGTGGAGGTATCCATGCAAACTGTGAGACAAAAGATTTTAGGTGTGTTAATTGCTCAGGCCCCCACATGGCGTTATCTAAAACTTGTCCGATTTATGAAAAGGAAAAGAGAATTCGAGAGATAATGTCTGAGTTCAACTGTACCTATCGCAAAGCTCAAACTATATATGTACCACCTTCACCCTTATATAATGAGGACCGCGAGGAGTATGTAATCGTACAAGAACGTCAGTCAATGACAGTAAATACACCCTCTTATGTCTTTCCTTTGGGCCAAACGTATGCAGAGATCACTTCACAACAGAAACCTTCAACATGTCCTAACGATAATAATATTAAACAGTTGGACCCACGCCCGAAACCACAAAGAGAAAAAAAGAAAAAGAAACGTATAACGGATAATTTTTTGAAAGGCTTTGAAGTAACCAGTGAGTCAGAAACAGAAAATAATAGTCCAGGAAATCAACATAAGGTTCCTCCAGTTATCCACGAGTCGAAGCAAGACCCCCCAGGGGACAGGCTACCATCCTTCCACACTTTATTAAAGACTCTTAAGGATATAATTTTTATTAAAAAAGATAATTTACGGTCTAAGGTTAAATGTGTAATCCAAACTGTAATTGACTGGTGTATATCTTTTGTTGTTAATTCTATATCAGATCTGTCTATCATAAAAAGTTTCTTTGCCTCTCAAAATGGATAGTACGCCCAAAAAAAAGAGAATACGTCTAAATATGTTACAGTGGAATGCACGAAGTCTGAAACCAAAATTAAAATCTTTTGAACAGTTATTAATTCAAGAAAGTATTCATATCGCCGCAGTGTCAGAGACTTGGTTAGATCCGGATCAGTTCTTAAAGGTAAGAGATTATAATATTTTCAGGTGTGACAGGAGTGAGGCTTATGGAGGCGTGGCTGTACTTACACATAAATCTATAGAGTGTCAAAGATGCCAGGTACATTCTCCTAATCCGGGTATAGAGATAATACATGTTAAAATTATTAACTGTGAATCTTTGGAAAATATAATTTTAGTGTACTGTCCATCAGAGGTTAGCACTTCTCAGGCAGATTGGGACCATATATTTTCTCTTGCAAACTCAAAAACTGTTTTGGTCGGAGATTTTAACGGCCATCACACAAATTGGTCATACAAAACGGACAATAGGGGAAAGCAAATTTTCGAAGCCTTATTAGAAAATACTTGTGCCTTGCTTAATGATGGGGGTGCCACTCGATTCCAGTTGGTTGAGGGTGTCCTTCGGGAGTCAAGTCCAGACATCTCGCTTGTTTCGAATGATATTTGCTTACATTTTAATTGGAGCGTTACGAACGAATCGCTCGGTAGTGACCATCGCGTTATTAAAATATCGACTGTGTTCGACTCAGAAGCCAAATTACGTAAATTGAGAAATTTTAAACTGGCGGATTGGGTTTTGTACAGAGAGCATCTCGATACCTTTTTTAACAATTGGACTATCCCCGAAGACCCACAATGTATCTACGATACATTTGTCTCCGCTATCTGTGACGCTGCTGATAAAACTATTCCTTACATTAAAATTAGTTTGAATCCACAAACCAAATTCAAACCTAAGCCGTATTGGACCCCTAAGCTAGCCGAGTCCGTAGCCAAACGTCGCTTAGCATTGAGAAATTTCAGACGAAATCCAATACCCCAAAATTATGACGTGCTTAAAGAAAAAATTAAGGAATCTCAAAAACTACTTCGAACTGTTCAAAACGAAGCATGGCATACGTTTTGTTCATCTCTTGACGAGACATCCTCGACTAGCGACGTGTGGCGGCGGATGAGATGGCTTAAGGGCTATAGAGCTCCAAAGACGGTTGTTGGAATTGATAAGAGCTATGATTTACTACATAAGTTGGCTCCTGATTATGTATCGCCTCATAAACCACTTTTTTCCTCATCCAATAATGAACTTCAAATTCCAGTTACGATACATGAAATAGAAAAGTCTATCAAACATAAGGATACCTCGCCAGGTTGGGATGATATATCCTTTTCTATGATCAAAAATCTGCCCTTCAGTGGCAAGCAAATATTAGTTGCATTGTACAATAAGTCATTGTCAACAGGTTTCGTCCCTACACAATGGCGTGACATTCGTATTGTCCCCATCCCAAAACCTGGGAGAGACCCAGACTCTATTTCGTCTCTTAGACCTATCTCCCTGATATCTTGCCTTTGTAAAATATTCCACTCAATATTAAATAAAAGATTAGAATGGTACTTAGAAAAAAATAACCTATTCGCTGATGAAACTGTGGGTTCTCGTAAATGTAGGTCCTGTATAGATAGCCTTGGTCAGCTTGTCACCAGAATCCAATCTGCGTTTTGTCACAATCATGTGGTACTAAGCTGTTTTGTAGATATTGAAAACGCCTATAACAACGTAGATGTTCGCAGCCTTCTATCAACTTTAGATCATCTTGGCGTGGGCGCCTCAGTTTGTAATTATCTTTGGGAATATCTCAAGGAACGTCGCTTAAAGATACAGCTTATTGATACATCTGTAAGTCGAAACACTGGTCTTGGATTGGCACAGGGTGACCCGCTATCTCCATTACTTTTTAACGTAGCCACAATAGATATTTGCAAACGGTTGGGAAATGTATTTATTTCACAATATGCAGACGATTTTGTACTATATTTCTCTAGTCGTAATGTCGATAGTGCTGTGGATAAAATGCAAGAATCTTTAGATTTACTATCTAAAATGTTGGCTGATCTAGGTTTAGATCTTTCCACCTCTAAGAGTAAGATTTGCATATTTAAAAAAAGATCTTATAGAAGACCTATAGCTCTTCAAATTAATGGGGTTACTTTAGAGTTAGTCAATACTATTTAATACCTAGGTATCTGGCTAGACTACTCGCTTAGGTGGGGGAAACATGTAAACGAAGTAAGAGAAAAGTGTCTGAAATTTTTAAATATATTTAAAGTACTAGCAGGTCCTGGTTGGGGGATACACCCTAAACATTTAAGGCGCTTATATATCTCTATTATTCGAAGTCGTATGGATTATGCTTGTTTCCTATACGATGACTGCAGCCAAACTCATGTACATAAACTAGATATAGTTCAGAACCAAGCCATGCGAGTAATTGGTGGATTTATTAAAAGCACTCCTATCCATGTTATGGAATGTGAGTTAGCCTTACCACCCCTCCAGATTCGTAGGCGATTTCTAGCAGGTAAATTCTGGCTTAAGTCAAACTCTCTTGCGAACAACACAATTATTGATCTTATAAAGGATTTATCAAGTCTCTGTCAATCTAACTGCTGGCGAAGAAAAAAGAAACCGGTATTAATACTGTTAAATGAACTCCTTAAAAATGTTTCTATGGACAAAAGTACACAATTGGAGATGTATTCCCTATGTACATGGGTCAGTAATATAAATATTTCGGACATTATCCAAACAGAAATTGACTCCGTAAACAAGGCTAAAAGGTTCTACAACACCAATTGTCTCCGGGAAGCCTATAGTAAGATGCTGGAGGATCATTACAAAGACTGTTACACAATTTTTACCGATGGATCCAAGGACAGGGATGGAATCGGAGCGGCCTTTTATGATCCTCAAACTGAAAGTAGCTCAACATTTAAAATTAACTCAGAAGTCTCTATTATGTACATTGAACTTTTTGCAATTTACAAAGCTTTAGTATATGTTGGAACGTTGGAGGCCAACACTATTGTCATTTTAACGGACTCTAAAAGCTCGCTCCACCACTTGGCTCGGTGTACCTCGACATATCGAGGAACTCCGATAGCCTACAAAATTATAGCTCTTATTTTGGAATATAAGTCAAAATATAAAAATATATTTCTACAGTGGATTCCATCCCATGTCGGTATTATAAGTAATGAGAAGGCTGATAGTCTAGCAAAAGAAGCGTCTCTTCGTGGCGCTCTCTCTGTCGTATCACCTTTCTACACAGACTGTATTGGTATTGTTAAAAATAATTGTTTGGACTTGTGGAAAGAGTTTTTTGATGAGAGGTCAAAATTCAAAGGCATATGGTATAAAACTGTGCAAGCCGAACCAATGATCACCCCTTGGATTAGTGATTGTTCTATGAGTAGACGGGATATAATCACGGCGGTGAGACTGCGTTCCGGACACATCCCATTAAATAAATTTGCATTTTTGATGGGCAAAGTTCAATCTCCAAATTGCACTGAATGTGATGTCGTTGAAGACGTATACCATATTGTGATGGAATGTGTCCGAAACGGGGCTCATAGGCGTGAGCTATTCAATAATAATGATTGTTTATGGGATGTAGGTGGATGCAACAGTGCTTTGGCCTTTCCTCTGTCGGATCTGGCAAAAGCACTATACAAACTGGTAAGGAAGGGTGTTAGTTGTAGATAGTAAATGTAAAATAATTGTAATACTTACAGAGCGGCATAGTCATTTATTGACTAAGCTCTTTAAATAAAGATTTAAAAAAAAAAAAAAAACGTTTACTATGAGGCCAAACTAATCTAAGCAAAAAAAAAATCTGCTGTAGGTACTATAAGGTTATTTCAACTTAGTTGGCAAAACTGAACTAGGGCACTTGTTAATGATAACAGATTGCATTATCAATGTTTATAATTGCTATGTTGCTATTGAAATATTGACGATTTACAAAATTATTATTATCGTGGGTAAGGCTGCAGTGCACGGGGTGCGGGCGGACATTGACCTGTAATCATATGATCGGGTGGTGGGTCATTATCACGCAATGAGCGTTTTTCTTTTTGTTTTCTAGGGGATCGATAGATGGCGCTACGGTCTGTGCGAAGAAACGCCAACATTTCAAAAAGTGTTTCTTTAAAATAATATAGAGTGAAAAGATGATCAAGAAGATGCCAACGCATCTTTTGACGACATATTTCATTATTTAATCATCATTTTAATCGACAATTCTAAACTTTTACGCCTGAAATGGATGTATGGGCTCGATCCCTTGGCATTCCAAAAAGAAGGCAGGCACAGTCTTGACCAAGTCTTGACAAGATTTTGACAGGATCTCGCGAACGGCTCTATGGGGCGATAAACATGCAATCTGTCGAGTTTTTTAGGAATTAAATTTAAAAAAGAAAAGAAAAACGCTCATTGTACTTAGTAACGGATACCAAATGCGTTTGTTACGTTTCGCCAACTAATTAAATTTAACCTTTTGTACCTGCACGGAAGGAGAATTAGTTACAGCTACAAGACTACTACTTTATTATTGTAGAGCTGAGCATTTATATCATTTTACCATATATATAAACCATAAATAACTATGGAACAGATAGGTAGGCATGTCATTCTACTAACTTTTATATTGCGGGGAACTAGGTAGTAAGAAATCCTCAACTTTGGATTTTATTTCATTAAGTACTTTAGATTCAAATTTTTATTGTTAAAATAGTCTCGTGTGAACCCCAAATGAACTATGACTAGTTTGAGGTTTTTGTTCCACAATTATAGGCTGTCTCGTTTAGTGGTAAGGTACAAAATTGTATGTAAATGCACAGGATCAATTGATCTTGTAACTTAGCTGAGGGGAATATGCTAACGAAATCTTGGTCCCTAGTTGTATGATCTAAGATACCAATGATCCGATCTATATGAATTGTATCTACTTTCAACAAGAACACTATTTGATTTTATTTGATGTATCTTAATTTTTTGAGAGCAGCCATTGACTTACACTATAGACAGGCCTTTTCATAGAAGCAACATGTTCCACTTGAATGCGGTGGGCGCACCGTATTGATGTTCCCGAGTTCACTTCGTCACTATGGCAATGACAGACTGCAATGTGTCATTTTGTGTTGTTTTGTGTGACATGTTGTTTGTTTGAATGAGCTTGTCTATCGCTAGAGTATATGTCAGTGAGAGCAGCCGATAACAACATAAGTTAGAAAAACTCTTTGGTAAAACTACATATCATATCTTGCAAGCGGCTTCGAACCCGGCCTTTGCGATTAAGTGTCCATGCCTCTCCATAATGCACCACCGACGATCTCTTATGACCGCGATTTCTGCACATAATAATATGGCTCTAAAGATTGAACGAAACGTTAATGTAAAGTTTTGCAGCAAAATCTGAAGATCCGTCTGCAAGCTAGGGGCTTCCTGTATTCCAGACGGCTCTGAACTTCTAAGCAAAGAGATGTAGGGAAAACTTTAATTAATAGCGTGATTTACTTTTCCTGCATCGTTCTTGACTCTTCCCAGTCCTGTTTAAAACTGTGATGGGCTACGTTAAGTTTATCTTTAGTTGGTGTGGTTTTGAAATTATTTTATTGCTTCTTTCACACAATACAAGACGTAAACTAATAAACTAAAATGCGTTACGTCTAACCACAGCTTTGTTTATACTTCGTACAGCGTGCGACGTGATCCGACTGCAAAATTATGCATCTATTTGTTTGGGAAAGGAAATGTGAAAGTTTATACAGGGATTTATACAACGCCGTCGAGATGACTACCAAAATCTTGGCGCAAGTACCTTTACCATGATGATTAATGATACTTGCGGCAAGATTTTGCTGTATAAACTTCCACTTAAATAAAATTTCGTTCACCAATCAAATAGGTGCATAAAACGGTCTGATCTTGTTCTGATGGCAGCAAGCAAGCGCATCGCTTACGATGCCCCAAAGCGTCATCGTGACGGGTCATCGTAAAAGCGTGTACTTTAATTTATTTTTCTCCCCTCCGCCTCCGGACGGAAAGCGTCAATTTTCGTCCCGCTGCGCTAAACGAAGTTGCCACTTTCCACATCCGTCGAGGAGAAAAATAGTTAACTAACCTCGGACAGTAAATAAGAAAGCCTCAGATCACATGTTTGCGGTCAACAATTACGTGAGATCTGAGACCTTTCTTACTTTCCTGTCCTCGGTGTGTAATCTACTATATCTCGCGGTATCTACGGCCGAGTAACGGAGGCCTGCTACTGTACTAGGTACAGTACGACCTGGAAAATAAGTCCAGTAAAAATAACTCGAAGTCATTTAGTACTCAAAGAGTGCAAAGTCGTATAGCAGCAAAAAGGGCGCGAAAACAAATTAGCCAATAGCGAAAACGGATTGAAGGTTCAATCCTGATTGGTCAATATAATTTCGCGCGCTATTAAAATTTGTCAACTGCGCAGGTTCATCGGTAAGACTTATAAACCTGGTACTGCTTTGTTTCAAGGACTTACCAAGCATGTTGAAACCGTTGATGCCGAAGAGTGCGGCGTCCCCCTGCCCCCCCGGGAACACGTAGAGCGTCGGGTGGCTGAACCGAATGTTGCCGACCACGTCGCTCGACACCAGGAGTTGCTCCAGGCTTGCCGGCGTTACGTATGGGTCCAGGTATGCTGTGGACAACATTGTTCTGTTACTTATTTTATTAAAATCATCTTATAAGGAGCTACGTCGCGGTCTCTATATTGTTGATATTGATAAGACTGTCGTTTGATAGGATTATTTTTGGTTTTTTGTGTGCAATTTGTTGAGTCAAAGAGGAGAAGGCCTTTCTTGGTGACACCCACGGTTAAAAAAGGATTATGTAATTTGTAATATTTTCGAAGTCATAGATAAAAAGCTTTTGCCTATACAGGCTGTGGGTGCTTCAGACCGTCAAACTGAGCCCCGGTTTAATAAACTTTCTCTATAAAAACAACATTGAAAAAGCGAAATTTTTTTTCCATATAAATCGTCAAAGACAACTTGACCCGAATGTATGAAACCACCTTTTCTTTTTCGCAACTTTCATTGTCGGTCCCATAAGGAAAGTGGTTCAGTTTATTAGTCTGGCGCATATTAGTTTACACCCTGTATAAAGTAAAAGAACAGATTACAATGCAAATGACTACAATTTGAAATAAAAGTAAAAGACCTAACGAGAGAAACGTTGAAGAATAAAATGGAGAATTCCTGAGCTCTAGGTATCAATATAAATCTACGTCTGGAAGAGTTTTCCGAGACGAATTTACATACAAATTACACTTTTATAGCTGTTAAAATAAAGTTTTATTTTAATTCTACCGTTCCTTAGACTATTTCGCAAGTTGTAACAATTTGAGATAGCTTAGGAGTTTTTCCAGGTTTTCTATGGTCAGCATCAGCGATATCTAAACCCCTTGCACTTATAAAGATGTAGTGGGGACAGGGTTCTCTGAAGCTGACTGTACTAAGCCTACACTTTCCGTCTGTCCGTTCGTCTGTCTGTTTGCCCTACTTTTAGTATGTATTTAATGTTGTTATCTTTCGGGTTGTATCTTAGACTATTTATATAAGAGCATGTTACGCGTGTAATGCTACTAACAAACTTTTCTGACACTTTTTGGAGGGGGCGAGGTAGCATGAAATCCGCAATTTGGACGTTATTCCATTAATTCAGATTCTTATTTTTAATGTTAAAAATCATTAAAAACTGTGAACCCCAAACGTGATAAGTTCGAAATTATTGTTCCCCAATTATAGGCTGTCGCGTTTTGTGATAAGGTATAAAATTGTATGTAAATGCGTAAGATTTTTGATCTTGTACGTTATTATTATTATTTGAGGGGTGTTGGGCCTTGACAGGCTAGCCTGTGCCACGTAGACCATCGCTGGTCCTTTGTGAACGCCCTTTTTCAAAGTTCCTTACCAATACCCACTGCGGCCAGAAATCGCAGTAGATTCTTGATCGGGACGGTTTGTATCTCATCTGGTGTCAGTACCTGCCTACCTAGATGAGTACTGCGTTTGTACATCAGTGGGCCACAGTCACACAGCAGGTGCAGAGGAGTCTCCATCTCCTCCTTGCAGAATCTGCAGCCGGTCGTATCACTTAAATTCAGTGTATGCATGTGCTTGTTTAGTTTGCAGTGGCCTGTGAGTGACCTTGTTATTGTACAAATTTGGTCCTTACTTAGAGCAAGGAGACCGTTCGCAAGTTTGCGATTGTAGCCTTTGAAAAGTGCTTTGGAGTGGCACATGCCTGGGGTGTTACACCAAAGCTTTATTGCCTCTCCTAAGCTTACTCTGTTCAATGAATCTCGTGTTAGACTATTAGGGATTCCAAGAAAGGGTTCGGGGCCAATGAAGCGGCTTTCAGTGCCCCTTCTGGCCAGCTCGTCCGCCCTCTCGTTCCCTTCTATGTCTGAGTGTCCTGGTACCCATTGTAGCACAAGCTGATTCTTGTACGTTGGCAGAGGCGAAATGCTAACGCGAGGCGGGTTTATTAAAATTTAGCGGCCCTATTTAAATTTTCTAAGGGTTGTCTTTTGAAAAAGGTAGCCGGTTGAAATGATCACAGAATATGTATTATTATTATGGCATAATTCCTAACAAATAATAAAAAAAACAACAATGTCTTTGTCCATATAAATAAAAGTAAACTTAATACATTTTGATCATAAGACGAAGACATCTCCTTTTTTAAATTTTGGCACTGATTGCGCTGGCCCTATCACCACTCTTTTTCAAAAAGGTTTTATTGTTATTAGGAGAATTATGTTGTTATCTGGAACAACGTTTAATAAATAAACCTGAATTTACTCGTATTATTTTCAAAACTGAACTGCATTTGATAACCAAACCATTTCATATTTGCATGAACGTCTATATAAGTACTCATAAATTCTGTATAAAACACGATTTTATGCCGCTTCGTACAGCAATTACCATTCATAAACCGGTTAAAAATATCTACTTTATTTCATTGCAATAACGGCTATAACAGCTTGGCAGTAAGTGCATTTGCAGCGAATAGCCCATTTCCTTTACAGGAATGAAATACATCAGATTTCATAGTTTTGTTGAAAGCTTGGAAAATTTTCTGTTATGAGCCTTATGTAAACGGAATAGAAGCGTTAATAGTTTTTTAATACGAAGAAAGAAAGGGAATGAAATAACATTTCAGTAAATAGGCATACCTATAATCCACTTAAAAAAATGTGGTAGGTTCACTCTCTCAATTCAGTAATGTTTTTTTTAGTGTACTTAATTTAATTTTTTTCCGGATCGCAGACATCTTTCTAAGAAACTATTTTTTTTTTTTGCGACCGATGCGATTTTTTTCTTTTTTTATCAATATTAATTTAATTTTAAAATACATTGATCATTATGATGTGATCTCTAAATGCTAATGGTCGCGAGAAAATATTTCAAATTCCATGTAGAAAATCCTTAGACTATAAGAAAATCTTAGGACAGGTAGAAAAAAAAAGAACAACTGTCTTCTCTTTCTAACTCTATGTTGGAAACAGAAACGGTAAAATATGTTTTTTTGCTCCAGTAGTTGGACACAATAATGCAATGGAAACTATAGCAAATGACAATTAAATTGAATTTTTAAAACCTAACGTGCTAACGATCTGATACATAAGTTCGCTGAAACAGAGTTGCATGTTACATGTTTTTATAAACATTTTATACCAAAAAAACATTATGAAAGATATGTTTTATACGAAGTCCATATTTATTCATGCAAGTACTGACAGTCCTTAGGTGTATTTATTTTTGTATAAGTACGGCTTTTGATAATAACGTGTAAGTTTAACATAATCATTAACTAAACAAATGTTGGAATTTTAATTTTTTTTTCTACTCTTCCTACAATTTCAAAAACTTGCCTTAACACTAAGCTAACGATAAAAAAAAAAGTAAAGCGCAAATTACTTGTAATTTTTTTTATTCTCTGAGTATAAAGAGATATAGAAAACGCAGATTGTTATTTTGCGTTTAGGACATTCCGCATTTAGGATATTTTGCGTTTAGGACATTATTAGTTTAAGTCATTACGCGTTCACAAATTAGGTCATTATTCGTCGACACCAACATTTTGATACCATCTCTATTAAATTAGGGTCACTGCCGTTTGAACGACACTTGTTTAGCAACTTTTAAAAAAATACACAACGTTCTAAAAATGAGTCGTTTCACAAATCATCATTTAGTAGGAATAGGTTTAACAAACCATTTATTTAATTTTGTGATCAGTTGTAAAATTGCCACATTGCAACATTTCATTCTCAAGACACTTCGATACGAAACTGTGTTATTTAAACATTCATCTTTTGTTAGAAACTCGTTTTATATTTTATTGTTTGATCAGCAAATTACTTAATATAACAACGTTTTACAAATATCGATGATCACATTATTTCATTTCACAAAACCGAACCAGAGCACCCCTCTTCCACGCAGTCTTGTCTGTACATGCATGCACATGCATGCTTGCATTTTGCATGCTTGCTTGCTTGCTGCATGCCTGTGTGCATGCTTGCTTGCATCTTTGCATGTGTGCTTGCTTGCTTGTTTGCTTTCCTGCATGTTAGGGGGTGCAGGGGGGCTGCGCCCCCCGCTCGGGGGGTGCGGGGGGCGGAAGCCCCCTGCCTGAGAAAAAACATATTGGAGCTCTTCGAATTCTAGGTTAGGTTAGGTTAGAACATGTATAACACTTAGCGGAGCGAGCGAAGCGAGCGGAGCATCAACATGCTTGCTTGCATGTGCATGCCTGCTTGCATGCTGCATGCTTGCTTGCTTGCTGCATGCTTGTGTGTCTGCATGCTTGTGTGCATGCTTGCTTGCATTATTGCTTGAGTGCATGCTTATTTGCTTGTTGCTTAGGGGGCAGAACGGTAACATCAAAACTGTGGGTTATTGGTTAGACTAGGTTAGGTTAGTTAGTATGTCATGCTGCATTTTTGCGTATATGTATGCTTGGTTTAGCGTGCATGTATGTTTTATGCATGAAGCACCATGAAAGACGGGTGTTACACGCTCATTCTCGCGTCAGTCTGGTCCATCAATCTAGTCACGTCAGACCTAGAACGATCGTCAGACTGACGAACATTATTAAAATATTTGAAATTAAAGTTTAAAATGAAGTTGCAGCAAGTTTAGTAGTTTAGTGATATAAAAAATGATTTATCGTTGTTTGCTAAATAATTCATTTGGTAAATAAGATTGTTGTCGCATAACTGATGTTGAAATGTTGTTTTAACTATAAACATAATATAATTCAATGCATTTGCTAAATGACTACTTTCGATAAGTAAATATGTGTATTAACACCTTTGTTAAATCACTAGTTTGTGAAATGAAACATTGTTAAACGTTGCTTGAGAAGTGATATTTTGCTTATTGATTGTGTGTTAAACATTAGTGAACCATTAAATTAATTGCATAATATAATAAAATAAAAAATAAATAACGCTCACAGGCACATACATTGTAATGATCCCAAACTAGCACTTAAGGCTTTTATTATGGAAACCATACAACAACGGCACGAACATATAACATCCATGACCGAACCGGGATTCGAACCCAGGACCCTGGTTTGGCAGTCCGGCGTGGTAACCATTACACCAACCGGGTCGTCTAATAAAAAGTTTTTTTTCTTTTACCTATTCTAATATTATCTTTGAACGCAAGCGACCCGCGTTGCAAGTCTGTTGTTGGGTGGACGCGTGTCAGTAGCCTGCTCCCCGGCTTGCAACGAAGGTTGTTCAAGTAAATTTTTTGTGCATGAAACAATACTTGAAGATCAAGAAGATGAGGAAGTCACTAAATATTTATTACTGTTGAACGTCAAGCACTTTTCCTTTTTAAACTAGATATTGGCAAAATCAACACTAAGATGGAGCCACAATTTTAAAATTCGAATAGAATGTGATCTTTATTATTTACATAGTCCAAGTCTTAGAAAAAGTATATGTCTAGAATGAGCCTCACGGTAATACCGTATAAAACAAAAGGGGCCAAGTTTCATAGGTTAGTGTGCGTGAGGCGGCCATACAAATTATGTATGTGTGCGTGTATATGGATAGGGTTTTGGGGCCAGTACTGGTTCAAATTTTTTTCGACGCTTTCGTATCTTCGACTGTCAATCTTGACATACATAACTTTATCAAAGGTCCAAGTATAAAAACGTTCAGCTGATTTATAACACCAATCCTAAGTTGGACCCTTAATTTAGTTCACTGAAGAGCTATTTTGTAACTATTATCGATACCCTGCGAAGTGACATGACGCACACGGCGCACCGCTCAGAAGGAATTAATGCTTATTAGGAACCCGTAACTTTAATTGAAATATGTCCTCCCTAATTCCAATTTAGTACCCAAAAATAGGTTTTCACCAATTCCAGATTCCAGGCGCGTATCATTAAGATTTCATACCAATTACCTACCCATCCATTCGTGAGATTTAAATTGAAATACGAGTATCTCCACTCAAAAAACCACTTTAAACTTACATTAACTAAGGTTGAAAATCTCATGTCTTAGGTATATCAGGAGTAAGTAGGGTAGAAAATATTGCTAGGTCAATGATTAGGTCGCCTAAGTGACAGGGAAGGAAGGTGTAGGGTATCTAGGTCGGTCTACGTAACTTTGTTTCTGACAAGTGATGTTGCTATCTCGTTCTACGTTGTAAGATGGAGGAGTGCGTGTTATACAGGGTGAAATCGATATTATTAGCATCCTTTTAAACTAAGAGTCTACACATCAAACTGAAGAACTTTGACTATGGGAGCAAAACGATCGGAGCACTATCCCACTGCAGGGCACAGGCCTACCCTCTTCTTCTTCAGCGTATACAGGTTTCCTCACGATCTTTTCCTTCAACGTTTGAGAGCAGTCGGTATTAAGGCGTATCTGCCCTGGACCACGACTCTCCATACTAATCGATGCGAACAAGCGCGTGGCTCCGGTCAGAATTTAACTATTTTCTTTGAAAAATTTTGATGATTTTTTATTAATTTCTAAAAAGTAAGAAAACCACATCATTCTAAATCGTATTGTGAACAATATTTTAAATTTTCATTTTCTTCCGATTCAAAATGTAAGAGTAAAATGGTTACAACTGAAAAAAAGGGGTGACTTTAGTGTCCCTTTTCTTCGGTTTTATTCATTAAAATCGATTTCTAGAAAAACCACATCACTTCTCATATCCTGTAGATGGTCCAGTTGATTTTTCAGCTCAAACAGTGCCATAGTTAATGAATAAAATGGTTACAAAGTTACCCAAAACCGGCAGGTAGCCCCTTAAGGAAGAAAAACTCATTGGTACATGGCATGTGGTCCGTGCGGATTCGAACCCGGACCTCAAATTGAGTTTCTATAGCTCTCCGCAACGCGCCAAAGACGCTCTCTCACGAGTCTTGTGCGACACTAATTAGCCCCGATATTATGTCAACGTCGTAACGTATACGAAACACTTTGTATAATGAAGTTCGTAAGCACGCCATGGTAATAAAATAAATATGCGGCAAGCTAAGTTTCCTAAACGATAAAAGGCCTCCGCTCATTGCAGCGATATTATCGAGCGATATTATCGCTGCGATTTTGCGATAATTGTTCTCAGTACATTTTGTATGGGGACGCGCGCGATCCTACACACTACCGCGATATTATCAAGCGATAATATCGCTGCGATTTTGCGATAATTGTTCTCAGTAGATTTTGTATGGGGACGCGCTCGATCCCACACACTGCCGCGATATTATCGCAACCTGACGCAATCTCTTTCTACTACATTCAGTGAAGGGCGCATGCGTGACGCGAAACGCGGAATCGCTGCAGTGTGTAAGGTGTCGCGATATCGCTGTCGATAATATCGCTCGATAAAATCGCTCGATAATATCGCTGCAATGTGCGGAAGCCTGTCGTTACGTATACGAAACACTTTGTATAATGAAATGAAGTTCGTAAGCACGCCATGATAATAAAATAAATATGCGGCAAGCTAAGTTTCCTAAACGATTTAACAAACTAGGGTTATTGAATACCACTAAAGCTTGTGTTCTCGATATTACATAGCAAGGTAAACACGTAAACTGTCATACATGAGCTCAGGGAATGCCTTTATTGGAAATACCTCGAATGTCTCCGTTCCATTGTTGCTCTATACAGCCTTGGGACAAATAGATAAAATAAATGCTGTATAGGCTATTTTATTGTTTATAGAAGAATCTAGGAATGTAGTCTAATTATCATCATCAGCCTTTTACGTTGCAATAATGGGCATAGGCCTATTCTCAGGAAGGGTGTATGGTAAGTTCGTTAGTCCACCACGCGTGCCCAATGCGGATTGGTAGACTTCACATACGCATCAGAATTTCTTCTTCAGCGTATGCAGGTTTATTTATCGTATGCAGTTTCGTACTTCAGCGTATGCAGTTTGTTTATCACGGACATCACTAAAACTGTTCTAAGAATAAGAGAGAGTAATGATTCAAGTCTCTGTTTCTGTAATTCAGAGTATCCTGAGGATTTCGTTGCTATTTGAAGTGGAGTATACCTAGTATTATGTTATCGCGAATAAGCGGCGGCAGATAAATCGTACGCGGTTTTCGTTCGCTGTCTATATCTAAGTAGATTATACTATTGTATCTGTTTTGTTGAAAATAAAAAAATAAAACATTTTATATTATTCGGGATGCTAACAGCCTCTTTTACAATTTAATGTATTCAAAATAACAAGCCATTTGCCATTTATAAGCTTCCACATATCGATTTTGTACATATAACAATCATTTACGTTTCTATAAATGGTCTTCAGAGTTTCAGAGCTTCCTCACCATGTTTTCCTTCACAGTTTAAAAGTATTCAGTTGAGAGTTAAAGTGAGAAATTATTTGATTAATTAGATAAGCAATCGCCGTAATCGAATTAGGCAATGAGAAATCAATCAACACCTTTTTTCCCCTACAGTTATTGATTATGTTCAAACGCTACACCTACTTACAGATGAAAGGTAAAATGCAATTGGAATGGCTTCCAAACACTCAAATCAATGTCAAAAGAAAGAATAAAAAATAATAACAAAGAAATTGTCGTCATTTCTTAAAATAAACCCCACCATTAGCAAAGCTTTCTCCCAAGAATTTCTTTTTTCAAGCTTCTTGAAGCCTGAACAAAATCGAGAGAAGTACCATTACAAAGTACCTGAGTATAAGCACACCATTACATTCAGAAGCCACTCAAAAACGTAACTTACGCAACAATGACACATTTTGTTTTTGTTTGGGATTCAGTTCAATTTATTTACTTTTTTTTACCGCCTAGTTTTCTTAACGCCTTATTTAAAAAAAGCGGGTCTCTTAATTTTTAACTATTTATTATTTGTTAGCAAATCTAAAATAATTAATAACACATAGGTTTACTGGTATTCTGTGAAAATTTCAACTGGCTACTTTATTACGGTTCAATTAAAAGATACGTAGGAATCCCTTTAGAATTAGGACGGACGGATGGACAGCGTAGGCAGCACAGAACATTATAAGAGTGGTTAGAAATGCAACTATACAATTGGGATAGCCGTATCCGAAGCAAAAGCAATCTTTTGCTTCGGAGACGGCTGTCGCCACTTGTCTTCCCGCTCACGCTGTTGCAACTACACATGCCCTCTCGCTTGCACCACGCCCGCGCGTCTTATCGTGTTATGCAAATCATTGCATAACCTGTGGCACGCATTCCACGCCTACTTTGCACTTCTATCCCCTCTTATATTGTTCTGTGGCAGTACTGGGGTTGGCCTTTTCCTTTGATAACCTTTTCAACGCTAATTTGTCTTTGTGAGTAAAAGAAACATACTCACGACTACACTCAACCAAAACTTAACTCATATTATACGGTAAGATGCAAAAGCAATTCAAGTTTGCAATAAGATTAAAAGTTGAGCTCATTTCAGTTGCTATTACGATTACGTAATGTAAGTTTCGTGGTTTCGTGCTCTTCCGCCGTTTGCTAACTTTGTCGTAAATAAGGAATGTTTTTGGTACCTACTAAATAGGTTTAACAACATAATGATAGCGTAGGAGTTCGAGTTCGAACTTCCATAATATTAAAAATAAATCCATGCATTTTCGACTCTACGAAGACTCGGCTTACGCTCAAAAGAAGTTTTTCAATCTTGGCCTAAAGTTGTCTGATAGTCTGATACGTAATTTCAGCATGCTATGTGTGAGCTTTGCTACTGTATGCTTCAAAAGATTGCTGATAATTGCAGTATACCTTCTGGACACCTCGATAGCATTTACGGTCATGAGTTTTCCATCTATGCAAAAGTTAAAAATAAAAATTTTTTTTTTTTCGTACCATAAAATTGTGTTGAACAAAATGAGCTGGCAGTTTTATTTCACGTCTAACAATCAAAGCTATTCGTATTTCTTTTAACACGTACAATACAGCGTGAGGAAACATTTTCCATACGATAATTAAAGAAAATTACTTCGATCCCGAATAATAATAATATGTCAAAGGCAAGATGATGATGATGATTCTTTAGTTTCAATATTATTGATTATAAACATGTTACAGCCATGTTGTGCTATTTCGAATCAAATTAAAGATTGAAAAATTTGTCTCGGGCGGGACTCGAACCCACGCACGCACGCACGTACGCACGCACGCACGTTTCCCCGGTTTGGAAGAGCGTGGGTTCAAGTCCCTCCCGAGACAAATTTTTCAATCTTTAATTTGATGTATACTAATACAGGCCGTAACAAAAGACATTAGGGTGGTACAGACCATCAAACTGAACAACATTCACTATGGAATCAATAACGAGAAAAAAATATAAAAAAAAACAGCTGTTTTGTGCCTACCCATACCCTTTACTCAATATCAGGGAAAGCAGATTTTTTTCGGTGTAGAAATTTCTTCAGTTTGACGGTCTGAACCGCCCATTTAACTATTACTAGGGTGTCTTGTTCCACCTTGTAGAACAACAAATATTTTACAAGCCAGAATCCTTGCAAACTCCCTAAAAGAAACTTCCTAATCAGTTAACAACAACATGATGAAAAAGCAATTAGACAAGAGATTACAGCGACGTGTATAGTACGACATTGTCTAAGTAACACCTCGATACACGAAACATGCAGTAGCGATATTAGGTATATAATTTACGTTTGAATTTGGAACAAGCTAATTAGGCGGTACGCGATTGACGGATAGAGATTCATTATTAGACTTTTTAATACGGGTATAGGCCCACCACAAATTCCCACTGCTGTAACTCCTGTGAATCAACAGCGACGAATATTAACAACACTAGATAATGAAGTCCAGCGAGCGAGCATATCCGACTTCCCGCCATTGCAAACGGGAGACAGATTAGAGACCCAATTCCAGAAATCATTTACGGCAGTTAGTTAGTTGAAGACCCAACTGCAAAAGCACATTACAAAAAAAAACAAAGGAACCTAACGTTGTACCGAAACTATGACTTATTTTGCTTCCAGTACTAAGGTATGGCAAAAACATCTGAACGGTCATTATTAAACTGTGAACAGCTGTGTTTTAATTATGAATTATACTTGTATTAAAAGCTGGGGGGATCCAATAATGGGGCGAAGAAGCTTAAAACATGTATACTTTTACTTCGCCATGCATTGTCCAGTTTCGAATAGCATTATGCCAGACGGATGTCGTTAGTGGTGACCAATACCTTAAGGCGTCAGCACCTTTGCATGTGGCTGCCACTTATAGCCACCACATCCGACCCTACCTCCCGGCTATTGTGTAAGTTTCCAATTATATCGTTAACAAAATCGGTTTATGACTGTATTAAGCTACTTTTAAGTTATTAAAGCCTATCGCTTTGATGTCGCGTCGTACAGAAAAATTTTAAGGTTATAATTTGACCGTCAAACTGGACAACTTTCTCTATGGGACGAATTGCGATTATATACGATTGACGGCCCGACGGCACAGTCTGTAGTGAACCTGCCTGCTGTGCCGGGGGTCGCGTGTTCGAATCCCGTAAGGGACAAATATATAGGGACTAGATAATTTGTGTGACAATGCCCATAAAAAAAAAAATAAATAAATAAGGAATCGCTGAAAAAAATCTGCTGATCCATACAAAACTTATTATGTACTTTAAAAATATCCTGCGAACCCGCTTCTAATAAAGCAGTCGCTGTAGTCAACATTGGCTACGATAATTAAATAATTAATTAGTCTGTACTGCTGGATAGGTGTGACGTTACATTATCTAAGTAACGCTCAAGTTCGGAGCTCAGTGTTCTGACGTCAAGTGTTTGGAAACTTTGTATTCAGCGAATTGCCGTTGAGTTTGAATGTATGGTGCGAGGTACAGGTGAAGAGCGGGTTTGAAGTTTTGAATAAACCAATCCATAGCTAGTACTAGGTACTGGCAGTGGGGATTAATAGCGAGCTGTAAAAGGGTTGTTCACAAAGGACCAGCGACAGTCGCAGTGGCACATGCGCAAGTCTGTCAAGGCCCATTGTGTATGTTAGTCTATTTTTTCATCATCATGCATCAGAAGTACAGGATTTAGCAGCTAAATTGTTGCACAACTTGGCCACTTCATACAACCGGACACACACTGACACAATAAGTTAAGCTCATAAGAATAAGATGCTAAGTGAGTGAGAGTGAGAGAGGACTACGCGACTCGCTTACTGTCGGTAACCTCGTGGTAACCGAGAGTGGGTGAGGTCGAAACTGGTGGGCGGCAGAGACACATAATATTCCAGTCTGACCATTTGTGGCAGACTTCTGCCAACCTGGAGTGATATTTTTCTACAATTATACATGATTATTAGAATACGAAAGTGATGTCAAACCCAATAGAATAATCAAAATTTTTCGTATTAGGATTCAATACGAAATACGACGGGCAACTTTCAAAAATATCACTCCATTGTGGCAGAAATCTTCCACAAATGATCGCAATGAGATTTATAGAACATAGTCGCCTTTTACCGTATCACGGCAGAATACTCATTCTTAAACAATGTGGATGTAGCATGTCTTTTTTCCGTAAACAAAAACAACAATCGAAAGCTAAGCAATGTTGCTGGCAAAAGTTGATTGCAGAAAAACCACAGCCAATTACTATTTTACAATTTGCACTCTTCCATGTAACACTTTATTGTACACAGAAATACAGAAACACACACTAGCACATCATAATAGACAAGTACAAAGACCTTCCGCTACTCTCCTTTAATTTGTACCAATTTACGTGGGCTTTGTAATAAACGCCTAACTTTTGTGTTACGTACAATTTGCTATTCGGTACGGGCAGGCGTCAAATTAACACTCGAGCTCGACGCGACGGACTCGTACCGGTCTAGCTTGGCATTTGAAGTAATTTGACGTTATGAGAGAACAGAAGTTTCGTAGACAACCGCTGGAGTTTTGTTTTTGTTTTTTTAGGTTGTTTTGGGTGACTTTTTTATTTGGTTAGGGAATGGTTGGATGCGAGAAAGAATCAATCGTAGTGGCGTATAACGCCTGTATACAGGGTGTAAAGCAAAAGCTCCCAAAATTTCAATGGGGTTTAACATCGATATGAACAACTTTTATTGTGGGACTAAGAATGGGAACTCAAAAAATCTGCCTGATCTAAATAATAAGTAAGTTGTGTTTAGTCCAAGAGACTGTCAACACGAGTCGAACCTAGTTCAGAAAAGCTGCTATCTTATGCTAAAATTCAATACCTACGCAAAATGTATGGAACAGCAGATTTTTGTTTGTTTGAGTTCTCATGGTTGTATGTATAAGTTCAAATCGATGTATACATTTACCCTTTGCGAGTTTTGGGGAGCGGTCGCCTTACACCCTGTATAGGGTGAGTGCTCATTTGTGGTGATGATGATGGGAGAACCAAAAATAATAGCTGTTTACTAAAACAATCTTTTTTTACTTTGAACCTACGAATAAAGAAATAAATATGGAAATATAATTCACGTCAAAAAATGACCCCACGAACTTTGGTGTACACCACGCAAGCGCGCAAGACTCAATCATTATGGCGACTCCAATTACGGCGTTTGCCGCCAAAACTCATGGTGCCAAAAATTAAGGAGATTTTGTTCGGAGTTATCGTTCCATATTTATTTCTTTATTCGTAGCTTTGAACGGAAATATCTGTAGTCTTTTTTTTGTATTAAATAAGTTAAAAAATGTATTTTCGACCACCTTTTCATTGTTTTGCATGTTAAAAGAATCTACAACATCTGACTATATCTTATGGAGCGTGATACCTACAGGGTTTTAGGGTAAACAGTTGCATTACTTTAAGGGGTGATTTTACCCATAATACTGAACAACTTTCTCTAAGAAACCTATAGAAAATTCGCAATTTTTTTTCGACTTTTCATACAAATTTTAGATCATCTGCCACCCTAGACAAAGTACTTTCGATTAATAACGACAGTAGAAAACATAAAACTGTACGGACTTGACGCATGGTGACGAAAGCAAAACGTCAAAATGTTTCGATCGTTAATGTCAAATCCATACATTTTGTCATTTTCTACTACGTTTTTTCTATTTCGTCAACGCCAATAGAATGTCACTTTGTCTAAGGCCCCTGATTGCATTTAGTATGGGAAGTCTAAATTTTGTTTTGCGAATTTCCTATAGGTTTTTTAGGGAAAGTTATTCAGTATCATGGGTACAATCACCCCTTAATGTAATGCAACTGTTTAACCTAACACCATGTATAATGATGGCTAAAGAACCCACATTAATTTCTACTTAAAGCAGAAAAGCGATATACTAGTACGGTTTCACCGTCACCCTTTGTATACTCAAGTAAACTCGTGCAAAAGCAACTGTAAGCATTAACCTGTAAGTCCCAAGTGTCAAATAGCTAAAGTTTAGACTACGGCGTAGCGACGTAGAGCGAGCGTAGCGCGTTCCGTAGCATTGTCGTAGCAGCTGATTTGCATGTACTGCAAACTGGCTTTTGATGAGTGGGATTGTTTGAATGTAGGGTGAATATGTTCTTGTTGGTTTTCAGGAAATTTCCTAGTCTCAAAATGTGTGCAGCAAGGATTTTGAGGATTCTAGATTTTTTTTGTAAATTTTTTTTAGATATCTAATTACTGGTTTTATGTTTTAATAAATAAATTCAAAATGTAAAAAAGGTCTTTAAAGAGGAAAACATAATTTTTTTTCGACTTTTAAAATCTTTTAAATAGTTCTGTGTTAAATTTGGAAAATGAAAAATTTGTCGACAACATTTTTTACATTAAATGTGATTTTCTGCGATCGATTGAGTTAAATTGTTGTTGAATAAATTGGAGCTACTATTATTTTTTACTGAACAAAACTATTCATTTCACCATCAATTTCATCCTAAAACTTAAAAAAATGCTGAACAGCTGAGCTGAGCCCCGTTAACAGTTATAACCTTCAAAATGCATAACGTGTATCTTGACACAATAGCATACCTAAAAAGGTTGAAAAGAGCAAAGCACCTATCTGACTATTGCTATTCAAAAAGAAAAACATTTGAACGATCATGATGCATTCAGCCTTTACAGGATAAATCCTAAAAACCCAACAAAAAGCATCCACCCTATAAACTTCAAGCACAAGTGGGTTCGTTAGTAGAAACACAGCTATTCAGTACCTACATACTTGTTGTACAAGTTATATACAGCAGAGAGCATTGAAACAAGAGTTTCGAACTACAAGCTATGTTATGGAAATACGGTTTAAATTGCTTTGGGCATTGAAGTGGAAATTGACGAGTTGGTTTGCAACTGTTTGAGTTTTGTGTAAAGGTACATTTGGCGCGCTCTATACAAACGAAGTCTGGTTATATTTTCAACTAGTGTTTTCCCGCGACTTCGTCCGCACAAATTATATACCAGATTTTAAGTCAGATCATAAGCTATCAAACAAAAAAAGTTTCATCAAATTCGGTTCAGCAGTTTTAGCGTGATGCGCGAACAAACAAACAAACAAATAAACAAACAAACACACAAACAAACAAACACACAAACAAACAGACAAACAGACGGACACAATTTCTAAAAAAGGTTGATTTCGAGTCAGGGATATCTAAAAACCATATCGTAATCTTTTTTTTGTAAATATCTTAAATGTACAGACACACTTCAGTTACAGTTTTATAATAGTTTAGATTAGATTAGATACTAACCAATTAAAGTCAATGAAAATGTTCTCAAACAATCTAGAAACTAATCTCTATGCTTGTGTGGTGTCATTTTAAAGTTTCAGTGCCTCAAAGATTTCCATACAAATCTTAAATTAATCCTAGCATTGAAACTGTATATTTTATAGAAAATCGGACCACATACCAGCATAGAAATTTGTTTCTAGATTGTTTCTGCAAAATTTCAGTGACTTTAATTGGTTAGTATTGAAAATATAACTAGACTTCGTTTGTATGCAGCGCGCATTAGCATTTAATCGGAAAGCTCCCGAGCGCGCTGCATACAAACAAAGTTGCTTCCTATTTATTTTCTATATTAACTAAAATCAAATCAAATCAAATATACTTTATTTTACACCAAAATACAAACAGTAAAATACAGAAAGAAAAAACAGTAGGCACAAAAATAAGGCGGTTGAAAGTAGTTGAAATATTTTAAACGCGATCTAGAAATCAATGTTTGTGCTTTCTTTGCATTTAATTTGTAAGATTTCCTTTAAATACTGCTACTCGTATTATTCAAATCATGAACCTATCGAAATTTCGTGTAATAAATAAACGTTTTCAGAACCATGGTTAACCGCATAAAGGTGACAATGACAGCAGGAAATTATTCCGAACGTGTTGTAATTTGGCAGGAACTGTCCCACGGGCCCAGGCAGGGCTGCCCACAAGTCCCGGACTCGTTAGAAAAATTGGACCATCGAATTTTCAACTTTTTTCGACGCGCGTTTTAAATGTAAATTTTTTGAATATTTTTTAGGCAGTCATGCTAAAATACTTTTACTTTCATAGACATAGACTCTATTCATTGATATCGTTGTTTACTTTGGTGAAACCGTAGAAAGAGAAGGAACTAGAAGGAAGCACGTGTCTTGTCATATTCACTCAGTAAGAGATGCACATAGCGAATTCGCTCTAGTTAAAAAAGGAGATCGCTACTTATTGCTGCCCACCACCACCACAACCTCTTTTTTTGTTCTACGACGGCTGTCTAACTCCGGAGTCAGACATCTATTTTCATACAAATTTTATAGGATTTTATGACTATCGCTGTCTCATACGCGGTTACACCACCAATGTTCCGTCTACCAGCGTAAGCGAAAAATACTTCGCCTATGGGTGAAACAAAGAAATTCTAAAATGAATTATTTTTTATTTGTAGAATTTGTCTTGTCTTCATGATATGTCGGTACGAAAAAAGAAATAAAAAAGTAATTAATGCTGTGATTATAGTGCATACTTTAAGGTAATGCAAGACATAATGAAAACCGGTCAAGTGTGTGTCTGGCTTGCGCTAAGAATCCCAGAGAGCTAGTCTAAACGATTATAAAACTGTAACTGAAGTGTGTCTGTACTTTGAAGATATTTACAAAAAAAAGATTACGATATAGTTTTTAGGTATCCCTGACTAGAAATCAACCTTTTTTAGAAAATTTGTATTTCTGTTTGTTTGTTTGTTTGTTCGCGTATCACGCTAAAACTACTGAACCGATTTTGATGAAACTTTTTTTGTTGGTTAGCTGACTGATCTGACTTAAAATCTGGTATATAATTTGTGCGGACGAAGTCGCGGGTAAACACTATAGTGTCTAATATAATTCTCCACAACGCGCCACCGACGTTCTTAAGCGATAGAGACATACATACTCCGTCTTAATATGCTGACACTTTTTAAGGGGATCAGACCATCAAACTAAACAACTTTCTCTATGGTACAAACATCGAAATCACGAAGAAAAAATCATCTGTTCCATACAAAACTGCAAACCTACTCGAGCCAAATGTATGGGACATCTGATTTTTCTTTCGCGTTTTCGATGTTGGTCCCATACAGAAAGTTGTTCAGATTGTGGGTCTGATCATCCTCTTAAAAAAGTGTCAGCATATTATTAAGTTGGACTCTGTATAAGAGTATCCACCTAGTACTTAAGTAAGTAAGCTTCTTTATGCTATAGCCTATAGAATCCCACTGCAGGGCAAAGGCCTCCTCTCACGAATAAGGGTGAGAGGGAGCAGGCCATATTCCACCACGCGGGCCCGTTGCGTGTTGGTGGAGGCAAGGTAGTGGTAGACTTGCTGTCAGAGAATTTTCAAGCCGCCTCAATAGGCCTCTGACCTGGCTTAACGAATAGTTACAATGCCGTCTGACGGAACTATCCGAGACCAACAGCTAAGCGTGCCTTCCAAAGCACGGAAACACTCGAGATGAAATACCACTAAACGGTCACCCATCCAAAGATCGACCGGACCTGACGTTGCTTAACTTCGGTGATCGTTTCCAATACCGAAGCTCCATTACGCCAACGAGCTCTTCTTCATTGTATAAGAGTACCTATTACTTATTAACGAATGTCTGGACAAAGGAAATATAGCCCCCACTAAAATATGAACCTAGTGCTGAACTACTGGAAACGTTAATAATAATGGCAAACATTTAGCTGACCGGTCAGAAACTGGTAATGGATTTCCAATCGATTAGTTTTGGTTCATTCAATAATTCAGATTCTGATGTAGGTCATCCAGCAACAATAGGCTATGGAGCGTTTGTTTCAGAACATCTCTGATTATCTCCTCGGGGAATATAGTCGTGAGCATATGCTTATGCTTATGCCATAAGAGGATAGACGAGTACAGTTTTCTCAATACAAACGTATTCCCCTGTTTTCTCCCTAGATAATAACACTAGAGCAAATATATTTTTACCATACAATCTATGTCACCTCTGTCATGTCCCTATGTTTTGCTTTTTTGCATTAATTAATTACTGTAAGAACTAGGGACCTTCGAAAATGGCCAATTTTACAGCCCGTTTTCAGACACCCAGCAAACAAATTTATTGAATATAAACAAAAAAAGCCAAACGTACAGACATAGCCAAAGTCTTTCTCATATTATTCTTGAAAGAATTATTAAAATCGGTTTAGTTTTGGAGGAGAAAACAGGGGAATACGAAATGCTGTTTTCATCGATTTTATCTAGATAAAATCGGTCCTAGCTACAGTTGTCTCTTTCGCACTCTAGTCGGTTGGTGTATGGGTGGGGCGGATCGGACAAATATGTATACGGTTGGAAAAGTGACCTATTCTCCAAATTAGCATTTCAGCCCGCCTATCCTCATAATAACGCATATTCAGTAGGTATCATTATATCAACCGACTAGCTATTATAGTTCAAAAGATGCAGCCCTTTATAGGTAGGATAAACAGACATACAGCCAGACGGACGGACAGCGTAGGTTTATGAAAACATTTTGGCACCTTTTGGGTACGGAACCCTAAAAACAACAACCATGACGATAGTAACGTGTGACTGTAGAAAAGTAAACTAATTCCACTTACCAATAAAATCCTTGATAGCTTGAGAGCCAGAGTCCAAAATATCAGTAGGGTTGACCCTAATCTTGCAGTGTTTAACGAAGGGCATCTCCGCCAGCTTCCCCCACTCCCCGCCCCCGCTGGTGGAGCAGTGGACGTCGATCGAGATGGAGTTCTCATAGGCGCGTATGACACGTTGTACTTCATTCTCTTGGTAAGCGTCTGTGAAGTCGGATAGAGAGAATGTTCCATCCTGTAACAAGAGAAGTGGGTTATTAGTTTTAACAATACAGGGTGTTTCATAAGTAAGCTTCGATCAACAATATACAACTAGATAACGGGTCGCATACAAAATCAAAGAGAAATTCTGTCCTCGTGAATATACAACATTTTTTGTTAACGAACCGAGAAAACAGTCCGAATACATTATAATTTCGACCTCAAAGCAACCATAATTCCTAGTAATTTAAAAAAGGAACACTGCGGCATTGCGAGACGTGCTTACGTTGGCTTTGTTCAAACGCAACTAATTCAAAATAAGACCTCACTCCAATAGTGAGGCGTTATTTGCCGGGACATGTTTTGAGCGCTGACGCGTTATCTAGTTGGATATTGTTGATCGAAGTAAGTAAGAATAAATTTTTTAACTCTATGGGACCAACAACGAAATCGCAAAAAAAAAATTTGATATCCCATACATATTTTAGCTATAGTCGATTTGTAGATTATGGATGGAACATCATTTTTTTTTTCGCGATGTCGATATTGGTCCCATAGTGAAAGTTGTTCAGTTTGATGGTCTACACCTCCCCCTTAAAGGTTTATTTGTATTTTTGTAACACCTTGTATACAGAGATATGGGCTAATAATACAGGTTCCAACCTTAGATTATCAAGATAGACAGTCAAAGCTACGAAAGCGTCGAAAAAAATAGGAACCAGTACTGGTTCCAAAACCCTATACATATACACGCACACATACATATTTTGTATGGCGCCTCACGCACACCAACCTAAGAAATTTAGCCCCTTTTGTTTTATACGGAACAAGTGTGAGGCTCATTCTAGACATATACTTTTTCTAAGGTTCCAACTTAATATCGCCCTTCTGGTGAAACGTGGATGTTCTGAGGTTTCAGAATATCTCTGACTACTCCCTCGGGGAATATAGTCGTGAGCATATGCTATGCTATGCTATGCTATGCTATGCTATGCTATGCCAACTTAATATGCTGACAGTTTATTAAGGCGTATCATCCCTGGACCACGACTCTCCATACTAATCGATGCGAACGAGCGCGTGGCTCCGGTCAGAATTTAGCCGTTTTCTTTGAAAAATGAGATGACTTTTTATTATTTTTGAAAAAAAAAAGAAAACCGCGTCATTCTAAATTGTGTTGTGAACAATATCGTAAATTTTTATTTTCTTCCGATTAAAAATGTAAGAGTAAAATGGTTACAACTGGAAAAAAGGGGTAACCCGTTTCATCGATTTTATTCATTAAAATCGATTTCTAGAAAAAACACATGTTTTTCAGCATGATTTTTCGATAGATCTATCTCATCTCACTAATATTATAAATGCGAAAGTTTGTGACGATGTTTAGATGTTTGGATGTTTGTGACGCTATCACGCAAAAATGGCTGAACGGATTTGGATTAAATTTGGCACACAGATAGAATATGTTCTGAATTAACACATCGAATACTTTTTTAAGGTCCACGCAGACGGAGTCGCGGGCAACAGCTAGTATAATATATAATCTTAACCCATATTTGCCCACTAGGGTCAAACGAACAAATGCAACCTAGTTTTCGAGCCAACGACCCAAATACATGGTTGTATTGGGTCGTTTTCGAACCAGTGGGCGTGTATGGGCTAATAACGACAATAATAAAAAATATTTACTATATGTATATACGCTATCTAGGTGCTAATGTTTTAGTAGATTGATTTGTAGCAAATGACCTTTCCATTTTCCCAATGCTGATTTCTCAGTTACGATAACGCTCGATTACGTCTTACAAATAAACCCAGGCTAACCTAAAGCTAACCGACTATCAATCATAAGCACCCAATTTTAAGGTCAAGTTCACCTTCGTTTCCACTCTATTTGCGACATAGTATAAAGCCTTGCGAAGGTTCACGTGGATTGATTACTTCGGACCTTATTTTAGACAGGGTACAGGTGGATTTGTTCCAATCTGTTTGCTGCTAACATTTCTCTATCTGTCTACTATACAATTTAAATCTAGTTTGGGATTCAGTCCGGTGATTTGGAAGAAAAATTTGGTACATATATTCACTAGTCAACATTGATTCGCACGTAGTGAATAACGGACCGTTAACCACCTTACAAACTCACAAACAAACAAACAAACAAACAAACAACCTCTCACCCTAAACGCATACACGTTCTCCGTTCCGTCGCGGGTAAAAAATGAGACGTTATCAATTCCTCTGTATGGTTTTTGTACCTACCTATGTATGCTGCGTGGTAACTTTGATATTTCTTGCCCAGTAGCGAATTGTGATGGCTTGAGAGCGACTCCAGTAAAACAAATTAATCTAAACTATTATAAAACTGTAACTGAAGTGTGTCTGTACATTGAAGATATTTACAAAAAAAAAATACGATATGGTTTTTAGGTATCCCTGACTCGAAATCGACCTTTTTTAGAAATTTTGTCTGTCTGTTTGTCTGTTTGTTTGTGTGTTTGTTTGTTTGTTTGTTAGTTTGTTCGCGCATCACGCAAAAACTACTGAACCGATTTTGATGAAACTTTTTTTGTTTGATAGCTTATGATCTGACTTAAAATCTGGTATATAATTTGTTCGGACGAAGTCGCGGGAAAACACTAGTGTTCTTATAGATGTCAATGTAAAATTGAATTGAAACATTGAAGACAGCCATGTGAGATGAAAAGGCGCGGTCCATTCTATGCCCGAACCTATAAGCTGTATCTTCACGTATATTTTACCGACATTTAAAGTGTCGATCGATCCTTAACTCAAATATTAATAAATATAAGTAACACTTCAGTACGCTCGTTAATTTTTCAACTGCCAATGAAAGTAGCGGCAAATATCACGGATTTCTGATGTCAAAATATAATTTAGTGGCCATTTTAAAATGTTCCCAATGGCTCTCGATTTACGGTCGGTTATCGAATATTCAATGTAGGTACTTGATTTATGTATCGGTATTTCGATAAAAGCGTAATTAAAAACTCACTGTCCGTAGCGTCATATTTCGTGATATTGAAATTTGAATTTAAACTCCTATGTTTTAGGTTTGAATTAGTGTGATATTAGGTTTTGATTATAGTTAATTCCCAAAGAGAGCGAGTTTTGTGAAGCACGAAAGTCTTTTTTGGCGCTGTTTATACAGAATTGACGTGTGGCGGTGGCAGAAAGTAACACATAATAGTACGAAGCACGTCACAAAAACGACGCTATTTACGTACTATAAGGTTTATATTGTGTCCGCCACCGCCACACGTCTCTTCTGTATAAAGCGCGCCTAAGAGGTGTATTAAAGAGCTAAATTTCAAAAAGTCTGAATATGTATTTATTGACATTATCATTTGCGCTTGCATCAACAAGAATTTAAGCATATACGTATTTAGTGAACGGTCTGTATTATACACTGATATACTAATGCACAGTCATGTACCAATAAGTTTTTCGAACTTATGTACAGGTCGGTTAGCTAACGCTGGCGCGTGCCACACATTTACACAATGCTTTTGTCTCACTGCACGCATAATGAAAAGTTTCTCTATCTTTGTCAAGCACGGACGCTCTGACAGGAAAAACGCATTAGTGTGTGTCTGTGAACGCACCAGCTTTTGTCACCGCCCTGTACGTATTGCCTGCTCTCAAATGGTAAAGGAATACATCGTGAGAAAACCTACAATACGCTGAAGACCAATCTGCTTTGGGACGCGTTTTGGACTCTGCATGAGAATAGACCTGTTCCCGTAGTGGTATGTTTTATGTTGCATCACGACAGTAGTTTTTAATTGCTTAGTAATACTAATGAAACTAAACAACTTTACCTAAGAATCATGGGTCGAAAAGCGAAAAAAAATGTTTGGAACTTCCATAGAAAATCGATCAGCTTACTCGTATTCGCACTTTTGCTTGGGTTCAAAACATTTTCTCATTTCTCGTCCAGTGTCGGAATGCACCCTTAAAATTTAGTTCGTAATTAATTAAAACTACTGTTCTATGGGCTCTTGATGACCTAGTTCGTTATAGGACGAAATAGGTTGGTTTATTTTGAACACATGCAGAATTCTATGTTAAAAATTAACCATGAAACAAAAAAAATCTTTCACAGTTACTGCAAAATTCAATTTGGAAATATCCCGACGGGCAAAAGAGCAGCACGTGTATACGTAAAATAGTTATCAACGAATCGGGGACATTTCCTGTCGCTGACAGCCCTCCGCATCGGAAATTAAAATTGCTAACGAACTCATTACGTGACTGGGAAGTTTTATGGAATTTTTTCCAAAAAAATGAAGAGATTTTTGCTGTCGTAAATCTGGGACGAAAGTTTTAGTTTTGGAACTCTATTATAATACCGATCTAATAAAAATACTATCGCAGTTTTGTAAGGAAAAAGCATTTTTTGTGATTTCAGGTTTGCTCCGGTACTAATAGTTGTTCAGTTTAAAGTGTAGAATCGCAACGACAAACTTCTACCTTGCGTTTGCTGCTTTGTCAATAGTTTGCCATCGGCAGTCCTTTTAATAAATCTACTGCCTGCTTTGCTTAAGGCCCGGTTATTCAAGTGCAATCGTCTCTTTCTTACAAGCATAAATTTGCAATTAGCCATCCCGCTTCAATTGAAAGCAGGTCCGCAAAAAAACGTATTTTTCATCAATAATCTTTTCTCTTGGGTGTTGGGGGAAAAAACTAGCCTAAGAATAATTTAGACAATGTCATTTCCAATTTTTCAGTATGTTTCTTTTTATTTATAGTGTTAATAATCTTTAAGTAAAACTTGAAAAATAGTAATAAACTTACCTACGGTTGCGGTTGGACCACAAAAAAGGGCTACTTCTTTAAATGACCACTTAATGCTTTATGGTCAAGATATGTAATAAATAACTATCGTGTTTTGAGCCTAAGAATAATCAATGTTGTTCATGAACAACATATATTTTTTCTGTATTAAAACAACGACTATTTAAAACAGGTCGATTTGGAAGATCTTGGCCTTATAATAATTGACCTAATTAATTTAATTAGGTAAGTAATTCAAATTTTTTTATAGTTCGATCTGCTGATTGCATTTATGCAAAGTCCAAAAATGTTTATATTTATATTTTTTCATTATCATAGGTATAATCACCGTTTAAAGTAATGCATCTGTTTACCTGCTGTTCAGATAGATATTATTTGGTCAGAACTAACGAGAAGTTAATTTACTTACTACATAAATATCATTTAAATCACATACCATTTGCTAATGTCAAAACGTTAATGTGAGTTTCTAAATTGTCTAGGTAATGAACCGTGCACTGGCATACTTAATAGCGTTAAATGTACTGGTACATTAGCGTATGCATTTCACAGTCGTTAATGTTTTAGAATAGATGTAACTTTTACAAAAAATTGTAGTAATGCGAGAAGCATAGCATAGCATAATGCTCACGATTATATTCCCGGGTAGTCAGAGATATTCTGAAACCTCAGAACATCCACGAAGCCATGGTAGAAGATTTAAAATAATTAATTTAATTGTATTATGTTGTATATTATATCTCGTTATCTCATTATGCATGCATGTTTGTAGGGATGAAGGGAGATTTAATTATTTATTTATTTATTTAATTCGGTGTAGCCCGGATTCCTAAACTAGTAAACTGTGTGTCCGGAATCAGAATTCAATAATTCAGGTGATAGTTGTCAGGGTAAACAGTTACATTACTTTAAGGGGTGGTTGAACCCATGATTCTGAACTTTTACTAAGAAACCTACTTATAGGAAATTCGCGAAAAAATGTTTGGACTTTCCATACTAAATGCAATCAACTGTTCGAACAATGGTTTTGCGATTTCTTTGGGAAAATAGTTTGGTATCAAGAGTACAATCACGCATTAAGGAATCTTACATTATGCGTAACCCAACACATACTTGGCCAGTTTTTAATTTATCGGGCCTGACGTGTCAGGATCCACCGTCCCGCGGGGCACATAAGACGACGAGATTTTCCGACTTCTATTTGGTTTTCAGGCCAATTCTAATATGAAAATATAATTTATTTATCACAAAAATGTACTATCCGACTTATCTTGGACGTTACTAAAGCTGTTCTAAGAATAAGTGTTTTAAATCTCTGTTTCTGTAATTAAATATTGCCTTAAATTTTCGCTGCTATTTGGAATGGAGTATAGGTAGGTACTCTAGCTGATGTCAGCGGGGGAGCGGCCGGTGTAGCGGGAAGGGAAAGCGCGCGCCGCTCAAACGTAGTCGCACGTGCTACCTCACCTCCCGCAACGTCTGTACCCCGCGGGAGAGTCGCGCACTAACTTGTCTGTGTAGCCCTGTCTAGTTTTACATCCACAAAAACACTGCATGACGATTTAAAACTTAAGTACACAGATATAAAGTTAAAAATTACCTGCATAATCCATGAGCCGTTGCCAGCGAAGGTGTAGCCGGCATGAACTAAGTGTCTGTGTCGGGTGAATGAACTGAGCAGGTTCCTCATGCACTGCATCAGAGTGTTCATTTGTGGGTGAATCAATATCTCTGTCACGAGGTTCTCCGATGCGAACTGGATCAGTCTTTCTCCTGTAACAATAATAAAATTAATTAGCATTTGAATGAATAATTATTTATTGAAACAGGTGTTACTTTGCGGAAATCCATGATTAACAGGTAGATGATACGATTGTGTCGAGACCTCCGCTTCTTCTTATAATAATTCGGTATGCCAAGTTTTTTTTGGGCTTCATTTTTATATTTTTTACGGACAGAAGACATAATTTTAAGATACCCATTTCATTCTTATTGTGATTCATCGAGTTTATCATTATAAATTTAATTTTTAAATTATTTTGATCTGTAATCTCAAATAAAATAATAAAAATAATAAAAAACATAAAAAATAAGAATAGTTTCGGCATAGACGAGCTTCCCCCCAAACTAATAAGATTTTGTGCGGATGAGCTCACAATCCCTCTTACGTTTATAGTAAATCAATCGTTCTCGTCAGGTATCGTTCCCAAAAACTTAAAAAAATCAATAATAAAACCGATACCAAAAAAATCTGATTCAAAAGAAATAAATCAATATCGACCTATTGCAATGTTACCGACTTTTGCCAAAATCTTAGAAACTGCAATGGCTACACGCGTGGTATCTTTTTTCGAAAGATTCAACTTATTTAATGCAGACCAATTCGGATTCAGAAAGGGCCGCTCGACAACCTTAGCAGCTTACAGTTTTATTAACGAGGCGCTTAGTATCCTAAACAATAAAAAGTATGCTATAGCTGCACTACTCGATATGAGCAAAGCATATGACCGCGTCTCGCATCGATTACTACTTAAAAAGTTGTACGGGCTAGGTATTCGAGGAATAACGCATGATTGGTTTATCTCTTACTTCAAAGACCGCGAACAATACGTTGAATTAGAATATTGCGAACAACAGTCAGGTAAAATATCAACAGTAAGATCGCCCGCACTTCACATGTCAAGTTCAATTCCACAAGGCAGCGTTCTTGGATGTCTGTTGTTTCTTATTTATATCAATGAACTACCTCAGTTAATTAAAGACAGTAATTTGAAGTGTGTTCTGTACGCTGATGACATATCCATAATATTTCCTACAGCGAGTGAAATGGACGCATACAACATATTACAAACTAATTTAGAAAAAATAGATATTTGGCTTACTAAAAATAATTTACAAATAAATTACGATAAAACTAAAATAATTGAATTTCATCCTTATCAGAAACCTAAACTTAACTTAAATTATAGCTACAATAACATGCAAATTGAAAGTGTTAAAAACTGTACCCTTTTGGGAATTGAAATAGACGAGAACATTAACTGGAAAGCGCACGTCAACAAAATTGTAAGTAAATTATCGAGATTCACGTATGCCCTTTATGAACTCAAAAAAGCAACAAATCAGAAAATTGCTACTCAAGCATATTATGCGTATGCCCACGCATGGCTACAATACGGTTTTATTCTGTGGGGCAATAGCACAGACGCTGATGATCTTTTCGTACTACAAAAAAAATGCATCCGAATTTTAGTAAATATCAAACGAATAGAAAGCTGTAGGCCACATTTCACTGAACTCCAAATATTGACACTTACCTCAATCTACATTATGGAAATATGTAAATTTGTTCGCAACAACAGCCATCTTTTTCAAAAAGAAAAATATGTAAGCTCTCGGATAGCCAACCAGCCGCAGAACAAAAATAGATTGGCTCCACCAAACATTAAAAGAATTGAAATGTACAATAAAGGCACCTATTTAATGGCCATCAAAATTTATAATAATATTCCCTCAAAAATAAAAGAAATTGAAAAGAATACAATTTTTATATCAAATTTAAAACAATATCTGATTGGAAAATGCTTTTATAGATTAAAGGAGTTTTTTGATGAGCAGTAATAAATAAAAATACTTAATGCTAGGAAATAATAATATTACAGACGACATAAAGTACATTATTATTTAAGAACTTAAAAAAAGTTTTTGTTATTGTTTTTGTTGTTGTTTAATTGTTGTGCATAATGTATAATGTAAACTCTTACTATTAAGGATGCAATGTATAAAGTATTTGTCAAAGAGCATTTTGCAGTGCCCGGTCAGGGTTTCACATAGGACCATAACTTTATATTGTAACATCTGTAAAACATGTGAAAGCAATAAATGATTATGATTATGATTATGATTATGATCTCTAAGTGCAAAAATGGTGGAGAGAAAATAATTCGAACTCCATGGAGAAAAAGTACCTACAGCTGTATTAAAAAAAATTAAAACCTGCCTCCTCTTTCTAACTCTATGCTGGAAAAAGATACGGCAACATCAAATGTCAAATTCTTTTCAACGACATTGTGAAAGTATTTTTTTTCTTAATGGCCGGTTATTTTAAGTTGATTTTATGTTTACCAAGGAGTTCACAGGTATGCCAGTGACGTCACTGCACGTACCGAAAAACGACGTTATTTTATTAAAAATATCTGTAATCCTTTCATTTTAAAATGGCTGACATAGAAAATATGATTATTGAGACGATTATCTCGAAATGGTTTTCGATTTAGCACTCCAAAAAAAAACTTGACATACTGAATTATGTAAGTGTGAGGAGTGTGAGTGTAAATGTGAAAGTAAGTTTGTATGTTTATGTATACATTTCGTTAAATGTTTTATCATTTAATAAGCTCCGTGTAAAACATCGTATTATAAACTTGATTAGACAAGGTGTAAAATTAAATAAGTTACATATTGAACAAGGTGCTTCAAACCAGCAATCTGAACAAATTTCACTATTGGGCCATTATTTTGGGTTCGTTCCAATTCTTTTCCTTCAAAGTTCGTTCGTTTTCTATGGAGCAGCTGTTTTTTTTGGCTCCATAGTGAAAGTCCTGATAATAAATAACGCATTTAATTTTACACCCTGTATAAATAACCGAAATGTCTGGTCTTGACTATGTTAAATTATGTAATTCAATGTTGTATATTTTGCTTTATACTCTGTATCTTATTTAGTTTTTTTCTCTGTACATTTTGTTTTAAAGATGTTATTGTAGAGTTTCTGGCCGCATCTTTTCTACAATAACAACTTCTGACGAAGAATAAAAAAAATAGCTTCCGAAAGTTTTTCCATAGGATACTTTGTTGAATAAACCATTTGATAGTTTGATCCTTCTTTTCTTCTTCCTTCTATCGTGTCAGTCAGTATGAGTTATTACCCCATAAGAATCACTCACACTGTAGCTGTAGTCAAAAGATTGGCCAGTCGGCAATATAAAGACTGCCCATAGGGTGCGCAAGACTAAATCAGATTTCGTCCCGCAGGGAGGCTCTCTCCTTGGTGTTAATTCATTGTGAGGGTGGAAGGGACATAATTTATTTATTAATTTAAAAAAAAATGTAAAATAAATAATAAGTTACTTTATGTACCTATCAGTATTTCGATGTTCGTTTTGTATTGGTACCGTTTGAAATAGGTATTATTTTTTTGTTATTCCCAACCTAAGTATTTTTATTAATTTGAAATATTATTTAATTCTTCGAACTCTAAAAAGCTTGAGAACCGAGTTAAAATATTTTACTCTAGAAAACTCGAGCGAGCTAAAAAATATTTATTTTCTCTCTTACATATCGTAAAATTACTCGGCAAACCTAAAAACGAAAATCAAGTCACGTATCAGCTGCAATCTTACTAAAATAAAAAGTTAACGCATTTACGTAATAAATCTTTCTGAAAGATAGACGATGATAACGAGGAAAATTCGACCTTGACCTCTGTCAAGCGAAAATAGAATTAATGACGCATACACATACGACTTAACACGCTTTGTGGAAGGAAATTCGGGGCTTCGTATACAAGGTGTTACAAAACTACAAATAAACATTTAAGGGGGTGGTGTAGACCATCAAACCGAACAACTTTCACTATGGGACCAATTTCGAAATCGCGAAAAAAAATATTTATGTTCTATACTCTACAAATCGACTAGAGCTAAAATATGTATGGGATATCAAATTTTTTTTTTCGCGATTTCGATGTTGGTCCCATAGAGAAAGTTGTTCAGTTTGACGGTCTAAACAACCCCCTTAAGAGTTTTAAAAATTTATTCTTACTTATGAAACACCTTGTATTGAATGACAAAAGCTATTGTGTGAAGTCAGTTTATTGTAAAGATTACGCTATTTGGTGTTCCGTGAACAAAACTATTGGAGAACAAAACAAGTTAATTAAAGCTAAATAAAAGCTGAAATTACTGGAAAAATAAAAATATACCTACAGCACAACAACATACTTAAGTCACGCTCGTATATATTTTTTTGGGGTGGGCTAAAAACGTCTCAACAAATACCAACCATTTCATCTTATTTTGGTTTGAAATTAAACGTAATAGTAATATATCTACTTATTTTATTTTATTTCATTTTAACACATCGGCAACATGCATTGATTACAAAACTTAATTAACGTATTAATTAGCCACGCATAATATATAATGTGTTAATATCTGGGCGAACGATCTCTGCTCGCCTTAACGATTTTTCCTTTGATAAGACCTAACTAGATCATTTGTTCCCCATAAACCCCTATTCTGAAAATTGTATCGTTATCCAGAACGCGATTTAATATTTACAAACAAACATTACTCATAGTATTGTATAGGCTGTCAACTTTAAATGCGTTAAATATTTAAGGGTGCTTCAGACCATCAAACTGAACAACTTTCACTATGGACCAACATTGTAATTGCGAAAAAACTATCATCTTACTTTTTTTCATGATTTGAATGTTAATTCCATTGTGACACCTTGATTGTTAGAATGGATAGTTCAGTATGATGGTTAGAGGCAATTAAATTTTCTAAGATGCACCCACTAAAAAGCATATAAAAGCATATAGCTTTTAACCTTCGATCAAAATAAAATTAATGGATAGGCCTTACGCGAACATTTCAAACCAGAAAAATGAGGCAAAACAAATGAAAGGTTTACTTCAAATTTGTATGCAAGTGCCCTAGATTTGACAGTGCGCTAGTTTGTATGGACCAAGTGCACCAGTAGTGTGCTTCAACTTACCGCGCTTTAGGCCTATCCATTAATTTTATTTTGATCTAAGCTTTTAACTTAAGGGGCTACCTGCCGGTTTTGGGTAATTTTGTAACCATTTTATTCATTAACTATGGCACTTTTTGAGCTGAAATTTAAACTGAACCATCTACAGGATATGAGAAGTGATGTGGTTCTAGAAATCGATTTTAATGAATAAAACCGAAGAAAAGGGACTCTAAAGTCACCCCTTTTTTTCCAGTTGTAACCATTTTACTCTTACATTTTTAATCGGAACAAAATGAAAATTTACTATATTGTTCACAATACAATTTAGAATGATGTGGTTTTTTTACTTTTTTGAAATTAATAAAAAATCATCGAATTTTTCAAAGAAAACAGCAAAATTCTGACCTGAGCCACGTGCTCTTTCTCATCGATTAGTATGGAGAGTGAGTGAGAGGAGAGTGGTCCACGGCTGATACGCCTTAATATTCCCTACATTCAGGACAGCATATCTTTTTCGTGGTGTTCAGAAACTTGGCAACAATCATAGAAATAGGAAGTACGTCTACAAAAAATACAACTAAGCAAGGCAAAGCGTTAGGTAAAAGCGAACCTTGCCCCAACTATACGATTCAAAAGATAGTTGATAGTTTTAGCAAAGTCTGACCAACCCAGAAGAGACTATTATACATACGTGAGTTTATTATTGCATAAAAAACTGACAAAAACCCAAACTGATTCCAATCTGCAACCCAAATAAAACCAATCGTCGGTTCCAAAGGATTAGATTAAGACAGAAGTCGACAGAAAGGCTTTGCTCTATCGTACAATGGTTAAGAATTGTTCAGATAATGAATGGAAACGACTGGGGACGGGGACGGAGTAGAAGGCTCCAAGTGGCGCAATGCGGAAAAAGACCTAGAAATTATTAACGCTGATAACGATTTAGGTCTTTTGTTCGTTGAGTCGAGATTCATTATTTTTTGTGTTGGTTTTAGGAGGCATTGTGTTAAGGTCCTACCTCCCGATTTTACCGTAAAATTGGGTAACCTTGTTAACATTTTATACCTTAACTGAGACTCTTTTTAAGCAGAAACAATATTAAACAATCTCAGGATATGAAAAGTGATATGGTATTTCTCTAAATCTATTTTAATTAATAAAACTAAAGAAAAAGGAATCTAAAATCACTTCTTTTTCCAGTTGTAACCATTTTACTCTTACATTTTTATCGGATGAAAATGAAAATTGAAAATATACTTCACAATACAACATAATGATTTGATTTTCTGATATTTTGAAAATTCATAAAAAAATGCAAATTTTTTAAAGAACACGGCTATATTCTGACCGGAGCCACACGCTCGTTCACTATACCCACAGATTATATAATACTACTATACCTATCGATATCAGATTGATTGATGACGAAAGTGATTACACATTATGTAAACAAATGACAACAAAGCTCGCCTTTGTACGTCATCGTCATGATTTATTGTAATTTTTATAAAATATGTTGTTTTTGTACAATAAAGAATCTCAAGAATCTAAGAACAAAATGTTGCTCGTTTAATATACGATTTGGATTTAAATTGAGGCTTGAACTTATCACGTGTGACGTTACACCGTTCGATATTACAAAAGCTCTCGAAACCTTTTGTAATAAAATCCCCAATTAATAACCATTATGCCTGATATTGGATCTAAAATATTTTCAGCCTTTTTCAGCCTTTTCACGAAACTTTTACGTTCAGTTCTACTAATTGATAGGTATTTTGAATATAAAATGGTGATGAAAATAAATTGCTGGCAAGGCAAGCATGATATTTCATTTTAACGAAAATATTTTTGTGTTACAAAATCAGTGAGCTGATAATTTGAAATAAATTGCAATTTCGTTTTCGATTTATCATAAAATCGTTTACTCACATACATACATACTATAAGGAGCTATGATAGCCCATACGGAAGAGAGCTTGCGCCTCAATCATGAGGCGGCGGTTCGATTCCAGGCCTGTACCACTAAGTTCATCGGAAATTATGTACGGTTGTATTTATCATTTACTAGCTTGGCGGTGAAGGAAAACATCGTAAGGAAACCTGCATTCCCGAGAATGAAAATAAAATACCACAAGTTCGGAGGTATGCGTAAAATATGGGTGAGCTTGGGGCGAACACAAAGGACCAGCGATGGTCCAAGTGTTACATTAACGACCCTTGCTTGCAATAGCCCAACACAAATAATAAATACATACATACATATTCTCACGCCTGTTTCCCACTGGGGTAGGCAGAGACAACGGAACGCCACCTGCTACGATCCTGACATATCTCTCTAGCTTCCTCCACATTCATAAGAATACTACCTACTATCTTTCGCTTTGACAATCTTCGCTTAGTTTGGTACCAACATTTTGAAAAGTTTTACGTACTTACTACTTTTTATAAGGCACCTATTTCTACAAAATTATTTTGTTATATTGAGTATGTATGTATTTATGTATATATTTATACTTTGTGTAAATTATAATATTATGTATCAACTAGTACACCGCCGTAGCATTTATCTAATGTAAGACTTCTTCCATCCACTGGTTGTCTGGAAGAAATCACTTTTAGTGATAAGGCCGCCTTTTGTACCCTTCTTGTTCGTGTATATTGTTGTTGTTTTTGTGTATTTTTGGTGTGCAAATAAAGAATATTTATCTTATCTTATCTTATCATAAGTCCTTTCATGCATGCTCGCCGGTTTCGGGTAGATCTGACCTGGCCCTTTTTAAGAACGTTGCCAATTTGGTCCGTATACAAGGTGTTACAAAACTACAAATAAACATTTAAGGGGGACACTATGGGACCAATATCGAAATCGCGAAAAAAAAATTTTTTGTTCTATAGGTACTCTACAAATCGACTAGAGCTAAAATATGTATGGGATATAAAATTATTTTTTTCGCGATTTCGATGTGGGTCCCATGGAGAAAGTTGTTCAGTTTGACGGTCTGAACAACCCCCTTATGAGTTTTAAAAATTTATTGTTACTTATGAAACACCTTGTATATACGACTAGGCCGTCCCCTTCCAACATTTCCACTTACGCTTGCCTTATAGATTGCACTTTGTCACTACATTCTCTTTCAGACCACAGCATTATCTAATTATACTATTTTTCAATTTGTCCATCACAGTTACACCACACATACTTCGCAATGAGCGCATTTCCATAGCGTTAATCCTGTTTACAATACAGTATATTTGGAAAATATTCAGTACATATACCGACCCATAGTACAGAACAGATATTGGGTGAAAAAATAGCGAGTGAAGTACTGAACCCCGCCCACGATTCGATTTGGGCCACAGATTATTTAATAGTTACCACGTAACAGTACTGCGCTGGCTAAGAAAGCATCGATTTCGCGCGCGTTCAACTGTCTTGCAATGTGTCATCGCGCTAGCAACGAACTAAAACGTGTCTTATATTCACGCCCAGAGAGTCGGTATCACCTTGTGCTCCATATATCAAAAGTACACCAAGACAGGAAGTTAAGGGTATATTATTCGGAGCGCGCTCCATACAAACGTACTATGTTGATATTTTCAATACTAACCAATTAAAGTCAATGAAATTTTGCAGAAACAATCTAGAAACAAATTTCTATGCTTGTATGGAGTCAGATTTTCGTTAAAATGTATTGTTTTCAAGTTACAGTGCCTCAAAGATTTCCATTTTTGTTATAGCCTGTAGAATCCCACTGCAGGGCAAAGCCTCCTCTCACGAATAAGGGTGAGAGGGAGTGGGCCATACTCCACCACGCGGGCCCAGTGCGTGTTGGTGGAGGCAAGTTAGTGGTCACCTTGCTGTCAGAGAATTTTCAAGCCGCCAATGGGCCTCTGACCTGGCTTAACGAATAGTTACAACGCCATTTGACGGAACTATCCGAGACCAACTGCTTAACGTGCCTTCCGAAGCACGGAAACGCTCGAGATGAAATACCACTAAACGGTCACCCATCCAAAGACTGACCGGACCTGACGTTGCTTAACTTCGGTGATCGTTTCCAATACCGAAGCTCCACTACGCCAACGAGCGCTACATTTTTTCCATACAAATCTTAAAGATTTCCATACAAATCTTAAATTAATCCTAGCATTGAAACTGTATATTTTAACGAAAATCTGACTCTATAGAAGCATAGAGATTTGGTTCTAGATTGTTTCTGCAAAATTTTATTGACTTTAATTGGTTAGTATTGAAAATATCACCATAGTACGTTTGTATGCAGCGCGCATTTTCGCTCTCGGAATAATATTCTCTTAAACTCAATGATATGACTGTAATCGACTCAACAGAAGAGGATAGGTATAATTATTACAGCACCAAGTAAAATTCAATTCTATACAGTTTTAATTATAATATTCGATCCGCTAGCAACCTAGTTTTTTAAACTAAACTACTTTAAAAACATTACTACATTAGTCAAGCATAAATAAAAATTCCTCAGCATTTAAAATTACCACTTTTGTAATCTGAAAACTTTAAAAGAATCTAGGTTAATATACAGGAGTGTATTTAAACTTGCATATTTTAAGGGTTGTTTTAGACGATTATTCTACACAAATTTCAAATTTGAACCGCGTAAGAAAAATGGTTTTTCCATAATATATTTGAGTCCAGTAGTCAAGTCAAATTGATTTCTATAAAACAAGTTTTTTTTATTTCGTTTTGTTCATATTGATGACTAGTGTTTTCCCGCGACTTTGTCCGCACAAATTATATAAGTACCAAATTTTAAGTCAGATCATAAGCTATCAAACAAAAAAAGTTTCATCAAAATCGGTTCAGTAGTTTTTGCGTGATGTGCGAACAAACAAACAAACTAACAATTTTGTCAATGGCGCTGCACGTCATTTAAATCGCGCTATCGAGTGTTATTTCATTTTATATGAAGTAAACCGCTACTTTTTTGTTCCTCATGATTTTACGGTTTTATAATAGTTAAGATAAGATATGCAGCACGGCCTATTTGTAACGCATTTAAGCGTATACCTACTTGCCCTGTATAAACGTTGGCGTCAACCCACCTTCATTCGCATACCTACCTAACTAAAAATAACGATAAACCACCCACAATAGCAACACTAAAATCCAGGCAAAAAAGCGAAAACATCAAAACGTGCTCTGCAAATAATACCTTTAACAAAAGTGAATATTTTCGGTAACAATGAAACTTGTACCTCTCTGTAAACGCGCCATAATACAGAATAAGCCGCGGAAGACTTAAGCCCAGCTTAAGCCCCTTTAAATATAAACAAAAACCAGCTTTAACCTTCAGAAACTCCAGAGCTGAGTTTTGAATTATTCATAACAGCCCTGAAAATACTGAGAGGTGTTGTTTTAAAGACAGGTATTCTACGCTCATAATGCAAAACATCATACGACCAGGACCGTAGACAGGTAGTTTTGACAGGATGCGGAGAAATAAGATAACATAGTTTGGGTGATGCTTGAGAGAGCATTGCTACAAAAAAGGGGGGACAGGGAGACTTTGAATCACCTGGATGCCGAATATCGAGATACGAAAGCGCTTGGACTCCACGACGAAGATGTCTATAAATACAGTGTGATTGCAAAGCCAACCTTTTGTAACGGGACAAGGCGAGGCAGAAAACGAATAAGATGCATTGGGAGAGGCTTACGTTCTGCAATGGACGATGACATGCTGATGATGATGAAGAAGGCAAGATCAGTATAAAAACTATAATTTATAATTCAAGACAGACTCTGAAATTCTTTAAACATTTTTAAAACATTAATAGCAATATCAAGCCGGCTTCGGAAACTGTCAGCTCCTAAAGTCAATTTGAATAACCTTTCAATACTTCTGCAAGTCTTACCGACTAAGTATCCGAGGTCTGAACTTAAAGAGTCCTCGAAAGCTAATCCTTTCCGTCATTCCCTCTCTCAACTATTTACTCCTTTCATAAATTTAACCAGGGTTGCTACATGCATAAATGAAACAAATGCAAACAAAACCAGAATGCCTTTTCTCCATTTGGTTTTCATACCATTTGATCATGATGAACCTGTATTGATCTATCCATTTATTAAGGTCCATGCATGCTAGCATATGCTTGCCATAGTGGCAATGGGCTGGTCATATCTGCCGAAGAACTGACAACCGATGGGGTATGGATTCATAACAGTTTTCAACTACCTGCAGCGACTGCATGTTGGAAAGTCTAGGATGCAGGATTTTAATGCATTATTAGTGCACGCTAAGCAGAGATTCTGTCTCTCGACTTTACCCTCCTAAAACTTATGGAACGAGAAACTGCTACGATCAGAGGTGGGGTCGATTCTAGTGACACTATCGGGTAGCCTACAGAGAAGCATCCGAAATTTTGACGATGGAACTTCGGAAGAATTATTACGTCATAGAAAATGAAAGATGTTAAGTCACTTGGCAGTTGGTAGCCCTACTTCGGAACAGCAAACACTCCTCAGAATCGATTGAGTTCTAAGTAAATTCAACGTTCATTTGAAGCCGACTCGCATTATCTGAATTCAATCCATTTTACCGACGCTGAGTGGCTGTGATGGAAATTGGTATTACTATTATTTACTTTAGGTGCCTTTTTGTTTGGCTGGTTTCTTGAGTTACCTCTTGGAAAATATATTGGAGAATTGTAAATGGATGGAACATGATCCATATTACGTTTGATAATTTCGTTTCAAATACAAATATCATAAAGTAGGTTTTTGTCAAAGGTTATGAGGCGCTCGGTGTCGTAGTAGATCTTCGGATTGCAACGTCAAGTCTGGCCAGTTTTTGCATGGATGACCGATATATTATAAGAGATAAGTGTACTTTTTGCAACCATCAGCAGCAAGGCTGATTCAGTGTTTATGTGGTGTAGAGCATCTCTGTGATGGGGATGGACCAGGTCTGCCTGCATAACTTCAGTCGATTTAGGAGTTACAGACGTTTAAAGGTCTGGAAAAAAATTAGGAACAGCTGCAGGGCTGATCGTATGATATTATTGTAGTATGCACTGTAGCCATGTGAACAGTACAAAAACTGACATGGTTCATCAGTCGGTTTCGGAGTTACTGACGTTCAAAGGTCCGAACGGCGAGGACCTTTGAACGGCTGTATCTCCTAAACCAACTGGCAGTTCATGTCAGTTTTTGTACTTTTCGCATAGCTACAGTGCATACTACAATAATATCATACGATCAGCCTTACTGTGGATCGTGATTTTTTTCCAGACCTTTAAACGTCTGTAACTCCTAAACCGACTGAAGTTATGCAGGCAGACCTGGTCCATCCCCATCACACAGATGCTCTACACCACATAAACACTGAATCAGCCTTGCTGCTGATGGTTGCAAAAAGTACACTTATCTCTTAGTCTAATAAGAGAAGTTTATTCCGAGAGCGCAAATGCGCGCTGTATACAAATGTACTAATGATTTTTTTCAGAAACAATCTAAAAAGAATCTCTATGCTTCTATGAAGTCCGATTTTCGTTAAAATATACAGTTTTAATTCTAGGACTAATTTAAGATTTGTATGGAAATCTTTGAGGCACTGTAACTTTAAAACTATCCATTTTAACGAAAATCTGACTCCATACAAGCATAGAGATTTGTTTCTAGATTGTTTATGCTAAATTTCATTGACTTTAATTTGTTAGTATTGAAAATATCACCATAGTACGTTTGTATGTGGCACGCCAATGGTAATATACCCTTAAGTGGTATTTCATCTCGGGCGTCTTCGTACTTCGGAAAGAACGTTAAAAAATTGGTCCAGGATAGTTCAGTCACATGGTGGTATTCGTTAAGGTCAGAGACCTACTATACTATAAAGGCGGCTTGCAGCAAGATTTATCTTTGGTAAAAAAAGGCTGTACAGGATGTAAACTTAAATGTGTTAAAGCTTGACCAGGAATATAAAAAACCTGGTTTGGGGGCGCTGCAATCGACTGTCACCTTTAATGTCAGTGTTCCAAGTACAAAAATTTGTTCCTATGATTTTCCGCAACATGGCGAGGTTTTTAATATTTCTGGTCGGGCTTTACATACTTTTTGGATTGCTTCAGACCAAACTGAATAACTTTTACTATGGGACCAAATTTAAAATCTAGAAAGAAAATATACATTTTAGTCGAGTAGTTATTGACATTATATTCTGATGGAATAGATGGAACAGCTGATTTTTTTTCCCGATTTCGATGTTGGCTCTGAAAAACTAAACAGTTTGTTGGTCTTAAAACACCCTATTCGATAACATGTAACTCTTTTATTTTTTAGCATAGCATATGCTCACGACTATATTCCCCGAGGGGGTAGTCAGAGATATTCTGAAACCTCAGAACATCCACGTTTCACCAGTAGTACCGAAACTCTGTCCAGTGTGACAGGGGGTGAGCCCGTCGCCACTTATAATGGACAGTGAGTACAATACATGCCTCGAAATTGAAGCATGCAGGTTTCCTCACGATGTTTTCCTTCACCGAAAAGCCAGTGGTGGTGGTGGTTTTATTTTTTATTTTGTACATAATTAAAACTGAATAATTAGCAAACGAGTCGAAGAGTCTCCTCACTCGTACTCGTTTTATATTAAGCCCAGAAACAAAATGCATGACCCGAAATAATTGTATTACCTACCCTTATGAACCCTTGATAATCACGTTACCCCATATACTAACTTTTAAAACTACGCTTCAAAACTGAATATTAAAGTCGTTTAATTAGATCACGTGGATCCATATTATACAAGGTGTTACAAAAATACAAATAAACCTTTAAGGGGGTGGTGTAGACCATCAAACTGAACAACTTTCACTATGGGACCAATATCCAAATCGCGATAAAAATAATTATGTTCCTACAAATCGACTAGAGCTAAAATATGTATGGGATATAAAATTATTTTTTTCGCGATTTTGATGTTGGTCCCATAGACAAAGTGAACAACTTGACGGTCTAAACCAAAGAGTTTTAAAAATTTATTGTTACTTATGAAACACCCGGTATAAACCTGGATTATTTCCATTGAATTTGGAAAAAACGGTTTTATTCGATATTCCCATTTCTAGATATTTTTATTGTTAATATTGTGAGAACCGTTGCCCTTTTCATCCATCAGGGCGTATCTACCACTAATCAACCATGCCCAACTCAACTCACCCCGTTTTCGAGAAATAAGCAATAATGTGATTTCTCCCATACAAAAAAAAAGAATATTATTTTTCACTAAGTTATAGACGTGGTAGGATAATAATTTTTTGTTGTCTTATTAGTCATCACATTGTTCACCATAAAAAATATGTTGTGACTCTAGCACCGATGTCCATATTTTTTAAAACGGGACCACTGTGCGTCGCCATGACCCGATACTGATTTTGAAAGAGTGGCAACTGGTCTTTTGGCGTCATTTTTTAGTGGCGGGATCTATATATTCGGGATATTCGTGATCATACTTATGGTTATTCAAACAGGCATTTACAGTTATTTTTCTCAGCCCATTAGGGCTGAGAAATAGCCACCCAATTTCCTACACACGTTTCGCAGGTCATACGTCTATTGACTTCTTTTCAATATAGGCATTTCACCACCCTAAACGAATATTTTTCTATTTTCGTGAGCTAATAATTATACCAGGTGTTACAAAAATACAAATAAACCTTTAAGGGGTGGTGCAGACCATCAAACTGAACAACTTTCACTATGGGACCAATATCGAAATCGCGAAAAAAAAAATTGATGTTCTATAGTCTACAAATCGACTAGAGCTAAAATATGTATGGGATATCAAATTTCTTTTTTCGCGATTTCGATGTTGGTCCCATATAGACAGTTGTTCAGTTTGACGGTCTAAACAACTCCCTTAAGAGTTTTAAAAATTGTTTCTTACTTATGAAACACCTTGTATATAATACAGCAGCATATGCTCACGACTATATTCCCCGAGGGGGTAGTCAGAGATATTCTGAAACCTCAGAACATCCACGTTTCACCAGTAGTACCGAAACTCTGTCCAGTGTCACGGGGGGTGAGCCCGTCGCCACTATATATATGATGTTTGTGATATATTCCATCCCACATTATCAATCTAACAGAGAGTGACCCGACCGATATTTGCGAAACAAAAGCTCCCAAATGGCTATTGCTCTTAGCTGCCTCGTGGCCAATGTGAATAGGGTTGCCACGACTGCTAGAGTCCAACAGCTTACCATTGATACATTAACAAACAAACCGTCAGCGTAGTTTTCAGTATTAAAACTTTATGACGAAATCATTTCTTTCCCAACCGTCAATTTGCTCTATTGAGAAATTCAAATTTTCTGCTTTATTTATTTTTGGAGAAAATCGTTGGCCACCGACGAACACCAAAGTGGGAATCACTGACGGTTTGTTTGTTAATGTATCAATGGTAAGTTGGACTCTAGCAGTCGTGGCAACCCTATTCACATTGGCCACTGGGCAGCTAAGAGCAATAGCCATTACATTTCTTATTACATTTCTTTATTAGGAATTATATTACTAAAATATTGGAAAACAAAATTAAATAATGTGGTGTACGATAGTTTAGTGTGATTTCCAAAATCATAAATTCCTATACAATCCAAGATAAATTTCAAGATTATGTTTGCAAATCATTTAATTCGTGAACACAAGATAATTCCGCAGCATTGACTCAAATTCCTAGGTCATGTGCCAACCCTAGCCCTGACCGTCCCTAGCGACCACTGAACCAGAAACACTGATAACTACAGAGTTATGAGTTTTATGACGTCATCGCATACCCCTCGCTTGATTTCGACCTTTAATGTCATTCCAAGTTCTAACGTCACTATTTCTAGCATGAATAAGTTTTCTAATTAAATACTTGAATAACTCTAAATAATTCCAAATTATTAGACGAAGCCGACGTGCTGGCAACTAGTTAATAATCACTGATGCTATGATTAATTAAGATCTAGCTCATAGCACAGAGTAATATAATGCTGCAATAAAAGCTGCGTGATGTACAGACTTTTTCGTAAATAAAACGCATTGACAGTGACACTATGTCTATTCAAAATAAAAAAATAATAAAAAAAAAAAAACATACGGGTCGAATTGAGAACCTCCTCCTTTTGTTGAAGTCGGTTAAAAAGAGTTATTACCCTTCGTCCTTAGATTATATTCTTTTTGTTTCGAAAACATAATATTCTTTTCTCCCCTCCGGACGGAAAGCGTCAATTCTCGTCCCGCTGCGCTAAACGAAGTTACCGCTTTCCACCTTGGTCGAGGAGAAAAATAGTAAACTAACCTCGGACAGTAAAGAAAGCCTCACATGAGATCACATGTTGTCAAATACATGAGATCTGAGACCATTCTTACTTTCCTGTCCTCGGTGTGTAATCTACTACAGAGTCTAAAAACACCAGAAAAAAACTTTATATTCCGAATTCTGGTATTAATCTTGGCTACAGTCGTAGGCTACAGGTACCAACTAAAAAGTTGGTGGGAGGCAGGGAGTGTCCATACTGTATGTAGTACTAGATACTCTTTATTATACTGTGGCATAGGTTTAGTAATAGCGTCCCGTTGATAACCTTTAGGTACGGAACCCTACAATTTTCCGAGACGATTCATCATAATTTCACGTCCGTGCCAAAAAAGCTAATATTTTGACTCGTAAAACCAGACCCTGACCTCTAAAAGAAACCCCTCGTTGCCAAATGAAGCAAACAATAAAATTATATCACGAACGAATAACTTCGCTCGGGGAGGAACAAATAAATGGCCAATAATAAGCCTTAAATCGTTTAGAAGAGAAATATAATAAAAGCCTGGCAAATGTTCAGTGGAGTAAAAAAATATTTTTTAGTGTTCTTCGTGGCGGTAAAACTGCTGATATATCGGAAACTCGTACAAACTCTTTTATACAGGGTAAAAGTATCAGTAAGCTTTAAACCACATGGTCTACCCAACAAACTGAAAAAACCAAGGTTTAGGCTTAATTTTTCGTATCGCGCTCAGTTAAGTATAGTTTTTGTGTTTGTATCCGCGACACATCAAGCTACGCAAAACCAACATAAGCTGGCCGCGCGACGTTATAAATTACTCTACCTACGCTCGGCCAGCTTGTTTTGGTTTTGCGTAGCTTGATGTTTCTCCGTGTGAACCTACAGTTAAAAAAATAAGAACTGTCATTTGTATGGCATACACTAAGGGTGGCTATTTAGGCTTAAACATATTAAACATTATGCAATCACTGTTATCAGTATGAGCCATGTGAGAGACAGAGCGTTCATTTAAATACGTTTGAGGCTAAATAAAGCCTAAAAATCAGGCCTTTTTGGTGGTTTATGGTTACATTTAATTAGTTGGCGAAACTTATCAAACGCATTTGGTATCTGTTACTAAGTACAATTGCGTGATAATGACCCGCCACCCGGTTATTTTATTGTCAATGTCCACTCGCGCCCCGCGCACTGCAGCCTTAAGTACGATAATAATAATTGGTTGAGTTTCGCCAACTAATTAGAAATAACCTAATAAAGTATAATTTCATTCGAGTGAATGTGATAAAGAGTAACGTACCACATCTGGCCTCCTCCCCCTCGGGTGCCTGCGCCGTGAGGGTGGCCAGCTCCTTCTCCAGGTCCACCTGGTACTCTCCAGAATCCCATGATAGCAATCCTGCAACAATATGATACACATTAGTTTACATATTCGATGTGGGATATGCAAGGTGTTACAAAAATACAAATAAACATTTAAGGGGTGGCGTAGACCATCAAACTGAACTACTTTCACTATGGGACCAATATCAAAATCGCGAAAAAAAAAAAAGATGTTCCATACTCTACAAATCGACTAGTGCTAATATGTATGGGATATCCTTTTTTTTTCGCGATTTCGATGTTGGTTCCATAGAGAAAGTTGTTCAGTTTGATGGTCTGAACAACCCCCTTAAGAGTTTTAAATATTTATTTTTACATCTTGTATGAACGGGATGGGAGCAAAATTTTCGCAACTGGCTGCCAAAGGGTTGAGACATGCATCAATCAAATCAACCCACATTAAACTAACATTTTCGTTATTATTGCGTATATTTATTGGTAGTGATCAATTTGTCCATTGGCAACACCATCTGTGAAAAATGATGCAAACCATATAGACAAACAACACATATTACTGTAAATGTAAGAGTTGCTACACACATGGCCGGGTCGGCACATTCGGTTCGACTTTTCTCTAGCAAACGAAAACACTTTTGTATGAAAAAAGCCGAACCAAATGTGCCGACCTGACCATGTGTGTAGCAACCTTGACAGGTTTTTCTCGACTTTTCCTAATACCATCATATTGCGTTTTACTAGTCTTGAAAAACGCCTTATTATGGTTTTGCACTATATTACAGGGCACGCATTTGTCTAGACATAGAATAAACTTACATAGTGTGTAGCAACCTTGACAGGTTTTTCTCGACTTTTCCTAATACCATCATATTGCGTTTTACTAGTCTTGAAAAACGCCTTATTACTGCCGGACTCTGGTTAGATCGGACGTGTTTTTCGGATTTTACGAATTATTTTGAACTTTTAAATATTTTTACGAAGTTGCTACAAGTCTCAAATATCGGTCCCTCCTTGTCTTGCTTGGGCAAGTGTCCGTAAGAGCCCGCGGCCATATTGGATCGTGTCGGACCTCTCTGTCGTCCCTGCAAGTTGGAGTGACCTCATCAAGACCCAGGCCTGTGACGTAGGCACCCGCCGACGTCATAGCTAGCATATTTGTCGTCATCGTCATCCTTCCATCGGTCTGTTGCGGTGATGTGAGTCAATCTTAAATTTTTGTACCAAAGTCAGAAAACTAGAAAAGTGGCTGAGTGGAGGTTCGAACCTGCGCCTGCAGCGTGTGAGGCGGTCGGTTGCCCGTCGAGCCACGGAGCGTTGAGCTACGCGAGGCGAAATTGAGTACCGCTTTTTAACAGCGATCAAGAGGCGGCCTTAATGTGGACTCTTTTTTTATGAGACAACGATCGGGAGGCGGCCTTAATTTGGATTTTCTTTAATATTTATCAAATTTTGCAGTCATGGACTGTATCACTTGTCATAAGCCTATAGAGCGAAAAGAAATGCTGGTTTGCATTGGTTGTAAGGGTACTCAACATTACCGATGTTCTAATATAACGTCAGCCGACTTCAGAGAACACGGACAGGAGATTCGAAAGTCTTTTGTATGTACAGGATGCAAGAACGTTACGCGCCGCATTCGATGTGATGATACACCAATTCGAAAAACACCAGTTTCTGATGATTGTAATATGTCATGCGACGACGTACTGAATGATTCTAACTCCACGCCCTCGACGTCTTCCAATACATTGACACCCGTGGTGGACAATAACAAAAATCCAATACCATCGACATCTAATAACGGAACTCTGGCGCCTGTTGTGTCCGGTCAAATGGATTTGAAGGTATTCTACAACGACTTGGGTAAATTACTTGAATCAAAATTTAGCAAAATGGAGACAACTATCACTCAGAATATTCAAACAAGTATTGAAAAGTCTATAACACATAAACTACAATCAATCATCAAAAAAGAGATTACAAGTGCCATTGACACACTTCAAACCGAGTTTACTCAAACAACAGACTTCTTGGCAGCTGAACAATTAGACATTAAAAAAAACGCTGATGCAACAAATGATCGAGTAAAGGTACTTGAAGCAGAGAAAATGATATTATCAGATGAAATAACTGCCTTGGAGAAACGTTTGCGCCCACTGGAGAAGGCATCCAGAAACTGTAATGTCGAGGTTCATTGCGTACCTGAGAAGAAACAAGAAAATCTGATCAATATTTTTAAATCGCTTTGTGATAAGATTGAGGTACCCATACACGATAGCGATATAGGCAGTATACGTAGGGTCGCTAAAATGGACACTACCAGCAGCCGCCCAAGAAATATTCTCGCAACATTAAAATCGGAACGCCTGCGGGATTCAATGATCTCAGCTTACAGAAACTATAATAAGTCCCATAGAAATGATCCATTGAATTCAAACATATTAGGCATTACGGGAGAAAGTAAACAGATTTATATTGCTGAGCATTTGTCACCGGAAATGAAAGAGTTGCATTCAAAAACACGCAAGGTAACTAGAGGCCGGTATAAATATGTTTGGATTCAACATGGAAATATATATGTGAAGAAGACAGATGACAGCGAACTAATAAATATAAAAAATCCAAGTTGTCTCAGTAAATTGATGTAGAATAAAATAATTTGTTTTTCATCTGTTTACTTTTTGTATTTACTTTTCTTTTCATTATTGTTTTTTTTCTTTTTTTTAATATCTTGTTTTAAATCTCATATTTGTCAAATTCAAAATGTTCTATACACCTATGGAAGTAAAATGTAAATTAATTGCAAATATATATATAATCTCAAATATATGTAGGTATTTTAAAGACCAGGGGATTTGTAAATGTACTGGTAGTCAGCAACCACTTCGATTACAAAATACAATTATAATTGTATACATGTGTCTATACTTTATACTCATTTACATAAATAATAATAATGGCTAAGAAATCAAACAATACAGATATTATAATATGTACATTAAACGCACAGTCACTAAACACTGGTAGAGATGAGCTGGAACAAACTGTGGACGAAATAAACCCTGATATTCTCACCATAACAGAGACTAGATTAAATGAAAAATCTGACTTGCAACGCTATTCTATAAAAGGCTATAGTTTTATTCAAAGACCTCGAGGCACTGGTCGTAAGCGAGAGGGTGGTGGAATAGGTATTTATATTAAAAGCAATCTGCGTTTCAAAAAAATTAACTTACCAAAAGGTACATGTGAGCAACTTTGGATAGAAACAAAATGTAATAAGTCTAAGTTGGCGATTGGTGTTTTCTATCGTCCATCACAGTTTTGTTTTAATACGTGTTTAGATCAATTGGAAGAGTCGCTTTCTATCATTACACCCAAATATAACTATGTGATCCTGACTGGTGATATAAACGTGAACTTATTGGACCAAAGCGGAAAGAACCAGATGTCTTTTTTGAATTTACTGAAATCAAACAATCTTAACTTAGTAGTGAACGAACCAACTAGAATAACCCCTACGACTCGTACTCTCCTCGACGTTATATGTAGCACGGAAAGTCTCAGGGTAAAAAACGTGGTGGTGAAACATAACGATAGTCTTAGTGATCATAGTTTAGTGTCAGCGCAATATCCAATTAAAGTAACTAAACCAGCACCTAGAACAGTGACCTACAGACCGTTCAATCATTTTGATGCAAATACATACAAAATTGCATCCTCAGCTACTCCATGGGACTGGGTCTTGTTGTGCGGTGATGTGGAGGATATGGTTCAATGCTTTAACTCACTGATACTTGGCTTGTTTGACCATTTTGTACCGGAACGCACCAGAGTTTTCAAGCAGCCTCCGACCCCGTGGGTCACGGACAGTATTAAGGCGATGATCATTGATCGAAATAAAGCTTGTGCACGTGCAAAAATAAGTGGCACTGAACAGGACTTAAAGTCTTATAAATCATTACGTAACATGGTAACAAGTTTAACTAGAAATGAAAAACAAAAATATTTTACTGAAAGTATAAATAAAAATGTACACCATCCCAATAAAATGTGGAACTCATTAAATAAAATTCTAGGAAACAAAACAGAGAACGTATTTCCAAACCATATAAATAATCCTGAGTTAATAAATCGTTCATTCATTGAATCTATTCCGAAACCTACTCACAGTGCAAACGCGAGTTATTCTAATTTAGACCCCAATTTAGATTACTCATTTGACTTTAAGGAGATTACGGCAGACGAAGCACTCAAGGTGATTAACTCTATATCTTCCAATGCTACTGGCGATGACGGAGTATCAATAAAAATGATCAAACTGACACTGCCGTATTCTCTTCCAGCAATAACCGCAATTATGAATGTATCACTTAAAACGGGTGTTTTCCCCGACTCATGGAAGACAGCGAAGATAAAACCTATACCTAAGAAAACAAATGTAGAAACAGTTAATGACCTGAGGCCCATAGGAATTTTACCTGTTCTCTCGAAGATACTGGAAAAAATTGTAAACGCACAGCTATCTACATATTTAGAAACAAATTGTCTTGTCCCAGCAAACCAGTCTGGTTTCCGCAAACATCACAGTACTACTACGGCACTTACACATATCCTGGATGAAATTTTAACTGCTTCCAATGAACACATGGGGACAATTCTTGTTCTTCTTGATTTTAGTAGAGCGTTTGATTGTATAGACAGATGTAACCTTATATCCAAACTTGAAAGTTTCGGGTGTGACCAGCTGGTTTGCACTTGGTTTCGCAGCTATTTTACAAATAGGATGCAGTTCGTCGAGTGCTTGGATAGAGATTCTAAGAAAACTATATCAACTTGTTTGTCGGTGCCGACGGGTGTAGTGCAGGGTTCAATTTTGGGTCCAACCCTTTATACAGTTTATACTGCTGACTTACCATCTAATATTAAATTTAGTGTTTCTCACATGTATGCAGATGATACTCAAATTATAAAACGCATAAACCTGGACGCTGATCAAATAGACCATGCTATTCATGAGTTGAATCTTGATTTGGAATCTGTGGTAAAATGGTCTCATAATAATTCATTAAGCCTTAATGCTCATAAGTGCAATTATTTGATTCTAGGAACCAATCAGCAAATAGAGTTGATTCGCAGCAGACAGCCGAAAATTTTGATAAATAATCATCCAATAGATGAATCATATCAAGCTAGAAATTTAGGGCTTATATTTGAAAACTCTCTTAAGTTTGAAGAGCATATTGGTTCTAAAATGCGCAGATGTTACGGCACACTTAAACACATTTACAAGATTAGACCTTTTTTGAGTATTCCTGTGAGACGAAGTATATCAGAGGCCTTGATATTATCTATTCTTGATTACTGTGACATTGTATACGGGCCGTGCCTATTGAAAAGAACTCAGAAGAAGGTTCAACGCGTCCAAAACTCTTGCATAAGGTTCTGTTATAATGTACCACCCCGCTCACATATAACACCATTTCTCAACTCGAACAACATTTTGAATATGGCCAATAGACGAACTCTAAAATTATCATCGTTTGTTTACAATGTAAGGGGCTCTGGGACGCCAAGTTATCTGGCTGATAAACTATCTTGGAGTGATCGAAGAAAGGGCAGATGCAAATCATCTCGTTTTCCCGTAGCACAGTTTTCTCCACCATTGCGTTTGGTCTCTTACCGGGGTAGTTTCCGATTTGCAGCTTCTAAGGTATGGAATGAATGACCTTCCCCCTCCAATTAAGAATTCTAAGTCATTATACTCATTCAAACAGCAATGTAAACAGTGGCTCTTGACCAATCAAAAGCAAGCATGCTGTTGGTCTCCGGTGCCGCAGAATTAAATTGATTAAAATCTTTGTTTTACTTAGCTTTCGTTTCGATTTGATTTGAATTTTCAGCTCGTCTAACCCTCTTATCTATATTATATTTAATCATATACCTACACATTATTTTATACATAATTATATAAATACTTATACCTGTAGCTACATAGGAACTTATTCATCGTGTTGCTGACATACCACTAAGTTCACACAGTAGCCTAATACTAGAATTAGTAAGATCCGAAATTTTTGTAAATTTTTGTTATTTTGTTGTTGTTGTTAATTAGATTAAGTTTTGGCAGTGTAGTGTCATCTCAAGGCGTAGACTGAAAAGCAGCAGTATTGCTGAGGCTCATGCCTATTCATCTTAGCATGTTATTCAGTATTTAAGATCAATTTTGTATCTGTACCTATTTACTTGCTGATGAATAAATTTCTTATTATTATTATTATTGTATCTCTTGAGGTATTTCACGGGCCTTAGCCCGGACCTTTGGAAGGCTTGCGTGGGGACACAGGTCCAACACGTAGAGGCCCCTTTGAGACACTTTTATCTAATTGCGATGGGATGCACCAACCGTGGTCTATCTCTGCATGCATTATGCAAATGCACCAGAAGACATACCACGTTCGGTGCAGAGACTATTGTAGAAAGGACAAAAATTACTCGGGTTATGGGGGTGAACTGGGTGGACTGGGAAATCTGGGTTATTGCGGAGAGACTCGGGACGCCTGCCGTAACAAATGTCTCTAAGTTTGTCAAAAATGGCAGACGGTGACTTGCCAACTCATTTGATGGGCCCCCCAAAATGGCCGCTCGCAAGGAGCGACAAGGCGGCAACATCTAGTGAGCGGCTAAGGTTGTAGAGAGGTGAGTCTGCGGGCGCCAGTTTCCGGTGCTAAGCGCACCAGTCAGCAGGCCCCCGGCGTTATGACATTTTATTTATTTTTATTATTATTATTATTATTATGGTTTTGCACTATATTACAGGGCAGGCATTTGTCTAGACATAGAATAAACCTACATAAAAACAACGCAGGTACCCATAATATCAAGATTTCAGCAAAGAAACTCAAGTTTTCTATTGGCCATGTTGGAGAGGAAGCAATAAAGAATACAGTAGTTCACAAAACTTGCGGGCATGTAATAGTTCCTAGAAACTTGCTTTATAAACGGGCGGAATGTTTTACGAGCGTAGGGAAATTGCTAGAGCTCGAATAATTAACTTCAAATACTAGCGCAGTTAACTCCGGACCGAGTTCTAGCGTATAGTTATCATCAGCCTGTTATCTTCCACCCCTGAACATAAGCCCAAAGATTTACATATTTATGTGTCAATTGTATGAAATAGTAGATTACACACCGAGGACAGGAAAGTAAGAAAGGTCTCAGATCTCATGTAATTGTTGTCAACAAACATGTGATCTGAGGCTTTTTTATTTACTGTCCGAGGTTAGTTTATACTATATTTCTCCTTGACGGAGGTGGAAAGTGACAATTTCGTTTAGCGCAGCGGGAAAAAGAATATTTTTGCGAATTTTCTATTCAATTATACTGCGGTGTTGTGCGTTATAAGGTCTCGATAAATGAAAGATACGTTTGATTTTTGGACGTGTAATGCAAGGAGCATCACAAAGATAATGACTTACATCTAACTTAAGACTATGTGTGTGTGTGTGTGTTTGGGGCTAGACACACACTACAATATTTAGTAAGATCCTTATTAAAAGTTGTTCAGTTTGATGGTCTGATCATCCCCTTAAAATATTTTTACCTCATTTTGTTAGGCCTTATATACACTTACACCATGTTTAATACACGCCACAGAACCTGTATAACATGGCAACAATAAAACAAAAGCCAGCTAACAATTGGTGTTAAACAATAGAGGAAGAGCTGGCGAATAATTACAGCTGCAGATGGCAGACGCCTGCGGATTAAATGAGAGGGCGTTTTGAGTGACCCTCATGACGTTGCTGCTTTATAATGACAACGAGAAATTATATGACGTGAGTTGTTTAAGCAAGGTGTAGCTTATCTACGTCTACAGGATGACTTTAAAAGCGTTGGCCTTTTAGGGTTGGGACACATTTACCAGGTAGTCAGGATAGGTTAGATTAGAACCGGCCGTGCTATCGCGTGCGGTCGCGTTCCGTCTATCTTATTTGCTCTAGCAAATGACGTTCTGAGTGACAGAAAAGGATGGAGCGACGGAAAAATGCGATGCTGTGCTGTTAGATTCAACCCTAAGTACACATGGCGACACATCATGTTACGCACCCTATATACCCATAACTACACTACGTACAAAACACAAAATAGTTCGATAGAGAGCCTGCATAGACGCGGCTGCCGGCGCGGGCGCAGCGTGCCTTCTAATAGTTCAAAGTCCAAACAGGGTAACCTGACCTGTCGCCGTGTGTACACTCGTCGCCGGTATCGAGTACGTCATACTTAAATACTATTTAATGTAAACTAGGATCGTATTTATAATTTGACAGATAATTATCTGTCAAATTATAAATACGATCCTAACCGTGATGAATTTGACACTAATTCATGAACACAATAATGAACGAGAATTATATTTACAAATGACTCTAAAAGTAACCAACGAATAACGTTTTATTTATTCAGCTGATGTTTTTAGTATTGTTTCACTTCAGACGTAGTTTAAATGCCCAAGCATGTACTACGCTTGTTTAAATGTATTTTTATTATTTTAGTATGTAATTTAATTGTATTATATTTATGATTTTGTGCGAATAATTATGGAAGTTGAAAGGAATAAATCGTATTTAATTAACCAGGTAAGTAATTTTGTTGATGATTGATAAAAAAAAGGTGGCCCACCTAAAAACTATATCGTAATGTTTTTTTGGGAAACATATTCAATGTACAGACACATTTCTTTTACAGTTTTATAATAGTTTTTTTATAAATATTTGTTCGATTTAGAAAATACTTGCTCAATGACAATATTGTATTTGACTTACACTATAATTATGTTGTTTAAAGGTTAATTATACTTTTCCTTGCAGCCTGTATAACATTAGAGATCAAATTATAATCAAACCCTGTCCAGTGTAACATCAAAAAACAATGTCGTAATCTTTTTTTTTGTAAACATCTTCAATGTTCACACTTCTTTTCGGTAGTTCAAATTTCCAGTTAAGCCGAAAATAGTCCCTAAAAAACGTTGTTTTGGTAGAGTCTGAAATACTAGTGAAATGTAAATATTCTAAAGGACCGCGGCGAACTTTGTACCACCTTAGAATCTTCCCGACACACACTTTGCCGGTTTTTTTAGCTTATGTTGATTACGGATAATGTAGCATTCTAATGGTGAAAGAATTATTCAGCTCGGTCCAGTAGTTTCGGAGCCTATTCAATACAAACAAACAAATAATCAAATCTTTCCTCTTTATTTATAATATTACTTCTTTATTATATTGGTATAGACATTCTCATCCTATTTAGGATACTTACTTCTCTCTGATTACGCCGTTCATGTCAATAATCCTCAGATATTCGTGGTTAGCGGAGTTCTGAGCACTATCCTAAGCTGTGGATTAGGTCTAGGATACCTGGCTGTCTACCTGGATTACAGTCACAGTATTGTTGGCGATAGCAGCAAACTAGTCGAAGATGGATCACTTCGTTTCATTGGTAAGTCAATTCACAATATGTAGGGTCCTTTTTAATTTCCTGACGGTTTTTTTATCAGACCATCAAAAAGAACAACTTTCCCTATGGGACCCGTCCAACATCAAAATCGTAAGTTTATGTGGTGAAGCCGATTCTTTTACGTCAAAATAACCGTCATATCTTAGATGAAAGTAAAATACTTTGATCTAAGGTCAGCATAGGTATTAAGTTGACCCTGGGATCTACCGGAGGATGGGCAGCAGCATCCTCTGAGTACATTCAATCCAACTGCGATGATGCCAACCCGCCTGCCAAGCGTGGCGATTATGGCAAATTCCCCCATTTTTGGGGAGGCATAATGTCCAGCAGTGGACGTTTATCGGCTGATATGATGATGATGATGAATGTAACAAGAAACCAATAATGCCGCTGTAAAACTACAGTACGATTACGTCATCATCATCATCATCTCAGCCGTTTACGTCATCAAATGAGTCAAAATCCTATTTAACAATAAAAAAAACGTAAGTTTTCTTTATTGACATGAAATGTAAATTTTTCACAATGACGCAATATACTCGTAAGCACACGTTGCGGCATCAAATTCTATAGTTATATCCATCGACCTAGAACTCTAAATTCAATGGTTATATCTTATCTTTCGCTAACAACAACAAAGAATAAGAAATTACAACAACGAACTCTAAAAATCATTAAGGCATTTAACCCTTAAACAGGCATAGTACGATTTATCGACCACATAAAAGTAACTGACAATGTACCTACTAAAAACTTACAATAAGGTTCATTATTGAATTTAAATATGGTGGCCAAGGCCTGTTTAAGGGTTAAAAAGCGAATTGCTCATCTTGGCAGAAAACGAAAAATCTGAATTGTTTATCTCAGAAATACGTAAAATCTTTTACAAAATACCAGTTCCATTCCATTTTAAGAAAATTTAAAATTTTCTGAATACCTAATTAGAGAACGAAGATGAGATTCTATTGTTGCAAAACCACTAACTGAAATTAATTCTTTTTCAGAGACCGCGGGAGAGATCGCATTCGTTCCATCAATTCTCATTATACCCTACACAATGCAGAAGAAAGGCAGAAGAATCGCCAGCCTAGCAACAATACTACCTCTCGTATTTAGCTGGCTAATGAGTTTCGACACTCACTTCTCAAGTTTAGTGGTAGTCAATATCTTACATAATATATCATTAGGAGGCGCTGTTACAATTAGCAGTGTAATAATTGCGGAGTTCTGTAGTCCAAATTATAGAGGAATGTTTTTAATGCTTGAAACAGCAATGATTTCTTTGGGAGTTCTACTCAGTCATATTTCTGGAATGTTCTCATGTTGGCGATTGATTTCTGCTCTAGGTTTTTTGACGGCTGCTTACAGTTTAGTAGTGATATATTTTTGGCCAGAAAGTCCATATTGGCTATTAAGTCAAGGGCATATGGTTAAATGTACGGATAGTTTCCGTTGGTTAAGAGGTGATGATGAAGAAGCCTTTAAAGAGCTAGAAGAAATGCTGAAAACCCAAAAATTAAAAATGCAATTACGAGCTTTAAGACCGATTAAGCAGATGAAGTTTAAAGAAAAGGCTGTCAATTATTTAAAATCTTTATTGACAGTAGATTTTCTAAAGCCGCTTTCGATAATGATATTGCTATTCAGTTTTGTTGGTTTTGGAGGAGAAAATATAATTTCAAGTTACTCACTTCGAGATGTCTTTAAATTGACCAATGGAAAATACATTGGTACTATTATTCTAGATGTTATAACCTTAGTTTGTTCTCTAACTGCTTGTGTTTTAATACAAATTGTAAAGAGAAAAACACTTTTTTTATTCACTGGTTCATTTTCTGTAACATTCTTAGCTTTCACTTCTTTGTTACTATTCTTGCAATCTATAGAAATGTTTTCTAAGGACTACTTATGGTTGTTTCTAAGTTTAGTTACTGGATTTGTTATGTTTATGTCTTTAGGTACAACTGCTTTACCATTTTCTTTATTAGGAGAAATATTTCCAATGTCATACAAAGGCATAGGTAGTTCTTTAACTTGTGCATATTTGTGGGCTTTTGGTAATACAATTTTGAAACTTGTACCGTCATTAACAGAAATTATAGGAGTTCATGGAATGTTATTTTTAACTATAATTTGTATGATGATAATTTTAATAGTATCAAACAAAGTCATGCCAGAGACAAATACAAAAACATTGTTAGAAATAGAACAGCTGATGAATTCAAAGAAATTTGATGATTATAATGCTGTAGATTTGAATGATAACGATGAAATGGAAAATTTTGATCGACTAAAGTTGTTTATTGAAGTTTAACATGTTCAAGCGTTTGAGGATATTGAAAAAAGGAAACCTGCAGCTCAATAAAGATGTTGAATTGTTCTAAACAAATGACTGTCTGTTAGAAAAGTCTGTACCATAAAATCTATAAGCTCTTAAATTTGTCAAATTAAAAGTTCATTGCGTTGAAATAACACTTGCTTGTCCAACAACATAGTAAATACCCTACAGAAACAAAGTTTTAAAGAAGTGCACAAAATTATGGATAGATTATCCACTGGCGTATTTCACGGGCGGCGTGTTAAACTCGTCTTTTAAAGATCACGCATACACAGCTGTGTTGTAGTAAGTAGTGTACCTATCAGAATGCGTTTGTATGAAAGTTTGTCTCTGTGCGATATTAAATCCATGTATACCTTCTTTGTTAAGCTACATTCTCATCTGTATCGTTTTTCCCGATCATAATTAATTGTAGGTATCAGATAACATCAATTTGTATCAAGTTTTGGAGACACTCTCATTATCAAAAAGTATAATATGGACGACGCACTTTGCCTGACTGTGTCTTGCCGTTGTGACGTTGTGAATATTTTACTAATAAAATAAACGTAATTTTCGAATTTTGTCGTTTTGTATCTAAATCTGTGAATAAACAATGTTTAATTCGTTTTTTGCTTGTTTGAAATCGTATCTTTCTCAATGATGTCCAAGTATGGCTGAAACTTAATTATGTTTTGTCTTATTACTTAGTTTAATTAAATATTGTCCCAGAATCTATATTATGTATTTTAACTGATGTACGATAGTGAAGGTAATAATTACGTACATGTAGAGAAAATGAAAGGAAATTGTCACATACTAAAAACGAAAGCAAAAACTTAGTACACATTCTTGGCGCATCAGCAGCTAAACTTGGTTTTGATGGAATTTAAGGCTCTTACAATAATCACGAATTAGGAAAAAATTCTGTCTACGAGTGGATCTAACGTAAAGTAAGTAGTAGCGTAAGCTTTTCAAAAATGGTGGTCCCCTGAGTAGGTATCTCATAGTGTAGTCTTTGCTACTAAACTAACTAAACTTCGACTATCCAGCATCTTAACAAAATTGTGGTTTAGTTTGAAAGAAAATCAAAAAGAAGTGTAAAAAACATAAAATATCAACTTTCAAAACTACATTTTGCTGGAGTAGGTTTCCATTTATGTACGGAACAACAGTTTTTTTTCGAGATTTCGATGTTGGTGCCTTAGAGAAAGTTGTTCAGTTGGACGGTCTGATTATCCCATTAAAAAAGTTCAGTATATTAAGAAGGATCTTAATATAGGTAGGTAGTGAATTAGTTTTTCCCTACATTAAACATTTTTACTCTCTACTCTACCAACCAACCCATCTCAGTACTAATCTTGAGATGTCAAGTTGGGCCATATATTATGCGAAGGAACAACTTAAGCCAGCATTATTTATTTATTCACGGCGAGACCCTAATCGAATTAGACCGTGACTTTGACATTGCTGTACAAGTAATGTTCGTAGTGTTTCGTTTTTCGTGTTTGTAATTCCGTTTATAATCAATATACAGGGTGAAATTTATATCATTAGCATCCTTTTAAACTAAGAGTCTATCGAACTGAACAACTGTTACTATGGCAAGAGCATAAAAAATTTGCTGTTGCATCATTGTAGTCGAGTATAAGGCATTGCAGTTTAGTATGGAACAACAGATTTTTGTGCTCAGATCGGTTTGCTCCCTTAGTAAAAGTTGCTCAGTTTGATGGGTAGAAGGGTAAAAGTATGCTAATGATATCAATATCCTGCTTGCAATAGTCCTACTACTGTGGATGCACTTCTATAATGTATTCAGGGAAATCCGCCAGTTAGTGTCATATCATCTTTATAAACAAATTGTCTAAAGGGCCTCTACGCGTTGGCTCCGGCCCCACGCACGCCCAAAGGGACTCTTTATGTCCCGAGATAAGAAAAAGAAAGAAATAAATAATAATAACAATTACATAAGCAGAGATGACTGCCAACCTCTAGTAATGAAGAGGAACCCGAAGAGGGGTAACTATAATAGGATGCCGATACAAACAGGAAAAAAAGTTATTACCTCACCTGGTACGAGAAATAGGTCAATTGCATTGAAACTTGTCGGTCGGTTCGTGAGAGGAAAACTTTAAATGTCAACATGAATATATTATGAATCCATTTTAACTTTCTACGCCAATTTACTGAACTATTCAGGGCTTGTATAGTTTCTATTTGAATAATATTTATTTATTCGACATCCAATCACAATGAGTTTTTAGTTGTTGGTTTTGTGGGGCACTAGTGTAGGCATAAGTTAGGATTAATCGAAATTGCATGGGGTTCGTCCACATTGTGATATGCAAGTATCATCATCATCAGCCTATATACGTCCCACTGCAGGCACAGGCCTACCCTCTAGGAGGGTGTTTGGGCGTTAGTCCACCACGCGTGCCCAATGCGGATTAGTAGACTTCACATACGCATCAGAATTTCTTCTTCTGCATATGCAGGTTTCCTCACGATGTTTTCCTTCACCGTTTGAGAGCAGTCGGTAATAAGTACATTAGTTAGAAAAACTCATTGATACGTGGCATTTTTTCCGTGCGGATCGGAATCCGGACGGAGAGTCCATACCTCTCCGCAACGCGCCATTGATGGTCTCATATACATACATGTATATTAATACTTAATAGGGTGGATTATTTTAGATCAACTTTGCAAGCCGAAATCGGCTGTAAAGCCTGACCAGGAATATAAAAAACCAGGTTTGGGGGCGCTGCAATCGACTGTCACCTTTAATGTTAGTGTTCCAAGAACAAAAATTAGTTCCAATGATTTTCCGCAACATGGCGAGGTTTTTTATATTTCTGGTCAGGCTTTATAATATTATATTGGATTCGAGTCGATACTAAAGTTATGAATGAAACAGCAGATTTATTTCATTTTACATATCTGGTGGTTTCATCTTAAAAGTAGGTCAATTTTCAAATCTTACTAGTTACTAGGGTCTTATGTTACACATTGTATTAGACAAGATTGTAAGAGACCCCCAGAAACTATTTCTATCTAAAGTTATTAATCGCGGAAGGACGAACCCACACCCTATTTCCATATATCTTTCATTAGGCCTTTCTATTTTATAGGTCACCTATACATATAACCTAGATCTAGATCATAAATCGGTCCCTGGGCATGGTGATCGCAATTACCCAACTAAGCTGTCAGCAAACGCACCGCAGTATCAAAATTAATTAATTTTGTGGCCGCAACTTTAATTATAATTGTAACCAGATTTTGGTCACGGCTATGTGTTCATAATTAGTATAGTGATTAATTAAGTTGTCGGGGTGACACAGTTTGAATTATTTTATAGTCTTGATCATAATATATTCGTATAGTGCAAATATTCTGAACTTTTTTACAAGGTTTCAAGCTTTTATTGCAAGCAAAAATGCCGTGGTGGTCTAGTGGCGAGTAACCTTGCCTGGCGTGCAGGAGGCGATGGTTTGATCCCCGTCCCGGCCGACACGTACCAATGAGTTTTTCAGAATTTCCGGTGAACCACTGGCTTTCCGGTGAAGGAAAACATCGTGAAGAAACCTGCATGATTCAATTTCGAGGCATGTATTGTACCCATTGTCCATTACAAGTGGCGACGGGCTCACTCCCCGTCACACTGGACAGAGTTTCGGTACTAATGAAACGTGGATGTTCTGAGGTTTCAGAATATCTCTGACTTTCCCCTCGGGGGATATAGTAGTGAGCATTTACATGCAGATGCGTAAATAAGAAGATAAAGTCTGCTTACGTATTTTCTGGAATCATATTCCCACCTATAATCTCATCAAGTCCTGCAATCTGTCAAATTCATCCACCTCGGTGTTTCATGTAGCGACTGGTCTAAATGACATTTTAGCCGGTTGCCTGGTTTGGGCGCGTCAACGCGTTATGTAGGTCATGCCGGCATTTGGGTATTAGGGTTACAAGTTATTAGTGAGTTAGGTGGCCTGAAATATAGAGGCGAGATAGGTATCATGTTTAAATATTTTAACGTTGTCCGACTTGCTGAAATAAAGCTCAACTCGTAAGATCGCATACAGGGCTGCGTTCAGAACCTTTGGGTGCGGTTGTTGTTCTCGCTCGCTCTTATGGGTAGAATGCTTTTCACCGAGCCTCGGAACGGCGTTAGAGCGAAAAGTTGCACTCGGGGTGCACTCTGGGCGTAGGTTCTGAACGCAAGCCCAGTCCTTTAAAAGGTAGGACAGACCACAGAACATATAAAGAGAGGTTAGAAAGAGGTAGCGCCTTTGCTTCAGAGACGGCTGTCGCCAGTTGTCTTCCCGCTCACGCTGCTACAACTACTCATGCCCTCTCGCACCACGTTGCGCACCATAGAAAAGATAAGAGCGTTGCTCATATCCTTGGCGCGGAACGTTTTTTCCATTTGTAAGAAGTGACAGCCAACTGTCCAAGGCGCGGTTGAGTGGCGAGTGGTTCTTTACGAAGTAATATTTCTTATCTTGCGGACTGGGAAGCCAGCAACACTTCGACCCAGGGGGATCTTTTGTGTTAGCCCCAATACTTTTTTATTTTCTTCACCCTTCAAATATGAAGTAGGCAACACCATTGAGGTGAAGAAACCTAAGATGTCCCAAATATCCATCTCCGAGGAGCCACAATGCGTTTAGCCGCCAAGACATCGCACTCACAAAGGATATTATGTTCCATGGTCTGCTCCTCCTGTCAGAAGTAATACGTAATATTTATTGCCCGTATGGCCATAGCAAGTTTGCCGCCAATTTCCATGGACAGTGGACACAACACACGGAACTCGAACATTGTTTTTATTTAGGTAGAGCCGAGTATCGGTCGGTAAAATACGATAATTGTCGCGTGGCGTACGTAATTATAGTCATTATGCTAGAATTACTTCACAGCGTTATGTTGATTGCAATGCTACTGGGAAATCTTGTTTACTGACCGTTTTACCCAACAGTTATTTTTTTAATACTCTTTTTGATGTTAACTTAATTTTAAAATTAACGTAAAGAAAAAAGAGTGTCTGTGGCGCGTAGAGCTCTAGAAACTCAGCCTTGAGGTCCTGGTTCGAATCCGCACGGACGACATGCCACGTACCAATGAGTTTTTCTAACTTATCTACGTAATACCGACGGCTCTCAAAGAAGGAAAACATCGCGACGAAACCTGCATACGCTGAAGAAGAAATTCCGATGCGTATGAGAAGTCTACCAATCCGCATTGGACACACGTGGTGGACTAATGTCCATACATTGCGGCGGCCCCTGGTGGTAGGCATGTGCCCTGAAATGTGACGTATATAGGCTGTGATTATAATGATGACATAAAGGAAAACATCGTGAGGAAACCTGCATACGCTGAAGCGGAAATTCTGAAACGTAACATGTGAAGTCTACCAATCCGCATTGTGGACGCTTGGTGGACTAACGCTCATACATCCTCCTTGAGGCTTGTGCCTAAACAAATGGGTGTAGAAAATTTGAATTTTTATACAACGTGTTAATGAATAAGCGGAAAACCCTGCAAAACCTCAAACACCCCAAATGATTTAAAACAAAATAATTATATTCAAACAATCATTTCATAATTTTATAAATAGTTAAAATTTAAAGTTAATTGCATTTTAATATTTGAGGCAAAAATGATTTGTTATCATTTCAGCAATGAATGAATGCGCTCACATGCTCATAGACACATTTTAAGAATCTTGTTTTGGTAGTAAGTAGGGTGAGTGTACTCGGGCGGTGATTTAAGATCGAATTCAGTAAATTTTAAATTTTACACATAAATTATTAACTATTTTGAAAAAAAAAAACATCTATGTTGAAACCATGATAATTCGATTCTGCTCTCGATCTAAACAAACTACTTTCTAGTTTTGCGTTAATTCATTACACGTTGTATAATGTATTTAAATGAATTATACATTTTATAATAAATGACTATAGAAATATAACTATAATCAGACCACGTTAAATAACCTAATTGATTGGCATGTATCACGATCGTTAATATTTGATTGGTTACACTCCATTAAACTTTAAATATTGATTTACTTAATAAACTGTAAATAAAAAACTCTCCAATTATCGAGTCGTTCATTCAGCATTGCGTTCACGTCATAATATTCACGACTATAGGACTAAGGGATACTTTAAAATACAGAATATTCTGAATACACTTCCACACTCAAGTTCTACTATTTTGGGTTAAATTATCATCAAGTCCGTCATCGTCTATACAGGGTGTTAGGGTAAACAGTTGCATTACTTTAAGGGGTGATTGTACCCATGATACTGAACAACTTTCCCTAAGAAACCTAGACAGGAAATTCTCAAAAACAAATGTAGACTTCCCATACTAAATGCAATAAATGCGATCGTACATGTATGAAAAGTCGAAAGATTTCAAATTTCCTATAGGTTTCTTAGGGAACGTTGTTCAGTGTCATGGGTACAATCACCCCTTAAAGTAATGCAACTGTTTACCGTAACACCCTGTATATCAATCGAAAGGGATGTTTTAAATATGATGGTTCTAGCTTAGAATGTAGGCCATCCCATTTTTTGCCGTGGGTGTTGTTGTGGATTTTTTTATTTTATATTATTCGGGATGCTGCCCAGATAATGAGAAATGGGCAAGGGAATGATTATATTATTCGGGATGCTAACAGCCTCTTTTACAAAATAATGTACTTAAAATAACAGACCATTAGCCATTTACAAGCATCCACATATAGATTTTATACTATAACAATCAATTTACGTTTCTATAAATGGTATTCAGAGTAGAAACTATTAGGTAAGTATCGATAGTCTTATCAACTAACAACTTTTTGGTAAGTCGAGCACTACAGCAAAATTTTAGATTTTCTAATCGATAGCTTTGAGATCTGTAAATTTCATTGTATCTACAACCGATGGATCCTGTATTTGAAACCGTAATAAAAATAAGTAAGCCAGCAAAAAACGATCTCTATTCATAAACCTGAAAGATACATTATCATTTGGCCGCAAAACAAGTCCCAAATTCCCACAGGTAACACTAGAGCATTGACCTCCTCTTTGTTTATACATAACCCGGTCAACCCACGAGTCGTGCCTAACCTATTTTTATTTTTACCCACCCTTACAAATAGTTATGTTTTAGACATACATTCGTATTCAAAACTATAACAGAAACTAGGCAAGGGCTTTATTATCAGCGTCCCACTGTAGGGCACAGGCCTACCCGGCCTAGGCCTAGACGGTGTATAATATGGGCTTTAGTCCAACACGAGTGCCCAATGCGTATTGGCAGACTTCATATACGCATAGGAATTTCTTCTTCAGCGTATGCAGGTGGTAACAAATTCCAAAAAAACTAGATTTCGTATCGAAAAACTGATTGGTTTAAAGTGTTCTTTGATGTTGGTGCAATAAGGTGCACCACCTCAAAATTATTTTTACCACGTCACTAATTCAATCCCACATCATCATCATGTTATATTGTCCATTGCTGAACTAAGTCAAACCTCTCCCAAAGCACAGCACTCTATTTTCCCTTATTCTAACAAAAAAAAACCCTCTTTCTTACAATACCTAATATAGGTACTCAATTTTCGGCCTTCCTCAACGTTATTTAATTTCATGTCCTCAATCAGTTCAATCCCAACTACCTGTCTCAGGTCTGTCCAGTCCAGCCACAAGGCGGTATGTCAAGTAGGTAAGTATTTTATTTTATTTTATATTTATTACGAATAGTAGACGACATTTTTTTGCAATTCATTGATTTAATCAATACAAAAATTATTTTTAAAATAATTCGATCTGTGATCTCTAAATGCAAATGGGCGCGAGAAGATATTTAAAAACTCCATGGAGAAAATCTTTGCCTAATAAAATATAAAGAAAAAAGAAACACGCGGTCTTATCTTTCTAACTCTATGCCGGAAACAGAAACGACAAACATCAAATTCCACATTCTGATGTTTTTAATGTATGGCCAGTTATTTTAAGTTTACCACGGAGTTTACAAAGCACCAAGTGACGTCACTGGGTCACTTGAAAAAGACATTATTAAGTACTTAATTGAAAATATTTCTATTATTTTCATTTTATAATCTCTTAGAAATCATTGTTATTGCGACATTTATCTCGAAATGGTTCGATTCTTCAGCCATCAAAAAAAAAAACTTCACATAGTTACCGAATTTGAGGTCCCAACATCCCGTAAAAACTTAGGAATAACTTATAAATATAAATTTTACTTACGATCTTATTCTAATATTCCAGCTAAATACCACAAAGAACCATTGAAATTTATCCATTTTATCCCAAATGAATAAATTAATTCCGAACCGGCGCCATTTTTAAGCGCCGCCATTTTTAATTTCCAAACGCCAATAAGAGATCAGCGGATTGGACGGTTTGGATATCGACTCGTTTGAACTTTGCAATAACGCTTTTTATTTGAATACCATTCTCTTTTAAAAAGTTCAGTGAATTAATACTTGAATTCTTTCGGTGTGGGATCGATGTCCAGTCAGTTGATTTGTTTAGGTACCTGTAACAAAGAAAATAATATATGTAGTTATATAGATTCAGGAAAAAGGTATTCAAATTGCCCTGCCGGCCGCTGCCATCTCGTTCTGGTATAAAGGACAGTCTGGTAAGTACTGAAATGGTGAATTTAGACCATCAAACTGAACAAATTTACAACAACTAACAAATTTAACAAATTTATATGTAATGTGTATGTATTTATGTATTCTGTTGTATTCACTTCTTTTACATTTATAATTTTTATTTTCTTATAACACCGACACCCGTTCTTTGTTATATTTCCTCTACCCTAAGGTTGTCTGGAAGAAATCGCTTTTTAGCGATAAGACCGCCTTATTTGTACCATAATCAGTTTATTTCCTATAGTGCATTGTAATTTATTTTTGGTGTAAATAATGAATATTTCATTCATTCATTCAAATTTCACTACGAAGCCAAACTCAAAAAAATCTGCTGTTCCAAACAAAACACTACCTACCTACTCGACTCAAAGTGTGAAAAAGCTTACTTTTTCGCGTTTGTTGAGGTTCGCTCCATAAAAAAAGTTTCAGCATTTGCCTGGCTTGGTACAGCCAGGCTTGGTACTCCCGGAATAAAAAAAAGTTGGCCGTCATGGGACGACCGTCAGATGTGAAACTTTCTACCTGCGAAGATCTTTAAATAAAGTTTTCTTTGAGATGGTCTTCTTCACTAACTAAATCATAACTGTCAATACGGCACTCCCAATTTAAATTTCGAGCTTCCGTCACACGAAAAGGTTGCGGTTCAGAATTTCAAAGCCCTCCCATAAAAAGTGTCACTTCAAAAAACCCTTAGCTCTTTGAGTGAAATTGTAACATGTAGCACAGCTGACCAAAGTAAAAGGCAATACGTTCAAGTGTTTTGTTGTATAATCTTAAAGCTAGCCTTAATTAAAAACAAACAGTGCCTTTTAACAGGACAAACCCAACGGTTGTTAGACAGCATAATTATTTTACATAAGTACCAGACATATTTTACACTGGAGGCAGATGTTCAGAACGTTACGTCACATTCCTGAACAAATAAGTTTTAATGAACTTCCCTGCGCCTAACTTCCAAATATTTCTGTGAAATATTTGCTCATGACCCCAATACACGAACATCATCTCAGAGGAAGGATCTCTTTATTATAAAGCATAGAGTCCCATCAATTTACGATTGTAGTTAGTCTCTTTTGTCTTATGACGTACCTTTAATGGGAGAAGGAGATGGAACTACAGATATTTGTTTATGCGGCTGTCCCATAGACGATTTTTTTTTCGCTTACGCTAGTAGACCGAATATCAGTGTAACCGGGTCTGAGATAGCGAATTATATGAAGTGACATCTCGGAGTCAGGTGGTTGTCCCATAAAATTTATATGAAGTGACATTTTGGAGTCAGATGACCGAAGTACAAAAAAGTGGATACGTCGATAAGGACAGCAATAAGTAGCGGTCTCCTTTTTTAACTAGAGCGAATTTGCTATGTGCATCTCTTACTGAGTGATGTGACAAGACACGTGCTTCCTTCTAGTGCCTTCTCTTTCTACGGGCTGTCCGCATTTTTTGACACTTTTAGACGTGGGATTTTTTGACACCACACATACGGGTTGAAATTTAATATCATTAGCATCCTTTTAAACTAAGAGTCTACCGATTTAGCTAGCCTCCAATATTATACTTTCGAACCTTCAGCAAAGTTTTAAAGAGAAAAGTTGTCAGTATTATACCCTTGAGTAACCATAACTGTCTACAAAACTATAAGTTTAATTATTATGCAAGACTTTGAAAACTTTATTAATTATACTGACGTTCAGGCTTACTTTATAAAACAGAAATTGAACTTGGATTTTAAAACAAAAAGTCGATCTGCGTAGCAAACTTTTATACGAATACCACAGAATACATTATAATAGTTCTACATACAGAATGGCCACTCTAGCCCTCCCTAAGATCAGATAATATGTATAAGAAAGATTAATGGAACTACATACAGCAGAACGGCCACTCCCTGCACCCCCACCAATTTTAACCTCATCCTCTTGGCCAAGGGGTGGTAGACAACAGTAGGCAATTTAATGGTATAAGAATAATTAATAATACACCATTTCCATAGAATAACTAATTGTGTTTTAATTCGGTATGTCAAGTTTTTTTTGGGATGGCTAAATCGAAAACCATTTCGAGATAATTGTCTCACTAACAATATTTTCTATGTCAGACATTTTAAAATGAAAGGATTACAGTGATTTTTTTATAAAATAACGTCGTTTTTCGGTAGGTATCTTAGTATTCTGTAGGTATCTTAGTGGTTACCTTAAAAAAGCCCCACTATCCCTTTCCTTTGCAGGTGTCCTAAACATTTCGATAGCCTGTAGGAATAACATTGTAACTCACTTTTACATTTTAAGGGGGTTGCAGAGGGCAAGACACTAAACTAGATGGCGCTCGGGAGCATCATTCCTGATTTTATCACATTTTATTTCATATCTCGTAATGGTGGTGATGATATCGAATCAAAATTTTAAATTACGCGCGCACTTGTTTTTATGTTGCACTGATCTAGCTACAAGTAAAAGTAATTTTATTGTTCATACGCATTTGTTCTACATTTTAAGATTGATCAATTTCATACAAAACTTTGACGTAGAACATTCGTAGACGGTATTAACAAAAGTAATATTTTATATGTGGAAAAATAGTATAGAGAATCTAGATTGCGAGTCTCAAATAACATTTGCAATTTATAACATAATTACGAAGATATAAAATAAAATGTGTCAAAATCATGAATAGTTCTCCTAAGCGCCATTTAGTTGCCTGTGAACGTCTTCTGCAACCCCCTTAAAGGAGAGTACATCAAAGATAAAGTTTTTGTTTATTGACTTGGATCTAGAACGATCCTGGATGGACCAAAATGTAAACCAAGTATTTGTAAATGATTGATTGACTGATGGTCTTGATTCTAATTGTGATTGGGACTCTATCTAACATTCAAATACTTTGATTCAACACATCTAGAAAGTAATTTAAGATGTTTTTCTAGGGTGTTTTGATTTTATCTTTTTCTTGTGCGAAAATGTAAAGAATTAAAGAAACTTTACAACTTACAGCGTAGACTTCTGAAAGTTGAAAAGATAAAAGGTGATTTCCACCCAATTAGTATAATTGTCTTCCCGCCAAGAAGTCGGCGGCCATTTTTGACTAATTTGAATATTACTTGAATAGTTGAGAGACAATATGGCTCCGTAGTTTGTCATAGTTAACTTTGTGTTGATTTAATAACTGAAACTTTATGAAATTATTATGATTTACTTTTATGTTACTTTGAATTCACGATAATAAAAGTTGCTGAATTAATAATAAGAAATCTTAAGTTGAAAGGATGGTTTAGATTGCAAAACTGAATAACATTATTATTTAATGGAATATTTACATTGAAAAAGCAAAACAGATTCTCTCTATAAAATATAGATTTGTTGATTCTAGCGTGACATAACCGTAAGTGCGTTCACACACGATGACGCACTGACGGAGCAGCAAACGTCAGTCCGTCGTCATATGTGACGTAAGGATTTGTATAAAACCGCACGTAGAAGCACACACGGTGACGCATTGATGCACCGGGTGTGGTTCTATGGTCTGACATCTGCCGCTCCGTCAGCGCGTCATCGTGTGTGAACGCACTAAATATTGTAAAATTTTTATAACCACGGCTGATAATTTATATCGATTTTAGTTCCATATAAATAAGCGCCCCTAACGTTTGGTTTTTGGTACATGGAAGGATTCTTTAAGTTTATAATTAAATTCCTTAATAATTAAGTTTGATGCTATAGGTTTGATGAGTAGAATATTATGCTGCAGTCTTAGATCAAAATAAAATGAATGGATAGGCCTTACCCTACGAATAAGAATAAATATGGAAGAGTAACTCTAAACAAAATCGAAATCATTTTTGGCACCCAATGAAAAATGACATTTTGTATGAGTTTTGGCGGCTAGTTACAATTTTTAAAGAACAAATTTAGAACGCGTTACAATTTTTTTGGTGCCACTTTTTGAGCTTCATTTATACTTCTATACATTCTCTTATTCGTAGGCCTTACCCGAATATTTCAAACCAGAAAAATGAGGCAAAACAAATGAAAGGTTTACTTCAAATTTGTATGCAAGTGCCCTAGATTTGACAGATAATGGCGCTAGTTTGTATGAACCAAGTGCACCAGTGGGTTGCTTCCACTTACTGCGCTTTAGACCTATCCATTAATTTTATTTTGATCTAAGGCTGCAGTGTCATAAAATTTACCCTGTATAAAAACAAAAAAGAGAGCTATTTTATCTGAAGTTATCTGGTAGCATAGGTTGACACTGCATGGTGTACAACGGTACTAAAATTAAATTGTTTTATTAACACGTGCAAAACCTAGTCATACCTTAAAGAGAGCCACGTTAATATCATCGTGCGTAGAAACGTGATATCACATAAAATACGTATTAAATCTATCTCGTGAGACGTTATAACGGTAAATGAGCACGCTATTAACGCGTTAGAAGCGTCGTTTCGTTTTGGTATTCTAAAATATTTCATTCTTGAGGTGTTAGCGTTGGGTAAGCCTGATATGGGAGATTACATTGTACAGGGTGTAAGGAAAAGTATAATTAACCTTTAAACCACGTACTCTACCCATCAAACTGAACAACTTTTACTATGGATCAAACCAGTCAGAACAAAATAAAGGTTAATGAATTAAGAGGATAGACGAGTACAGTTTTCTCCATACAAACGTATTTCCCTGTATAATAACACTATAGCAAATTTTTTTTACCATACAATCTATGTCACCTCTGCTATGTCCCTATGTTTTGTTTTTTTGCATTAATTAATTACTGTAAGAACGAAGGTCCCTACCTTCGAAAATTACCCATTTTACCACCCGTTTTCAGACATCCAGTAAACAAATTTGACGAATATAAACAAAAAAAGCAAAGCGTACGTTTTGGAGGAGAAAACAGGGGAATACGAAATGCTGATTTCGTAGATTTTTTGTATATAAAAGCGGTCCGAGCTGCAGTTGTCTCTTTCGCACTCTAGTCGGCACGGTGTATGGGTGGGGCGGATCTGATAAATACGTATACAGTCGGAAAAGTGACCTATTCTCCAAATTAGTATTTCAGCCCGCCTATCCTCTTAATAATACTTTTCCTTACACCCTGTAAAGGTACTAATATGAAAAAAAATTATTCAATTTAACATTTTGTCTTTTAATACCAAACTTAGAACTGTCCATTAAATCATTCCCAAGGATGTGAAACTTGAACGATGACGAACAGACTCTTTCTACAGGATGTAGCAAAACACCCTGGTAATAAAAAGTGCTTCAGACCATCAAAATGAACAACTTTTACTATGGAGCCAACATAGAAAAAATAAAAAATCTGCTGTCCCTTACATTTGAGTCGAGTCGGTAATGCAGTTATGTATGTAACCGCTGTTTTTTTTCGCTATTTCTACTTTGGCTCCATAGTGAAAATTGTTGTCTGAATCACCCCCTCAAGTATTACTATGGTGTTTTGTTTTTGTCATTGTTTTTTCTTTTTGCTTTTTTTATTTGGTGGCTATTTTTAACTACTTGACGTCTATTTACCCTTACACTCTACGAATAAGAATGTATAGAATTGTAAATGAAGCTCAAAAAGTGGCACCACAAAAAGTGTACCGTGTTCTAAATTTTTTCTTTAAAAACTGTACCTAGCCGCCAAAACTCATACAATATGTCATATTTCACCGGGTGCCAAAAATTATTTCGATTTTGTTTAGAGTTACTCTTTTATAGTTATTCTTATTCGTAGCTTACACTCCTATTTTTAGAAAGAAGGGAACGTTATTTCAGAATTCCCGCATTTCATAATTATTTTTCTCTACAAGCAACACTCCAGTTTCTTTTTAGAAAATTAAAGGCGACGCGCAGCGCGATCGTAGCGTTTCATAATTCAATACAACAGGGGCGCGTCTCACCAATAAAATGACGTCACAATAATGTTGCCAGCGTTACTTCAAAAGCTCCCGGTTTCTGTTACTATGTAGAATTTTATTAAAACGCGAGCTATTTCATTATGATATTAATGTGAGTTTCAAGTATTTTGTTATTTAGTTTCTGCTGTGCTGGTTTTAGAGAGAATTTCTAAAGGGGTTTCAGAGGAGATTTTATATTGAATTCGGATACAGTTTGTAAAGAAAATTATTTAATGTTCATTGTAGAGATTCTGTTCTGAGATTTTAACACCTATAAGTTGGGTAGGTATCTTACTACTATGTTCTTTGAGCTCGAGTTGTTTTGATAGAATACCTCCCGCCCACAGAAACACTGCACAATAAATCTTATCCCTTAGCCGTCTCGTACGATACCCACAGGAAGGAAATAGGGTGGTCCATTCTAAGCCGGTACCATATAAGGCTATTATTAGCCATTAATTATTTACTATTTTAGTTTGAAATCAAATTAATTAGATTATAACGTCAAATTACCGGAAATAACAAGAAAATACGTAAATTTCACGAATATGTTGATATCCAAATATGCAAGAGCCATAAATGAGTAAATGCCTCGGTAATGAACCGTAACTCTACAGAGTACAGTCTCCATATAAGTTTCACGACTGCATAATTGCTTCGCGTGTTGCCAGTGGAACTACAACTCTAAATCGTTAGTGCAAAGTATCAAATGGAACAAATTTTTATAGAGATACACTGTGAAATAAATCTTGTTGCTTTTACCTCATACTAGTCGGGTGGCTGAAGAAAAATTGGTTTTGATATCATTAAAGTCGGAAAATTTTTAATAAGTATATTATTTGGTATCAGTAGGACGGACACAACCTGCGTGTTGTGCCTAGAGCTGTGCCCAACAACACTATCACTCTACCGCATGTATTCTAACCGAATTTATTGAATAAATATATTTGTATATATTTGTATTAGTAGGTATATTATGATAAAGAGTACTTGTATGTGTTACCGTTTTTACGATAGAGCGAAAAGAAAAAACAGTTTCTTCTATAAGGACCCCCTTTAACTTTTTGACACGCTTGTTGTAAGACGGACGGACGGACAACGTAAGCTTAGTAATTGGGTCCCGTTTTCACACTTCGGGTACGGAACCCTAAAAACGAAAGTGTATTCGGTGTGTATCCGAAATATAATCCCTCTAAATTACATTATTCTCAAACTAAGGCTAAAAGTAAGTAAAAACAACGATTCCCTGGGTAGAACTATATCTAAAGTAGGTACGGAAGCCGTCCCAATAAAGAACTTTCAGGTTCAGGGAGTACTGGATAAAACTTATAAGTTCTTTCATTTGCCCGTGAGGTAGGGTAGGCTTTTTTTTTACATTTAATACCTTTTTCTTCCCTCCGGACGGAATGCGTCAATTCTCGTCCCGCTGCGTTAAACGAAGTTGTCGCTTTCCACCTCCGTCGAGGAGAAAAATTGTATATTAACCTCGGACAGTAAATAAGAAAGCCTCAGATCACATTACATGAGTTCTGAGACCTTTCTTACTTTCTTGTCCTCGGTGTGTAATCTACTATAGATGGATTGTCTCACACATGTGTACATTTGTATGTTTTGTTTTGTTTAAAAGACGTGTGTTATCGTAGAAAGAGTAAGTAAGCGAAAAAAAATCGTCTATGTGTGTTATAGAGTTTCTGGCCGCATCTTCTCCGAACACACTTCGACGCTGTGGTAGATTCAAAAATGACGTCAGGCAGTTCTATATATCTATGTGATATTATATTGACTAAACAATTTGATTTGATTTGACAGTGGTGGTTATGCCATATATAACAATCTCACCACAATTGCATAGTAAGTACTACAACCACGGACCTGAAAAAAAACGAGTTTAATCACGAGTTTGTAAAGCACCCATTTATATTTGTGCACGGTACAAAATGGTGGCGGGTTGTAAGACCTACGCCTAGAACTGGTGCATCTGTGTGAGTGAAGATCCCTTGTAGAACAAACGAAAATGTAGGACCTTGCATGCTTCACATCTTTTTAGTGTCACATTACGTCAGTCTTTTTTTGAAGTCCGTGACTACCTGTCAACATAAAATGTTAAAGAATTCTCAAAGAATATAAACGGTAAAATTTCAGACAAACCGTTTAAGTTGACTTATAAATAACAAGAGGTTTTCAACAGAAGACAGTCAAAGGTTTCAAAGAGACCTTTGCATTATTTGACAAATCAATGAAATCCTTTGTTCAGTTTATATTTGAAAGACATGCCTTTACGTAGAAACAACAGAACTGTTTTCGTTTGATATATTTTTAGAAAGAAGTACCCAAAAGGTAAAAACAATTCATGAGCCTACGTTGTCCGTCCGTCTGTTCGTTCGTCCGTCGGGGCTGTAACTTATGAACCGTAATAGCTGGACAGCACGGACCTGAAAAAAAGACGGACGTAATGTGATACTAAAAAGATGTGAAGCATGCAAGGTCCTACATTTTCGTTTGTTCTACAAGGGACCTACACTCACACAGATGCACTAGCTCTAGGCGCAGGTCCGACACCTGCTACCATTATGTACCGCATGACAGCACGCACAAAAAAGAAATGGGTGCTTCACTCGTGATTAGACGAGATTACGTCCGTCTTTTTTTCAGGTCCGTGCTGGACAGTTGAAATTTTCACAGAATGAGCGTTATGATGGCGGATTTACAAATAAAATGTTAAAAAGTTAAAAATTAAGGAGGGTTTTCATACTAGCAACTAGTTTTTATCGACGTTTTTTCTTCTCGCTCTATCGTAAAAACGGTCAAACTTTAAATAAAATATCTTGGACAGTGTCACACAAATTATCTAGTCACATTTCAAGTTCCAGAATCTAGCCTGGACATGTATTATGATGACTAGACAACGATATAGAATACATATATAGATACAAACATCCATGACTCGGGTACAAATATTCATATTCGTCATACAAATATTTGTCCCTTACGGGATTCGAACCCGCGACCCCCGACACAGCAGGCAGGTTCACTACAGACTGTGCTGTCGGGCCGTCATCTTGGTGTAATTATAAAGCAAACTCTACAGTATAGCAACAAATAATAAAAATCGGCCAAATGTGAGTCAGTTTTGCGCTAAAGGTCCCGAAGACAACAAAACATTTGAATAGTTAATATTATGTTGTGTGGTACGGAACCCTCGGTGCGCGAATAGCCCGTCTCGCACTTGACCGGTTTTATTTCTATTCTGAAGTCTAAAGGTAGCGCATTTTACAACGACCCACGTCGGGCAAAAATCCTCCCATACCGCTTCTAGATACAATTTATATGAACTATCTCACACTAAGCCTTGCCTGGCCTGCGAAGCCTTGGTGGTCCAGTGGCGAGTAACCTTGCCTGCCATGCAGGAGGCGATGGTTCGATCCCCGTCCAGGCCGACTCGTACCAATGAGTTTTTCCGAATTTATGTACGATTTGTAACACCACTGGCTTTTCGGTGAAGGAAAACATCGTGAGGAAACCTGCATGCTTCAATTTCGAGGCATGTATTGTACCCACTGTCCATTATAAGTGGCGACGGGCACACCCCCCGTCACACTGGACAGAGTTTCGGTACTACTGGTGAAACGTGGATGTTCTGAGGTTTCAGAATATCTCTGTCTACCCCCTCGGGGAATATAGTCGTGAGCATATGCTTATGCTTATCTCACACTATGTCGGGGCGGAGCGGGTCGGATTATTGCTCGGATTTCCGTCGAAGTGTGTCGTACCAAGCGGACCTTTTTACAACGTGTGCAGTGGTGATGACGATGATGTATAACAACTTGGCAAGCTCGATCTCGTGTGCGATGCACGTATTTTCCGCTGGGGAAGAAATTCGAATGCGTATGAAATCTGAAGATTGTGGCGCGTTGTGGAGAGCTATGGAAACTCAATCTTGAGGTCCGGGCATAGACACTTTAGTACATTAACATCGCTGGGTCCGGGTTCGAATCCGCACGGGCCACATGCCATGTACCAAGGAGTTTTTCTAACTTATGTACGTACCTAATACCGACTGCTCTCAAACGGTGAAGGAAAATATTGTGAGAGCACCTGCATACGCCGAAGAAGAAATTCCGATGCGTATGTGAAGTCTAAGAATCCGCATTGGGCATGTGTGGTGGCCTAACTCCCGTACACCCGTAGGCCTGTGCCCTGCAGTAAGACGTATATAGGCTGTGATGATGATGATGTGAAATCTACCAATCGTCATTTTGCACGCGTGGCATGGCATACACCCTCCATGAGGGTAGGACTGTACCCAGCAGTGAGACATATATTAGCAGATGATAGTTATTCGTTAAAAGAACAAAAATAAAGCTAATCATAAAACTAGATCAAACAAAGAAGAACGCACAGCAAACATCAAAATCCAGCAATAAACATGTTATTCATCTAATCCGGGTGTTTTAACCGGGTTAAGTTTACCCGGAATGGGAGAAATGTGCAAATTTAATGGACCGGGTGTGGATCGCGGTCCGGGTAGAAGCAACGGGTGTTTATGCCGTAAATTCTGTGTTATTTATGTTTGCTAATGTTTATTTTTAAGGTTTTTTGAAGGGGAGGGAAAAGTGACATTCTTTTTACAACATTTTCTTGTTCAAGTGTTGCTTTTTAATGGAAATGATCAACGTAGACGACTATTTCCACGAGACTACGAGGTACGCTGAATATCAATTATACAGGGTGTAAATGACAGCCTAGCAAATAATGAAACGGTGAACTCAGACCATCAAACTGAACAACTTTCAGAGCCTACCTCAGGAAACGCATAAAAAAATCAGCTGTCCCAAACAAAACTGTAGTACCTACCCGACTCAAAATGTATGGGATAGCTATTTATTGCGGTAGGCTCCATAGTGAAAGTTGTTCAGTTTGATGGTCTGAGTTCACTGTTTCAGTATTTGCTAGGCTGTCACTTACACTAGGGTCAAACTTAATATTTACGGTTTTCAAAAGGATGATTAGCTAGAACTTCAAACTTAATAAAAAAGTTTGGGACCAACATAGAGGTTGTGAAAAAAATCTGCTGTACGTGCCGTACATTTGGGAGTAAGTTGTTCAATTTGATGGTCTGATCACCTCCTTCAAAACCTTGAGCATATTAATAAGGACTCTTTATTTGATGAAATGCGGGCGGTCCATTTAATTTCTAATCTGTGACCATGCACTGCTAAATAAACTTCTTTAAAAAAACATGAGATTTAACCCTGCAACTCCTACAAATGCGATATTATTGAACCATCCATTGTTATTAAAGCCGGGTTGCGAGCGGTTAAAACAAAGCTCAGTATTTATAAACAGAAACTATTAATTACAGCAACAGACATGTTGCAATTTAAAAAACAATGAGGCTGCTAATTAAAAGTGACAGCAGCTGTAGTAGTGAGCTAATCCCTTCTTGGTTAAGTAGTTTGTTATGTTGCCTGGGGCGGATAGAACCTACTAGCACTAAGTACTATAATTACAACCTTTAGCCCCACTTGCGCTAACCAGGGTTAGCACTAAACTCCAGGTTAAGTTGGTAACCCATGATTTTTTGTATAGAAAAACAACTGAAAGAGCCATTTTATCCGGAGTTAATTGCTAACCCGTGGTTGGCGCAAGTGGGCCTAATACTAGTATTTATTCTGTGTTTGCAGTTAGAATTTACTATTTATTAAGTTGATATTTTTACTATATATATTTGCTCGTAAAGTGGCTCTTATTGCAATGCTTTTAAGTTCATAATGCCGCTTATAATGCACGTGATTTTCAACTTTGTGCTGTAATATCTGCGCGCGCAGTACTAAATCGAAAAAAATAAATCCGTCCGCCATTTTTCATAAATATTTGTCCAGTGCTATTGTTAAAATTATTTTCTTTTTTTTCGCAGGTGCGCTGAAAAACGGCGTATGAAACGCGTAATTGCGTTGGTCACTACAGTCTCGGCTGTTTAACGTTCTCGCCTTCAGCTCGAGCTTGCAATCCAACCTCGATTGCAATGGCCAACTAAATACTTTTGAATCATACAAGTCCAGGCTAGATTCTGGAACTTTAAATGTGACTAGATAATTTGTGTGTCAATGTCCAAGATATTTATTTATTTATTTATTAATGTACTATTATAGTAGGTATTAGGAATTCAGCTAGTGTTCGGAAGTCGAGTACTTAGTATAGCATCACGTTATAGTATAGAGTCTAGTGTTGAAAGAGAAGTTACGAGTAGTCCATCGATTACTCTCAACTCTGACTTGTGAAACTTTCCGCAGCTCACATTAGGGCGCGGCCACAAGATCGATACCAGACGCTCACTCACGTCACGTGACGCGTCCTAACTTTCGCACTAATGACTTGTGTAGTTCGGGATTACTTATGCATGCCATTACGTCGTAGATCGAGTATATCTTGGTCAAGAGGTCGTCAAGGGTAAAGAAAACCAGACTAACGAAATATACAGGCTTATAAGACTAGCATGGGCGGCCATGACTCTCAGATCCTCCTCAACGCAGTCGATACATCTCTTTCCATCCCTTCGCGGTCTCTTCTGCTGCGGTTTTCTGTGGGTCACTATTTTAGGCACCTGTTCTGCTCGAATCTTGCAACGTATCCGGCCCATCTGAGATGTTACGATTCGATGAATTTTCCTAAGGTCCTATACTGCATTATCCGAAATCCGCTACCATCGCTGATAGGACCAAATACTATCCTCAGCACTTTCATCTCGAACATTATTCATCCAATTCATTCACTTCACACAAAACGAGTCCTGGTCACTTGAATAAATGATTATATTATTATTATTATTACTTCAAAATACGGTGACAGATCGTCACTGAACTATTGCATTGACCGAATCAAATCAGTCTAATGTTAGCAATCAACTTGATTTCGCCACAAATTGCGAGAGAAGGGATCGACCAAATTCAATCCAACCCTAATGGATTACACTCTGAGCTTCATTTCATTAAATCCCTAGGTTTAACCTTCCACAGCAGGATACCGATTTGATAAACCAGGTACGATGCCTATAGAGCTTGAAAATACTCCGACAACAATTTGACTACTAAAGTTTGCATCAACGCGCATCTAGTGCGAATACTACTTTATCATCATCATATCAGCCAATGGACGTCCACTGCTGGATATATGCCTTCACCAAGGATTGCCATAACGACCGGTCCTGCGCTGTCCTCATCCATCGGGTGAACTACTTACCACTACCAAATTCGTTTGTGTGGTTCGCTCGTTGTGGAGTTCACAGGAGGGCTGTGCTCTGCGGGACGTATAGTCGACTGATGATGATGATGATCCAAGTCGTTCATCGAATAGTCTTGGTTAATTTCAAGTAAATAGTTGTTCAGTATTAGACCCAAATTCTGTCACATTTCTGTTAAATAATGTTTTTTTAGCAGGATGCCTACTATCACACTTAGCCTATTTATTCAATGTTTTGTAGAATCTGTAGCGCAAAAACCACATTGTTAAATATGGTTTGGTTTTGAAATTGACAGATATCTAGAAGCTAGATTTAGAAAAATAAGGTTGGGTGTGTTTCGTTTCACGCAGAAATAGGGGAAAATGGCAATTACAAAACTCGATACTGGAACGTAAAAAAGTGCTCCGTATCATGTCAGTTTCCTAGATCGTGTGTTCTTAAATCGTGTCCCTGAGCGTTATTTCTCCTGCCGTAAAATTTTATAGACAGTAAATAACTAGACCGTAACCGCATCTTGAAAAAATCGCTGCTTGTTTTGAAGTAACTTTATCCAGGATTTAGGCTCCTTAACTGTTCGGAAATCTGATTCAAAACTGCTTAGCAAATATACCGACGAATATTCAATGAAGCTTGAACGTTCTATTCACAGCTATCAGCATCTATCCCCAGCTATTCGACTATTGGACGGCTTAGTTCGCTCAAAGGCCCGTAATTTCGAAGCTTTCCAACTTGTTCAAACATTCTGCCGGTTTACTTCCACCAAACGTTGGGATTGAACATTTTAACTTTGGATTTTATGGTTTTGTTTATTTTTGGTTTGGTTCTCGCTGTATAACAACAGCTTAGCGTGTCTTCAATGCTAAAGACATGGCGTTGCTTAACTTTGGTACTTGTTTCCAATTGCGAAGCTCCTGTGCGCCACAAATGCCTCTTATCGTTCTCCTGCCCATTATTTGGGGTCCACACAATATGTCATCTATCACATTCCTTCCATTAATCTCCTTTTAGCCGTCATTTGAACGCTCACACACCTGTGGGGACTTGCCATAGATAGATGTCAACACCCACAAGTTATAGCAATGAAGCTAACAGATGGCGATACCATCGCTATCAGAAATATGCTCCATACAAAGACAACGTTCACCGTAAATACGTAACTCGTAACCTAATACAAATAAGGTTCACAATGGAATGCGAGACATAAATCAGATGTTACGGATGCAGAGGTGCGGAAAATGGTGTATATAGCTCTCTGTGAATCGCTCCTTACATACTGCATCCTCGTATGGGGAAGCGCAGCGACAACGGTGCTTATTAGGTTGGAGAGAGCACAGAGAGCTGTCCTGAAGGTAATGCTGAAGAGACCTTTTCGTTACCCTACCCTCGCTGTTTACGAGGAAGCACAGGTTTTAAGCGTGAGAAAGCTCTTCTTGCTCAAAGTATCCGTCCACACTCACAAGTCTGTTATAAACTCACCACATTACCATCACATGCTACAAAAACGAGTTTTTAAATTGAATACACCACTTATGTCAACCACTTTTGCACAGCGCTTTAAATCCTTTATTTTCCCTTTTATATATAATAAAATTGTTAAAGAATGTGAAATCAAACACCTGAACATTCGCGAAGCTACAGCTAGAATTAAAAACACTCTATTTACCTGGTCTTACGATGAAACGGAGATGTTTTTGAGAGTACCCGTATGAAGCGTTTTTGAAGGCAAGGCTATAACAAAGCCAGGTAGTACATGATCATTACCCAAACCATACTTAAACTACTTAGATGTAAAGACATGACTATATATTATAAATAACTGCCGCTCATTTTGTATCTAAATGTTAATACTAATGCTGATCCTCTCCAACCAGGCCCTGAGTCTAGTGTGGGGATCACAGCTTAAAACTTTTATTGTATTATCTATACAATGTGCTAGGTATAGGTAATCTAAGGTTGTTAATCATAATCATTACGAGTCCTGAAAACCTGTATCACACGTTGGTTCAATAAATATTTTGTATTTTGTATTTTGTATAATCGCGCAAGAGAAATAATCACAGAGATTCGATATTATATAGAAGGTCCAACTAGGAACTGTTGGAGCACGGCCGGTCCCCAGGCTTCACACTTAGCCTGGTGGAAGATCTTCCCTTTTCAATGGAGGAACATTCCCAAGTAGCACCTCCATACACCTTTCTTACATTGTTATCTTACACACAATCAATTGCATCTTTTGTTTTATCTTCCTCTTCTACATTATCTAAATTAGGGGGGTATTACAGAACGACACTCAAGTGGAGATATCTTCTCGAGTATAGATAGAAAAGGATGCAAATACATACAACGTATACATGCATCCTTTTCTATCTTAACTTAAGAAGAGATCTCCACTTGAGTGTCGTTCTGTATCACCCCCCTTAGACATCCACATTCATCATTCATTCATACTATTCTTGCCATATTAGCATTCGTCTATCTGCGTCACAGTCATTTCTATCCAAAATAGTTGCCATGCCTCACGAATTTCTAGTCATTCAGTATTAATAACACCTACATAAACACTAAGGATTTTCGTACTAATTTAAGTGTCAAAGAAAAATTTACATAATCTGCCTTCAACAGAGGGCCTTTAAAGTAAGTGTTTGCTTTCAAACCATTATTTTTATTTCTGCTTAAAGATGACGAAGAATTCTTAAAGGTCAGAAAAAAGTTGTTCTGAGGAAAAGCACTTAAGTAAATACTTCGTGGCTTGGTTTAAGTGAAAAGAAAAAGCAGTAATCTAATCTCCGCGAGAAATTGAGACCAATTTGATATTTTATTCCAAGCTAATAATGATTATAATGCTCTTAGTTAATATGACTACTGTGACTGCTTATTTAACAATGAAGTCAAGTACAAAGAATGTGAATTATAAAATTATTAGTTTGGTGGATAGTTCCACGGTCCTACGGTCAGCATCATAGAAATTTAACCCCCTTGCGTTTATAAAGACAGTTTAAAACACAGTTTAAAACACTTTCGTTCGTGTTCAAAAAACGGCCTCGACCGGATAACAGCGTCTTAAGATAGAGGGGTCAGATTTCTCTGAAGCTGACTGTACTCTCTTCTATTAGAATAAAACAATATTGATGGTTATTTTACCGTGGAAATTGGGTGCTCAAAACAGTTCTCTCACAACTATGTTACATATAAACTTACGACTTTATTCCCCGAGGGAGTTTTAGAGTAAATATCGGCATTTCAATAGCAGGGCTCAAACTTTGCCCATTGTGACAGGTAGTAAGCCGCACGTCCAAGAATTTAAGGATGTAGTACAAACTACTGGGTCTTTCTTCACATGCTAAAGGTTTTCTCGAAATGATCAGACCATCAAACTGATCAACTTTCTTTATGAGACCAACATTCAAATCACGAAAAAATAAATCTCCACTGTCGAGTAAGGTTTGCAGTTTTGTATGGAAAAGCAATTTTTTTCACGATTTCGATGCTATTCCAATAGAGAAAGTTGTTCAATTTGATGGTCTGATCATCGTCTGAAAAAGCCGTTCAAATAATATTAAGAAAGAAACTACTCGTAATGTAATGTAAATAACTAATGTGTTTTTTCATCATGAGCTAGCCCTAATTTATAACTAAGTAACACCATCGCCTACCAATTGTCTTAAAACCAAATATGGGGCGTTAGAAATGCCTCCAGTTCTTGACCTCCTTACCTAGATCTTAAGAAAGAGGGATGTTATACGATTATTTACAGTCTTCAGTCTCTGGTGGTAATGGACGAAACGTTTATTTAGCTCCGGTTTCATCAGTCAAAGTGTTTTTAGTGCACAGCTTTAGTGCGTTCACACACGATGACGCATTGACGGAGCGGCAGACGTCAGTTCGTCATTTGTGAAGCAAGGAGTTGTATGAAACCGCACGTACAAGCACACACGGTGACGCATTGACGCACCTTGTGTGGTTCTATGGACTGACGTCTGCCGCTCCGTGGATGCGTCATCGTGTATGAACGAATAAAGTAAAGAAAATGTTTTCCCGAGCAAATACAATCAGGATATTTTTATAAGAAGAGTTAATAGGCTTTTTCTGGGCGAGCGTGCTACATCCTCGGCTTCATCTACACTTTCCATCAGGTGAGCTGAAGCCAAGCGCAAACCCATTATGAATAAAAAAAAAAAATGTTTTAACCGATTTAAAAAAGGGAGGTTGTCTGTTTGACCCGTATAAAAACGTAAGTAAAGTAATAAAAGGTATGTACGTATTGCAATTTATTCAAAAACGACAGCATCAATTTTATGATTCCTTCACCTACCTCATTATGTCATATTTTATCAACATTTTTAAATTCTGGGCTACTTTTAGTGTACACTACAGCTTTTACCTGCGGCATTTCCCGTTGTAGGTAATTAGGTGCAGAGTACCCATTAGTTATTTTAAAATTTCTAGTTAGTTAAACTTCGAAAAGACATCTGACCAATCGAAGTAATTCCAGGCACCATTATTCCTCATTTTAGTAAGGAGCACTAATTACTTTCCTCAATTAATTCCCTCTTAAAAAACTGATGAGGCGTTAAAGTACTTGAAAATTCATAAAAGAAATCAGAGAATGCTTTGCATAACGCCTCTGCTTCAATCCCTCGCCTCAAGCCAAACTTGTTACAAAATTATATTTACCAACTATCCACTGGATGATGGATTACTGGCTTTCTAAATGATGAATGGTAAGACCTTTATGTCAGTCCCTTGGGTGGATCTTATATGAATTCTATTACATTTTTTAGGGGCCGAAATACATTAGATGCCAGTATTTGTTAAGTTAGAGTCACATTCACATTACAGAATTTGCAGGGTAAAAGATTATCGTGCTATGGGCATTTCTGATGTGGAGATGGCTGCGGTAGAAGAGGATTGCAGAAACGATAGATGGATTGATTGTAATTAAGGAGTGAGTACTGAAATGGCGGCTATGAGATGCGCCGACCACAGATAATGGGAAATGGTTAAGAATTATGATTACATAAATCTAAAATGGTTTCGGTCTCATTTTATTCCGTTCACGATCATTCTCGGTTTATGGGTTTCAATTTTACATTGATGTCACTTAATTTTTGTGAAATAAATAGTTTTGATTGCGATACTATGCGAAAATTTGAGTAAAGTCTTAAAAATATAATAAATTTCGAAAAAAAAAACACAATCCTTGTTATTAATCATAGGTACAGTCAGCATCCGATAATTCTAACCCACTTGCGCTCATAAAGATTATAAAGGAGTCAAGTTTCTCTGATGCTGACTATACCTACTAACAAAATATAAAAAAATATTATATTTATTTACATATCATTAAAATTTAGATCTGTGTGTGTGAGATTGGTTTTTTGTGTACTACTAGCAAAACAATGAAGTCCTCAGGTTACTTGGATAATTATTTTATTCTGACTAACACTCAGATGCAGAAACGCTCATTAATGTTAATCCTCCATTAAATCTCTTGCTAGCTTTTACTACGTCAACAAGACAAAAAGTGACAGCAAAAGACTGAGTGTAAAGGTGGTTTTGTGATGATAAGTGATTTAAATAACCATAGAATTTTACTTTTCGTGGAACTATAGGTAGTAATTAAATCAGTCACTAAAACCTTTTCTTTCAACAAGACCCCAATCGAATAAAAGGTTCTGGACTATTACTCAAGACACAAAATGGAGGTCCGAGCTGTTCGGCTGCTAGACAAATGATCTGCAAGAATGATGGTTCCAATGAAAAATCACCCGCGGTTGTTCTACAGAGATCGTTATAGGTTAGACGCTTTGGGGACGACACCGAAGATATATAACACCTATCGGAGCTTTACATTTTATTCCATTTTGTATAATGCCTAAATCGAGAGCGAGGTGGCACGTTGCAGAGAGCTATGGAAACTTAATCTTGAGGTTCGGGTTTGAATCCGCACGGACCACATGCCATGTAGCAATGAGTTTTTCTTACTTACGTACGTAATATCGACTGCTCTCAAACGGTGAAGGAAAACATCGTGAGGAAACCTGCATATGTGAAGTCTACAAAAACGCATTGGACACGCGTGGTGGACTAACGCCCATACACCCTCCCTGAGGGTAGGCCTGTTCTCAGTGGGACGTACATAGGGTGTGATGATGATGAGGATAAATGCCTAAATGCGCCTGTGCTTGCCCCGACCGAAGGCAGATAGAAATATTCTAGATACAATACCATGCAACGAAAAGTCTTTATACAAAAAGCTAGCTACATTTTTTCAAGGATGAACCTAGGACCAACGGAGGAACCAAGGATTCTAACGACCTTGAAAGTACCTAGGTACATAATTACATCAAAAGAAAAATGTTATAAAATACTACCAAAAAAACTTGTACCAAATAATATTAAATCGCTTGAAGGTCACATCCGTCATTTGTAATTCAGATTCTAATAAGTAAACAATAGAAATTAACATTTAGGAGAACTAAATGAACCCAGAAAACAATTTCACGAAAGCTTTATACCTTGAAACGAATTCTTGTTAACCTTTTAAAACTTTGTTGAATTTTAAATTAATTTGATATTTTATTGTTAAGTTTGATTCTTGATAACCTTTGACTACTTATATGAGGACTGGTAACGCGTGTAATTCTACTAACAAACATTTCTGCCACTTTTTGCGGGGGGCGAGGTAACATGCAATCCGCAACTTTGGATTTTATTCCTCATAACTTTAGATTCTAATTTTGAATGTTAAAAATCATGAAAAGTAGTCTCGTGTGAACCCCAAACGTTCTAAGTTCGAAATTATTATTTCGCAATTATAGGCTGTCTCGTTTAGTGATAAGGTATAAAATTTAATGTAAATGCACATGATCAATTGATCTTATACCGTGGCAGAGGGGAAATGCTACCGCAAGGCGAGTCCTTATAATAAATAGTCAAAGTTGATAACTGATTTCATCAAAATGTCGTTGATAGAAGCAACATTTTACGAACAAGAAGTTTTAATAGTATTATACCTACTTTTTTGTCCCGGAAGCTGGTTGAAATGTACCGGAAGCGGCATAGGTATCTTTCGTCTCTATCTCTATGAGAAGGACCCAACCGCGAACATCATCGGGCTACCACTACTAAATAGAGTCATCATCATCAGCCTATATTTTTTAACTTTTTCTTGCTGTTGACTCCAAAGTGAAAGTGGTTCAGTTTTATGGTCTGAAACACCCACTTAAGTATAACTAGGGTGTTTTATTACACCCTGTACATCCCACGGCAGGGCACATGCCTACTCTTAGGGAAGGTGCCCACCACCACGCGTGCCTAATGCGGTTTGTTGGACTTCACATACGCATCAGAATTTCTTCTCCAGTGTATGCAGGTCTCCTTAAGATGTTTCACTTCACAGTTTGAGAGGATTCAGCATTGCCTACATAAGTTATATGCGGATTCGAACCCGAACCCTCATGATTGCCCGTCCATACCTTTCCACATCGCGCTACCGACGCTAAATAAACAAACGAAATGCGTAGAATCAATATTGAAAACATTTTAGGCAAATTACGTGGGCACACAAGAAGCCCCGGTAAACTTCGAAAAGGTATCGGCTTTCAGAGATGACATACAAAGCCTTTATAAGCCGTTCCACTTAGGTGACCTTGAAAAACTATTAAACTTTGCAACTGAACCTTCAGCTATGTTTTGTTAAGAGTCCTTCACAATATTCACACAACCACTCCTTAGATAGACACTGTTCCGATATACGACACTTTATGTAAACGAGAATCTAGGGATAAAAAAGAATTAGGATCTCGTACCAAATAACAAATAATTACACTGTATCTGTCCAAACTAAGCGCACCAGACTCATTGATCACCAGGCCCCACCCCATTTGTCATTTTTTGTAAGTTACTTATATGCTTTTTCCAGATATTATTTTTATAAAGGACCGTGGGATACTTCAGTTTGTCATCACCAGGGCCCTGTATAATAAACGTGACAAGTGACAATTGACAATGACAATTCAGTAAATTGTTGAGAATACTAGGAAACTGCAAGTTTAGCGTCATTAGTACCAGCAATGTACTCTGAATTGTCATGGTCAATTGTCACTTGTCGCGTTTATTAAACAGGGCCCGGAGTCGCGTGGCTGAGGGGATGACAAGTGGACGTGTCGTCGGCTTGCAATTTTTGACAGCCACGTGGCTCCGCCGTTTTATGGCGGTTTCGAGTGTGTGTTTTTGTTAAAAACGGGGCTTTGAGATTTCCATATCCTATTACCGTACAATATCTAATGAGTATATCCTCAACACTTGACACTGGCAAAATCTAACAAGGAAACGCCATTAATTAAGAATAGAATAGAATAGAAACAGGGCCCAGCCCATCATATTATCTTACTTCTTTAGTTTAGCCTCATCTTTTTCATGTCGTCTAAGTTATCTACTAGTAAATCATCTCGCTTCTGTATGAACAATATTATGTACCCGAAGAAACTAGTACAAGTCAACAAAAGGTAGAAACCTAAAACAATAAGACTACGAAGTCAGACTCAACTTTACTACCCTACCTATTCTCTCGAACCTCACTTTGTCTGAATCCCATAAATTCACACGTCTCCACATTCCTACTGAAATAAGGTGAGGCTGAGAATAAATCAGTCGAAAACGGATAATTTGATCGTATTGTTGGAGCCTGTATTATTTAAATTGAAAGCATACGTCTTCTATCTATTCTACTAGGATAAAGAATTGACGTAAATAACTGTTCTAAAAGATTTTCGTAAAGAGAATTTCAGAGACTGGTTGGATTCTCTTTGTGGTAGAAAGAATTTATTATTTAGTGTTCTGCTCATTTCTTATTAAGCGTGGATCGAATCTTAAGATTAGATCTACTGAAAGCATTGCACAGGAACGTTTTGAAAATATAGGTATTTCTCCGTTTAAATAAAATTATTGTACAATTCGATTTATTTGGTTGAAAACTACATTGTCAATTATGTTGTTTCTTGCATCTTTTCTCTGTATTTTATTGCTTATGTTTTGGTGTTAAATAAAGTACTTACATTTGATTGATTGATTGATTGATTGAATTATACCCACACATTTTGTTCGACAACAAAAAATATCTAATCATCTAAAGGACTGCCTTGTGTCACAACAATTTTCAGTATTATGAGTACCTATTTCGTTTTTCTCTATCATTCATCGGTTATTACTTATTACTATCATCTTCCCTCCTTTTTTGTCTTCGTAAAAATATTGTTACTTAGGTACTAATATACAAAAAGTACTAAGTTTCTAATTAAACCATTCCGCCAAATCTTAATTTGCTACTAGGTACACAGTTATGTTTGAAATTGTAAACCTATTTGCATAAATCTTTCTGCGTAATTCAACCCTATTTACTTCAATTTACATCACTTACCTAACATTCACTTTAGCTAGACAATTTGTTTCCACGAATATAATTACTTAAATTAACGATTTAAACTTTGCAGTAAAGGAGCATTCTCAATCCCTCACTCAGAGCTTTCAAAGTGAGAAATAGTTATTTGTTATGCTAGGCTGCAAAGTTGCTTTTTGGCGCGAGTACTTTTATTGAAACCTGAGCAAGCGAAGGATTCTAGGATTGAACCACGAGCGAAGCGAGTGGTTCAAATAATAGAATCCTGTGCGTCTAGCGAAGGTTTCAAAGGTACGAGACGCAGAATAACTTTGCAACCGAGCGAAACACACAATTTTTCACCTTTATTTTTCACCTCACAACAGCGAGGAAAAAAAGTGAATTGCTAAAAAGAACATTTCAAAAAGTTTTTATTTTCGTGCTGGCCAGTGACATGAAAATAGTTATTAATGCATTTTCAGTGCATTGGCGGTATACAAAAATATTAAATAGACAAATCGAATTTCAAAAACTCTTTTCACGCTAGCGGATAAAATACACTTTTGCACTCAGATTTCGAACGATAAACAGAATCTTTCCGAGGCGAGCTTGTGAGGTGAAAACAAAATTAAACATTCGATATAGATGAATCAAACATTACAAAACTCTCAGAACTCAAACATTAGTCAAAGTATAATATGTCTCTGTGCTTATGTGTCTCTACGAAATGTAATTCAATTACTCCACTTAAAAACTTTACAACTTTAGCCGAAAATTTACAAAGGTTGACTCAAGTCACTGTATCAGTTTTCAGTTCCAGATGCCACTTAAAGCTACTTCTGGTGACTCAAAGACTCAGACAATCAAAACAAGTTTTAACTTTGACATAACAATAATTTAACCTTTTAGGTCGAATAATTTTACCTTTTAGGTCGAATAATTTTACCTTTTAGGTCGAATTCGACCAAACTTAGATTTTTATAGAAGAGTAACTATACAACTGTGTTTACAAGGAACAATTTTACTTTTGTATTTTACGCACCCCGTACTAAAAGAACGAATGTATAATTCATCTAAAGAAAGAGGTCGTTGTATCCGTACTTATTGCAATGTGAGGTTATACAGTTTTAATTTGGTAGTTTTCTTTTTATTATAATTTTTAAATTATGTTACATTGACATTTCATTTAGATTAGGGTTGGTAAAACGCAAAATCAGTTAACTCTATAGTAACCGGCGACTTAATCTAAGAATAAAATTTACTCGCGTTTGGTCGACTCGGGCCTTACTAGACCTGGGTTAAAATAAACTTATCCAGTCACTGTCCTTGGGTATCGCATAAATCACCTAGGAATTTTACCTGATGGGTATCATTTACTTAAGTACTAGGTAGGTACATCTTTTTACCAAATGCAACATCACGAAAACCAAATGTGGCTTTTCTGATGAAACGAAATCCTTTTTATGTAAATCCGTGTCTAGCATAATAATGTGTTGTAACGGAAATAAAAAAAGAAGTCCTAATATCCACCCTTGGAGGTTCACCTATTGTAAGTGTTAGTAATACAATTCGAGACAAGAGTTTACATACAATTATTTGCTAATTTGATGTTAAAATACATACATTCATACATATACTCACGCCTGTGCCATTGGGGTAGGCAGATACAATTGATCGCCATCGGCTACGATCCTGACATACCTCTTTTGCCTCTCCCACAGTCATAAGTCGTTTCATACACGCTCGTCGGTTTCGAGTACATTTGGTCTGGCCCTTCTTAAGTATGCTGCCAATTTGGTCTGCATACGTACATCTAGGGCGACCCCTTTCGACTTTTCCATTCACACTTGCTTTATATATTTCATACGTCAGTCTACTATCACTCATCCTTTCAAAATCACAATCTAATTAAGGGCCTGTTTCACCACTTCTGAGTAAGTTCTTGTTAGCTTATCCGACAGATATATTGAGATATTTTGTATGAAATTATGTCAAAATATCTGTCGGATAAGCTAACAAGAACTTACTCAGAAGTGGTGAAACAGGCCCTAAGTATTCTTAGTTATCTAAATACATTATTTCAAAAATAGAAACTGTGTTCAAACGTTATTTAATTATGAGCTGAGTGATATAGTCAAATGCTTTACTTAGTTCTACATCAATGCCCGTACCTATAGGTTTTTGTCTCAGACCGAGAAAAAGTTAAAGGTCTCTTTAAAAGCATTTCTCTGTAAAACTAAACGAGTTTTCTATTTTTTATCAACGATTCGACTAGAAACTTGAACACTTTCATACTGAATCTGAAGTACGGTGGACAGCAAAAGTGTCTTCATACTCAGCCTTCAGTGCTCATATATTCGAAAGAACTTGTTCAAATATAGTTTGCCGATTGTACGAGCCACTTTGACTTGTGAAGTTGTGCCAAATGCAAGAAGTTTTTGAAACTTGGTGTTACTTTGAAGCGACTTTCATTTTATAGATCAAGTTGATTCAAAAATAGGTTAGTATTTAATATTGACATAAACATAAGTAACGAAATAAAAAACGGACCTGAGTTTGGTTTAAAAGCCAAGGCTCGTAATTCGATAAACTAGCGTCTAGTCTATAATACTATACTAAGCCCCACTTGCGCCAACCTGGGTTAGCAATAAACTCCAGGTTAAGTTGGTAACCCATGATATTTTGTATAGAATTATAACACCCCTCTTTTTGCGTCGGGGGTTAAAAACAACTGAAAGAGCCATTTTATCCGGAGTTAATTGCTAACCCGTGGTTGGCGCAAGTGGGCCAATAATATTATAAAGAGGAAGGAGGAGGATGGATAATTTTGTAGTCGAAGTCGCCATAGCCGAACACGGCTAGGGTGACTATACAAAGAGGAAAGATTTGATTTTTTGTTTATTTGTTAGTTTGTATTGAATAGGCTCAGAAACTACTGGACCGATCTGAATAATTCTTTCACTATTAGAATTCGACATAATCCGTGATGAACATAGCCAAACAAAACGGCCAAGTGTGTGTCGGGAAGATTCTAAGGCGGTACGAAGTTCGCCGCGGTCATCTAGTAAATAAATAAAAATGTATCGATCTGTGTGCATAATAGCATATGCTCACGACTGTATTCCCCGAGGGGGTAGTCAGAGATATTCTGAGACCTCAGAACATCCACGTTTCACCAGTAGTACCGAAAATCTGTCCAGTGTGACGGGGGGTGAGCCCGTCGCCACTTATAATAGACAGTGGGTACAATACATGCCTCGAAATTGAAGCATGCAGGTTTCCTCACGATGTTTTCCTTCACCGAAAAGCCAGTGGTGTAACAAATCGTACATAAATTCCGAAAAACTCATTGGTACGAGTCGGCCTGGACGGGATCGAACCATCTCCTCCTGTACGGCAGGCAAGGTTACTCGCCACTGGAACACCACGGCTTTTTCCGAAACCCGAAGCCAAAGCCAAGACTTTGTAAGAGAACAAAGACAAGGCACAGTAGATACAACGTTTACTTGCTGATAATAAAAATTTGATAAGAGAAGAGCAAACGACCACGAAAACACAAACCCCGTCCATCAATCATCATCCATCCTAGGATAAACCAAATAATAAGTGAGACGAGAATTTTGGCCAAATTGCTTTGTACGTCATTACAGTCACAATACACTTATCAGGCAGTAACAGGACTAAGAGATGGTAATCCTCGGTGCTAGCCCAATTCTTTTTCTTGTCGTGTGGGCATGCCCTGGTATCAGAGTTTTTACAGACCGCCTTACGGCCTCTGACGTGGTTTTTATGTGGACTACTACTACCACCAGAGATAGTAGCCGGGACCAACGGCTTAACGTGTCATCCGAAGCACGAAATCATCTTTCTTTTCAGACAATCAGGTGATTCAGTGTCCTAACCAACTGGGGGAAAACGAAAATGACATATCACTAGATGTCCCCCGAGGGAATCTAACCCACGACCTCCATTTCAAGAGCCTAATACCTACTCTTAACCATAAGACCACAGAGGCAGTGGTCCACCAGGCTAGCCCAATGCGACAGTGAATAGAAAAAATTGTGAAAAGAAAACTGTTACAAAGAATTATTATCGCGCGTGTGTTTCTCCACAAACGACAGAACAAACAAAAAAATGCACTGCTTCGCAAATCATTCTAGTATTTGGCTACATTATTTGGCACTGCTATGCTGGAAGCCCTTGACGCCAAACGCCAAGACCGCAAGACCCTCCCCAAACCTACATAGCTAGAACGATTTAACCCGTTGTAGCTACATAGGTTCATAAGAACAATTCAACTGGCCAACTGTTATGCGTGTAACAGATTATTTAACACTAGACTCTGATTCTCCAGCCACATCCTAACTCACGCCAGGAACTAATGAAGGTCGCCGTCACCGGACGTCGTGGAGAACATTATACTTATTAAAACGAATCATTTTTTGCTTGCATTTCTACATTTAATCTCCCTTTCCAGCCCCTTAGCTCGTTATTTCGATTTAGAGAATGTTTTTATCGGAATTGCAATGGAAGATAGAAGAAAAATGTTCACAATGGTATCGAAAATCTAAAGTCCAACTACTCAACGACATTCAATTTTCAATTCCGTGGTTCCAAAAGGATCGTATATGTCACTACTGCTCAATAAGTATATTAAGTTTCAATGATATGGAATGCGATGGTATGCCCTCTGGCTAGGAAAGAATGCTCGCATATATAGAAATGAATGAAAATATCCGAAACAAAAACGGTTCTCTCGGGAAACTAGATTGATGGTCTACCTAAGATGTTGCTAGAAGATAGTGTTTAATGTGTAGCATACGTTAAATACAAACTAAGCATTATTCTGTATTTATGGGTTTTGGTTATGGGTTTCTAAATTTGAGAGAAAAAACATAGACAAATTCCCAGATAAAACTGGGCTTAAGGGTATATTATTCGGAGCGCGCTCCATACAAAAGTACTATGGTGATATTTTCAATACTAACCAATTAAAGTCAATGAAATTTTGCAGAAACTATCTTGAAACAAATTTCTATGCTTGTATGGAGTCAGATTTTCGTTAAAATGTATAGTTTTCAAGTTACAGTGCCTCTAAGATTTCCATACAAATCTTAAATTAATCCTAGCATTGAAACTATATATTTTAACGAAAATCTGACTCTATAGAAGCATAGAAATTTGTTTCTAGATTGTTTCTGCAAAATTTCATTGTCTTTAATTGGTTAGTATTGAACATAATTATCACCATAGTACGTTTGTATGCAGCGCGCATTTTCGCTCTCGGAATAATATTCTCTTAACAAGTATTCACTTAGAAATAAATCTGACTCAATTGTAACAAATTGTAGATTAGAAAAATCGACTAAATCTATATATTATGTGATAGGCCCTAAAATCTACAACAAACTCCCCAACGATATAAAACAGTGTAAAGAAAATTGTACCTTCGAACATAGATCATAAGCTATTAAACAAAAAAAGTTTCATCAAAATCGGTTCAGTAGTTTTTGCGTGATGCGCGAACAAACAAACAGACAAACAGACAGACAAAATTTCTAAAAAAGTTTGATTTCGAGTTTGGGATACCTAAAAACCATATCGTCATCTTTTTTTTGTAAATATCTTCAATGTACAGACACACTTCAGTTACAGTTTTATAATAGTTTAGATTAGATAGAACGTTATGCTTCTCTCAGTATTTTCCATATCTACGACCGTGCGGGTTTCACGTATAAAACCATTAGGAGAAGTTTAAAATGCCATGGAATATTCCAGCGAGCTGGCGAATGTCTATTAAATATGCAATGGACTCTATGCAGTGGTGCTGTAAAGAGTAATTTGAGTTGACTAGCTGTTTCTGTCTGACTAGTGTTTGGTAGTTTTAAATTGCTTTCTAGGGTAGTATAGTGTTTCATTTGGGACACATGAATAAACACACGACCAGTTTTCTCTTTTGTGGTAGTCAGTAACCTTGCAACAGCTACCAAATAGATAGGGTCACAGTATCTTACACTGTAGTGTATACAAGGTGTTACTAAAATACAAATAAACATTTAAGAGCCACCCCTTAAATGTTTATTTGTATTTTTGTAACACCTTGTATAGAGACCATCAAACTGAACTAAATTCACTATGGGACCAATATCGAAATCGCGGAAAAAAAATTGATGTTCCATATACTCTAAAAATCAACTCGAGCTAAAATATTTACGGGATATCAGATTTTTTTTTCACGATTTCGATGTTGGTCCGATAGAGAAAGTTGTTCAGTTTGACGGCCTAAACACCCCCTTAAGAGTTTTAAATATTTATTTTCACTTATGTAACACCCTGTATGTAGAAAAATGAATTACTTTAAAGGGTGATTGTACCCATATCATAATGAACAGCTTTCCCCAAGAAACTTGCTAGAAGGTGTTACAAAAATACAAATAAACCTTTAAGGGGGTGGTTTAGACCATCAAACTGGACAACATTCACTATGGGACCAATATCGAAATCGCGAAAACAACAAATGATAATCCATACTCTACAAATCGACTAAAATGTATATGTATGGGATATCAATTTTTTTTTTCGCGTTTTCGATGTTGGTCCCATAGAGAAAGTTGTTCAGTTTGATGGTCTAAACAACCCCCTTAAGAGTTTTAAAAATTTATTCTTACTTATGAAACACCCTGTATAAGTAAATTTCTTTGGATCTTTCATTTGAATTGTTCAAACAAGCTTAAATGAAGATTAATTTCGCATACTATATGTAAATACCTACTTTATATGTAAATAGGTACTGCTAACTTTACTCGTTTAGTTTTGAGAAGGGCCCTCGAAAACGTCTCGAAATTCGTAGCGGCGTAGCAACGTAGCTCGTAGCCCGTAGCCCGTAGCCCGCAGGTTCTAGAGCTCTTCAAACTTATTTAGCGTTAAACAAATTGACGTCTGACGTAATGGTTAACAAAAAGTTACTAAAGCGAAAAGGTACTTGTGATTTGTTATAGCTTTTTGAGTGAAAATAGGGCATTCTGTATTTTTTTTATACTGTGTTCTGAAATTGAAACCCGAAAGAGATTTTTTTTTTGGTAATAATATATATATTTCATAAGCATAAGCATATGCTCACGACTATATTCCCCGAGGGGGTAGTCGGATATATTCTGAAACCTCAGAACATCCACATTTCACCAGTAGTACCGAAACTCTGTCCAGTGTGACAGGGAGTGAGCCCGTCGCTACTTAAAATGAAATTATAGTACTGTAGCCCGGAACTTTTTTATTATTAAAAATATTACCGACTGCCGTTTATTGTTGTAAGGTACGAAATTACTAATATAAAAACCGAAGTCTTACAGATCACAACCCGCCTTAACAAAAAAATTATATAATATAAATTGTACGAAATTTTTCTTTTTTTTTTCAGACTATCAGGTGATTCAGCCTGCAATGTCCTAATCAACTGGAGAAAACGCACAAAGGGACATATAGAATAGAATAGAATTTCTTTATTTGTCTTAAGAAAAACACATTACAAAATCAATATATTACACAGTCAGTACTTACAAAAACATAAAAAACACAAAAAAAAATACATTATTAAGACAAAATGGTCTGTGACGTCAGTATACGGTAGTTGGTCAGACCAACAACCACTGTTATTATTGTTATTGTGTTTTTATTTTCAGAAAATCAGGTGATTCAGCCTGCAATGTCCTAACCAACTGGAGAAAAACGCACAAAGTGACATATCACTGGGTAAGTGCGTTCACACACGATAACGCATTGACGCAGCGGCAGACGTCAGTCCGTCATTTATGAGGCAAGGAGTTGTATGAAACCGCACGTAGAAGCACACACGGTGACGCATTGACGCACCGGGTGTGGTTCTATGGACTGACATCTGCCGCTCCGTCAGTGCGTCATCGTGTGTGAACGCACTAAGTGTCTCCCGTGGGAATCAAACCAACGACCTCCGTGTCAAGAGCCCAATGGTCTTAACCATTAGACCACGGAGGCGGCGGGATTTTGTTACGAGTCAATCAAGTGTAAAATAAATCACCGAAAGTATCAAAAAACGTCTGCTATACAAAATACCCAAGCAAACATTATTCTCAAATTGTTTTCTAACTTTAACCTTAATGTTATTTTAGGCAAAGGTTACGCAAATGTCACCTTTAATGATATTACAATAGAACCCTTTTCGGTTGTTTCCATGTTGCCTTTTTAATAGATTATGGGACCATGGAAAATTCTAAGCAATTTATTTTATACCAACTTGAAACTTTAAGTAAAACATGTACTTTAAAAAAGTTTCTTAGGTACTGACTCCAGATGAGATACAAAACCTCCCTGTGAAAAACCTGCTGCGATTTCTAACTGGTTAGGGATTAAAAGGGAACTGTAGAAAGGGTGTTCACAAAAAAAGATCAGCGATGGTCGAAGTGGCACAGGTGCAAGCCTGTTAAGGCGCTGTTATCCGGTCGAGGCCGTTTTTTGAACACGAACGAAAGTGTTTTAAACTGTGTTTTAAAGTCTGAAAACCAATTATGTCTTATTTAAGGATCTGGCTGATAGGCGACCGTTCTCAATTACACGATTAGATTAAGTTTAATAGACAGAAAAAAATCCCAAAGTTACCCCTTTTTGTTATGTTTTTTCAATACTATGATTAAACTGCTGATATTTAACTTTTTATTCTTGTACTTAAATACATTAAATATTTCTAGTGAACTCCGTAGAATTTTGAGCTTAGAAACACCCATGAGCAAAGATATTGATGAAAAACACGTTTTTTTGCCATCCTGCTTTCAATTGGAGCGGGATAGCTAATTGCAAACTTATGCTTGCAAGAAAGAGACGCTTGCACTTGGATAACCTGGCCTTAAGGACCCATTCACTCAATAAAAATAATAGGTGTTACAGGAAATACAGAAAATGTTATATCTAGCTACGTCCCAAATTTCATACAAGTCTGTTCAGCCGATTATGCGTAATTGAGTGACAGACATCCAAATATCTAAAAATCCAAACATCCAAACTTTGATGTTCATAATATAATCGCTTTATTTCGCGAATTAATAACGTTCAACGCCATCTATAAACAGAAAAGAAATATTTTTTCCAACATTTCTTTACATTGCATGGGAGAGGTCGATAAAAAAATGTTTCTCGTTTATTACAATATCTCTGTTTTTGGGTTACTATTATCTATCTTCTTGTCTGTCGATCTTCGATCAACAATATCCAACTAGATAACGCGTCAGCGCTCAAAACATGTCCCGGCCTCCCGGCAAATAACGCCTCACTATTGGAGTGAGGTCTTATTTTGAATTAGTTGCGTTCGAACAAAGCCAACGTAAGCACGTAAGCAATGCTGCAGTGTTCCTTTTTTAAATTACTAGGAATTATGGTGGCTTTGAGGTCGAAATTATAATGTATTCGGACTGTTTTCTCGGTTCGTTAACAAAAAATGTTGTATATTCACGAGGACAGAATTTCTCTTTGATTTTGTATGCGACCCGTTATCTAGTTGTATATTGTTGATCGAAGCTGTCGATAAATAAATAATCTTCTGGTCAAAGATCAATTCTTTAGGTTCAAAATTGAGTCACAACAGATAGATAGAATGGACGAAAGTATAAGGGTTCCATGTTTGACTACAGAACCCTAAAACAAACCTCTATAGTCTGTTCAAGCATCTTGAATCTGGATAACAAAGCCACTTACCAACATCGCCTTTATAAATGAACAAAGTCTCTGATCTCTTACCTGCAACAAAAAAATTATCATTAGACCAGATACTTCAAGGAGAAGTGTCACTCAAAACCAAGACTTCAAAACGTAATGATGAAAAGTGTGATCACGTTTCTAACGGATAATGGACCTTTTGTGTTTAGCTTTAAGTTGACATTGACACTAGAAAAATAAGGTGTCAAGGAAAAAATTATAAGTGGTTCTTTTATGATTGAAAAGTCAAACAGATTGAGGGTAAAAGCTTTCTTGTTAGATTAGAATTTAATTCGCCTTTTTGAAAGGTGTGGTTTCTTTTATCATTCACGGACTTGAAAGAAATATGGACCGGGTATTGCACTAAAAAGATGTGAAGCATGCAAGGTAATACAATCTCGTTTGTTCTACAAGGGACCTACACTCACACAGATGCACTAGCTCTTAGGCGCAGGTCCTACAACCCGTCACCTTCTGTACCGCGTGACAGCACGCACACAAAAGAAATGGGTGCTTCACTCATGATTAGACGAGATTAAGGGGCTACCTGCCGGTTTTGGGTAACTTTGTAACCATTTTATTAATTAACTATGGCACTTTTTGAGCTGAAAAATAAACTGAACCATCTACAGGATATAAGAAGTGATGTGGTTTTTCTAGAAATCGATTTTAATGAATAAAACCGAAGAAAAGGGACTCTAAAGTCACCCCTTTTTTTCCAGTTGTAACCATTTTACTCTTACATTTTTAATCGGAACAAAATGAAAATTTACTATATTGTTCACAATACAACTTAGAATGATGTGGTTTTTTTACTTTTTCGAAATTAATAAAAAATCATCGAATTTTTCAAAGAAAACAGCAAAATTCTGACCGGAGCCACGCGCTCTTTCTCATCGATTAGTATGGAGTGTGAGTGAGAGGAGAGTGGTCCACGGCTGATACGCCTTAATAAGTAAGAATAACTCATTGGTACATGGTCATGTCGTTCGTGCGGGTTCGAACTCAGACCCTAATGATTGAGGGTCCATACATCTCCGGAACGCGCCACCGACTATCAATTGTTTTAGAATTACACAATTATTTTGTAGTACTACTCAACGGTTAAATGAAGCCATCAACCAATAGGTTAAACTGTTGTTATCTTGATTTAATTTGGTACTAAATTGTATTGTCTCACGTAATGAAGCAATCGGCTATGTAAATAAGACATTTGCACACACTGTTTACTGAAATAATAGAGACTCAATGGGTCTGGAAATAGATCTGAATGATAATTGAATTCAAACACTCAGTTTCAGAAACGCTCATTAAAGTTAATCCTCCATTAAAACTCTTGCTGTCACTTTTTGTCTTGTCGATGTAGTAAAAGCTGGCAAGAGATTTAATGGAGGATTAACTTTAATGAGCGCTTCTAAATATACTAAATCGGACTTTAGAGCGTACGTAGTCTTTCGTGTGTTTTCCAAGACCTTGATAAGATCTTTGTAACTTAAGGGGATATTACCGTTGGCGCGCTCCATACAAACGAACTCTGGTTATATTTTCAATACTTACCAATTAAAGTCAGTGAAATATTGCAAAAACAATCTAGAAAAAGTCAATCACTTTTATGTTGACAGATTTTTGTTAAAATATACAGTTTCAATGCTAGGATTAATTTTAGATTTTTATGGAAATCTTTGAGGCATTGTAACTTTATAACTGTACCTAGATTTTAACGAAAATCAAGCATAGAGATTCGTTTCTACCCCTCATAAATTATTTGTATAAGATTTGTGTGGATCTGCAAGATCTGTTTATTTTATTCGTTTTAAACCTATTTGTTTAACTTTAAATGTTTACAATCCCAAATGAATATAAACAAAAAAACAAAAAAAGAAACTCGACTTTCAACCCAAAGCTTCATTGTTCTAGCTAACAGGCTTTCTGTGTCCTCGTTACCTAAAAAAATACCCTTTTTTTTTTGAATCGTAAAACGGAATATTTTCGTCCCAGGTTGATGCCGAATAAAATAGAAGAGGGCCTCACAATAAAATGTTCTGCCTGCGGGATCGAGTTATTCTCGAAATGGAGGCTGCGAGGAGGGAATAGAAAATATTTTTTAGGAACTCTTTGTGGATCCACGTTTCGAATTTTGACGACTGAATAATTGGGACCGTTGGAAATAATTGTACTGTTTGTTTTGGTTTGTTATAGACACATTCTGCACAAGTTTTTGTCAGAGTTCCAGTTTTCTGGTAAAAAAGTAATGGGCTTGTAACCTGGCCTGTACTTGGACTTTCGATTTTCGTTATATTGCAACCGTTGCGGTCCGAACTTCATTGTAAGTAATAGAGTTGGTATTGGACCGAAAACATTCACGGCTTTTGCCAGCGACTTCGTCCGCGTGCTCCTACGTTCTTACAAACAAAGTTCAGATTCTGTGAATTTCAAAAAACTTCATCACACCATTGCACTCCTTTATGGTTGAGACACATCTACCGACGGACGTCGACTAATGACGACCATCGTCACCGCGTCGATGGCGGACGGCTTCCGATAAAAATCAAAATCAAAATTTTTTATTCAAAATAATATTACATAGATAACTTTCTGACGTCATTTTTGATTCTACCACCGCTTCGGAAGGTGTTCCGTTGTAGAGAAGATGCGGCCAGAAACTCTACAACACACTTCTTTTAAACAAAACAAAATATACAAAGTACAAATATTGAATTACATAGTGTAACATTCTCAAGACCAGACATTTCGGTCATTCACTAACTACGATACTACTAAATGACATTTTTGTATGGTCTGGGCCGTCGTCGGTCGCCGTCGCTTCGGTATAGGTGTGTCTCAACTCCAAAGTGTAGGTTTTCGAAAAATCCTTTTTTGTACGCCCCTACATGCTCTGTATTACAAGAATATGTGTATAATATTAAGGGTACTGCAAGGATATGAAAAACCATTTAAAAAGGTATAAATCAATGTCATAACTTAAATGATGGAAGATGAATAGTCGAACATAAACTCTAGTGATAATGGATATGGAGCTAGGTATGGATATAGGTAACAGATAAATCACTTCATTTCCTTAGAAAACGATGAATTCCCACGCCTTAAGGGGCTACCTGCCGGTTTTGGGTAACTTTGTAACCATTTTATTCATCGATTAGTATGGAGAGTCGTGGTCCAGGGCAGATACGCCTTAATTATCTACTATCAGACGGTATGCGCAATGTCTAATGAAGCCTGACTCAGCGTTGTTATAACTTCGTACAGCGCGCGACGTGTGCGACGTTGCTGTATTATCTGGCACGAGTGGCAGAAATCAAGCAAGCGCATCGCTTACTGTGCCCGCTAAAGTGTAGGTGCAGGTATCTAACGGCCGAGTGACGTACATACAGACCCAGGAAGCTTCTAAAGCTAATTGGAAAATATTTTTACCACGATACCACGTCAAAGTTACTGACATCCCATATCGACCACAGAAGAGAAAACCCCCATTTACCCTAACAGAGTAGCATGCAGTATACAAAGCCTCTGATAAGATCTTCCCGCTATATCAGTACAGAAATTAAGGTCAGAAAAAGGTCATAAGTCACTACAGGGTGAAACTAAACACCCTTGTAATACTTAAGGTGGTGCTTCAGACCATCAAATTGAACAACTTCAAAATCGCAAAAAAATAGCACATATTATTATCACATATCGATTCGTTAATGCAGTTTTGTGTGGAAGAGCTGATATTTTTACGTGATTTCGTATTTGGCTTCATAGTGAAAGTTGTTCAGTTTGATGGTCTGGGGCACCCCTTTAAGAATTACTAGGGTGTTTTGTTACATCCTGTATAAAAATGTTATGAAGAATGAACATTGTGAGCATTATTTATTTATATTTAATACACAAAACAAAATTACTTTTCCCTAAAACCAGACAGCGAAAAAGAAAGAATAACACATTACTCAGTCAACCCCCCAGAGGTCACGTCGAGTGGATCTCCCAGAAACACAGAGTCTTAAATGAACACATCACGGATTATCTCAAGCACGCATGTGCGATGGCAACCCTAATTACGTTTGTGCTTCAGAAAACAGTTTGAGTAAACGTAGGCACCTGGGATAGGTTACGAATGAAGAAGTGTTGTTAATTGGAATTGGTATTGACACTGGCTTTATATTGATTTAGGCGTAGCAGGGTTCGTTAATCGATTTAATTTTACAACTAAACATACCTTTTGACGACCGATAGCTCAGTTGGTAGGGTACCTGCTGGATGATCCGAGAGTCTTGGGTTCAAATATTTGTATGATGAATATGAATATTTGTACCCGAGTCATTGTATCTATTATGTTACGTATCTTATATCGGCAAAAATTTGGTACTTTAAATGGTAACTACTAAGAAACTTTATTTAAGAAAGACAAAACTACTAAGATAAACTGTGTGACCGTGTCCAATGTAACTATTTATTAATTTATTTAGCTGTTAGCTAAAAAAGAAAGAAAGAAAGAAAGAAAGAAAGAAAATATTTTTATTTGCATACACAACAAAACACACTGACATAATTATTATATAACAAGCTCACGACGGTATTCGCTTTGGGGGGTTTTGTTACTAAACAACCACCTCTTATCTCTAAAAGACAACGCGGGTTTTTGTATGGAAGGTGGCGCCTTATTTTTCGCCTATATTTTTGGCGCGGCCATCTACCAAACATAAATATTTTAGTTCAAAATAAATTGTTATAATATCTCCGTTCGGACTGAGTTTAGCGATGTACTTGGTTAACAAGTTTTGTTTGTAACTTTATACTGAAATATGGAATCATCATAATCATTATCATAATCATTTATTCGCCTCAAACTGGGTATTATAAGATAATACAGACATATTTCAAGTTCTCCTTTAGCCATAAAATATAGCATGCAAATAAGTTGTTCACAAATTGAATAAATTGAATACAGTTAAAAAGTCAAAACCTAAATTATTTATATTTTCACAATCTTCGAGTAACATTATTCGTATTAAGTATTTATATAAATGTATAAGAATGTAAAAATTATTTCTTTAATTGTTAGTAATAATGCACATAATATTAGATAGATTGGCTATTTTTCTATGTATGTATTTTTCTATGTATTTCTCTTTTCTATGTATTAATTACGTCTTAAAATCCATAAATTCTCTAACCGAATAAAATCGTTGTTCAAGAATCCACCTGTGCAGTGATAATTTGAACCTACTGAAAGGTAACTCCCTTATGGCCTGAGGAATATGATTATAAATCTTAACACTCATGCAACATACACTTTTTAAGAAAAGTGCGCTTTTTGGTAGTTGAAGTTTGACCACCAACCAAGATGCCAATATAAGATGGCCGGAATTAGTTACCATTACGATACTATTCAAGGGCTGGTGCTATTCTATCTAAGCCCCACTTGCGCCAACCACGGGTTAGCAATTAAGTCCGGACAAAATAGCTCTCTCAGTTGTTTTTCTATACAAAAAGTCGTGGGTTACCAATTTAACCTGGAGTTTATTGCTAACCCAGGTTGGCGCAAGTGGGGCTTAGTGTTGTATATAAGTAAGAAAATAAATATTATAGCTGGCAAGTACGAGACGTACGAGACGTAAATTTAGTTAGGAGAGTCGTGTGCGAGACAGGTAGGTAACTAGGAAAGCCCTAACATTTACACAATATGTGCTCGCTCGCTCTTACCATCAGTTTTGAAGTAAGACCATTGTGGATTTTATTAAATAAACTTATTCTATATTCTCATACGTAATTTTTAAGAAACACACCGTTATACGAGTACTAATTAACATTGTTAAGCTTCAATAAATAGACACAAATTAGGTAAGGTATGCTTAGTTGGTGTGGTCATGTGGAGAGGATGAGTGATAGCAGATGTACGAAAGAGATATATGGAGCTAAAATGAGTCGATGTGTCGGCAGAGGGCGCCCTCGTAGGACGTATTCTGATCAAATCAGTTGCGTCCTACAAAAAGGGGAGGTGCGGAGTACTCGAAACCAACGGGCATGTATGAAGAGATGTATGGATGTGAATGAGGCAAAAGATGTATGTAAGGATCGTAGTAGATGGCGCGCTCTGGTCTCTGCCTACCCCATTGGGAAAGAGGCGTGACGTTATAGATAGAGATAGATAGAAATTAGGTAAGTTATAGAGGTTCCTACTTACTAATGCTTTTTTAAACTGAAAAACATTCTCCTATTTAGCTCTAGTAAGTAGGATTGCAGAGTTGTATGGAACAGCAGTTTCTTTTTAGCGATTTCGTTGTTGGTCCGATAGAGAAAGTTAAAGAGGTGAGGAGGAGGGGAGGCGGGAGGGTTAGAGGTGTTATTATAATTGAATTGAATTGAAAGTTATTTAGTTTAATGGTGTGATCATCCTCTCAAAACACTGTCAGCATATTAAAAAAGACCCTATACAAGGTGTTACAAAACTACAAATAAACATTTAAGGGGGTGGTGTAGACCATCAAACTGAACAACTTTCACTATGGGACCAATATCGAAATCTCGAAAAAAATAATTGTGTTCTATACTCTACAAATCGACTAGAGCTAAAATATGTATGGGATATAAAATTATTTTTTTCGCGATTTCGATGTTGGTCCCATAGAGAAAGTGGTTCAGTTTGACGGTCTAAACAACCCTTAAGAGTTTTAAATATTTATTGTTACTTATGAAACACCTTGTAGATGCTACTGTAGAGTAAAGGCCTCCTCTCACGAATATTGGTGAGAAGGAGTGGGCAATTATTCCACCACGCGGGCCCAGTGCGGATTGGTGGAGATCTGTCTTAACGAATAGTTATTTACATGCATAGCATATGCTCACGACTATATTCCCCGAGGGGGTGGTCAGAGATCTTCTGAAACCTCAGAACATCCACGTTTCACCAGTAGTACCGAAACTCTGTCCAGTTTGACGGGGGTTGAGCCCGTCGCCACTTATAATGGACAGTAGGTACAATACACGCCTCTAAATTTAAGCATGCAGGTTTCCTCACGACGTTTTTCCGCTGTTTAGTTATTTACACCGCCATTTAAAGGAACTATCTGGGACCAACTGCTAGACGTGCTAACTGAAGCTCGTAATGACATACCTCATGCTCATTACAAGACCATTTTCAACGATTTACTACACATATGGTTCACAATTATAATACAAGGTTATTTCTGGCCGTCTACGACGCGGTGGTAGAGCCAAAAGAATTAAGTCAAAAAGCTATCTTATGACATTATTATTTTGAACTAGTGTTTTCCCGCGACTTCGTCCGCACAAATTATATACCAGATTTTAAGTCAGATCATAAGCTATCAAACAAAAATTGTTTCATCAAAATCGGTTCTGTAGTTTTTGCGTGATGTGCGTCCAAACAAACAAACAAACAATTTTGTCAATAGATGGCGCTGCACGTCATTTAAATCGCGCTATCGAGTGTTATTTGATTTTATATGAAGTAAACCGCTACTTTTTTGTTCATAATGATTTTACGGTTTTATAATAGTAGAGATAAAAAAAAAATAGTTTGAGTTTTGGTTCAACTAACAACCGGTGGACCACGGGAGGTCCCCAGGTATCACACCTAGCCTGGCGGAACCTCACACCCATACAAAGACTGGCTGGATCTGACGTTGCTTAACTTCAGTGATCGTTTCCAATTGCCGAAGCGGTTTGGTAGGTTCGAAGTACGGTGAAGGCCTCCGCACATTGCAGCGATATTATCGAGCGATTTTATCGAGCGATATTATCGACAGCGATATCGCGACACCTTACACACTGTAACGATTCCGCGATTCGCATCACGCATGCGCCCAGCACTGAATGCAGTCGAAAGAGATTGCGTCAGGTCAGGTTGCTATAATATCGCGGCAGTGTGTGGGATCGAGCGCGTCCCCATACAAAATGTACTGAGAACAAATATCGCAAAATCGCAGCGATATTATCGCTCGATAATATCGCGGCAGTGTGTAGGATCGCGCGCGTCCCCATACAAAATGTACTAGAAATAAATATCGCAAAATCGCAGCGATAGTATCGCTCGATAAAATCGCTGCAATGTGCGGAGGCCTGAAGTTCTTTCTTTTTCATGCTATTATGATCTACTAATGCACCTTTTCCACGCCTTTTCACACTAAACCAACAAAGAGTCTTCCATCAAAGGCGTCTAATAAAAATCGAGCCAGTTATAGCTATTTGCAACAGCCACTTTATGACCGCAGTTTCAAGAAAGCGTTTCCAACAAAGGTTTCGAGCACAATGCCCGTATACAAGTAGCGATGAGTTCGCGCCAACTTCCACGAACTTTGTCCCATTTAGCTACTGTTGAGGTTGAGACGCACAACGATATTAACTTTTTAAAGGAACAATACAACTATGCATGCTTTTACAGCAACAGTTATTTTGATAGCAAAAAATGTAACTCCGACAGTGAAAACACTATAATTAACTGGCCTTGGCACCAACAGGAAGAGATACGAAGCAAGCCTTACGGTGATCGTGATCTTATGTTTCTTTCCCTCAATGGTATCGCCTCCTTCATTGACCATGTATTTGAAGGGTGTAGAAAGCAAAAAGTATTGGGGATAACTCAAAAGATCGCACTGGGTCGAAGTGTTGCCGGCCTGCCAGCCCCCACAACAAGATAAGATAAGATAAGCTTTAAGGCGTTGCTTGTACCCTGTGTCTTCTCTGTCTCTCTGTCAATGACCAAATAGAGGCTTCCTCTCGAGTAATAGAGGTTGCCATGTATTGAAAAGACAAAGTGTAATTGCCATCACATGACGAAAATAGAAGACAGTGTTTCTGACGAGGTGAATTGAGACACAGGATTAGAGAGAAGGATATTTAGATTACTTAACTTGGCTGCGGACTGCTTGTAATGGATCACAGCGCATTGAAAACCTTTTTAAAACTAAAGGTTTTGTTGCTGCTTGACAATATACATACATACATACATACATACATATGCTCACGCCTATGTCCCACTACTGGGGTCGGCAGAGACAATAGATCGCCACATGCTACGATTCTGACACACATCTTTCGCCTCCTCAACATTCATAAGTCTCTTCATACATGCTCGTCGGTTCCGGGTACATTTTATTTGGCCCTTCTTCAGTACGCATCCTATTTGGTCAGCGTACGTGCGCCTAGGGCGACCCCTTTCAACCATTCCATTCACACTTTCCTTGTAGATTTCATACGTCAGCCTACTTTGGCTCATACTTTCCACATGGCCAAACCACCTCAACATTCCTTTTTCAATCCTTGTCACTACATCTTCTTTCAGACCACATCTTTCTCTAATCACACTATTCCGTAACCGGTCCTTTAAAGTCACACCACACATACTACGCAGGGAGCGCATTTCAACAGCATTTATTCTAGATTCATGCTTCTTCTGCCATACCCAACTCTCACTTCCATACATTAAAGTTGGTGCCAACACACCCTCGTGAACCGCCAAACGAGCCTTTTTAGAAATAGTTTGACTCTTCACGAAGGTGTGCAAGGCTCCATTAATCCTATTTCCTGCTTTCACTCTTCTCTCTATATCTTCGTCGTACTTTCCGTCTCTTGTGAACATACAACCCAAGTACACAAACTCACTGACATGACATGCCTTTCATCACCTATCATAATCTTACATTCAGTCACTGTTTCATCGCGCTCGATAACCATTACTTTCGTCTTATTTACATTAACATTCATTCCCTTCTTCTTAAATGATTCATTCATACATGTTACCATCTCCTGCAAGTCATTTACCGATGACGCAAGCAGAACTTGGTCATCGGCATACAACAGACATTTGACAAATAACTCGTTCATCCTTATACCACACACTCTTTCTTTCAAATCACTCAAACAACTGTCCATGAATAGGTTGAATAGCTTGACAATATGTCACAATAAAATCATGAATGTAAAATTGAACTTGCGAAATCTGAATGGAAGACGTAGAAACAGAGAAACGAGTAACGATCGTTTATATAGGGTCCTTCACTTTTTTAAGGGGACGGTCAGACCGTCAAACTGAACAACTTTGTCTATGGGACCAACATCGAAAACGCAAAAAAAAAATCTTCTGTCCCATACAAAACTGCAAACCTATGCGAGCCAAATGTATGGGAAAGCTGATTTCTTTTTCGCGATTTCCATGTTGGTCCCATAGAGAAAATTGTTAAGTTTGATGGTCTGATCATCCCATTAAAAAAGTGTCAGCATATTAAGTTGGACCCTGTATGTACCCATAAAGTCATACATAATGCATATCAGGGTGTGCCTAAACCTAGTTATTAGGCTTTGAAGAATCTTAGAAGTTCGCCAGAAGTTGCGTGTAAGCTGAATAACGTCCAATGTTTGACATAGGCCTCTCCCAAGAAAGAACTACAACGATCAGCCCTGCGCTGCCCTGATCCAACGAGTTCTCGCCACCTTCACCAGGTCGTTGATAAATCTTGGACCTACCTACCCCACGCTGCGTCTTCCGTTAGGCGGTCGCCACTCGAGAGCTTTTACTCTCGATGTATACTAAACCTTATTCAGGCTTCCAAAACTTTTAGCAGACTAATGAAATGGAAATTTTTCGCACCGCCATTTTGTATTAGGAGTTTGAGAATGTTTTTGTTTGAGATGCGAACTGGTTTGTGCTTTATTAAGTACGTCGTATAGACTGATGGAGTGGAAGGAGCGATAAATTGTGTTTTTGGGTTTATTTCGTATTTGAAGCTTCGAGTTAATATAAAAGTACTCAAAGCCCAGAAAATGTGAGTTTCGTAAAACGTTCGTTACTAGCAAAGTAGGAATAGATGATGCATTCAGTGATCGTAATTATGAAGAATATAATATGTGTCCCACTGCAGGGCACAGGCCTTCCTTCAGGGGGGATATATGGGCGTGCCCAATGCGGATTGGTAGACTTCACATACGCATCGGAATTTCTTCTTCAGCGTATGCAGGTTTCCTCGCGATGTTTTTCTTCACAGTTGGGAAGTAGTCCGTGTTACATACATAAGTTAGAAAACTCATTGGTATATGGCATTATGTCGTCCGTGCGGATTCTATCCCGGACATCAAGATTGAGTTTCCATACCTCTCTGCAACGCGGCCCCATGTAGAATATAATAATCATAAATATTATACAATTTAGGCGTTTGGTGTGTACCTTTAGATATTATTATAAAAAAATATATATTAATAAACGATGAATCATCAAAATATTTAGGTAGTCGGAACTTCGATATGTCGATATTTGAATCAAGTCAAGCTTTCTATTAGTACCATGGATTTAAAATACCTATACCTTCTCACATACTGCAGTCTTCTTTATGTGCGATTAAAATCTCTTTGCAGTAGTGGATGACATTAGAAGAAACATTATGACAATAGCAAAACGGACAACAATGCAAACATAGTCAAATGCTTTGTCAAATGTTACCAAATATATTTTTTTCTACGAATATATAACAACATTAATAATAAACTCTGAATTATCTCAAAGTCTCAATGTGAATATCTTCAAAAATAACATTACGAAGCAGAAGACCAATAAAATAGAAAAAATATCGGTAAAGCAGCTCTGTCATGAAAATAAAATGTCTAAGGATACAAAAGAGAAACCTAGATCTGGCTTAAATTCCATGAAATTTACTTCAGCGTTTAAAATGAGCAACTTTGAACTTTTTGCGAAACCAAACAAAATTGTCATGACCGTAGGAATTGCATGCTTCGGTCTCGCTCTCAGCTATTTAGCTTTGATGCGACATACATATAACCCAATCGATCAATTCAAATACTCTATAGATGAAGATGAGGAGCTGTTTGAAAAAACTACAATGAATAACTGAATGAATGAACTACAGGGAATAAAGATACCTACTTACAGTTATATTAATATTTGGTACCAAAATTGTTTTCCATAAATAGTCAACTATACCCACACAACTATATTTGAAATGTTTATAATAATACATTAAAAGGAACACATTAAATCGTATTTTTTTGTCGTAGTTTTGTTTGGAAAAAGAGTGGGTCATTCACATAGAGAAATTACACGCTCTCCCAGGATCCCTCAGTGGTCATGCGGGGTTGATGACAAAAAGAAAAATAATGTTGCTTTACAGTTTCTGTCTTTTTGAGAATCTGTCTTTATGAGAATCTGCTCTTAATCGAACAGAGGTAGACCTGGATGCGATTGGTGCAAGACCGAAAAATATGGCAGAATAGTCTTAAGTCCTGCAGATGATGATGATGCTAATGATTTTATTTTGCACCCACTTTGTCATCATCTTGTAGGGCCACATCCTATTCTAGGTTGGGTGTACCCTGGAGATGCAGCCCTGAACAGTGAGATGGTGTTCATATCGAACCATTCTCACAGATTCTTCAGTCCGGAAGTCCTTCTACCAGGCTTTCGTCTCCCCAAGATTTTTACCTGCAGAATAATCTGAAAAAGTTGGTATTGTTCTGTTCTCGTAACGTGACCGAGGTACGGTAAATTGCGAGTTTTTTTTATCTTTTTCAGGATTTCTACTTTCTTATTCATCCAATCTGTCTGTCCGTTATCATATTACGGTCTTCTTCTGTCGATCATATTACGGTAATACCTGGAGACCGAAATCTGCACGCTGGAAACTTGTTATTTCAAGTAGACAAGATCTATCTCGATCGATTTTTTACCCACATAAACCCCCACATTCTGAAAATTGTATCGAAATCCTTAGAGCCGTTTTCTACAACGTGATTATAGATTTACAAACAAATGTTGTTTGTTGTTGTAGTATTGTATTTATTAGAATAAACTGTTGCGACTTAAAGTGACTACACCTTCGATCCCAATAGGTAATTTACGGCACGAAATTACGATGCTTTAATACAACTATTAAATCACAATTATCTGGCCATAAACAATATTAACCCTTTATCAGGCATAGTACATTTTATCGACCACATATAAGTAACTGATATATTACTTCAAACTTCATTATAAGGTTCATTATTGAATGTTAATGTGATGGCCACAGCCTGTTAAAGGGTTAATACCTATGATAAAGCTTCGATTGGCCATAACGTTTATGTTGTCATTTACCGTGGAAACAATACTATAAACTGTTTGATAAGTTTTATCACATCTGATCAAATTCCAGCCCAGCCCAGTTTTATTCAAAATATTAACTCCTTATAGAACATTTCGCGTTCTATTCTATTCTATTTTTATTTATTGGCGTTTCCTTGTTAGATTTCGCCAGTGTCAAGTAGTTTGAGGGAGTGTCTATCCAATCTCTAGGATTGTTTTTGAGTAAGAACAACTGAGAAGGATTTTGGAGCCTCGTGGCAGGCTGAGACGCGAACCGCGCGAACACCACGCGAGAGACAAGTGTTCGAGGCAAACCCTGCAACGTGACCACATTTTGAGTTTTGAACGTTTTACGTATTGAACCTTCTGCGTGTAGACGGTTTAAATATAAAAATAGGACCGACCGTCCTTTAAAAAGAACAATTAATACATTTTGTAGTCATTCAGTCCTGTTTAAATGTAGAACTTCCATCACAACAATCATTTTTAGTTGCAAAGATATCCGCCCACACCAGAGAGTGCACGGTAAATTCGATTTAGTTCCACAGACTTAAATAGCAATTCTCTTTGCAAATTGAAACTTAGAGTCTGAAAGGATGTGAGTAACATTGCATTGGAAAGAAGTACTATTTCTGTTCAACTTAAAATTCAAAAGTTTTAAGGGAGAGGATTATAAATTGCACTCGTTGTAAAGGGATCGATTTATACTGCATTTTTGCTGACTTTCAGTCGGTTTGGGAGTATAGTAATCTCAAGGATTGTTTATGAATATTTTGATCTAAGTATTATAAAATGGTGGAGCCTAGTTGCCAGCCAAAAAAATTACGGTCTACATAACCGCCCGCGCACCTACTCAACGCACATGTCCAGGAATAGATTAAAAAAATATTTAACATTCATACATCCTCCTATTGGGGTTATCGGAGACAATTGATCGACATCGGCTCCAATCCTGACACACCTCTTTAGCCTCTTCCACAATCGAATAGGGCGTCTTTCGACTATATTTTTACTTACATTACTAAGTGTGTATTTAGGTGAAACCCGAAAAAGCACCGTCTGCTTACTTGAGACAATCCAGAAACCCAACTTAATGTTAAGGGTATATTATTCGGAGCGCGCTCCATACAAACGTACTATGGTGATATTTTCAATACTAACCAATTAAATTCAATGAAATTTTGCAGAAACAATCTAGAAACAAATATCTATGCTTGCATGGAGTCAGATTTTCGTTAAAATGTATAGTTTTCAAGTTACAGTGTCTCAAAGATTTCCATACAAATCTTAAATTAATCCTAGCATTGAAACTGTATATTTTAACGAAAATCACGAAAAGCATAGAAATTTATTTCTAGATTGTTTCTGCAAAATTTCATTGACTTTAATTGGTTAGTATTCAAAATATCACCATAGTACGTTTGTATGCAGCGCCGCATTTTCGCTCTCGGAATAATATTCTCTTAAGGTTGACGTGGCTGTTTTCTCGGTAAATAACACCAACACAAAAGAAGCCGAAAATTCTCGAATTCATAATTTGACACGACCGAATATGAAACCTGTCGCGACAAGAAATGCTAATAATATCAAATAAGAAAAGTTATTTTTTCCGCCTCCAACAACTCAAAGGTTAACCTGTGAGGCTGTGACCCAGATACGACAGAGCGTCTGCAATTATCTCTGAACTCTACTTTAACGTCAAAGTAATAAACACTTGCTTTTAAAAGAACGTTTTACAAGGTTTTAAGTTTGGATTTTTGTATGAAAGAAAATTCTGTGAAATTGCTACATGCATTTAGAAGAACCACTCTTGTAGACGTCAGAGGATCAGATGATACGTCAGAGAACTAAAGTGCCTAGATGATAGCTTTGTAAATTAGCAGGCTGAAGTAGCAAAACTGGAAGGCGCAGCGTGGGTAGGCCCCAGGTAGGCACAAGGTAGTCCAATGACCTGGTGAAGACGGCGGGAAAGTTGGATGAGGGCAGCGCAGGACCGGTCGTTGTGGCGATCCTTGGAGGCCTATGTTTAGCAGTTCACGTCTATCGGATGGTTGATGATGAAGTCGCCGTGGGCTGGTCATATTATGAACTGACAATCACTGGGGAGTCCGAGTTCTAGAAGGTAGACCAGGAACTGACAGTGTATAGTGTTGTATGCTCCAGCGCTGGACCGACGAACTGAGACAGGTAGCGAGAGATAGAGTTTTGTGGCGCGCCTTGGGAGAGTCATATCACAAGATTAAATATCCGAACAGACCGGAAGCATCATACAAGCGGGAGGTCGCGCCGGAGACTGCCGCTAGACTCGTAAACACGCCATTTTGATCCATAAAACAATGGATTATAACTTTATTCGCGAGTTTAGCGCCGTTGTGCGCGGTTTAAGAAGCTTGACTTCTAGTCGTATTTATTTACTAGTGTTTTCCCGCGACTTCGTCCGCACAAATTATATACCAGATTTTAAGTCGGATCATAAGCTATAAAACAAAAAAAGTTTCATCAAAATCGGTTCAGTAGTTTTTGCGTGATGCGCGAACAAACAAACAAACTAACAATTTTGTCAATAGATGGCGCTGCACGTTTTTAAATCGCGCTATCGAATGTTATTTGAATTTATATGAAGAGAACCGCTACTTTTTTATTCCTCATGATTTTACGGTTTTATAATAGTTAAGATATGGTCATATTATGATTAGCAGTGGATGATGGCAGGCTGTCGATAATCACTATTGTAGCCTATGGTATTAAACAGCAAGCTAGCACTTAGCGTATTAATGCCACCAATCAAACCTAAGTAAGTTAATAACAGTCTACGATACTTACGCCACCACTCTATAAATATAGATAAGTAAAGGTAAGTAAGGGATTATGCTCATGTGTTTATGTATGTTTGTATTTCTATTTTACGTTTCACTTTTCTGAAAGGAAACCTACCAAAGTCATTCCCGGCCCAATAAATTTCCCCTTTGTGTACCGAACAACTAATAAATAGTCAGAAGCCAAATGAGGTATTTATTTGCAGATCTTCAAATAAAAGCGATCAGAAACCGCCGAGTTTATACCAAGTTTGGCCGTTAATTCCGAACTTGACAGATTTATGGTATTTCGTACAAAGTTGAGCCTGTTATTAGATCAAAATCTTATTAGTACGTATTTAATTTGGATTAGAGGTTATTTAGGATAACTTTAGACGCACGCGATGTCTAGAACTTTTCTTACGTTTTGAAAAATATTTATGTTTAGGTTAGTAAGCTTATACCTAGGCTACTGGCAAGCCTATTAAACTTGACACATAATTTCATCCTGAAACCGTAAATGCGCGGCAACCCTATTTTGCGACTATTTATATGTAGGCAACCCTATTGTATCGTGTTTGATAACTAAGTGGGATCTGCACAGTAGCGCTTTTATCTTCAAATTCTGTTTCTGCGCATTCAAGGCCTCGCTCAAGTAGTTTGCTGGCCATTATTCAAAAGGGCGAGTTTTTCTCCAGCAAAAACAGTTCTTCCAGCAGACCCGGGAGACCCACTTCTCTACAGCTTTGTCTCGTCTTCCCATTTTTTTTTATGGTCTTCCTCTGTTCCTTTTGCCACCTCCAGTAGGATTTCCCCATTGAGGATTTTTTTTCCCAAACTTGAACATAATAATTGTACAAAATTCGTTGCAAAATTAACATTATCAAACGACAGCGTAACAAAAATAATAATTCCGTATTCAATGAACAAGTAAAACCCTCAAACCTGACTTACAATACGAATTCCGCTAACATTCACCTCACATTCAGCTTCCAATATCCGGGACAAAAGGCAATAAAACGAAGCAGCGGGACAAATTAATATTAATTGTTGTCCCGCCAATTACTCGGGACGTCTGCGCGTAAGGGACTGCTATATATTTTATACACAAGAAGCCGAAATAAATTGTCGTAAAGAAGGAGCGGTTAATTTTGGAGTCACGTTCAGGCTTGGTCTGTTTAGGAGGAAGGTTGTGTGTTGTGTGTTGTTGTGAATGTTGGGTTAGGTTCACAGACTGTTAGGTTACAATACAACACAGCCAGTACCACAGCTTTGAACATCTGACACAGCCAATAATTCATTTTAGCCCAAAGATATTTAATTCACAACGTTTTAAGAGTCGGGATTGGCATGCACTGGAACGGTCGTGACCAGAATGTATAAAACGAGTTCTAACAAACAAAGGAATTAGCATTTAGCATTTTTTTGTTATTAGGAGATTGCGTCAGTTTGTATTAATCTGTGGACACCATGAATCTGTTTACACAACCCAGAAGGGCCGAGGTTGGATGCGGTCGCAATAAATGAAACAAATCTGTACAACGCCAACCTTAGCAATGCTTAAAATGTCCACTATGATGGTATGGTATGGCCTGGGTAGGCCCCCCACTAATTGGACCGACGCGACGACCTGGTGAAGGTGGCGGGAACCCCTGAGATGAGGACAGCGCAAGACTTGTCGTTGTGGCGACCCTTGGGGAAGACCTATGTCTAGTAGTGGATGTCTTTCGGCTGAGATGCACATTGAACGTGTAGATGTATCTATGTTGCTCATCTTTTGATGCTGACGTTTTTAAATTTAATGATGATGTCGGTGTTTCGTAACTAAATAGCTAAGTTGATTAATAAATTCGTAATTATAAAACTTGAAATTTTTGCTTTACAAAGTAAGAATAAATTACCATGTTTCTTTTTTACTTTCCATCAACTCTTTGTCAATTATAATTGTGAAATATGACCGAGTTTTTCTAATTTTCTTCATCGCAGAGAAAATGTAATTTAATCCACGTTGAAAGGTCTCAGTTTAATGTCTTTTCTCTTTATTGTTAAACTTTTCAATGAAGATTAATTACCACTGAAAAAACTGGAAGGGTGATTAAGAAAAATGTGTTTTCACACGTTTTTACCCGGTCATAGGGTTAAACGCCACCGGGAAAGTCAATTAGTCTGTTTTGGGACCTACATTTTTACTTCACTTTTCATTCTACATTGACCTTAAAAATAGTTTTCGGGGAAATTCTTGCTGGGTGGCTAAGGATACATTATTGTATTTTAGAACTCTTAGCCCCACTTGCGCCAACCTGGGTTAGTAAGTAATAAACTCCGGGTTTAGTTGGTAACCCATGATTTTTTGTATAGAAAAACAACTGAAAGAGCCATTTTATCCGCATAATTTAAGTTAATTGCTAACCCGTGGTTGGCGCATGTGGGCCTTACTAAGGTAATGAGGTAGGTATCGATTTCTATCCGAAAACGAAACGCGGGCGAAGACGCTGCATAATTTAAAATGAGCACGCATTTTTTCAAATGGGCTTAGGCCTAGGGCATATGAATAAATACGACTAGAAGTCAAGCTTCTTAAAGCGCACGCAACGACGCTAGACTCGCGAAAAAAGTTGTAATCCATTGTTTTATGAATCAAAATTGCGTGTTTACGAGTCTAGTGGCGGTCTCCGACGCGGCGTCCCGCTTCCGATCTGTTCGGATATTTAATCATGTGCCTAGGGCCTCACTCACCACACATTCTCACCACTATAGCTCCTGTTTACTAGGATCAACAGCGGCGATCACTCACAACCATAGATATCTAAATAAGACATATCTATGCTCACAACACTACACAACTAACTCCAACGATCCTGTGGGATGTCTCTAATCTGTCTTGGAACCCGTGTGGCCTTACCGGTGGTGGTGGGAGTCAAATCCCACACCCGCAATGAAAATAGGAAGGTAGCAAAAAATGTATATCCGACTTTCCTCCGTTGCAAAAGAGAGACAGAAATAAGAAAAGCATGGCTAAGTGAGACAACTCAGAGATAATTTAAGCAGAGTTGAAGCACCGCCATCACACAAAAGCACCAATTAAAATGCATTATTATATCAGCTGTCGCTGTCCCATTGTTGGGCAAAGGCCTTCGTTCTCTCGATGGTCCCGGTTTTGCGCTTCAAAAGGCCAGTTCTTTAAGAAGCTATCGATTTCTTCCTACCACCTTCTTACCTAAACCAATTGTACTGAAATTTCGTGCATGCATGTGTTTGACTACGTCATTTTACGTAACTTATTATGACGTTGGTAATTTAATAGAAATAGCGCTTTAACGATCAAACCGGCAGGTGGGGTTAACCTAGGTTTTTATTTTAGTCAACCGCATGCTCTATAAAACTACGGTGTAATTTGCAAGCTTAAGCGAGTGTTCTTTAGAGATGCTAACGATACCTGCACAGCTAGCATGCCACCCACGACAAAGCGTTTAAACGAGAAAAACGTCATGCGCGCTCTTTCTGGCATACGTAAAATAATAAGGATGGAGGCACATCTCGATTTTTATCGTTTTCTCGGGGGTGGCATGCGAGCCCTACTGATTATATTTGTCTCATCTCATCATCAGCCTATACACGTCCCACTGCAGGGCACAGGCCTACCCTCAAGGAGGGTGTAAGAGCGTCTACCACGCGAGCCCAATGCCGATTGCTAGACTTCACATACACACAAGATTTTCGTCTTCATCTTATGCAGGTTTCCTTACACTGTTTTTCTCCTTCACTGTTTGAGAGCAGTCGGTATTACGTACATAAGTTAGAAAAACTCATTGGTGCATGGCATGTGGTCCGTGCGGATTCGAACCTGGACCCTCACGATTGAGTGTCCATACCTCACCGGCGCTATTGATGATTAATCTCCTCTTACGGATTTCGTCTGAGTTGGTGCTGGCTAGAATAAGGCCCAAGATACGCACATCTTTCTCTCGCTCTGTTAATAGCCAAATAAAAAAGAGATAGTCACGACATTTTATGCTTTGACGCGCTGATACCACAGTTTCTGGTCAGTTCGAACGCCAGAACTGTCTACTCTATAAGGACTCGCCTTGCGGTAGCATTTCCCCTCTGCCACGGTATAAGATCAATTGATCATGTGCATTTACATAAAATTTTATACCTTATCACTAAACGAGACAGCTTATAAATGCGAGACAATAATTTCGAACTTAGAACGTTTGGGGTTCACACGAGACTACATTTCATGATTTTTAACATTCATAATTAGAATCTAAAGTTATGGGGAATAAAATCCAAAGTTGCGGATTGCATGTTACCTCGCCGCGCAAAAAAGTGGCAGAAATGTTTGTTGGTAGAATTACACGCGTTACCAGTCCTCATATAAGTAGTCAAAGACCAAACCAAACGCATCTATGTGTGCGCCTGCTGTTTCGTTCGTTCTTCTGTGTGACTATTTTATAGCCGCAAACGCCACAGATTTTGCTAAACGCCATTTAACGACTTACATCTTTCATCTAACATCTTTCGTCCATAACTTAGACCAAACATAAAACCAGGTACGGAACAATAAACTTAACGATTTTCGTATCGAAGAGTTTTACGATCCTTACAAATGTTCCGATACACAAATGTAAGGTTTATACGAACGTGTTAAGGCACAATTTGGATTGGTCGTAAGCTTTAGAAGATATTTTGAGGTAAAGCTTTGAGTTGAGCTGGTAGTAAAAGGTTTCAGAATTATTTGAGTGGAAGTTGTTACCTACTGGAGTAGGTATGGATTATGTTTTTTTCATGTTAGGTAACAATGTATTAGAAAGTTTATATACCTTCTTTATATTAGGATAAAGATTATTTTAAGCAAAGGCTCAAAGTCACCCAAAGGGCAATGAAGAGCTGCTATGCTTGGAGTTTCCCTGCGAGATCGAATCAGAAATGAAGAGATCCGCAGAAATACTAGAGTAGCTGACATAGCCCAAAGAATTGGCAATGGGCGGCGCACATAGCTCGCTAAACCGGTGGCCGATGGGGTTGAAGAGTTTTCGAGTGGCGACCGCGTACCGGAAAGCGTTGCGTGGGTAGGCGAAAAGGTGAACCGACGACGCGACATGGTGAAGGCGTCGGATGAGGGCAGCGCAGCACCGGTCGTTGTGGCGATCCTTGGGGGAGGCCTATGTCCAGCAGTGGACGTCCATCGACTTAACGAATAGGTAGAGGTGGTATCTACAGGATCTACCGAGAACGCGAGCCTTCTGAAGCACATAGGAGCGGAAAGGAACGGATGTTTCCGTACCTAAAATATTCCCATTTTAAAGGAAAACCAACGTTTGTATAATAACATCGTTAAATCGACCTTTTAGGCTCAAAAGTCCACTATGATAATGCTAATAAGAGCTTTGAGACCATTCAGGCCATTCGTGGGAAATCCTCACATTGTCCTGTGCTCATCCGTTTATCAATAGACGGCTTACGACATTCATTTCCGGATTCCGGATTCCAGGATTTACACTAACTAGGTCCGGACCCCGGACCTTTAGAATGAGCGAGGAAAACTTTGTTCATTTAAAGTTGTCGATTGTTACTTTTCGTAATTAACTAAATTTTCAATGTTGTTTTAAAAGTTTTCTGTTATAAAGTAAAACAAAGCATTGCTATTGAACTTGATTCAAATATAATGCTCTAAAATACGAAGCTTGTTTACTTTACTTTTTTTGAGAGTTATAATATTATCTAAGCTAAAGCATTTTAACGCGGTAAGAACCCGTTAAAATGATTAACTTTGGTTTTTATACTCTTTCAAAAAAGCTACTCATAAACATTTTTTTAATCGCCTTTTAAACTCCAGTAAGCAAATTTACGTACAAGCATAATTGCTTACCATAAATCATTAGGCGCTTTTTAAAACCACAGTAAATTCTAACAAAATCCCACCTTCACCACATATAAATAAACTTGAAAGTTCAACAAACTATTTACAGCACCACACCCTCCAGGGATTAAGGAGAACAATTTATTTTCTGCTTCAACTATTTCCAAGGTAGTAAATAAAGATACATAGCTCGAAGGAATTCTAGGCTATCTAAACACGGCATGTTTACAGGTCCTAGGTTCATGAGACCTAGTATTTGTTTTCTAGGTAGCCTAGGTTTTAATTACGGCTTTACACTGGAGTTCTAGGAAATTTGATGTTTATTTAATAACATTGGAGCGTTTAATACCTAAAGAGGTGGACATTTTAGGTAAGTAGGTACTTTGTTGATTTAAGTACTTACAGCTTGACAAAAAAGAGTTTGACGTGGGGACAGGTGGAACTAATGAATTTAGTTCGGGGGTCTAACCAGATCATATTGTTAATGCGAGCAAAAATATTTATTTATTTAAATATTTGCAGTCACGAGTTATAGAGATGTTATACATATAATAAAAAATAAGTACAGGTGACGCCCTGTGAGGGCACAGCAAACATAGAGAGCCACTAGTTGTAATATCTATTAATAATTACTTAATTAGTCAATAACAACTTACAGTACTAATTCAAATCACATGTCAATACGTTATAATAATGTTCATAAGTTATAAATTACTAGTCAAGTGGTAAGTTATTATATAAGTAATATCGTTAGTCAAAATAAATTGCTAGATATAAGTCTCAACTATGAAAAAACTCATTTTTGGCGAGCGGAGCTCGATCGCCCAAGTACCTCATTAGGTTAAAGAAGACATTTGCTCTGTAATGCTGTCATCACAAGCTTATGTTTCTACGCTTCTTATCCATTAAACTCCTGCCAATATTGCATCCTCTGTACAGGGTGTAAGGAAAAGTATCATTAACCTTTAAACCACATACTCTACCCATCAAACCAAACAAATTTTACTATAGGAGGAAACCGATCAGAGCAAAATAAAATCAGCTGTCCCATACTAAACTCCAATACCTACTCGACTCAAATGTATGCAACAGATGTTTTTTTTTTTGCTTCGGTCTTTTTGCTTCCATAGTATAAGTTGTTCAGTTTGATGGGTATAGTATGTGATTTGAAGGTTAATAATACTTTTTCTTACACTCTGTATACCAAGCTTTTTCTAACTGAGTTCAAGTCTAGAAGATTTTCTCTTGCGAGCCGTATCGGTAAGTCAAATCGCAAAGAAATAACCTTCTTTTTTTCACGTTGGTTACTTATAAACTGTTGCTACTAGTAATTGTTGCTTTATCCCTATCAGTAGGTACGTACCTACTAAAATATTATGAAACCTAGCTATAAACATCCCCGTATTAGAATATCGATTGAGTTTGCCGAATAGATTACTTCATTTATATTCAAGAAAACTCAATACCGAACGAAATAATTGTGTCATCGGAATATCTAATGGGTAACCTTTAATACAAGGTCATAAGGCCCTTTATTACAAGTCAATTAATTTTATGGTTTATCTTTTCATTTGTGTTTTCTTCTTTTTATAAATACTCGTCAATTTCTTTAAAATTATGTTGAATATTTTCTTTAAATTAAGTTACGTTTTTTTTATTTATTTTGATAACAACGTACCTAAATTTTTATGGTAGGCAAACTCGAATTTATTATAGTCACCAATCGTTTAGGCAAACTTCAATTTTAGTCACCAAATGTTTAGGCACTCTACTTCTTTATTTATAGTCACTATACATGTAGGCAATCTGCATAGCTAGCATGCCGCAGTGATACAGCGCTATCACATCTTAGCTCTCTTTCTATTTGCGTGCGAACGAACGAGATAAAAGACGTGATACAGCCGTATCACGTGTAGCATACTACGAGTGCTGTAGTCGTTTCTCGTGATAGATATGATTGCCCCAAAGGCATCTTTCATATTAGGTACTGTACTCATAATCGAACCACATTTATACAACCGCACCGTAAGACAAAAGAAAACTCACAATTCTACCCAATATTGCAAACTAACAACAAATTCTCGGAGAGCATTTTCTAGCGCAAGAACAAAAGACGTTCGCCACTCGAAACTGAGCTTAGCAAACCTATCTCTGTAGCAAGTATTACGTAATATCGGATTTTCAAGCCACTGCACCGGGATTGCGGTGCCGTACCCCCAGGGGAACGAGGGGGTGAAACGATAGTCTAGAATTCTGTAGAGCCTGGATAATATTTTAGGATAAACGGCTGGATTGAAGCTTGGAAAAGATTTCGTAAATCTTGACAAAATCGTAGTTTGAGTGTTTTTGACGGAATTATTATTCATATTCAAATTCATTTATTTCATAAAACAATGTTACATGTCAAATGCACTACTTATAAATTATTTTACTCGTTATAGCGTTGCCTTGTCTTGTGTTTTATACAGAATGTCCCTGGAAGTATGGATCAAACCAAACAGAGGCATGGCAGAAGTCATTTTCAAACTTGCAGTAGGACATCTATTATGAATGATGGTTCCATTCTCATGCGATATTATGAAAAAAAAAAAAAAAAAGGATTTATAACTTTAGAACCGTTGAGAATGGAACCATCATTCGAAGGGGCTATAAGTTCATGCCCCAGTTTGATTTGATCCATACTTCCAGGGATAACCTGTAGAATAGAATAGATTACCCCATTTCTTCGCATGGGTATCCCAAAGACTACTAAGGAATAAGGTTTAATTTGCAGTGTTTTTGTGCTCGAAAAGCTATCCTCACTAGACACCTCTGTTTATCCTGAAACCTTCAAAATACTGATAGTAAGCCTTTCTGCAGCCTTGACTTGCCTTGTTACAAGCCTTGTAATGCGAGACTCAAGTGGCAAAATGAGCTGGCCAAATCGCCAGGAAAAAAGGCTCGTGGGGCAAATTACTGTTGAAGTGGAGACCGTGGGGAAAAAAAAGCCGAAGAGGAAGACCGCAAATGCGTTAGTATGACGATATAAAAAGAACAGTGGAATTTCTGATCACCCTTATTGGATGTACCTACGTGTTTATTAAATGTAGCAAAAATTTCTAGGCTATGAATTCGGTATATTGGAAACATTTTCATCCATCCATATCCCTAAAGGGTAAAAGTAACCATGAAATTGAACAGCTTTTGCCTTTTTGGATTAATCTTTAAATCCAAATTGATTCTGTATTTTGTTTAGCAAACATATTATTATCGAATACGTCATGCGATTAGATTTTCGTCTCGTTATGTAATTTGGGGTTTTGCTTATTTATCTATAGTATCTATATAATTGTATACAGGGTCTAAACTTAAATGCGTTACCTGCTTCATTGGGTGCTTAAAACCATCGAACTGAACAACTTTTGCTACGGGACCAACTTAGAAATCGCAATGAAAATCGGCTTTTTCTTATATTTTGGTCGAATAGCCATTGACATCTTCCATGGAACTTGTTCAGTTTATTGGTCTGTTTTATATGTAACACATTTAATTTTACAAACATCCTGCATTTGTATAAATACAAATAAAATTTTGTTCGTTAGCTTAGTAAGGTTGGCAAGCGCATCATTAAGAACTGCTAGACAGATTTGCCAATTTTTTATTTTATTTTCGTAATTGTCCGAATTATGCTAGAAAACGTTCTAGGAATTATTAGCGAAAAAAATTACCAAGTGTGTTTCCTTTTTGTAAAATAATTGTGCTTGGAATTGTAGATGTTTTCTTGACAATATAAGTTTTTTGAACTGTTACGATTTTGCAGTCTCTTGTGTTAAAATATTGGGACTTTCTATCTTTTGCTGTCTTATTACTATGTTCTCGCAAATAATCTATGAACTGAACTTAAATGGCATAGTTATGTACCACCAAATGGCATAGTTAGGTTCGCATAAACTTCGAAGAGCTTTCAGTGCTTCCAACCAAAGCTCTGACAAAATCAATCGATTGCACTTAATCCATTCGAGTTGAGCAAGTCTTAATCCTCGAGAGGCTGCGAAGGAACGATGTAGCTCCTCCAGGGAAGAGAAGGATGGAAACACTTCCACAATTAAAAAGATTGGAAATTACGCTTCGGGGAATTTCAAGACGAGATTTTTATGAAGAAAATGGAAATGGGATTGTCTTTTGTCGTTTATTAAAAGATTATTTTTTGCGGATTTGACAAGAAACTTTTGTGGTTTATGTTTTGGTAAAGATTTAACTGAAATCTACAATTTCAGTTTCTTTAGTTTGTCACAGAATACAGATAAACATCAAGATAATGTTTTAAAGACATATTCTATTGTACAGATCATAACCTTAGCTTAAGAATTTATATTATGGTAATTGTTATTAAGCCGTGTTATGTTGTAGACTTTCTGACTGCATCTGTTCTGCAGCGACAACATGTTCCGATGCAGTGGTAGCTTCAAAAAAAGATTTGACGTTTAATGAGTGGGCTCAACCTTCATTATAATAAATTGTTTTGAGTTTGATCGCGTCAGAAACACCATAACACGCCAAAAAAACACAAATAGACCACCAAATTGAAATGGAATCGTAGGTACGTCTGTCGATTGCACCCGGAAAAATTTTTGTTGGGCCAATAGTTTTGTGATCCCGGAGAATGGATCGCCGACAGGGTCGACCTCGGAAGAGTGGGGATGGAGGGACCTAGATACTTTCAGTGATGAGGGGATGGAGGTGGCTCAAGAAATTGATGCGTGGTGGATGAAGGGGGAGGCCTTTGCCCCGCAGTGGTGAAACATTAGGAGTAAAACAGAAGGTATCGGCGCTAAACACAGAAGGACTCTCTCGACTTTACCGTCCTAAATCTGATGGAACGGAAACCCGATATGATCAAAGAATGCAGTAACTGTAACATGTTAGTTCATCAGAGATGTTGAAGATGCCTGAAGGAATTAGTTGCTTCTTACGAAACGCGATTGGGTTGGTGTTATCTACACCGAGATACTGAAATTGCAAATGAAAAAAATGAAAAGAATAATTATTTCTCCCAAGACACCAAATGATACAATAATAATATGTGATAGCCATATGGTGCAAGGTAACTTATACATTTGCGGCGGAGACTGGTGGTAGAGAAGGGTCTGCAGACCCAGTAGTTTGTGTTGGGTATGAGTGAGCGAGGTACCTAAAAATATACAAATGAAATTGAGAAAACAATTTTGTAGCAAAAATATCCATAATCAAAATACAGTTTCGTACAATCATGAATGTTATATAAAATCTTCTGCACCATATCATTTTCACGCGAGATGGATTGGAATCTGCGTAAGTTGTGTGGTACATATCACAAGCGAATGCGGCAGGAATGTAGCTAAGGTAAGAGTTTGGAACATTTTTTTTACTTTATGGGTTCCTTAGGGTTCCTTATTTAACTACGCAACCCTAAAAGGGATCCAAAATCAACGAGATAATCTGTGATATGTTTAATTGTGTTTGATTTTAATTTTAATAGAATAAGCACACTAACATCCGTAATTTATTAGTGGTGACCTATACTTGTAATATGTCAACGGCTATTGGTATTTCAAATAAAATAAAATAAAATGAAAACTGACAAGAAACAAACAAACACATCTAAAGTAAGCGTTACGCTGAAAACATCGCGTAGTTAAGTTCCTGGAGTGATATTTTTGAATCCCGAGCATGATTTTGAAAGTATGAGATTCTAAAATAGCACTTCTGGTATCTATCAAACTGAACAACTTTCACTATGGAGCCAGGAAACGCGAAAAAACGAATCTGCTGTTTCATACAAAACTGCTATACCTACCCGACTCAAAATCTAACCCTGTATACAATTAATCTAAACTATTATAAAACTGTAACTGAAAGTGTGTCTGTACATTGAAGATATTTACAAAAAAAAGATTACGATATGGTTTTTAGGTATCCCTGACTCGAAATCAACCTTTTTTGTAAATTTTGTCTGTCTGTTTGTTTGTGTGTTTGTTTGTTCGCGCATCACGCAAAAACTACTGAACCGATTTTGATGAAACTTTTTTTGTTTGATAGCTTATTATCTGACTTAAAATCTGGTATATAATTTGTGCGGACGAAGTCGCGGGAAAACCCTAGTTGAGAATACGATCATTGATCTCTCTGTTACATAAGATATAACGATCCCTCTGTCCAGTAGGATCCACTCGATATTGAATAGAACGCTGAAGTTCACTGTGATCCATCATTAGGCGCAGTGGATCCTATGATACTTGCATGTTTTAATATACTCTACCAGTGGATAGAACAGAATTCATGAAGTTTGGTAAGATCCACCACTGATTTCAGTGGAACCTGTGAAAGTACTTTTAGTACATCATAATCTTCTTCGTTCACTAAAGCGTGCTCTAAAACGTTTATCTCTCGTACATTAAACCTTTTACTTTCCATCATACCCAAGTTGAATAGACCCGTCTCAGGCATTCAAACTTTATATTGACTGGTAAATTCATATGGAAATCTCATTTCCTAGCCCTGCCTTAGCCCGAAGCCTGGAAGCTGTAAATGTTTATTTAGTTTCACGCCGTTCGCAGCCTATCAAGTCAGAAAAATATTATAGTATAGGTTATGCTTTGGAAATAAGGTTGAAAGTTAATCATCGTGCATTTGAAATAAGATATTCCCGGTTCGGTCATGGATGTTATATGTTCGTGCCGTTGTTGTAAGGTTTCCATAATAAAAAAGCCTTTAGTGCTTCGTTTGGGATCATTACAATGTATGTGCCTGTGAGCGTTATTAAAAAAAAATTAAAATTAAAAATTAAAAGATATTGAGCAATTTTTAGTAAATAGTAAAGCTTAAAAATCGGACGCTCACGTATTGTTTTTTTTTTATTGGTTATAGAGGGTTTATTCATCGTATTGTATGAAATTGATATCGTTAGCATACGTTTAAACTAAGAGCCTACCCATCAAACTGAACAACTTTTACTACTGGAGCAAACCGATCGGAGCAAAAATCGATCGATCGAATTATTTATAATTCGGAGCGCGCTCCATACATCTTACATTTTAACAAAAATCTAATTTCATACAAATATAGAGATTAGTTTCTAGACATTCTGAAAAATTTCATTTATTTTAATTGGATAGTATTGAAAATATCACCAGAATTCGTTTGTATGCAGCGCGCATTCAACTGCGATCCTCCTCCTCATTTGAAGTCGGTTAAAAAGAGCTGTTCACATCCTCTTAAACGTATTAAATAAAAACGGATCCTATATTTAATAGGTGTGAAAATTGTTGTATATCGAAGTTACTATAAATAAATGCGAGCTCCCGTCGCGCGTCGTCACTGCAAGGATTAAAAATTAATTCCTTCGTTGAAAGTTTTATACATTGGTCCATAGATGAAAACAAAAAGAGGAGGAAACTGTAGGCCTCGCATGCCACCCCCGAGAAAACGATAAAAATCAAGATGTAGCTCCATCCTTATTATTTACGTAAGTATATGCCAGAAAGAGCGCGCATGACTTTTTTCTCGTTTAAACGCTTTGTCGTGTGTGGCATGCTAGCCGTGCTGCACTCAATTATAAGGAATCCCTAGTAGAGTGTTAAAAATGACATACTTAATGGGGTGTTTTAGATCATCAATCTGAACAACTTTCACATTGGAATTGCGAAAAAAACATCAGTTGTTCCATAGAAAATGTCAATGGCAACCAAAATGTCAACAAAAATGTGACCATTTGGTTTGTTTTTCACAGCCAGTTTCTTTTTTTCGCGATTTCATTGTTGGTTGGTTAGTGTACCTACGTTATTTAGTTTGATGGTCTAAAGTTCCCCCTTAAGCATTGTATTGCATTTAATTTTACACCTTGCCCTGTATACGAAGATCGCAGACCCAAAAAAACAATATTTAGCTTCACAGCCCTTACATAATTCTAAACTACATTATCTCTATGTGTTTTAAGTTTAGCACCTTACATTCTTCTCCTTTTTTGTTGTATCTAAGACTTGACGATAAATCTTTTAATGGAAAATAGGTAACGGTTTTTAATTAAAGACTACTTCGGTTATTCTGAGTACTATCGGAAATCACTCAACTCTCTCAATATTCGGAAACTTTCTTTTACTCATAAATAAATACATAAATAACGCTCACAGGCACATACATTGTAATGATCCCAAGAAAACCTTAGGCTTTTTGTTATGAGAACCATACAACAACGACACAAACATATAACATCCATGACCATGACCGAACCGGGATTCGAACCCAGGACCCTGGTTTGGCAGTCCGGCGTGGTAACCATTACACCAACCGGGTCGTCGTCGTAATAAAAATAATGTTAATTATAATTATTTCAAATAACGTAAATCAAAGATTTAAAACACCGACTCTGACTTTAGTATACAGGGTGAAATAATTAGACAATAATATATCGAATACAGGGTGCTTCAGACAATCAAACTGACCAACTTTCATTTTGGATCCATCATCGAAATCGCGAAAAGAAAATTCTGCTGTTCCATGGAAAATATCAATAAATCTACCACCTACTGGACCAAAATGTTTCATCATCATCATCATCATCAGCCTATATTACGTCCCACTGCAAGGCACAGGCCTACCCTCTAGAAGGGTGTTTGGGCGTTAGTCTACCACGCGTGCCCAATGCGGATTGGTAGACTTCACATATGCATCAGAATTTCTTCTTCTGCATATGCAGGTTTCCTCACGATGTTTTCCTTCACCGTTTGAGAGCAGTCGGTAATACGTACATAAGTTAGAAAAACTCATTGGTACGTGGCATGTTGTCTGTGCGGATTCGAACCCGGACCTCATGATTGAGAGTCCATTCCTCTCCGCAATGCGCCACCGAGCTCTTACCACCAAAACCAACCAAAATCTTTGAAACTGATAAATGTGTAAGAATCAACCCATAAAGAGTGTAATTTAAGTTAACACCCTGTATATCCCAGATTCTGTCGAATATTTTTCTAAAAAATTAAAACTCAATTTCTTTTTGTTCTTAAATGAAACTAATTTTAGGCTTAGCATAAGTGACCTAGGTAACCTAGAGTGACGTAAAATCCAATTTCATTGCAACTGCAGACTGCACGAGTGCACTATGACGTTATGTAATGCAGTTTTATGTCATACTGGGGGTAATATATTTTAGATGGCCTAGAATTGTCAATAATCTAGAATTTTATATCGGTTCGGGGACAAAATGATTTCCCTGAAGTCTTCTTGTTTTGGAGAAATGTGGAACAATAGTAGGAGAGGCGAGAGAAGTATGTCAGAATATAATGTGTGGCCAGCCGTAGTGTCTGCCTACCCCTGTGGGATAGTAGCGAGAGTATATGTATGTATGTATGTAGAAAAATACGGGTAGGTGTATGAGGCGGCTATAAAGGATAATCAAGGCTAGTCAATGTGGAAGCATTTAATCATTATAATTTGTCAAACAAAACAAGTTTTACTATGAAGCCAACATCAAAATCGCGAAATAAAATCGGCTGTTCCATCCGTTTCAGTTGAGTAGACAGTTTTGTATACAGGGTGTAACAAAACACTCTAGTAATACTTAAGGGGCTTCAGACCATCAAACTGAACAACTTTCTCTATGGAGCCTACTTCGAAATCGCGTAAAAAAAATCAGCTGTCCCATACATTGTAGTCGAGTCGGTACAGCAGTTTTGTATGGGACAGCAGATTTTTTTTAGCGATTTATAAGCTGGCTCCGTAGTGAAAATTGTTCAGTTTCATGGGCTGAAGCACCCCCTTCAGTATTACTAGAATGTTTTGTTACACCATATAGAACAGCAGAGATGCTTTTTTGTAAGTTCGATAGTGCAAATTGTTCAATTTGACTGGCTCCATAATTAAAGTTGTTCGGTTTGACGGTCTAAACATTCCTTTTAATATTACTAGTGAGTTTTGTTACACCCTGTACATATTTTATCCTCCCATTGAGGTAGGCGTAGATAAAGTCAATTTAAGTAAGTACGAAAATGTTAGAACAATACTCTTACGCTTATCCTCCCATTGGGGTAAGCACGAAATGGTAGAACACGGTACAAAGCACCCAGCCCTGAGAAGTCAGTGACATTGATATTCGCGATGCGCGTGCGTTGCACCCGCGATCCGGAATTAGATCAACGCCGCGCGCGCAAATAGATCGTCCGATCTAGATCATTACTAACCCTACCTAACTAACACTATCGACTTTTATAGCAGTTTCACACTAGAGTAAAAGGAAGCGGAGTTGCACACATTCGTATACATACAGGGTCTATGCTGACGGTTTTTTAAGAGAATGATCAAACTGAACAACTTTCTTTTTGCGACCAACGTTGAAATTGCGAAAAAAATATCAGCTGTCACATTTGGGTCGAGCAAGATTGCAGTTTTGTTTGAAACAGCTGTTTTTTTTTTTGCGATAAACAATTTGTTAAACAGTTGCATTACTTTAAGGGGATTGACCCATGATACTGAACAACTTTCCCTAAGAAACCTATAGGAAAAAAAAAATTTTGGACTTTCCATACTAAATGCAATCAGCTGATCGAAGGTTTGTATGAAAAGTATAATTATTTTTTTTCGAATTCCCTGTATATTTCTTAGAGAAAGTTATTCAGAATCAAGGGTACAATTAACCCTTAAAGTTAAGCAACTGTTTACCCTAACACCGTTTAAAATAACCATAATTGAAATAACGAAAAAAAAGTAGGATTTCACGATCGTAAGCCAAAATCTTCAATCCATGTACAAGTACATTATTTTTCAATAAAATTATCACACTAAAATTGTAAACGACGTTTTCATAAAGCAAACACGATTTACAGCATAATAAAAATAAATATTACATTTATTATAAAACCAATATGAACGGTAAGTACATACCTAGTTTCACAAAACATAGCGTGTTCCGTAATCGGGGCCAGCGAAGAAACCAACAAAAAATATCGAATGGCTTACAGACATGCAAATTTTTTTGTCTATCTTACATTATAAATTGGTTGGACACTAAATGAAGTGTGGAATACGGTCCACACATCCATGCATACATAAACTACATACGTGTATTCCTTTTTGGGTGACCAGAAAAATGTATACCTACAACTAGAATACAAGGCGCGGCTCAGCCAAGTGAAATGACTTGAAATTCAATAATTTCAATATTATACAAGCCACAGCCAAGCCCAAAAAATTACTCCAAGTCCAATCACGAACAAAACCGGCTTGAGAGCAATTCCGATAAAACAAATTAATGTTCTTATTTTTTTCCTTAGCCTGTTTCATCTCACTGATGCTGGGCAAAGGCCTCCCCCCTCATCCTGCATGCATCCCTGTCCTGAGCCAGTTCCATCCACTTTTCGTCGAAGGCATCCAGGTCGTCTCTCCATCTCTTTCGGGGTCGACCCTGACGGCGACGTCCATTCTCCGGGATCCAAGGTGTTAAGACTTTGGCCCATCTTTCCGGGTGCAAGCGACAGACATGGCCGGCCCAATCCCATTTCAACTTGGCGGTTTTCTCATTCTTATAGATGCGATTATTCGTATATGGGTGAAAATCTGATGACGCGATTCACAGATAGAGAAAATGGAAGTCCCCAAAAGTTGATAGCAAATTATCGGTGATTGAAGGAATTACGGCCAATTGCATGTACAAAATTGATATCAAAAATCATTATACATTTTACGACAGAAAACTGGCAAAAAGCAGGTCTGTGGAATTAAAGCTGATTTCAAAACTAAAACAAATGAGTGCTCTAAAACATGGAAATGTAAAAGAGATCAGCTGCAATGTTCTTAAACTTATTAGTTTTGAGGTCGGTTTTTTTGTTGTCATAGAGCTTCATCGTCGAGCATATTGTCGATTTCGAGTACTAACCTAGGTACTTCGTGAGCAAACTTACCAGTTCAGCGCATTTTCAACAGCATAATATTACCAGTGACATACCTGTTGACAAAAAAGTAAACCATTAATCACTCAATCAATTTTTTTTTTTTTTTTTTATTATAGTATCAAAGAAATTAATCTACGAGATTAAGATACGTTAAATTGCAAAAAATTAGTTAATAATTAATGTTCTAAGCGACCGTTTTGCATGGATCACGAAATTAAAGTTTAATCGATTGGCCATCCATTACAGTTTACACACACGATGCCACATGAATCAAACGATATTAATCCTTATTAAATACGCATAGGAGTTCTGTTAAGTGTCATATTACGTGGTAGAAACATAATGTTGTTCGCACGGAATCCGTCGCTTACGCATCGGACCGTGACACGATGACACACCTAAATATTTCGAGTAATTATGTTTCAGATAGAGTTTTTGTTTTTCATTTATTCGAATAACGTTTGACTATCCAAAAGTTGAGAATTTGACGAATCACGTATTTGGCAATTTTAGGTTTTGACTAATCTCTAATTTGACAAATCAAGGAGTTGATGTCTGGGAAAACAATGCCAAACTAACTAATCCCAAAAAAAATATTCAAAATAATATTACTTAGATATACAAGGTGCTACAAAAATACAAATGAACTTTTAAGGGGGTGGTTTAGACCATCAAACTGAACAACTTTCACTATGGGACCAATATCGAAATCGCGAAAAAAACAAATGATAATCCATACTCTACAAATCGACTAGAGCTAAAATTATGTATGGGATATCAGATTTTTTTTTCGCGATTTCGATGTTGGTCCCATGAGAGAAAGTTGTCCAGTTTGACGGTCTAAACAACCCCCTTAAGAGTTTTACTATTTATTTTTACTTATGAAACACCTTGTAGATAGCTTTCTTTGTTGACTCTACCACCGCGTCGGAAGTTGTACCGTTGTAGAGAGGATGCGGCTTGAAACTCTACAATACAGCACATCTTTTAAAGAAAACAATAATATATACAAAGTGCATGGCAGTATTGAAATGAAAACTTAGACAACACTTGAACAAACACTCGGTCTCTTGTTCAAATTCCAATTCTATTCATCTAACTTAAGCTGCAAATTCATAAAATTGTGGTCTGGCTGGCTGAAAGAACAAGTTCTCCACAAATCAGAGTGGAAAACTTCTGTCAGTCATTGGAACTAGTGGGAAAGTTTGTTTTGCTATTATCGACCGTAATGCATAGGCGTTTGGTTCTACAATAGCTTTATAGAGTTTGGTAGCCGCTAAGTTATTAAGGCGTATCATCCTTGGACCACGACTCTCCATACTAATCTCGATGTGAGTCGCGTGGCTCCGGTCAGAATTTAGCTGTTTTCTTTGAAAAATTTGAATATTATTTTATTAATTTCGAAAATTTTCTAAATTGTGTTGTGAGCAATATTGTAAATTTTCATTTTCTTCCTACTAAAAATATAAGAGTAAAATGGTTACAACTGGAAAAAAAGGGGTGACTTTAGATTCCCTTTTCTTCGGTTTTATTCATCAAAGCGATTTCTAGAAAAACAACATCATATTATCTCATATCGTGTAGATGGTTCATTTTATTTTTCAGCTCAAAAAGTGCCTTGGTTAATGAATAAAATGGTTACAAAGTTACCCAAGACCAGTTGCCCCTTATACATAAGAATTCTAATGTACCTAATCAATTTGGGAGAACTCTGTGATGTTTCCAATTTACAAACAATAAGCGAAACATTCACTGCACTGCTCTTAAAATAGACCAAGATTTAGACACCTATTTGTTTGGAGAATGAAATGTTGTTAAGTTTCGGCAGACTGAGAGGTGGCAACCCTAGTTTTTCCAGTTCTTGACATCGGTCTCCTTCAGATGACACCTCATTTACTTCCCAAACAGATAGGTGGAAAAAATTGTACCATAAATCATAATGGTAAAGGTACTTGCGGCAAGATTTTGGTAGGCAACCCGGCAGCGTTGTGTTAGGTGCAGGTTGAAATATTTGGGGTGATTTGGGATCTACCTCCTAGCGGTCCACCCCGGGCAACGGCATCACAAGCTACCAAGTTTGTGGTGGCGGCTGAACGATCCCCCACAGCGGTGTGCTAGGCTCCGCAAGGAACCGCCTGGCTCGCGACACCCCCCTGCCGGAGTCTGGCGCCAAGCAGCTTGCTGCGTTCCGTCAGTGTGCAGGAGTGCCAGTGCACTTCTGGGTAAGCTCGCTACATCTTCAACCCCATCTTTGTCATGAGGACTAGATAGAGGTCAAGAGCAGACTCATCACAATTAAAAAAAAAGGTGCATAATTTTGCGGTCGGATGTTAGTATAACACTGTAAAAACTTGACTACGGACAAAAAGCTCCTACAACCGCAACAGTTTCCTATAAACATCAGCATTTCATTCTTGAGGCTATATTCGCATCGGTGCGGCTGCGGCTGTCACAAGTCGATAACATCACGACGTTTATTTCCGAACCGGCCAGGAGAAACAAGACTCGCCAGACAATAGCACAGAAATAACAACCCTTTATTGACTATGTCGTTTGTATCTACGGGTATAATAGAGTCCACGTGGCGTGTTGTGGAGTTTTTATAGAGGCAGCTAGATTGTTTCCACAGCTTCTCGCTTTTCAGGGTTTCTAATCCGATAGGAAAGCTTATTTGCTCCAGAAAGAGAGAGAGAGATTTGCAGATTTGCTCCAGTCTATCACAAGAGTCATACTTCTAAAGTTATGAATAGAAATCACTACACAGTATAAAACAAAGTCGCTACTCGCTTCCCGCTGTCTGTCTGTCCCTATGTAATATGTATGCTTAGATCTTTAAACTACGCAACGGATTTTGCTGCGTTTTTTTAATAGAAAGAGTGATTCATGAGGTAGGTTTATAATGTGCATGGCACCCGTGCGAAGCCGGGGCGGGTCGCTCGCTAGTAGGTACATGAATGAAATAAAACCGTATTTTTACGTAATACAGTAACAAATTTCATCGCTATGAAATCTATGGCTATGTGCGAAGACCTCCTGCTCCCGTAAATTTATTGCATTTTAGGCGAAATTAAGTTCGCTATGTAGAAATTGTAGATTAACCTAATATTCAATTTCGCATAGCCTAAAAAACTCTCCAAAGTGATTTGGAAAATATTCAAACAAAACGTTATTGTCATATTGGTACTTCATTTTTAATAATGAAACTATTTTTCGCCTCCCTAGGTTTAAGCGAGGGTCTTTGTTAGATAGAAAGTAGGTAATCGCTGTCGTAATTCAATCATTTCACTTGCTTGTGTGTCGGTAGGCGCTAGGCCTCCGCTCATTGCAGCGATTTTATCGAGCGATAATATCGCTGCGATTTTGCGATAATTGTTTCCAGTACATCTTGTATGGGGACGCGCGCGATCCTACACACTGCCGCGATATTATCGAGCGATAATATCGCTGCGATTTTGCGATAATTGTTCTCAGTACATTACGCGCTCGATCCCACACACTGCCGCGATATTATCGCAACTCTTTCGACTACATTCAGTGGTGGGGCGCATGCGTGACGCGAATCGCGGAATCGCTGCAGTGTGTAAGGTGTCGCGATATCGCTGTCGATAATATCGCTCGATAATATCGCTGGTCTTTTGACTTTCTATATTTTTATAAATAGTGTCTAAATATCCAACCACTAACAAGACAAACGTCGTACACAACCATCCAATTCCACCCGTTGCAAAACTACAAACATAATAATAGTTGTTATTCTTGTGCTTCAGACTATTTACTGCCTTTCACAACACAAAGCTCACCAGATGCAAGTCCCAAAGAATCGTACAAAGGTCCTTCCGCTAGATGTTCCCCTTTATCTGAATTTCACACTCACTTGCATTTAGTTCCTTTGAAGAAAATGTAGACTTTTATTCGAGAAAATATTTTTCTTTTCAATAAAATGCATCTTTGTTGGAGGCGTGATTAGTGAACTTGTATTATATTTGCAACAGATTCTAGTTTCTTGTGAAGTTTCTGGCCAAATTAACTTCTCAAGCAGTGATAATGTCAACGCCTGATAATGAATCAAGATTCTTCTGTTTCTAATTTTATACCACAAATTATATACCAGATTTTAAGTCAGATCATAAGGTATCAAACAAAAAAAGTTTCATCAAAATCGGTTTAGTAGTTTTTGCGTGATGTGCGAACAAACAAACAAACTAACAATTTTGTCAATAGATTGCGCTGCACGTCATTTAAATCGCGCTATCGAGTGTTATATGATTTTATATGAAGTAAACCGCTACTTTTTTGATCCTCATGATTTTACGGTTTTATAATAGTTAAGATTACACCCACTCCAGCGCATGGCTGCAAGACATGGTGCCCAATAGGCAAGCAGCAATCCCCTTCTGGACGGCAAGACTAATTCTTTGTACCAGGAAGCTGCCAGATGCTCACCAGAGGTCTGATTGAGACGCCCCGATGGTCTGCAACGAACGCTATGTCCTCTGGGCCCCAAGGTCCCGTGTCTCAATCCCTCGGTTATATTGTAGAATTTTTATTAAACTGAAAATTGTAAAGTAATTGACTATAGCACCAATTTGCAGGCTTAAGTGACAATGGGCTGATGATATCTGTATATCTGCCGAAGCACTGACAACCTGAATGTAGACCAAGAACTGTCAGGCGTAGTATGGGACACTCCAGCGCTGGACCAACGACCTGGGACTGGAAGCGAGGAGCGACTGGATGAGGACGGCTGAATGTACAAGGTGTAACAAAGCATTCTACTGAACAACTTTTACTACGGAGCCAAAACAGAGAAAAATAAATCGGATCTAATAAATTGTTTGTTTAAAACAGTTGATGTTGGCTCCATTGTGAAAGTTGTTTCGTTTGATGGTCTAACTAAACCACCCCTTTGAATATTACTAGGGTATTTTTTACAGCCTGTAGAGTTTTGGTGCACGTTGGGAGATGCCTAAATATATTTTTCTCCCCTCCGGCCGGAAAGCGTCAATTTTCGTCCGGCTGCGCTAAACGAAGTTGCCGCTTTCCACCTCTTTCCAGGAGAAAAATAGTATACTAACCTCGGACAGTAAATAAGAAAGCCTCAGATCACATGTTTGTTGATTACATGAGATCTGAGACCTTTCTTACTTTCCTGTCCTCGGTGTGTAATCTACTATAACATTGGACAATGCTGATGATGACCTATTTTGTAATCAAGCTCTCGTTTTAGTCGAAATCAACAATGAACATAAATTATCAGCAGCAAACCAAAGTAGCCTTCGCAAATCGAATACGGTCCTAAGTTATCTAGGTGTAAGTCTATGAATGAACGTCCCACTTTCATAAGTCAATAATTCAATAAACCCTCCAGAGAAAATAAAACTAACTGAACTTTTATAGACCATTTCAAAAGGTTGAGCGAAACTCTGGCATTGAAGTGCGTCCATGCGAATAAATAATAGAAAAGTAAGTCCGAGCCTTTGACACTTCGCCTGGGAACGCTCGATAAATAATTACGACGAACAAAACGCTGTACTCTTTGATGAAGTTTGTAAAAGTTTTATAATAAACTTTAGGTCGTCGCTGTCGGCTGTTTTTGCTCTTTAGCTAGGTAATACGATTCAAGGGTAATCTGTTTTTATTAATTTGCTAATTTTTATTAATGTAATTGTTTGTAAGCAATAAAATAACTTAAATACCATCAGCATCATCATCACAGCCTATATACGTCCCACTGCAGCGTACAGGCCTACCCTCAAGGAGGGCGTTAGTTCATCACGCATGCCCAATGCGGATTGGTAGACTTCACATACGCATCGGAATTTCTTCTTCAGCGTATGCTAGTTTCCTCACGATGTTTTCCTTCACCGTTTGAGAGCACGGTACATAAGTTCGAAAAACTCATTGGTACAGGGCATGTGGTCCGTGCGGATTCGAACCCGGACCTCAAGATTGCGATTCGATAGCTCTCAGCAACGCACCACCGACGCTCTGACTTAAATATTAAAAAAAAAACACTAAAAAGGTGGTCCGATGCGTCTCCCCAAATAGTAAAAGTATTCATTGTAAAAGTTGTTTACTTTGATGGGTAGAGTATGTGGTTTAAAGGATAATGAGAAATAACCTTAGCGAATACCAAATTGCCCGCTCGGCGATGCGATGTTGAAGTAAAGGTTGTGGTTGTGCCGATGTTTGCGCTTAGAGAATTGCAGTGGTTCGCTATCCAATAATACATTTTCTAGATTATCTCACCCTACGCTCTTCCTACTCGCGTGGCGTATCTCGTTTGTTTTTCGTGTCGCCTCTAGTTCATAATAGCTCAATGGCCACAATTGCTCGACTAATCTCATCGAGTGCTCTAGAATTATTTTCCATCTCTGCTCTGTTATCCAAGACAGAAAGAGCTGTAAAACTTTTATCTCTAAGTCGTAAACTTTACAACTAGAACTTAGGTTCCAAAGTCTGCTCCTAAATGATAATTCACTTTAATTCCAACAGATGAAATAAGTTTAAAGAAGACTTTTGTGTTATCTTAATTTTCTTTTTTTTTTACTATTTAAATCACTATACAGGGTGTAAGTGACAGCCTAGCAAATGTTTAAACGGTGAACTCAGACCATCAAACTGAACAACTTTCACTATGGAACCTACCTCAGGAAACGCGAAAAAATCTGCTCTCCCATAAAAAACTGTTGTACCTACCCGACTCAAACGTATGGGACAGCTGTTTTTTTTCGCGTTTCCTGATGTAGGCACCGTAGTGAAAGTCGTTCAGTTTGATGGTCTGTGTTCATCGTTTCAGTATTCGCTAGGCTGTCACTTACACCCTATATATTTTGTGAAAAGTTTTAAATTGCTCAAAAAAATTCGCTACGGCCGAATACTCTCTCACTAGTCGATTGCTACGAGTGCAAGCGAGAAGGCTAAACAAAATGATGCAGCGAGAAAGAGTCCACGTGCTGTTCAACTGCTTTCAATAATTAGATATTGTACTAATAATAAAATTACCCATGGCAGCTGATTGGCGCTTTGCATGTCGACCCGCAGTCAAAATCTAGCTCCAAACAAGCCCTAACTCGGTTAGTTGTTCGAATCACGTCATTTCGGACATCACTAGCGTGACCACAATTACGTAGTTTGAAGGACATGGTATGGATTTTTTATTTTTTGATAAGAATTCATGCATTTTTTATCGTTTGCTTTATACTGCATCAATTTTTAGGCGATATTTTCTAAAGCTGCGTTTAGATCCCGTATTATTCAGCTACATAAACTCGCACTAATAAGCGACGTTGGCATGAGATACCATGTATCTAACTATGGGGTAAAATTATCGTAGAGATCCACACAGTGGGAAGTGATTATTTTTGATTGACTGTTCCTATTAATTAATCCTCTAGGAAGAAGCACAATGTCTTGGTCAAAGGTATTTGACCGTATAAGGCGTTAACCGTCGATTTGATGCCTCGCTGCACTCTACTATTCATACCTTTGATATGTCATTATGTTTGACAGACAGCCATCATAGCACCCGCACTTTAGTAAATAATATACACTTCTTTACTTTCTCTGAACAAAATGATATGGAATTTAAGAACCAGTATTTTTAGTTGTGGTATTTGAAACATTGACATAATAAGCATTTTTTGTATTATAAATTTACAGTAAGGTGTACTGGGCTAATGTGCTATGAATCGTTTGGTATTATGAATTTGGGTATTTTGCGCTAAGGCATTTTAAATTAAGACTATATGATTTTTGGTATTCCCTTTTTCTATTCAGTTGATGGCTGGCGTGTCAAAAACTAACCTACCATATAGGCGCGGTAAAGAATGTTCATCTGTTTTAGGACCTCGCTGATATCCCAGGGTGCGTCAGGGACACCACTCGGGGAGGTTTTCTTCGTGCTCCCCCGCTAACCCTTCGTTGTCTGAGAGATCAGCTCTTGACTATCCAGAATATCGAAATATGAACTTTGTGTAAAATATACAGTTTTCAAAACTTTATTAGGAATATGCTTATTGATGTATATTGTTTTTCGTTATTTCTAAATTGTCCCCATAGTAAAAGTTGTTCAGTTTGATGGTCTAAAACACATTCTTAAGTACTAACCATGTAACTTATTTAATTTTACACTCTGTATGGTTACATTTTATTGTCACCATAGTGCTACTAGCAATCCAATAATCCAAACAGTATTATTTGAATGCCGTCGTATTTCAGAGTAGCTTCTTGAATTATGTAAGCTTCTCGGGATTCAGTTTGTATTTCAGAGATATGAAGCTTGCTAAGCCGATTTGTGTGCTGACTGATTAGGCTTAGACTTGCGACGGACAAGTTGAATCAAACTTCATGGCCGTACAGAAGATAACATTGAAGTTTCAAATTGCACTAAACTAATGAAAAGTTTCAGATAACTCAAAAGACTTAGGTATCTTACATGAAAATAAGGCGACTTTTATTATTATCGGTTCACAAAGTAGTAAGAAATTACAAAAAATACTTTCAAAGAAATACGAAAACGCGCCCCACTATTTATCCTAATATAATTATGTACCTACAGTGCAAGGTGCAATTTATTAGTGTATTTTATCGCTACCCACTTCAAAATAATTACAGCGAATTAGTGCGAATTATATTTTAAAATATGTACCTCTATACAAGTATACGCGAGTTTAACGTCCATATTTCCTTTTGGTAGCCAACCAAGTTTTAAGGGTACAATAAAATTGTTTTAGGACTAACTTTCAGAGTTAGACAGATGCGGCTACCTTATTGTAAAAGCATAAACTAAAATAGACCCTAACTACTAACCTAGTACCTTCTTTTCAGTACCTAACTGTGACATGCATTTCACGAATTTGCAGGATGTCAATGTTATTTTATTCTTGTGGCAACCATAAAATTCCTAACCTATCCCAACATAAAAACTAACCTATCCACCCTACGAGTCAAGCGCAGAAATGAAGCAATTTGAAGCTCGTGGGCGCGACGGCTTAAAATTAGATCTGCCGACAATTCAGCTGCATGCGTCACTCGCGACGTTGTCGTGTTATACTTGCTGCTTATAAAGGGGTGCGGGCTTGAAGTTGCGGTGTTTTACTTGCGAACTTTGAGATTATTAATCGGCTTAATTGGTTGTGGTGTGAGGATGTTTTAAGTGTCGTTGGGGAAAATCGGCCGAGGGGATGAGGATTTACTTTCTTTTTTCTTTTATGGCCTTTTGCTCGTTTGTAATGCGTCATTTTGTTGTTAAGTAATTATGTGATTAATAGATGGAAGTACAATCCTACCTAGTCAATTTGTTTTGGTGTTAATGATTAAATACCTTTTCAAATCGCGTATTATATTGATGGAATTCGGCGATACAGAATTTCATATTTGTGGTACATAAGACTAACATTTTTAACTAGCGACTCACCCCGGCTTCGCACGGGTAGCACTTAATTGGGCGGACAAACCATCCTCGTGAATCAGTAAATCTACATTTTGAATGAATGAAAATATTCTTCGGTGAAAACCGAATAAAAATTCCTACAGTAGTTTCTGAGAAAGCCTATAAAGACAAACAGGATGACTTTAATAAAACTTGGGGGATTTAATTTACGATAATTATGGCCTCATAGTGATTTTCTTATAGGTTGTGAAAATCTTTTTTTTTATTTTTTCTGCACGAAGTCCACTGAATTGAATAATGGAATGGGCACGAGGGTGCTAATATATGCCTTCTTTTACAAGCTTTCCACTTAACCCGAAGTAACCTTCGTGATTCTATCCAATTTCTCTACCCTACTTCTTAATTCCATGAACAAAAGTCTCTTGGGACAAAATATTTTCGCGCTTACGACTTAGATATAAGGAGTTATATCAGGTCTTTTATGTGCGAATTGTAAATGTGAAAGGACAAAGCCCTTTTTCGTCTGAAAGTGACGTCACCCTACTCAAGGGTTGCAAATAATGGTTGTAGATTTTTTTTCGTCGAATTGAAACCTAAAAAGGGTAAAAGCCGACGAATCTATTTATGTTTTGTCCTTTTTTGTTTGTGTTGATTCTATGTACAATAGTATACGTTTAGACGTAAATGAAGGAATAGTCACCGTCAAAAGGAATAGTCGATACTTCCTCGTGGACCCACTAATTTGTCCCACTGGTGGACATCTTTTTCCTCGTGGACCCACTACTACGTTCCGGTGCAAAAAATAACAATTCGTTATCTGACTTTAAAGGAAAAACCATAACGGAATTTTATTTTTAATAAAAAAATAAAAAATATACTTAACTATATTTTGAATATAAAACTAATAAAATTAATAATTAATTAAAAAATTAAAAAAATCCAAATAATATTAATTATAAGTAGAAATTAAAAAAAATTAATTAAGTACTTACTTAAAAAAAATATTTAAATTATTACATTTAATTTAATTAATTGTTATTATAATTTTTTAATTATTTTAAATAATTTCATTTGTATTTTATTTTTATTTATTAAGTACATATTAATTTTATGGAGGAACAAGGTTTCCTCGTGGACCCACCAGTGGGACAAATTAGTGGGTCCACGAGGAAGTACCCGGAATAGTCGAGTCAAGTAAAGGCTAAAAATGCTATGACCTCGGAACCCAATTACCTACTTTGAGTAAACTTTTGTGAAACCTTCTGAATTATGTTAGTTAACTTTGTAAGCAGTCAAATGGTCATTATTATGTCACATTATCTCATTGGCCTGTACAATTGTAGCCGCGGATCAACTTGACATTGTTTACTTTTATTCGGCCAACTCCTTACTAGATTTTATTAGTTGGTCATTCAAACGCATGGACAATCTTTTATTATATACTTAGAGCCTGTTTGAAAGAGGCCCTAACTGTACTAATATTACAAGGTTGTAGTTATAGCAATGTTTCTGTCCGACCCCAAAAGGGATTATGTTTGTGGGTTTATGTTTAGTTTAGCATATTTATTTCAATCAAATCAACCCACATCATCACCGGGCATCGTCCTTCTTTATATTGCGACATTCCTCACGATCCTATGCAATCTGATTTCTGGGCTGCAATCGCGATAGATCGGTGATTGAACCGTGATTGGACTACGTACGAACCATAACTTTTGACACATTTGGTTTTGCGCTAATCGCGGTAATGCTTAGAGCCGTTTTGACAGATCGCTCAGACATTAAGGGCTGTCAGTTACATAGAGTTTAGCGCTATGCGGAATTCAGCACAGTTGAATAGTAATTGGATTGCAATGTGATTAGAATAGAACTGAAATTGGATAAGAATAGAACTTCGATGTTTTAACTTAGCGCAATCGGGCTCCTGACCTCGACTCTTACCATCGTGTCGAAGGTACTCCTAGTGACTTCCTGCCCTCCCTTGGCCACCATTTAGATACTGCCTTTACCAGTGGATAATCTCTCTCTCTTACTGGGTTCACATGCACGCTGTGCAGCCCGGCAAGCTTAGGCAATTCGCTGTGCATCGACTCGTATGTAAAGTGATTTTTACTATTTAACTTTATGGAAGCCTCAATGTACAGAGAATTGCCTAAGCTTGCCGGACTGCATGGCGTGCATGTGAACCCATCATCAGAAATCGATAGTTTGGACACGTAAAACGAAAGCACTATAGCACGGCAACTGAGGTGCGGGCTGACCCAAACCGCCATAATAATATGGTATTAACAAGCCGGAAAAGATGAAAAAATCTCCTATTTAACATAATACAAAATCATGCAAGGTATAAAATAGTCAAATTTTGTTTAAAATTCCACCTATCTGCAGCGAAAACGTGGATTCCATAGCCTTTTATCTTTTTTCGGTTTCATAAAAGCGTTGCATGTTTTTAGTAAGTTTAAAGCACACATTTTTAGCAGAATATTTCGAGGCGAGATGTACTTTTTTGCTTTGTATTGTTGGTTTAAAATGTACAACGTAGATTATATTTTTGGAGTGTCAACTTCCATTTTGTGGTTCTCTTTGCATTCCTTTATAACTGTTATGATTTTTCATTCTAGTAAATCTAGTAGATTATCCTATGCATGCCATTAAACGAGAAAATTTTGCTTGAAATTGGAATTGGTTTCTCAAAACAGCTCGGTTTTTTTTTTGGGTTTTGGATCTAGCCTCAGTTTCAGGAAAATACTAAAGCACGTACACACGGCGACAGACCACGCGTCTTACCTGCTGGTGATAAAGAATATTTTTCAACACGTTTTTTGCGACTCTACAAAATTGTTTCCTATATGCAAACTAGATCAAAAACTATCTCAAATATTCTGTCCTGAACAAGAAGTTTGGAATCCTCTATAGTGGAGTGCAGACTGCCTAACAAGACGGGAAACATGATAATACTCCTTTGTGGTCGGTAAGGATCGTTCTTCTCCGTAGTTTTTTTTTAGTGACGTTTTTTACGAACTTTGTCCCAGCTCTGTCCCTTTCTAATCAAACGTCAAAAATTGACGTCATTCAATTTTCGTTGTGACGTAATTGGATAGAAAGAGACACACGTAAAATTGGAAATATCGACGACGGAGTCGAACGTCAATTTTCTTGTATCAATGCTTCTAAGGAAGAGTGGGATCCTTTATGATTCTAGATCCATGGTCCTGAATAACCCAATGATTTGAATATTGACATAGCACCAAGTCAAAAGCGCATGTATTCTAGTGTCAAAGATATCCATATCGAATCTCTACGCCAAAATGATTGATTGATGAGCATCCAAACTTGGACCGTATTAGGCCATCACAGTTCTCAAAATAACTTTTAAAAAGAACTTCAACATAGGTGCTCCATCATCCCGTTCCCGGTATAACTTCCTCACAGCCGGCAACGATCCCGTGATCCGGGAAACTTCACCGGGATTCAATAACGGGTTTCCCAGTTCAACACAAATTCCAATTGGAAAAGTTCGCCTGCAGCTTATAGCTTACGTTATTAAATGTCAAAGCTACTTGGTCCAGTGGCAAGCAACTATGCCTGCCGTGCAGGAGGCGTTGGTTCGATCCCCGTCCAGGCCGACTCATACCTATAAGTTTTTCGAAATTTATGTACCTACGATTTGTAACACTTAACAGGCTTTATAGTGAAGGAAAACATCGTGAGGAAACCTGCATGCTTCAATTTCGAGTCATTTGTATTGTACTCAGGGTCCATTATAAGTATGGCAACGGGCTCACTCCCATCACACTGGACAGAGTTTCTAGTGAAACGTGGATGTTCTGAGTTTTTGGAATCTATGACTAGCCCTTTGGGAATATTGTCGTAGACATATGTTTTTTGGTGACTAAAAAAAACTGTTAAAAATATATATTCTTGTCCTCAATGTACGGATGAACGAAATATTGTACTTAGCTCGAGATTTTCTAGAAATTAATGGTATCCATTTTAGACATTCAAGTACAAATGTGTTTGTAAAACGCTTAGTAAATAAGTTTAGTAACTGCTATAAACTCTCGTTTGTAAATCTTGAAGAACATTAGCTACCACTTTACATAATTTAAGTTCATGACTGAATAATTTCTGTCCTACATAAACTCTACTAAGTAACAGCAAACTCCGTACCTACTTACTTATTAAAATTGTTTCTTTAATACGAATTTTTGTCACCCAAAGAGATGTCAAGAGTCAAGCTCATCATCATTATATACGGCGACTTTCTATATTATCTTAAAGTCGAGGTTATCCTCTTCTCGCACGCGAGTTGCTAATGGCTTCTTCTCACTTCCACAGGAACGAGACGTTGCGTGCGTGCGGTGCGTTAGAAGAGTAGGTACAACCTCGACTTTACGATATCTTATAGCCACTGTATGTGTTCACCTTAATTTTAATCAATTACACGCATGCCTTGCCATCCTAACATTTAAGTTTTAAAACGAACGAGAAATGGTTATACAGGCTTATACAGGGTGAAATTGATATCATTAGCATCCTTTTAAACTAAGAGTCTACCCATCAAACTGAACAACTTTTACTATGGGAGCAAACCGATCGGCGCAAAAAGAAAATCATCTGTTCCATACCTAAACTGCAGTGCCTACTCGACTCAAATGTGAATACATTTGAGTCACGTAGGCAGCGGCGGCGGGTGCAGTTTAGTATGGGACAGCAGTTTTTTTTTGCTCCGATTGGTTTGCTCCCATAGTAAAAGTTGTTCAGTTTGATGGGTAGACTCTTAGTTTAAAAGGATGCTAATGATATCAATTTCACCCTGTATACACGTAGGTATACAAACATGAACTCAAATCCGTATTTCCTTTTGGGGTGGGCTTTTGGGTTGATCTTGCGAAAACGCACACTAATGTAGGCAATTATCTTGATCATTATCATTTGTGTGCTTAAATTATCACTAATGATCAATTAGTTCTGTTGGATTCTGACTTTATCTCCAGCTTCTGCAAGGTACGATTGACGTTTCATTGAAACTTTTTAAACCTAAATTAATTAAAATCTATGTTAGTAAAGTATAATTTGTTCTCAGAAGTTTAATATTTGGTGTGATCTTATTATTTCTGTTCTCGTTAGCTCAGGCTTTTGGCTGAAGATAACATTTAATGAATATGAGTTTCAGGGGTTTTGTTATGTATCTTACCTCAAAGAAAATAGGTGTAACAACACAATGGTTTTGCCAAATTCATGCAATTATAATGAGCTGTAACATAATGACGACTGCTCTCGAACAGTGAAGGAAAACATCGTGATGAAACCTACATACGCTGAAGAAGATAATATGAAGCATAGTGAAGTCCACCAATCCGCATTGGGCATGGTGGACTGACGCCCATATCGAGTAGGCCTCTACCCAGCAAAGGAAAGTATACAACAAATAGTTTGTTTAGAATCGAGAGCAGAATCGAATTATCATGGTTTCAACATCGGTAATTTTTTTCAAAATATTAAATAATTTGTTTGCAAAATTTAATATTTACAGAACTCGATCTCAACCTATCGCAAGGGCGCACTCACCCTACATACTACCAAAACAAGATTCGCGCTTTCATTTATTGCTGAAATGATAACAAATCATTTTTGCCGCAAAACTTAAAATGCGAATAACTTTAAATTTTAAGTATTAAAATAATGAAATTATTGTTTGAATCTAATTATGGTGTTGTAAATCAGTTGGGGTGCATGACGTTTTGCGCTTATTAATTAACATGTTATAGAGGCTGATGATGATAATGAGCTTTAAAGTCGTATTCTAGAACGGTGTGAGGCGATTTTTAATACTGAATTGAATATTATTTTCTATAAATCAAATAATATCATCATCATCATCATCATCATCATCTTTAGCATTTATCCAAACATTATAGCCTTCTACAATAATGCCTCTTCATGGTCCCGCGCCAATCACATCCAAGTCTTTCTTGCAGGCCTAGCATGCCACTCCCGAGAAAACGACAAAAATCAAGACGTGCCTCTGTCACTGTTATTTTGTGTGTATGCGAAAGCGAGCGTGCATGAGGGTTTTCTCGCTTGTTCATGCGTGGCATGCTAGACCTATCCAGCTATGGATCAATGGACACGAAAGCGCTAATCAAATTTTTACATTTCATATTCAATCACATACTTTATTATAAACTTGAATACATATATCATTATCTTACATACATACATACATACATACATATGCTCACGCCTATTTCCCACTACTGGGGTAGGTAGAGACAATAGATCGCCACATGCTACGATTCTGACACACATCTTTCGCCTCCTCAACATTCATAAGTCTCTTCATACAAGCTCGTCGGTTCCGGGTACATTTTATTTGGCCCTTCTTCAGTACGCATCATTATCTTGCCCTTAGATATCCACTTGGGGTGTCGGCACAATATTGCCATCTTCAAGTGTTCTTCTATTCATCTCTCTTAGACGTTATTTTAACCACTTTCTTACACATATCATCCTTCACATCTTTTTTATGGCCCTCCTCTTCTACCACAGCCATCCACATAATTTGACAGCCGTCTTGTCTGGAATAATATTATCTCATTGTTAAAAAGCATTTTCTTCTTTTGTACTTTTCATTTGTAACTCAAATCAGTCTAAAATAGCTTCGAAAGGGATACAAATAAAAAATTCGAAAACTCTTTCTTTAAAATAATAATACAAAATACACCTAAAGAAAATACTACAAGAACTCAACTTTGTTCAGCAGAATAACAGACAAGATGAAACCTTTTTGTACACATGTGCGGCTGGCCTGTGATTTATATCTGTTTCTTATTGTTACTGTTACAGAAGTATTAGTTACTTTGTACAACACTAGCGTACACACTGAAATGTTCTTTCTCTGGTTTTAATAGAGCACAAAATGTGTTGTTGGAAACTGAATGAATTGGCTTATGTATTAGGCTTATGTATACTTATAAGTATATTAGAAGATAGCGAAAATCTGTGTTATAGAACCTCTCAATGTTTACACAATTTAAACTTGGAGAACAGCAGATATATGTCGCGATTTTAAAGTTGCTCCCAAATAAAAGTAGTGTAGTGTTTTCTTAGCGAATAGTCAGCACACAGCAAGTCTTGAACTATAAGAGATCAACATCCTGAGTCAAATTAAAGAAACGCTAGAAGACGAGTTCCATAAAGTACTCCAGTAAAAAAGTAAGTATGAGTATGGTCACTGTAAAGAAGGCAAATGAGAGAAAACTTTACAAGACATCAAGAGGGCAAATGGAGACAAGCTTTACACAGGACAGACAGGGCTACAGAGAGGATTAGAGGTATCTGTAGTCGCAATGCTCTGTAATTAACGAGGCAGTGACGAAGAAGTCACTTCTTGCCAGGGTTGCCAGACGTACGAGGTTCCTCGTACAGATACGAGATTTGGGGTCTCTCGTACGAGGTACGAGGATGCCGTCAGCCTCATCAGTACAGATTTGTACGAGGTTTTCACTTTTAGGGAAGTTATGGCATGATTTTCCATTTCAATCGTCGTTTTGTAGAACAAATTAATATTTTTACAAAGAACTAGATGTTTATTGCTTAGAAAAAGTATATGTCTAGAATGAGCCTCACTGTTTTACCGTATAAATCAAAAGGGGCCAAGATTCATAGGTTGGTGTGCGTGAGGCGCCATACAAATTATGTATGTGAGCGTATATGTCTAGGGTTTAGGAGCCAATACTGGTTCCAATTTTTTTTGACGCTTTCGTATCTTGACATATAACTTTATCAAAGGTTTATTGTTAGATTTTAGTTTGCTGGGAAATCTTCAAGAAGCCGATCACCGCATAAATATTTTCCTTGCATCTTTTTTTTCTGTTTAACCCATTTTTTTTACAAAACTTTTTTTACTGTGTTGCCTATGAAACGTCTAAAATGTTATTTCATTATATGCCTTATTCTTAATTTTTTCACACTTTAGACTAATGTACGAGGTTTAATAGGCAAAGTACGAGATTTTTACTTGCTTTTGTACCAAAAATGTTCTACATCTGGCAACCCTGAAGAAGTGTAATTTAGTATCATATTCGCTGTCATTCCATGTGGAAAACTGAGTACGTGTACTCTTAAATGGCACGTTTAAACATTTCAACATAAAATCTCAAGCACGAAGCGTGTCAACGAGACAAATATAATTATTAACACAATTTAAGGTCACGGCTATTCACTGCAGACGTGCGTGAGACTTGCCCATCTTATATAGACCCCAGGCATTCAATTTGATTCGCCTTCTTTAATATAAATAGTTGGAGCAAAGAGCGGCAGGGTAAGTCAAGTTTGACTGGTCGTTTTTGCACAGTGAGTCATCAAATGAGTCAGTGTTTGGGCTTTCCTGTTTTAATGCTGTTGGGATCGATTTTGCATTTTGGGTGGTTTGGCAAAGGGTTTGTTTTTGCATATTAAGGGTTTGTCGTTTGTTACCAAGGTGATATTGATTTTGGTGCAGTGTCTTCGTTTTGTAGTGACAACAATAGAAGGAGCTAATAAATCCTTCGCGAAAAAAAATATTATGTTCTATACTCTACAAATCGACTCGATGGGATATATCTCTACAAGGTGTTACAAAAATACAAATAAACATTTGAGGGGGTGGTTTAGACCATCAAACTCAACAACTTTCACTATGGGACCAATATCGCAATCGCGAAAAAAAATATTATGTTTTATACCCTACAAATCGACTCGAGCTAAAATATGTACGGGATATCAGTTTTTTTTCGCGATTTCGATGTTGGTCCCATAGAGAAAGTTGTTCAGTTTGACGGTCTAAACAACCCCCTTAAGAGTTTTAAAAAGTAACACCCTGTATAGGAACAATAAACTCTTATCAGTGGAGGATTCGGCAATCCTGTCATTTCTGCAAGGTGTCTTGACTTCCAGACCTGACTTTAGAGTCATGAAATTGAACTATTCCTTTTGTAAATATTAGAAAAAAAATTGTGGTTATTTAGGGAACGGTCTACAGTCCTATGCTCACGGTGAAACTGTATGAGCGTTAACTTCAATTACGAGCAGTTGGTACAATTTTTCGGGTTGTACAAATACTCAGTTCGTTTAAATTTCGATAATAAGATTTAGCCATTTGTACAATATGTGATGATGATGCTTCATGCCCATTAGGGATGGTAGACTTCACATTACGCATCCTATAATTTCTGCGTATGCAGGTTTCCTCATGCATATAGTAAGTATAGATGATTTTTTCTATGTACCTAGTCTATTTTATGTCCCACTCTGAAGAGGCGTGTGATGCAACCTGTAAAATATTCAGAAATCTTACAAGAACTTCTACATTTTGCACCAAATCTGGACTGAACCACAAACTGTGATCAGCAGTTTTCTTTTCCCATTTAGTTTCAATTACTATTTCAAATAACCTTGAATGGGTGGAACAACTGTAACAATTGAGCACATAGTTTGTATGTGGTTTCGTCACTTAGCACGTAATTCTTGCTAATTTAAATACTCTATTCACTTTCGTTTTTCGTTGCACTAGCGACTATAGACATCTTTATATCGCAGGTTTTATCGTTTTGTTTATGCAATTGTGTCGATATACCGGGTGTTAGGGTTAATACTGAACAACTTTCCCAAAGGAACAAAGAGAAATTAGTAAAAAAACTTTTCATACAAACTTTCGATCAGCTAGTTAATTGCATTTAGTACGGGAAGTCCAAATTTTTTTTGCTAATGTCCTAGGTATAGGTTTTTAGGGAAAGCTGTTCAGTATCATGGGTTCAATCACCCCTTGATGTAATGCAACTGTTTACCCTAACACCCTGTATACTTACTTTATTAAAAGCATTTTCTGTTCTTTCATAAAAAAACGGGCTCAATACCAATGGCGTATATCCTTAAGAGGAATATCCAAGAAGCTTAGCGAAATATCTAAAAGTCAGTTCCACATAACGAGCAGTAGACTAAACTATGTCTAAATCAGATAAAGTAGTAAAATTTTTATTGGTTAGGTCATAAATAGAGTTTCAGGAAAATCGTAAATAGAAGACTCGTAAAAATCGCAAGTTAGTTTCATGATTTTACCATAATTTATCCAAAGGCTTGCTAGTTGCTAGTTCTACTTAATACATGATGTAACAAAACACTCTGGTAATATTTAAAGGCGTGGCTTAGACCATCAAACTGAACAACTTTCACTATGGAGCCACTATCGAAATGAAAAATGATAAAATAGTGCACCGCGTCGTCAGTGCGCTGGCGGCTATTTCATTCAGCAATCTCAATTCCTCTAAATTATTACCCGCCTTCTTGTGCAGTCGGGTGAAAAGAGCAAGTACGCCCAAAATACTGGATTCAAAAGCTGAACAATCATTATAAAATATCTGTAAAAACGCTGGAACAATGGCATTGCGGTTTGATGCGGAATTTAAAACGTGCAAGTTGATCTTGCATTTCTTTTTTCAAATCCTCATTCAAAATCCCATTTCCCATCTATCTTTTTAAAACCTCGGTCTCACCTCTCCCATTAATTCTGGCTGGAAACCTGCACGATTCAATTCGCGTCCTTACTCTTTGATGAAACGAACGCGCCGCGCCGTGAATATTAAACGTATGCGACACGAGCGGGCTTCAGCCGTTTACAATACCTCTGTTAATATGCTATGACGTAACTGGGCATGTTTTTAATTGCTGTGGTAAGGTGGTAATATGGTTATTTACGTAACGGGTAATAGGCTGAAGGGAATAGTCTCCTTTTACGAACGAGTTTCGCAAGCAGCACCCAAGCTCTATCAGTAACTTTACAATAGCAATTACCTCTTACAGCTGCTGTAGAGCTTGTGTGGTACTATTATGGGTTGGTATTGTCTAAGCGGAACTCCGTCATATATTTTCCTCGGCCCTACCGCAATGCCTTAAAACGAAGGTGTTCAATTAGTGCGTCTTCAGTATAATGAATGACCTGTGGTGCGGAAACGTGAACCTTGACGGTAGGACTAGTTCGAAAGTAGCTCAGAGAGCTATGGACAGAGCTATGCTCGGTGTTTTTTTGAGAGATCATATCAGGAATTAGGTCATACGTAAGAGAACTAAAGTGGTTGACATAGCTGTGAAAATTGGCAAGCTGAAGTGGCAATGGGCTGATCATATTTGCCGAAGAACTGAAAACCGATGGGGTGTCAGAGTTCTAGAGTGGAGACCACGAACTGGCAGACGTGGTGTAGGACACTCTGCAACCCGCTGGAAGACCTAAAAAAGGTAGCGGGGAGCGATTGGTTGAGGAAAGTCGAGGACAGAATTTTGTGGCGCGTCTTGGGTGAGTCCTATGTTCAGCAGTGGACGATGATGATGATACGTTTTACGACAGCATGTTATTTAATAGTGTCATTAAATAACAGGTACCTACATCTATTGATAAATCAATCAAGAAGTGAGTCACTAATCCATGCAATCTTAGATCTTAAACAATGATGTTAAAATTAACCCATCACTATGATAATTGTGATCGAGCACGCAATTCCAACAGATGGCGCGGATAAGGTAAATAAATCGAGCAATTTACTGCGTCTTTCTTTACGCGCTGTCCCGACTTGCAGATCGATCGCAGACTCTGATGACGAAGGCAATGCCTATTTTGTTAGCTGGTTTAAAGTCGGTCTGGAATTGTGCGGATGATTAGCTCGCAGGTGCAAAAATAAGGTATTTTAATATTTTTTTTCGCGATTTCGATATTGGTCCCGTATAGAAAGTCGTTCAGTTTGATTGTCTGATCATCCCCTTAAAATGTTTTCTCCAAATTTTGTTAGACCTTATATACGGGGAAACGTGAACGTGATAAAGAAATAATATGCAACTCTTATACAGGCTGCGCGGGTCCCAACTGGGTGCAGAGGGTGAGGGAAAGAACGTCATGGAGGAATATGGAGGAGGCGTGCGAAGACGGACTGACGACAAGGGCTGTGATGGATAGATGGATGGATGGATCCATCCATCATGGTGTTAGGGTACACAATTTCATTCTGCATATAATGCATGCAATACTGAAAAACTTTCCCAAAGGAATACCAAGGAAAAAGAAATTCATCTTTTCATACAAATGTACAAACTTTTCATTCAAACGTTCGATCAGCTGATAAAATTTAGAATAGAAAGTAATCAATTTCATTTTCTAATACAGTCCTATAGGTTTCTTCAGGAAAGTTTTTCAGTATCACCCCATAGCTAATACACTGTAGAGGGTGTTTCGTTATTAGATGCGTTCCTTTTAAGAGGAGACCATCAAATCGAACAACTTTATCTATGGGACTAACATCACAATTGCGAAAAACCAATCAACACCAAGAACGGGAAAAATTTAAGCAGTTGCCGTTAAAAATCCGGTCTGGAGCACGTCTGGATTACATCATCATACCAAGAATCACGGACCTGAAAGAAATACGGACCGAGTATTGCACTAAAAAGATGTGAAGCATGATAGGTGATAGATATAATCTCGTTTGTTCTACAAGGGACCTACACTCACACAGATGCACTAGCTCTAGGCGCACAGGTCCGACAACCCGTCACTTTATGTACCGCGTGACAGCACGCACACAAAAGAAATGGGTGCTTCATTCATGATTAGATGACATTACGTCTGGTTCTTCTTTTAAGTCTGTGCCAAGAATCTAGAACTTTTTGAAAATAAATTCAATATTCTTTGACATCTATGTCATTGCGATTTGGGTCAATTTCTTCAGAATGTAATAGACTTCTAATACCTACCGTATAACTTAATTCTAAAAGTTGGATCTGGAGAATAAATTGCGCAAATCGAGCGTCTGCCTGTTGGCGCCGTCTCGACTTTCAGATCGATTGCAGACTCGGACGTGGAAGGAAATGCCTATTTGTTAGTGTTATATACGATCCAATGACATTTCTTATGTGGACGTAGATAAAGTTCATTTTGTATTGGCTCTTCAGTACAAAGATGAAAGTTTGCGCTGTAACTTTGGGAATAAAAACCTTTGTACAATTATTTGTTTGCCTCTTGCGGTAGAAACGGTAGGTCCTTGAGCTGCCAAGGCCAAAGTTTTTGCTAAGACTTGGGTCGCATGCTGAGGGAGAGGTGCTTGGACCCCCTTTCGTTTCTAGTCTTTTTAGGGTTCCGTACCCAAAGGGTGAAAATGGGACCCTATTACTTATTAGATTATAAGGCTTTTTGAAATTATTCATATAAAATTTCAAAGCCTTATATCTTCGTATTTATATTATAAATTGTAAATGTAATTAGAGACACGCAATCTAGATTTTCTAAACTATTCTCCATATATAAAATATTACTTTTATTAATACCTTCTACGAGTGTTCTATGTCAAAGTTTTGTATGAAATTGTCTACTCTGAAACCAACTTAAGGTTCTCAACAGGAAACCACTTTTTATCAACGTTTTTTCTTCTCGTTCTATCGTAAAAACGGTAATACATTCAAGCGTCAGACTTGGTGTGATTATAAAGAAAACTCTTCAGTATAACAACATAATAAAAACCGGCCATGTCTGAAAGGAGCCGGAGAAAAAAATTTTCTTTTAAGGTTAATATGTTGTGTTGTGTGGTTGTATGTTACGGAACCCTCGGTGCGCGAGTCACCCGACTCGCACTTGAACGGTTTTTATTTCTTCCAGTATATCTCATTTTCCGTCCAACGTGGCAATGCTGCGAGCATAATAAAAAAAAAAAAAAACTTTATTTCAGACATTACATCCATATGTTGTTAGTATCACACTTAAATGACTATGTTAATACAAACACTTAAGTGTAGACCGATCCAGTGCTTTATAAAGCTACTGTGACAGTATCTACTGGAGACCATGTTCAGGATGCTGTTGGTGGGTGCAATATGGGTACGTTTGGCAAAGACTTTACCCGGTGTGGGCTATTCGATTAGATGGTTGTTAGGTTTATTTTTATGATATTAGTTAAAATATTTACAGTAGGTACTCGTACCTATTAATTCAAGTACCTCTGTTATCTTAAAATAAAATGTATACACACTACAATGCCAAATCCAGTATACACCACATCCTTTTTAACGCTCTAGCAGTCGGGTAAATACAGATACTTAGTAGTCAGAAAGATTACAATCTCGTCGTGAATTTTAATCAGACTACGAATAAATCAAATTAGGGAAGACAAGGGAAGGACCTGGAAAGACTCTCTCGTAGATAATTTTCCATTTTCTTCAGTCGTCCGACTTTGATTTAAATGAAAGAATTACTTGCGTAAAAAATAATTAGAATTTGTAATTAACCTTTTTTTTGGCAAAACGGATAAAGTTTGACTAATAGTGATGTACCGTAGATATTCCCTTTCCCGGGATTTACTTAAAACTATATTTTTTTTGTTTCGTTTTGGGATTTACTAAAGGTGACTTTTGCGTCAAAAATAAATAGAAAGCTCACGTCATAAAATTGTTACCTTGTTACTCTTACGAGTATGTCTACAAAATCAACTATCTGAATTATAAAAATAATATATATACAGGATGAAATTGATATCATTAGCATCCTTTTAAATTAAGAGTCTACCCATCAAACTGAACAACTTTTACTATGGGACCAAACCAATCGGAGCAAATAAAACATCTGCTTTGTTTAGCATGGGACAGCAGATTTTTTGTTGTTGCTCCGATTGGTTTGCTCCCATAGTAAAAGTTCTTCAGTTTGATGGGTAGACTCTTAGTTTAAAAGGATGCTAATGATATCAATTTCACCCTGTAAACATTTTTTAGTGAGAAACTAATTGTTTGTTCCCAAATTAATACTTTAATTTAACCTAACCCCTAAAAACCTGCGATGAATAATCAAGCTATCTATCAAATTATTTTAACAACGTGCAGAAAGGCCTTAGAGCCTTTGTCACGCACACTATGACCTATTTCACTTTAGTCCCTGATAGGCCATGAATGGCTGTAATAAAACAACGGACCAATAGCCGAATGGCCTATTTGGGACATTTCTCGCGTAAAACTCCCATTATATGGGTAATCAAGTACCTCGTGAAAGATTTGGGAACAATGGCGTTGGTATTGCTTTTGTAATGAATTGTGGTTTTTGGTGAAATAATTTTTAGTTTGTGCTATTAATTTGTTACACAGGATTTTTATTATGATAAAGGAAATGGGTATAATTACATTCCGAAAAGCTAAAAGTGAACCTTTTTGCAGCTGCATGCTAGAAATGGTAGTTGACGATTCTAATTATGAAAAGGAATATTGGTCTTTTCATGTTTATTTCACCACTTACATTCAGAAACACTAAATAAAAGTTAACCTTGTTGCAGCTGCACACTTGGAATGGTAGGTTGTAGCGGAGCTTCTGATCACCTCGAAGAGAAATGCAGTCATGAATATGTATTTATGTGTATAATAAGTAAAAATTTTACTTCTAAGTAAAATTTTTATTTATCATACAGGGTCGCACTTAATATGCTGACACTTTTTAAGGGGATGATCAGACCTTCAAACTGAACAACTTTCTCTATGGGACCAACATCGAAATCCCGAAAAAATAATCAGCTGTCCCATACATTTGGCTCGAGTACACATACAGCAGTTTTTTTTTCGTGATATCGATGTTAGGTCCCGTAGAGAAAGTTGTTCAGTTTGATGGTCTGTTCATCCCCTTAAAAAAGTGTCAGCATATTAAGAAGGACCCTATATGCACATAAATACAAACTTTACTTTTTTTGTTACAGAAAAAAGAAGCAAATAGTTCATGAATTTGTGATAAGCTACAAAAAACAACTGCCGTGGAAGTGGTCTCACAAAATGAAAAAAGCGAGGCACGTGGATTCTTCCAAAATCCTTGATGGTAAAGATATAACCTTGAATTAAAAAATCTGATATTCTGTGTAACCCATACCTGATACCCATTTTACATAGCAAATGCTATTTTCCCAAGAAGGATCACAAATAAGCCACATTTAACCATAAACATGAAATGACAATAATCTCAGATTCCAATAATTTATGCAAGTACCGTATTGTTAAAATTTCAACAACGACCTGTGAACAGATTTTACGAGTTAACACCGTATGGAATATTTTTATCTAGCTACTGTTTAGCCTTGATTCTTTGACTAACATTGTTGCACATGTTCTAACTACATCAGGAATATTTCAAGACAATGTTGTTAAACGTGTACATATTCCATATATTCATGACCAGCCTCTATCTTCACACCAGTGAGGCAATGGTTTACCATACAAGCCTTTTTTTCGGGCGTAGGCCTGCATCTACCACTCGTGTAAATCAGGACTTACAAAGGCGACTACTCACAACACAAGAAAATGAATTCCAGTGAGCCTGGGAGATGACTCTAGTAAGTCTTGGAACCCATAACAAAAATGAAAGAATATAGGAGGGGTAGGCAAAACAAATATCCGATACGATTGACTCCTTGAGATTTTACCGATGTACCTATTGAATCATTTTTAGATTGTAGGAGAAGCTGTCATCAAATTTATAAAAAAACTGATCTATCTTCCGAAATTCCAAACAACTCTCCACGTAATTTTCGACCTGCAGACGTTCAAACATCAAAATTGCTCGCTGGGTCCCCAGAGAAATCTTACAAGCGAGTAATAACACGAGATGGAAATAATAACAAACTAGTAAAGTTTCCTGTTCCATCCAAACTTCGTCTGTAAGTGTTCTAGTCCCGAAAATAAAATTATTAACTTTCTCATGGTATTTGGGTTTAGAGTAGCATCAGGAGACTTGTGCCTCCGATGTCAAATGGTCAAGAGCAGTCTCTTGACACGGAGGTCGTGCGTTCGATTACCACGGAGGACACCTAGTGATATGTCACTTTGTGCGTTTTTCCCAAGTTGGTTAGGACATTGCAGGCTGAATCACCTGATTGTCTGAAAACAAAGATGATTCCGTGCTTCGGATGGCACGTTAAGCCGTTGGTTCCGGCTACTATCTCTTGGTATTAGTCGTTACATAAAAACCAAGTCAGAGGCCGTAAGGCGGTCTGAAAAAACTCTGCCCACACGATAAGAAGAAGGAGACTTGTTATTTGGGATGAACTATACCAATTTGTGCTAGCTCGTAAAATGTGTAAAAATCTGCGCTTGCGTCATTACGCTCTGGATGTGTCTTATAGATCGTGGCGCATGAAAGTGTCTCCAGCGAATTCCAGATCGCCCAGATTTTTATAATCTGTTATTTTACCCGTGGTGCTCTTATCATGTGAAGAAAAGCACAAAATTGGTTGAGATGGGAGAAAGAGTTGTGCTCAGACTTTTATTTCCCTGATGAAGAATGATAGAACGTCAATAATGATGATGATAGTTGAATTTTTTGGCCCCATGGTAGTTGAATTGACCTTAACGGCTGTCGACGAACAGCCTGCCAGAAATTACGATTGGGGCAAATACCTTCATGATGAGAGAGACCCTTTCGAACCCTTTGAACCCTGTTAACCTGCAGACTCCAGAAAATCTTTAGTCTAAAGAATACGTCATAGACGTATCGAATCATCAGAATTCGCTCAAACACGCTCTCCGTTTAAGACATGAATCTGCATAAACAGTATGATATGAATCACGGTGAATTTAAGCACTTAGCTCACTTGCCAAGGTCTTTAGTAAAGCGGCGTTCGTAATGGGTTGATGACCTAATTCGTGATCTGGACAATTTTGTGTTCTATCTATCTTGATTCTTGAAGCTTGTTGTGTATTCTCTTCGCGACAGTTTTGCACAGTTTTGTGTTTTTTTATTAAACCATCTATTAGTATTATATTCTATTATTTAATGGCGTTTCCTTGTTAGATTTCGCCAGTGTCAAGTAGTTTGAGAGAGTGTCTATCCAATCTCGAGGATTGTTTTTGAGTAAGAACAACTGAGAAGGATTTTGGAGCCACGTGGCAGGCTGAGACGCGAACCGCGCGAACACCACGCGAGAGACAAGTGTTCGAGGCAAACCTTGCAACGTGACTCCATCTATTAGTACCTAGCTTCGTAAGACACCATACAGCGCCCGCGTAATTTTTTTTTTTTTTTTATATTGGGGCTTTTAACACTGAGGTTATGTCAGCCCCATCGTGCCTTAACCTTAAGACTCGAAAGTCGGCATATCCTGTTCAATTGTAAACTAATAAATTTTTATAACGTTACAATGAAAACAAATTAAAAGTGACGTAATGCTGAACACAGCCTAAAATTGAGACTGCATAATAAATATTTGTACGCAAAGAATGTCATCTCCTGCAGTGGCCTTCGCCATATCGCAGGACAAACATGATGATCTCACCGCATGTTACGTGAGAGAAAACAATGACACCCGAACTCGTCGAAATATCAGTCAAAAATATTTGAAAATTACTACGAAATTCTTGGCCTTTGTGACGATTTTTTGTTTGCATTTTAGAGGTCATGCATAGAATAAATGGCGGATGATAGATGTGCTGCATGCGATATTGTGAACGTGTATTTGAAAAGAAAATGCTGTATTTATTGCAACTGCAAGTAGGTAACATTCCGTCACACTGGACAAAGTTTCGGTACTACTGGTGCATATTTATGCATGTAACATTTTACCTTTTCAGTTTTCATCCGAATTTTAACCTAAGTAACTAGGGCCGAGATTCAGAGACGATTTGTAAGTCATAGTTCGAACTCCCGTATGTCAAAATCCATACATTTCTACCCTACTTAGCTCGAACTAAGACTAAAAAAATTGTCTCTGAATCTCAGCCTAGGTATTTTTCATAATAATGTGGATGAGATACAATTTTAGAACGATTTTCATGTTTTGTAAATTATTGTTGATCTCTGTCTACGAATAAAGAACTGTCTAATCTTAATCCCAGTCATTCCCGGGAATCATAAAATGGGATTGAACTGACAATCTCTCATTCGCAATTTTCCCAACAAAACCCAAAAAAAAAATCGTTTATTATTCTCATAAATCTCTGAATCCTCCAGTGGAATTCCAACAGAATTAATACCATAGTATTTCAGCAGTATAGCCTGTTCAAACATTAACAGGTGACCCGCATTCGAGGGAAACAACTATAAATAATAGAATAGCTCAGTCTGTAGTTCTGTACACGCGAAACAGTGATCTAACGTAACGTTTAGTTTAGCCACGTACTAGCGCTTGATCCTTGCTTTACTTGGTGGCATTGGAATAGAAAGACTTGAACATTTAATTAGAATGAAATGAGCCGTTTTCCAAGGGCAGCTAAAATAAACACCAGCAGATGGCGTTAGTAGATTTCACAAAAAAACCTGTCAATTTGAAGGTAAAAAGGTTGGTTGTCTATGATTTGGTTATTGACTGGTCCTTTAAATTTTCTGATGTTGCCAGTAGATAAACTGCTCATTACCAAAAAATACTAATTTTCCGAATAGAGTTAATCTAAAAAAAATCCCTACAATTAGGGAATGGAGAAAAAACTTCAACATTTTAGATCTGACTGCAAAATTTTAAAGATTGTGACGCTATCCACCAAGCGTCACTGAACTTTTTTTTAAACATACTGTTTAAGAGTTGGATGCCAAAACTGCAACATAGATAAATAAATGGCAGAATTTAAAGAAAGGCGTATTGCAGTGAGACAAAAGAGTTTTAACAATTTTTAACACATCACACTGTGACGACATCGACATAATTAAATTTTCATGTGTGGAATACTGTCCATTTTAAAAATGGCTATAATACGAGCTCACTACCTGTCCCACAAGACTTAGTTTGAGCACTGCTAGTAAAGTGTAGGATATCTAGATTTACATTAAATACTATGTTTTGCATACTTTTTTCTAAAAATAGAAAGTTTTATTATGATTATAATCGTCGCAAGATTAAAGATTAGATAGCGTAATAACACAGTCACAGCCTGCATTCTTGTTCACATTATTTATGTTACATACCTATTTACTTGCTAAATACATATCTTTCATATCTTCTTCAATAAGTCTTCAATGTTTATATTCTATACAAAAGTATTAATAATACTGTAAACTTTGTGTGTTTAAATTGACATTGTAGTCCAATCATTTTAATCATTATTCGGAGCGCGCTCCATACAAACGTACTATGGTGATATTTTAAATACTAACCAATTAAAGTCAATGAAATTTTGCAAAAACAATCTAGAAACAAATTTCTATGCTTGTATGGAGTCAGATTTTCGTTAAAATTTATAGTTTTCAAGTTACAGTGCCTCAAAGATTTCCATACAAATCTTAAATTAATCCTAGCATTGAAACTGTATATTTTAACGAAAATCTGACTCCATAGAAGCATAGAGATTTGTTTCTAGATTGTTTCTGCAAAATTTCATTGACTTTAATTGGTTAGTATCGAAAATATCACCATAGTACGTTTGTATGCAGCGCATTTTCGCTCTCGGAATAAAATTCTCTTAACCTAACAATAATTCATCTGTCACTGAAACTTTGCAGTGTGTTAAAGTAAAGTATACAGATTACGATTGACTAATAATCTAGGACCGGAAAAAATTTTACCTAGATTATTTTGCCAACCGTAATCTGTATACTTTACTTCATCACACTGCAAAGTTTCAGCGATAGATGAATTATTGTTAGGGTCAAACCCTAAAATGATTGGACTGTTGATAGTATTCGAAAAAGAGTTTCTAAAGGAACATGTAGGTACATACAAACTAAATAAAAATATTAAGAACTTAAAACTAACTCAACGATTGGAAGTTAAGATTTGTTTATATTCCTGTTTGTCTGTTTGTTTCTGCTCGTAGTACCCATATCAAAACTATTTACTATGATGCTGATGTAGCCGTAATAATAAATGTATTTTATCTATGGCTATGTGAATGTGAATAAAATGCCTTTTTATCTATCTTATCTTATTTTGTGGTTTTTTGAAAACCATTTGGATAATATTTACACTTTCTTTTATCGAAATCGGCTTACTTAAACAAAACAAAAGACAAGCAAAAAACGGTTAATTTCATGTACGGAAGCAATAGTCGAGAATTTCAGTTCTGAAGTGAGATAGGGCAGAACCTATTTGATCATTGAGCTAATTGAATAATTAGGTTTCAACTTTCGTCTGTTGTTTGCCACGTTAATTAAATAAGTCCCGGGAAATTTCCCCGTTCCCGCAACTGAACTGGCATAAAATTTTCTCGTTTTCTAGTATGGCTGTGTTTTATTCACATTTGGCTAAATTAGTCAAGTCCTAAAACAGTAAAAGGTATGTCGGTACCAAAGTTTCTGACCCTAAAAATGGAATACGATTGTGATTTCATGTTTGTAACATAATTTAATACCTACTTAAAGTGACAAAGACAGAGTATAATCTAGATTTTTTAAACCTGTTTGCTGAATCGATTATACAATAGGGTCCTTCTTAATAATTTATGCTGACACTTTTTTAAGGGGATGATGAGACCATCATCTGAACATCTCTATGGCACCAACATCGAAATTGAGAAAAAAAATCTGCCGTTCCATACAAAACTGCAAACCTACTCGAGCCAAATGTATGGGACAGCTGATATTTTTTTCGCGATTTTGATGTTGATCTCTTAGAGAAAGTTATTTAGTTTGAGAGTCTGATCCTGTCAGCTTATTAAGGGTATATTACCGTTGGCGCGCTCCATACAAACGTACTATGGTGATATTTTCAATACTAACTAATAAAAGTCAATGAAATTTTGCAGAAACAATCAAGAAACAAATCTCTATGCTTGTATTGAGTCGGATTTTCGTTTAAATGTATAGTTTTAAAGTTACAGTGCCTCAAAGATTTCCATACAAATCTTAAATTAATCCTAGAATTAAAACTGTATATTTTAACGAAAATCTGACTTCATACAAACATAGAGATTAATTTCTAGATTGTTTCTGAAAAATTTCATTGATTTTAATTGGTTAATATTGAAAATATTACCATATTACGTTTGTATGCAGCGCGCATTTGCGCTCTCGGAATAAACTTTGTATAGGGAGGAATCGAAGTTGTATTGAATTAAAAACATCATAAATTACAAGCAAGGCAAATAAAAATAATTAAAAATAGTCTAAGCACATGGTTCATATATTTAATAGTATAAGCAAACATAATAAAACCTTAGACAGCTATTAATATTGGCTATAATCATTCCTACCATTTATAAAGCCCCTAATTATTTTGTCGAGCAATTAATCATCGAACCAGTAGTTACCATTCCAGTCTGCAATAACATTGCAAAACAAACGAATTTGTTCAGTCCGGAATTGAACCCGGAACCCTCTCTTGGCGAAACGCCAGAATCTAGAAATAGCTAGACTCATCAAAGGGTAGTAATTTACTGGTTATAAAACAAAACCGACTTTCCTAGACTGATGTATTTTACCGCAATGTCAAAAAAGGTTAAAATATTATTATTGGAAATAATGTAGGTAGGTATACAAGGTGTTACAAAACTACAAATAAACATTTAAGGGGGTGGTTTAGACCATCAATCTGAACAACTTTTACTATGGGACCAATATCGAAATCGCGAAAAAAATAATTGATGTTCCATACTGTACAAATCGACTCGAGCTAAAATAATGTACGGGATATCAGATTTTATTTTCGAAATTTCGATGTTTGTCCCATAGAGAAAGTTGTTCAGTTTGACGGTCTAAACAACCCCCTTAAGAGTTTTAAATATTTATTTATACTTATGTAACACCCTGTATAGGTTCTTCTGATAATTTTTTTGTTCCTTAACTTAATATTATCATAAAATATTATTTCAAAAGTAAGTAGCCAAAAACAAAATGAAGTAAAAACTGTCTAAACTTATTATCCCCAAAACATAGTAAATTTAAACAAAAAAGATAAAACAGTCTGCCAAGGGACCCATGGCAGCTTTAGCAACGTTTAGGCAAAGTTCAACCTAAACAAAAATTCTAACTTACGATTAAACCAGCAAGCGGCGTTCATAAGGTCTGATCCCAAAAGTACCGTTGAAGTGGTTCCGTGACGGGAATAGTGATATTTTTCTTCCCTAAAAATGGTAGACTGAGGCCTCCTCCCTCATATACCACTACCAATGTCCTTCCATACGGAAGAGAGCTAGCTAGCGACTCAATCTCATGATTGAGCCACCTCATGGTGGCGGTTTGATTCCTGGCCTGTACGGAAAGTCCTACGGAATTTATGTACGCTTTATTTATCATTATTACTAGCTCGGCGGCGAAGGAAAACATCGTGAGGAAACCTGCATACCCGAGAATGAAAAGAAAAAAAACTCTTTAATTGAATTACCTATGTTAGTAAAAAATATATTATAACAAAAAGTGTGACTTCCGATACCAACCAACTGGAAAATGCGATGTAATTTAAAAAGAATGAGAGACTTTTTATGCATTCCGAAGTCATAATGTTTTAAATATCGGATACTTCCTAACGACATGCCACGTTTTAACTAACTGCTTTGAAACACAATATAAGAATAATTTTATTGTTAACTCTTTGACATCGACACTAATAAAACAAAAAAAAATATTATGCGAATTGAAAAGACGTAAGCAAATCATTTATCAAATTAAAATGGGACCAACTCGGCTGTACCTCCTTTTAGAACTAACAAAATTTATCTCAATCGGTCCATAAAAGTACCGATATTATCGTGGTCGGCCTTTTGTTGAATACGGTAAAAACCTATAGGAGGTCAATGGGTAAAAAGAAAGGAATTTTCTCCCCTCCGGACGGAAAGCGTAAATTTTTGTCCCGCTGCTCTAAACGAAGTTGCCGCTTTCCACCTCCGTCGAGGAGAAAAATAGTATACTAACCTCGGGTAGTAAATAAGAAAGCCTCAGATCACATGTTTGTTGACCTCGGCACATGGGATCTGAGACCTTTCTTACTTTCCTGTCCTCGGTGTGTAATCTACTATAATAATGTTGCCTATTTAAAACCACAAGTGTTCTCTGATAATAAATAAAGAAACCTATTAAAAATGGAATAAGAAAATAACGGGAATATCGTTTCAGGCCGACCCCCTTAAGGCCCCCTCGGGCTTCAGGTGTGAATCATAAGCCTCTTTAAGTAATAACGCCCCTTAATTTATTTCTCGTTTCCCCTCTTAATGCTTGATAAATTATTACGAGAGATCCATTTAAATGTTACGCATAATTGGGTTCAGTTTATTTTCAGTCAAGGCTTAAGTCAGGTAACTTTTTATGAATCAACATTGTATTTTATTGTTACATAACACTAAACTTATAATACACTTAGGCCGGCATGCACCAAAAAGTATTTAGGCTTAAACATGTTTAAATATGATGCTGTCACTGTCATTTGTATGTACATTTTGAGTGACAGAACTATCACTAAATACGTTTAAGCCTCAAAACTTGTTGCTGCAAGCCGGGCTTAAAATACCACACATTCATTCTCATCACATCACACACATCCCATAATTATAATCGAAATCGGAACAACCACACAACTCGCACAATTTCCCCCACACACTTTTCTTCACTAATCTTTTCGTTTGAGAATTTGCATTACCTTTCATGCATTGACTATGCAGTAGGAATTCAAATCTTTATCTTTACGTATCTAATGCATGAACAGCAGATTTTTTGTGATTTCATGTTTGCTCCCATAGTATAATTAAGTTGTTCAGTTCGATGTTTTGGACCACCCCTGCAAATTTTTCGTGTCACGTACTATCATAAGTAAACATTTTCTCTTTGCTCACGGCCGCCTCATTAAAATCTCATCTTTGTCACAAGGTCAAAGGAGAAATTCTTTTTTACTGTGCTAGGTGCTTGTAATTTTTCTACAGTAAACAATCGTTATATTTTTAATTGGGAATTGAACGACTTTTAACATTCCCGGGAATTGGTAATTTTCGGGGTACTACCTGATTTAGAGAAAACTAAGTATAGAAGAATGAATTTAAATTAAAATGTGTTGGGGTTCACTAACGTCCCTGAGTAGGTAGAAGATGATCGGCGATGATATTGATTACATTTATATCTTTTTCACTTATAATTTTTTTATTTTTAGGGGTTGGAAATGTAGAGCTCCTAAAAATAAAAAATACACTAGAAAATCCCACCCTAATTAGTGAAATTAAACCTTTGGCCTGCTGTAAGATCCTAACAGTTTATACATAAATGAAAAAAAAAATAGGTACATGTTTTTTTTCTGTTTTTTAACTTTACTATGAGTACAGTGATGAGGACCTCACCTAAGGCGTGCCGTAATACTATGTCTATTGCCTTCTAAACGTGCCAAGTTTCAACTTCCTTTGTCGTAAAGTCTGTGAGAAAAAGGCCATGGATGGACGGACAGACACCAAGGTAATTCCATAAGTGTCCCGTTTTGCCAATTTTGGTACGGAACACTATAAATACGTTGTTGAAAGGTGTTCCTTCAGTTGTATCTCCTGATATCAACCGATATCTTCTAGTAACATCGGGAACTCGAATATACCAAAATACGGTAAGAAACCGTTCAAATGTTTAATTCTAGATTATCTGCTGAGTTATTTTGTAAAATTATTTGCTACCGTCTCGAATGAACATTATTACTACTCGTTTCCTATTTAACATCTTTTTTCTAAACTAAAAAACCACAGTTCTTATTAATACATTTATCAACCCAGTCTGCTAACTTGTTTCACGGTCCATCTATCACGTATGTGCAAAATTATTGCTCATACGCTCAAAATGGGTGCGGACCGCGGCAACAATATCACGCACTGTGGGGCGTCGAATTGACTGTAGTTATCGATTGGAAGAAGAATGTAGTGAAGTGTGAAAAAGGTCGCAGTGTAGTAACACTTGCGTGTTTTGTGTTCCGTATCAGAATTTGTTAAAAGGGTAGTTTCCTTCTAACAAATTCTGATACGGAACACAAAACACGCAAAGTAAGGTTATGAGACAATTGAAAATAAAATAAAGTAGAGACAATTTTTTTTTTCATTTCTTAAGGAGTTATGAGAATATCCGACCAGTGACCGTAGTATGTCAGGATGAGCGATGAATGAATATAAAAGCCGTATCACGCGCATCATGCTACGGCGTCAAAAACTCTACAAACACTTAATTTTGAACAGAAAATTGATATAGAATAAATAATGTATTATGGGCACAAATTAATAGGAACATTTTATTTTTATGACAGTATCCCGCGGGATCGTTTAAAAGTCACGGGATTGCTAAATATTTTGCCGACTTTAAACAAAAGATCGTAGAACTTCTCGTAATAAAGTTGTTTTAATTTAATCATGTTTTTATGCTTTATAAATGAGTCAATCCCGGGAAAGCATGTCCATATCATGTTTTCGTGGTAATGAAAGTGAAGTTTCGGTAAATAAGCGCCCAATTGTCCGATTACTGGTCATTTCATTACCCAAGTGGGTATAATATCGGTATACCTACATGGTATTAACGCTAGGTTATCCCACTGCAAGCGTATCTTTCTTGCAAGCATAAGTTTACAATTAGCCATCCCGCTCCAATTGAAAGCAGGATCGCAAAAAAACGTGTTTTTCGTCAATATTTGTTTTAACAGTATAAAACACTTTCGTTTGTGTTCAAAAAATTATTTAGAAAAACAAAAAACCCGACTGCATAAAAAACTATTAACTGAAAAGATAAAAACAAGCTCCTTAAATCAGCTATAATAACTTTGTTTGAGCAAATTAATACAATTTGAATGTTATTACTTATTAGGTAGGTAGGTATCGTAAACGGGGACAAAGAAAAATGACCTATTTGTTCGTTATTGGTTTGTCCCCGCCTGCAATACCTACCTACCTAATAAGTAATAACATTCAAATTGTATTAATTTGCTCAAACAAAGTTATTATAGCTGATTTAAGGAGCTTGTTTTTATCTTTTCAGTTAATAGTTTTTTATGCAGTCGGGTTTTTTGTTTTTCTAAATAATTTAGTTTATTTCATACTTTTTAGTCTTGTGTCAAAATGGTTGCATAAAAATACTATAATATATATATATTTAGAATCTGCTCTTCACCAGCTTTCATTTGATACCCATATTGTATTTTTTTACGAAAAAAATTGGATTCTCCCCCCTCTCTTTTTTAATTCGCATACGCCATATTAAAATAATGTACCCTATGACACTCTCACGATTTACGATTTTTACGAATCTAACGACACCTCATACGTTAAAATCCATCAAGCCGTTTAGGCTGTAGCGCGTGCCAAAGAAATAGACATACAAACATACATACATACATACATACACACATACATACATACGCTCGAAAAACATAACCCTCCTTCTGTCGCAGTCGGGTAATAACAGCGTCTTAATAGGCCACATTCTCATCCACCTCCAGGCAAAAACGGGAAGAGTGTAGTGTCCCGGATGCCTAAAATTATTAAACGGGCTCTCCTCAACCATAGACATATTACTCTAGCGATAGACAAGCTCGTTCAAACAAACAACATGTCACACAAAACAACACAAAATGACACATTGCGGTCTGTCATTGCCATAGTGACGAAGTGAACTCAGGAACATCAATCAGGTGCGGATACCTCATTCAAGTGGAACATGTTGCTTCTATGAAAGGGCAAGTCTATCGCTTCCTCAACCCATATTGTAACCCAATCCTTCACAAGGCAATTCCAATATTCAAACTAAACTCCGACGAAAATGTCAACAGCATAATGTCTTTACCCAAATTCAAGGAAGCCTTTCAATGAAGCCATTTTAATGGGATTTAATCCCAGATCTGCCGTTAACCAGACTTGGTGATATCGGCCTTAATAAAAACGACCGTGAAATATTAATTCGTATATTTATAAATAAACCGGAGATTCTAAAGTGATTAGGTATATTATACAAATAGGTATATTCTCTACTTTTCCTTTAACTTTACCGTGATCGGGTAAGGTGCAAAAGATTATCAATTGACCCATACTTCTTAATAATATAAAGGGTAATTATTCAATAACCGGAGCAACGATTAAATACTACTAACAAACATAGTCTAGTGAAAATACGGTTTCAGATTGCATTAAAGACACTTTAGTAAATTGTGTTTGAACTAATAGGACCTACTGTTATTGTATAGCACCTTTGTCAAGATTTCTAGTTTACATAGACTGAGAATGAGGACCCTGAGAAATACCTTAAAATTTGTATAAATGTACAAAGGGTAAGTTTATTTCTGAACATATTTCTTCAAGCAACCTGCAATGAGAGTGTTACCTCGTCACGACGAGGTAAATTTAATGTGTACAAACAACCAGTAAATAATTTGGTTTTTAGTGTATTGTTTTGAGATAATAATACAAAATAGGACATAATTATCTTCTTTAAATAAGATTATTAACCAGGGATTATCATTGTTTTAAGACTTTTAAGTAAAACGTATTGAAAGAAGCGGTCCTGTACAAAATAACCAGTTTTTAATTTTTTATTCAAACTTAAATTTTAATTATTAAACGTCTTTATTATTCAATAATACACAATAAAAAAATGAGGATTATTTTGAATTTAAGTTTTTCAAGTATGTATCCATAATATTCCAAATTATCACCCAAATTGCAATTAATGCAACCTACTCCATAAAAAACTCCGTAGATTTGTTAGACTAATCCGCGAGCGAGGCGTCACAGACGAGCGGGGAACGTTTAATTGGCTTTTTGTTACATTATCTGAGTGGTTGATCATACGTTAAGGTCTACATACTTTGTATTATGGGGCTTGAGACAACAGAACGGGGCAGATAGACTCGGCCACTTGTTGTGGCGGTTTGTGGCTGAATTCTTAATCTAGTGTATACAGTGACCCATGAAAGACGTGTTGACCCTACTAAGCCGAAAGTGCGGAGATATCAGTTTATTTTTGTTTCGAGGTTTACAGTCGTTTATAGGTTTACAGTCTGTCTATAATCTTTTGATATATTATAAAAAATGCATAAGCCTATATACGATCTCATTTCTGACTACGCCAAAAGGTATTTTGGACGTATGCTTATTTGACTGTAACAACATTATCATTAATCAGCTTGTCATCGTCCACTGCTGAACATAAACATAAGCCTTTCATAATTGTACCTATAATTTATTTAAGTCTTCCCACATAGGTTTACAATAGTTCATCTTGACAAGAAAATGACAACGTTCTGAAATGACGTGCATAGAAAAAGACCTAGTTCGCCAAACTGATGCACTCGCCTACGTCATAACGAGCTAGGCAGAAACAATATATTGCTATATGCTACGATTCTGACACAATCTCGCCTCTTCAACATTGATTAATTAATTTTAAACGGCAATAGCGAAAATTATAAAATGCAGGGACTATATTGCCACTAGTGGCCCGTACAGTTTGGCTCACTAAAACAACAATGTAGTTAACAAATTAATCTACAGCAACATCCTATCTGTACCACCTACATCCATATCGGTGACAATTATGTACTGTAAATCGATCTAATTGGGTGTAATTGGATGCAACATTAGTTTTACGTGTTTTGGTTCCTTGATCATGTGATTACATCTCAGGATGAGCTTCATCATCATTATCTTAGCCGATGGACGTCCAATGCTGGACATATGCCTCCCTTAAGGATCGCCACAACGACCGGTCCTGATGCGCTGCCCTCATCCAACGGGTTCCCCTCCGCCTTCAACAGGTCTTCGGTCCAACTTGTGGGGGCCTACACACGCTGTGCTTTCCGGAACGCGGTCGCCACTCGAGAACTCATTGGCCCCTTTGGCCATCGGTTCCACAAGCTTATTTTTAGTGATAAATAGAATTACTCCACTCTATTTTACGCTCTTCGCTCAGTTAAGAAATATAAAAGAAATTCTGAGTTTATTTAATTAATATAGGTACCTAAGTAGTTTGTTTATGTGTAATAATTACAAAGGTAAGGATGTATATTTTATGTATACATATTATTATATTAAAGATTATACCTACTTGTATATTTTCATTTATTTATATTATTACTAAACAGACTGTTGATAATATAATAATCACAATTTATTGTTCAAATGTTTTTAACAGTCTGTTTGTCTGTTTTTTAACCGACTTCAACAAAAAAGGAGGAGGTTCTCAATTCGACCCGTAAGTATGTTTTTTTTTTATATAAAGCATGGCAGTTGTGCGGAATCGATATTGTGTAGAATCTCGAATAGGCGGAAAAACGTTTGTCCAGAACTCAGATCAATCCTATACAAGTAGGTAAGTATAATACTTCCGAAAGAATAACTCTATAAAATCAAATCTCTCTTAAATTTATAGTAACAACATAATGATCGTTATTATCCTGATCTATTGAATAGGTTCCTACCATTATTTAAAATAGAATCATGAACAAAAACTTTAATTTGCGGTTGGTTATGGAACACTAGAACTATAATTATGCAAATTCAACTTGCACTTGACTGGATTTTAGATCAAATACGATTAGGTACAAACAAAAAGCATACCATAAATTGATTATTCTATGGTAAATACCATAGAGAAGGTGTTAGGATATTTTTTTTTTATATTTTATATAAAAAAAAATATACAGAGAGTAACAAAATACCGTAGTAATATTGAAAGGGATGGTTCAGACTATCAAACTGAACAACTTTCACTGTAAAGCAAAATTCTGTTTCATACAAAACTGTAGTGCCTACTCGACCAAAATACAGGGTGTTAGGGTAAACAGTTGCATTAATTTAAGGGGTGATTGTATGTGATATGAAGAAAAGTAACACACGGAAATTTGAAAAAAAATATATATCAACAATCATACAAACGTTCGATTAGCTGATCGCATTAAGTATAGATAGTCCAAAAGTTTCTTCGGGAAATATTACTAAGGTCTTTAAATATTACTAAGGTGTTTTGTTACACCCTGTATATTGATTTTATTTAATAGACTAACCACCTAAATGCTATCAATATCAACAACCCTACCTAACGGCTATCCAAAAACAGTCCTCATGACATTATTAAAAAGTTATTTGCTCCCATTTGATTCATAAGGATGCGCGAGCTCACGTCTGGCTTCCGGCGCTACAGCTAAACACACTATAAATTCCCCTCAACTAACTCTTAAACCAACGAGCTTAAGTACCAAAATGGCTTGATACAAGGAACTTTGTTTGTTGAGCAATGTATAACTGCAAAGTCCCCTAAAAAACTCTTAAATCAACTAGATTAGTGTCAAAATTGAGTGATGTAAGAGACTTGGTATGAGTACAGAAATATAACAGCATCGATTTATGCCGTGAATCATGTGCAAGTGTTTTGGGTTGAGTGTTGGTAATGAGAGGATATATCTTGCAAAATTTTATAGACAAGTGCTTGATTTAAAACGTGGTCATCAGGTGAATCAAATAAGACAAAAAAGTGTCCCGCTGAGTGGAAGTTTTTTCGAACCCTGTTATTTATGAAATTACATACCTACGCTAGAACACTATTTTCACTTAAAACGTAATAAAGGAAAGTAGAACTAAATCTTGACCCCCATTTGGATTTCCTGTGACTTATAAATAAAAAGTGTCCCGCTGAGTGGAGGTTTTTTCGAACCCTGTTATTTTTAAAATGACATACGCTAGAACACTGTTTTCACTTAAAACGTAATAAAGGAAAGTAGAACTAAATCTTGACACCAATTTGGAGTTCTTATGACTTATAAATAAAAAGTGTCCCGCTGGCTGGAGGTTTTTTCAAACCAATGCCGTTCTTCCATTTTAACGGAACAAATTTTAATTCTGATTGGATTCGATAGAAGAAATTCGGAACTAAATCCCAGACATACTCGGATCGTTTTAGGACACGCGTGGACATGGGGTCCCGCTGAGTGTAGCCGGCTACGTAGCCGGTCTACACGCACCACACAAACTGATCAACATTTACTATGGGCAAATCAAAACAAGAAATTTTAATATCTAATTAAAACCGGCGAAAAAACTTCGGACTGTCGCCTTATGGATGGATCCCGGAGAATAAAATTGTTTGATACCCATACGACTCGCACTTGACCGTTTTCGTTGAAATAAGCTATGATAATTTCATCCATTCATTCTCTTCTGTGCATACGTTCGACAGAACAGGATATTCATTCACTCCTAAATTCAGCAATAAATCCTATCTTAAGGGGCTACCTGCCGGTTTTGGGTAACTTTGTAACCATTTTGTTCATTAACTATGACACTTTTTGAGCTGAACCATCTACAGAATATGAGAAGTGATGTGGTTTTTCTAGAAATCTATTTTAATGAATAAAACCGAAGAAAAGGGACTCTAAAGTCACCCCTTTTTTTCCAGTTGTAACCATTTTGCTCTTACATTTTGAATCGGAAGAAAATGAAAATTTACAGTATTGACCACAATACAATTTTGAATGATGTGGTTTTCTTACTTTTTAGAAATTAATAAAAAATCATCTAATTTTACAAAAATACAGCTAAATTCTGACCGGAGCCACGCGCTTGTTCGCATCGATTAGTATGGAGAGTCGTGGTCCAGGGCAGATACGCCTTAAGCACATCTTTCCCACAATCGGCCATCTTTTCTTTGATATTCTTATCCTCAAAAATAATTAAATACAAATATACCAATAGTTATGAATAACATTGTTCCTACTACCAACTCTACAAAAGTAAAAGAAAAAACAAAATATCCCAACTTTTCCTCAAACCATATCCACCTTGTAACAAATCCCCTTTTTTCCATTGATCACTTGTTACGTCATTTCAATGATAAAGGTCAAACTGACCTTGACCCCACGACCTTGACCTTTGTTTATCTCTTTATAAGTCCGTTCTAACGGTCTCACGCCTTTATCCGCCATTATAGCTTATGTGTGTGAGATATTATGAAAACTGCTGAAAATAAAAAGCTTTTCGCTACACGAAATAGCTGTTTTGTTTACGCTTTTGTTTCTGGCGTTCAATTTTGGGGAAAAACTAGGGAAAAACACGTCTTTGTTTGAAAACCAACTTTTTTCGGTTACGTATCAAAAAAATTATGCAAAAGGCAAGGTTATGATGAGGTTTTTCCGTTATTTTCATTTCATTCTTTTTCGGCTTATTCTTGTGAATTCAAGATTTATTTTATTTCATCATCATTGAAATTGTGTTCCTGCCATTATATTATGAAGCAGAATTCCTAAGAACCGTCTAAAATCCTCTTGTCTATTTCGTTCGTTTAATCGTGATCGTTTTGTGGCAATTCACGAAAATCGAAAGGGAGATGGCTATTCAAAACCGGACAGTTACAAGTTTATTCCCCCTCATTTACCATGCGAAACCGTTTCCTTTGCCATTTTAATAATTGGTATTACATACTATCATTTTCATCTAGTTTCAAACATGTACACTGGTGGCCTAAGTTTCTTTGGGAACCTGGCATTGTCTTTTGTAAATAAAGCGACCGGGAATTCAGTATGATTTATACCTAATCACGTTTGATTTATACTCGTACTTAAATGTGTCATAAACAGAATTCTATTCAAACCAGCTCTTTCAGTTGACAGCATTTCATTTGTGAGAATGAATTATTTCGCCAAAGGGTTGTTTCAGCGAAAGTTATTATACATCTTGTAGTAGGTATTATCTTCTTTTACGTAGTAAATTACATTTTTTTTTCAAACGTAGGTAATATTAATATTAAAAGGAATCTCAGAACACACCATCATCATCTCATTTAATCATTTAAGAGCTACGCTCTTGTCGGTGGAGAACACAAATGTTAAAATATTCTTTATATTTTTCCAGTTATGTGCTACTACTATTTTATCCTTTTGAGAATATGTCCTTTTGAAAGTATGTCCTTATGAGAACAATATGTTTTTAGGTTTAAAGAATTTTATTCTCATTAAAAACATACAGTCACTTACATGAGAACAGTTTTAAGATGATAAGAAGAAAATCGATCGTTATACAATCGTTATGAATGAATGAATGAATGAAATAATTTATTTATAAGACTTTTGGTAGTACTTAGGATGTAGGTAATAAGTTCTCACAGAAACAACAAAAATCTGCCCTCATGGCGTACAAATATTGTGTTAACAAGTTACAGGATTACATACAGGATTATATTACATACTTGATTTGGTTTTATAATAAAGAGAACAGAACAGAACATAGAACAATCATATAGTAAATACGTGCAATTTACAAACGAAAGTCACAATTTTACATGCAGTTTGCAGATAAAATATTTCGAATAATTAAATTTATTAGTAGTTATTGTCAACATTCTCATTAAAAATATGACCAATTAAATGTCATGTTATAAAATATTACAAATTTTTTACCTTTATAATAATAGCTTCCATCAATAAAATCATTGATTGTGATCGAGAAACTCATTTACAGAATAAAAACAATTACTCAAGAGCCACAATTGGAGGTTTCGTTTAAATTGTGTTACCGTCAAGTTTTTTAAGTCATCAGGAAGTTTATTATAAATTGTGATTGCCATGAAAAATGCGTTTTTTTTAACGAGAGCTAGCCTACAGTAGGGTATGTGTAGAGTATTATCCAGCTTTTTCCTTAACTGCCTAACGCATACATCCTTTCTGGTCAAAAAATATGTTGGATGCTGCTTCACAAACATGCATAACTGCTTTATGTACAGGCATGCAAGTGGTAAAATTTTTAGGCTTCTAAATAATGGCCTGCATGAATCTTGATAATGTGCTGCACACATCGATCTGACACACTTTTTTTGAATTAAAAATGCTCTTTGAAAATCGGTGCTATTGCCCCATAACAGCAAACCATATTGCAAAACTGACGCAACGTAACCGTGATATGCGGTAAGAGCCGTCTCTATCGAAGATACTTCAGCAAGGCGACGCAAGGCATACACAAATCTGTTTAGTCTTCCACATATGAAATCAATGTGTGACTTCCAGTTGCAGTGTTGGTCTACTACTACTCCCAAGAAGGTTGTTTCTGCAACTTCTTCGATCTTATTTTCGTCATATTTAATGTTGAAGTTAACTGACGTAGCTTGCTGTGTACGGAATTGTATCATTTTAGTTTTATTAATGTTAACTTTCAGATTGTTTTCTTCAAGCCACGTTACAACTTTACCTACGGTATCATTTATTTCCGATTCGAATTCATTCAATTGTAAATTGTCACCTTTTATAATTATAGTAATGTCATCAGCAAATAATATAGATTCATATGCAATGGCATCAGGTAAGTCATTTATATACATCAAAAATAAAATAGGTCCCAGAATACTTCCTTGAGGCACTCCATACCCATTCAGTCTGTACTCTGACTTTATTTTGACTTTAACTGAATCTTTTCCAGCATTTGATATCTCTGTACATTGTACTCGATTGCTAAGATAACTGTTGAACCAATCGTTAGCAGTACCTCTAATACCGTATTTGGACAGTTTGCTAAGAAGTCTACCATGATGAACAAAATCAAACGCCTTGCTCATGTCAAAAAACAATGCTACAATCGGATTACCATGATCTATAGACTCAGTGACAGATTTAATTAGTTTGAAAATTGCCAAAGCAGTTGACTTTCCTTTCACAAACCCGTTTTGAGCTGGATGTAAGATTTTAAATTTATTAATGAATTTATTAAGCCTATTGAGCATTGCCCTTTCGACTATTTTAGAAAGTACTGGAACAAGAGTAATGGGTCTGTAGTTATCCATTTCCTTTTTCGATCCTTTCTTGTAAAGTGGTTTAACAATAGAATATTTTAGTTTTTTGGGGAATATACCATGCATAAATGATAAGTTGATGATGTGGCAAAGTACAGGTGCTATAGCGTGAGCGATTAACTTTAGGATATTTGTAGGTAGCTCATCATAGCCGACTGAGTTGGTGTTTTTAAGAGATTTTATTATAACTACTATTTCTTCGGTTGAGACTGGTTCAATGAACATACTAGATGCATGTTCAGTCAGTGCGTTTCTCACTGATATAGCTGAAGACTGATTTTTAACAATATTAATAAAGTTGTTATTAAAGGCTGTTGCTATACTATTGGGATCCGATAATACTAACCCATCATCCATTATTTCAGTAATAGCTGTGTCCACATTCATATCCGTAGTAGAGCATTTTTTTTCAAACAGTTACCTTGTGTTTTTGGCATGTCCGGACACTTTAAAAATTCATATCTCAATTAATTACTCAGCAAACATCGTTTTAATGTATTGAGGTGGTGACAAATTTAATATTTTATATAAAATAATTTTTAAAAGTATATTGATTGATAGTAAAATCAATCAGAAAGCTAACTTTTGTCATGCGGGATACCCACATTTCCTAGCGTCCAGGCAAGAAAATGAAAAATCATTGGTCTTTTTCATGTTATTATATATGTTTTTCTGAATTGGAAACACTTGTTCTAGATCAATATATGCATTAACTTGTATAAAATATCCTTATCAGGCACTGCGTAGTACAAAAAATAAGAAATAAACATGTTTTAATTGTGTCCGAGAAATTTGAAAAAAGGGACATCCCATATTCCGTTACCACGATTTTACCCTGATCCGATTAAAATTTCGAACAAATAAGGTGTTTTTTTACATCAAGCAACATTTAATTTTATATGGAAACCTCAAAACTTGCCCTACATTCTTCAGTTTTGGCAGAAATTGCCAGTAAAGTGAACCGGGCGCGTGGTTTACGTCGGGTCCGTAAATTGTCCCCCAGATACGTTACCAGGACAAATCAAGGTAAATTTTCGACTAAGTTGCTACTTTTTTGCTTTGAAATTACATTTTAAATGTTTATTGGTTCATAACCAAGACTCATTGAGCAAAATATAACCTTAATTGATAGCGAAAACATTTAAATTATTTTTTTAAAGATTTTCTAGCGTTAGGACCGTTACTTCCCCTCCGTTGCCATCTTGGCGGTAATGTATTATGGGGACCCCGAAAAGTAACGGAAGATAAGCATAAAGTATTGGGCACAATGAGAACATTACAATAGTAATTTTATAATTTTTTTTTTTTTAATTCAATTTAATTATGAGAAATAATAAGCTACAAACTTGTAAAAATAATCGTTATGACAATTTTTATGTTATGTCAAAAGGCACATTAAATATCGACTACGCAAATCAAGGACTAATGTCAAAAAACAGGTTTTTTGAAAATATCTTCTTTCCTATGCTTTAAATGACATTTAAGGTTAAGTAAAAATTTTAGAGCTTAAAATTGTCTAAAAATGCGATCTTTTGTAATATTTTGTATAACTGACCGTTCTTGAGATAGTGTGCGAAGAGTTGGAAGCGCTTCGTTATTATGTATGATACCTGTATCTTTTGAACCGTAATGGGTAGATGGTTGACATTTTCACTGAATTGATTATATATTTATTATACACAGAAGTTAGTGTAGCAGATCTTTTAATAAATAATAAAAAAAACGAAAGGTTACAATTTATGGGGGGGTCACCATACAGGAAACGTGTTTTCTTATCTGTCCCATACATATGGGTTGAGTAGGATTGCTGTTTTATATGGAACAGTTTATTTTGTTTTTCGCGATTTCGACAGTGGTCCCATAGAGAAAGTGGATTAGTTTGATGTCTGAACGAGTTTGTTCTTGTATTTTGATTTCGTATTCTTCCCTTTTTCTTTTTTATTATGAATTTGAATTAATTTTTAATTATTCGATATTTTCGTACCTTTATGCCACCAGCCTTATGATTCCGTTACCGTCTTTTCCGTTACTGTCCGTTTTTGAAACACTATAAATTATGTGAAAAAGTACATAATTATTCGATTATTCTATTATTTTAGTGAATAATAATATAAAATCAAAAGAGGACATCCATTTCATATACAAAACTCATAGATATTCCTACCGATCTGATCGTTAAAGAGAAAAATACACTGCCATCTTGACCATGTGGTAACGGATAGTACAAAGAAATGCCTAAAACTAAACAATTGTAATGTTTTCGTTAAAAACGGTGTCGTTTTCCAATACGTCATGTATAAAATATCATACTAAACGGTTTTTTATTCTTCTATAATGCTTCTTTTAGGATTTATTCACTAAATTCTATGGTAACGGAAGGGAAAGAAAATCTCCGCCAGGTCTCGTTAAAATCGATCTGTAAGCGAAAATAGCTAATATTTTACCATTTGAGTGCTAATATTAGATACCTAATTATATTACGAAACATATTATAGCTTTAAATCATTCATTTAATGATATTTTTAAAAAAGTTAACATTTTGAACAAGGTAGCTGTTTGAAAAAAAATGCTCAGTACCAGACTTAACGACCTGCCAAGTCGCTTTGCACTTATTTTTAGAGCCATTTAGAAAATGACGGTTGCCTAGCCTCTGAGCTTGTCTAATGCAGAGCCTTAATATTCTGGAGTATTTTTTGTATTTACTTTTATGAACAAGTTTATTTGTATTTGACATTCTATATTGTAGATATAAGCTTCTTTTAACCACACAGGACCTTTTCAAGGATTTAGTTATCCATTTTGTCTTGTTCGATTTTCTTGTAATTTTTGCAATTGATTTTGGGAAGCATAACATAAAAAACAACGACAAAGACTCATGGAATCTATCGAATGCCTTATTTGTGTCCTTCTCAGCGAATACTTCAGAAAAAGTGAGCGATGAGATATATCTTAGAAACTTATCCTTATTGGCGTTATCAAAATTACGCCTTTCCTCGAACCATTGCTTCCTGACAGTTTTAATTTTAAGAGGAAAGTCTAAAAATTGGCCTGTCTCGTGATCAGACATTCCTAAATACTGTGTGGAGCCTTTGGCATTAGGGATGTTACTTATAATATGGTCAATACATGTCTTATCTTTTCTAGTGGGCACTGTTATGTGCAATGTCAGATTATAGTTATCACAAAGATTGATCAAGTCTCTGGAGTGCCTATATTTCGTAAGAGTATCTATGTTTAGGTCACCTGCAATGACAATTCGTTTCTTTGATTTTTTTGCAATGTCGAACAACAATTTTTCAAATTGCGAGAAAAACACATCAATTTTTGAAAGCCTACTACTGGTTCGATATATACAAATTATTGTTAAATTATTATCGATCAGGTCTACACCACAGCATTCGAAGTCCCTATAGGTAGCATATTTACTCATGTTTAAGGTTGAGAACGCGATGCTATCCTTAATCAAAATACATGAGCCACCCCTTTTTTCTTTAGGTCTACTGAAGAAACCTCCGATACGGTATCCGCGCAGGTTGAGATTCCTTTCTTCACCTGACCTTATGAACGTTTCACAAAGACAGATAACGTTTACATTTATGCCGCTTTCCGATAGCTCGTTTATAGTTATCTCTAATATATCCTGTTTATACAATACGCCTGCAATGTTTTGGTGATATATTACGAACTCATCAGCTTGATTATTATTATTATTTTCAAAATTATGACCGAAAAAACCTATCCGATGGTTCTGTATGAGTAACAGTAGGAATACTGTTTATAGTTATTTTACTTTTTTTAATTTGAAAGTAAAATGGTATTGTGCCTTTTTTTGGTGCAAAAAATCCTTAGATAATATATCATCTTCTGATTTGTCTTCGGCTGATGACGATTTCACTTCTACTTTTAGTTCATTCCGTTCGATAACGCTCTGATTTTGACTGATCGACTCATCATTGGTGGAAAAATCCAATGTTTTCCTAGATAGCTTTTTCCCTGTTTTCGTTTGTCCTTGTTTTCTAATGGTTGACTTCCGCCTACTAGTCATAGTCTGTGTCTTTGACGCTGCAGAATTTATATCGATAGAGGAGCATATAGTTTTCAAATGTTTGAGTTGTAAATTACACTCAGTGAGTCGTTTCTGTAAACAGAAATTTTCCTGTAACATATTTTCAATTTCGTTTTCTGCTACAGCTAATTTCTCTTTTAAATTGTTAACTGTTTCTTTCAAGTCTTCTATATAACTTCGATTGTTATACAAATAATAAACAGTAATATCGACAATGACGGACAAAGGCGCAACGTAGGTACGTATTTGTCATTGAGGTACTAATTACTCAATGGTATTTGTAGGTTTTTAAGTTTTATTAAATTAAGTAGGTTAAGTTGAGCCTTGTTACAATGCAGCTGGCTTGCAAGCAAGACAGCTGGTAGTTGTAGCAACGTTCTTTTGAGAATCTGTCCTTATGCGAACAAAGGCTGAATTCATAATCTTAGATAATTCTTAATTGTGTTATATAGCACAAATCATTTTACAGGGTGATATTGATATCATTAGCATCATCAGCATTTTAAACTAAGAGTCTACCCATCAAATTGAACAACTTTTACTACGGGAGCAAACCGATTGGAGCACAAAAAGGCATTGGAATTTAGTATGAAACAGCAGATTTTTTTGTGCTTGATCGGTTTGCTGCCATAGTAAAAGTGGTTCAGTTTGATGGGTTCTTAGTTTAAAAGGATTCTAATGATATAATTTCATCCTGTATAAGCACTTATAATGTTCGTTTTGTAACACCATTACTAACATCGTGTGGAAACCTAATATCGAGGCTTGTGCCCATTATAAGAAGCGACGAGCCGACCTGCCACAATAAGGACAGAGTTTGGGCACTGCTGGAAAAATGAGCAATGTGTGCCTTCAAGATTAGCCTCGCTACAACCCTACAACTGCACGTTTCAAAATATACAGGGTGTAAATGTAGCATTACTTTAAAATTTGGTTCACTTTTTCATACAAACGTTCGATCAGCTGATTGCATAATGACACGTCAAAAAATCTTTTTTTGCAATTATTTGAGATCACCCTTTAAAGTGATGAAACTTTATTATTGAAATACAGGGCGATAGTTTAGACGGTTGCAAACTTTGCTACAACTACTGATAATATTGGTAGTTGTAGCAATGTTTCTGACCACTGATGATGATGATGATGGCCATTTCGCGAATTGGCCATTTCACGAACTGGCCATTTCGCGAATGTTTCACGATATGTGTATGCGACTACCTCCTCGGGACATTATACGTGATCAATGCTATGCTTATGCACTATAAATTTTTCCTCTTTCCGGTTCACAACTGCTGCAGTGTAGTGGAAACAGTGCATCATCTGCCGGTAGATCGCTCCGGTATGTGACTATCTTAATTATCGGCGGCTAGTACACGTGTGTACTTTCTTTTAGATGCGCCCGCGCCGGTGCGATGCAAAGCGGCTGTGATTCGTGATGTCAGGTGTAAGCTGATTAACAGCATGTATAATCTTCTTAATGTATAGTCTTGACGGCTCGATAGCTCAATCTGATGAGCCGGGTCGCGGGTTCGTGTCCCGTGAGAGACAAATATTTGTATGATGAACATGAATATTTGTTCCCGAGTCATGGTTTGGATGTTTGTGCATATCTAGGGCTAAATTGATAGCTTATACTATCTCTACTATCACATCTTTAGAGGTGTGTCGAATTACCAGTAACCCTGTATTATATACTGCAAAGGTAACAACTCTAATTATCTAATCATCACATAATACAAGTCCAGGGTAGAGTTTTTTTTTATTCGAAATGGGCTTGCGAAATGGGAAAGTTTAGATGAAGCTGAGGATGTAACGCGCTCCTCCATAATTCTGGTAGTCACTTACTGTAAAAGTAACTAGAAAATTGGTGTAACAATGTCAAAGACTCCCTTTATGGACCAATATCAACATTACTTTCCCCAGCAGTACACTGCAAAGTTTATTACATATTTTATTTATGTTTCGTCGAGTTTAAGTTATGTCACTTATGGATTTTTTTTGGGTGCAAGGGCTTCACTAGGGTCTTCCCGGGGGCTCGCTGGACTTCATTGTCTAGTGTTATTAGTAATTGCCAATCCTAGTTTACAGAAGTTACAGTGGTGAGAATCTGTAGTAGAACTATGCCTATAGCAAACTCTATCATATATGGCAGGTAGTAACTAATGACCCAACCACACAACACATGCCTCGAAATTGAAGCATGAAGGTTTCCATATGGTATAATGTTATTAATCACAGATGTAACTCTCTACAGAGTGTGATCTAAATCGAATCATAACACCACGTACCCAAAGATCTTATTTGAATAAAGCCCAGCTCTAAGCCACCGAAATAATTTCGGCGCGTTTGACCCGGAAAATGGAAAAGAAAGCAATTCCTGTATCGGATATCATAAGGATAATGTTATTGCAAATACAGTCGACCCTTGGATTATTTTACGGTGTGACGCGCTACTGCGTAACTATTGCGTGTATTATGTGGTTAGATTGGAAAAACAACAAAAGGTCATGCGGCAAATTATTTTTCACCTCACAAGCCCTGAAAGATTCTGTTTATCATTCGAAATCTGAGTGCAAAAGTGCGTTTTATCCGCTAGCGTGGAAAGAGTTTTTGAAATTCGAATCTGTATAATCAATATTTTTCTATACCGCCAATCCACTGAAAATGCATTATTACCTATTTCATGTCACTGGCCAGCACGAAAAAAAAACTTTTTAAAATGTTGTTCTCTTTAGCAATTCACATTTTTTCCTCGCTGTTGTGAGGTGAAAAGTTGTGTGTTTCGCTCTGCTGCAAAGTAATTCTGCGTCTCGTACCTTTGAAACCTTCGCTATAAGCTCAGGTTTCAATACAAGTACTCGCGCCAAAAAACAACTTTGCAGCCTAGCATAACAAATAACTATTCTTTGCTCAAACCGTAATACCTACTCCTTAAGTCAGTCACCTACCTTGGTCATATCTTGAAGAATAAGTGATACCAACTGCTCCAGACTATAATAATCGGCAAAGTAGAGTGCAAAAGAAGCGTCGGTAGGCCACGAATGTCATGGCTCGCGAACCTGAAAGAGTGGACAGACATCGCCAGCGTTGAAGAGCTGTTTCGTTTGGCGAGAGATAGACAGGGATATGCAGAGCTGACTGCTAACCTCCAGTAATGGAGAGGAACACGAAAAAGAAGAAACTTAATCGTACTTATAATACTAATAAATGTGAAAGGTTATCGTGACGTTATTTGGATGTTTATGACTCTAACACGGATTTGGATGAAAGGAACACAGATCATGTCCTTATCGTGCGGGCTAGGCAAGCCCTGGTGTCAGAGTTTATTCAAACCGCCTTACGGCCTCTAGCGTGGTTTTTATGTAACGACTACTACCACCAGAGATTAGCCGGGACCAACGGCTTAACGTGCCATCCGAAGCACGGAATCTTTCTTTCTTTTTCAGACAATCAGGTGATTCAGCCTGCAATGTCTTAACCAACTGGGGAAATACGGACAAAGTGACATATCACCTAGGTGTCCCCCGTGGGAATCGAACCCACGACCTCCGCGTCACCGATAATGCAAGTTCTGTACACATTGGATACTTTTTAAAGTAAATGCGGACAAAGTCGCAGGCAACAACTGTTATAAATAATTGGTATTGATAATCGAACGATTTTTTGCCGTAAAAAATGTAACGCTGGACAGCGTGAAACCATAGAAAGAAGGTCATTCCGCCGGCTGGCTTACTAAACTACCTATAGACTATTAGTAATAGGTACCTGTTATACAAATAATTTAACGACATTTACGTACCAAAATAATACTGTAATTTATATTATAAAGTATACACAACGATTTTTTAACTTTACCAGAAAAATTATTCAGATAATGAAACTAAACAACTTGCCGTAAGGAATGAACCCTTTAAGATAAAATTTTTTTTAACCTCCAATTAGCAAATCTTTCGATTGATCCGCACATTTATATACAGGGTGTTACATAAGTAAAAATAAATACTTAAAACTCTTAAGGGGGTTGTTTAGACCATCAAACTTTCACTATGGGACCAAAATAGAAATCGCAAAAAAAAAATCAGATATCCCATACATATTTTAGCTAGAGTCGATTTGTAGAGTATGGAACATAAATTTTTTTTTTGTTATTTCGATTTTGGTCCCATAGTGAAAGTTGTTCAGTTTGATGGTCTAAACCACCCCCTTAAATGTTTATTTTTATTTTTGTAACACCTTGTAGAACTAGTGGTGTGTTATTGTAACGAGAAGTAAGATACTGATACGTTGTCGTTACACTTAGTACCTACTACTATTTATTCTGTGGTTACACTAGAAAACTTGTAGGTACCCGAACAACTTACTTATTATCTTCCCTTAGCAAGGCCAAAACTATTAACATAAATACCTGTTAAATTTTAAATTCCAGGCTCAATTATTCACGTCGTAATTCAAGCCGAAATAGCCCTAAAACAGTCTGACCTACTCACACTCAATGACTAAGTCAATAACGTCGTCACCGAAACGAATAGTGAGTGTATATTTCAGCTTCAAAGGCCGGCGCCTAAACTCTGTCTCTTCTGGGAAGTGGGTTCATTTTCATTGCTTCTGTTCGGTGAGCGCTAAATCTTGCAAAAAAGGCTATAAAATACTGAGAAACATTGTACAAGTTCTTAATGGGCTGCGGCGACGAACGTTGCGGAAAATACTACAGTTTTTAGTTTTTGTAGCAACAGTAGTATCATTGTAAATTATGATATTTGTTATGATTTTAACTACCACCACTACCAAGGTAATATGATTTACTTTTGTTTTACTGCTTGCGTTTCATACTTGTAACTTAACAAGTTGCCAGCAGGCCTTGGATTTAGTCCTTATTGATCGGATTCCATTGTGGCCAGATTCTTGTTTGGACAGATTCCTTTTTTCACCGGAATATCAAATTTAACAATACATTACGTACGTTATTGCATATTATGTTAAGGCTAGGTTATCCAAGTGCAAGCGTCTCTTTCTTGCAAGCATAAGTTTACAATTAGCCATCCCGCTCCAATTGAAAGCAGGATCGCAAAAAAGGTGTTTTTCGTCAATATCTTTGCTCATGGGAGTTTCTAAGCTAAACATTTTTCTGAGTTCACTAGAAATATTTAATGTATTTAGTTAAGTTCATGAATAAAAAGTTAAATATCAGCAGTTTAATCATAGTATTGAAAAAACATAACAAAAAGGGGTAACTTTGGGATTTTTTTCTATCGAGTAAACTTAATCTAATCGTGTAATTGAGAACAGTCGCCCATCCGCCCGATCCTTAAATAAGACATCATTTAATTTCAGACTTTAAAACACAGTTTAAAACACTTTCGTTCGTGTTCAAAAAACGGCCTCGACGGGATAAGAGCGTCTTAAACTAAATTAGATTATAGACATCTGGCTATGAAAAAGACCTAGCAGCTACCTAAAGACCTAATGTAGGCCTTATAAAAATTCTGATCTAAAATAAGCGGCTCAATCAATGCGACTTGATACCTTTTTGACAATATTTTTCCTGTACTTTTAAAAACAAACTTTTAATAATATAATTATAGATTACCTACCTATATGCAGATGAGTGTGTTTTCGTTTTTACCCGTAGTACAATTACTTTAAGTTTCAAACTAGAAATTTATAGTGTAGAACCTCGTTATGTTGCAAATATTTATGCTGTATTACGAATAGATACTTGCACTCAATTATTGGATGTTTATATCCATTTATGTAGAGTTGCTTTGTGGGTCTGCTATTGGGCGGTCACGTGCGCGTCTGTTGCCCCATTCCCGGCCTACAGTGGAACTCCAGTGGTGGCTCAGGATATTGTTCTTTTATAAGAACAACCCTTGAAGTCACCAAAATATCAATATAAACGTACAACGTCAAGCACTTTTGCTATAAAAACTCGACATTGGCAAAATCATCACTAACCAAAGATGGCAGCCATATTTAAAAAAATAGAATAGAATAGAATCCATTTATGTAGGTATTCTATATTTACTGTTTAGTCACCATTATAAAAGTGTCTAGATTTAATCTGGTTCTTACTGTCAAGTTTAATAGTTAATACATGGTCTAGTTAGCAATGTTTATAATAATATTTAAGTTAAAAGTTAAACAATGAAGTGAAGCGGTATCACAATGCAGAAAAAAAGGCGTTACGTAAAACAAAACTAGCGAGTCGTTTTGCAATTACGTTTCAAAGTTGAATAAACTTGATAAATTGACGGACGAAATACAGGTCTGTCTGGTTAACGTTCGATCATATTGGGCATAGTATTTACTAACTAGGTATCTGCCAAAAATCGCAACTGAACCAAGTGATTTAACGCATATATAACTAAATATCTTGGACATTGTCACACATATATTATGGGTACATAAACTATTCATTATCATTTATCATTCATTTCAGGTGTAAGATATTATTCCGAGAGCGAAAATGCACGCTGCATACAAACGTACTATGGTGATATTTTCAATACTAACCAATTAAAGTCAATGAAATTTTGCAGAAACAATCTAGAAACAAATCTCTATGCTTCTATAGAGTCCGATTTTCGTTAAAATATACAGTTTCAATGCTAGGATTCATTTAAGATTTGTATGGAAATCTGTGAGGCACTGTAACCTGAAAACTATACATTTTAATGAAAATCTGACTACATACAAGCATAGAAATTTGTTTCTAGATTGTTTCTGTAAAATTTAATTGACTTTAATTGGTTAGTATTGAAAATATCACCATAGTACGTTTGTATGGCGCGCGCTCCGAATAATATACCCTTAACCGATCGGGTTAGTAACATGGAACTGCGCTCCAGAACTGGCATAGCGCTGAAGTGGGACTGGGTCGGACATGGTCTGTCGCATGCATTCGGAAAGATGGGCCAAAATCACCACAGACTGGTTTCCCCAGGATGGTTGCCAGCGTCGAGGTAGGTAGACCCAGAAAAAGGTGGAGAGACAACATGGATGCCTTTTTGGAGAGTTGTTCAGTATTACAATAAAGAGGATTGGAGAGTAAAGGGGGGAGGCCTTTACCCAAAAATGGGACATTGAACAGGCTAAAACAACTATGCATATTCATAATACAAAATTATTTGGTTCTTTCGGGATTCGAGCTCACGACCGTCGGAGCTGCAATCAAGGTAATCGGGCCGTCAAATTTAAGAGAATATTATTCCGAGAGCGAAAATGCGCACTACATACAAACGTACTATGGTGATATTTTCAATACTAACCAATTAAAGTCAATGAAATTTTGCAGAAACAATCTAGAAACAAATTTCTATGCTTCTATAGAGTCCGATTTTCGTTAAAATATACATTTTCAATGCTAGGATTAATTTAAGATTTGTATGGAAATCTTTGAGGCACTGTAACTTGAAAACTATACATTTTAACGAAAATCTGACTCCATACAAGCATAGAAATTTGTTTCTAGATTGTTTCTGAAAAATTTCATTGACTTTAATTGGTTAGTATTGAAAATATCACCATAGTACGTTTGTATGGAGCGCGCTCCGAATAATATACCCTTAACATACATAAACTAATGACCATATATCCATTCGGGGAAGTCAGTGGCTTTGCTGCAACTAGCAATGACTTTTGAGGGTTTTAGGTTGACATTTCTTGGAATGTTTTGTATTTTAGGTCCTGACAATTGCTTGCTTACGCCACTTTTTATTCGGCAAAGTAAAGAACACCAATCCAGCAGTATAATTGCCTACCAATGACAAGTTTGATGTAATAGGGTGAAGGATAAACTGATGATTCTGCCAATGTCAAGGTAGGACCATTTTTTCCAGTAATAAATTACGGCGACCCGATATCTCAGTCGGTAGTGAACCTGCCTGCTGTTTCAGAGTCGTGGGTTCGAATCTCACAAGGGGCAAATATTTGTATTATGAATTTGATTATTTGTACCTAAGTTATGGATGTTTATATCTATGTCATTATAGTGTATTCTATATCGTTGTCTAGTCATCAAACAAGTCCGGGCTTGATTCTGGTACCTAAAAATATTTGTTAGTTATGATTCTTCTGGTTTGATTCTGGTACCTAAAAATGTTGGTTAGTTATGATTCTTCGGGTTTGATTCTGGTACCTTAAAAATATTGGTTAGTTATGATTCTTCGGGTAAGCCTTCGACTTCAGATTTTCGAGTTTTCATAAATTTAACTCTATTCCAATTAAGTTCCGACCAAAACTATGACGATATAATAGAAATTCTAAAGTCAGATATCAAGCCCTGTTGAAGTTTCGTGTTCAAATAATACACTGTAGCTATGATGTAAGAGTTAGAGGAAAACACTCCAGAATTTTCGGCTTTCGGGAACCGGCAGTTATGTCATGGCGTTGGTATATCCGTTAATTAGCCCTTCCATTGTGTAGAGCGTTTAATATGACTAACTATTGTGTCAATTTAAGTATCTACAACATACATATACATAAAAAAAAAAAGTTATAGCCTGTAGAATCCCACTGCAGGGCAAAGGCCTCCTCTCACGAATAAGGGTGAGAGGGAGTGGGCCATACTCCACCACGCGGGCCCAGTGCGTGTTGGTGGAGGCAAGTTAGTGGTCACCTTGCTGTCAGAGAATTTTCAAGCCGCCAATGGGCCTCTGACCTGGCTTAACGAATAGTTACAACGCCATTTGACGGAACTATCCGAGACCAACTGCTTAACGTGCCTTCCGAAGCACGGAAACGCTCGAGATGAAATACCACTAAACGGTCACCCATCCAAAGACTGACCGGACCTGACGTTGCTTAACTTCGGTGATCGTTTCCAATACCGAAGCTCCACTACGCCAACGAGCGCTACATATACATATATGCATAAAATCACGACCGTAAGGGTTTCAGGGTGGTCAGAAACTTTGCTACAACTACAAACTGTCCGATTCCGATTTATGTTTTAAAATCTAACATTTGGATAATACAGTTTTGTATAGACACCGCATTTACATTTTGTCATGGTATGGTTGTCGGTAAGATATCTCTTTTAGCGATAAAGCCTTTTGAACCCCTCTCACCTTTTCAAAATTCCTTTTGTGTTTTAGTATCCAAACTCCAAAATCCAAAATTCTCACTTACGACGTTGCCTTCTTATAATGCTAATCTCTTACAGAGAAGCCAAAAAATATAAAAGTAAGTAGTAGTAAGTAGTAGTTACCTACTTTTACATTTTTAGGTTTCTGCTACTTACAACTTTTTTTTTTTTACTTACCTAAGCCAAAAAATGTCTTGAAAGCAATTAAGCTTCAGCCATCATAAGGTCCCTTTTCATCCAGATAGACTCAAAGTATATTCACGTTTGTCAGTTATCGAGCCGGTGAACAAATTACAGGCAATCATGAAGAAGAGCGTTACATGTATCCGAATATTCATTGAGCGTAATCACAATCACTTTTTCCACTGCATTATGACAAATCCGCATTTCCATTAGCCGTCTCGACGAAATCGTACAAACTGACGTCACGGATGATGTAACAGGAGATAGACAAAGCCGGCAAACAAAAACTAATCCAATATACCACTTTTACGGCTTTTTATAAACCTAACAACATTGTTACGAAGACAGACGTCCAAAAAAAGATGTAAGAATTTTAATAATCAACTTTTAACGCTCAAATTCACGAGATAGGTAGTTAGATCACTCAACCGATGAAAAAAAGTCAATTAACTAACTTTCTCACATTTTATTTCAGCAAAACCGAAGGAGAAAGTCAGTTTAGTGATGCTGAAAAGTAACATGACAACGGATTACACAAAATAGGCCGCGAGACCGGCAAATTGGGCAAATTGGATTTACTGACGTCTGTCACTTTGACACCTCAATTTTTTCGCGCAAAGGACTCTAATCTACACAACCTAGATTCGACTTACCTTTTACGAGCCGCTGCAGTATAATCTCCTTGTGCTCGTGCGTGTGAGGTTCACCGATGACGGCGAGCAGGTAACATCCTGTGAGAGGGCTGGGCGGAGGCACTGAAGCCGATACCTCCGTGCCCAGTGACAGGGACCGTTCGTCATCTAGCTCCATCGCCGACGGCGGCGCCGGCGCGACTGCCGACGGATCGCCGCTGCGATAGCGTTCCAATCGACCGCTCCGAACGACAACTCCGTACGGAATGGATTCCACCGGCCGATCGGACAGCCGTTTGCGCGCGCAACGTTCAGAAATCGACCGCCAACGGTGCGCGGCACGCAGACGCGCCGGCGTCTCGATTCTCTTCCACCCCCCATCTTCCTCGTCCTTCTAGCTTAGTTCCTGTTCCTTGGTGCGACAAGGATGGTAGATAAGGGCGTGCACAGAGGTGGTGTTAGGTTGTACAGCGCAGTCACACGTGATCTGCATTGCGTCTAAACAACCCGGCTGAATAACCTCGCTGCCTACCGGTACCTCAGCTGTTCGCACAAATGACATGGCTGCAATCGATAATTGAATCATTTTGACGTTCCGTGTTGCTCTTGACGGCTAAACGGCTGTTCGTTATGTCATGGTCTTTGGTTTGCTGGACGCAGGGATGACGGTGCATTGCATTGAAATAGGCTTTAGGTTCTGAAATTTGGGCAACTTTCCTGTTTAAGATATTCCATATAAAGTTAACTCGATTGAATTTTCTCATGATATGAAGGATTCGATTAGCATATAGCATATTCTCACGACTATATTCCCCGAGGGGGAGGGGGAGTCAGAGATATTCTGAAACCTCAGAAAATCCACGTTTCACCATGTCATACCGAAACTCTGTCCAGTGTGACGGGGGGTCAAGCCAGATCAGATTAGGTCTTGAAAGAGATGGAAACAAAGAATTATTAAGTACCTATACCTTATTTTCTTCTTAAGGTGTGTTCCATGTTGACCATCGGCTCAGCCATGAACCCTTCCCTAACGATCGCCATTTGAAAGACTTGCTATCCCTGGCTCTCCCAGATTTTACGGACGTAGTACTAACAAAATTAGCTGAACCTATTTTAAGGGGGTGATCAGATCATCAAACTGAACAACTTTCTCTAAGAGACAAATGTCGAAAACGCGAAAAAAAAAATTATCTTGTTCTTCTCAATACTGTAAACTTACTAGAGCTACGGGACAGCTGAATTTTTTTGCGATTTTGTCGTTGGTCCCGTAGAAAATATTATCGACTTTGATATTCTGATCATTTCCTTATAGATGTCAGCTAATTTTGTTTGACCTTATCCTAAGATTTTCTAAAATAGGCTTAGTAACTACAACACCAAGTTATTTGTTCGAGTTTTAAAAAATTTATTTCATGCAGAAAGGGTGCTGTGAAAAAGGGCACAGGTAATAACATAGCGACACAGTTCATTATGGACTTGCATGATAAAAACCATAATTAGCAATTGTCTATGACTTGTTGCCGTGGCAGCGAGCGTGGTACGGTAACATTCACACTATGTATCGCCACGGTAGACATTTAAATTAGACTGTGTGTTTTGAAAATAATCTGTCCTTGTTAAAAAATAGGTACTAGCTTTTGCCTGCGAATTCGTTGTTTAGATTTCGGAAAACTTCAACACCGTTGCCTTCTTTAGACCTTAGAAAAAGTATATGTCTAGAATGAGCCTCACTGTTTTACCGTATCAAACAAAATGGGCCAGGTTTCATAGGTTGGTGTGCGTGAGGCGCCATAGAAATTATGTATGTGTGCGTGTATATGTATAGGGTTTAGGAACCAGTACTGGTTCCAATTTTTTTGGACGCTTTCGTATCTTCGACTATCAATCTTGACATATAACTTTATCTAAGCTCTAAACGTAGATTTTTGAAAAATTGATTTTTTTAAATTTTGTTAGTGCACCCTTGTATTCCAAATGTCATGTTTCTATCTTCGGTGGTTTAGGCTATACGTTGTCTGCCAGTCAGTCAATCAGTCAGTAACGAAAACATTTTCTTTGTATGAGATCAATATGAGATACAGATTTTGTCTCGTGCATGCGTAATAACTCTATACTCATTGGGGGTGAAAAATATATTGTTTCTCCCCTCCGGACGGAAAGTGTCAATTTTCCTCCCGATGCGCTTAACGAAGTTGTCGCTTTCCACCTTCGTCGAGGAGAGAAATAGTATAGGTACTAACCTCGGACAGTAAATAAGAAAGCCTCAGATCACATGTTTGTTGACCTCAGCTTCGCCTCGATCAACAATTACTTGAGATCTGAGACCTTTCTTACTTTCCTGTCCTCGGTGTTTAATCTACTATAACGGTGGTCTGTTCCATTAGTGGTGGTAACCCTTGAAATATTACTAGAGTGTTTTTTTACACTTTATTACAAAAATTTCAGTGATCTTTCAATAGTGTAGCGCTGTGTTAAACAAAAAGTGTCTGTGATTCCTTGCACTAAGTTTCTTCTTCAGATATATCCTGAAGGACGTCTGTTCAAGGACATTTTCTTGAACGTGAAACTGTACGCTCAATTCCGGAGATACTACGACACTTCTCCGCATTTTCATTGATTTCTTTCTTCTGATGCATTGTACTAATTTTAAATCTTGGTCACTGATTATTTAACTTCCTATCGGCCTCCTTATTTCTAGCTTCTCTGTTTTCTATTGTATTTATTATATCAGCCGTCGCTGTTCCATTGTTGGGCAAAGGCCTCCCTCCGTTCTCTCCATGCGTCCCGGTTTTGCGCTTCGTTAGGCCAGCTCTTCAAGAAGCCATCGATTTCGTCCCGCCAGTTCTTCTATGTCTATTTTGGTTTACTGGAGACCATTGTATTGTTTTTATAAATTTTTCTGTGGGTGTCAAAGGTACGAGGCTGCTAAGGGAAAAGACTTCTATTTGTTTTTTATGGGAGAAAGGCTGCTGACCACTGCCCATCTTGAAGTCTTTAAAATACTAAAAGTGAACCTTTCTACCTGAACCTACAACCTTAAAAGTTGAAGATAGAGTACGGTTGTAAGTTTATGTGCGTGTAGGTATTGTTTTTTAAGAATTTCAGGACATGTTCATATAAGTCGTCGACACATTTTAATTCAAACAGTAGTAAATTATGTATGCACAGAAAATTTCAATAAAATTTGGACTCATCTCATCACTCTACTGGTCTGTGACAGTTATTCGAATCATTCAAACCGGACGCGTTTATTTTGATATTTGTATGAATATGAAAAGTAGAAACGGAATTCGTAATTTTTGTTGATCTGTTAGTGCGTTCACACGATGACGCACTGACGGAGCAGCAAACGTCAGTCCGTCATTTGTGAAGCAAGGAGTTGTATGAAACCGCACGTAGAAACACACACGGTGACACATTGACGCACCGGGTTTGGTTCTATGGACTGACATCTGCATCTCCGTCAGTGCGTCATCATGTGTGAACGCACTTAGACTTGCAGCTCTAACTGCAAGTCTAAGTGCGTTGTGTACAAAGGCTTTCAGTTGTATAACTTTTTTTTAGCTCTTCAATCGATGAAATAGTTATCCTAATTTATACCTATCGATGTATAAGTAGATACAATAAATAAAAAGTCATACAACAGCAAACATGATAATGGATGAAACGGTTCATTTGTTATCAAATATAAAGAATGTGATATCATTTTATACTAGCTTATCTTAGAAATTATCTAAAACGAATAACAAACACTTTATGCAGGTGAAAGTAAGCGAATACATGCATAAATACATAAACTCACAGCGATATTCCATTGCGGGGTGATCAGAAAACTTGCTACAGGCTTTACTTGCTTCTAGGTGTGCAGTTGTAGCAAAGCTAATCATTAGCATGAGCCTATCAACGTCCACTGCTGAACATAGGCCTCTCCCAAAGTGCGGTACAAAACTCTAACTTAGGCCTTCCTCATCCAGTCTCTCCCCTCTACCTTTTTAGGTCATCAGTCCAGCGGGCCGCACGGCGTCCCACACTATGGATGCCTGTTCGTAGTCTCCACTCTAGTACTCCCTATCGATTGTCAGTTCTTTGGCAGATATTACCAGCCCATTGCCACTTCAACTTGCTAATTTTCTATGTCAACCACTTTAGTTCTCCGAAGTATCACCTCATTCCTGATGTGATCTCTCAGAGAAATACCGAGTAGGTATAGCTCTCTCCATAGCTCGCGGAGCGAATTTGAATTGATAAACTACTCGTAACAAATACCGCAGTGTCTTAAAACGAAAGTCTTCGGTCAGTGTGTGTTGCCAGTGATGACATATACTACTACTAATTATAGACGGAACAGTATATTAATCCGTTCTTGTATTGAATTTAACAAGTTCTGTGACGATTGCAACTTTGACTTATTTTGTAGCAGTGCCTCCAGCTTACGCAATTCTATTATAAGAAAATTTATGGACGAACTCAGCGATTATTAACATGAAGTAGTATCAGCGATTATTAACACTAGCCTTTGTATTATTAACATTAAGTGTGTATTATTAACATTAAGTGTTATTAGCATTTAAGCGTTTTCAAATTTGTTAAGTAGAAACCTATATGTGGAAGCTTGTAATTGGCCTATAGCTAACTAAATTTGTGAATTATTTGTGTTATAGCTGTAAGCTCCCCAAATAAAATAAAATAAAATAAAATAAAATAAAAAAAATAAAAAAAATAAAAATATGGAACAGAGACGTGGTCGCTCACTCAAGGCCTCATAAAAAGGCTGAAAGTCACCCAAAGGGCAATGGAGAGGGCTATGCTCGGAGTTTCCCTGCGAGATCGGATCAGAAATGAAGAAATCCGCAGAAGAACCAGAGTAGCTGACATAGCCCAAAGAATTGCTAAACTAAAGTGGCAGTGGGCGGGGCACATTGCTCGCAGAACCGATGGCCGATGGGGACGAAAAGTTTTCGTGTGGCAACCGCGTACCGGAAAGCGCAGCGTGGGTAGTGTAGGCCCCCACACGGTGGACCGACGACCTGGTGAAGGCGGCGGGAAACCGTTGGATGAGGGCAGCGCAGGACCGGTCGTTATGGCGATCCTTGGGGGAGGCCTATGTCCAGCAGTGGACGTCCATCGGCTGAGATGATGATGATGATGACCTACTCCATCATCAGGGTCCATGATTCAGCACCTTAGGCCATCACTGACAGGATGCACTGATCGAACACCTTCGTTTTGAGGCATTGCGGTATATACGATAGCAAACTCCCCTTTTAAAGTGAATTATAATCAAATATTCGTATGTTAAATTAAATGAAAACATTGCAAAGCTACGTGGTTCCAGCATAAAATGGACCACTCCGTTTCATTCCGTGAGTGCCTTTAGCTATGAGGCGATTAAGGGATATCGTATTCTTAAGAAGTGTTTCTGTGGGTGAAAGGCGAGCTATTACCACTCCATGCATATTATTTTAGCCTGAAACCTTCCTTCTGCTACAAGTGAGCATTGCTACAATGACATGCTTCAAAATATAGTTGGTAGTGGTAGCAAGGCTTCTGACCACCCCCGGTAGGGATACGGTCGTATGCTTATGTATGCCTTTATTTTTACAGTCTGGACAGTAACCTACATTTAGGGTGTAAAGTCCGAAAAGGAACATGTAATTCCAAAACTTGGCATCTCTAGAGATTGGGTCAAACCAACGCGGTCTGCGATCTCGGTCGTGATATCTTGATCATTATTTTCGTATCAAAATAATTGACTTTATATTTTGATCCATAAGGCTAATATTGTGTTTTGAGACGATGAACACTGTCTGATTCGATTGAGTAACATAATATTTATATTTTCTTTAGCCACATGGCACATCAGCGCCAACAACGGAGTTGATGCAATCGTAATACACATGTAAGTAATAACTGACTGATGCTCAAACGCCCTCAAAGTGCGTCTGTGCCCAGCGGTGGGACTGGGATAGGCGTAGTTATACCGTTTTTTATGTGAAGCCCACCACAATATTATGTTTTCGGACCAGTTTACAAATAACAAGTTGAATAGTAGTAAAGAAATCCACAGACAAAACGAGTTCACCGATAACTGAAAGACGTGGTAGAGTGATCCACAGAAAAGGACGACTTGAGTTCTGTATAATGGTGCAAAAACGCTCTAGATAAGCAAAAATGTAGAAAAAGTAGTCTTCTGTACAAAAATTATTATTTTTAACAAAGAAAGCAAACATTTTTGGCCTCAAGTTTAAGTTCCCCAAAAGAGAAGGAAAAATCTGAAAGTCAGTCAAGAAGATATCTAATAATCGCGTAACAAACATACAAAAAAAACATACGAGTCGAATTGAGAAACTCCTCCTTTTGTTGAAGTCGGTTAAAAAGTCAGACGTTTGCCACAGTGACCGCAAACCGCGTTGCTTAGACCGTACGTTCTACTATTCGTGCTTTTAAACCGTTCCTACACAATGCGGAAGTTTTAAAAAGCCTACTGCGGAGTTGCGGATAATTTTTCCATCAAGACGTACATACATAAATCACAACGGTCATCCATTTTGGAACGATGAAAAACATAGCACAACTGTTAACTAGGTAGCTTTTTTGGAGCATACAGTTTCTGGATCATCATAAGCCTATATACGTCCCACTGCAGGGTACAGGCATACCCTCAAGTAGGTATGGGCGTCAGTCCTCCGCGCGTGCCTGCGTGCTCAATGCGGATTGGTATACTTCACATGCGCATCAGATTTTTTTCTTCAGGGTATGCAGGTGTCCTCACGATGTTTTCCTTCACCGTTTGAGAGCAGTCGGTATTACGTACACACGGCGACAGATCAATCTACCCATAGTTAACTCTATGTTCATGTACATAAGGTCCAGTCCAACTATGGGTTGGTTGATCTGTCGCGTACATAAGTAAGAAAAACGTATTGGTGTATTGTAATCCGGTATGAGTGTTTGTCAAACACGTGTGCCTTATGCGTCAATCATCATCTGCCTATTAGGCTGCTTTTCCACCAGAAATGTGCGAGGTAGCGAGGCGGTGAACGAGGAAAAAATCGGCCAATGAGAATGCTTTAATTTCCTAATGACGTGATCGAGCGAGCGCGCTATTGGCGGATTGTTTCCTCGCTCACCGCCTCGCTACCTCAAATATATCAGCCTTATCGTCCACTGCTTAACATAGGTCTAGCCAGCCCTCTCTAGCACAATTTCTAGGAAAGCAAACTTCGCGCAAGTAGTACGGAAAAAGCCGAGTAGCGCGTAAGTATAGAAACATCATACTAGAGTCATGTTTTTTAATTTCATACGTTCATTTTCGTATAAGCGTATTTCGTATTCGCATATCGACCCCTCTGGCCTCAATTGTCGTAAACGCCATTTTTGGCCAAAATTTGTTAATAATGCAGTTTTGTTTATTTTTTTTCGCTCTATCGATCGGTGTATTCCCCTGTAAAAAGTCATTTTTGGCGTTTACGACAATTGAGGCCAGAGGGGTCGATATATATACAACGAGTTAAGTGGTAAACATTCGGAACTTGATGTTTTTAATAGCAGATTAAACACTTTTAAAAGATGTGTCCATACAATTCTCCTCTCCTCTTCTCAACAAGGTACATAATTTGTACCTATATCTATTAAGTATAATTGTATAACTTATAATAATTTTACTGTAATGACTTAACTTGTAGCATAATCACATTGCATTATTACTATTTTCTTTTGTTCGGTTCTAGATGTTTGGTCTTTTAAAATTATTGTATTATTATTTTCTTTTTGTTTGTATGTTTAGTTATAGATATTTGGTCTTTTTAAATATTGTTAATGCATGTCTCACTTATCTACTCATGTTGTGTACTCATTTAATTGAGTCGCAGTCTAGACTTAAAATATTTCATTCATGTTACTATAAGTTTTAAAATTGATTGTGACTTGTTTGAGTACCTAATAAATAAAATAAAATAAATAAATAAATAAGTATAAGTACGAATATTGAACAAACTCCAAATTTTATTCGACAATTCCTTATTTGAATTGGAACACCTACTTATGAGACATTCAAGAATAGGATCTCCAAGGCACGGACCTGAAAAAAAGACGGACGTAATCTCGTCTAATCACGAGTGAAGCACCCATTTCTTTTGTGTGCGTGCTGTCACGCGGTACTTATGGTGACGGATGTAGGACCTGCGCCTAGAGCTAGTGCATCTGTGTGAGTGTAGGTCCCTTGTAGAACAAAACGAAAATGTAGTAGGTACCTTGCATGCTGCTTCACATCTTTTTAGTGTCACATTACGTCCGTCTTTTTTTCAGGTCTGTGCTCCAAGGCGCAAATAGTTTTTAGGAATCGCTTCGTTGTAACACGTATTATGCCTAGCTCCCAAGATTGGGTGGACCCGATAGGGCTTGGCTTGAATGTTAACCTCCTTTTGTAACCCCTGGGGAAACGTTTCCTTGCTTGTAACCTTGTGTCTAACTTAGCTGTTAGGATCATCTCGACGATTGTATGTACCGAAATATTTTACGTTTGATTGTGGTTCTACACAAGAACGTCAACTATACGGGTATCCACGTTACTTGAGGCTAGGTTATCCCAGTGCAAGCGTCTCTTTCTTGCAAGCATAAGTTTACAATTAGCAATCCCGCTCCAATTGAAAGCAGGATCGCAAAAAAACGTGTTTTTCGTCAATATCTTTGCTCATGGGAGTTTCTAAGCTAAAACTCCTCCTGAGTTCACTAGAAATATTTAATGTATTTAGTTAAGTACAAGAATAAAAAGTTAAATATCAGCAGTTTAATCATAGTATTGAAAAAACATAACAAAAAGGGGTAACTTTGGGATATTTTTCTATCGAGTAAACTTAATCTAATCGTGTTATTGAGAACAGTCGCCCATCCGCCCGATCCTTAAATAAGACATAATTTAATTTCAGACTTTAAAACACAGTTTAAAACACTTTCGTTTGTGTTCAAAAAATGGCCTCGACGGTATAACAGCGTCTTTTATTGGGTAACACACACATTAAAAAAAGCTTGAAAAACCGGCCAAGTGCGTATCGGACTCGTACTCTGAGTGTTCCGTACAACCAAACAATATGTAGTATGTAGAGGTCCTGTAATATATTTCGCAAAAAATAATTAGTTTTCTCTCATTCGGTAAATTCAAAGAAGGCTTTATTTAAAGATCCTCGCAGGTAGAAGTTTCTCATCTGCCTGGCGTCCCGCGCAGCTAACTTTTTTTAACCGACTTCGACGAAAGGTGGAGGTTCTCAATTCGACCCGTATGTTTTTTTTTCATTCATTCTTTTTGTGTTGCTAAATGTTTGTGTCCTAAGTGCAGTGTCCAGACAGTTTCTTCCACCAAAACAAAAAGACTGAAGTCCACCCCTTCACCCCCAGACACCCTAGGTATTCACGCACCCTAGTTACTAACTAAACAATAGCGTCATGTGATCGTGACTCACTGTCTGACAACGTGCTAAAAGTTATTAAAATGTACGTTACTTTTTAGTAATTAGACATTTTTGCGTATAAGAAGGACTCTGCCTTCTGAATATGCTGACACTTTTTTAAGGGGATGATCAGACCATCAAACTGAACAAGTTTCTTTATGGGACCAACATCGAAATCGCAAAAAAAACTTCTGTCCCATTTGGCTCGAGTAGGTTTGCAGTTTTGTACAGAACAGCAGATTTTTCTTTGCGATTTCTATGTTGGTGCCGTAGAGAAAGTGACCACCCTCCTGCCGGTCACAGATTATATAATACTATACTGCCGGTGTAGAGAGAGAGTACCAGGAGAGCATCTTTGTCCTGAGGACTAGATAGAGGTCAAGAGCAAACCCATCAATAATTAAAAAAAAAGCGGAAAATTTATCAATTTGAATAAATTGATTTAATTGTATCAAATCATAAATTATGTTGTCGACTTATACTATACATAGAACTCTATCATATTTTAATGTATGATTATTGTACACATTTTCTGGTAAGCTACAGTGGCTCATTATTATTTCTGTACTATAATTTAAGACCTTGACATTGTCACAACCTATAGTTTCGCAATAAAAATACTTTGACGTCTTTGCCTTTGACAAATCTTACTTCAATGGAAACACTTAATAAAATCATGAGAAAAACATCAGCTGATTCACAACGTACCTATACCTAACTACCATAACGGTTAGTTACACCATCAAAAACCTTCCATATCACAAATAACACGTCCTGTCCCCTCATTATACCCCTCCCGCGGCTGAGGGCGGGCCCTGGAACTTTGCCAGCTGTTATCTATTATTTGACCTACAACCACAAGGCTAAGGCTCTGGGATAACTCTCACATAGCAAGAAATATAAAGGACGACACCCAAATCACTAACGTAGATGTTTACGTGTGCCTCATACAGTAAAATTGATATCAGTAGCAAATTTTCAACTGAGTCTACCCATCAAACTGAACCAGTTTTACTATGGGAGCAAACCGATCGCAGCAAAAAAAACTGCTGTTGCGTATTAAACTACAATGCCTACTTGACTCAAATGTATGCAACAGCAGATTTTTTTTTCTCCGATCGTTTTGTTCCAGAACTAAAAGTTGTTCAGTTTTATGAGTAGACTCTTAGTTTAATAAAAATATGGATGCTATAAATTCATATTAGCAGTTTAGTCTCTTGCAATAATAAGTCACCTTCCCTACTACGTCAACTTTCCAACACTAATTAGTTTTTTTAGGCATTGCAGTTTAGTATGGAACCGCTTTTTTCTCTGTTCTGTTCTGAAACCTCAGAACATCCACGTTTCACCATTAGTACCGAAACTCTGTCCAGTGTTAATGGACAGTGGGTACAATACATGCCTCGAAATTGAAGCATGCTGGTTTCCTCACGATGTTTTCCTTCACCGAAAAGCCAGTGGTGTTACAAATCGAACATAAATTCTGAAAAACTCATTGGTACGAGTCGGCATGGACGGGGATCGAACCATTACCTCCTGCAAGGCAGGCAAGGTTACTCGCCACCTCTGAAAATTTTGACTGTTATTAAAACATCGCCAAAAAAACTAAGTCTGAATGAAATCTATGACGTGAGGCGGGCGGGCAGGGGCACTCTTCTCTCCTGTACTAAACGGAAAACAATTATGTAACTGGATGTATTCTATTTACTTGAATAGATAGATAGGTACACAAAAACATAACAAAAGAGGAAGTTGCGTATGAACAAGTATTACAGTAATTTTTTGATTTTGCAAAGACTTCACTATCATTTAGGCAGGAGATTTTACAATAGGTTCAGGGCCTATGTGGAATGGAAACCAATAAGTAAGTGCGAGTGAGAGAGGATTCAATCAAACATTGCCTTCCAAGAGGTTTTAAAGTAAAAACAGGTGGGGGAGGGAGGCAGGGAGTGTCCGGTCTGTATGAAGTTCCAATACTCTTTCTTCATCATCATCATCTTATTTAAGAGCTACGCTCTTGTCGGTGGAGTATTCGCCAATCCTGTTTCTTTTCCGCTAGTGTCTTGAGTTCTTGGTACGACACGACATCAACCTTTTCCTTCACTTGGGCTAGATAACTCTGTCTGGGTCTTTCTCTGCCTCTTTTCCCCACTATCTTCCCTTCCAGGAGTGCGGTTTTTGAATCTCATTCGGTGAGCTCAACAGTTGAAAATGTCAAAATCACTATGGAGATATGCATCTTTCTACTGCTTTTTTTGACTTGACTTAGATTTTTGAAAGTCAAATCAACAGTAAAAAGTTGCGTATCTCCAACTCCATAGTAATTATGACATTTTCAACTGCTAAGCTCAGCGAATGAGTTTCAAAAATCGCACTCCAGTCACGGACCTGAAAAAAATACGGACGTAATGTGACACTAAAAAGATGTGAAGCATACAAGGTCCAACATTTTGTTTATTCTACAAGGGACCTACACTCACACAGATGCACTTGCTCTAGGCGCAGGTCCTACATCCGTCACCATTATGTACCGCGTGACAGCACGCACACACAAGAAATGGGTGCTTCACTCGTGATTAGACGAGATTACGTCCGTCTTTTTTTCAGGTCCGTGACTCCAGTATAGTTTTAAAGAAATGGTCGTTTCGTATCAAGTGTCCGATCATTCTTATACTCTTTCTTATCCATCTCTCCACCAATACTATCTCTCATCATAAAAATGCAAAAGCCTCTAAACTAACAAAGTCAAGCATCTCTAGGTCTCAATTCAAGGGTCCAAGTCTGCAGTTAAGCACACTATGAGAGCAAAAAGTCACGGATCGATTAAGGTCGAGAGAGACAATCGATACAAAACAGGTCAGCCATCGAATGATACAGCACTATTTATGAAAAGTTCGTGCAAAAACGAGGCCGTTGACTTTTAGTATAATTTGAAATACCTACATAATGGACTATGTTTGCTCTAGAGGTGGAAATTTGAGAGGTAAAGGGTAGCCACCTAAATTGTTTTAGCTATAGGAACACGATATCTTCCTTGAAGTTTTCGAATTATTTCCACCTGCTTTGACAGATTGAGGAAAAATTGTGTTAGTCTCAAGGAAAGGGGAGGAACTTGAAGCCTAGTTATTTATACAAATTTATATTTTCGAAGCTACCACCTCCTCGGAACGTGTTGTCGCTCTATTCTATTTTTATTTAATGGCGTTTCCTTGTTAGATTTCGCCAGTGTCAAGTATTTTGAGGGAGTGTCTATCCAATCTCCAGGATTGTTTTTTAATAAGAACAACTGAGAAGGATTTTGGAGCCTCGTGGCAGGCTGAGACGCGAACCGCGCGAACACCACGCGAGAGACAAGTGTTCGAGGCAAACCCTGCAACGTGACTCCGTGTTGTCGCTCGCTGCTGTAGAGAAGATAAATTATTAATCTATCGTTATACCTGTACATGTAGTTTATAAATACAGTCCATTTAATTAAATAAATTAATACTATACAGTAGGTAGGTATACTATACTAATACTGACCCACGTTAAACTTGTTTTTTGAAATGTTCAAAACGGTCTCGGGGATTTTAGTATACAGCGTAAACATACACATGAATTAAAGACATGTTGACTTGTTCGCCGGACTTCAATGTATACAGAGTGAAATTTATATTTTATATTGCTCCCAAAAAAAAAGTCGTGGTGGTCCAGTGGCGAGTAACCTTGCCGTGCAGGAGGCGGTGATTCGATCCCCGTCCAGGCCGACTCGTACCAATGAGTTTTTCGAAATTTATGTACGATTTGTAGCACCACTGGCTTTTCGGTGAAGGAAAACATCGTGAGGAAACCTGCATGCTTCAATTTCGAGGCATGTATTGTACCCACTGTCCATTATAAGTGGGCTCACCCCCCGTCACACTGGACAGAGTTTCGGTACTACTGGTGAAACGTGGATGTTCTGAGGTTTCAGAATATCTCTGACTACCCCCTCTGGGAATATAGTCGTGAGCATATGCTTATGCTTATGCTCCCATCTTAGAAATTCCGATGCGTTTGTGAAGTTTACCAATCCGTGTTGGGCACGCGTGGTGGACTAACGCCCAAACACCCTCCTAGAGGGTAGGCCTGTGCCCTGCAGTGGGACGTATATAGGCTGATGATGATGATGATGATTGTTCCCATAGTAAAAGTTGTTCAGTCTGATTGGTAGATGCCAATGATTTCAATTTCACCCCATAGTGTTATGAGTGGTCGACGCTGATTTACCAATCCTGTCTAACCTTTTCTTCCAATAAATGATATATACAGGGTGTCAACTTGAATGCGTTACATAATCTAGTCTCAGACCATCAAACTGAACAACTTTTACCATGGGACCAACGTTGAAAAAAAAACAATCAGCTGTTTCATACATTTTGGTCGAGTCGCTATTGACGTTTTCAATGGAATAGCGTTTGATAAAGTTATATGTCAAGATTGACAGTCGAAGATACGAAAGCGTCGAAAAAAATTGTAACTAGTACTGGTTCCTTATCCCTATACATATACACGCACACATACATAATTTGTATGGCGCCTCACGCACACCAACCTATAAAACTTGACCCCTTTTGTTTTATACGGTAAAACAGTGAGGGTCATAATCTAGACATATACTTTTTCTAAGGGAATATCTGAGTTTTTTTGCGTTTTTTCCCATTCTAGTCCCATAGTGAATGTTGTTCAGTTTGATGGTCTGTCACACTATAAAGTATGTTACGCATTTTAATATACACCCTGTATACTTTACTAAATAAACATTCTTTTAAATCTCAACTCTTCTTAATCATTGTCACACCTACTAACAATTAAAATACAATGAATAATCTGCGAATTTCATCTCAAAATCTAAGATAAACAATCTGAATGCGGAGTGCCGGCTCATTGGATGCCTACACGCGTCGCGCCTCAGTGAGCAATGCTAACAAGAGAGATGCGCTGGAGATATTTGCATATTGCTTCTGTTAAAGATCTTATCGTTATAGTATGCCTAGGGAAAATGTTACTTATCGACGGGGAAGTGCTAACAACACCAAACTTACTTTTTTCACACCATCTTGGTGAAATTTTACATTAAATATTACATAATTATCTAAATACTTATTCCAAACAAATTTTGATTATTACCTTACAAGCGGGTCCATTTAAGTATAAAATTGCCATTTACTTACACAATTTTTCTTAAACTTCTGGGAAAAATTTAAAACGTTTTTTTTTCGCCTCCTGTAAAATTTGGTTTTTGTAAGTTAGGAGTTGTTAGCACTTCCCCGTCGTTATGTTACCTATATTTTAGGTTAAGTTAGTTACAAGTTATTTCTTTTTATCTATTTGAACACCTATGTTTAAAGTTTTAATGGTAATCAATTACTCTTGGTTGGAATCAATGATATTATACCAAAAAAGAAGCAGTTTTATTACCAGGGCTGCAATCGCGGTAAATATTCGGTGATTGAACCGTTATTGGATTACGTTCGAACCATAAATTTTGACACATTTGGTATTGCGCTTATCGCGGTACTGCTCTTGACAGCCTTTAGAGCCTGTTCGACTGATCGCTCAGAGGCTGTCACTTACATAGAGTTTAGCGCTATGCAGAATTCAACATTAAGCAGTAATTGGATTGCAATATATGATTAGAACTAAAATTGGATAAGAATAGAACTTCGATGTTTTAACTTAGGGCAATCGGGCTCCAGGGCGTTCAAAGTGAAGACTCGAAAAATACCCAATTGTACCTATATATTATTTCAATAGACGGTGCGGCTGTGGCGCGGAACAATCATTGGTTGGAATATTATTCGGTGAAGGAAAACATCCTCGTCAACTTTTACGATTTGAGTGGGACGATAAACAGTGATTCATTCTTTTCTTTCACATCCACTACCCGATTTGATACCGATTGACGGTATCACTACAAAATTCAAACAACAAACCCATCTTCAAGATCTTCAAAAGAATCTTTGCAAAAAAAAAATACAGCTCAATTAAAACAAAAAGCAAAGTTCCAAATTAAAATTCCAACGTATTTCTCGTGTACAACCCGACCAATTTGCGAAGGCCGCTAATGGTAACAAAATGGTACGGGAGTGCGTGCGAGCTGCCGCGGCCGCTCTATCGATCTACGTCGCAATGCGACGGCACGCTATTTCCTCACAGCTGATTGTGAATTTGACTAGAACTAGCACGTTAGGTCGTTTTATGGAGGCTCTTTTTAGGCTGGAAAATGTAATTAAAGTCACTCTATTTAGAAGGTAAGCGACCACCTCGAAGGATCTCTCACGAAATGGAAATTGGCTATAACTTCTACGTAAATATTTAGATAAAGCGTGGCCAAGTTTTAAAAACACATTGCACACATGCATACTTACGTACTTAAACTAACTCCTTTTTAACCCCCGACGCAAAAAGAGGGGTGTTATCTAAAGAGGGGTAAGCAGAGAGAGACTATAGGGTCCTTAATATGCTGACACTTTTTTAAGGGTATGATCAGACCGTCAAACTGAACAACTTTCTCTATGGCAACAACATTGAAATAGCGAAAAAATCTGCTGTTCCATACAAAACTGAAAACCTACTCGAGCCAAATGTATGGGACATATGTTTTTTTCACGATTTTGATGTTGGTCCAAATCTACCCAGAAAGTTGTTCAGTTTGATGGTTGATCATCCTCTCAAAAAACTGTAAAAATAATCAAGTTCGACCCTCTATAGGTATCTAGGAAGGAATCGATACTAGGAAAGAAGAGAACATAGTCTACAGGGTGAAATTGATATTGTTAGCATCCTTTTAAACTAAGTGTCTACCCATCAAACTGAACAACTTTTAGTACCTATGGGAGCAAACAGACCGGAGCAAAAATAAAATCAGCTGTTGCATACATTTGAGTCGAGTAGACACTGCAGTTTAGTATGGAACAGATGATTTTCTTTTTGCTCCGATCTGTTTGCTCCCATAGTAAAAGTTGTTCACATTTCACTTTTTTACATTCTGTAGCATTTCTATTTTACTCATTATGTTTTGGTGTCACTTAAAATATAAGTAATTGATTGATTCAGCAATTAAACTTTGGTAATATTATTATATGAAAACATAAAAGTTTGTCTACGAAGATCCAAAAACATAAATTTATTCAGAGAGTCAATAATCACGGTATTACCTGTAGACTGTAAACCGGCAGAAACTACTGACGGAAATTCAATTTTATTCTCTGAAGGTGCTCTAAAAGTGAAGACACCATTAATAATTCTTACGTAAACTGAAGGTAAAGTAACTTTACGCTTTCTTTTTACTTATTTAAAGGTGGGACCACGGTAAAACTTGTTGTAAAGCCGTTTCAATGTGCATATTTAGATTTTAATTAATGTATTTTTTAGTTCTAAATCTATAATTTGATTGTATTTATGCATGTTGCTAATAAACTTTTTTCATTTTTTTTTTTTTTTCATTTAATAGTAAGTTGGTATTTAAGGTCAACTAAAATGCTCAAAAGTTAAAAAATGAGCCTTGCTCAAGTGCACACTTGAGAGGTCGTTCAAACAAAGTTTGATTATATAATGAGTGTAAGGAAACTCCGCAAATTGAAACGGTGAACTCAGAAACTGAACATCTTTCACTATGGAATCTACCTCAGGAAATGCGAAAAATTCTTCTGTTTCATATTTTGAGTCGGGTCGGTACAACAGTTTTGTATGAAACAGCTGATTTTTTTTCGTGTTTCTTGAGGTAGACTCCATAGTGAAAGTTGTTCAGTTTGATTTGAGATAATATGATTTGATTTAAATTTGACCCTTTATATTTGATATTACCTAACCAATTACAGCCAATGACATAAACGCCATCTAGAAACTCATTCTGTGTCCGTGGTGTGTCAGATTTTCGTTAAAGTTTTACAGTGTTTCAAAAATTTCCACAATATATAATATATAATACGATGCAGAAACATGGACACTCACAAAGAATATTGTGCAAAGTTTTAGTCGCACGAAGAGCCATGGAGCGTGCTATGCTGGGCATCAAACACCTAGACAAAGTTCCAAACACCGTACTAAGAACCAAGATGTCGGTAAGAGAATCATGGAGCTCGAATGGCAATGGGCAGGAAACATGACAAGACGAGGTGACGGCAGAGAGAGCAAAGCATTTCAAAGACAAAGACAAAATAATTTATTAAATATAGGAGCACACTTAAACGTCAACTCTTTTTTTGAAGTGACGAAAGTTTTGTCGCTGTAGAGAAGAGATGCGGCCAGAAACTCTACAGCGTAACACGACAATTAATGACTATATTACAATATAAATTCTTAAGCTAAGCATTGTCCGAGTGGTGGCCGAGGGAAGGGAAGCGAAGTGTGGGTCATCTCCTTCAGACGACGATGGGTTGTCCATATAAAGAGAGACGCGGAAATTACGTGGATGGGAAATGCTCAGGACAGAGGAAGTGGCAAAAACAAATGGAGGGGATCCCAGCAGTGGGTGGATTCAGGCTGTGGATGATTATGATGATTGAAACTGTATTGTTATTTAGACAACAATTTGTGGTAAAACTCTTTTATTTAGGTAACTCACAAGTTGTTCATTTTAGCGCTAAACATCGAGAGAGCTGTCAAAAGCTATTTTTTTTAAAAACAAACAAATATAGGCAAACGATTTGCACCATTATGCCAACACGTTATCCTTTTCGATAAAAGTTTTTAAATCAAATACAATCCGATCAACTTGATAATGTTGTCATAATAGTGTAAAGCAATCATGGATATTTATGTTACTTACATACTTAACTTTAAAATATTCAACTTAAAAACTGATTCACAAATCTTATTAATTATCTAATGTGCCTTCGCAAACATAATCATCTAAATACAAAGGTTTTTTAATTATTCTCTTAGGTCTGCTTGACACAGGACTACTGTATACGATAGACGGCGTATTTTTCGCAGATGGAGGAGAGTTAGAGTTTGGGAAAAGTTGCTGTGTTGTCGGAGTATCAGGGGTGTGTGACTGTTCCTGGCTACTCACGTTATTTTGTGAACCGGAATTGTGGGGTGTCGGAGAGAGCACCTGGGTCGAGGGAGTTTGTGTTATGTCTTGTAGCTGACTGTAATTATGTATGTTATCCTTTTGGTGAGTATTGTGATAAGATTGAGTGTTTTGTGAGGAGGTAGGGCGAATATGAGACAAATCTCTTCTGTAGAGGGCATCATTTACCTTAACTAAATATGACCTGTCTGATAGAATGTCTGTAACCTCTCCTGGAGTCCAGTTTTTATTAATTGCTGGTTGCAGTTGTACTGAGACTGGTTGACCAATTTCTAAACTGACTGGGCTTCTTGCAGCTTTGTCATAAGAATATTTGATTCTTTCTTTGTTTCTTCTTATCGTGTCGTGAACATTTGCTATCACCTTTGGCTCAAACAATGCAGGGATCATAGGGATGCAGCCACGTGTTCTTCTTGAAAATAGCCTTTGAACTGGACTACTGTTTATTTTGTTGGGTGTATTTCTTAAGCAGAGGAGATTGTACCAAAAGTCTTGTTGTCCTTCCGCAGACTTAAGGAGTAACTTCTTAGCAATTTTTACAGTGGCCTCTGCTTTTCCATTACCCTGAGGATGATGAGGTGAAGATGTAACGTGAATGAAATTCCAGTTTTTAGAAAACTTCACAAATTCTTGGTTTACAAAGTTAGTGCCTCCATCTGTGATAACTGTCTCTGGCACACCATGACGGGCAAAGTTTTTCTTACATACATCAATGACTGAGTTAGCCGATAAATCCTTTAACATATCAATCTCAAAGAAATCTGAATAATGATCGACAGTTATAAGGTATTTCAATTGTTTGCCTCTTTGCATGTAGAAGAATACATCCATTGAAACTATCTGAAATGGATACTTTGGAATCTCATGACTTTGCATGGGCAACCTTTGTTGGCTAGGTGCAAATTTAGTGCAAATGGAGCAATTTCTGATCATTTCTCTAATGTCTGTAGTCATGGATGGCCAAAATATTGCATCTCTGGCGAGTTTAAGTGTATTTTCCAATCCTGAATGAGCTCTGTGCAGTTTTTCAAGAATTTTGCTTCTATACTTTTCAGGAATTAAAATAGCATGTTTCTTCAGTATTAAATTATGATGAACAGTCAAATCATCCTTGAGACTATAAAATTGCTTCAAAGCATCAGGAACATCTCTAATGAATTGTGGCCAACCTTCTCGTATGTAGTGCCTCATTTTTGTATAGTTGTCATCTGTACTTGATACATCTGATATTTCCTTCAGACATTTGTTTGATATGGGTAAATCTTGTACTGGATCTATGTCTGCTAGTATTTTAAATATCTTATAATCTTTTCCTGTTTCTATGTCATCATAATCCACATAGAATCGAGATAAGGCATCAGCCATTATATTATCCTTTCCTGATACAAATTCTATTTCTAGCTGATAACGTTGAAGCACAAGGAGCATAGACTGCAACCGTTTAGGTGCACTAAGTAAAGGCTTTTTGAAAATGGTAAGTAATGGTTTGTGATCAGTCTTGATAATTGTTCTCGGGTTGCCAACAATCAGTTGATCAAATCTCTTGCATGCAAATACTATGGCAAGGAGTTCCTTTTCAATTTGTGCATATCTCTTTTCAGTTTTTGTTAAGGTTCTCGAAGCATATGCCACAGGCTGATTGTCTTGAAATACTGCCACTCCCAGAGCCGCCTCACTGGAATCACATTCAATTAATAGTGGTTTATTTTTATCAAAATATTTCAAAGTTTTTTCATTGCTTATTATAGATTTTAATTTTCTGAATTCTTTGTCTGCATTTTTACTCCAATTCCATTCTGTTTTGTCGTGTGTCAGAAGTCTAAGATAGGTAGACTTATCACTCAGATTAGGAATAAAACGACTCAAGTATGTAACTACACCTAAAAATCTTTGCAGCTCTTTTTTGTTTATAGGAGTAGGTATATTTAGTATATCCTGTATTTTAGATGGATCGGGTTGGAGACCTTTATCCGTAAATATATGGCCATAATATTTGACTGAAGTTTCTAAAAGCCTAATTTTTTTTTTATTTAGTTTACAATTATTTTCTAATAATCTCTGTAGAAGACATTCCAGGTTTTTATTGTGATCTGTCGTAGCCTCCTCAAATGTTTCTCCAACACCATATACCAATAGGTCATCAACTAGTACTTCAACTCCTGATAATCCCTGGACTATTTCATGCATTTTCATTTGAAAATAGTCGGGCGATGATGAAATCCCAAAGGGCAATACTTTCCATCGGTATTTACCAAATGGAGTCCAAAAAGTGGTAAGTTTACTGCTGGTTTCAGATAATTTTTGGTGCCAAAACCCTTTTTTGACATCTAATGTAGTAAATACCTTCGCTTTACCTAATTCAGGAAGAATTTCGTCTATCGTTGTAAATTGATAATTAGGCCTTTTTATCGCTCTGTTTAGTGGAATGGGATCGAGGCAGATTCTAAAACTATCTTTCTTTTTAACAATTAAAATGTTACTCACCCACTCCGTATGCTTTTCCTCCTTCATGATTATGCCTTGTTCCTCCAATCTTCTAATTTCTTCTTTCAGTGGCTGCCGGAGGGCCACAGGTACTCTACGAGCCTTTTGAATAACTGGACTCACAGAATCATCAATTTCCAGGTTGACCTCTCCTGAAAAGCTGCCCTGACCATTGAAAACGGAATCATACTTCTTTATTATATTTAAGGTCTCACTATTGTTGCACCGTACCTCCTTACAGAACTTTACCAAACCCATTTTTGTGCATGCCTTACACGACAAGAGGGGGATGTGTGGTGTGTGTACAATTTGAAATGTTATCTGGTATTTCGTTTTTTTACCTGCAACTTTAGCTTTAACTAACATATCTATTTCACCATGTATCATTATATTATTACCTCCAAATGCGAACAAACACTTTTTAGATGGCCGCATATTTTTACGTATGTACTCTTCTCCTAACATTTTTTCTAAATTTTTTAAGCCAACTAAGCAATCATCTGCTGCTGTATCCAGTAAACATTTTGTATCCTTCCACCTGTTGTCGGACTTGAACTCTATTGTGCACTCTGCCATATTCTTTTGACCATTTGTGATCTTTTTGATAATGACGGAGTCCTCAGAATCAGACGCAGAATCAGATTCAGAGCTTAGCGTGTCGGTGTTCTTTCTCTGTAGTTGCTTGACCTTCTTATTTTTTTTTTTGCATACTTTGTCTGAATGATTCCGCCCTTTGCAGACGTGACATGTTTTACCCCATGCTGGACACAAGCTTTTCTTAAATATGTGAACTTCACCACAGAACTTGCATTTTCTGGATGTATTTATGGATGTATTTCTTTCCGTGCTTCTTTCCTGAATTTTCTTCACGTTTTCAGAGTGGGTAAAACTTTTCATTTGTCTTTCAGTAACTTCAGCTGCTCTACAAAGGTTAACTGCATCATTTAATGTTAAATTATCTCGTTTAAGCAGCTCTTTTTTTAAGGCAAGATCTTTAATCCCAAAGACAATTTTGTCTCGTAATAGCTCGTCTCGGATATCACCATAGTTACATTCCTCGATAAGCTTTGATAATTCACCATAATATAGGTCAAAAATTTCTTCTTCTTGGTTTCTACAATTAAATATGTACCTATTGTAGATGACATTCTTTTTTGGTACCATCTTTAAGCTTATAACTTTGAGAACATCCTCACAAGTACTGTCACTTTCCTGGATCCCAAAATTATTGTATTTTTTGAGAGCTTCTTCCCCTAGTGCACTTATTAGGATGCTCACCTTTCTTGATTCTTGCTCGGGTAACCAACTGTCCATTTCCGTGGCACGGCAGTAGTTTTGCCACGCAGATTTGAAGGAAACAAATGCTTCTTCTGGATCAATGTGGATGCTCAGCGGAGCCGGCCATGGTACGCTTACTGATTGTGATGAAGCGGTCGCGGCTCTAGTTGTGTTCTGTACGCTTAACAAACTCAGTTGTTGTTGCATATTTTGTAACATCTGTGCCTGCTGGCGTACTAGCTCTTCTAGGCTTTCCATTTTTAATGTTTTCACGCTGCCACCATGTTATTTAGACAACAATTTGTGGTAAAACTCTTTTATTTAGGTAACTCACAAGTTGTTCATTTTAGCGCTAAACATCGAGAGAGCTGTCAAAAGCTATTTTTTTTAAAAACAAACAAATATAGGCAAACGATTTGCACCATTATGCCAACATGTATCATCATCTCAGACTATATACGTCCCACTGCAAGGCACAGGTCTACCCTCAGGGAGAATGTTAGTCCACCACGCGTGCCCAATGCGGATTGGTAGACTTCACATACGCATCGGAATTCTTCTTCTGCGTATGCAGGTTTCCTCACGATGTTTTCCTTCACCGTTTGAGAGCAGTCGGTATACACGTACATAAGTTAGAAAAACTCATTGGCATGTGGTCCGTGCGGATTCGAACCCAGACCTCAAGATTTTGATTCCATTAGCTCTCTGCCTCGAGCCACCGATGATTGAAACTGTATATTTGAACGGAAATCGAACAAATCCCCAACACAAAACAAACGATCCCAAAACAAATTTAAACGATCGTGTGTTTAGGAGTGTCTCGCGTAAGTTTCGACAAACTTCAACAACACGTTGCATCCCAAAGAGTACATCTTTAAGCGATGATTTTCTAAATATTATCTTGCTGTGCACCCCTACATTCTCTTGAATATAGGTAATGTACCGAATTTCATATTTATATCTTCAATTGTATAGGCTGTGCGTTGTCTGTCTGTCATTAAGTCACTGAACTATTTCATATTGTACTGATGTATATTATTTTAATATGTGCCTCTCATCATCATCATCATATCAGCCAATAGCCGTCCACTGCTGGACTTAGGCCTCCTCAAAAAATGGGGGGGATTTGCAGTAATCGCCACGCTTGGCAGGCGGGTTGGCGATCGCAGTTGGATTGAATGTGTGTACTCAGAGGATGCTGCTGCCCTTCCTCCGGTAGATCCCTTAGTCGCCTTTTACGACACCCATGGGAGGAGAATATGTGCCTCCGAATACTAAATATTCCGAATTCCACTTCTCTAAACTCGCCCTAAACAAATCGTCCCATGAATATACTTTACGGAATCGCTAACTCAACTGGAAAGTTAACCCCTTATTCAACAAAATTGCTAATTTCATCTCAAAAACCCATTTAATTAACCCTAACAAAAAATGTACGCTCTAAATCATAATTAACGCTTATAATTCCCGTTTAATCCGACGACATTTTCCTTTGCAAATTTTACCTCGGGGAAGCAGAGGCTTTGGCTGTGGTACAAGTTATTAGTGGAAGCGATTCATTACTCCTTTTTATAATAATACTAGATGACCCAGCAGACGTTGTCCTGCCATTTTTCCTACCCTACACCTACCCTACACCTACCCTACACCTACCCTACACGTACCCTACACCTACCCTACACCTACCCTACACCTACCCTACACCTACCCTACACCTACCCTACACGTACCCTACACCTACCCTACACCTACCCTACACCTACCCTACACCTACCCTACACCTACCCTACACCTACCCTACACCTACCCTACATAGTTTACGGTCGGTTCGGTCAAGCCGTTTAAGAGGAGCTTCGTTACACACACAGCGACCGAGAATTTTATATAATAAAGATTTGTTTGTACATACATAAACTCATGCCTGTGACCTATTGCGGCAGGCAGAGACAAATGATTGCCATCGGCTACGATCCTGACACACCTGTTTTGCCTCCTCCACAGTCATGAGTCGTTTCACGCACTCTTTGGTTTTCGGTACATTTTGATCTGGCTCTCCATAAGTACCTACGCTGTCAATTTGGTCCCCATACGTACGTCTAGGGCGACCCCTTTCGACTGTTTATTTTATTATTTTGGTTGTAAGGGCTTGGTCAGTGACCAATAGCTACTGACCTTTATAGATCTATTGTAGCTGTCACCCTTGACCTAGAGGTCATTTCCTAGGCCCACGGCCTTTATGAACCGTGTTATGCTTTTGGAGGGGAGGTCCCTAATGTCGGTAGGTGTTATTATGCATATATTTCTGTAGCAAAAATTGCATGTTTTAATCCAGAACATGTATTATTCTATCTGCGTGCCAAATTTCATCCAAATCGTTTCAGCCGTTTATGCGTGATTGAGTGACAAACATCCAAACATCTAAACATCCAAACTTAGACATTTTAGTAGTGATACCAGACACACACGAATGCGTTTTTCTTCTCAATGCGACCGTGCTTGACAAAGATAGAGAAACTTTTCAATATGCGTGCAGTGAGACAAAAGTATTGCGTAAATGTGTGCCACGCGCTACGAATAAAGAAATAAATATGGAACGATAACTCCGAACAAAATCTCCTTAATTTTTGGCACCATGAGTTTTGGCGGCAAACGCCGTAATTCGGTATGTCAAGTTTTTTTTTGGAGGGCTGAATTGAAAACTATTTCGAGATAATTGTCTCAATAATCATATTTTCTATGTCAGAGATTTTAAAATAAAAGGATTACAAATATTTTTAATAAAATAACGTCGTTTTTCGGTCCGTGCAGTGACGTCACTGGCATACCTATGAACTCCTTGGTAAACATAAAATCAACTTAAAATAACCGGCCATGAAGAAAAAAAAATACTTTCACAATGTCAGAATTTGACATTTGATGTTGCCGTATCTTTTTCCAGCATAGAGTTAGAAAGAGGAGGCAGGTTTTAATTTTTTTAAATACAGCTGTATGTAGTTTTTCTCCATGGAGTTCGAATTATTTTCTCTCCACCATTTTTGCACTTAGAGATTACAGATCAAAATAATTTAAAAATTAAATTTATATTGATAAACTCGATGAATCGCAATAAGAATGAAATAGGTATCTTAAAATTATGTCTTCTGTCCGTAAAAAATATAAAAATGAAGACAAAAAAAAACTTGACATACCGAATTGGAGTCGCCATAATGATTGAGTCTTGCGCGCTTGCGTGGTGTACACCAAAGTTCGTGGGGTCATTTTTTGACGTGAATTATATTTCCATATTTATTTCTTTATTCGTAGGCCACGCGCCAGTTTTAGTTAACCGCGCAATACTATCACTCATGACAAAATTTGTGATAAGTACTATACTCCATTCTAAATAACAACGAAAATTTAAGGCCATTTTGAATTACAGAAACAGAGATTTGAAACACTTCCTCTCACTTATTCTTAGAACAGCTTTAGTAACGTCCAAGATACGTTGGATAGTATATCTTTCTTATAAATAAATCTTATATTTGCTAATCAGAATTGGCCAGAAAGCTATACAGGAGTCGGAATATCTTTTCGTCCTTATTTGGAATGCAGTAACTTCTTCGTGATCGTAAACATATGCCCCAGCTGTTCAAATATTGTATACTAGTGTTTTCCCGCGACTTCGTCCGCACAAATTATACACCAGATTTTAAGTCGGATCTTAAGCTATCAAACAAAAAAAAATTCATCAAAATCGGTTCAGTAGTTTTTGCGTGATGCGCGAACAAACAAACAAACAAACACACAAACAAACAGACAGACAAAATTTCTAAAAAAGGTTGATTTCGAGTCTGGGATACCTAAAAACCATATCGTAATCTTTTTTTTGTAAATATCTTCAATGTACAGACACACTTCAGTTACAGTTTTATAATAGTTTAGATTTGCCTAAAGTCAAAGTCAAAAGTCAAAGTCAAAATTTTTATTCAAAATAATATCACATAGATAACTTTTTGACGTCATTTTTCATTCTACCACCGCTTCGGAAGGTGTTCCATTGTAGAGAAGATGCGGCCAGAAACTCTACAACACACTTCTTTTAAACAAAACAAAATATACAAAGTACAAATATTGAATTACATAGTGTAACATTGTCAAGACCAGACAGACCTATTCTAATCACCGCTCCCTCTCCTATTTCACACCAAATCACTTACCCCGAGGAAAATTTAGCACTCAAGCCGGCCGAGTGTCGCGTACGGTTTACAAACACCCCTGCACTAAGTATTACATTTATTTATCTTTCAACCGATACTACGGAGTGATTCATTATACAATTTTGGCTGGAATTGAGGACGTGAGGTATTTTTATGAGGGAAGTATTGATTTGATGAATTTAGGTCAAAAGTGTCATTTGCTGAGTTTTGTTGTAGGTTTGTGCTTGCAATATTTTATTTTATAAATTAGGGGCAGTAACGAGGTAACTAACTTTTGCCCGTGACTTCGTCCGCGCCGGCTCTCGTCATCGTAGCTTGACAGTGTCCTTCTTAATACGCTGACACTTTTTTAAGAGGATGATCAGACTGAACAACTTTCTCTATGTCACCAACATCGAAATCGCGAAATCAAATTCAGCTCTTCCATACAAACTGCAAACCTACTCGAACCAAATGTATGGGATAGTTCATTTTTTTCGCGATTTCGATGTTGGTCCCATAAAGAAAGTTGTTCGGTTTGACGGTCCTATCATACCTACCATTAAAAAAGTGTCAACGTATTAAGAAGGACCCTGTATGCAGGTTGTAATGTAAACTTAATGCGTTACATACTTTATGGGATGTTTCAGTCCATCAAACTGAACAACTTTTACTATGGAAGAAACTCCCAAATGGCGAAAAAACAGCTGTTTCATACATTTCGGTAGAGATTTTTTTTTTCTTTTAGCTTTTTGTCACGGCTGGTTGTGGTTCGAGACTTGGGTTTTTACATCAGTAATGTCGCACCTTTCAAAACGGCAATTTCGGTCCTTTTTCGTGATTAAACAATAGTCCCGGGGCTGCATTGCTAATATCGTAAACGACCAAAATACCTACCTCTCATCTCGAAAGATCCGAAATAAAATGTGGGTCACCCATATATTCCACAACGGCAGTTTAATGATGCTCACTCGTGTTATCTGCTTCGGACGAGGGTACGACCATAAATCCCGTGGAATTGATTCTCGAACTTAGCTATCCGTCATTTTTAGCACTACCCCTTAAAGGGATCCGTATTTGCAAGTTATTTACTGCTTGGATTTCTTATATAAATATTATCATAGGTTTTACATGAGGGTTGCTCTCTTTGCAAGTTTTTATCACTCTGGGCCGAAAAGGACATGCAGTGCGATTTTTGAAAATCATACGAGCGGTTCGGCAGTAGAAAATGACAGAATTACTATGGAGATTATGCATCTTTCTACTGCCGAACCGCTCGTATGATTTTCAAAAATCGCACTGCAGTGCTGGTAGCATGCTACACGTGATACGGCTGTATCACGCCTTTCATCTCGTTCGTTCGCGCGCAATTAGAAAGAGAGCGAAGGTGATGTGCGCTATATGACGCTGCCGTGCTAGCCATGCAGACGTAGATGGGCATTCGTAGAGATTACCTGATTTAGCGCCCCACAGTACAGACACTACCATCTAAGATTTTGGCCACGTTTTTATTATTATTACTAGTGTTTTCCCGCGACTTCGTCCGCACAAATTAGATACCAGATTTTAAGTCAGATCATAAGCTACCAAACAAAAAAAGTTTCATCAAAATCGGTTCAGTAGTTTTTGCGTGATGCGCGAACAAACAAACAAACTAACAATTTTGTCAATATATGGCGCTGCACGTTTTTAAATCGCGCTATCGAATGTTATTTGAATTTATATGAAGTGGACCGCTACTTTTTTATTCCTCATGATTTTACGGTTTTATAATGGTTAAGATGATGCGGTGGTGGTCCAGTGGCGAGTAACCTTATTCCACTTCCACGCAGCGTTGCCAACTTAGCCCTTTCGGGGCTAGATCTAGCCCTTTTTATGCTTCTTTAGCCCTTAAAATAATTATTTAGCCCCTAGCCCTATTTCTAGCCCCAAAATCGTGTAAGGAAACTACACTGGCTCACAATTTATATTGAGCAAAGCTGCTCCTGATGAAACAGATAAGGCTCAACTTCAACGATAAGCAACTACTTCAGCACAAAGTGGGAGTGAAATCTTAGTGTTCGGAACGATTTCGGCATACATTGCCTGATTTGTTCACTCTATTTCAAAGTGTAGCGTTCAAAGCAAGTAATGTATACCGAAATCGGCCCTAAATGTCTGGTAATGTAATCGCTGCTTTAGACATTTAAGTCTTTGTTTTAATTAAGTTTGTTAAATTTTTGATTGTGCGTTTGAGTAAATCAATTTAATAAGTAAACAATAGTTAACAAGACTCACTTTTTTAAAATTTTTTATAAATAAAGCAATCTAGCCCTTTTTTTAATTTATTGGGCAAATCTAGCCCTTTTTAAAGCTCTATTTAGCCCGAAAACCTGATACTGAGTTGGCAACACTGCTTCCACGGAAACGGTTTTGCGGGACTTACCTATGTATGTATATTTTCAGAAATAAAGTATTTGAAATTAGATTTTTTTTTAATTTGCCCTGCAGGAGGCGTTGGTCCGATTCCCGTCCAGCCAGGCCGACTTGTACTAATGAGTTTTTTCTGAATTTATGTACGATTTGTAACACCACTGGCTTTTCGTTGAAGGAAAACATCATGAGGAAATCGGCATGCTTCAATTTCGAGGCATGTATTATCTAACCACTGTCTGTTGCAAGTGGCGACGGGCTCGTCACACTTCGGAACTAACTTAAACGTATGATTTATTGTCTAAAATGAATGTTACATGTCAGAATATCTGTAACTAACCCTTCGGGGTATATAGTCGTAAGCATTACGATATGCTGTTATTTTTGGTTGAGGGCCTTAAGGGGATATATTTCGGAATACGCTCCAAACTAAGTCTTGTTACATTTTAAAATTTTTCAGAAACTCAATATTTATTATTCATTCATTTACTCTTTTACAGATCCCAACTGTAGTCCAAAACTGCAGTAGATTTTGGGTTTGTATTGTATCTTATCTCATCTAGTTCTAATGCCGTGTCTACGTATATGGATTAACTTCGTTCTTGTACGTGAGTGGGCCACGGCATGGTTGGGACCCATACTAATAGCGTAAACGTGAAAGTATCTCTCCATCCGTCTGTTATATTTTCACGGCTAAACTACTTAACCGATTTTGATTCAATTTGGTGTAGCTTGAACCATGAGGAACGACATATATGCCTAAAACTTTACGCAGACGAAGCTTGCTTGCCCTTTGTACCCTTCTTATTCTTGTTTTAAATTGTATTTTTTTCTATTTTTGGTGTGCAAATAAAGAATATTTATCTTATCTTATCTTATCTTGCTACTTAATATTATGCACTGCACCTAGGGTTGCCACCTTTTTTTTGTGCAATTAAAGTACATTGATTATTATAGGTAAGAAAAAAAAAGTACATAGTATCAAAATAAAGTATAATTTATATTTCTTTGTTATCATGTTTAAAAACATATTTTTTATTGCTTTTTGCAGTTTGTATCAAATTTGTATATTCTCTACTAAACAACTGCACAACATCTTTAGTCTATAATTAAATTAAAGTAAATAAGTAATTCATTTTTATCAAATTTTGAGATGCTCTCAGATTCTTTCGTTTTTCTGTTTTGTCGTATCATTTTTTAAGCATTTTTTCGGTGTAACATATTCACTATCTACTTGACCCGTTTCACTATCGAATTTACGTTTTGTATTTCGTCTAACGAAACATTCTTACGACTAAACTTGTCAAAATCTCAAAGAAATCAAATCACTCAAAATAAAGTATTTTCGTGTACTTTATTATTCTCATAAAGTATAGAGTACCTGAAATAACGTACAATACTTCATTATAAAGTACGGGTGGCAACCCTAACTGCACCTCACTGGCTATTCTCTTCTCGCATGAGAGTGTATGGGCATCCACCACGCATGCCCAATGCGGACTGGTGGACCACACAAACGTATAAGAATTCCTTCTTCAGCGTATGCAGGTTTCCACCAAACTATACACATAGCTATACTACTTAACTTCAACTTTAACTTATATTCAAACCCTCATTTCCATCAAATTCAAAAATCCCCCCCCCCCCCTTTCGGGCAAGCAATAACAGCTAAGTAAATAACTGCAAGCCGCATAGCCGTCGTCGAGCCGAGACAGACTGGCGGGGCAGCGAGCCAACTGACGCCCCCTCGTGTCGCAGTCACACTACGATCACAGGCAGAGTGTGAAATATCCAGGTTGGGCCGTTGGTGGTCTTACTACAGGAGCGAGCTAAGTAAGTTACGAAGCGCACCTCATATACCCCAACTGATTTATAACAAAATAATTAGGTTGAAACAACAGAAACAACTGGTGAAACGTGGATGTTCTGAGGTTTCAGAATATCTCCGACTACCCCCTCTGGGAATATTGTCGTGAGCATATGCTTATGCTTATGCTAACTAATAAATATTTTGAAAAAAAAAATACCTATGTTGAAACCATTATAATTGGATTCTGCTCTCGATTCTGAACAAACTGCTTTCGTGCTGCTGAACACGTATAGTGGCACAGATAATGACCGTCGTTCACTGATGCCCCGTTGTGTTGTAATCCGGCTGAGATAAAGGCGAAGTATGAAATGTCAAGGTCGGCGGTCATTATGCTCTCTAGAGGATATACCAGCAGCAGAAGGGAGGAGGTGAACGAAGAAACATTTTATCAATAGTGATATCCCTTTAGTGACTATTACCTCGTACATGGCAAAGCTGCATGTACCTACTTATGTGGCATTTCTAATTTCTCCACCCATCGGTTGACCGTGGCTCTTTGCGCATATCGTAGAGCTTTTATAATTACTCCAACCATCGCTTGTGGCTCTTTGGGCATAACCAAGATATTTGACAACCCGGCTGAAAAGATGGTTAGCTCGCCGAAATGCCAGACCACTATTAAAATCCTGGATGGTTGTTAATAATCATAATAAATTCAACACAGAATAATTATAATCCACGGACCTGAAAGAAATACGGACCGAGTATTGCACTAAAAAGATGTGAAGCATGCAAGGTAATACAATCTCGTTTGTTCTACAAGGGACCTACACTCACACAGATGCACTAGCTCTAGGCGCAGGTCCGACAACCCGTCACCTTATGTACCGCGTGACAGCACGCACACAAAAGAAATGGGTGCTTCACTCATGATTAGATGACATTACGTCTGGTTCTACTTTTTAGTCTGTGTTATATCCAAGTCTATATCGTATCGTATAATCTTGTAAATCTGTGTTATTTATTTAAAAAAGAAACGGGTTGAATATAGATTCTGGTTTTTGTCGTGAAATGTCCAACAAACTCTTTGACTGTGACATTGGATTAACGTTTTAACTTCAGCATGTGTTTCTACGTAACTTTTGACTGGCACGATAGATAATTATAAAACTTTTAGGTTATTAAAATATAAGTACCTAAGTAGGTAACTATATTATATCTTTAAAACATTATTTTACCTATGTGCTTATAATGGGTTAACATAATATCAAATAATAGCATAAATACCTAAACCTCATAAACACCCATACTCGAATTGCCATAAACAGACACTTAGTCGAAATTTGCAATGAGGAATCATCAGGTCTTATGCAATGGCGACCCCAAATAAAAATTCGAATAGTTTCTTGCACGTCACATTGTTAGTAAGTAGGAATAAGTAAAAAGTTGTTAATTTTACTATAGGGCGTTACAATAAAGGGCTAAGTAGGTACTAAATTTTAAAAATATCCCCAATACCCAACAGAAAGATGACCTAAGTATGTTGACACCGAAGAAAAGCTGTTTAAGAATAGTTTTATTTCTTCACCGAGGGGATAGTCAGAGATATTCAGAAACCTCAGAACATCCACGTTTCACCAGTAGTACCGAAACTCTGTCCAGTGTGACGGAGGGGTGAGCCCGTCGCCACTTATAATGGACAGTGGGTACAATACATGCATCGAAATTGAAGCATGCAGGTTTCCTCACGATGTTTTCCTTCACCGAAAAGCCAGTGGTGCTACAAATCGTACATAAATTTCGAAAAACTCATTGGTACGAGTCGGCTTGGACGGGGATCAAACCATCGCCTCCTGCATGGCAGGTAAGGCTACTCGCTCCTGGACCAATACGGCTATATTTTTTTAATGTTCCTAATTTTTTTACATGAACTCAAGACAAAGACCTAAAAGGTATAAAGAGGTCGTCGGGTGCATCCCCACAAGACATGGTCCCAAGCATGCTGGCAGCGTTCCCCATTTAAATAGTCAAGCTGATTCGTTGGCCCAACGAAACTGCCAGCTCTACGGTCACCAGTCAGTGGAGACGCATCGACAGCTCCTGCTTCTGGGCCCCAAGAACCCATTGTTTCGAAGCCATTGGTGTTAACATAACCGTTTGGGTAGATAACATCTTTGTAAGCGAAGTAGAGGAGACGCCAAGAAAAGTGGCGCTCAAGGGAATATAATTCGGAGCGCGCTCCATACAAACGAAGTCTGTTTTTCAATACTAAACAATAAAGTCAATGTAATTTTTCAGAAACAATCTAGGAAAGAAAGTTACAATGCCCCAAAGATTTCCATACAAATCTGAAATTAATCCTAGCATTAAAACTGTATATTCTAACGAAAATCTGACATCATACAAACACAAAGATTAGTATCTAGATTGTTTCTGAAAAATGTCATTGACTTTGATTGTGTAGTATTGAAAGGATTCATCTGAGTTCTAAATATTGCCCGAAGACTTCGTTTGTATGCAGTGCGCATTTGCGCTCTAGGAATAAAGCCAAGACCCACTATTGCTCTCTGAGCCAGCGGTGATAGTTCCACGTTAGAATATCCCTGACTGCAGGGGATTGTAAGTGCGTTCACACACGATGACGCACTGACGGAGCAGCAAACGTCAGTCCGTCATTTGTGAAGCAAGGAGTTGTATGAAACCGCACGTAGAAGCACACACGGTGACGCATTGACGCACCGGGTGTGGTTCTATGGACTGACATCTGCCGCTCCGTTAGTGCGTCATCGTGTGTGAACGCACTAATTCGACCACAGAGCGACAATTTTCTTCATTAAATCAACGGCCACAGTTCAAGGCCCACGCCACCCCTGGCTCATTCGACAATGTCAGACGCCAAGATGTAGGTTCAAGGTTCCAAGAACTATTGCGACATATTAATTATAGGAGTTCAGCTGAACGAGCATTTGTATGAAAAGTTCAAATATTTTTTTTGCTAATTTCCAAAGGTTTCTTAGGGAAAGTTGTTCAGTATCATGGGTACGATTACCTCTTAAGGTGGTTTCCGTCCATACAAAACGTTGTCGTATAACACTCGTAGACGGTATTAATAAAAGGTATGTATATATGGTTATGTTTTATATATGGAAAAATAGCTTAGAAAATCTAGTTTGCGCATATCAAATAATATTTACAATTTATAATATTATTACGAAGATATCACGCTTTGAAATTATTCATACAAAATTTCAAACTCTTATATCTTCGTAATTACGAGATATTACAAATTGTAAATATTATTTGATATGCGCAAACAAGATTTTCTAAGCTATTTTTCCATGTATAAAACATTATTTTTATTAACACTGTCTACGAGTGTTATACGACAACGTTTTATATGAAATTGACAGCTCTCCAACCACCTTAACGTAATGCAACTAAACAGTAAACACTCAGGCTGTATCAGGGACTCAGCCACAGTCGAGTAGGTACGTGAAACGTACTTCTATATAATGGTAATAAAATAATGCCGGAAGGTGCTATACTTCCAAAATAATAAACTATCTTGCAATAATATATTATTATTTCGTTACACAATCGTTACAAATCATGAGCAGTTACATTATGATTTTTGCAAGGGACTTTTACCGAATTTACTTACCGAAATGAAGGACTTATGGAGGTGCTACTTGGGAATGTTCCTCTGCGGCTTCGGGTTGACGGCGTGTGACTGCTGCTTGTTTGACCTGGTCGATAGGGGTGTGAAGGGTTGGTTGCTGGGTGCTGCTCTGCGGTATTCAGGTTGCGATGTTCTTTGTCGAGGGTCACCAATATGGAGGTGCTACTTGGGAATGTTCCTCCATTGAAAAGGGAAGATCTTCCACCAGGCTAAGTGTGAAGCCTGGGGAACGGCCGTGGTCCAACAGTTCTTAGTTGGACCTTGTATATATATCGAATCTCTGTGATTATTTCTCTTGCGCGATTTATGTCTCGCATTCGATTGTGAACCTTATTTGTAGTAGGTTACGAGTTACGTATTTACGGTGAACGTTGTCTTTGTATTGAGCAGATTTCTGAGCGCGACGGTATCGCCATCTGTTAGCTTCTTTGCTATAACTTGTGGGTGTTGACATCTATGGCAAGTCCCCACAGACTTTTCACATCAAAATCTGCAGTTTCATACATTGAAGTCAAATCGGAACTACAGTTTTGTATGAAACAGCAGATTTTTTTTGTTCACCAAACAAAACAAGGGTCCTGCAAGGGGGTAAGAAGACACGGAATATGATTTTATGTTAAAACCATAGATTTAGCATATACTACGTTAGATCGGAAATGCGAAAGAGATAGGGCATAGCATTAACGTATGTTAGAGCGAGATAGATAGACGAGACCATTTCACGAACACGCTATGATCCTGTACGGACTAGCGTCAGTTGTCAACGGAACGAATCCCGATTTTTTTTTCTAAATCTCAGTTTTTTTTTGTTTCGCTTTGGATAATCTGTAGCCTACGTAGTATATGCTAAATCTATGGTTAAAACATACAAATATTTTCCCCTCACGCTACTGTGGTATTACTTAACACCTCAAATTGTTCACGTTTTACTTTGACGTAGCAACGTAAACCCTGCTACGAGCCCGCTACGAGCTACGCCGTAGTTAAGGATTTATAGCGAGACTACGCCAAGTTGTTAATTGATTAAAGGTTTATTTTAACATGGTTTGCTTTTAAGTGCCCCCCCCCCCCTTTACACAACTTTTCTGGGTACACAAGGTTCACTTATAGCATTTAAAATTTATTTAATCCATGGGTTTCACAAGATGTTTGAAGACGTTTTTCCCAAAAGAAGATGAAATAATGACTTGCTATTGGACACCTTCACGGATACAAAACAGAAACACTAAAATGTATTCTGGCTTAAAAATAATTCCATCGGCTGATCTGAATCTTTTAGATTTTTAAATTTACATTTTTATTTTACACTCTTTAGTTTAAAAAACCGCCCAAGAGCGTGTCGAACTCGCCCATGTTATGGTTCCGTAGCCATTGCATAATTAGAGTATGTGGTTTAAAGGTTAATGATACGTTTCCTTATACCACTGACATATACTCTAGCGATAGACAAGCTGGTTCAAACAAACAACATGTCACACAAAACAATACTAAATGACACATTGCGATCTGTCATTGCCATAGTGAAGAAGAGAACTCGGAAACATCAATGCAGTGCGCCCACCTCATTCAAGTGGAACATGTTGCTTCTATGACAGGGCCTGTCTATCGCTAGAGTATATGTCAGTGCCTAACACCCTGTAGAATACTCATAGAGGTAGGAATAGAGGAACGTACAGCTGAGAGAGCGAGACGTACCTAGCGGCGGCACCACTGTATAATAGAAAGAGATACGTGACGCTAAGCAATAGAACCGTTTTTTAGTCACTAATCAATTTTTACAATTCGGTTTCCGTGAATAATTGGAAATCTAAAGTAAAATCGTAGATAATTTTGTGAAATATACTGACACTACTTCATTAATTTATCCACGATTTTACGATAGACTCAGAATTATAGACAGTATAAGCGTTTTAGCCTGCGAATAGTCTCCAAAAAACATCCAAAAACTGTTTCATTTGACAACTCATGTCACTGCCTCTATTCCTGTAAGGTATAATAACTTTATGAGAATACTTCACATTTCGAGCTATTCTATTCTATATTCGGAACCGGATGTGACCGCTAGCACATGTATGGCATATGTATTTAAAGCTAAGTCCCGGCACGTGCGAGTAAATCCAATATTGTACCTCCAGTTCCAGGGGTCCTTCCGGCGCGGTTCCCTGTATTTGTTGAGGACTTATCTACGGGAATAACTCGATACGTTATTACAATACAATAATGTGTTACTTTACTATACCTACTCCATTGCAAATAGCAACAAAATATAAACCGTGTCGGTAATCGGTATACACGCACACAAAGGTAGGACGAAATACCTTGGAGGCGTCTCTTATTTTTCATTTTACGACTAGATTTATACTATTTACCGAAACTAAAGTCATACCTCAGTATTTTTGGATAGTTTATCTAGTGAAATCATAAAATGAATACACGATTGGAATTACTTCACTCGATAGAAAATCGTCACAAAGATGATTTTTTTATTTTTCAAATTTTAACGATATTTAAGATTTTAACATTTTTCTCGTTTTAGAAGAACCTAAAATAGTTTCCGATTGTTGGTATTTATACTCACATATTCACCATTACTTTATCTAGTGAAATCACAAAAAAATCTTTAAAAAGTGCTTTTGTTCATTCTTTTTAATCGAAAATACGGCACACGCACGCACTTTTCGGAGGGCCGGGCAATCGCGTTTCTCATAGAAAATCTTCGTCGGAACAGGTTGGCGACTTTGGTTTTATACGGTAGAAGCACGAGACTTTATCTAGACATATACACAATCAACAATTTGTAAACCATGACAATAATCACTTGGTGTCCGTACCACAGACTAAACACACAACTAAAGATACAACTAATATACTTCCTCGCTCTCCGGTCACGTACCTCTCTCTCTGCGTAATGGAACGTAAACAATCTGAATTGATACTTATATTTAACTACATTTAGTTCTATAGTGGACTTAGGACTAGAACGATTCTAGACTTAGGACCATTGCCTGGAAATTACAAAGATTACGGACGTCCCGTTTTTCAGCCATAATTTTGCCGTCTAATTAAAGTATCTAGACACGGCGACTATTAAGGCCAGGTTATCCAAGTGCAAGCGTCTCTTTCTTGCAAGCATAAGTTTTCAATTAGCCATCCCGCTCCAAAAGAAAGCAGGATCGCAAAAAAACGTGTTTTTCATCAATATCTTTGCTCATGGGTGTTTCTAAGCTCAAAATTCTACGGAGTTCACTAGAAATATTTAATGTATTTAGTTAAGTACAAGAATAAAAAGTTAAATATTATCAGCAGTTTAATCATAGTATTGAAAAAACATAACAAAAAGAGGTAACTTTGGTTTTTTTTCTATCTATGTATATTGTATATACGAGTCTAGAGTCTAGCTATATAGGTTGGTATTGGTGACCCTAATTTCGACAATCTGCTTGAGTTATCTGCTTATTCAACAACGTCAAACTTACAAGCGCATTATCCTTGAAAACAATCACAAACGCTTATACTAACCCAATTCTCACATCTCAGATTTATAGCCGAAAAATTTAGGACACAGTCATAAAGTTAACAGAAACAAAGAAAAATGTTTTGAAGGGCCAAGGCCTCGATAAATTGTTTATTATGTGCCTAAGATAGCGCCCTTATGGCCCTTTCCAATGTCTTACGATTCAAGCTATTCTAGTCCGTCTGACGCTGACATACGAATTTTGTAGGGGACTTGCAGAGGTAACTGAACGATGTTTGGAATAATAAGGTATTTTATGGGTCAGTAGGAAACGCCTCCAAGTAAAATTTTCTAATAATACTCGTAGGTACCTACTATGCGCAACGAAAAAATGTATATCCTTTTGTTCCACGGCTGTAGTACTAGCATTTTCTTTGCTAACTGTACTTTTAAATAGGTAGATAACTTTATTATTATGTGTCTTACGATCCGTAATCACGGGCAATTAAGTCCCGGACCTTTGGAAGGCGTACATGGAGCCGAAGCCAACATGTAGAGGCCCGTTCAGAAGACAAGTTAATCTAAATGTAAGGGATACACATGGCGGATACCATCTCCGAGCGCACAACATGATACACACGGGGATGGTCCCCGCCAGGTGCAAAGACTATTGGAGTCCGGCGCTATGGCCGTGATGGAAAAATAAGGTCTTGGGCTATAGAGGTGAAAGTTGGATGGATGGATACTGGGCTATGGGAGGAGACTAACGGACGCCTGCCATGACAACTAGTCTCAAAATTGTAAATAGGGCAGGCGGTGACTCGCCAACTCGTCGAGTGGGCCCCATAAAACGGCCGCACGCACAAAGTGCGACAATGGGGCAACATCCCATTGAGCGGCTAAAGGTTGTCGAGAGGTGCGGCACCGGTTTCACCATCGCGGGGTTTACCCCCGTGAGCGGGTTTCCCCGTTATTACGCCATTACGTGCAATACACTTCCAACCTGGAGCATAGGTTCTTTGCTCTTGCGATTCCACTCTGGCCGGCCAATGAAGGCAAGCCAGAGGTAGGGGGGTGTGTTACTGTCTGTGGGGGTGTGTGTGTAAGCGCATGTCTGTATGGTCCCCCTGGATAGGGGTTCGCGGTGTCGCCACTCACCGTCAGCTCGCCACAAGCTTGATTATATACATGTTACAGCCACGTTGTGCTATTTCGAATCAAATTAAAGATTGAAAAATTTATCACGGGCGGGACCTGAACCCACGCTCTTCCAAACCGGGGAAACGTGCTAACCAATTACACCACCGAGCCCACTACCCAGAGAACGAAATTTTCAATCTGTTACGTCTGAAGGGGGTGGGCGTGGGTTCAAGTCCCGCCCGAGACAAATTTTTTCAATCTTTAATTTGATTAGATAACTTTACTTCCTAAATAGGTAGATTGTGCCGAGACCTCCGCTTCTAAATACCTAGTTGTCAAAGTTATATTACGTTATGCAATACAATCTGCCCACCAAATAATTTCTACTCTAAACGTGTTTCGCTCCACCAAGGAGCATCCTCAGGAGCTCAGTGTATTTAGAAGCGGAGGTCTTATACAATCGTGTTATCTACCTTTTAGTCATGGAATTCCGCAAATGATTCAATTAATTTTACTCTTAAATGTACGTTCAAAGGCCTAACTGAAGACTGCAAAAGCTTATGCTCACGACTATAGACTATATATATCCTCCAGGGAGTAGTCAGAGATGATAATCTAAAGTACATTTGGATTATTTACATTTCAAGTGTTCCTTTATTATTTCATGATTATGTAATGTTTTAATAATAAGCATGCCCTGCATGCTTAACCTGCATGCTTCATTTCGAGGCATGTATTGTACTCACTGTCCATTATAAGTGGCGACGGGCTCACCCCCCGTCGCACTGGACAGAGTTTCGGTACTACTGGTGAAACGTGGATGTTCTGAGGTTTCAGAATATCTCTGACTACCCCCTCGGGAAATATAGTCGTGAGCATATGCTATGTTTAATAATAAGCAAACCCTATGAATAAAGAAACATGCAGTGCCTAAAGTCCGTCAATAGTGACAGGTAGTGAGCCCGATTGGAGTCTCGGCATAGTATAAGAAAGAGTACCTAGGTATACAGGGTGAAATTGATATCATCAGTATCCTTTCCTTTTAAACTAAGTGTATCCATCAAACTTAAAATTTTTAGTATGGTAGTAAACCGCCCGGAGCAAAAAAAAAATCTGCTGTTCCATACTAAACTGTATGCCTAATTGCCTACCTACTCGACTCAAATGTATAAAGGAGTTGTTTTTTTTCTCTGTTCGGTTTGCTCCCATAGTAAAAGTTGTTCATTTTGATTGATTGTTTAATTTCACTCTGTATACAGTATGGGTACTCCCTGACCCCCCACCAATTTTAACCTCATCCCCTCCGGCTTGGCGAAAAATGTAAGCAATGGCGAATTCTTGTCTCGCTTGCACTCACTCATTATCGCAACATGCTTACCGCTTCTTTTAAATTTCCCATTCGTATCAAATTACAGCGAAGTGTCCAAGGTGTGGTCTCGGGCTCATGTATTTCGACAGACATTACTTCGAAAGAATGAACTTTTAAATAAAAGAGCGATGGACTGATTGTGACTTCAAAAATACAATAGGTAGGTACTTTATATCCTTTTCATTTCTCCCAGAATAAGCGATCCGTGCGAATAATATAAAGCGGTCATGTTTCAATAGATTTTCCTCAGGGAATACCCCGAGGAAACCAACCATCGTGAGGAAACCTGCAGCTTCAATTTCGAGGCATGTATTGTACCCACTGTCCATTATAAGTGGCGACGGGCTCACCCCCCTTCACACTGGACAGAGTTTCGGTACTACTGGTGAAAAGTATATGTTCTGACCCTCGGGGAATATAGTCGTGAGCATATGCAAATACCCCGAGGAAACCTAAAAACCAACACTAACCTAACCTAAATCAATTAACGATATAAAGGACCATTTGCCAAAAACCCTAGCCGTAGCGTTAGGTGCGACCGAAACACCTAATAACCTAAATATATCGGTGAACTCGAAAAAAACGGGCTCGAGCTATTTTATTGGGCTCTCGCGTGACGGCGGGCCGTATCAAATCAAATGTCGGGGTTTGGCCAGGGAACCTGCTGTGACTGAAAAAGCGTTTTAACACATCTTCTACCTAAAGTCACAATCATAATTGTGGAGTATCATTATGATATCTAGCATACTAGGTAAAAAAAATTGAAAAAAATAAAAAAAAAATCAAAGGTCAAGCTCTAATATTAATAGGTATTATTCTTTATCTAGAATCAAAAAAATTGTAAGAAGTCTCAGCCACCCCAGTTGAGACAAAGTAAAGGAATAAATAAGACTTTCTTTCGCTGCAAAGTTGTCTTTCGGTGCTCCAGTGGCGAGTAACCTTGCCTGCCGTAGGAGGCGATGGTTCGATCCCCGTCCAGGCCGACTCGTACCAATGAGTTTTTCGGAATTTATGTACGATTTGTAACACCACTGGCTTTTCGGTGAAGGAAAACATCGTGGGGAAACCTGCATGCTTCAATTTCGAGGCATAGTATTGTACCCACTGTCCGTTACAAGTAGCGACGGGCTCACCCCCCGTCACACTGGACAGAGTTTCGGTACTACTGGTGAAACGTGGATGTTCTGAGATTTCAGAATATCTCTGACTACCCCCTAGTCGAATATAGTCCCGGGGAATATAGTCGTGAGCATATGCTTATGCTCTTTCGCTGCAAGTTAATTTGATGCTACGTCCTGTCGGATAATGGTGGGTCGGAAAAAAAATCATTCGGACTTCATGCATTCGGATTATGTGTAAATCGGACTTGCGTTACGGACTTCATGCATTTATGTGTAAATCGGACTTGTGTTATGGATCCATAAATAAGTAGGTACCTACAATAAATTTTAATTTGTTTATTTAAATTTTTTTTTTCGATTACTAACGTGTATTTTCAGTTGGATATGGGAGAAAATAAATTTCCACTGCAAACTTAACTTTCTCTTTCATAATTAAGTTTATACGGGACCTTGAGGGCATGAGTCTGAATCGCATTTGGCCGGTTTTTTTTATTCCTAAAATGAAACAAATTAATTACGGTGAAGCCAACTCGATAGTTTAAGCTATAGTTAGTGTGGGCATCAGAGTTGATGACGCCTAAAGTCTTGATTCATTCGTCCGTTTCGTGGCCCCAATCTCGGCATCCATCCGCGAAATGGGCCAAAAACCGTAAGTCACCGTGAACTCTGCCCTTACGGTCCTACACCGGTAATTTGACGTCATTTGCCCGCACTATCGCCCGGAGAAGGCTTGAAATAATTATGTTATGTAATATTATAGGCCTAGCCAGCAAATTGGTAGGATTATTACTCGTCAAATTGGATTAAGTAAGCATTTTATTACAATGTCTTGCTTGGAAATTATTTCCGAAAAGGACAATGTAGCTCAATCCTACAATCCACTGAATTGCATGACGACATGAGCGTAGTTAGGGGCCTAAGTGACCACCCTAGAAAACTCATTTCGTCTAGAAAAATCTTGAAAATTTCCTTACTGAAGCAAACTTTTCGATCTCTACTGCACCACATACGCATCGTTGAAGCCACAGACTAAAAAGAAGAACCAGACGGAATGTCATCTAATCATGAGTGAAGCACCCATTTCTTTTGTGTTCGTGCTGTCACGCGGTACATAAAGGTGACGGGTTGTCGGACCTGCGCCTAGAGCTAGTGCATCTGTGTAGTGTAGGTCCCTTGTAGAACAAACGAGATTGTATTACCTTGCATGCTTCACATCTTTTTAGTGCAATACTCGGTCCGTATTTCTTTCAGGTCCGTGGTTGAAGCATCGTTTTACCGGTCTTATTGTATTACCTACAGGAATTTTTCTTACCTTGACATTGGCAGAATCATCACATCACAGAGTACTATATAGTTCACATGATGGAGCACATAATACGAGATATTGAATTGAGAATTGATCTCCAGTGTCATATAATGTTACGGTGGTTGATCAGCTAGCTGGCAAGTGCTATTCAAAATCAGTGTTCAAATTAGAATATAATTATTTTTGCTTCGGTCAAATACCTTCTACATCTGAACCCAGAAGCTGTACCTCTAAAGGCGCCTCTTGCGCCGAAGAAAACAAAACATACCTTCACTTTTTGTCGTCTGCCATCTTGCCTTAAGGGGCTACCTGCCGGTTTTGGGTAATTTTGTAACCATTTTATTCATTAACTATGGCATTTTTTGAGCTGAAATTTAAACTGAACCATCTACAGGATATGAGAAGTGATGTGGTTTTTCTAGAAATCGATTTTAATGAATAAAACCGAAGAAAAGGGACTCTAAAGTCACCCCTTTTTTCCAGTTGTAACCATTTTACTCTTACATTTTTAATCGGAACAAAATGAAAATTTACTATATTGTTCACAATACAATTTAGAATGATGAGTAAAAAAACCACATTGTGGTTTTTTTACTTTTTCGAAATTAATAAAAAATCATCGAATTTTTCAAAGAAAACAGCAAAATTCTGTCCGGAGCCACGCGCTCTTTCTCATCGATTAGTATGGAGTGTGAGTGAGAGGAGAGTGGTCCACGGCTGATACGCCTTAAAAGAAAATTGTGTGTTCCACTTTTGTGTCATGGTTTTGTGTATGTAATGTTTGCTAGAAACATAAGCAAGATGTGTGTAGGCATAAAAAAATACTGTCTGAAGAGATTAGTATCCTCTTACGACATCTGTCTGGTTTAGTATACTAAGCCAGACATCACACGGGTTCTAGATACCCTCTAAGTGTAATAGAGCGAGGTTAAATAATAAATATAAAACAAACCTTCCCCTCATTACATAAAGTGCTAACTGCTTTCTCGATATTGGAAAGCTATTTCGTTCTAAGCATCGATTTAGAAGCCTTAATGGTCTGTCGAGTGGCTGAATAATTAATAATTTATTGTAATATTTCATGAATGTTGCGTTTGAAATTTACTGGATGGATTTTTTTTTGTAAAGCCTCTTGTATCCGGACTAGATTCTTGCTTTTGAATATGAGACCATAATGTGTGATAATGTTCGAGATATTCACATACTTTACTTAGGTTCAGGAGTGCGATTTTTGAATCTCATTTCGATATTGGTCCCATAGAGAAATTTGTTCAGTTTGACGGTCTAAACAACCCCCTTAAGAGTTTTAAAAATTTATTCTTACTTATGAAACACCCTGTATACTCGTATAAAATATTACTTTTATTAATACAGTCTACGCGTGTTCTGCGTCAAAGTTTTGTATGAAATAGACTACTCTGAAACCAGCTTAAAGTAGGTAGGTACCTAATTGTTGAAAAGTTGTTTCCACGTTTCTATCTATCCCGAAACGAGAGTTTAAAGTATACACAGTAATAGGTATCTACATCTACATTATTACATAACTGTAATAGAAGTGTATCGCACATTGAAGAATTTACAAAAAAAAATTACGAGATTTTGTTTAGGGTAGGAAATAGAACAGGTACATTATATTTTAATGTGGTTTTGGTGTGCCTGAGATAAGAGATAAGATAAGTGTCCCTGACTCAACAAAAGATGTCGCAGTCAAAAGCTAGGCTAGGTTCCCTATAGTACCTTCACTGTTTAACTAATACCAAAGTATCGTATACTCCATTGAACCTATAACCAGTCCAATGCCCCGGGTAATGTGGTCCCCGCAGTCAGTTAGTGGCTAATAGCGAATAATTGACATTCCTCCCAAGTTACCCAACTCTCGCCTGGCGGTTGTTAGCCAGATGCCTGCTAGTGCCAGACGGTAGGCTAGAACTATTTTACATAGCATGCATTAATCTAGAATGCTTAGGTAATTAACTTGGAACTAAAAATATCTTGATGCAAAGGTAGAAATTTTTACGTTTATAAGTCGATAGGTAGAAATACATACCAACTCGATTATTTAGGTCCTAAACCATTACGACACAGGGTCCCGCTGCATATACGTATATTGAACATTGTCACACAAATTATCTAGTCACATTTAAAGTATCAGAATCTAGCCTGGACTTGTATTATGATGACTAGACAACGATATAGAATACATAAACAGATACAAACAAAACCAAAACAATCAAACTGAACAACTTTCATGATGGACAATCAAAAAACAATTTAGGCTGTCCCATACATTTGAGCCGAGTAGGTAATTACTGTAGTTTTGTATGTAACAGCAGATTTTTTTCTCTATGTGGTCTTTTGGAAGTTGTTCAGTTTGATGGTCTGACTAAAAACCACCCCTTTAAATATTACTAGGGTGTTTTGTAACACTTTATACCTAAATTTGAATACAAAATGTTTGTGAGCTAAAAGCAATGTAGGCCCACCTATCAATTGACACGTCCATCCTTTCAATATGCAAGCAAACTGAGCAGGCAAGCATGCTCATGCATTAACAAACACCCCTGTTTAACTTTTATCTACAATAATGACTTCATCCGATGTTTTTCCATCGGATTTAGGACACTGCGGCGTCGGCAACTGGCACCATGCCAAGAAGGACATTTGCTATCCTGAAAAAGACTTAAACATCACTATAGGTTATTATAAGTACTGTATTGTGTATGACACTACTGGACCGACGTGATTTATTTGTTGTTAAATGTTAGGTTATAGTTTATTATTTTCTAAAAAACTAACTAAAGTTTATCCGCGACTTCGTGCGCTCCGGTTCCCGTCATCGTAGCGAGATAAATTATAAGCCAGTTTTTAACTTAAATCGTAAGCATAGAAACATAAAAAGTTTCATCAAAATCGGTCCAGTAGTTTTCACGTGATGCGCGAACCAACAAACAAATATACAGACAAAAAATTCAAAAATTTTTGGTTAGGAGTCAGGGAGGGACACAAAAACCATACTTTTTTTTATTTGACAGTTGCATTGCTTTAAGGGGGGATTAGCACTTGAACAACCTATAGGAAATTAACTAAAAGAAAAGTATGACTTTCTATACTAAATGCAATCAGCTAATCGAACGTTTGTTAAGTTTTCATCACAATGAAATTTTTCCTCTATTCAGAGATATAAAATTTTATACGCACCGAAACATGATGGGTGGCAGAACAAGGGTAAATTTTCTTGTATCGCAGTGTAGCCGTTGAACTCTAGATTACTAGGGATGAAACGTTACGGAGTAGTTTTGGTATCGACCTACATAATAAATGAAAAGTGGGTACTGCTGGGTACACATTCACTACTAAATAATTAAAATAAATAAACACAGTCCATAGAATAATGCACAATGTTATATAAACAAGTGAGAAAGTTTTTGTATTACAGTCCCAGTCGAGTCCCAGTAGGGAACTATAAAGAAAGGGGCGTTCACAAAAGACCAGCGATGGTCGCGGTGGCACAGGCACAATGTCTGTTAAGGCCCTCAACCAACCAATAATAATAATACAGTCCCAGTCTGTATTTCTTGTGAGTTAAGTAGCTATTTTCCATAGCTAAGGCAACCTTAATGATGTCTAAAGAAATCGTCTATCGAATCATCAAAATTTTTTATTTTGGCCTAAAACTTTCTTTTCCAATAAATGTCTCTATCTATAAAATTTACAAAAATTACATTTTTAAACCAACATAGATTCTTTATGTGTAGGTGTGTATCACAGACATAGGGGTACAGAAGTCTGCGGCGTGTATAATATTTTTTCTATGCAAAAGTAATCGATATCAATAAGTTAAGTTAAGTTAAGTTATAGCCTGTAGCATCCCACTGCAGGGCAAAGGCCTCCTCTCACGAATAAGGGTGAGAGGGAGCGGGCCATACTCCACCACGTTGGCCCAGTGCGTGTTGGTGGAGGCAAGTTAGTGGTCAACTTGCTATCAGAGAATTTTCAAGCCGCCAATAGGCCTCTGACCTGGCTTAACGAATATCAATAGAAGGCAAATAAATAATTTCATTTTATTCTATTCTATTCTATTCAATAGTTGAAACGAATAAGTATCATTACTTTTTGTAAAATTTCGAGTAACAGAAACGATTAAAAGTATCGATATCGGTACGGTGTCGTTAAATCACTAGAAATTGCTAATACAACGGACCGAATACAAACAGTTTTGTTACGTAAAATAACGGTAAGTGAAGGTTTTATCGGTATTTTACGATTATTACAGCACAAGTGTTCGCTGGGGTGAAAACAAGATTACCTAGAGAGTGTTTTATTAACCTCTTCAAAATCTTGAAAATGCTAAAAATTAGTCTGCAACTGCATGCTTGAAAAGATAGTTGGTAGTCGTAGAATGGCTTCTGGAAGTCCAAATATTATTTCTGGGATTATGCTGTACTTAATGAATCTGCCTTCATTTCCTCGTCTCAAACTCAAGACTTTAGAAGAGGACTGCGAAGGGAGTGACTGAAATTTAGAACTATGCGGGTTCAATTCTCTAAAGCCCTAGTGCCAGCACAAACTGTGCCTTAACATTTTGGCTACGTTAACCATGACGTATACGAAAAACGGATAAGCATAAGCATATGCTCACGACTATATTCCCCGAGGGGGTAGTTAGAGATATTCTGAAACCTCAGAACATCCACGTTTCACCAGTAGTACCGAAACGCTGTCCAGTGTGACAGGGGGTGAGCCCATCACCACTTGTAATAGACAGTGGGTACAATACATGCCTCGATATTGAAGCATGTAGGTTTCCTCACGATGTTTTCCTTCGATACCCGGCTACTGTGTATAACATAACCTCTTGCCTTGTGTAAATAAAACCTGTTGGAGCCATTGAGGTAATATGTTAACTAGAGAAGCTACCGAGAAGTAATGTTTTGTAACACGCGTTAGGTAGCACGCGCTCTAACCCACTTAGCCTGTGCCAGGCGCTCGTCGCAGCCTGACGCTCCCAGCACGCGCCCCACACTGCTGATCATGGTGCACAGATTTTGTTCGCGTTGTCTGCTCTATACATAATTACTCAATGGTTGGAGCCTATATAGGAGGAGCTTCAGACCATCAAACTGAACAACTTTCACTAAGGAGCCAACTTCGAAATCGCGATAAAAAAATCTGCTGTCTCAACTTTTGAGGGAGTACTTATGTAGGTATGTACTGTAGTTTTGTATGAAACAGGTGTATTTTTTTTCGAGTTATTTTTTTTACATATGTACTAACTACTGTATAGTTTCATCCATTGATTGCCATAGCTATTCCGCAACAAGAAAACGATTAAGAGAAGCTTTTCCCGATCCTGCGTCACCTCTTGCCCGTAGTGGTTTTATGCTTACTTAATTACTATGTCAGCTTCCACTACTTCGCTCGAACTATACCTACTTATCCACGTGTTCTTCATAAATTCTCGTTTTTAGGTACTGGACCCAGGATTTTACATAGGTAGCACTTTCCTCTCAGTGACCAAAAGTTTGAAACCCTACAACTTTAACTTACAAACTTTTATACCTTACCCTATAATACATACATCAGTGGTCAGACAATATATTTACTCGCAGGGGTCGAGTGAAAAGGGACGTCCTGATGTATTGGCGTATATTTCAAAGTCAACAACTTTCTCCTTGCAATCTCTCAAAGACTAGGTCATTAATTATAGTTACTGCCAGCCTCTGTTTCAATACGACAGCTTGCAAATCTAAAAACCTACGAATAAGGTCGTCTGTCCAACGGGCAGCAGGTCGTCTCACACTACGCCTGCCAGTTCGTGGTCTCCACTCAAGAACTCTGACCCCCTATCGTTTGTCAGTCCCCCTCTGTCCAGTAGGATCCACTATCTCGATCCAAGTTCACTGTGATCCATCATTAGGCTCAGTGGATCCTATGATACTTGCATCTCTTAATATGCTCCACCAGTGGATCGAACAGAATTCAGATAGTTTGGTAAGACCCACCACTGATTTCAGTGGAACCTGTGATATAATTTATATAATATATAAAGTATAAGGTATTTTAAAGTTAAACGATACCACTGAGTGTAGATGTATCAGGAGAGCAGACGTGTACAAGAGGTCGAACTTCTTTGGAGCCTATATAATATACAGGTATCGTTTAACTTTAAAATACCCACCGTACCACCAGCACCAGGGGTATGGTGGGTCTGAAGCAATGTTTGACAAGCTCGGCCTGCGGCTCGATTGGCGGCAGATTGACCCTGGAGACCAGGTCCACCAGGTTCAAGGGGGGCCGCTTCGGAGCTTTGCTCCTACGCGTAGCTGTGCGGTTATAAGGGATTATAAAATAGTTTTCATAATCGTATATACAAGTAAACAGTCCAGTAGCTACTAAGTCAAGCAAATTTAACCCTTAAAACAAGCACATCAAAGCTCAAATCACCGTTTTTTCCCCCACTATTCCTCCATCAAACTAAATTGCCTCAACACGATAAGGGCATGATGTAATCGATCAGCTGATGACCTTGCGGGGTCAGTGACCTCGCATGTAGGTCGAAGGGACGAGGGCCAGGGCTGGGGGGCTGAGGGGTTGAGGGGGGGTGGGCTAGAAACTGGGGTGGTTAGTTTTGTATTATAAATAGAAGTATAATTGGCTTTTAGTTGTTTTAGGGTCCTGTAATCAAAGGGTGCGTAGTACTAAGCCGACACTATTCGCCCGTCTGTCTGTCCTACCTATAAAAGGACTGTACCTATCTTATTGCCGTGGTGGTGGTCCAGTGGCGAGTAACCTTGCCTGCTGTGCAGGAGCCGATGGTTCGATCCCCGTCCAGGCCGATTCGTACCAATGAGTTTTTCGGAATTTATGTACGATTTTTACCACCACTGGCTTTTCGGTGAAGGAAAACATCGTGAGGAAACCTGCATGCTTCAATTTCGAGGCATGTATTGTACCCACTGCCCATGATAAGTGGCGACGGGCTCACCCCCCGTCACATGCTGGACAGAGTTTTCGGTACTACTGGTGAAGCATGGATGTTCTGAGGTTTCAGAATATCTCTGACTACCTCGGGGAATATAGTCGTGAGCATATGCTTATGCTTATGCTACCTATCTTTTAAACCGTAATAGGTACCTGGTTGAAATCTTCACAGAATATGTGTTAATTATTATCTTGGACCATTTCAAATTTACGATGGCATACTTGCTAACCAATCAATCCAATCATTTACAAAAAATGGGGGACCCCTTATTCCATTCCATTCCATGGGTCTGCTGGAAGATATATCTTCAGAGATAAGTTCTCCCTTTGTATTTGTCTATTATGCTGTACATTTCCGTGTGTACAATAAAGTGTTAAAATAAATAAATGAATTAATTAATAGAACTTAGCTGTTTCTATCGTAAAAAAAGTCACACAAAAGCGTCAAACTTGCCTTGATTATAGTCTGCAAACACTTAAGGTGGTTTCCGTCCATACAAAACGTTGTCGTATAACACTCGTAGACGGTGTTAATAAAAGTAATTTTTTATATATGGAAAAATAGCTTAGAATATCTAGTTTGCGCATATCAAATAATATTTACAATTTATAATATTATTACGAAGATATCACGCTTTGAAATTATTCATACAAAATTTCAAACCCTTAGATCTTCGTAATTATATTACAAATTGTAAATATTATTTGATTCGCGGAAACTAGATTTTCTAAGCTATTTTTCCATATATAAAACATTACTTTTATTAACACCGTCTACGAGTGTTATACGGAAACGTTTTTTTATGAAATTGACAGCTCTCGAACCACCTTAAGTAAAACAACCAATAAGTTTGCGGAGGGCTGTCCCTTACACCCTGTACATTGTGTTGTGGTACGGAACCCCCGGTGCAAGTTCAACTCGCACTTGGCTGGATTGTTGTACCTTTATGTTTATGGTGTAGATTTATATACATGACATACATTTGTATAACAAATTGAATAATTAGCTTATACTATATGATTATGTAAACACTATCAAAATTTTCAGTGGTGCTTCAGACCATCAAACTGAACAACTTTTAATATGTGATCAAACCTATACTTAATAGAAAAAAAAACGATATAATTTGAGTCGAGTAGGCATTGAAGTTTAGTATGGATGAGCAGATTTTTTTTTCTGATGTTTTCCTTAAAAGTTGTTCAGTTTGATGGTATGTAGGTAACGCATTTTTTACACATTTGTGATACTTTCATTTGTATAATAAAAAGAAAAATCAGTGGCTCTTACTTATATCTGTAAATATGTGTTTGCTTCTAGAACAATAAGAATCCAATTCAGGTTGTATCGTAATATATTAGCTACACGTCACGCTTTCTTTTATTATTACTGTTTCGTAGCCGTAGCGCTACGAGCGTAGAACCCAATCTCGATTGCTACGACCGAACACGTAATCTATTGAAGTTACAGGTACAGGGTGTATGAACGTATCATAATTCCAATGCATTGATCTCTTATTTATTCCGATAGGTACAATATTATTTGTATCTTCGACCCTCTGAATCCCGATCGTTGCAATAAGAGGGGCGTTATATGTTTGACGCCAATATCTGTGAGTCTGTCTGTCTGTCTGTGGCATCGTAACTCTGAAACGGATGGACCGATTTCGACGCGGTTTGTTTTTTTATAGAAAGATAATTTTTTGCGAGAGTGTTCTTAGCTTTGATGTACGAAAATCGGTTCAGCAGTTTTCAAGTAACTTAAAAAATGACGAAATAACATTTAATTACAAATTAATAAAACCCCCAACACCAAAAACAAATATTTAAAAAGTGAAAAATAATTTGTCACCTGTTTATGTAAGCTACCTAGGTATTAAAATTGATATAAGCAAATGTATGTTTTACTTTTTAACTCTCTTCGGGGACCGCAAGCGATTACCGAATAAAAAATCAATGGTCATTTCATAGCGGTGTCCTCTACGCATTAATTGACCTAACAAAAGACATACAATGAGTTACAATTATTTTTCACTTTTTAATGTTTGTTTTATGTATGAGAAAGTGTCAAATGCACTTTCAAAGCAAAACATAATATGTTTAATGCAATTTATGAATATTAGTGACGGATTACCCTGTATTTGTTTTTGGAGAGTTAGTCGTTATTACAGGGTCGATCTTAACAATGCTTATGGGACCAACATCGAAATTGCGAAAAAATTGCTGTGCCATACATTTGAGTCCAGTACCTAGGATTGCAGTTTTGTATGGAACAGCCACGGAACAGCTAAATATTGTATTGTAGTGTCCCAGAATCACTACAAATCCCATGTGAATGAAGGCAAACTTGACCATTAATGTAGTGTCTCCGAATCACCTTAAAATCCCAGATCCCAGGTGACGTTACTTCATAAAATTAATGTACTTTGCTATGAAAGTAAACATCGAATTAAAAAATCCCTTTAAAACAAGAATTTGTTTCAACAAAATTGATTATGCCGCACTGTTTACTCAAGCGACGAGTTATTATAATTAAAATGTAAAATATTCCAATATGGAGTGAAATTTTATTCCGCTCCTCGTGCCCTGAGAAATTACAATAAAAGTACAAGATCCCACTACAAGTTTTATACCGTCTTTGTTTAGAATGGTAGGTAATGAAACAAAATTATTCAAGTGGAAAGGCAATCGTTCCTGTCCGAACCTGGCAGTCGAATGCAAAAATGGTGTTCCTGGAGTGCGATTTTTGAATCTCATTCGGTGAGCTCAGCAGTTGAAAATGTCAAAATTACCATGGAGATATGCATCTTTCTACTGCTGATTTGACATTCAAAAATCATACTACATGCAGGAGAGCGATTTTTTAAAGTCAAATCAGTAGTAGAAAGATGCTTATCTTCATAGTAATTTCGAGATGTGCAACAGCTGAGCTCACCGAATGAGATGCATGTCCTGTTGTTTTGTTTTAATCCCTTATTTGTTTAGACACTTAATTGTATACACAATTTAAGCTAAACGTACCAGTTACTCGAAAAAAATAAGAATGCCTGCATAATTATGGTTGCAACCCCACATTGCTACTACTTTCTATTTTTTAAATAGTTATAATGCATAATATAATGTTTATTAGTAGGTAAGTACCTATAATCGAAATTGGCGTGACGACCCTCAGTGGTCACGTTATTTTACCATGGAAAAAACAAGAAGTTCTTTAAGTTTAAATTTGTATGCATGCTGAGTTAGCCTATAAGTATGACATGTATACACTCAGAATTATAATGTAACATTGTGAATGTAAAACTATATGTGTCATGTTGGCTTCCTAATAAATAAAATAAAAATAAATAAATTGCAACCATAATTTATTGTCACATTAATCGTATTCTTCGATCATACGAATGGAGATGATTTACTCAACTGATTTTGATGATTCTTTCACATATGAAATCTCTTTTCTGGAAGGTTTTATTACATAATAAAATAGTACAAACAAATAGTACAAGGGATTCTCGGATGCGCAAAATGTGAGTTGCTTGTGTGGAGCTCCACAAACGATGGCCCATCTCACATCGGGCTCTGCGTGCCCTAACACCTGTACGCAGGAGGAGCTCATGACCGCTAGCGACGGTGCAGTATCGGTTGCCGACTTCTGGCAAGGTACTATTTAGCGACTTTGTTCATAGCTTGAAGTCGACACGATAAGAAGAATAGTACAACAGGAACAACATTATTACAATTGGCTACATAAAAAGCTATATTATAAAAGATTTGCAACATGCTTCGGAGTAGCAGCTCTATTTATTTAGGTTCCTTAAAGTATGACACTTCCACTGGTGTATTTTGTTAAATTATCATTGCCTAAACAAATGCTGTAAGAAAAAATGCAGTAGGATCTTAGCCTTTAAAGTCGACATTATAAACCAACGCAATGCGGTTTACTGTATAAAGTATAGTGTCCATTAGAGTCTTATTTATAATATTTAAAACAAGCTTTTACCGGTGGTTATGGCAGTGGAATTCGTCATGAAAAAAATGTATGTTTCGAGCCAATGTATTATAATTTCTAGGTGAATTCATGCAAATACTGGCAAGGATTTTTTCCAGTGAAATCCTCGTATTAAAAGCATAAAGCAGCACAAAAATAATGCTTTATTACCAAAACAAAACTTCACTTTATAGGGTCCAACGGTTTTTGAAGAGGGATGATCAGACCATCAAACTGAACAACTTTCTTTATAGGACCAAAAATACAACTGTCTCATTTTTGTATGGACCGCTTTCTTTTCGTGTAAGGTTTGGTTCGGTTCCGTAAAGATAGTTGTCCAGTTTGATGGTCTAAAACCGTCAGCATATTAAGAAGGACCCTATAACAACCACGGACTTGAAAAAAGACGGACGTAATCTCGTCTAATCACGAATGAAGCACCCATTTATTTTTGAGTGCGTGCTGACGAACTGTCACGCGATAGATAATGGTGGTAGGTTGTAGGACCTGCGCCTAGATCTAGTGCATCTGTGTGAGTGTAGGTCCCTTGTAGAACAAACGAAAATGTAGGACCTTGCATGCTTCACATCTTTTTAGTGTCACATTACGTCCGTCTTTTTTTCAGGTCCGTGATAACAACATCATCAATCCCCATCTCAGCCGAAAGACGTCCACTGCTGGACAAAGGCCTCACCCAAGGAACGCCCCAACTGGTCCTGCGCTGCCCTCTTCCGACGAGTTCATCTTCGGTCCATTCATGAGCAACACCTCACCAATTCCTGTGCCCTAAGGATGTATGAAAGAAATAGCTTTTTTAGAAATGTGAGCGCTTTATTTTGTACTTAAATCTTGTTTTGTAACGCTCGTTGGCGTAGTGGAGCTTCGGTATTGGAAACGATCACCGAAGTTAAGCAACGTCAGGTCTGGTCAGTCTTTGGATGGGTGACCGTTTAGTGGTATTTCATCTCGAGCGTTTCCGTGCTTCGGAAGGCACGTTAAGCAGTTGGTCTCAGATAGTTTCGGCAGATGGCGCTGTAACTATTCGCTAAGCCAGGTCAGACGCCTATTTGGCGGCTCTCGAATTCTCTGACAGCAAGTTGACCACTAACTTTCCTCCACCAACACGCACTGGGCCGGCGTGGTGGAGTATGGCCCGCTCCCTCCCACCCTGATTCGTGAGAGGAGGCCTTTGCCCTGCAGTGGGATTCTACAGGCTATAAACATACTTACTTTATTGTTTTGTAGCGGGGAGGACCACGCGAAAAAGAAGAAATAAAATCTAGGTATTACTTCAGATATTATCTTCACGGAAAATGGCGCTCAAAATTGTGCCGCGTCACACCTGTCACGCTCGTAGCATTGCTTGACACGGAAGACGCGGACTACTAAAATAATACCCAATTGGGTCTTTTTGAAGTCTTCACTTTGCGCGTCTAGTAATCTTAGAACTTACATTTCATACAAATCGACAGACTTTTTTTCAGGGCTTAATTCATTACCAGTAAACACCTTGTCTCAAATAAATTGCACAATATTTATAATATACAGCCCTCCGCAAACTGAAACGGTGAACTCAGACCATCAAACTGAACAACTTTCACTATGAAGCCTACCTCAGGAAACGCGAAAAAAATCAGCCGTCCCATACAAAACTACTGTACCTACCCGATTCAAATGTATGGGACAGCTGATTTTTTTTCGCGTTTCCTGATGTAGGCTCCATAGTGAAAGTTGTTCAGTTTGATGGTCTGAGTTCACCGTTTCAGTTTGCGGAGGGCTGTCCCTTACACCCTGTATTATGCGCCAAAGCCTAAACTAGCCTTTCCTTATCGATTCACGGTCCGATTCTTAGCCAAAAATGCTGGCGCTTACGTAAAGTGGCCAAGTGGATGCAGAGTCGAAGCCTTACCGGTCCCGTCAGCAATATTATATACTTCCAGCACCGTCTGGCGATGATCCAACCTCGTGGAGTTCAATGAGTATTTACACGGGTACAGTGTTAAGTCATAGTCTAGTAATGGTCTAGTGCACGGTTTCATAACTTTTTTGTAGTTGCGCACTTTTAAAATCTCTATTTTATATTTCGAATAAATTGTAGAAAAAGAAAATAAAAAATGTAATTTCCTTTATTTGGTTAGCCTAGTTACCAGCGCACGTAACTACCAACACAGAAAGCAACCTGTCAGTTTATTGCTCGTTCTTTTCAGAGGAAAAAGACTTCTCTGTGGACTCACGGCACTCATGACTTGGGGTTCTAAGGGGACTAAGGGGTTCATAGACCCTAGGTTAAGAAACTCTGGGACAGTGAATGTGTTAGTAGTACTAGAAAGGAAACTCTCTGGAAAGTTTTAAATACATTTTAATAGACTTCTCCTCAATAATTATATAAAACTATCGGAGCGGTACAGATTTGCGCTTAGATCACAATAAAATTAATGAATAGGCATAAAGCGCGGTAAGTTGAAGCAAACTACTCTGGTGCACTTGGTCCATACAAACTAGCGCCATTATCTGTCAAATCTAGGGCACTTGCATACAAATTTGAAGTAAACCTTTCATTTGTTTTGCCTCAATATTCTGGTTTGAAATGTTCGCGTAAGGCCTTTCTATCCATTCATTTGATTTTGATCTAAGGATTTGCGTATGCGCGTCGCGCGGGGAACGGGAGGAAGTGACGTCTCTGTCTTGTCAATTTCACAGAGCAGAAGGGCGATCCATAGAGCACGCAGAGGTGTCCGCCAGAAACCACATTTCCGCTAACAGTAGTTAGTGGTGGTGCTTAGAGCAAATGAAAAACGCCAGTTTCAACCGATCAAATCACGATGACCTTGAGGTCCATTTCCGTTTGTTCAAATTTCAACTCTATTCCAATGCAGTCCCAACTGATATTATCAGCCTGTGTCGCGCAATCAATGTTTTTGGACGAGTTGAGTTGAGTACCATATCCATACTCTTGCCTTCTGGCATAAGTGTTAGCAACATAGCATACGCTCACGAGTCACGACTATATTCCTCGAGGTAATCAGAGATATTAGCGAAACTCAGAACATCCACGTTTGACTAGAATTTAAGAGACACTGTTAAATCCAGGATATACTAATTGATAGACTTCAACAGGAAGCTCGTCTCGCGTTCCAGGGCGTTGCTAAGCTAGGCGCGGGGGACAGCTACTGGACAAGTTGCCCGACTCATGTAAACGCGGCTCCACCGCCGTCGCGCCGGAGGGATGCCCGCCAAATACCTGCGGATTAGCTGATTATTAATCAAACTTAAAACGACAGAGTGAACGGATTTCAATGACGGTCACTGACGCAACACTATCCGTCTATCTCACACCTATGTATTTGATGGAAGATAGACAATGACAACTAATTCAAATGCAGGCATCCATGAGAACACATTATACAAGGTGTTACAAAAATACAAATAAACCTTTAAGGGGGTGGTGTAGACCATCAAACTGAATAACTTTCAATATGGGACCAATATCGAAATCGCGAAAAAAAAATGATGTTCCATACTCTACAAATCGACTAGAGCTAAAATATGAATGGGATATCAATTTTTTTTTTCGCGATTTCGATGTTGGTCCCATGCAGGAAGTTGTTCAGTTTGACAATTTATTCTTACTTATGAAACACCCTGTAGAAATGGAAACGATTGATTGGTGTTTTTGGACTTCCGTACCAAAAAAGAAACTCTCCTAAAATTACTAATAACATTCGAAAATCAGTTCGTGAACCCGTTGGATGAGGGCAGCGCAGGACCGGTCGTTGTGACGATCCTTGGGGGAGGCCTATGTCCAGCAGTGGACGTCCATCGGCTGAGATGATGATGATGAACATTAGACAGGTAACTATGACTCTGATCAATCAAGAGAACTGTGAAAGTGTCATTTATTTTTATTTCAAGGGTAAAAGTAGAGTTTAAAAAAAGTCACTGGTTCATTGTTTTTAGGGTTCCGTACCCAAAGGGTGAAAACGGGCCCTATTCATAAGCCTACGTTGTCCGTCCGTCCGTCCGTCCGTCCTACCTATTTAGGGCTGTTTCTTTTGAACCGTTTTATACCTAGCTAGACAGATGAAATTTTCACAGAATGTGCGTTATTATGGCGGATTTGCCACCAACAAATAATAAAAATTACAAAAAAAATAAAATTAAGGGGGGTTTCATACAAGTAAATAGTTTATATCAACGTTTTTTCTTCTAGCTCTAAGTATCTCGCTTTTTTTAATGCAATCACATCATTTTTGCGTTCATTGTCGTTTTTAGTGATAAGATCGCCATTTGTACCCTTACGTTCTTTTTATTCTGTTTTTGTTGCTGTATGTTTTTGGTGTGCAAATGAAGAATATATAAGTGATGTTATGTTATTGTCGATGCTTCCTCGACTGCTTCAAGGATCAATGAAAGTTAAAATTTAATAAAGTGAAGTGATCAACTTGCTGTCAGAGAAAATTAAAACTCTCTGAAAAGCTAATATTTAACTAAATTAAAATTAATATTGGCAAAAGTTGTCGAAAGAAGAATTAACAAAGTTTTCAATATCAGAACCGAATATTTTTTTTTTAAAATAATAACTAACGTATTGAGTAACCAAAGTGCGCAGGTCACCCGTACGCCGGTCGACCGCTCTTGACATTTGACCGTGAGTTAGAAGGATTCATGTGACTTGATCCGTTGCCCACTTGACTACTTGACGCAGGACGGATTACTTTCGGTTCCTAGTTAGCGATTTTTCGTGGCTGATAATGCAAAAAAGAAGCGTGTCTTATATTGAAGATATTACATGAAAAAGATTACGATATGGTTTTTAGGCATCCCTGACTCCAAATCCACCTTTTTTAGAATTTTTGTCTGTATGTTTGTCTGTTTGTTTGTTTGTTTGTATGTTTGTAACAGCATCACGCAAAAACTACTGAACCGATTTTGATGAAACTTTTTTTGTTTGCAATAGCTTATGATGTGTCTTAAAATCTGGTACTTACCTAACTATATAATTTGTGCGGACGAAGTCGCGGGTCAACTCTAGTGAAGGTATAAAATTGTAAGAAAGAAGGATTTATTATTTCATCCCCTTGGCATGTTAATTGCAGCCCAGGAGTGCGATTTTTGAATCTCATTCGGTGAGCTCAGCTGTTGAAAATGTCAAAATTACTATGGAGATAAGCATCTTTCTACTGCGGATTTGACTCTCAAAAATCTCTCTTGTAATATGATTTTTGAATGTCAAATCAGCAGTAAAAAGATGCATATCTCCATAGTAATTTTGACATTTTCAACTGCTGAGCTCACCGAATGAGATTCAAAAATCGCACTCCAGGTATTCTTCTCGTGATTTCAAAATTGGTCCCGTATTAAAAGTTGCTCAGTTTGATGATCTGGAGTGCGATTTTTGAATCTCATTTATTTGATGAATTCAGCAGTTGAAAATATCAAAATTTCTATGGAGATATGCATCTTTCTACTGTTTATTTGGCATTAAAAAATCACACTCCTAGAGTATGATTTTTGAAAGTCAAATAAGCAGTAGAAAGATGCATGAGAACGCTTTTGTATGAGATTTAAAAACCGTTCAAACTCACCGATGACATTCAAAAATCGCACCGTATCATCCCGGGACCACGATTCTCCATATTAATCGAGCGCGTGGCTCCGGTCAGAATTTAGTCGTTTTCTTTGAAAAATAAGTTTTTTTTTTATTAATTTCGAAAAAGTAGTATAATCACATCATTCTACATTGTGTTGTGAGCAATATTGTAAATATAAATTTTCTTCCGATTATAAATGTTAGAGTAAAATGGTTACAACTGGAAAAAAAGGGGTGAGTTTGGATTCCCTTTTCATCGGTTTTATTTATTAAAATCGATTTCTAGACCTAGATTTCTAAAACCTTGTAGTTGGTAGGTAGTTGTAGCAAAGCTACTGACCCCCCCCCCCCCCCCCCCCCCATGGGGATTATAGTCGTACCTATGTATGTTAAGAGTAGGATGATGGATGAAGACAAACGGTATTAGTTAACCAAATGCCACTATATCACACACTGTATCTAATTCCCTTAGCATGCAAATAAGAATATTCTATCACCGGAGTGCAGCATCTGTTTTACATAATCCGACAAGAGAGAGACGCCCGATTTAACACTACACGAACAAACACGCTGCGGCATGTGACAGGGAATAAGTACGAGTGACTATCTAGAACGTAGGAGGATCTCTTTATGGTTACCACGCCGGACTGCCAAACCAGGGTCCTGGGTTCGAATCCCGGTTCGGTCATGGATGTTATATGTTCGTGCCGTTGTTGTATGGTTTCCATAATAAAAGCCTTTAGTGCTTAGTTTGGGATCATTACAATGTATGTGCCTTTGAGCGTTATTTATTTATTTATTTATTTATTTGTTTATTTTCAAGGCTTACACTACGAAGACACATTTTTAATAGGATTAAGTAACTACTACCTAACATTAACATTAACAAACATAAAAATCACGGTTATTAAATCTCATACAAAAGCGTTCTCATGCATCTTTCTACTGCTTATTTGACTCTAAAAACACTCCTGAATTATATTATATACTCCTCATTCGGTGAGCTCAGGTGTTGAAAATGTCAAAATTGCTACGGAGAGTTTTTGTTGCGACAGTTGAATTAAATTTGCATTCAATATTGGTCAAGATGACATACCAGACGTGGGTATACGTGTGTATCTTATACAAATTATTGTATAAGATGACATACGGTAAAAGTCTGAGATGACATACTGTGTCATCTTACACCATAGATATGTCATCTTAAACACGTCGACCATGCGTGCTATTTGTTTGCTTTTTTCATTTTATATTATGTTTATTGCCCTAAAATTGAAACAATTTAATTGTATATGAAACGTTAATGAATATACGCAAGATTCGAAACTCGGATGTCTTCATTTATTTCAACTATGTATCTTGAAAGTAAAAGTATGTCATCTTAAGCACAATTCCCCTACGCATCTTTTTACTGCAGATTTAACTTTCAAAAATCGCACTCCTAAAGTATGATTTTTGAGAGTCAAATCAGCAGTAGAAAGATGCGTATCTCCATAGTAATTTTGACATTTTCAACTGCTGAGCTAACCGAATGAGATTCAAAAATCGCACTCCTGACCATCAGTGCACTTTTGCGGCCAGCGTGTCTTTTCAGCACGAGTGGGCCCAGTAGGATTCACAAATCCTGATAGTTCCACCCACGTCAAGCAGTAGGACCATGAGGATTTGAAAATCCTACTGGACCCACTAAGCGGTAGGACCAACAGTCCGTCAGGAAACTGAACAATTCTTTATGGGACCCTCATGGGACCAATGTCGACATCACAAAAAAAAATCTGAACGCAGCCCTGAATCAGACGCATCCGTTGACGAAATAATATATGCTCAAATTTTGCTGCTTACCTACTTAAAAACACAAATTCTTACTATTTATTTGTAGTTTATTATCTGCAAGGTCGCTCGCCCCTGTCTCGTCAACGCCATCTATCGAGCCTTTAGGAACTACTTTTTCTTTTTTAATGGCTTTCTGAAAATCCCTGATTTGTGTCAAGGAAAACTACCATAACCAACAAATTTATGATCTGGCAACACCAAAAAAAAAAAAGAGAGTGACAGCTTGCTATCCACTCCACGGCACGGCATTATTTTGCTAAAATTAATGATTTTTACCAATTTCCTTCTTTGTTCTATTTACACGTTAATGATTTCTAGAAACACATCAATAATGCCATTAGGAGGTGTTTAAAAAAGTGGGTGTTTAAATAACAAAGTGGATTCACGAACTTGATAACCCTGTCTCGTCAACGCCATCTATCGAGCCTTTAGGAACTACTCTTTCTTTTTTAATGGCTTTCTGAAAATCCCTCATTTGTGTCAAGGAAAACTACCATAACCAACAAATTTATGATCTGGCAACACCAAAAAAAAAAAAGATAGTGACAGCTTGCTATCCAATCCACTCCACGGCACGGCATTATTTTGCTAAAATTAATGAATTTTACCAATTTCCTTCTTTGTTCTATTTACACGTTAATGATTTCTAGAAACACATCAATAATGCCATTAGGAGGTGTTTAAAAAAGTGGGTGTTTAAATAACAAAGTGGATTCACGGACTTGATAATAATGAAAAATGTCGTCGCTTTCTGGTTTGTACAACAGAACAAAAAGAAAGTGACGAGTTGACGAGAGTTTCTAGCTGAATTTTGTAGTTGCTAAACTTAGTTTTGTGTATAAAATGGCGCAAACCGTACGACGTGCCATTGAGGGCAGATATCCTTCCTGTTACATACCCAGCAGAATAAAAGAGAGACGGGCGAAAGCCAGGGCTTTGAGGTAAGGATCGACTTGCGTAAATATGATAACGAAAGGTTTTGCTGCGTTTCAAAATACTTCATCATCAGTGTAAACCACACGGTCTGTGTGGTCATTTTTTCTGTTAAAATGTTGAAGCATTCTTGCTTACTTTGTATTTATGTCATGGTCAATCAATTAATGTAATGTTGATAATTATGTTGTGACTAAACTGAGACTAAATTGTTTTAGCAACAAAAGATTATCCACGTTTCATAAATTTTTGGTCCAAATGTGAAAGTGCCGGCCAACAACAACTAATGTTAAATTCTGTTAGAACTCATCTGTCTAAGAATCTATTATTATGGCATGAAAGCTGTAGCAGCATGTTATAGTCCAGGGGTGGCCAAACTTCACACATTGCGCGGTCTACATTAACACTTTCGCTGCTGACGACCCACGGTGTAGGTCGGCGACAAATGGGCCGCAGTACTAAAGACCCCACGTAACGAGGCAGTTATATTGCATTTCGGCTGTGCTTATGACTAACCGCGCGAGTCACCGACAACCTTATGCCTGAGCGGGTGACCCACGAGACGAGCCAGTTGTTAGTTTCATGGTTACGACTGTGCGCACAACCTACGAGGGGGATCATGTTTCGCCTGTACTCATGACCTACAGCGCGAGTCACCCAAACCTTACGCCTGTGCGGGCCGACCCACAAGATGAGCCGTTTTGGTTGTTTTACGTTACGACTGCGCATGACCTACAGGGGCGACAGTTTTAGCACTGCGCGAGGATCATGATTTTGAGCTTAGCAGTGAAAGTGTTAAAATGATATACCTACCTGGCAGTCTACCTTCAACCGGTTTAGCTATGAATGTACATACATGAATAGCCTGATTTTTATAGACATACAGTGTGACATAAAAGAGTAGAAAATAAATGAGGGCGCTGCCTCCACGCAAGAACATCAAAATCACGCATAAGCTGGCAAGATCTACAATTTGTACTAAAATATTTAGTTCCTGCTGTCACTGTTTTCTACTCTTTTATGTCGCACTGTACTGTAATTTTGTTGTCTTTAATTTAGTTATTAATCTCTTTGCGAGTCTACCGCGGACGACCGGGTAGACCGCGGTTGACGTCTTGGCCACCACTGTTATAGTCCATCAAAAATCAGATAAGCTGTTGTACAGTTTAGCATGGTAATTTTTAAAAAAAACATGTACAGGTACACATTGATCACTACATACATAGTATAAAACAAAGTCGCTTCCTGCTGTCTGTCGGTCCGTATGTATGCTTAGATCTTTAAAACTACGCAACGGATTTTCATGCGTTTTTTTTAATAGATAGAGTGATTCAAGAGGAAGGTTAATAATAATAATGCCCTTTATTCATGCCATTTATATAATATCATCGCCCTGCCATGAAAACACAAATTCTGTGGTATTTATTTGATAGATAAAAACACTCTTTTTACTTACCATCCACTTGCGAGGATATCGCTGCATGGCAGAGATATCTACTTCCTTATTTACTCTTCTTTTGTTGTTTTGATGGCAAATTAAATAATAGATACAACTTATGATAATTAAAATAGGCCAATGACACTTTAACCTTTCCACAGTAATTGTTAACACAGGCATGACTCATGGTATTTTATTAATTCTAACAATGTGTAGAACTCAACAGACTAAAAAAAGGGTATTATACTATTAATGTACAACAGAAATTTTTTGTTGTTACACATTCATATGCTCACGAATATATTCCGGTGTAGTCAGGGAAATAAAAAAAAATCAAACAAAGTCGCATTTGTTCGGACACTTATTACTCGAGAACGGCTGGACTGATTTTCAAGTATTTTGATTTCTTGTATTTGTCTCCGTCCCGAAAAGCAGAACAACAATTAAAAATAGGTGTAGGGTAGGTGTAGTGTAGGGTAGGAAAATGGCAGGACAGCGTCTGCCGGGTGAGTTAGAAAATAAAAAGGTGTAAAGGTTTGAGTAAAATTGTTGTTGTCTTAAACAAATCAAACAATAGAACGTATTATAATGTTGCAGACTAGAACAACAGCGCAAGCCGGAGAAGATAGAAGACTTTGTGTGCTACTCGGACAGCGACAGCGAGGAGGAGACCCCGTCCCAGCAGCACAGGGTACTCTCCACTTCGTACAACTTTGTCGACTATGTGCGCTCTAGAGAAATTCTCGCACCTGAGGTATGGATACGAACAAGTACAATTAGAATTATTAATAATAACATCAACACGCAGGCACGCTTTTACGTACCTATTACCATTTACAGATCATTTTAATCCATAACCGCATGATGCAATAGTAGATTACACACCGAGGGCAGGAAAGTAAGAAAGGTCTCAGATCCCATGTAATTGTTGACCGAGGCGAAGCCGTGTTTATTAAACATGTGATCTGAGGCTCTTTTATTTACTGCCCGAGGTTAGTATACTATTTTTCTCCTCGACAGAGATGGAAAGCAGCAACTTTGTTTAGCGAAGCGGGATGAAAGTTGACGCTTTCCGCCCGTAGGGGTGAAAAGTAGTATTTTACACAGAGGATAAATAATTACCTACAATCTAGTACCACATGTACATACAGATGACTATGTACTGAATCACTATGCGAGAGAGCTTCTTTTAACCAAGTGCCAATGAGGTGTTGTGCCCAAAAAGGGATATGGTTGTGAGGTTAAGACTGTATATGAATATATAGGTGCCTAACAATAAAATGTTTGTTTTAATGCAATGCAAGTCATTATTTGAATAACCCAGCTGGCTTTATCTTGTCTGTACCCATTTTCCTCTTGTTTATTTTTGTATCACCTACACCAGTTAATAAGTCATTGAAATTCAAAGTTTAATTTTAACAATGCTGTTAAACTACTGTTGTAGATGACTACAGATGTACTCATCTGACTACATCTTTATATTTATAGCTGGAATCTCAATAGTTCCAGATCTTTGTGACATTCTTTTCTATCTACCTACTATATTTAACAGGGCCTGATTCACCATACAGGTGAATTAGGTTGAAACCCAGGTCGCAAGGACTGAAGGGGTGGATTGCACTTTCTAGCATCACTAAAGCCTAGTTCAGACTACGCGAGTATTTTAGTCGAGTAGGGAGTGTTTTAGTAGTTAAACATATCAGAACCACAATAATTTAGTCGAGTAGTTTAGCGAGTGCTTTAATTTTGTTACTAAATCACTCGCACTTGACTAAAATACTCGCGAAGTCAGAACTAGGCTTTACTGTAAATAATAAAGTATGTAACATGAAAATGCTCACGTGTAGAATTAATTCTCAGATTTAAATTAAAAACAAACATTTTCCGCCCTTTGCGGTGACCGAGATATACAGCGATCTTGACTTCTTGACCGCAGGCTTAAGGGCAAAATTGGAAAATGCCCCGAGCGGCGCACGGTGCCTGACTGCACTGGTACTGAAGCAGTTAGTGTAGTCAAAATAGACCATTGACGTAATCAAATCATAATCCAGGAAAGCAACTATAATAGTATCTTCATAATAAAACATGACAATGTAATTTACCCGTTGCATGAACTTATCTTTGTTATCACTTTGTTTTGGACGAGATGCCCTTCATGTGACTGAAATATAAAAAACGCATTACAAATATGACCTTCAAATAGAATTAAACTTTGTATACAAACTAACAATAAGCATATCATCTTTTCCTGAAGTGGTCTAATAGCCAGATGCAACAGGACTTACTGCTACAACTCCATCACAATGTGGCAATTCGATTCCGCGACTATTACTATTTTAATCTATTTACTTTTAAGCTGCTACCGTAAGAGCTGGTTACAATACAGAACTATTTTATGCATCACGGGACAACTTCCGAATCGATTTACATCCTGTGTTCCACTTTAAAACGATACTTTACCCAACTGCAAAAAAGATTGTTTATCCCATAATCGATTCCAGGCAAAGATGCGAGAAAAAAGTATTAACAATTAAACTTTCTATCGCATCGTTAATTAGTTTTGGAGTAATCAGAAATATTGCTAAAATAAATGAAAATATAAATCAAATCATTTCAATCTCCACAGCCCCGCTCAGTCGACCCATCGTACGCCACTAGACACATGCTCACCCATGACATGTTTCGCGAAACACCACTCAATCTCGGCAACATGAACAAAGTGTTCTGCTCACAGTGGCTGTCTGACCGCCAGCTAGTGTTCGGCACCAAGTGTAACAAGGTGAGTCATAATTACACGCTCAATTACATGTTGAGTGAAACTACACTCAACTTAGCCAACTAGAACAAAGTGTTCTGCTCACAGTGGATGTCTGATCGCCAGCTAGTACTCGGCACCAAGTGTAACAAGGTGAGTCATAATTACACGCTCAATTACATGTTGAGTGAAACTACACTCAACTTAGCCAACGAGAAAAAAGTGTTCTGCTCACAGTGGCTGTCTGACCACCAGCCAGTGAAAGACCAACGATGGTCGCAGTTGCACAGGCGAATGCTTATCAAGGTCCACAGTATCTCATAATAACATCCAACTAAAACAAAGTGTTCTGCTCACGATAGTGGTTTCCTGATGCATGGATATTATGTATTTAAGTATATGTAAGTAAATTATGTACTGCCAAACATGGCATGGCAAACGTGCCATGGTGGTCCAGTGGCGAGTAACCTTGCCTGCCGTGCAGGAGGCGACGGTTCGATCTCCGCCCAGGCCGACTCGTACCAATGAGTTTTTCTGAATTTATGTACCACTGGCTTTTCGGTGAAGGAAAATATTGTGATGAAACCTGCATGCATCAATTTCGAGGCATGTATTGTACCCACCGTCCATTATAAGTAGCGACGGGATTACTCCCCGTTATTCTGGACAGTTTCGGTACTACTAGTGAAACTTGGATGTTCTGAGGTTTCAGAATATCTCAGACTAACCCCTCGGGGAATATAGTCATATGCTATGGTTGTGCAAACATGAGATTGTTGGTTGTATCTGCAGCTGATGGTGTACGACGTGCGCACGCGGTCGCTGGACGCGATCCCCACGCTGCGGCCGCGCGCGCCGTGGGCCGGCGCCGACCACCAGACCGGCATTCACGCGCTACAGATCAACCCCTCCAAGTATGTACCCTACCATACCCTACCGCTTTATACATTACTAGTGTTTTCCCGCGACTTCGTCCGCACTAATTGTATACCAGATTTTAAGTCGGATCTTAAGCTTTCAAACAAAAAAAGGTTCATCAAAATCGGTTCAGTAGTTTTTGCGTGATGCGCGAACAAACAAACAAACAAACAGACAGACAAAATTTCTAAAAAAGGTTGATTTCGAGTCAAGGATACCTAAAAACCATATCGTAATCTTTTTTTTTTGTAAATATCTTCAATGTACAGACACACTTCAGTTACAGTTTTATAATAGTTTAGATTATAGCTTTGCTGGAGGTGTTAACTTTACCCTTTTTATTGATGAATAGTCAATTCGTAACAGATACATCACTTCCTTAGAAAATTCGCCAAAATCGTCTTATTAATGGACGCCCCCTGATCAGTAGTTATCAGTCAGATCAGTAGATATCTTTTCTATGAAACTTTATAAAATTTGCAGGACGTTACTAGCGACTGGGGCGCGTAATTCGTGCGAGTTGGCGATATACAGCCTTCCAACACTGGACCCCGTGTGCGTCGGAGAATCGCATAAAGACTGGGTGAGTCGTTTAATCTCACCTTGGATGGATCCATAAGATTATGGGAGAGGTCAAATTATTTTGTTTTAAGCTTTTAGACTATAATATAGTATATATATAGACTAATATTATTAGAAAGAGAAATGGAAGGGAAGATAGTTAGAAGAAAACTTACGATATCACTGTCTTCCAGAATCCAGGTTCATCTTTCTTGGAAGTTAGGGCTATATCATCTCTAATGATACCTTTAATGTTCCAATTGTGACCTTATCTATACACACACATTCATTTTCATTCATTCACACTATGGTATCTTTATCTGTAATTGTGAAAATAAACTCATTTTATTTTATGCTCGATCGAACATGGGGGTTCGTCTTATTATAAGATGAGTGTCGTAAGATTCGACGTATCGTCAACATGTATGTCAATGAAATGAAATGTAATAAAATGAAATGAAACGAAATGAAATGAAATTTATTGCGATAAATGTGGTACATATTGTGTAAGTAGGTGGTAATTTACAAATAGATCAGCACATTTAGTCAGATGTCTGAAATTACAATATTATTGTTGATTAAACACATAAAGAAAGAAATAAAATGGGTAATTGATTACTATCAGGTTTACCATTAAATTAACTAAAGCTTTACTAAAATAATGCACATTTTTAGGTTGCCTTTAAAATTTACATTTCATTTGATATGTCCTGCACCTTTCATGCATTAGGGCTAAGTAGTTCCTTTAGTGCGTAAAATTGTTTTTCTTGGAGCCATTCTACCAGCCTACGCCGGAATAATTTTAGGGGCTCAACTTCCTATACAGTCACAGAATCGGGGTCATTTTGAAGTCGAAGGTACTTCTGACCATTATACTGAACATCTTTCACTATGGAACCAATATCGAAATCAGGAAAAAAATATTCAGAATCAGAATCAGAACTTTATTTGTAAGAACATAGGTGCATTCAGGTGACATAATGAATAAAGTGGTTCTAATGTTCTACCACACAGGGCATACAAAATATTTATAATTTGAAGCTAGTTTTATACAAATTTAAATGTCATGCAAAATATAATTAATTAATTATTCATCATGATTATTTATGAAAAAAAAAGAAATAGGGGAACCCAGACAGTGATTGCCCACCATCAGTTATTGTCCAAGCTAAGGAAAATCTACATTTTAGTAAACTTAAATTTGAGAAAATTCAATAAAAACTTGTTAGATGTCTCTGTAGGTTCAATAATAGGAAATTAAATTACAATCTGGCAATACTTAAATAGAAAAAAGTCAGTTATGGCCAACATTGCGACACGAGGCGTACATATTATTTAAACAGGTAAGATGTTTAGCAAATTGCTTAAGGATATGTTGAGTTGAATGAATAATATTGTGTGTTGGTTTTAACATTTGTTAGAAATTATTTTTTTGACCTATAAAATAACAATTAAACTTAGTTTTGAGTATTGAATCGTTGCCGGTTGCCGCTTGTTATTGTCGTTTTTCAGGGTGGACAATCACTACAATAAAATGCAATATTTTTTAGTTATTGCCCGCCCAAATTTAGTGATTGTCATAGGGCAATAGTTATAGTTATTAACCGGGCAATAACTATATTTTGTTTTATTGTTTGCAGAATAATGCCTAAAGCACCAAAAAAAGATTACTCCAAAGCCAGTTTGGAAAGTGCTATCCAGGAAGTTCATAATAATGTTAGTAATTTGTCCGAACGCCCAATTGCTGAAAAATATGTAGTACCGAGGTCGAGTTTACTTCACTAGATGCATAAAAAATCCTGTTCATAAAACTTTTCTTGGTCCAGCGCCCATTTACAAATAACAAACTACTTAAATTTTCGTTGCTATTGCGTATTTATTTGTAGTGAACAATTTATCCAGTGGCAACACCACCTGTCGGACTTGCTTGATGCAAAACATAGACAAAATGGACTTCTTACTGTCAATGTGACAGGTTTATGAGTAATTTTAACATTGCCATCTTTTGATATTTCGATTTACTAGTCTTGGAAAACGCCTCATTTTAATTCTATTAATGTTGATTAATAGTGGTCAATCACTAAACCAAAGGCGGACAATCATTGTCTTTTATGGACAATCACTATATATTTAAGAGTTTTTTTTTTAAGTTCCTAACATTGTTTAAGTTTGGGAGATTTAAGGGTAAAACAACACTGTGTAGTATTTAAGAATGTCTAATGTTGCAAAAATATGTACTTTGATTACGATCTCATTAATAATAAAAAAAATACAGAGACTTTAAATTTAATTAATCCTTAAGTGGACCATCACTGTCTGGGTTCCTATACAAAATGTCATGCGAAATCCAAAAACAATCTATACAATAAGTAGTCGGTGATAAGTGGTCAATGTTTCAAGTTTTTGTCTAATTACAATGTTTATAATATTAATTTGTCTATTTTATGTCAAATAAAGGACTTTCTTAACTATAAATTATTTATAGTTAAGAAAGTCCTTAATCGAATAGAAACATTTATCCAAGAGACATTTTGTTATTTTTGTTTTGAAATATTTTGAAGGACATTCTTTGATTTCCTTAGGCAGTTTGTTGTAGATTCTAATTGCCATACAAAATGCGTTATTCTTAAAAACATCCACTCTTGCACGCGGTAGGTATAACTGGTTTTTATATCTAGTTGACGTAGGAAACCTTTGCCAGTGTTTTTCAAAAAATTTAGGGTGCTCCCTAACAAAAAGAGACAACAGACTTAATGTACATACATACATGGCAAAGGCAGAATATGAAATAAGTTCTAAGAAATACGCTTTGCATATTGCTCTTACACACTTTTTTTGAACTAAAAATGCTTTTTCATCCCATCTATTCAAAAAGTGTCACTTTAGTCCTCTTTAAGTGCGCCTAAAGTTGTACTTTTTGTTAAGAGACTTTCACAACGGGCAATAATGAGTTTTGAATTTGGAACATGGTATTGTTGCTACATAGGTCCGCGACCAAAGAGATCGAACGCAAATATTGTATGAAAAAGTTAATGGCAGGTAAGACGGGCGACACGCCGCGCCGCCGAAAAAACAAAAACAAACGAAAAAAGCGCGAACATATTGTCTTGTCCTCTCTGTTCAAAGGTTCTTCAATTTTAAATCGTAATTTTCAAAAAAGAGTAGTGAGTCGACATTAACACCGGAAAGTTTTAGAAATGACGCAAAAAATGTGAGTACCTAAAAGCGCCTTTTATTTATTTTCCTCATAGAGGGGGATGAAAAGTAGAGTGTATCACTCAGCCGCAAAATTATTTTTTCCTCGGGCGGCATACTTTGAATCCTTCGCTATGCTCTGGATTCAAAATAGCGCCCTCGCCTTAAAAATATTATTTTACGCCCTTGTGATACAATCGACTATTTCGCCATCTACAGAATTTCCCCATATTATTAGTCCATAGCTTAGAATATAGACTGGGAGGCGATGAATAAAAAAACACGTGATTTTGTGAAATACTGTGATTCATCGTTTTCTAAATCTAGTTTCAGTTACTTTCGTCAATGTCTGGCTAGCGACAGTGGTTGCGTTTACCTAGAGGGCGTCCAGTAAGTACCCAAAAACACGTGATAATGACAAGGGAATTTTAGGTGTTAGATCATAGTATTTTATATTCTTAAGCATGAGGTAATGTTGACAGACCAGTATATAGTTGCTAAACCAATGCCAGACCTATTTTAAGTCTAAAAAAGGGGGACCTCATTCACATGATAAGGACAAGGCTGATTCTTTTATATGTTACTGTAAATTCACCAAATATACGGCATTTGAAATGACAGACTGTCTACACGTTGCTTTCATGCCGCCAGACGAGGTAAAACTTTGAATGGTTGAATCAATCAAAAAATCAATGTAGGTTCTATACTGCATAATTTTAGTTTTATTAATATTAAGTTTGAGGTTGTTTTTATCCAGCCAGTCAACCAGTAATAACCTGCTGTAATGTAGTAGTAATCTCTTTATTTAAATCCGTAAAATTGTCTGATCGAATTATTCAAGTAGTATCATCTGCAAACATTATGCTATTGTGTTTAATACGAGTTGGCAAATCATTCACATAAATTAAAAACGATAAAGGGCCTAAAATACTACCCTGTGGAACCCCGCAACGATTATATTTCTAAGTAGATTTGTAACGGTATGTTCCGATTCATAAAAACAGTGCTGTGAGCGATTACAGCGCTAACACCCGTTCCATTTGCGTTAGCGTGCCGACAGCACTGATAGCGTTCTATCAATTCGGAACGCTAAATATCGCGCTCACACCGTTCACATCACAACATTCAAATATTCCTATTATTTTCTTCATCACTAATCGTTATTAAACTTTTATTCGTCTTTTTTAGAACAATCAAACCCAATACTATTAAATAAACCTAAATCGAGACCTAAACAAACCAAAAATGTACGACGGCAAAACTGTCAAATGCCACTTTTGAAAATTCCCTCAAAAATTTACTATAACAAACGTCACTTTTGACAACTCGCTCACAGTGATAACGCCCCGAGCCGTGAGCACTGTTATTGCAAGATGGCGTCGGTAGTGACGTCACGTTTTCGATTGTGGACGCGCTCACGTCAAATCGGAACGACATTTATTGCGCTCACATCGATATCGGCGTAATTCGGAACGCAGCGTAAGATGTAAGCTCAGACTGTTCAATGCTTTGGATCTCAGTACATTGTTGTCTATCCGATAAGAAACATTTAATCCGTTTAATCATACCATCCAACATTTAATCCAGTTATAAGTGTTTCCTCTAATTCCGTATCTTTCCAATTTATTTAAAAGTAATGAATGATGCACAAAATCAAATGCCTTGCTTAGATCAAGGAAAACTGACACCACTGCACTCTTTTTATTAATTCTGTTTTCAATTTTATTAAGCTGAAGCAAGCAAGTGTTGTCGATTTACCCTTCTGAAACCCGTATTGATCTCTATTAGCTGTTCCATATGTCAATGTATGAAACACTGAAACAGCAGATTATTTCCTCGATTTCGATGTTGGTCTCGTAGAGAAAGTCGTTTTGTTTCATGGTGCAATCATCCCCTTGAAAAACCGTCACCATGAGTAGTGTGATGTTTGTAGTAACCTCTTTAGAAATTCTGAAGGAATGTTTAGTTTTTATGATGACGTTTTGTCTTGTCAATAAATTGAGTCCTAAGCCGCGTCCAGGGAGACGCGGAGCGTCACGCGGGACGTCGCGCGTTGTTTTTATGATGACGTTTTGTCTTGTCAATGTCTTGGGCGGGCAATAAATCGATGACAATTTGACGCGTGCAAAATCGCTTCTCCGTGAACGCTCTATACATCGCCGTATGTTTGTGTTTCCGGCAGCTCGCTCCGCGCACCGCGGCGCCTGACGCCCCGCGTCTCTTTGAACGATACCTTAGAAAACGTGTTTCTTTCCTCATATTTTATAATTTAAAGGAGCCCCTTATGGTTTCGCTCACGCAGATCCTGGACATGTGTTGGCTGGACGACGAGTACCTGGTGACGGGGTCGCGCGACAGTAAGCTCGCCCTGTGGCGCGCCCCGCCCCCGCGCGCCCCCGACACCCCCGCGCACGCGCACGACCTGCTGCAGCCCGTCGCCGTGAGGGAGTGCCGCTCCGGTATGTACTACTACTGTCTGAGCTCCACCAGCACCAGCACCAGCACCAGCAGGCTGGTGACGTCACGCGACAGTAAGCTCGCCCCGACACCCCCGCGCACGCGCACGACCTGCTGCAGCCCGTCGCCGTGAGGGAGTGCCGCTCCGGTATGTACTACTACTGTCTGAGCTCCACCAGCACCAGCACCAGCACCAGCAGGCTGGTGACGTCACGCGACAGTAAGCTCGCCCCGACACCCCCGCGCACGCGCACGACCTGCTGCAGCCCGTCGCCGTGAGGGAGTGCCGCTCCGGTATGTACTACTACTGTCTGAGCTCCACCAGCACCAGCACCAGCACCAGCAGGCTGGTGACGTCACGCGACAGTAAGCTCGCCCCGACACCCCCGCGCACGCGCACGACCTGCTGCAGCCCGTCGCCGTGAGGGAGTGCCGCTCCGGTATGTACTACTACTGTCTGAGCTCCACCAGCACCAGCAGGCTGGTGACGTCACGCGACAGATCCCAACATGTATTGACTGGACGACGAGTACCTCGCAGATCTTCTACAGTGCTGGAGTGCCGCTCCTTTATGTACTGATAATCCTGTGAGGAAGATCCTCGCCCTACCAGGCTGGCTACGTCGACTACAGATCCTAACATGTGTCGGATGGACAACTAGTATTGCTCGCTCGCTCATTTTGTGTCACACACAGCGTGTTCTCGGGGCGAGAGTACATTCGCAGCAAGGAAAATTCATCATCATCATCATCATCTCAGCCGATGGACGTCCATTGCTGGACATAGGCCTCCCCCAAGGATCGCCATAACGACCGGTCCTGCGCTGCCCTCATCCACCGGTTTCCCGCCGCCTTCACCAGGTCGTCGGTCCACCGTGTGGGGGGCCTACCCACGCTGCGCTTTCCGGTACGCGGCCGCCACTCGAGAACCTTCCGACCCCATCGGCCATCGGTTCTGCGAGCAATGTGCCCCGCCCACTGCCACTTTAGTTTGGCAATTCTTTGGGCTATGTCAGTTACTCTGGTTCTTCTGCGGATTTCTTCATTTCTGATCCGATCTCGCAGGGAAACTCCGAGCATAGCCCTCTCCATTGCCCTTTGGGTGACTTTCAGCCTTTTTATGAGGCCTTGAGTGAGCGACCACGTCTCTGTTCCATATGTCATCACTGGCAACACACACTGATCGAAGACTTTCGTTTTAAGACACTGCGGTATTTGGGACGTGAAGATACTCCGCAGCCTCCCGAACGCTGCCCAGCCGAGTTGAATTCGACGGTTGATCTCTTTCTCAAAGTTGGACCTACCTAACTGAATAGTTTGACCCAGGTAAACATAATTGTCAACAACTTCGAGCGCAGAGTTTCCAATTTTTACAGGAGTAGGTTCAACATGGACATTTGACATGATCTTCGTCTTGTCCATGTTCATCTTCAGACCCACTCGTTCGGAGGCTCTGCTAAGATCATCGAGCATTCGACTGAGCTCTTCCATAGTCTCCGCCATGATGACTATATCATCGGCAAACCGAAGGTGACTTATGTACTCGCCGTTTATGTTGATGCCTAGCCCTTTCCAGTCCAGAACCTTGAAAACATCTTCCAGTGCAGCGGTGAACAGTTTCGGAGATATGACGTCTCCCTGCCTCACACCTCGCTGCAATAGGATAGGTTTCGAGTTCTGGTCCTGTAGTCGGACTGACATAGTGGCGTTTTTGTACAAGCATTTCAGCACCTCGATGTACCGGTAGTCTACCTGGCATCGCTGAAGAGACTGCAGTACAGCCCAAGTCTCAATCGAATCAAAGGCTTTCTCGTAGTCCACGAACGCCAAGCAAAGGGGCAGGTTATACTCTTCGGTCTTCTGTATTACCTGCCGGAGCGTATGTATGTGGTCAACGGTGCTAAAGCCCCTTCGGAAGCCGGCCTGTTCGGGAGGCTGGAAGTCGTCGAACCTGCGCGCGAGACGGTTCGTAATGACTCTCGAAAACAGCTTGTAGACATGGCTAAGAAGGGAGATGGGCCTATAGTTCTTCAGCAAGGTATTATCACCCTTTTTGAAGAAGAGCACCACCAGACTTCTGTTCCATGCCTGAGGCGTATTTCCCTCGAGTATGACGGAATCGAACAGCTTCTGAAGGGCCTTCAGGACCGGTTTTCCACCTACCTTCAGAAGTTCGGCCGTAATACCGTCATCACCCGGCGCCTTGTTGTTCTTAAGCTGTTTGAGAGCCATACTAATCTCGTACAGGCTGACGTCCGGAATATCTTCCGTATAGTGCCGGGTCAATTTAGCTCTTGGGTCGTTAGCCTGATTTGTAGCGGGTCTCCGTGTTGACGTGTATAACTGTCCATAGAATTTCTCAACCTCTCTCAGAAGCTCAGGCTTTGACGATACGATTCTGCCATCCTCAGTCTTCAGCTTTGATAGCTGGCTTTGCCCAATAGACAGATCCTTTGCGAAGACTTTGGAGCCTTTGTTCCGCTCTATAGCCTCCCTAATACGCTCGGTGTTAAACCGACGCAGGTCGCAAGTTACGGACTTTGAAATCTGCCTATTTAGCTGCCGGTACCTATTCGCATCATCTGAAGACTGCAGAATCAACTCGCGCCTTTCCTCCATGAGCTTAAGAGTAGTGTCTGAGATTTTCTTGGTTCTGTTTGTGCGACGAGTCTTGAAGAACTTGGACCCGACCGCATGGACAATTTCCACAAACCCATCGTTGTAATCGTCCACGCTACTCCCTAGGCAATCAAAACGATTTTGAAGTTCGAGCTGAAAGCTACAGGGGTTCTGGATTTGGATCGGTACTGGACGGAGCGTAGACTTCATCAGTCGAGATCTTTCAAGCTTGATATTAAGATTCAATGTGCCTCTTACCATACGGTGATCGCTTCCGGTTTTAAACGCGTTTAACACAGAGACATCATTGAATATTTGCCTCTTCGTCGACATGATGAAGTCTATCTCATTTCGTGCACCGGTCGGGCTCAACCAGGTCCACTTCCTGTGTTCAAGCAAGGAAAATTGAACATGATTAATTCGACTAATTCGGTTATTTCGATTCGTGCGCTGTGTGTAACCAAAGCTTAAGATTTTATCAAACATATCTGTAATGAGATCTCAGTTGATCTCATCTAAACTATTATAAAACTGTAACTGAAGTGTGTCTGTACATTGAAGATATTTACAAAAAAAAGATTACGATATGGTTTTTAGGTATCCCTGACTCGAAATCAACCTTTTTTAGAAATTTTGTCAGTCTGTTTGTCTGTTTGTTTGTTTGTTTGTTTGTTCGCGCATCACGCAAAAACTACTGAACCGATTTTGATGAAACTTTTTTTGTTTAATAGCTTATGATCTGACTTAAAATCTGGTATATAATTTGTGCGGACGAAGTCGCAGGTAAACACTAGTCTAAAATAAAACGGATTATTTTCTGTTATTTTGAGAGTGAAAATTGTTCAGTTTGATTACGGAAGCACCCCTTTGACTATGACCGTACCTTTCTATAATAAACTGTAGAATCACACACACACATCTTATAAATTAATAATCTATGTTGATCGTTGCAGGTCAGAAAGTGCGCGCCCTAACGTTCAACCGTCGGTGGCGCGAGATAGCGGCGTTAACCCTCAACGGGTACATACACGTGTTCAGCGCTGAGACCTTCAGACAGACGCTGTCCCGCAAGCTGCCCTCCTGCCAGGACCTCGTCTGTCTCGCCACACAGGTTAACTCTATTATCTATTATAATGAATGAATAGGTTAACTTTACTAAAACAAAGTCGTTAGCAGCATCTGTCCTCATTATTTCTGTTTCTCTACTTACCTACTTCTCCTAAACCCCGCAACGGATTTTGATACGGTGTTCACTTTACTTATATTATAGATCAGATCAATCTGCGATTATTGAAAGTTCATTATCGAATGATGCGTAGTGACATTTTTCGCTGCTTGAACGTATTACATACATACATACATATGCTCACGCCTATGTCCCACTACTGGGGTAGGCAGAGACAATAGATCGCCACATGCTACGATTCTGACACACATCTTTCGCCTCCTCAACATTCATAAGTCTCTTCATACAAGCTCGTCGGTTCCGGGTACATTTTATTTGGCCCTTCTTCAGTACGCATCCTATTTGGTCAGCGTACGTGCGCCTAGGGCGACCCCTTTCAACCATTCCATTCACACTTTCCTTGTAGATTTCATACGTCAGCCTACTTTGGCTCATTCTTTCCACATGGCCAAACCACCTCAACATTCCTTTTTCAATCCTTGTCACTACATCTTCTTTCAGACCACATCTTACTCACATCTTACACAACGTATTACTTTCAAAAATCGCACTCCAGGACGAAACTAGGGCGGATCGCTAGTAATATAATAAAAAAGTATTTTGATTTATTATATTAATTTCAACATCGATTGTTTCAGGAGAGCGGCGTATACGCGATAGGTTGCAAGTCGTACACGCTGCTGCTGGACTGCCGCACGCTGCAGAGCATAAAGAAGATAACGTCGCGCTACAACGGCTGCGGCATCAGGTCCGCGAGCTTCCGAGGCGACATGCTCACTATAGGCACCGGTCTAGGTACGTGCCATACTAATAAAACACTGCCAAACCCCGGTCACTTCACACAAACTCAGAACATTTCTATGTTTAACTAGTAATTCCGAAGGCGAAACTCTCTCCAGTGTGATGGCCTGTGATCCCGTCGCCACTTGTAATGGACATTGGGTACGATACGGTTCTCTAAATTGAAGCATGCCGGTTTCCTCACGATGTTTTCCTTCACCGAAAAGACAGCGGCGTTACAAACCGTACGTAAAATCCTAAAAAGTCATTGATACGGCCGACTCGTATTAATGAGTTTTTACTGGACAAGGATCGAATCATCGTCTCCTGAACTGCAGGCATGATTCCTCACCACTGGACCACCACGGCTTTTTTATCTTTAAGGGGCCATAGGTCCCGACGAATATTTTCTATGAGAAACGCGATTGCCGAGCGCTCCGAAAAGTGTGTGCGTGAGCCGTATTTTCGATTAAAAACAACTAACCAAAGTACTTTTTCTAGATTTTATTTATGATTGCACTAGTTAAACTAATGGTGAATATGTGAGTATAAATACCAACAATCGGAAACTATTTTAAGTTCTTATAAACCGAGAAAAATGTTTAAAAATGCATGAAAATACGTCATCTTTGTGACGATTTTCTATCGAGTGAAGTAATTCTAATCGTGTATTCAGTTGATGATTTCACTAGATGAACTATCCAAAAATACTGAGGTATGACTTTAGTTTCGGTAAATGGTATAAATCTAGTCGTAAACTGAAAAATAAAAGATGCGTCCGAGGTATTTCCACCTACTATTACGTCTTAACCTCGATGTATGTTGACATTCCAGACAGTAAAACTGTTTTTTTATAATTTATAATTAATGGACTCGTTGCTTGTGCGTTAGCACCGCATTTCCGCCAATGTCAAGTGGTTCGTATCTATCCAATCTCGAGGATTTTTTTTGAGTAAGAACACAACTGAGAAGGATTGCGGAGCCTCGTGGCAGGCTGAAACGCGAACCGCGCGAACACCACGCAAGAGACAAGTGTTCGGGGCAAACCCTGCAACGTGACTCCAATAAAATTTGTATTGTCTTGGACGGATCCGTTACAAACACAGATGACGGGTTAATGCGAGTTATCTATTACCATAGACCAAGGTTTCCTTTGTCTATGCTACTACATACGTATTTGTTGTAATGATTGCAGGTCTGCTGATGTTCTACGACATGCGCGCCGGCAAATACTTAGAGAGCAATATTCATTCTACGAAAACAGTTACCTTGAGGGCTTCCAGAGGCTATGTGGTACGTACTAGCAGGAAACAATACAAATTCCTTCATTTATAATGCCAATAGCTTAGAATCTGATAGGGATTATGGAGCCAAACGTTCCCTAAATCTAAAAAAATTAAGAGGCTTTTTAAGTCATCCTCATAACTAAATTTAAGATTTCTTAATCAAGAAAACCCAAAATAAACGAGGTCAACAAGACCTTTTAAGAAAATATAAAATTGCTATTTATTTGGTTTTTCTTAAAAGTGGAATGTTTCGAAGCCATCAAAGTATTGTAGTATGTCGGAGACACACGTTTTTTCCCGACTTCACCAGAAATAGGGCAAAGTTTTTATTATAACTTTTCTTCATGGAGTAATCTTAAATATTCCAGTAAGCTGTAAATGGCATATTACAGCATCAACATATGCTCACGACTATATTCCCCGAGGGCAGTCAGAGATATTCTGAAACCTCAGAACATCCACGTTTTACCAGTAGCACCGAAAACTCGTCCAGTGTAAAAGGCAATTAAAAAATGTGTATTGTTAACCAGTTCCCGGACGAGGAGGCGGACGGGTTCAACCAGGTCAAGTACGTGCCGGCTATATACACGCACTGCTACGACGACAGCGGCACGCGCATATTCACCGCCGGCGGACCCCTTCCCGCCCCACTAGTGGGCAACTACGCGGGCATCTGGCAGTGACTACCTACACTATACTACATTATACTAGGCGTTGGGGTAAACAGTTGCATTAGCTCGGCCTGCGGTGTCGTTTGGCAGGCAGATTGACCCCGGAGACCAGGTCCACCAGGTTCCAGGGGGGCCGCTTCGGAGCTTCGCTCCTACGCGTATCTCGGCCTTGGGTGATTGTACCCATGATACTGAAAAACTTTCCCTAATAAACCCAAAGGAAATTAGCAAAATAAATTTGCTAATTTCCTCTAATTGGACTTTCCATACCAAATGCAATGAGATGATCGAAAGTTTTGTATAAAAAGTTGAATTTTCTTTTGCGAATGTCCCTTTTTTCCTTTAGGAAAGTTCAATATCATAAGTACAATCGCCCCATTAAAGTAATGCAACCCTAACACCCTGTACACTTTTAGGGAAAAATAAATGTGTAATTTACACAGAAGTATAGAAAGTGTATTTCATACACAATATTATATACTCATAAACTTTCCAAAAAGTCATCACGCTACAACTCATAAGGCCCGTCACAGACACGCGCTATAATATGTTGCTGTACTCTTCTTACGCACGCAAAATTACATAAGCACGTCTCTTTCCCGCGTGCGAGTGAGTGGAAGCGATTAGCAACTTGCGTGCGTTAGAAGAGTACAGCAACATATTATAGCGGCCGTGTGTTGCGCGCTTAAAAGATAATAAGAACCGAGATGAGACTTAAGATTTGTAGCGTTTAAATAACGCGAACGATTTCCCGCAAAACATCGATACGGTTTAATAAGAAAAAAAATCTGGAATGACTGTGCCCCACGTAATTTTATTATGTTCAGTTCAGTTGGCCGAGTTCTTCGGTCCTAATTTTTTTTAGCTTGACCTCAGAATTCCTCACCGGACACCTTAGAAATGAAATGAGGTTGTTTAATGTAAGACGGAAACACGGTGTGATCAGATTTACGTTGTTTTTATTATCTTTCTTTCATGCTCAATGGACTAGTAAAAGTATAATTTTGGGTCTGTATAAGAATAAAAACTAGATGCACAACTATGCTCCGCAAATAGTACACCAATCAAACTAATATCTGTAGGAGCTTTTGTATAGTATTACTCCAGACTGCATCTAGTTCCCTATATTTGATCAATGGTATATTTGTATCCCAGATTATTTTGTTTAGAGAATGATTTATTTTATACCGAAATACCTTTTATAAATAGAAGAAAATGGCGGCGGATATTAAAATACTTTATATAATAAGGTCCTTTAACGAGACGGTTTTAACCCGGGCCGGTGGCTAGCCGGCTGAAGTGCGGCCTTTGGTCGTTTGCCTTTGTTTTCGCACGTTCATCAAATGTCTAATCATGCGTGCTAAGTTGAAAAAAAATCTCCATTTCCATAGGTGGGACCGCGCCGTACGTACACCCGGTCTCGTCAACAAGCTCTAATAGAGTGCCATACTCGACTGCGCCGGGCGTAGACATGGCGCGCTCCGTGCCCGGATTGTCGCTTGCATCGGCGAGAGTTGTCAATTTCATACAAAACTTTGTCGCAGAACACTCGTAGATGGTAATAATAAAAGTAATGTTTTATATATAGAAAAATAGCTTAGAAAATCTAGATTGCGCGTATCAAATAATATTTACAATTACGAAGATATCAAGCTTTGAAATTATTCATACAAAATTTATATTCTAAATTTTAAATTGTTATTTAAGACGCGCAATCTAGATTTTCTAAGCAATTTTTCTATATTATAAAACATTACTTTTATTAATACCGTCTACGAGTGTTCTACGGCAACGCTTTGCGCTTTGTATGAAATTGACAACTCTCATAGTGTCCCATACATAACTGACGACCGGACATAGCGAGTAGGCACGGTTTAAACCCGTGTGTAGCCCCGGCGGAAAACCGTCTCGTTAACAAGGGCTCTAACCTAGAACGATCTAGGCTCTAACGGTGCAACTCTCAAAATCACTGTCTCGATGGCAATATAAAACAAAGTGTAAATAGTTTTTATTTAATTAGTACTTAGTATTTCTGATAAAATTTAAAAACAACTTTTAGGTTTCGTTATTTTCATGAAATCCAAATTAATTTCTTTTTTCGAATATTTTGCACAATTTCGCAATTTAACATTTTAAGTTTCTTTATTTTGAAATTGAATTTTTAATTTCTTTGATAATTTTTACATTTTTTTGTATTCGTACATTTTCTACACAAACTTATCAACTGTCACTTGCATTTTATTTTGAATATAAAATCCAAAAAAGCAATTTATTGATTTCTGTTTGATATCCTTACGGCGAAATCATTTTTAACTATTTGTCACGGGTGATACCTTTCTACAGGGTGATATTGATATCATTAGCATCTTTTTAAACTAGTCTACTCGTCAAACTGAACAACTTTTACTATGAGAGCAATCCAATCGGAGCAAAAAAAAAAAAATCCGTCCCATACATTTGAGTAGTGTAGGCAGCGGCGCGCGGCGCGGGCGGCGGGTGCAGTTTAGTATGGGACAGCAGATTTTTTTTTTGCTCCGATTGGTTTGCTCCCATAGTAAAAGTTGTTCAGTTTGATGAGTAGATTCTTAGTTTAAAAGGATGCTAATGATATCAATTTCACCCTGTATTTATGAAAATGATAAGTTTACATTATTCTTAGCAGATTTCGACAGTGACTACTTAGTTGCAAACGCAGTCAGGTACACAGGAAATAATGTAAATAAATAAATATGTGCGCTAAACACAGAAACTCCTCACTCTCCTGCATAGGTAGCATGACACCGTGATAAAGCGCTATCACACCTTCCCTCTCTTTCTTCGCGCGCGAACGAACGAGATAAAAGGTGTAATACAGCCGTATCACGTGTAACATGCTACGAGTGCAGGATTGGATGGTAAAGCCAGACCAGAAATATAAAAAACCTGGTTATTAGTTCCAATGATTTTCCGCAACATGGCGAGGTTTTTTTATATTTCTGGTCGGGCTTTAACGACAAACCGATACTGACAGGTGGGGTCGGATGCAGTGACTATGGTGGTTACCACATGAGTACATACCTCACAGAGACAAGGCTTCATACGCATGCGCTACGATAAGTCTACTCACGAACCTCTCGCCGACGAGTTTACCTGCGCACTGTCCGTGGACAAGCTCGTTCAGTGGACAACCTAAGGGCGTTGTGATGTGCGTCACGCTGCCCGTGGACAATCTATGGCAGTTGTGCTTCACGGTATCATGCCGTACGCTCCTTAGAAGCTTAGATCAAAATAAAATGAATGGATAGGCCTTACGAGAACATTTCAAACCAGAAAAATGAGGCATTACAAATGAAAGGTTTACTTCAAATTTGTATGCAAGTGCCCTAGATTTGACAGAATGGTTTGTATGGACCAAGTGCACCAGTAGTTTGCTTCAACTTACCGCGCTTTAAGCCTATCAATTCATTTTATTTTGATCTAAGCTTAGAAGTTTTGTCTCGGTGGGATATTTAGTCTTGTGGTTTGGTCTTAGTATTGCGCTGACAGTAAACGTTTCTGACAACAATGGACAACATTTTGTCACCTCTTTTTACAAAACATTTTATTTTTAATCCGTATTTCTAAATTATTTTTTGTCTGAAAAAGTTAGGATGAATGCATATATATAATACCTTGGCCGCAAAGAAATTAAAAATAAAAACTGTCAAAAAAAGGCAAGCAGGCAAAGGTAAACATCTCATTCATCCTAGCTTTTCATTTTTGAAATATCTGGAAAAATAACGGACAGAAAAATCTGAAAATTTGTAAACAAGCTTTGTATCACTCGTACTCAGTTGCAGAAACGCTCATTATAGTTAATACTCCATTAAATCTCTAGCTGTCACTTTTTGTCTTGTTGGCGTAGTAAAAGCAAGAGATTTACCTTTAGTTGGCGTAGTAAAAGCAAGAGATTTAGATACTCCATTAAATCTCTTGCTTTTACTACGCCAACAAGACAAAAAGTGACAGCTAGAGATTTAATGGAGAATTAACTTTAATGAGCATTTCTGCAACTGAGTGAATTCTCTAAATGGTTTTCAAATTTTTGTACCTTTTATGTTGTCCATTTGCTATGATTGAAACTGGACATCTAGTTAATTTATACCTTTCACCCACAGAAATACTAAAGTATAGTATTTGTTTATAAATACCGTATTACCTCAAATGTTACGAAGCGAGCGTGCAACACCAAGTCTCAAATGTACATTCTAAATGCAACCCTATAATCATACGTTTAGTCTTAAAATAGCTCGCTTCGTTAACCAAAACACAATGTTCACGGTATAATGACCCTTGTTACTATGAAAATTAATGTCATTTAGGATACAGTATAATTTAAATTATAGGTTTTAAGTAGAATATACCAGAAAGGACTTAAAAATGTAAAAAAAAAAAGATAAAAATTTATATTTTTTTCGTTGTTACGTTACGAAACGTTTAAGTCCTGCGCAAACGATGGATTCTGCCATTGAGTTAATGTACTTCGTACTAGAGAAGACACTGTATTATGCTGTCTTATTTAAGTACGGCGAAGTGATCCAAATCGCCCTATTTTACTCAGCCACTCGCTAGATTCTCTCACCCGACCACGCTCCTCCTACCCGCATATGGCGCATGATAATTGTTTATCGTTCACCTCTAGTACCTAGTACATTATATCTCAATGATCTACAACTATTTCGTTTTATTAAAGTCGCAACTATTCATCTGGTGCGCTTAGGACATCAATGTTTGCTTTTGACTTATAGCCCTTGCATCTGGTGTATATTATATACCTAAGGGTCATATTAACTGCATGAGTAAACCTAACAAAGACAAAGGTTCTGAACGAACAAAATGATCACGTGACGCACAACGCCCATAGATCGTCCACTAGCCGAGCCTGTTTGTCCACCGGCGGCGTGTAGGTGCGCTGGTAGTGTTCCTATCGTAGCGCATGCGTTTGAAGCTTTGCCTTTGTGGGCTACTCTAGTGTTGCCCAACTATGGTGAATCTATCGATGTATCGTGACCGTGAATAATAGTAACAATATCGATAGTGCTATTTAGATAGTACCAATCTTCTTCTTCTTATCGTGTCGACTTCAAATTTTAAACAAAGTCGCTAAATAGTACCTTGCCAGAAGTGGGCAACCTATACTGCACCGTCGCTAGCGGTCATGAGCTCCTCCTGCGTACAGGTGTTAGGGCACATAGTACCAATACTATTGCATCTCAATACTAGGAAGAGTGCGGGTTCAAGTCCCACCTGAGACTTAATTTTTCAACCTTCAATTTGATTCGAAATAGCACAACATTTCTGTAACATGTTTATAGTCAACAATATTTGAAATTGGTACAGGAGTGCGATTTTTTAATCTCATTCGGTGAGCTCAGCACTTGAAAATGTTAAAATTACTTTAGAGATACGCATCTTTTTACTGCTGATTTGACTTAAAAAAATCGCACTCCTGGAGTATGATTTTTGGAAGTCAAATCATCAGTAGAAAGATGCATATCTCCATAGTAATTTTGACATTTACAACTGCTGAGCTCACCGAATGAGTTTCAAAAATCGCACTCCAGGTTGTCATCTATATCGTATGAATGCCAGTTGTAATACTGGACTTACGAGTTGGTTAGTTTATAATAACTGCCAATAGATGGCGCCACGTTTCTTAAGACGCATCCGATTGAAAATTTCGTTCTCTGGGCTGTGGGCTCGGTGGCGAAAAAGGAAAACGCAATTCCCCGGTTTAGAAGAATGCGGGTTCAAATCCCGCCCGAGGTTTAATTTTTCAATCTTTAATTTTAAGTAATACCATCGATATCGTTACTATTCTATAAGTTCAACTATCGATAGTTAGGCAAGACTTATTTACTGATGTGATATAAAACATTGCAATATTTTAGCGATTTTTCAGTCATATTAAAACATGTCTCTAACTTTGGAAAATCGATCGTGTGTTCGATAATTCCGTAAATGCTACACAATATCCAATACATTAATTAAGCAGTAGCTACAATACATAACTGCCTGTCCTAATTACGCGTCCAATTAAACGAACACAGTCGCACCACAGTGTAAGAAATCAAATCGCGTAAAGCCCGACCAAAAAATTTTTAACTCCTCGCCACATAGATTGTACTTGGAACACAGATATTAAAGGTTATAGTCTATTGTCGCTTCCCCAGACCTGAAGCCGTAGCATGTTACACGTGATACGGCTGTATCACGACTTTTATCTCGTTGGTTCGCGCGCAAATAGAAAGAGAGCGAAAGTGTGATAGCGCTATATCACGCTGCCATGCTACCAATGCAGGTTTTTATTAGATTTCTGTTCAGAGTTTAACTACGTACAGTACCTAGTACCTACGGAAACTCCCGGGAAAAATAGACGAGAATAGGTATGCATGTGCGAGTGAGAGAGGAATATACTGTCTAAGAAAAATGCAAGAGCATAGATTATTCAATAGTTACTATACTGTAAATACAGTCGTCTTACGCAATCTTCCGAGGGGGTGAGGTAAAAATTGTTAGGGACAGGGATGAAACATACTCTTTCTTATAATGTGACATCGCGCGCGACTTCTTTGTAGCTTCCCCACTATGTTGCCGATTTACCACTGTCATAGAACGATGGTATATAATTATTTCGATCTTGTGATGCTAAGTGTTGCTACTGCTTCATTGCTGTATTGAGACAAAATATAGTAAGCGTAGAGTTATTACAATAAGGAATGCTTACTACAATATTTAGTAATACTATTAGTAAACAGCAATATTATCGATATTCGACTATCGAGTGACACGACAACACTAAGATATCCATTCCTTATAGTAACATCTCTGTTAATAATGTATATGTAATAAAACAATTTCCTAGGTAATGTATAAAATATCCGTAAAGGTTTAGTTGTATAAAATTCGCGAAAGTATAGATTAATGTCGAGTGAGTTGTGCCGGTGTTTTTTTACTTGTAATTTCTTACTGATATCGATAAAAGAATTAAATGAGGATTAAAAGACTTGAAGATGCTGAAATTTGTTCTTTTCTTAACATCCCCTACCTTATACAGGGCGCAAACGTTAATGCGTTACATGTTTAGGTTGTGCTTCAGACCATTAGCACGAAGCCACTAGACCAGAAATATAAAAAACCTCGCCATGTTGCGCAATATCATTGGAACTAATTTATGTACTTGGAACACTAACATTAAAAGTGACAGTCGATTGCAGCGCCCCCAAATCAGGTTTTTTATATTCCTGGTCAGGCTTTACCTAACTTCTTATTGATCTGTGCCATTAGAATAGAAAACTTTATTTTCGACCAACTGGGATCACAATTTTGGTAATAAACACACTTAGCCCCACTTGCGCCAACCTGGGTTAGCAATAAACTCTAGGTTAAGTTGGTAACCCATGACTTTTTGTATAGAAAAACAACTGAAAGAGCTATTTTATCCGGATTTAATTGCTAACCCGTGGTTGGCGCAAGTGGGGCTTAACCTATTGTTAGTTTATACACAACAACATACTTACTACCTACTTTAAATTATAATTACAATGATGAATGTATGTTAGGTATCTACGGAATAGCTGATATTTTTCTCGCTATTTCGATGTTGTTTCCGTAGGTAGCGAAAGTAGTTTAGTTTGATGGTCTGAATGGCCACGCCGACGCAGCTTTATGAAGTGTGTCGACCCACTGAATACTGGCCCAGCGCAAGCGAGGTGTACTCTTTGGCGACAAAACGTGTCCCTCCCAACTCCATTTGTGCCGCCGTCTGAGAGCCTCCCGCCTGGACATGACTTGCCTTGGGCGACCTGGAAGTCGTTAAACCGACTTCGAACCCAGGTCGGTCGCAGTAAGGACAACATGTTCAGGTGGGGATTCTCGGATCCGCAAAATGTGAGTTGCTTGTGTGGAGCTCCACAAACGATGGCCCATCTCACATCGTGCCCTGCGTGCCCTAACACCTGTACGCAGGAGGAGCTCATGACCGCTAGCGACGGTGCAGTATCGGTTGCCCACTTCTGGCAAGGTACTATTTAGCGACTTTGTTCAAAATTTGAAGTCGACACGATAAGAAGAAGATGGTCTGAAGCATCCTCTAATCTAAAATGTGTAACGCATTTTAAGTGTACACCTTCGATTTCGATGGCCCGACCAGAATTATAAAAAACCTCGCCATGTTGCGGAAAATCATTGGAACTAATTTTTGTACTTGGAACCTTCGATCAAAATAAAATGAATCGAAGCTTGGAACACTGTCATTAAAGGTTATAGTCGATTGCGCCCCCAAACCAGGTTTTTTCTATTTCTGCTCAGGCTTTAAATAATAGAGCCTGATGTGCTATTTTTGAACCGTGAGATTCAAAATCACGATCGAATAATGCATAATCTCCATAATAGTTTTGACATTTTCTACTTTTGAACTGTCACTTTCAAAAAAGGCACTCCTGATATCGTCATATCCCCGTCACATGGAAATGCTACAACTACTTAGTATAGTTTTATCATACCGACAATACATCTAATTAACTACACATCTAATTAATACATCCACATGACTAGTAAAGTGACACTGTCCAAGATTAAAAACAAAAGAAGTTTCATAGCCCATAAGTGCGAGCGACAGGCTTGATGATAATATGACCCAAACTTTGCGTTTGTAACGGCGCGACTAACGCTAACTTTTCGCCCATAATGACACTGCCTGAGCCTTATTTCTTAGTCGCCTCGTACTTCGCACCACGGGAAGACCTTGGGGTTACCACAATTCTTCCGGGGACATTTATATTAAAAATACAAACATTTAAGAAAATCTTTATTTAATTTATAATTCATTAAATCAATACACAATTTCAAAGCATCGTAAATGCATTAAGTAAAGCATTTTGTTTAACAATTAAGGCCACGTTACAAATCGCAAATAAATAATTAAAATTATTAAAAGCTGAGTATCCTTTTGGTAATTATTGAGGTTTCAACTGTGGCAACACCCAACCGACCGGCATGGATGTTCCTTCACTGCATATAAACTGGTCCCATTGTGATCTGAAAAAATTGTTCACAAATAATTAAGTATTCGATAGCACATGAATAAAATATACCTAAACTCTTCGATCAACAATATCCAACTAGATAACGCGTCAGCGCTCAAAACATGTCCCGGCAAATAACGCCTCACTATTGGAGTGAGGTCTTATTTTGAATTAGTTGCGTTCGAACAAAGCCAACGTAAGCACGTCTCGCTATGCCGCAGTGTTCCTTTTTTAAATTACTAGGAATTATAGTTGCTTTGAGGTCGAAATTATAATGTATTCGGACTGTTTTCTCGGTTCGCTAACAAAAAATGTTGTATATTCACGAGGACAGAATTTCTCTTTGATTTTGTATGCGACCCGTTATCTAGTTGTATATTGTTGATCGAAGCCTAAACTAAAGAATGAAAGCGTCATTTACAGCAGCAAGCAGTGCAATAAAATAACTATTGTAGTGGTCATATTCGGTCATGAGTCATTGTCAATAGATGGCGCTAGGCGTCCTAAATATATAAGGTTTACCGCAATTCAATCTGAATCGTAGGTCGGTACTTGAATAAAAAGACATGGGGGTAGCGAGAGCTGTCATGGTGCGCGTGAAAGTTTAGTCTCGTGAACAATCTTCGTTTGCGTTATTAAATATTAGTAACAGTCTAAATAAGAAGTTATAATGTTGTGCAGTCATAAGCAACTTGGCGATTCGTCAATGCATGCTGATCTAGTTAACTAGTGATTGTTTCTACGGACATGGGGTGAGTTTGCGCAATCTATGGTCATAGTGAATATTTCGGTACGTAATTAACGTTCCCGCTGATATTGGCGTGTTTCTTTCGCAGCCTACGGAAATGCCCTTAATTTGAGGGATTACGGTCATCAATTAGAAGTCCCTTTATCGCAATTGGTGGACCTACCGCACCGGCGGAAAGCATACGAGGTTTTCGTCCACTCTGATATACGACGCGTTGGTCCAACGGTCGGGAAGACACATTCGGTTCAGATATACTCGGGTTCGAGCCTCAGCTCGGCAGCTGTTATTTTAAGTTTTCTTTTTCTTTTTTTTGTTTATGCTACTGTTGCATTCTTGCACAACGGATCCGTTTAGTTTTAATTTTAATAAGGGAAATATATTTCACTGTCAGTAATTGATGCTTATTTATTTCCAACCCTTGTTACGGAACCCCTAGGCATTACATTGGCGCCCACTGGGTATTGGAAATAAGTAGGTAATCATTGATTAAATTGCCTAATTTTATGGGTCAAGAATCCTTTTGTTTACATGTAGGTACACTAAGCTTACATAACGTTCTGTAATTGTATAGTGTTAAGCGTCCCTCGTTGCAATTTACAACTATTATTTACATATCGTCTCAATTTTGTCAGTACAGATTTAGTGATCACTGAAATTTAAGTAGGTAAGGTACCGAAATTATGGTTTTGCCAAGATTGTGAGTTGCAACGAGTCTTATTGTTTAGAGATTTGTTTATTTGTCATATTCGTTACTGATAAAGATTTGATGTTTTTTATACATTATTTATGTAATATTTTTCTTTGGTTAGAGATTTAGGTACTTTTCATAAATTCATTAAGTACTGATAAAGTTTTGTTGTTTTTGATACATTAGGTATGTAATATTTTTTCTTTGTTTAGAGATTTATTTGTCATAATTTGTTACTGTTAAAGTTTTGTTGTTTGTGATAAATTTGGTAGTAGTTAATGCTTTTTGCTTTAACTATGGATGTTATTTCGTTGTTAGAAGATGAGCTCGAATTCGAGTTAGCTTGCTGGGGTGTCACTGATGGTAAAATCATGACCTCAATGCGGAAAAATCGAAGGGAAATATTGCGTCACGAATCTCGTGGGGACACATATGGGTCTAGGGACACATCCATTGATTTATAGGTACCTAAAAGTTGCATTGATAATCCACACTCCGGGATTCCCGTGTGCGGTAACAATGTAGTAATAGGACCGTTGAATGAAATCGTGGGTAAACCTGATCTTTCAGACTAAATAGAATCTTGGTCAGATTCTTTTGAGGAGGGGGGATAATGTAGTGGTCATATTCGGTCATGAGTCATTGTCAATAGATGGCGCTAGGCGTCCTAAATATATAAGGTTTACCGCAATTCAATCTGAATCGTAGGTCGGTACTTGAATAAAAAGACATGGGGGTAGCGAGAGCTGTCATGGTGCGCGTGAAAGTTTAGTCTCGTGAACAATCTTCGTTTGCGTTATTAAATATTAGTAACAGTCTAAATAAGAAGTTATAATGTTGTGCAGTCATAAGCAACTTGGCGATTCGTCAATGCATGCTGATCTAGTTAACTAGTGATTGTTTCTACGGACATGGGGTGAGTTTGCGCAATCTATGGTCATAGTGAATATTTCGGTACGTAATTAACGTTCCCGCTGATATTGGCGTGTTTCTTTCGCAGCCTACGGAAATGCCCTTAATTTGAGGGATTACGGTCATCAATTAGAAGTCCCTTTATCGCAATTGGTGGACCTACCGCACCGGCGGAAAGCATACGAGGTTTTCGTCCACTCTGATATACGACGCGTTGGTCCAACGGTCGGGAAGACACATTCGGTTCAGATATACTCGGGTTCGAGCCTCAGCTCGGCAGCTGTTATTTTAAGTTTTCTTTTTCTTTTTTTTGTTTATGCTACTGTTGCATTCTTGCACAACGGATCCGTTTAGTTTTAATTTTAATAAGGGAAATATATTTCACTGTCAGTAATTGATGCTTATTTATTTCCAACCCTTGTTACGGAACCCCTAGGCATTACACTATCACCGAACAGAACCTCGCGTTTTGGACACCATCTGTGTTCTACTGTGACAATGCTAATTACCTGACAGCAAAACATCTTCCCAGATCTCCACGGAAGTCGACCTGGGGCATATGAACAGAGCCATCTTGGACACAGTCTGTGTTTTACTGTGACAATGTTTATTACCTGATAGCAACAAATCTTCGCGCCATCTCGCCAAGTTGGACACCTCACCGTCTGTGTTCTACTGTGACTATTCTAATTACCTGACAGCAACAAATCTGCCCAGATCTCCACGGAAGTCGACCTGCGGCGTGGCATCGCTATCACCAAACAGAACCTCGCGCCATCTCGCCAAGTTTGACACAGTCTGTGTTCTACTGTGACAATGCTAATTACCTGACAGCACCTGACAGCAACAAATCTGCCCAGATCTCCACGGAAATCGACCTGCGGCGTGGCGTCGCTATCACCGAATAGAACCTCGCGCCATCTCGTCAAGTTGGACACCGTCTGAGTTCTACTGTGACTTTGACTGTGACAATGCTAATTACCTGACAGCAACAAATCTGCCCAGATCTCCACGGAAGTCGACCTGAGGTGTCACATCACTATCACCGAACTGAACCTCGCGCCATTACCTGACAGCAACAAATCTGCCCAGATCTCCACGGAAGTCGACCTGCGGCGTGGCGTCGCTATCACCGAACAGAACCTCGCGCCATCTCGCCAAGTTGGACACCGTCTGTGCCTCTCTCTCGTCCGTGAGAGTCTCTGGGCTGTCTTGTTTCAGTTTGTTACGGAGGTCTGCTTCTTCTTTCTCGTAAGCAGCTTGCTTCTGGATCCAAAGTGTCTTTAGTTTTTCTGTAAAGAAAATAATGTTAGTTAAAATAAAAAAATATGTACAGGTACAGGCACGGACCTGAAAAAAAGACGGACGTAATCTCATCTAATCACGAGTGAAGCACCCATTTCTTTTGTGTGCGTGCTGTCACGCGGTACATAATGGTGACGGGTGGAGCTATTGCATCTGTGTGAGTGTAGGTCCCTTGTAGAACAAACGAAAATGTAGGACCTTGCATGCTTCACATCTTTTTAGTGTCACATTACGTCCGTCTTTTTTTCAGGTCCGTGTGTACAGGGTGAAAAGTTGAAATGGGGCACACAGGGCAGCTACCAGAAGCATTATAGCTATAAGAAAACGTATTTTAAGAGTTTAACCCTAACTTTTGGTGTTAAATACTTGGGAATTTACAGAGTTAGAAAAAAATGTAGTAGTCGCATGTCGATAAAAACTGGAAACCGGATATCACAAAATTTAAATCAGCAGTTCCATATTAGGTAACTTAACTCGAATGTATGAGATAGCGGGTATTTTTCTTGCGATTTCAGGTTTTGTCCCATTGTAAAATGTATGTTTATCCGATCCGATTTCATCGATCCATTAATAAAAGTGTTACTTTGTTAAAAGATTGTACAGTTCCTGGCCGTACCTTAGGCCATAACACCTGACGTAGCGGTGGTAGGGTAATATAAAAATTATGTCAAAAAGATAATTACTACTTTACTCTACTTATTACTATTTTAAGCTCCCGATAGCTTATCCAACAGCTTGTTTGAATGGTGAAACAGGCCCTAAATCTTTTAATTGTCTTTGATTAATAAAGCTTATATAAACAACAAAAACATACCAATGTTATTATTAAATGCATCAGCATCTCTTTGTGACACACTCTCGCCTCTCCCTCTGGCAGTGTTTTGTCTCGCCTTACGAAGCTTCACCAACGCGTCCAACTTCACGATGCACTTTTTAGCGTCATGCTTCTTGCGTAGCACTTCTTTAAGTACTATGTCTGCTTGGATCTTAGACTCTTCTTCCTATGGGAATAGTTCAATTGGTTTAGTACATACTTATGACTGTGGAAGAGGCAAAAGAGGTATGTCAGGATCGTAGCCGATGGCGATCAATTGTCTCTGCCTACCCCAATAGGACACAGGCGTGAGTATATGTATGTATGTATGCATACAAGTTAATAACACTATAGTTCAAGAACTTATGATAAATTCAGCTCTTATCTAATAGTTCTAATGCCGGAAGTAATTTTGAATTTATAACCTACTAGTGTTTTCCCGCGACTTCGTCCGCACAAATTATATACCAGATTTTAAGTCAGATCATAAGCTATCAAACAAAAAAAGTTTCATCAAAATCGGTTCAGTAGTTTTTGCGTGATGCGCGATCAAACAAACAAACAAACAAACAGACAGACAAAATTTCTAAAAAAGGTTGATTTCGAGTCGGGGATATTTAAAAACCATATCGTAATCTTTTTTTTGTAAATATCTTCAATGTACAGACACAGTTCAGTTACAGTTTTATAATAGTTAAGAAGAAACAAACATTAATGCTATAATTTGTCAATCCTTAACACTTTCGCTGCTAAGCTCAAAACATTGATACTCGCGCAGTGCTAAGACTGGAATGCTATACAATTTTGACTGAACGTTTGAGTCGTGCGCACTGCGGCCCATTTGTCGCTGACCCACGACGCGTCGTCAGCAGTTAAAGTGTTAATTTGTAGAATTGCCAAAAAAAGTCTGTAGAAGACTGTAATGGCTGCTAGATCCAAAATTTTAAGAGATTATTTTGTTTCTTTCTGTAATATGTCTGCTATGCTTCACCACATGCATCGATGCACAAGATGAAGCTCACCCTCGACCCCTGCTACCCAGCGTGCGGAGAGGGGGAGGAAACCATGGAACATATCCTGTAATGTCTTAGCGAGTATGTGCTTCCTTGGAGATGGATATCCAAAACCAGGAGATTACAGGATTCTTTCCCTGAACAGTATTGCCTCCTACATGTTCTATGTTTTTGAAAGGTGAAGAAAATAAATGTCTAGGGGTCCACACAAAAGATCCTATTGGCAGGCCTGTGTCACTCCGCGTGTAGGTACCTACAGGCGGCGGCCACTGCGCAAGGGCCTATCTAGTAGGCTGCCGCAATAAACTCTTTCAATACGTATAACCACGTATAACTTATTATGAACCGTAGTCCAGTGAATTAAGGCCCATATTCCCTCAAAAAAATTTGGTAGGTATGTAAATGAACACGTGCTCGCTCGGCTGGAACGCGAGCTAAATTAAATCATATTGTTTATCAGATTGAGTACATATTTCTTTGAAAACCATTGCGAAGTAAAGCTTCTGTAACGCTAGTTACTAGTTATTATTCTGTGCTATTGGGTCAAAGTGTTGCTGGCTTGCCAGCCCTCATAATAAGATGAGAATGTATCAGAAAAAATATAATCATTTTTTTTTTTTTTTTTTTTGTTATTTATATACTATCTGCAATCAGTGCTGACACTATAAGCAGATCATGAGAATGATGATTGTGATTTGTGGAATTAACCAGCTCCCAGTGGAAGGTATTCCCTTATTGTTGCCTTCTAGGAATGTCTAGATTGTGTATGTTGAGTAGCTTTAGCCTTTTTATGTCATTACTGTTGTCTGTTAGTGCAATGTTCAATTTGATAATCTAATCTACCCTCTAGCTAGATCATGACGATGCATCAAATGAATACATAGTTAGTAAATAGATACATCTGAAATACATAGATACATACCTTTTTAGCTTTAATAATCTCATCTTTAATTTTCTGCAAATTTTCATCAATTTTTCTCGACCGTTCTTCCAGTTCCTTCATCTTCTCCTGTTTCTCTCTCTTCTTTTCTTGACGTAGTCTTTTTAATCTCAATCTCTTAGCAGACCTTTTAGCTAGAAGCTTTCTAAACAGATCTAAGTAAGCATCGTTAATGTTAGTCATAGCCTCCTTGATGCGGGCTTTATTTTTTTCAATTTCTTCCATATTTGCAATCCAATCTGATTCAGAGAGCATTTCTGTATTCTCTAACAACATTTTCTCTTTATCTTTGACATCATTTAAAGTTACGACTAAATTACTGAGTTTTTCTTTTACTTCAGTAATGGTTAACTTAGGTTTAATACGTTTTTGATTTGGATGGATGTTAAATTTTTTCACAAATTCTTGGTTGTAAGACCCTTGTGATAATTCGGGCGCTGGTGGTATGAAAAATGGAGGTGGTAATGGTGGCGGAGGGAAATTGGGCCTAAAATTGTTTTGGAATGTAAAATTATTTCCAGCATTTTTATAAAAAGAATTAGACATGATTGTTTAAAAATATGATATTAAAATTATAGTAAAATTAATAAGTTATGATAGTAAAATTATTAAGGGGCGTTTGGATCTGGTAATTGGCTCTCAGCGTCTTTTAATACTTGTTGTGCAGTCAAATAATCTTGTTGACTCTCTAGGTCTTTTTCTGTTTCCAAAACTGACTTGAGATCTGCGAATGCTTTTACTAGTCTGAAAGAAAAAACAAATAATTTAAAGACAAAGCGAAATCTACATTTAGGCTGCGTTTCCACCAGAGATGTGAGAGGTAGCGAGGCGGTGAGCGAGGAATCAATCCGCCAATAGCGCGCTCGCTCGATCACGTCATTGGGAAATTGAAGTACTCTCAAAGGCCGATTTTTTCCTTGCTCACCGCCTCGCTACCTCGCACATCTCTGGTGATGGCATGTGAAGATTATTTTAAATGACAAAATGTGTTTGTTTTACATCTAAACTAAGTATTGTTTTTTTTTTTTTTTTTTTTTTTTAATTTTATTCTTTTTTAGGGACTTTTATACGCATGTATATATCAGTCCCATCGTACCCTGAACTTTTTTACATCAACCAATGAGAAAATAAATCAATTCATTGATTCACTGATGAAGTCACAAAGGTGAACAACTTTTTAGCTTCATCGGAACTAGGGCTAGCTAACACATTGTGGAAAGCACCTACATCAAGTTTGTTCAACCTCAGTTCCTTCATCAGTGAATCCCGCGCTAGCTTGAACTTGACACACTCCACCAAAAGATAAGTATTGATATAAAACACTTTAACTGCTGACGACCTACCTGGTAGGTCAGTGACATATGGGCTGCAGTGCGCATGACTCATACCTTCAGTCAGAATTGTATAGCTTTCCACAGTGTTAGCACTGCGTGAATGTCATTGTTTTGAGCTTAGCAGCGAAAGTGTTAAACTGAGCAAAGCAATAGCGTAACTAACCATCAGCCTATTACTCATCTATTACCACACTAGACCTGTGTCGATCGCGATTGATCGAATCGTTTTGATTCGATCGCAACCTGTAAAGGAGTCATCGAATCACGGGTCTTTAAAAGATTCGATCATTTAACCCGATTACAAAGCAAACCAAATTGCACTTTATTCTTATATTGTTACCGTAACTAATTGCTTGCTTACAAATTGATCGAGTCTTCGTTGTCAATTGAATAAGACGTAACAAACAAAACGTGTCTATCTGTTTCGTTTACTTACAAACCGCGTTCATTCGCTCACACTCTTTCTCGTGAGTGAAATAAACCGGGTTGTTTGTGTCGTGACCCGCGGCTCGCGACCTGTCGATCGGGTGATTTTTGAATTTTTCGAATTAGTTGCACCCGTGACGCGTGTTTAAGATCGTCGTGCTTTATTCAGGTTCAATTAGTATAGTAATAACCTGCTCAGCATAGCATTCGTCATGCTGTCAGTCGTACAAATGAACTGTGACCCAAATGATCGAAAAGATCGAGTCATTTTAACCCGATCACTATACAAGTGGGTCATGATCGACCCGGGTTACGAAAAATGATCGATTGACACAGGTCTATACCACACTGCTGGGGGCAGGCTTCTCATGAATGCTTGTGATACCAGTTACCATCCTCCATAAACACAGGTCCAGTGTCTGCTGTGTATATCAAAACTGAAGTAAGCATTTTTTCGCTGGGGTTGAGCTCATCACAAGGATTCCACAAATATAAGTGGCTCAATTTTGCCAAACAGTACTTACTGCAATATTGATAAGCATGTAAGGTGTGCATTTCCCAAAAACGTGTTTGTACTTTGTATATTTTGTTTTGTTTAAAAGAAGTGTGTTGTAGAGTTTCTGGCCGCATCTTCTCTACAACGGAACACCTTCCGAAGCGGTGGTAGAATCAAAAATGACGTCAGAAAGTTATCTATGTGATATTATTTTGAATAAAAAAATTGGTGTTTTGAGTTTTAACAAAACTATTCCTAAAGCAAGCACTACATTCTCGCCGAAAATAGACGAGAAAATCCGAGAACGACATTACGAGAGCGTTTGGTCACGCTTCATTGTTCTCGCGGCGACTTCGTTAGTGTATTGCCTGCTTAACCAATTATATTCTTTCTAATAAAAGCTACTACAAGAATTCAGAGGCCTACAAAATTTTTAAAACACCCTTCTATAATACTAAATTCAACAACCATAAAAAAACCTAACCTAAAGAACATCTGTTTCCAACAGAAATACCATCTGTTGTTTCCACTGCAAATATCTAAAGAAACACTTTTAAAAAGCTTTCAAAAACCTCGTACAGAACCTCTTTAGGCCTAAAATAGCATGTTAAGACGTGTACTCACCGTCTCTGGCAGTCCGGGACCATCATCAAACACTCTTGGAGAACTTCCTCCTGCTTCCGAATATTATGTTCGTCTTGACCCTCGTCTTTACACTTCTGTATCCTGTTCTTCTGTTGGTCAGCTTCCTTCTCGTAAACTACCTTTTCTTTGGCGATACGCTTCACGACGCCGGTTTTAATTTTAATTTGCCGTATTCTTGGATCAGCCATTGTGTTGGAGTAAAAATCGCGCTTTGTTTTTTTTTTGTCGCGGTGACAATACTGACAATGACAAGTAGTTTTGAGTTTGACAGTTTATATGTTGCTAGAGAAAAAACAAAAAAACTACTACTTTTTATAGATCCGCTGGTAGCATGCCCGTAGCATGGCAGCGTGATATAAAGCAATCGCGCCTTAGCTCTTTGTATTTACGCACGAACGAACGAGATAAAAGGGGTGATATAGCAAAGTAAAAATAATAATAGTGAGGGCGCTCTCGGGTCGCAACCACAGACTTAAGTCTGTGGTCGCAACAGACGGCCTGCATATCGTACGGGGGTGCGGGTGGCGGAGGGAGCGGTCCCAGTACCGATTCACCTGCGCGCTGTACCTCAACGGCCGGTGCCTCACCCTCCGCACACCGCGCGAGCCCAACCGCACTCCGCGCGAGCATAGACCCGCCGCGACTACTAAGCTCACCCACTTTTGTATTTTTTACGCTATGGATATGAATCGAAATAAACAAGTGAATTTAGATTCACTAATCTTATAACCAAACAACCATCAAGCCTTTAATAAAGTTATATGTCAAGATTGACAGTCGAAGATACGAAAGCGTCGAAAAAAATTGGAACTAGTACTGGCTCCTAAACCCTATAGGGTAGGGTGGGGTCAGTTGAAACAAATTTACTTCACATGCATGTAGCGCAGTTATCTGTAGTATGGGCAAACCAAGCTCTTGTATAATTTAAAGGATCATAATTTGGCTCCTAAATTAAATGTACTCTACAACTCTAACTCCAACGGTTAAGGTGCAATGACGTTTTAAAAGTGACTGGGAAATGTGGTTCAACTGACCTCATACTGGGGTCGATTGAAACGGCACATGGGGTCCATTGAAACAATCAAAATATCTTTGGAACAATAGAAGATTTATATTCAGTTTTAATCATGTTCGTAGCTTCGACACCGTTATAATAGATTAAGAAAAGTTGTTAAACTTAGTACACATATTTTTATATTTATAAAGCAAAAATATATTAAACGAAAAAAAAGTCAATATTTTTTTAAGTATGAGACTTACAGAGATTTTAGTAACACCATTTTTTTTCTTTTAACGTAATATATGAAGTTTTAGTGTAATATTAAGCACAACCAGAATATTATTATAATAAAATGCAATAACATTTTTTCATACAAAAGTGATTGTTTCAATCATAACAATGTTTCAATTGTAACAACACTTTTTTTTAAATATTACTTTTATTTTAAAGAAAGCAGACAAACTAACTAACTAATTAACTTCACTGTGAGCTGTACATTCTCGAAATATCAAATTATATATAATTCACCTGAAAAACATTATCCCCTTTTAATTTTAATTCTTAGGCAGTTTAGTAAAAATGGGGACGTTTGAAACACCGGGCGGGACGATTGAAACGTTTCAATCGACCACAAGTAAAATGTTTCAATCTTCCCCATCAGACTTTGTCTGACTTCAAGGTCAATAATTATAACTTAAATAGGCTTTAACGCTAAACCGCAGTAATAAAAACAATCATAAACGACTAAATAATACAATGAAATAAAAAAAACTGTGGAAAAACAAGGGTGTAAAACACTATAAGTACAATAAAATATGATACCGTGAATTCTTACTTTTTGGTGCGAAATCCGTCAAGGGGTCCTCAGCACAACTGCGTCACTCGCTCGCTCTAGCTCTACCGGCCAAAAATTGCAATATGGCCGCTGGCCTGTTTTGTGTGTTGCATCACTGGCGTAGGTCTTATGGTTTTCGAGAATTTTGAGTTGTTTCTATCTTGACCTGTTTCAATTGACCCCGGTCTACCCTACATATACACACACACATACATCATTTGTATGGTGCCTCACGCACACCAACCTATGAAACTTGGCCCCTTTTGTTTTATACGGTAAAACAGTGAGGCTCTTTCTAGACATATAGTTTTTCTAAGCATCAAGCAATGGCTCTATCATAGAAATAGAAATCGATTTATTATGTGTTCGAGCGTTTCCGTGCTTCGGAAAGCACGTTAAGCAGTTGGTCTCGGATAGTTCCGTCAGATGACGTTGTAACCAGGCCAGAGGCCTATTAAGGCGGCTTGAAAATTCTCTAACAGCAAGTTGAACACTAACTTGCCTCCACCAACACTCACTGGGCCTGTGTGATGGAGTATGGCCCACTCCCTCTCACCCCATTCGTGAGAGGAGGCCATTGCCCTGCAGTGGGATTCTACAGGCTATAATTAAACTTTATGCGCATAATGTCTATTCTATTCTATTCTATATTTTAAAGAATGGCTGCCATCTTGGGTATGTGATGATTTTGCCAATGTCGAGTTTTTATAGCAAAAGTGCTTGACGTTGTACGGTTATATTGATATTTTGGTGACTTCAAAGGTTGTTCTTATAAAAGAACAATATCCTGATCCTGAGCCACCACTGGAGTTCCACTGTGGACCGGGGATGGGGCAACCGACGCGTACGCGACCACCCAATAGCAGAGCCACAGAGCAACTCGTGCATAATGTCAAGAAGTTGTCATAGTGTTAATTTTTTTTTTTGCCAATCTTCAATGAGCGTTTTTCTTTTATTTTTTAAATTTAGTTCCTAAAAAACTCGACGGATGGCGTGTTAATCGATCCATAGAGCCGTCCGCGAGATCCTGTCAAAATCTTGTCAAGACTGTCTTTTTTTTGGAAGGCCAAGGGATCGAGCCCATACGTAGACTATTATATAATTCGTGCCCATACAACCAAGTCAGGCGTAAAAGCAAAGAGTAATATAAGTATATCGTAAAAGTTTCGAATTTTCGATTAAAATGATTGGTAATTAATGAAATGTGCCATCAAAAGATGCCGGCATCTTCTTGGTCATCTTTTCCCTCTTTATTATTTTAAAGAAACACTTTTTTAAATTTTGACGTTTATTCGCACAGACCGTAGCGCCATCTATCGATCCCCAAGAAAACAAAAAGAAAAACGCTCATTTAAATAACAAATGCGCCTGACATACATGCATACATAAACTCACGACCGTAATCCCATTCGGGGTGGTCAGAAACAACTTTCTGTTTAAGAATGTAGTTGTAGCAATGCTGACATTTAGCAATTTAAGTTTCAGGATGATATAAAAGACACTTGAGCCACATGGCCACCTAACCCACTTCACGCGCCGAAACACTTCCGACCATGAAATACTCTAGCTAATCGTACACTAACACGACTCCTATGAAATATCGTACCTACAGCATATACTGGCGCAATGAATTCCACAGCAGCCGTCAGACCAGAGTCATTAGTGATTAGATACCCCCTAGGGCAATATAGTCGTGAGCGTAAACTTACATAATCAAACAGATACGTGGCCAAGATATTTAAAGATCGGAAATATATTTTTTCGCTACCTCTCTTATCTTATCTCTAATATCAATTCAATTGAGATAGGTACTTTTCATTTTGGGATTTTGACAGGTCCAAGTTAAAAAAGCCAACGATTTGGCTTATCATTATAAGTTACCATAACTGAAACAAACAATAACAAACATAGGGTGATGTCTTTCTATACAAATTTTCTGGAAAATTCGATTTAGAATAAACCCCAGCTCAACCCAGTCGCCAGAAACTTCGAAAATCACCAAGCACACATCACACGCCCCACACACCTTGTGTGCAGTCGGTTCAGTCAACTAATTTGAAATAATATGGGCCACCGACCGTAGAACCTTGTCACAGCAAATTACTTGCAGTCATCTTTTGTTCAGTCACAGATAGTGGCCTGCATTTCAACCAAGTTGATATTTATACGTAAAGACACTCGTGTACCCATTGTACCTATAGGTGTTCAAATCATCAATCATCATCATCATCATCAAAGCCTCATCTAGGTACGATACGATATTGACAAATCCAGGACTGGCCTCGCGGCAAAGAAAATATACACGGTATAAAACAAAAGGGGCCAACTTTCACAGGTTGGTGTGCGTGAGGTTATAGGGTTTTGGGGCCAGTACTGGTTCAAATTTTCATTGACACTTTATCAAAGAGGAAACCTGCATTCGCTGAAGATGAAATTCTGATGCGTCCTACTGAAGTTTACCCATCCGCATTGGACACGCACACCCTCTCTGAGGGTAGGCCTGTCCCTTGCAGTGGGAAGTATCTGCGCGGCTAACTGACCTTTTTGCGAGGTCGCACGCCGAGCCGAGCGCGAGGCCGAAGGCCGAGCTACGCGTAGGAGCGAAGCGGCCCCCTTGGTACCTGATGGACCTGGTCTCCGGGGTCAATCTGCCTGCCAAACGAGGCCGCAGGCGGAGCTATGATGAAAATATACTATTCATACTCATTCTGCGATGTCCATTGTAACACCACCCTGAATATTATTCATGGATTTGAACAACAGATTTATCTGACATCTATAGTATCGGTATAACTCCAAAGATAATTGTGTAGATACCTACTAGATACAGCTCACCACTTGGAGATCGAGATAAATACGTATGTTTCAGAGAATTTAATCTTAGTGAAGTTTGGTCACCAACAACGGGTCGGTGCCAAAATGAGGTGGTTACTATTCCTGGCAGGTAAGAATGTAGGAATTTACTTAATTTAATGGCAGCGTAATTATTAAGTTAATTGTTTAGCGCCTGTGATTAAATGATTAGCAATTAAAGAGTTCAAATAAAGTATCCGTTCTTATATTCAAGTTTAGGGAGCTTAATTTAATATATAGGGTGTAAACTTAAAAGCGTTACAAAAAGGGGGTGCTTGAGACCATCAAACTGAACAACTGTTTCTTTGGGATCAAATTTAACATCGTTAAAAACAAATCAGCTTTTAAGTAAGTTTACAGTACACAGTATGTAAGTTTAGTTAACACCCCGTTTAAAGGTGGTACACTACGCGACAAACATCTTGATCAATGGGACGGGGGTGAGAGGTGTGCTCAGTAGCGTTTTCGCCTTGAAATTGTGTTCTGCGAAGTCAAGGTTTTGCCAAGTTTTTTCCCGGCTATTGTACCCTCTCGTGGTCCTACCGGTAGGTCAAATTTGACGTTTGGTTTTTTCATTTACCATAGGAGTATCGCTGGCATTGGCGGCAGCGCCAAGGTCAGCCAAGTTACCGCAGAGCCGGGACTTCTTCTTGGACGAGCATGACGATGGAGGATTCATTCTGTCTGTGCTTAGTGGTAAGTTAATAACACCCAATAAAGCTATTTAATATTTAGCTTACGAGAAATGGTAAGAAATTTGGAGAAAAGTTTTTTAAAAGATCTAGTCGCGCTGTTCACGAGCAACCGAGCTACCAGTGCAAAAGTGACTACTGCAGCTCGGACTGATTTTACCTACTCAAAATGGACGAAATCACGCTTTCGTATTCCTCCAGTTTCCTCCTCCAAAACGAAACCGATTATTGTGACGGACCTATCGGGGTTTCAGTACGTTCTCTAGGGAAGGCTCTCTTTGTGGACCCCTTTATCATTTTATAACTTCCGGAGGTTCTTATGTCTATACTATACGACACTTTTCAAATTTTCCGTCCAATAGACGGTGAAACCACAATCCTCGGTGTGATCGGCCGCACCGTCGACCCCGACGACGCGGAGGTCTCCCTCTCGTTCACGGAAGGTCGTGATGAAGCCAGCGGCGGATACCGCGTCACCATCGCCTGGGAGGGTCCCAGCGACAGAGTGTTCGAGGACTGTCATAGTTTCAGTAAGTATTGAGGTTTTTATTTGGTGCAGAAACTATATTGCCCGTGTGGTTTTGGAATTGTAAATAAGTTCACTGTGTAGAGAAATACCTCTCCATTATAACGATAATTATCTTATTATCTCTATTGACCATCCGCCTGCCAAGCGTGGCTATCTTAGAAAAAACCCCTACACGAAGGAGGTCTTTTCTACAAGATCCTTTCTTTCATCCTTCAATCAAGAGTATCGCTTAAACCGATTTTTTTTCCTATCTTGTCGATACCAAGTTTATAATATACCCGAAGGGCTATAGCAATGCAGTTACACTAACTGATATCTGTTTATTATCTACAGGAAACAGGGAATGGTACGCAGGACCAGAGCAGAAAGAGCAGTACTGGCCGATCCAGCACACCAAAATCCAAAAATACTCTATCGTTTCTAAGGAGGATGACAATTCTGCCATCTCAGAACGTTACTGGCTGAACTCCGGTGGTCAATACATCTACATTCAGCCTGAAGCACCCCTCTTCGTCGACCACCACCACATTATGGAGAACCATATCTGCTTCATCGCAGAGGTGGCCGACCCTTACTCAACTCAAAGAACCCGTAATGTCCTCAAATACGACATGTGGTTCTTCGATGACGCCAAGGTTGCTCATCAGCACGCTGTTGCCACGTACTTGGGAAAACCTACAGGGATTCCTGATTATAGAATGATCAAGTACCCAGTTTGGTCTACCTGGGCGAGGTATTCAAGGGAAATTGATCAGGAAAACCTCTGGGCTTTCGCCAATGAGATCAAGAGCTATGATTTCCCTAATGCTCAGTTTGAAATCGATGACTTGTGGGAGGTCTGCTACGGATCTCTGACTGTGGATGAGAGGAAACTTCCGGACTTAAAGAAGTTGGTTCAAGATATCAAGTCTCTTGGATTCAGGGTTACCATTTGGGTGCATCCTTTCATCAACAAGGATTGTGATCCTTGGTACTCTGAGGCTTTGGAGAAAGGGTAAGTGAAACACGGAGTTAAAACCGGTCGAACTATTTCTTGAAATGAAAATACACCTCACTTCTTAGTAAATAATTTATCTTAACATTTTCTCGTAACAGATATCTGGTACTCAACGAGGAAGGCAACGCAGAGTCTTCGTGGTGGAACAACAACGGCTCCGTCCCCGGTTACATCGACTTCACTAACCCTGATGCTGCTGCCTGGTACTCCTCCAGAATCCAGAACCTGATCGACACATACGATATCGACAGTCTGAAGTTTGATGCTGGCGAGTCTAGCTGGTCTCCTCAGGTAGGCATGTTCGCAGAGGTTGGGGAGAAGCCCTCTAATAATAATAAAAGACTATGTGGAGCATGAAAAAAATGAATTTAAAAGTCCACGTTTACGTTTACAAGACCAGTATTTTGTACCAATCTCTATTTCTCCAACAGATCCCAGTACAGACCGGTGATATTGACTTGCACCCGGGACACATTGTGCAGACCTACGTGAGGACTGTAGCTCAGTTCGGACCCTTGATCGAAATCAGAGCTGGAATGAGGTATAGATTCTTAAAATTGCCATTTACTTAATACCTAGTAAGGTAATTCGAATTCTTCCTCAACTTTGACATCCTGGATGGAATAGAAATCGCCAATAGAGAACAACTTCTTAGAATGACGGCTGATAAAGATTTTGCGAAACTCCGTCTGGTTCGTAATAATCCGTAAAACAACACAAGAGTCAATTTCTCGGGTAATTTTACAATTTCCTTCCAGAACCCAAGACCTCCCAGTCTTCATCCGCATGATCGACAAAGACACGTACTGGGGCTTCAAAAACGGCCTGGCAACACTGGTCACTACTCTGCTCTCGATGAACCTGAACGGCTACACCCTGGTGTTGCCAGACATGATCGGAGGGAATGGCTACAACGATAAGCCCGGGAAAGAACTGTTCGTGAGGTGGCTGCAAGCTAACGTGTTTATGCCTACGCTGCAGTATTCCTTTGTGCCCTGGGACCATGACGATGAGGTAAGTAAGTTAAGAAAGAAATAGCCTGTAAGATTCCACTGAATGGAAAATACCTGGTAAGAAAGAACGGGCTACATTTCACCACGATCGCCTGTGTCCATTGTTGAAGGCATGAAATGAGGTACTTAATTAATTGTTATTCTGGCTACGGGTCTCTAATGTAGAAAAAATTATGTCGTATAGAAATTACACGCTCAGGGTAGAACGCTACCGAATTTGAAAGAGGAGCAGACGCAAGTAAAGTTTTTTGTATATTTCGCCGTTTTACGATGGCTCCAGGAGAAGTAGGCAAAAATGACGGTCAGAAATTCGGATTACCGTAGGATTTATGGTTTATGACCGTTTCTGATAAGAGATACAATCAATCAATTTTTATGGTTTTACAAGTAAGAGGACAGATTCACCAACAACAGGAATGCAAGAAAAAAGAACGAGGCTTTTAGACAGCACTGGCCAAGCCGTGCGAACTGCGAAGCTACATAAAATAATTTTCTCTGGAAAACCATAAAGACATTTTGTGTAAAATCCAGGAAACTCAATTACCCATCCATGTCCAAAAGTTTACAAAAGCCTTTTCACCCTTTTTTTCTTCCAGACAGTAGAAATTAGCCGCGTGTACACGCAGCTACACGCGGACTTCGCTGACGAGATCGTGGCGGCCATGGAGGCTTCAGTGAGGGACGGCACTCCCGTCAACCCTCCCATCTGGTGGCTGGACCCTACTGACGAAGTCGCTCTTGCTGTGTGGGACGGTAATGTTCAACTGTTTCTAGATTAAGAAAGATCTAGATGTATTGTGCGTATGTGAATGGAAGTGTCGATAGAGGGAGCTGTCCTTGTAGTTGTATGAACATTAAGCAAATTGGTTATGTTCTACAAAGGTAAGGTGCAGAGTAGTTAGTAGAAAACGGCAGGCATGTGTGAGAACTAGAGAAGAGGTTGGACCTATAAGAGATGAAAGATAAAAACACTTTTATACAACTTTTCATGGACTTTCCATAGTTGAGGTGCTACGCACTTGTCTTTTTCGTAAAAATCATTAATTTGATCACAGTACGTTTTTGAGACCACCTCTACTACCGCATACCGCATACCGTATACTTCCGCATACCCATCAATTCATCGAGTAGATAGGTACTTACATAATATCTATATACTGAACCACGTCCCTCAAGCTCCTTGATAATTAACATCCTAAGTAGAATCATTATCAATTAATCACTTCATTCACTTGTCGATTACGATCTCGCATCCTGAAGTGTTTGTTTCAGAATATAATGAAAGTTAGACATCAATGTGATCATTATTACAGGCTTGGATGGATCAGAGCAGTGGTTCTCAATCTTTTGAGTATAATTTACCCCCAATCACCTGAAAGAGGGATTTATCCAATCAATAAAAATTCGTTAGATACACCTATGTAAAAAGCTTTTTTTTCTGGTTAACAATATTCTGCAATAAAGATACATACCTAAATTCATAGTAAATTGTAAATAATTTGCATAGCAGAGAACGTAGTAATACCTATTTAGTATTCTTTGGTAGAAATCTGAAAAGGGACGGGTTCGTAACCTGTCCAGTGTCCAACCCGTCCCACTGGACTACTATTAGAGTTTGGGCCTTGCTAGTGAAATGTTGATAATATATAGGTACCTGCATATATTGTAAGGAAGGTATATGTAAGGAAAAGCATCATTAACCTTTAAACAACATATTCTACTCCACCCGATCAAACTGAACAACTTTTACTATGGGAGAAAACCTTTTAGCCCAAAAAAATACACCCATTCATAATTTATCGCACTATTTAAAGTTCGCTAATTTTGCATAGTGAATTGCAAACCACGAACTTTCTATAAACCTTTTCGTTTGCCATTTTAATAACTGACATTACTTAACTACTATTATTTCCAAATAGTTTCATATGCATGTCCGTTGTCCGTGTGGTGTCGGCTAAGAGTAGCACCATCCCATTTCCTCCCGTGGGTGTCGTAAAAGGCGACTAAGGGATCTACCGGAGGATGGGCAGCAGCATCCTCTGAATACACATATTCAATCCAACTGCGATCGCCAACCCGCCTGCCAAGCGTGGCGATTATGGCAAATCCCTCCATTTTTGGGGAGGCCTATGTCCAGCAGTGGACGTTTATCGGCTGATATGATGATGATGAGTTTCATATGTGTACACTGGTTGCCTATATTTCTTTGGAAACCTGTCATTGTCTTTTACAACCATTTTTCTAACCGTGCAGAGTTCCTACTCGGCGAGCGTATCCTGGCCGCTCCAGTGCTGGAAGAAGGCGCAGTCAGCAGAGACATCTACCTGCCGCGAGGGTCGTGGCTCGACGGAGTCACCGGCGAGCTGGTGCAGGGCCCGACCTGGCTGCGGAAATACCCCGCGCCGCTCGACACTCTGCCATACTTCACTCTGCAGGACTGAGTTTCTTACGTCCGTTAATAAACTGTTCATGTTTTAATTGGTTGTTTATTACCCTTTACTTTCTTCCACCTTCCTTGATTGTTTTCAGAATATCCATGACTACCCCCTATTATAGTCGTGAGCATATGCTATGCATGCTTTATTATCCTTTCATATAGAAAGAACCTCTCCGATATGTCCAGCGTGCATATTTGTTAATATCCGACGCGTAACCTGCCCGAAGGCCTTACAAATACCAGTAGCCGTAGTAGTTATGCATGTGATATGGCTATATCGGGATTGATACTCTAGATCAACATTCAATATCACAATTTATCTCGTCCGGCCGCGCGCAAATAGAAAAAGAGTTAAGGCGCGGGTTTTATCGGGTATTTAGGTACCAAGTACAGTACCAGCAGGAAAATATGGCCGTTCGTTAATCTTCGTTTGCGCAGAGCAGGCCTGAGTCCCCGACAAAACCCGAAATCATTTAGTAATCAAAGAGTGCAAAGTCGGATAGCAGCGAAAAGGGCGCAAAAACGGATAAGCCAATAGCGTAAACGGATTGAAGGTGGCACGTCCTGATTGGTCAATATAATTTCGTGCGCTATTAAAATTTGTCAACTGCGCAGGTACATCGGTAAGCCTTATAAACCTGGTAGTACTGTACGACACTAACCACCAGGGGTCCGAGGAAGCTAAGCTGTGAGCGTGGAAAAAACCCACCACAATAGCATTGTTTGATTCTCTTAGCCTCGCACAGTGCAGCTCTGTCGGAAAAGGGCCATAAAGTCATGAACGTGGTGACAGGTGGAACTAAAATTTGAGTATGGTGGTGTTGCCAGGTTATGCGTGATTTTGACGTTCTTGCGTAGAGGCAGCGGCCTCATTTAATTTCTACTATTTTTGGCCAAGCTGTACCTAGAGCGAGGATTTTTACACAATAAGTAATGCGAACGTGCGAGGAATGCCAGCGATGGATGTGTGCGAGGTATCACAGTCAAAGTAACATATTCAATATAGGAACTTAAAGCCAACGTCAAATCTTTTTTGAATCTAACATGATTTTAACGAATTATGTTCAGTATGGCACAGCAGCATGGAACGTCGGTGGCGCGTTGCGGAGAGCTATGAAAACTCAATCTTGAGGTCCGGGTTCGAATCTGCAAGGACCACATGCCATCTACCAATGCCTTTATGTACGTAATACCGACTGCTCTCAAACGGTGAAGGAAAACATCGCGAGGAAACTTGCATACGCTGAAGAAGAAATTCCGATGCGTATGTGTAGTCTACCAATCCCCATACACCCTGAGGGTAGGACTGGGCTGCGTTCAGAACCTTTGGGTGCGGTTGTTCTTCTCGCTCGCTCTTATGGGTAGAACGCTTTTCACCGAGCCTCGGAACGGCGTTAGTGCGAAAAGTTGCACCCGGGGTGCACTCTAGGCGCACTCTGGGCGTAGGTTCTGTACGCACCCCTGTGCCCTGCAGTGGGACGTATATAAGGCTAACTATGAGGATGGCACAGCTTTGGTGGAAAGATTCACATAGTTTCACAGCTCCGCTACGCATCCTTCAGCTTCCTCGCACAGCTCTGTTGAAAAAGCACCATAATGCTGGTCCCCAAAACCCCTGCAAAATTGGTTGCAAATCCCTTTAAAACTATGGCAAAATGAAGAAGCCAATCAATCGACCTTCGACAGATGAAAAACCAGCATACGTAGGTATAATTAAGCTCATTATCCCTAATGAGGAGAGCAGAGTCTCAAGTGTAGTGTAGGTCGGTACACACGGCGTCAGCTCAGGCTACCCTGTTTGGACTTTGAACTATTAGAAGTTGAATGGTGCGAATCGTGCGAGAGGGTGCGGTAGGTTGTTGTTGTTTCGTCTTACTGCACGCTGCGCCCGCACCGGCAGCCGCGTCTATGCAGGCTCTCTACCGCACTATTTTGTGTTTTGTACGTAGTGTAGTTATGGGTATATAGGGTGCGTAACATGATGTGTCGCCGTGTGTACATTAATACACGGGCACCGTATACTTTTGATGAAATTTACAAGGGCTAAAATAGAAAGTTGTCATGAACTAGATATGTTGAATTATCATGCTTGAAACTATCAAGCAGTAACAGATCCAGATTTTGTTTTTGAGTGGGGCTGACGGTCCGTTTTGTCGAGCTATTTTCATTAAAAACAGCATCAACATATCCATTGAGGGAAAACTTCAAACCTAGCTTATCGAACTTTATCCTAGATAAGCAATCACGAATTCAGATAATATCTGATTGAAACATATAATAATATCAGAAAACAAATCAAGCAGTATCGACTCTGAAAGCTCTGAGGCCGAGATCCAAAGACGTATTTTGAGCGTGAGTTTGAATCGAATTATGACTTCAGTCATAGTACTAAGACTTAAGTCTTAAGTCTTAAGACTTAAGTCTTAGTTCGATCAGAAGAAAACATCTTTGAATGTCGACTCTAAGTTTTCTTCGATTAAGATGCGATTTACAAGAAGATAACCCAAGAAACAGTTGCCCTTGCATAGATCCCCAGATATATAAACACAAACCGGACAATCCTACGACATTACTTAAGCCCGTGTTAATAACGTTAATAACTAACTACTAATAGAATAATTAATTCCAGGCACTCAAGACTTCCTAGGCTTACGTTAGTCACGTTTTAAGTTCGGTTTAAATTAATGGACCTTCAAATAAAGCCCGTTGATATAGATAAAACTAAAGTTTAATTCAAAATCTGGATTTTCCATGAGCGTAATAAAAATAGCAATACAAAAATATTAAAAGATCTGAAAGATCTGTAAAGTGAGTATTCTTTTTAGTATCCCCAAAGGGGACGGCCCAGCCCAGCGTGAGTCAGGCAGGATCCTGGAGAAAACACATTTTTGTTGGTAAATATGTCATTTTATTTTCTCCGGGTGTATTTCTGTGTGCGGTGTTGCGGAAACCTTGTTGCGCGAGTCAGACCTGCACTTGGCCGATATTTTTGATTTCTGGACTAGAAATAATAAAAAATTCTAATAAAACACCCGAACATATTTTGTTCTGTTCTAATGGTCCAAAAGCCGTAGCATCCAATCCTAACATGAGAGAAGCATCGGTACTGGTTGATAAGTGCATTGAGCCAACTCAAGAACAGATAGCGACTCTCTTGTATGATATTATCGGAGATGGTATCATCCAAAAGATATGATTTATCTATGTCACGAGTATTGGCAGTCTCTGGATGTTGGTGGTTGAGATATGGCAGCTCTAAGGGTGTTTTTGGGTGAGTTTCATAAGCGTTGACCTTGAATGCACAGAAATCAAGGTTGTCTGGAAGAAATAGCTTCTTAGCGATAAGACCACCTTATTTTGTGCCTACTGTTATTTCTCTCTGTATTTTACTGTTTATATTTTGGTGTAAAATAAAGTATATTTGATTTGATTAGAAATCAAATTTCAGGTCAATTTGGCTAGAAAATCCCTATTACTTTCGCCAAGCGCTACAATGTTGCGCGACTTAAACTGCTTCCATCCCATTACGTCATACCAGTAGGTCTAAGTCAGTCGATTCACAATTCAGTGTTTATTGATTTCATTAGCGGTGCTTGCGCTGGGTGCGCGGGCGCATGCTGCGAGCCTCTCACTGCAAGCTGATGACGTCACACTGAGTCTCGAGCCGCAGCTTACTGGGGGATTCCAGCTCATTCTTATCAATGGTATGCCCAATTTCATCTAATTTCTTTTCACTATAATAGATCCACTTTGATGATCTCCATAATCATCAGGACATAGAAAATGATGAAACTGGGAGTTAGTCGAATGCACCTGAAAAGGGTGGACGAGACCGTCGACTAAAGAATAGATAAAGCGAAAACCCAGATCAGATGCCACCAGGCCCGGACTCTGGACTGGCCCTAGGGCGTACCGGGCAAATACCCGGTGGGACGCGGCTCTGGTGGGCCAGTCGCCGCTCTGTACGGCCGGTCATCGACTTTCGATATTCGGTCATTATAGCGGCCCGACCTAAATTAAAATGATATACTTACCTACTTCTTCAAAACAAGATACATACATCTAGGTACCTACAATAATCCACATTAAAAGATATTGTTTTGCCACTCCACGATGTCAGCCCATAGCGTAGGTAACTTAATTTTATTTGAATTGCATTATTTGCTCTTTTCCATGCGGTGCACCCATTTTATACAGATTGCGAGTTTAACCAACATTTGTGTCTATCTCCCTCAGGTGAAGAGAAAACAGTATACGGTCAAATTGGCCGCACTCTTCTCTCTCCCTACACATCAGAGGACATAGAAGGTGGAGTAGAGATCCACATAAGTGGCGCTACTCTCAAACTCTTCACTCTGTTCGATGAAGAGGCCCAGGCTCGAGGCATCAAGGTCAGATGGGAAGCTGATAATCACACGAGGCTTGAGGACTGCTTTGACTTTGGTAAGGATGTTGAACAAATGAGATTAGCATGGTAAAGCCAGGTAAGTTTTAGCGGTTAGGGACTAATCCACACTAAAAATAAATCCAGAAGGGTGCTCGTTTGTACGTCTTCTTATTGTGTACTGTTAGAACCGAATTAATTGATTGATTTACCGATTGCGAAAATTGACAGAACTAAAGGCTTTTAAAGTAGAAAAATATCTTATTGGACGTCAATTATGAACTGGAGACATGGATGTTATTAGTAAGAAAATAATTACATCCAAGTCCATTACTAAGCAGAGCCAGTCAGAGCCATCAATAGATAAACCGATTTTCTGCATTCGTTAACTAGCCCACTGCGGTGAATGATAATAAGAAAGAGTAGAAAATGAACAGTAACTACTATCCTCACGTAAAATTATTTCTTTTATAGGTGAAAATCACTGGTACGGAGGTCCAATGCAAATTGACCAAATCTACCCAATCGAAAAAGCAGAACAGCATTACACAGCTTACGTCTCTAAAGAAACTGACAACGGAGCCATTGTTGAAAGATATTGGCTAAATTCCGCTGGAGAATACATCTACGTGCAGCCTGAAGTCCCACTCTTCGTTGACTATAGAAACATATTATCAGATCACATCTGTTTCGGAGCTCAGATAGCAGAACCTTATTCTTCTAAAAGGAACCATACAGAGCTTTCATACGATATCTGGTTCCTTCCAAACGTGAAGACAGCGCATAAACATGCAGTCGCAAACTATTTGGGAAAGCCAACTGGCGTGCCAGACTTCCGAATGGTCCAGCACCCGATCTGGTCGACTTGGGCGCAATACTCAAGGGAAATTAATGAGACAAAGCTGTTAAGCTTTGCTAATGAGATCAGGGAGCATGGTTTCAATGATTCTCAGTTCGAAATCGATGATCTCTGGGAAGTGTGTTACGGATCTTTAACAGTAGATGAGAATAAGTTCCCAAATTTCACCAACTTTATCCAGAATATTAAGGACTTGGGATTCCGTGTGACGATTTGGATCCATCCATTCATTAACAAGGATTGTGATCCTTGGTATTCTGAGGCTTTGGAGAAAGGGTAAGCAACAATGACATTCTTTTGTGCAGAAGTCTTTCTCCATTTAAGCAGCCTAAGCTTTTAATCGAAAAGATTCACCACAACAGACACCTCGGTAAACCGATTCGGGTTAGGCAATAGTAGTATTGTACCTTGTTGGCAGAAGCTTCTTCAACACAAATAAAAGATAAATTTGGGTTCTTCCAGAACAAAAGATAATATTGAATTTCTTTTGCAGTTCCTACATTCCCATCTCACGGCATTCACATTTTGTAATCCATATTGCATGATATGTCTTTTAAACTCATCAAATCACGTTCTATCCAACAGCTACCTGGTTATGACCGAAGATGGAAGTCCAGACACGTCCTGGTGGAACAACAATGGCTCCGTCCCAGGGTACGTTGACTTCACCAACCCAGCTGCAGCTGACTGGTGGTATGGACGTGTTAAGGCCCTCATCGATACATACGGAATCGACAGCTTGAAATTTGACGCTGGAGAAAGCAGTTTTTCTCCTCAAGTAAGTATTAAGTGTAAAAAGTAGCGGGGAGCGAGTGAACGAGGGAGGCCGAGAACAGAGTTTTGTGGCGGCCTATGTTGAAGATGATGAAGTATTAAGTGTAATCAATATGTTAAAAAAATAAATTGAAAGGGAATAACATTTAATTGGATAAACCTCAGAGGAAATCGGTTTCGGTACTACTGGTGAAACGTGGATGTTCTGAGGTTTCAGAATATCTCTGACTACCCCCTCGGGGAATATAGTCGTGAGCATATGCTATGCTTATGCTCAGAGGAAACTTTTTTCTGGACGGCCTCCTAAGAAGTTGTGGTAGTGATTGTCTGGTATGTGGACGGTCGAAGGGAGCCAATGAAAGAATGTAGATAGCACACCATTGATTGACGTGGAAATCATTACGAAAATCAATCATTATCCTTTTCATCAAGTTAATTATGTCATTGTTCAGGAAAAATTACACCCTTTTTGGGCTAAAACTACTGACTGTACTGAGATACAATTAATGTTAAACCTCAGCAATGCAGCTTTAGAGATAAAAAACGGGCGGTTGTCTCCGCCACCAATCTGACTTTGTTGTTTTGCTTCAGATACCAGTACAAAATGGAGACATCGATTTGCATCCTCATAATATTGTCGACACCTACGTGAAGACTTGTGCGAGGTTCGGAGACATGATTGAAATTCGAGCTGGATTCAGGTAATTCTGGAATATAAGTGTCTTTTAGTATCGGTCTTTTTCTTCTCTCTTGTTGATGACGTAATTATTACGCCATAGAATTTTTCTTGCGCTTGCGGTGAAGATAATTCGGTCATCGAAAGTTTTTAACCTTCTAATAATCATCAGAACTCAAGATCTCCCAGTCTTCGTCCGCATGGTGGACCGTGACTCAATCTGGGGCCTCAACAACGGTCTACCCACCATCATCACGACAACTATCCAAATGAACCTGAACGGTTACACCCTGGTCCTGCCTGATATGATCGGTGGAAATGGGTACAACTTGGACCACGAGCAGGCTGACCTTCCTAGTAAGGAGCTGTTCATCAGATGGGTGCAGGCAAACACCTTCTTGCCTGCTATGCAGTTTTCTTTTGCACCGTGGAATTTTGATAATGAGGTGAGAGGTTATTTTAACTAGCTTTTCGTGGCAATTAACAACTTGCTAGGTACCTTGGTGGCGCAATCAAGCAAACTGGCAAAGCGGTTCTGGCCTAAAGTGAAGCTTTACAATGTTCACATTAGATAAATTTTTCTTAATACGGTACTGATTTCTTGCGCAAATCCAATGGGTCATCAAGTCTCGGGGTATTTTGGTTGGTGTCCCTTTTACGCAAACTATTTGTCAAATATTTCTATCGTTTTTACGTTCCGCTAGCCCAAGACGCGTCTTGGGCTCGCTAGACGCTGGCTATTCTCCACTTTCTCTAATCTTTAGATTTTTGATCCGATGTCCTTTTCCTCAGGCTGGATTTCCCCTTGATTTCATAACGTAGGTAGGTATTTAACTTCTTTTGCCTAAGAAATACAAACCTAGACACTACAAACGTTAATCTAATCATCTAAGCTGTTTAACCATCGTTTTGCATGCATCAAGCTTCATTTGCAAGTCAAAATACATATGCACGAATAGGTACCTCTATGTTGCAGAACGTACTAACTACAATGGAAGTAAAAACTCCACTTTACGTTAATTGTATGAAATAACATTACAATAAAGTTGTCGTCACTGTCATTATCGCGGGAAAACAATAATTGAGTTACACGAACTGAATTGACTTGGACGATTAATAATATTAATTTCTACTTCCTCATCTTGAACACACAAAAAAATATTAATTGATTGAAACTTTACCTAGTTTATTTCTTCATATGTTTTCTCATTTTAATTAAAGGTTCTTATTAGAAAAAATGTAAGTTGTAAACTAGAATCCCGTACTTCAGGCAGGGGCAAAGGACCTAAAACGCGAAGAAGGCGTCGAATTAAATATTGAAAAAAAAATTGGAGCCTTGAGCTTGAACCTTCCTACGAGTTTTGCTTAGGTCCGAGTCCAATGCGAATAAAATCTTTTAATTAAGTAGTTAAAAATAAGTTACTTGGGCTTATCCTACTGATTCAGATGAGTTAGGCAGTAACTTATTCAACCTATGATAATATTTCTCCTCTCTTTAAATTGTGTGAAATGGAGTCACACCCACGCAGGCTATTTTAGAATTATAATGAGAATAAGATGAAAATCCTCATATTATTATCGGCAGACAGTGGAAATAAGCAAGAAATACACGGAGTTGCACGCGGAGTACGCTGACGAGATCTACGCAGCCATGCAGGCGTCGGTCGAGCATGGCAGTTTGGTGAACGCGCCCCTCTGGTGGTACGACCCCAACGATGACGAAGCTCTGCTCATTTGGGACGGTAAGGTGTTTAGTACGAGCATTTGAGAAGTAGCAAAAAAAACTATTGTGTCGCAGTTTTGTTGAATCTACTTAACCTATACCAGGGGTGGCCAAGACGTCGACCGCGGTCGACCGGTCGCCCGCGTCGACATTTATGGTAGCCTGCAAAGAGATCGATAACGTGAAAAGAAAATTAATAAATTTTTATTAGAATTATTATAAGAGGATACTACTTACTACATACTTACTTTTTGAAAGTGACGATTTTTGGAAATTGTGACAAGTTCCCATAATGCCTTTTAAAAGTACATTGTGAAGCAGCGTTTTCTATGATGAAATGACTCTTTGGACAAGCATTACAAATGCCAAACATCCACCACCGAAATTTATTTTTTTAAGTAAAAATAATAATGTTGGAAATAGTTTTTTATGTAGACCGCCAGGTATATCTGAGTGTGAAAGTAGACCGCGTACTAGAAAATTTTGGCCACCCTTGACCTATACTATAACAAACACGATATACAACCACTGTCTAAAACTTTGATAATAAAGAACAGTGTTCTTTTTAATCTCAATTTCCAATCTTTAATGGATGCAATATTATTATCATGTTCTATGTTAATTATTATCCTCATCTTGATAATTATTATACATTCAGGATCAGCAACAAAAGAAAATTTTCACGTTTTAAGTGGTGCTATTTAAAAATGTAGAAACAGTTTTTAAATTTTATGAAAAGTTAACATTCTGTACCTATAGGAATTCAATATATTTTAATAATCTATAATTTATTGGCAAATTCATCCAGTGCCATGCTATAACTTGTTTTTTTTTTCATAGTGTAGGTATGTTCCTGCTCCATTTTGATAAAAAATTTAATAACCTTAGTACAAAACAGATTTACCAATCATATCCCATCTCTTTCCAGAATTCCTCCTAGGAGACAAGATCTTGGTAGCGCCGGTGCTAGAAGAGAACGCAGTATCTCGTAACATCTACCTCCCAGCCGGCACCTGGTTCGCAGAAGGCGACCCTGAGAGAGCCCACGAAGGGCCAGTCTGGTTGAAGAACTACGAAGCTCCTTTAGATGTCCTACCTTACTTCGTACGAAATTCTGAACTCGCGCCGGACTCCGCGTCGGTTCCTTTGAGCGCTGCAATCCTGGTACTTTTGGGATTGATCGCTAATGTTTTTAATGCGTTTTAACTGTATTTAAAGAAGTTTATGTATGGGGAGTTTTAATTAGAAATTAGATATCGATTAGTTAGATAGTGATTAAATTTATTTCATTAATGTTAAGTTTGAAAATATTATAGTTTTTATGTTGTAATTATTAGTAATAGAAAATTATTTATTTGTAAATATTTATTTATTGAATAAAAACCGTGAATTATACCTACATTATTTTTGTACCCTGACTTTCAATGAATATGTCGAGAACAGATTTGGAATTTGAAGATTGAAAAAATTACGAGTGACAGATCAACCTACCCATAGTTGGACCTTATGTCCATGAACATAGAGTTCAACTATGGGTAGGTTGATCTGTCGCCGTGTGTACCTAGGTACTACTCGACAAATCGACTAACTAGTAGTTTGGACTTTTGGAGTAGAAGAAGACCAGAGATAGATTATTACTCCAGTAAAGTTACGGGTCGCTTGTATGGCGAATGTAAATAATTTAAAATAGCCGATTTTTTTCTTTCATATTTTAGATTATAATTCTAGTTAGCATTTAGATTGAAAATCCTCCTAAAATTTTTATTAAATAATTAAGCAAAGTAAAAAAAATCATGTAAAATTGGAAAAAAATAGTACGTACAATTTTTTTATGCCATTTGTTAAATTCATTTGTATTCTTTTATATTACAAGTAAATCCAACGAAAAATCACCCCGGAACCTTCGTTTTTAAATATGTTGAAATTACGAAAAAATCAATTTTAGTACAAAATTTACACAGTGTATGTAAACTCATAACCTAAAACAAACAATAAAAATGAAAAAAGAAAGAAATCTGACACTATAAATAAAAAATTTACATTTTAGTACTAAAAACTAAAAATACGAAATTTAGTGGGATTCGTTAAGGGTATATTTTCTAAAACCCCTACTATTAGGAACATTGTTTTCAGTGATATGCTATTGCATATCCAGTGTTTTATATTTATTATGAAAGAACTGCCTTTAATTAAAAATGTAATGAATCGTTTTTTTGTATGTTTCATATAATTTATTTTAGTAATCGCATAAAATCCGGACACTGTTCGTCGAAATATTGCTAAAAATGGGGTTACTTTAGGAACATTTTTAGAAGGGTTACGTTACACGGTTGAATTTACAGTTTACGTAAAAAGAAAGTTTATATAAATTTAAAAAACATAATGAATCGATTTTTTGAAATACCAGTCTGAAACACGAATATTTTTGAAAACATATTATTTAAAATCAAATATTGTGATTACCATACAAAATGGCGAACAAATTCAAGCTTTTGACATCCTGTGACAACTGCAAAATTATCCTTGTTTCTGATTTTTTTCATTGTACGGCGAAATGCCGTTACTGGAGCACGTCCGCGTCAAATGTTTTAAAAATAATTTGCGACAATTTTTTTCTCGATCCGTCTGTGGATGACTGAAACACAAAGGTAATTGAATGGAATAATTCATTATTTGTATTTTTCTAAAGCTAAAATTATGTTGTATTCCTAAAAAAATTAACGAATTCTAGGATAATTTTTGTCATATTGTTCAATCAAATTGAAATGACTTCAATTATGTCAGTGTCGTCTAAGTAGCGTATACCAAATCTATGACCATTCTCTTTGGTCGGCTTTTCAATATACAATTACCAATACAGTCGCGCACAGTTTCAAATAAATTCTAAGCAAGAAGATTAAATTACCTACGTAGTATAAAATTCTTGATAAGAAAATCATGCAATTTTTATTTACTTCTGAAATTAAATCACTGCAAATAATATCAAAACAACTAAAAACTTGCTTCCTACCAATTTCAATGAATAATTGAACAGAAAAGATTTTATTACTTAGGCAGGTACTAGTTTGATGCCAATCCAAACTAAGCCCTATGCTTTCGTGAAATCCAAATCTGTTCAGTAGTTTTAAAATAACGTGTGCACAAACAAACAGACACAAATTCTAAAAATGGTCTCAATGTATTCCATTACGTAGGTACCTATTCCAAACACCGCCAATTAACATTTTTATAAATATCTTCAATGTACATCCACGTCATGTTTGCAATTATGACTCAATCACAGACTTAAATTGCAGTCGAATGACATCTCAACCATCAAAATCGGTTCAGTGGTTTAGGCACGTCTGCCAAAACAATGGGAATATTTAAATTCCACGGCTAATTTTTCTCCACTAGTCATAAAAGCAGACTCCGCTACTGAATTTCGAAGTATGAAATTCCGGAATTTGTGAGATCTAATGTATACCATTACGATGTTCGTTAGTTTGACAGTACAATGTCGCGACGTTTGAAATTCCGTATTTTGTGAGAACTACAGTATGAAAGTACGATGTTCATTAGTTCGGAGTACACTTTCGCGCGGTATGAAATGCCGCAGTTTGTGAGATTCAAAGTATACAAGTACGATGTACGTCAGTTCGAAAGTGCACTGTAGCGAAGTACGAAATCAGCTTAGGTAATACTATTTAGCTACTATGTTCAGGACATCAAAATACAGTGTAAAGACAGTAAAGGTAATTAAACAAATGTCAATTCTAAATAAACGAGTTTTATTTAAATAAATGGGTGAAATAATTATAAGGAAAAATATAATGCATAGAAAATTGTCCGAAGAAGACATATTTAAAAATACGCACATAATATTTATAATTAACTTTAATTAAGTATATTTATGTTCAACTGAAACCATAAAAATCAACAGGCTCAATAATCTTAACATTAATCTTTACAATATTTGAACAAAAAAATATTACGTTTTCATATATATAATATATGCTAGACCACTTAAATACTCTTTTAAATCCATTGTTTCTTTTTGTAATTCATGTTCTTTGATATTATTATTCAAAAGATGATTTGATATCTTGTTTTTACGTTTTTTTATATTAGCCGTTATTCTTTCAATTTCCATTTCAGTTCCTTCAGTGTTTTATATATTCATTTTTTTCCGGTTTAAAAGGCTGTTATGCCAGTTTTCTATGTTATTTTTGTTGTAGGAATGTCTGCTTTCACACAATCCAAAACAGACCACATCCGAGGCGGAAATATTGGAGGCACCTTTTCAATTGAAGATTCTGCCTTGACTCAGATTGGACTCTGGATACACGTTGATATGCTCCCCCAACATAATATTTAAAAAACCAAGCGGTTACTTCTCCTCCTTCGTTGGCTATAACTTGGTCGCGAATAATTTCAAATGCCTCTGGTATTTCAGTCGGATCTAAATAAGCCAGCGCCGTAGGTGTCGCATTTTATGCGCGAATTCACTGTTGCTGCTGATATACAGATATGGTTACTTAAAAGTAACCGATTGGTTTTTTAAATATTATGTTGGGGGAGCATATCAACGAGTATCCAGAGTCCAATCTGAGTCAAGGCAGAATTTTCAATTGAAAAGGTTGCCTCCAATATTTCCGCCTCGGATGTGGTCTGTTTTGGATTGTGTGAAAGCAGACATTCCCACAACGAAAATAACATAGAAAACTGGCATAATCGTTGGAACAGCCTTTTAAACCGAAAAAAAAATGAATATATAAAACACTTCTTCTTCTATCGAGTAGGCTGCAAGCCTTGGTGTCAGAGTTTATTCAAACCGCCTTACGGCCTCTGACACACTGAAAAACACAAATTGGGGTATAAAACACTGAAGGAACTGAAAAAAAGAACAGAACAATACCTACAATTATGGAAATTGAAAGAATAACAGCTAATATAAAAAAACGTAAAAACAAGATGTCAAATCATGTTTTGAAAATCAAAGAACATGTATCACAAAAAGAAACAATGGATTTAAAAGAGTACTTAAGTGGTCTAGCATACATTATAATATTGAAAACGTAATATTTTTTGTTCAAATATTGTAAAGATTAATGTTAAGATTATTGAGCCTGTTGATTTTTATGGTTTCAGTTGAACATAAATATACTTAATTAAAGTTAATTATAAATATTATGTGCGTATTTTTAAATATGTCTTCTTCGGACAATTTTCTATGCATTATATTTTTCCTTATAATTATTTCACCCATTTATTTAAATAAAACTCGTTTATTTAGAATTGACATTTGTTTAATTACCTTTACTGTCTTTACACTGTATTTTGATGTCCTGAACATAGTAGCTAAATAGTATTACCTAAGCTGATTTCGTACTTCGCTACAGTGCACTTTCGAACTGACGTACATCGTACTTGTATACTTTGAATCTCACAAACTGCGGCATTTCATACCGCGCGAAAGTGTACTCCGAACTAATGAACATCGTACTTTCATACTGTAGTTCTCACAAAATACGGAATTTCAAACGTCGCGACATTGTACTGTCAAACTAACGAACATCGTAATGGTATACATTAGATCTCACAAATTCCGGAATTTCATACTTCGAAATTCAGTAGCGGAGTCATAAAAGCAATATTTTTAAAATTTTGTTAAGTAAACTACTATATTTAAAGAAAACCGGCCAAATGTGAGTCGGACTCTCGTACGGAGGGTCCCTTAGCACCATACCATAGCGTAAATTCACTTTGACTATACCATACAATACAATAGTAATAATATAATTATTGTCTTGAGATATATTTCTCTCCAGATTTTTTGCCCAACCACCATTTCTTGGTGTAGCTAGCCCCACAGAAGAATATACAGATTATGGGAGATAGTTATAAAATAAGTATTTTTACCTCACAAGCTCGGAAAGATTCTGTTTATCATTCGAAATCTGAGTGCAAAAGTGTATTTTATCCGCTAGCGTGGAAAGAGTTTTTGAAATTCGAATCTGTCTATTAAATATTTTTATATACCGCCAATCCACAGAAAATGCTTAATAACTATTTCATGACACTGGCCAGCACGAAAATAAAAACTTTTTGAAATGTTCTTTTTAGCAATTCACTTTTTTTCCTCGCTGTTGTGAGGTGAAAAATTGTGTGTTTCGCTCGGCTGCAAAGTTATTCTGCGTCTCGTACCTTTGAAACCTGCGCTAAGCGCTCAGGATTCTATTATTTGAACCACTCGCTTCGCTCGTGGTTCAATCCTAGGATCCTTCGCTTGCTCAGGTTTCAATAAAAGTACTCGCGCCAAAAAGCAACTTTGCAGCCTAGCATAACAAATAACTATTTTTATGAAACATAGTTTGTTGCAATGAAAGCGAACCGTAAAAGCTAGCTACTTTATCAATACAAATACATTTTTAAATGAATTTGAACGGTAATCTCTAAATGCAAAAGTGGTCACAAGAAAATCATTCGAACTCATGTAGAAAAAACTTTGCTAATCTAAAAAAGACACCTTCCTTCTTTTTCTACTTCGATGCTGGAAACAGAAACGGCAACATAAAATGTCAAATTCTGACATTATAATTTTGTTTTTCTTATCGGCCAGTTATTTTATGTACTTTTCAAATTTACCGAGGAGTTTACAGGGCCCGGTTTAATAAACGTGACAATAAGCGTGACAATTACAGGTGGAAAATCTGATAATTTCGTCAAAATGTCATGGTGGAAAATTATAGTACATTACTGCAGTGGCCAGCAAAAGACGCATCGATGGACGAAAGTGTAAATGTGGGCCGAGGCGAAGCCAAGCCTGGTTTTTTTTCAGACCGCCTTACGGGCCTCTGACGTGGTTTTTATGTACCTAACCAAAGATAGTAGCCGAGATCAACGGCCTAACGTGCCATCCGAAGCATGGAATCATGTGATTCAGCCTGTAATATCCTAACAAACTGGGGAAAAATGCACAAAGTGACATGTCACTAGGTGTCCCCCGTGGGAATCGAACCCACGACCTACGTAAGCAGAACTCAATGCTCTTGACAATTTTGTCAATGTACATTTATATTGAACTGTAAATAATTGTCGAATAATCGCCTGTCGCCTTTCACCTGTAATTGTCGCGTTTATTGAATAGGGCCCTGGAGTGCAATTTTTGAATCTCATTCGCTGAGCTCAGCAGTTGAAAATGTCAAAACTACTATCGAGTTTACTATGGAGATATGCATCTTCCTACTGCTGATTTGACTTTCAAAAATAGCACTACTGAAGTATGATTTTTGAAAGTCGCATCAGCAGTAGGAAGATCCTATCAGGAAAACGCTGGACTCGATTCCTACATACCGTCTTCCATCCAGATCACCAATCTGGACCGACGACCGAATTCAGTCCCAGTTCGATGTAAATAGCGCATGGCGGGCAGATTGGGGCCTTTTTGACCATCCGCATGCAAGCCTCGTGCGAGACCCGACTGTCAAACCAGCTGGTTTTGAAAAGGACCGTAAGACCTGGGTTAAGCTTGACCGGTTCAGAACCAACCACGGAAGGACTAACTATCACCTCCACAAGTGGGGTTTGAGGGAGTCTCCAACCTGCGACTGCGGGGCACCTGACCAGACCCTCTCCCATGTGGTAAACGAGTGCACTCTGCGCCGTTTCCCCGGTGGAATCGAAGAACTCCACAGGCTAACCCCGGCAGCGGAAGACTGGCTGAAACACCTCGACCTCGAAATTTAACCCCCCCCTCGGATCCAAGCAGGAAGACAAAAATGCCATACGATATGATGATGAGTAGGAAGATGCAAATCTCCATAGTAATTTTGACATTTTCAACTGCTGAGCTCACCGAATGAGATTCAAAAATCGCACTCCTGGTCGAAAACGACCTTATATTTTTTTTAAAATATCCGTAATCCTTTCATTTTAAAATCTCTAACATAGAAAATGTTGTTTTCTCCCCTCCGGACGAAAAGCGTAAATTTTCTTCCCGCTGCGCTAAACGAAGTTGCCGCTTTCCACCTCCGTCGAGGAGAAAAATAGTAAACTAACCTCGGGCAGTAAATAAGAAATCCTCAGATCATATGTTTGTTGACCTCGGCTTCACCTCGGTCAGCAATCAAATGACATCTGAGACCTTTCTTACTTTCCTGCCCTCGGTGTGTAATCTACTATATTATTCACACAATTATTCGGTATGTCAAGCATTTGTTTGTCTTTATTTTATATTTTTTACGGATAGAAGATATCATTATAAGAAACATTTTTTTTTTCAGTTCATGAAGTTTATCTGTAAATGGCAAAAGTGGGCTCGAAAAAATTATTCGAACTCCACGTTGTTAATTTTGTTGTTTAAAAATTTAATTTAAAAAATAAAAACTACCTGCCTTCTCTTTCTTACTCCATGTTGGAAACAGAAACGGCAACATGAAATGTCAAATTCTGACACATTGAACATATTTTTTCTGAATGACCAGTTATTTTAAGTTGATATTTAGTTTAATCCTTTCATTTTAAATATTCTGACATATAAAATAGGTATTGTTATTGAGATAATTATCTCGAAATGGTTTTCCATTTTGTCCTCCCAAAAAAAACTTGACATACCGAATTGACGAAAATGTCGGTGATTTTTTTTTTCAGTATGTTCCAAATTAGAATACCGGCGGTATATACACGGTGTTTCATAAGTAACAATAAATTTTTGAAACTCTTAAGGTGGTTGTTAAGACCGTCAAACTAAACAACTTTCTCTATGGGACCAACATCGAAATCGCGAAAAAAATAATTTCATATCCCATACATATTTTAGCTCTAGTCGATTTGTAGAGTATAGAACATAATTTTTTTTTCCCGATTTCGATATTGGTCCCATAGTGAAAGTTGTTCAGTTTGATGGTCTACACCACCCCCTTAAAGGTTTATTTGTAGTTTTGTAACACCTTGTATATCATAGAATCTCCTCCTTGTCGGTTAGTAAAAAATATCACATGTGTAATTTTGAAACTATAAAAATATTTAAAAAAATAAGTGTTTCATAAATTTAATTAGTTATGTAGGCATATTCCGTTACTCTACATATTGTGAAATCATAATTTTTGTATCTCTATACACAATTTTTTTGCCCACAGTGATGATCGTATTTAGTTTGAAAAAAGTGGTAAGTATGTATGTAGGTTACACTTTAAATTAACCGAAACTTCCCACTTTGGTTAATTTAAAATGTTTTAGTTAAGTAATGAATTTCTTATTGTGTGAAAAAAATCCTACCTACTAACTAGGTATTCTTCACAAAAAATACTTAACACTTTTCTTATCGATGGTGGGAGCTCAAACAAAAGGTCACGGAAAACTTACAAAACATTATCAACATTTTTTTTTGAAAATTGACAGCAAGTGATGACGTCACAAACGAAAATATACCCTTAATAAAGTATCATAATATCATTTGTATAAACGATCTAGCAAAAAAAAATTGCTTATTATAAATTATTTCCTTTCGACCCGTATTTTTACTGGACTATATTGGAAAGATGACACTGCAAGCATAGCTTATGCTCACGACTGTATTCCCCTAGGGGGTAATCAGAGATATTCTGAAAACTCAATCCACGTTTCACTAGTAGTATCAAAACTCTGTCCAGAGTGACGGGGAGTGAGCCCGTCGCCACTTGTAATGGACAGTGGATACAATATATGTTTCAAAATTGAAGCATGCAGGTTTCCTCACGATTATTTCCGTCACTACACAAATCGTAGGTACATAAATACCGAAAAACTCATTGGTACGAGTCAACTTGGACGGGGATCGAACCATCGCCTACTGCACGGCAGGCAAGGTTACTCGCCAACTGAACCATCACGGCTTTTGACACTGCAATACGAGTAAAATACTGAATACTGACATTTGTAAAGAAAAGAGTGAGAATGAGAACTAAAATTATAAAGGTATAACGTCAAGATAATGAAGATTTAGTACTAAGTTCTCTATAAATAAGTACATCATAAGTGTAAAAACCGGCGGAAGACATAAATAGAGTGAGTATTAAGAACAATTTTCCCATCGCTTACGCAGATCACATTGTTTCGTGTAAACGGCGTTTAATAGCATGCCACATCCATCAACGTTACGGCCCTCTTCTCGGAAGATTACTAAATCAATTATAAGGTAAAGTTGTTTTCATTTCTTTAAACGTAAGCGAAAGCGCAGCGTGGGCCCCTCACAAGTTGGACCGACGACCTGATGAAGGCGGCGGGAACCCGTTGGATGAGGGCAGCGCAGGACCGGTCGCTGTGGCGATCCTTGGGAGAGGTCTATGTCCAGCAGTGGACATCTATCGGCTGCTATGATGATGATGATGAAGCGACAATTTAATAATAAACTTATCGTCATTAAGCGCGTCAATCGCGTCATTTTAAATTCATTATATATTCATGCCTGTCTCCCACTGGGGTAGGCAGAGACAACGGAACGCCACTTGCTACGATTCTGTCAAACCTCCCTAGCTTCCTGCACATCCATTAGTCCTTTCATGCATGCTCGTCGGTTTCGGGTAGATCTGTCATTATCCTCGCCATTTTAAATCCAATGTCTCCCCAAGTCTACAGCACGCTGCAAAACCGACCCTTAACCCGCGGGGGGTTGCTCTTGCCTAGTAATGAATTTAATTGTGTCCGTCAAATAGTGGTTGAGATCAACATCATCATCATATCCACCCACTGCAGAGCATAAGCCTCCTTCCCATTCTGCCATCCTTCACGGTCCCTACGCCAATCGCATCTAGGTCTTACATTTACTTTTCCAGATGTCGTCAACCCACTAGCTACCAAAGACGGCCACCACTCTGTTAAGGCTTTACTCCACCTGCCATTACTTTGCCGTCCGGCCCACCGCCAAGCGAACTATTCGGTTAGTTCGACATCGGATCTCGACGTTTGTAACGTGGTCAAGAAGGGTGATGCCTAGCATGGCGCGCTGCATGGATCTCTACTCTAATTTTGTGTATAGTTTCCTTAGTGAGCGTCCATGTTTTTGCATGATATGCCAAGGACAAGACGATTAAAAAGCTAGGGTTTTCAAGCATTGTGCCTTTTTTCTGTCTTGAAACACGTCTTCCGGAGATCAAGATTAACTGTTCTCCGTATTATCTATCTGTATGTAAGATTTCCAGAATACCTATTTCTTTATTTACTAGGTAAGTATCTCGTGAAGCTCACGATAGCCATATTAGGAAGTTGTGGAAAATATTATTAAATGCGGTGTTATCTGATCTCAAAAACCAATCGACGTAACGCGGATTTTACGATTAGATAAGGATTTGTTGGAGGTAGCTTGAAGCATGCTTGAAGCAAAATAGGTACAATTCAGCCCATGAACGATTTAAAAGTTTTGACAATGGAAAACATAAATTTAAGTAAGTATATTGTTTTAACTGGGTTACTGTATCGATATACTTACTTAGCATAGCATAGCATAGCATATGCTCACGACTAATTCCCCGAGGGGGTAGTCAGAGATATTCTGAAACCTCAGAACATCCACGTTTCACCAGTAGTACCGAAACTGCCCAGTGTGACGGGGGGTGAGCCCGTCGATATACTTACTTATATACCTCAATATCCTAAATATAATATTTCTGAGTAATTGGAGAAAGTGATTTCTGCGTGGCATGCTTATAATAGGAACTTTATGAACTAGGAGAAACTGTTTTACGAGTATTCAACAACTTTTTTTTAAATCTCTTAATCTTGGATTAGCTTCTTCCGCGTGAATTTAGATAAATCCATTCTTAGTGAACCCCTACATCCTCCGTGTCCGTAGCGCGTAGTTTAGGATACAGGGTCCTTTTTAATATGCTGACAGTTTTTTAAAATGATGCTCAGACCGTCAAACTGAAGAACTTTGTCTATGGCACCAAAATAAAATCTGATGTTTCATACTAAACTGCAAACCTACTTGAGCCACTTGTGATTTTTTTTACTAATTAAAAACTTAGTGGTGTACCTAGATTATATTACAAATTTCATGTTCAATCTTCAGCGGTTTAGGCAGTTAGTTGTATGTTAATCAGTCAGTCAGTCATGGAAATAATTAGAGAATAGCCACCAGAAACGTATTTTTAATATGCGGAAAAAAATAATTACACTCGTAAACACATTCGTACAATTATTGACATAAAGACGTCTCTATAGCAGAATTCTTAGAAAATGTATCTTGTACCTTAGTGAACAAGATTCTCATCGCGTAGTCGCTTTTTATTAGCAATAAGATCTCCTTTTTATGGTTCCTTAGTCAAACAAGGAACCCTTATACTTTCGTCCATTATGTCTGTCTGTATGCACCGCCTCAATAGCTCGCTCATTTTTGCACCTATTGAATCAAAATTTAGCATGAAGACAGATAACAGTAGCCCAAAAACAGAAATATAATAGTTAAGAATTAAATATCTATAATGGCCAAATAATTAGTCACACGTTGCGATGATGAGACGAATTACTTGTTTTGAGTTTCGCTGATCACCACAATTAAAAGACCGATTTGTGCTCTTGAAACGCGAATTTACCGATGACTTTTTCTCAGGAAATCCGTACGGCTGCGCCAGTCAAAGCTCTGAACCCCGCTAAAAATATATTTACTGCTATATTATTGTCACAGCCGTGGTGGTCCTGTGGATAGCCGTGGTGGTCCTGTGGCGAGTAACCTTGCCTGCCGTGCAGGAGGCGATGGTTCGATCCCCGTCCAAGCCGACTCGTACCAATGAGTTTTTCGGAATTTATGTACGTACGTAACACCACTGGCTTTTCGGTGTTCTGAGATTTCAGAATATCTCTAACTACCCCCTCGGGGAATATAGTCGTGAGCATATGCTTATGCTTATTATTGTCACAGCCGAGTGGTCGACGATAGGCTGATGAAGAAGTGTCTAATTAGTACAGTTATTTGTTTACCTATTCTCATCATTAGGTACCTATAGGTAAGTATACTTACTTACCTATATAATTTATGAGGACACTAATGAAGTATCAGATAGTAGCGCCACTGGAGATTGTTTACAAGCCCTCGGCTCTAGTGGTCAATTTTTCTATCTATTGTTCTATGATTGCTCCACTTGAGCGGTGTAAAGGAGACGGTATAATGGCTTGAATTGTTTTGTTGGTCTCGTGATCGCCTAACATGGTGGCCAGCGACCACACAGCCTGTGTGGTAGAGGCAAAACCAAAGCCCATTAAAAAGCCCCCTATCTTTCTTGAGAAAGTCTACGTTCTTGAATTCCGTGTTGAAGGCGTGTGTTGTGTCTACTGTCTTGTAAGTAATTTCATCTCTGCAATTCATTGTAGTTAGGTATATGTGGTAAATACCAAGTTTTAAGCGATCAGTAAACTTGATTGAAAATAGTTATTTGTTATGCTAGGCTGCAAAGTTGTTTTTTGGCGCGAGTACTTGTATTGAAACCTGAGCAAGCGAAGGATTCTAAGATTGAACCACGAGCGAAGCGAGTAAGTTTCAAAGGCACGAGACGCAGAATAACTTTGCTGCCGAGCGCAACACACAACTAAATATTGAATAGAGATTCGAATTTTAAAAACTCTTTCCACGCTAGCGGATAAAATGCACTTTTGCACTCAGATTTCGAATGATAAACAGATTCTTTCCGAGCTTGTGAGGTGAAAATATCTTTGTCTTCTTCTCATCGTGTGGGCAAGCTCCGGTGTCACAGTTTTTTCAGACGTTATAACGGATTTATCCCCCCCCCCCCCTCCCCCCCTTTGGATACGTGCTTGACGACAGTCACAACAAAATAACATGGTACGTAATAAAATATTGTGCAAAAATGCAATGTAAACGCTCCTTAATAAACTTTAATAACACAGAATCACTTATAAAGTGTTATAATGATGTGTTTTTTGCATTGATAACTTCAGTAAGTGGAGTGCACGCGGATGAACGCAGTCCAGTGACGGTTACTAGGATGGCTGCAACTCTGTTTTGTAAGTTTCAACTCGTATTTATTTATTTTCTAAGATTTACTTATCTGTATGCAGAAGAAATCAATTTCGCGTTGACTCAAATCTAAATTTTGATTGATTTCTTCCTTGATTTCTTCTCTTCGGTTTGGTACAATACGACGAATTACCGTTGAATTATTTACCTAATTAAACATCGGTCGTATAACTAAATGTCTATATAAGAATATTGGTATATCCGTTTTTGACTAATATACTTTTTGACTAATAGAGAGTCGTTCGACCGATTGCTCTGAAAAGCCGCATTGCAACGCAGGCCAGGCCGGGCATAGCTAGCACTCTATAGGCTTAATAACCAATAGCTACTGCAACCTGGATAGTCGTCATCTTTGACCTAACGGTCCTTTTCGAGGTCCACCGGTCCGGTCCGGTCCGAGGATTTCATGATGTGTAGGGAGGGGAGATCCCTAATATCTGCAAGTGTCACACGTTTCCACCTAAATAGCGATTCCTGCTGTGAATGAGCACATCACATTCGCAGAGGTATACGGGTGTTTCCTCTACTTCACAGCAGAATCTGCAAGTGGGTGAATCTACAAGCCCCATTCTGTGTAGATGCTTGTTTTGCTTGCAGTGTCCTTTTAAGATTCGTACTAAGAGCTATAAGTTGCTGTAAATTGATGGCACATGTTATTTCGCATGCTTCAGTCCTGGTTTGGTTCACGGTGGGAACATTCGTTTTGCACAAACAAACGACCTCTCACTCTCACCCTAAACGCATACACTTTCTCCGTACCTAAAGTATTACGTACAAAATCATGGCGGATTCGAACCCTTAGGATTATTGAAACGCCGCGTCTCTCCGCAATGAGTCACATATAAACTGCTTTTGAAACAAAGCGGATGTATTTCAGTGAACTCATTTAATAACAAAATTATCGAAAGAATGAGGAAGCCGTTCGTGGGATGCCCACCTATAAACCTACATAGTAATTTCCTACATAATTATATTGGAACAATAGATGATGGATTGCGTTTCCAGCTAGCCGTTTTAACTATAACATTGCAAAGATTTTCTTATGTTATATTTTTCTGAATATTTTTTTAAATAGCATTAGGACAGTCATCATTATTACAGGGTCCTTCTTAATTTGCTGACGGTCAAAGGGGTTGATCAGACCATCAAGCTGAACAAGTTTCTATATGGAACTAACAGCGAAATCGCGAAAAAATCTGCTATTCCATACAAAACTGCAAACCGACTCGACCCAAATGTATAAAAAAATATGTGTTTCGTTTTAATAACCATGTGTCTGTTTTTGGGTTACTATTATCTCTTCTGTCTTCTTGTCAAATTCCGATTCAATAGGGAATCATTGAGGCACCTGACTGCGCTCAAACGGTGAAGGAAAACGTGGTGAGGAAGAAATTACGATGCGACTGGCGTATGTAAACTCTACCAATCCGCATTGGGCACGCGTGGTGGACTAACGAACGCCCTTACACCCTCTCTGAGAGTAGGCCTGTGCCCTGCAGTGGAACATATTATATGCTGATGATTATGATTTAGGCGGGGCATACAGACATAATGGACGAAAGTATAAGGGTTCCTTGTTGACTACGGAACCCTAAAAAGCCGCAAATACGTATGTCCGGGCACAGCTAGTACTTATAAGTAAGTAACTAAGTACTTTAACTTGGGGATCAAGGCTTCATAATTACTTTTCTTTAGTCATTCTTCTCAAAAATACGTTTTTTAGCAAATTATCTGTCAAAACCCAGTCCTATCGAATTCTATAGTAGTTTACACACCGACGGCAGGAAAGTATGAAAGGTACACATCAAAGAAAGGCTTACATCTCATGTAATTCGAGTTCAACAAACATGTGATCTGAGGCTTTCTTATTTACTGCCCGAGGTTAGTATACTATTTTTCTCCTCGACGGAGGTGGAAAGCGGCAACTTAGTTTAGTGCAGCGGGACGAAAATTGACGATTTCCTTCCGGAGGGGAGAAAAAAAAATTTCCTTCTGTTATAGTGGTCGCGGCGCTGGTTGCGTGCGCGCAGGCCGTCGACATCACACTCCTTAGCGCACCGGGCCTATCAGCAAAGCTCCAGAACAACCCCTATGGAGGACTTAACGTCGTATTGCAAAGGAGTAAGTTTGATTTTTCAGTGCAGTTTTTATCTTGACTGGTCTTCATAATCATGTCGACATCATAGAGTAGAGTAATATAGTAGAGACATTTTGTCGTCGCCGACGTCAAAAGTGATTGACATAGCTCAGAAAATGTCCAAGCTAAAGTGGCAATGGGCTGTTCGAAGAACTGAGAACCAATGCGGAGTCTAGTTCTAGAGGTGAGACCATAAACTGGCGTAGTGGGACGCCCTGCGGCCCGCTGGATCGACGACCTAAAAGGATAGCGGGGAGCGACTGGATGAAGAAGGCCGAGGACAGAGATTTGTGGCGCGCCGTAGGCGAGTCCTATGTTCAGCAGTGGACGATGACAGGCTGATGATGACGGTAATGACGTCAACTAGCCACCTCCAAGATAAATCTCTAAGTCTAAGATAAATCTTGATCAGATTGTATTCTTAGGTTTAGGTTAGGTTGGTAATTTCTACATCAACATAATAAAAATATCCTTAACCATCAACAGAAGGCCTATCAGAAGTGATAGCGGTCATAGGACGTCGTACCGGCGCTATCAAGGACGTCGTCCAGGACGGGGACGTGGTGATCCAGTTCTCAAACGACACGACGGTGCGGATCAGTACCGAGGAGGTCGTCGGCGCCAAGAAAGGGCAGGTGATCACGCTCACCTGGGAGGCGCCCAAGAGCGTGCGGCTTGAGGACTGCGTTAATCTTGGTAAGGGTATCATGATAATCACGTTGTAGGAAACACATTTAAAAACGAACAGGCTTAAGAAACTGGACTGAAATTGATTCCCTAAACCCATCAGTATCTCACCACTTGAATCAAACGAGACCATCGATTTCTATAAGGTTTTAGAGGGATACAAACGGTTTGACATGATTGCCAGCTTCAAATCCTCTTAAAATTGGTATAGCTGATAAACACTATGTCATCCAATCTTGCGCAGTCCTTCCCAGATCTCAGAGGGTGTTTAGAATATAGTATTCGCAGAAAATTTATTCATGACGAAAAAAGTCAAATCTGATGTCTAATCTGAGTATGATTATGATATTTGATTTTCTTTTTCACACATTGCCTCGTAATCTTATGCACACGATAATTATTAGGTTTTGAGATCTGATCCAAATAGAATTAAGAACCATGTATACATAGACTTATTACTCTAGCGATAGACAAGCTCGTTCAAACAAACAACTTGTCACACAAAACAACACAAAAAGACACATTGCGGTCTGTCATTGCCATAGTGACGAAGTGGACTCGGGAACCTCATTCAAGTGGAACATGTTGCTTCTATGGAAGGGCAAGTCTATCGCTAGAGTTTAGGTCTATGCATGTATACAATCAAACAATCAAAAAATCTACACATTATCTACATCTCCCACCTTCACACCCACATCCGTATCTCCCCAGGGTCAAGCCACTGGTACGGTGGACCGCAGCAGAAGCGGCAATACTGGCCGATCGAGCGTCTAGTCCTGCCCGACTACTCGTACGTCACCAAGGAGGCAGACAACTGCGGCATAGCTGAGCCTTACTGGCTCAACTCTGAGGGAATCTTCTACTACTTCGATAAGAAAGTTCCCCTGTTCATCGACCAGGTTTGTGATGCATTTTTAATAATGTAAGGTTCATTGTGCTGATTTGAATAGAACAGGATTATCAGATTTAGATCCAAAGACCGTATACGTCACAATCTGATGCAAGTTTCAACAACGTCGTCGTCGTTTCGTTTCTGACGTCCCTTAAAGACGATGATATAGATTGAAAATTTCGTCGTGGCTTGCGGGGCGACGACAGCTCTGATGGAGTGGAGCATGCCCCGTATAGGCAGGTCGTTGGTCCGAATCCCGCTCGCCGCCCGACTTTTTCAATCTTTAATTCAAGTTTCAACAATTATAAATTCGGTTAGCGCGTAGAATATCTTTCGCCGTTGGGTTGAAATGGACCTAGTTTCTGTTCTTTCTCCTTCTATTTCTTTATCAAATTTCATGATAATCAGTCCCGTACTTTGACTTAGAAGACGTATAACTAACACTAACTAACGTGGTACTTGCGGATTTATAATGTTAGTAAAAATGAGGACAACCCTGTTTGCATAAAATCTGTCTGCCATCCCAGGTAACCATTACCTTAATGATGCACAGCACTGACCCTAAATTGACCTTAGAATGTCATAATTATTTCGACAACAACGATATCAGGTTGCAAGGTATACAGAATTAAAATGATCAAGACACAGGCCTAATATATCTACTTAGCTTAACATGATCCAGTTAATCTGCAGTCAGACTTAATAGATAAGACTAAGTTTCCCTTGCAAGTTCTACAACCAAAAGACTTCTAACTTAACTAATCTTAACAGAATGACCTAGAGAAAAACGCTGCCTGCTTCATCGCCCAAATAAAGCCACCTTACTCCAGCAAACGAGACCGCAACGACCTGGTCTACGCCATCGGAATCTTCGAAGATGTCAGAAAAGCCCACGAATACGCCATCGAGAAGTACTTGGAGAAACCTTCCGGAACGCCAGACGAGAGGATGATGCAGTACCCAATCTGGTCGACCTGGGCCCGTTACAAGAGGAACGTTGACCACGACGTGGTCCTGAAATTCGCTGATGAGATCACCAGCTACGGATTCCCTAACAGTCAGTTGGAAATTGACGACCTGTGGGAGATCTGCTATGGGTCCCAAACTGTCGATGTGGATAGGTTCCCGAATATGAAAAATACGGTGGATATTCTCAAGAACAAAGGCTTCAGGGTGACGGTGTGGACGCATCCTTTCATCAATAAGGGCTGTGAACCTTGGTATTCTGAAGCTAAGAGCAAAGGGTATGTTTCGTGTTAAATTTAACAGTCGAAGAAATGGTAATGACTATATTTTCAGAACTTCATGCATGGGGTGCTTCAGACCATTAAACTGAACAACTTTTACTAAGGGACCAACTTGGAAATCACGAAACAAAATTCTGTTGTTTCATACATTTTGGTCGAGTAACTTAGCTTTTGATATTTTCTATGGCCTAATATGGACAACGGGTTTGACTCGCAAAAAGAATAAAAATAGGTATTAAGCGAGCGATGGGCAACCGAGTCACAACATGAAATATTCATAAAAGCTATAAATTCAAAGGAACACAACTAAATGCCAACCAAATACCAACCTAATCACACAACATTAAACAACTCTTTTTTAGTCACGTTGCAGGGTTTGCCTCGAACACTTGTCTCTCGCGTTGTGTTCGCGCGGTTCGCGTCTCAGCCTGCCACGAGGCTCTAAAATCCTTCTCAGTTGTTCTTACTCAAAAACAATCCTAGAGATTGGATAGACACTCCCCTCAAACTACTTGACACTGGCGAAATCTAACAAGGAAACGCCATTTAATAAAAATAGAATAGAATAGAATAGAAACAACTCTTTTTCCAGATACCTGGTGTCCTCAGAGTACGGATCAGTAGAAACGAGCTGGTGGAACGACAACGAGACCACAACTGCGTACATTGACTTCACCAAGCCTGAAGCCAGGAACTGGTACATGAACAGACTTCAATACCTGAAGAGAGCTTATGGAATCGACAGCTTCAAGTTCGACGGAGGCGAGTCTAGCTGGTCTCCACAGGTTAGCGAAAGTTTGTGGATTATATGTATTAACTTATGTAATTGTATGTTTAGTAATACTGATTTTACTGTATTAACTTTAAGTTTATAGGAATAGAAGCCAGTGTAGGAGATGGTAGCAGGCACGTATCCAGGGGGGGGGGGGGATGGTGGGATTTATCCCCCCCCCTGAAATCCGAATATTTGTATGGAAAAGTCTTTACAGCACCTACTTTTTCATTGTTTTTCTATGAATATCCCCCCCCCCCCCCCGAAAATTTAATGTCAACCCCCCCCCCCCCAAAACAAAAGTCTGGATACGTGCTTGGATGGTAGGTATACTGCTAACTAAAGATGAAACTGGGTCACACCAACGGCACTCCATACAACGATCTCAAGATGCTTCAATAGTACTGCAAGACTGCAACAGAAACAAGAATGGATTCGGCACTGGCAACGTCCCGCTCGCACGTACACGTCGGATGTGTATGTGCTTCTTGTTAGACTCCCCTAAAGTTACCCTCGAACCGCGAGGTGATATCTCCCCGATTGGTGTATGGGTGGGGGCCATTCCATATGTATATCGTAGCTGGTAGGGTACAAAGTACTCCATAAATTAAATTTCGTCAAAAATGGCGACATAATTATCAGCATCTGCAACACGCTTCGTCAAAAGTAAAACATATAATAATTAATAAACAGGATCGCAATCAGCAACATGCTTCGTCAAAACTTAAACCTATACACTCCTTATCCGCCACATGCTTCGTCAACATACAGACTAATTCACACTCCTAGGCCCAGCCCCACGCCATAAATGTAATTCTTTTGTCTTTCCACTTAACCTTAGTCATTGAATTTTATAAAAAACAAAATGTTTCAGATCCCAGTCCTCCAAGGAGACATCAGGGATCAGCCGGGAGTGATAACAGCCGACTACGTCAGACTGGTCGCCAATTTTGGACCCATGGTTGAAGTCAGAGCTGGATACAGGTAATGGCATATTCAAAGAATCCCTGCAACCTTATTCAGTCAAATAGCACCAACTCAAGACGGTTTTCACAAGAGGCGACTAATTCCTTAAAGCATAAACATCTCTGATGCCCAAAACGGTCTGGCGGGTTCTCGTTCCATCAGATTTAGGAGAGTGAGGACGAGAGTGCATCTGTGTTTAACTATTCATATACGTGCTAAATTGCTCGCAGAACAGATGACCGAAGCCGAAGAATTTTTGAGTGGCTTGGCGACCGCACACCAATGCGGCGCAAAGTGGGTAGGCAGTGAATCCCATTTCAAGGTGGACCAACCTGGTGTAGGCGGCGGAAACCCGTTGGATTAGGGCATCGCAGAACCGGTCATTGTGGCGATCCTTAAGACGTCTATCGGCTGTGATGACGATGACTGCGTACCTGATTACTTTTATAATTGAATACCACTACAGGCAAAAATACCAAGAGAATCGTCCAATCAAATACTCATCGAGTTCATCAAATGTTCACCGTTTAAAGCAATTATATCATCCCCAGAACCCAAGACCTCCCGATCTTCGTCCGCATGATCGACAAGGACACCTACTGGACCTTCGAGAACGGTCTCCCGACCCTCATCACGACATTACTCCAGATGAACATGAACGGCTACCCCCTGGTCCTGCCCGATATGATCGGAGGCAACGGGTACAACGAGGCTCCTTCCAAGGAGCTGTTCATACGATGGCTGCAGGCGAACACCTTCATGCCTAGCATGCAGTTCTCTTACGTGCCGTGGGACTTTGATAATGAGGTTAGTGGGAGCCTTGTCTTTAGAGCTTATCGCGCTAGAGTTTTCCGAGCGAAGGGATTTGTTCCGAATCAACAAGGATAAATAAGAGCAGTTTTTACTAGATTTAATCATTTATGAATACAGCAAAAGGACACAGTGACTTTTTCATATTCCGCTATTATGTTCATCATGCGAAATCGGACCTTGATAAAGTCTTCAAACATAATTGGTTATGTCATGTCTATGGGAATGTTGTACTGTAAAAAATTTTAACCAAAAATTAAAACCGACTTCAAAACTAAAAAGGTAAAAATAATAATATTGCAGTCGTTGACTTTTACATTCGCATCTAAAAGAACATTAATTTGTCTTATCGGAGTCGGTGTCAAGCCGGACGATTCGCAACCGGGCTTGCAGTAATTTTTTGGCTTGGCTTGGCTTGACACAGACTCCAATAAAACAAATTAATGTTCTTTTAGATGCGAATGTAAAAGTCAACGACTGCAATATTATTATTTTTACCTTTTTAGTTTTGAAGTCGGTTTTAATTTTTGGTTAAAATTTTTTTATTTCAAAATTTTCAGTGTTGAAATCTAGGTGAAATATATTAGTTCGACTTGGATATCAGTTATAAGTAAATGCAAAGGATACGGTGTACGCTCTCACCACACTCGATTAAAAACAATCCAACCCATCTTTCGTACACCATTTCTGTTTTTGGGTTACTGTTATATGTCTTTATGCCATCGTGGACTAACGCCCAAACACCCTCATACAGACAGACAGACAGGCAGACAGAATTGACGAAAGTAAAGTAATAGACGATAAGGGTTCTTTGTTTGACTACGGAACCCTAAAAAAGACGAACATTACCGACCGCCGCCATGATCAATTATAGGAGATTACACACCGAGGACTGGAAAGGAAGAAAGGGCCCAGATCCCATGTAATTCGAAGACCGAGGCGAAGCCGAGGTCAACAAACATTTGATCTGAGGCTTTCTTATTTACTGTCTGAGGTTAGTATACTATTTTTCTCCTCGACCGTGGTGGAAAGCGGCAACTTCGTTTAGCGCAGCGGGACGAAAATTGACGCTTTGCGGCCGGAGGGGAAAAAATTATTAAATCTATGTGTTTCGGTACTAGGTACGAGTAGGTATATCCATGAAGTTTTTATACGTTTAAACACAACAGTATGACCTATAGATTCGAAACTTCTTGAGTATGACCAAGAAGCTTTACATATAAATAAAGGCATATAAAACTTCTTGGTTATGACAGTTAAAAAAAACATAGTTTGACAGTCCCCATCAAAACATTTATTTTGCTGGAGTCACGGACTTGAAAAAAAGACGGACCTAATCTGGTCTAATCACGAGTGAAGCACCCATTTATATTTGTGTGCGTGCTGACGAACTGTCACGCGGTACATAATGGTGGCGGGTTGTAGGACCTACGCATAGAGCTAGTGCATCTGTGTGAGTATAGGACCCTTGTAGAACAAACGAAAATGTAGGACCTTGCATGCTTCAGATCTTTGTAGTGTTGTTCTGGTCTGTGGCTGGAGTGTGATTTTTGAACATTACACGTTAGAATTAGCAGTAGAAAGACGAAATATGCATAATCTCCATAAGTCCATAGTAATTTTGAAATTTTCTACCGCTGATTTGAACGTGTGATGTTCAAAAATCGCACTCCTGAAGAGAATCGACAAACATAAACGTCATCTGTGTCACGAACCTGAAAAAAGACGAACGTAGTATCCTTTAATCATACGTGAAGCACCTATGTATTATGTGTGTGCATCGTAGAAAGAGAAGGTACTAGAAGGAAGCATGTGTCTTGTCATATTCACTCAGTAAGAGATGCACATAGCAAATTCGCTCTAGTTAAAAAAGGAGATCGCTTCTTATTGCTGTCCTTATCGACTTAACCACTTTTTTGTTCTACGACGGCTGTCTGACTCCGGAGGCAGACATCTAGCTTCACACAAGTTGTAAGTATAGGATTTCATGACTATCGCTATCTCATACGCGGTTACGCTGATGTTCCGTCTACCAGCGTAAGTGAAAAAAAAATCGTAGTCTATGGTTTGCGTGCTGTCGCACTGTCGCGCGGTACATGACCTGCGCCTAGAACTGGTGCATCTGTGTGAGTGTAGGCCCAGAACAAACGAAATTTTAGGACCTTGCATGCTTCACATCTATCTAGTGTAACATTACGTCCGTCTTTTTTTCAAGTCCGTGACCCGTGACTGTGTATATATTTGTTGTTGTTGTAGATTTTTTCAACAAGCGCTGAATCAATTTCGTGGGACCACCTTGGAAGTATGACCTACCAAACAAAAAAATCATCATCAAAATCAATTCCCAATTGGCGGAGTAATCGCGTAACAAACATACAAAAAAAAAAACATACGGGTCGAATTGAGAACCTCCTCCTTTTGTTGAAGTCGGTTAAAAATTGAAAACAATCTGTATCCGACGGAGCTTGGACATGTGACATCTTTATCCGGGGCTTTTGCAATCAAACTACATTGTCGATGCTTGATGAATTTCTCATCCCTCTTTCTTTCTTTCAGCCTTTAAGTCATCTCGATGAAAATTTGGTTTCTCTGATTACGAATAAGTTTTTAGTCAGTGCGGAAACTTTAACCATGCATTCCAGTCGGTAAACTGAACAACTTTAAAGTATGTAACAAGGTTGTGTAGTTTTGTATGGAACAACATATTATTTTTCCGCAATTGCGATGCTGGCTTTATAGTGAACGTTTTTCAGTTTGACAAATAGAATTCATGGTAAAAGTTTCGGCACTGACTAAACATGTCTTTTGTATAGTGTAAAAGCGACCTTCTTATTAACTTCATGTAAAACATCTCCACAGACGATCCAAATAAGCAAGAAGTTCGTGGAGCTGCACGCGCAGTACTCGCCGCAGATCATAGCGGCGTGCAAGCGCGCGGCCGCGGACGGCTCGCCCGTCAACCCGCCCATATGGTGGATCTCACCCACCGACACCACTGCGCACGACATCTGGGACGGTTAGCTTACATCACCATCTAGTGCATATACCATTCATAGTCATAGTATCAGTTAAATAAGCATTGAGACGTGGTCGCTCACTCATCATGGCTGAAAGTCACCCAAAAGGCAATGGAGAAGGCTATGCTCGGAGTTTCCCAGCGAGATCGAATTAGAAATGAAGAGATTCGCAGAGGAACCGAAATAGCTCAAAGAATTCCTAAACTAAAATGGCAATGGGTGGGGCACATTGTTCGCAGAACCGATGACCGATGGGGCCGAAGAGTTCTCGAGTAGCGACCGCGTACCGGATAGGTAGCCCAACGACCGGAACATTGTGCACTGCACAGTCAAGGCTACCACTTCTTCCATGTCCAGTTTGCTAATACTCTCTTATTCTTGTGGTAATGCCATCTCTTATAGGAGCTTGGCTATCATTAAAGCTATTCGGACCCTGGATACTGCAGTCCTGAACAATAAGGTGGTGTTCATATTGAACCACTCACACAGGTTCTTAAGCCAAGAAGTTCATCTTGTATTAGTCTCCTCAGGCAAAATTTTCCTCAGCGGAATAATCTGGGGAATTTGGTATTTTTATACTATGACCCACAGAACATTATAAGAGGGGTTAGAAATGCAAAGTAGCGCTTTTGCTTCGGAGACGGCGTCGCCACTTGTCTTCCCGCTCACGCTACTACAATTACTCATGCCATTTCGCTCGCACCATGCCGCGCGTCTTATGGTGTTACGCATATCATTGCATAACTTTTTGCGACACGTTCCACGCCTACTTTGCACTTCTAACCCCCTATGTTCTGTGCTATGACCGTTTTAACGTCCTTATTCCTACATTGCAGAGTATCTCCTCGGTGAATCTATCCTGGTAGCTCCGGTAGTGGAGCGCGGAGCCCGGGAGCGCGACATATACCTGCCAGCGGGCACGTGGCGCGTGCAGGGCGACCCCAACAACGTGCTGCAGGGCGGCGACTGGTACAGGAACTACCCCGCCCCGCTCGACACCCTGCCCTTCTTCATCAGGGTCTAGACTATAGCTATGTCAATTGTGTATTATACGAGAGTAATTAAAGAGTTTGGAATGTGCGAATGTGTTTGTAATGTTAAGATACGCTAAGAGCGTTTATGGCAAGCGAGCTCGATGGATACGCCGATAAAGTTTTGACAATAGCTTCCTAGGCTTCAATTAATCGGTTTCAATGCTTTGTAATTTGACGATAGATGTCGTTAGGTGTTCGTTTATTAAAAGGAAGGCGAAATATACCCAAATCGTTGATCAATATTCATCTTAGACGATTTATATAGGGCCTTGCCTCGCCTTAGCATTTCCCCTCTGCCAACGTGCAAGATAAAAAAATATTACGCATTTACATCAAATTTGATACTTTATCACTAAACGCGACAGCCTATAATTGCGGAACAATAATTTCGAACTTACTTATCACGTTTGGGGTTCACACGACACTGTTTTTCATGTGTTTGTCAGAATAATTTGACGATAAGTAGATGAAATCTCTTTCCTGAAGATGAGACGAGACCCATCTGGATTGTTTTTTGATCGATAAAGTAATTCATCAGCTAAATCTATAGTCATTTAAAAAAAAACGTTTTAATATACATACCTACATCTTCTAAAAAGAATTGTCATATTGGTTTGGACCCGACGAAATCCTAAATTCCTAATCTCACCGGTAGAAAGAAAAGTGATGGATCGTCTTAATTAGTTATTATACTTAAAGAAATACAGTTCTACATTTTGTCTTCATGGTGGTATGAAGATATTTGGGGGGAAAAAAGCCCTTTTGACGCCACGAGATCAGTCTCAGTTCATCATCTTTTGCATTCAAAATCAAACTACAAATCTACATAAAATCAACTACATATAATTAAACATATAAACAGCTAAGTATTAACAGTGATATCTCTCACTAGCGTGTCGCCTAGAATCCTGAAGTCCTCCACTATAGCGGCGGTGTTCACCCTGTACTGAGTCTCACCATCCACCACAACCGGCTTTAGGGCGTTCGCGTTTGATAGCTGGAGACAGGAAAACAAAGTTGTATACAGAAAGCACATTATACAGTGTGTAACAAAACACCCTAGTACTAATTAAAGGGGTACTTCAGACCATCAAACTGAACAACTTTCACTATGGAGTCAAGTTCGAAATCGCGAAAAAAAATTCTGCTGTCCCATACATGTTATGGGCGTCGAATCTGTACAGCAGTTTTTTTATCGCGGTTTCGATGTTGGCTCCATAGTGAAAGTTGTTCAGTTTGGCTGAAAGGCTGAATGGGCTGAAGCACCCCCTTAAGTATTACTAGGGTGTTTTGTTACACCCTGTACACTATACAGGGTGAAATTGATATCATTAGCATCCTTTAAAACTAAGAGTCTACCCTAACCATCAAACTGAACAACTTTTACCATGGGAGCCAACCAATCGGAGCAAAAAAAAAATCCGCTGTCCCATACTAAACTGCACCCGCCACCGCTGCCTACATGACTCAAATGTCCCAGTAAAAGTTGTTCAGTTTGAAGGGTGGACTCTTAGTTTAAAAGGATGCTAATGATATCAATTTCACCCTGTAGAAAGCCATAGTAGGCAGGTCTAGGATTTTTTTTAATTCTTAAGTTAATAGCATTCTACTTTATGGTTTATGTAGTCTCAAGTATTGTTTTGGCGAAAATACAATAGAGCTATACAAAATGGCGGAGCCACGTGCAAGCCTAAGAGAAGCCAATACGCACGCGACCGTCCTCCGTCAGACTTGCAGCGCGACTCCACTCCAGGTCTAGGACAGACAGGTTAGGGGTTCCTTGATATACAAGGTGTTACAAAAATACAAATAAACATTTAAGGGGGGTGTTTAGACCACCAAACTCAACAACTTTCACTATGGGACCAATATCGAAATCGCGAAAAAATAAATTTATGTTCTATACAAATATACTATACAAATCGACTCGAGCTAAAATATGTATGGGATATCAGATTTTTTTTTTCGCGATTTCGATGTTGGTCCCATAGAGAAAGTTGTTCAGTTAGACGGTCTAAGCAACCCCCTTAAGAGTTTTAAGAATTTATTCTTACTTATGTAACACCCTGTAGAATACGGAACCCTTAAAATGATACGGTATCCAAGGTACAAATAGTTCGTAGCCCAATTACCTGAAATTCTCTAGGTTCATTGATATCAGGTTTCCACAGCACAGCTATCACCTCACCGCCGTACGAGTCGTGGAAGAATAACGCGAAGTCGCCGTATGCACTCTGCAATACATTCATAGAGAAACTGTATTGAACATTCTTCAAACAACTTGTTAACCAAATATGTCACGTAAATAAAACTTATAGATAGAGAAACAGGTAGATGACACGATTGTGTAGAGACCTCCGCTTCTAAATACCTAGTAGACAAAGTTGTATTACGTTATGCAACACAACCTGCCCACCCATTGAATTAGAACACTATGGAAGATGGGTCCACGCTCAAAATTGTCCGAACCAAAAGAAGTGTACAATTCAAAAAGGCACTGTAGTCTCTTGCCAGTCTTTGTTTGGTCATCTAAGCACGCGCGAGTTCATGATGGCGTACTGTGTTGTAAAAACATGTAAAAACTACCAAAGAAAAGTGAAAAAATGTGATGGTGTATCCTATTTTCAGTAAGCAAACTATTATTTTATCATTTAGAAGTATCATTTTGTTTACGAACATAATATTTAATTTTTATTTTATTTATTGATTATCTGTCATCGCGTCCGCCATTACGTCTGTCATGTTTGATGTTCATTTTCACCTCCAGTCGAAGCTGCATATGGTGTTAAGTAGGTGTAAGCAAAATTAACCCTTGTGACTAGCTTCATACGATTTCAATTGCAATGTTTTCAGTTTGTTTACATTACTATGCACACCTACATTTTTTATAAGGTTAGTTTGGGACACTTTTATCGAGAATTTTGTACTAGACCCTGTGTCCATAGAGTTCTAGGTCGATGTGCCCACCAAATAATGTCTACTCTACAGGTGTTTCGCTCCACCAAGGAGCATCCTCAGGAGTTAGACCGACGAACGTTCGACACAGAGTTGTTACCCCGCCGAGCGTCCGACACCGAGCCAAAACACGAAACACGTGTAGAGTAGAAATTATTTGGTTGGCAGATTGTATTGCATAACGTAATACAACTTGGTCTACTAGGCATTTAGAAGCGGAGGTCTCGACACAATCGTGTCATCTACCTGTTAGTCATGGATTTCCGCAAACGCCTGATTCAATAAATAATAGATAGAGGTCCAACGAGTTTACATAGTCTCACAACGCTTGCGTGTGCGCTGAGATGGGGACGATAATCAAAAGAAAAGGGCCATGAATTATAGCAGTTATAAGAATGAAGAATATAGCATGGCAGAAGAAGCATGAATCTAGAATAAATGCTGTAGAAATGCGCTCCCTGCGTAGTATGTGTGGTGTGACTTTAAAGGACCGGTTACGGAATAGTGTGATTAGAGAAAGATGTGGTCTGAAAGAAGATGTAGTGATAAGGATTGAAAAAGGAATGTTGAGCTGGTTTGGCCATGTGGAAAGAATGAGCCAAAGTAGGCTGACGTATGAAATTTACAAGGCAAGTGTGAATGGAATGGTTGAAAGGGTCGCCCTAGGCGCAAGTACGCTGACCAAATAGGATGCGTACTGAAGAAGGGCCAAATAAAATGTACCCTGAACCAACGAGCTTGTATGAAGAGACTTATGAATGTTGAGGAGGCGAAAGATGTGTGTCAGAATCGTAGCATGTGGCGATCTATTGTCTCTGCCTACCCCAGTAGTGGGACATAGGCGTGAGCATATGTATGTATAAGAATGAATTCGGAATTTATGTACGATTTGTAACACCACTGGCTTTTCGGTGAAGGAAAACATCGTGAGGAAACCTTCATGCTTCAATTTAATGTTAGCTCCAGTAAATTTTTTACAGTTTGGTCTGGAGCACCCTTTTGAATACGACCGCAATAAAGGTCGAATAACTAAAGCTGGCGCTACATAAATAATCGCCTTGATTTTTAATATTGGCTAAGTTTGAACTTTAATTGTATTCTACTTATTTAAATTAGTGAACACACTTGAAAAAGTAATGTTTAGTGAACTAATAAAATTTGCAGTAAGACCGGCAATCACCAATCTAAACTTATGCACAATAAATATTATTTCATATTTCATTTCATTTCAATTGATACAGTTGACGAGCCGGTTGGTGTAATGGTTACCACGCCGGACTGCCAAACCAGGGTCATGGGTTCGAATCCCGGTTAGGCCATGGATGTTACATGTTTGTGCCGTTGTTTGTTGTATGGTTCCCATAACAAAAAGCCTAAGGCTTACTTGGGATCATTACAATGTACAATGTATGTGCCTGTGAGCGTTATTTATTTTATTTTGATAGTACATAAATAAGAAAGATAGCATAAGTATACGAACAGTGGTTTTATAACTAAAACCGATTTCTTCCAATCATAGGAACTTACCCGTAACTCATCCAGATATCTGGAAACTGGATGAAACTCCACCAGTGGGATGATATCGTCGGCTACAGTGTCTGGTGCGGGCTTACTGAGCGGCTTCTTGTCGACTCTCTCGCACGCGTAGGGCACCAGTGACGGGTGCAAGTGAATAAGAACATCGTAGCCCGCCAGTGATGGTACAAATGCTCCCTGGAAGTGATATTAACATTTTCAATATTATTTATTAAAGCTCCTTCTAGCTCTATACTGTAGCTTTCTGGCCAATTCTGAGTAGCAAATATAATTTATTTATCAGGAAGATATACTATCCAACATATCTGGGACGTTAAAGCTGTTCTAAGATTTTGTGAAAGTAGTTGCAGAAACGGTAATTATTGTTAATCCTCCATTAATTCTCTGGCTGTCACTTTTTGTCTTGTTGGCGTAGTTAAAGCTAGCAAGAGTCACGTTGCGGGGTTTGCCTCGAACACTTGTCTCTCGCGTGGTGTTCGCGCGGTTCGCGTCTCAGCCTGCCACGAGGCTCCAAAATCATTCTCAGTTGTTCTTACTCAAAAACAATCCTCGAGATTGGATAGACACTCCCTCAAATAACTTGATGGCGAAATCTAACAAGGAAACGCCATTAAATAAAAATAGAATAGAAAGCTAGCAAGATATTTAAAGGAGGATGTACTTTAATGAGCGTTTCTGCAACTGAGTGTAAGTGTTTCAAATATCTGGCTCTGTAATTCGAAATAGCATTAACATTTCGTTGCTATTTGGAATGGAGTATAGACCGTCGGTGGAGCGTTGCGGAGAGGTATGGACATCCAATTATGGTGGTCCGGGTTCGAATCCGCACGGACAACATTCCATGTACCAATGAGTTTTTTTAACATATGTACGTAATACCGACTGCTCTCAAACGGTGAAGGAAAACATCGTGAGGAAACTCCTAATTATTTTTCATGTATAATAATTAATGTTCTGAAATTGAATTTGATGTAGGTATAATATTACTGTTAATAGAAATTACTCTTGCTTCAGCATCAATTACTTATTTGTAATAGTGTTTCTTTTATCTTGTGAATGTAAATGAGTTAAGTATACATTTGTGATTCTGTAAACATGACGTACCTAGTGTAGCATTCACTGTTACAAGGCCAATAAAATTCTGATTTCTGATTTCTGATGCGTATGTGAAGTCTACCAAACCGCATTGGGCACGTGTGATGGACTAAAGCCCATAAACCCTCCCTGGAGGTAGGCCTGTGCTCCGCACTGGGACGTATATAGGCTGTGATGATGATGATGAAGCTTATTTGATACAGCTTGTCCGGACTTGGTTCAAGCTGTGATCGATTTTATTGTCCCAACCACCCGCACTTCATATAGGAACATAAAAGTTCTACTAAGGCCGGATTCGACCAAACTTAGATTTATAGAAGAGTAGCTATACAAGTAACAATTTTACTTTTGGTGTTTACACACCCCGTACTAATAGAACGAATGTATAATTCACCTAAAGAAAGAGGTCGTTGTATCCGTACTTATTGCAATGTGAGGTTATACAGTTTTAATTTGGTAGGTTTTATTATTTTATGTTCTTTTTATTATAATTTTTTTAATTATGTGACATTGACATTTCATTTAGATTAGGGTTGGCAATATTCAAAATCAGTTTACTCTATAGTAACCGGCGACTTAATCTAAGAATACAATTTACTCGCGTTTGGTCGAATCGGTCTTAGTGTATGTACTTACCAATAAATGTTGCTGCATGTTGCTAAGTGCCCCCTGCATGTAGCGCAACGTGCTGCTCGCTAACTGCTGCACCCTCGCTACAACCTGCAGATATGCTCAAATTAAAGCCCGACCAGAAAAATAAAAAACCTCGCCATGTTGCGGAAAATCATTGGAACTAATATTTGTACTTGGAACACTGTCATTAAAGGTTATAGTCGATTGCAGCGCCCCCAAACCAGGTTTTTTATATTTCTGGTCAGGCTTTAATCTATCTATCAATACAGAGGTATAATTATAAGCCCCTCTAATAAAAGTGGTCCAGTGGCGAGTAACCTTGTTTGCCGTGCAGGGGGCGATGGTTCGATCCCCGTCCAGGCCGACTCGTACCAATAAGTTTTTTTTCGGAATTTATGTACGATTTGTAACACCACTGGCTTTTCGGTGAAGGAAAACATCGTGAGGAAACCTGCAAGCTTCAATTTCGAGGCATGTATTGTACCCACTGTCCGTTACAAGTGGCGACGGGCTCACTCCCCGTCACACTTGACAGAGTTTCGGTACTACTACTGAAACGTGAATGTTCTGAGGTTCCAGAATATATCTGACTACCCCCTCGGGGAATATAGTCGTGAGCATGTTCTATGCTATAATTTGATTTAAAGCAAGTTGTATTGAACTATCCTCGTTTGTGTTTTTGTAGTGTAGGTGTGTAGGTACCTGTATAGAGGGCGCGGCAGAGCTCCACACGCCGGGCAGGTCTCCATCGTATGACGTCACCACGTACATGTGTGGGGGGGTAGTGACGTCACGCTCACTGAACTTACGCTCCAGGGTTGTTATCTCGTCACCTGCCATTCAAGTTAGAAACGTCATTTATGTGGTAAAACAATTTTAATAATTTTGTTGTTTTATTACCTCTCACCATTGACGTAGCAAATACAAGAACGACGTACGTTCTATGGACGCCGTGTCTAGTACAAAATTCTCGAAAAAAAAGTGTCCGAGACTAAACTACACAAACATAAGTACGTGTATAAAGTATTTTAAACTAACTAAAAACATTGAAAATGCTTAAATTCATTTCCATTCCACTCGGGGCACGGAGCGAGCCGCGCGCCCGCGCGTCAAACGAAGTCTGTCGCGTAATTGGTTCTCTTTTTAAGTTTTGGTGCTTTTTTGGTTCGGACCCTACGTCCAGTAGTTGGTAAGTCAATGCCTCTCACCAATGACATTCTATACACATGGACTCACCAAGTCATACAATAACAAAAGCAAAAAATGGCACATGTCTCTGTTGTCACCTTTGTATGCATCAGTTATGCTCGGCTGTCAAACATTGCCGCTGACATTCCAGTCCTTTCAAATCTTCCGAATGTATTCGCTCACAAAACAGTAATGTAAAATGATGAAGCATAACTTAGCGGTCCAGTTAATAGCGCACTGGTGCAAAGTCCTTGTGTATAGAATGTCATTGCATCTAAAACTTAAGAGAATTTTATTCCGAGATCGAAAATGCGCGCTGCATACAAACGTACTATAGTAATATTTTCAATACTAACCAATTAAAGTCAATGTTATTTTGCAGAAACAATCTAGAATCAAATCTCTATGCTTGTATGGAGTCAGATTTTCGTTGTTTTGTATGGAAATCTTTGAGGCTCTGCAACTTTAAAACTATACATTTTAACTCCTAGCATAGAAATTTGTGTCTAGATTGTTTTTGCAAAATTTCATTGACTTTAATTGGTTAGTATTGAAAATATCACCATATTACGTTTGTATGGAGCGCGCTCCGAATTATATCCCCTTAAGGCTCATTTTCATAGATCGATAGCGCCCGCATAAGGGGTGCCTGAGATTTCTGTTACGCATGCTTTAAAGCCCGCGGAACCGTTTTCATTATTCGATAGTCGAAATATAAGAGACAAATACAATAGAAGTGACGTCATAACTACGTCTTGATAATAACACGAACACATCCTGATAAACAAGAAAGAGACAAAAACATTTTTCTCCCCTCTGGACGGAAAGCGTCAATTTTCGTCCCGCTGCGCTAAACGAAGTTGCCGCTTGCGGAATTTTATGCGAAAATTAAATGAGAAAGCCTCAGATTTCTTACTTTCCTACCCTCGGTGTGTAATTTACTATTCCAATCGCTTATGATTATTATAACTGTTCTTTTTTTCAATAAAATTATTGTTTTGTTTTTGAAATCTACCTAGTTTTCTAATTAATTATAACAATATATGAATTTCCAAGATCAGGCATCTACCCTATTAAAAACAATCTTTTAAAGATACTCACGCTTCATATCACCATTAAAATCCAAAACGATCATCTGATTGCTCCAATCAGTATCAGCTATCAGCCGCAACGTCCTCAAGAACCCGGCGAGCGGCAGTGCCGGCGCGGCGAGCGGCTCGCTGCGGACGAACACGGTCGCCGCGAGCAGCTCGGCGAGCGTGGGGGAGAAGTGCGGGGGGGAGAGCAGGTGCGAGGACAGCCAGCGCTTGAGGAGGCAGGCTGTTGGGCCGTATGATGGGTGCTTTTGGTGCAGGCTGTAAGAGATTATCAGATTAGTTTTACTATAATCAAACCAACAGTGGGATCCTACTGCCTCCTTTTTACCGTTCAGTGGCGCCTCCATCACAATATTAAGACGTAATAGTAGGTGGAAATACCTCGGAGGCATCTTTTATTTTTCATTTTACGACTAGATTTATACCATTTACCGAAACTAAAGTCATACCTCAGTATTTTTGGATAGTTCATCTAGTGCAATCATCAACTGAATACACGATTGGAATTACTTCACTCGATAGAAAATCGTCACAAAGATGACGTATTTTCATGCATTTTTAAACATTTTTCTCGGTTTAGAAGAACTTAAAATAGTTTCCGATTGTTGGTATTTATACTCACATATTCACCATTAGTTTAACTAGTGCAATCATAAATAAAATCTAGAAAAAGTACTTTGGTTAGTTGTTTTTAATCGCTTTTCGGAGCGCTCGGCAATCGCGTTTCTCATAGAAAATATTCGTCAGGACCTATGGCCCCTTAATAATATTTCTCAATAATTTTAACCCAAAATGAAAAGTGCTACTCCAACTTACCACAAAAGCCTAAACTGAACTGTAAAAGAACTGTTAATATCACCTACGGGGAGTTCACTGCTCTTATATACGTGCTTAAGTGTTAAAAATGTGTGGAAATTGCACTCCTGCTCTGTCAGGCACGGCAGAAAATCAACGCCTTGCTTACCAAGTAAGGCACTATGTTGAGTCGTGTCCTTTTTACCATCGCGGCACACACCGCTACCACGCCACGTATTTCTTTTACTGTACCCTGTTTGTTTCGTGTGTGCCTTTAATGGTGAATAAAGTTTTTTCTTTCTTTCTTCTTTCTTTCTTACGTGTTTGTATGCGAGTGTGTGTGAGAGAGAGAGAGAGAAAGTGTGTGGGAGTGCATGAGTGTGTGTGTTTGTGCGAGTGAGTTTCAGTGAGTGATTGTGAGAGCGTAAGTGTGATGTGATGAGTTGATGACACATCTGCCGAATTTACGCGACGTAACTTACGCTTCGACTAGAAAAATGGCGCGGATTAGTACTGAAAATCAAGTCACGCGTATTTTCGGCTGCAAAAAACTGTATGGGAATATTTCTGTTTGTTTATCATTATTATATTTTGAAAACACAGTTCACTCACCCATGCAGCGCCCCCCTCAACCTCGGCAACAGCACCGTATCAATTTGCAAATTAACACTCTCCTCACTTTCCTTGAACTTAACCACCCCGTTCTCCTTCTCCCTCCGCAGTAGCGTTATCTCTTTCGCGTGAGCTATCACCAGGCGGAACACTAGACCGTTTTTGAGCACGTCTATGTGCGAGGGATAGGGCTGGGTTGGCAGGGAGTACTGGGTTCTGATGCGGTCTGATATTTGGAGGTTGAACGCTGCTTTTAGACAGCGGAAGGCTTCGATGTCACCCGGCCATTTTCCGCTGTGTCCTGTTAGAAATAATAAAAACATATTTAGAAGTAAATATCTTGGACATTGTCACATTGGCCCGGGTCCCACGGCCTGTGTATAGACAAGCCGCGCCACGACGCGCTTCGCCTGTACTCGCCTGTAACACCACGCGCCGACCCGTTCCCACGGCGCCTGTGGCTCGCCATGCCATTCAGTGTTACCATTGCTACGCAAGGGAATGAGCCATTTATTTCTTTTACTTCAAAGCCAAATTATTATATAATATTATAATATCTAAATTGTTACATATTTCATTTCTTGTTGTTTTAATAACTGAAAAACAATCTTTCTTTTCTGAATTATTCTGCAAGAACATAGATTATAAGGAGACCGGAATAAGTAAAAAAAAAAGAAATACGATAATTTTCGCGTCTTACGTAATCACCGCGGCACACGAAAACTGCATTGGAAAAGATTTGCATGTAATGTATAGAAACAAAACGAACTTTCACGACAAACCGTGCTCTGTAATTTGTCCGTAATAAGAAAATGTAAAATTTCGGCTAATTTATATAAACACAACTGAAATATAAACTACTAAGTTATTAAATATGGTGCAGCGCTAGTCGAGAGAAAAAAAGAGCTAATCTAGTTCCGAAAAGCCGAACTTGGCAACACTGTCGCTACAATCCACGCACCAACTGTAGCTAGCTTGTAGATAGGGTCCCATGGCATGTGTGTTGTCAATCCACACGCCACGCGCCACGCCGTGGGAACAGAGCGCCTGTCGCGGCCTGCGGTGCGTATTGCTATCCATCGAAAGTCGGTAACTTCAAAGGAAACGCCTGTCGCCGCCTGTACAAGCGCGTGGATTGCCGAGCCAGTCAGGAATAAATCTACCCGATGGAGAGTTTTCTGACAGGTAGTAAAACATAGTTCCAACAAACCGCGATAGATGGCGTTGACGCCAGATGGAGGAGAACAACTCGGATAACATGAACACTAGGACAACATGGTCAACTCTGACAACATGGTCAACTCAGTCAACATGGACAACATGAACAACTCTTGACAACTCAATTAACTTTGACAAAATCCACCGTTGATCATGTTGACTGAGCTGACCATGTTATTAAGGTTATTCACGTTGTTCAAGTTAACCATGTTGACCAAGTTTGCCATGTTGTCAGAGTTGACTTTGTTGACCATGTTGTCCGAGTTGACCATGTTGTCAGAGTTGACCACGTTGTCCGAGTTGACCATGTTGTCCGAGTTGACCATGATGTCAGAGTTGACCATGTTGTCCGAGTTGACCATCTTGTTCGAGTTGACCATGTTGTCCGAGTTGACCATGTTATCCGATTTGTTCATGTTGTCCGAGTTGACCATGATATTAATATTGTTCTATTTTTTTTTGTTCTGACAGGTTAAAGTTGTTCAGTTTGATGAGTCGAGTATGTGGTTTAAAGCAGTGCGGGCCCAAAGTTAATTTTGATTAAAATTAAAAATAATTAACTATTTTAATCTAAAAAGTTGATTAAAATGAACTAATCTTACACTCAGTTGCAGAAACGCTCATTAAAGTTAATCCTCAATTAAATCTCTTGCTAGCTTTTACTACGTCCACAAGACAATATTACAGCAAGAGATTTAATGGAGGATTAACTTTAATGACTGTTCCTGCAACTAACACTCAGTTGCAGAAACGCTCATTAAAGTTAATCCTCAATTAAATCTCTTGCTAGCTTTTACTACGTCCACAAGACAATATTACAGCAAGAGATTTAATGGAGGATTAACTTTAATGACTGTTCCTGCAACTAACATTCAGTTGCAGAAACGCTCATTAAAGTTAATCCTCAAATAAATTAACTTTAATGACCGTTCCTGAAACTAACACTAAGTTGCAGAAACGCTCATTAAAGTTAATCCTCAATTAAATCTCTTGCTAGCTTTTACTACGTCCACAAGACAATATTACAGCAAGAGATTTAATGGTGGATTAACTTTAATGACTGTTCCTGCAACTAACACTCAGTTGCAGAAACGATCATTAAAGTTAATCCTCAATTAAATCTCTTGCTAGCTTTTACTACGTCCACAAGACAATATTACAGCAAGACATTTAATGGAAGATTAACTTTAATGACTGTTCCTGCAACTAACACTCAGTTGCAGAAACGCTCATTAAAGTTAATCCTCAATTAAATTAACTTTAATGACCGTTCCTGAAACTAACACTAAGTTGCAGAAACGCTCATTAAAGTAAATCCTCAATTAAATCTCTTGCTAGCTTTTACTACGTCCACAAGACAATATTACAGCAAGAGATTTAATGGAAGATTAACTTTAATGACTGTTCTTGCAACTAACACTCAGTTGCAGAAAGGCTCATTAAAGTTAATCCTCCATTAAATCTCTTGCTAGCTTTTACTACGTCCACAAGACAATATTACAGCAAGAGATTTAATGGAGGATTAACTTTAATGACTGTTCCTGCAACTAACACTCAGTTGCAGAAACGCTCATTAAAGTTAATCCACCGTTCCTGAAACTAACACTAAGTTGCAGAAACGCTCATTAAAGTTAATCCTCAATTAAATCTCTTGCTAGCTTTTACTACGTCCACAAGACAATATTACAGCAAGACATTTAATGGAAGATTAACTTTAATTACTGTTCCTGCAACTAACACTCAGTTGCAGAAACGCTCATTAAAGTTAATCCTCAATTAAATCTCTTGCTAGCTTTTACTACGTCCACAAGACAATATTACAGCAAGAGATTTAATGGAAGATTAACTTTAATGACTGTTCCTGCAACTAACACTCAGTTGCAGAAACGCTCATTAAAGTTAATCCTCCGTTAAATCTATTGCTAGGTTTTACTACGTCCACAAGGCAAAAAATTACAGAAGAGATTTAATGGATGATTAACTTTAATGACCGTTCCTGCAACTAAAACTCAGTTGCAGAAAGGCTCATTAAAGTTAATCCTCCATTAATTCTCTTGCTGTCACTTTTTGTCTTGTTGACGTAGTAAAAGCTAGCAAGAGATTTAATGGAGGATTAACTTTAACGAGCGTTCTGAATTTTCATTTCGATTAAAAATGCAAAAATCTTAACATAGGCGTAGCAAGGGGGGGGGGGGGTATATCTATAAATCTAGTCATAGTTTTAACCTTGACACTGACAGGGTAGTACTGTAGCCGGGGGACTTTTTAATTACAAAAAAGATTACCGATTGCCGTTTACAAATTATTTTATGGTACTAAATGACTAATATTAAAACCTAAGTCTTACAGATCACAACCCGGCGTAGAAAAAAAATAAAAACATTTAGTCTTAAATTTCGAGGTTTTCTTTTATTTCTATACTGACATTTTCAAACTAAGGTGAAGAACATGGCAGTATAGAAAATAGCTTCGAAATTTGAAACGTTTCAGACTTATTTTTATTTTTTTTCTACGGCGGGTTGTGATCTGTAAGACTTAGGTTTTTATTATATTAGTCATTTAGTACCTTACAACAATTTCTAAACGGCAATCGGTAATCTTTTTAGTAATTAATAAGTCCTCTGGCTACAGTACTATGTCAATGGCTCGGCAATCCACGCGCTTGCACAGGCGCGGCGACAGGCGCCCCTTTGAAGTTACCGACAGCGATCCGGACACAATACACACCACAGGCGTCCACAGGCGTCTACAGGCCAAGACAGGCGAGACCGTTCCCACGGCGTGTGGCTTGGCGCGATTTGCGTATATACAGGCCGTGGGACCCGAGCCTAAAATACAAGTATCTGGCCTGGATTTGTATTAAGATGATTATGATAATTATTTTTTTTAATAGGATGATCAGGCCATCAAATTCAACATTTTTTTTTTAACTTAGAAATCGCGAAAAGAAATCAACTGTCCACATACATTGGAGTCAAGTAGGTTTGCAGTTTTATATGGAACGTTAATGAAAATGTGAATCTAGCGTTATTTTTCAACGTTTTTATGCACTGAAAAGACTCAATTTTATGTAGTCAAATCTAACGGGCACCTGACTGCATTCCCTTGCTCGAGTTCCCTCAAGTTTCCCTCAAGTGTGAGGGGGGGGGGGGGGGGGGGGGGGGGGTATCTGAAGTCAGAGGGGGGGCGGGGAGTGGCCGTTCTGTATATTTAACTATATACCAAACCTATTCTGTGCTGCAGGGCACAGGCCTACCCTCAGGGTGTATGGCATTAGTCCACCATGCGTGCACAATCCGAATTGGTAGACTTCACATACGCATCTGAATTTCTTCTTCATCGGATGCAATTTTCCTTATGTTGTTTTCCTTCACCGTTTTAGAGCAGTCAGTATTCTGTTTATGAGTATGAGTACTTACCCAACTCGACGATAGCCTTACAAACAGGCGTATACTCGGGAACGCAGGTCGTGCCGTCTTTCTCTATGTCCTTAATAAGACACGTGCTGCCGCGCTGCCACGGCTTGTGTACGCGGGGGTGAGCCAGCGGGGGGAGGGGGTCGCTGTAACTGAATACTGGAGATACTCCTGTGGAAATAACATGAATAAATTAGCAATGCCGCTACACTGAAACTGTACAGTGCTTCAGCCAAGCACGTATCCAGACTTTTGTTTCGGGGGGGGACATTAAATTTTCGGGGGGGGATATTCATAGAAAAACAATGAAAAAGTAGGTGCTGTAATCAATTTTCCATACAAATGTTCGGATTTCGGGGGGGGATAAATCCCACCTATCCCCCCCCCTGGATACGTGCCTGGCTTCAGCCTAGGCTTCAGACTTTTTTGTCTTTTTTCCTGCAGCTAGTCGGCTAGGCAAGCCATTGACGTATTCTATGGAACAACACATTTTAATTGTTGGTCACAAGTTGGTCAATATAATCGATGCTTGGTTGTAAGCTCGAGCCGCAGGCGAAAGCGGCAAATAGCCGAGACTGTAATGACCATCGCTAACGAGTTTCATGCGACGTTTTTCAACATAGTTAAAGAGTTTTTTTTTACAAATTGGATTTGACAAATATTTGTGGAAAATGGCGGGCGGTTTCTTTTGTTCAATTTAGTAGTGCGCGCACAGATATTGCCGCACTAGTGTGGTAGTGTAAAGCAAAAAACACGGGTGTTTTATAAGCTGCATTTTGAACCAAAAAGCAGTGCAATAAGAACTACTTTACGAGCAAGTGTGTTAAAAAAATATATATTAGGGAAGTGTTTTCTGTACTGTAATTTGTAATTGAAAGAAGGGCTAACCATAAACAGCGCTGATATCAAGCGGTAGTGACGTCAGAGCGCGCAGGTCCCGCCGCAGCTCGTCGAAGGCCCTGAGAGCCTCCAGTGCGCTCTCCTCGCACGCAGCGGGCCGCTGCTTGCGTGCGAGCAGGACGTCCAGCTGGTCGCACGCGTGGAACAGCGATGTTGATGGTATATCTGGAAAATCATACACTTATTTAGTGGCGGATACAGATGGGGCGCTCCCCCCCCCCCCCCCCCATGCGGGGCCGCCCCTATTGCCGCCTCACCATGTATGCGCACGGGATAGAACAACGGCTGCCAAAGTCAACATTCTCCTTCGAGCTCGCTCTAATTGCGAGTTTATTATCACGCTATTTCTTTTATTCTTAAACTTTTCATGTGACTTCTGTTTTAATACGATAAAATCAAGCTCTAGATATCTTTAGCCCTCCCCCCTTGAGTTTTTTCTGTATCCGCCACTGCACCCATTTACCCACCCACGATTCTTGCATGGGAACCCCCTATTTATTATTGTTTATTATTTGTTAGCAAATCCAACATAACATATTTCGTAAAAATTTCAAACGTCTAGATTATAATTCAAAAGATACAGCTCTTTTTAGGTAGGACGGACAGATGTCCATCATTCTGTTGATACTACTTGACATACCGAATTCTGAAAAGAAGCTTTTTATGTATTGGTCGTATATCCAACAGGATATGAAAACCGACTAGTATCAAATCGTTTACTTCAAAATGTTGTGAAAGTGTAAAACACTCACCGTATTTGAGCTTCAACAGATAATCGACGATCTGTTTAGTGACAGCCCTGCGCTCAGCTAGCGTGTCGCCCTCCCACACGCACGCCTCCGTTATGGCGCCATCTTGGAACCGACGCAGTTCTGATTTGTCACCCCAGAATGCTCTGTAAACATAGAGAATTCCAATCAAATATTTAGTCTCACACTGGACTTGAACAACCGATACTTTCGTCTAATTAAGCTACCGAGCCATTACATCAATAGTCTTTAATCCTTTCATCTATACGGGACGTAGCGCCATTTACACGTGTTTTTATCATTCGCAAGTCCAAAATGTAAAATATTCTGTTCAAATCCATCCATCCATTTTATTTTAGCGCTAGCACTGGTTTGTTATCCACTCACATTCAAAGATATCTCAGTGGATGGGTCTAGCATGGCCGTTGCAGTGCCTTTACACACATACAAGATAGAAAGGCGCCATTCTGATCGTTCAAAGAACAACAAAATTAAGTCAGCCTGCAGGATCCCACTGCCAATGCAGTCGCCATTCGACGGACCCATCTGACATCTGTCCTGCGAGCAATGTGCCCCGCCATTGCCACTTTATTTTAGCAATTCTTCGGGCTATGCCATCTACCCTCTTCTGCGAATATTTTAATTTCAGATGCAATCTCGCAGGGTAACCCCGAGCATAGCTCTCTCCATATCCCTTTGGGGCACTTTTAGACTTTTTGAAATCATTAGAGAGCGACCATGTCGCAGTTCCGTATAGTATCACTGGCAGTACATGCTGTTCAAAGACTTTCTTCTTTAGACACTTAAGAAGAATAGACAGTTACCTATAAAATTCACAGACGAACTACTCACCTGAACTCCTCAGCTTCAGGTAGATTGGCTGATGGTCCTTTCTCCACAACATTCACAGCATTTTCAGGATTCAAAATAAATCCAAACGATAGCTTCTCTTGATACCTAAAACATAGTAACTGCATCAGCATTGGAACCAAGTTTTGAGAAGCAGAATTTACGGAACATTTTCAGTCAGCCGAAAAGCATCTTATCTTTATACAGGGTGTAAAGAAAAGTCTAATTAACCTTTACACCACATACTCTACCTATCAAACTAAACAACTTTTACAATGAGAGAAAAAAAGTGAGTGCAAAAAAAATCTGCTTTTCCGTACTAAACTGCAATACCTACACGACTCAAATGTATGAAACAGAAGATTTTTTTTTCTGAACGGTTTGCTCCCATGTAAAAGTTGTTTAGTTTTATGGATAGAAGTATGTGGTTTAAAAGGTTATTGATGATACTTTTCCTACACCCTGAATAGAGATATTTGTTTTATTGATAGTTTCTATTCTATTCTATATTTTTTTTTAAATGGCTGCCATCTTGGGTATGTGATGATTTTGCCAATGTCTAGTTTTTGTAGCAAGTGTGCTTGACGTTGTACGGTAACTTATGTATTTTGGTGACTTCAAGGATTGTTTTTCGAAAAGAACACTATCTTGAGCCACCACTGGAGCTTTGTTGTAGGCCGGGGAGGGGGCAACCAACAATCGACTCGCGATGCGACTACCCTATAGCAGACCTACAACGCGACTCATCTGATAGTTTCTAATATTCAATTTCAAATACAGTCACTGCTGAAAGAGAACTGTTATACCACCATGGAATCTAATAAATATTCGTAGTATAGTAGCAAGTAGGGCTATTGTAATGTACCTAGAACTGTGTCATATTACTTATTCTGTGCCATTGTGTAAGTTTCCAATTTAATTTGAACAGTATTATAGTAGAAATAAAGTAGAATATAACTTCTTACCCATCTTTCTTTGCTTTCTCCGGAGTTTTCTTCACAGGCCAAGAGAAATCGGCTTCAACTAGCTGCAGAATCAAATCAGCTCGGTTCCCAAGACCTTTGCTCAGGAGTGAATGTATTGTGTCAGTGACCAGTGCTAGTTGATCTATGCCGTAGTTCAATTTGATCTCTTTTGGGGCCTTTGCTATGATGGACTCTTTCAGTTGTGGCAGGTTTTTAAAACTGGAATTCATAAAGAGTTTATTTTTAAGATATTGATGATTACATGCATATGGACACGGAATTATGACACGGGGTTAGGCAGAGTATAGACTCTGCTAGCCATAGGGCTAGCCAAAAAGATAACAATCTTTCATATAATGACGACCCGGTTGGTGTAATGGTTACCACGCCGGACTGCCAAACCAAGGTCCTGGGTTCAAATCCCGGTTCGGTCATGGATGTTATATGTTCGTGCCGTTGTTGTATGGTTTCCATAATAAAAGCCTTTAGTGCTTAGTTTGGGATCATTACAATGTATGTGCCTGTGAGCGTTGTTTATTTAAAAAAAAAAATCTAGTATCTACTTCAAAAGTGGAGTGAAATTCTGATGCATAGGTATGTGAAGTTTACCAATTGCCATTGGGCACGCATGATGGGCTACAGCCCATACACTCAGTGGGGGTTGTGCCCTGCAGTGAGCCGTATGTAGGCCTGTGGGATAACACTGTATGCCAAAGACCTCCTCTCACAAAGTAGGTTGGAAGGTAACCAACTTAGTCCGTATGATTTTTTGAAAAAATGGACTAAGTCCATGCCCAAAGTTTTTCCCTAGAAATAATATTTTACGTACCTCAAAATATGATCAAACTGCATCTCCGTGTCAATCTTCGTCATAAACAACGGTATAAAACTATTAATACTCCCGTTGTCCAACATTTCAACTGCCAGCACACTTTCTCTCCTCATAGCATCGTAAGTGCCCTTACACATTTGCCAGCACAAGTTGTAGTAGCCTGTTCTATCGAGGAATACTACGGGGAAATGTTGGTGGAATTCCGTGAGGGGTGGTGCGTCGGTGCCTTTGTAGAGGGATATGCCTTTGGTGTCCCATTCTGAGGTTTCTGAGAAATTAAAAGTGGTTAAACTTCCAGGTTCTTAATGTTAAATATAATCTATCAGATACAGTTATAATACAATCATCTATGACTTGGGTACAAATATTTGTATGATCCACACATGTGACGCGGTCCACGGGTTTAAATCCATATACCTGTACAGGTCCAAATAGGCGACAGACGGCGCGCACAGGTCACTCGGTGTCAGACGCTCGGCGGTGTAACAACTCTGTTTCAAACCTTCATCGGTCTAACTCCTAAGGATGCTCCTTGGTGGAGCGAAACACAAGCGGAGGTCTTGACACAATCGTGTCATCTGCCTGCTTTTTCTTTATAACAATTTTCTTTATTTCTTAATATTTTATTAGTTCTAGTAAAAATTATTATCTCAATTATACTTACTTAATGAAATCCAAACGTTTCTCACAATCTGATAACTGCTCATAATATTATTAATCCTCTTCATCTGAACAAGGTACGCCACAAACATACTGACAATATGCCCTGATACTTGCAGTTTCCTTTGACGTAACCAAATTTTTAATAATACTACAGCCTGTTTTAAATTCTCGCTATTCAGTAGCATTTCATTCAAGAAACTTTCATTTTCCGCTGCCGTTAAATCAGTTAACACACTACTATTGTAGTACGGAGTCGGTGGACCAATTTCGGAGTCTGTTGGAGTATCAAGCAACCACGCTTCTCTCAAATTATTACGACTCGGGCTAAAGCGATGTAGTTTATATGCTTCAGAGTCACAAGTAAGATTGATACGGATTGTAAAATGATTTGCCAACTTTCCTGTAGGTTTTAGGTCTATGACTGGTTTTGTTTGACCGTTAGGCCAGGTGTAAGTTACTTCGTCAATTGTTTGCAATGTGTTCAGATGGGAAGCGATGAACGCTAAATACGCAGCACGTTTTTTATGATATCTATAGTTTATTGAGTCATTTTTCGTGTATGTATCAGCTGGGACTGTTATTTGTAGATCTATTCTCAATTTTGAGTTTATTGAAGAGCCCATAGCGTATGATCCAACGATTTCCACATTGTTGAATTTGTGAAATTTGAAAACACATTTCGTCTTTTCCAGTTCTTTGCTAATAGGTAATTTTACTTTAAGTTTTTTGGCAAGCGTTTGCTCTGTTAGGTCGTATTCAGTTTCATCTTCTGGGATGGATAAAAGTTGAGTTTTGAAGTCAGAAAACCAATGTTGAAACTTCTTCTCCGTTTTCTCTTTAACTTTCACTTCTTGGAGAACTTCTTCGACTTGTAGACGAAATAAATTCGAGTTGAATAAGTTCTCGGTTTCTTGTAATCTGTTTAGCTCGTTCACAGTCGGTTGTCGGTACAAACTTTTGGTTTTTAGACGTTTTTTTCCGTCTTTATTTGGACCTTCGCCAGGTCGTTTTCCGTTTTCATTTACCACCTGCGTCTCTTCCTCAGCTTCAGATAAAGAGTTTTTCTTATCCTAGAATAAATAACATTTGATGTTTTAATAAGGAAACTATCTGAAAAAGATTCTTAAAACTCAGTTTAGTGGGACATGTGGTTTTTTATGGAAAACACTTAAATTTACTAAGAAATTGAATACGGTACGGGTTAAATATAGTTAATTTGACTTACTTTTTTCTGCATTTTGACCAAATTACTGAAAATTCATTTAAAAACACAGAAATATTCCACTAAAATAGGTTAGAAAATAGTAGGTAAACAACGTGTGCCATGCGCCGATTCTCTGACACTGACAGTGACATTGACAGGGCTGCGTTCAGAACCTTTGGGTGCGGTTGTTCTTCTCGCTCGCTCTTATGGGTAATACGCTTTTCACCGAGCCTCTGAACGGCGTTAGGGCGAAAAGTTGCACTCGGAGTGCACTCTGGGCGCACTCTGAACGCACCCCAGTTGACAGGTCAGTTACGTTCCTTATCTGCCAAGGTTTTGTTACAAATAGTAATTTTCAATAATTTTGGTAAATAAACATTATTTAAAACAACGATATTTAAAATGTGTATTATTTTGTAACGAATATGAGACCACTCAATGACTCGATTTTTAATTTATTTCTATAATAAATGAATGTACAAGTTATGTGAAACGAATCGTTTTAAGTGTTACTTTTCGGCTTCCCACAGCACCAACTTTTAAAAATTTTCGTACAGTGCTCAGATCAATTAATACAAGGTACAGTGCGATTTAAAAGAGTAGAAAACGGTGACAGCAAGAACTAAATATTTTAGTACAAATTGTTGGTCGGTCTTGCCAGCTTATGCGTGATTTTGACGTTCTTGGCGTTTAGACAGCGCCCTCATTTATTTTCTACTCTTTTATGTCGCACTGTGTAGCTATGTTAAGGCGCTACGCTATGCTGGCGATGGACATCATGGGCATTTTGCCCTCGGACACCCGCGGTCGCACCGTCAGTATGGGATTTACGTGTGGTGTGTGTTACCTACTATACGCAGAGCATCCGTCTATGATCGATCGTGCAGACGTGTCCCTCGTCTGCCAGCCCCAACAGCTCTTATGGGACTTTACAAGCCAAAGGTCAATAAAAATAAACCAAACTTTTGTAAATCGTTTATTTGTACAGTCAATTAGGTTTATCTACAATATACTCTTGAGATTGCAATGATGTTATGATTTATCAATAAATAACTAAATAATACATTTGTGTTGTACGACAGAAATATGAAACATCACTATTCTACTGATAACATCACATAAATAATCTCTATTAAGTATTTATACATAATAGGGATAAAACAATAAAAATCCCTGAATTATATTTACAATATTCTTTATTAGATTTGGGAATTTAAACTGTCAATACTGTGGTCACTTACTTTTGTTATAAAATTCAGAATTTTGAAGCCCATCTGCCTAAATCTAAAATAAATATTTAAAGTCCTTTGGTTCTTGCTTCTGTATTCAATTTTACATACAACACTATGTGTAAAATATATAAAATTCTATTGAAAATTCTTCATTCATCGGGCGATGTTATATTCGAATAAGCCATAAAAGGCTAAGGCATCAGACTCATTCAGCCTACTTCAACTTTGAAATAATCTCATTTGTGTATTCGCTGCACTTGGATTTTCCTCCCAGATCGCCGGTAAGAACTTTTCCTTCCTTCAGGACCTCATAGGTGGCGTTCTGGACGCGGTCGGCGTGCTCGATGAGCTGCAGATGCCTGAGCATCATGATGGCAGATAGAAGCAGGGCGGTGGGGTTGGCCATGTCCTTGCCGGCTAGATCGGGGGCTGTACCGTGGACCTGAGGAAATAAAGGTTTTGTTGTTAGTTGGGTATGTCTATGCGTAGCGGGAAGTCGCGACCCTCGATTTTAGGCCTTTGAAAACCATCTTATCGTTTAGTAGCAGTCAAAATGCTCAGTGCGCAATAATGTAAACTCCAGTTCACGTTGCCCCAACGCGCTACACACCGACTAATTAACAATGATTTTAACCAATCAACGGCCTGCGCAGCCGTCTTTGGCGTTCTAGGCGTTGGGTCAACACGTGCTCTGCAACCAGCAAACAACATAAGTTCGTTCGGTATGTAGGTACAGTTTTATTAAGGTCCTAGCGGAGAAATGTTCAAGCAGTTTTCAATTGATAATGCACTCAAAGTTCATTGAAATAGAGTTGAAAATTCTAATATAGTTACTTATATTACTCTTTGGTTGAAAATAGCGTGCAAGAAATAATGCGAACACGTCACAGGTTACAGGGATCTCTGGCACGCTATTTTCAAATTACCATCGAATTAATTATCAATTGTTTAATGAAAACTGCTGAACAGTTCTCCGCAAGTGTGCGCTGATCCTTATTAACGAAATATTTTAGGGTTGAACTACACATGGCCGCACGCGATCGCCTTTTTCCGTAGTTCCATCCTTTTCTGTCACTCAGGAACGTCATTTGCTAGAGCATATAAGATAGACGGAACGCCATCGCCTGCGGCGTGCGGCCTGAGTGACAGAAAAGGATGGAACTACGGAAAAAGGCGATCGCGTGCGGCCATGTGTAGTTCAACCCTTAGACTGAAGACAGTATTAAGGCCTCCTCTCATTGCAGCGATAATATCGCTGCGATTTTGCGATAATTGTTTCCAGTACATTTTGTATGGGGACGCGCGCGATCCCACACACTGCCGCGATATTATCGCAACTCTTTCGACTACATTCAGTAGTGGGGCGCATGCGTGACTTGAATCGCGGAATCGCTGCAGTGTGTAAGGTGTCGCGATATCGCTGTCGATAATAACGCTCGATAATATCGCTGCAATGTGCGGAGGCCTTTATGCTGAGTCAGTGCTGAAGAACACGAAAGTACTATTTATTTAGAAAATTAATTGAAAATGCATCCATCACAGAGTAGGTAGAATCAATATGCAGGCAAGACAGATCGGAAGCTTCATACAAGCGGGACGCCGCGCCGGAGACCGCCGCTAGACTCGTAAACACGCCATTTTGATCCATAAAACAATGGATTACAAGTTTTTTCGCGAGTCTAGCGCCGTAGCGCGTGCTTTGGATTGACTTGATGCATAATTTGAGGCGAATTACCAAAAATGAACGCACAAATAAAACAACAAATTCTCAATGTACTTTTATTAGATCATCTATTTTTTATTTACATAAATAAAACAGATACGCTTACAGATCAAAATTATTTGCTATGCACTTCACAAGTCAATAAAAATAGAATGATAAACACTACACATTATCAATTTATCATATTATTATTGTCAGATTTAATCTGATAAAAAAAACATTGATTCATAAAAATAAATTACCTTGATGTACAGATCTGTTAACTAAAGCTGGCGCGAGCTACACATTTACACAATGCCTTCTCAATGCACGCATAATGAAAAGTATCTCTTTCTCTATCAAGCACGGACGCAGTGACAGGAAAAACGCATTTGTGTGCGTCTGTGAACGCGCCAGCTTTAGTTAACCAACCTGTACTGAAATACAAACAATGAGGAGAATACTCACCAAATACCTATGCCATGATTGTCATAGAAGTTAGCGTTAACGCTACCACAGAATAAATTAATAAAAAATAAATACCGAGACCACAAAACAAAATTATGGCTTTGAAAACTGACAAGCAATGTAAAGCCCGACCAGAAAAACATAAACCTCGCCATGTTGCGGAAAATCTTTGGAACAAATTTTTGTACCTACTTGCAATATTGTCAGTAAAGGTTATAGTCGATTGCAGCGCCGCCAAAACAGGTTTTTTATTTTTCTGGTAAGGCTTTAAGATACTTAATTTATGCTGAATGCTGCTTAAGAGGATGTTCAGACCATCAAACTGAACAACTTTCTCTATGGGACCCTACAAATAAGAGAATGTATAGAAGTGTAAATGAAGCTCAAAAAGTGGCACCAAAAAAAATGGTAACGCGTAGCGTTCTAAACTACGAGCATATGTTCTAAATTTATTGTTCTTTAAAAATTGTAACTAGCCGCCATACAAAATGTCATTTTTCATTGGGTGCCAAAAATGATTTCGATTTTGTTTAGAGTTACTCTTCGTTTAGTTATTGTTCCGAGTACTCTTCCATATTTATTCTTATTCGTAGACGGGACCAAAATCGAAATTCAGAAAAAAAAACTGCTGTCGCGACCCGGCTAATGGGAAACGCTGCCATAGAGAAAGCTGTTCAGTTTGATGGCCTGAATTCACAGTATTTGCTAGGCTGTTCCTTTACACCCTGTATATATAGAGACGGCATTCATAACAATAAATATCTATCTAAGCACGTATGTATTATTTGGAATGGGAAGTGGGTTCGCAGACAGTCGAGTATTCGTGCGCTTTCTGGCTTTCCACGAGGTCGATGCTCCACTATTTTTGTATGAACTCAGATTAGTTTTTGTATGGTTTTTGGTTTTTGCAACCCATTCGACATTTGCAGAAATGCAGTGCTAAATACAAGCAATAATTAACATAGTTAAAAATTAGCTTGTCAGTTTTAAATTTCATTGTTTTCTTTCTTTCCCACTCCTAATAGAGAGAAGAGAAAGATATAATACTTTGTAATGGCGATTTCGTTTGGCATCGAAACGTATCTTAGCTACAGAAGTATTTTGGGCATAATTAATAATAAATATATTCATAAATATGATCACAATATAAAAGGAACAAATCACTACACAAAATAATTATCACGCAATACCTAAAAGTACATTACTATCAAATAAAAATCGAAACAGGTTGAAATTGGTTTCTTGAAAATGGCTCTAGCGATTCCGATGAAATTTATAGATTTATAATAGACGCATATATGCGAGAAAATGCATTTTAACACCCATTAAATCTTTTAATACAGCCGTTTTATCACTATAAATATTTGATTCAAACGCTAACAAGTTCGACAAGTGCGGAATCAGTCAGGCCTGCCTGAAACATCGAATAAATAATAAATATCTTGGACATTTTCACACAAATTATCTAGTTACATTTAAGCATATGCTCACGACTATATTCCCCGAGGGGGTAGTCAGAGATATTCTGAAACCTCAGAACATCCACGTTTCACCAGTAGTACCGAAACTCTATCCAGTGTGACAGGGGGTGAGCCCGTCGCCACTTATAATGGACAGTGGGTACATTACATTTAAAGTTCCAGAATCTAGCCTGGACTTGTATTATGATAACTAGACAACGATGTTAAATACATAATATATAGATACAAACATCCATGACTCGGGTACAAATATTCATAGTCATCATATAAATATTTGTCCCTTACGGGATTCGAACCCGCGACCCTCGGCACAGCAGGCAGGTTCTCTACAGACAGTGCTGTCGGGCCGTCTCATAGAATAAATAATACATACAGAATGGTCAGTCTGCCCGTCTCTAGCTTCAAATACCGCACCACACCCCGCACTTCATGGGCGATTATACAAGGGTTTACCAAAATAACCAAGCAATATTCAAAGGGGTGGTGGTTCAGACCATTAAACTGAACGAATTTCACGATGAGAAAAAAAAATCTGCTGTTTCATACATCATGATTAAATATCTGAACAGGAGTGCGATTTTTGAATCTCATTCGGTGAGCTCAGCAGTTGAAAATGTCAAAATAACTATGGAGATATGCATCTTTCTACAGCTGATTTGACATTCAAAAATCATACTAAAGGAGAGAGATTTTTGAGAGTCAAATCCGCAGAAGAAAGATGCATATCTCCATAGTTATTTTGACATTTTCAACAGCCGAGCTCACCGAATGAGATTCAAAAATCGCACTCCAGATCGGAAGCTTCATACAAGCGGGACGCCGCGCCGGAGACCGCCGCTAGACTCGTAAACACGCCAGTTTGATCCATAAAACAATGGATTACAACTTTTTTCGCGTGTTACGCGCGCTTTAAGAAGCTTGACTTCTAGTCGTATTTATTCGTATGACTGCAGTATCTACTGGAATTAAATGTAAACTGTCTTCATTGTGAAAGAGGGTCAGTATGATGGTAGATTGGTAGACTTCTACAAGTCATATTGTAATAGCTGACGACTATGTTATGGACGAACTAGCCTTAGCCAGTCCTAGGTCCTTCCGCACTGTAGGCTCACCCCGGACACTCCATAGAACGGTCTCGATACTTGACGGTACTATTATAGACACAAAATGGCGTCGGCGCACGCGCGCTTTGCTTAGTAATAGATAGGCATTACGCGAACATTTCAATCCAGAAAAATAAGGCAAAACAAATGACAGGTATACTTCAAATATGTACCGAGATGACAGACCAAGTTTGCCAGTTTGTATGGACCAAGTGCACCAGTAGTGTGCTTCAACTTAACGCGCTTTGGGCCTATCCATTAATTTTACTTTGATCGAAGCCTCCATCCTTATTATTTTACGTATGCCAGAAAGAGCGCGCATAACGTTTTTTTTTTTCATTTAAACGCATTGTCGTGGGTGGCATGCTAGCCGTGCTGGGTACTTCCGCACTGTAGGCTCACCCCGGACACTCCATAGAATGGAGCCGAGCAAAGCGCGCGTGTGCCGACGCCATTTTGTGTCTATAATAGTATCGTCAAGTATCGAGACCGTTCTATGAAGTGTCCGGGATGAGCCTACAGTGCGAAAGGACCTAGGACTGGCTGAGACTAGTTCGTCCATAACATAGTCGTCTGCTATTACATTTGTAGCCAAGCACCAAGTATCCTAATCCTTGGTAGTTTTTATTGGAATACATTTGCCATTCCCATTAGCATTTGAAACAGATCTCTTATGGTAACAATCCATAGACATATTACTCTAGCGATAGACAAGCTCGTTCAAACAAACAACATGTCACGCAAAACAACACAAATGACACATTGCGGTCTGTCATTGCCATAGTGACGAAGTGAACTCGGGAACATCAATCAGGTGCGTACACCTCATTCAAGTGGAACATGTTGCTTCTATGCAAGTCCGTAGTCTAGCAAGGGCAAGTCTATCGCTAGAGTTTAGGTCTATGTAACAATCGAAATAAAATAAATTAACTTAAATACTATGCGTTTCACAAATACAATATGGCGTGGAATGTTATTGTAAAATAAATAAATTAAGCAGACATGTCACTGTTAGTTCATTTCTTTTGTCAATATACTGCCTACACTCGTAAACAATACGATTTAAAAATATGAACGGATTTAAAAATATGAACGGATTTAAAAAAAATCTGTACCAAAAATTCATAATAGTCGATCTACTAAGGGTTGAACTACACCACACAGCACAGCATCGCATTTTTCCGTCGCTCCATCCTTTTCTGTCACTCAGGAACGTCATTTGCTAGAGCATATAAGATAGACGGAACGCGATCGCACGCGGCGTGCTGTCGCGCGCGATGCTGTGCTGTGTGGTGTAGTTAAATAAATAAATTTACCTTTTTAACTAACCCTTAAATTAATAAATTTAGTAGCCATTTAAAGTGTATTAATAAAGTTACCTACGTCAAAATTGGTCGAATTATGAATGAAAGATTCATTATAATTTCCAGTTTAATCAAAATTACTGTAATGATTGTAATAACAAGTAAAGTAATTTTGACTGCAGGGATTTTTTGAAGTCCGTTTATAGTTTCTTGGTAGGTCATCATTAGGTAAGAATATAACTATTTTGTCACTAGAGGGTTAGAAAGATAATACCATGTCTACTTCCTTTATTTTAATCTATGACAATATCTATCATTGCAGATCTATCTCCTATAATGAATGGTAGCATGACCAGGGCTCACTGTGATGTTACAGTATGTAACAAAGCCCACATAAACATAAGACTACTTTTTCATTCAAGGTGGTCAAAAACGTTTATACAACTTTCATCATCTGTTCGAGTACCAAAAAAAAAAAAAAAAAAAGGGCACAATTCATGTAGGGACACTCAAGCGGAATTTACGCGGCGTAATTTCGGCGGTTACGTGAAAAAGGTGCCGACTGATGCGTCACCGGTATATGAAAAAGCATCGCACGCGTAATTTAGGCAGGTATGTTCATACACTTTGTCATGAAGGCCTACAACAAATGAATTACAACCTGGACGACTTAACTTGAGACCCCGCTTTTCTTTGTCATCCTTGTCCTTCCAGGAATCGCTCATACTACAGAATATATTTATCTCTCGCTCTCTCTCTATTTCCAGGTATCAAGTTAACTCGTCGGTGTTGTAATAATCTCTGTTAACAAAAATATTCTTGCGACCATAATGATTATTCAGGCTAGTCAATAGCTTTGGTACTACTATATGATACTACTTTTATACAAATATGGAATTGAAACAAAGTTCTTGTTTTACGTCAAAAAGGGATATAGTTATCGTAAAATATTCGAAAAGATGGTAGCTATTTTATATGCAGTGAGACGAGTTATATTCCCTGGTCATACTCTAAAACAAGAAGCGTGAAGAATAAATAAGAATGTAATACTTCTTTGGCAGTAAACCTGACAGTACTATCAGTTTAAAATAACAATGTGCATGACGTAGAAAGAGAATAGCTAACGGGCATTAAAATAATAATAGACGCGAAAACGAGACAGGCTTATACGCTAATTACACAGAAAGAGCGAGAGAAAATCTATGTTGTTTGTCCCTTTCCGCGTATGCGATATTTTTGTTTGACTTACTTGAAATTGCATACAAAATCTTGCAAGTAAGTCAAACAAAGGCACGATTTCTCATACATTTTTGTCATATCTCCATCCCTTTTCAGTATACGCGCTCAGCGAATCGATAAAATACCCAATCTACGTTGCATGACCTTGAGGGGCCGTTGGATAACTTCACTCGGCTGAGAAGGGAACATAGACTCTATATCATAGGCGAAGTATTTTTCGCTTACGCTGATAGACGTAACAACAGTGTAACCGCGTATGAGATAGCGATAGTCATAAAATCCTATACAATTTGTATGAAAATAGATGTCTAACTCGAGTCAGACAGCCATCGTAGAACAAAAAAGTGGCTACGTCGATCAGGACAGCAATAAGTAGCGATCTCCTTTTTTAACTGGAGCGAAGGAGTCACGTTGCAGGGTTTGCCCCGAACACTTGTCTCTCGCGTGGTGTTAGCGCGGTTCGCGTTTCAGCCTGCCACGAGGCTCCACAATCCATCTCAGTTATTCTTACTCAAAAACAATCCTCGAGATTGGATAGATATTCCCTCAAACCACTTGACATTGGCAGAAATGCGGTGCTAACGCACAAGCAAGAAGTCCATTAATTATAAATAATAAAAAAAAAACTAGAGCGAATTTGCTAAGTGCATCTCTTACAAGACACGTGACAAGACACGTGCTTTGTTCTAGTTCCTTCTCTTTCTACAACACGAAACAATCATTGGAATGACTCGATTGAAGTTCGTGCGATTGAGTGACGTCACATTTGCGAGCGAGGTCATGCACATTGTTATTTTAAACTGATAGTACATACGTGAATTGTATTCATGGCAACAAATAAGCTTTTAATTAATTCAACGTTAGACAAAATTACTAAGAAAATGTTAGTTTTAAATAGTCAACAATTTCATCTATTATATTAGGCAATAATTTATGTTTATTTTGGTTACTGGAGGTTTTCAAAATTATGCCTTAACAGCTTGTAAAAAGGTTTAGTTTTACATTGAATTTGTTTAATTGAAGATACTTGGTAACTATAATGAAAAATGTACCTTTTTACAAAGTCATATTTTTAATTTTTTAGCACATTTGTTACATCCTCCCATTTGAGATTTTCAATCAGTGCGTCAGTGTCCTTAAAAGTAATCACATATAACGGAGGGCCGCAACGGAGCGGGCCGCAGCGCAAACAACCGCCCGAGCTTCTATACAATTTATATGAACTATCGCTTCGACGCGACGGGCCGCAACGTGGCGGAGCGCATTTTTACGCAGCGGATTTCCGTCCGAACTATGTTGCCCGCTCCACCCCGATGCGGCCCGTCGTTGTGTGCTTTACTTAGCGGAAGTTTTTACGTCTGCCAGTATTATAGTATAAGAGATAGACGTACTTTTCGTTGTCATCAGCTGCAAGGCTTATTCAGTATTCAAGAGGTGTAGAGCATCTCTGTGATGGAGATGGACCAGGTCTGCCAGTCGGTTTAGGAATTACAGTCGTTCAAAGGTCAGTTATGGTTGCAAAAAATTAATATGCATGAATATGCAGGTATTATTGTAATATGCACTGTAGCTATGAGAGCAGTATAACACTGTTATGTTTTGTCAGTCGGTTTAGGAGATACAGCCGGTCAAGGAACCGACCTTTGAACGGCTGTATCTCCTAAACCGACTGGAGTTATGCAGGCAGACCTGACCCATCTTCATCACAGAGATGCTCTTCACCCTATGAATACTCATAATAATTCATAATTCATTTATTCATTGCATTTCATATGAGCCAGCCTTGCAGCTGATGACAACAAAAAGTACGTCTATCTCTTACTATTACGTCAAACTAAAAATCCGTCAATGCGTTGCGACCCGACCCGCTCTAGTGTGCGAAGTACGCGTGTTCCGCTGCGGCCCTTCGTAATATACGCTTACTTTTATTCCAACTTTCAGTAACCAAAAACTCCTCGAAAATTTATTACAAATTCTTTATAATCTCATTAGTGTACGCGGTACAACTGGAATTACCGCCCAAATCCTCCGTAAGGACCTTACTTTCCTTCAGCACCTTGAAACAAGCACCTTCGATCTTATCGGCATGTTCTAAGAGTCGTAAATAGCGTAGCATCATCACACCGGAGAGGAGTAAAGCCGTTGGGTTCGCCTTGTCTTGTCCGGCGATGGCTGGGGCAGTCCCGTGTACCTGAAATAGTTGGAGATTGAAAATAGATCTTATGTCGTTGGTTTAAGGATGCGAATGCGAATTAGTTGTGACATGTCACATGCGATGTTAAGACATATGACTTGTTGGATTATTTTTGTTCCACCGTTCACCATTTCGATCGTATGAGTCGGGGCACACCTGGCGAAGCGTAGATAATTTTTCACTGCCAAACCATTTTCGACTTTGCCTGCGTTAAAATATCATCGAAAATCGTAGTTGTATTATTTGATATTTGATGTTATTACAACGCAAGTACAGTCGATAATGGTTTGGCCGTGAAAAATGTTCTGCGCTGCGTTCCTTCAAGTATGTGCCGGAGGGTTGAGAATTGAGATTGAAAAAACCGGCTATGTGAGAGTCGGGAAATTAGTGTTCCGTACTACCAAGTTGTTTATACACTGATTGTAGGTGATAGTAATAACCAGTATGAACTGGCTGTAACTATGTAGTCACATAGTAACTGAAGATCAGTACTGGTAGTACTTTTTTTAGATTTAGAAATAAAACTATCCAACTTAAGTTGCTCAGAGGTGATATTAATTAAAAGTCAGTTAACACTCTTTATCTTCCATATATTGACTATATAAAACTTGCTTAATTTAATACAACACAATATACGTGCTAGCTTTATGCCGATCTCAAGAATGTGAGTTAGTTAAACATTTTGAGTGGCATACCCCCCTCGCCTCGCTCCTTCCTCAACCCTCGTGTTTTAATACCAGATAACTTCACCAGAATCTACATATTATTCTTAATTTTCTTCACATTTTAGACGGACAGAAATGGCTGTAGTATTTGAAACAAATCTATTAAATTTATTGAAAAAAGTTTTCACGAGGAAGTTTTATTGCATGAATGAAAATTTTAAATAGTTTCACAGTTCACAAAAACATGTTAAATAATATTAACACACAGGAATTTGTTAGAAACAGACAAAATCACAGACAGATTTTTATGTATGACTACATGCAGTTTTTAAACCTTTTCCGAAGAATAATTGTAATGAAATGAGTACAGTTCACGAACACAAACCACACCGGTTAGTACATACATAATATTTTCGTAAAACAGACTTACATATTTATTATTATTTTATGTAGTTAAATGTTGTCACTCCGCGATTATTCACAGATCTCATTTTGTTTTTAAAAAGCCAATGATGAAGTTAATTACAGAAAAAAAAAACGATTTATTGTTTTTCGAAATAGGAGTTTCGAATATCTTTTTTAATAAAGATTTTAGGGGAAATTTTTCGTTCATTGACAGAAAAAATCTTGATATAATTAGGTAATGTAAAGGAAAAACATCACCCTGTAAGACTCCACTACTGTCATATCAGTTTCTTTTTAAGACAAAAACATTTTACTTCAATATTCCACCATACTCCTTGGTCTATTAGTACTCCTTGAGCGGAAAATCTATTCAGACTTTGGCTTGTGTCATTTATTTAGCTTTTGATTAGCTCTTATTGTCATAAATATCTGTATACACACTTTAATCTCGTTGTATAAGTTCGATTCAACCCAATGGATCAAGGCATTTTCACTCTTATGGCTTTGAGTCAAGTATCTAGCCGATTCAATTTGAGCACGCAGACGACGGCTGTATAAAATTGTTCAAAACAAGACATCCAAATCCACTCGTACTGACTCAAACTCAAAATTAGTAGAGATTTAGCTTTCGCTTTGAAATTTAGCTCCTAGATTTTGGATGTTCCGTATTGTAATAAAAACTAATGATGGTCATTTGAAGGTCAGCTGTCGCAACAGGTCAATCGAGCGCGGTGTGCGGGGGCCGGGAAGAACGCGTCCTCTGCTTGCGCGCGTACCCTCATAGCGAATTCAATTAGGGTACGCCCGTCCCCCGCCATCCGCATACCGCGCGAGCCTAGAACTGCCGCGACCGCTGAGCTTCACCACAATTCGTTTTTATTACACTATGCCTAAACGTTAGAAAATGGATGTGAAATTTCGGAGGAATCCAGCTAGATTCCTTATATGCTTCTGAGACTTCTATACAGTTTATCTTACGTTATAAATCAGCCGTCCACTTATCCAGAGTCAAAGGGTGCGTCCACATGTGGCAAATGCGCAGCTAGCGCGCCGCTCGCGATCTGCGCGGTTGCATTTTATGCTCGTGCGTCGCTACTGCGCATTCGCGGCGCGTTCATCAGATGTGAACGCACCCTAATGAGACACAGCATCAACCTACTTCTTTTAATGCACTCTGATTTTGCTTGTGTGCCTTTAATGGTGAATAAGTGGTCTTTCCATCTTTCTTTAATAAAAGAGAATATACTTACAGATTCAAAGAGGGCTCCGTTCTTGCCGATGTTACCGGAGGGCGTGAGGCCGAGGCCTCCGACCAGCCCCGAGCACATGTCCGACATGATATCACCGTACAAGTTCGGCATGACCTGCAATTCACATGTTTCTCTGTTAGTACACTTTACTGTTAGGGCATATGAAAGAACAAGCTTCAAAACAGCAACATGCTTCGTCAAAAATAAATAAACAGGTTCCCAATCCCCCAGATTTCCCATCCCAATATTAGTTATATTCAAGATTGTTTTATGTGTGTAAGTATCTTAGACGATTTATATAGGGACCCGCCTCGCGTTAGCTTTACCCCTCTGCCAGCGTACAAGACAAAAATATTTTATGCATTTACTGCCTATAATTGCGGAACAATAGTTTCGAATTTATCGTTTGGGGTTCACACGACGCTGTTTTTTATGATTTCTTAACATTCAAAATAAAATCTAAAGTAATGGAATAAAGTCCAAAGTTGCAGATTTTATGCTGTCTCGCCCCCCGCAAAAAGTGTCAGAACAGTTTGTTAGTAGAATTACACGCATAACTTGTCCATAAATAAATAGTCTAACGTAATTATGTATACTGAGCGTTGGACTAGAAAACTGGAAAAATCGCGCGTAATGGTGTGTAGCTGCTATAGGGAAAAGCGTTGCGCGTATTCAACCGAACGTTACGCAGGTGTGGGACACACCTAGTTTAAAAGGATGCTAATGATATAAATGTCACCGTCGAATTCATTATTCTACATGTACTGTACTAATTGTTATAAAAGTTGTACATGATATTATAAAATACTATAGTGCCAATAATGAATGTTTGTTTATAGTTATTAAGAATTTATTGTATTATTATTTATCTATTTATGTTTAAGGGAGGGACAGAATAGCAGTGGCAGACGGCAACCCCGACTGTTAAACTGAGTCCTTTACCTTTTTGTCTCCATGCTATTTTTAAAACAGTGCTATATTCATTATGTTTTGTAACAGTTTTAAGAGACAAATAAATACTTTTTAATTTAATTTTTAATTTAATGTATGCCATGTTAGCTTAATCAAATTAAAGATTGAAAAAGTCGGGCGGCGAGCGGGATTCGAAACGTAAATGTCACCGAGTATAGCTTGGCAAAAAAGTCATGATCGTGGTGACAGGTGGAACAAAATTTTAGTATGGTGGTGTTGCCAGGTTATGCGTGATTTTGACGTTTTTGCGTGGCTTACTCATACTCATTTTTTATCACGACCTTTTTGCCAAGCTGTACAGTAACTCACCAGCACGTCGAACTTGGCGGGGTTCTGCACCATGTTGAGGCACACGGTGTCGAGGTAGCGCTCCTCGAACCTGATGTCCGGGTACTTGGTGGCCATCTCGTGGCAGCAACGCTCAACCCTAATGATATAAATGTCACCGTGTACAGTAACTCACCAGCACGTCGAACTTGGCGGGGTTCTGCACCATGTTGAGGCACACGGTGTCGAGGTAGCGCTCCTCGAACCTGATGTCTGGGTACTTGGTGGCCATCTCGCGGCAGCAAGGCTCAACCCTAATGATATAAATGTCACCGTGTACAGTAACTCACCAGCACGTCGAACTTGGCGGGGTTCTGCACCATGTTGAGGCACACGGTGTCGAGGTAGCGCTCCTCGAACCTGATGTCCGGGTACTTGGTGGCCATCTCGCGGCAGCAACGCAGGAACAGACCGTCTGACATACGCCTGTAACAATGTATAGGATCATCGTCAGCCTCTGTAGTCTTTACTTTAATATCATCATCAACCGCTTGTCATCGTTTAAGGCTGAACATAGCCTTGGGAGAGGCTGAAACTACAAGGTAAATTTGAGGTCATTAGCATCCGTTTAAACTAAGACCACCCATCAAACTAAACAACTTTTACTATGAGAGCAAACTTATCCCAGATTTGCTGGCAAACAATCTCCTGTTTCATTCATTCGAGTCCAGCACAATTAATTGGGGAATCAATGTATGAATGTGAATGAGGCTTAAGGGCTTAAGAGGTGTATCAGAGTCGTAGCGTGTGGCGGTCCGTCTTGGGACAATGGCTTGAGCTTATGTTATTAAGGTGGTTTCCGTCCATACAAAACGTTGTCGTATAACACTCGTAGACGGTGTTAATAAAAGTCATGTTTTATATATGGAAAAATAGCTTAGAATATCTAGTTTGCGCATATTAAATAATATTTACAATTTATAATATTATTACGAAGATATCACGCTTTGAAATTATTCATACAAAGTTTCAAACCCTTATATCTTCGTAATTATATTACAAATTGTAAATATTATTTGATATGCGCAAACTAGATTTTCTAAGCTATTTTTCCATATATAAAACATTACTTTTATTAACACCGTCTACGAGTTTTATACGACAACGTTTTTTAAGTCTCAACAGGGTCCTTGTTTATGCTAACGGTTTTTTAAGAGGATGATCAGACCATACTTTCACTATGTGACCAAAATTAAAATCACAAAAAAAATATTGCTATTTCCGTTTTGCTCCCATAATAAAAGTTGTTCGGTTTGATGGGTATAGTAGTCTTAGTTTAAAAGGATGCTTATGATTACAAATTCACTCTGTATATCCATGCACATACCGTTCTGACGTGGATAAAGCTTTAGGGTGAGAGAGAGCAGGCTATTCTACACTATTCGTGTCTCAAACGGAATTGTAAACACGTAATACGTAAGACAAGGTAGCCTAGCCTAACAAATGGCAAGTAGCTCAAAAGGCGAGGTAATTGACACTCAATTAACAATAACAACTACATAATATATAGCTTGTCATGTGATATGAAACGAAGTGGTCCTTGAGTGTTATCTGTTACATTTGTCAAGCGTGAATTATCTGTTCTATTTGCAGTAAACTATTTGGTGTTTTGTTTACTTTAGTCGTGATTCTGCAATCTTATTTCTATGGTCGTCCCCTCCTCATACAGTCTTTCTTTCTTTTCTTTACATATAAGTATAATGTTCGTATTGCCAACTAAAATAGATGTACAAATACAATACAATACTCTTTATTTGTACACCAAAAACAAACATAAATACAATAAGAACCTCCTGCCTGTAATTTGATGGATGGCGTGGTTGGATGCATACGACCTCACCTCGCATTTCGAAATAAACTTTGTAAACTTTTCAACAGTAGTAAACCCTTTACAACGGTAGTAAACTGATTACACCAGTAGTAAACCATTTACGACAGTAGTAAACTGTTTACAACCGGTGTGGGAGAACGTTACAAAACGCACTCAAATAATGTCGGCCTTGTGGACAGTGGTGACCTTTTTCTTCAGGCTAGTAAATTGCCAAAGAACAATGATGCGTAAATGCTACTTAGATATACTGATCACACTCACATGATGTTGGCCTTGTGCACGGCTGTGACCATCTTCCTCTTGTTGTCCCGCGCGAACTGGAAGGCGAACTCGGCGACTCTCTTGCTGGCTTCCTCACAGCTTGATGCTGCTTAGATATGAACACACTCACATGATGTTGGCCTTGTGCACAGCTGTGACCATCTTCCTCTTGTTGTCCCGTGCGAACTGGAAGGCGAACTCGGCGACTCTCTTGCTGGCTTCCTAACAGCTTGATGCTAGTTAGATATGAACACACTCACATGATGTTGGCCTTGTGCACAGCTGTGACCATCTTCCTATTGTTGTCCCGCGCGAACTGGAAGGCGAACTCGGCGACTCTCTTGCTGGCTTCCTCACAGGTTGATGCTGCTTAGATATGAACACACTCACATGATGTTGGCCTTGTGCACAGCTGTGACCATCTTCCTATTGTTGTCCCGCGCGAACTGAAAGGCGAACTCGGCGACTCTCTTGCTGGCTTCCTCACAGCTTGATGCTGCTTAGATATGAACACACTCACATGATGTTGGCCTTGTGCACAGCTGTGACCATCTTCCTCTTGTTGTCCCGCGCGAACTGGAAGGCGAACTCGGCGACTCTCTTGCTGGCCTCCTCAGTGATCAGCTTGATGGACTGCACGACTCCGTCGACGATCTCGTGCTCGATGCCCGAGTATTCACCCTCTGTGTTCTCGCGGATGGTTACTACGTCCACGTTGTCGTATAGGGTCTTGATGCTGGAAAGTTTATGGGATATTAGTTTTGATTCGAAATTGTATAATAAGTATTTATAATAATAGAATTGTTAACTTAACGGGAACATTGCCAACTCGATTAATTTGGGAGGATGAAGGTCAAGTTATATGCTGACTGGTTTTTTAAGAAGATGATGAGGTGTGCGATTTTAGAATCTCATTCGCTGAGCTCAGCAGTTGAAAATGAAAAAAATACTATGGATATACGCATCTTTCTACTGAAAATCATACTTCAGGAGTGCGATTTTTGAAAGTCAAATCAGCAGTAGAAAGATGCATATCTCCATAGTAATTTTGACATTTTCAACTGCGCTGAGCTGAACGAATATGTTTCAAAAATCGCACTCCAGACCATCAAACCAAACAACTTTTTTTTTTTACCATTTCTATCAGCTTATTAGGAAGGGCCCTGTATAAAGTGCTATAAATAAATAGATCCCCCCGATACAATAGCTATACCTGTATCTACCTCTATCATAATCCTACGCGATATGTCAGACATTCCATTATTATTAACATTGACATTCGACTCGTAGATAACATTAGATAACACTAGCGTAAATGTCTGTCGTCTTGATGAATCACGTCCTAGTGTGAGATAAGACACCGCGTATTGATTTTAAAGGTGTTTCTTGTACTCTTAGACGATTTATATAGGGACCTGCCTCGCCTTAGCATTTCCCCTCTGCCAACGTGCAAGATCAAAAAATCTTACGCATTTACATAAAATGTTATACCTTATCACTAAACGCGACAGCCTATAATTGCGGAACAATAATTTCGAACTTATCACATTTGGTGTTCACACGACAAAGTTTTTCATTATTTTTAACATTCAAAATTGGAATCTATAGTAACGGAATAAAGTCCAAAGTTGCAGATTTCATGATACCTCGCCCCCTGCAAAAAGTGTCAGAAAAGTTTGTTGGTAGAATTACACGCGTAACTTTTCCATAATATATAAATAGTCTAAGCTTGTACCGTCAAATATTATGAACAATCGAGAGCGACAACATTCATATACCATTTTTTGTCGTTAAGCCTCGATAAAAAAATCAAATGACGTTAACAAACAATTATTGTTACAAGGGTTTAGTTCTGATAATGAAATCAATTTATGTAACATTGACGTACCTACCTAATCAGAATGTTATCGCTAACAACCGTACGTGATGTGATAACGCCGTACAGTACGTGCAGCGCAGTATGCGTCTGTAGGGTAGGGTGGGGTCAGTTGAAACAAATTTACTTCACATGCATGTAGCGCAGTTATCTGTAGTATGGGCAAACCAAGCTCTTGTATAATTTAAAGGATCATAATTTGGCTCCTAAATTAAATGTACTCTACAACTCTAACTCCAACGGTTAAGGTGCAATGACGTTTTAAAAGTGACTGGGAAATGCGGTTCAACTGACCTCATACTGGGGTCGATTGAAACGGCACATGGGGTCCATTGAAACAATCAAAATATCTTTGGAACAATAGAAGATTTATATTCAGCTTTAATCATGTTCGTAGCTTCGACACCGTTATAATAGATTAAGAAAAGTTGGTAAACTTAGTACACATATTTTTATATTTATAAAGCAAAAATATCTTAAACGAAAAAAAAGTCAATATTTTTTTAAGTATGAGACTCACAGAGATTTTAGTAACACCATTTTTTTTCTTTTAACGTAATATATGAAGTTTTAGTGTAATATTAAGCACAACCAGAATATTATTATAATAAAATGCAATAACATTTTTTCATACAAAAGTGATTGTTTATTTATTATATTTTTTATTTTATTTTAAAGAAAGCAGACAAACTAACTAACTAATTAACTTCACTGTGACCTGTACATTCTCGAAATATCTTATTATATATAATTCACCTGAAAAACATTATCCCCTTTTAATTTTAATTCTTAGGCAGTTTAGTAAAAACGGGGACGTTTGAAACACCGGGACGATTGAAACGTTTCAATCGACCACAAGTAAAATGTTTCAATCTTCCCCATCAGACTTTGTCTGACTTCAAGGTCAATAATTATAACTTAAATAGGCTTTAACGCTAAACCGCAGTAATAAAAATAATCATAAACGACTAAATAATACAATGAAATAAAAAAAACAGTGGGAAAACAAGGGTGTAAAACACTATACAATAAAATATGATACCGTGAATTCTTACTTTTTGGTGCGAAATCCGTCAAGGGGTCCTCAGCACAACTGCGTCACTCGCTCGCTCTAGCTCTACCGGCCAAAAATTGCAATATGGCCGCTGGCCTGTTTTGTGTGTTGCATCACTGGCGTAGGTCTTATGGTTTTCGAGAATTTTGAGTTGTTTCTATCATGACCTGTTTCAATTGACCCCGGTCTACCCTATCTTCAGGTATTGTCATAGAAATCCTGATAATCTACATTATCTTTTACCTGCCCGAACGTAATCTCTATAAAAACGTAAATGTAAACGTAATCTACGCGATGAAACAACAGATTTTCTAATGTATCTGGAATCGCGGCTGTTAATCTTAAACTATAATAGTTTTAATTATATAATAGTTTATAATAGTTTTGTAATAGTTATATTTTATAATCGTTTTTATACTGTAACAGACTCGCATGATAAAATATCCGTACAGGAGTGCGATTTTTGAATATCATTCGGTGAGCTCAGCGGTTGAAAATGTCAAAATTTCTATGGAGATATGCATCTTTCTACTGCTGATTTGACTTTCAAAAATCATACTACAGGAGACCGATTTTTGAAAGACAAATCCACAGTATAAAGATGCACATCTCCATAGTAATTTTGAAATTTTCAACTTCGCATCTTTCTACTGCTGATTTAACTTTAAAAAGTCGCACTCCTGAAGTGCCATTTTTGAATCTCATTCGGTGAGATCAGCAATAGAAAATGTCAAAATTACTATGGAGATATGCATCTTTCTACTGCTGATTTGACTCTCAAAAATCATGCTTCAGGAGTGCGATTTTTTAAAGTTAAATCAGCAGTAGAAAGATGCGTATCTCCTTAGTAATTTTGACATTTTCAAATACTGAGCTCACCGAATGAGATTCAAAAATCGCACTCCAGATCGGAAGCTTTATACAAGCGGGACGCCGCGCCGGAGACCGCCACTAGACTCGTAAACACGCCAGTTTGAGCCATAACGCAATGGATTACAACTTTTTTCGCGAGTCTAGCGCCTTTGCGCGCGCTTTAAGAAGCTTGACTTCTAGTCGTATCTATTCATATGACAGAAGTGTGTCTGTACATTGAAGATATTTACAAGAAAAATATTACGATATTGTTTTTAGGTATCCCTGACTCCAAAACAATCTTTTTAAGAATGTTTGTTTGTCTGTTTGTTTGTTTGTAACAGCATCACGCAAACACTACCGAACCGATTTTGATGAAACTTTTTTGTTTGATAGCTGTTTGACTTAAAATCTGGTATATAATTTGTGCGGACGAAATTGCGGGTAAACTCTAGTAATTAATATAAATGTGAAAGTTTGCGACTTACACTCAGTTGCAGAAACGCTCATTAAAGTTAATCCTCCATTAAATCTCTTGCTAGCTTTTACTTCGTCAACGAGACAAAAAGTGACAACAAGAGATTTAATGGAGGATTACATTTAATAAGCGTTTCTGCAACTCAGTGTTAATCAGTAATTTTTGCACGAATTTGGACGAAATTCAGCATAGATAGAAATTATGTTTCTGGATTAACTTAACGTAGATGTAATCACGGGCATCAGCTAGTACATACATAAACTAACGACCGATATCCGTTTTGGGGTCGCCAGAAACGTCGAATACTTCATAAGTACATTAACTAGGTGTGGTAGATAGTGACATTCTTGGGAGAAGTCAATTTTATTTTATATTTCATTATGGTCTTCTATTCGTATTAAGTTTCTAATTGATTGATGCCAATGTGCGTTGACCTAATTCACAAATAGAACATGAAAACATGAAATCTAACCTTACTGCCAAGACTTAAAGCTTAATATCGATGGTTAGAATCAGAACCTTATAATAATAATACAATTGGGAGTCACGTTGCAGGGTTTGCCCCGAACACACGTCTCTCGCGTGGTGTTCGCGCGGCTCGCGTTTCAGCCTGCCACGTGGCTCCAAAATCCTTCTCAGTTGTTCTTACTCAAAAACAATCCTCGAGATTGGATAGACACTCCCTCAAACTACTTGACATTGGTGGAAATGCGGTGCTAACGCACAAGCAAGAAGTCCATAATTATAAATAAAAAAATAAAAAAGCGATCGCTTGGGGAGTCACGTTGCAGGGTTTGCCCCGAACAATCGTCTCTCGCGTAGTGTTCGCGCGGTTCGCGTTTCAGCCTGCCACGAGGCTCCACAATCCTTCTCAGTTGTTCTTACTCAAAAACAATCCTCGAGATTGGATAGACACTCCCTCAAACTACTTGACATTAGCGGAAATGCGGTGCTAACGCACAAGCAAGTAGTCCGTAATTATAATTAAAAAAAAAAAAAAATTTGACAGGAAGTAAAAAAAGTTCCCTAATTTGGGATATTAACTGATTGGAAGTATTTATACATACATAGTGTTAGGAAAAGAGTCATTAACGTTTAAACCACATTTATAAGCAAACTGCAATACCTACTCGACGCAAACATAATGGAACAGTTGTTTTTTTTTGTTCTGATCGTTTTGCTCCCATAGTAAAAGTTGTTCAGTTTGATGGGTAGAGTATGTGGTTTAAAGGTTCATGATACTTTTCCCTACACCCTGTATATTCTAAATTGCAAGTTTCTGTCTTCAGCTGCATTGTCTGTCTTGTGTCTGTCAGTTACGGAGCTGTTTTATAAATACATTCTTATGACCAACTCGCGCGCCTGATAACGTGGCTCTCTCACACTCTGACATTGGAAGAATTATTGTGGCGGTCACAATAACCAGTAATAAAAAAAAAAAAAAAAAAAAAAAATTGATTCTTCTAGTATACTAAAGAAGATAGATAGATAGATTGTAGTGTAGATTAATAATAGCTTGTTGTTGTTTGAGAGTGCAAACAAAGTAGCAACTAACATTGTAAGTGCCTAATAAGTATAATTATAAATGTTCATTGATGATCATTGGCAAATGATCAAAGTAAAAAGTTATTGTCTTGGCTTCATAGTATGGACAAATTTTAATGAAAATTCCCCTATAATCTACAGATGATGTAGAAGTTTCTTAAAAATTAAAAAAAAAAACATAAGATATTCTGAAACCTCAGAACATCCACGTTTCACCAGTAGTACCGAAAACTCTGTCCAGTGTGACAGGGGGTGAGCCTGTCGCCACTAATAATGGACAGTGGGTACAATACATGCCTTGAAATTGAAGCATGCAGGTTGCCAAAAACAGGTTGCAGGTTACAGGTTGCAGGCAAAAATAAAATAAAAAACTGTTTCATATACAGGATGTTAGGTAAAGTATCAGTAACCTTTAAACCAAACTCCACCCACCATACTCTACCCATCAAACTGAACAACTTTAACTATGGGAGCAAACCTGTCAGCGCAAAAAAAATGTCAGCTGTCCCATACTAAACTGAAATACTACTCGATGCAATCATATGGCACAGTTGATTTTTTTTTGCTCTGATCGTTTTGCTCCCATAGTAAAAGTTGTTCAGTTTTATGAGTAGAGTCGGTGGTTTAAAGGTTAATGATACTTTTCCTTACATACTGTATTTATGACCAGGCAGTAGTATGGCTTTTAGTTTACATAAAAAAGACTGCACCCAAAGTCACCATCGTTCTTTGATTGAAATTAGATTTTTTTTAAAAACACTTGTCATTCAACCCTGCTTCTGGTATACAATGAGCATACTGCGACATTTAATTTAATTTCTTAATGCATTCTTATTGGAAAAGTTAATGAAGTTAATATTCTTAGTACATTGGAGGAGCTTATGACCGCTAGCGACGGTGCAGGATCGGTTGCCCAATTCTGGCAAGGCAACTATTTAGCGACTTTGTTCAGAATTTGAAGTCGACACAATAAGAAGATTTGATTACCTCAAAATAATAACTTAAAAACCCAATAGGGCACCATAGAAGGGCACTTGTTTCATGTTTAAAAAGGCACACATACACATGCTAAAATGCTAAAAGCACACACTACAGGGTGAAATTGATATCATTAGCATCCTTTTAAACTAAGAGTCTACTCATCAAACTGAACAACTTTCACTATGGGAGCAAAAGGATCGGAACCAACAAAAAAATCTGCTGTTGCATACATTTGAGTCGAGTAGGCATTGCAGTTTAGTTATTAGTATGGAACAGAATTTTTTTTTGAGCCGATCATTTTGCTCCCATAGTGAAAGTTGTTCAGTTTGATGGGTAGACTCTTAGTTTAAAACGACGTTAATGATATCAATTTCACCCTGTATAAACTATGTAAGTACTTACCCATCCAAACTCTTGCAAGGCCTGACGTTGGCATAAAGGTCAAACTCCTTACGTAGTTGTAAGTTGAGAGACCTGTACCCCTTGCCGATGGGGGTCATGAGGGGGCCCTTTAAACCAATCTTGTTGGCGTTTACAGAGTCTATGGCCTTTTGCGGGATTCCCATCTTGCCGTCGGGGCCCTAAAAGGAATTTGGGAGATTAGTTGTTTTCTTCTTCTAGTGGTGCCATCTCCTATCGGTGGTTTAGTGGTTTATAAATTAGAAACTAATTATAAACTAACTAAATATATTATTAGTAATCCTTTGTTTTGGAACATCGTACTCCAGGCATTCCCTTGTACGGGTCCGCAAGTAAACCGTATGTGGAAACAAATTTTAGTAAATAAATGATTTTGTATTTGTATTGGACAATTAAGGGTTATGCCAAAATACTGTAGATAAAATCTAAGTGAAATTATTTTAGTACAAATAAGGCTCCGCCTTTGCCCAGTACTGAGTTTATCTCACTATAGTTTAGTGGAGCAATGTATCTGTTGTATATTGAACAATCTTTCTAGACTTATTGTAGAAAGAGCCAACAATGGAGTGATAATAAAAAGAGATGTTGAGTGCGTGCAGTCCTGCCATGTGGTTTGGAAGTCTTCTCTTTATTAAAATCTGGTTGTAATTCTACACTAAGTTGTGATTAACGCTAGCAAGCAAATTAATATCTTTACTATTATAAAATCGTAAAAATCGTTAGGAATAAAAAAGTAGCCGTTCACTTCATATAAACTCAAAAAACACTCGATGGCGCGATTTAAATGACTAGTGGCGCCATTTATTGACAAGTTTTTGCGTTTGTTCGCGCATCACGCAAAAACTACTGAACCGATATTGATGAAACTTTTTTTGTTTGATAGCTTATGATCATACTTAAAATCTGTTATATAATTTGTGTGGACGAAGTCGCGGGTAAACACTAGTATTTATATACAATTGTGAAATCGTTACATCTAAGTATTTAGGTATAAGTTAATAGCACTTGCACATTTTGTCCATTTTTATTGCTAAGAATTCAAATCAAATAGCCTTTATTTCTGAACGTATTTTCCATATACATTATTTCATTTACAATTGAATTATTCACATTTATAATTACATTATTCACTTAATTTTTTTATTTAATTACATGCAGTTATTATAATACAATTATCAATAAGATTTCGCGATTCGGTGTTGTTATAAATCTATAAAGTCTCTTAGTTCAGAGTGCCTTTCGGCAAAGGCCTCCTCCAGGTCCTTCCACTGTCTTCTGTCTAGGGCTACACGGCGCCATAATGGACCGGCTGTTAGTTTAATTTCGTCCTCCCATCTTTTGAACGGCCTACCTCTTTCTCTTTTCCCGTCTCTGGGGTACCAATTTGTCACAGTTTTGCTCCATTTCTCATGGTTGATTCTCAGTAAATGCCCTGTCCATCTCCACTTCAGCTGATCGATTCTTGTTAGTATGTCTGTTACATTTGTTCTTATTCTTATATCAATGTTTCTTATGCGGTCTCTCCTTTGTATCCCTAAGAGACTTCTTTCCATCGCATGTTGACAAGCATTTAGTTTATCTCTATGTGTTTCATTCAAAGACCAAGTTTCACATCCATACGTAAGAGCAGGGAGTATGCTTGTATTGAACACCTTCCTTTTTACTGTTAGACTCATATCCTTACTCTTCATGATTTCTTTTAGTGACCAATAAGCTTTCCACCCATTTGCTATTCTTGTGTTTATTTCCTTTTCTGTTTGTTCTTCGAATGATATAAGTTGCCCTAAATATGTATATTCTGAAACATATTCTAGTGGCTTTCCTTCAAGTAATATTTCTTCCTCTGCTGAATTTGACATTAATTTCGTTTTGGCACTGTTAAGTGTAAGACCCACTTTTTTACTCTCGGTTGCCAGTTGTTTGATCATAATTTTCAGTACCTCTGGATCCTCTTCAAAGAGCACCAGGTCGTCTGCGAAGCGAAGGTGATTCAAACGTCTTCCATCGATGCGCAAGCCAAAGATGTCCCAGTCGAGGTTTCGGAAGATATTTTCTAGTACCGCTGAAAAAAGTTTAGGCGAAAGTGGATCCCCTTGTCTCACTCCTCTCTGGATTGGAAATTCGTCCCCAAGTGTTTCTAGTTGTATTTGTGCCTTGCTATTCAGGTAGATCCTTTTTATTATGTTTATGTATACCTGGCTTATTCCTTGTTGTTCTAGGCTTGCCCAAATGTAGTTGTGACTGATACTGTCAAACGCTTTTGCGTAATCGATGAAAGCAATATACAAGGTTTTGTTGTATTCTATGTATTTTTCTATAATCTGTTTGACTGTATGGATATGGTCAATTGTTGAGAAATTTTTTCTGAAACCTGCTTGTTCAATCGGTTGTTGTTCATCTAATTTGTTACTAATTCTTTCTAGTATCACTTTTGCAAATATTTTGTACACATTGGACATTAAGCTTATAGGCCTGTAGTTTTCTATATTATCTTTATGCCCCTTTTTATGCAACAAGATTATATGTGATTCTCCCCATTGATGTGGAATATTCCCCGTTGACAGAATGCCACTGAAAATTTTCGCCAGCATTGGACTGATTTCGGTCATAGTTCCTCTGAGTAGTTCGTTTGGGATTTTGTCTGGCCCTGGTGCTTTTTCCAGTTTTTGACTCTTTATGGCCCTTTCGATTTCGCTGATTAGAATTTCTGGTTCTTTATTGGCATTATGTAAAATCGTATCATCTTTTATCCTTAGGTTTGTTTCTTGATTGGAGTATAGCGTTCGATAGAAGTCTGTTGCTGTCTCTTTGATTTCTCTTCTGTTTGTTTTGTTTCTTCCGTTTTTATTGATTTTAGGTATCCACTCCTTTCCTGTATCTCTAAGTATTTTTAAGGCCTTCTTTGTGCCGCCTGTTGCTATTATATGCTTCTCTAATGTTTTGTTTCTTCTATTCTTTCTATCTTGCCTTATGCTCTCCTTGATCTTCTTACTTAAGTCTGCTACAGCTTTGCTATTATATTCTTTCTTGTTTTGATTAGCCAGAAGGTACTTCCTATCCTGTAGCAGTTCTGCTGTCTTGTCACTCAATTTAGATTGATTCTTGCTTCTAATTGATGTTTTAGCGACTTTTACCATTGCGGTCTCGAATTTCTGGTATTGATTACATACTCCTATGTGGTTTTCGATGTCATCAATTGCATGCTTGAGGAGTTTACCTGCTTTAGCAAAACATTCTTCTGAGGTTTCTGTTCTGTTTTGTTTTGCGAACTTGTTTCTTGATTTTTTGGGTAGTTTTACTTTTAGAGAGCTTCGCACCATTCGATGGTTTGTGTTAAAGTTTAGGTTTTGTATAACGCCTGTATCTGTGAAGGCTCTTGGGAGGTTTGTCATAACATAGTCAATCTCGTTCTTGTAACTCCCGTCGGGAGAGATCCATGTCCATTTGCTAGTGCATTTTTTCTTGAACATAGTATTTAAGATTGTTATGTTGTGTTCCAATAGGAAGCTTACTAGTTTTTGCCCATTTGTGCTTCTTTTACCATAACCGTGTAAGCCCATCACAAATTCACTGGTATTTTGCTTTGATCCAACCTGTGCGTTGAAATCTCCCATAAGGATTATATGTTTGTTATTATAAAGCGTAATAATTTCTGATAGTTTCTCATAGAATGTTTCTAACTCACGGACATTAGCCTTATCTTTTTTCTCTGTTGGTGCATATATTTGTATTATCACCCAATCTTTTTTATAGCCAGGGATATTTAAGATAATAGCCGCTATTCTGTCAGAGATGCCAATGAATTCTTTGATACTATCTTTTAAGTGCGATTTTATCAAGAAACCTATGCCTCTTTGTCCTGCAATCTCTCCTTTGTAATATAGGATATATGATGACCTTTCTTCTATTGCTTCTCCTAGTCTTCTTAGCTCGCTGATTCCAATTACATCCCACTTTAATTTCGATGTTGCCAGTTCAAGCTCTTGGAGGCTGTCTTCTGTTCTTAATGTTCTGGTATTTAAAGTTCCAATGTACATGTTATTTTTGCTAGTTTCTGTTTGTGAATTTGGAGAATTTTGGTTCTCTCCTGGAGGGGGGTATTAAAAACGTAATAAAAAAAAATAAGGGGGTCCTCATACAAAAAACTAGTTTTTATCAACGTTTTATTTTTCTCGCTCTACCGTAAAAACGGTTTATACATACAAGCATCAAACTGGGTGTGATTATAGAGCAAAACCTGCAAGGGGCATATATTTGTATGATGAATGTTAATATTTGTACCCAAGTTATGGATGTTTTTTTGTATCGATATACCTAACTATATACTTATAGACATCATAATAAAAATCCAGGCTACTAACGTTGAGTATGAAAAGTATACTTTTTGAAGTAGGTAAAAAAAAATATATGCCGTCCTATCCTCGGCATAGGACGGCATATATTTTTTTTTGCGTTTCCTGTGGTAGGCTCCATAATGAAACGTTATTCAGTTTGATGGTCCGAGTTCACCATTTCAGTATGTTAGAGTAGACACTTTCAAAACTTTAATGGTATTACCTACTTCAAAAAGTATACTTTTCATACTCAACGTTAGTAGCCTGGATTTTTATTATGATGTCTATAAGTATATAGTTAGGCATATCGATACAAAAAAACATCCATAACTTGGGTACAAATATTAACATTCATCATACAAATATATGCCCCTTGCAGGTTTTGCTCTATAATTACACCCAGTTTGATGCTTGTATGTATAAACCGTTTTTACGGTAGAGCGAGAAAAATAAAACGTTGATAAAAACTAGTTTTTTGTATGAGGACCCCCTTATTTTTTTTTATTACGTTTTTAATATCGCACATTCTGTGAAAATTTCATCTGTCTAGCCATTGCGGTTCAAAAGTTACAGCCCTAAATAGTTAGGACAGACAGACCGACGCACGGACAACGTAGGCTTAATAGTCCCGTTTTCAGCCTCTGGGTACGGAACCCTAAATAGAAACGCCCGCAGGTCTTGATTGTAAATGAGCTGTAAATGTAAATCATCCTAATTGCCCTTTGTTAAGAAAAAACACGACTCTAAAAGAACGAGCGACATTTACAATTTAAATATCCTTAGGGCGATTTATAAAATATTCCCTGTCATAACGTAGCGTAATTCGTGTCCAAAAATAACTGGAACTTAATTATTAACGTCTGGGGTATTCAAATTAAATGTTAAAAACATGACTTAAGGCCAGGTTATCCCAGTGCAAGCGTCTCTTTCTTTCAAGCATAAGTTTGCAATTAGCCATCCCACTCCAATTGAAAGCAGGATCGCAAAAAAACGTGTTTTTCATCAATATCTTTGCTCATCGGTGTTTCTAAGCTCAAAATTCTACGGAGTTCACTAGAAATATTTAATGTATTTAGTTAAGTTGCTAAGAATTATATTTGTTTAAATTCCAATTAAAATAAAATTGAAAGACTTCTCTGCTTTAAAGTATAAAACTTGGTAATAGGAGTCATGTTGCAAAGTTTGCCCCGAACAGTTGTCTTTCGCGTGTTGTTCGCGCGGTTCGCGTTTCAGCCTGCCACAAGGCGCCGCAATCCTTCTCAGTTGTGTTCTTACTCAAAAACAATTATGATCGGATAGTTACTCCCTCATACACTGGCGGAAATGCGGTGCTAACGCACAAGCAAGAAGTCCATTAATTATACATAAAATATTTAAAAAAAATTGGTAATGATCAACAAATGGATAAAACCAAAACAAAATGATCAAGAAAGATGTGTTCTAGAAAAAAATAACTATGCAGAATAAGGACTTTCTTACTGAAAAAATAATTAAGTATACTTATTGCATTTTCATTTCTGTGTTTTGTAAAGAAATACAATTTTATGACAAAAAGAACTTTATTATTTATCCTATATTCCTTTACAGAAAGTATTTTAAAAAATACGGCTAATAAAAAAAAACAACGTCACTCACCCGAACAGCTGTGACGTCCACCTCATCCCATTCGAGAGGAACTTTCGCAGCTTCGAAGATCTTCTGCACGGCGACGGTGATCTCAGGACCAATTCCGTGCCCCGGGATCAAAGTCACCTTCCGCACACCCGTGCTATACTGCGCGGCACCAGCCTTGCCCGCCGGCACCTGGCAAAAACCAGAAAATTCCTCACCTAACCTCAAAAAAACCAACCACCAAAAAAAATCAACAAAAAATAATGTTAACCTCATTTTTCCGGCCTTCAGACCCTGCAGACGCACCATTAGAAGCCGGCGCCAACAATTTCACTAAAGCTTCCACTACTTTACTCTCACGAAAAGGCTCCAAAAGCGCTTTTATGTAATTCCTCGACATAACTATACTATGTCTATTTTTGGAAGGTGAAAATTATAAAACAAGCAGTCTTCTGAGGCGGAATGTTATTGGGAAGGCATGCAAAATATTGCAAGGATTATTACATAACACTTTGTTTTACGAACTTACAATTTTCCTGATTATTCTTGATGCCATTTCACAAAAATCCTATCCGACGACGAAAGGAAACTCCGCGGTGAAGGGGCGGAGGGAAGGAAGTTCGACTTTGACAACGACGCATGACCGGAAATAGGTATCAAGGACGATACGCGGGAAATTGAATCAAAGTCGTAATAAAATAAATAAACACAGTTTATATACTAAACAATGCTGTTTGTGATATAATTTGACAATTTTATATAGAAAAGACGTTAATTTTGCATTAACAAATGTTCCGATAGCTTATTTCAATCAAAATCAGATATTTTAGACGAATTTAAATGTTTGATTATGGCAGCACTGGATGTTCGGATACACTCAAGAATGTCACGAAATCTGCACCTGAAAAGAAGTTTTCTACATGTATCCGAACGAAACTACAATAGAGATCGTTTTTTTGTCACGGTATTAGTTCCAAGTTTTCTGACTAAACAGAGACAACGAATTTTTGCTTAGCGTCACATCTCTGTCACAAACATCGAATGTCACATTCTCTTTATAAAAATAAGCACGTTCGATGACATCTTTGTTTTGTACGTGTTGTTTTTAATTTATTCAAATTATTATATATGGATTTTAACGCAATTCACTGCCTAAAATTACTAAACAGTCTAATATAATGCTTCATAGCTAAACCCATGAGATTGCTCTCTAACAAATAACGTAATAAATCCACAAAGAACACTATATAGAAACAATATCAACAATGGATCAACCACTATCAATGAAACTGGCCTCGACGAGCCTCCTGTCTCAATGTAAACTACAAAGTATCCTGTCGCAATGCGGCGACAAGAAGGACCTTATCATAGACCCGTCGCTCATCAAGCCCTTGGAGCGTATTTGTGGAGTCAGCTGGCTCAGGTACTGAACATAACCCTTCTACTAAAAAGATTTATCAAGCAACTATCAACAATGTATTTAAGAGTTACCTATAGTGTATAGATAGTCGCGTTGTAGGTCTGCTATAAAGTCGCATTGCGAGTCGATTGTTGGTTGCCCCCTCCCCGGCCTATAACGAAGCTAGTGTTCAAGATAGTGTTCTTTTCGAAAAATAATCCTTGAAGTCACCAAAATACATAAGTTACCGTACAACGTCAAGCACTCTTGCTACAAAAACTAGACATTGGCAAAATCATCACATACCCAAGATGGCAGCCATTTTTTTTAAATATAGAATAGAATAGAATACTGTATAGATAAACAAAGAGTTGTTGAAAGATATCACGTCCGTGGGAGTTGAAGGGGTAATGGAATGGCAGCCATTCACCCATAAAAATATTGCATTAGAAACCTTACCCCTTAGTCACCTTGTATGACACCCTTTGGTAGAAATAGTGTTATGCATTCTATGCAGATTAGCACAGGTCCATGAGGAATGGTGCAGCACAAGAATGTATCCAGACTTTTGTTTCGGGGGGGGTCATTTAATTATCGGGTGGTGGGGTATATTCATAGAAAAACAATGAAAAATTAGTTGCTGTAGTCACTTTTCCATACAAATATTCGGATTTCGATTTTCGATAAATCATTACATTAGTCTTTTTAAAGTTACACTCCAGCCACTATAAAATAAACTTTCCTAAACTAACTTTTACATTTTTTCTTTTCACAAATATTTTTTTTAATTTGTTTTCCAGACAACACGGCATAGATAAAATATACAAAATGGATCCTCAACTAGGCCCGACTGCTAACACCAACAGAGTATACTTCATACCGGCATGCATACAGAAATACAAGTGCGTTTTGGACCAAATCTCCTCCGTACTCAGCCAAAATCCATCATTATCTGATCTCAAATGCTTTCACATAATCATTGTACCCAAAGTATTAGGCTCTTATGATTCAATACTTGAAAGCCGTGGCTTGTACGATATTGTAAAACTACATACATTCGCATGGGAACTAATGGCCTTAGATGAACAACTCTTAAGTTTAGAATTACCGTTTTTATTCAAACAATTATTTGTCGAGCAAAACCATTCTTTACTATCAAGCATTTCAATGTCCTTGTGGAGTTTATTCCACGTAACCGGCAAACCTAAAGCTATATTTTCTTTGGGAAAGTTATCGGCCAGCGTTTTAGATATTTTGGAGATTTATAACGAAACCTATACAAGAGATTTTTTACGTACAAACTCTTCTGAGGAGATTGGAGCTTTGGTTGTTATGGATCGAAATAAAGATTATGCGTCAAGTTTGCTGACACCGGCAACATACAGCGGTCTGCTTAGTGAGATATTCAACATCAATTGTGGCCATCTAGACTTAAACGTAAAAGAGACAAAATTGAAGAAAGGAAAACTTGAATTTGGTTCGGAAGAAGATAACGCTGCTGCAAAAAACACAGTTATAACTCTAGACAGCTCTATAGATAGTCTTTACGGAGAGATAAAACACAGACATTTCTCAGAAGTCCTTAGCGTGCTGAGTTCAAAGGCAAAGCTTTTAAAAAACGAAGACATAAAAGCTTTAGGCATTCAAGAAATGAAACATTTTGTTGCTACAAAATTGCAGCAAGTGACTTTATTCAAACAGAATTTAGTCAATCACGTGTTGGCGTGCGAAACGATTATTTCAGAAATGAGTAACAAGTTTGAGAATTTAAAACTGGCAGAAACTGAAATGTTAAATAATAGAAATAAGAAATCAAATTACCAGTTCGTGGATGAGAATTTTGGTACAGACATTCACATTTATAACAGTTTACGTCTCATGTGCTTATTAAGTTTAACACAAGGATTATCTTATGATGAATACAATTCGCTGATAAGCAAATATTTAATAGCTTTTGGCTACAAGTTTTTGTATGTATTTAATAATTTAATAAGAGCTGGGTTACTTATACAACCGTCCAGTCCTAAATTGTCTTTAAACATTACTAATTTAGGTAACTTGAGTGATAGATTACCGAAATGGCAGAACGAATTTCAGAGCACAGCAAGTAAATTGAAACAATTGCCATCACAACCTGACCAAATTAGAAAATCATCACCAAGTTACGTTTTCAATGGAGGCTATGTACCTCTAATAGCGGCGTTATGCAACACCTTACTTACTTCGGAATCTCTAAACGAAGTACTAACAAAACTCTCAGCGTTATCCGATTTAAAAATAGGAGGAAAGATCTTAGACAATTTGAAAGACGGGATGGAGACGTTGAACGAAAAACTTTCAAACATGAAGTTGAATAGCGATTTAGAATTCGGATGTAGAGATGCGAAAACAGTCTCTAAGTTGTTGAAAACTGATGGTAGATTTAACGAATTTCCTTTGAAACCTAAGAGCGTATTGGTTTTTGTGATAGGTGGTGTGACGTACGCTGAAATAGCTGCCTGCGATGTTGTCCAAGTAATAACAGGTAGTAAGATCTATATTGCTAGCGATTGCGTCGCCAGCGGCAGTGACCTGATGAAGGCTAATACATGACAATTTGAAGAAAATGGAAATGATTTCATTTTAAAATGAGGTTCATAGGGTCAGCTGGTACTAGTCGGATTCCAATAAGAATAATGACTAAGTATTATGTTTTTATTGAAGATATCTTTTTCACTCCTCCGGGCGGAAAGCGTCAACTTTCGTCCCGCTGCGCTAAACGAAGTTGCCGCTTTCCACCTCCGTCGAGGAGAAAAATAGTATACTAAGGGTTGAACTACACATGGCCGCACGCGATCGCACTTTTCCGCCATGTGTAGTTCAACCCTAACTAACCTCGTGCAGTAAATAAAAAACTTGGGAACTCAAATATACTAAAACGCGGTAAGAACCCGGTAAAATGTTTAATTCTAGATTAAATAATAACCGCGTAACTCTCAAATACTGTATTGTAAATAAAAAAGCCTTAGATCACATGTTTGTTGACAATTACATGAGATCTGAGACCTTTCTTACTTTCCTAGCCTTCGGTGTAATCTACAATTAAGTCTCATTAATTCTTTTGTTGTAGTGGTGGACTATGAGCCATTCCCTCTCGCCATTATTCTTGACAGGATGCCATTGCCCTGCAGTGTATAGGCTATAACTTACTTTGGTTGTGGTGCTGACCTGTGAGGCTAGCATGGTAGCGCGACATAGTTATCTCTCTTTCACTTGGCAAGTAACAGAGCGAAAAGGCGCTGGACGTTGTCGCGGGCATCATACTAGGGACTCCGATCTATACTCAGTTATTTCTAGTCATGGTAATGCATGACAGCTATTTTATTGCATTTTAATAAATCATTTAAAAATATATTGTAAAATTTAGTTTTTTTTCTCATAGATGTAAGTTATGTTTGTATATGAAATAGGTATATTAACTTTGTATTATTATCAATAAAAAAAATTATAATCAAATGTACAGTGGTATTTATTCCCTAACTTCATACCGAAAGACAAAAAAGACGGCCGGAGACCTTTGAGCTATGTACACAAGGCGACAGGTCCGGTTACCCTGTTTGGACTGAACTATTAGAAGTTGAACGCTGCGAATCGTGCGAGAGCGCCTGCGCCGGCAGCCGCGTCTATGCAGGCTCTCTACAGCACTATTTTGTGTTTTGTACGTAGTGTAGTTATGGGTATATAGGGTGCATGATGTGTACAATACTAGAAACTAGAAATAACACTGCCGACCCTATCTTTGTGGCGATATCACACTTTCTTAGTAAATCGATATCTCTTTCATTCGCCTGGGCTCGTCGAGTTGTGAGAATTCAATGCAGTGAGAAATCACTGCAAAGGTAACAACTCGGCTCGTCGAGTGTACCTTCCTTCATGTGGCGCACGACATTTGTTTGGCGTGTTAATTCTAGTTTTTAGTTTAGTTCATAATAGTCCAATGCCGGAGACTGAAGCTCTCTGTCAATTAAACAAAGAAAATATATAATAAAATAGTTTATTAATTTCCAATACATTTACATTATGTACATTATCACAGTACAATATAAAAATTACAATAATAGGTATGCCAAGCTTCGAGACTAAGTATCAGTTGCTTGGTACAGACAAGAACAGCCTTTATTCCGAAAGAAATAAGCTCTCATATACAGTAAATTTTTATGAACGTTGTGTTCAAACCGGTCTAATATAACTAAAAGCGCCAGTGTACTTATGGTATGGACAGCAAAATAGGATTTAAAAGTAGAGATGTACGTTACAGGGTATGCTGGGCTGCGTTCAGAACCTACGCCCAGAGTGCACCCCGAGTGCAAGTTTTCGCACTATTGCCGCCGTTGGAGGGCCTACCATGAGTTTTCCCTGTATTTTACTACTGTAGGTTACGTCGCCAATTTGTATGACAGAAATTAGTTCTCAACGTAACCACTAGGAGCGCTGTACGCAATTAAATACAAAATTGGTGACGTAACTACAGTAGTAAATAACGGTGAAAACTCATGGTAGACCCACAGAGCCTCGGTGAAAAACGCTCTTTGCAACTCGGTTGTCTGTCAGTGCAACTCAACCGTTCCGAACCTCTGACGCAAGTTGCAACTTTTAACCATCAAATTCGATAGATAAAAAACACTGACGTTTTGATTAACTGTAGTTACTTGACTTTAAAAAAGTTAGGTTTTTATCAAATTGTTTTTATTCACTTTTTGATTCGCTAGCATGGAAGATCAGTTTTTATTGTATTTGGAAATGATAGAAGCCCTGGAAGCCCTATTACTGTCAATGTCAAAATTCGAGGTTATAAAACAAGCGGGATCGTTCTGTACCTTCTTGCGAGTTAAAAAACAACTGTTCGTTCCGTACCTTCGATTGAAAAACATCCAAACCACCCAAAGGTCGTGAACGCACCCCTACACGCGCAGAATATAAAATTATAGTAGTAAATACAAGACCCCTTACTACAGACCACACTTTTGGAACGATTTTAGACAAGCCGAGCGAGCGAGAAGCACATACAGCGGGTGCGAGCGGGACGGCGCGTGTACCAACGCCATCTTGTTTCTTTAGCAGTACTATTCAAACATTGTTTGATCGTTCTATTGGAGTGCCGGGGGGCGAGCCATAGTATAAAAGGGAACTGTAAATACACGCAAACTACTAAGCATAATTCAATAATGAGCCAGACTAATATGAGCTTTACATTTTTACAGCGTAGGTTTATTATCCATCGACGTAATAATACCCCTCTGTCCTGTAGGCTCCACTATCTCGATCCACCAGTGGATTGAATAGGAATTAAATTCGATCCACTGGTGGAGCCTATTAATACATTCAAGTATCATAGGATCCACTGAGCCTAATGGTGGATCACAGTGAACTTCAGCGTCCTATTCAATCCACTGGTGGATCGAGATAGTGGAGCCTACAGGACAGAGGGAATAATACAATCTGATCCATGACTGAGGGAACTTTAAATGGTTTACCGAGAGGACAACTTAACTTTAAATTAACTTTAAATCTTTACCGCTTTATGATTCATAAGCCAACAACATAATTATCGCTTTTATTTCTCCTAGCAATGTCTTAAAATATTAAAAGCTTTGGGTAGAAAAAATTATGAACTTTATATCTTGACTACAAAGATTCATTATCCGATATCTCGCTCTTATAATTAGCTATCATTTCTTCCAGTACTATAAACAACTGAAACGTTCTACCACAATCAAAAGCTTTACCCGACGACAGCCAATTTGATTGTGAACTCAATATCTTCACAGCTAAGGTTCACTATGCGGTACCACAACCCGTTTTCATTTGCGCCAGTACTGCGCGAACTTGTGGAAGTGCTCGACTAGGGCCGCCATGACGGCTGTTACTGACATGTCGAGGAGATTCTGTAGGTAGTGGACTGCTTCCTCGTCTCCGAGGTCCAATCTGCAAGGAATTTGATATAATTAGTAGAGTTTACCGGCGACTTCGTCCGCACAAATTAAATACCAGATTTTAATACAAGGTATCAAACAAAAAGTGTCATCAAAATCGATTCAGTAGTTTTTGCGTCATGCTCGAACAAACAAACAGACAGATACAAATTCTAAAAAGGTTGATTTGTAGTCGGGGATACCTAAAAACTATTTCTCCCCTCCGGACGGAAAGCGTCAATTTTTTGTCCCGCTGCGCTAAACGAAGCTGTCGATTTCCACCTCAGTCGAGGAGAAAAATAGTATACTAACCTCGGGCAGTAAATAAGAAAGCCTCAGATCACATGTTTGTTGACAATTACATGACATCTGAGACGTTTCATACTTTCCTGCCCTCGGTGTGTAATCTACTATATCGTAATGTTTTTCATGTAAATATGTAAAGCCGGACCAGAAAAATAAAAAACCTCGCCATGTTGCGGAAAATCACTGGAACTAATTTTTCTACTCGGAACACAGACATTAAAGGTTATAGTCGATTGCAGCGCCCCCAAACCAGGTTTTTTATATTTCTGGTCAGGCTTTATCTTCAAAATACAGACACACTTTTGTTACAGTTTTATAATAGTTTAAATACAGGGTGTATCAAAATACCCGTAGTATAATAGTTAAATAATTAAACAACTTTCACTATAGAACCAACATAGAAATAAAATAAAAAAAACAAGTTTATCATATCATATGAATAGGTTTGCAGTTTAGTATGGAACAGCAGATTTTTTTCCCGATTTCGAAGTCCCACAGAGAAATTTGTTTAGTACAATGGTCTGATCGTCCCCTTAATAACACTTTCGCTGCTAAGCTCAAAATCATGATCCTCGCGCAGTGCTAAAACTGACGCCCCTCGTAGGTCGTGCGCACAGTCGTGACGTAAAACGACCAAAGCGGCTCACCTCGTGGGTCGGCGCGCACAGGAGTATGGTTTGGGTGACTCCCGCTGTAGGTTATGAGCACAGTCGTAACGGTGAAACGATAAACTGGCTCGTCTCGTGGGTCATCCGCGCAGGCGTAAGGTTGTCGGTGACTCGCGCGGTAAGTCATAAGCACAGCCGAAATGCAATGTAACTGACTCGTTACGTGGGTTCTTTAGCACTGCGGCCCATTTGTCGCCGACCTACGCCGTAGGTCGTCAGCAGCGAAAGTGTTAAACTGTCAGAATGCAGCTTACCTGAGTTTATCCTGTACTTTCTTGACAGCCTTGTCAGGTTCAAGCGCGATGTCAGGCACAGACGCGTCCACCATCAGGGAGAATAAGTTCAGCATCAAGTTGGCGTGTCTGAGGACAATCAATCAATCAATCAAATATACTTTATTTTACACCAAAATATAAACAGTAAAATACAGAAAATAACCCTCCTTCTGTCGCAGTCGGGTACCTAATAAAATGTACCCGGAACCGACGAGCGTGTATGAAGAGACTTATGAATGTTGAGGAGGCGAAAGATGTGTGTCAGAATGTGCATGTCAGCATGTGGCGATCTATTTTCTCTGCCTACCCCAGTAGTGGGACATAGGCGTGAGCATATGTATGTATGTAAATACAGAGAGAAAAACAGTAGGTACAAAATAAGGCGGCAAGCGTGTATACTTTATTATTAAATTACTAGCGACCCGCCCCAGCTTCGCCCGGGTGGGATCTACAACACTAGTATAAGTACCTACACGTCTGGAAAAAATTATCTAAATGACAGTGAAAACCGCATCAAAATCCGTTGCGTGGTTTAGGAGTTAGCTTAGTTACAGACAGACGAGGAAAGCGACTTTATTTTATACCATGTAGTGATATTGTGTCACAGTGTCATCCGGCTTAGGGTTGAATTACATCACATAGCACAGCATCGTATTTTTCCGTCACTCTATCCTTTTCTGTCACTCAGGAACGTCATTTGCTAGAGCATTTAAGATAGACGGAACGCGACCGCGCGCGCGCGCACGGCAGCCGAAAAATGCGGTTCCGTGCTGTCTAGTGTAGTTCAACCCTTAGAATAGCCACAGAATATACAGGGTGTAAACTTAAATCACACTAAACAACTTTCACTTTGGAACCAACATTAAAATCGCGATAAAACATCGTGTTGTTGAATAGAAAATGTTTTTTTTTTTTTCGCATTTTCAATGATTGATCTAATCGTAAAATTTGTTCAGTTTGATGTTCTGAAGCGCCCCTTAAAGGACTCGTATGTAGGCAGCTTTGACTATTTATTATCAGGACTTGCCTTGCGGTAGCATTTCCCCTCTACCACGGTATAAGATCAATTGATCATGTGCATTTACTTAAAATTTTATACCTTATCACTAAACGAGACAGCCTATAATTGCGAAACAATAATTTCGAACTTAGAACGTTTGGGGTTCACACGAGACTACTTTTCATTATATTTAACATTCAAAATTAGAATCTAAAGTTATGGGGAATAAACACAGACTTAAAAGAAGAACCAGACGGAATGTCATCTAATCATGAGTGAAGCACCCATTTCTTTTGTGTGCGTGCTGTCACGCGGTACATATTAAGGTGACGGGTTGTCGGACCTGCGCCTAGAGCTAGTGCATCTGTGTGAGTGTTGGTCCCTTGTAGAACAAACGAGATTGTATTACCTTGCATGCTTCACATCTTTTTAGTGCAATACTCGGTCCGAATTTCTTTCAGGTCCGTGGGAATAAAATCCAAAGTTCCGGATTCCATGTTACCTCGCCCCCCGCAAAAAGTGGCAGAAATGTTTGTTAGTAGAATTACAAGCGTTACCAGTCCTAATATAAGTAGTCAAAGATAGGCAGAAATATACTACGATCATATCATTATAATCATTTTCTAGCTAAACCCTCACCTGCGTAGATGTAAGAAGGCGGTGTAGCACTGTTTCCTGAACTCGTGGTAATGTTCCGAGGTGACCCCTCCCATAGCTTCCACCATCTCCTTGCTGAGCTTCATGGGGGGCGGCAGGGGCTTGGGGTCCCGGCCCAGGATGTAGCCGAAGTCTATGTGGAACAGAGCTCCGGATTTGGTGAGGAGGAGGTTGTCGAGGTGGCGGTCTCCGACGCCTGGGGAAGGATTGATAGATAACATTATTTAAGACTAGAGGTTCTCGCGACTTCGTACGCGTACTTTTTATAAGTTTAAATTTGCATTATCTTCTGGTTCAGTGTGCTGATTGCGATGAAATATAACCTAAATATTGGGTTTTTCAAATAAAACTTTATATTTATCAAAAAACTCCATTCGAATCGGTTCAGTAGTTCAACCAGACATAAAAACTATAACTTATCCAGCATCTACCAAATCATAAATTTTATTACATGTATGGAATCTTCGATCAAAATAAAATGAATGGATAGGCCTTACGCGAACATTTCAAACCAGAAAAGTGAAGCAAAACAAATGAAATTTTTACTTGTCACTTGTATGAAAGTGCCCTAGATTTGACAGATAATGGCGCTAGTTTGTATGTACCAAGTGCACCAGTAGTTTGCTTCAACTTACCGCGCTTTAGGCCTATCCATTCATTTTATTTTGATCGAAGTATGGAATACAGCTAACAGAACATAAAATAAGGTTTTAATTTTAAAGACTTTAATCTCGTCATACAGAATGCATTTTAAGTTTGTGCGGATACTTTAACCACAGAGGATTGTGCTTTAACCGTGCATTCTACTCATCAAACTGAACAACCGTTCTTTCATTCTGTAGACCAATTTCGAAATTTCTAAATCAAGTACCTACTCAACACCATAAATATATGTCCAATGCAGATTGGTAGACAACACATATGCATCAGAATTTCTTCTCCAGCGTATGCAGGTTTCCTCACGATGTTTTTCTTCAACGTTTGGTAATACGTACATAATTACACAAACATATTAGCTGTGGGGGACGTCAGAGACTGATAATGAATCTAAGAACAGTAAAAAAAACAAACTCACCCAACAAATAAGTAATGACGCAGTACCCCGCACAACTCCTGATATAAGTATCCATAGTCTCCGGTCTGATGCCATACGGCGCGCCTTCACAAGGATTGTACTTCCTAAAGAAATTCTGTATACTGCCTTCCGTCGCCAACGCTTCGGCAACCGTAACAGACTCTATAAACTGTAGGAAACCGTGTTGCGAACTGGTTGCTAGCACTTTGTATGGCGTCAATTTTAAGTCCAAATTCTCTCTTCGCAACAATTTATCCATTAACGTAATCATTTGTAGGATCAGCTGGTCTTGACGCAAATCATCGCCGTATTTGAAGATAGCTTCGTATTCTATGCCTTCTGTGGTTAGGAAGGTTAGTTTTGACGGCATTAGGGCGGATTTGAATAGGCTAGCTTTCTTAGCGACTATGCCTTTGATGGTAACGTTTGGGTCTAAAGGGAAAGGCATGGGTTCGAAGTTAGTAAAGTTGTATTTGAAAGAGTCTGGGTCGGCTAAGAGTTGTTGCAGTCGTTCGGCCTTTTTGTTCCTGTTGCCGGATTCCCTGGCGACCGTTTTGACGAGTTTGACCAGTTTGTCGATGAAGACTTGTTGGCGGGCGAGGAAAGAGCGCGTGCGTTGGTGGTCTGCGTTGCCTGGTGGACAAGTTTTGGTAATTAGTGCAATTAAAAAATAATACAAGGTTTAGAGAGTATGATTTCGGGGTTGTTGGAATTTGCGTTCTATGAAGATGGTCGGGTTGAGGCGGGCGACATTAAGGTCAATTTTTCCCATAGCGTAATAATTCTCCTCCTACATAGTTCTTCTTAACAAGCTGACAGTTTTTTAAGGGAGATTCAGACCATTAAACTGGATATCTTTTTCCAGGGGACCATCGTTGAAATCGCGAAAGATAAATCGGTTGTTCCCATTAAGAGATCAAAGCTGTTGCAAACAAAACTGTAATCCTACTGGACCCAACTGTATGGAGAAAGCATATTTTTTGTCGAGATTTCACGTTGGTCCCATAGCGAAAGTTGTTCAGACCCAATAGAGCAGTCTCGCGATGCTTGATTCGTACTGCTACAGAAAGGCACAATATGGCAGAAATTACGGGCTGCGCGGTGAGGTGGGGTCTTGGTGGGTGGGGTTTCTGAAGCCAGAAATTCTGTATGTTAATACAAGTATCATCTGATATGTGGTACTACAGCATACTTTTAGCAAGGTGATGTGAGAATGTCCTCATGACTGCCAGGTACATGGCCCTGACGGCGTGGTCCTGGCCCTCCTGGTCCTCGCACTCTTCAGCAGGTACCAGTACAGTATAAGAGACTCGTACCTTTAGCGAGGTGATATGAGAATGTCCTCATGACTGCCAGGTACATGGCCCTGACGGCGTGGTCCTGACCCTCCTGGTCCTCGCACTCTATCAGCAGGTACCAGAACTGTATAAGAGACTCGTACCTTTAGCGAGGTGATGTGAGAATGTCCTCATGACTGCCAGGTACATGGCCCTGACGGCGTGGTCCTGACCCTCCTGGTCCTCGCACTCTATCAGCAGGTACCAGAACAGTATAAGAGACTCGTACCTTTAGCGAGGTGATGTGAGAATGTCCTCATGACTGCCAGGTACATGGCCCTGACGGCGTTGTCCTGACCCTCCTGGTCCTCGCACTCTATCAGCAGGTACCAGAACAGTATAAGAGACTCGTACCTTTAGCGAGGTGATGTGAGAATGTCCTCATGACTGCCAGGTACATGGCCCTGACGGCGTTGTCCTGACCCTCCTGGTCCTCGCACTCTATCAGCAGGTACCAGTACAAGTAGTTGGCCAGCACAGGGTTGTTACAAGCGCGCTCTATCAGGAACGTAGCCAAGTTTAGACGCTCTTCCGTCGGGTCTGGTTCACTGCAAATAAATGTTTAGTTTTCATCTTATACCACTGCCCTATAATGCCGATAAGTTCAATGTGGCACCAAGGGTGGGCTTTAATTCCTGTTGATTATGGATGCTTTAACATCGGACATACAGGAAGAGACACCCTGGTGCATGCTGTTTGCCGACGAATTGTCCTTGTCGGTGAAGATGGGACTCGAGGTCCAGAGCAGATTGACAAAATGGCAGCAAACACTGTCGAATGTTGGCAGTACCAATACCAGCCACCTCTTTTGACGTTTAATAAGTGTGCTTCAAGCTCCTATATTGAATAAATTGTATTGACTTTGACTTTCTCATACCATGGTTTACAAATGTTAAAATGGGAAGAAAGTTGATATTGGATGCTTACAGACTTCGATCTGGACATAATGTGCCATTCAAAAAGTTCACATTTCTTATGAAAAAGGCAGAATTGAATACCCAAATTGTGAGACGTGCAAAACCGAAGTGGCACAGTATATTAGGTATCTTCTTATCGTTGTCAGAGTTTTTTCAGACCGCCTTACGGCCTCTGACGTAGTTTTTATGTAACGACTACTACCACCAGAGACAGTAGCCGGGACCAACGGCTAAACGTGCCATCCAAAGCACGGAATCATCTTTCTGAACAATTCGGGAGACACGGGACTCGGGATTATAGGCTTGGGAGTAAAAGCACGTCTTTCTTGTTACACGTATATTGCAGAACAAAAACCATTTCGAATGACGGAGCAGTTGTCATTATAATTATGCATATACCTACATTACACCTCCACCGTTAAATAAGGAATAAACATTTATAACTTTAGACTTAAACGAATTACAATTAATAATACCGAACTTCACCTAACTTACAATTGTTTACTAAGCGGACTCTTAACTATAATTATGTCTAATCAAGTAGGTTTCACCATGACTACATAATACAAGAAAAAAAACGATGATTGTACCTAATTTACCATCAAAACTTAAATCCTACAATACACCCCTCCACCGGAATCTTTAACTAAACTTACGTACTAGTTACTTATATGGTAAAATTATGATATACCTATAAGTAGGTATAACACAGATGCATACAGCTAAGGCTGGATGTCACATTCACTTACTGAATTATACATCGACATTATCTAAGATATCTCATAATGATATGTGGAGTAGTACAACCATAGGTATACAATATTTTAAACTACAATACTAATTTTAGGTCTAGGAGTTGGAAATCGCTAATCGAATTCAAAACCGTATCGTGCGACGGTTTTGCGTTCGCGCCTAGGTCGGGGTTCCGGTGCTGACTGCGGTGGTGTGTGTGAGGTGCTGGTTTCCACCGTTCGCGTTTTAGATGCCATAACGACCAACTTACTAGGCGGTTCAGTCACATCAATGATAGGTTTGTCCGCTCTCTCATCCACCATCGCAGTCCCGGGCGGTACCACATTCCCTCCCCCGCTAGCCTCCGTCTCCACGCCGGAAGGGACAGCGGTAACACTAGGATTCATATCTGCTACATTAGACCAACGAGAACGACGTCGCACTTGATCCACGTGCCTTTCATGAAACTGACCGTTACCATTATCCAATACGTACTTTCGAGAACCTTCTTTATCGACCACTGTGCCTTTAACCCATTTGTCATTTGACCCGTACCCCCTTGACCAAACTGTATCCCCCAGTATAAAATCGCGTTCCACCCCCCCTGTATTTTTAACTTGCACCTCTTGAGCATTTTGTACTTTTTTTTCTAAAGCAAAATCGTTCCGTAATAAATCCATTCTAGTTCTTAGCTTACGTTTTTGGAGTAACATTGCTGGGGTTTCTCCGGTAGTGCTGTGAACCGTATTTCTATATACTAACAGGAAGGATTGTAAAGCCGTATCCAAGTCCAGCTTGTCCCTGAGAGCCTTTTTTATCGCTCGTTTGCACAGCTTGACAGCATTTTCAGCTGCACCGTTGGACGCTGGGTGGTACACTGGTGAAAAGGTTTGTCGAATACCATTGTTATCTAAGAATGCTTTCAACTCTGTACTCGTGAATGGGGGGCCCTGATCTGACACGACCTCTGTCGGTAGTCCGAATCTCGCAAAAGTAGTTCGCAATACCTTAATAACCGCTGCTGCATTAGTCGTCTTCATCTCGTAGATCTCTAACCACTTGGAAGTAGAATCCACCAAAACGAAAAATGTATTACCTTGTTTAAGGGTTAAAAAATCCATATGCAAGCGCGACCAAACTTGCGGCAAATAGGGCCAGGAGCGCGGCAGCGCGCGCGGCGGCGCCTCCGCCTCCAGCGCGCAGGTGTCGCACGCGCGGCACAACTCCTCCACGTCGCGGTCCACGCCTGGCCACCACACGTAGCTGCGTGCCCAACACTTAGTCTTCACTATGCCCATGTGGCTACTGTGAAGTTGTTTGAGCACTAACTCCCTTAAAGATGTGGGAATTACCATCCTATAGCCCCACATTATGCACCCACCATCTGTATATAATTCATTTTGTTTTATGAAATACGGTTTCAACTCATCTGTACTAGTTGCAGGCCAACCGGATTCAACGTAGTATTTTATTTTACTCAAGACTGCATCTTTCTCTGTTATTTTCTTTACATCACTCTTCGTGACAGGTAAAAAATTCTCCACGAAATTAGTATAAGTTACCTCGTTTTGAATACTGCTCTTCTTCCCCGGATCGACTGTTAGCCTAGACAACGCGTCAGCACAATTTTTGTGCGAGGCTACGTATTCAATCGAGTAACTGTACCCGGACAATAGTACTGCCCACCTCTGCAGCCTGGACGCTGCCATAACTGGTATACCTACTTTTTCACCTAAAATATGCGTTAACGGCTTATGATCCGTTCTTAAGGTGAATTTACGCCCATATATATATTGATGGAATTTACGTATGGCAAATACCAGAGCTAATGCTTCCTTATCAATCTGGGAATAGTGTCGCTCCGTCTGTGTGAGCGAGCGCGAGGCGTAGGCCACGGGCCGCTCGCCGGCCGGCGTCACGTGCGACAGCACGGCGCCCACGCCCACGCTGCTCGCGTCCGCCGTCACCACCAGCGGCAGCTCCGTCGAGTAGTGTACCAGCACCTCTGCGCAAGTGAGCTTACCTTTCACTGCGTTAAAAACATCCTGACAGTCACCGCTCCAAACAAACTTCTCACCCGACTTTAGTAATTTATATAACGGTGCTAATAATGTACTTACGTTCTTTACAAATTTAGCGTAGTACATCACCATTCCAATAAATGATCTCAACTCGGTAACGTTCGTTGGTGGTGATGCGTCTCGAATGGCTTTAATTTTGTTCGGACAAGTATGAACGCCATCTTCACTTATCACATGTCCTAGGTAATTTATAGATTTCGCAAAGAACTCACATTTTTCCTTCTTCACGCGCAGACCATTTTTGTCCAAACGGCTAAATACCTTATGCAGATTCTCCCGGTGCTCCTCGTTGGTCACCCCTGTGATGATGACGTCATCTAAGAACACACCTACACGCGGGAGGTCAGCAAACAATTCCTCTAGTCGACGCTGAAAAATTCCCGGGCTAGAAGCTAAACCGTATACTAAACGGTTGTACATGAACATACCCTTATGCGTGTTTATCACCGTATATTTCTTTGAATCATCCAGCACAAATTGGGCATAAGCCTGGGAAAGATCAATTTTACTGAAACGCTGCCCACCATGTAATCGTACTAACAAATCCTCCACTTTAGGTAATGGGTAACGGTCAATTTCTAGGAACTTGTTTATAGTAGACTTAAAATCTGCACAAATCCTAATGTTACCGTCTTTCTTCACTATCGGCACAATCGGCGTGGCCCAGTCGGAGCGCTCGACGGGGGTGAGGATGCCGTCCCGCACGTGCTGCTCCAGCGCGCGCTCCACTGGCTCGCGCAGCGCGTAGGCGAGTGGTCGCGCGCGCAGGAACACCGGACGCACCCCCTCGCGCACGTGGATGCTGACGGCCGGCCCTTTGAACCGCCCGAGCCCTTCAGCAAACACGTTACAATATCTGGAACTGAAAGAACCGAAGTCAAATTCCTCGCCAGTAGATAGCGTATTTACACAACCATACTCTAATTCTGATAATTTTACATTCAACTCCGCTATCCACTGCCTACCCATTAATGCCGACTTTCCTTTCCGAATTACATATAAATCTAATTTTTTACATTTTTTGTTGTACCATACGATCGGCCTTATGACCCCCACTGGGCGCACAACCTCACCAGTATAATACCTGAGGGCTAAGTTACAGCTTTCAATTGGTAGGGTAATAAAATCCTGCTTATACAACTCGTAGCTAATACACGATATAGCACTACCCGTATCGCATTCCATAGATATGTTTTTATTCTGAACAGAAACAGTAATCATAATTGGTTTGCACTGACTAACTGTCAACTTATTAATGTCAATAAACGTTACCTCTTCGCTCACGTCACTGTCATCCTGGCTGGTGTCGTCCTGCCTTCCCGCCGCCACGAAATGCTGTTCGGCCAGGTTCGGACACACCCGCTTAAGGTGTCCTTGGCGGTTGCAAATGCGACACACATATCGCTTGAATTTACACGTGGCTGTATCATGTGAGCCACTACACGCCTTGCACCGCGCGTGTCTCTGCTCACCCCGCTCGGATCGTGGCGCGTAGTCGCGCGTGCGCGCCTGTGCGCTGCCACCGCTGCCGCCACCGCTCCGATAACCGGTTTCCCGTTCGGCTCCGCTCCTGTCATGCACTCGGGTACCGACGCCACTACTCGGCTTTTTCCGCCTTACTGCCCCGAATGCGATCGTTTGACAGTCGGCTGTGTTTCCCGCGCCTGATGACCTTCCACGCCCTTCAACGAACGCCGCATCTTTTTCGGCTGCCTCCATACTAACCGAAAGAGAGTATGCCCTTGAAAAATTTAGGCCTGTCTCCGCAAATAGACGTTGTCTTATGGTTTCGCTGTTAATCCCACATACTAACTGGTCCCGTATACTTTCCTCCAGCCCGCTTCCGAACTCACAAGTCTTGGACATTTTCTTGAGTATTGCTACATATTCCGCTATCGTTTCGCCGGTTTTCTGTGTTCTGTGCCTAAACTTATAGCGCTCGGCTAACTCACTCGGCTTAGGTTGTAAGTATTTCTTCATAATCGTAACAATTTCATTGAACGTTTTGTCCTTTGGTTTCACTGGCGTGCACAAATTAACCAACAGTTCATAACTTTCCGCACCCATCATTGTGATTAATGTCGGCACTTTCACAGCATCAGCTACTTCGTTCACAACGAAATATTGTTCCATTCGCTCCACATATAAATCCCAAATGTCCTTGTGAATGTCGAACTCACCAATTTTACCAACCGCCATTGTCTGTCACCGATTTTTGTTCTATTTCCGCACAAAATTTATATTTTACGAGTAGGTATGTTTATTAAACCCGCACACGCACTTAATAGGTACTTGTTCTCGTCGCCACTGAACAATTCGGGAGACACGGGACTCGGGATTATAGGCTTGGGAGTAAAAGCACGTCTTTCTTGTTACACGTATATTGCAGAACAAAAACCATTTCGAATGACGGAGCAGTTGTCATTATAATTATGCATATACCTACATTACACTTTCTTTTCAGACAATCAGGTGATTCAGCCTGCAATGTCCTAACCATCTGGGGAAAAACGCACAAAGTGACATATAACTAGGTCGTGGGAGTCGAATCCACGACCTCCGTGTCAAGAGCCCAATGCTCTTAACCATCAGACCACGGAGACAGCATAATATTATGTAGTAATAGTGTTTACCCGCGACTTCGTCCTCACAAATTATATACCAGATTTTAAGTCAGATCATAGCTATCAAACAAAAAAGTTTCATCAAAATCGGTTCAGTAGTTTTTGTGTAATGCGCGAACAAACGAACAAACAAACAAACCAACAAACACACAGACAAAATTTCTAAAAAAGGTTGAATTGGAGTCAGGGATCCCTAAAAACCATATTATCGTAATCTTTTCTTGTAAATATTTTCAATGTACTTACAGACACACTTCAGTTACAGTTTTATAATAGTTTAGACTTTGATAAAGTTATATGTCAAGATTGACAGTCGAAGATACGAAAAATTGGAACCAGTACTGGCTCCAAAACCCTATACATATACACCCACACATACATAATTTGTATGGCGCCTCACGCACACCAACCTATGAAACTTGGCCCCTTTTGTTTTATACGGTAAAACAGTGAGGCTCATTCTAGACATATACTTTTTCTATGAGTTTAGATTAGATACAAACCCGAGCGAGTTGTTGTTGTCGACGACACTGTTGTTGTTGACGGAGAGCGTGTTGTCGTCCGTCTGTTCGTCCGTGGTGTCGGAGCGACGGCTCATCGTAGACGTTGTCATGGCCTCGCTTGTTGTTAGTACTGGGAAAGATGGAAATTATTCATATTTATAATTCGAAATATTTTCATTGACCTAGTAGCACTTGGTCCAATACGCATTTCGTCCAATACGCAGTTCGTCCATACGCATTTCGTCAAGTAAGCATTTCGTCAAAGTCACGTATTGGAAGCGAACAGTTTGCTAAACCCACTTTGCGAAATGTGAATAAGGCGAAATTATTGTGTTATCTATCGTAAAGTGTGGCAAGTAAATACTCCACAGAGAGAAAGCTTCATTCAATCGCGCTGCGATAAGTACACTACTAAAAGTTACGGCAGTGTGTGTGTCCATTTCCTGACGAGTTCTACACGCCGCATGAGGACAAAACCGGTTCGCTAGTTGACAATCTTTGGACGAGCGTCACTTGATCATTTTGTGCGCTCCTTAAAAGCTTTTTCTGTGTCGGGTTATTTACTCATGTGGCTGTACTCTCTGTCTACCTCTGCAGGTACACACGGCGACAGATCAACCTACCCATAGTTGAACTCTATGTTCATGGACATAAGGTCCAACTATGGGTAGCTTGATCTGTCGCCGTGCGTACATGTCATGATGATATGGTATGAGTAGTTACCTGATGTGGAAAGTAGACTGGCTTGACTGCCACGGTGGCCGCTCTGCAGCAGCTTTCCTTGCGAGTCTGTCGCGAACGCCACCTCCTTGCCGGCGATGCGAGCATATTCTGAAGACCAATTATACTAAAAATACATTCATAAACTTATTGCATGCAATACTCTTAGATCAAAATAAAATGAATGGATAGGCCTTACGCGAACATTTCAAATCAGAAAAATGAAGCAAAACAAATGAAAGGTTTACTTCAAATTTGTATGCAAGTGCCCTAGATTTGACAGATAATGGCGCTAGTTTGTATGGACCAAGTGCACCAGTAGTGTGCTCCAACTTACCGCGCTTTAGGCCTATCCATTAATTTTATTTTGATCTAAGGCAATACTCACGCAGATAAAGATTGGGATCATAGACGTAGACTCTAGCGATAGACTTGCTCGTTCATACAAACAACATGTTCAAAAACTCTTCGGGAACATTAGTGCCATCTAGTTTATATAAACAGAAACTACTATAATTTGGTCAAAGAGCATCACTGACCAAGACAGATGCGACAGTTCATATATATGTTAGGTATTATACCTACTATCTGTGAAACAATAATGTGTGTATGAATTTGTACGAAGTTGTTTAAATACTAGTGGTGCCCTCGACTACCTACGTGCAGACTACTGAAATACGTACACACGGCGACACATCAAGCTACGCAAAACCAATATTAAGCTGGCCGCGCGACGTTATACATTACTCTACCTACGAGCGGCCAGCTTATTTTGGTTTTGCGTAAATTGATGTGTCGCCGTGTGTACCTGAAACTTTAGAATTAAATACTTACTCATAACTTTTGATTGTGTGAACTGTGAACAGATTGCTATGAAACAAACATAAAAATGTTTCCCAAGCAAAGCCTTATATAGGGTGTAAAATTAAATGCGACACATACCTACTTAAACTGGTGTATACATTTGAGTCAAGTTATGTTTGCAGTTTTGTATGGGAAAGCAGATTTTTTTTTCGCGTTTCGATATTGTGGTCCTTTAGTAGAGTAGTAGTAGTAGTTGTTCAGTTTGATGGTCTGACTGAAGCACCCCTTTAACTGAGTGTCGCATTTAATTTTACACCCTGTATACCTTCTTAATATGCTGACACTTTTTTAAGCGGATGATCAGACCGTCAAACTGAACAACTTTCTCTATGGCAACAACATCGAAATCGCGAAAAAAAAATCGGCTGTCCCATACATTTGGCTCGAGTAGGCTTGCTTGTATGGAACAGCTGATTTCTTCATCTTGTTCATCTCAAGGTAAAAAATATATGTTTTCTCTTAATTCGGTATGTCAAGTTTTTTTTAGTCATCATTTTAATATTTTTTACGGATAGAAGACATAATTTTAAGACACCTATTTTATTCTTATTGCGATTCATAGAGTTTATCAATATAAATTTAATTTTTAAATTATTTTGATCTGTAATCTCCAAGTGCAAAAATGGTGGAGAGAAAATAATTGGAACTCCATGGAGAAAAACTACCTACTGCTATATTTAAAAAAATTAAAACCTGCCTCCTCTTTCTAACTCTATGCTGGAAACAGATACGGCAACATCAAAATGTCAAATTCTGACATTACGAATGTATTTTTTTTTCTTAATGGTCAGTTATTATAAGTTAATTTTATGTTTACCAAGGAGTTCACAGGTATGCCAGTGACGTCACTGGATGGACCGAAAAACGACGTTATTTTATTTAAAATATCTGTAATCCTTTCATTTTAAAATCTCTGACATAGAAAATATGATTATTGAGACAATTATCTCGAAATGGTTTTCGATTCAGCCCTCCAAAAAAAACTTGACATACCGAATTTCTATCCCACAAACAAGTGGTAAGTACATAAAAATATAATCTCAAGTATCAACGATCTTAGCGTGATTTTCAATGTTCGTCCGGCAACCGCGATAAGTTCAATAAATTGTGCCTATTTTGTGCCCTCTGATTTAAGTATCTTGATTCATCTATGATCATTATACCTTGTCTCTTTTTCTTATATATCACTTTTTGGGTGCCGAAATGAGACAAAATGTAATGGACTTACCCAATCTTAAGGAAATTAATAGACTTTCCTATTTTCGCAAATTTAAATTAATAATTACATTTCCTTATAATTTTACATACTGACCTTATATTAGAATAGTAGTTTACCTTACAAAAGATTACAGGTGGTTTTTATTCATTAAAAATATTTAAATAAATTGTTATAAATTATTGTAAAAAATGACAGATTGTCAAACAGATGGTCTGCCATTCTCATTAGTGCAAAGGAGACTAACATCAATCAGGTGCGTACACCCCATTTAAGAGTAACATGCAGTTCCTACTGATCACCGTATCTAGTACTTTAGTACATTGATATCGTTGATTGGGATCGACTAATCTAAACTATTATAAAACTGTAACTGAACTGTGTCTGTACATTGAAGATATTTACAAAAAAAGATTACGATATGGTTTTTAGGTATCCCCAACTCGAAATCAAACTTTTTTAGAAATTTTGTCTGTCTGTTTGTTTGTTTGTTTGTTCGCGCATCACGCAAAAACTACTGAACCGATTTTGATGAAACTTTTTTTGTTTGATAGCTTATAATCTGACTTAAAATCTGGTATATAATTTGTACGGACGAAGTCGCGGGAAAACACTAGTCTAATATATTACAATGACAAGACCTATTGTAAGAAAAGTGTATTCATAAATCATTTTTATTCCATTCTACTGATTTCGTGCGCGCAGTTTGCTCGACTTGTTCCAAAATAGAGTTGGATTTTTCCACACGATTTTTTCCTACCGATGTTTCAGGACGGATTAACATAATCAAGTGTCGGTATGAACATTATTTACCTTCGTGGATTTCATTGAAATTTTCGTATTTGAGCGCCTGGACCAACTGCAGTAGATACAGCAAGAGATCGTCATCCGGAGCTTGCTTCAGTCTTGAGATTGCGTATCTGAAATTACCAACATTTGTCTACTTCAGGGGTGGCCAAACTATTCAAGTACGCGGTCTACTTTGAAACTCAGATATACCTGACGATCTACATAAAAAAATTTTACTTCCAACATTACATCTTTGATTAAAAAAAAATTAGTGGTGGATGTTTGGCATTAGTAATGCTCGTCTGTCAACCGATACATTAGGCCTACCATGAGTTTACACTGTAGTAAACTACAGTAAATCTACTGTAGTAAACTTCAGTTTTTGTATAAATAACTACAGTATTAACGTACATTAAAAACTCATGGTTTACTGATGTTACGCTGATTCACACTCTACTTTTGGTAGGGAGTATGGGATCTCGTCAGTTTCCAAAAATCTTCACTTTCAAAAAGTATTTCCTTCTCAACCACAATATAAAAAATTTATTTAATTTCTTTTTACTTTATCGATCTCTTCGCGGGCTACCATAAATGTTGACGCGGGCGACCGGTCAACCGCGGTCGACGTCTTGGCCACCCCTGGTCTACTTTATTCTGGACAGTGAGCCCTCATTCCGGTCGGTCGATCTTTAGCAAGCTCCTCCCAACAATTATTCTGATCAATCTCGCAAAGTTTCATGTGGCGTTTCTGCACATCCTTGTGCCACAAAAGCTGTTTTTGTTTCCGCTTGCCGTTCTGCAATTCAGAGTAGATACAAGATGCGTAGACATCACACGGTTACTTACTTTCTAACAGCAGGATGGGTGAACTTGGGCGTCAACAGTTCTAAAGCGTCCTCAACGTCCATCGGCGCCCATTGCTTCATCATAGACAGGGCCTGCCTCACCTCAGCTGCGAATAACATCATAAAAAAATGTAATATAGCGGCGCGGAAACGCAGATAGATTATAAGGGCCCCCAAACTAATTTTTATACGGGGCCCCGCTAAGGCACGCTACGCCACTGGTTCACACATCATGGTAGGTTAATTGGTTTATATGCAAAATATAATCATACTTCGCTTGTATTTACACACGGTGACAAATCAAGCTAAGCAAAACCAAAATAAGCTGGCCGCGCATAGGTAGATTAATGTATAACGTCACGCGGCCAGCTTATGTTTGTTTTGCTTAGCTTGATGCATCGCCGTGTATCACTAGAGGGCATATCCTCTTCAAGATGGCGAATCAAATTAATTAATCTAGAAAAACCAATAATTGGCCTATTTTTAGATAATAACAGAGTGCTCTTTTAGAGTTTCTGGCCGCATCTTCTCTACAACACCTTCCTACGCGATGGTTTATATTAAAAAATGATATTTTTCGAATAAGAATTTGTATGTTTGAGTTTAGTTTCAGGCTGTTGGTTTTCTTAATAAAAATAAAAGAAAAAAAAACAATTTAAAGTTAAATTCTTGACATAAAACATATTAAGTAACATGCTTTATTTTGCCTTTGAAACCGAAGGTGGGAGAGTACAAGAGAGACGAGAGAGAGAGGGCAAGAGTAATGTATTCTATTGTAGGTATATTAAAACATTCCCTACCTTTAACACTTTCACTGCTGACGACCTACGTCGTAGGTCGGCGACAAATGGGCCGAAGTGCTGAAGAACCCACGTAGCGAGCCGGTTCAATTGCATTTCGCCAGTGCTCATGACCTACCGCGCGAGTCACCGATAACCTTACGCCTGCGCGGGTGACCCACGAGACGAGCCAGTTTATCGTTTCACGTTACGGCTGTGCTTACGACCTACGAGGGGGGTCAAGCTCCGCCTGTGCTCATGACCTACAGCGCGAGTCACCCAAACCATACGGCTGTGCGGGCCGACCCACAAAGTGAGCCACTTTGGTCGTTTTACGTTACGACTGTGCGCGCGACCTACGAGGGGCGTCAGTTTTAGCACTGCGCGAGGATCATGATTTTGAGCTTAGCAGCGAAAGTGTTAAATAACACGAATAACCCACAAAATGATGTTAAACTGACAAAGTATAAACTGTTTCAAGAAATACGGATAGACTGTGACATTGAAAATTAAACTTTAATAATAAAATGAGATAAGGTGATAATTAACATAGTTACGTGTTGTCATTATCTCAACGTTAAACAAGTGTTTATATTTAATTTTGTAATCTGCTGAGAATTGCATAGGTGGTTTATTAATCGTCTACAATCTATGAATAATCCTATAGTTAGTTTAAAAGATGACCTGTTGTAGAGTTTCTGGCCGCAATTTATCTACAGATTACAACCATAATATCTGACGAAGCGGTGGCAGTTAAATCGTTCTAGGGTGGCAGTGACACAAAATTACCCAGGAGTGCGATTTTTGAATCTCATTCGGTGAGCTCAGCTGTTAAATATGTCAAAATTACTACGGAGATACGCTGATTTGACTTTGCTCTCCTGTAGTATGATTTTTGAAAGTCAACTCAGCAGTAGAAAGATGCATATCTCATATCTAGTTATTTTGACATTTTCAACTGCTGAGCTCACCGAATGAGATTCAAAAATAGCACTCCAGGTAGGTAGGGTACGTTAAGTTAAGAAGTTCATGTGACATTACTGTTTTGTAACGTATCTTTTACCATACATACATACGCAAACTCACGACCATAGTACCTTTCGGGGTGGTAAGAAGCGACGACGCACACATTGTAACGTCCATGAACCGGGATTCGAACCAAAGACCTCTGGTTAATCAGAACCATCACACCAACCGGGTCGTCAAAGAGTGGTGTTCCAAAGAGTTGATAAGTCCCTAAAAACTCAACGGTACCTCACCTGCCCTCTGCACGAATGTCAGAAATACTAGCCACTAGACAAAAAGCAGGGGATAGAAAATAATATACCTATCTATAACGTGTACCCTCTTTACCTGATGGGTAGGCAGAGACAAAGGCGTGCTATTTGCTACGATCCTTTCATACCTCTCTCGCCTCATTTACATCCATACATCTCTTAATACATGCCCGCCGGTTTCGAATACTCCACACCTCACCTTTCTGTAAGATGTAACCGATTTGATCAGAGTACCTCTTACGAGGGTGCGCTCTGCCGACACTTCCATTCAAATTAGCTTAGTATCATTCGTACATCTGCTGTCATTAATAGATAATAAGATTTAAATAAACCAAAATTACTTACATATTTGAGTTGTTTGCGGTATATGAATTAACTGAAGGTTCACATACGAAGACGATAAATGATAGTCATTGAATAATATAGTGCTATCACGTCGAGAACACTTTTTGTCATAATGTTTCGATGGCAACATATAATGGCCTATCACTGCCATATTGCTGAACTTACACTTCACGCTTAATAATAAGTTGTAGTTATCTTTCTGATTACCCCAAAACACGGATTTTAGTTTTGAATTTAATAAAACACATCATCTTAAATTCACATTGTTATAGTACCGCCATTGAATTAACACTCAACAAAAAAAAAAACCTTTGCGTGGTTCGATAACTAATAATGATTGCAAACCAGTTTTGGTCTGAACTTGAAATATGATTATGCAAATTTATGGATTTTGCATCATATTTACATTTTTATAGGAGTTTATTTAAAGATAACTATTAAGTACACGAAATAAAAAAATAGTTATCTTTAAATAAAAACTTATGACTCATTCCACCAGTATTTAAAAGAAGAGTACTCTTACAATAATAGAACAGAGAACTAATTGAAATCGTATAAAGAGCTGTTTAGTTCGAGAACTAACGTGACTAAAAAATAAAAATAAAACTAATCAAATAAAATTCAACCTTATCTTAATAGTCAGTGACTTATGACCTTTCTCTGAACGAAATCTATCTAATCTAAACGATTATAAAACTGTAACAGCAGTGTGTCTGTACATTGAAGATATTTACAAGGAAATGATTACGATATGGTTTTAGGTATCCCTGACTCCAAAACAACCTTTTTAGGGTACCGTAGTCAAACAAGGAACCCTTGTACTTTCGTCCATTCTGTCTGTCTGTATGACCCGCCTCAATAACATGCTCATTTTTGCACCTCTTGAATCAAAATTTGACATGAAGACAGATAACAGTATCCTAAAAACAGAAATGAAGTATTTATGAAGAAACTTTTAGAAGTTTAGTTTCTTCATAAGCATATAAGCATATGCTCACGACTATATTCCCCGAGGGGGTAGTCAGATATATTCTGAAACCTCAGAACATCCACGTTTCACCAGTAGTACCGAAACTCTGTCCAGTGTGACGGGGAGTGAGCCCGTCGCCACTTGTAATGGGCAGTGGGTACAATACATGCTTCGAAATTGAAGCAGGTTTCCTCACGATGTTTTCCTTCACCGAAAAGCTAGTGGTGTTACAAATCGTACATAAATTCCGAAAAACTCATTGGTACGAGTCGAGAAATTACACGCTCCCCTGCGATCGAACCATCGCCTCATGCACGGCAATCCATACAATGGCAATCGATAATGCCTTAATAATAACCGCCTTATTGCGACGTCAGCATGGCGCACGAATACTTAGTAGCTGAGCATATTTATGCACTTTGCTATAACAATGTTTTTTCATATCGAGTGGTTTCCTTTAATAGTATGAAACCACGCAATAGCGTGCGTTTTGGCCGACTTAATATTAGATTATTATAAGGAACTTATTAAGAGAAGGTTATATAGATAGGTAGAGTATGAATTTTAATTAGTCTTAATAATTTGTGGTTTACGTCTTATATCGTTTCAAAGTGCCGCTAATTGAATTTTTAAGTTTATAATTAAGATAATAGCTAATAATCATAATACTACGTACGGGATGACTGAGTTAATGTAAAAACGAGAAAATATTATTTCAGATTACTGCCTACCCCACTGGGAAAGAGGCGTGACGGTATAGATAGGTAGATAGATTAGCATGCTCTCGGTTACAAGCGTTGAGGCATCGATATCACACTGTACGTACCGCAACGACGTCGCAACTACATCGCCACGATGTCGCCACGAATATAGCGAAGGGATATCGGAGTGACGTCGTTGTTTTGCAGTTTCAACATCGCCCACGCTCAAAAATAACTTGTGTGATATGGTTCTTAATAGACGGTAATGGATTCGTAGTCAATTTCAACTACGGTGACTGCTATTTTTTATAGAAAAGCAGGTTATATCGCTACTATGTAGTGGCGATATCATTTCGTTAAAGCCTACCCTACGCTTAAAAATCGCTTATGTGATACGGTCATATGTTAGGAAGCGTTATTTTACCTACTTTCCCTTCAAAAACATTTATATTATTATTGCCTTCGCTATTGAAGCATTTACGAGCTATTCACTAGAAGCTATTAGACAAAAGAGATTTTCATTAATTTATAATTAATGGATCGTTAACGCGATTAACGTCCAGTTTAACTAGACGCCTTTCAAAGCCGGCATTCCTATTCGCTGACGTGTCAAGATAACATGGTCGCATCGCGTTGACGACAGGCCAGGTTGCCTATAGAAAGGTTAACATGTCTAATGTCTTAGTAACAAAGACAAAGTCATCATTAGCACCCTTTTAAACTAAAGATGAACGCAGACTTAGCCGCACCGCACGCGCCTAAGTCTCTTTTTGTATGAAATGACAGATGAGGCCGCAGCGTTCGCATATGTCAGTTCATACAAATAATAAAAAGAGAATGCAGCACGAGTGGTGCACCCAAGTCTGCGTTCACCTTAAGAGTATATTACCGTTGGCGCGCTCCATACAAACGTACCATGTTGATATTTTCAATACTAACCAATTAAAGTCAATGATTTGCAGAAACAATCTAGAAACAAATCTCTATGCTTGTATGGAGTCAGATTTTCGTTAAAATGTATAGTTTTAAAGTTACAGTGCCTCAAAGATTTCCATACAAATCTTAAATTGATCCTAGTATTAAAACTGTATATTTTAACGAAAATCTGACTTCATACAAGCATAGAGATTCGATTCTAGATTGTTTCTGAAAAATTTCATTGACTTTAATTGGTTAGTATTGAAAATATCACCATAGTACGTTTGTATGCAGCGCGCATTTGCGCTCTCGGAATAAAATTCTCTTAAGAGTCTACCCATCAAACTGAACAACTTTTACTATGGGAGCAAACAGATTTTTTGGTCCGATCGGTTTGCTGTTTGCTCTCAAATGGTGAAGGAAAACATGGTGAGGAAACCTGCATACGCTGAAGAAGAAATTCCGATGCGTATGTGAAGTCTACCAATCCGCATTGGGCACGCGTGGTGGACTAACGCCCAAACACCCTCCATGAGGGTAGGCCTGTGCCCTGCAGTGGGACGTATAAAGTCTGTGATGATGATGATTATAAAACTTTAGCAGAAGTGTTTGTTTGTTAGAGTATCACGCAAAAACTACTGAACCGATTATGATGAAACTCTTTTTGATTCGACTTAAAATCTGGTTTATACCTAGTTTGTGCAGACGAAGTCGCCGGTAAACTCTTTACTCCATTCCGAAACGAAATTTTAAGGCTATTTTGACTGTAAGTCAAAAGCTTTAGTAACGTCCAAGATAGTCGGATAGTATACCTACATTTATGCTAAATCTAAACTATTATAAAACTGTAACTGAAGTGTGTGTAAATATATTTACAAAAAAAAGTTTACTATATGGTTTATTGGTATCCCCGACTCGAATCAACCTTTTTTAGAAATTTAATCTGTCTGTTTGCTTGTTTGTTCGCGCATCACGCAAAAACGACTGAACCGATTTTGATGAAACTTTTTTTGTTTAGTTAGCTTATGATCTGACTTAAAATCTGGTATATAATTTGTGCGGACGAAGTCGCGGGTAAACACTAGTAAATTATATTTGCTGAACAGAATTGGCTAGAAAGCCAAAAAGGAGTCGGAAAATCTTTTCGCCCTTATTTGGAATTCGGTATAGTTGTAAGATAAATACCTGGTCTGTTCCAGTTGACGCATTCCAAGAACTTGGTGAGAGCCCGCCGATGGGAAGACAGGTAGAATCTGAAATAACCAATTTGGTTAGTATGTTCATTATATCCTGACCTACGAACCTGACCTACGAAATGAAACTAACGACGAAACATTTTATCGCCGATTGAAAAACTTTTTATTGGATAATGAATTCTATTCTGTTGACGAATTCTTGACAAAAAGTTTTGAAGTACCTACTTAATTATTTTATATTTTGTTTTTAATTTGTTTATTGTTGTTGACATTCTATTTATTATTCTAGAAGTAGTCATTAGACTATTTTTAACTTTAACGTTTTATTATTTTATAATTATTCTTATTTGACATTGCTGATTTTATTTTATTATACAATTTGACGATCATGTTATGAATGGACATTTTATGTAAAATATTTATGTAAGAATGTGACATGTTATAATATGAAATAAATGAATCTAATCTAATCTATCAGCCGATAAACGTCCACTGCTGGACATAGGCCTCCCCAAAAATGGGGGGATTTGCCATAATCGCCACGCTTGGCAGGCGGGTTGGCGATCGCAGTTGGATTGAATGTGTGTATTTCTCAGAGGATGCTGCTGCCCATCCTCCGGTAGATCCCTTAGTCGCCTTTTACGACACCCACGGGAGGAAATTGGATGGTGCTACTCTTAGCCCACACAACACGGACAGTTGGTTAGTATGTTACAAATAACTTATTCTGACAACGTGATATGGTTACTTGGACGTACTGCCAAACCTGAGGAAACCAAATACCGGTCAAAACGAAATCCTGCCGAGATCAAATACCGGTCCAGTCATGTTTGTCTCATTGTTGTCTGGTTCCCAGAATAAACAGCCGTGTAGATTATATTTGGGAACCGAATAATGTATTAATATATTACCGAATTAATATATACGTTTATTAATTAATAAGCTGTACTCGGCATGCGTTGCAATGATGATTGGATGAAGGCAGAGAGTTGGTCCCTTTCTGAGGCGCGGCTAGCAAGGCAGAGTTGGTCCCTTTCTGAGGCGGTGGGCTTGGAGTAGAGTAACTACAGAGTATAAAGATCCTTGTGTAGGCTGATGATGATCATGATGAGACTCACCGGAACTTCCACAGTAGATCCTGTTCGGGTGCAGTAAGGTTGTTGGCAGAGGGCGCGGCTAGCAAGGCAGCCAGTTGGTCCCTCTCTGAGGCGGTGGGCTTGGCATCTTGTATAGTAACTACAGAGTATAAAGACAATTGTATGTCATGATGAGACTCACCGGAACTTCCACAGTAGATCCTGTTCGGGTGCAGTAAGGTTGTTGGCAGAGGGCGCGGCTAGCAAGGCAGCCAGTTGGTCCCTCTCTGAGGCGGTCGGCTTGGCGTCTCGCAGAGTTACTACAGAGCGAAGGGATCGGGCTAGACGATGTTGTTTGCTTTCTACTAGGTTTTCCTGGTCAAAAATATATAATAAGTTAATGAATAGACCAAGAGTGAAACATAATATTTAGATATTAAAAAGTAGAATAAGCAACGTATAAAACCGTGACAAACCTGTAATATTTCGTAGTCTGGTACAGTGACGATGTCAGCCTGTGCTTTAAACTGGTACACTTCGTCCCCGTCCTGCTCGTAATATACCACTGCGTGCTGAAAATATACACACATGTAATACATTTCTTTTTACACTTTCAGACCCACAGATTCTCATTACGTTTTTCGACTACTTAACTAATTTAGTCTATCCCTTATAAAACATTTAAATACTTTTTTAAATATTTTTTTATGCAGCTCAACAACAAACTCACTGTTACATGGCATGTTGTCCGTGCGGATTCGAACCCGGACCTCAAGATTAGCATAAGCATATGCTCACGACTATATTCCCCGAGGGGGTAGTCAGAGATATTCTGAAACCTCAGAACATCCACGTTTCACCAGTAGTACCGAAACTCTGTCCAGTGTGACGGGGGTGAGCCCGTCACCACTTATAATGGACAGTGGGTACAATACACGCCTCGAAATTGAAGCGTGCAGGTGTCCTCACGATGTTTTCCTTCAACGAAAAGCCAGTGGTGTAACAAACCTCAAGATTAGAATTTCCATATCTCAAATACTCACATTAATGCCATCGATGTGAACGGTGGGGAACTCAACCATCAGATACATGTAGTCTGAACTACGCTTCTCCTTCTCGTTTATCATTTCTATCTCCCTGAACGTCAGCCGGTCCAGCCAGTCCACCTGTTGGACAACTTTTTAGATAATTCACATGAAAAGGCTTATTGCAGTCGCTTACGAACTAGTTCGGCTCATCTATATAAGCGGACCAGACGTCGCTTAAGAGAATATTATTCCGAGAGCGAAAATGCGCGCTGCATACAAACGTACTATGGTGATATTTTCAATACTAACCAATTAAAGTCAATGAAATTTTGCAGAAACAATCTAGAAACAAATTTCTATGCTTCTATAGAGTTAGATTTTCGTTAAAATATGCAGTTTCAATGCTAGGATTAATTTAAGATTTGTATGGATATCTTTGAGGCACTGTAACTTGAAAACTATACATTTTAACGAAAATATTACTCCATACAAGCATAGAAATTTGTTTCTAGATTGTTTCTGCAAAATTTAATTGGATTTATACTCCGTTCAGGAATTAGAGCGACAAAATGTAAACAAAGAAACGTCACTGTCGAAGTGACATTACGTGGTCAGAAACCTTTGGTACATTTTTTAAGAATAACATTATGTCGGCATCGGCACGGCATTTAATAAATGGCGTTGACATTAAACATTTACGGTCCATCCATAAATAATAAAAACAATCGTGACAATTTGAATGAAATTATTAAATTATGCCGCTACTCTGTCTGTGTGGGCTTTTTGTGCTATGCGTAGCATCCACGCATAGCGTCCGTACGCTCAGACGACGGTATTTAACAATCAACAGACGCGTTTACGTTATTGTATGCAATAAAACATCATTTTCTATAAGCACTTTGTTAAAACGAACCAAAGGTCTAAAATATCTGATTGTTGCCAGACCAAGAAATAAAATATTTACAGTCACGCTTTCTTTTAATCTAAAATAAATTACAGCTGGCGTATTTTTTAATTATTTTCCATACGAAATTAACATATCATTTGTCGTAATCCTTTGCGAGTAAAATATATAATTTACTGTTATTCATTCCGGCGATAAGTTTTCTACAGTCTCGAGATGGTATTTTCTACACTGGTATCACCGTTGTTTACATTTTGTCGCTTTAATTCCTGAACCGAGTATAATTGGTTAGTATTGAAAATATCACCATAGTACGTTTGTATGGAGCGCGCTCCGAATAATATACCCTAAACTTTGGTGATCGTTTTCAATACCAAAGCACAGATTACAGTGACTTCGTAACAGATACATAACTTCCTTAGGAATCGATAAGTAATCATTTACTGCCAGACGGTAAGCGCAAAAATGTATCTAATGGCGCTTGACTCAGTGTTGTAATTACTTCGTACATCGCGCGACGACGTTGCCGTTTGGCGCGAGTGGCAGAATTCATACAAACAAGCGCATTGACTAAGATGCGCCAAAGTGTAGGTACTTATCTCGGTTTCAACGGCCGAGTGACGGAGGCCTGACCGAAGCTCCACTACGCTAACAAGCGCCTCTAACAGACCATCAAACTGAATAACTTTCTCTGTGGAACCAACATCGAAAACGGGATTATAAGCCGAATCTAAACTATTATAAAACTGTAACTGAAATGACTTTGTGTACGCACGGCGACAGATCAACCTACCAATAGTTGGACCTTATGTCCATGAACATAGAGTTCAACTATAGGTAGGTTGATCTGTTGCCGTGTGTACATTGAAGATATTTACAAAAAAAAGATTACGATATGGTTTTTAGGTATCCTTGACTCGAAATCAACTTTTTTTTTAGAAATGTTGTTTGTTTGTTTGTTCGTGCATCACGCAAAATCTATTGAACCGATTTTGATGAAACTTTTTTTGTTTGGTAGCTTATAATCTGACTTCAAATTGACGACCCGACAGCACAGTCTGTAGTGAACCTGCCTGCTGTGCCGGGGGTCGCGGGTTCGAATCCCGTAAGGGACAAATATTTGTATGACGAATATGAATATTTGTACCCGAGTCATGGATGTTTGTATCTATATATGTATTCTATATCGTTGTCTAGTTATCATAATACAAGTCCAGGCTAGATTCTGGAACTTTAAATGTGACTAGATAATTTGTGTCTGACACTGTCCAAGATATTTATAAATCTGGCGGACGATTGTGCGGACGAAGTCGCGGGTAAACACTAGTAATATTATATTTTAAAGAGGCAAGATTCGATTATATAGTAAATAAATAAAAATAAGTTTCTTTGTATTTAATAGGCTCCGAAACTACTTTACCGATCTGAATAATTCTTTCACTATTAGAATGCTACATTATCAGTGATTAACATAGGTTAATAAAAAACGGCCAATTGTGTGTCGGGAAGATTTTAAGGCGGTACGAAGTTCGCCGCAGTCATCTACAGGGTGTAATAAAACACCCTATTAATTACTTAAGGGGGTGCTTCAGCCCATGAAACTGAACAACTTTCACTATGGAGCCAACTTCGAAATCACGAAAAAAAAAAGTGAAAGTTGTTCAGTTTCATGGGCTGAAGCACCGCCTTAAGTATTAATAGGGTGTTTTGTTACACCCTGTATAATGTATAAAATTATTTGTAAATGCATTTGATCAGTTGATGTTGCTTGCACCTTGGCAGAGTTCCCTAGATCCCTAGTTAAATGGTGTAAGCTTACGCCACGAATGACTTACAACAATGAGTCAGAACTTTATAAATAATCTTTAAGGTTCATTTTAGAGGTATCAAAGCTTATTAAGTGACATGCAACGTGAAACACTGCGTCATTCGTAGGTCATAAGGTTGATATTTGCATAAGAAGGACCGAGAGTAAGTTGTAAACAGATAAATGGAATGAGGGCGAAGTGAAAGTTTCCATAATATGTTTATATTTATTACGGTTGATTCATTAGGACATTATTTTATTGAAATAATAGTTGGAATGACGTCACATCAATATTTGCCACAGCGCGAGTTGGATGGAAGCAAGTTAGTGGTTTTGCTGTCAGATAACTTTCAAGCCACCTTAATAGGCCTCTGACCTGCTAACGAATAGCTAAAAGGGAGGCATTTGCCCAGCAGTGGGATGAAATCTTAGACTATTTATATATGGACAAGTTACGCATGTAATACTAGTAACAAACTTTTCTGACACTTTTTGCGGGGGGCGAGGTAGCATAAAATCCGCAAATTTGGACTTTATTCCATTACTTTAGATTTTAATTTTCTTTTCAATGTTAAAAATCATGAAAATCGTGTGACAAGTGATAGTGATAGACGTGATAAGATCGAAATTATTGTTCCGCAATTATAGGCTGTCGCGGTTAGTGATAGATAAGATAAGGTATAAAATGGTAAATAAATCCGTACCTAAGATTTTTTGATCTTGCACTTTGGCGGAGGGGAAATCCTTTCGCGAGGCGGGTCCCTATACAGGGTGTTTCATAAGTAACAATACATTTTTAAAACTCATAAGGGGGTGTTTAGACCGTCAAACTGAACAACTTTCTCTATGGGACCAACATCGAAATCGCGAAAAAAAAAATCTGATATCCCATATATATTTTAGCTCTAGTCGATTTGTAGAGTATAGAACATAATTATTTTTTTTCGCGATTTCGATATTGGTCCCATAGTGAAAGTTGTTCAGTTTGATGGTCTACACCACCCCCTTAAATGATTATTTGTAACACCTTGTATAAATCGTCTGGATGAAATGGGCTATTAAAAAAAAGTGTTATAATAAAAAACGGCATACCTTAGGCATATGTCCATTTCGGTGTTTCTTGGCAAGTTTGCCCAGCCTCTGCATTTGTTCCTTGCCTCGATCCGGGGCTTTCCCCGGGGTCTTCTCGCTGCCCTCGACGCCGGGCCAGACGCGCAGATCAAACATACCCTTTTGATGACCAACAAACAAATCTTCAATATCCTTCCTCACAGACAAAAAGAACTTCTTTACATTTCGTATGAATCGTAAGTAGACATTTTTAAAGCGCATGCTACTAAACGTAGTTCCCATTTTAAATTTTATTTTTAAACTTTTTTTATTAAAACTTTTTAAAATTTTGTTTTTCTTTTCGGTCCATTTTCAAAAGTTTTTGAAAGTGTATTTTTATTTGTACGCAGCCCATTAGAGATGTGCAAATCGGAATGAGAAGGAAAATGGACTGCAAATATTTCCATTAAACTTGTTGTCAAGTGATAGGGGGTAGAGTGCGTTTACATTGTAGCAAAATAGATAAATATATAAACTACCGAGGTTATGACATTAGATTAGAAACGTTAAATGTTTATTTATTGACAGTTAGTAATATATGATTAAATAAAAGATGAAAAAAAAACGGAAATTAAATATTAAGATTCATTCTTTCAAAACATTAGTGTGTCGCACGCGATACACCCACCGATTGTTTATCTATTGATTACTTAAATTCCAGGTAATTCACAATTCAGTAACAACAAATTTTACGAATTAATGGGTGAATTACTGGACTCGGTTGAACGTCGAGCCAAAAGACTCATCGACGATGACACCGGCGATTGGTCGCTTGTCTGTCAGTGTTTTATCGGATACATTTCGGGGAATGTGCTCAGGTGCTTCATGACCTGATTCCGCCATCCCTCTTCCACCAACGTACGACAAGACGTAGTGCGAGACTGCATCCATACGTGGTAGATATTCCAACAATCCGTACAAAAAGGTTCGCATCCTCTTTTATAATGAGAACCGGTAAGGTTTGGAACTCTCTCCCTGCGTCTGTCTTTCCAAGTGAATACAATCAGGACATTTTTAAAAGAAGAAATTAATAGGCTTTTTCTGGGTGAGCGCGTTACATCCTCGGCTTCATCTTCACTTTCCATCAGGTAAGCTGAAGCCATGCGCAAGCCCATTTTTAATAAGAAAAAAAAAAAAATTTGTAATCGAATCAATGAGATGAATTAATAAAATGAACTAATTAGTGGAATTTACGTCGTTAACGGGATTTTTCTTTTCAAAATGCAAACATTCTTCGATATCACTACGCCCCCCGAGGGGGCGTGCCCCACTGATTGGGAGGTCCTGATCTAAACCATAAAAAGAAAGTGAATCCGAAAATGCAAGCTAGTCCAGTAAGCAATGACCGCCGTGATTATTAATTAATTAGGTATGCTTGTAAATCGCGTGAGGTCAAGGGACACAATATTGATAACATCGAAGTATGCTTTATATAATACAAGTCATGAACTCACTACCCTTTCGAGGTGTTCAAAAATATTGATATAACCAATGCTCCGTCTCTCTCACTCACTACGACACTCTGCATCTACGTAGATCATCGACTTACCAACTACTTATTTGGTATGTCAATGACGTAGATACTAATTTCATTTTTAGGGTTCCGTTCCGTAAAAACGGGACCCTATTACTAAGCCATTGAGTAATTATGTATAGAGCAGACAACGCGAACAAAATCTGTGCACCATAATCAGCAGTGTGGGGCGCGTGCTGGGAGCGTCAGGCTGCGACGAGCGCCTGGCACAGGCTAAGTGGGTTAGAGCGCGTGCACCCTAACAATTGTTACAAAACATTACTTCTCTAGTTAACATAGTACCTCAATGTACTAAGTCTACGTTGTCCGTCCGTCCATCCGTCAGTCTGTCCGTCCCTCCGTGCGTCCGTCCTACCTATATTTAGGGCTGTAAATTTTGAACCGTAATAGCCTAGACAGTTGAAAGAACAGAATGTGCGCTATAACGGCAGATTTGTTAACAAATAATAAACATGTCAAAAAATTAATTACCTCATACAAGAGACTAGTTTTTATCCACGTTTTTACTTCTTGCTCTATAGTGAAAATGGTAATACATACAAGCGTCAATCTTGGTGTGATTATAGAGTAAACTCTACAGTATAACAACAAATAATAAAAACTGGCCAAGTGTGAGTCGGTCTCGTGTTAAAGTTCCCGGAGAAAAAAAAATGTTTTATGTTATTATGTTGTGTGGTGGTACCGTAGGTTGAGTATTCTATAGATTTCCTGACAGCGTATACTCGAAAGGGACAGAGATATGACAAAAATGTATGAGAAATCGTGCCTTTGTCTGCCACAGTTGCAAGATTTTGTATGCAATTTCAACTGTGGCAAACAAAAATATCGCATACGCAGAAAGGGACAAACGACATGGATTTTGTCGCATTCACTCTGTGTAATTAGCGTATAAGGCTGTCTCGTTTTTGTGACTATTATTATTTTAATGCCTTTTCTAGTTCATTCTCTTTCTACGGGTGGTACAGAACCCTCGGTGCGCGAGTATCCCGACTCGCACTTGACCGATTTCTATTTTGGGAAAATATGCCTTCCTCGCCGGTGGAGGACAGTTAGTGGCCAACTTGCTGTCAGATAATTTTCATGCCGCTATAAACAGGTCTTTCACCTGGCTTAACAACTATTTAGTTACACTCGGAAGAGTTTCGGTAATACTAGTGAAACGAGGACGTTCTGAGTTTTCTGAATATCTCTGACTACGGAAATATAGTCGTGAGCATATGCTTATGCTAGTTATGCTCGACTGCCAGAGGATATTCTAAACTTGCCAGACAAAAAGTTTAAATCCCATGTTAAACAAGTCCTCTGTAAAAAAGGTTACTATAAACTCGATGATTATTTGAATGACCAAAATGTCTGGTCTTGACAATGTTACACTATGTAATTCAATATTTGTACTTTGTATATTTTGTTTTGTTTAAAAGAAGTGTGTTGTAGAGTTTCTGGCCGCATCTTCTCTACAACGGAACACCTTCCGAAGCGGTGGTAGAATCAAAAATGACGTCAGAAAGTTATCTATGTGATATTATTTTGAATAAAAAATTTTGACTTGACTTGACTTGACTCACTCTTGGCCAGTTTTATTAGTAATCAAAGACGAACACGCAAAGTTTGAAACAGAACCAACCTGTCTAAGCATGCCATGTTTGCCGAACAGCGATATAGTGGTGCCGCCGACCACCATCACCTTGCCCGGCCCCGCGCAGTCGTAGATCGTCATAGACTAAAGACACAAAGTTTAGAACACAAAACAGAACCAACCTGTCTGAGCATGCCATGTTTGCCGAACAGCGATATAGTGGTGCCGCCGACCACCATCACCTTGCCCGGCCCCGCGCAGTCGTAGATCGTCATAGACTAAAGACACAAAGTTTAGAACACAAAACAGAACCAACCTGTCTGAGCATGCCATGTTTGCCGAACAGCGATATAGTGGTGCCGCCGACGACCATCAGCTTGCCCGGCCCCGCGCAGTCGTAGATCGTCATAGACTAAAGACACAAAGTCTAGAACACTCTAAACAGAACCAACCTGTCTAAGCATGCCATGTTTGCCGAACAGCGATATAGTCGTTCTGCCGACGACCATCAGCTTGCCCGGCCCCGCGCAGTCGTAGATCGTCATAGACTAAGACACAAAGTTTAGAACACTCTAAACAGAACCAACCTGTCTGAGCATGCCATGTTTGCCGAACAGCGATATAGTCGTTCTGCCGACGACCATCAGCTTGCCCGGCCCGGCGCAGTCGTAGATCGTCATAGACTAACACACAAAGTCTAGAACACTCTAAACAGAACCAACCTGTCTAAGCATGCCATGTTTGCCGAACAGCGATATAGTCGTTCTGCCGACGACCATCAGCTTGCCCGGCCCCGCGCAGTCGTAGATCGTCATAGACTAAGACACAAAGTTTAGAACACAAAACAGAACCAACCTGTCTAAGCATGCCATGTTTGCCGAACAGCGATATAGTGGTGCCGCCGACCACCATCAGCTTGCCCGGCCCCGCGCAGTCGTAGATCGTCATAGACTATAGACACAAAGTTTAGAACACAAAACAGAACCAACCTGTCTAAGCATGCCATGTTTGCCGAACAGCGATATAGTGGTGCCGCCGACGACCATCAGCTTGCCCGGCCCCGCGCAGTCGTAGATCGTCATAGACTAAGACACAAAGTTTAGAACACAAAACAGAACCAACCTGTCTAAGCATGCCATGTTTGCCGAACAGCGATATAGTGGTGCCGCCGACCACCATCAACTTGCCCGGCCCCGCGCAGTCGTAGATCGTCATAGACTATAGACACAAAGTTTAGAACACAAAACAGAACCAACCTGTCTAAGCATGCCATGTTTGCCGAACAGCGATATAGTGGTGCCGCCGACGACCATCAGCTTGCCCGGCCCCGCGCAGTCGTAGATCGTCATAGACTATAGACACAAAGTTTAGAACACAAAACAGAACCAACCTGTCTAAGCATGCCATGTTTGCCGAACAGCGATATAGTGGTGCCGCCGACGACCATCAGCTTGCCCGGCCCCGCGCAGTCGTAGATCGTCATAGACTATAGACACAAAGTTTAGAACACAAAACAGAACCAACCTGTCTAAGCATGCCATGTTTGCCGAACAGCGATATAGTGGTGCCGCCGACGACCATCAGCTTGCCCGGCCCCGCGCAGTCGTAGATCGTCATCGCGAGGATAGAATTGCGAGGTAAGTCGCTGAAGAATACTGGTAGTGTCACCCATTCGTTCCAGCTGTAAGTCAACATATTATTCAGTTTTAGCACTGTTTATCTCGTTCTATACAGGGTGAAATTGATATCATTAGCATCCTTTTAAACTAAGAGTCTACCCATAAAAATGAACAACTTTTACTATGGGAGCAAACCAATCGGAGCAAAAAAAAATCTGCTGTCCCATACTAAACTGCACCCGCCGCCGGTGCCTACACGACTCAAATGTATGGGACAGAAGATTTTTTACCCGACTGCGACAGAAGGAGGGTTATGTTTTTTTTGCTCTGATTGGTTTGCTCCCATAGTAAAAGTTGTTCAGTTTGATGGGTGGACTCTTAGTTTAAAACGATGCTAATGATATCAATTTCACCCTGAATATGCTGACGGTTTTTAAGGGTACGATCAGACCATTAAAGTAAACAATATTCTGTGTGGATATTGGAGTTGGTCCCATACAGAAAATTGTTTACTTTCAAAATCGCAACACAAAAATCTGCAAAAACATTTGGGTCGAGTAGGATTGCAGTTTTGTATGGAACAGGGTTTTTAAGGAGATGATGATCAGATCATCAAACTGAACAAAAGACATTGCTCATGTGATGAACTGTATTCGTTTCAAATCATACGAACTATTCTATTCTATTTTTATTAAATGGCGTTTCCTTGTCAGATTTCGCCAGTTTCAAGTGTTGAAGATATATTTATTAGATATTGTACGGTCATAGGATATGGCGATCTCAAAGCCCCGTTCTTAAACAAAAACACACATGGTGGTTTCGACCACCATAAAACGGCGGAGCCAGGTGGCCAATCAAATCGCAAGCCGACAACACATCTACTTGTTACCCCCTTAGCCACGCGACTCTCGAACGAACTAACGAATGAGTATAAAAAAAGAACAAATACAAAGAGTATGATAGCTAAAATTATACACAAAACAGGAGGAATGTCATACTTCCCAATGAAATGGTAACTATCTTTTTTCGGTACAATCCCGAAGTCCAGGAAAGTAACTAATTGGATGCATAGTATGGAAGCGACATCTTAAAATTATGAAATAAAAAATATATTCTTTTTTCTCTACAAAAGTGCACTCTATATTAGCCAACACCTTAACTTTAGGTAAATATACATCCGATTAGCCGATCTCTACTATTATAAATAACAAAAAGCGATACTCACTTCCATCTATTAGTAAAAGCCTTATAAGACGTGGTGACGGGCAGAGCGAGCGGCACCCCATCGCTCAACACCTGGCACGTCACGTACAAGTCTGAACAGCCGTCCTGGTAGAGGCCAGAGAATTTCAGCATGGGGTCCGACAGTAGCTTGTCATATTCCGGCTTGGTTCGTTTACCTTCCAGGGTGCCTCTGAAAAATGTCAGAAAGAAAGTCATGATGTGAGTTTGGTCACGAACGGTTGTCATTTGCATGTTGTTCGGTTTGCGTTTGAGCTTACCACATAGCTTTTCTCAACTATGTTTTTTGTTCAAACAATCCCTGAGACTGGGATATATGCTCCATAGAAACTAAAGCCCTATAAGAAAAATAAAAAACCTGCTTTGAGGGCTCTACAATCAACAATGTTTCAAGTACAAAAAATTGTTCCAATGATTTTCCGCAACATGGTGAGATTAATGAGTTTTTTTATTTTACTGGTGAGGCTTTACATAACATTGGCATTAATGCAATGCTAGACACAAGCTAAAATAAAGTCCATTAATTATATTCTATTCTATTTTTATTAAATGGCGTTTCCTTGTTAGATTTCGCCAGTGTCAAGTGTTGAAGATATATTTATTAGATATTGTACGGTAATAAGATATGGCGATCTCAAAGCCCCGTTTTTAAGAGGATATAATTCGAAGCGCGCTCCATACAAACGTACTATGGTGATATTTTCAATACTATCCAATTAAAGTCAATGAAATTTTGCAGAAACAATCTAGAAACTAATTTCTATGCTTGTAAAGAGTCAGATTTTCGTTAAAATGTATAGTTTTAAAGTTACAGCACCTCAAAGATTTCCATACAAATTTTAAATTAATCCTAGCATTGAAACTGTATATTTTAACGAAAATCTGACTCCATACAAGCATAGAGATTTGTTTCTAGATTGTTTCTGCAAAATTTCATTGACTTTAATAGGTTAGTATTGAAAATATCACCATAGTACGTTTGTATACTACACAAAAATTCAATTTGTATCCTTGTATAACATTGCATACTCGTATTGCTGTATAAATACCTGTCTCTTGAGCATCAGGCTATGACAGAATAACAGCGGTTGCTGGCGATTTCGTCAACTTCCATTATGCTGAGTCATAGACCTTTCTGTCTCTAAACTTAAATTAATATTTTGCTATGTTTCTCGTGTTATTTTGTGTATTGCTGTTTTGAGACGAATAAAAAACTTTTATTTATTTATTTATTTTTATTGTATGCAGCGCGCATTTTCGCTCTCGGGAAAAATTCTCTTAAACAAAAACACACACTTGAAACCGCCATAAAACGGTGGAGCCACTTGGCCAATAAAATCGCAAGCCGACGAAACATCTACTTGTTACCCCCTTGCACAAGAGGCAAGAATTAGCAATACTTAGTGAGTGCAAGTGAGAGAGGACTACCTACACAAAGCACGTATCCAGACTTTTGTTTCGAGGGGGGGGGACATTAAATTTTCGGGGGGGGGGGGGGGGGGGGATATTCATAGAAAAATTATGAAAAAGTAAGTGCTTTAATCACTTTTCCATACAAATATTCGGCTGTCGGGGGGTGGGGGATGATAAATCACACATATCCCCCAACCCCCCACTGGATACGTGTCTGACCTACACCATTGCTTACACAAGAAGGTAAGGTAAAAATTGGAGGGGGGATATCATACTGTATGTACCTAGTATCATACTCTTTTTTTTATCCTACTACGATTTATACTCCATTCCAAATAGCAACGAAATTTTAAGGCCACTTAGAATTACAGAAACAGATTTGAAACACTTCCTCTCACTTATGCTTAGAAAATCTTTAGTAACGTCCAAGATATGTCAGATAGTATATCTTTCAGATAAATAAAGAATATTGGCCAGAAAACTAAATAGGAATCGTAAAATCTCGTCGTCCTTATTTGGAATGAAGTATAGGCTAAAAGCAGTCAGTGTATTTTATGTTCCGCATTCTGGGACTAGAAGTGAATTTTGCTGCATGCTTTAATTGGAAGGCGCAATAACAGCAAATAATTTACCAAAACAAAGGTGTTTATACTCACATCTTTATTTCGACTTTGTGGTCCAACGCTGAGCTGTACACATAGTAAAACTTATCGTCTATCTCGTTCATTGTTATATTTAAGTATTTAATTAAAATTTAAATCGAATTAACAGCCAATTGTAGATTTTCACGATAATTTATAAACAATAAATTTTCATTTTTTTTTTTTTTTTAAAGTTTATCTTTTCGGATAGGCTATGGGAACTAGCCCTTACTGCCTGGTCATTAGTGTCTTTTTTCTTTGTACTTAAACCTAACCTAACCTAACCTTAATACCTAACTTAACCTAACCCTAACACATTGATTTTTTTTTTTTTTTAAGTTTATCCTTTCGGATAGGCTATGGGAACTAGCCCTTACTGCCTGGTCATTAGTGTCTTTTTTTCTTTGTACTTAAACCTAACCTAACCTAACCTTAATACCTAACTCTTGAAATGCGAGGGTGGTGCAAACATTCCAATGGTCAGGGGAGTTTCACGCGAGAATCAATCCGAATCAAACGGGAGCGCCTTCTTTATTTCTCACTCTTACTATATTGCTCTCCATTAATGGCACATTATCAAACTAATTCCACCACATTAACACAATAATAGCCACGAAAAACGAATTTAGAAAATTAAGAAACAAAGCCCGTCTGTTTCTTCACAATTCCCGTGCAAAACTCTCCTGATAACGATGGGATGATAGATGAACGATGAGGATGACATTTTGGTCGATTTTGTAAGCACGCGCGTTGCCGCCAAAATCACCAGTACGATTTAACTTGCACCAAAACTTTTGTTCTTTCTTCGTATGTATTTGAGATTCCTGTTATGTTGGTCGATTTACGCAACTTTTTGGCACACAATCCGCACGAAATTATGTCACAAATATCACTAAAACCAATTTTCCACGAATATCAAATACAACTTTGACCGAACAAATTTAATGGCGGGAAGCCAATCCCTAACACATTGAAATGCGAGGATGGACGCATTCCAATGTTCAATAGAGAGTTTTACCAATAAATTTTCATGTATAAAATAAACAGCTGTTTTTTTTGTTTTTTTAAAGATTTTACGGCTCTGGATTCTGCATCTTTTTGATAAACACATAGGCCAAGTATTTCGCTTACGCTGAATAACCAGCTGTGTCGAACTGTCAGCGTCATTGTTGATGTTGTTTAGTTCTTCCTTTCGGAAAGGCAATGGAATCTATCCGTTACAGCCGTAGTCTTCAGTATTTTTTCGTTTCATCTTAAACCTAACTCATTGAAATGCGAGGGTGGTTCACACATTATAATGTTCAAGGGAATTTCGTGCGGGGATATCAAACCGAATCAAATGGTAGTGCCTCTCTTTATTTCTCATTTTAACTACATCGTTCTCGATTTAATGGCTCATTATTATAGGTACTTATTCTACCACATGAACACATTAATAGCCGTGAAAAACTAAAAATTAAGAGACAAAGCCCGTTCTTTATTACTTCTCGCTTCCTGCGCAAAAAAACGTATTATTCTACTAAAGTAGGTGTTATAGATGTTTTATAGCAACACCAAAAAAAGGTAAAAAGTCAAGGTGACGTTAACGTTTATTGACGTTTGAGAGTTTTTTGCGCGGGAAACATGACGGAACGGACGGGCTTTGTTTCTTAATTTTCTAAATTAGTTTTTTCGTGGCTATTATTGTGTTAATGTGGTGGAGTTAGTGTAATAATGTGCTATTAATGGAGAACAATATAGTAAAAGTGAGAAATAAAGAAAGGCGCTCCCGTTTGATTCAGATTGTATCCCCGTGTAAAACTCTATTGAACATTGGAATGCGTCCATCCTCGCATTTCAATGTGTTAGGCTAAGGTGTTAGGGTTAGGTTAAGTTAGGGGAGTTTTGCATGGGAACCGTGAAGAAAAGGACGGGCTTTGTTTCTTAATTTTCTAAATTACTTTTTCGTGGCTATTATTGTGTTAATGTGGTGGAATTAGTTTAATAATGTGTCATTAATGGAGAACGATATAGTAAAAGTGAGAAATAAAGAAGGCGCTCCCGTTTGATTCGGATTGATCCTCGCGTAAAACTCCCTTGAACATTGGAATGCGTGTTCCACCCGCGCATTTCAAGAGTTAGGTAGGTTAGGTTTAAGTACAAAGAAAAAAGACACTAATGACCAGGCAGTAAGGGCTAGTTCCCATAGCCTTTCCGAAAGGATAAACTGATTAAAAAAAAAAAAAATTATTGACGTTTGACATGTCATGTCATCCATAGCACGTCGGCTACAATTTCTTTTGTAAACTTTGGTGATGTGTTTTCAGTTGCTGAATTATCTAAAACAACAAAGAAAATAAGGTACCTACTATACTTTTCAACCCCTTCAAAGAATAGCATACATTACAACAACAACAGCATTATTACAACATTGTAAATCTCAAGAAATCATACACCATTTTCCGATAAAGTTTTTGACCAAAATTCAATCAAAATTTCCTATTTCAGAACAATGACGAAGCTTCTGGAGTGGATATCGGTTCTCTCCGCGGCCTTCGCCGTCTGGTACTCCTTAATCGGAGGCTACGTTAAGCATCCCATCATAGAAACCAATATGAACTTCATATTATTCTCCCCAATATTATTCGTCATTCTGTTCGGGTTGTACGCAGTGACGGTGGTTTTGTACCGGGTGTTTACGTTCAACGATTGCGAGGAAGCGGCCAAAGAGCTCCAGGCCGAAATATTAGAGGCTAAAAAGGATTTACATGATAAAGGACTGAAGTGGTAGTGAATCATTCCATATAAATGTGCCTATTTAATAAGATTTAGTCATAATAATTTTATGTATACGTGTACATTTTTGTAATACATTTGTTTAGTTTTTACTTGGGAATTTTATTATTATTATTATTTTTTATTATTATTTATTTATCAGGCAGGCAGTTGATGCAACTGATAATGCCTGTATCCTGTTGGTCGCAGCTACTATTTCTTATCAGTTTTTGGAAATATGTTTATTCAATAATTTGCTCATGCAGAATGTTGTCCGTGGCATTGACTTGTAGATCATGTGTATTAATTAGTCCTACAGAGAAAGTTGTTCATTTTGGGTCATCCCTTAAAAAAACCGTCAGGCTATTAAGGCTGCACCAAGCCTATTGTGCTGCCCCCAATCTTATTTCTTTTATTTCTTAACAATTAAACAATATTTCCAAAAAACAAGAATGTCACATTGTAGTCATTGCTGATTTTCAATTTATAGGGTCACTGTGGATTCGTTTTAATAATAAAAAATAATAACTAATAAATAACGCTCACAGGCACATACATTGTAATGATCCCAAACTAGCACTAAAGGCTTTTATTATGGAAACCATACAACAACGGCACGAACATATAACATCCATGACCGAACCGGGATTCGAACCTAGGACCCTGGTTTGGCAGTCCGGCGTGGTAACCATTACTCCAACCGGGTCGTCAAATATAGTAATGTTTTTAGTTAATATCTTTAAAACCACAAAAAATTGCCACTTTTGGCCGATAATAGCTACAAGCATAAAACATAATCCCAAATGTTTCGATAAATTGAAAGCCAATCAGGACAACAATGTGACATTCTTGTTTTTTGGAAATGTTATTTAATTGTACAGAAATAAAAAAAATACGATTGGGGGCAGCACAATAGGCTCGGTAGGCTCTTAAGAAGTATTCTATATATGTATAACTTCCTAAACCATTCTTCAGATTGTGATGAAACTTTGGTGGCACGTTGTGCGCAGGCCCGGGAAAGTTCCTGACAAAAATGAAGCAATGTGACTATCAACCTTTCAATACAGTTCCATTTTCAGAAAGTATATTTCAGTATGTTCTGAGGTTTCAGAATATCTCTGACTACCCCCTCGGGGAATATAGTCGTGATCATATGCTATGCTGCTATGCTATATTATATACTATGGACCATCATTATGTGGTGAGTGATAGCTTTGTAATTTATATGTAGTAGGTACTTACTTATACCGGGTTAATGTAGTGACACATCTGCGGAACGTATGGTGCCGAACGTTCGGTTGAATCCGCATCTCTATACCGGCGAATCACCAGTTCACGCCATTACACGCCATTTTTCCTACTAGCTGCGTATTCAACCAAAGGTTCAGTGCCGTATGTTCCGCAGGTGTGTCGCTACACTTAGAAAGCCAGGTTACATGTTCCAATCTTATTGCCACTCATACATACGCTTTCGTGCAGGCTGAGACATTGGCTGAGACATTTAGATAGATAGATAACTCATTTAACATAAATCATTTTGTAGGTTCCTTTAACAAATTTCTGTCTGTAATTAAAATGAAACAAAATGTTAATTTATTTAGATTTATTTAAGCTAATAAAAGGTAGGTAATTAATTGCGTACAATATATTTACAAACATAATTAGTGCTTTAATAAAAAATTTAGTTTAAAATATATTTCTTCCAAATGTTAAAGCTCAAAAAATAAGTAAATTGTTCAAAACATTAAATAAAATTATTATGTGATTGATTTCGTAAGACACATTTAAGTATCTCTAAATATTACAGGTAGTCAGGCAGGTGGCGCCACTAGGTACATGTTTTAATTTCATACATTTTCTTTCTATTTACGTGCAAGTGAGAAAAATACTCCCTTTATTATATCATTTGTGATATCGTGGGCCAGTTCATACAACTTTCGAAAACAAGCTTTGCATTTTTTAATTACAACTAAAAAGAAAGAAATAATTAATAGGTGCCTAATTTTAAATTTCAAAAACCTTTCCTTTAAAACCTCTTTGGTAAAGTAACATGGTATAAACGACAAAATATTTTCGAAAAAATTAGCAAAACTAATTAGTTACTTATTAAAATAAATCTTTTTCACAAGTACGTACCTAATTAATTTATCCAAAATAATATTTTGTTTTAATAATAATATTACCTATACGCATTCAAAAGCTTGTTTTTATATTTGGTCCAAAAATTTGCTAAGTTAGAACCATTAAATTCATGAATTACCTAGAAGACAATTTTATATAAGTACTGAGATTTTTAATTACTTAATAACACAACATCATTTTTAAAATAGCAGCCAAAGGTCTGATCTTTAGTTTCCATAATATAATAATATGTACTAACTACTTAGGTTTCTTTGAATAAAAAAATTTCAATATTCAGTTTAGCAAAGGCATACGAAATAGAAATCAAAACAATTAATGCCTTATTCTCTAAACTTTAAAGCTGTTTTCTTAAATTACGTTTTTTTTGCAAATAATACAACCAGCAACATATCACATACGATTATTGTGTCCATACATGCTAGAAGTGCATAGGTAATATAAATTTTACATTAAAAAGTTTCACTTTATTACATTATGTACAGAAAAAGACTTTTAGTCCTTTGAAAGTTTTATCACTATAACTTTCTAAATTCCTAACTAGGTATTAATCTAAAATGATAAATCCACTTTTATCCCTAGCGTGACGTAAGTGGGTGCTATTTCTGAATTTCACTGCTAATTCGTATACGTAAACTATACAGTTTTATGACAATTTAGTAAGTATACCTATGCATTAGGATTTGTGTGACATTCGAAAATAGCACTCTTGTTTTTTGTGTGTATTATCATCGATTAACAACAAACGCACATTGGGCGAAAATAATTATAAGTTAAATGTTACCAGAGTGAACTAGAGTGGAGAAACTGAGAAACAAGAAAAGGGTGTGCTAGTGTAGGTGAACCGTGGTGTGTGCATGCGTTTCCAAACGCTTGTTTGAAGATTCTCCACTATCTTTCCCTCTGACACTTTAGCATGACATTATTTCCTAGTGACTGAGTTAGTTCGCTACTTCCCTCTGATACTTTAGACTACCTTGAATGAACAGCTCCCTGAATGGCTAATTCCGCATCCGTTACCTGATCTATCTTTTTAAATTTTAATGTAAGGATTTAGCCATTCGATGAGCTCTTTATTCAGGAAGTCGAATGTGTGCTTTATTACTTAGGTACCTACGCCTAAATTCTAATCATTTGGTTTATTAAGGGGATATAATTCGGAGCGCGCTCCATACAAACGTACTATTGTGATAATTTCAATACTCACCAATTAAACTCGATGACATTTTTCAGAATCAATCTAGAAACAAATTTCTATGCTTGTATAGAGTCAGATTTTCGTTAAATTGTATAAATTGTATTGTTAAATAGTGCCGCAAAGATATCCCATACAAATCTGAAATTAATCCTTGCATTGAAACTGTGTATTTTAACGAAAATCTGACTGCATAGAAGCATAGAGATTTGTTTCTAGATTATTTCTGCAAAATTTCATTTACTTTAATTGGGTAGTATTGAAAACATCACCATAGTACGTTTGTATGGAGCGCGCTCCGAATTATATCCTCTTAAATTTCTGGTAAACCGCTCACTTTACATACCGTATCTTAAATAATTTCGATAATAATTAAGAGTAAATGTGTGAAAGAAATGGAAGAAGGATAGAGAAGGGTGAGCTGCACAGCCGGTGCTATACGAATTTTGAGCTAGATTTATTTTTGAATAATTTCCTAAAGTGTTCCCTTTCAGTGAAACTCTATTTGCAAGAATAACTCGAAAACACTTTCGCGATTTTTAATACAGGGCGTGCTCTGATACAACGTCTTTCAAATTGAGGAACCGAGTCTGGTGATTCCTCATTAATACGTTTTTTATACAGAGAAAATGTTATTCCCAGTTTTTCTTTTAAAATTATTCTTTCAATTTGATGGTCTACTTCTATCTCGGGTTTTATCTAAAATTATCATGAACTATCTATTATAATTATCTATAGGTACATAACTTTAATCTATCTAACTACAAAAGTGACTAATTCTAGTCCTGGCCAGAAATGTTTAAAATTCGAATTATCAGCTAATATACTGAATGGTTCTCGAATGGCGACCTCGCACGAAAGGACGCATTTTTGGTCGGTAGTCCACCCAAGGTTGACTGACGTTAAACGTTGACGTAAAAGTCGCAAGAACTGACGATTTAAAAAAAAATCGTTGGAATCATCAGGGGAGACGTTGTGACCAGGGCCGGATTATCCATAGAGGCCTATGGGCCCATCAAAAAGGCCCCGTTCGATTTTAAGGCGTATTAATATGAGCAGTAGAAAATAATTCTTAGAGCTTATATCACACAAGAACTTCGATGCTTCGATGCTTCGAGCTTCGATGGCGCATTGCGGAGAGCTATGGAAACGCAATCTTGAGGTCCAGGTTCGAATCCGCACGGATGACATGCCAGTACCAATTGAGCTTTAGCAACGATACCTTTCAAAACACCTCCGCTCAAAAATAACTTGTGTGTTATGGCTTGTATTCATAGTGGAAAAATGTTATGAAAATTTCTAGCACGCTACGCTCAAATAATTCAGAAAAGTGCTCGCGAATTATACTGAATCATCCTTGGGGCCTGTGGGGCTTAATCCGGCACTGTTTAGATCCAGCAATGCAAGTCTTTCGGCTAAGGCTATGACGGTGATTTCTGGGAAGGCTTCAATTCCATTAGTAGAAATGATACAAATTGTATTCGTTATCAGAGATATTATTGTCAAAGTTTATTATTTATTCGTGAATGCATTTAAAATATTGTGTAAAAATGTTACATGGGCAGTCACGCAATGTTTCGTGTTTGAAAAAAACGGTCAATCTAACTGGACTAGACCAATTAGTATTTATTTCATAATTAAGTAATTCCTATGCTGGATTTACTATAATTCATATAATTATATTCCAGTAGGACCGCAGATTTAAAAAACAAATCGTTGTTAGACAAAAACTAACCTGACACACATTTTTCTTCAAAATTCATTCGCGGAACCGCGTGGTTAGTCTATTCACGGGCGGGCATGTTTCGCGCGCGGGTTAGGTGGCCATGTGGCTCCGCCATATTATTTGTGATGGTTCAAATGTGGGTTTTTGTCAAAAACAATCCTTGAAATCATGCAAATATCTATTACCGAACAACGTCAAGCACATTTGCTATTTAAAATAAACATTGGAAAATCATTGAAGGAACCACAATTAAATTAGTAAAAAAATGTCACGACACTAAAAGAGTTTTGTCAATGAAACTTGAACCTTAATGACTTTACATAGTTCCCCAGCGCTCTCTTAGTTGAAACGTGATCTAATTCTGTACTAACGTCTTAATTATAAGTTAGGTCTCTTAACCGTTGACTCCCCAGGGATAGAGTTACGCCGTTTTAAGATTAAAGTTTACGGACTTTTCCTACGGTAGCTTGACCCAAGATGTTAGGGTTCTCAATTTGAGTTGTAAAACTGTCAATGTTTCTCTTTTCAGTCGTCTTTTTGATAATTTGTTGTAAAAATGTAGTTAAGTACCTAGGAACCTATTTCGTAATTCTACGACTGATATGGCTATATGGGTTATGCTTTGAAAATGTCTCTAGACCTTTCCTAGATGTACTGCACTGCACCTATGTAATATGAATCAACTACAAACATTATCAAATGCTCGAACACGAATACAATTTGTATCATAGAATGAGAAAAACAGAGCTATTCTATCCAATAAGTATTTAATACAGCTGATGATATGACGTCGTTTAAAGCTACAATTTTGAAATGTGTCTAGCTACATGAAGTATTTAGAAGTTTAACTTTTTTTTGGTTAAAATTATTTTTTGTGTAGACTAACGTTTCAAGGCATAGCTTAATATAACTTCACAATGAAATCATTATTTAAAATAATAAATGACTAAAAGATCAAACGGGCAGTTAATTTCTCCACCAGCCAACACTATGGAGTGTTACTTAGTTCCTCACATCTTAATTAATGAAAGGAGGATCATATTTGCTAAAATTATTAAGGTCTTTAGCTCCGGCAGAAAGTCTAAAGACACAAAGTATAAAAATATCCAAGAATGGTACAAAAGGACCACCTTGTCAAAATAACCAGGATATAAATTATAACATTTACGCAATAAAATTGAAGCGACATTGTGAAGTCATATTAAGTGATTTATATGCATAATTTGCATATCAATAAAAAGGTAGGCTTACAGATGTTAGACCAGAAAAACAAAAGCCCAATTATTAAATTAAATGAGCTTCATTTTCATTCCAGGGTATTATTGGGCCTTTCCCATTCTGGTCATTTCTAAAACACGCAACATTTAAACATTCAAATAAAGAAAAAAGACACACTGCTACTTGGTTACTTAAAATTGGTCCAAAAAGTTATTAAATTGTTGTAATTCAGGTTTATAGATGGCACATAGTTGAGGACGCAAATGAATTGGTTAAAAGAACGGGACCAAAATAAATTAAATCAACAAAAAAATTACTTCGTACCTACTTAATCATCAATAATAATTGTGTAACTAATTCATTAAACTCCTGTTACTACACTTAATTATACGAAAATAATTGAAGTTTGTCTCTAAATTGTTTGGATTTAATTATTGGTTTAACTTGGTAGTTTGAAATGGGAAAGAAATGAAATAATGTGGTTTTGCCGAAGTTAAGAGTAGGTAATTACACCCTAAACAAAACCCACAGCTAAAACTAAGAGCGTGGTCGCCCGTCTAACTTTTTCGTCACACAGTTTGGCTCGAAGGTCTTTCGCGTGATGTTAATAACTAAAAGTTTTGTGAAAAGACTGGGCTATGCGACACAAGATTGGCTACAAAATGTGATCAAACGTCAGATTTTGCAAAATTCAATTTGTCAAAATTTGCAACAGAAGTTTGGTGAAATACAAACATAATAGTCATTAATGTCATTATTTATACTAATTTAAACACAATATTTCTGAATCTTAGAAATAATTTTTCACAAAACACAGCCTGTTTTATAAAGACTAGGTAATAACTGTTGTCTAGTGGTTTACATACTATTTGTGAAACAATTTTCTGTAACAAAATAACGCGGGTAATAAATATTGGCAATTCTTTTTAAACTTCGCCAAAGTTTGTGTGAAAACATAAACATTAATTTTTTTGTTGACACAAATTTATTCGAGTCTCGTTTGGAATGCGTAATCATGACGTCGAAATTGTGTTTTGGAATAAAAATGTGTCAAGAGTTGTCTTCAGCATTCAAGGGCGGATTCAGGAATGCATTTTGAGGCCCCAAGTATTGTTACAGCAAGATTTGAGTATGATTTTTCAAATAAAATAATAAAAATGTTACCATACTCACAAATAAAATTCGGATTGGCGACTGCTGTATAAAATTATATTATTTTTATTCATTCAAAAAATGGTTCTACTGTAGTAGTTACTGTATTATTAAAAAAAATTGTTTTGTAACTGTATTTTGTTGGAGCCGTGGCCCCCTGTGGGAGGTGTGGGGCCCCTTTCTGAATCCGTCCGTCCTGATTGTATCTTGATTGTTTCTTAGACTTTTTATTACCTATTTACTTCCGAATTCCACGGACTATGTTATACAATTATATAAACATACTCGTAATATTTAACATACATTATGTATATTACGAGTGTTTCTTAAAGTTGTACCTAATAATATTAGGTACAACGGCAAAGAAAGATTAGGTACTTTAAACTTATAACAAAGTTCCTATTTCTTTTCACTGAAGTAGTTACCTATTTATTTGAATTTAGAACAATTATGTAAGTAGCAATCATTTCTTCACGCATCACATTCCGCAGAAAATTTAAAAACAAAAACGTAAAGGCGATTTGAACCACCATCCAATCACAATTTAAAAAATCACATTTTTTCACCTAAAAACTATTTTTCTTTTAATCTCATACGAATCTCGCGACCGCCACGGCGAGTAAGCTGATCCCAGCTTTGAGTTCAACAGATGGCGCCACGTGAGGGGCTGAAGAGTTACCGGCGAGGATGAGGGCGCGAAGCCGCTGCCGCTCTCTGTACCTCGTATCTTCGCCGGGAGGGTCAAGGCACTCGAATTCACAGCATCGCTCGCCGACTCGGAAGTTTTTGCAGAACTGCGGGTTAGAGAGAAGGTGATTTGAGATTTGGAATTTATGTGGGGCAATGCAGTCGTAGGCAGACAAGTTAGCTCAAAGATTTACCTTGGACACAATTTTTCTATATTTGGTAGGTAGTTAGGTAAAGAGAGTTTAAAAATTTACAGCACTACGACTCTGCTGTGGTCAGAATTGTTAAGGATGCGGTGCAATAGTGCAATGCTTAAAACCTGCGGAGAAGGCGAAGTAAGCTCGCCATTTTTCAGCATTGCGATGGCCAGTACCTTTTTATTTGAAATATAAATGTAAACACGGCGACACATCAAGCTACGCAAAACATACATTACTCTACATACGCGCGGGCAGCTTATTTTGGTTTTGCGTAGCTTGATGTGTCGCCGCGTGTACGAGTAGACGAAAATGTACCTGACTGTTTTACCCAAGATAGCAGAACTCGCGACCCCTTAGAACAGCTCCCCCATTGGGGCCAATAATTAAAAAAAAACACTGGTAATGATGCTGGCCAATGACCGATGCACTACTGGTCTTCGTACGTCCTATCTTGGTACCTGACAAATCGCTGACGCGCTCCACCGCGTTTCTCTCGCTTCGATGGCGAGCAGGGACACATTAAGGCTAATATTGAAGAGGTCGGTACTCACATAAGGCGGGTCACAGTAGATGGCCTTGCACCACATGGGCTCCGAGTGGTAGCACACGCACAGCGAGCACACGCCCGGCCCCGGCACGTACAGGAGCCCGTGCGGCACTGACTTGCCTTCCCAGTCTATACATTCTTCTTCTACGCATGCTGTGGACAAGAAGACACTGAAATTAATGATGTTAGAAATTGTTTCTATTAGCTGCATCTTCTCTACGGCGAAAACACTTTCCGGACCGGTGGTAGATTTCTTTAGATTCGACAAAATATGACGTTAATAAGTGGGTGTAAACTGTAAAGTCCCTAAGTTGAATAAACAACCGATTTGAGATTGAGTTTGAGTTGTTAGTTTTCGAGTTGTTCATGCGTACTTTATAGCAAAAACATAGGTACATCTCGATCATTCTCGTTTTTTTGGAGACAGCGTGTATGCCCTCTGGTTGGGCATGCGCTTAAAATTGCTGAGCAGCCGCTCACATCCCTCTGACATCGTCAACTTTCCTATTTAATTTCTGGGAAGGCTGGGTAAATGGGGCCCCAGTTAGTTAGTGGCCCGGGCCTTAGTCCGTCACTGATTATTGACGCACTTGGGACTCGTAGGTATGCGTTACACATTCAAATCATAAAGTCGGTATTATTTTAGTTACAAAATAAATGTTGGATGTATTCATAGCTAATAGTCGTAATAGAGTAGGTAGGTAGGTAACACAATGGTGAACAATGTCAACCTGTACATCATCCACATTTCTTGGACATCACAACTTTAATTAAAATTCTAAGCCATAATGATAGACCCAGTTTTGGTGTACACCGTAAATATAAAGAATTCATAACATGATGACACAGTTATCGAAGAAGCCGAACTTTCTTGACTAAAATAGACTGAGGTCAAGGGTCACACAGAGCGAGCTGAAATTTTCTTACAGGCCATTCCATTTAATGAATCCTCCGACACAACTTTTGTGTCTGCGGCATAAGTGTGAAAATTGCTTGAACCACGAGAATTTAGATTACTTAATAGAATTTTTTTAAATTATACATATATTGTATACTGCATTCCAAATAAGGACGGAAAGATATTCCGATTCCTGTATAGCTTTCTGGCTAATTCTGATTAGCAAATATGATTTATTTATGAGAAAGATATACTATCCAACGAATCTTGGACGTTACTAAAGCTGTTCTAAAAATAAGTGAGATTCCTCTCACTTCCTTTCCTCTCCTTGCAACACTTCCGTGTTGCAAATCTCTGTTTCTGTTACTTATTCAAAATGGCCTTAAATTTTCGTTGTTATTTGGAATGGAGTATAGTTACCTACATAAAAATCCTCACGCCTTTTGCCCAGAGGGGGCAGAGAATATACGAATACATATTTTTGCTGGATGATGGATGGACCACCCCATCAAATATTTCACCCTGTACAAACATTTGAATTTTGTTTTTCTCTGCACTGCTCATATTTTGGTCTCGTAAATGCCCCCAATGTTAGACAGGGGTGGGCATGTAATATTTATATGTGAATATACAATTATTTGGTAGTTACCATGTTTTCTTCGAAATCGAAACTGACTCCTCTCAGAAAACTGACAATAGGGTATCACCATAATCAACCCATATACGTCCCATTGCAGGGCACAGGCCTACCCTCAGGGAGGGTGTATGGGCGTCAGTGCAACACGCGTGCCCAATGCGGATTGGTAGACTTCACATACACGCATGCTGCGTATTCCCCTCGATGTTTTCCTTGAGAGCAGCAAAGAGAGCAATAGGTACCAATACAGACATTAGCTACTAGCAGCCCATATATCCTAAGAAGCTATTCGCAGCAATACATCGAAGCTTTATAGCGGCGATAATTAAACGTCTAAAGTGATACATCGAGTGTTACACTGTATTTCTTGACTCGAATCACTTTTATCACTGCAACTGCAATCTACTAAAGTGAAGTGGTTTAGCGATGTCGTTCACTCAACTATTTTTGTTGATATGTCGGTGTAGGAATTGTTTAACTAGTGTGAATCACAGACTTAAAAGAAGAACCAGACGGAATGTCATCTAATCATGAGTGAAGTAGGTAGGTACCATAGGCCAAGTATTTCGCTTACGCTGGTAGACGGAACATCAGTGTAACCGCGTATGAGACAGCGATAGTCATAAAATCCTATACAATTTGTATGAAAATAGATGTCTGACTCCGGAGTCAGACAGCCGTCGTAGAACAAAAAAGTGGCTACGTCGATAAGGACAGCAATAAGTAGCGATCTCCTTTTTTAACTAGAGCGAATTTGCTATGTGCATCTCTTACTGAGTGATATGACAAGACATGTGCTTCGTTCTAGTTCCTTCTCTTTCTACGGTAGGTACCCATTTCTTTTGTGTGCGTGCTGTCACGCGGTACATAAGGTGACGGGTTGTCGGACCTGCGCCTAGAGCTAGTGCATCTGTGTGAGTGTAGGTCCCTTGTAGAACAAACGAGATTGTATTACCTTGCATGCTTCACATCTTTTTAGTGCAATACTCGGTCCGTATTTCTTTCAGGTCCGTGGTGTGAATGTGTTTATTTGCTAACCAAAGTCAATGTCATAGGCGTAGGTATAGGGGCACGAACCCCTTCGCTTGCTATCACTTTTTTTTGTCTTGTCGACGCAGTAAAAGTTAGCAAGAGATTTAATGGAGGATTAACTTTAATGAGAGTTTCTACAACTGAGTGCAAAAGACGTTATCTAATGTCTTCCATCACCTGATTAATTATTTTGGTAAAATTTTTTGTAAAAAGTTTGATAATTGAGCTACACTGACACTTTTTCAAGGGGATGATCAGACCGCTAAACTGAACAACTTTCTCTATGGCACCAACATCGAAATCGCGAAAAAAAATCAGCTATTCTGTTCTATACAAATATGCAAACCTATTCGAGCCAAATATATATATAAATATAAATATAAATATACATTTGGCCTAGAACTAATTTTTTTTCCGCGATTTCGATGTTAGTCCCATAGACAAAATTGTTCAGTCTGATCATCCCCTTAAAAAAGTGTCAGCATATTAAGTTGGTATGGTTGGTTGCTGTAATGTATATCACCGTTATTGTAGATATTATCTGTGTTATATGTATAACGGGCCTCAGGAAAATTAACTTTTGGATCGCAGCTTGCCACCTCATTGAGAATCTATTGCCACTGGCCGGTGATGAGCTGGCTGGCCGCTTGATCCCCCCCCCCCCCCCCCCCCCTTCCCCCTTCTCCTAGGGAGAATCCCTAGCTCTACGCCAATGATTAAAGTTAGATTTATTATATTTACTTAATGAAGTAGGTATAGGTACCCTCAAAAGCTAGACTAATTGATTGAATTTAAATATTAACCATTGACAGAGGAATTTATGAGTCCAGTCAAATTAAATTGAACCTAATACTTAGGTACGCTATGCCCAAGTTAGTTAGCCTTTAACGATGCGTGATTGAATCTAGTTTCTAAACTGATTGAATTATAGTTTATAGTTAGAAAAGAGGTTTTATTTATACGTAATGGAGGACAAAACGATTACGAATAATGCATGTTTATGTTTGTCCTCAGAGCAATGTTTTCAAGGACATCTGAGTAGGTACATTATAGCCTAGAATCAGAATATTCGCTCAATGTCAGCCGACCACAGTTTACGACCGCTAAATGTCCTGCGTGCCAACCGCAGCTTGCTCTACTTGGCGCGGGTTCTTGTCGATTTTAATAAAACCTATAAAATTATGTACTACAGATTAACTCTAAATTAATCATAGGTTAGGTACCTACCTACACCACTAATTTTTAATTAGTAACAAAATTTTAAGGGTGTATTCAGACCGTGAATCTGAACATCTTTCCCTGAGGAACATGGGTCGAAAAACGAGAAAAATTGTTGGATCTCCCATAGAAAATTGATCGGCCGATCCGCACTTTTGTATGGGAGGACCAACAAATTTTATCGTTTTTCGACCCATATTCCTTCATCCAGATTCTACCTGCACATTCCTCAATCAATTCAATTCAATTCCACATACACACACACACACACCCGACACATTCCTCTTAGTTAGGTACAAATTCCCATTCCTCACCTTCGTTTTCACATAATATTCCTTATAAGAAGTACCTAGCCGTTTTTTTCTAATTTGTATTTTTAGATCTATAAAAGTAGGTAGGTACTGAATAAAAATTACTTGAAGGCTTTTGTAGTAGTATATTGAGGTACCTAGTACGTTTTTTATTAAGAAATCTTAAATGTTGTGATGAAGGCGCCATACTGAACGGTAAAAGGAGCCTTAACTGACCTTCTAACAAAAAAACGAAATGCAAAGCAAGCCGGGCGCTTAACTAGTTTAGAATAAAAATGTAGATCCATTCCGCCGGATATTATTGGATGTACGATTTATTTTTTAAATTTTATCTTTTTTTATCGCAGCACTACAGGGCAGTGGGTGTCAGACCACAAGTGCTAAATAATTTTTTATAGCTTGGCACGAAACTCTGATGGCCACACACGTTCACAATGATTAACTTTAGCTCAAAGGAATACTAGTAAAACAGCCACAGTCGATAAATAACGCCTATAAATTGCTCGTTCAAGCATAGTAATAGATGGGAAGCATCCACCTGCAAGTGACAGTCGGTCGTGTGCAGCGATGCAGTTGTCACCTGCAACCTGCAACCTCAACCCAAGGCTGGCATTACGATAGATGCGCATTGCGATTTTTAGTTTTATCACGTTTTATCTATGATTTTAAGTGATTAAGTTAGTTATGTACTTGGGATAGTTTTTTCAGGGTCTGTTACTAAGTACAATTGCGTGGTAATGACTATATGATTCTGAGGTCAATGTCCGCCCGCACCCGCGTAGGTACTGCACGCACTGCGCGTACCTTAAGCATGATAATAATAATGTTGTTATTCATCAATACCAATTATAGACATTGATTTTGGTTGAGGTTGGGGAAGAAAGGATTTTTTTTTTATTTCATATGGATTTGCTCTCGACCTCAATCCAGTCCTTAGGACAAAGGTGGGGTCGAAGATGTAACGAGCTTACCGAGAAGAAGCCTATTCACTCGTACTTTAAAGGAATTCTGGTTGTATAAGCACTCGGAGGGCATTCCACTCCTTGGCTGTGCGCATTATAAAAGATTCAGAAAAGAGCTTGGTGCGGATATGTGGGATGTCAACCAAGAAGGGGTTGATATCTCGCGGTGCGTCTGGAAGTCCGATAGTAGAAAGGGGAAGGTGGAATGAGTTCATGTAGCTCTCTGGCTTCACCGAAGTACAATCTGTAGAAGACCGAGCGGCAAGTCGCTAAATAGTACCTTGCCAGAAGTGGGCAACCGATACTGCACCGTCGCTAGCGGTCATGAGCTCCTCCTGCGTACATGTGTTAGGGCCCGCAGGGCACGATGTGAGATGGGCCATCGTTTGTGGAGCTCCACACAAGCAACTCACATTTTGCGCATCTGAGAATCACCTGAACATGTTGTCCTTACTGCGACCGACCCGGGTTCGAAGACGGTTTAACAACTTCCAGGTCACCCAAGGCAAGTCATGTCCAGGCGGGAGGCTCTCAGATGGCGGCACAAATGGAGTTGGGAGGGACGCGCTTTTTGTCGCCAAAGAGTACACCTCGCTTGCGCTGGGCCAGTATTCAATGGGTCGACACACTTCGCTTATCTACGTTGGCATAGAGTTATTAAATCCAACACGAAAACGATATAATAGTCGAAGGAAAAAAAGAGAATAAATAATTCAATAAGCTACCCGAACGCCTGTGAAATACAATTCGTTCTTATACCCTCCCATAAATAAATTATGAGGACAGATTCTATTCTTTGGAAAAACTTCGTATATAAAGTTGATAATTTAAATCCCCAAGGAGTAACTTTTGAATTCTTGTTTGTTTTGTTTAATAAAGTTGGAACAAAAGGTTAATAGGTAGGTATATTTTGAGGTTACGTTAGTTATTCACCTATTTCTTTGTTTTATGTAGGTCTGAGTTTGCCGTTTCAGTTTGCCGTGGGCCGTCCCTTACACCCTGTTACACTGAAAACAATATTTTACTACTTATTTACTGCAAAATTCTAGCAAACTGGTTATAGTGACTAGATATTTTTCTCAGTGTTCTGATAGTATCATAGCATAGCGTTCGGCGTCCTACGTCGTTATCAGTTTTTGGAGCACTGAATGTCCCTACTTTAGTAATAAAAATGATTTATTTAATGTAATATTTATTACTGCAATAATTTCCAAATTGTTCTCATAATTACGTGACACAACCACGAAAAATAAATCATAATCCTGTTTAAACACATACTTGCTTTTAAACTCTGCCACAACAGCCACACAATGTTATACTTTAACCCAACAAAACAAAGTTAATTTTAGTTTGACAAAAACAATGTAAACTTTGCCGTCATAAACTTTAGAAATTGCTACGCAAATATGCTCGTAGCACTCCACATAGCTCTGTCCGCTTCGTAGCGTTACGTAGCATTACGTAGCGGTCGTAGCAAAGGGTATTGAAATGCATGGCGCAATGCAGCGAGGCAGTGGTAATAGGTCAAGAATGTGTAAATTGGTGCGACTATAATGAACGACATTTCAGATTTATGTTTTTGTTTACGTTGTCGACAGATGGCGTTACATGCGGTAATTGCCTTCCTAAATGGTGCCCGTATAGCTAGCGAACACATGACGGGAATCAAGTTTAATTTAGTGCCAATAAATAGTTTTCAAGCCAACTTCGAAATCGAGAAACAAAAATGTTGTTTCCATAGAAAATGTCAACGGTCACTCGACCGAAATGTATAGGACAGCTAATTTTTTTGCCATTTTGATGTTGGTTCCATACTGAAAGTTGTTCAGTTTGATGATCTTAAGCACCCCTTACAGTATGTAACGCATTTAATTTTACACCCTGCATATCTCCGTTCCTTGAAGATCTATCGTTAGACCTACGTAGCTTGACGTCAAGATAGCGTACCAGGTAGAAAAAAATTCTTTCGTAAACCACAGCACGATTTATTTAATCTAGGCACTAGGTACTTAGGAACTATTTATTGGCACTAAAGTAATCCTAATTGTCGACATGTGTACGCTAGCTATAGACACCCTAAATGGGCTTTAACAAAAATTGGGACGCTCGCTCGATATTTGATATTTCGGACCGATTCGGTACTAATAGGATGTGACGTCAGTAATTGTTTAATTAGCGACTGTAAAATGTTGAAATTGAGCAGGATTTCAATCCGCTAGATTTGAATAAAAAGTACGTATATAGGTAGGTACTTACTTATTAATACGTTGGGTTAGGTAGGTAGATAACCGTATACAGGGTGAAATTAATATCATTAGCATCCTTTTAAACTAAGAGTCTACCCATCAAACTGAACAACTTTTACTGTCGGAGCAAATCAATCGGAGCAAAAAAAATCTGTACCTGTACTTTTAGTATCGGTGCCAAGCCCTGGTTCAGAGGGACGGGGAGGGAGCCAGTCGTCAGTTATAATGAACAGTGGGTGCAAATTGTGTGAGTGTGACAGTCAGTATTTGTTATCTCCGTTATCTCTTCTATACTTACAAGTACAAAATGTATATTCAAGAGTAGTAAACAATGAATAGACTAACGATGCAACCTATTTACATAACAGAACCACTTCTACAAACTAATGACATACGACGCAGACAATGGCGCTTAATCAAACATTTTAAAAGAGGCTAATGTCCTCCGAGCTAGCCTCCGAGGCACTGCCGTAACGTGCCGAGTCACTCAACAATCTGGGTAAAACACGGGTTACATTTGCATTGCAAATTAATATAGTTGCGGTTAGTGTTGCCAGGTATTGTGTGATTTCCTGATTCACACCCATGGATATAGCCATTTTTGGTCGCAGAATAGCGAAGTATTTACAACTTGTCGCATTGTTTCGTAACTGCTACGACACATGGTTACCGTGTGGGGTTTGTGTACACACAGCGACACATCAAGCTACGCAAAACCAAAATAAGCAGGCCGCGCGTTAGGTAGAGTAATGTATAACGTCGCGCATCCAGCTTATGTCTGTTTTGCGTAGCTTGATGTGTCGCCATGTGGACTATGTGTGATAAGTTGATAACGGTTCAATCACAATCAAACCGGAAAAGTTTTAGCAATTTGTGTTGTCGTTGTGTTCACACGTTACGTAATGTTTACAAACTCACTCTAAAGCTCGCTTAAATACTTGTATGGTTCAAGCCACCCATAATGCAGCTATTCCAGCTTGCCTGATTGCTTTGACCAGCAATGAGAAATCAACCACAAATGTATTTTATTTATAAGTATTGCCTAAGTTGGAGGTGATGGTTCGATCCCCGTCCAGGCCGACACGTACCAATGAGTTTTTCGGAGTTTATGTACGATTTGTAGCAACACTGGCTTTTCGGTGAAGGAAAACATCGCGAGGAAACCATCATTCTTCAATTTCGAGGAATGTATTGTACCCACGCCACTGTCCATTACAAGTGGCGACGGGCTCACTCCCCGTCACACTGGACAGAGTTTCGGTACTACTAGTGAAACGTGGATGTTCTGAGGCTTCAGAATATCTTGACTACCCCTTCGGGGAATATAGTCGTGAGCATATGCATGCATGCATCTAAGCTGGAATATTATTTTGCGTGTCCAGACCGGAGTAAATAACGACCAACTCCCGGCACAGAAGTGTAAGACCCGTAGTCCCGCTTTGTTTTAAAATGAACCAGGTAACACTCTTCCAGTGTTCCCGAGATTATCTAATTGGAATTAAATGTTTGTTTGTCTCCGGCCAGGTAAACTGTGATTAACGTGTGGAACGTGCTTTTGGAAAATTCGCCTAGTTTCTTCAAACATAATCTCACCTCACGTACTAATCGCGTGAGTATTAGGTATTGCAATTGCAGGTTTGTAAGAAACCGCAGATGTTTAATGTGAAAGTTGTTCAGTTTGATGGTGTTTTGTTACTTCCTGTATGTGATGATGTTCGGATGTTTGATAAGCTATGCTGACGGCTGTATTCCCCGAAAGGGTAGCTAGATATCATCATCATCAGCCTTTATACGTCCCACTGCAGAGCACAGGCATACCCCCAAGGTTGTGTTGGCGTTAGTCCACCATCCGTGAGTATGCCTGCGCCTAGGTCATGTTTTCCTTCATCGACTATGTGAGTATTCTAAATACCATACCTAGGATATCCACATTTTACTAGGGCTATTTTAAATTGTATGACTGATGGGATTAGGTTCAGTTTAGTGACGATTTCAAACTTTAAATAACGCGATGTGTAGTTACAGAAAACTTGGACATTTTTTACAGACTCCCAATGCAGTGTAGGTACCTTCAAAATGCTAAAGTTCCTAAATCAGTACATAATTCCCCTCGGGTGCGGTTATGTATAATATTATTAACGAGTGGACTCCTGTTACGGATACTTTGCGCGAAGGGTTTTTACAAAATGAGGTCCCTCAGGCGAGAAGGTTATATTGCGGTGGGAGAGATAATTTCGTAGGTGGTTTCCTAGGGCTTTGCAAAGATTTGTTTGTGTCCTATTCCGATAAGGTACCATGAAAACAAAAGTTGAATTAGGTAAACAGTTTGTTTTTCATTATAAATCCTAAGTAGGTAAGTACCTACTTACTTACTGTTTTAAATAAGTATGGGGTGTTTTATACAGGGTCCTTCTTAATATGCTGACACTTTTTTAAGGGGATGTTTAGACCATCAAACTGAACAACTTTCTCTATGGGACCAACATCGAAATCGCGAAAGAAAAATCTGCTGTCCCATACATTTGGCTCGAATAGGTTTGCAGTTTTGTATGGAATATTTCTTTTTGACGGTCTGATCATCCTCTTAAAAAAGTGCCAGCATATTAAGTTGGACCCTATACAGGGTGTTACATAAGTAAAAATAAATATTTAAAACTTAAGGGGGTTGTTTAGACCATCAAACTGAACAACTTTCACTTCGGGACCAACATAGAAAACGCGAAAAAAAATCAGATATCCCATACATATTTTAGCTAGAGTCTATTTGTAGAGTATGGAAAATGAATTTGTTTTTCGCTATTTCGATATTGGTGATAGTGAAAGTTGTTCAGTTTTATGGTTTAAACAACCCCCTTACTTAAATGTTTATTTGTACTTTTGAAACACCTTGTATTAGTATAGACAAACCTGATCCCGTATGTACAAAATCGATACTAATAATCTAAATTATACAGTGTGTAAGGGAAAGTGTCATTAACTTTTAAACCACATGCTTTACCCATCAAACTGAACAACTTTTAGTATGGGAAAATACCTGTCAGAACTAAAAAAAATCTGCTGTTCCATACGTTTGAGTCAAGTAGGTAACTAACTATTACAGTTTACCTAGTTTTAGTATGGAGCAGCAGATTTTTTTTTTGCGCTGACAGGTTTGCTCCCCTAGTAAACGTTGTTCAGTTTGATGGGTAGAGTATGTGGTTGAAGGTCAATGATACTTTGGTGATTTTGTTACAAATCGGTAGGGGTATGAAGTCGCCGGCAAAATTTAAAATCACTACACTCTAAAACAAGTTACCCGATCGTTATGATAAATATTTTATCCAAGCTCGCCGACATTTCAATGAAAACGTGGCAAGCTTCTAAGCGTTTTCCCGCCAATTTCCTTGTCAAGCTGAACAAATTAATTCCCGCCAGGAATGTTCCCGGTCCGCCGCCATCTTGCCGCCATCGCGCTAAGCTGACGCTGCTGGGCTGCCAGCACTTGACAATTTTCATTTTAATTGAAATATGGTTACTTGGGTAGATCAACTATTTTTTGTCCATACCTAGTCCCAGTCATCTGCATACAATTTTTTCAATGTTCAGGCTCAATCTCAAGCTCAGGTTTTGCTTGCCCCAAAAATTAATGTTTGTTGAATAACTAAGGATTGCATTTATTAAATGCATACACGGTTTTGCAAAATTACTTGAATTTTACTTCAATTTTGGCGGTTGTCCGATGGACGCTTTATTTCGTTGTCCCCACGCTTTTTGGTCTATCGGACAACCGTTAAAAACTTCTAGTAGTTCAACACAAATGGTGCAATGTGAATGTGTGTAGAAGAATCATATCATTAGATACAATATCCATCTTTCAAAATTAATGAATATCAAGAAAAAAGGAATAAAAACGTTTTTTTAAACAGTACTGTGAGGACAAAAAATAGTTGATCTACCCACTTAACTTCTGTCTTTTGTTGAGATATTTTAATAAAGGGACTACAGACTTCGCCAGTTTTGTCTGCTGCTAGTAGGTATCAATTTTGAACGAATGAATTATAAATAATAGCGGCCCATTACTTTATTCAAGCAGCAGAACTAATTTGATATTTCTACATCGCCTACTTGAGTAAATATTGTATAGAGTCCTTCTTAATATGCTGATTGCTGACACTTTTTTAAGGGGATGATCAGACCATCAAACTGAAAAACTTTCTCTATGGCACCAACATCGGTATCGCGGAAAAAAAATCAGCCGCTCCATACAAAACTGGAAACCTACTCGAGCCAAATGTATGGTACAGCAGATTTTTTTTTCAGAAGACACCTAACCTATACCTATACAACGTGTTAATGAATTAACGCAAAACTAGAAAGTAGTTTGTTTAGAAGCGAGAGCAGAATCAACATAGGTAAAATTTTTCAAAATATTAAATAATTTGTTTATAAAATTTAAATTAACTGAACCCGATGACAACCCACCGCACATGCACACTTACCCTACTTGGTACCAAAACAAGATTCTTAAAATATATCCATGAGCACGTTAGCGCTTTCATTCATTGCTGAAACTGAAACAATAATGTTCAAATCATTTTTGCCTCAAAACTTAAAATGTGAATAGTAACTTTAAATTTTAACAATCAAATTAACTATAATGAAATTATTTTTTCAATCTCATTATTATGTTATAAATCAGGTGAGGTGTATGAGGTTTTGCGCTTATTCATTAACACATTGTATATTTGTGTGCTTCCAAAACGTTTTTATTACCTACTAACAAAATAATATTAATGGATAGGCCTAAAGCGCGGTAAGTTGAAGCACACTACTGGTGCACTTGGTCCATACAAACTAGCGCCATTATCTGTCAAATCTAGGGCACTTGCATACAAATTTGAAGTAAACCTTTCATTTGTTTTGCCTCATTTTTCTGGTTTGAAATGTTCGCGTAAGGCCTATCCATTAATTTTATTTTGATCTAAGCCTACTAACACTTCTTTACTTACAAATCGACATGTCATTCAAGAAGACAAATCTAGTCCCTAATTTGAGACCCAAAACCCTTTTCTGATCACATTCGTTCTCAAAACTGACAGTTGTGATCACTGAACTGACTGACGTGGACTGACTGTTTTACAGATCGCTCAGAGGTTTCAGCTGTCAATGACTTTAGTAAACAAAAACATAGTTGAATAGTCACTGGATTGCAATGTAATAGATCTGAAGTTGAATAATGATTGAACTTCGATGTTTTAAATTAGCACGATCCAGCCACAAAACCCTTTTTAACCGACTTCAACAAAAGGAGGAGGTTCTCAATTCAACCCGTATGTTTTTTTTTTTTTTTTTTTTTTTGTATGTTTGTTACGCGATTGCACCGCCAATTGTGAATTGCTTTTGATGATTCTTATTTTGTTTGGTAGGTCATAATTCCGAGGTGGTCCCACGAAATTGATTCAGCGCTTGTTGAAAAATCTACAAAAATATGTACACAGATCACGGACTTGAAAAAAATACGGACGTAATGTTACACTAGAAAGATGTGAAGTATAAACGCGTATGAGATAGCGATAGTCATAAAATCCTATACAATTTGTATGAAGCTAGATGTCTGCCTCCGGAGTCAGACAGCCGTCGTCAAACAAAAAAGTGGTTACGTCGATAAGGACAGCAATAAGTAGCGATCTCCTTTTTAACTAGAGCGAATTTGCTATCTGCATCTCTTACTGAGTGAGTATGACACGACACGTGCTTCTTTCTAGTACTTACCTTCTCTTTCTACGACGCAAACACAATATAATACATGGGTGCTTCACGTATGATTAAAGGATACTACGTCCGTCTTTTTTCAGGTTCGTGACACAGATGACGCTTATGTTTGTCGATTCTCTTCAGGAGTGCGATTTTTGAACATCACACGTTCAAATCAGCGGTAGAAAATGTCAAAATTACTATAGACTTACGGAGATTATGCATATTTTGTCTTTCTACTGCTAATTCTAACGTGTAATGTTCAAAAATCACACTCCAGCCACAGACCAGAACAACACTAAAAAGATCTGAAGCATGCAAGGTCCTACATTTTTGTTTGTTCTACAAGGGTCCTATACTCACACAGATGCACTAGCTCTATGCGTAGGTCCTACAACCCGCCACCATTATGTACCTCGTGACAGTTCGTCAGCACGCACACAAATATAAATGGGTGCTTCACTCGTGATCAGACCAGATTAGGTCCGTCTTTTTTTCAAGTCCGTGACTCCAGCAAAATAAATGTTTTGATGGGGACTGTCAAACTATGTTTTTTTAACTGTCATAAACAAGAAGTTTTATATGCCTATATTTATATGTAAAGCTTCTTGGTCATACTCAAGAAGTTTCGAATCTAATGTCATACTGTTGTGTTTAAACGTAAGTATAAAAACTTCATGGATATACCTAGTACCGAACAATGATTATATTCTCTTTGGTACCGAAACACATAGATTTAATGATTTTTTCCCCTCCGGCCGCAAAGCTTCAATTTTCGTCCCGCTGCGCTAAACGAAGTTGCCGCTTTCCAACACGGTCGAGGAGAAAAATAGTATACTAACCTCAGACAGTAAATAAGAAAGCCTCAGATCAAATGTTTGTTGACCTCGGCTTCGCCTCGGTCTTCGAATTACATGGGATCTGGGCCCTTTCTTCCTTTCCAGTCCTCGGTGTGTAATCTCCTATAATTGATCATGGCGGCGGTCGGTAATGTTCGTCTTTTTTAGGGTTCCGTAGTCAAACAAAGAACCCTTATCGTCTATTACTTTACTTTCGTCAATTCTGTCTGCCTGTCTGTCTGTCTGTATGAGGGTGTTTGGGCGTTAGTCCACGACGCGTGCCCAATGCTGATTGGTTTCTTCTTCTGCATATGCAGGTTTCCTCACGATGTTTTCCTTCACCGTTTGAGAGCAGTCGGTACTACGTACATAAGTTAGAAAAACTCATTAGTACTCATTTATGCATCTATTAAATCGAAATATGGCATAAAGACATATAACAGTAACCCAAAAACAGAAATGTTGTACGAAAGATGGGTTGGATTGTTTTTAATCGAGTGTGGTGAGAGCGTACACCGTATCCTTTGCATTTACTTATAACTGATATCTAAGTCGAACTAATATATTTCACCTAGATTTCAACACTAAAAATTTTGAAATAAAAAAATTTTAACAAAAAATTTAAACCGACTTCAAAACTAAAAAGGTAAAAATAATAATATTGCAGTCGTTGACTTTTACATTCGCATCTAAAAGAACATTAATTTGTTTTATTGGAGTCGGTGTCAAGCCAAGCCAAGCCAAAAAATTACTGCAAGCCCGGTTGCGAATCGTCCGGCTTTACACCGAGTCCGATAAGACAAATTAATGTTCTTGTAGATGCGAATGTAAAAGTCAACGACTGCAATATTATTATTTTTACCTTTTTAGTTTTGAAGTCGGTTTTAATTTTTCTATACTCAATATACCCATATTCGTTCTAAAAACTGACAGTTGTGATCACTGACTGACGCCAGGACAGCCACGGACGAGTTTGATAGATGGGGCCACGCGGCTCTCCGAAATGTTTTAATAACAATGGCTTCCCGGGGTAAAAGGTTAGGGCAGACATGAATATAAATAAGGGCAGTTTATTGTTTATCGAAGAAGTAGATCATGAGTTGAGTGGAATACATAATATATTCAGATCATTTTTTCACCGTTTAAGCCGTGGTGGTCCAGTGGCGAGTATCCTTTCCTGCCGTGCCGTTGGCGATGGTTCGATCCCCGTCCGGGCCGACTCGTACCAATGAATTTTCGGAATTTATACACGATTTTTTTTTATGCACGATGTAACACCACTGGCTTTTCGGTGAAGGAAAACATCGTGAGGAAACCTGCATGCTTCAATTTCGAGGCATGTTTGTACCCACTGTCCATTATAAGTGGCGACGGGCTCACCTCCCGTCACACTGGACTGACTGGACAGAGTGACTGGCAGGAGGAGATGGTTCGATCCCCGTCCAGGCCGACTCGTACCAATGAATTTTCGAAATTTATGCACGTTTTTTTTTATGTACGATTTGTAACACCACTGTCTTTTCGGTGAAGGAAAACATCGTGAGGAAACCTGGATGCTTCAATTTCGAGGCATGTTTGTACCCACTGTCCATTATAAGTGGCGACGGGCTCACCCCCCTGTCACACTGGACAGAGTTTCGGTAGGTACTACTGGTGAAAAGTGGATGTTCTGAGATTTCAGAATATCTCCTAGAACTACCCCCTCGGGGAATATAGTCTTGAGCATTTCACGTTTATGTGTATCCAGACTTTTGTTTCGGGGGGGGACGACATTTATTTTTCGGGGGGATATTCATAGAATCAGAAAACAATGGTAAAGTAAGTGCTGTAGCCACTTTTCCATACAAATATTCGGATTTCGGGGGAGGGGATATCCCACCTATCCCCCCCCCCCCTGGATACGTGCCTGGTTTACGCCTCGCACCATTGATATTCAAAGCCCCGTACATACATGAGTGCTTCAGACCATCAAACGTAACAACTTTTACTGTCATACTAAATTTGAATTCGCAAAAAAATGGAATGTTATGCATTTTTACACCCTGTATAAGTAAAAAAAAACAGAAAAATTAAGGGCTGTGATTTTAGATAACATTTCTAATTCCTTCTAGGTAAATCTTAACACCGTCTATTAGAGTAAGATAAAGTGGTTTCCCCGAAGCGTGACATTTACCGATCGAGATGAAACTACCATCAATCATTCAACTATATCCATAAACATTATTCACAACTATACAGGGTGTTACATAAGTAGGTAAGAATAAATTTTTAAAACTTTTAAGAGGGTTGTTTAGACCGTCAAACTGAACAACTTTCTGTATGGGACAAAAATCGAAATCAGGAAAAAAAAATCTGATATCCCATACATATTTTAGCTCAAGTCGATTTGTAGAGTATAGAACATATTTTTTTTTTCGCGATTTCTATGTTGGTCCCATAGTGAAAGTTGTTGAGTTTGATGGTCTTAACTACCCCCTTAAATGTTTATTTGTATTTTTGTAACACCTTGTATAAACTAGAGAGCGTTGTGGTGAGGTATGGACACTCAATCACGGTGGTACGGGTTCGAATCCGCACTGACGACATACCAAATGAACCAATGAGTTATTCTAACTTATGTAAATACCGACTGCTCTCAAACGGGGACGGAAAACATTGTGAAGAAACCTGCATACTTGCATGTAGAGGTATGTGAAGTTTACCAATCCGCATTGGGTACGCGTGGTGGACTAACGCCCCTCCTTGAGGGTAGGCCTTTAACCTGCAGTGGGATGTAGGTATACAGGGTGAAATTGATATCATTAGCATCCTTTTAAACTAAGAGTCTACCCATCAAACTGAACTTCACCCAATGATATCAATTGAACCTGAACTGATGCTAATGATATCAATTTCTCCCTGGAGTGCGATTTTTGAATCTCATTCGGTGAGCTCAGCAGTTGAAAATGTCTAAATTACTATGGAGATACGCATCTTTCTACTGCTGATTTGACTTTCAAAAATCATACTTCAGGAGTGCGATTTTTTAAAGCCAAATTAGCAGTAGAAAGATGCGTACTTATCTCCGTACTAATTTAGACATTTACAACTGCTGAGCTCACCGAATGAGATTCAAAAATCGCACTCCTTTATCATTCTTTATACAGGGTGTAAGGAAAAGTTTCATTAAAAGTTGTTCAGTTTGATGGGTAGAGTATGTGGTTTAAAGATTAAATGATACTTTTTCTTACACTCTATTCTACATACATAAATTCACGACTATAACGTCTTTTGGTTGCTCAGAAATGTTGCTACAACTTGTGCGATTTCCAATGCAATGTACTTAGTAGTTAGTACTTACTGACGTAATAAGGACATCGATCAAAGTAATTACCGTTTAATTCTCGCTTCGAAACTAAATGCAAAAGAGAGGCGAAGAAAAATACATTTATTCCAAGATGGATGCCGGAGGCAGGGTAGATTGATCACCATTTCTGATTAAATTCTCGTCAAAAGCGGTTTTTAAGTTAATGGTTAAATTTGTTAGTTTTATAAAGACCCAGCATGGATTACAAGGTGTTAACATAAAACACTCTGAAAACCGTTTCGAAAGAACCGAGAACTGAAAAATGTTTTTGGGTTACCTACACATCACAAATTTTTAATTAGTAACAAAACTTTAAGAGTGTATTCAGACCGTGAATCTGAACAACTTTCCCTATGAAACATGGGTCGAAAAACAAAACAAAAATTTGGACCTCCCATAGAAAATAGATCGGCTGCACATTATGGGAGCTCCAAAAATTTTTCTCATCTTTCGATCCATGTTCCTAAGAGAAAGTTGTTCAGATTCACGGTCTGAATACACCCTTAAAGTTTTGTTACTATTTAAAAATTAGTGGTGTATAAATACACGATGAACAAAACACCCTATTAATGCTTAAGGGGGTGCTTCAAACCATCAAACTGAACAACTTTCACTATAGAGCCAACATCGAAATCGTAAAAGAAAATCACCTGTCCCATACATTTGAGTCGACCTAGGTACTGCAGTTTTGTTGGCTCCATAGTGAATGTTGTTCAGTTTGATGGTCTGAACTACCCCTGGAAATTGGGAAAGTTTTTATAAAATCACTTAGTATAACAGTAATTAACTCATCATTAGTAATAACTCTATATCTAACGAACGATTCAAGCGCTATTTACTAAGTAATTCCCAGAGTCATAAGGTAACTATGGATAACTGTTAAATTAATTTAAAGTTCAAATGTGAAGTCAGTGCCCTACAATTCTAAGATACCTACATCAAAATTCCAGAGTAAAATCTAAAATTCTAGAGCGTGTTACGAGTCTTTTTACTGTTCAACGGCCCCATCACAATATCATAGATTTCTCATTAATGAAAAGGCCTCAACTTTTACTATGGGAGCAAACCAGTAACACTATAACAGAAAAACCCTGTATGCGCAGTAAAGGGGACGCATAACATTTATTTGGGTTAAGGGGGTGTAATTGGTAGGTCGGGAAAATTGGTTTATTGCGGAGAGACGTGGGTGGCCTATTATTGTAAGGTAATTGTTTTCTCATGAAAACTAGTATCTAAAGGCGCTTCCACACAGCATGCTGCGCCGTAAGCTATGCTATACAATACCTTATGGCTATGCCAGATGCCAGTGTCGTATCTGCATCGAAATGTACCTACCTACCTAGGTATTCCATAAATAGGGAAAACAATGGGCAAGAAAATACCTAGTAATTTGCTTATTAGGTATTGTATTTTTTTGTAATTTTTTTCGCGGCTTTGATGTTTAGTCCTTTGAAGAAAGTTCTTTAGTTTGACGGTCCTAACATAAAAACCGCCATCACCAGAATCCCGAAAACTAGTCTTATTAAGGGCCTTCTTCGCAGATTTGGTAAAAACAGCCTCTGGCGTTTTCCATTTTTTATGTAGTAAACAAAGTTATTTCAGAAAATAAAAAATACTGTTTCTAGATAAAAAGTTTATCTACACATTGAGAAAATTTCACTACTGTATGTGTAATGGTTTATTGGTAATTTAGTGACAAAGTACCCCTTTGCGCGCAAAAAAGGCTCGCGGCGTAGTAAATATAGAGCGTTTCCTATACATTTTTATGAAAAAACTTTTAAACAATCTTAATTATAATAGACCAAAGAACGTATGTTCAGAATTTACTCATAAACAAAGTTACCGTTTTTGAGTAATGAACACTCAAAGTTACAGATTTTTTCCCCAAAGATTTCTCATACTAATTAGTATGAAGCGAAAACAACGAATATAATAGTCAGTGCGAGTGCCTGTCACGTCACACGCATAGATTAATATGTATATTGGTTGTCACACGCTCAGGCGCATTCAAGGAGAGAGCACGTCGCTCTGAATGATTTTTGTGCCGATAAGTTGACTTGCGTAATAATACGTACGTACACAAAAATTTTTGCACAGTGGTCTGTTGACTGAACTTGTGGATCGGATAAAAAATGTACCTACAGCAGGTAGACTGTTGGCGGACCGTGTGCGTTTGGACAAACATGTGTTGCGCATCCTCGTTGAAATAGTAATTATATATTTGTGACCGACATTTTACGATTTTAACACCCGACGCAAAAAGAAGGGTGTTATAATCTATAGGCGCGGCTATAGTAATGTAAGTCGATTGTTTCAAATTGTGAATCTGAGTGCCAAATTGCCAATACATATGAGATTTATATGTATACCTAATATGTTTTTATTAAAATGAATATATCTTTTGTTATTTGTTTTTATATGCAGATATTATCAGCAAAGCAATTTTTGTATCTATGTGTACCTACATATTTTTTTTACATAAAAAGAAATATTTATTGCAAAATATATATTTTATAGGTCGTACTTTTGAAAAAAAAATCTTTTCTTTGTTTGTTTGTTTTTATACAGGGTACGCTGACAGTTTTTTAAGGGCATGAACAGACCATCAAACTGAACAACTTACTCTATGAGACCAACATCGAAACCGCTGTAATAAAATCAGCTGTCCCATACATTTGGCTCGAGCAGGTTTGCAGTTTTGTATGGAACAGCTGATTTTGATATTGGTGCCAAGTTTAATTAATATACAAATAAAAAAAAAACCAACACCAAAAACAAACATTTAAATACATACCTACATACGCTCGAAAAACATAACCCTCCTTCTGTCGCAGTCGGGTAAAAAGTGAAAAATAATTCGGTCATCTATTAAAAATTATTACTTATTTTGGAAGTAAGCAATGTTTTACTTTTTACCTCTCTTTAAGATATTTCAGGTCATTTTTATGCGTTGGGGACCGCTATGAAATGAACATAGATTTTTTTATTCAACAATCACTTGCGGTCCCCGACACATTAAATGACTTAAAATATCTTAAAGAGAGTTTAGAAGTAAAACATTAATTTGCTTACATAAAAAACAAAAATTTTTACTTTTTAAATGATGTTGGTTTTTTTTTATTGAATTGGTAATTTAACTAATTTATTATTATTTCGTAATTTTTTAGATTTCTTGAAAACTGCTCAACCGATTTTCATGAAACAAAACTAAGAACACTCTCGCAAAGATTAGCTTTCTATTAAAAAAAAAACACGTCCGAATCGGTCCACCCGTTTGGGAGCTACGATGTTACAGACAAATTATAACGCCCCTCATTTTGCTTCGGGGGTTAAAAAGGGTCAGCATAGCGTCGGTCAGGGGTTAAAAACAAACAAACAGGGTCAGTTTATAGATATAATTAGCAAAGCAATTTTTTTCTATTTGCCAATTGTATAATGTTTAGTCGTTTGTTTTTAACCCCCGACCGACGCAAAAAGAGGGGCGTTATAAGTTTGACGCCTATGTCGGTCTTTCTGTTTGTAGCTCCCAACTGGGTGGACCGATTTCGATGTGTTATTTTAAAATAGAAAGCGAACTTTTGCGAGAGTAAATAACATTAAATGACAAATTAAAAAACCCCAAAGCCCAAAACAAACATTTAAAAAGTAAAAAATAATTCTGTCACCTAGGTTTTATTTTTGATGTACTTAAGCAAATGTGTTTTACTCATTAACTTTCATTCTAAGATATTTTTTTAGGTCAATTAATGTGTCTGGGACCGCAAGAGATTGTAAAAAAAATATTTGGAAATATTATGATTTGTATTAGTTTATTTATTCATTTGTTTATACTACAATACGAAACACTAATCACAATTTTTCAGTACATGCAAGTTTTAGATATACATAACATTAAAATAATACGGTCAAAATTGGTGTCGCGGGAACCACTGGGCAACCTAAAGATGTGTGTGTGAGCGCGCAGACGCTGTGTGCGTAGCGTTAAAAACCTAAAGTGGACACGGTCCGTCCGCTTATACGACCCTTAAGTGAAGCAACGTGAAAAAGGTAATGAAGTATAGGTGTTTGTCATGAGGTACAATACAGACGGTGATTTGTCCGACCTTCTGTCATGCGATATTATTATTTCATTGATTGACGGTTTCCAATAAATAGCTGAACAGTTCCTAATGACACCTACATTAGGCATCTTGTCAATAAACTTGAGTACACTCAACTTTAGTAGATAAATGTACCTTTCGAGTATAATTCTAGCAATACAATCGAGTATTCTAGAGCGTCAGTCGGTGAAAATTGGAATTTGGAAAACATAATTTATACAGAGCGTGTAGGTAGGTACCTACCTAAGGATCCTAAAAATAATTTCTTGTTGCACCCTTAAAATTAAATTAAATTAAATACTCATTTATTTTTTATCTGAAATAAATGAGTATTTAATTTCATTTATTTTTAAGGGTGCAACAAGAAATTATTTTTCGAAAATCAACCAACAAACCAAAAAATTCAGTGGGATGTTCAAGTCAATATCCTTGCGGATGAAGTCTAAAAGCTAGTTTCATATATCAGCAAGACTTAATGGAAATCTTTGTCACAACACGTAAAATAAATGTTAAGGCCCAGTATACGGTCACGAATCCATTACGTTTAATCCAAGACAAATGTAGGAATCTCAGCGATTTTTCAGTTTCGCCGACTTTATGGCGGGCACCAGAGATGTATTCTCAACATCTAAATGAGATACGGGCTTTTAGTTGGGGCTTTAGCTTTATAAATAAATGGGTATGGAGTTTGGAATTTATGTCACGACAAAATATCTCGCACTTTATACTGTTCTCACACAACAAAACAAGTAGGTATCTAGATTTTGGATGGCTCGGTAGTTCAGTTGGTAGTGAATCTGCCTGCTGTGCCGGGGGTCGCGGTTTCGAATCCCGTAAGGGACAAATATTTGTAGTTATGATGAATATTGAAATCATGGATGTTTGTAAATAAGTAAAGGGTAAAATTGATATCATTAGCATCCTTTTAATCTAAGAGTCTATCCAACAAACTGAACAACTTTTACTATAGGAGCAAAACGATCGGAGCACAAAAAAATCAGCTGGTGCATACATTTGAGTCGAGTAGACATTGCAGTTTAGTATGGAACAGCAAATTTTTTTTTGCTCCGATCAGTTTGCTCCCTTTAGTAAAAGTTATTCAGTTGGATGGGTAGACTCTTAGTTTAAAAGGATATTGATTTCACCCTGTGTATTCTATATCGTTATTTAGTTTTCATAATAAAAGTCTGGACTAGATTCTAGTACGGTAATTATGTGACTCAATAATTTGTGTGACAATGTCCAGGATATTAGATTAGATATAAGATAATCAGAGGGGTAGGTACTGTTGTGTAACTATTTGATACAATTGGTATCAAATTAAATCAAAATCGTGTTTTTTGAAGTATAGATACCGATTTACCGATAGTACCTAATGGACCGGTGGCCAGCTACAGTCAACTATACCTTATAAAATTAACGAACTAACTCATTATGCACCTAAAGTAGACTAAAAATAAGTCATAAAAAACTTGGTCTGCCAGGGCGCAGCTTGGCACGTTTTCCGGTGTGATGAAAAACGTGGACCCCAAAAACACCCCATTTTACCTCATCGAATTAAAGGATGGAACTTATCTGTTGGTCTAGAGGCCGATTAGTAAAGCCTTAAAAACCTGGTCTGCCGCCGCCTATCCTGGCAGGTTCATGGGTCCGACTGAATTTAGGGTGCCCCTCGGAGGGTGGATTTTACCTCATCGAATTACTGAATGAAATCAATGCCAATTTATAGTCCTATTAACTATGTTTACATATGCCTTGGTTTGCCTAGGCTCAGCCTGGCAGGTTTCCGGGTCCGACTGATTTTACTTTCAAAAAATTGTTTAGCCAAACTTTAAAAACCGGTATAAATCTACAGAATCTACGGAAAATTTTACTGAAATTCGCTTGTATAAATTAACCAAGATATATGTACTCATACAAATATCCCTGAAGGTGGAATTTTAATAGAAAAGGTCAACGGCCCGCGGAAACTAAAAGAGATAGGTATGTGGTCCCGAAGGAAAAAATGTCAAAAATCCTGGGCAATTTGACGTCCCGATGAAAAAATCCAAAATGGGAGATCCAAGATGGTCGTCTTACATTTTCAAAGTCCTCATAACTTTGTAACCATTGACGGTCGGCGCGCTGTGTGTGTACAAATCAAATTAGTAGCAAAGCCCGGCTTACGATGTTTACCTTTCGTTTCTATCAGAAGGCATATTTTAGTGTCGAAAAAAATGGTGGCGTAGAATTGTTAATCTATGTAACAAATAAATTGATAGATAGATAGATAACTCATTTATTATTTCACTTGAACAATACAGGAAAAAACTGTGACTGACAAAGGTAGACAATTACCTACCTACACGATAAATTAAAATGCCTACATAGGATATTCGGACATCGTATTTTTTTTTATTAAGGGCTCATTCCTGATGTTTTACACTGCAATTCTGCCAATATCATGATGACTGGAAGTATCGAAATTGTTTTATTAACAAAAACACATTTGAGGACACGAAATAGCGGAACTGCGTGGCAAGTCCAGAGACACCAACTGAGACGACCGCCCGTCAATAGACTCGCCACGCGACTAAGCTAGTTTAAATAGTAAAATTAAAAACAAGTAAAACACTTAGTTCAACATGTCTCGATATAATATGGCGTTGACATGACATGGCTTCGAAACCGGTGATTAGGCCAAAATAGTAAAAATACGTGTCCAATCAAGCTACCGTACACGTGACGGGAATCAAGATTAATCATTTAGTGCCATTAAGTAAGTAGTTCCTAAATAGTGCCTCTGTAGTTTGCGAAATATACAAGTGTATATTTTGCCCTGTTAGTGATTTTGTGTTTATTTTATTACTCTCTGAAATTAAAAAAAATCATAATTCCAGAGTCTCTATTTCAGGAACAATGTATTTTGATACTAGAGTTTTGAACTATCTTTTAAATTCGTGTGTACGCCTCAACGATATCAATGTACTAAAGTACCTATGTCTATGGTAAACCTATACTCTAGCTCGATATTCGAATACCTATATGAAAGACTAAAAAAACTTGATTATTTCTATGGCATTTTCTTGAAGGCCTGTCATTATGAGATTTTGGATGTCAGAGAGTAATAAACACAAAAGCACTGACAGGGAAAAATATGTATTAATATTTCGCAAACTACAGAGGCACTATTATTAAATGGCACTAAATGATTAATCTTGATTCCCGTCATTGAACGCTAGCTGGATGGACACGTATTTTTACTATTTTGGCGTAATCACCGGTTTCGAATCCATGTCATGTCAACGCCATATTATATCAAGACATCTACCCGGCGACCCGGTTGGTGTAATGGTCACCACGCCGGACTGCCAAACCAGGGTCCTGGGTTCGAATCCCGGTTCGGTCATGGATGTTATATGTTCGTGCCGTTGTTGTATGGTTTCCATAATAAAAGCCTTTAGTGCTTAGTTTGGGATCATTACAATGTATGTGCCTGTGAGCGTTCTTTATTTATTTATTTATTTATCATGAACTAAGTGTTTTACTCGTTTTTTACTATTTAAACTAGCTTAGTCGCGTGGCGAGTCTATTGACGGGCGGTCGTCTCTGTCTACCTTTGTCAGTCACTGTTTTTTCCTGTATTGTTCAAGTGAAATAATAAATGAGTTATCTATCTATCTATCAATTTATTTGTTACATAGATTAACAATTCTACGCCACCATTTTATTCGACACTAAAATATGCCTTCTGATAGAAACGAAAGGTAAACATCGTAAGCCGGGCTTTGCTACTAATTTGATTTGTACACACACAGCGCGCCGACCGTCAATGGTTACAAAGTTATGAGGACTTTGAAAATGTAAGACGACCATCTTGGATCTCCCATTTTGGATTTTTTCATCGGGACGTCAAATTGCCCAGGGTTTTTGACATTTTTTCCTTCTGGACCACATACCTATCTCTTTTAGTTTCCGCGGGCCGTTGACCTTTTCTATTAAAATTCCACCTTCAGGGATATTTGTATGAGTACATATATCTTGGTTAATTTATAAAGTTTGGCTAAACAATTTTTTGAAAGTAAAATCAGTCGGACCCGGAAACCTGCCAGGCTGAGCCTAGGCAAACCAAGGCATATGTAAACATAGTTAATAGGACTATAAATTGGCATTGATTTCATTCAGTAATTCGATGAGGTAAAATCCACCCTCCGAGGGGCACCCTAAATTCAGTCGGACCCATGAACCTGCCAGGATAGGCGGCGGCAGACCAGGTTTTTAAGGCTTTACTAATCGGCCTCTAGACCAACAGATAAGTTCCATCCTTTAATTCGATGAGGTAAAATGGGGTGTTTTTGGGGTCCACGTTTTTCATCACACCGGAAAACATGCCAAGCTGCGCCCTGGCAGACCAAGTTTTTTATGACTTATTTTTAGTCTACTTTAGGTGCATAATGAGTTAGTTCGTTAATTTTATAAGGTATGGTTGACTGTAGCTGGCCACCGGTCTATAATACTTATTAAGTTGACCTAAAATAGTACCGTTCTGGTAGAGCCCGATAAGAAAAAGACAACATTCTAAAATGACAATATGAACAGAAAAATCTAGTTCGCCTAAATGGGATAACGTGGTCGCTATCATCACATCTAACAATATCATGAATGTTCACTAATTGAATGGATTAACCAATAATAGAGCATTTAGTGCTATCTGCTAGTTCCACATTTTACCACGGGGTCAGAAAAGTTTGTTGCACGTACGTTATTGTGTATGCAAGTTGCTTAGCGGGGAACGACCAATACAAACGACTCGCGTTCGTTCACCGCACATTACCCATTATCGCTGAATTTGCACAATTAAACTTGTACCTCTACAAACTGATATCGGACAGGGCTAGCACCCGCAATTTGCCAATCCGGGACTTTGATTTCGTTCAAATTAAGCTACCGCTACTGAATCGACCCTTATGTCAATAGCTTTAAAATTGAAAATCTTTTACGTCTTTACGGGATGTACTATACAGAACCGAATATCATTATTCATTATATTTCCTTTTAAACCGTGCTGGTCCAGTGGCGAGTAACCTTGCCTGCCGTGCAGGAGGCGATGGTTCGATCCCCGTCCAAGCCGACTCGTACCAATGAGTTTTTCGGAATTTATGTACGATTTGTTAGACCACTGGCTTTTCGGTGAAGGAAAACATCGTGAGGAAACCTGCATGCTTCAATTTCGAGGCGTGTATTGTACCCACTGTCTATTATAAGTAGCGACGAGCTCACCCCCCGTCACACTGGACAGAGTTTCGGTACTATTGGTGAAACGTGGATGTTCTGAGGTTTCAGAATATCTCTGACTACCCCCTCGGGGAATATAGTCGTGAGCATAATATGCTATGGTTATGCTTATATTTCCTCCCATATAACCATTTTTGGTAACTAACTTCGTCAATGCGCGCTGCTATGTCGCTATGGATACAGTATGGTTACTGTGTTGGGGTTTGGTTTCTATGTGTGGTAACGGTTTGTCTAACAATACCGACCGAAAAAGTATTGAAGCTTCAATAAGCCGAAACATTTTTGGACAGATACTCGACCCTTGTTTATCGCCACGACTAAATATGGGGAAAAGTCGACACAGAAAAAATGTATTATGCCATGTGTAATGAGACTAATGAGTATTGTACCAAATTATCTCAAAAATTACGTAACGTGTAGACACAACGACAACACACAGTGACTGAAACTTTTTCGGTCGGTATTGTTAGACAAACCGTTACCACACATAGAAACCAAACCCCAACACAGTATTCATACTGTATCCATAGCGACATAGCAGCGCGCATTGACGAAGTTTCGTATTTTATTAGAAATTTACAAATTTTACTACATTATTTATGTATCTGTTTATGTTCCCACGGGCTTTGTTGGCAACCGATACCGGGTTATAAAAACCGAAGACCTTGCCGAAGGGCGCACGTAATCCAATAAGTATGGTAAAGAATATTAACATATTAACTAAATTAAATTACTTAACATCGAAGCGTAGAAAGTACAGTTTATTTACGTTCTTGAAGATTTTTAATGAAGGAATAAGAAATAGTTACGATAAGAAATAGTTCCCTCTGGGAGAGGCTTTGGAGGGGGTTTGTACGTTGTAGGTTTTGCATTTTTAAATAGATATTGTCGAAGTGTGTTGCATTTATTGACGAAATGAGTAGTGGGTCTGAGTGGTATATTTTCTTTGACGAAGACTTTCGTGAATAGGTACGCAATTTGTATTTTTATGAAATAAATACTTGGGATTTTAAAGTTACCACCATCATCATCATAACAGCTTATATACGTCCCACTGCAGGGCACAGGCCTACCCTATGGGGGGTTTATGGGCGTTAGTCCATCACGCGTACTCAATGCGGATTGGTAGACTTCACATACGCATTGGAATTTCTTCTTCTTCTTTCTTCAGCGTATGCGTTTCCTCACGACGATGTTTGAGAGCAGCCGGTATTACGTAAATAAGATAGAAAAACTCATTGGTACATGGCATGTGGTCCGTGCGGATTCAAACCTGGACCTCAAGATTGTGTTTCAAGTTATCATGAAACTATGATAAGTATTACTCCAAGATTTCAAGATTCAAGAAACCTACTTGAGGTAGTAGGTCTGGCGAACGGCTTAGTGAACAGCCTGTGCACCACATAAGATAACACATAAGAATCACACTCACACATCTCTTAAGATAAATGGTGGTCGTAAAATCTAGACGGACATAAAGAGAGTAGACTGAAATGTATAGGATCGCGGACAACGCTGATAAATTGATGTTGTGTTTATTTTTAGTGTAGTGAATGGTTCCCAAGTGTGAGGACGTGGAGCGTAGACGCGGCTGTAATATTTTGTAGTGTGAAGATCGGCATATGTACGAGGCCTTACGAAATGTGCAAACATTTTAACAATAACTTTAGCTTAAATTTTAAAATAATTACTGTACTTCTTACTTATGGCGGAAGAAACCCTGGTGACTTGAAGTACAGGCACAGCATAACTATATTAGTTCTTACAGTATGGTTAGATCTAACCATTTCTTTATATACAGTCTGTCTATAAAGTCTTGGCAAAAAATGAGGGCACTGTCTCCACGCAAGAACGCCAAAATCAAGCATCCTTGCAACACCACCATACTAAAATGATTAGTTCCTCAAACATTCATGCCACGACTTTATAAACAGACTTGAATGTGATTTCTATGGAACGGATAATTTTATTTCCGCGATTTCTATGTTGGTCCCATTGTGGAAGTTGTTCAGTTTGAAATACTAAAGCACCCCCTAAAGTATGCAACGCATTTAAGTGTACACCTGTATAACGGGCTGATGATGATGAATTAATGTATGAACAATTTTAGTACTATTTCCTAGTACGAACAATAAAAATGTCATAACATTTATGATTTTAATATTGACGCTAAACTTCTTCCTTCAAACATAAACTCACGACTAATAACACTGTTAGGGTAGTCACAAACTTTGCTACAACTAACAATAATATTTTAACGATCAGTTAAAGCAAATTTAACATTCCACCTTGGCCTTAAGAACCCAATTTGCATTGATTGGAAGCAGGCGTAGCGCTCGTAGCAGTTCGTAGAGGCTACGGCTACGGCGTAGCCCGTAGACAAAAGCCTCCGCATAAACTTTGGGGGTAATGTAGATAAACGAGGTAGTTTAAAACAAGGTTCATACGTGGTTATATAATATGTGTGTTCTATATAAACGTATAGGTAATACAGCATAGCATAGCATATGCTCACGACTATATTCCCCGAGGGGGTAGTCATAGATATTCTGAGACCTCAGAACATCCACGTTTCACCAGTAGTACCGAAGCTCTGTCCAGTGTGGCGGGGGGTGAGCCCGTCGCCACTTATAATGGACAGTGGGTACAAAACATGCCTCGAAATTGAAGCATGCAGGTTTCCTCACGAATGTTTTCCTTCACCGAAAAGCCAGTGGTGTTACAAATCGTACATAAATTCTGAAAAACTCATTGGTTCGAGTCAAATTGGACGGGGATCGAACCATCGCCTCCTGCACGGCAGGCAAGGTTACTCGCCACTGGACCACCACGGCTTTTTACGTAGCTAATACAGGATGTAACAAAACACCCTAGTAATACTTAAGGGGGGTTTAGACCATCAAACTGAACAACTTTCACTCAATAAGATAAGATAAGATAAATATTCTTTATTTGCACACCAAGAATAGAAAAAAATACAATTTAAAACAAGAATAAGAAGGGTACAAAGGGCGGTCTTATCACTAAAAGCAATAGTGAAACTGAACACCTTTTACTCCATACATAAAGAAAAAATAAATAAATCTGCTGTCCCATACATTTTAGTCGAGTCGGTACTGCAGTTTTGTATGGCACAGCAATTTTTTTATTTTTACTTAAGGTGGTTTCCGTCCATACAAAACGTTGTCGTATAACACTCGTAGACGGTGTTAATAAAAGTAATGTTTTATATATGGAAAAATAGCTTAGAAAATCTAGTTTGCGCATATCAAATAATATTTACAATTTATAATATTATTATGAAGATATCACACGTATATCGTTTTGAGGGTTATTTTGAGCAATTTCGAGTTTTCAAGATGTAACGCCAAATCATTTATGATTTCGTTTGTTTCTGTCGAATTTTGATGATTATTGAGATAGTGAGGACCCATTTCTTTATGTTACAACTTGCCCCGAAAAATTGTTACTACATACCCCGCTGACTCATATTTTCTTAATGTCAAAGTTTCTCAAAAACTACTAACCTATGGAAGAAAAAGAAAGCATAAATTAAAAGCTAGATATATTCTTATTCTATTAGGTAAAAAACAATCAAATATTGATTTAATCTAGAATATGAAAATCAAAATTTACTTGTGTCATTTTTTTTATAATACCTGCCCGAAATTGACCATGGGTTCACCACCTCTCATTGCGCCGTCCTATGGGGAACTATCATTACTTACACAATGCCTCATGTTATAAGATGAACTTTCACCTTACACATGAATCAAAAATGTTAAAAATTCGTGTTGAAAATGGTCTGTTACTTCTTACCCCCGTTACAACAAGCCCCAGTCTCCCCTACAAGTACCTACATAATACGGACGAAGTCACAGGCAAAAGCTAGTGTAAGTATAAACTGTATAAGAACTAGTAACAAGGTCTTGTGAATGCTGAAGCCTGAAGGAAGATAAATTGAAAAAAGCCTTCGGGAGTTGGATGTCTGCCTGAAAATACAATTTATCAACGTATAGTACTCGAATAGATAGGCAACGTATAGGCTTATCTGTTTAGTTTGCATAATTTATTTTCAATTAATTCAACCCGTTCTGAGTTTCAAAGATATAATTTTGGTGTAATTGGTTTTGGGTGAAGCCGTGTTGGTCTAGTGGTAGTAGCTTCCTCTTTCGAGTTCCGCGGTTTGATCCCAGCCTAGATGAGACTAGTTTTAGGCTTAGATCAAAATAAAATTAATATACGCCTAAAGCGCGGTAAGTTGAAGCACACTGCTGGTGCACTTGGTCCATACAAACTAGCGCCATTATCTGTCAAATCTAGGGCACTTGCCATAATAATAATAATAATAATAATAAAAATATTTATTAGACTCAAAGTAAGAGGATTACAATATGCCTTATAATTAACTAGTAAATAGAGACAAAATTTAATAAGTTGCGAGTAGACAATTTTTGTATCCCTGATTCTTAGACGGGACCTAAAAGGCCTTGTTACCTAAGAGTCAGTGATTCTTCCGGGCGATTTGTTACATACAATTTATAATCAGCAAGTAGGATATGTGCAAGTTGATTAATTTTGAATCTAAAATATAATATAAAATGTATAATATAACTAAATAGTATAATGCTAAATATAGTAATTATGTACCTACATAGTATGAGTGAGTTTTTGTGTATGTGTGTGTGGGGGTGTCTGTGCGTGTGTGTGTGTGTGTGTTGTGTGTGTGTGTGTGTGTGTGAGTGAAAGATGGCACGATTTGAAGTAAATAAGATCAGCATTTGAGGAGGTATTCCGTTTCAGTGTAGTTTAAACTTTGTAACCAATTTGTAACCTTGAAGTTAACTTCCATTTTACTCAAAGGGTAGATATTAAGCTTATTATTTATTTTGTTATATATCCTAGAACCTAACACATTCAACTGTCTCGTTGCGAAAGCGGTGCGATGCCTGTCGATTGGACACATAGCCTTGTAACTACGCTTTCTCGAGTCTGTTTGAGCTGGGACACGGCTGTGCTTCCTAATTATTATACGCAGGATATACAGTTGCCGTACCGTCAAGACCTCGGCATCTCTATAAAGTTGCTCTGTGGGGTATCTCCTAGGTTTAGACAACATAGCTTTTAGCACGGCTCTTTGAGCCCTTTCTATTGACATAAAACTCGTTTTTGTGGCACCACCCCAAACAGGGATGCAGTATGTTATGAGGGCTTGACATAATGCTTTATACACTATATTTAATGTTTGAGGATCGGCTGACTGTCTAAGAGTCTTGAAAATATAAATTATAGTCGCCTGACTCTGTTTGTTAGCGCTTCAATCTGATTTTGCCAGTTTATTTCCTGATCTATCTGCACTCCCAGATACTTGACACACTTGACTCGGTTTAATGCTAGGCATTGGCATACAGCTGTAGTATTAGGGCACGAATGGGCTGAGATACAGAAAGACAGAGGTGGTTGCGTTTTGGATGAAATGGAGAAAGGGATATAGTTTGTTTTTGCTACATTTAGTGTAAGCAGATTAGAAGATAACCATATCATAACTGCGCTCAAAGATTTTTCTGCAATTTCTTTGACCTTGTCCCAACTAGAACCAAAAACCAGAAGCGCAGTGTCGTCCGCATAGGTAAAGATCCGACAGTTTGGTAGCTGCAAGGAACACAGGTCGTTGATGTAAATTAGGAACAGTGTAGGGCCCAATATACTGCCCTGTGGGACTCCGTACGCTATCGTTTCCTCGTTGCTAAAGTTGGATCCTATCTTGACAACCTGTTTGCGATCGGTCAGATAATCACGAAAAATATCAAGCACCTTTCCCCTAACTCCGGTCGACGCCATTTTCGACAGAAGAATAGGGATTGAGACAGTGTCGAACGCCTTTGAGAGATCTAGAAAGACTCCCAAACACTTGTTTTTACTGTCTAGTTTCTCAGAAGCAAAGCCTACAAGGTCAGCGACGGCGTCTTCAGTGGAAACTCCCGATTTGAAGCCGTATTGGTTATCTGCAATAATATTGTTGTGCTTTAAGAAATTTGTAAGACACTTGTTAAGGACCCTCTCCAGAATCTTTGACAGAGCGGGTAGTACAGATATAGGTCTGTAATTATTTACACACTCCCTGTCCCCAGCCTTGTATATGGGATGTACAATAGCTTTTTTAAACGCATGTGGAAAGGTGCCCGACCTTATAGCGCAGTTGCAGATATGTGTTATTGGCGGGATCAGAACGTTTTTGCAGGATTTTAAAATATTTGATGAAATACCATCCCATCCACTGGCACAATTTCTACGAAGGTTCATTACAATAGACTCTATTTCGGATTCATCAACTTCCAGGATGGCCATGGAATTTTGAGGCGACTTGGACGGCATAACAGGTGTGTAGGTGCGAGTGTTTGATTTTTGTAGCTTAGAGGCAAGCTCCGAGCCTATTCCCGCAAAGAATCTGTTTACATGGTTGACGGCCTTCTCAGGGCTATCTTGGGTTTTCAGAAGCTCTACGGGAGTAGTTTGGTTTTTGCTAGTATTTGTAATTTCCTTTATTGCCTTCCATGTTTCTCTCGTGTTGTTTTTAGCCATAACCAGTAGAGATTTTTCATAAGCGCGTTTTAATTTCTTTAGGAGATTGCTACAAAAATTACGGTACCGAGTATAGGTTACTTTGAGTATTTCATTTTCTGGCGACTTACGAAGTTTTTGATGCATCCGGTCACGATGGCGAATACAACGAAGTATCCCAGGCGTAATCCAGGGTTTAATGTTACGATCTTTTTTACGGACTTTTACAACCGACGTATGTTTTGCAATGATAGGTGATATCATGCCAATTAGGGAATCAGTCGCTTCGTTAGCATCGCTTAAATTGAATAATTGTGAAAAATTTAAATTATCAATATCTGAAACTATGGATCTGTGGTCTACACGTGTGACTGTGTTTGGAACTGAGTAAGAATGTTTTTCAAGGTTTATTCCCAATAAAACAGGGGAATGATCTGTTATCAGTGAATCTACCACTATAGTGGTAACCGGCAGCTGAGACTTGACCAACACGTGATCTAGACAGCTATTTTCCCTGGTTGGGGTAAAAAATGCTGGTAAGAGACCATGTGAAGCATTTAAATTGAGGTATTTGTCGGTTTTCGTGTTTTTATCTATAATATTTATGTTAACATCACCCATTAATATAATTTTGTTAAAGGAAGACAATGTACTATAGACATTATTGAGGCTGTCTACAAAATTATCAAAATTAATATCTTCCTTGAAGGCGTGTGGTCGGTATACACCGACAATAGCCATGACACCATCTATTTTGCATATTAAGCAGTTACCATCTGTAAAATCTGGTTCAATAACAGTGCATTTTAGTTCGTTTTTTGTATACATTATGACTCCATCATTTTGGTTATATAAGTTCTTTGTACAGTAGTTTGCATACCCATCTAATTTAGGAGGATTGTGTGCTACACTTAACCAGCATTCAGACAGGATAATAACGTCGCACTGTAATTTTATTCGAGTAAGTAAGGCCTGGAAATCCTCAAAATTTTTGTTAACACTTCGAATATTCATATGTATTACGGTAAAAGTATCTTTCGGACTATTTATTACCTGTCCGCATTCTTCAGGGCTGCAGCTATATTCATAGGAGACGCGAAGAGAGTCAAACTCATTTGTAATTTGATTTAAGTTAGCCATTTATAAAATAGGTAGATAGCACGAGCAGATACCAGCAAAAAGTGATGTAAAAACAACAGGGTAGATTCTGAGGTCTCCAAAAATATATATAAATCCATGCGCATACATATACGTTTTTTTTTTTTTTTGTTTTTTTTGTTTTTTTTTGTCTTGACTTGATTTATGATAATCTGAGAAAAAAGTTAAAGTTACTACTGTATTATACTTCTTATTTGTACACGTGCTTGAGCAAAGTATGTGTGGCCATAGAAACTGGGTGAAATTATATTTGTGGTGTGTGTTTTGGTATGTGTGCGTGAAGTACTTGTCTAAGAGAAAAATAAACAAAAAGTAAATGAAATAAATAATTTTTATGTGATTTTTTAGCTTTGTGAGTAAAGATAAATATAAAGGGAAATAATTAATAACTAACAATATTACAGATAGAAACATATTAGGGTACAAGTTTTTTAACCATAAAATCCTTTGGAACTTATTTTTAATTTGACTCAGACATAGTCAATCCTGGTGTTCTAGATCTGTTAGGGATTTTTCGGTTTTGATGAGGATCTGCTTGGTGCCTTCTTCTTTGCGAAGGAAGATATTGCCATTTGAGGTCCAGCAGAACTTATAGTTGTTTTGTTTTGCAAATTCTCTAGCTAGATAAAACAACTTTCTCATGCTACCTGGCAGGTGTTCCGCTACATATATAGGGCGTCGCTCCCCAGAGATTCCAATGTGCTGGGTATTTAGCTTCTCATCTTTTGGGCGTTTGTTGTTGAAGTCCCTTGTAGTTGCAAGTATACGATTTTTCATCTGCACGCTTGTAAATTCAGTAACTATGCTTTTATTTGCACCGGGCTTACCGGGGAGACGACGTATGTCACGTATTTCCGAAGATGATATGTTCAGGTTAAGAGCGTTACCTACATTTCGCATGCCCAAACGAATAAAGGTGTAACTTTGAAAAGTCAACTTTACAGGAGAGCAAAAAAACCGAACCGAAACGTAAGTAGTAATTAGATAGAATAAAGATGTCTTACCATATAGTTTAACGAATATGCACCATAGCTGCATAGTAAAAATTAAGGACATGTATTCAAGGCCGTAGATTCCAAAAATGGCATAAAAGTGAAAAGGGTGTTATAGCATAATACACCTTTATTCGTTCGGGCAAGCGATTTGATATTATTTGGGTGAGGTCAGTAATAGTTTCATTGAGTTTTACTGGAACGTTTCTGATTTCCACACTCGATGACCGTGAAATGGTATGTAAATCTCTCACCTCCCTTTCCAAACTATCGATACGTTGTTTAAACTCAGTCCTCTCCTTTTCAAGTTTTTCTATATGATTTATCATTTCATCATATTGTTGACCGATGAAGCTCATAGATTTTTCTATCTCAAGGTTACACTTTTGAATTTGCATGTTTTGGAGCTTCACCTCAGATATTTCAGAGATCAGCTTAGATAGAATGGCATTTTGGTCCGAGTTTATTTTTGTAAGAACAGACTCATGATCATAGGCCATGTATTTCGCTGCACTTGCATACAAATTTGAAGTAAACCTTTCATTTGTTTTGCCTCATTTTCCGGTTTGAAAATAATTGTATTTTGATCTAAGGGTTTAGGTACCAGTAAAACGCGGCGACTTTGAGAATTAAAAACGACAGGATTAAAAAGCACATAATATCTACAGATTTTTTCAAATATTTAGGCTTTTCTTTGAACACAGGTTTCATATGTATTTTATAGAGAAATAAGAAATATTATCTATAAGGTCAGGTGGGGTAAGACAAACACCGGGGTAAGGCAAACACACTAACATAACTAGTAAAATACTGACTCAAACTCTATGGTTTGATCAAAAACATGAACTAAATCAGACTCATATTGAATTAAACAAATTGTTTCTTTTATAACTGTCCCCATAACACTCCTAACTATATGTAAGATATTTACAGAGCTAGTAAAAGTGTTTGTCTTACCCCGAGTTATGGGGTATAAAATAAAGTATGTTTGTCTTACCCCACCTGAACTTAGCAAATAAAGCCGAGATGTTGAACATCATTGCTACACTTTTTAATAATTTGTATGTCTTTCAAATAACGAGAAGATAGCTTCTAAAAACCAGCAAAATATGGCCCGGCCCTGCGTTTTACCTATGGGGAGCCTCTTAAAGTATTGCAACTGTTTTCCGTAACACCCTGTATAAATACCGTATAAACGCAAAAGCTAATTAGTAGTTTTAAAACAGAATGAATTAAAAGCTACACCACAGTTAAACATTGAACCCGACTGCAAGGAAACGCGGAGGTTAATGTATATCATAGTGCAATCACGAGTTGAGCTGAACGAGCGCATTTATAATGCAGCTCTGTGCATTGCGCTTCTGACGGGATTCACTTTATTAACTATATTTTGCATTCCCTTTGTATTATACAACATACATCACCACATAGTATAAAACAAAAGTCGCTTCCCGCTGTCTGTTTATCCCTTTGCAAGGAAAATTATCATTAAGGGTATATTATTCGGAGCGCGCTCCATACAAACGTACTATGGTGATATTTTCAATACTAACCAATTAAAGTCAATGCAATTTTGCAGAAACAATCTAGAAACAAATTTCTATGCTTGTATGGAGTCAGATTTTCGTTAAAATGTATAGTTTTCAAGTTACAGTGCCTCAAAGATTTCCATTCAAATCTTTAATTAATCCTAGCATTGAATCTGTATATTTTAACGAAAATCTGACTCTATAGAAGCATAGAAATTTGTTTCTAGATTGTTTCTGCAAAATTTCATTGACTTTAATTGGTTAGTATTGAAAATATCACCATAGTACGTTTGTATGCAACGCGCATTTTCGCTCTCGGAATAATATTCTCTTAACCTTTAAACCACAGACACTACCCATCAAACTGAACAACTTTTACTATGGGAGCAAAACGATGAGAGCAAAAAAAAAATCTGAAGTCGAGAGCAGTTTAGTATGGGACAGCAGACTTTTTTTTGCGCTGTCAGGGTTGCTCCCATAGTAAAAGTTGTTCAGTTTGATGGGTAGAGCATGTGGTTTAAAGGTTAATGATGCTTTTGCTAACACCCTGTGTATGCGTAGATCTTTAAAACTATGCAACGGATTTTGATATGTTTTTTTTAATAGGAGTGATTCAAGAGGAAGCCGGAAGGTTTATAATATGTGCATTGCGACCGTGCGAAGCCGGAGCGGGTCGCTAGTACGTAATAATCAGAACCGTGGCCCTTCTAGGGGTCGCTAGAAACATGGCTACAACTTGATAAATTGCTCATAGGCCCACCCATTAAGTAATTATGTATAGAGCAGACAACGCGAACAAAATCTGTGCACCATGATCAGCAGTGCGGGGCGCGTGCTGGGAGCGTCAGGCTGCGACGAGCGCCTGGCACAGGCTAAGTGGGTTAGAGCGCGTGCACCCTAACAAGTGTTACAAAACATTACTTCTCGGTGGCTTCTCTAGTTAACATAGTACCTCAATGGGCCCACCACACATTCCCACAGCTGTAACTCCTGTGAACCAGGATTAACAGCGGCGACCATTCACAACACTAGACAATGAAGTCCAGCGAGCCCGGGCTAATGTTTCACCACTTCTGGGTAAGTTCTTGTTAGCTTATCTGACAGATAGTTTGACATATTTTGTATGAAATTATGTCAAAATATCTGTCGGATAAGCTAACAAGAACTTATTCAGAAGTGGTGAAACAGGCCCTCTCTCACTTATTCTTTATTTAGTAACGTCCAAGATAGGAATGTCGGATAATACATCTTAACTACCTAGGTACTGATAAATAAATTATTTATTTATTTATTTAAGGACTGCCAACAAAGTAAACACTATTACATTTTGGATACATTTTAGGAGTCACGTTGCAGGGTTTGCCTCGAACACTTGTCTCTCGCGTGGTGTTCGCGCGGTTCGCGTCTCAGCCTGCCACGAGGCTCCTAAATCCTTCTCAGTTGTTCTTACTCAAAAACAATCCTCGAGATTGGATAGACACTCCCTCAAAGAACTTGACACTGGCGAAATCTAACAAGGAAACGCCATTAAATAAAAAAAGAATAGAATAGATACATATTAAACTTAATAATAAAGTGCTACTAAATTAGGTAGGTATATTTGCTTATCAGAATTGGCCAGAAAGGAATCGGGAAATCTCGTTGTGCTTTCCTTATTGGGAATGAAGTATTAAAATCTGGACTAAAATAGCAAACAAATTTTTACTGCAATAAATTCACCAAACCGATTCACTGTCGCAAGATAAAGCTCGACTTTATCTGAGAATTTATCTAAAAATATCTTGTTTTTTTTAACCCCTTGAACAACAATTCACGTAAAGTCATCGTAAAGTAGGTAAATATTTTTAAATACCACAATACGAAAGTGGATCACAAAACTAAAAGTAGGTTAACACATACACCGAAAAGCCCGAGTAAAATAAAAAAATTACTAACATTTTTATAAAATAAGAATACTTTTCGATATAGCTTTTATGACTAAAGCGTAATGTTTTTATTTTTATCTTAATACTCTACAAAAACAATTGTTTATTTGATTCAAAAAACTGATCTTCGACAGAAACTCTCATGTAAGTAACTGTTAGTTATATCTATTAATTTTCGAAAAAGCCCTGACACCATTTTATTTACACAAAAACCATAATAAATCGCACAACTTTTAAACACTGGCACTTCGTTAATTTTATTAAACCATTTATTTAAAAAAAAACAACCCTAAATTTGTATTATCTTATCTTTAAAAAAAACTATTTCTACGTAAAAAAATAAATAGAATTTAAAAAGCGAACTCACCGACAAGCGCGGCGAGCGCGGCAACGAGGGCGGCGAGGGCAGGGGCGGCGGCGCGGGGCATGACTGCCGTACTGCCACATGCCGGCCGCAGCGTCCCCCCGCGCCCCCGAATGCGGCACTGCGCTGTGAGCTGCTGCGCGCGGCTCCATTCTCAGCCGAGACGACATGATAATAATGCAGTGAGACGTAAACTTATTCAAACAGAAATTTCAGATAAGTATTCTCTTAGAGTACTGACAGGAAAAACTTGCCGCGTCCCCATTTATGCGTAGGAATGTCCTAAAAAATAATGAAGAAACAACAACTTTTTTATTCCTCATGATTTTTACGATTTTATAATAGTCAAGATACGATTTTTCTTTCATGAAATTCAACGCTGTTTATTTCTACTGAATAAAAATAAATTACTTAGTTATAAGTAAATAAAGAATTGAGAAGATATACAAGACTTTCTTGACGTACCCTAATTTTATGTATAAATGTCACATCGGGAACTCAAATATATAAAAACGCAGTAAAAACCCGATAAAATGTTAAATTCTATGTCACATGTTAATCTATAAATTTTTATAAATTTAAAGGCTCCATAATATATTTAGCGCCCCCAATCTCAAAACAACTCTTCAATAGCGTCTCCCACAAACCAATCATTCTTCTCAAAACGGCGAACAATGGAAAGCCGTACGTCAAATCCGCATTTAATTTACACGCGCTTAAACCAATAGGTGACGGTGTGTGCTTTGCATCCGAGTGACTTTACCTTTGCTTTGCAGAGGGTTGCGATGGAAACGAGCTGGTGGAATGACATTGTTAGATGTCCTTGTATGTTATGCGAGCCTGGTACTTTTCATCCTCTATTTAATGTATGCTATCTCTTTAAAGGAAGGGTATTTCTCATTGCTCTACTTATAATTTATTTATATATTTTTTTAAAGAGTTTGTTTGCAATTTCACATTATCTAAACGATCGTAACTACCTTTTGGGGTGGTCAGAGATGTCGCTATTAGAAGAACTCCATACACATTTTAAAAAAATGTGTTTGTAAAAAACAATTTATTTTTGTTGTTACATGCACCATACACTACTCTTGTTTAGAAACATTGCTGCAACTACCAACAATTCTGTTAAAGAATGTAGTTGTAACAATAATAACATTTAGCATTTGTTTTTTAAGTTGCCTAGCGTAAAGCTAAGAATTTATGAATGTAATACAATATGTAGGTATTTGTTATGTATGTATTAGCAAGCTTGATTTACTTTTGTATAACAAGAGAGCGGAGCATGTGTATTTGTTTTGTTCACGTGAGATATGTTATGTAAGTGTTTTGTTTGACTGATAAATTAGTCATCTTACGCGATTTTTCCCGACATTAACGAGAATATTAAATATTGTTTATTTATTATTCCTAAATAAACACAAGTAACTTTTTAGTTTTGTAGCGTTTTTGTAGTTTTTATTCGGTAAAATAATAAAAAGTTGTTAAAAATTGCTTTTATTAGAGAAAACTTTTCAAATTTGGGCACCACGTCATTAATTTTCCTCCTTTCATATTAAATGAGCAATTTTCATCGTTTCATAAAAGTTTAAACTGTGAAAAGAGTAATTAACGCACTGCCGTAATAATTTACTTATGTCACTATAAATTATACTGTACGATCTTGTTTAAAATTAACACAAACATTTTTATACATAAAATATAAAATACCTACTTATGACAAACATAGGTACTGTACAGGATGTAAAATTAAAGGCATTACATACTTAGGTACATTTATATTTTAAAGGTACAGAGAGGAAAATTAAATGTGTTAGATACAGAACTATCAAACTAAACAACATTCACTATGGAAATAACATCGAAATCACAAAATGAATCTGCTACTCCAAAGAAAACGTAAATGAAATGAATATGAATCATTTCATTGACCCAACCCGAATACATGGCACACCGGATTCTTTTTTCTAGATTTTTTTGATGGCTCCATAATGGAAGTCATTCAGTTTGGTGGTCTGAAGACAGTTTAATATTACAACCCCCCTGTATTATAAACTCTGTTTAATATTTAACGTGTTTAATTTTACATCCTGTAAGTATAATAATTATGCAAACAACAATTTTAGCCTACAAAACTTTAATTGTTGAAGTCGGTAGCATGGTTTTAGACCACGAGCCTAACTATAATATCAAGCTGTTTGAAAACTCTAAAAATAATTCCATTTCACTGTCTTGTGGCTCATAAATAGACCACTTCATTTCTTGTTACTTGGTGGGGCTTCTTTTCTAATTGGAAGTTTTATCACGAATCCATCTCGTAGCCTTAACAATAACAAAGGGTGATCTTTCCTGCAAGTCCTGCAACTGCAAACACTATTTTTTGTAAATAATTGTGGCAAAGTTCTAGCATCCAAAAGAGAATAGAATAGCATCATCAATTTATGTAAGTAAAGCATGAAATTTACATTACCATTAACCATTATTTTATTTACATTTACAAAACCACTAACTAGTTTTCTTTGCGATTTGCGATACCATAACCCTAATTTCATTCTTAAAACTGATCCTCTGTCAATAGGAGTAAGGAGTGACACTTCTAAGTTAGAAATTCTACCCTTAAAGGGATCCAATTTCGTAAACAAAATATTGCTCTAGCAGTATTCAAACAAAGTCAAGTTAAAGTGCTTTGGAAACAAAATATTTTTTGCGAAACTTCCATTATAACCTTTGTTAGGGTTCTTTGGACGATAATAATGATCTTGAAGATACAAGTTTATCTGTAGTCACGCCTTAGTATTTGCTATGGCACAAAATATCTTAAACGGTTTTCGACTACGACTACTTATTTACTTACAAAATCAGTCGGGGAAGCAGGATATTTTGAAGGGGTTTAGTACATAAAACCGAAAGTTAATGAAGTGCATTCAATAATGTAGGCGTAAAATTTTATACAATAACGCTCACAGGCACATACCAATGATCCCAGACGTACAAATAAGCAACTGGCTTGTTATTACGGAAAACATACAACAAGCGGCATACACATAATTATAAAATCCGTGATAACCGAACGGGACCCAAGACCCTGGTTTGGTAGTCAGGAGTGGTAACCATTAGGTAGGTACACCAACCGGATCATCAAGTAAATACGAATGCACGTTCTTGTCCTAATTCTGAACAGATCCCGAATTCGGATACTCCGAAGTTAAAGCACGGTCATAACAGACAAAAGTTAAAAAATACCTACAGAACCTTTAATATTTTAAGCTTCTTAAGAACCTGTTTTCAAGACCTTCACAAAGCTTGTTAAAACAATACCTAGGTTTGAATACCCTCATTCTAGATTATGATCAACGCCAAGAGTTTGCTGTTTATAATATATTCTGAACGCCAGAGTGCTTTCAGTTTTTGCTTTATCTTACTTTTTGTCGGTTCAGATTATTAACACAATGCAAAACGAAATCCCAGAGGTCTATGAAACTAGATTACGCTGAATGCAAGGTAGAATACAAATGCATAGTTATGCAAATGAGTGAATTAACTTACCCGAACCATGTTTTAGTGGTACTCTAGGAACTGAAGGATTGTTTATTTTGTAGAATATTAAATTAGAGGAACAATTCATAAGTAGGACAGTGTTGAAAAACTGTTTTTTTTTACAACTGTATTACTAGGTTAGGTAGCACAGGTGAACGAAAAGTTTGATATCATGTCGTATCAAGATACTTGTGGAAAAGGGACTGAATTGGCGAATACTCCACTGAAAAGAGAGCAATGATGATGATGACTAATTTAATTACCTACTTATCTTTTTCGTTGTTATATTTCAACTACCCTAAAGTTGAAAGGAAGAAATGTCTTTTTACCAATAAGACCGCCTCATTTTTACAATAATCAGTTCTGTCTCCTGTTGTGTAATGTTTGTTTATGCTTAATGTTTGTTAATGTTTATTGTTGTTGTTAATGTACCTATTTAGTGTGTGTGTGTTTGGTTTAAATGAAGTATATTTCAATTATTCTATCTATAACGTCACGCCTCTTTCCCAGTAGGGTAGGCAGAGACCAGGGCCCGCCAACTACTACGATCCTTACATACCTCTTATGCCCCATTCACATCCATCCATACATCATTTCATTCATTCTTGTTCAAAAGACCATAAAGTTACCAATTTTCCACCACAGATAACTATAATACTTCGTTGAAATTAGTAGGTAACAGAATAAAAAGAAAACTTCAATTGATATTCTTTCAGTTGACTCTATAAAAACTGTTTTGAATAAACTCCGTATCCGCTTTCAGTTTTTAATTACAGCCAGCACCCAAGCAACAGAAAACGAAAATTGTTTAGCCGTCCTAATAACTCCAGCTTTTAATTAAAAGAACTACCGTACACGAGGCGACATGCCTCCCTCTTAAGAACGTCGTGTCGTTAAAGAATCCGTGTCACCATTTTAATTACACCCTTAATGAAAGAGCCCTAAATTAAGCCGATATGACAGGAGCCCTAGTGCCCTATTGAAGAGATAATGAAAGTGCCGGTATAATCGTACGTTATTGTACGGACTTGATTATTTAGCGCCCCTGAATAAATATATGAATATCAAGCGGTTTATTCTGGGGTTTTAGTAGTGCCCCCTGATAAGAACTGGTGTCTTTTGACTAAATTAACACTGCACATATTTAAAACGTGATAAATGAAATGGAATGAGGAATGGATCGTGAGGAATCGACATTTCACTTGGTTGAAATGGGGAGGTTCCTGAAACGTTAGTTAAACGAAGTTTAACATGCTGCGAAACTAAGCAGTTGGCATTTGACGTGAGTTGGATCCGAAATCACAAATGTATGCTAAAAAAAAAAAAAAAAAAAATTTATGTCACTGAGTTAGACGCAGCCGTTGACAAAGTATCTGTTCATATTTTTCTGCCTACTTAAAAACACTGTTTTTTTTTATATTTTATTAACAGCAAGGTTAAAAACGCCAACTATCGAGTCTTTTAGATTATTTCGTTCTTTATAACTGATTATCGGAAAATCCCTCATTAAAACACAATGCACAGACCGTTAACTATCTAGAGTAGAATTAACTTTAATTATATTAGAACCTTTATCCAAATCGATTATTTTGAAGCAAGATCCGAAGGTATTCACGCTTCGATAACAAATTTGTAAACATAATATGGAACTACGACTTAATTGAAACGAAAAAAAGATTTGAAATAAATGACCGTTCCTATTTGCCAGATAGGGCGTTACGTATAAAATTTAGCGCCCCATTCTAGGCGATCCTACTTCCTTAGTCCGGCTCTGTACTCGTAAGGGTAAAAGGATGGAACGGAGCCAAAAGGCTGAGTAAGTTGAGTGAAAAATGTTTTCCGACAACCTACTGTTCCAAATTATGTGTTACTTTCATTGCAATTTGCAGTTGGAATGTTTTAGAGTGAAATTCTTGAGTTGAATTTTGGTACTCAATGAGACCGTTGGCGAACAGTTCTTTCGACGAACAGTGCTATCGTTGAACAGTGCTTTCGTCGAACGAATCGGTTGAGAACCGTGATTTCGATGAAGGCAACTTCGTAAAACAGTTATGGACTTTGTATTATTGTACCTACACAACCCCTTTCTTAGGCTGCGATTCCACCAGAGATGTACGAGGTAGCGAGGCGGTGAGCGAGGAAACAATCCGCCAATAGCGCGCTCGCTCGATCACGTCATTGGGAAATTGAAGCACTACCATTGGCCGAGTTTTTCCTCGCTCACCGCCTCGCTACCTCACACATCTCTTGTGGAAAAGCAGCCTAACACTGTGGTAATATTTAGCTTTTAAGGTGGTTTCAGAACTGTCAATTTCATACAAAACTTTGTCGTAGAACACTCGTAGACGGAATTAATAAAAGTAATGTTTTGTATATGGAAAAAATCTAGATTGCGCGTATCAAATAATATTTACAATTTATAATATAATTACGAAGATATCAAGCAATACAAAATTTCAAAGCCTGTATCTTCGTAATTGTATTAGAAATTGTAAATATTATTTGATACGCGCAATCTAGATTTTCTAAGCTATTTTTCCATATATAAAACATTACTTTTATTAATACCGTCTACGAGTGTTCTACGACAAAGTTTTGTATGAACGGAAACCACCTTAAGGAAAGGTCACACTTAGGTTTTTGGGGTAGAAGTAGAACAATGAATTTCAAGTGGTGGTGTAGCTCACAAAAACATTGCAAAAGAAACCTTATCTCTTTAACGAGGTGGTCTATTATTGAACTATAAGGTACTTAAAACTAGCCATTAACCAAACAGCAGTAAATTTTACTGTAGTTAATACGTGCTAGGGGTTAGGAATCTAAATTAACCTAGGCTTAAGAGAATTTTATTCCGAGAGCGAAAATGCGCGCTGCATACAAACGTACTATGGTGATATTTTCAATACTAACCAATTAAAGTCAATGAAATTTTGCAGAAACAATCTAGAAACAAATCTCTATGCTTCTATGGAGTCAGATTTTCGTTAAAATATACAGTTTCAATGCTAGGATTAATTAAGATTTGTATGGAAATCTTTGAGGCACTGTAACTTGAAAACTATAAATTTTCACAAAAATCTGACTCCATACAAGCATAGAAATTTGTATCTAGATTGTTTTTGCAAAATTTCATTGACTTTAATTGGTTAGTATTTAAAATATCACCATAGTACGTTTTGTATGGAGCGCGCTCCGAATAATATACCCTTAAATTACTTAAAAACTTTAGCTCATAAGAATTCGTAGTTTCGGGTTGAGAACTCTCGTTTTTCCATGTCTCTCCTACTTTTTAGGGGTCCCCACAGGGTAAAAATGGGGACCCTATTACTGAGCCTACGTTGTCCGTCCGTCCGTCCGTCCTAACTATTAAGTGCTGTAACTTTTGAACCGTATTAGCTAGATAGTAGAAATTTTCACAGAATATGCGTTATTACGGCGGATTTATTAATAAAGAATAAAAATGTCAATAAGTTAAAAATTAAGATTGGTTCTCAACAAGAAACTAGTTTTAATCAACGTTTTTTCTTCACGCTCTATAGTAAAAACGGTAATACATATAAAGCCTGACCAGAAATATAAAAAACCTCGCCATGTTGCGGAAAATCATTGGAACAAATTTTTGTACTTAGAACACTAACATTAAAGGTGACAGTCGATTGCAGCGCCCCCAATCCAGGTTTTTTATTTTTCTGGTCAGGCTAGCCCATTATAGAGCAAACTCTATCTACAGTATAACAACAAATAATAAAAACCGGTCAAGTGTGAGTCGATATCGCGCGCAAGGTCCCGGAAAAAAATATTATAAATATTATACAAAATTTTTGGAAGATTCAGACCCATTGTGCCGCGGGACAAGCCTCCTTGTATTAGTAACCATGGCAACGGGATAACAACCCCTTAGCAACGGTTTGACGCAATTCTGTCATTTATCAAGTCAATTCCAATTTGTATTATTTTTGCATTTTTGTGTTAATATTAAAATAAAACAATGGCCGGGGTTAGACCGATGAGTCAAATGAGGAAGATTGAAGCTGTAAGTCATATTATAATGCACTTCTGTTAAATAATTACTCCCAAATCCTTTAAAAAACCGGACCGCCAAGTCTCCTCGTGTTTGAGCCGCTATTTCATCGCACTACACACTCTGTTTATACTTCATCATCAGCCTATATTCATCCCCCACTGCTGGACACATGCCTACCTTCAAGGAGCGCGTATGGGCGTTAGTCCGAAACATACGTGCCCAATGCATTGAGTAATTATGTATAGAGCAGACAACGCGAACAAAATCTGTGCACCATGATCAGCAGTGTGGGGCGCGTGCTGGGAGCGTCAGGCTGCGACGAGCGCCTGGCACAGGCTAAGTGGGTTAGAGCGCGTGCACCCTAACAAGTGTTACAAAACATTACTTCTCGGTAGCTTCTCTAGTTAACATAGTACCTCAATGGCCCAATGCGGTTTTTTTTTTATTATTGTTGATGGGTTTGCTCTTGACCTCTATCTAGTCTCTCAGGACAAAGATGGGGTCGAATATGTAGCCTACCCAGAAGTGCACTGGCACTCCTGCACACTGACGGAACGCAGCAAGCTGCTTGGCGCCAGACTCCGGCAGGAGAGTGGTCGCGAGCCAGGCGGCTCCTTGCGGAGCCTACCACCCCGCTGTGGGGGATCGTTCAGCCGCCACCACAAACTTGGTAGCTTATGATGCCGTTGCCCGGGGTGGACCGCTAGGAGGTAGATCCCCAATCACCCCAGACTGGTAGACTTCATTATACGCATCACAATCTCTTCTTCAGCGTATGCAGGTTTCCTCACGATGCTTTCTTTCACCGTTTCAGATCAGTCGTTGTTACGTACAGTCAGCAGCAAAAAGATGGATGCACTTTTACTACGTCGTAGTATAAAGATGTATACACTTTAGTACTACGCGTAGTACTAAAATGTATACATCTTTTGCATGAGGAGGCATACATCTTTTTGCTGCTGACTGTACATAAGTTATGATAGCTCATTGGTACACGGCATGTCTCCGTGCGGATTTGAACCCGGACTCTCATGATTCCATACCTCTGCGCAACGCGCCACCGAGACGCTCTTGTACAGGATGTTAAAAAACCCGGTTGGAGCCTTTAGGGGGTGCTTCAGACCATCAAACTGAAAAACTTTCACTATAGAGCCAACGTCGAAACCTTGAAAAAAAAACGCTTGTTTCATACAAAACTGCAAGTACCAACTCGACTAATGTATGGGACAGCTGTTTTTTTTCGAGATTTCCAAGTTGGCCCCATAGTGAAAGTTGTTCAGGTGGTGCTGAAGCACCCATTAAAGGCTCCAACAGGGTTTTCTTTACATCCTGTATATAGGGTCCTTCTTAATATGCTGACACTTTTTTAAGAGGATGATCAGACCGTCAAACTGAACAACTTTCTCTATGGCACCAACATCGAAATCGCGAAAAAAAATCTGCATCTGAGTAGGTTTACAGTTTTGTATGGGACAGCAGATTTTTATTTCGCGATTTCGATGTTGGTCCCATAGAGAAAGTTGTTCAGTTTGATGGTCTGATCATCGCCTTAAAAAAGTGTTAGCATATTAAGTGGACCCTGTATGCTTAGATTGTGAATTATTTTTCAGAAAGAAGCCCTGTTCCGTACCAGGAAGCGTATCCTCAAGTACCTGGTGCTCGCGTATCTGAAGCAGGAGGGTTTCTTCAACACGGCGGAGACTTTCGCCTCGGAAGCCTCGCTGACCGGGGAGTACGAGATCTGCGATAACATCGACTTGGATATCATATTACAGGTCAGTGAAGCCGTTTGAAGTAGTTTACGTACGTATACACCTAGTAAAAATAATATTTTTGTTACAAAATTACTTTTAATATTGCAAATTACGGAGTTGGCCGTCGAGTTTGATTGATTTGATTGAAGTTTTGGAACATTTAATTAAAGTTCACTAAAATAAAATACAACACAGTGTATAAGTAGGTATGTAGCTATACCTAAGTAGAGCGTTGATAGTAATTTGTTAGGACACTAAATGACCGGCAATTTAGATAGTTTGCCGCCTGAGTATCATTATGCGAAGAACAATTATATTGTAATAACATAATAACATAACCAATTAACTACTCTGACATCTGCATAATGGAGTTTGCTGTAGGTATTCTGTCTGTAGTAATAATGCAGTTTGTTCAAGTTTGTTCGTTAGCTTATTGTTACAAATTGGAATGACATTTGCATGGCATTTGAAATCAGTTACAAATTCGTTTGTCGTGCCATAGACTAATGAACCAAATAGACCTCTAAAAAACTTTTATTTCAGACAACATAGTCCATTTAATACAATAAGTACAGTTAGTGTTACTAGCCATTGGAAGAACTTATAAAGAAGAAGGAACATTTTCAGTAACAGAAAAGAACTACTCATAATTAAAGTATACATGATGTAAGGGACAGCCCTCCGCAAACTGAAACGGTGAACTCAGACCAGCAAACTGAACAACTTTCACTATGGAGGCTACCTCAGGAAACGCGAAAAAACTCGGCTGTCCCATACAAAATTGCCGTACCTACCCGACTCAAATGTATGGGACAGCAGATTTTTTTTCGCGTTTCCTGAGGTAGCCTCCATAGTAAAAGTTGTACTACACCCTGTATTATGTAGGTATATCTAATCATTTCGCGTGTCCGTTCTGAATTTTGATTCTGACGAATCAATCATAAATCAGGTTAGGGTGAACGCATATCTATCAGCGGCGAAGGAGCCGAAGGAGACGAACAAAACGAATTTACTGTAAATTCTTCTGATGAGTAGAATTTCATAAAAATAATTCTAAAATTCGATTCTTTCGCCTCCTTCGCGACGGATAAAATATGCGTCTTTATGCGTCTATTCAACTCAATTCACAGGTCTATGGTTTGTGTACTTATTCGTCACATCAAAATTCAAGAGCTTCCACTGGCTACGCTTTCGTTAGTGTTAAAAAAAGTATAGGACCGAATGTTTCCGGCAGAACCCGGCTTAGGCACGGTTTGGAATAGATAGACAAACCTATTTCTTCCTCTAGGTATCGTATGAGGTACGTAAGGGATAAGTTACTGAATTTCTTATGCTGTATTTTACACAAAAACAGCATATGGTGTCCAGAGCAGTAGGTCTACCATGAGTTTTCACCGTACTTTACTACTGTAGTTACGTCACCAATTTTGTATTGAATTTCGTACAGCGCTCCTAGTGGTTACGTTGAGGACTAATTTCTGTCATACTAATTGGCGACGTAACTACAGTAGTAAAGTACATGGAAAACTCATGGTAGCCCCTCAGAGCAGAGGTGGTGATGGTATCCTAATATGACCACTTAACACGTCATTCCATCCTCAATCCTTTGATTTGCTGAATAAGGTATAATAAGGCTGCTTTTCCACCAGAGATGTGTGAGGTAGCGAGGCGGTGAGCGAGTAAAAAATCGGCCAATGAGAGTGCTTCAACTTCCCAATGACGTGATCGAGCGAGCGCGCTATTGGCGGATTGTTTCCTGGTCACGTCACCTTTAGTACACCTACCTATAGCTCAATGGCTGCAACTCCATACGTATAAAGACAGTTGGTACAAAAACTCGTGATAATCATTCCCTTTCAGAAAAGCGTGAACCTTTATTATATTATAAGTAACCCATTTACTTTTAAGGGTGATCCACCTCTACTAGAAATTGTTTCCCATTAAATGGTAGGTACTTAATAATAGTACAAAAACGTGTATCGGAATAATTTTAAAGTTAAAGGCTCGTTGAACATAACGTCCCCCAATCCCAAGGACGCAGTAAACGGGAACCTGGATAGGTAATTGAAATATCTAGGTTATAGCTTTAGGGAACTGGGCTGAATTCTGTGTGCTGTTGCCGTATTGCGTATGATATGCTGTACCTAACCTAGTATCTCTCTCTCTCCAATAGTAAAGTCTGAGGCCAGCACACTTTTGCCACTTGGATGCGGCTATACAAGCCCAGCAAGAAATTATTTCATACATTTTTCTGTTTCTATTTTGGCGCTTACAAGTGTCCACAAAACCATAACCAACACAAACAAACGATAGTCATTGCATTAAAATAAAGCACTAACAATATCAGCCAGGGATTAATTATGAAATTAGGATGAAACAAAGTCAAAATCAATCAACACTTTTTAATTCAAAATAATATCACATAAATGGTTAGGTTAGGTTCTACATTTTTACTACTACTATTACTAGGTACATCTTGGTTCACCTTTGCCCAACAATGGGACGAAATAGGTTAATAATAAAAAAAAAATGGTTAGGTAGCTTTTTGACGTAATTTTTTTGACTCTACCACCGCGTCCGAATTTGTTACATTGTAGAGAAGGTGCAGCCAGAATCTCATACTCTACAACACATCTTTTCCCACAAAATTATTTAAATCAAGAAATCATAAGATGAAGGAGACGTTCTTAAAACTGTTTTTTTCAGTATCTATTAAACGTACATTAACTAGAAGCGGCAGGGATCGGTGCCAGAATCGTTAGCGCCTCTTGTTTTACCTTTACAGACCATTGGCGCCGACATTTATTTATACGAGCTTCGGTACTCGATGGTCTATGCTAGGGACGGTCTATAGGTAGCTACTAGCTAGGTACTTTACCTGCTACTACGCTCTCGAATGTAATCGCTTCTAGATTTATTGTACTTCTGTTGAGTTTTTAAGATAAAGTGTTTAATGGACTTTAGGAGCGTTACGACCATGTTCAGTATAGAATAGATAGCGGCAACGGTTCACATATTTGTCCTATTCCTTTCATCGGCCCGATTGTTCAGTTAGTTGTGAAACCTGCCTGCTGATTCCAAGAGTCGCAAGTTGACTATAATTTGGCTGTATTAACCCGCATTAGTGGAGCAAGTGGATGGCTTACTTTCTCTCATTCTTATTGGTAGATGGTTTTTACCTTGCATTGGGATCTAATAGGCTACCTACAAATTATTTTAAACACTAAAAGTACGTTTTAGGGTTGAACTAACACCACACAGCACAGCATCGCATTTTTCCGTCGCTCTATCCTTTTCTGTCACTTAAGGAACGTCATTTGCTGGAGCATATAAGATAGGCGGAACGCGATCGCACGCGACGGAAAAATGCGATGCTGTGCTGTGTGGTGTAGTTCAACCCTTACAAAGTCTCAAAAAAGGTAGGGTATTTTCAATTGCATAATCAGGTATGGAATTATGATAAATTCGACCAATAAGAGCTTTTAGTACTTTAATATACTGATGTAAGCTTTTTTCGGGTATAGCTCCACTTTACATTTCCACCACTGTAACTCCTGTAACTCAAGTTAAAGCAAACAATTTTACTAGCCTACTTATCCACAACAGTTTCTAGTTTTTATTTTTATTACAAATTTTTTAACATTTATTTTTGTCATCTACTTATCTACCTATTTATTTAATGTTTACGGTGCGTTTTTCGTCTGGGGTGGTATTTTTGGGAGTCACACGTTCAAATCATCGGTAAAAATATCATTATTACTATGGAGATTATACATTACGATTTTGGGGTGTGAGTTTCAGAAGTGGCACTTCTCGTATTTGGGTGCGACAGAAAATCAGCGCTGAGCTCGTCGAGCCCAGCATAATGCTGAGTCGTAACCCTGTTTGCTACTGCGGCACACACTGGTCTTAATTATGTAATTTTTAAATTGTATGTTTTTAGTTTAATTTTTCTAGATAATAATTATGTCAGTGTGTTTTGTTGTGTATGCAAATAAAAATATTTTCTTTCTTTCTTCTTCTTTCCTGTAAACCAGGATCAACAGCAGCGACTATTCATCATAACACTAGACAGTGAAGTCCAGCGAGAGAGCGGAGATCAGTCGAATTTGTTTAGAACCCGCAACGAATTTAATCAAAGAAGATAGGAGTAGGAAATAGTCTGATGGCTAAATAAAAGAGTACTTAAGGCCCAATGGTAGGACGAAATACCTTGGAGGCGTCTTTTATTTTTCATTTTACGACTAGATTTATACCATTTACCGAAACTAAAGTCATACCTCAGTATTTTTGGATAGTTTATCTAGTGAAATCATAAACTGAATACACGATTGGAATTACTTCACTCGATATAAAATCGTCACAAAGATGACGTATTTTCATGCATTTTTTTAAAAAAATCTCGTTTTAGAAGAACTTAAAATAGTTTCCGGTTGTTGGTACTTATACTCACATATTCACCATTAGTTTATGTATTGACAGCATTAAAAAATCTGTATTTTTTTCTGTTTTTTTTTTAAATAATTTTAATTTTTAATCGAAAATACGGCACACGCACGCACTTTTCGGAAGGCCGGGCAATCGCGTTTCTCATAGAGAATCTTCGTTAGAACCCATGGCCCCTTAAGTACTTGACTAGGATATCTTCCATGTCTCTTAAAGACAAACTATTAGGTGCTGCCTGAGCCATTAGCAGTGGCTTACAGTATGTTACATGAGGGAGGGTATAGACTGAACAAATTAGTAGCAATGATTAATGATTTTCATCTCTCATACTCTGAAAGTAGGTCATTGTTTATCTATGAAGCGGGTTGAAAGTGAAACATTTCATCCCTAGGGATGACAAGTAATTTAAAAAAAAAACCTACGTCTAATACTGGGCAAAGGCAAATTATACAGCCACACTTCGATAAAATTATATGAATTCTTATTTCTTTATAATGATAAAGATCAATAAATTTGAATTAATAAAAATAATAGATGTTAATTTAAATAACATTATTTTTTGTTATTTGGAGACTTTTGTAAAAATTATAAGCAGACAGAAAAAAGTGATGACGATTAAAACCTTAAAACCGAGTCAAAAAAAAATGGCCAGCTGGCTTAAAAAAAAAAGAGCCAGAAGCGCGAAAAAGAAAAAAAGGGAGGGAAAGGGAAATGTTGCTAATTTTTTAGATCCGTTTCAAAACGTGTAAAAATCACCAGGAAAGTCTATCTGTCTCACTCTAGCATACACAATCTTCGTATATTTTTTCTCCTTCGTGTTGGCAACCAGAGTGATGGCCAAACGTTTTGAAACGTAGCCTAAAATGAATTCATCGAGCGATTCAGAAATTGATTTTGCATTATCTAATTTTTGTTTACTTTCCTCGTATTCGAAATGAAAAGCAGAGTGTTTAACTCGGGAGAAAGTCACCCATTTCACACTCGAATTATGGCGCCCCTCACGTTCCGTTCGGGGCGCCAAACATCTCGTGTGAAATGGGTGACTTTCATCCCTTGGTTAACAATCTACTATTTCACTTCAGTGCTCGTTATTAGTTCCCATGTATGAGCTTTCTGAGTACCTACCTATATGGGGCATACTTTAGTAATTAGACGTTACCATAGTATAAGAATTTTCGGTACTACTGGTGAAACGTGGATCAGAATATCTCTGACTACCCCCTCGGGGAATATAGTCGTGAGCATATGCTTATGCATAGTATAAGAAAGAGTAACTATATCTTGCTTGTTTAGGATCAAAAGTGCTTAAAAGTAATATATTCTAACAAAATTAGTTGAAACTATTTTAAGGGAATGATTAGACCATCAAACAAAAATAATTTCTCTATTATGGGACCAATATCGAAATGAAAAAAAAACAACCAGTCCCATAATTTTAGTCAAGTTATATTTGCAGTTTTGTATGGGACAGCAATTTTTTTGATTTTTTTTACATATATTACATACTCTAGTATGTGGTTTAAAGGTTAATTATTCTTTTCCTTACATTCTGTATAAGTACTATTTCATAGTATAAAACAAAGTCGTTACCCGCATCAAATCTGTCCTTATCATTTCAGTTTCTCCACTTACTTGTTCTAAACCACGCAACGGATTTTAAAACGGTTTTCACTGCCATTTAGAGGATTTCGGAAGGTTTGTGTTTAATATATTTACTTATTTTTACATCCTACCCGGGCTAAGCTAATAAACAACGAAATATAAACATACAATAGGTACCTAGTACATAATCTCTACCCTCGTGGGACATAGGCGTAAGCATAAGAGTACCTATGTTAGGTACGGACAAAGACATATTACTCTAGCGATAGACAAACTCGTTCAAACAAACAACATGTCACACAAAACAACACAAAATTACACATTGCGGTCTGTCATTACCATAGTGACAAAGTGAATTCGGGAACATCAATCAGGTGCGTACACCTCATTCAAGTGGAACATGTTGCTTCTATGAAAGGGCAAGTCTATCGCTAGAGTAATATGTCTATGGGTACGGATGTAAAATCAGTAATGTGGAGTCTTCTCCCTGAACATTAGCTCTCCACAAAGCCTTTCAGCTAAGTCTACCGAAGTTGATAACTAGCAAAATACTCTTACAAACAAAAGCTTATAAGATCTATAGTCTTATATAAGGGTTATATGTGTTCTGATTAAGAGTGAAACCCTTATAATGGCATGTTATAAGTCTATTTAGGCTATAAGAGATTTCATACTTGTAACACATTCTTACAGACGTATATAAGAAAACGTAATAAGACATTTATAAGAGTAGTGGTATTATATGCGCATTTTATAAGCCTTATTGCCCTTGATTCTTTATTAACACTTATACAAGCATTTTGCAAGAGCACTCGATCTTAGAAGTTACTTTACTAAGTATTTATTAAGAATGAATGACTTACTAGGGCATTTCATAAACCTGTTGTAAAACCAGTACTTATAAGTGTGATTCATCTTACCTAAGACATATTAAAGACTAGTAGCACGTTCAAAGAGTCTTAAAAGTGACTGATCTCTATTGACGGTTATTCTAATTATTTATGCTTGTGTGATTGATGATGATGATGTGATTTCATACTTGTAACACATTCTTACAGACGTATATAAGAAAACGTAATAAGACATTTATAAGAGTAGTGGTATTATATGCGCATTTTATAAGCCTTATTGCCCTTTGATTCTTTATTAACACTTATACAAGCATTTTGCAAGAGCACTCGATCTTAGAAGTTACTTTACTAAGTATTTATTAAGAATGAATGACTTACTAGGGCATTTCATAAACCTGTTGTAAAACCAGTACTTATAAGTGTGATTCATCTTACCTAAGACATATTAAAGACTAGTAGCACGTTCAAAGAGTCTTAAAAGTGCTTTTTCTGCTTGTGTCAGTTGTTTGGCCAAGATGGCGGAAAATAGGTGTCCTATTTAGCTTGCTTAAATAACTGTTTTTTATTAAGGATGGATTTACTCAAATGGAAGCGGTTTAAGAGAAGTGGAGCGTTCCGAAGAAATATACGTATCTGCAATATGGCCGTGTAGCCAAATGATTTGGTTTATTTTGACTTCACAAGTGCGATAAAAGCCTTAAATAAGAGTACTGCTCTTATTTAGTTCTGATAAATCACTTATAAATCATAATTGGTGGTAATGGCCACATTTTGATGTATTTCACAAATAAATAAAATAATTTTTAATATTTAAGACACGTTTTTGAAAAGGCCCTTCGATAATATTATTATTTAAATTTAAAAATAATCGAGGAAATCTACTTCGCAACCGCAGTCGCATATATACTCTAATAAACAATTATGCAAATATAGACACACTACGTTTCATAGGAAAGTGAAATAAATTATAAAATATTACTTACGTTTTTGATGTGTATTAATAATTATAATCCAAAAAACATTTCAGAACACACGCGACTAGACCTCTTCGGCGAATTGTGATTACACTCTTACTAGGGGATCACAAAGAGGACTACAAGCGATATTACACTTAGAGCAGCACTAGTAAGAAGACTGTAAGGGCAATTGCCCTTAAAGCATGCCATTGTAAGTCACTTGTAAGTTTGTTTGTAATTATAAAAGCATCCTTAAGAGTTTTGTAAGATTGAAAATACACTTCACAAGACCATTATAAGGCAACACAAAGGGTGAATAGACTTATAAAGTGCGCCCAATTCCACACTTATAGCAGGCTGTAAGTGTTATATAAGACTGAAAAAAATATACTCTTGGGATATTTATAAGATTAAATTTTGCCAGTTGGGGAAAGTTCAGACATCACACATAACAATAATTTACATAAGAATTGGCGCGTTCTCATGACCTATATTTTACAGAACGGAAATTAGGGGCACCACATAAACTTGGGTTCAATGAGACGGACATTCCGCCACATAAATCCGGCGATTTAACGTTTTATAACGGACCCCTTTTGTAGTAACTTTGCATTGAATTGAAGTTAACTGACGTCTGTTTGAAGAAACTTTTTCATGGCTTAAAAGCAGCTCTTTCAAAATTTGTAACGATTCTTGTTCTTTATTTGACAGGAAATCCTTAGAGTTTGGGCGCATTATGTCCCAATCGCAATCATTTTTATACTAAGAGACATTTGTATACCTTGTCATTATTCATTTTAGAATAGTCGCCTAAACCATTGTCCAATCGTCCAACGGGTAGGTACCTACCTATGCAAAGCTTCTTATTCGCATTGGGTCCAATTCTCAATTTATCGGTATTAATACTACATATTAATTCAAAGTTTCAAGTCATATAATAGTTTCAAAAAACGAAAATACACGCCGCCATATTGACAGTAGGTAACACACTATAAAACTATAAAAAACTCGACAAAATAAACCAAATAAAATGAGCTCAAACTCGAGGGGTTTACTAGTAGCCATTGAAGAGTTCCACTCTCTACCTGGTTCCATATCTTTAAATCAGCTCGATTAATAATGAGAACGCTTGAAAAGTTTCAAATAGAAGAGAAAATCGACTTCCTAGATTTTCTTACAGACTTACTGGGTTTGTTATTTTTACGTATATGTGAAGCTAACATACGCGTGTTTTTCGCATGCATTTCAGTGTTGTTTGTTATATGTTTGTTTACCCTGATTAAGTTCCACTGCTGATCATAGGCTCTTTCCCACTCTTTATCAAATATTCTTTGTTGTGTACAAATTAAATTCAACCAAATCAGGAACACATTATGGAAAGTCTTTAGGATGTCGGGCCGTAGAAATAAGAATTAAAACGTAACAAAAGGAATAGTTGTGAGAGCAACCTGTATTATGTTGTTTTGGTCCGCCATTTCTCCCTTACGACCTTGGCCAACTTCCGTTTCCAGGGATTAGGCAAGTTGTTATTATGTTATTCTTGATATTATTGCCTACTTCGTGTAACGTATGCTATGTTTAACTTTGTGTTACGCTTTCAGTTTAGAAGTTTCATTGCTTTTGGGAATAGCAAGTATACATCTTGCTCTCTACAGTTCCGATTCTGCACACCGGGTCAGTGTAGGTACTGGAGTATAGAAATCTCCCTCTCATCGTCTTTGCAAAAAGGCTTAGTGGTCTGTGACAAAAGGAATCAAATTCCTCGCTTTGCGTGAAAGGTGGAAGTGCAGTTGTGAAAAGAGACGGTGCCATAAACACGTTTCGCTCCGAGGCTATAATTTCGAACTTATTCATTTTCAAACTATAATATCTCAGAAAGTAACTAATGTCATTTGCTTACCACTTTTTTTTTCAAAAGTATTTGTTTCTGTAATTATTTTATAGTAAGTTACGACTTGTTAGTCTCTCCTCTATATATATTGTCATGCTCTAAAAGGATGCTCCATTAAAAGATCTATGTACGATTTCCTTAATATATAGGTACTACAATGTGGCAATACAATAAATAAGTATTTGAAATTGCAATTTTAAGTAGGCCTAGAGAGCGTCGGTGGCGCGTTGCGGAGAGGTATGGAAACTCAATCAAGAGGTCCGGGTTCGAATCCGTAATGAAAACATCCACATGTACCAATGAGTTTTCTAACTTAGGTACCTACGCAATACCAACTGCTCTCTTATGGAGAAGGAAACATCGTGAGGAAACCTGCATACGCTGAAGAAGATATTCCAATGCGTATCCGCAGTGGGAACGCGTGGTGGACTAACGCCCATACACCCTCCCTGAGGGTAGGCCTGTGCCCTGCAGTGGGACGTATATAATTTGATGATGTTGATGCCTTCTCCGTCGGTAGGTACGAACGAAGTTCGATGCTCTTTAAACATTTGTGATGTGTGCAAAATGGCGAGAAAATCTAAAAGTTCAGACAATTTATTTCTACCGTCGAACATCAAACGCAAAACGAGGACAGAAATATGAAATGTATTCTATTTATAACGCAGAGACGAAAATGTTCAATAAAATATATTGGCATTGGTTTCACTTGGAGTTTTGCCGACGCTACTTTTGTAGACGATTCGACGCCATTGCAGTATCTACAGTTCTGAATACAGGGTGTTCACAAAAATGACGCAAAACTTGAGACCGGTTAGTACAGGATAAAGATTCGATAACCACCATCGACCTAGAACTCTATGGACACAGGGTCAAGTACAAAATTCTCGATAAGTGTCTCAAACTAACCTTATAAAAATGTAGGTATGCATAGTAATCAAACATACTGAAAACATTACAATTGAAATCGTAGTCACAAGGGTTAATTTTGCTTGCACCTACTTAACACCATAATTGCAGCTTCGACTGGAGGTGAAAATGAACATCAAACATGACAGACGTAGTAATGGCGGACGCGTTAACAGATAATCAATAAATAAAATAAAAATTAAATATTATGTTCGTTAACAAAATGATATTTCTAAATGCTTCTAAATGATAAAATAATAGTTTGCTTACTGAAAATAGGATGCACCATCACATTTTTTCACTTTTCTTTGGTAGTTTTTACAGGGGCGGATCCAGGATTTCATGTTGGGGGGGGCCCATCGGCCAACTCGGGCCACGTATTAAGATTAAAAGAAATTAAGAGAGCTCATTTCTTTACTCGGCCTCAAAATTCAGAGGTTCGTGGGGGGGGCCATGGCCCCCTGGGCCCCCCCCCTGTATCCGCCACTGAGTTTTTACATGTTTTTACAACACAGTACGCCATCATGAACTCGCGCGTGCTCAGACGATCAAACAAAGACTGGCAAGAGACTACAGTCTCTTTTTGAATTGTAAACTTCTTTTGGTTCGGTCACTTTTGAGCGTGGACCCATCTTCCATAGTGTTCTAATTCAATGATAACCACCTACTTAAATAACATTAATTTTAAGAAATAAAACATGTCACAAAAACTTCAATAGCGATTCGACTCAGCCAATCCGATGAAACATATAATTTCCATGTGATAATTATAATAATGTGGCATAGAATATGATCATACCATACTACAGTGCAAGGTATCCTCTCACTAATAAGGATGAAATCAGAAATCAGAGGAAGAGTGAGCCATACTCCACCACGTAGGCCTAGTGGGGATTGTTGGAGGCAAGTTAGTGGTCAACTTGGTACTGTCCGAGAAACTTTTATTATTCATGGATCCATTGACAGGTATTCTATACAAAACTAAGAGTCTACCCATCAAACTAAACAACTTTAACATGGGAGCAAACCTACCTTAAACCTACTCGACTCAAATGTATGCAACAGTTGATTTTTATGCTCCGATTAGTTTGCTGCCGCACCTATACTCCATTCCGAATAACAACGAAAATTTAAGACCATTTTGAATTACAGAAACAGAGATTTGAAACACTTCCTCTCACTTATTCTTAGAACAGCTTTAGTAACGTCCAAGATACGTTGGATAGTATATATTTCTCATAAATAAATCATATTTGCTAATCAGAATTGGCCAGAAAGCTGTAAAGGAATCGGAATATCTTTTCGTCCTTATTTGGAATGCAGTATAGTAAAAGTTGTTCAGTTTGATGGGTCTTTTCATTCAGTTGCAGAAATCTGATTAGAGTTAATCCTCCATTAAATCGTTAGCTTTTACTACGTCAACAAGAGAAAAAGTGACAAGAGATTTGTTTGAGGATTAACTTTAATGAGCGTTTCTGCAACTGAGTGTTAGTTTAAAAGGATGCTAGTGATATCAATTTCACCCTGTATAAAAAACTGTTTTTATTTATTTAGGTAGGTATTCTTTTTATATAAGTTGATTCATTTTGTTAACACGTTGTATATAGGGTCCAACTTAATATGCTGACACTTTTTAAAGAGGATGATCAGACCATCAAACTGAACAACTTTCTCTATGGGACCAACATCGAAATCGCGAAAAAAAAATCTAACGCTCAATACAAAACTGCAAACCTACTCGAGCCAAATGTATGGGACAGCAGATTTTTTAATCGCGATTTCGAAGTTGGTCCCATAGAGAAAGTTGTTCAGTTTGATGATCTGATCTGATCATCCTCTTAAAAAAGTGTCAGCATATTAAGAAGGACCCTGTATATCTCGCTTCTCTATGAATAGAGGGGAAAGAGAGCACAAACTATTTCTTATCTTGATGGATCACGCCCTAAAAAAGAATAACTTTACTAATGTATACTTACCTACAGTTCGCAAAATAACTATGTTTTCATGTAAAAAGAACTCACGGCTTTTTTCCCATTTCGGGGTTATCAGAAACTTTGCTACAACCACCTTTGAAAGATTATTTTTAGCAGGGGGTTTTCAAGATGGGTTAAAGTTTCGAATCCCGCAAGGGGCAACTATTTTGTTAAGAGATAGGCGGGCTGAAATGCTAATTTGGAGAATAGGTCACTTTTCCGACTGTACCTATACATATTTGTCCGATCCGCCCCACCCATACACCCCTGACTAGATTGCGAAAGAGACAACTGCAGCTCGGACCAATTTTATATAAGTACATAAAATCGACGAAAACAGCATTTCGTATTCCTGTTTCCTCCTCCAAAACTGAACCGATTTTAATAATTCTTTCAAGAATGATATGAGAAAGACTTGGCTATGTCTGTATGTTTTGTTTTTTTTTGTTTATATTCGACAAATTTGTTTGCTGGATGTCTGAAAACGAGCGGTAAAATTAGTAATTTTCGAAGATCCCTAGTTCATACAGTACCTAAGCATAAAAAAAACTGGCCAAGTGCGTGTCGGGCCACGCGCAGGGTAGGGTTCCGTAGTTGCCCGTCACAATATACGAACTTAGAAGGGGGCTTTTTGTTTTATACTACGGTTTGACGGCTAATAAAGTCTAAAAAGTACATTTTTTAAGTTGGTTGACTATTACTCGTTACCTTGTAAAGCTAACTTAGCGGTGATAGTTTTCCTTTTAATTTCATTATATACACTACTGCCATGAATTTTTTCACATATCTAGAAACAACCGTTTAGCTGGCAGAGGAAGAACAAAAATTAGCACCTTAAAGCTTAATATTTCGCTAACGGATCCCTAAATCGAAAAATGGTTTTCCCACACCCACCGTATTTTTAAAAGACCTATCCAACGATACCCCACACTATGGGATAGACGAGAAAAAAATATTGCATCCCCACTTCACGGGTAGGGGAGGTACCCTAAAAAATTTTTATTTTACCACTCTCTCGGCGTGATTAATATGTGTACCCATGCCAAATTACAGCTTTCTAGTACTAAGCGTCTCTGAGCTAAGCCGCGGACAGACGGACGGACGGACATGGCGAAACTATAAGGGTTCCTTGTTGACTTCGGAACCCTAAAAAGCAAAACATAGGGACATAGCAGAGGTAACATAGATTGTAGGTATGGTAAACAATTTTTTGCTCTATTGTCATTATCCAGGGAGGAAACAGGAATACGTTTGTATGGAAAAAACGGTACTCGCAACTACCTATATCAAATAATTTTGTACCCAAAGTCACGGTGTTTGGATTTGTTTGTCTAGTCGCCGTAATACAAGTCTAGACTACATTCTGTTATTGGGACTAGATAATCTGCGTGACCTTGACAAAGATATTCAAGAAAAGATTTATTTTATCGGGCTTAGGCACAAAACAAAAATTATAGTAATACGCTTAAACCCACCACTGTATGTAAAGCTGAAGCCGTAGATGCTACACGTGATACGGCTAGTAACACGTCTTTTATCTCGTTCGTTCGCGCGCAAATAGAAATAGTGAGCGAAGGTGTGATAGCGCTGTACCACGGTGCAGGATCACAGATTACCCCCAAAATTTCGTACAGGCCCGAAGTCACCATTTTTGGCGGTAGGTGCGGGTAGCGGGGCACGAAATAATGCAACATGATTGGCCATTTCAAGGTCGCACTATTCCGATCTCGCTCTATCCCGTTGCTTATATCAGTGCAAAATCATAGATGTGTGGTGCGCGTCGGCGGCCCTGTATGCGGTATCTATTGAAGGTGATCTGTGTGCAGGATCAACAGCGGCGACCACTCACATCACAACACTAGACAATGAATTCCAGCGAGCGGCGGAACCCGCAACGAATTAAATCGAAGGCACTTGTGTATTCTACAGGTGAAATTGATATCATTAGCATCCTTTCAAACTAAGCCATCAAACTGAACAACTTTTCTATGGGAGCAAACCGAACGGAGCAAAAAAAAACTGCTGTTCCATACTAAACTGCAATGCCTACTCGACTCAAATGTATGCAACAGCTGATTTTTGTTTTGCTCCGATCGGTTTGCTCCCATAGTCAAAGTTGTTCAGTTTTATTCGTAGACTCTTAGTTTAAAAGGATGCTAATGATATCAATTTCACCCTGTATAAGTAGTACCAGTAAAGGTTGAACTACACATGGCCGCACGCGATCGCACTTTTCCGTCGTCGCCTGCGGCGTGCGTTCCGTCTATCTTATATGCTCTAGCAAATGACGTTCCTGAGTGACAGAAAAGGATGGAGCGACGGAAAAGTGCGATCGCGTGCGGCCATGTGTAGTTCAACCCTAATATGGAGATCCATGGTAATTAAAACAATCATAAAAGTATGTTGCAGAAGTTTTCCAATAAACCGCGAACATGTAGGTACTGTTAGATACATACATTGCAGGTCAAACAGAGAACCTGCCTTTTTTGAAGTCGGTAAAAAAGTATGATACGCAGATTTGATAAAGTGATGTCTGTAATAATGATATTCAAGCAGAGTGCAATATATCTCACGTGTCGGAAACAAGAGTGAAGTTGAGCCAAATCTCAAAGATGTGTTCGGCATTGCAAGTTTATGTTATTGATCGTTTCGCTATTGTATTGTTACTGCTCTGAAATAGGTACCTACTGAGAGTTCATAACGTGTTCTAGACAGAATGAGAACAATTTATTGTTTCGCAGAACATTTATTACTTCATCAGCCGCGTTCAATTTTAAAAATTGTCTAAAAAGTCTGTCAGGATAGTAGCATATGGCTTTCAGTTGCCAAGGCAATATGGTGAAATATGGAAAACCGTAGAAAAGCCCTAGTACCCATACTTAGTACTAACCGATACGTTATTGGCGTTATTGCAGACCGATTAGATTTTGTGAATGGAAAAATTTCGTCATTCAGCTGGTACATCCTGGCTATGTCGTATGAGCCCGCTGCCTGTATTATAAACTGGGGGTGCCGAAATATAAGTATTGTCACCCTTCCGGGCGGAAAGACCTATCTGACAATGATAAATATGCATCTGATGTCCCCACTCCCCAGGATTACTGCAGCTACTACCTATCGAGGTTCAACAAGCAACCTCAGTTCTGCCGCAAGGTCGAGGAGCGGCAGCCGGCTCGCCCCAGGACCAGGAGGCGCGAGGGTCGGAAGGTGGAACCCGTGGAGGTTTGCGAGAAAGACGAGGGACTGCCCTCGACGTTTACCGTCACTAAGTTGTCCAGGGTGAGTTTCTTCTTCTTTTTCTATCGAGTCAATGGCAAGTCATTCAAAAATTTTCCAGCCCTGTATTTTGCCGCACGGATAGGTTTGCCGGCAGCGTCCATAAGCTCCGATCGCGTGCGTGTTGAGGGGTGATGTGTTGAAGTTTATTTTTGATTGTTAATTTGTGTTTTACAAAGAGATGTTCCGAATGAAGCGATGATGTTAGAGAAAACCGGAGAGGAAAAATGATCGGACACATGATACGAAACGACAATTTCTTTAAAACTATACTGGAAGGGAAGATGAGGGGAAACGAGGCAGAGGAAGAGCCAGGCAGAGTTATCTAGCCCAAGTGAAGGAAAAGGTTGACGTCGTGTCGTATCAAGAACTCAAGATACTAGCGGAAAAGAGACAAGATTGGCGAAGGGTATATTACCGTTGGCGCTCACCATACAAACGAAGTCTGGTGATATTTTCAATACTATCAATGTAAAGTCAATGAATTTTTTTTTAAACAATCTAGAAACTAATATGTCTATGTTTGTATGAAGTCCGATTTTCGTTAAAATGTATAGTTTTAAAGTTACAGTGCCTCGAAGATTTCCATACAAATCTTAATTAATCCTAGCATTAAAACTGTACATTTTATCGAAAATATGACTTCATACAAACATAGAGATTAGTTTCTAGGTTGTTCCTGAAAAATGTCATTGACTTTAATTGGATAGTATTGAAAATATCACCAGACTACGTTTGTATGCAGCGCGCATTTGCGCTCTCGGAATAAACTAATGAAAGAGATGTTTTAGGAAAGGGACATTATGGACCTGAACGGATTGTAGCACCCCATGCTGATATGAAACGACGATGTAATTTATTGGGAGCCAAATTTAAAATTCACGTCCTTGTTAGTATTCGTATTATCCGAATCATTGCGGGAAATTTTATTAAAAAAGCAAATAGATACCCAATCATGTCAAAGTTCAGACGCGTAGGTAATTTTGGTTAGCTAGGTGTGTCGCTACACTTACCCAGATTATGTATACCTAAGTAGACCTAACTAGGTAAATAGCTTCAGGCTTTGATTTTGAATTTACCATTCTCTACGCAGAGCTCATTAAAATTAATTCGGTGTAGTACGAAGTCAATTTGTTTTAGTTATGATAAAGGTTTGTTTTACAGTGCTGTTGTATCAATGACATATAACTAATTATACTTACTTGGGTATTTTGATACCTATTACATTTATGAATACCTAAGTAGGTGGTCATCATCATTTTTATTTATTTAACACTTTATTGTACACACGGAAATATAGGTACATGAAAACAGCATAATAGACAATTACAAAAGGCGAGCTTATCCCTAAAGAGAAAACAGCATAATAGACAATTACAAAGGCGAGCTTATCCCTAAAGCGATTTCTTCCAGCAAACCCGTATCATCATCATCATCATCAGCCTATCATCGTCCACTGCTGAACATAGGCCTCTCCCAAGGCGCGCCATTAAACTCTGTCCTCCGCCTTCCTCATCCAGTCGCTCCCCACTACCTTTTTTAAGTCGTTTGTCCAGCGGGCTGCCAGTACTCGTAATAATACCGATTGCTCTCAAATGGTGAAGGAAAACATCGCGAGAAAACCGCATACGCTGAAGAAGAAATTCCGATGCGTAGGTATGTGAAGTCTACCAATCCGCATTGGGCACACGTGGTAGACTAACGCCCGAAAACCCTCCATGAGGCCTGTGCCCTGTAGTGGGACGTGTAGGCTGTGATGATGATGATGATGATGACTAGTAGGTAAGTCCATAAATTGAAAAACATTTTCAAAACCTGTCTAGGAAAATGTTTTTCGTGAGTAAACGAAAATGGCTACAGTTTATAACATAAAATTTTATGGTTAAAGTTGCCCCGCCGGCTTTGAAAGGAATTTTGCAAGTTGAATTTTCAAAGCATATTTTTGTTGCGTAAACAGTTCATTTTATGGTCAGCTTTATTTTTGTTATTGTAGATTAGCATAGCATATGCTCACGACTATATTCCCCGAGGGGGTAGTCAGAGATATTCTGAAACCTCAGAATATCCACGTTTCACCAATAGTACCGTAAGTCTATCCAGTGTGACGGGGGGTGAGCCCGTCGCCACTTATAATGGACAGTGGGTACAATACATGCCTCGAAATTGAAGCATGCAGGTTTCCTCACGATGTTTTCCTTCACCGAAAAGCCAGTGGTGTAACAAATCGTACATAAATTCCGAAAAACTCATTGGTACGAGTCGGCTTGGACGGGGATCGAACCATCAACTCCTGCACGGCAGGCAAGGTTAGGCAGGCAGTTCATTTTATGGTCAGCTTTATTTTTGTTTCATAGATTAAAATTACTTTTCACCTCACAAGCTCGGAAAGATTCTGTTTATCGTTCGAAATCTGAGTGCAAAAGTGCATTTTATCCGCTAGCGTGCAAAGAGTTTTTAAAATTCGAATCCATTCGAGTCCAGATAAAAAGATAGTAAAACCATACGTGCGAGAAAGACAAAAAGATTATGTTGCTAACATAACGAACTATGCATATATTCGTGCATATTATTGTCTTCTCTTTTTCGCATATAAGTTTGTCCTTCACTATAATTAATTTGAGTGTCAACAAAGAGATTATAACTAAATATAATCCCTTTGAGTAGCAATATCTCTTGTCTTCTCTTTTTCACGTATAGATTTGTCCTTATTTGCATTTGCATATAATTATTTTTCCAGTGTGGGATAAAAACATCATTTAAAATAATACTTATATAAAATGCATTTTAATAATTCATTCATCTTGTTTACCTATGAGAAGTTATTCCGTTACATTTCCTTACATTTCCTGAATTATTTGCGCAGTGTCTCAGTACACACTACACACCAGGACATTTTTTATGCTGATCAATTGGTTTTCAATCAAACTGCTACACGTGACCGCAGTGAGACAGTGACTAAATGCAAGAGTAATATATAGCCGCAATAGAATGGGACAACGTCATAAAGCGCGATGTTCGCTCTATACATCTAAACTCAGTGCTTGCACCTAACATTTTCCTCGCTGTTGTGAGGTGAAAAGTTGTGTGTTTCGCTCGGCTGCAAAATTATTCCGCGTCTCGTACCTTTGAAACCTTCGCTACGCTCCGGATTCTATATTTGAACCACTCGCTTCGCTCGTGGTTCAATCCTAGAATCCTTCGCTTGCTCAGGTTTCAATATAAGTACTCGCGGCAAAAAACAACTTTGCAGCCTAGCATAACAAATAACTATTATTCAAACAGAGACAAGAGAAACAGACTTTTTAGCGTTAAGAATAAGAGGTCAATGCGTTAAGACCACCTTATTTATATCTTAGATCAAAGTTAAATTAATGGTTACGCGAACATTTCTAACCAGAAAAATGAGTTAAAACAAATGAATGGTTTACTTCAAATTTGGACCCAATTGCCCTAGTTGTGACAGTCAATTGTGCTAGTTTGTATGGACCAATTGCCCTAGTTGTGTGCTTCGACTTAACTCGCTTTAGGCCTATTCATAAATTTTACTTTGATCTAAGATTTCGATCAATTGGCAATCCTTTAATAATCAAGACGAATAAAGGTTATCAGATTACATAACTTACATAATACTTATAACGTTCATCAGATTTTGTGTTCGGAATCTTTGCTACAACTAAGTACCAATACAACTATTTTCAAGCCTGCGGACTCTACTAGGCCCCAAAAATGTTTACGTTAGGTACCTTTTTCTCCTTCTTTCTCCTGCATGGCAGAAAATGTAGGCAATGGTGTATTTCTGTCTCACTCGCACTCACTCATTACCACACATGCTTACCACTTCTTGTCAGTTTATCCCATTTGTATGATGTGACAGACAAGCCATAAGATGTGTTACAGTAAATCAATATTTCAGGATGACCTGCCAGAAAAGTTAGAATCAACAATCCCAGCGATCGAAAGGAAGCCTATAGCCGGTTTCTTATCAAACGCCTCATCGGAAAGGAGGCAGTTAGTGGAACTGCTGTACCAGGACATCATCAGGCCTTCTGGAGTCTCCTGGGATGACATCAAGGGTCTCAGTTCGGCTAAGAGTCTGTTGATGGAATCCGTTGTTTATCCTGTGAGGTTAGTTGGGTTTTCTGTTTACTTTTGTTAACAGACAGAATTACTTTCGTCGCGGGTCGCGTTGCAAGTCTGTTGTTGGGTGGACGCGTGTCGGTTGCCTTCTCCCCAGCTTGCAATGAAGCTCCACCATTTTATGATGGCTTAAGTGTCTGTTTTGTGCATAAATCAATCCTTGATGTCACCAAATATTTATTGCCGTACAACGTCAAGCACTTTTGCTATTTAAACTGGATATTGGCAAAATCATCAGCACTAAAAAGTGTTGCCACAATTTTATGATTAGAATTGAACTAGAAAATAACGTCGCGCGGCCAGCTTATGTTTTTTTTGCGTAGCTTGATGTGTCGCCGTGTGTACACTTCAATGCACTTTTAAATATCCTGCGTCCCTGACTGCTTTTCTATAAAGATTAGCAGCGTCCGTACCTAGTCAAAATAGACTAGGGATCCATAATACCTGATTGACGTCTTCGCAGGTATCCAGAAGTATTCACAGGGCTCCTGGAGCCGTGGCGTGGGATCCTGCTCCACGGTACCCCGGGGACTGGCAAGACGCTGTTAGCTCGCGCGGTCGCCGGCGAGAGTTGCTGCACTTTCTTCAACGTATCCTGCAGCACCATGGTCAATAAGTGGAGGGGGGAGTCGGAGAAGATTGTTAAGGTAAACGTGTTGATCTGTTGATGTCTGGGTGATCGGATAATGCTTCTACCATACCCTGGACGCGTCAGGCAAAAGGGCTCGTAGTGGGAACAGGTAAGCACCTGCGATACTTAGGGAGTGCGAGTGAGAGAGGAATACTCAGTGCTTAATTTATGTGCCTCCTCCTGTACCACCGGTCATCATTGATTTGGGGGGGGGGGGGTCCGTTAACTCTTTCTTATACTTATATAGGTACTGTGTACTCTCACCGATCTTCCGTTTTCGTTCAATTCACCCCTTGGTCCCAGCAATCTTCTGATGGGTTCTATTAAGATGGTTCGATTGATTCTTCACGGGCGATTCGTTTTCTGCGAAATTGTTCCTTTAGTTAACAGCCAAGAAGCCAGCTGTTCCCTTAAGAACTAGTACACCTAATTAAGTGTAGTGACACGGCGTTCGGCGCCGAACGTTCGGTTGAATACGCGTGCAATGCTTTCCCTATACCATACCGGCGACACACCAGTACGCGCGATTTTTCCTAGTACACGCCTATTCAACCGAACGTTCCGCAGGTGTGTCATTACACTTAGGACGTTTATCTGCAGCTGAAAGGAATTGATGCATAACACTCTTCACAGCTACATGTACAAAAACCTTGAAATATTTTACAAAAGGCGAAATCAGTTAAACAAGTAAACTTATCTGGTTAGTTATTAAAACACTTAAAATACTTTTAGCGAAAAAATATCAACAGAAGAACAATTTATAATCTTCCTCTCCCCAGACCCTCTTCGAGATGGCGTCCTACTACTCTCCCTCCATTATCTTCATCGACGAAGTGGAAACCTTAGCTTCAGACCGTTCAGCACCAGGAGAGCACGAGGCTTCCAGACGTCTCAAGTCTCAGCTGTTGACTGAGCTCGACGGCATCGGAGGCAGGGACGGAGTTGTGTTTTTTCTTGCTAACTCTAACATGCCTTGGTAAGAGATCTTGCGTTCTTTGGCTTGGATTAAGACGAGGTTAAGAGCGTCTCGGTTGTCAGATCCCGCGGAAAACGCGCATTTTGCGTATAATTACTGGCTACATTCAGCGTGTCCGTGGGCAACATTCAGCAAAGCATGCAATGTAAGCCAACATCCCAAATGCAACGGAAGAACAGATAAAAGCAAAACGAACTGTGGGCTTTTTAAGCTCCTCCGCATTATGTGCAAATCGATGACATAATTGTCTATTTACTCCGACATCCATATAGTTACCTAGTCTCTTCTATCTTTCACTAAGTCTACCTCGATGACGCGGACGTCGATTTTGTGGAGCCCATTCTGTGGAAATTGTTGTGGAGAAACCTATCTCATAAGAAAAGCTTAAAGGTTCAGTCTTGATGTGATACTAACGCTCGCATTTACTAGAGGTTATTGAGCCTTATTCCACTAATCAACAGGGAAATAGACCCAGCAATGCTTCGGAGACTAGAAAAACGAATCTACATTCCACTCCCGGACTTCAAGACGCGGACGGAGCTCTTCGAAAAGTTCCTGGACGCCAAGAACATAGAGCTGTATCCGAAGGTGGACTTCCAGGAGCTGGCGGCCAAGACCGAGGGGTATTCTGGCAGTGACATCAAGCTGGCGTGCAAGGAGGCGCTGATGAGCAACGTGAGGAAGATGCTGCCCAATATGGCTGGAAGAGGTTAGACCGTATTCATACTGGTAATCTTGTTTTGAGGTTTCTATCATTCATTCTGTCGCACGCAATCATCGCGCTGTTACTGAGGGTTTTAAAAAAAGGAACACCTCGCCATGGTGTTGTGCAAAATCCTGTATACTCTAGGCAGGTTTTTTTCATCTTTTTATACCGTCACGCCCCTTTCCCACTGGGGAAGACAGATAATAGGACGCGCCATTTACTACGATCCTTACAAAACGAGCTTTATAAAAAAAAACAATTGGCTTTTCCTAAACCAGGCAGCGAAATAAAGTAAGAGTATGGCGGAGTCAAGTAACGTATCACAATATTTTATTTTGGAATCCATAGTGAATTTGCAAGTTCAATAATCCTTTTCAGAAAAATGCAATGCTAGTTTTCGTTGATTCAGGTACAGGGAGCCAACAGAACCGTAAAGATCGACTCCATCTGTCAGACATCCTTACAGCTATAGAGAAGACGAAGCCAGTCTCCAAGAACTTGGCCAAGAGACACGTCGAGTGGCAGGATGAAATGGGATGCTCATAATATCGGCTCTCTTCTTTTGTTAATTTATATTCAATCTTATTCGAAAAGTTTTAATAACTATCTGCACAATTTTAACTAAAGCCCGACCAGAAAAATAAAAAACCTCGCCATGTTGCGGAAAATCATTGGAACAAATTTTTGTACTTGGAACACTGACTTTAACGGTCATAGTCGATTGCAGCGCCCCCAACCCAGGTTTTTTATATTTCTGGTCAGGCTTTACCTACCTATTTAAACTGACACGTGCTCGTTTATAGTGATTTCTTCGATAAGGCTTTTGATAGTTAATTTTAAAAGATTATTTTATGTTTCATCACAGATCACTCAAGAGACATTAAACTGGAGTTTTCCAATTGCCAAGAAAGCTAATTGCTAGCTAGCTCAATAATCACAAAATAACTGCAAAATTACAATAAACTTATGATTGGGAGCTATTTATCAGCATTGACTGTTTTAAAGATCGTTTTTGAGACCCTTTTATACCTAAATGTTAATGAAACCAAAATAAAACACTGATACACATTTTCATATTTTTATTTATTGAAGACATCTAAATCCATCGCGGCCTATACAAAATATTTTGTTTAAAAATACACATCTAATCTTATCATTACATCCACAGCTCAATTCCTGCACATTTGCCCACACGTAGGATTTATTATACATATAAGGAGAAAACAAAATATTTCTGGGCAACGACAGCGCATATTATATATTATCTATTACTTTCGGTCAACGTCGGGAACGTCTTACGGTCAGCATTAAAATGCTTGAGCAGTTTTATTGATATACTTATTGATAATGAACTACCACATCTAAAATAGAGTACCTAGATAAAAATTAAAAATAGCGTGCTCGAACGTAAGCCACAGGAAACTATCTCTTGCACGCAATTAGCAACTCAATTTTTTTATTGTAATTTAGTGTATTATCAATTTATTAACAAAAACTACTCAAACATTTTGCTGCTAGGTGTGCGCTGACACCTTGTGTTCACATTTGCGTAATTATTTTTCTCATATGTTCAACAACAACCGATAAGTTTGCCTGCGAGTGACATTTTGCGGAATTTTGCAGTTTGTCTGCTCATTTGCCCCAATAATTCGCGCATGGGCCAACATTTCCCCCAATAAGATTCAATTTGGTAAACCTTTCACTGAACTTCTCTAGAAAGCTTTAATTAAACCCCAACTTTCTGTATTTATAGTCACAAAAGGTAAAGTACTGATTGATCAATAAATCAGTTTGATTTGTTTTATAGATAAGTATACTAACAACGACAGTTTCCTTCGGAAACTACCTTTTAAAGCGCACAGTAGCAACCTTCACCTTTATGACATACAGATAGATTTTGCTATCCAAAATTTATTTAAGACTTACTTTTCGCGCGTTAGGAGAAACAGATCCGAAGCCATAGCATTATGCGCGTGATACGGCTGTATCACGCCTTTTATCTCGTTCGTTCGCGCGTAAATAGAAAGAGAGCGAAGGCATGATAGCGCTGTATCACGCTGACATACTACGGCCGCTGAATGTACTTTCCGCACGCTACAGCATGGCTAGCATGGCAGCGTGATATAATTGTTCATTATAATTGTTCAAAGCGTACTGCCAGCCATTCTACACCGGCCACTTGTGGTACTCCTATACACAGCGCGCCTACAACACGCTGAGAGTACAATTTAACAACGCCTTTAGAGACATGTTGGGCCTGCCGTGGAGGTATAGCGCATCTGGTATGTTTGCCGAGAACAGGGTCAATGATTTCTTTGCAGTGATGAGGACTGCGAGAGCCTCCTTCGAGCAGCGCGCGCGTGCGTCTCCGAACTCCATAATAAGAAAGATTTATGACAATTTTTATATTTTTGACGAACATTTTAATGTGATATCCTATAATTTATATTAACATTGTATTGAAATCATGTGTATATGGGACCATGTATCCTGAAATAAATGATTTTTATTTTATTTATTTATATAGCGCTATAACTCCTTCGCACTCTTTCTATTTGCGCGCGAACGAACGAGATAAAAGGCGTGATATAGCCGTATCATGTGTATCATGCTACGCCTACAGAAGTTGCGCGCACCTCACCATGATTTTATTCACGCCAAAGAAGTATAAGTTCACAAACACGCTAATTTAACTCTTGCGCATAGTGACATATTAGAGGCTAATTCAATATTGAACACGACAATTCGAAAAGAAATTATGAATTACTGCATTATGTGTAATTCAAGAACACAATTTCGGTGTAGCACATTTTGGGATAAAAGCTTCTATTTGACTAGAGACCAATAGAAATGAACAATATTATTTTTGAGATCAAAATATTCCTTTGCCGTATTTTTATCGTTTTGGCACATTTTAATTATGAAGGGTGTTTTTTAATGAAAATTGTTAATAAGTATATATTAATTTAGGTAATCCTTAAGAAACTAAAGCCAGAATATATAGCATAACTTTTTTAATGAAACTAATTACTTAGATTTATTTACTTAGTACAGAAAATCCGTCAGAATACGATCACTCCATACCTATCACAGATACATCTATTAGAATTATATACAGAGAGGAGTAAAATAATTTTATTCTATAAGTAGGTGTAATAACAAAGTTCGGTTATAATACTTTTCAATTCATACAATGTTTGTAGTCAAAATATCCATAATATTCCAGTTTGGTAAATGTTTAGTATCTAACTGCCATGCCGCAAGAAGCGCCCAAACAAGACTTTCAGTTAATTGGGTAATATACAGGGAAAATTTTATATCACTGCGGATAACTTCAGCATGTATTCTACTCATCAAACTGAACAACTTTTACTATGGAGCTAACATCGAAATCGCAAAAAAAAAACGTTTGTTTCATACATTTGAGTCGAATGGGTACCTACTGCAGATTTGCATGGGCCATATGATTTTTTTTCGCCATTTCGAAGTTGGCGCCATAGTGAAAGTTGTTCAGTTTGATGAGCAGAATAATATACGTGCTGAAGTATCCGCAGTGATGTAAAATTTACCCTGTATTTACGATTGTCATTATAAGCGGACTTTGTTAATAATAACACTCTCACAAACATAGGAGCCTTAATATAATAGGAAATAGGATATCGAGGCTTGAATAAAATAAAATAGTTTAATGAAACTAACAACATTGGTCTAATAGCCAATGGTTGAATTTGGGGCAAGTCCTTTTTAGGCTGGATTTAGTGCACGACCGACGGTCAGCGCTGACGGCGGATTAACCAATCAAGGGACGCGGTTTAGTGCGGCGCTGACGAAATGCACGCCGCTAATTGGTTAATCCGCGGTCAGCGCTGACCGTCGTCGGTTCGTGCACTAAATCCAGCCTTAGAGTGTGTATATACGTCAAAAAATACCGGTACCTACTAAATGGATGTTGATAAGCTGATAAGTCCTCGTTTTTAAAAAAATATGCACTCATATACTTATCTAATTGTAATATCATCTACCACTTGCTGGTTAATAGGTTCCTGTAATGTGCTGTGGAGACAATAATAGTAAATAAAATGTTAGTAAAATTAACCAATTTAATTCAAGCCTCAACTAAATGTTACTACTACCTAGACTTACTTAAAATGTAGCTTTTAGTAATTTTCAAATTCATTCGTAATAACTAATTTATAACTAGGTACCATTGACCTCTTATGAATAAGAGATCAATGCTAGGTACATATTTAAATTTAACTATAATTATAACAAAAAAGAACAAAACGATTTGAGAAATTAAGTCATTTAACTATTTATGTTGATGGATTTGGGGTTTTCACCAGAACATTTGTTTTTTAAATTACCTTGTGAACTAAATTCATTGACCTCTTATAAGACATCAATGACTAAATAGCATTATAATCCTGAATCACAAATAAAAAACTAGATTTTACTGTCAGAGAGACTGCACTTTTGACTGTAATTCTTTTTTGGAGCGTTGATTTTGTAGGTTTGTTTTGTGTGTGATTGAAGCAGCATATTTAGAGTGAAAACATATTTACAAAATAAAGCCCGGAACATACCAAAGCGAAGATAGGCGGAGTGGAGAAGACCGGAGATGCTTAGCTTAAAATAATTGAAAATGCTGAAATTCTTTTTCATTTTGCTTGCGTAGTTTCTACCCCATCGCGGCACGGCGAGCACCGTGCGCGCGCGTGTTTGTAGTCGGCCGATCGAACGAAGACTGTCGCGTTATTGCTTCTCTTTCTACGTTTTGGTGCTCTTTTGGTTCGGACACTTGAGCGCGGTCTCAACGTCCAGTAGTTGGTAAGTCAATGTGGGTAAATAACGAAATACTATTGGTTGACCGCGACACATCTCCGCTTTGGTGGATTCCGGGCTTAAGCAAGGACACTATCGCCACACCCGATTTTAATTTACGTCTTTCGTTTAGGATATAATTTGAAAAAAAATATATATTTATAAATTCTAAGAACATTTTTTATCATCATTAAAAACGATCTAGGACCATACTTATACATTTTTTAATTTGTTTATTATGACGTTTTTTCATTTATTTCACGAGACGGGTGCAAGGGGTGCACGAGTCTTGTAAGAGTAGAGGCATATTCAAATCATAAGCACTTTATTCATTAGTATGTATAATGTAAATGTATGGATCCAGTCATGTAAACAATCCTGCCGGCTCTCACGTAGTTGCTTATTTCAATGATATGTTATTTATTAATGTAGTAAGTAAGTTATAGCCTGTAGAATCCCACTGCAGGGCAAAGGCATTTCACGAATAAGGGTGAGAGGGAGCGAGCCATACTCTGGTGGAGGCAAGTTAGTGATCACCTTGCTGTCAGAGAATTTTCAAGCCGCCAATAGGCCTCTGACCTGGCTTAACGAATAGTTACAGCGCCATCTGACGGAACTATCCGAGACCAACTGCTTAAAGTGCCTTCCGAAGCACGGATGTAAGCATTAAACAAATATTGTCATGAGAGATGCTAATGTATGCTAAAAAAAATCGTTGAGTTTTTAATATGTTTGAGACCCGTGACATTTTTGTTATTACTTACTACTTGATACGATTAATTAATTGTGTACATAATTTACAGCCGGATTGGACTGAATTTTTTATACAGTTCAGACTTTATTTACTTCTTCATTAATATGTATGTATTGGTTAATAATTTATCTAATTTTGTTGAGTGTTTCAAGTACAAAAATTAGTTCTAATGATTTTCCGCATCATGGCGAGGTTTTTTCATTTTCCTGGTCCGGCGATAAATGGGTGGGTCTTATTATTTATGACAATAATTTGCTAATGGAGGTGGTATAAATACATCCTTTGCCTTTAAAGAAATAAGCGTTCAAAATAATGGAATAAACAACTTTGTGTACAGAATTTGTGATTGTAAAGTATGTTACCTACCTTATTATGCTTACCTACAGAATTCGTTTAGTAGTACCTAAGGTTCAAAATGGTTTACCTTAATTAGTTTTTAGTAAGATTCTCACTAAGATGTTATTATAATTACAAATGTTTTGTGATGTGCTATTCGAATATAGACATCACCCAAAATCTAAATAAATAATCATAATCAAACATATAGGTAGATACAGAGTGACAGGTCTACCGTTTACACCACATGAATGAAGATCTCCGCACATTGCAGCGATTTTATCGAGAGCGACTTCGCGACACCTTACACACTGCAGTGATTCCGCGATTCGCGTCACGCATGCGCCCTATCACTGAATGTAGTCTAAAGAGATTGCGTTAGGTTGCGATAATATCGCGGCAGTGTGTAGGATCGAGCGCGACCCCATACAAAATGTACTGATAACAATTATCGTAAAATCGCGGGGTGCGACTCGATGACGCGTCGCGAAGTCGCAGCGATAATATCGCGCCAATGTAATTTTATCGAGCGATATTATCGCTGCGACTTTGCGATATTTATTTCCAGTACATTTTGTATGGGGACGCGCGCGATCCTACACACTGCCGCGATATTATCGAGCGATAATATCGCTGCTATTTTGTTCCGACGCAATCTATTTAGTGGTGCTGCGCATGCGTGACATATCGCTCGATAATATCGCGGCAATGTAGTAAGTTATAAAGTATTATTATTATTATTATTATTTGAAGGTGTTGGGCCTTGACAGGCTCGCTGAGCCTGTGCCACGTAGACCATCGCTGGTCCTTTGTGAACGCCCTTTCTAAAGTTCCTTACCAATCCCCACTGCGGCCAGAAATCGCAGCAGATTCTTGATCGGGACAGTTTGTATCTCTTCTGGTGTCAGAACCTGCCTACCTAGATGAGTACTACGTTTGTACATCAGGGGGCCACAGTCACATAGGAGGTGCATAGGAGTTTCCATCTCCTCCTCGCAGAATCTGCAGCCGGTCGTATCGCTTAGATTTAATGTGTGCATGTGCTTATTTAATTTACAGTGGCCTGTGAGTGACCTCGCTAACGTACAAATTTGATCCTTACTGAGAGCAAGGAGTCCGTTCGCATATTTGCGATTATAACCTTTTATAAGTGCTTTGGAGTGGCAAAGTTATAAAGTAAGTATAATCATAAAGTCCAGTTTCGAATAGCACAACGAGATTACATCACATGTTATATTAGATATTTAAAGAAATAGTTCAGACCATCAAACTAACTTTAACTTTTAAAATCATAATTTATTTTGTAATAGCTGCCAAAGAAGTACAAATAAACCAGGATCGAGTTTTAATGTTATTGAGCAATTGTTTTCACTGAAATCCAAAATAAGGGTTGAACTACACATGGCCGCACGCGATCGCACTTTTCCGTCGCTCCATCCTTTTCTGTCACTCAGGAACGTCATTTGCTAGAGCATATAAGATAGACGGAACGCGATCGCGTGCGGCCATGTGTAGTTCAACCCTATAACGTCATTTTACGAAAATTCACCGAACAATTTCGAAGCTTGAATTTTATAAAATATACATGGTGTAAAAAACCCTAGTTATACTTAAGGGGTGATTCAGGCCCAAACTGAACATCTTTCACTATAGAGCCAACACCGAGAAAAATAAAAGTCTGTAGGGTGGCTGAGTGAAAGAGGGTGATGGTTTAACTATTTATTGATGAGCATACAATATTTATTTATTTATTTTATTTATTTTATTTATTTTATTTATTTTATTTATTTTATTTATTTTATTTATTTTATTTATTTTATTTATTTTATTTATTTTATTTATTTTATTTATTTTATTTATTTTATTTATTTTATTTATTTTATTTATTTTATTTATTTATTTCCTTTTTGGAGAACTTACAGCTAAACAACAATTGGATTTCAAAACACAAATTGATAGTCAGATGCTGACAACAAGTTCCCACATATAAAAAATATATTGGTACATCATACACATACAAACATTCCTAACTATGCATCAGAGTGGACTGCGTGGCTATCTCACTCTTCTGCTTAGAAGACTTAGGTTTTGGAACGGACTGCGTGGCTATCTCGATCCTCGACCTGGCAAGCACCTGAGGACTGCAGTGGCTATCTCTCAGGCGAAACCGCCTAGCTAAGTGACATTAATTTTTTTTTTTTTGTTTTGTTACTAAATACAGCATTGCTCAGGGAGAGCATTTACTGCTTTTTACTGCGGACTATTGGCGGGACCTCGAAGGGTCTACCGAACCAAATGCAAGAGCTTAAGCAACCGACCCAGGGGGCACCCAAAGTGGGTACGGACCTCGGCCATGGGCGTTGCTGGGACTACACGGCCTACGTCGTAGGGGTGGTAGTGGGGATCGGTGAGATAAGTGACATTCGCTGGCCGCGTCGGGTCTTATATACGATCCTCGAAGCTCGTGCCGCGTGCAAAACGATGGAGGGCGCGTGACAAGGGCAGCTAGATGTGTGCGAGCGAGAAAGCATTCGGGTCCGTGCGCCTCTCGCTACAAGTCTGCTTTCCCATACATTTCGAGCCGAACCGGTAATGCAGTTTTGTACGAAACAGCTGATTTTTATTTCGCGATTTCGAATTTGGCTCCATAGTGAAATTTGTTCAGTTTCATGGGCTGAAGCAGCCTTTAAGTATTACTAGGGTGTTTTGTTACACCCTGTATATGTTAGTATTGACAGGTCTACGTACTGAGAAAAGCTTCTACACCTTGGCGCATCGTATGCGATGCGCTTGCTTGATTTCTGCCACTCGCTCCAGACGGCACGTCGCATAACTTGCGCACTGTACGAAAACAACGCTGAGTCTAGCTTCATTAGATAGATTTTTACGCGAATCGTCTGGTAGTGGGTGATTAAAGAGTGGGAATTTATCGTTTTCTAAGTGACGTATCTGTTACGTATTAACTTAACTAGTAACCTGTGGTATTGTGACGAAGATTTTGCACTGAATTGCTGCAGAATTTTCTGACCCTACATTAAATTAAAGCCAATCTTATTCCGAAAAAAAAACTTATAGTCCACCAACCATTTCTTGAGATAATGAAATGTTCTGTGATTAAGAATTGAATTTTCCGATCACATATATATTATAAGATCCAGTAAAATAGCTGAAACTATTTTCAGACCATCAAACTGAACAACTTTTTCTATAGGACCAATGTCAAAATCGAGAAAAACCAATCAGCTGTTCCATACAAAATATACCTACTCTACCTGAATGGGACAGCAGAATTTTATTCCCGATTTCAATGTTGGTCCCATTGAAAAAGTAGTTCATTCATCTGATCATCCTTATAAAATAGTGTCAGCTATTATTGTAAATTATACGTATAATATTAAAAACGCAAATAGATGTTACCTCTCTATATATAGAAAATGATGGCGGGTATCTGTCCGTCTTCCACCGAGGTTCCGTTGTTGTTGCCGGCCGCGTAGGAGAATTGAAAAACTACCTTTTCACCGTTATTGCAGTCCACGGTGACCCTGCGCAGACCTTTGGTGCCGTAGTAGGAATCTGTGCCCTGTTGAGAGATAATAGGGTTGTTTTTAGTTAATTCTGTAAGATTTTGGAATCTACAAGGTGTTTCATAAGTAAGAATAAATTTTTAAAACTCTTAAGGGGGTTGTTAAGACCGTCAAACTGAACAACTTTCTCTATGGGACCAACACCGAAATCGCGAAAAAAATAATTTTATATCCCATACATATTTTAGCTCTAGTCGATTCGTAGTAGAGCTTCCAATCCCGCATACCCTCGCGGGATCTCTGTATAACCGAGATCAACAATTTGTAATGGTGCGGGATCTTGATATACCGGGATCCCGCATTTTATGATAAAAGTGGTTAAAAGTAACTTGTAAATAAAATATAGAATGCTTTAGTTTAGAATAACTTTGCAAACAAAATAAACGAAGTCGAGAAGAACGAAAATTCAAATTAAAACAAACAATGGTGACCAGGTGCAACGCAGTCGAGCCGACAAATTTTCGGAAAAGGCTGTGCCGGTAACTGTTTTCGATCCCGCAAATCCAGCGGGATTGAAAAATCGTGCAAGATCTCGGTATTTCGGGATCTCGGTAAACCGAGATTGATAGCCCTAATTCGTAGAGTATAGAACATTTTTTTTTTTTTTCGCGATTTGGATATTGGTCCCATAGTGAAAGTTGTTCAGTTTGATGGTCTACACCACCCCCTTAAAGGTTTATTTGTATTTTTGTAACACCTTGTATATGAGAATTTAGCTAATAATGTCAATTGTTCATTTATTCAAAGAAAGGATGAAAGAGTAAAGGCTGTCATAGGCTAGGCTGTACCACAGTACGGATACTTCCTGCCCCCACCAATGTTGACTTCACACCCTCTTGGGGGTACGGGAGGTGGACGACTAGCAGTAGTATATACCAATAAATGATTTGCATCTATTGGTCGATTGATTTCGCGTCTGACGCATGACCTGCGCGATCTACATTCGTTCATTAGACTGCACGGCAATAAATCTTCTTTAACAGATTAGCAATAAGGTTGATTATATTATTATTTCACCCGTCCAGCCCGACTCGTACCAATGATCTGGTGGCCTAAAATTCCGATTAAATGCGACTTTTTTGGCGGCCATCCGTCCAGCATGGAGAACTCGTGTAAACAGTCAAATTTATGATTTTGAAGCAAGTAGGCGATCACGACAAAAATCAATATTTAGGGTACAGTAAACTGTTAAAAAAGTGTTTATCATCTGCTAAAAGAAATATGAACCACAAATTTGTCACCAACAGTAAAAACATATGTAAAGCTACATGGAGTGGCATCAAAAATGAAACTGGTGTTTTGTATTCCAATAACTACATAAGCAAGATAGTCAATAATGGTATGGGTGTGACTGAGCCACTAGCTATTGCTTCCACTTTTAATAATCATTTAATAAATAAATCTAATCAAACTAATCACAATATTTTAATGACAAATGTAAGAAATAAACGTGACAATTCAATATTCCTGACACCGGTAGATGAAAACGACATAAAAAAGGTTATAATTTCACTGAAACAGACTAATTCGGAGGGTTACGACTGTATTTGCACTAAGGTTATAAAAGCATGTAAAGATGAACTTAGTCCTGTTTTGACATTCCTAGTCAATCTATCAATGGAGACTGGAACCTTCCCGGAAAAACTGAAAACTTCAATTGTCAAGCCCTTACATAAAAAAGGAGATAAATCTGACGTAAACAATTACCGTCCAATTACTCTAATACCTATATTTTCTAAAATTTTTGAGAGAGTTATGCATGGTAAGCTAACATCATTTTTTGGACGTTTTAAAGTTATAAATGAAAACCAGTATGGCTTTCAAGAGGGAAAATCTACAGTGCAAGCCGCTTTTAATTTAGTTAACGAAATTCTGCATAGTGTAAATAACAAAAACTATACAACGGCTATTTTCCTTGATATGTCATGTGCTTTTGACTCTGTATCGCATGATCTACTCTTGAAAAAGCTTGAACACAACGGTGTTAGGGGTCCAGCTCTAAACTGGGTAAAATCCTATCTGAATAAGAGGCTTCAATGTGTTGAAGTGTCCCAATTAAATACTAAGTTCACTACTGAAGCCTTCAGATCTGATCTTGAACAGAATAAGTTTGGTGTTCCACAGGGTAGCGTTCTAGGCCCATTATTATTTTTGATATATATTAATGACCTACCAGATGTAACTGAACATAAAACAATTTTATTTGCGGATGATGCCTCAGTTATTGTAACTTCAGATAAGAAAATGACACTTGACGAACACAAACTTGACATAAACAAAACACTGACATTAATAATCAATTGGCTAAATAATAATAATCTACAAATTAATTTATCTAAGACACATATAATTAATTTTAATAATTTCAAAAATCATTCTGTAAATATAACTCATAACGGACATTCTATATTGACGGCAAAGAGCGTTATTTTCCTAGGATTAGTTGTAGAGCCAACATTTAACTGGCAAGAACAAATAAAGAAGGTACGCGGTAAAGTAAGTGGTTTTTCATACGCACTTTACCAGCTTTCAAAAATAGCAAGTAGAAATGCAGCTGTTTCTGCTTACTACGCCTATGTGGAATCCATTCTCCGATATGGTCTAGTAATATGGGGTAATGGTACCGGTATAGATAATGTATTCATTGCACAAAAGAGCTGTATAAGAGCCTTATGTGGTATTGCACCTGATGTGTCCTGTCGACCCTATTTCAAGAGCCTAAATATACTACCTCTACCCTGCCTGTATATCCTTGAAGTAGGCAAATTCGTTAAACAAAACAGTCACCTATTCATACAGGCTAGAGATGTTGTACAGAGAAGGATGAGATATCCAGATTGTATCGTTCTTGGGACAGTGCCTAAAACGCAGCGTTTTCTAAATAACTGCTATGCAATGTGTAGAACTATATATAATAAAATACCATCAGACATTAAGTTGCTACCTTTTAATAGGTTTAAGTCATCACTACAAAGATGGCTCCTAGATAATACTTTTTACTCGGTGGATGAATTTTTGGTGTACTCTGATCTTGGCGGTAACCGATAATCAATGCATGGTTTAACTTGGTATTGTTTTGACATGGCTTTAACTTCCTTTTCTCTGACATAATAATAATGTATAAATTTAATTATCCGTGATGATCTCAATATTCAATTTTGCATGCTATTGACATAATGGCTAAATAGGCGTGATCAAACTTCTTTCATTATTATAACAACATCTGAAATTGTACCCTATTTATTGGCAAATAAATTTATTTGTATTTGTATTCGACTAGACGTCAAACGTGATGAATTGAAAGCCCGACTACCAGCGGCTATACAATATAATTATGAGAATGACGTGCTCACGTGCTCGCTATGTGCGAGGATCTTCTCCAAGAAGATTGGCTATATTAGCCACATGAGGGCCCATCAACGCCAACAACGGAGTTGAAGCAGTCGCCGTGGCCGAAATCGGTCAGGAGCAATACATACATACCTGCTGTAACTTTAACATGTGTTTTGTGGTGAGAAAAAGTAAATATTTTAATTATTTTATTATTTATTATTAACGAGTTTTACGGAATTTACGTACGATTTGTAACATCACTGGCTTTTCGGTGAAGGAAAACATCGTGATGGTTTCCTCATGCTTCAATTTCGAGGCATGTATTGTACCCACTGTCCATTATAAGTGGCGACGGGCTCACCCCCCGTCACACTGGACAGAGTTTCAGTATTACTGGTGAAACGTGGATGTTCTGAGGTTTCAGAATATCTCTGACTACCCCCTCGGGGAATATAGTCGTGAGCATATGCTATGCATATTGCAGTAGACACGGCGCTTTCGCCCCTTTGCAAAATCACTTGCGTAAAAGAACTTAATTATATCTCTCACAGCGGCCTTACCTTAAGCTTGGCGCTGGCGATGTAGGAGGTGTTGGGCAGTATCTCGACGGGCTCCTTGAACATGGCTCGGAAGGTGTCATCCGTGCCGTCGCAACAGAACGTCGTAGTATTAGAGCCGCACACCTTCTTCGTCGCTAGGTGAATTATCTGCAATTCATTGTTTTGACAAGTACAGTTTTCTGTATGGTTCCCGCACATCTAATCTAAACTATTATAAAACTGTAACTGAAGTGTGTCTGTACATTGAAGATATTTACAAAAAAAATTTACTATATGGTTTTTAGGTAGGTATGACTCGAAATCAACCTTTTTTAGAAATTTTGTCTTTGTTTGTTTGTTCGCGCATCACGCAAAAACTACTGAACCGATTTTGATGAAACTTTTTTGTTTAAGGCTTGGTTATCCCAGTGCAAGCGTCTCTTTCTTGCAAGCATAAGTTTACAATTAGCCATCCCGCTCCAATTGAAAGCAGGATCGCAAAAAAACGTGTTTTTCGTCAATATCTTTGCTCATGGGAGTTTCTAAGCTAAAAATTCTTCTGAGTTCACTAGAAATATTTAATGTATTTAGTTAAGTACAAGAATAAAAAGTTAAATATCAGCAGTTTAATCATAGTATTGAAAAAACATAACAAAAAGGGGTAACTTTGGGATGTTTTTCTATCTAGTAAACTTAATCTAATCGTGTAATTGAGAACAGTCGCCCATCCGCCCGATCCTTAAATAAGACATAATTTAATTTCAGACTTTAAAACACAGTTTAAAACACTTTCGTTCGTGTTCAAAAAACGGCCTCGACGGGATAACAGCGTCTTAATAGCTTATGCTCTGACTTAAAATCTGGTATATAATTTGTGCGGACGAAGTCGCGGGAAAACACTAGTAATAGATAATAGGATACAGGCATTAATATGCTGAAGGTTTTTTAATACGCAGATCAGATCATCAAATTGAACATCTCTATCGAAATAAGCTCACCCTTTGTGAATGTCTACTTTGTTTTATCTGTAATTTGATGTGTACTATCGCGGACTTTTCCGCCTGACCACCACTAGGCTCATTTTTGCTTGCATACTAAAAAATGAAAGCGCTGTCTAGCCCCGACCTAGAATAGATGAATAGACCAATGTATGAATAGTTTCCAAACAATAAATTATTCGCGAAATTATGCGGAAAATATTTCAAGTGATCAGGCAGAAATGTCCGCGACAGTACACACGGCGACAGGTCCGGTTACCCTGTTTGGACTTTGAACTATTCGAAGTTGAACGCTGCGTATCGTGCGAGAGGGTGCGGTATGTTGTAGTTGTTTCTGCACCGCCGTATGTGGCAGCCGCGTCTATGCAGACTCTCTACCGCACTATTTTGTGTTTTGTACGTAGTTTAGTTATGGGTACATAAGGTGCGTAACATGATATGTCGCCGTGTGTACATACACTAGTGTTACAAAAAACAAACCTGCAAATGAACTTCATACTCCGTCGGTCCGAAATACGATCCATACAGTCCAAATCCGACGACAAAAATCCTCTGGTCGACCGTGAACCTGATTCTATCCGTAGTCCCACTGTAGCCCCATCGAGACTCCGTCTGGGGAAACCGGTTCACCGTCAGCTCCTTCCCAGTCATGCAACAACGGGGCGTGTCTAAAAAACCCACATTGGGCTTCGGGTTCACCGTAAAATATAGGAACAATTGCACAATTTCTCTATCATCGAGTAGTCCACTCTGTGCCGGCCCCATAGCGAATTCTTCCACGGACATTAAAGGGAATCGTATGGCGTTGAAGGCACGGCCGAGGACCGTACGCTGGTTGGTCGGTGTGACTGGTAGCTGGCGTCTGATGCACTCTGCTTCCGACCAACGGAGGACTGCTGAGAAGATTTTCGCTTCGCGGATTCGCAGTGTGTCTCTGTGGGTAGAAGGAGGTTAATGTTAATATTGACAAGCCAAACAGTAGTGGGTATGGGCCGGTGCTCTCTGGGAGTTTGTCTGACTTCTCCTTGTGGGATTTCATTGAGGCAAATGTTTTTTTAAGGCAAATAATTAATAAGGGTGGGTGTTTAATACATGTGCCCTCTGATTAGCAAAGGGCACAGTGTAATGACGAGCATGTGTATGTTTATAATTACTGACACATTGGCAGAATCATTGACAAAACAATGGAGCCATAACTGATAAATTAGAATAGAATAATTAAATAGCAGATTGATAAATTCTGTATTAGACAGGACTTGAGCTTGCAACCTGCACATTCCAGCACCTCTAGCATGATTTCTCTACTGGCACGCGACTACACGTCGCCGAAAGCGCGGCTTTCCGAAAAACGCGGGAACAGGTTATTTTCAATGCAGCGAAGGCGCGTCACGCGGGAAGAATAATCATGCTAGACGTGCAGGGCATGGTTTCGTCCATTTAAGCTTTGCTCTTTCCTCCTCTTCAAGAGACACAGTCTTTATACCCGACTGCCCCAGATGGAGGGTTATGTTTTTGCTGAAGTTATTCGAAACTGCCGATTCAAAAGCCTAATATTGCAATTTAGAATTTATTTGATAAAGAATAGAACAGAAGCATGATGTTGGATTCAAAAAATGTGATTATCTCTGTTCATCTTAACCCCATACCTATCCTGTCTAGTTCAGGGAAATCTCAGCCTAACCGCCTGGCCACGGGACAGGGCGACCGGCGGCGCGTATTGCGATTTTAGAATACACTGAGCGTTGTGTCCCTACTATTACGCGGCGGAATTGCGGCGATTTCGGTAGCGATAAAGCTCAGAAAAAATTGTGGCGATTCAATTTGGACGTCGGTCGGTTGCTGTGGCGCAGATACGACGATGTTGCAGTGCAGTAACGACTTCGCCTTTGCTCAAAAATGGCTTGTCTGATAGGTCTCTGAGAGTTGGATTGAATGTCTCTCTGAAAACTCTCTCCCTGCGTCTGTTTTCCCAAACAAATACAATCAGGATATTTTAAAAAGAAGAGTTAATAGGCTTTTTCTGGGCGAGCGCGCTACATCCTCGGCTTCATCTACCCTTTCCATCAGGTGAGCTGAAGCAAAGCGCAAACCCATTTTGAATTAAAAAAAAAATGTCTTAACAAAAGTTGATAATTTTCCGTAAAGTTGTTGGTAGCTGAATTAGCAATTAATTCATGCATTATGCCTAACAGCGTAATAGGAAATACTTCATTAATGGAACTGTTGCAATGAAACGCAACAATTAACATAAATTTAATAGATGATCAGTTATCATTAACTGTAGAACAGCGGTAGTCTGTCTGTGAATGTATCTAATTAAATTATGTTTCCTTACTTAAGTACCTATATTGAATACATAATAAGCCGGTACATAGTACAGTATAGATCACTCTACCTAAACCAATCACTGGTTATTACCTATGTATACAGGCCAAAACACCCAACTAATACTTAAGGGGATGCCTAAGACCATCAAACTGAACAAATTTCACAATAGAGCCAACTTCGAAATGGCGAAAAAAAACAGCTGTTCAAAAATAGTAAAAACAAAAACTGTATTTGTAAATTTTGTAATAAAATTAAATCCTTTGAGAATATTAAACAAAACTACATAAAAATAAGTTCAGCAGTTGTTGAGGAGTAACTTAAAAAAAACAAAGTTCAATTAAGTATGCAATAAAATGCTAATACTATTCAGAAAGTTCTTTGTTTTAAAAATAAAACGTCTCATAAATAACATTAATTATTCATACGATAAAATGAAAGTAAAGTTTACCTTTCCAAAACTGCATTTAAAGTGTCTTGGTCTATATCTGTGAAGCCTTCTGCGTTCAGAGCGTCCGCAGTATTCTTATCGATCATTTCCAAACACAACGCAGCCAGCTGAGGCTCGTCGAACAACCTCGCTTGCGTCAACAACAAAAAAGCATTATCCGTACCTAAGTTACTTTTTAGAAAATCTACGCAGTTCTCTTCTAAAGCGGCCACAGCGTACTTCTTCGCTGTATATAGGGTAGTCATTACACTCTCCGGCCCGATTCTCACCTCGTCCGAGTATAGGAACTTTAGTAAATGAAGGAACGCTGCCGGTTCTACATCGGGCAGCTCTACCTCGTCCGATTTCGTTGCTAAAACTCCGTTGAACATCGCGTCAAAGACCGCACTGCCTACAGAGAGGACAAACTTATGAGCGGGAATCACTTGCTGATTCGCCTCCTTGCCTACGATGAAGTGGACATCGCATAAGATTTCGTTGTTAAACAAAAATGATAAACGCTCTCTGACGGTCGTTTTCGTCGCCTGCCAGTTGTGCATTCGTCCTCCAGTGTTGTTGGAAGGCTGGAGGTTCTCTATAGCTGACGAGGATGCCACAGGCTCGATTGAGTGACCATTTTCTTCGTCAGCTAGGTGTATACCTTGGCGCGCGTGCTGGTTCGAAGGCAACATGTTTTGCGGCGGCAACTCATCACCGGCTGCACCATCTTCGAGCCGCACGTTCAATAATCTATTCACCATATCATTTTTAGATCCTGTTGCCATTTTATTTCAGTTTTTCTGCACTTCAAAACATCACAAGAAAACGCCGGGCGTTGTCGCTAAGGACGTTCACGTAAACTATTGATATGTGGTAGAAAAGGCGTTGTGTTAGATTTACTGTACAAATGTATGCTAATTGGGGTGAATTTGTTTTCGTAAATTGTTTATTCACGAGCGGGCGACACGATTTTACAACAAAATTTTTATTTGACGCAATTTTGACGTTTCCTTCCGCTTTTGACAGTGACACTCCAGTGTTGCTATAAAAAATCGGTGTTGGTAGTTTAGGGTTACATTTTTCTACCAATTTGAAAAGACTGGCATGCAAACATGCTAATGCAGTTGACCATTTACTGCCAATGCTCCTTTTCTGTCTGCCTCATTCGAGGAGGCCTGATGCATTGCAGTAGACTCTACTGCGTAGAGCAAACTCATTGGAAGTATAAATAAGATGATGATGATGAAAATCATCAGCAAATCCTAAATAATCACACGTATTCTACAAAATATCCACTCTCTACTTATTACGGACAGAGTTTCGCTTAGTAATAGGCCACCATTGGCACATTTGGGTACGGAACTCTAAAAAAAATCTTTGCGGCAATAAGTACACTAGTCATTTCATGGGCGAGATTCATCATCATCATCATCATTGACTTGAAGGAAAGTCGGTTATGTGATTTGAATACCTTTACCTACAATGCGTCATTTCTTGTGGTGTGGGTGTCTTACGCTTACGAGGCGACTAAGAGATATACAGGGTGAAATTGAAATCAATCGATAAAAGTTTACTAGACCAAACAAATAAACGTTCACTTTTATATGAAGTATTAGATATTTTTGCATTCTATCGTTGTAGTAGTAGGTAGTTACTCGTAAAGCCGTATAAATGAAGGCATGCCAGCTAGAACGATCATGCCAGTCATTGCTATTTTTATTTACCGGAGCTAAGATAAGACCCACGTTATGAGAGTATCGCCTACCTAGGTATCTCATTAATCTTATTACGGATGTATAACGCTTTTATAAAAATTCCATGAGCGTTCTACGTATGTGACATGAAATCTTATTAAGGTATACAGGAGGTAGAAATAAAACGGTATTTTTAGGCGTTTTGATATTTTCTCTGTTAGTTTAGTTAGCTCCCCGATCATCAATAAAAAGGTAGTGCTCATGGATCTCTTAGTTTGGGTACCTATCTATTATTTTGAGAAGGTACCTTAGGTATTCCATAGGTAGGTAGGTACTACCGAAAGCAAAAAATCACACACAGTTTATGCAATTTTATTTAAACGAATTGGAACCTGAATTTTTTGTTAATTTAACTTTGTAGGTATAAGTATCATAAACTAGCTCGAACCTATGTATTTTTTTAAAGATGTGTGTTGTAGAGTTTCTGGCCGCATTGTCTTTAAGACGGCAACGGAAAAAGTTCGGACGCCGGATGTGTCCGTAACTACTGTGACAAAGTGGTACAGTAAAAAAAAAGAAACATTTTTATGATTAAAAAATATCATAGAGAATTAAGTTTTAAAGAACACCCTGTAGGCATCAGACACGGCAAGTTTAAGGGCGCGTGTAAAACAAAGATATGAGCACGGGAGTTTTATTGGCGCGGAAACTGCGTCCCACTGAACATCCGGTATGTGGAAACTTTTAGATAAGCCATTTTCCTACTTCTTGATGTTTTGGTTTTTGCTCGAGTAGGTAAAATCTAATCTAATCTAATCTAAACTATTATAAAACTGTAACTGGAGTGTGTCTGTACATTGAAGATATTTACAAAAAAAAGATTACGATATGGTTTTTAGGAATCCCTGACTCGAAATCAACCTTTTTTAGAAATTTTGTCTGTCTGTTTGTCTGTTTGTTTGTGTGTTTGTTTGTTTGTTCGCGCATCACGCAAAAACTACTGAACCGATTTTGATGAAACTTTTTTTGTTTGATAGCTTATGATCTGACTTAAAATCTGGTATATAATTTGTGCGGACGAAGTCGCGGGTAAACACTAGTATTTCCCTATAATGATATAGAAACAGGGTAAAACTTAACATGCTGACGGTTTTTAAGAGGACGTTCAGACCATCAAACTGAACAACTTTCTCTATGGAACCAACAAAGAAATCGAAAAAAAAATCTGGGCTGTATCATAGGCATAGGTAGGTAGTTTGCATTACATTTGGGTCGAATAGGTTTGCCGTTTTGTATGGAACAGATTTTTTTCGGTATTTCGATGTTGGTCCCAAAGCATTGACTTCTTAGTATTTCTGGTCAATGTCCCAAAGAGAAAGTGGTTCAGTTTCACTGTCTGATCAACCCTTTAAAAAACCGTCAGCTTAATTAAGAAAGGCCGACCCTGTATAATCATTAACAATATGTTTCTTCAAAAAAAAACATGGACTTAAATAACATTTTGGTAAGTAATAGTACCTAACTAGTGTAAGCACAGATTAAATGATAGTTATTTCTCCCCTCCGGACGGAAAGCATCAATTTTCGTCCCGCTGCGCTAACCGAAGTTGCCGCTTTCCACCTGCGTCGAGAAGAAAAATAGTATACTAACCTCGGGCAGTAAATAAGAAAGCATTAGATCACATGTTTGTTGACCTTGGCGAGACCTTTCTTACCGCGGTGTGTAATCTAACTACCTATTCATTAGTTATTTATAAATTATGTTACCTATGTAAGTGATATAAAAAAAGAAAATTTTTCGTTTTATATCTCAGGAACATTATAAACTAATTTAAAAATCATAATGAATTAATTTAAAATTAAGTAATTTCGCTTGTTTTCTCAACCTGAAAACAGAACTTATTTGTTTTCTGCCTAGATCGAACCTAATCCTACACTTCCCTACATTTCAATCTAAAGTAATAACTTTAATATTTAACAACATCCCCAGGTCTATCCATACCTAGTTCTATGGCCAAATTCGTACGTCATAAAGGGCACGCACGCGCGGAATGGTCGATTCAGCTACAGGTGCTAGCCCGGCAGTCGAACTGTCGCCGTCGACGCTAACAGACCTTACGATATTCACTGAACCCTAAAAAAACATCAATTCAACTCTTCATAACAGACTGATGCCAAAATATCAATCGGAAATTCTTTCTAAACGTTCAAAGTTCATCCAAACGCCTGCTAATAAGCTGCGAGCAATAGTTTCGTTGGAGAAAGTTGATCCGTGAAATTGCGTTTATAAATTCAACAGGCGCTTTTATTATTCTATGCTGATGAGTAGTGAAAAGTGTAAATTATCTTTGGGATTGAATTTTAAATTGTTGTCTTGTTTCTATGCTGTTGTTAAATCTACTGTGTTATTTATTTAACTATGAGAGTGATCTATACTAATATAATGTTGTTTCTATTATTGTTGAAGAATGAAAGTTTTATTTAGGTAGTTGCGTATTGAGGAAATAGAGCTGACTTCAAAATGTCTATAATTAAGTAAAAGGTGAGTAAATCGATACCTAACATTAATTTAATTGTTGTGACCTTAACCCTTCACATGCTTGCAAGCCACAATATTGTTATTGTTTAGTTTTATGTTTTTCATACTTAGTCATACATAATCATTAAATAAGAGAAAGACTGTTGCTTTTCTTAATTTCTTTCGTACAAAATTAAACTTATCATACAAATGTTCAATCTGCTGGTTGCATCTAGTATGGAAAGTGATTCAGTATCATGGCTCACCTCTTTCCTCCTATTCCTATCCATACCATATAACCATAAACAAACAAAACACAACATATCGCCGTTATACTGCGAAAACCAATTATCTCGAAATTCTGCCGAAAACGACTTAACAATGCTAAAGTACTTAAAATTTTGCGGTCTTTCGTCTGCGAAAACCCATTATACGCTATGACGTATAGTTTTGATTCTGCTAATCTGATAATCAATTATTTCATGCAGTATCGAGCTTTGCCGTCTAATACAAAGCATTAAGCTGATTTAACTTGACTGCCACCTTATCCATCTCCCGTGATTACCATTTAAACTGATTTAATTTGTTTTACCCGTATGAGGGCTCAAGAAGTATTTTATTTTTTTCTCAAGAACAACCACTTTTTGAGATTTAAGTGTTCATATTCAATTAAAACTGCCTAGTACAAGCTATTAACACAGTTTAATTTGTTTTCCCTGAAGGATTCTTTACTACACTCAATACAATCAAATCATCTAAGAAAATATTGTATGAACAGATAATTTGTTTTCTCTGACTATTTTCTATTATAATATCATTCAAATCACTAGTACAGCGAAAAACAATTAAACTTGTTTAGTTCTGCATGGTGGCGCTCTAGTGTCAGTCTGTCACATCTAGGAAAGAATTGTTATGTTTTTGATAATATTTAGAGTTTCGAAAATGAGTTCAAATGAAATTGATAAACTTGATTTCGATTGTGGTAATGAAGACCAGTAAATAGGTAAGAAATTATTTAGAGCAAGATCTGCCGCCAGACGTCACTACTTTCTGATGAACAGAAGTTGTAAGATTCTATGTTAGTATGTACTTATGTTCGTGTGCCTACCCGCTAGCTTGGCCAGACAGAGATTTTCCAGGTATCAAGTAATCAAGGTAGGTACGCAAAAATGCTACGAATCTCACTTAAATTCTGTTGGCTGATTTTTACGTTTTATATGTTACACAATATCGTAAAAATATCAATACTCCCAGACACACCCCGTCGGCGATATTACAGACGCTTAAAGTTCTCAAAAATACTTTTTGATCTCACTATCCGTGAGAATGAGCGTGAGTCAGACTGTTAATTTTAAATAGCATGGTGTGTGTATCTGGCAATTACTTTTGCGTTAGAATTTAGGGTCCAACTCCTCAATCTGCAGGGGAACTACCAAAACCGTGAGGCTTGAGAATCTATTGATTTTAAATAAGCATACCTAATAGGTACCTATCAAGCAAATAATTTAGGTTTCCCTGACCGAACGACCTTGACTCTTTCAGAACCGCCTCACCTAACCTACGCCATTACGCGACCTAAGCTACGTCATTTTCGTAGGTATACCCAATGACATTTTACGAACATACACAAACAAGTTTTTACATATAAAAACATCTTAGGGTATACCAATTTTTCTTCTTCAAAATATGGCCCGGCCCTGCGTTTACCTATGGGGAGCCTCTTAAGGTTCAGGTTCCAACTCCTCAAATCCTGATGCTGCAGGGAAACTGCTTACCAAGACCTTGAGGCTCGACGATCTTCTTATTATACATTAGCATAGCGGCGGGTATCAAGTAGATAATTTTTAATGAATATTTGGGTTCCAACTCCTCAATCCTGATACTGTAGGGGAAATGCATACCAAAACCGTAAGATTTGAGGATCTGTTTATTTTAAATTAGTATAATGGGTATCAACTCAATACTTTAACGCTGAAGTTAAGATTCCAACTCCTCGATCCTGATGCTGCAGGGATACTGCGTAGCAAAACCAGGGATCTTGAAGATCTGATGAGTTTAAATTAGCATTATGGATATCAAGCAGACAACCTCTGGATACAGGAAATTATAGTATAATAACCGTATACTTACTATCTATAGGTTTTTTTTTGGTACCCGCCATGCTAATGTATTATTAGAAGCATCACGGTTTTGGTAGGCAGTTCCCCTGCAGCATCAGAATTGATTATTTGTTTGATAGGTACCCACTATGCTAATTTAAAATCAACAGTCAACAGAACACAGAACGTTTAAAAATCTAGTATTTATTAGGTTTTACTGTAAGGAGTCGGGGTTTTTTTACCATTTTCAATTTAGTTGAGTTATTTACCTGTCTATGCTTCCGGGAAGCGAGTGGCACCAAAGGACCGAAGTGCAGTGCGATTTTTGAACATCATACGATCAACTCGGAGTAGAAAGATGCATAATTACTCAATAGTAATTTTGACATTTTCTACTGCTGAGTTGATCGTATGATGTTCAAAAATCGCACTGCTGGACGTCGCCGCGGAGCGCATCCCATGCCCCTCTGATCGGACCAGCGTTGCCACTCACTTCCCGGAAGCATAGACAGGTAATAACTCAACTAAATTGAAAATGGTAATAAACCCCCAACTCCTTACAGTAAAACCTAATAAATACTAGATTTTTAAACGTTCTCCAGAGAAAACCAATTATCTTGACACATTTTTACGTGTATCTTCACAAAAAGACATCTGTTTCGTAATTTTATATCATTGATAATTAGGAATTAATGAAAGTTAAAACTGATTTCGTAGATATTGTTGTATTCCTATTAATTTAGAAAGAATCGAGATTTTACAGTTTTCAGGGAAAACCAATTAAATAAGAGGCCTCGTGACAGTTATTGTTAAATTTTACTAAAAGCACTCATGTTTTTTAAACTCTAAATCCACGCCCATATAGAAGATTTATCAATGTGCTGATGAAATTATAGAAAATAATAATATTACCATTACAAGGGTAATTTTCAACAAACTTAACTTTGTAGACGCGATATTTCATTTCGACATTTTGATCAGATAATTGATTTTCGCAGTATAACGGCGATATAAAACATAGTATAAGTACCTCAGTATCAACATGTGGATTGCAGATCCACCCAAAGGGATTACGGATTAACTTTCAATCTCTTAATGGTAAAATATTGGATCGAGCTCGCGATCGGAGCAGTGACGTAGCTGGCTACGGACCCCGGGGAAAAAGCTGGGCCCCTAAACAAGCCGTGATGTATGCCATGTAACCATGCCTGTCGTGCAGAAGGCGATGGTTCGATCTCTGTCCAGACCGACTCGTACCAATGAGTTTTGAAGATGTACGATTTGTTCGGTGAAGGAAAACATCGTGAGGAAACCTGCTTCGCTTGCTTATTTCGATGCATGTATTTTACCCACTGTCCATTACAGGGTACAAAACACCTTAGTAATAAGTACTTAAAGGGGTGCTTCAGACCGTCACACTGAACAACTTTCACTATGGAGCCAACTTCGAAATGGCGAAAAAAAAATCAGTCCCATACATTTTAGTCGAGTCGGTACCACAGAATAGGTTTGGTATATAGTTCTATATATCGGTACTGCAGTTTTGTATGGAACAGCAGAATTTTTTCTTCTTCGAGATTTTGATGTTCCATAGTGAAATTGGTTCAGTTTGATGGGCTGAAGCACCCCCTTTTAAGTTTTACTACTTAGGGTGTTTTGTTACACCCTGTTTAGCTTGCGACGGGCTCACTTCACGACGCGAATTTTATGCATAATACAGATACCGATATGATCACGGTGCGTATTTTTACCGCACGATGCGTATTTTTACCGATTTTCACGCTGTATACTTTCACCGTATGATATTGCGTACTTTATTCCGATTTTTACGATGCGTATTTTCACCGTCCTATGCATATTTTACCAATTTTCACGATGCGTATTTCCACCGATCTTCCAACAGGAATGTAACATGTTTCTCGTTGTTTCAGCCGTCCGTCGCCCTCATGATGTTGAGTCCGAAGATAAATCGGTCCATCAGGGTGAACGACGGTCAACTGATAGCCCTCTCCGACAGGGCGCAGTACGACCACTCACAGGTAATTATGTTCAATAGACCGCTCCATCATGAACGAAGGTCAACTGATAGCCCTCTCCGACAGGGCGCAGTACGACCACTCACAGGTAATTATGTTCAATAGACCGCTCCATCATGAACAACAGTCAACTGATAGCCCTCTCCGACAGGGCGCAGGCAGTACGACCACTCACAGGTAATAATGTTCAATAGACCGTTCCATCATGAACGACGGTCAACTGATAGCCCTCTCCGACAGGGCGCAGTACGACCACTCACAGGTAATTATTTTCAATAGACCGCTCCATCATGAACGACAGTCAACTGATAAGCCCTCTCCGACAGGGCGCAGTACGACCACTCACAGGTAATTATGTTCAATAGACCGCTCCATCATGAACGACGGTCAGCTGATAGCCCTCTCCGACAGGGCGCAGTACGACCACTCACAGGTAATTATGTTCAATAGACCGCTCCATCATGAACGACAGTCAACTGATAGCCCTCTCCGACAGGGCGCAGTACGACCACTCACAGGTAATTATGTTCAATAGACCGTTCCATCATGAACGACGGTAAACTGATAGCCCTCTCCGACAGGGCGCAGTACGACCACCAAGTAACTTTGTGTTTTATGACAACTAACTACGTATTCCCTGCGAGATAGATACCGTTACATATCTATGCTTCTTCTTCTTATCGTGTGGGCAAGCCCTGGTGTCAGAGTTTTTTTAGACCGCCTTACGGCCTCTGACGTTGTTTTTATGTAACGACTAACTACTACCATCAGAGATAGTAATAGCCGGGACCAACAGCTTAACGTGCCATCCGAAGCACGGAATCATCTTTCTTTTCGAACAATCAGGTCAATCAATTTAGCCTGCAATGTCCTACCCAACTGGGGAAAAACGCACAAAGTGACATATCATATCACTGGGTGTCCCCCGTGGGATTCGAACCCACTATCTAAGCTAAATAGAATATAATGACTTTTTTTTTTAAACCTATTACGTCCCACTCCTGGGCAAAGGTCTCCCCTGAACTCTTCCATAATGACATATACCAAAGGAATTTCGGATAGAACAGTTTTGCGCACATCCGAATACAATAAATCCTCTATAACATCTATAGGTCTTCACTATATAACACAATGCAAAGTTTCAGCGATAGATAAATTACTGTTAGGGTCAAGCCCCTTAATGATTGGACTACAGAAATGAAGGGATCCTCAGAAGAACCAGAGTAGCTGACTGTAGTGTACTTATCTATGGTCTGTTGTCAATTTGTCAAGCTTATTACGTAAAATGTCTACCTATAATTCTTTGCTGAATAAAGCCAAGTTCTAGTTGGTATTTCTGTCTTTTATCAATTTATTCAGCAAAAGAAAAATAAACAAAATGCAAGACGATACAAAAATAAATTCAAATACGATGTCTCGATATCTTCGCCCCGAGCGTTTCGACGTGGAACCAGGAACAATGGCGGCCGATTTGAAATGGTCGCATTGGCAGTCTACATTTACAAATTTTATCACCGAAGAAGGTACTGCTATCACCGATACAATAAAATTAAAAATCTTAATAAACCACCTGGCGCCCTGCGTTTATTCTTTCATTAAATCATGCACGACGTACGATGAGTCGATGAAATGTCTTAACACTATTTACGTAAAGCCTAAAAATGAAACCTACGCACGCCATGTCCTAGCCACAAGGAAGCAGCGATCAGAGGAAACTGTATCGGACTACGTTCGCACTCTGAAACAATTAGCACTTGACTGTAATTTCAAAGACGTCAACGCTGAAGTTTACAAGCAGGAATTTATCCGTGATGCATTCATTTCTGGGATCTATTCGCAAAAAATTCGCCAACGGCTTTTAGAAAACCATTCCTTAAACCTAGATGAAGCGCTGAATCAAGCTCTTACTTTGGAATCAGCGGAAAATAATGCCAAAGCCTATGGGGATCCCTTACCTAGTACCTCTTACCTGAACGCTCTTTCACCTGATGAAAATACTACAAATATGAATCCACATGAAACGCCAGATTCAAGCCTTGCAGCTGCTACTCCTCTACGCAGTAGGTGGCGTTGTTACTTTTGCGGTGGCAATTCACATCACCAAAGAACAAAATGTCCCGCTTTTAACACTAACTGCCAGATTTGTACAAAGAAAGGACACTTTGCAAACGTCTGTCGGTCTAGTAGACCAGCGATTAATTCTATTCCCTCTGATGACGGCCCAGTGGACGTAGCCTGCATCTCCGCTGCTTCACCTTCGAGTCTTCGAAAAGCTACTGTTTCTATCCTTATAAACGATATTCGTGCTGATGCCCTTATAGATACGGGCAGCTCAGTCAGTTTCATTGATGAAAAACTATCACAAACTATGAACCTAAAGAAGAAGATTGTAAAACAAACTGTTACTCTGGCCTCCTTGAGTCACATATCTTTCGTAAACGGCCTATGCCATGCAACAATCAAACTCGATAATCATACTTACAAACAACATCCATTACTAGTCGTGAATAACTTATGTGCCGATATCATCATCGGTCACGATCTACTCAAAAGTCATCATTCGCTTGAATTGCGTTTCGGTGGAGACAGAGAGCCTCTGCGCATATGTAACGTGATGCAAGAATCTATTCCTCCAGCTTCTATCCTCTCAAACCTATCACCTGACATAAAACCTATTGTAACAAAGTCAAGAACTTTCTCTGAAATGGATGAAAAGTTTATCAAGGATGAGATCACAAAGTTATTACAAGATGGCGTGATTGAACCCAGTAATTCTCCGTGGCGTGCTCAAGTCCTCGTTACGGGAGGGACTTCTCATCGAAAACGCTTAGTTATTGACTATTCGCGTACTATCAATCGTTATACAGAACTTGATGCATATCCTTTACCGAAGATCGACACTATTATTTCGAAAGTATCCAAGTACATTCTTTTTAGTCAAATAGATTTGAAATCAGCGTACCATCAAGTACCCATTCTATCGAAAGAAAAACCAATGACAGCTTTCGAAGCTTGCGGAAACTTATACCAATTTACTCGCATACCTTTTGGAGTGACGAATGGCGTAGCTGCCTTTCAAAGGGCTTTGCAATACATCATCGAAACTGAGAAACTAGATGGAACGTTCGCTTATTTAGATGACGTTACGGTCTGCGGGAAAACAAAAGATGAGCATGACCAGAACTTGAAGAAATTCATGAATGCCGTGGAAAAGTATAAACTAACTTAAATGAACAAAAGTGTGTTTTTGCTAGCGAAAAGATTAGCTTATTGGGCTACACAATCCAAAACAATTCAATCAAACCTGATGAAGATCGTTTGAAGCCTTTGATGGAATTACCAATTCCAGATAACGCACCGTCTCTTAAACGAGCTCTTGGAATGTTCGCCCATTACTCCAAGTGGATTCCAAATTATTCAGAAAAGATACATATTCTAATTCAATCCAAATTAACTCTCGATCGCGATTCAGTTGAATGCTTTAACAAACTTAAATCCGAAATAGCTAAATCAGCTTTATTTGCTATAAATAACGATGATCTCTTATCGGTAGAAACATACGCATCTGAGCATTCTATTGCAGCGACTCTTTCGCAAAATGATCGCCCTGTAGCTTTCTTCTCTAGATCATTAAATGAATCAGAAAAAAGACATTCTTCTATTGAGAAAGAGGCCTGCGCGATTGTAGAATCTCTAAGGAAGTGGCGGCACTACTTGGTTGGACGTCATTTCCTATTAATTACTGATCAACAATCAGTATCATTCATGTTGGATCAAAAACACTCGAGTAAAATAAAAAATGAGAAGATTGAAAGGTGGCGAACTTTCATGTTATAAATATGATATTATGTACCGACCCGGGAAAGAAAACGCTGCTGCTGACGCACTATCGAGGGTTTCTGCTTGTCTGCATCCCAATAAATTGTATGATTTGCATAATTTATTATGTCATCCCGGTATTGTTCGAATGATGCATTGGATAAGATCAAAGAATCTTCCGTATTCCCTTGAAAACGTCAAATCGACGACTGCCGCTTGTCCAGTTTGTGCAGAAATCAAACCAAGATTTGCCAAGATTGGAGGTAAATTAATAAAAGCAACAGAACCGCTTCAGAGATTAAACATAGATTTCAAAGGGCCAATACCATCTAAATCCTCAAACAGATACATATTGACAATAATTGATGAATATTCTAGATTTCCTTTTGCGTACGCATGTAAGGATCTTTCGGCGCAAACTGTTATAAATTCATTGAAAGATCTGTTCATGATGTTTGGCACCCCAGCATATATACATTCCGACAGGGGTAGGTACTGCATTCATGTCATGTGAATTAAAACAATTCCTCGACAATTATGGAGTCGCTACCAGCAGGACAACACCCTACAATCCTGAAGGAAATGGACAAATTGAACGCCTAAATGGAACACTCTGGCGGACGATACAACTTTGCCTCCGCTCTAAGGAAATGGATGTGACGGACTGGGAAAAAGTTTTACCCGTAGCGCTGCACTCCATACGATCGCTATTGTGCACGGCGACTAATGAATCTTATGTTTTCAGGTGGCGGAGCGTCGTAGAGTGTTGCGGATTGTTAGGACACTGAACAATGATACACGATACCCTTTTAGTTATTTATTTGGATTAGTTTGACACACTTGGTTTTACAGTTTTTTAACGAGTGACATGAGAGATGATAACAGATGGTAGCCTAGCAACCGCTCATAGAGATTTACACTGGTGCTATCCAACCTCATTATTCTTAATACTTTCCCTCACTAGTTGGAAATGTCTTGCATTCCCAAGTCAGTTCTAATCTTCACGAGTCTTGGTCTCGGACCTGCCTTATTAAAAGCCAGCGTGATCTGCATCACTATAGCCTTCAATAATGGCTCTGGTACAGTTTGCGTCGTATTTGATACCATAGGATATTGTTCCCTTTACGTATCGAAATATCCTTTTGACCCTCAGCCAATCAGTTTCCGTTGGATTCTCCAACTTTCTGGATACTACCCCCACAGCATATGCTATGTCAGGGCGCGTGCCTGTCATAAGGTACGCAAGAGCACCTACAGCTTCGCGATATGGGAATTTCTTCTCCTTAGGGTCTCCGTCTTGGACTTTCCCTGGTTCAGAAGTAGGATTCCTGTCGATAGGTGTGGAGACTGGATTGCATTCTGACATGTGGAAACGTTCTAAAATCTTTTTTGCATAAGATTCTTGGTTAATCAAGATAGAACCATTCTTGGATCGTGCAATTTCCAGTCCTAGATAGTAGGATGCTGCTTTAGTCGTAATTTTTAGCGTATCTCCTAACTCCTTAAAGAATTGGTTCGCTAATGTTTCGTCTGTCGTGGCCACAAGTCCATCATCTACGTACAAAGTGATGAGGATCTTTTTGTCTTCCACTTTCTTTATGAATAGACAGCAGTCAGCTTCATTCTGTACAAAGCCTTTTTTCAGCAGGATATCTTCAAAACGAGAATTCCAGCAACGAGGGGCCTGTTTTAAGCCATATAGACTTCTTTTTAGACGACAGACTTTTGATGTGCCATCGCTGAATCCATCTGGCTGCTTCATATATATCTCTTCTTCAAGTTTGCCATTTAGGAATGCAGTCGACACGTCGAATTGCGTAAGATGCAATTTTTCCTTGGCGCTGACACTTAACAAGGCTCTTATAGTGGCCGTCCGGGCAACAGGACTATAGGTCTGTTCATAGTCGATTCCTTTTCGCTGTTTGAATCCCTTTGCGACAAGCCTAGCCTTGTATTTGTCAACTGTCCCATCTGGGTTGTGTTTGATTCTAAAAACCCATTTGCATGGAAGCGCCCGTCGGTTGGACGGTAGCTCGCACAACGTCCATACCTTATTATCTTTTAGAGACTTCATCTCATTTTCCATGGCTTTCTGCCATTCGGCCCTGTCCTTTCTTTCGATGGCTTCTTCAAATGTTTCGGGAAAGTTCTCGGATCCTACGACGCACACATGGTCTTCATACTTCCTTGGACGTGATATAAGTTGTCGATCTCTTAGGTTGTATCGAGGCTCCACTTCTCTCAGAGGCTCAATTACATCCACTGGCTCTCCATTAGCATCGACAAATAATTCATCATCATCATTACTACAGAGTTCGTCGACAGGTTCGTGATCATCTTCGATCTCAGCACTGTCACCATCATTTTCATTCACGGGATCTTCTTCCCCTTGAACTTGGTCTTCTTCACCTTCTGTTCTATCTCCCTCTAGAACATGTTCAGGGTTGTCCTCATGGTTATCAGGCTGTTGGTCGGGAATATTCCCGTTATCATTTACATCAATTTCTCCCTCTGAACAAATAGGAATACTGGTAGAGATCTTAAATTCAATATCTGTTTCAAAAGTAATATCTCTAGACCGCAGGGTCTTCTTTCCATCCCAGACACGATAACCATCATCGTTCTCGTAGCCTATAAGAATGCCCTTAATAGCTTTCTTATCCATCTTTTTTCGATTTTGTTTCGGAACATGGGCATAGCATACACTGCCGATAATTTTTAAATGTTTAATCTTGGGCTTCTTGCCATGCCATAGCTCGTAAGGTACCTTATCCTCGACTTTAGTAGGACCTGTTCGATTGAGCACATAAGCCGCAGTATTTATTAGCTCAGCCCAGAGTACTTGTGGCATTTCCCTTCTTGCATACTTTATTGATCTAGCAGCTTCTACCAGAGTACGGTTTTCCCGCTCACTACAGCCGTTCTGCTCCGGCGTGTAAGGCATTGTCAGTCGATGCTGAATACCGTGCTTCTGCAGTATGTTACGGACTGCTGCATTATCAAATTCGCCTCCATTGTCACTTAAAAAGGTCTTGATCGTATGCCCAGCGTTTTTCGCTTCTTGTAGCATTTGTATCAGTTTGTCTTTAACTTCTGACTTCTGTCTGATAAAGTAAACTAAGCGAAAACTAGAATAGTCATCTTTAAATAGTACAAAGTACTTATATTTTAAAATGCTATTTGCGAAGGGACCACAAACGTCGGCGTGTATCAGCTCTCCAGCCGATGTTGCTCTTTCCCGTGTTCCAAACGGTTTTCTATGTGATTTTCCATATATGCAGCCTTCACACTTTACTTTGTCAGGGCTTAGTTCGATGCCTAGCTCACGCTTTACCACGCGAATGACATGTCTCTTGTCCTGATGAGCGAAGCGTTCATGGTACAGCTGCAGCATATTGGAGCCAGTCACAGCATTAACTTCAATAGTCGTTTGTTTTGTCGGAACTATTGTCTTCAAATCTAACTTGTAGAGTCCACCATACGGGACCCTTCTACCAATGACTCTAGTTGTGCCTGCTATGTCAAGTTTGCACTCTCTAGTCGTTGCTGAGAACACGCTGTTCTGCATTCTATCTTGCGCTGCCAACGGCGAAAATAGATTTTTAGTTAGCGATGGCACTAACCACACATCTTTAAGAGTTATTGTCTCCTTGTGTTCACTGACATATGATTCAACCACAACAGAGCCTTTTCCCAGTGCAGGTATAACAGTTCCGTCTGCCGTCGTTACGGTGTGATCCGAATCAAACTCATGAAAATCTTCGAAAACATTCCTTCTTACTGCAATGTGCGTTGTTGCTCCATTATCAACATACCAGTTCTCCCGGTCTTGAGTTTGACTAATTGAGCATGCGTTTACCATCAACGAAATTTGTTGCACTTGATTGGACTTTGGTTCAGGACCTGAAGTGCCAGAAGTTGGTTTGGGTGGCCTCCCATCCTTTATCCACTTCTTGCAATTGCGCACTCTATGTCCTTTTCCAGATCAATAATTACATTTTAACTGGTCGTCCTTCTTTTGCATATTTCGGCCTTTTGGGGTTGTAGTCATTAGTGTCTCCTCCTGTTGTGAGTTCTCTTGACTACCCAAATCTCTTTCGAACGCGCAAAGATGACTCGTTAAACTGTCTATAGTCTTTTCAGACTGTTTTAGCATTAGCCAGCTTGATTTAAAGTTGAAGTACCTATCGTCAAGCGTATGTAAGACCTTGCATAACAAAAACAACTCTGGAAGCTTAGCTGTTGTGTCAATCTTGGAAATCTCGACTTTTAAGTCATTCCATAAGTTCTTCAGCTTTGACATGTGAGTGGGAATGTCATCCTGTTTGCTATGTTTCAGCCCAAAGAACTCTAAGCACAAATTATAAGCTCTGTCGTCTGTTTGTCCGTCAAAGAGTCTATGTAGCTCTTGCCAAACTTCATGTGCCGTCTTATATCTCATAACTTTATTAATTGTCTCTTCGGTCATGTTCGTAGTTAGCATCAGCAGAGCGCCACTTTCAGTCCTCTTATTTTTAGCCATTGCGGCATTATAAGCGCTTGTTGCAGCGTCTCCTGCTTCTGCAGCAAGTACTGGTTTCTGGAGTTTCCCTTCAACTGCTTCCAGTGCACCTTCTGTACCTTCCAGCATTATGGAAATCTTGTATTTCCATGTGGACCAATTTTTCTTGCCTTCGAGTTTACCTATCTCAATTTTTGTAGAGAAATCCATTGCAAATTTCTATTCGTTCTTTCTTCCTGACAGGCCCATAACCTCTTATATTTTCAGGTGGCGGAGCGTCGTAGAGTGTTGCGGATTGTTAGGACACTGAACAATGATACACGATACCCTTTTAGTTATTTATTTGGATTAGTTTGACACACTTGGTTTTACAGTTTTTTAACGAGTGACATGAGAGATGATAACAGATGGTAGCCTAGCAACCGCTCATAGAGATTTACACTGGTGCTATCCAACCTCATTATTCTTAATAATGAAACACCTCACGAACGTATGTTCCGCCACCCCCGACGATCGCCCACTGGAAACTCTACTCCCAGTTGGTTACTGACCCCTGGCCCAGTGCTTTTCAAAAGGAATGTACGGAAATCTAAATATGATCCTTTAGTGGATGAAGTGGAATTACTTCAAGGCAATCCCAATTATTCTTATATTTGTTTGCCAGATGGACGGGAGACAACTGTATCCAATAGGCAATTAGCACCTTGTCCTAACGACAATTATTTTATAAATGATTCTTCTTCCCAAACTCTTCAAGATCCAGAATCTGATTCAGAAACTGAGCCTAGTCGAGAGCCTGGGCCTAGTCGAGAGCCAGGGCCTAGTCGAGAGCCTGAGCGTAGGGCCGAGACAAACGAGCCTACGTTGCCGATTCGCCATTCGACTCGAGAAAAGAGAACCCCGCCACGTCTTCGTGATTATGTTTTAGAGTGAGTGTGACGGAAATGACCCTGGGGAGAATGTAGTGTACTTATCTATGGTCTGTTGTCAATTTGTCAAGCTTATTACGTAAAATGTCTACCTATAATTCTTTGCTGAATAAAGCCAAGTTCTAGTTGGTATTTCTGTCTTTTATCACTGACATATACCAAAGAATTGCTAAACTAAAGTGACAGTGGGCTGCACATTCCTCGCAGAACCGGTGGTCGAAAGGGGCCGAAGAATTCTAGAAAGGCGAGCGCGTACCGAAAAGCGCTTCCCACAAGGTGCACCGACGACCTGCATAGCTAGCATGCCGCAGTGATACAGCGCTATCACACCTTAGCTCTCTTTCTATTTGCGTGCGAACGAACGAGATAAAAGACGTGTTACAGCCGTATCACGTGTAGCATACTACGAGTGCAGAAGCAATGCTTCACGTGATACGGCTGTGTCACGTATTTTATCTCGTTCATTCGCGCGCAAACAGAAAGAGAGCGAAGGCGTGATTGTGATAGCGCTGTATCACGTTGGCATGCTATACCCATGCTAGTGAAGGCAGCAGGAACCCGTTGGATGAGGGCAGCGCAGGACCGGTCGTTGTGACGATCCTTGGGGGAGGTCTGTGTTCAGCATTGGACGTCCATTGGCTGAGATGATAATTATGAACCAAGTATGCAGTACGCCTTCATACATTCAAAATAATCAAGAAGGCATTTGAACCCGCGCCCTGCCTAACAGCTGAACCAGCTGCATGGTCTACACAAGTGAAAAACCGAATCAGATCAACTGATAAATTTGAAGAGCAATCATCATAGTACCTGCGAGCAGTAGCCTATTTATTCTCTGAGGAATTCATTAAAGTTTTTCTAAAAACAGAATGTTCACACCCGAGTTTTTCTTTGAGCTACGATACTGCTAATATTATTATAAGTATGTGAAATAGTATAATAATAAAATGCTACAAGATGACATGACTATGTCGTAGCAATAGTATAGTACTCGTAGCAATGCTGTAGCACACGTAGCAATGAGATCCAATCGTAGGTAAGGACAACCTTGCGGTCGCATTTCCCCTCTGCCACGGTGTAAGAACAATTGATAATTTGTGCATTTACATCTATCGTTACGTAGTATCTGTGACCTGTGTGAAGTTAGTAGCCAAAAGTAGTAGCTTTTTATAACCTGACCAAATTAAGGAGTCGTTAAATTAAATCGATTATTATGCATTAAAAACATGCAAAAACAACACAAATATTAAAATAACGCGTTTCTTACGTAAAATTCATTAAGAAAAAACGATATTAATTACAAAACTTTTTTTTTCCAAAAATTTGATCGAGATTAGGTTACAACCAGGGTGCAAAAGACCTGACATGTTTAATTGTAGACATGCATGATACTTGAACACTAAGCTATATTTTAAGACTAATTTTATATGATTTGATATAGAACGAGTGACGATATGGCCAACAAAAGGTGGGAGAATTTTTTTCGCTTGGGTATAAAAAAAAGCTACTGCTATATTCTAGTATGATGCCAGAGACCTGACAACTCTAATTGTACATAGATATAATACTTGAACACTAAGCTACATTTGAAGACTAATTTTATCAGGTTTGATATGGTAAGAGTGTTCGATATGATCGATGGCACGTGGGACTAAATTTTTTCGATATAGCGCTTTCTAAAAAGCTTTCTATTGGTATAATACAAAAGACCTGACAGGTTTAATTGTAATAAGGCATAATACTTGAACACTAAGCTATACTTAGAGACTAACTTTATATGGTTTGATATGGTACGAGTGCTTGATATGATCGATGGCACGTGGGACTTATTTTTTTCGCTATAGCGCCAACTAAAAAGCTAGCTACTGGTATAATACAAAAGACCTGACAGGTAAAGTTCTATATAGGCATGATACTTGAACACTAAGCTATATTTTGAGACTAATTATGTATCGTTTGATATGGTAAGAGTGATTGATATGGACGACAAAAGGTCGGAGAAATTTTTTCGCTTGGGTATAAAAAAAAGCTACTGCTATATTCTGGTATGATGTCAGAGACCTGACAACTTTAATTGTACATAGACATAATACTTGAACACTAAGCTACATTTGAAGACTAATTTTATCAGGTTTGATATGGTAAGAGTGCTTGATATGATCGATGGCACGTGGGACTTATTTTTTTCGCTATAGCGCCAACTAAAAAGCTAGCTACTGGTATAATACAAAAGACCTGACAGACAAAGTTCTATATAGGCATGATACTTGAACACTAAGCTATGTTTTGAGACTAATTTTGTATCGTTTGATACGGTACGAGTGATCGATATGGACGACAAAAGGTCGGCGAATTTTTTTCCCTTGGGTATCAAAAAAGCTACTGCTATATTCTGGTATGATACCAGAGACCTGACAACTTTAATTGTACATAGACATGATACTTGAACACTAAGCTACATTTGAAGACTAATTTTATCAGGTTTGATATGGTAAGAGTGTTCGATATGATCGATGGCACGTGGGACTTAATTTTTTCGCTATAGCGCTTGCTATAAAGCTAGCTACTGGTATAATAAAAAAGACCTGACAGGTTTAATTGTAGTTAGGCATGATACTTGAACACTAAGCTATATTTTGAGACTAATTTTGTATCGTTTGATATCGTACGAGTGATCGATATGGACGACAAAAGGTCGGAGAATTTTTTTCCCTTGGGTATCAAAAAAAGCTACTGCTTGATACTGGCATGATGCCAGAGACCTGACAAGTCGTATTGTACATAAACATAATACTTGAACACTAAGCTATATTTTAGGACCAATTTTGTATCGTTTGATATGGTACGAGTGATTGATATGGACGACTAAAGGTCGGAGAAATTTTTTCGCTTGGGTATAAAAAAAAGCTACTGCTATATTCTGGTATGATGCCAGAGACCTGACAGTTAAAGTTCTATATAGGCATGATACTTGAACACTAAGCTATATTTTGAGACTAATTTTGTATCGTTTGATATGGTAAGAGTGATTGATATGGACGACAAAAGGTCGGAGAAATTTTTTCGCTTGGGTAAAAAAAAAGCTACTGCTATATTCTGGTATGATGCCAGAGACCTGACAACTTTAAATTTACATAGACATAACACTTGAACACTAAGCTACATTTGAAGACTAATTTTATCAGGTTTGATAAGGTAAGAGTGTTCGATATGATCGATGGCACGTGGGACTTAATTTTTTCGCTATAGCGGTTGCTATAAAGCTAGCTACTGGTATAATACAAAAGACCTGACAGGTTTAATTGTAGTTAAGCATGATACTTGAACACTAAGCTATATTTTGAGACTAATTTTGTATCGTTTGATATGGTAAGAGTGATTGATATGGACGACAAAAGGTCGGAGAAATTTTTTCGCTTGGGTATAAAAAAAAGCTACTGCTATATTCTGGTATGATGCCAGAGACCTGACAACTTTAATTGTACATAGACATAATACTTGAACACTAAGCTACATTTGAAGACTAATTTTATCAGGTTTGATATGGTAAGAGTGTTCGATATGATCGATGGCACGTGGGACTTAATTTTTTCGCTATAGCGCTTTCTAAAAAGCTAGCTACTGGTATAATACAAAAGACCTGACAGGTTTAATTGTAGTTAGGCATAATACTTGAATACTAAGCTATACTTAGAGACTAATTTTATATGGTTTGATATGGTACGAGTGATCGATATGGACGACAAAAGGTCGGAGAATTTTTTTCCCTTGGATATCAAAAAAAGCTACTGCTTGATACTGGCATGATGCCAGAGACCTGACAAGTCTTATTGTACATAAACATAATACTTGAACACTAAGCTATATTTTAGGACCAATTTTGTATCGTTTGATATGGTACGAGTGATTGATATGGACGACAAAAGGTCGGAGAAATTTTTTCGCTTGGGTATAAAAAAAAGCTACTGCTATATTCTGGTATGATGCCAGAGACCTGACAGTTAAAGTTCTATATAGGCATGATACTTGAACACTAAGCTATATTTTGAGACTAATTTTGTATCGTTTGATATGGTAAGAGTGATCGATATGGACGACAAAAGGTCGGAGAAATTTTTTCGCTTGGGTATAAAAAAAAGCTACTGCTATATTCTGGTATGATGCCAGAGACCTGACAACTTTAATTGTACATAGACATTATACTTGAACACTAAGCTACATTTGAAGACTAATTTTATCAGGTTGGATATGGTAAGAGTGTTCGATATGATCGATGGCACGTGGGACTTAATTTTTTCGCTATAGCGCTTTCTAAAAAGCTAGCTACTGGTATAATACAAAAGACCTGACAGGTTTAATTGTAGTTAGGCATAATACTTGAACACTAAGCTATACTTAGAGACTAATTTTATATGGTTTGATATGGTACCAGTGCTTGATATGATCGAAGGCACGTGGGACTTATTTTTTTCGCTATAGCGCCAACTAAAAAGCTAGCTACTGGTATAATACAAAAGACCTGACAGACAAAGTTCTATATAGGCATGATACTTGAACACTAAGCTATATTTTGAGACTAATTTTGTATCGTTTGATATGGTACGAGTGATCGATATGGCGACAAAAGGTCGGCGAATTTATTTCCCTTGGGTATCAAAAAAGCTACTGCTATATTCTGGTATGATACCAGAGACCTGACAACTTTAATTGTACATAGACATGATACTTGAACACTAAGCTACATTTGAAGACTAATTTTATCAGGTTTGATATGGTAAGAGTGTTCGATATGATCGATGGCACGTGGGACTTAATTTTTTCGCTATAGCGCTTGCTATAAAGCTAGCTACTGGTATAATAAAAAAGACCTGACAGGTTTAATTGTAGTTAGGCATGATACTTGAACACTAAGCTATATTTTGAGACTAATTTTGTATCGTTTGATATCGTACGAGTGATCGATATGGACGACAAAAGGTCGGAGAATTTTTTTCCCTTGGGTATCAAAAAAAGCTACTGCTTGATACTGGCATGATGCCAGAGACCTGACAAGTCGTATTGTACATAAACATAATACTTGAACACTAAGCTATATTTTAGGACCAATTTTGTATCGTTTGATATGGTACGAGTGATTGATATGGACGACTAAAGGTCGGAGAAATTTTTTCGCTTGGGTATAAAAAAAAGCTACTGCTATATTCTGGTATGATGCCAGAGACCTGACAGTTAAAGTTCTATATAGGCATGATACTTGAACACTAAGCTATATTTTGAGACTAATTTTGTATCGTTTGATATGGAAAGAGTGATCGATATGATCGATGGCACGTGGGACTTAATTTTTTCGATATAGCGCTTTCTAAAAAGCTAGCGACTGGTATAATACAAAAGACCTGACAGGTTTAATTGTAGTTAGGCATAATACTTGAACACTAAGCTATACTTAGAGACTAATTTTATATGGTTTGATATGGTACGAGTGTTTGATATGATCGATGGCTCGTGGGACTTATTTTTTTCGCTATAGCGCCAACTAAAAAGCTAGCTACTGGTATAATAGAAAAGACCTGACAGGTAAAGTTCTATAAAGGCATGATACTTGAACACTAAGCTATATTTTGAGACTAATTTTGTATCGTTTGATATGGTAAGAGTGATTGATATGGACGACAAAAGGTCGGAGAAATTTTTTCGCTTGGGTAAAAAAAAAGCTACTGCTATATTCTGGTATGATGCCAGAGACCTGACAACTTTAAATTTACATAGACATAACACTTGAACACTAAGCTACATTTGAAGACTAATTTTATCAGGTTTGATATGGTAAGAGTGTTCGATATGATCGATGGCACGTGGGACTTAATTTTTTCGCTATAGCGCTTGCTATAAAGCTAGCTACTGGTATAATACAAAAGACCTGACAGGTTTAATTGTAGTTAAGCATGATACTTGAACACTAAGCTATATTTTGAGACTAATTTTGTATCGTTTGATATGGTACGAGTGATCGATATGGACGACAAAAGGTCGGAGAATTTTTTTCCCTTGGGTATCAAAAAAAGCTACTGCTTGATACTGGCATGATGCCAGAGACCTGACAAGTCGTATTGTACATAAACATAATACTTGAACACTAAGCTATATTTTAGGACCAATTTTGTATCGTTTGATATGGTACGAGTGATTGATATGGACGACTAAAGGTCGGAGAAATTTTTTCGCTTGGGTATAAAAAAAAGCTACTGCTATATTCTGGTATGATGCCAGAGACCTGACAGTTAAAGTTCTATATAGGCATGATACTTGAACACTAAGCTATATTTTGAGACTAATTTTGTATCGTTTGATATGGAAAGAGTGATCGATATGATCGATGGCACGTGGGACTTAATTTTTTCGATATAGGTAGCGCTTTCTAAAAAGCTAGCGACTGGTATAATACAAAAGACCTGACAGGTTTAATTGTAGTAAGGCATAATACTTGAACACTAAGCTATACTTAGAGACTAATTTTATATGGTTTGATATGGTACGAGTGTTTGATATGATCGATGGCTCGTGGGACTTATTTTTTTTGCTATAGCGCCAACTAAAAAGCTAGCTACTGGTATAATAGAAAAGACCTGACAGGTAAAGTTCTATAAAGGCATGATACTTGAACACTAAGCTATATTTTGAGACTAATTTTGTATCGTTTGATATGGTAAGAGTGATTGATATGGACGACAAAAGGTCGGAGAAATTTTTTCGCTTGGGTATAAAAAAAAGCTACTGCTATATTCTGGTATGATGCCAGAGACCTGACAACTTTAATTGTACATAGACATAATACTTGAACACTAAGCTACATTTGAAGACTAATTTTATCAGGTTTGATATGGTAAGAGTGTTCGATATGATCGATGGCACGTGGGACTTAATTTTTTCGCTATAGCGCTTTCTAAAAAGCTAGCTACTGGTATAATACAAAAGACCTGACAGGTTTAATTGTAGTTAGGCATAATACTTGAACACTAAGCTATACTAAGAGACTAATTTTATATGGTTTGATATGGTACGAGTGCTTGATATGATCGATGGCACGTGGGACTTATTTTTTTCGCTATAGCGCCAACTAAAAAGCTAGCTACTGGTATAATACAAAAGACCTGACAGGAAAAGTTCTATATAGGCATGATACTTGAACACTAAGCTATATTTTGAGACTAATTTTGTATCGTTTGATATCGTACGAGTGATCGATATGGACGACAAAAGGTCGGAGAATTTTTTTCCCTTGGGTATCAAAAAAAGCTACTGCTTGATACTGGCATGATGCCAGAGACCTGACAAGTCTTATTGTACATAAACTTAATACTTGAACACTAAGCTATATTTTAGGACCAATTTTGTATCGTTTGATATGGTACGAGTGATTGATATGGACGACAAAAGGTCGGAGAAATTTTTTCGCTTGGGTATAAAAAAAAGCTACTGCTATATTCTGGTATGATGCCAGAGACCTGACAGTTAAAGTTCTATATAGGCATGATACTTGAACACTAAGCTATATTTTGAGACTAATTTTGTATCGTTTGATATGGTAAGAGTGATCGATATGGACGACAAAAGGTCGGAGAAATTTTTTCGCTTGGGTATAAAAAAAAGCTACTGCTATATTCTGGAATGATGCCAGAGACCTGACAACTTTAATTGTACATAGACATAATACTTGAACACTAAGCTATATTTGAAGACTAATTTTATCAGGTTTGATATGGTAAGAGTGTTCGATATGATCGATGGCACGCGGGACTTAATTTTTTCGCTATAGCGCTTTCTAAAAAGCTAGCTACTGGTATAATACAAAAGACCTGACAGGTTTAATTGTAGTTAGGCATAATACTTGAACACTTAGCTATACTTAGAGTTTAATTTTTTATGGTTTGATATGGTACGAGTGTTTGATATGATCGATCGAAAAAAATAGCTCTAACTAAAAAGCTAGTTACCGGTATAATACAAATGACCTGACTGGTAAAGACCAAATTAAACGGTACTAATTAAAGTTACAAGTAGGTATTAAGTCAATGTACAAATTCAACTTGTCAGTTCTTTAACATAATACAATACAAGTGACTTATCATGGCGATGGCGCGTTTGAGATAACAAATGGAGATTGTATTTGTAAAAAATTAAACTTGTCGAAACCTGTTCACTAGCGTCATATTATTCTATCAAAAAGAAAATAAGTGCAAGTGTTCTATTCCTGAAACCAAACTATTTTTCCTAATAAATAAAATAAAAGAATTAACTCAATGTAATAACTAATAACATTCAACCTGTCAGGTCTTCGACATTATAGGTACCAGTAGCTAGCTTTAAATTTTGAACTGTAGCACAAAAATAACTCTCCCTTTTGTCGACTTTGTCATAAAATTAGTCTTAAAATATTGCTTAGTGTTCAAGTAGTTCACTTGTAAGAGAAGAAAAAAACAACATAAAACAACTATTTAAAAAATGCTTTCTTAATACAATAAGCATTCATTGTAAAAAAAAACGTATCGGCGGTTGATACCCAAGCTAAAAAAATTTCTCCGACATTTTGTCGTCCATATCGATCACTCGTACCATATCAAACGATACAAAATTGGTCTTAAAATATAGCTTAGTGTTCAAGTATAATGTCTATGTACGATAAGACTTGTCAGGTCTCTGGCATCATGCCAGTATCAAGCAGTTGGTTTTTTTGATACCCAAGGGAAAAAAATTCTCCGACCTTTTGTCGTCCATATCGATCACTCGTACCATATCAAACGATACAAAATAAGTCTCAAAATAAAGCTTAGTGTTCAAGTATCATGCCTATATAGAACTTTACCTGTCAGGTCTTTTGTATTATACCAGTAGCTAGCTTTTTAGCAAGCGCTATAGCAAAAAAAATTAAGTCCCACGTGCCATCGATCATATCGAACACTCTTACCATATCAAACCTGATAAAATTAGTCTTCAAATGTAGCTTAGTGTTCAAGTATTATGTCTATGTACAATTAAAGTTGTCAGGTCTCTGGCATCATACCAGAATATAGCAGTAGCTTTTTTTTATACCCAAGCGAATAAATTTCTCCGACCTTTTGTCGTCCATATCGATCACTCGTACCATATCAAACGATACAAAATTAGTTTCAAAATATAGCTTAGTGTTCAAGTATTATGTTTATGTACAATAAGACTTGTCAGGTCTCTGGCATCATGCCAGTATCAAGCAGTAGCTTTTTTTGATACCCAAGAGAAAAAAAAGTCTCCGACCTTTTGTCGTCCATATCGATCACTCGTACCATATCAAACGATACAAAATTAGTCTCAAAATATAGCTTAGTGTTCAAGTATCATGCCTTACTACAATTAAACCTGTCAGGTCTTTTGTATTATACCAGTAGCTAGCTTTATAGCAAGCGCTATAGCGAAATAATTAAGTCCCACGTGCCATCGATCATATCGAACACTCTTACCATATCAAACCTGATAAAATTAGTCTTCAAATGTAGCTTAGTCTTCAAGTATTATGTCTATGTACAATTAAAGTTGTCAGGTCTCTGGCATCATTCCAGAATATAGCAGTAGCTTTTTTTTATACCCAAGCGAAAAAATTTCTCCGACCTTTTGTCGTCCATATCAATCACTCGTACCATATCAAACGATACAAAATTGGTCCTAAAATATAGCTTAGTGTTCAAGTATTATGTTTATGTACAATAAGACTTGTCAGGTCTCTGGCATCATGCCAGTATCAAGCAGTAGCTTTTTTTGATACCCAAGGGAAAAAAATTCTCCGACCTTTTGTCGTCCATATCGATCACTCGTACCATATCAAACCATATAAAATTAGTCTCTAAGTATAGCTTAGTGTTCAAGTATTATGCCTAACTACAATTAAACCTGTCAGGTCTTTTGTATTATACCAGTAGCTAGCTTTTTAGAAAGCGCTATAGCGAAAAAATTAAGTCCCACGTGTCATCGATCATATCGAACACTCTTACCATATCAAACCTGATAAAATTAGTCTTCAAATGTAGCTTAGTGTTCAAGTATTATGTCTATGTACAATTAAAGTTGTCAGGTCTCTGGCATCATACCAGAATATAGTAGTAGCTTTTTTGATACCCAAGGGAAAAAAATTCGCCGACATTTTGTCGTCCATATCGATCACTCGTACCATATCAAACGATACATAATTAGTCTCAAAATATAGCTTAGTGTTCAAGTATCATGCCTATATAGAACTTTTCCTGTCAGGTCTTTTTTATTATACCAGTAGCTAGCTTTTTAGTTGGCGCTATAGCGAAAAAAATAAGTCCCACGTGCCATCGATCATATCAAGCACTCGTACCATATCAAACCATATAAAATTAGTCTCTTAGTATAGCTTAGTGTTCAAGTATTATGCCTAACTACAATTAAACCTGTCAGGTCTTTTGTATTATACCAGTAGCTAGCTTTTTAGAAAGCGCTATAGCGAAAAAATTAAGTCCCACGTGCCATCGATCATATCGAACACTCTTACCATATCAAACCTGATAAAATTAGTCTTCAAATGTAGCTTAGTGTTCAAGTATTATGTCTATGTACAATTAAAGTTGTCAGGTCTCTGGTATCATACCAGAATATAGCAGTAGCTTTTTTGATACCCAAGGGAAAAAAATTCGCCGACATTTTGTCGTCCATATCGATCACTCGTACCATATCAAACGATACATAATTAGTCTCAAAATATAGCTTAGTGTTCAAGTATCATGCCTATATAGAACTTTACCTGTCAGGTCTTTTGTATTATACCAGTAGCTAGCTTTTAGTTGGCGCTATAGTGAAAAAAATAAGTCCTACAAGCCATCGATCATATCAAACACTCGTACTATATCAAACCATATAAAATTAGTCTCTAAGTATAGCTTAGTGTTCAAGTATCATGCCTATATAGAACTTTACCTGTCAGGTCTTTTGTATTATACCAGTAGCTAGCTTTTTAGTTGGCGCTATAGCGAAAAAAATAAGTCCCACGTGCCATCGATCATATCAAGCACTCGTACCATATCAAACCATATAAAGTTAGTCTCTAAGTATAGCTTAGTGTTCAAGTATTATGCCTTATTACAATTAAACCTGTCAGGTCTTTTGTATTATACCAATAGAAAGCTTTTTAGAAAGCGCTATATCGAAAAAATTTAGTCCCACGTGCCATCGATCATATCGAACACTCTTACCATATCAAACCTGATAAAATTAGTCTTCAAATGTAGCTTAGTGTTCAAGTATTATATCTATGTACAATTAGAGTTGTCAGGTCTCTGGCATCATACTAGAATATAGCAGTAGCTTTTTTTTATACCCAAGCGAAAAAAATTCTCCCACCTTTTGTTGGCCATATCGTCACTCGTTCTATATCAAATCATATAAAATTAGTCTTAAAATATAGCTTAGTGTTCAAGTATCATGCATATCTACAATTAAACATGTCAGGTCTTTTGCACCCTGGTTGTAACCTAATCTCGATCAAATTTTTGGAAAAAAAAAGTTTTGTAATTAATATCGTTTTTTCTTAATGAATTTTACGTAAGAAACGCGTTATTTTAATCTAATGATATATTTGTATTGTTTTTTCATGTTTTTAATGCATAATAATCGATTTAATTTAACGACTCCTTAATTTGGTCAGGTTATAAAAAGCTACTACTTTTGGCTACTAACTTCACACAGGTGTATCTGTGCCTGCCATGATCTTTTAAGAGGATAAGCGGGCTGAAATGCAAATTTGAAGAATATGTCACTTTTCCGCCTGTATACATATTTGCACGATCCGCCCCACCCATGCACCCCACCGACTAGAGTGCGAAAGAGACAAATGCAGATCGGACCAATTTTATCTACAATAAATCGACGAAAACAGCATTTCGTATTCCCCGTTTGCTCCAAAACTAAACCGATTTTAATAGAACAATATGAGATCTTTCAAGAATAATATGAGAAAGACTTTGGCAATGTCTGTAAGTTTTTCTTTTTTTGTTTATATTCGTCAAAGTTTGCTGAATGTCTGAAAACGGGCAGTAAAATAAGTCATTTTCGAAAATCTCTAGTTCATACAGTAACTAAGCAAAACATAGGGACATAGCAGAGGTAACATAGATTGTATGGTAAAACATGTTTTGCTCTAGTGTCATTATCCAGGGAGGAAACAGGGGAATACGTTCGTATGGAAAAAACGGAACTCGCCCATTTCTAGCGGTGCAAGGACTGGTGATGTTGATTATACTACTTATTTGTTCTAGGCCGGCTATCTGCACAAGAGAAGCTCCGACAACACAAAGTGGCAGGTGCGATGGTTCGTCCTCTACCAGGTAACACTATTTTACATTTCGTCAATTTCGTGGACAATAATATTTCATACTAATCCTTCATGCACTATCGGAGGCAATCGTCTGGTCTTTTTGACCCTTGCGATTCGTGACTTACAAAACAATGGGTACTGCCAGGGCAGTGATTTTTTTATACATTTTTTAATTACCTACAGAAAAATTAGTTTTAAAAAAATAAAATATGCCTATCAATTGTCAATTGTATCCAGGTCTTGAAGACGAAGTAACTAAGTAACCTGTGCTGACGCTTCTATCGTTCGTCCATTGCTCTGTCTAATCTCGGCCACCACTCTGTTAAGGCTTTACTTCACATGCCATCAATTGAGCTGCAGTTTAAACGTAATTCCTTGCGCAGAACCTGCTGTTCTACTACGAATCTGAGAACAACACGCGGCCGACTGGAGTGCTACTACTGGAAGGGTCGTACTGTGAGCGACTCAGCAAGTCACCCATGGAGCGGAACGCTTCGGTGAGAATATGAATTACAAGGCTGCTTTACCACCATAGATGTGCGAGGTAGCGAGGAAAAAATCGGCCAATAAGAGTGCTTCAATTTCCCAATGACGTGATCGAGCGAGCGCGCTATTGGCGGATTGTTTCCTCTGGTGGAAACGCAGCCTTATAGTCTAAGTACTATTGATAGATAAGGATGCTTATCCTGTAGCTGTCTGCCGTTCACAATGGAGAGAAGCCGGGTGCCTACTTGAGTTTTATGTGGTAAACTTTTAACACCTGAGTCCATAATTCCATATACAATAAAGTGATTATGCTTTTCCCCTTCTGTTTTACTGACTGAATATGAAGGCATAATTAGTGCATTACACTTTTAGGAACACAATAAACCAAGCATGAACATTATACGTGTCAAGATAAAGATAGACTACTTTGGCCACAGCAATGAGAACCAGTAGAAATAGCTCAGGGACTATTTAGTTCGAGAACTAGCGTGTGTAAAATAACTAAACTAAAGTCGAATCCATAATCAAATCAAATTCAACCTTTATCATGATAGGTCTTATGACTGAATCGTCATAAAATTGTCATATTGACTTCAGACATTTTTCTAAACGAAATGACTGTATGAACAGAATGTCATATCGGCCATATCAGGGGGACGCGGGCTGCCTTGCAGGCCTGGGTTCTCTGTGAAGAAAGATTAAAAAATGTAGCATTCGACGGGACTTGAACCCGTGACCATCCAATCCGGGGCTTACACACACGATGACGCATTGACGGAGCGGCTGTGAAGCAAGGAGTTGCATGAAACCGCACGTAGAAGCACACATGGTGACGGATTGAGGCACTGTGTGTGCTTCTACGTGCGGTTTCATGCAACTCCATGGTTTACAAATTATGTACTGACGTCTGCCGCTCCGCGTCAATGCGTCATCGTGTGTGACAGTAAGCCCCGGATTGGATGGTCACGGTGATCGTGTGTAATCGTTATGGTACCACGGAATTTCTGTAATCCATTGTATTGAATACAGCATTGTGTCCCGACAGTTTTGCTTCACGATAACGTACCGGCGGGAGAGTCAGCGACAATACGAACTGCGCGCCGCCTCGGAAGTCGACTGCGTTCACTGGGTCGACTCCATCCGGGAAGCAAGGTTTGTTACTCAATATTTCTTAGCATTTAAATTACCTTACAACGTTTCTTCACCATCATAACAAACACGTCAGCCAATATGCTTCCTCAGGTTAAGTACGGTAGTAATTATAAATTACTGTGGGGTCAGTAACACGTCGTCAGGGCCGGATTAAGCCATGCAGAGGCCCCTAGGCAATGCAAGTTTCGAGGCCCTCCTCTGCCCATGGGCGTAACAATGATTCTTTCCCAGTGTGTTCCAGATTCACACAATAAAATAAAACAACAGATATCCACTAAAATCGAGCTTCTACTACAATCTACAATATATGAATTTGAATGGGATGTTGCAACACTATCCAAAACCTATCGTATTCAAGTCATATTACGACCTAGACTAGATGTTACTACAATTATGTCATATTTCTAGGTCGTCTCGTCGCCACATGAATTTCGCAACTGAACAAAATGAAATTCTATATTGTTTATGATTCAACGTATTCGAGTGAAATCTGGGAATCCCCCAGTGTTCTTTTTCAAGCGAAATAAACAGTAATTTGAAATTCGTTCGGAAATGAGCGTTTTTCTCTCTTTTATTTAAATTGACTTCGCTTAAAGTCAACTGAACAGATTGCATTGTTCGTAGCTATGAACAATGCCATCTGTTGAGCTGTTCGAGAAAAACATCGTTTTTTTTTAAATTCAAGGCTAGGGGTTCTAGCCCATACAGACAGCCGATGTCTTTAGTTTTTATTTTTTTTTCTCACGAGCCGCGGGGCCCCTAGGGGGTGGTGGGCCCATAGGCTGGAGCCTACCTTGCCTGTATGGTTAATCCGGCACTGCACGTCGTATAAGTTGCCGCTAGCCAACCAAACCAAAAGTCAGCCGACACATTGACCAAACCTGTACCTCGACTTTCGATAATACCATACCTAATTATGATTTATAAGTACTTAGCAACATCAAGTAAGTAGTTACAATGTAGGTAGACACACGTTTTCACGTGAAAATCTGTATAGGGTAAATAACATGTAAATTTTTGTTTAGTTATTCGTTCATACTTGTGGTTGCATTAGGTACGGTCATCATCATATCGTAAGTATGGCATTTTTTTTTTATTTGTCTTCCTGCTTGGATCCAGGGAGGTTTAAATTTCGAGGTCAAGATGTTTTAGCCAGTCTTCCGCTGCCGGGGTTAACCTAATACCACCGGGGAATTAGGTATACGGTTAGGGTTAGGTTAGGTTGGGTATTAATGTAATGGTATCTAATTAGTCATTGATGTCCTCATTTATAATAGTTATTTGTTATGCTAGGCTGCAAAGTTGCTTTTTGGCGCGAGTACTTTTATTGAAACCTGAGCAAGCGAAGGATTCTAGGATTGAACCACGAGCGAAGCGAGTGGTTCAAATAATAGAATCCTGAGCGTGTAGCGAAGGTTTCAAAGGTACGAGACGCAGAATAACTTTGCAGCCGAGCGAAACACACAATTTTTCACCTCAAAACGGCGAGGAAGAAAAGTTAATTGCTAAAAAGAACATTTCAAAAAGTTTTTATTTTCGTGCTGGCCAGTGTCATGAAATAGTTATTAAGCATTTTCAGTGCATTGGCGGTATACAAAAATATTGAATAGACAGATTCGAATTTCAAAAACTCTTTCCACGCTAGCGGATAAAATACACTTTTGAACTCAGATTTCGAACGATAAACAGAATCTTTCCGAGCTTGTGAGGTGAAAAATCTATTTAACAACCTTACATCATATTTAGGTAATTAATTTATTAAGTGATTCAAAATTATATTTCATTTTTCAAATTTAATGTTAGTAGTTAGTTACTGGAAAAAGCTTTCATCGAAGCTACAAACTTCTATTGCTCATTACTCATTACAGTTTTCACTTTGCGAGAACTCTTTGACCAATTAGTTTATGAAATGAGGCAAGATTTTCTGCAAAATGCTCGAAAATTACGTACCAAAGCGCTTAGTTGGCCAGCTGGCTTTAAACTTTTGCTTTAAAATTGTGGCGACAGCTTTCAAATGGGAAACTTTTAACCAAGTTTCTTTGATTTTATTCCTAATGCAGGATAATTTAACGAAAATTGCAGCTTGACAGTTGACTTGCTTTTTTCAGGTATTTAATCGAGTATTTAGTAATAAAGTAGGTTACCTAGGTTACCTTGCGTGATACCTTTATTTGATACGAAAAAAAAAACATTCTGTAAGAGTGAGGGTTTTTAGATGCGTATATGATGCGGATATGTAGATGCGTTGTCTGCGCACCAAAATGGCAAAAAAAAAGCAAGGTAATTGCCCGGCTTTCACATAGTCAGGCGCCGTCTAGTGTTCGGGCTACACGTCACTATCTCGCGCCATTTTAAAGTGCAGTGATGTTAGTGTATGACGCGTCTATTTGTAAAACGTTATTGACTCCTCCTATCTTTTTTGATTAATTCATTGCGGGTTCCAAGATAGATTAGAGTCATCCCCCGGGCTCGCTGAACTTCATTGTCTAGTGTTGTAAATGGTCGCCGCTGTTGATCCTGGTTTACAGGAGTTAAAGAAAAGATAGAGAAATTATTTATTTGGATCTCCGACACACATTAAATCTTTTTCAGTTACAGTGGTGGGAATGTGTGGTGGGCCTGTACCCGAAAAAAAAACGAATTGTTCAATGCTACCAACGCAGATTGGTGGCCTTCACATACGCAGAATAATTATTCATTAGCGTATGCAAGTTTCCTCACGATGTTTTCAAAGTGTTTTCCTTAAGGGGCTACCTGCCGGTTTTAGGTAACTTTGTAACCATTTTATTCATTAACTATGGCGCTTTTTGAGCTGAAAAATAAACTGAACCATCTACAGGATATGAGAAGTGATGTGGTTTTTCTAGAAATCGATTTTATTGAATAAAACCGAAGAAAATTGACTCTAAAGTCACCCCTTTTTTTCCAGTTGTAACCATTTTACTCTTACATTTTGAATCGGAAGAAAATGAAAATTTACAATATTGTTCACAATACAATTTAGAATGATGTGGTTTTCTTACTTTTTATAAATTAATAAAAAATCATCGAATTTTTCAAAGAAAACAGCTAAATTCTGACCGGAGCCACGCGCTCGTTCGCATCAATTAGTATGGAGAGTCGTGGTCCAGGGCAGATAGGACTCAAACAAATTAGGTAAAGTGGTTTTACTTCTATTTTTTGAGAATCAGGTGAAAGCTACGTTTTGAACTTTTGACTTGGATACAGCATTGACTGTTCGAAATCTGGTCCAACTTTTAAACGTGCTATAATTTTCCCTATATCTTCCGGGATCAGAAAGGACGAGGTCCATCTAGGTATCCGTGCGGATGATATCACAGCCGAAAGATAGTCTCGACAATAAAATTCCTAATATGGGGTAAATTAACCATTGAACTGCGGAAGCGTAGATATGCCGCGACGAACACAGTTGATTTTAATATTGTGTCTAGAATTACGGCAGTTCATGGGTGAAATAATAATTACACAGCACCAAATTCCACTTGAAAGTGAATCTATAAATAAATCTTAGATATTGTCACACACACATATTATACAGGGCCCTTCTTAATATGTTGACACTTTTTTAAGGGGATGATCAGACCGTCAAATTGAACAACTTTCTCTATGGGATCAACATCGAAATCGCGAAAAAAATACCAATCAATCAATCAATCAAATATACTTTATTTTACACCAAAATACAAACAGTAAAATACAGAAAGAAAAAACAGTAGGCACAAAAATAAGGCGGTGTTATCGCTAAGAAGCGATTTCTTCCAGACAACCTTAGGGTAGAGGAAACGGTGAACGAAGAAAGGTAGGCGGTGTTTCCAGAAAAAACATTCAACAACTTCCAACTGTTCCATACAAAACCCAGATGTATAGGACAGCAGTTTTTTTTTTTTGCGATTTCGATGAAAGTTGTTCAGTTTGACGGTCTGATCATCCCCTTAAAAAAGTGTCAGCATATTAAGAAGGACCCTGTATATTTGAGTACTAGAATCTAGCCTGGACTTGTATACTGATGACAACGATATGGAATATAACAAACATCCGTGATTCGGGAACAAACATTCATTTTCATCAAGTCCGCGACCTTCGGCACAGCAGCCAGATTCACTACCGACTACGCTATCGAGCCGTCAATAAGATTGTGAATTAATGTAACACCATGTTTAGGTAAGTACATAACATACCTACACACCTATGTACACCAAACACTCCTGCCAAAGAAATTGGAAAATTAGCTCTATATGCTTCCTTCTGCTGCGAAATTGAATTGGATGGAGCGAGATACGAGTCTGAAAGAGTTTTATTTTCCTTTTGAACTCGGAATCTGATTTGTTTTGAACATCTCGTATGCTCACAGGAGTCGATGGGAATAATTTTATTCCTCTAAATGGATGACTAACTAAATGAAAGAAAATTCAATTGATGATGTTTAAAAATCAGTGGAGAAAGTTAATACAGGTTGTAATGTACGAGTAAGTACTCTACCCATCAAACTGAAGAACTTTTATATGAGAGCAAATCTGTCAGCGCTAAAAAAAGACAGCTGTTCGATACTAAACTGCAATACCTATACCTACTAGTTTGGATCGGTTGACCCTTCGTGGTCCCTCCAATAGTCCGCAGTAAAAAGCAGTAACTTTACTGCTCCCTGAGCAATGTCCCTCCCGGGGAATACAGTCGTGAGCATATTGCTTATTGCCGAAAATTGGACCCTTTTTGCGAGGACGGCCACATTTAGGCATTTTACTTAGGTACGGGTTAGCTACTGCGATTTCTAACTGCTGTAGGGATTAATAGGGAATTGTAGAAAGGGCGTTCACAAAAGATCAGCGATGGTCGAAGTGGCACAGGCGCAAGTCTGTTAAGGCCCCATTCACTCAATAATAATAATAATAGGTACGGATGTGTTTAGACCTAGAACGATTGTTTAGAAGGATTGGAATTTATGAAACCAAACATTTTAAATTTTTAAAAACATTCAACCAAAAAACGCCAAACAGTTATAGCTAGAGACGAACCAGTGGTAGGTTTGTTGTAATAAAACAAGTAAATAGGCTGTAAACAGACTGGGCGCAACCCATTGTGCCCTATGAAATATTGAGAGGCGCTTGGTGCGGTTACAGCACGCGATGCCTCCATTTGTGACATCGCTGCCAACTAGATGACCACCATTTGTTATTTTATCGAGACTGTTTGTATTTATATGTCCTTGCAGAGCGCCTGAGCGCTGTATACGAACGAAGGTAGATCCTATTTTCAAAACTAACCTATTCATCATCACAGCCTATATACGTGCCACCAGGAGCCTACCCTTGGGGGTGTATGGGCGTTAGTCCACCACGCGTGCCGAATGCGGATTGGTAGAATTCATACGCATCGGAATTTCTTCTTCAGCGAATGCAAGTTTTCTTCACGATGTTTTCGATATTACCTACGTATAAGTACATAAGTTAGAAAAACTCATTGGTAGGTACATGGCATGTCGTCCGTGCGGATTCGAACCTGGAGTGCGATTTTTGAAACTCATTCGGTGAGCTCAGGAGTTGAAAATGTCAAAATTACTATGGAGATAACATCTTTCTACTGCTGATTGGACTTTCAAAAATCATACTTAAGGAGTGCGATTTTTTAAATTCAAATCAGCAGTAGAAAGATGCATATCTCCATAGTAATTTAGACATTTTCAAATCCTGAGCTCAGCGAATGAGATTCAAAAATCGCACTCCAGGGCCTCAAAATTGAGTTTCCATAGCACTCCGCAACGCACCACCGACGCTCTTTTTATATACTACCTAATCTCTGTGCCTGTGGAATATGTGTACAGAGGAAAGTCAGGATTTATTGTTCCTGCTCCTATCTTCTTTAATTAAAATCGTTATGGAATCCAAGACAGATGGATCGCTGGACTAATACTAGTGCAAGGTAGCTACTGAAACAATTTTCAGGTCAAACTAGTTAGCCTTTTTCAGTGAAGCAACGACAATTCATTTCAACGACATTCGACACGATTCAGATTTTTCCTATCTATTATTTTTCCATCTGCCAAATCATTGTCACCCTAAGCCTAATAGTATCACTATCATGAAAACGTTTACAGAAAAGAAACGGCTACGTCATTTTCCGTCATTTTCATAAAGTTAAAATAAATAATCAATAAATTCAGCTTAGTAATAATTATCTACACGCCAAGGCTTGTAATGGTGGCTGATGTTCTATTGATTTACTATGATGTATCGACTCATAAAAATTACATAAAAGGTACGTAGGTATGCAAGTTACTTATTCTTTTAAAACGTTCTTGTAAAACTCTCCACCGGCTCGCGGGATAATTTTCTTTGTTTTTGTTGTGTCTTCAAATAGGCAGGTAACAAGAAGGAATATTAAATCCTTGGCAGGTAACTAGGTAGGTACCTACTCAATACTTAATTGCGATTCACAATGGTGTAAAATAGGTGTACTTAATCTTCTAACAACATTGTGAACCCTGTTAGGGCACAGCAATTTTAAAAGAGAGGACTTGAATAGACATAAGTTATCCAAGATAAGTATTATTATTATTTATTTTTCTCCCCTCCGGACGGAAAGCGTCAATTTTCGTCCCGCTGCGCTAAACGAAGTTGCCTCGGCTTCGCCTCAGTCTACAATTACATGCGATCTGAGACATTTCTTACTTTGCTGTCCTCGGTGTGTAATCTACTATTAATTAATAGTAGGTATTCATATAGCTGTAAAACCTTTGGGCAATTACACTAGGAATCGATAAATGAACTTATATCTATGTTCGATACAGGCGTATACTTTTTCTAGGCCTACGTACACACGGCGAGACATCAAGCTATACAAGGTGTAAGGAAAAGTATCATCCGTGATTTTTTTTAAATAACTGACGCACGTGTGTGCTTCTACGTGCGGTTTCATACATACCTATAACTCCTTGCTTCAAAAAATGACCGACTGAAGTCTGCCGCTCCGTCATACGTCACGTCATCGTGTGTGAAACCTGTTTTAAATTAATTCTGATTTTTTATTTATTAGGTAGGTACCTACCTGGTTTTAAATAATTACATATACAAATAGATGGTCCGATTTTTTAATTCGTTTACACAAACAAAAAAGTTAAAGTTCAATTACTTACTAAGGTACATCTATTTAAAAAAATATAACAATATGATATAATATATTTGACGACCCGGTTGGTGTAATGGTTACCACGCCGGACTGCCAATCCAGGGTCCTGGGTTCGAGTCCCGGTTCGGTCGCGGATGTTATATGTTCGTGCCGTTATTGTATGGTTTCCATAATAAAAGCCTTAAGTGCTAGTTTGGGATCATTACAATGTATGTGCCTGTGAGCGTTATTTATTATTATTATTTAATATAATTATTTGATGTAACTAGACATTTTAACAACCTACGATTCCATATATTTAAGAATTTTTTAAAATACCTATGCAATTAATGAATTAAACGAAACAAAACAGTTAAACTAAAATGTTAGGGACGACTGTGGATGATAATTATTAAAGTATACCTACCTAACTTGTTCTTTCTTTTACCTAAAACACATAATATACAATAGCTTGATATTCCATCTCTATCTAACTGGTTATCTTAGCTTTCAAAACATATAATATTTTACTTTGAAAACTTCCTCATGGAAAAGTCCTTCCCGTCGCGTAGCAACCCTGGATTAGGGTCATGTCGTGTCCCTGACCCAATATTACTGCAGATCTGTTACGAAGGTTAACCAGCCTGTATTTATTGAGACCAGAAAGGTTTCTCGTGTTGTTTTCAATAATTTAAACAGCTATTTAATGCAGAGATTGCGGTTCGAAGTTTGCTATACCTTTGATATTACCTTTGATATTGCCTTATTTAGTTTAATATGGCTGTAATGTAAGGTTGCTATGTATAAAATAACATCGTATATTCGTAGGTGTAACTAATATTGTTTTATGATAATTGTCGAACTGCTACTTTCAACTGCAATTTTGTTAAATGGTGCATTCGAAAGGAAAGAGAGGAAGCATAATACTATGCCAAGCAGTTGGTTAATAGTCCAATCATTTTAGAGTTTCCTGTATGGACACCCTAAAAATAATTCATCTATCGCTGAAACTTTGCAGTGTGATAAAGTAAAGTATACAGATTACGGTTAACAAATAATCTAGGACCGCAAAAAATTAAACCTAGATTATTTGTCAACCGTAATTTGTATACTTTACTTTATCACACTGCAAACTTTCAGCGATCGATAGATGAATTATTGTTAGGGTCAAACCCTAAAATGATTGGACTATAATGGATGCATGAAAATTTTATTTTAAAAGATTCCTTGAAAAAAAAACTAAGCATAGCATAAGCATATGCTCACTACCATATTCCCCGAGAGGGTAGTCAGAGATATTCTGAAACCTCAGAACATCCACGTTTCACCAGAAGTACCGAAACTCTGTCCAGTGTGACGGGGGGTGAGCCCGTCGCCACTTATAATGGACAGTGGGTACAATACACGCCTCGAAATTGAAGCATGCAGGTTTCCTCACGATGTTTTTCCTTCACCGAAAAGCCAGTGGTGTAACAAATCGTACATAAATTCCGAAAAACTCATTGGTACGAGTCGGCTTGGACGGGGATCGAACCATCGCCTCCTGCACGGCAGGCAAGGTTACTCGCCACTGGACCACCACGGCTTTTTAAAAAAAACTATCCGTAGAAAATCTATTTATTTTCTATTTTTTCTATTTTTTTTTCTTTTTATTTTTTCTTTTGAATGTTTAGTCTTAGTTTGACGAAGCTTGCATGCGGATAATTTATGTTTTTTTTAGGATAGTGCCTTTGACGAAGTATGGTGCGGATGTGTTGATGATGTTTTACTGTTGTGACGAAGCCTACGTGTTGCTGATTTTGACATTTTGTTAATTTAGTCGAGTTTTTTTATATTTTTTAATTTTAACAACTAGTTAACTTTTGAAGTGATACTTTTTATGGGGCTTTATGTAGTTAAACTTTTTATAGGAGGGCTTTTTGAAGTGAAACTTTTTATGGGAGGGCTTTGAAATTCGGACCCGCAACCAGCAACCCGCAACTTTCTCGTATAACGGAAGATCGAAATTTAAATTTAACTGCTGTGGAAGTTTCATGTAGCGGAAGTTTGATGTAACGGAAGTTCGAAATTTAAATATGACAGCTGCGGAATTTTTACTTGTGTCTTTACGACAGGTTTCTTTTTTTATATTCAACCCTTACCTTACTTCACAAGACCGAGTTAAATAAGATAATCAACATGTTGTCCAAATTCACACATGATTAAGTAGAGTTAATGCAATTTACCAAATAAAATGATTAAGGTAGCCATTATTGCTCAGCATGCATGTTTTAATATCCCGCTTGTTTCTTCTCCCACGCACCCCACGCAAAGGATTAGAGCAGCCGTGATTGTGACCGAGGTAGCTCTAACAAGACCTAGGCCATGTAGAGTACCTAAACTACCAAGCCTAGGTCTCTGCAATGCAGCCTCATTACAGATTAAAGTCTTGTTTTGTAATAAGTAGCTTATATTAGTCGGAGGCGAAATAGCCTTTTGAACCAATTAGGTAATTGTCTACTTGTAGCTGGTCCTTCAAAACGAATAACAGAACTTATTTGATTTTACTAAGATTTGGCTGCAGACATCGACTTACCATGAAACCGAATACTTAATCAAGGACATAGCTTAACACGAAAGGCAAATACATACATACGCACACACACCCCCACTTACACTAATCCCCCCCCACACACTTTTGTACATACCGTACCTTAATTGAATTGTAGAATACATTTTACTTTGTTTATTGTTAAGGATACCTGTGTGAAGTTAGTAGCCAAAAGTAGTAGCTTTTTATAACCTGACCAAATTAAGGAGTCGTTAAATTAAATCGATTATTATGCATTAAAAACATGAAAAAACAATACAAATATATCATTAGATTAAAATAACGCGTTTCTTACGTAAAATTCATTAAGAAAAAACGATATTAATTACAAAACTTTTTTTTTCCAAAAATTTGATCGAGATTAGGTTACAACCAGGGTGCAAAAGACCTGACATGTTTAATTGTAGATATGCATGATACTTGAACACTAAGCTATATTTTAAGACTAATTTTATATGATTTGATATAGAACGAGTGACGATATGGCCAACAAAAGGTGGGAGAATTTTTTTCGCTTGGGTATAAAAAAAAGCTACTGCTATATTCTAGTATGATGCCAGAGACCTGACAACTCTAATTGTACATAGATATAATACTTGAACACTAAGCTACATTTGAAGACTAATTTTATCAGGTTTGATATGGTAAGAGTGTTCGATATGATCGATGGCACGTGGGACTAAATTTTTTCGATATAGCGCTTTCTAAAAAGCTTTCTATTGGTATAATACAAAAGACCTGACAGGTTTAATTGTAATAAGGCATAATACTTGAACACTAAGCTATACTTAGAGACTAACTTTATATGGTTTGATATGGTACGAGTGCTTGATATGATCGATGGCACGTGGGACTTATTTTTTTCGCTATAGCGCCAACTAAAAAGCTAGCTACTGGTATAATACAAAAGACCTGACAGGTAAAGTTCTATATAGGCATGATACTTGAACACTAAGCTATACTTAGAGACTAATTTTATATGGTTTGATATAGTACGAGTGTTTGATATGATCGATGGCTTGTAGGACTTATTTTTTTCACTATAGCGCCAACTAAAAGCTAGCTACTGGTATAATACAAAAGACCTGACAGGTAAAGTTCTATATAGGCATGATACTTGAACACTAAGCTATATTTTGAGACTAATTATGTATCGTTTGATATGGTACGAGTGATCGATATGGACGACAAAATGTCGGCGAATTTTTTTCCCTTGGGTATCAAAAAAGCTACTGCTATATTCTGGTATGATACCAGAGACCTGACAACTTTAATTGTACATAGACATAATACTTGAACACTAAGCTACATTTGAAGACTAATTTTATCAGGTTTGATATGGTAAGAGTGTTCGATATGATCGATGGCACGTGGGACTTAATTTTTTCGCTATAGCGCTTTCTAAAAAGCTAGCTACTGGTATAATACAAAAGACCTGACAGGTTTAATTGTAGTTAGGCATAATACTTGAACACTAAGCTATACTAAGAGACTAATTTTATATGGTTTGATATGGTACGAGTGCTTGATATGATCGATGGCACGTGGGACTTATTTTTTTCGCTATAGCGCCAACTAAAAAGCTAGCTACTGGTATAATAAAAAAGACCTGACAGGAAAAGTTCTATATAGGCATGATACTTGAACACTAAGCTATATTTTGAGACTAATTATGTATCGTTTGATATGGTACGAGTGATCGATATGGACGACAAAATGTCGGCGAATTTTTTTCCCTTGGGTATCAAAAAAGCTACTACTATATTCTGGTATGATGCCAGAGACCTGACAACTTTAATTGTACATAGACATAATACTTGAACACTAAGCTACATTTGAAGACTAATTTTATCAGGTTTGATATGGTAAGAGTGTTCGATATGATCGATGACACGTGGGACTTAATTTTTTCGCTATAGCGCTTTCTAAAAAGCTAGCTACTGGTATAATACAAAAGACCTGACAGGTTTAATTGTAGTTAGGCATAATACTTGAACACTAAGCTATACTTAGAGACTAATTTTATATGGTTTGATATGGTACGAGTGATCGATATGGACGACAAAAGGTCGGAGAATTTTTTTCCCTTGGGTATCAAAAAAAGCTACTGCTTGATACTGGCATGATGCCAGAGACCTGACAAGTCTTATTGTACATAAACATAATACTTGAACACTAAGCTATATTTTAGGACCAATTTTGTATCGTTTGATATGGTACGAGTGATTGATATGGACGACAAAAGGTCGGAGAAATTTTTTCGCTTGGGTATAAAAAAAAGCTACTGCTATATTCTGGAATGATGCCAGAGACCTGACAACTTTAATTGTACATAGACATAATACTTGAAGACTAAGCTACATTTGAAGACTAATTTTATCAGGTTTGATATGGTAAGAGTGTTCGATATGATCGATGGCACGTGGGACTTAATTATTTCGCTATAGCGCTTGCTATAAAGCTAGCTACTGGTATAATACAAAAGACCTGACAGGTTTAATTGTAGTAAGGCATGATACTTGAACACTAAGCTATATTTTGAGACTAATTTTGTATCGTTTGATATGGTACGAGTGATCGATATGGACGACAAAAGGTCGGAGACTTTTTTTTCTCTTGGGTATCAAAAAAAGCTACTGCTTGATACTGGCATGATGCCAGAGACCTGACAAGTCTTATTGTACATAAACATAATACTTGAACACTAAGCTATATTTTGAAACTAATTTTGTATCGTTTGATATGGTACGAGTGATCGATATGGACGACAAAAGGTCGGAGAAATTTATTCGCTTGGGTATAAAAAAAAGCTACTGCTATATTCTGGTATGATGCCAGAGACCTGACAACTTTAATTGTACATAGACATAATACTTGAACACTAAGCTACATTTGAAGACTAATTTTATCAGGTTTGATATGGTAAGAGTGTTCGATATGATCGATGGCACGTGGGACTTAATTTTTTTTGCTATAGCGCTTGCTAAAAAGCTAGCTACTGGTATAATACAAAAGACCTGACAGGTAAAGTTCTATATAGGCATGATACTTGAACACTAAGCTTTATTTTGAGACTTATTTTGTATCGTTTGATATGGTACGAGTGATCGATATGGACGACAAAAGGTCGGAGAATTTTTTTCCCTTGGGTATCAAAAAAACCAACTGCTTGATACTGGCATGATGCCAGAGACCTGACAAGTCTTATCGTACATAGACATTATACTTGAACACTAAGCTATATTTTAAGACCAATTTTGTATCGTTTGATATGGTACGAGTGATCGATATGGACGACAAAATGTCGGAGAAATTTTTTTAGCTTGGGTATCAACCGCCGATACGTTTTTTTTTACAATGAATGCTTATTGTATTAAGAAAGCATTTTTTAAATAGTTGTTTTATGTTGTTTTTTTCTTCTCTTACAAGTGAACTACTTGAACACTAAGCAATATTTTAAGACTAATTTTATGACAAAGTCGACAAAAGGGAGAGTTATTTTTGTGCTACAGTTCAAAATTTAAAGCTAGCTACTGGTACCTATAATGTCGAAGACCTGACAGGTTGAATGTTATTAGTTATTACATTGAGTTAATTCTTTTATTTTATTTATTAGGAAAAATAGTTTGGTTTCAGGAATAGAACACTTGCACTTATTTTCTTTTTGATAGAATAATATGACGCTAGTGAACAGGTTTCGACAAGTTTAATTTTTTACAAATACAATCTCCATTTGTTATCTCAAACGCGCCATCGCCATGATAAGTCACTTGTATTGTATTATGTTAAAGAACTGACAAGTTGAATTTGTACATTGACTTAATACCTACTTGTAACTTTAATTAGTACCGTTTAATTTGGTCTTTACCAGTCAGGTCATTTGTATTATACCGGTAACTAGCTTTTTAGTTAGAGCTATTTTTTTCGATCGATCATATCAAACACTCGTACCATATCAAACCATAAAAAATTAAACTCTAAGTATAGCTAAGTGTTCAAGTATTATGCCTAACTACAATTAAACCTGTCAGGTCTTTTGTATTATACCAGTAGCTAGCTTTTTAGAAAGCGCTATAGCGAAAAAATTAAGTCCCGCGTGCCATCGATCATATCGAACACTCTTACCATATCAAACCTGATAAAATTAGTCTTCAAATATAGCTTAGTGTTCAAGTATTATGTCTATGTACAATTAAAGTTGTCAGGTCTCTGGCATCATTCCAGAATATAGCAGTAGCTTTTTTTTATACCCAAGCGAAAAAATTTCTCCGACCTTTTGTCGTCCATATCGATCACTCTTACCATATCAAACGATACAAAATTAGTCTCAAAATATAGCTTAGTGTTCAAGTATCATGCCTATATAGAACTTTAACTGTCAGGTCTCTGGCATCATACCAGAATATAGCAGTAGCTTTTTTTTATACCCAAGCGAAAAAATTTCTCCGACCTTTTGTCGTCCATATCAATCACTCGTACCATATCAAACGATACAAAATTGGTCCTAAAATATAGCTTAGTGTTCAAGTATTAAGTTTATGTACAATAAGACTTGTCAGGTCTCTGGCATCATGCCAGTATCAAGCAGTAGCTTTTTTTGATACCCAAGGGAAAAAAATTCTCCGACCTTTTGTCGTCCATATCGATCACTCGTACGATATCAAACGATACAAAATTAGTCTCAAAATATAGCTTAGTGTTCAAGTATCATGCCTATATAGAACTTTTCCTGTCAGGTCTTTTGTATTATACCAGTAGCTAGCTTTTTAGTTGGCGCTATAGCGAAAAAAATAAGTCCCACGTGCCATCGATCATATCAAGCACTCGTACCATATCAAACCATATAAAATTAGTCTCTTAGTATAGCTTAGTGTTCAAGTATTATGCCTAACTACAATTAAACCTGTCAGGTCTTTTGTATTATACCAGTAGCTAGCTTTTTAGAAAGCGCTATAGCGAAAAAATTAAGTCCCACGTGCCATCGATCATATCGAACACTCTTACCATATCAAACCTGATAAAATTAGTCTTCAAATGTAGCTTAGTGTTCAAGTATTATGTCTATGTACAATTAAAGTTGTCAGGTCTCTGGCATCATACCAGAATATAGCAGTAGCTTTTTTTTATACCCAAGCGAAAAAATTTCTCCGACCTTTTGTCGTCCATATCAATCACTCTTACCATATCAAACGATACAAAATTAGTCTCAAAATATAGCTTAGTGTTCAAGTATCATGCCTTTATAGAACTTTACCTGTCAGGTCTTTTCTATTATACCAGTAGCTAGCTTTTTAGTTGGCGCTATAGCAAAAAAAATAAGTCCCACGAGCCATCGATCATATCAAACACTCGTACCATATCAAACCATATAAAATTAGTCTCTAAGTATAGCTTAGTGTTCAAGTATTATGCCTTACTACAATTAAACCTGTCAGGTCTTTTGTATTATACCAGTCGCTAGCTTTTTAGAAAGCGCTACCTATATCGAAAAAATTAAGTCCCACGTGCCATCGATCATATCGATCACTCTTTCCATATCAAACGATACAAAATTAGTCTCAAAATATAGCTTAGTGTTCAAGTATCATGCCTATATAGAACTTTAACTGTCAGGTCTCTGGCATCATACCAGAATATAGCAGTAGCTTTTTTTTATACCCAAGCGAAAAAATTTCTCCGACCTTTAGTCGTCCATATCAATCACTCGTACCATATCAAACGATACAAAATTGGTCCTAAAATATAGCTTAGTGTTCAAGTATTATGTTTATGTACAATACGACTTGTCAGGTCTCTGGCATCATGCCAGTATCAAGCAGTAGCTTTTTTTGATACCCAAGGGAAAAAAATTCTCCGACCTTTTGTCGTCCATATCGATCACTCGTACCATATCAAACGATACAAAATTAGTCTCAAAATATAGCTTAGTGTTCAAGTATCATGCTTAACTACAATTAAACCTGTCAGGTCTTTTGTATTATACCAGTAGCTAGCTTTATAGCAAGCGCTATAGCGAAAAAATTAAGTCCCACGTGCCATCGATCATATCGAACACTCTTACCATATCAAACCTGATAAAATTAGTCTTCAAATGTAGCTTAGTGTTCAAGTGTTATGTCTATGTAAATTTAAAGTTGTCAGGTCTCTGGCATCATACCAGAATATAGCAGTAGCTTTTTTTTTACCCAAGCGAAAAAATTTCTCCGACCTTTTGTCGTCCATATCAATCACTCTTACCATATCAAACGATACAAAATTAGTCTCAAAATATAGCTTAGTGTTCAAGTATCATGCCTTTATAGAACTTTACCTGTCAGGTCTTTTCTATTATACCAGTAGCTAGCTTTTTAGTTGGCGCTATAGCGAAAAAAATAAGTCCCACGAGCCATCGATCATATCAAACACTCGTACCATATCAAACCATATAAAATTAGTCTCTAAGTATAGCTTAGTGTTCAAGTATTATGCCTAACTACAATTAAACCTGTCAGGTCTTTTGTATTATACCAGTCGCTAGCTTTTTAGAAAGCGCTATATCGAAAAAATTAAGTCCCACGTGCCATCGATCATATCGATCACTCTTTCCATATCAAACGATACAAAATTAGTCTCAAAATATAGCTTAGTGTTCAAGTATCATGCCTATATAGAACTTTAACTGTCAGGTCTCTGGCATCATACCAGAATATAGCAGTAGCTTTTTTTTATACCCAAGCGAAAAAATTTCTCCGACCTTTAGTCGTCCATATCAATCACTCGTACCATATCAAACGATACAAAATTGGTCCTAAAATATAGCTTAGTGTTCAAGTATTATGTTTATGTACAATACGACTTGTCAGGTCTCTGGCATCATGCCAGTATCAAGCAGTAGCTTTTTTTGATACCCAAGGGAAAAAAATTCTCCGACCTTTTGTCGTCCATATCGATCACTCGTACGATATCAAACGATACAAAATTAGTCTCAAAATATAGCTTAGTGTTCAAGTATCATGCCTAACTACAATTAAACCTGTCAGGTCTTTTTTATTATACCAGTAGCTAGCTTTATAGCAAGCGCTATAGCGAAAAAATTAAGTCCCACGTGCCATCGATCATATCGAACACTCTTACCATATCAAACCTGATAAAATTAGTCTTCAAATGTAGCTTAGTGTTCAAGTATCATGTCTATGTACAATTAAAGTTGTCAGGTCTCTGGTATCATACCAGAATATAGCAGTAGCTTTTTTGATACCCAAGGGAAATAAATTCGCCGACCTTTTGTCGCCATATCGATCACTCGTACCATATCAAACGATACAAAATTAGTCTCAAAATATAGCTTAGTGTTCAAGTATCATGCCTATATAGAACTTTGTCTGTCAGGTCTTTTGTATTATACCAGTAGCTAGCTTTTTAGTTGGCGCTATAGCGAAAAAAATAAGTCCCACGTGCCTTCGATCATATCAAGCACTGGTACCATATCAAACCATATAAAATTAGTCTCTAAGTATAGCTTAGTGTTCAAGTATTATGCCTAACTACAATTAAACCTGTCAGGTCTTTTGTATTATACCAGTAGCTAGCTTTTTAGAAAGCGCTATAGCGAAAAAATTAAGTCCCACGTGCCATCGATCATATCGAACACTCTTACCATATCCAACCTGATAAAATTAGTCTTCAAATGTAGCTTAGTGTTCAAGTATAATGTCTATGTACAATTAAAGTTGTCAGGTCTCTGGCATCATACCAGAATATAGCAGTAGCTTTTTTTTATACCCAAGCGAAAAAATTTCTCCGACCTTTTGTCGTCCATATCGATCACTCTTACCATATCAAACGATACAAAATTAGTCTCAAAATATAGCTTAGTGTTCAAGTATCATGCCTATATAGAACTTTAACTGTCAGGTCTCTGGCATCATACCAGAATATAGCAGTAGCTTTTTTTTATACCCAAGCGAAAAAATTTCTCCGACCTTTTGTCGTCCATATCAATCACTCGTACCATATCAAACGATACAAAATTGGTCCTAAAATATAGCTTAGTGTTCAAGTATTATGTTTATGTACAATAAGACTTGTCAGGTCTCTGGCATCATGCCAGTATCAAGCAGTAGCTTTTTTTGATATCCAAGGGAAAAAAATTCTCCGACCTTTTGTCGTCCATATCGATCACTCGTACCATATCAAACCATATAAAATTAGTCTCTAAGTATAGCTTAGTATTCAAGTATTATGCCTAACTACAATTAAACCTGTCAGGTCTTTTGTATTATACCAGTAGCTAGCTTTTTAGAAAGCGCTATAGCGAAAAAATTAAGTCCCACGTGCCATCGATCATATCGAACACTCTTACCATATCAAACCTGATAAAATTAGTCTTCAAATGTAGCTTAGTGTTCAAGTATTATGTCTATGTACAATTAAAGTTGTCAGGTCTCTGGCATCATACCAGAATATAGCAGTAGCTTTTTTTTATACCCAAGCGAAAAAATTTCTCCGACCTTTTGTCGTCCATATCAATCACTCTTACCATATCAAACGATACAAAATTAGTCTCAAAATATAGCTTAGTGTTCAAGTATCATGCTTAACTACAATTAAACCTGTCAGGTCTTTTGTATTATACCAGTAGCTAGCTTTATAGCAACCGCTATAGCGAAAAAATTAAGTCCCACGTGCCATCGATCATATCGAACACTCTTACCTTATCAAACCTGATAAAATTAGTCTTCAAATGTAGCTTAGTGTTCAAGTGTTATGTCTATGTAAATTTAAAGTTGTCAGGTCTCTGGCATCATACCAGAATATAGCAGTAGCTTTTTTTTTACCCAAGCGAAAAAATTTCTCCGACCTTTTGTCGTCCATATCAATCACTCTTACCATATCAAACGATACAAAATTAGTCTCAAAATATAGCTTAGTGTTCAAGTATCATGCCTATATAGAACTTTAACTGTCAGGTCTCTGGCATCATACCAGAATATAGCAGTAGCTTTTTTTTATACCCAAGCGAAAAAATTTCTCCGACCTTTAGTCGTCCATATCAATCACTCGTACCATATCAAACGATACAAAATTGGTCCTAAAATATAGCTTAGTGTTCAAGTATTATGTTTATGTACAATACGACTTGTCAGGTCTCTGGCATCATGCCAGTATCAAGCAGTAGCTTTTTTTGATACCCAAGGGAAAAAAATTCTCCGACCTTTTGTCGTCCATATCGATCACTCGTACGATATCAAACGATACAAAATTAGTCTCAAAATATAGCTTAGTGTTCAAGTATCATGCCTAACTACAATTAAACCTGTCAGGTCTTTTTTATTATACCAGTAGCTAGCTTTATAGCAAGCGCTATAGCGAAAAAATTAAGTCCCACGTGCCATCGATCATATCGAACACTCTTACCATATCAAACCTGATAAAATTAGTCTTCAAATGTAGCTTAGTGTTCAAGTATCATGTCTATGTACAATTAAAGTTGTCAGGTCTCTGGTATCATACCAGAATATAGCAGTAGCTTTTTTGATACCCAAGGGAAAAAAATTCGCCGACCTTTTGTCGTCCATATCGATCACTCGTACCGTATCAAACGATACAAAATTAGTCTCAAAACATAGCTTAGTGTTCAAGTATCATGCCTATATAGAACTTTGTCTGTCAGGTCTTTTGTATTATACCAGTAGCTAGCTTTTTAGTTGGCGCTATAGCGAAAAAAATAAGTCCCACGTGCCATCGATCATATCAAGCACTCTTACCATATCAAACCTGATAAAATTAGTCTTCAAATGTAGCTTAGTGTTCAAGTATTATGTCTATGTACAATTAAAGTTGTCAGGTCTCTGACATCATACCAGAATATAGCAGTAGCTTTTTTTTATACCCAAGCGAAAAAATTTCTCCGACCTTTTGTCGTCCATATCAATCACTCTTACCATATCAAACGATACATAATTAGTCTCAAAATATAGCTTAGTGTTCAAGTATCATGCCTATATAGAACTTTACCTGTCAGGTCTTTTGTATTATACCAGTAGCTAGCTTTTTAGTTGGCGCTATAGCGAAAAAAATAAGTCCCACGTGCCATCGATCATATCAAGCACTCGTACCATATCAAACCATATAAAGTTAGTCTCTAAGTATAGCTTAGTGTTCAAGTATTATGCCTTATTACAATTAAACCTGTCAGGTCTTTTGTATTATACCAATAGAAAGCTTTTTAGAAAGCGCTATATCGAAAAAATTTAGTCCCACGTGCCATCGATCATATCGAACACTCTTACCATATCAAACCTGATAAAATTAGTCTTCAAATGTAGCTTAGTGTTCAAGTATTATATCTATGTACAATTAGAGTTGTCAGGTCTCTGGCATCATACTAGAATATAGCAGTAGCTTTTTTTTATACCCAAGCGAAAAAAATTCTCCCACCTTTTGTTGGCCATATCGTCACTCGTTCTATATCAAATCATATAAAATTAGTCTTAAAATATAGCTTAGTGTTCAAGTATCATGCATGTCTACAATTAAACATGTCAGGTCTTTTGCACCCTGGTTGTAACCTAATCTCGATCAAATTTTTGGAAAAAAAAAGTTTTGTAATTAATATCGTTTTTTCTTAATGAATTTTACGTAAGAAACGCGTTATTTTAATATTTGTGTTGTTTTTGCATGTTTTTAATGCATAATAATCGATTTAATTTAACGACTCCTTAATTTGGTCAGGTTATAAAAAGCTACTACTTTTGGCTACTAACTTCACACAGGTGTTAAGGATACTCAATCGTAGACCACGCGTTTCAGGCTTGCCTCGTTTTTGGTCTACCGTTTAAATGTAAGTAAGTAATTGTTATCAAAAGTTTAAAAATAAACATTATCTTATCTTATCTTATTTACCAAGACATAAACTACCGATTATAATCCGTCTCGAGAATTAAAAATATTGCAATGTTGGTTTTTAGAATACAGGGTGTAACTAATTGGGTAAATAGTCGGGGGAAAATACGGTTTGAGATTGCATTAAAGTAGTAAATGTGAATCTAAATTATGCGACCCGTTATCATTTATTAGACAATTAAAAAATAATAATAATAAATTACAAAAAATAGCGGTCAGCACAAGCGTCGTCAATAACAATGATACACAAACAGACAAAAATCTGCAACATGCTTCGTCAATACAAAGAGATACAAGCAAGTAGTAAATTGTGTTTAAACGTATATCTGTATTAGTTTATAACACTTTTTTCCAGATTTCGTGGTTATACCGGCTCAGGATCCTGAGAAATACCTAAAAATCGATATAAATGTACAAAGGGCAAGCTTATTTCTAAAGATATTTCTTCCAGCATACCAGTAAAACAGACAGTTAATTATCACAAGGCAAATTTAATGTGTACAAACAAACAGTAAATAATTAAGTTTTGAGATTAGAATTTTTTAAGACTTGCAAAATATTAAATATCTACTCAAATTTATGATATTAACCGGGGATTATTATTGTTACAAATAAAATGTATTGAGCGAAGCCGTCCTGTACAAAATCACCAGTTTTCAATTTTTTGTTCATACCTAAATTTAATGTTTTGTAAATGTCTTAATTATTCAATATAAAACAATAAAAAATCGGGGATTTTTGATAATTTATGTTTTCCAGGTGCAATTAATGCAACCTACTCCATATAAAAATCCGTAGATTTCCTAAAGTAAAACAGTTGCACTATTTAAGGCGTGATTGTACACATGATACTGAACAACTTTCCATAAGAAACATATAGAAAATTCGCCAAAAAATGTTTGGACTTTCCATACTAAATGCAATCTCGAGCTAATGTTTCTTAGAGAACGTTGTTTAGTTTCATGGGTACAATAACCCCTTAGAGTAGGTAATGCAACTTTTACCCTAACACCCTGTATACAAAGTTTACGATATAGAATGACGCGTAAAATATCAACTGAAATAAATGGGGTAGGTACTTCGTAGTGATTCTAAACAGAACCACAGTTTGCATTAAAAAAAGAGCACAAATACAAAATGGCAAAGTTCTTCAAAAACAGCGTGGTAAAGATAAGGACTGGACCATATTCCAGTGGGATGTACGTGGGATTAACTAATGGAAACAAACTAAGCCATGGGGAGAAAATAAATATCGGATAGGTACCTAACTATAATATACCCAGTACTGGGAAATACTAACAACAATGGAACAAATAACAAGGGAAAATTGGTTTAGGCAATTTTCTAATGAAAGCTAAATTTTTTAAATTAGGTAGGTACTTTTTAACTTTCTTGTACTGTTTTTTACTGTACTGGCCTACGAACATAGACAAATTACTCTAGCGATAGACTTGCCCTTGCATAGAAGCAACATGTTCCACTTGAATGAGGTGTACGGTACGCAACTGATTGATGTTCCCGAGTTCACTTCGTCACTATGGCAATGACAGACCGCAATGTGCATAGGCGAAGTATTTTTCGCTTACGCTGATAGACGTCACATCAGTGTAACCGCGTATGAAACAGCGATAGTCATAAAATCCAATTTGTATGTTTGTGTTAAAGTCAATTTGTATGAAAATAGATGTCTGACTCCGGAGTCAGACAGCCGTCGTAGAACAAAAAAGTGGCTACGTCGATAAGGACAGCAATAAGTAGCGATCTCCTTTTTTAACTAGAGCGAATTTGCTATGTGCATCTCTTACTGAGTGATATGACAAGACACGTGCTTTCTTCTAGTTCCTTCTCTTTCTACGGCAATGTGTCATTTTGTGTTGTTTTGTGTGACATGTTGTTTGTTTGAACGAGAGCGTGTCTATCGCTAGAGTAATTTGTCTAAGCCTGCGAATAAAGAATATTAGTAGGTACTGGCAGAGGCACTATTTCAGGAACGTAGAAAGAGAAGGAACTAGAAGAAAGCACGTGTCTTGTCATATCACTCAGTAAGAGATACCTACACATAGCAAATTTCTCAAAAAAAAACTCGATTTCAGAAACTCTTGCTGTCAATTTTTGTCTTGTTGACGTAGTAAAAGCTAGAGATTTAATGGAGGAACTGAGCGTGAGAATATTGCTATGAAATAAACGTTGAATCCTACTTCAAATTCTTTAATTTTATTCGTAAAACCTCATCCCTATCGGATGAGAAGATATTACCAACGTAAACAAATAAATTAACAGGCAAAATTTGAAAAAATCCTCTCCATTCTTTCCATTATCCTTTCTCGTTTCCTTCATCCTTTCAATTAAGTATTAATTTTCTATCAAATTATTTCAATCAAAATAAACGACTTATGTACTCCACATTGACTTAAAAAACAGGTCACATGCGAGTCGGGACTCCGTCAATTAGTGTTCCGCACCGTTTCAACTAACCTACCCGAAAATTTTAACATTGATCGCCTAGTAAAAGTTGTTCAGTTTGAATGACCTCAAGCTTCTCCTAAAGTAATTTCGAACCCGAACCCTATGTACTACGAGTAATCTAGGTACGTAACTAGGAAGTACCTAACCCTCAATTTTCGCACAAGCTTTCTTAGTAAAAAAAAAACCCGACTGCATAAAAAACTATTAACTGAAAAGATAAAAACAAGCTCCTTAAATCAGCTATAATAACTTTGCTTGAGCAAATTAATGCAATTTGAATGTTATTACTTATTAGGTAGGTATCGCAAACGGGGACTAAGAAAAATGACCTATTTGTTGGTTATTGGTTTGTCCCCGCCTGCAATACCTACCTAATAAGTAATAACATTCAAATTGCATTAATTTGCTCAAGCAAAGTTATTATAGCTGATTTAAGGAGCTTGTTTTTATCTTTTCAGTTAATAGTTTTTTATGCAGTCGGGTTTTTTGTTTTTCTAAATAATTTAGTTTATTTCATACTTTTTAGTCTTGTGTCAAAATGGTTGCATAAAAATACTATAATATACATATAATTGGAATCTGCTCTTCACCAGCTTTCATTTGATACCCCCTATTGTATTTTTTTACGAAAAAAATTTTATTCTCCCCCCTCTCTTTTTTAATTCGCATACGCCACATTAAAATAATGTACCCTATGTCACTCTCACAATTTTTACGAATCTAACGACACCTCCTATGTTAAAATCCATCAAGCCGTTTAGGCTGTAGCGCGTGCCAAAGAAATAGACATACAAACATACATACATACATACATACATACATACATACATACATACGCTCGAAAAACATAACCCTCCTTCTGTCGCAGTCGGGTAAAAAACGGTTAAGTTCGAGTCGGACTCGTGCACGGAGGGCTCCGTACCATCATACAATATTAACAAAAAAACACTAAGCTAGTTTTGCGTATATTGCCGTTTTTACGAAAAAACCTTGAAGAAAACCGGTTTATTGTATGGGGCCCCCTTTAATTTTAAATTATTCTTATTTTTTATGATTTGTTAGCAATTCCAATATACCTAATAACACATATTCTGTGAAAATTTCAACTCTACCTATTACGATCCAAAAGATACAACCCTTTAAAGCTAGGACGGACGGACGGACAGCGTAGCGTAGGCTTATAAATAAATAAAAAAATAAATAAATCACTTTTATTTCAGGTAAACACCCATATGTACACTTTTAATATACACAGTAGTATAATAAGGTAAAAATTAATTACAAATTAAATTAAATTAGGATTAGGATAAGAATTTGATTAATAATTGTCATAAAAATTATGTCATATTTTTATTACATTAGCATTATATTAGCATTTACATTACATTAGCATTTATTTTATCCATCTGAGCAGAACCACTTCCATCACAATCACATTTTTACTTTCCGTCAGTCTAGTATGAAATGAGGTCTTATGCCTTCTCATGACAGCAAAGAAGTCGTCGACCCTGTTTTCAGCAAACATGCCAGACGCACTTTATGAATAGGGCCCCGTTAGAACCCTTTGTGTACGCAATCCTAATGAAACATTGCGTGCTTTTGACAAACAAGCGGAGTACGGGTAGCGTAACAAGACAGCAAATTTACGAGCCATCCATCACCCTGCGAGATCGCCGGCGTGATAGCACGCCTCATAACTTTAATGGTCGCGGTGACACGGAAACTCGACAGCTTCAAAATTTCATTTTTAGCGCTCCGTAGCTAAGGCAGCGGTTACATTACCCTACATTTAAGGCCGATTTCGGCATACCTACTGTTTGACAGCTTGGCGGCATGGTGAAAATTCGAGATCTGTGAATAAACTCGCTACATCTTCGACCCCATCTTTGTACTGAGGACTAAATAGAGATCAAGAGCAAACCCATCAGTAATAAAAAAACAGTTATTTCTATGGCTCAAGTTATTTGACAGAAAGTCACATATGTGACCCCATTGTGACCCACCGGTCCTTTTTTGCATTTTCTTTCGGGGTCATCTGTATTTCCGTGATGCGATAAAATAAAGTATTAAATACAATTATGTTAATTTTTTAGCATTATGGTGTCCGGTATTTTCAGTTAGATATTCGCATAAAAACGTGACGTGAACTTTAAACTAAGTACACAAAACTGTTAAGGTTTTAGACTTTTTCGATATCGATACATTTTTTAACCTATTTCGTCTCATTGTTGAACAAAGGTCTTCCCCAAGCTTTCCCACCACTATTTCCACACAATAAATAAATTTCTATTTCTAACAAAACTCGAACCAGCTTGACCTCAGCCAACTCAGACTGCAATACACAGTAGGTATAGTTACCTATTGTTAACAAATTGTAAAATTGATATTATTGTCGGCAGCTTCAATAAGCTGCTGCTGCAGAAGGAGGAGTTGGAGCAAAAGCAGCTGCACCTGCTGCAGGTGGTGGAGAGCGAGAGGACCTCCAGGTGGCAGTACGCCCAGCAGTGCGACGAGCTCTCCAGCGAGGTCAAGAAGTTGAGGACTGAGGTAGGCGATAACATACATTATTATTCAAGCTTAGATGGAAGCTGTCACCTAGGAATCTACCGAAGAATATCCGAGAATAGATAAACTCGCTGTTTAGGCAAGTCATATTACGGTCTGACCTGGTTAAATCGTTCTAGGGTCTGGTCACCCTTAGATCAAATTGGATTTTTTCGTTATTAAACTATATTATTTTAGAACCAATCTTTGCTAGATATAGACTAAAATAAAAATAAAATTACTTCGAACATATTGATATTTTAATTTTTACATTTATCTCGACCTAAAAATGCGTAGGATGGCAAAAAGTTTGCACATTTATGCGGCTATTTTTAACACTTTAAATAGGTACCTACCTACGGAGCTAATAATATTAGCTATTAATAAAATATTATTGTATCTTAAGAAAACATAGAAACGATACGTTTTTATCAATTTTGTCATTCAAAATGTCATTTAATTAAATTGCGTCCCTAAAATGGTGCCGATTACGATTTAAAAGTCACATAATTACTTCCCACCCCTCCATGATAAATGTTGTAAAATAAAATAAAATAAAAATAAAATAAACTTTATTGAGTTACTAAATGATTCAATTCGGTGTAGCCCTGATTCCTAAACTAGTAAACTGTGTGTCCGGAATCAGTTCCTTCCCGTATTTACATTCCATTAGTAAGAACGACATTGAAAAAAGTTTTTTTTTTTTTTAAAAGAGAGAAACAAACAATATAAAAAAAAATTTAAATAAAAATAAAACTTAATTAGTTACAAACTTAATTAAAGCCTAATGCATGTGTTACGGTTCATATGAATGTCGGGGTGTGTGTGTGTGTGTGTGTGTGTGCATGCAGGAATGGCGATGAATGGATGTTGCGTATATGGCGAGATCTTTGCGAAGGAATGTGGTTATGTGTTTGTAGTTTCGAATTGGTAGTTTGTGTAAATGACTGGACTAGTTACATAACGGACTATTCTTCCAGTTTTAATCGCCTTTCGATATTGAATTCAATTGTTTTTGTTCAAGCTCTGCACGTTCAAAAAGGAGCACGAACCATTGACGAGAGCCGAGTCCACCACCAGCTCGTCGGCAAGCTTCTCCCCGGACATAGATCCCGTTGAGCTGCGCAAGATTAAGAAGGTCCAGGTATGATGATGGGTGTTACTTTTATATACCACTGGTCTTGGGCCACAATGCAAATAACATAATAGTGAGGACACTTATTAGATGCCAAGCGTAACACTGACATCCCGGCTATATCGCTTTTAATAAGACAATCTGTGGCCGTCGAATGATGCGCGCAATACGGCATATCACGCCTTTTATCTCGTTCATTCGCTCGCAAATAGGCGCTACAGCGCTATATCACGATGACATATTATACTTCTTCGGCTGCTGTTAGATATTTTAGGGGGTGCTTCAGACCATCAAACTTGACAACTTTCACATAGAAATGTCGAAAAACAGATCAGCTTATTCTGGTCTGAACCACCCTCTAAAATATTATGTAAGTTTACAACATACCTACCTATAAACTGGGGTTGAACAGAAAGTATAAATATTTTTTTCTTTAGAGTTTTTTCAGAGGATGGTTGTGCAGACGACGTTGGAAGCAAATTGTGGACCAATACATCAAAAGTCCACATGCCGAGAGCATGAGGAAGAGGAACAGGTATATTCATTATGTACCTATATGACATGCGACCTCTTTGGTCAAACAATAAACAAAGAAAAACAGTGTAAAAATATCAAAACCTTTCAAAAGGTATAAAAATCTCTTTAAGTACCTACTAATAAAAAGTTTGAATAATTTTCAATCACGGATACTGGCTGTTTCCGTTTTCTAATAATTATCTTTACAATTTTTTAAACATTTATTTTTCTTTCAGCTTGGTTTTCAAAATGGTGGAAGCAGAAGAAGAATATCTTGAGCAAATGGAAATATTGGTGAGATTAGCTTATGATTTTTTTTTTATTAGCTAGACGAGGGGTTGCCATTAACGAAGGCATTTAACATTGACAGTCATTAAAATCGGGAGATTAATTGATTTTCTGTTGAGGTCGAGGAAATATGATCAAGCTCTGATACCTAGATATACTTTTTGAAAGTGCATATTATTGGAAACTATTAACAAGTTCTCATATTGCCTATGAAAAGTAGAATGTGAATTTGCATTTTCTATGATTGAATGAAACATCGGTCTCGGTACTCTCGGTTGACAAACAAGCATTATATTAGATGTAGATCCTAGTAGAAACAAAACTTTAATTTTCACTTCTATAGAAGACACTCGAAAAGGTTCATCAACCCCATTAACTAGTTACTTAATAACGAATAGGTAATATAATATATTAATAAAAAACAATTTATAATATAATATGGAAGAAATGAAAACAACAAGAATATAGAAATAAAAACCAACTTAAAGATAAAAAAGGCCGTCAGGTGCATCTCCGCGAGACATGGTACCAAGCATGCTGGCAGCGTTCCCTCTTTGGATGGTCAAGCTAATGCGTTGGCCAAGGAAGCTGCCAGCTCTACGATCACCGGTTGTTTCGCGGAGACGCATCGACATTAATAACTTAATTAATTAATTAATTAATCTTTGTAATACAATCGTTGCAGCATAGCAACGTATCACTTTCCATGAACCCATGATAAGTAGGATACAAACAACTCTGGTTCCCCAAGTTCCGCCAAAACGTCACTAAAATTAATTTCAAAGGTGACGTGTTTCCTGCGGCCGTTCAAAATGGCCGCCAGCTCAAAGAAGCCGACCTGCACGCACGAGGACGTCAACTCCATCTTCCTGAACAGCGAGACGGTGCTGTTCCTCCACCAGATCTTCTTCAAGGGCCTCACGTCCAGGATGGAGTCTTGGCCTACTCTCGTGTTGGGTAAGGAATATTTTCACGTAGGATACTCGCATATTAACTTAAGGGTTCTTTGATAAGGTACCAATAGTATTCTGATAGAGTAAAATTAAGACTAGATATGCCAACCGCAACCGATATGCATTTATCATGATGCAACCAAAATTATCCTCATTTGATTGATGAAAACGGGGAAATGTATGAGCTGACCAGACAATAACAAAAAAGAAAGACCAATAGACAGAGAGGAACAGAATGACACAGAGGTAAAGAAAGAGAGCATAATCATAACTAATACCTGTCATATCTCGTAAACTTACTGAACCTAACAGAACCAATAAAATTTGCAAATTCATGACCCAAATTGGAATTAGACATGCTACTTAGGTATTTGGTGTTCCTTTTGAAAACCTTTTACCAATAAACAAATCATTATTTCGTACAGGAGACCTATTCGACATGCTGCTCCCGATGCTAACGATCTACCAGGAGTACGTCAGGAACCACCACTACTCGCTGCAGGTGCTCACAGAGTGCAAGCAAAGCCAGCTGTTCGCCCACCTCCTCGCCAGGCTTGAGAGCAAGCCGGCTTGTCAGGGCCGCTCGCTGGAGACATTCCTGACATATCCTATGCATCAGGTGCGTTTGTAGAGCCGAGCGATTTTCCGGAATTGAACGAAAAGCTGTTTTGCGGGGGAAATGGCCCGGTAGTTCGAACAATAAGTAGCTTCAATCCTTCAATCTCATCAGCTCTAAGAAGTACACTGCTCTTCTTTCATAAAATAGGGTATTGCCATAATCGCGACATACTTTCCAGGTGGATTGGAAATAATCATAGATATCTATGGAAATAATACATAATATACCTACCTACACCGTATCATGTAAGTGACAATTGTTGCCCATTTACCAAGGATGAACTCAAAAATGTCTCTTCGTATTGCCTCAAGAAGAAGTGATGGGACAGAGTAATCTAGCCCAGGACTATACGGATAACATTTGTTGTTTTTGATAATCTCTTTGTTTGTTCTTTGGAACGTCGCCTCTTCCATCTTTCAAGGTAATCTAACATCGAAGCAATCTTCAGTAAGATAGCCGCCGTTTATGTACCTATCTGATCTTTGTCCATGTATCCAGATACCTCGATACATAATAACTCTGCACGAGCTGCTGGCGCACACGCCACATGATCACGTCGAGCGTCGCAGTCTGCAGCATGCGCGCGCGCAGCTCGAAGAACTGTCCCGGCAGATGCACGATGAGGTATTCCATTATATTTTCGGTTCTATTTTATCTTACAATTGTTTTCATAATTTTATGTTGCTCTTTAAAAGTATTGACTGACGACTGAAACAAGGTAAATGTATCTGAATTGTTTTAGGTCAGCGAGACAGAAAATTTGAGGAAGAACTTGGCAGTGGAGCGTATGATCATCGAGGGCTGCGACATTTTGCTGGATGTCAACCAAGTCTTCATTCGTCAAGGTACCGATTAAGATAGTCCACGATAGTACAATAGTCCATGTAATAATGCCAAAGTTGAACTCTTAGATTCTGCAATATTATCGTACCAAATTTTTTACCTAAGTCTATCTTTTGAGTGTGAAACAGCCAAATCCCTAGCATAAAAAAATAATAAACATTTTTGCATTTAAAAGCGTTCAGCTACTTTAAATTTGTCTGAAAATGACAAAGCCAGTACAGTTAAGCCAGACAACATTTATTTCATCTAGAATCAAGGAAAATTACCAAGAGAAATGGGCTCCAAGTCAGATAAAATGAATTTCCAAAATTTTATAGTATTGCTTTCAACACGTTAGTATCCACTGTTGCCTCTTGATGTTTACTGGTTACAAACAACGTCTTCCAAAACCACTTTGACTATCTTGTTTTTCCACCCAGGCACGCTATCGCAAGTTGTAGGCAAGGGTCGGCGAGCCTCATTACAATCCCGGCAGGCCTTCCTCTTCAGTAACCACCTGCTGCTGACCACCAGGGCTACAGGTGGTCGGCTACACTTACCACCCAACGGAAGACTGCCGCTGCATGACGCGTTGCTTATTGAGGATCCCGCTACTCATGATGACGACGGTGAGTTGACATGGAAATTAGAATATCGGGAGCTCAAATAACGATAATCTGCTCAGAGACGTTTCCAAAAGCAGTCAGAAACGCATGATATATTTTAAGTACATAAAGTGTCCTAATCTGACCTGGAAAGTTTCCTGGAGGGTGGACTATCGGAAAACGTCCCAGCAGTTGGACAGTGAACAAGCTACATAAAAAGTATACGAGAAAAGTGCATACGACTTGTACGCTATTGTACTTGTCCATTTTGTAACTATGTGTATGTAGACTCTGATAATGACGATAATTAGTTAGTTGTTACCTTTTCAAGCAGAGATTGGTTGTAAGCTTAAATTGTTTTCTTATAGATTCCACATCAGTATGTTCATCGCCCGGTGGAGATGCCTACCAAAACAAGGACTTCAAGATTCTAGTTGAAGTCAAGGGAGAACAGATCTGCGCGCATCTGGGTAAGTTTCCACCTTGTCACTATTTGATCTTGGTTGTACCTATTTATTACAAGTTGCAACGTGAAACTGATAAACGAAACTCTATAAAGAAACCTGGTGGTCATCATCCATTCCTGAACAGGAAATGATTGTTTCAGTAATAATTTGATTTTGGAAAATATTTAATGTTACTAGGTACTAGGAAGGAATATCGGAATGGTCACCAATTTTGGTATAAATACCAAACACCTTAATATAAGGATTAGAAAAATTTGTAAGTATGTAAAACATGAACATGCAACTCTGAACTGACTGACTCTTCTCTCTATTCTAAAGATGAATAATGTTTTTTGATAGGTGTCTAAGGTTTCGTTAACAAAACGAATGCAAAAGAATCTAAATTTGCTGCCATAATGGTATAGCGAGAATCATAAATAGAAAATAATCTGTGAACTCTGTCTCATCCCAGTGGCAGCAACCCTAGAAGAGAAAGCAGCGTGGACCAGCGAGTTAGCGCAATGTATGGAGAACGCGGCCCTCACGGAACTTCTTCGAGCTTGTGGCTCGTGCGGCGCGGCCTCAGCCAGTCTACCGGCCTGCCGGTCAGACCGGGCGCTATTCACCGACGACGTGGACATCAGGTTCAGCAGGACCTTGAACTCTTGCAAAGTGCCGCAGATCAGGTCTGCGACCCCGCAGAGACTGCTTCAGAGGCTGACTGGTGAGGATTGCTGCGTTATGTCAAAAAGCTCTTAAGCTTTTTTCCCTTTTGAAATCACAGGATTGCTGTTAAAAAATGAAATTCAATCTAGTAGTAGGTAGGTATGGCTGTTTGTAAGAAAGACGCAAGTGGCTGAAAGATCCTGATGTGCACAGCACTACAATACAAGAGAACTACCTGTCTAGGCAGAAACTAACAGATTATTGCAATGAAATACTAACCCTTCACAATACATAGATAGGTATACCCGCTGAAGAGTAATAAAATTTCCAGAATACTCTCTAGTTCATTCCTATTCTACCGATCATTCCAAGCAACAAGATTTCTGTGATTCCAAAACCAAAAGCAGAAACGAATGTCCTTGTTGTTGAAATCCTTTGCAGACCTGCGGTTCCTGTCAGTGGACTTCCTGAACACGTTCCTGTTGACGTACCGCGTGTTCACTGATGGGGTGACGGTGCTGGAAGCTCTCAAGCAAGTCTTCTACGAGCAGTCCCAGCAAGAGATGGAACTCGCGCCGCCACCTGACGCCACGAGGAAAACCAGTGCCGCCAGCACTGTGTCAGGTATGCTGCGTGTTAAAGTGATAAATCTCTCTCTAGAACTCAGGTTCCTGTCAGTGGACTTCCTCAACACGTTCCTGCTGACATACCGCGTGTTAACTGACGGCTAAAGCAAGTGTTCTACGACCAGTCCCAGCAGGAAATGGAGCTCGCGCCGCCGCCTGACGCTACCAGGAAGGCCAGCACTGTGTCTGGTATGCTCATATGCTGCCTGTTTTGTAGCATGCCTCATACGACCAAACGAGAAAAACCTCATGCGCGCTCATTTTGGAACGCGAAAAGTAACATTATAGGCACATCTCGATTTTTCTTGTTTCTCAGGTTATTGGTAATCTTAGCCAAAAGACGCCTGCCCTAATTATTTCATGACGGCTCTTGAATCCATCGCCTCCATGCATTTTCAAAAAGGCCATAGTTCTTTCACAGCTCTAATAAAGCATCTTCCGGTACCTACTCAGTTTTTACATTTCTAGAATAACCAATCGTCAATCAATTGTTGGCACTGCTCATTGGTACTTCAAGTGCCAACACAGTTCGAAGTAAATTTCTTTCAATGCTTTCTGCAATATTCAATCTCAAGATCAAGATCAAGTTTGTTGACGATTCTTCAAAAACCAGTAGTTCGCATAATTACCAATAGTTAGCATAATTGCACAAGCAGAGCACAAGTGGATTGAGATGAGATGACATTGAGTTGTAAAAATTTTATGTTAAGATTTAAGTTTCGTTGAGGCATAGACATTAGACAATCCTATTAGATTGTTGCAATATTTCAGGATATGGGTCGGAATACAGCGATAGAGATTGGCAATCAAGATTCTGGAGGACATCAAGGAAAAGTAAGTCAATATTTATTGCAAACTTTATTCGTATGACTTTCGAGTTTAGTTTTGAATAATGAGCAATCATGTTTTAGGTGAAGAAGACGATAAGCTATCACCTTACCTGATGGCACCTTCAAGGCGTACATCTTCAGTTAGCAAGGTAAACTTCGTTATAATGTATTTTATTTTGATCTTCATAAAACACAGTATTGTGTTGAAAATATACGTGATTTTTATTAACGCATGCTATCTGAAGGAAGGACGAGCGGAGGAGGATACAAGTCATTTGACTATTCCTAAAATAATGGCTACATCGTCTAGCAATGAGACACTGAAAGGTATGTTATATGGATGATTTAATAGTTGAAATTGATGCAAAGGATAAAGCTTGAGTTACAAAGTTACTGCAAATAGGTCTGGTCACTGCCTTCTTATCGATGAGAGAAATTCAAACTAAATTTATTTAAGATATACAGGGGAATATCTTATACATAAAAAAGGGGAGGTGCGGAGTACTCGAAACAGACGGGCATGTATGAAGAGATGTATGGATGTGAATGAGGCAAAAGAGGTATGTAAGGATCGTAGCAGATGGCGCGCTCTGGTCTCTGCCTATCCCATTGGGAAAGAGGCGTGACGTTATAGATAGATAGGATATACAGGGTATAATGAGGTGCTTCAGAACATCAAACTGAAGGTCAGTCTTTCACTATGGGACCTGACACTTTTATGGTCTAAACTTTAGACCTTTGCGTTACATTGTATAATATTATTAAAGGTGATGTTTTAGACTCTAAAGCATCACCTTAAATAATATGTAACGCATATAATTAACACATTGTATAATCTCTTGTTAAATAAACAATACACATTCTATCTCAAAGGTACATCACCATCGTCACCAGGGGCAATAAGCTCTGTCACTCTAGTTGGTCAAGCAACTCCAAAGAAACCAACCAGCCCAGACGATGCCACATCCAAAACACACAAGTCACCAACCAAAGACAATGATGCCGCCGCTGCAGCCATCATGAAAGATGAAAGCATAGAGCTAGTAGACCAGAGTGATGAGGACATCAAATATAAAGAAGAAGAACAGGAGAAAAACAAGTATAAGAGTGACAATAAGTTTAAAATATCGCAAAGGTTCTCGGAGGTATGTAATGTTAGTACTCGATGTTTATGAAAGAAATCATAATTTTTCTTGTGTAGTTTTGTTTGTGATAAAAAAATTAATGACATACCTACATAAACTCACGAAAGTAATCCCCCCGCCCCTTCGGGGGTGATCAGAAAGATGTAACAATGTAACAAAATTATAACTAATAAAAACAAAGTACTTAATTCTCATTCATTGATAAACATTGTTATGTAGGCAGGTATACACATAAAAGTCAATATTCTTGGAATCTGTTAAAAGTTCTGAATATCAACATAGAATCTAATAAGTTTGGGGCAATCACGCTGTTTGAAAGAAGCAAATTTTGGTAGAATCGCTAAACTAATTAAAGGTTTTAGGATTTGATTGCGTGTCATATATGGCTAGGCTTTCGCGCACAAAAACACTGCACAAGAAACCCAATTCTACACCCAAACAATTGAAGCACAATTTTTTACAACAAGGGATCAAATCTGACTCATTTCCCATTGCAGCGCGTTCGCACAATGTCTGAAAGTCCGCGTCGTCTCCAGCCATCATCGGCCGCGTCTCAGGAAGCCAGGAGGCGATCAGACAGCGCCAAAGATGCCAAGGCGGCCGCTGCAGGGGAGGAGCCTCGGAGGGCATCCGACTTGGGCCGGTATGGACCCAGGAGATCTGTCAGGTAATTTTTATTGGGTGAAGAGCATTGACCAAGAAGTTTCACTGTGGAGAGTTTGAGCCCGTGCGAAATTGGCGAAATAATTTAATTTGATATTTGGAACAATCATTTACTGTAAATTTGATATGTATTTGTGCTATTTGTTTTTCTCCGATCGTCATAAATTATCCGTTGTCTGAAATAGATTAAAAAGAAATATAAGAAGCAGAAATCGATCATTACATGTCGATGTATACCGATCTAATAGGGAAACAAAAGGCCCCAGTTTATAAGATGGAGTAAGATGCAGTAGTTAGGCAATTTTAATGAATACCTGATAGACAACCATTTAATTTTGTGTGATCAAATTAGACCTTCGATAGCATTCATTAGAGAAAAAAATTGCTTGCAGGGATTATTTTAGGACATTCTGTTTTTGTTTGTAGCGAGAGGCGATGCACCAACTCATCTCTTAACAGCGAGCGCCGCCGCTACTGGGGTGGCTCAGAACCTCGATCCTCGGTCACTTCTCAAATCTCTCAGGTAGCTCAGGTCAGTTATCAATCATTTATTTATTCGGTATAAGACAGAAGTCAATTATTTTCGAAAACAGGATTTCCAAAGTTATCATGATCTTGATAAAATGATTCGTTTCCAGAATTACCGTCGCGATACCAGTCAACCAAAAGCAGGAGTCGTCATCACGTCATTCCGTCAATCACACCGAAGGTAACTTTGACACCAGTTAATAAAGATCAAAATCATCTTTCCCAGATTATATTTGTTATAGCTTCAGTTATTACATTACTGAAAGGATTGTGAGCTCATAATAATATCTCTGTGTTGTCGCATGATCTCAATATATTTCTGCAGATTTCTTATAACAACACTTATTATATGATTATAATTATTGTTTCTGCACGATTCATCAATTTCAATCGAATCAAATTTTCTTGTTTCATTATTACTATCTTCACTTTGTATAGATTTAATATTGTTAAAAACTGATTTTGATATTCGTTTAACAGTTTTGGAAAAGACCTGTTGTGGTGAGTCCTTGGCGAAGGTAAACGTAGAGCAGTGTAGTGCTGCTAAGACTGTAGAGGAGTATTTTGACAATTTTAGCTTTACTTTAGAGAGTTCCGCTGTTTTTCCCTTTTTATAATGTTTTTGTTTGTTGTTGCCCTAAGGTGACGTACCACACAACGAAACGACACTTCTTACTGAGTTACAAACCACTGTTGGACTTTTTACATCAATTTGAATAGCAGCACAGACACCGGATTCACTGACATTTTCATACAAAATAAATCACGATTTATCATTCAATCAACTCTACGACACCATTATCATTATTTCAACTCTCTTCTTAAAATTTTTGGGTAGGAGGTAACTATGAGGTAACTATGTATTTAGTCGAGAACAATGTACAAAACTGATATAATTATTGTTTTCAAAATTGGCTACTATACCCATTGTTACAGTTAGCTTTAGAATTTTTAAAGGGTTTATTTTGGGACATGAGCGAAAATAATATTTTTATACAAAATTTAGAATTTTAATGATAGATAAGATTTTCAGTTTATTATTATCTTTGTACCAAATCAGTAAGATTATGCATCTTTACTCAATCGAAATATAAAACGGAATATATAAAATTATCTTGCATGTTTTCATAATTATTAAACTTAAATATTATTAATAAAATATTAATTTTCTTTGTTTTAACATTTTCTTACTTTTCTTGCATGATCTCTATGTATTTTTTATCTACCTATGACTGTTACTCTAATTCTTGTTCTAATCTATCATCCTTCCCATTTCATCCTCGATGAACAATTTTTTTTCTGATTGGCATTAAATTATCAACCTACATTTTTCAAAATTACCTATTTTATTAGGATCAAGTCTATCAATGGTTTTACGACGCTCTTTTTGACTGTCCGCTAACGGTTTTGCTCGATCTAGGAGCAGCACATCAACAGCAGCCGTGGCATTCGCTGTGGCCACGTCAGCATCTTCGAACCCGCGGTCACCACCACCGACATCACCACCAGCTAACCGCCGAGATTCCGTCATTTCTACTGCTGCTACCATGAGAGTCCTCAATGTTTTGAGGTACGAATACGAACTACATTGATAATTAATTCGTACCTACTAAGTTCTGCAGAACTAATGGGAAAAATTTGTCTTGCTAGTTCCGCGATGAAACTTCCGCCACGGGAACATACAAGAGATTCACCATGCCAAGTTCTTTGCCCTCCAGTGGAATCTTTAAAGCTCACGATGTAGACCACATTAATGAAAGAGGACACAACATTAAAAATATTTCCCATCCACCCTCAGGCACTGGGTCTCCAAACATTCATCGGACTTCTGGTCTGACGAGCGGCTTCGAGGCCTCACCATGGATTTTCTGAAGGAGATCGAGGGTAGCCCGGGCCTGCTGCCCGCCGAGCACAAGGCTGCAGCGCAACTGCTGCGCCTGTTAGAACGACCTCCTGACAGAGCTGTCAACTTGAAGGCGCTGTTTGCGCCACCACCCGTTAGTTTTATACTTTTCAAACTTGATTATGGACTTTTGACTTAGAGTTTCATCAGCGGTTTTTCACGTAGCCAACGTGGTGCTGAAAATGTCAGCTATATTTTGTATATCCTGCATTTTTTGTATGCAACTGTCCATTTTCCGCGTTAGTACATCTGTTTTCGATCTCTGATAAGAATTTTCGTAATAGAAACAATTTAAAATGTAATAATGTTACAGGTTCCAACAAAAGAAAGTGTCGAAACTCTATCCGCACTTGAAATAGCGGAACAAATGACTTATTTGGATTACCAAATATTCAGTGCCATTCATAGCGAGTAAGTAAGATATTTTTGATTTGTAGGTAACACTTTTGGAAAAACCTGTTACTTCTCTGTTAACTTCACAACGCTATTTTTCTTCAGAGAATTCCTCGGTCAAGCCTGGACGAAAGCAGACAAAGCTGAGCGAGCTCCACACATTCTGATGATGACAGGCCACTTCAATCACATATCTAACCTGGTTATATCAGAGATTCTCAAGAAATATACGTTGGCTGGTGAGTTAGGCTTAATTTTTCAATTTGCTCAATGGAATGGAATCTAATTTCGGCGCCACATCAAATCAAAAATTTTATAAATTTAAAATCTGGTCAGACTTTCTATGTAACTTGATTATTTCAGGGCGAGTGGCAGCTATAGAGAAGTGGGCAGCAGTAGCGGATATAGCTCGCTGTCTCCACAACTTCAACGGAGTCCTGCAAGTTTGTGCTGCTCTTTCCAACACATCGGTTTATCGACTGAAGAAGACATGGGAAAAAGTTTCTAAAACTGTGAGATTGATTGCATTGGTCCTCTGATAGTTATTTCTAAGTTGCAATTCATTTCAAATTTACAGCAGGAGAACGGAAGTGATTTGATTTGTTTCAATCCTTAAATCAATAATAATACCAACTACAACATTTAGGTAGACAATATGGTGTCACTTATTTCTACAATAAGCATTCCCATGTGAGAATTGATGACACTTCTAACCAACTTTGTTTTATATAAAATTGTAAATTTTACAGAGTAAGCAAACCATGGAGAAAATGCAAACGATAATATCATCGGAGTGCAGATTTAGGATTTTGAGAGATGCTTTACACAGGTTTGTAGAATTATAAATGGACTATAAATAATTTTCAAAAGAACTGGTATTTTTTTTAACAATTTTTTAATGTACAGGTGTGATCCACCTTGCATACCATACTTGGGCATGTATCTATCGGACCTTTCGTTCATCGAAGAAGGGACCTCTAACTACACTCCCGATGGTCTTCTTAATTTCTCCAAGATGCGAATGGTAATTTTTTTAATAATTGTAATGAATATAACTCACTCAAATTTTAGGAAAGGGAAATTTTGGGAAAGGGACATTATGGACCTGAACGAAATAAACATTCTCATAACTACCTTTATGTGCAATTGTAGCAAGGATTTCTTTGATCCTTGTAGAAGTTGATTCAATCCAATTGGTAAATACTCCTCGATCTTAATTACGAAATATGATTTCAGATAGCGCATGTCATTCGAGAAATCAGAAACTTTCAGCAGACCCCATACAAAATCGACCATATACCTAAGGTAAGTAAGAAGTCGTACCTACAATATGTTTTGCTTCATGCACCCGTCTTCAATTTGACCTGTCTCCTTTCCAGCGGTTTTCCTAAAATCCTGCAAGTCTTTCCTTTTCGATATTGTCGTTGATAGTCTTGGTCTTTTTGCGAATAGAAGTTGTGAGTTGTGAGAGAAAAGCTGTGGTGGTCCAGTGGCGAGTAACCTTGCCTGCCGTGCAGGAGTAGATGGTTCGATTCCCGTCCAGGCCGACTCGAACCAATGAGTTTTCGGAATTTATGTACAACTAGCTGTGCCCGCGACTTCGTACGCGCAGAGAAGTTCTTAATAATATTAAGAGAAAGAAAAAAATAGTAAGAAATGCAAAGAAAGAGAAATAAAATTTTAAAAAAAGTAAAGAAAGAAATAAAGAAAAAAATTATCGCATAATATAGCCATCATTGCCATCTAATTAAAACATAAAGTAGAATCTCCATACATTTCTCAAAACTACATCTAAATTACTTGATAGATTTCTTAAAGCACAGACACACACCCCTACACAGTAACTCATTCTTAGTTTATGTTGACAATACCCTACGGAGTAGGTAGCCGTGAAGAGGACTCTGCTTGATCCTAATAATCTAATTCGCAAATCCTCAAGTCTCATGGCTTAGACAGTCAGGACCCCTGCAGCATCAACACTGAAGAGTTGAAACCCAATGTTATGTTTTTTCATGTTAACTGTTAACAAAAAAGTATTTCCGGTACTATTATGTAGGCACTTAAGTTACCAGACAGTATTCTCAGTTATTGCATTGTTTCTGACCCCCCTGAGAAGGGAAATATGGTCGTGAGTTTTTGTATGTATCTATATGTAATTAGGTAGTGTAGGTACCTACATAAAAAAAGATACTGTAACTGCATGTTTTAATGTTTTACAAAAACAGATGCAAGTATCATTATCATCAACCTGTCATTGTTCACTGCTGAGCATAGGACTCTCCCAAGGTGCGTCACAATACTATCCTCGGCCTTCCTCGTCCAGTCGCTCCGAGCTACCACGGTACATAGTACTCCACACTACCATGGTATATAGTGTTGTTGTTCTCCTATGGTACCCCGATGGTACAGAGGGCCCTCGTGAAACGCCGCCATCTCTCCCTGTCCTGCGCCTGGTGTTCAATGTCGCGCCAACTCAACCCGGCTGCTCGTAGCTCAGCGTCGACGGTGCGCCGCCACGTGTGTGTGGGTCGCCCCGCGGTCGCCTGCTCTCACCCTTGGTATATACTACTCCACACTAACTGCCTTATGGCCTGACCAATGGCCATGGGACAGGGCGAACTGCGGCGCGAAAAGCGATTTTTCAATACTACACTGAGTGTTGTGTCCGTCGCGTAGGCGGATTAAAAATCGATTTTTGCGCTGCAGTTAGCCCTGCAGCTTCCGACTCCAGGCCGTTAGGTCGTCGATACAGCGCCGGATGGCGCCGGTTAATGGTCTAAATTTTTTGTCGTCAGTTCTTCGGCAGACATTATGACCAGCCCGGCCGGAACGACCCAGAGCGGGAGCACGTTTCCTCTCGCAAAGTCGACGCGCGATTTCAGCAATTACGCTTATAGCTTCGGCTCCCCATGCCCCTGTGGTCTTGACGGTGACAGAAACAAAGAGATTTGACGCTCCAAGGCTGAGTACCGGACTCTCTTCTTAGTGGGAGCAAGTTCAGCGGCTGCTCCAGGTGTCCGTGACGTGCGACTGAGGTCTGGCTGCGAAGGTGCTTACTTGCATGTAGTGTGCCACAGGAGGCACTTGCCTTTCTGCCAGGAGACCAAAGCTATTGGCCGTCCGGCCTCTTACCGTCGGTCTTTTGAAATACACATACACAGAATAGGCACATAAAGTATGATAAGTACAATTAGATTTGTGTAATTTGTATTACTCAACCACTGTGAGTAAATTTTTAAATAATCATAACTTTTGATTGTGTAAACCGATTCCGATGAAATAAAGCCTATATAATCTAAACATCAGATTCTCTTATGCTCTTGCTGATGAAATGTGGTATTTTCATGATTATGATGAGAAAAAAAATAAAAACACAAAAAGTTCTGCACCAAGATTCGAACCATCGACTCGTATTTGAAAGTCTGACCATTCACCAAATACGCTACTGAGCTTGCTGAAGAAAGCGTTGAAAAAGCAATTAGTATTTACCATACTTGCATACCCAAATGCATATGTCGAAATGTTAATCATTGAAAATTATCCCACAGGAATGCATTACCGGTATAAAAATTATCCTATGTGCTAGTCCAGAACATATTTTATCTGTGTGCCAAATTTCATCCAAATCCGTTCAGCGTTACGCTTGATTGCGGCACCCGCTACTCCATGCACGCAGACCACTGACTTTAAATATTCATAACTTTTGATTGAATTAACCGATTGCAATGAAATAAAGCCTACACGTTAATCCAAACTAAGCCCTATATTTTCCTGAAACCCTCATTAAAATCGGTTAAGTAGTTTTTAAGTTATGCGTAACTTTTGATTAAATGAACCGATTGCGATGAAACATCGCCTATATTTTAAACCAAACCATGCCTTATACTTAAGTGAAAACCCCATCCAAATCGGTTCAGTAGATTTTACGTGATGCGCGAACAAACAAACAGACAAACAGACAAACAGACAAACAGACAAAAATTCTAAAAATGGTCTTAATGTATTCCATTACGTATCCTAAACACCCCCAATTATTTTTTTTGCAAATATCTTCAATGTACATCATCGCCAAGTTTAGAATTTTATTATATGTATAGATTTGTAACATCACTGCCATTTCGGTGAAGGAAAACATCGTGAGGAAACCTGCATGTTTCAATTTCGAGGCATGTATTGTACCCACTTTCCATTATAAGTGGCGACGGGCTCACACCCCGTCACACTGGACAGAGTTTCGGTACTACTGGTGAAATGTAGATGTTCTGAGATTTCAGAATATCTCTGACTACCCCCTTGGGAAAATAGTCATGAGCATATGCTAAGTTGGAAATGGGCTTAAACTTTGCTTCTGCTCACCTGATGGAAAGTCTAGATGAAGCCGAGAATGTAACGCAAAGCAAACTCACCGTGTTTAACCTCATTGCAACTTGACTTTATTTCAAAATACACCGCCCTTACACTCTACCTGAGATAAAGTGCTCTGCTGTAGGACGTTTATAAGCTGATGATGATAATTTTCTGTTAGGTCTGTGACTTCCTCCTGGACCGGTCGCTAGTGATCCCCGAGGAGCGTCAGTACACACTGTCCCTGGAGCTGGAGCCGCGCGTGGCGCGAGGCTCGACGGCGGGTCTGCACTCTCACTCGCACTCGGCCGCGCCCGCCTCGCCCGGCTCCTAGCGCCGGCGCCGCGCGTCCCTCGCCGCGCTCGCTCCCCTCCGGGCTGAGCGCTAGGCGACTGACGCGCGTTAATATCAACACCGTGGAAAGACAAGATACTAGAACGGACATTTAAATAATAATAGTAGGGCAGGTTTGTACGCTAATAACGCAAAGTGAGCGAGAGAAAGTACTTATAATGTTGTTTGGCTCGTCACGATCGCTCCACTCAGGGCTAGGCGACCGACGCTCGTTAATATCAACACCGCAGAAATACGAGAGACTAGAACGGACATTAGTATAATAATAGTCGCGAAAATGAGACAGGTTTATATGCTAATAACACAGATTGAGCGGGAGAATGTACTTTATAATGTTGTTTGGTTCGCCGCGTTCGTTTCACTCAGGACAGAGCTCTATGCGACTGACGTGAGTTAATATCAACACCGTTCAAAGACAAGAGATTAGAACGGACATTAAAATAATAATTATAGTTGCTAAAACGATACAGGTTTATACGCTAATAACACCGAGTAAGCAAGAGAATTTACATGTTGTTTACCTCCTAGCGCAGGCGCCGCACGTGCCACTCGTTTCACTCATTGCAGAGCGCTAATACAAGATACAAGAGACTACACAGTGGATAGTAAAATAATAAAAGTCGCTAAAACGAGACAAGTTTATACGCTAATGACACAGAGTTAGCGAGAGAATGTAGGTATATGTTGTTTGACTCCAAATGCCGGCGCCGCGCGTGGCTCTCTGCGCTCGATCCACTCGGAGCTGAGCGCTAAGCGACTGACGCGCGTTAATATCAACACAAAACAAAAACAGGTTAGAGTCATCCCTCGAGCTCATTGGATTTCAATGTGGTGAGTAGTGGCCGGTGTTGATTCGGTACAAATATTTCAATGTCAAAATTATTGTATTACATTATTAGTTAACAAAAATAGTCTGTCGGGCTTCAAATCCAAAACGTTTAAGGGGCCATAGGTCCTGACGAATATTTTCTATGAGAAACGCGATTGCCCAGCGCTCCGAAAAGTGTTTGCGTGAGCCGTACCTATTTGCGATTAAAAAGAACTAACCAAAGTACTTTTTCTAGTTTTTTTTATGATTTCACTAGTTAAACTAATGGTGAATATGTGAGTATAATTGCAAAAAATCGGAAACTATTTTAAGTTCTTCTAAAACGAGAAAAATGTTTAAAAATGCATGAAAATACGTCATCTATGTGACGATTTTCTATCGAGTGAAGTAATTCCAATCGTGTATTTAGTTTATGATTGCAATAGATAAACTACCCAAAAATACTGAGGTATGACTTTAGTTTCGGTAAATGGTATATAAATCTAGTCGTAAAATTAAAAATAAAAGATGCCTCCGAGGTATTTCCACCTACTATTACGTCTTAAGTACAAACATAATCAAAAATCATCAAAGTTACCTATGCCTCAATGTTTGAGATCATTTGCATCTGTCAGATGTCTATCTCGGTTTACGACTTCGAGGCTTATTGAATACATTAAATACATTTGTTTTATTATTTTATTAAGTAGCTATTTCAATATTGATAACAATCAATTAAAGTTCATGCTCTACGCTATCACAGATTAGAATGTAAATAGAATTAAAAGATGTTTCGTATGAATGCGTTATTTATGATATTAGGTATTCTATTGTATAGTACCTAAAAACTTTACTGTCAATTACATTACTAGTACCACAGAGTACTATCTAGTACCTATGTAAATATTTAAAATCATTGAAACATATCATTTTAAACCTCTGCTTATCAAATTCTACACAGCCATTAAGTAACCTACCTACTGAATCATAAACCTAATTGACTCTTATTAAAAATGTAATTAAGTAGCTAGTGAGTATTATAATGAACTTTTGTAAATATTTTTCTAAAAATATCGCTGTCCAAATTATTATGGTTCAAAAATGTGAGCGAGTTTATGAGATTTCACTACTACCTTACCTATGTGAAATTACTATAATAAGGCCTTCGAATGTGAGAAACAATTTTAGATTGTTTATTATGACAGTAGACAGTTTTAAGTATAAAACTAGATAAATCGCCTCCATGGTAAAAAGACTAACGCGCCATTTATTGAAATGGCGCTTCAGTCTTTTTATCTTGCAGGTTACGAATATGCATCGTTGCAGGCGCCGACACTCTTTAGCGTTATATTGAGGATGGAAAGATATAGCTTGAAATAATTGCTATGCGGCGCAGATAGACGATAAAATTAAATATAGTAGTTACCAACATTTAAGATTTAAGCGAAGTCTGTTATGAATTCAAACTTATGAATCTACATGTTACTGTAAAGAATAAAGATCTGAGTAATCAACCTATAATGATTCGGATCCAATCACTGGATTTGATGCGTGATAATTGAAGGGTTGCTAGACGTATCCTCTTTCGTAATTATAAGCAAGGGATAAATAGGTAATAACTCTAAATTCAACGTCAGATTGCTATTTGGACTTCTCCAATTTGTTCAAGAACAGGAGAATCCTAAGTAAATATAAGTAGTATTTCATGTATCATTGAGTGATAGCAGAACCGATGGCCAATGTGGCTTCCTTGTTCTCAAGTGGTGACCGCGTGCCCAAAAGCGCAGCTTGGGTAGGCCCCCTATAAGGTGGACTGATGACGAAAGCGCCTATGTCCAGCAGTGGACGTCTATCGGCTCAGATGATGATTGATTGATCTTCGAAATTGTGTGAAAGTGGTTGTTACATTTTACTAATGGTTGTTGAATTGTCATTTAGTATTTCGACTGCTTATACAAAAACGTCTTTGTAAATTTTCCCGTTGTTCTAACATGCTTGTTATGTTTATTATCTATACCTGCATAATAATGGAGTTTATAAGATTTTTATTATAATAACACAGTTTTTCATCAATTCATATTAAAAATTTTGAGAAAGAATTGAATGGTTGCAAGAAAATAAAAGTTAATAACTACTTAAAAATACATAAATACAAATATGTCATAACCATAAAGATTACTGATTCAAAATGGTTGTATCGTTAGATGAAAGATAATAGGCTTTGATTTAAGGTTGTATCACATATTAACTCGGATGTAAGTTCACTGTTATAGTAAATTGATGTGTCTTTTATCAAAATGTTTAAGTATAGGTAAATTATTCCCTTCCTCGTTGAACTTATGACAAAACGTAGCTGTATACATACGTGAGTATGAAAGACAAGCGACAGACATGACTGGTAAGTCATGTATGGTAACGTTTAAAATGTGAAGTCAGATGGCTGGAATCTAAATTCTAGATTCCATCCCCGTTCTTATAAATAGGTATATACAGACGATGCATATATCTAGGTACCTTTTTCAAAATATAGATATACATATTATAGAGTATCTATCACATCTATTATAATTGTGCCACAAATTTTGGTTATTTAAAAATTGGTATACAAAAATCAATTTCAGAACTCTGCTATCACTTTACTAGAGTATTACAGCACCTATTGAGAACTAATCGATTGGCGCTACTTCGCCCAATCAAGCAAAGCCTTCACAGCATTGTTTGAATAACAAACATAATTACACACCAGATTGAAAGACAAATTTTGTATAAGGAAATTGGGTATTCCAAGTAAATTAGACTCTATGTTGAGTGAAATACCCACAGTCATGTCTGCAAGATCTGATGTAACCTAAACGTGATTTCAAGTGAGAATAGATTGATCTAAGTCTTTTCTACGTCCTTTTCTATGTCATTTTAATGTTAGTGTTATTGTATTGTAGCGTAAGAGTCCATGTCACAATTTGTGAGTTATATTTTACTCGTGTTATAAAGTTTTAAACATTTGAAAAAATTGTGGCAAGAGCTTTTTAAAATGTAACTTATTGAGATAAATCTTTAGCGTATAAAAAATGTTATTTATAAAGAATGGCTGTTAACATAATGTTTACTAGATATTTTAAAACATTTCGATATTTTTTTCACTTTATCTTTATATATTATGCACAATTTTAAAAGTATTAACACTTCAAAAGGCTGTCACATATCCTGTATTGTTAGAATACATATTAAAACTTTGTTCACATGTAGATAAGATATTTTATAGTATAGGTAATATGTTAGATATCTCATTCGTTAAAATCGTCTTCCCTTGTAATTTACTTATTTTCCTTTAATGGTAAGTAGAAACGTACTTAGTTGTAGGAAATCATTTTGAAAATAAATTATTTTCACATTTAAACAAATATATTAAAATGATTGTATTGATCATGAAACACTTATGAAATTTAATAAACAACTACGCTTCGATTTTTGAATTCCTTATGAAAATATCCATTAAGGATTTATATTAAGATACGTAAACATTAAATTATTAACTTTCTAAACTACCTCTTCACACAAATTCTAAAACAAAATATTACTTGAATAAAACAATATAAATTGTTGAATAATTATATAAAGTACCTATTTCTTTACATCGCTCAATATTGCATATTTTCTATTCGGTATTTATTAATTGTACCTACAAGGTTGGATGAAGGTCGACGGTATAAATATTTTTGTGTAAGATCTCTATAATGTTATCATTCAATGCAATTCTGTAAAATTAGTTTGTATAATTAATTGTAGGTGCTTACAAAATTGTATGAAAAAGATGGCAGTATTTTTTCTATACTTAGTAACTAATTTCTTATATTAAGTGTAGTTTAATTACCGTGCTATCCCCGATAAGTACCGTATCCTTGTAAAAAATACTTTTTGTGGTCAGTGCTAATAATAGGAGTGGTGACATAGGTAACTACCATTATTCTCAACTACTTTTACAAAGTGAAACAAAACACCCTAGTAATATTTAAACTGGTGGTGGCTAAGACGGTGGTTTAGACACCAAATGGAACAGTTTTCACTATGAGGACAAGAATCGTCGAAAAAAAAACATTAGTAAGTAGGTACTTCTAGGTAGGTACCTACCTAATATTCTTCGTGAAATAATAAAATAGATACCTATACTATACCTACAGGGTGTACCATCATCAGCAAACAGGTCAAAACAAAACAAATATCTGCTGTTCCATACTTAACTGTAATGCCTACCCTACTAAGGCCGGATTCGACGAAACTTAGATTTATAGAAGAGTACCTAACTATACAAGGAACAATTTTACTCTTGGTGTTTACTCTGAAATATTAACTTCATTTGTCTTCTACCATAATATTAACCCGCTTAGACTAAAATGAGGGTTGAACTACATCACACAGCACCGCATCGCATTTTTCCGTCGGTCCGTTCCGTTTTAGTTTATGTATTTACTATAGCACGGCCGCGTGCGATCGCGTTCCGTCTATATTATATGCTCTAGACAATGACGTTCCTGAGTGACAGAAAAGGATGGAGCGACGGAAAAATGCGATGCGGTGCTATTAAATGAGGTTCAACTCTAACTTAAGTCTAAGAAAGAACGAATGTATAATCCACCTAAAGGAAGAGGTCGTTGTATCCGTACTTATTGCAATGTAAGGTTATACAGTTTTAATTTAAAATTTATTCATAGATTAGCGTAGCTAAAACGCAAAATCAGTTTACTCTAGAGTACCTAACCGGCGACATAATCTAAGAATAAAATTTACTCGCGTTTGGTCGAATCGGGCCTAAAACGTATAAAACAGCAGTTTTTTTTGTTTTGACAGGTTTGTTCCCATAGTAAAAGCTGTTCAGTTAGATGGGTAGCGTATGTGGTTTAAAGGTTAATGATCATTTCCTAACATCCTATACATATACCTACTGCTAATCCTACTGCCTAAAATGGTATCTTCGTCACCACTGTGGTTTTAGCACTAGTTTATTCTGTAAACCTCCTCGACGGAGGTGGAAAGCGGCAACTTCGTTTAGCGCAGCGGGACGAAAATTGACACTTTCCGTCCGTAGGGGAGAAAAAGTAGATTGATGGATTATAATAGGAAAATTATTGTTATATTAGTATGTCTGTGTTAAGCAATCGTTTCTTTCCAAATAATTTTATTTACTTACCTATTGTTTACTTTGGAACATGACATGTTCATTTTTAGCTGTGATACTAAAGGTTTAAATCTGGATCATAAAAGTCACTAAAATCTGAAACGATATTTTACAAAACGACTTTTCAGACAATTTATCAAGCTGTATCACTTAGATCGAATACCTACCTACAGATTGTTACAAAAAGGTGTAGGTAGTTATACAGGGTGTTTCATAAGTAACAATAAATATTTAAAACTCTTAAGAGGGTTGTTTAGACCGGCAAACTGAACAACTTTCTCTGTGAGACCAATATCGAAATCGCGAAAAAAAAAAATTATATCCCATACCTACATAATATTTTAGCTCTAGTCGATTTGTAGAGTATATGGAACATCATTTTTTTTTTTCGCGATTTCGATATTGGTCGCTTAGTGAAAGTTGTTCAGTTTGATGGTCTACACCACCCCCTTAAAGGTACGAGTATATTTGTATTTTTGTAACACCTTGTGTAAAGGATGCTACAGACCATCATATACGGAGCCAACATCGATATCGCGATAAAAATCGTCATGAAGATGTGGTCATGTGGGCTGCCATAACCTCAGGGTTGAAAGCCCCAATATAAAAAAAATAGAATAAAAAAAAAGATGTGGTCAGACCCTTAGATAAATTAACAGGAATGGATGCGATATTACGCGCGTACCCCTCTGCCAAAGGCATGCGCTCAGTGAGCATGCCCGTTATATAAAACTAGTTGACGCGCGTCCCGCGCCAGTCGCCAAGTAGTATAAAAACCTCCCCCTCACCCCCGCAAAATTGACAGACTTTTTTGCGCAGAAATGAGAGATCATTTCCAATCCATTCCTGTTAATTTATCTGAGGGTCAGACCACATCATTATTTACTATCCTGTATATGCAGGGTAGAAAAGTGAGATTGAATTTTGATGATAGAAAATCCTGAAAATGCTTCTGAAAAAGTCGTTTTTTAAAATGTTGTTGATCAAAATGTGTGTTATCTTTTATCGAATCAGTTGTAAAATTTGACGTAAAATTTTTGCCAAGACTCACATTTAGTAGATTTTGCTTCTTTGCCATAGATAGGTACCGCAAAACGGCGAAGCCTAGGAAGGTGCCATAGGTGTACCTATTGTCTAGCGAAGCCTAATAGGTATTTATAACTTTCTTTGACCAAGATGAAAACTTACTTTTTAAGAGCAAAATGATTACAAGTCTTGGCTTTTTTTAACGTGAAAAAATTTGGATGGGAATATCTTTATCTAATCAATAAATTATATGAATAATAACGACAATATTGCAGTTGTATTTGAAAAACTACGTTAATTTAATTAAGTTTGTATTTTATTATAATAGGTAATAACAAATATAGGTACTAAGGGCCTGTTTCACCACTTCTGAATATGTTCTTGTCTTATCCGACAGCTCATTTGACATATTCTTCATACAAAATATGCCAAATGAGCTGTAGGATAAGTTAACAAGATATCCAAAAGTGGTGAAACAGGACCTTAATGTTGTGAGATATAGTTATTAGTTAAACGTTCAATGCTCAGTTGTAATCCATTAAAAAAATAATTTTGTATTTATTTTCAACATCTTCAGTTGCTCAGTAAAAAATAATGTTATAGTTACTGCTTGAAGCACAGAAATGAGAACCAGTAGAAATTGTATGAGATCCGCATAAAGTTATTACACCTTACAGGAATCTGGAATAGAGGCAGTGACATGAGTTGTCAAATGAAACCGTTTTTGGATGTTTTCAGGAGACTATTCGCAGGCAAAAATTCTAATACTGTCTATAATTCTGAGTCTATCGTGAAATCGTGGATAAATTAATGAAGTAGTGTCAGTATATTTCACAAAATCATCTACAATTTCACTTTAGATTCCCAATTATTCACGGAAACCTAATTGTAAAAATTGATTAGTGACTAGAAAACTTAATTACTTATATCAATTTTTTTTCAAACCTTTTAAAATATAAAAAAAAATTCAAACCATTTTTTTTCAATTTATGTACCACCATTAAATATTTTGAACCTCAACTCGTCTTATAACAGCGAATTACAACAACATACCGAGCCCGTTTCGGCATACATGTCTTGCCTCGATCGCTACACTTTAAAATAGAAAGACCAAATCAGGCAATGTATGCCGAAATCAGGCCCAACCAACTGCAAGTGTAATCGCTGCTTATCGCGTCACTTTGACAAGGTTCCCTGTGCAATAGCAGTTGAGTAGATGTATCCGTGTTTAGTTTGTGTGTAGAACTATGTGTTACTTATACCTACTGTTGTTGTTACTGATCTCATTAATCGTTGTTCCCTTCACAATAAAGTTGTCATTGTATAAGGTTCTGTGTGTGTTTCATTTATATTTTTTCACCTTTTGGCATTTTGGCTAGGTAATTCCACAAAGTCAAAGTTCAGAATGAAAATTCTACATTTTGTTCAGGTCAGGTAGGTTTTGTATTTGTTTATTATACAGGATGTTAGAAATAACATTTACAATTAAGTAATAATTTCGAAGATAAGTTGTATTGAGCTCGTAATTCGAAGACGCGCAATCAGAGTTGTCAATTTCATACAAAACTTTGACGTAGAACACTCGTAGACGGTATTCATAAAAGTAATGTTTTGTGCATGGAAAAATAGCAATAGCAAAAATAGCGTATCAAATAAAAGTTTCAATTTATAATTGTATTGTATGAATAAATTCAAAGCTTGGTCTCTTCGTAATTATATTATAAATTGTAAATATTATTTAATACTCGCAATCTAGATTTTCTAAGCTATATTTTTCCATATATAAAACACTTTATTAATACCGTCTACGCGTGTTCTGCGTCAAAGTTTTGTATGCAATTGACTTCTCTGAAACCACCTTAAAATAAGAAGACGATAATTATTTAAGGAACATAATAGCAAAGATCGTGAATTTAATAATTCTTTCGATATTCGTAAAACGAACACACAACAAATAATTTAACTGCATAGCTTTTTAATTGCACTAGGTTTAAATTAGTGTGTGACGCAGCAACTATGGAACTTAACTTAGAGAAAATGAGTACCTAAAGATTAAACAAAAACAAAAAAAAAACTAAGAAAAAGTCCTAGCTTTATAAAATTCTGATAAGACCTACGACCTAGAAAGTATACCTTACCTAACTACGTAGAATTAAATTGTAACATGAATCTGTGGAATTATTAATAAAACAACTAAAATAAAGCTTTGAAAGTCATTTATAAATCTGTTTTTTTAATTAAATCTTTTTATTTAGGTATATTTCAAAATAAGTACCATACAATACTTTCGGAAATTTCAGCAAGCGTTTACATTTACATACGGTACGTTTGTAGGTAGGTGTGTATACGAGGAAAAACGATCACAATAACAATACGATTACAAAATATTTGTATACTTTTACTTAAGTATAATATTTGTATAGGTTTTACTTATTTAATAAGCGTTTCTCTTATCATTTATTTGCTCAAGCTCTTTATTATAATTAACAAACACTCAGTTGCAGAAACGCTCATAAAAGTTAATCATCCATTAAATGTCTTGTTAGCTTTTACTACGTAAACAAGCCAAAAGGTGACAGCAAGGGATTTGGTGGAGGATTAACTTTAATGAGCGTTTCTGCAACTGAGTGTATAGGTATATTTCCATATAATGACGAAAAGATATTTGGATTCCTATATTTAGCTTTGTCGCCAATTCTGATTAGCATCTCATATTTTTAGAACCAGTAGGGGCAGAGAGTCCTGTCTCAGAACTACATCACGTAGCACCGCATCGCAATTTTCCGTCGCTCCATCCTTTTCTGTCACTCAGGAACGTCATATGCTAAGAGCATATAATAGACGGAACGCGATCGCACGCGGCGTGCTGTCGCGCTCGATCGCGTTCCGTCTATCTTATAATAATGCTCCAGCAAATGTCGTTCCTGAGTGACAGAAAAGGATGGAGCGACGGAATAATGCGGTTCCGTGCTGTCTGGTGTAGTTCAACCCTTAGAGTATCCAGAGGAGGTCCAGCAAACACCCTGTCCTCTGTATCTTCCCTCGCTTGTAGCTTTTTGGATAGCAAGTGGAACCTGTATTTCCTTATACACTAGTGGCCTCGGCTTCTGCTCTCTTCTCATCGTCAGCCTCCTTCAACAGCGGTGCGTTGCCGCACAAGCGCAGATCTTTCGTGTAAGCGATGACCCCCACGCACAGTCCTGAGATTACCAACCATACGCCACCGACATAGAACGTCAAATCCCACGTTCCCGTTAAGTCGAAGAGTAGACCTGAAAGAAGAATAGAGTAGTGTTATACTGGGATACAAGGAATCGTCATAATCGTAGTCCGATCGTTGAATTGGGCAGATCGCGATTTGCCTGGTAATTTCATGATTTGGCCGCCTTATCGTTTAACGATTTGCCCAGCTGTGCAACCATATTAATTATGTTTAGCTGGGAATATCGACGAACAGGTTGCTTTCATTAATCCGCCTGACTTTCTGAGGTAAATCATGAAATGGGGGCGTATCATGACATGTCCAGGCATATAAAGATTTGCCCAATTCTACGATCGGGTTACGACATGATGCATCATATTCATGTGGACAACGAGCATTGACCAAGGCTTTTTTTTCGCTTATTAAGGCTCTAGCCCTCTACCCTAGCCTCTACCTCTACGACAACGATATAATTATTATGATGCGAAACCTTTTTGGAGTAAATTCTTTTTTCTGATGAATTTTTTGCATGTATGGGAACCCAATGCTACGTTAATTTTATTGGCAATTTGGCTAAAGTATAAGCGTCGATGGCGCGTTGCGGAGAGCTATGGAAACTCAATCTTGAGGCCCGGGTTCGAATCCGCACGGACCACATATGCCTTGTACCAATGAGTTTTTCTAACTTATGTACATAATACCGACTGCTCTCAAACGGTGAAGAAAAACATCGTGAGGAAACCTTCATACGCTGAAGAAGAAATTCCGATACGTATGTGAAGTCTACCAATCCGCATTGGGCACACGTGGTGGACTAACGCCCATTCGCCCTGCAGTGGGGCGTAGGTATACAATAGGCTGCGATGATGATGATGAAGGCTAAGTACGTAATACGTAAAGTATAGGTAGGTACTTAACGAGATATAATGGTATCAATGTCATCTTTTTTTTGGGATCCACATCTCAAAAGTCACCCAGTAAAATATATAAGTAGTATAGGTATCACTATTGTAAATTGTACAAGTTCTTACCTCCAATAGGTGGTCCAATCAAATGCCCAAGCCCCTGACTAAGCAAGATCAGTCCATAAGCGACAGTAAACCTATCAATTGGCATCAACTCCATCAATATAGCGGGCGTGTAGGCGTAGGAACTGGCGAACGATAGGCCAAAGATCGCCGAGATGATACCCAGGGCCCAGTACTGTTGGATGAAGAGGGGGTAGATGGCCACGGAGACCCCGCAGGTTATGAGGCAGAGTGCGTAGGTCTTGGTCACATTCATCCAGGGTTGGTCGCCTGACCATCCGAGGAGTACCTGAGGAGGAAAGAGAGAATTTTATAAAGAAGGTTGATAATAATTTTGCTGTTGTACCTACCTAACACTGCGATGCCACTCGATGTTTGACTCATCATCATCATCTACTATGATATACATAGGCCTATATATATATTGCTTATTTTGTGTAGACATTAATCATCATCATCATCAGCCTATCATCGTCCACTGCTGAACATAGGCCTCTCCCAAGGCGCGCCACAAAACTCTGTCCTCGGCCTTCCTCATCCAAGTCGCTTCCCGCTGCCTTTTTTAGGTCCTTTGTCCAGCGGGCAGCAGGGCGTCCCACACTACGCCTGCCAGTGTAAACTTGTTTTTCTATGAATATCCCCCCCCCCCTAAACAAAAGTCTGGATACGTGCTTGGTCAGGGTTGTATCACATTCGGCGGTCGGTGTTAGCATACGCAGCGCGCATCACGTTTTGGGTTGGGAATTTTGTTATCCTTGTATACTTAGTTACTTTAAGAAATAATAATACTTATATATTCTATAAATAGCTACTGCTTTATTTTTATTGTTTTTGTGATGATTTCATGTTCGCAGTTTCCTCAATTGTTTCCTTCTGAGCCATTCGTTAATAGTTCTATTTACATACTACCTAATGTTCTACATTTTAAATTTACATTTTACCAGAATTTTTAAAAAAAAAAATTATGATGAAACTGTTTTCATCCCCAGACAATTTCGACTACTATACAGAAAAAGTCAGGCCTGACTTTTATACCTACTACAGGTCGGTTAACTAAAGCTGTCGCGTGCCACACATTAACGCAATACCTTTGTCTCACTGCACGCGCATAACGAAAAGTTTCTCTATCTCTATCAATCATGGTCACAGTGACAGGAAAAACGTATTTGTGTGTATCTGTGAACGCGCCAGCCTGTACGTCCTGTAGAGAAAAGTAAACAGTTGCGTTACTTTGAGGGGTGATTGTACCCAGCATGATAGGTACATACTGAACAATATTCCCTAATCCGCAGATCCACCAATCTCCAGCTATTTGCAGCTTCTGCTACTGCTGTCTCTCTTTCTCTAGAAAGATTTTCAGTAGACCATCGTCTTAAAAAACCTTTAGTATATTAAGTTGGAACCTAATAGGTACAGGGTAGGCACTGACATATTGAAAGCGCGACAAAAAAAATCAGCTGTTCCATAAAAAACTGCAAACTCCCGTCTTACTACTGTTAGTAAGACCATGGCGGATACAGGATGGCGCTAAAGATATCTAGAGCCACGGACCTGAAAAAAAGACGGACGTAATCTCATCTAATCACGAGTGAAGCACCCATTTCTTTTGTGTGCGTGCTGTCACGCGGTAGATAATGGTGACAGGTGTCGGACCTGCGCCTAGAGCTAGTGCATCTGTGTGAGTGTAGGTCCCTTGTAGAACAAACGAAAATGTTGGACCTTGCATGCTTCACATCTTTTTAGTGTCACATTTAGGGATTGCAATCCGATGCAATTTTCAATCCGGCCGGATCCGCCGGATCCGACCGGATTGGTAAAATTCATAGTCATTTGCGTTTTCATTATAAAAAAGATTATTATTGTTACGGAGTGATAGTTTCTATCGTATTTATAATGCGAAAAATACATTTTCTTTTCATTATTATAGAGAACATTGTTAAAAAAGAAACAAAATTAAAAAGTAGATAGATTTAAGGACTTATCAGTATAATTATGTTAAGCTACTAGCTTAATTGAAAAAAAAAAATCATTGATTTGAAATTAAGCGTTGGTTTGTTACCTACTTAGGTACTATTCCACTTTACGTGAAAAGAAACTTAGTCAGGCCTCAAGGTATTGACTAACACAGAGAGACCTCCTATCATCCACATTTTTCACATTTATGGTTATTTTTCTTTTGTCAGACTGAGACAGGTATGTACCACTATACCTACTGTTAATTTGTATACTTTTAACAGGATAACAAAATAAAACTTTTCTGCTGTCATTTCTTTATTGACATATTAATATGGTAGAGAAGAAAAAGGCTCCATACCTACCTAGGTCAAATTTATATTTTAAATGTACATGTAGGTGCGGATTGTCGTAGCAGGTGACTCAATAACGTCGTAAGAGACGTCCACCGCCAGAATTTTCATTAAAAAAGCGGTTTTATTCGATTTTCAAGACATTTACCGGATCCGGACCGGATCCGACTAGCTAGTGCCGGATCCGGTAGGCCGTAAATGGTGCCGGATCCGCCGGATTACCGGATCCGGAAAACCGGATTGCAATCCCTAGTCACATTACGTCCGTCTTTTTTCAGGTCCGTGTCTAGAGCTTGATTTTATCGTAATAAAACACAAGTCACATGGAAAATTTAGGAATATAAGAAATAGCGTGATAATAAACTCGCAATTAGAGAGAGTTCGAAGCAGAATGTTGGCATTGGCAGCCGTTGTTCTATCCCGTGCGAATACATGGTCAGGGGCGGCGCGGCGCGGGCGGCAAAGGGGCGGCCCCTCAAGGGGGGTTGGCGCGCGCCCCCCGGGCCCCCATCTGTATCCGCCACTGAGTAAGACTTGGTAGTAACAGGGCCCTGCCCCTCTAGCATGCCAACGCCGAGAAAACGACAAAAATCGAGACGTGCCTCCATCTTTATTATTTTACGTACGCCAAAAAGAGCGCGCATGACGTTTTTCTCGTTTAAACGCTTTGTCGTGGGTGGCATGCTAGCCGTGCAGGGGTAAAAATGAAACTATCGAGATAAATGTATGAGACAGCTGTTTTTTTTTTTGCGAATTCATTGTTTGTCCCATAGAGATGAAGATGATGATGATGATGATGATTGATGTTCAGTTTGATGGTCTGAGCCTCCCCTTAAAAAACTGTCACCAAATTAAGGACCCTATATTGTAGTAAGTACTTACAATTCCAATGCCGCTAGCTACACCAATGATGCTGATCATCATTTCACCCCCTTCGACGCCTTCAGCAGTCATGTAGGACTTGAGGAAGAAGTAGGGGACGATGAACCAGATGGAGAGGATGAGGGAGGCCAGGTTGAACATCAGGAAGTGGAACTCGGTGAACATCTTGAAGTCGAAGTTGGTCCGTAAGATGTTGAGGAGGTGGTCACACCGGGTCTGGAACAGAAATGGGATTGCTATTGAAATATACATCTTTGAAAATTATCCTAACCAACCTAAAAATTATTATTTGTACTTTTGTACCTCACGGACCTGAAAAAAAGACGGACGTAATGTGACACTAAAAAGATGTGAAGCATGCAAGGTCCTACATTTTCGTTTGTTCTAGGGACCTACACTCACCGAGATGCACTAGTCTAGGCGACACAGGTCCGACACCCGTCACCATTATGTACCGCGTGACAGCACGCACACAAAAGAAATGGGTGCTTCACTCGTGATTAGACGAGATTACGTCCGTCTTTTTTTCAGGTCCGGTTACCCTGTGTAGGGTCGGTAGTTGTACATTGAACCAGGCAGACACAATGAACCATCAACATTTCTATAAAATGCGACGTTGCCGCTTCGTGCTTATATTACCGAAAGGCACGCGTTAGGACTCGCCCCCCGCCCACCAGTTTGCGCGGCGATCGCGCGACAGGTTGTTGTGTAATGACGGTTTACGTGAAAATCTATCAAAAAAGTTGGTATTTTCTGCAGATTTCTTCGATTTTTCACTATTTATTAGCTATTCATAATATTTCCTTACTTATCACATAGGATTCTACATATATTTGACTATCTAATTAGGCATCGTTGACCTTACAATGTCGTGTTTAGTACCGTAAAATTTTTATTTTCGTTTAAAATCTCGTGGTGTCTCTCAATGAACCACTTCGATGTGGTCCACATTGAACCTGGTTCATTGTGTACCATTGAGTAACAAATAACAACCTATAACGCTATGTCCTTTATTCCATCATATTATGGGGATCCCATTATAGTACATTAGCGCCACTTCAGTACAAACAAAAAGCTGAATACGGAAGTAATAAAAATTTTTTTTTTTTAAATAATGCCCAAGTTTCTATATAACTATACATATAAAATATTAATAGATGAGTTATTATTAAGAATGTATCTAATGTTGATTTAATTTCACTATTTTGTAATTTTTTAAGAGAATTATGATTAAAAATGTGGTGTGATAATACAAAGAATAGTTATGATTAAGAATATCTCTAATGTTGATATAGTTTTACAATTTTGATTTTTTTTAAGAGATACCTACCTATTACAGGTAATTAATACTGTGCTGTGATTATTGTTAGAAGAGTAAATATAAGAATATATCTAATTTTGAGTTAATTTCATTTTTTTTTTTTAAATAAGTAAAACTGTGCTTCAATAATTTTTTATTATTTTTGTAAGCGTAATAATAAAAATTAAAATAACAATATTTTTTTAATTATTAAATATCATGCACTAACACTGTGAAATCTAACAATAAAGGAACATATCATGGGGTGATTCATTGTGGAAAATACCCTGGTTCAATTAGTACACCTAGGCATGCACATTGAACCAAATATGTTTTTTTGTTTAAACTTTAATTAAGACTAAACTATTAAAAAATCTATTAAAACGTTAATGCAAGCTTAAACCCAGATAAATTACTTAACTATTAATGAAATACATAACCGCAAAGGACGAAAAAGTAAAAAGTTTCAGCCCTCCAAAATTTACCTGGTTCATTGATGAACAAGTTCACCCTAAATAGGCTAAGATTTATCATGATCTAGGATTACATCAGAATTACAAATAGGTGTGATTACATGATTTAATTTATGTAATGGACCGAAATATAATGTAACATAATAAAGCGTTTTGTGAAAACAAGTGGCTTTATGCTCATAAACAATGCATGAGTCATGACCTACCGATAACATTCAACTGAAAACCGAATAATAGAATTCCTGAGTTCTCTTTGAACTCACCAATCTACATTTCAGTGATAATAAAAACCGGTCAAGTGCGAGTCGGGCTACTCGCGCACCGAGGGTTCCGTTACGTACCACAACACCACATAACAAAGACACAACTTACAAACTCCGGGACCTTTAGCGCGAGAACTACTCACACTTGGCCGGTTTTTATTATTTGTTGTTATACTGTAGAGTTTGCTCTATAATCGCACCAAGTTTGATGCTTGTATATATTACCGTTTTTACGATAGAGCGAGAAGAAAAAATTTAGTTTATTGTATGAGGGCCAGATGACCCCTCTTAATTTTACATTTTTATGTTTATTAGCAAATCCGCCAGAATAGCGCACATCATGTGAAAATTTCAACTGTCTAGCTATTACGGTTCAAAAGTTACAGCCCTAAATAGGTAGGACGGACGGACGGACGGACAACGAACGTAGGGTTAGTAATAGGGTCATGTTTTTACCCTTTGGGTACGGAACCCTAAAAACGTCCATAGCCATGGCCATATATATACAAGGTGTTACAAAAATACAAATAAACCTTTAAGGTTTAGACCATCAAACTGAACAACTTTCACTGTGGAACCAATATCGAAATCGCGAAAAAAAAAATTATGTTCTATACTCTACAAATCGACTAGAGCTAAAATATGTACTTATGGGATATAAAATAATTTTTTTCGCGATTTCGATGTTGTTCCCATAGAGAAAGTTGTTCAGTTTGACGGTCTAAACAACAAAAAATTTATTGTTACTATTATGACACACCCTGTATATGCAACAACACGATGCACCACCAATAAGATGCAACTTTTGCATCCATCGTCTCGGCGACCTTCGCAAGACCGTTTAGTTTAAAACTGGGGGGAATCATGCACCGGAGCGACTTCCGGCTCAAAGGGGCTACTCGAGAATCTCTATTACCCAGCCATCAACAGTGTCAATTCTGCTATATTTGTCCTACCCACTACCACTTGAGTTGAGATGTTGATTCTTCGAGCAAATTGTGTACCTACTAGGTAATGTGTAATACCAGGAAGTTGGAACAGGTATATATACGTATACCTATAGGAACTTCATTTCAAGTAACATACATACATACATACATACATACATACATATACTCACGCCTGTGTCCCATTGGGGTAGGCAGAGACAATTGATCGCCATCGGCTACGATCCTGACATACCTCTTTTGCCTCTTCCACAGTCATAAGTCGTTTCATACACGCTCGTCGGTTTCGGGTACATTTGATCTGGCCCTTCTTAAGTATGCTGCCAATTTGGTCTGCATACGTACGTCTAGGGCGACCCCTTTCGACTTTTCCATTCACACTTGCTTTATATATTTCATACGTCATTCTACTTTCACTCATCCTTTCCACATGACCAAACCATCTCAGCATTCCCTTTTCAATCCTTGTCACTATATCCTCTTTCAGTCCACATTTTTCTCTAATTACACTGTTTCGTATTCTATCATTCAAAGTCAAACCACACATACTGCGCAATGAACGCATTTCGACAGCATGCGTTCATTGCGCAGTATGTGTGGTTTCAAGTAACGTCCATGATAAAGCATTATCTTTCTGATATTTAAATTAGGTAGGTAGGTATACAGGGTGGAAAGTTGAGATGTGGCACTAAGGACAGCTAAAGGGGTGGGAAAATGTTCTTAAGAGACACAAGAGTTCTTTCTTGACATTTCCTCACTCGAGTGGAGGACGATTTTGACATAATTTGTATGACAAAAATGTCAAAAACGTCCTCGACTTGAGTGAGGAAGCCTCAAGGAAACAACTAAGAATACGGGTGTTACTCTAACTTTTGGAGTATTTTACTTCTCCATGCACAGATTTTTCACCCTGTACGAGTATATGCTAATAAGAATTAGCCAGAAAGCTAAATAGGAATCAGAATACATTTTCTTCCTTATTATGTAATGAAAATATTAAAAAAACTTGAATAGTCAAATAAGCCAGCCCTTAATCGTTCCAGCAGCTGTTTCCCAGACTTCTGTCGTTTCAATACAGAACGACATCTAACTTACTGATCTAAGTGCGTTCACACACGATGACGCACTGACGGAGCGGCAGATGTCAGTCCATAGAACCACACCCGGTGCGTCAATGCGTCACCGTGTGTGCTTCTACGTGAGGTTTCATACAAATGACGGACTGACGTTTGCTGCTCCGTCAGTGCGTCATCGTGTGTGAACGCACTAATACGTAGGTTACTAATTAACTTACCATTTCAACAGATGAAGCCAGAGACCACATGGAGTTCCTATACATGTCTGGCAGAGATGAAGCTCTTAATTTATACCTCGGTATATTCATCATAGCACCTCTATGCATTATAGTATTTCTACACAACGGCATATCCCTCAAATAGTGATGGTCCGTTGAAATCTGTCGCACCCAACTTATAGGTTCGGCTGGTACTGCTTTGACATCTTTATTAGATTGTTTATGTTTTGGCTTTTCGTTTATATTAGTTGCTGATTTAGAATACTCTTTCTTAGCTTCAGATTCTTTTTGAGTATTTTCTTTGTCATCTTTCTTATCTTTAGCTTCGGGGTCTTTTGGATTCTTCATTTTGACTTGGACGGATAACTGAGCTGGTTCTATGACAGATCCTGGTGGTGGTCCTTCGACGTGTAGATTGACATCAGATTTTCTTCGGGTTATTAAATAGGGGTAGTTCTGTAGAATTATGTTGTAGAGACGCTTGTTCTCCATAAGATTTGCTATTACTTCTGGTGGAACCTGTAATTTTTTTGACATGTTATTGAAGTTGGTGGTTATATATAAGAAATTATAAGGTATATTCATGTCAGAAAAAGCTGTTTTTCATTTTAACTAGTAATATTAGCTTCAACGTTTACTAAAGTTCGTCAAACATATTTGCTTTATCTCATAATACCTATGTAATTAAATTTTATCAATGTTATCTAAATATCCAAACGACCTACTTACTCTATCACTAATATAAATAGATTTACTTTGATGTTCTTTACGCTGAAGGCAATTAGGTAATTGATAAAATAATAAAGAGAAAGACAATGTAAAACAGTAAGTATTTGATACTCCCTATTCTGTAACACCAGTCATTGGTCATCATTAGCAACGACGATAACTACAATGGAATTAAAAATAAATACCTTTTCATTCTGCTGAATAAATGTAGGTAAATGTATAGCTGAATGCATCCTCTTGCACGACTGCTCAGCATTCATCTGCGTTGTCGCTTCCAACTCCTGCGCCTCTGCTATCGAAGTCACCAGGGTTGCCAATATGTAATCCGGGCTCTTCCCACTCTTCAGCAATGACTTCAACTCATCTTGGCTTAAAAACACCGAGTCCCCACCAATTGATCTTGATGATATAGATCCAACGCTCGAAGATTTTCTTGACCTTGATTTTGAAAGCTTTCTTTCTCTCTTTTGTTTAATAGCTAACCATTCTGGGTCTCTCATTACAGCTCCACATACACACATATTTAGTAAAGTACCAGCAAGCAATATAATAGTACTTCTCCACCCATATTCTTTGATCAAATAATTGGTGAGAGGTGAATAAACTAATGTACCGAATCCAATACCGCAAGAAGCTAACGAAACCGCCAAATTCCTTCTTTTCTCAAACCAGAAAGCTACAGATACTACAGCTGTTACGTATAAAATACCCATAGCTAAGCCTGATAGAAAACCAAAAGTTAAACATAGTACTTCGACAGAATTACTAATAGAGGCCAATAAGAAACCTATAGTTGACAGAATTCCGGCAATCATAGTCATTAACCTACAACCGTATCTGTCGACTAGAGCGCTCATGATTGGACCGGCTAATAAAGGTGTAGCAATGAAAAGGCTTCCTATAAAAGCTGTTTTAGACTCTGTGGTTTGGAAGTATCTTGTGAATTCTTCGTGTAGGAGTCCAAAGGAGAATGCCATTCCGTCGGCACAAGCTGAGACTAGAAACGCTGATAGAACTACAACCCAGCCCCAACCTCCGTCTGGTATAGGAGGTAGCTTCTCATCGTCTGAATCGTCGGAACAAATACTATCTCTGTCATCAAAACCTTCGAACTTAACTCTTTCTCCGGGTGGGGAATCGTCCTTAGTATAATGTGCGACTATTTCATCTGATTTAATAGAGTTTACTTTGTTCAAATCTTGTTTATCTTGCCTATGACTAGTTTCTACTGTGGGAGCTTCTTCGTTAAGGTGATTTTCCTTTGTTGCAGTCATTTTGCTCTTTTTACTTTGATCCTCTTATTGATAAAACAATCGTCATCTGTAATCAAACAAAAAATTTAGATTTCACATTACAATCAGTTACATTTTGTTTGTTTGCGAAATTAATTAATAATTTTGGCCGAGGTAGTCCAGTGGCGAGTAACCTTGCCTGCGGTGCAGGAGGCGATGGTTCGATCCCCGTCCGACTTGTACCAATGAGTTTTTCGGAATTTATCTACAATTTGTAACACCACTTGCTTTTCGGTGAAGGAAAACATCGTAAGGAAACCTGCATGCCTCAATTTCGAGGCATGTATTATCCATTATTAGAGGCGAGGGGCTCACTCCCCGTCACACTGCGGCAGTGTTGTGGTAATACTAGTAACACGTGGATGTTCTGAGGTTTCACAATATCTCCTACTACTCCCCTCGAGGAAAATAAGTCGTGAGCATATGCTTTTCGGTCCCCAAATAAAAAAATGAATCATCCTTTAGTCCAACCGTCAAATGTTATCGTCTGTAACTGACCATGACCGCCACGCATGACTGATTACTGATTATAGGCTCAACTCAACCCCGAAAGCGGGTTTGTCTGGGACACTTCATACATGCTCGTCAGTTTTAGGAAAGCTTTTATTTGGCCCCTTTTAAGTTACGACCCCAATTTAATCAAGATCAATATCAACATACAAACTAAGTACCTAAAATTCAGGGTGTATTTAAAAAGCGTTACAATTTAAGGGTGTGTTTCAGACTAAAATTAACAACGATTACGATATGGGACCAATATTGAAATCGCGAAAAGAAAAAGCTGTTTTGGAGTGCGATTTTTGAATCTCATTCGCTGAGCTCAGCAGTTGATATGGTCAAAATTACTATGGAGATATGCATCTTTCTACTGCTGATTTGTCTTTCAAAAATCGAACTTCAGGAGTGCGATTTTTTGTCATTTTTAACTGCTGAGCTCAACGAATGAGATTCAAAAATCGCACTCCTGTTCCAATACATTTCGTCAATAACAATTACAATAATTCGTCGTTCAATTTCAATCTAGGTCCAATAGTAAAAGTTCAATTTGATGGTCTGAGAACTCAACGCATTTAAGTTTCCACCTATAGTCTAAGTTTCTACCCTGTATAAAGGATGACTAACGAACTATTTTTAACCACAGGCCCATAACAACAGTCTGTCTCGACTACACCATTATTTTGAAGTTCATTCAACTGTACATTCGATGTTTATTAGCCGTCTACGGTGAGGTGAAGTGAACCCAGAATGATGGTTAGAGTAAACAAACACACAAATTAACTAATGACGCGATCTGATGGATGTTAACCATTTATTTACAAGAGCTAACTAATAAGCCTTAGTCTATATCTAGTCAATTAGGTACGTGACCAAAATAATAGTTTTAAAAACTAAACAATTAGGAATAACAAATATTATGTAGTACGTACTTAACTAAAACCCTGTGGGATATTAATTGATATTATGCTGGATAGGTTTTATCCAATACGATTAAGTAGATAGGTAGGTAGAATGGTAGGTATCCGGCATGGATATAAACCAACAATACCATGCCAGCTTCCTGTATCTAGGTACCTACTGGGTTAGGTTCGGCCCATAGACTAGGTGCCTATAGGTACTTATATATAGTTCTGCAATTAATTATTGTGATGTTTGTGCCGATTTGATCGAATCAAAAGGTTGAATCTATTTCAGTGGAAGCTTACCTACATACGATACTATTTTAATACCTACCTATCGAGACGTAGAGTATTAAAGGCAATGTTTAGATTTTTATTAGATCACACCCATACGCATGGTCACGATTTGTAGGTCCTACCTACCATATTTCTACCTATGATAACCTGTTTTATCGGAGTGCTATACCTACCTTAATACCTTCACTGTGTCTATTTCTCTAGCTTGACTCTATGTATGTCTAAATGCGTGGAAATGCGTTCCTTGCGAATTACGCTGAGAGATAGAATGAGAAATTGTGTGATTACAGCTCGATGTGTAAATTGTTTATTTTATTTTTTATTTATTTATTAGGTTTGCCAACAGGCTAACATCGTATAATATTAAATAACAATCCTGTTCATAATTCTTTAAACGAAGTAGACCCAATTACAGGCAAACACAGCTTGAACATAATAATAATGATGTAAGGCTTACTGATATATAGGTACTAGGTTAAATAATCTAAAACAATACTTTAGATTTACATGATGCATGCATAACTTATCTTAGCTAGTTTAAACTAAGTTTACACAAGAGAGAATACAATGTTTTTTAAAGGTTGGCAATGAATTTGAGAATATATCAATTTGTGAAGATTTAGAAAGCTCATTATGCTCGCGAAAAATTCGAGGTAGCAAACAACAAATTGAAAAATGTGACAAGAATTGAAAGAGAAAGTGTTTGCTTTGTCGGTTTGGTTGTTTGGTTGGGAGAATGAATAGCCGATGTATGAAGTGTGATGAATGGAAGTGTCGGTAGAGGTCGCCCTCGTAGGACATAGGTAGGTACTCTGATCAAATCGGTTACGAAGGTGAAGAGCAGAGCACTCGAAAAGTATCATTAACCTTTAAACCACATACTCTACCCATCAAACTGAACAACTTTTAGTTTTTACTATGGGAGCAAACCTGTCAGCGCAAAATAAAAGTCAGCTGTCCCATACTAAACTGCAAATATCGACTCGACGCAATCGTATGGGACAGCCGATTTTTTTTTGCTCTGTTCGTTTTGCTCCCATAGAAAAAAAATGTTCAGTTTGACGGTCTAAACAACCCCCTTAAGAGTTTCAAATATTTATTGTTACTTATGAAACACCCTGTATATATGGCGCACCCTACTCTCAGCCTACTCCACTGGAAAAGAGGCGTGATTAATCATAGTAGAAGACATACTTATAGGTAGTTAAAAATGTTAATAAGAATTTGTTCGCGTAGGTACCTACAAAGACACAAGCAGAGCTCCATATCCCTTAGTCGCGTTGTAGAACTTTGGGTGAAATGGCAAGTAGTTAGTTTAAAAAACCGGAAAACCAGACGGCTAGTTGTCTGTGATTAAGACGTTCATTATAAATTCTTAATTAAGTAGGTACCTATAAACTATTAACTTAGCAACATATAGGTACTTACCTAATTATTATTTTGGACTAAACAATGACACAATGTAGAGATAACGATAACTACGTGGAACTCAATACTCGACACCACACCACATAAGCAACAATTTATAACCACGAAATTAACTAAGTCAATAAAAAGTTTACAAAATCATAACTTACACTGAGTAACACTTTAAAACTTAGTAAAATCACTTCACAAATCTCCTTACACTTACATAATCTTTATTTACATAAAAATCTTAGAGTTAAATACGTGTTTAACGTATTAGTTGAGTACACAAATGCGTCACCCCGCTGTTATGCCGGGAAGCATACTGACTGACTGAATACAAAAATTATCACGAGTTGGTAACCACGTGGTTGAAATACAATTAGTTTTGGAGTTAACACGTTTTTGGACTTTCTTTTTGTGACCTTTGTTGTCCTTAAATCCGGTTTGGGAAGTCTGGGACTTGTACCATACATTGTACCTATACTGCATTCCAAATAAGGACGATGAGATTTTCCGATTCCTATTTAGCTTTTTGGCCAATTCTGATAAGCAAATATAAGTACATAATTTATTTTTCAGAAAGATGTTCTTACTGTCCGACATACATAGAGTACTGTAAACTGCCGACATATCTTGCTTGGACGTTATTTACTAAAGCTGTTCTAAGAATAAATGAGAGTACTTAAGTGTTTCAAATCTCTGTTTCTGTAATTCAAAATGGACTTAAATTTTCGTTGCTATTTGGAATGGAGTATAGGTATTTCAATCTTGCAAGTAAAGATGTAGGAACTTATTAAGGCCATGGAATTAATAAAGTATTGTGCTAATTATGTATTGTTATTGATTGTGGCATACACTAATCATAATCAACAAGAAATTCAATTTAGGTAGGTAAGTAAGTACCTACCTAGTTATAAGCAATTAAGTACTTTAATTAATTCAGTTTTTTTATGACCGTACATTCCAAAACGGTCCACCAGTGATGTCATCTTTTTTATAATTTTTTAAGAACCTACCTAAATGAACACTCTAAATTAATTAATGACTATAATGAAATTACATGACGTAGGTATTATTGTATTTCGTGGGAACATGCATTCCGAATTGTTGCAGTTGGTTAGAATTTGTACGCTTTCATTGACTTAGATATACAGGGTGTTAGGAAAAGACATCATTAACCTTTAAACCACATACTCTACTCTACCCATCAAACTGAACAACTTTTACTAAAAAAAAAGCCAATAGCGTGACGGACTCGCCGATGACAGGACTAAAAGAACATTTAGAATCTAACGATAGCGCGATTTAATTTCCAGACTTTGAGTGCAGATATCTCGAGATAGAAGCATTACAAGTACCTATACCTAACGATTTAGGTTCTATGAGAGTTTTGTTCCATTCTTACTGGTCTGTGGTTCCATTGGACAAGATCTATCCAACGACACGTCACTCGATATGTATGGGATAAATTAAATATTCCTTACACCCTGTATAGGTACGTAACAAATAGTACTATAGAGGTAGTAAGTATATCGAAGCACCGCGTCGCGTCGTGACTCGTGCCGCCGGCGCGCCGCGCCGGCTCCTGCATAAGGAGAGATGACCTCATCCATTGAGGTTGGTAGGGTGCAAGCAGACAGGTTATTGACCGAATGGAGAAAGGTTCGCAGCTTTTGGTGATATCAACACAATACCTAAGTCAAAAAATTTGGAAGTCTCCGGAAAAAAACAATCAGATGAAAATCGTATTTTATAACGCCTGCCAAATATTAATGAGCAAAGTGATGTAAAAACGTGTTTGGATTGAAGACATTTTAAAGTTGAAACCTTTATCAGAAAAACAGCCCTTTTTTTAGATAGAAATAATAATAATAAACAATGGGTACTTATACGCGAGGCCGAATGCCGAGCTACGCGGGAGAACCCTCCTGGAACCTGGTGGATCTGTTCTCCGGGTTCAATCTGCCCGCCAAGCGAGCCGCAGGCCGAGCATTGCACATTTAGAGCCTGTTTCACCACTTCTGGCTAACAAGAACTTACCCAGAAGTGGTGAAACAGGCCATTAGTAAGCAAACAAGTTATTAAAGTAAGAAAATCCACAGACTTAAGTATCAGAAGTCTAAGAAGAAAATCATATTTTGATCGATCATCATCATTCGATCGATTTAACGAGCAAATACATTTTTTTCATCCTAGCAACTTTAACTTTGTGAAATGGTAGAGATTTTTACAAAAAACTGGCAACACCGTTCCACAAATGTCATTTTTTGTCAAACAAAAGCCCAAGCTGCTTCTGTTTTATTTCGTAATTTATAAATAAAAACACGCTATTTAACGTGAAAAATGGCAGAGAAACCGCCAGAGGAAGGCTACATATCCGTAGTTGATGAAGAACCAGAGATATTGGAACTACTGAAATGGGATAATCCTCCAATCCAAAAACAACACGAGCAAAGGTGTGTGGCTTTAGAAAAAGCAAATATTCCGGAGAAGAGAGTTTCGAAACCTCAAGAGAGCGATCCTTTTGACCTGCCGGAGCCAAGTTTCATAGAAAAGTACAGATTGTCTAAAGATCTGGCTCGAAATCTATGTTTGGACCTGAAACCTGTGATGCCAGAATCTACCAAGGCTGTAGAGTTTTCAATCGAGAGTAAGGTAAGATCTATCACATTCTGATCACTTCATACAAACGGGGGTTTACTGACAAGGAGCTATCAGCTATGGCTATAACATAGAGGGAGTGTGAGTTAGAGAAATGTGCCACTGCAGTCCCATGCCACCATGAGGGGCGAAGTCTATATGTTCTGCCCTATAAATAAATCTTGAGATCTGCATTCCGGGACTATACAACGACGATGTTGTCGCTTTCCATCTCCGTCGAGGAGAAAAATAGTATACTAACCTCGGACAGTAAATAAGAAAGCCTCAGATCACATGTTTGTTGACCTCGGCTTCGCCTTGATCAACAATTACATGAGATCTGAGACCTTTCTTACTTTCCTGTCCTCAGTGTGTAATCTACTACAGTGGCGTGCACTCAGGGTAGGCACAAATACAGTAAAACCTAAATAATTACTAAACTAAAAAGCATTTTGTTTACTAAATGACTTTTATATGTTTAAATACAGGTAGTTAAGCAATTAAAAGTCATTTAGTAAACAAAATGCTTGTAGTTTAGAAATTATTTGGGTTTTACTGTATTTGTGCCTACCCTGTGTACTATAAAGTTCCTAAAAAGAAAGATTAAAATAAATTTCCCAAAATATAAAAACTAATTTTCCTCAGGTCCTAGCTGCGTTGCTATTCTACGCGACAGGCAAGTTCCAGAAGTCTATCGGAGGTAAAACTGACCCGAGCATAACTCAGTACTATGTGTCTACAACCATCGTGCAGGTCACGGAGGCAATGAACCATCCCAGTATTGTGAAGAAATACATTCATTTCCCACATCTCAGGGAGGAGAGGGACATCATTAAAGCTAGGTTTGTTGCTTGTATTCTAATATCAAATACTTTATGTCGGCTAATCTTGTAATATAGAATTTCTAATTAGGTTTCTCAGAAATAGCATTTTGGATGAAATTTTGTATTTAGAAAATGTTTATTTTTCAAGCTCAATCAATCTTAATTTCAATTCATTTCAATTTTTATGGCTTTTCAGTGAAGGAAATCATTGTGAGGAAACCTGCATGCTTCAATTTCGAGGCATGTATTGTACCCACTGTCCATTATAAGTGGCGACGGGCTCACCGTCACACTGGACAGAGTTACGGTACTACTGGTGAAACGTGAATGTTCTGAGGTTTCAGAATATCTCGGACGAGGGGGTACCCTCGGGTAATATACTCCTGAGCATATGCTTATTCTATGCTTATGCTTATTTTTCATGTTAATTTAGATTGGTTTCAATCCTAAGAAAATTCATTTTCACACAAAAAACATTTTTCCTTAAACTTTATTTCCAAGGCTATGTTATGTTGAGATTGCAGTAGGGTAAATGGCTATCAGGCCAGGTAGCATGGACAAGGCGTGGGAAAATAATTTGGGACAAAATATTTTGTTTTGTGTGAAAATGGATTTTCTCAAGGATGAAACTCATCTATATTTTGGAAGACGCAGAGTAAAGCCCGGTCCACCCAAGTACTTTAATACCTATTATATTTGTCAATAATTATGTACCTATTTCTGAGAAGGTTGTCTTGTCTGTCTATTTAGTAGCTTTGAATTAGCTTAAATAGAAGTACATAGAATAAAAGAAAAATTTGTAGTAGGGCACATTGTGCACTATGCCATGGGACTTGGAATGCTTGAAACGAGGCAGGCAGGAGAGATAAGAGATACAATAATAGAGTGCCACTGCAGTTCAGCCTTAGACATGTAGTCCCACAATGTGCTCGTAGCTAGCTGGGCTATAAATGAATTCTTCCTCTAATAAAATTGCAGGTTTTACATGAAGTACGGAGTGCCAAACGTGGTAGGATGTGTGGAGTGCACACACGTGCCGCTCGCGAGACCCGACGATGACCAGAAGAGCCACTTCAACAAGTCCTACCACTCCAAGAAAGTACAGATTGTAAGCATTCTTCTAATTCTAATTCTAATAAACTTGCCATTATTAATAGCAGGGCATTATCATGATAAATCTATCTATCTATAACGTCACACCTCTTTCCCAGTGGGGTAGGCAGGCACTAGGGCGCGCCATCTACTACGATCCTTGCCTCATTCACACCCATACATCTCTTCATACATGCCTGTTGGTTTCGAGTTCTATGCACCTCCCCATATATCTCTTTCGTACATCTGCTGTCACTCATCCCCTCCGCATGATCAAACCAACGAAGCATACCTTTATACGCTCGATCGTATGATTCTGAGGTCAATGTCCGCCCGCGCCCGCGTACTGCACGCACTGCGCGTACCTTACGCACGATAATAATAATTTTGTTTATCATCAATACCAATTATAAACATTGATAATGCAATCTGTTATCATTACGGACGATCTCCTCGACGGAGCTGGAAAGCGGCAACTTCGTTTAGCGCAGCGGGACGACAATTGACGCTTTCCATCCGGAGGGGAGAAAAACATTATTTGTATTTGCAGATTTGCGACAGTGACCTGACGATAATCAGCGTGAACCCATGCCCGGGCTCGCACTCACACGACGGCATCCTCGGCCGGCACGCCGTCAAGGTCGACCTGGATAGTCTCAACAACTCCGGGGAACCTTGCTGGCTTATTGGTAAGCGTGCCTTATTTGTAAGGAGATAACGTTTTATTTACATAGTTTCTGTTACAGATCCTTGTTTCAACTTAAGTCACAGTCTTAGCAGGCCTGTCTCACTCCGCACGTTAGGTATAAAAATGTACCTACGCGGTCGGGCTCCGACGTCGAGGCTTAAGCGCCTACCGAGCCTATTGTGCTGCCCTCAATCGTATTTTTTTTATTTCTATACAATTAAACAATATTTCCAAAAAACAAGAATGTGACATTGTAGTCCTGATTGACTTTCAATTTATCGAAACATTACGGATTATTATGTGTTATGCTAATATCTTTAAAAAGTGGCCACTTTTGGCGGTTTTAACGATAATAACTACAAACATTATAAAAACAAATTCGCAGTGACTCGATAAATTGAAAATCAGCAATGACTACAATGTGACATTATTGTTTTTTGGAAAGACTGTTTAATTGTTAAGTTAAGAAATAAAAAAAATACGATTGGGGGCAGCACAATAGGCTCGGTGCAGCCTTAATTCAGTCGAGGGTCTCGCGCTTATTGTATCTCACCGAATGACCTTGATATTTGTTTTCTCGTTTCGAAAATTAAATTAAATCCTATACATTCGTCGGATATATAAAGTAATATATATCGTGTAATCGAAAGATTGCTAAATACTGCATCGCATTCGGTTGTTTGGCCCGGATTTTACATTATTGTTTATTTATAGGAATTATTCTGATGACTAAGAACCAAAATGTGTTTAGTTCAATGTAGCATAGGTACCTAGTGTTCTTTCGCACGACTCTTTCTTCCGTGCCGGAGCTGGAGGCGGCGAAGACGTAGGTACCTACCGCCTGTCGGCACGGCCGGACTCTTGTGCCCCCTGGCCCCCTATCCTCGTCGCGTCGCTCGTATTTACCACAATTTCTTCCTGGGTCGAGCTCAACATTCGTTCGTTCGGAATCAGAACGCACTATTCACATTCCTTGCACATTCACGCACAGAGAGTCAATATGCGAGTGTCAGTCGCCCTTGGAGCGAGCGTTCTTAGATAGTGAACCTTCTGTTTTACTCTTAGATATTCCGTGGTCTTAGTTTTAACTCCCGAATTCCTCTTAAACTAAGCTTTCGTAAATTTAAGTTTTTATCTAGTCATATTACATAATCTGAGTGACAATGCCCAAAATATCACTTTATTCATTCCAGGTGGCCCAAACTACAGTCAAAAACCCTACATAATGACCCCAATTCCGAAAATAGCGAAAAAATCACCAGTGTCACCAGAAAAATACTATAACAACATTCATTCACAGACGCACAGTTCCGTCATAGACACGATAAAACACCTTAAAAGCCGATGGAAATGTCTCCAAGCGACCTGCAATAAACAGTTCGATCCGGCTACCGTTTCTATGATGGTGGTCGCATGCTGTATTCTACATAACCTGTGTAACCGAAGAGGACTTCCTATATGCCCGATGACCCAGACAGAAGAACGATTAGAAGCGATGAAACAAAAAGTTGCCAACGGACCGATATCAAAGAAACGCAACGATGATGAGAACGGTTTAGGAGTTCGAGCTCAATTGGTAGACAGGTTATGGAATGAACGAAGAGTAGTGCCAGAGGCGAACGGTCCCAAGAAACGAGCGAAGAAAGTTGATGCACAGCCGAGTCAGAATCAGCAGGATGATGCTAGTAAGAGGCCTAGGGTTGCCATGAACCCGCCTACTTATGGAATGATGCCGCCTACCTGGGGTCACCACTACCCGCACCCTCATCACTGAATTTAGTTTTTATAGGGAAACTTAAGACAATTTGTTAGAATGTAAGTTGGCATGAATAGAAACTGGTTTTTAATTAAATTATGTATAATTTATACATTTTACCCGCTAGCGAGGCCCTCACGGTGGACCGATGACCTGATGAAGGCGGCGGGAACCTGTTGAATGAGGGCAGCGCTGGAACGGTCGTTGTGGCGATCCTTGGCCTATGTCCAGCAGTGGACGTCCATCGCCTGAGATGATGTGATGACCCGCTAGACGCTAAAGAGGTTAACAATTATAGCCCCAAGCACCAAGTTAGCTCCATTTGGTTAGGAGGGATACAGATTCAAACCCCGCTCGTAACAAATGTTTTTAATTTTGATAAATTGTCAGAAATGTGGTTATAAATATTGCTGTAACTAGCAACTATTTTGTTCTAACCTTTTTTGTCCCACTGCTGGGCAAAGATCTCCCCTAAACTCTTCCAGATTTTAATGACATTAACTAAACCTAGATATTAGAACGAGTTTTGATGTTTTAAAATACTTTGGCCCGGCGTACAGTCAGCAGCAAAAAGATGTATGCACTTTTACTAAGTCGTAGTATAAAGATGTATACACTTTAGTACTACGCGTAGTACTAAAGTGTATACATCTTTTGCATGAGGAGGCATACATCTTTTTGCTGCTGAATGTACATCTAACAAACCGCAGCGCAAAGCATTTATTACTGCCAAACCATTGTCGACTTTACACCCTTTGAAATAAGATCGTAAATCAATTAACACCCAGAGAGCAAGAAAGCGATTTGAGGCGAAATTGTGTTAATTTATTTTTGATGTTATTTCAACGCAAGCAAAGTTAATAATGGTTTGGCAGTGAAAAATGCGCTGCGCTTTGCTAAGTATGCAAGGGCTTCAACGCAGCAGTAGCGGTTAAATATCAACTAAAACTCAATTGCAGAAACGGTCATTAAAGTTAATCCTCCATTAAATCTCCTGCTAGCTTTTACTACGTCAACAAGACAAAAAGTTAGGGTTGAACTACACATGGCCGCACGCGATCGCACTTTTTCGTCGCTCCATCTTTTTCTGTCACTCAGGAACGTCATTTGCTAGAGCATATAAGATAGACGGAGCGCGATCGCGTGCGATCGCACGCCGCAGGCAGCAAATGACGTTCCTGAGTGACAGAAAAGGATGGAGCGACGAAAAAGTGCGATCGCGTGCGGCCATGTGTAGTTCAACCCTAACAGCAAGAAATTTAATGGAGGATTAAACTTTAATGGGCGATTCTGCAACTGAGTGCGAGTGTTAGAGAGGAAAAGAAAAAAACATTTTTGCATTGCATTGTGATATATTTTAAAGTAAATCATAACAATAATTGTACAATTTGATAACAGAATCTCTAATAAAATGCAGTCTTACACAATTTATTATTATGATTTCATTGACTTAAGTATTAAATTGTAATTTATGTGTAACTTTAATTAAGTTTTAATTTAATAAGCTTTTATATAATTTATTATAAGATATTGTTCTTCCTTCCACTATAAAACGACATCACACTATCCTCAACAATCGTTTTAAAGGGTTTATCCACCACTAGTTTCAATGAAACTAAACAATTTTCCCTAACATGGGTTTTTGGACCTTCCATACAAAAGTGCGGATCAGTCGATTGACCTTCTATGGGTCCAAAAATGTTTCTCTTCAATTTACAATAGTGTACAAAAAAGTAATTCGATTCGAGTAACTGACTTAGTAATCAAGGCAGTGTTACTTTAAAGCTCAGGCCACACAGAGGCGGTCCTGCGGGAAAGCGGGCCGGCGGCGGTTCTGCGGGAAGCGAATATCTGCGGACCAGCGAAGATTTTTGTGTGTTTTGTAGTGTATGGTGTGGTGGAAAGGTCATGCCCGAGTTTGTATGTCCCCTGTAACAGAGAAATAAGCGCTGGTCCGGAGATATTCGCTTCCCGAAGGTCCGCCCCCGGACCGCTTTCCCGCAGTCCCGCCTCTGTGTGGCCTGGCCTTAAGACCTGACTTGTCCGCACAGAACTGCTTCCCGTAACTCTATCCCTTTCTGTCACACAGAAACATCGTTGGCTAGAACGAGAAACATTGCCCGCTGTGACAAGTCAGGTGGCCCTTATAATCATTTGTTATAGTGTGATCTATAAAGGCATAAATCCTAAGATCTGGAGAAGGCTTGAGCAACTTGGTTGGTCAACATGGAAGCGATTGCCATATTCTGACAGTTCGCCACAACTCTGGCAGATTCGTCTTCTATTTTCACCGATAGCAACACCAAGTCTTGCGATGACATCATTCTACCCGCAAATCTGGAATGTAAATAGATTTTTAGATTAAATTATGAAAGTAAGAGAACACTTTTTTCGAGGGTTGATTGTGTATCCAGTTTTTTATTAGTGATTGAGAGTAATAAAATTATGGTATAATTTAGTTAAGAAAAAGTATAGTAAAATTTATACTAGTTGCTTTGAAGTGTTCAAACTTAATATGGTGGACTAGTCCATCAAATTAAACAAATTTCACTATTGCACCAGCAACATCGAAATCGCAAAAGAAAATGTTGTTATCGTAGGTTATCCCATAGAAATCGTCAATCTACTTGACTCAAATTATAGAATGGAAGATTATTTTTTCGCTATTTCGATTTTTGTAACGCATTCAAGTTAAACGTAAAATATTTTAAAACATTGCTCCGAATGGAATTAAATATATGGAAACCCTGAGTGGCAGTTAGTGAAGGGACACACCTGCGGAACGTTCCGCGCCGAACGTTCCGTTGAACACGCGTCTACTAGGAAAATGGCGCGTACTGGTGTCTCGCCGGTATAGGGAAAAGCGTTGCACGCGTATTCAACCGTACGTTCGGCGCGGAACGTTCCGCAGGTGTGCCCCTACACTTATGTTGACATATTTTAAATAAATACGTAATTGTAAACATATTACCAAATGTTTAAAAAAGTACAGGCGGCTAAATTAAATGAGTATTATTTGGTATTTTTTATTTAATTTATTTCCTTATAAGGATTTCTACAAATTAGTTGTCAATATCCAACAATTATATTTTATCCACGTCTATTTAAATGGGTAAAATAGTTTCTGATTTTATTAAAATAAGGTACCTACTAGCATTCGCTCGAAAACAGGATAAATCCGTGACGGAGCACGTGTCTTGCTTGGTTAAGGTGGTTGCAGAGTTGTCAATTTCATACAACACTTTGTCGTAGAACACTCGTAGACGGTATTAATGAAAGGAATGTTTTATATATGGAAAAATAGCTTAGAAAATCTAGATTGCGCGTATCAAATAACATTTATAATTTATAGTATTATTACGAAGATTTAGGCTTTGAAATTTAGTATGAATAATTTCAAAGCTTTTCTTCGTAATTATATTATAAATTGTAAATAGGTAGGTTTTCTATCTAATCTAGTCTAGCTAATCTAGATTTTCTAAGCTATTTTTCCATATATAAAACATTACTTTTATTAATACCGTCTACGACAAAGTTTTGTATGGACTGAAACCACCAGGTGAACGCAGACTTGGTCGCACCGTATGCGCCGCAGTCTCTTTTTGTATGAACTGACAGATGCGAACGCTGCGACCCTCAGATTAATTAATACAAGTAGATAACTTCTTGATGACGTCACACCGTACTACCCAAAACGTCAAACTGACTCCTAAAGACCTCTATCCATACTGCCAAATAAGAAAGTAACTTTTATCTATCTACGATGGCAACATTGGGAACCCTTTTCAATTTGGTCGCGTATCATTGCTCGAAAGTACCGTCGCGGTTCATTGGCAAGAATTGTCATTTAAAAAAGAAATCTGAAGAAATTAGTGAAGTGGTGGTGACTTTAATATAAAGAGAATGTCCTGTATTGTGCGCGGGTGCAGAGCGCATTCAGGATACAAGGAAAACTCGGGCGAAAATATCAGATTCCACAAGTGAGTACATAGGGTAATATTTTCTCGAGTAAATAAACCAGAAAGTGTAAAGTCCGATTTTCCCATGGCTTAATTAATAACAATAAGATAGTTTTGTAGATTTTGGACTTAAATAAAGCACGAAAATGGAACCAATTAGATTTTGAGGTTATATCATTTGACAGCGTTTGACAGAGGTTTGACAGATAGGGGCTGTAGGCTGCTTGGAATCGACATGTTGATAAAAATACTGCCATCTTGTTTTTTCACACGTTATGTTGTATTTGCGCAACCAAGATAGCATAACTATCGTAGGTTCTTGCTAATTAACTGGAGGCCTTGCTGCGACCGCATCTGTCAGTTCATACAAAAAGAGACTGCGGCGCGGGCGGTGCGCCAAGTCTGCGTTCACCTTTATGCGTGATTTTGTTTGACGTTCTTTCAAAAAAGTTATGCCCTTGATTTTATACAAATCTATACTAGAATCTATAGAACCAAGCTGTACAGTACTGAGGGATTACCATGAGTTTTCCTTATACTTTACTACTTCGTATGACAGAAATTAGTTCTCAATGTAACCACTAGGAGCGCTGTACGAAATTAAATACAAAATTGGTGACGTAACTACAGTAGTAAAGTACGGTGAAAACTCATGGTAGACCTCCTGTTCAACTGAACTATTCAATGTAAATAAACTTATTTACATAAAAATTTACATTTTGCGAACAATATAAACTATTATTTTACCTGAGCAAGTTTCCAGTAGACGTTATTGCGCCTACATTGGCCGTTTCAAACACACGCTTACATGTCTGTTCGTCGTCCAGTTTTGACGCTTTCTTGTCACACTGCAAAGGAAGATCATTATTTCATGATTATGTAATTGTCCACTGTCCAAAAGTTAGATATATCTTTGTCCTCAGGACTGGATTGAGGTGAAGAGCAAACCCATAAAAAAAAGATGAGAGAGAGAGATAACAGATCTCTCCCAAGAAGCGCCATAACATTATTCTAGGCTCACATTCAATCGCTCAGCGAGCTATGGAGAGAGCTATGCTCGGTGTTTCTCTGAGGGATCACATCAGAAATGAAGTGATTCGTCACAGAACTAAAGTGGCTGACATAGCTCAGAAAATTAGCAAGCTGAAGTGGCAATGGGCTGGTCATATCTGCCGAAGAACTGACAACCGATGGGGTGTCAGAGTTCTAGAGTGGAGACCGCGAACTGGTAGGCGTAGTGTGGGACGCCCTGCTGCCCGCTGGACAGACGACCTAAAAAAGGTAGCGGGGAGCGACTGGATGAGGAAGGCAAAGGACAGAGTTTTGTGGCGCGCCTTGGGAGAGGCCTATGTTCAGCAGTGGACGATGATAGGCTGATGATGATTCAATCTCTTCCAACGCATTCCCACCACTGTAAGTCGTAGAAACCAGGGTCACCCTAAATTCCCAGCTACAGAGCTTGCGGAGACGAGGAGGAGACCATGGAACATATGCTTTGTGACTGCGTCCCCTGAATGGTGTCGCCTACTTCATCGGCCATGTATTTAAAGGGCGAAGAAAATAAAAAGTATTGGGGCTAACACAAAAGATCACACTGGGACGACAAGATAAGATAAACCAGGATGAACAGCGGCGACCACTTGCAACCTTCGATCGAAGCCCAGCAGTTGAGTGGGGAAGTTCTCTGTCCAGGGGCTATAGACAAAGTAACATTTCTATTGGCGTAGCGCTAGAAGAAACGACAGAATACAATGTATGGATTTGACATTGGCGATCGAAACATTTTGACGTTTGTTTTCGTCACCATACGTCAAGTCCATACAATTCTATGTTTTCTACTGTCGATAACGCTAATCGAAAGTACTTACCCTTAGAAAAAGTATTTTTCGACTAGTACAGTTAACGACAGTAGAAAAGATAAAATTGTATTGACTTGACGTATGGTGACGAAAGCAAACTTCAAAATGTTTCGGTCGCTAATGTCAAATCCATACATTCTGTCGTTTTCTACTAGCGTCAACGCCAATAGAATGCCACTTTGTCTAGGGCCCCAGAAGTGCTATAGACTCGCTTATAAATGAAATAATTAATGTAGGTATACCTCGGTCATTCCCCGCAGTTTCTTCTGCTCGGTGTCCCATCTCGCCTCTGACATGGTGACTGCCCTCATCAGCTCTCCGACCGGAGGTGTTATAGATACTGGTACTTCACCTGTGCGACAAATAAAGTTAGACACATAATTATTTGTAAGCATATAAGCATATGCTCACGACTATATTCCCCGAGGGGGTAGTCAGAGATATTCTGAAACCTCAGAAAATCCACGTTTCACCAGTAGTACCGCAACTCTGTCCAGTGTGACGAGGGGTGAGCTCGTCGCCACTTATAATGGACAGTGGGTACAATACACGCCTCGAAATTGAAGCATGCAGGTTTCCTCACGATGTTTTCCTTCACCGAAAAGCCAGTGGTGTAACAAATCGTACATAAATTCCGAAAAACTCATTGGTGTACGAGTCGGCTTGGACGGGGATCGAACCATCGCCTCCTGCACGGCAGGCAAGATCCCCACTGGACCACCACGGCTTTTTTGTGACATAATTATTTGTGACTTGTACAAGTGCAGGATAAGGACAAACAATAAAAAAAGCGCGAAGTCGTGGATAGTGAACCAGTCAGATGAAGACACTCACCTAGAGAGCAGACGACGGTGAACTCGACGGGCTGTATGGTGTCTGCGAAGTCCACGCCGAGCGTGGTGGCGGCCGAGGCGCCGGGCGCGAGGGAAGGCAGCGGCGCGAAGTCGTGGATAGCGCGCGAACCCGTCAGCGTCTGAACATGTCACATTAGTGTTACTTTCCTACTTTTCCTTCCCGTGGATGTCGTACGATAAAACTAAGGGAAACGGGTTTTCTTATGCAGTGTATTTGTGGGCTAGATCTTGCCACCTATCACCAGTTTAAACGTCATTCCATCTTGGGACCTTCAATATGCTAAATGTGAGTCTCGCTACAGCTGCCTGCAATACAGTTGACAGTTGTAGCAATGTTTCCGACCACCCCGAAATGGATGATGATCGTGAGTTTATGTATCTACAGGGTCCAACTTAATATTCTGACACTTTTTTAAGGGGATGATCAGACCATCAAACTTAACAATTTTCTCTATGGGACCAACATCGAAATCGCGATAAACAAATCAGCTGTCCCATACATACACTAGCCCATCCATTTGGCTGGAGTAGGTTTGCAGTTTTGTATGGAGTGGCAATTTTTTTTTCACGATTTCCATGTTGGTGCCATAGGGAAAGTTGTCCAGTTTGATGGTCCTCTTAAAAAGTGTCAGCATATTAAGACCAGAGAGAGTTTTTATTTTTCTCTTTAGAGAGAGAGATTTTTTTTATTTTACCATCATAAAATGAAATCAAACTTTTTTTCAACCTTCAAATTGACCGGTTTTTTCGTAAAATTTAATAACGCCATCTGCAGATTCTTATTTTTATTGCCCTTGGAAAGCGCCTCAGTAACGACCTAAGGACACGACTAAACTTGTACTTGTAGGATTAGATCAATGTAAAATTAATTGATATGCTCAAAGCGCGTTCAGTTGAAGCACAAAACTATTAACACTTTGTCCATACAAATTAACTCACTTGTCTGCCATCTCAAAGAGGTTTGGAATTGGTCATCTCGGTACATATTTGAAGTATACCTGTCATTTGTTTTGACTCATTTTTCTGGTTTCTAAAGTTCGCGTAAGGCCGATCCCTTAATTTTAGTTTGATGCTTGTAATGTATATGTAATGTAATGTACTAACCTTTTTATTAACCCGTACATTAGTGACGTCCTGTCCGCTGTGGTTGGTGAAGGTGATCTCGATCGCGCACATCTTGTGTGAGAACAGGTGCGGCGCTCTCGACCAGCGACTCGTGGCCCCCAGCCCCCCGCTTCTGACTCGAGATATGAGTTCTGTAGATACTGGCGAAGTTAAGGATGGCCCCACCGGTGTGATGCCGTCTACTGTGTGAGAAAGTAATTAGTCAATCAATTATACTTTAACGCTGGCCCGTGACGCAATACTGTTTAGTATCAATGACCGTTTCTAACTTATTATGTACATTACATACCTATGATCGTATCGGTCTCCCGTTCCGTCAGACAGGAGGGTGAGAGTCAATTCCCTCTGAAACAGCAGCGGCCGGCAGCGTGTGAAATATTACCTAGCATATTGAACTTTATCTACTGCGAGATAAGATAAAATTCCAATTGTCGGGATAGAATGATAGTTCAACCACCGCAGCGTGTCTACCGGTTCTGTCACCTCAACGGATATTTTATCTTTAGCTTTACAGAGTAGACAAAGTTCAATATGCTGGGTAAAATGCCGCGCGCTGCCGCGACCCGCCTTCAGTGGTAATAGACCCTTAGGACGAGAGAGTGTATCTCCACTATGACTCCAAAATATCCTGCGTAGGTACCATAAAGTACCCGAATGCGTCAGCAGTCGCCATAGTCGAAATTAACTAGGATAATCCATCATAATATAGGAACATAATACTGACTGCTCGCAAATGATGAAGGAAAACATCGTGAGGAAACCTGCATACGCTAATGAAGATATTCAGATGGGTATGGTGTAGTCCACCAAACCAACCGCGTGGTTGACAAACGTGCATACACTTGAGGATAGGATCAATACCTCTAACAAGGTTGATGTCGTTTCGTATAAAGAACTCAAGGCTCTAGCTGCAAAGGATGGCGAATACTCCACCGATAAGAGCGTAGCTCTTAGATGACAGACGTTATTGTTATGGGTTCCATTTAGAGCTCATACTTTTTGTTTTTACACCCGGACGCAAAAAAAGATTTTGACGCCTGTTTGTGGCATCATAGCTCCTAAACGGGTGGATCGATTTAGATGCAGTTTTTTGTAATCGAACGCAAATTGCAAGAGTGTTCTTAGTTCGTATTATCCGTTTTCAAGACAATCAGCTATGAGCAGCTGAGCCAAAATCACACCTAGAAAAATTTTTAGGCTTAAATGACTTGTAACTTAGTAGAGATCCAAAAAAACGATTTTTCTTTCTTTATTTCTTCCACCTGTAACACTGGACAGAGTTCGGACAATACTAAGTGATATGCTTTACAAACCATCAGTCTGAGGCAACTGTGGGGGCGACAGGAACCCGCCGCAAGTCGGCGTCATGGTCGGTAGAGAATTGGCTACCTCGTCCAATTCGAGGAGAAGCTCCAGGTTAGACTTCTCATTCTTCTGATCTTGCTTAGCTTCTGGTTCCGTTACCTGGATGGTGTTATAGGGTTCTTCTTAATATGTTGATGCTTTTTACATAGTAAAGGTGCTTTTCCATCGGTTAGGATAAAGAATATCAATCTGTATACAAAATCAACGCTCCATAAAGTGGAATGCCCTCAATTCAATTTCTAATTGCACTTTAGTAGGTGCTTGACGAGACAGGGGGCAGGGGCGGCAAGTTTGATTCACGGCGGTAAGTAATCATAAATCGCATCGGCATAAATGATTAGCACGATTCTAGCACCACCTTTGCGCCAGAACTTTTTCTGACCGCCCGTCGTTAATTATCTACGCTATTATAGTACGGTAAAAGTCTGTGTTTGTTCAAGGATTGTATCAAAACTACTGGACCGATTACATACTAGCTGGAATCCCCGTTTTATGAAACGGAATTCCCATAAAAACGTTAACCTCTGTTTTATCACCTTTGAGGGTTGAAATGCGAAAAACCCTTTTTAAGTGAGCATCTAAATGCCAATAGAATCTTCCATGTCAAAAGACATTGCCCACGTAGTACAACAAACTGTATTCGTTTCAAATCGTTGCGCCACTAACGAATGAGTATAATCAAAGAACAAATACAAAGAGTAAGTATGATAGCCATAATTATATACAAAACAGGAGGAATGTCATACTTCCCAATGACATTGAAATTATCCTTTTCCGCAGTGGGATTTCTTATAAAGTTCAAATTTACCAGTTTTGTATGCGAAACGGGATTGGGTAATGTTTTTCAAGTAGTCCTAGTTGCGTAGTTGCGTAACACCCCAAAAATTTTACGCATTTATTTTAAACGTATACTGGGCCCATAACCTATTGGAATTGGGGATCTGGATGAAATAAATACACCAGCAATTAGGATTAGGATATCAGATTATATTAATATCTTTAGATCATTTCAACTAGGATGATGTAGAAGTTGGAGCAGAGTGACAGATGTTAGACAAGAAGAAAACAATAAATACGAATAGATTCATTTTTGTATTCTAAGGAGACTTTAATCCAACAGTCTTTACAATTTTGAAGATTTCGCTTTGAATTAGTATGTGGATTTGTATAGAATTAAGCATATTTGAGACAGTCCGAATATGGTTCAAATTTCTGCCACCCCGGGCGCTGCGATCGATAAGACAGTTCCCATCACCTACTTCGCACATACCCATAGCTGTCGATTATTGTGACGACGATCCATAAGTTCGGTATATCTTAAATTTTCGCGACGGTTGCTCTTCAACTTCCAGTATACAGGGTCCTTCTTAATATGCTGACACTTTTTTAAGGGGATGATCAGACCGTCATACTGAACAACTTTTTCTATGGGACCAATATCGAAATCGGTAAAAAAAATCTGCCCTCCCATACATTTGGCTAGAGTAGGTTTGCAGTGTTTGGTATGGAAGAAGTGATTTTTTTTTCCCGATTTTGATATTGGTCCCATATAGAAAGTTGTTCAGTTTGACGGTCTGATCATCCTCTTAAAAAAGTGTCAGCATATTAAGGGGCCATAGGTCCTGACGAATATTTTCTATGAGAAACGCGATTGCCCAGCGCTCCGAAAAGTGTGTGCGTGAGCCGTATTTTCGATTAAAAAGAACTAACCAAAGTACTTTTTCTAGATTTTTTTTATGATTTCACTAGTTAAACTAATGGTGAATATGTGAGTATAAATGCAAAAAATCTGAAACTATTTTAAGTTCTTCTAAAACGAGAAAAATGTTTAAAAATGTATGAAAATACGTCATCTTTGTGACGATTTTCTATCGAGTGAAGTAATTCCAATCGTGTATTCAGTTTATGATTGCACTAGATAAACTACCCAAAAATACTGAGGCATGACTTTAGTTTCGGTAAATGGTATAAATCTAGTCGTAAAATGAAAAATAAAAGATGCTTCCGAGGTATTTCCACCTACTATTACGTCTTAAGATGGACCCTATACAGGGTGTTTCATAAGTAACAATAAATTTTTAAAACTCATAAGAGGGTTGTTTAGACCGTCAAACTGAACAACTTACTCTATGGGACCAACATCGAAATCGCGAAAAAAATAATTTTATATCCCATACATATTTTAGCTCTAGTAGATTTGTAGAGTATAGAACATAAATTTTTTTTTTCGCGATTTCGTTATTGGTCCCATAGTGAAAGTTGTTCAGTTTGATGGTCTACACCACCTTGTATACAAGGTGTTACAAAACTACAAATAAACATTTAAGGGGGTGGTGTAGACCATCAAACTGAACAACTTTCACTATGGGACCAATATCGAAAACGCGAAAAAAAAAGTTATGTTCTATACAAGGTGTTTCATAAGTAACAATAAATTTTTGAAACTCTTAAAGGGGTTGTTAAGACCGTCAAACTGAACAACTTTCTCTATGGGACCAACATCGAAATCGCGAAAATATTAATTTCATATCCCATACATATTTTAGCTCTAGTCGATTTGTAGAGTATAGAACATAAATTTTTTTTTTCGCGATTTCGATATTGGTCCCATAGTAAAAGTTGTTCAGTTTGATGGTCTACACCACCGCTTTAAAGGTTTATTTGTAGTTTTGTAACACCTTGTACTCTACAAATCGACTCGAGCTAAAATATGTATGGGATATCGTTTTTTTTTTCGCGATTTCGATTTTAGTCCCATAGAGAAAGTTGTTCAGTTTGACGGTCTAAACAACCCCCTTAAGAGTTTTAAAAATGTATTCTTACTTATGTAACACCCTGTAGTGTGATTCCCAAAGCGTGCAATAATAAGCGTGTGTATGTGTAATAGATATTGTAATTAATGAATAAGTATATACATAATAACATTAAAAACCATACATAAAAAATAAACAGTGTTTAAAACGACTAAAATTAACTACTAACACAATCCAAATAATAAATAAATAAATATTAAAAATGTTTGTTAAATAACAATAAAAAAGAGCCGGTGCACACCTGGCGAATCGCAGCGCAGAGCATTTTTCACTGCCAAAGCATTATTGGCTTTGCTTGCGTTGAAATAACATCGAAAATCAATTAACACAAGTCGCTTCGATGCTTTGGGGACAGTAGTTGTGTTAATTGATTTTCGATTATATTTCAACGCATTATTATTATGTTTGTCTTTTCCTTATCTCGGGACAAAAGTGTCCCGGACCTTTGGGAGGCGTGGGGCCGAAGCCAACACGTAGAGGCCCGTCAGACAATTCAATCTAAATGGTAATGTGACATCAACCGGCAACTATCTCGGTATACACTATAGTAAAAGTGCATCCAAAAACAGCCCCCAATCAGTGTAGGACTATATTATTATCAGCCATTAATGTCCCACTGTTGAGCAAAGGCCTCCCTCTGTTCTCTCCAATATAGTGTCTGTTCGGCGCTTCGATAGGCCAGTTCTTAAGGAAACCGTCAATTTCGTCCCACCAAAGTCAATAATGGTTTGGCAGTGAAAAATGTTCTGCGCTGCACATCGCCAGGTGAGCATCGGCCCAAAGTTTCCTTTACCACGTTACTGAACACTAAACTATATAAAAATCTACCTTACACCTAAACCCATAAGAACTAAAATTGAATAAATAAATTGTAGCCAAAACCAAATATAGTAAAGTTCATACTTTCTTCTCAGTCTTGGCGGGTTTCTTGGGCGATTCTTCGGAGGTGCTGTCGGCGGAACTGTCTTCTGACTCACTCTCGTCCGAGCTTGAAGATTCGCTGCCTGATTCACTGCCCGAGGATGCCGAGTTAGATGACCTGCTGTCGAAAATACTCATTTTATATCATACTAGTGTTTACCCGCGACTTCGTCCGCACAAATTATATAGGTACCAGATTTTAAGTCAGATAATAAGCTATCAAACATAAAAAGTTCAAATCGGTTCAGTAGTTTTTGCGTGCTGCGCGAACAAACAAACAAACAAATAAACAAATAAACACACAAACAAACAGACAAACGGGCAGACAAAATTTCTAAAAAAGGTGGATTTTAAATCAGGGATACCTAAAAACCATATCATAATAATTTTTTTGTAAATATCCTCAATGTACAGACACACTTCAGTTACAGTTTTATAATAGTTTAGATTTTAAATCTGTAATGAGCGCACAAGCTCGTTACAACCACAGGCGACATTGGCGGACCGAGGAGACGCGCGGGGCGGGAGGCGACCGAGCGACGATACATCGCGGTGCAGCGGCCGGCCGGTTTCCATGCGAACGGAGCAGCGAGCCGCGCTAGCTGGCTATAAAAGGCGGCCCGGCGGGCAGGGAGCCAGATGTCATTCTCACCGATCCCCGCTAGCCAATAAGCCGCATAGCCCCAGCAACGTCCTAGTCCTGGAGACCTAGCTAGCGAGGTCAGCCCTTCTTCAAAGGGATCTTTTTTATATAAACGAAGCCGAGGGCACCTTATTATCTACCTTAATCTATATTATTATTTAATTGAGGAACGAGCAACACCAGCTGCTTTAGACTATAATAATGGGCGAAATAGAGGCCAAAAGAAGCGTATCGTTGTATAAATTATATTATACAGTAGGTACGTTACAATAGTTTCTTACCTGATATTGTTGGTTTCTTTAGGTTTTTCTTCTTTCTTCTCGTTGTTGCTCTCTTCTCTGTAAATACATATGTTAATGTTTAAAATAAACCGAGGAGAGACAAGTGTTAAGTATGAATGTGGATGGCTGCGGTAGGAGAGGAAGGCCGAAGAAAAGATGGATGGATTGTGTGAAGGATGATATGTGTAAGAAGGGAGTGAGTGCTGAAACAATGGCCAAGCGAGATGAATGGAAGAGGGTGACATATTGCCCCGACCCCAGATAATGGGAATGATGAATGTTTAGGATAAACTCCAGTTACAATGTAAACTTTAAAACATATAAAATTGTTAATTTCAGTCAACAGAACAACCTTCTCTATGGTACCAAAATCATAATAGCGAAAAAAAAAATCTGCTGTCCCATACATTTGGCTCGAGTAGGTTTGCAGTTTTGTATGGAACAGCAGATTTTTTTCGCGATTTCGATGTTGGTGCCTTATAAAAAGTTGATCAGTTTAGTGGGCTAATCATCCTCCTAAAAAAGCGTCAGCATATTTAAGAACGACCCTATTACAGGGTGTTTCATAAGTAACAATAAATATTTAAAACTCTTAAGGGGGTGGTGTAGACCATCAAACTGAACAACTTTCTCTATGAGACCAACATTGAAATCGCGAAAAAAAAATTTGATATCCCATACCTACATATTTTAGCTCTAGTCGATTTGTAGAGTATGGAACATCAATTATTTTTTTCTCGATTTCGATATTGGTCCCATAGTGAAAGTTGTTCAGTTTGATGGTCTACACCACCCCCTTAAAGGTTTATTTGTATTTTTGTAACACCTTGTATAGTCGTCAGTATAAAGCTATGCTAAGTCTACTCAAGCGGGCTCCGCAACAATGTCGTAAGCTATGATCGTTTAATCTAAATATTTTTAACCAAATTAGTAAACATTAAAACAACTTTAAAGGCATAATTTTATGTACCATAACCAACGTTTCGTAATGTGTATAGCTGTAGAGAAGAATCGGTCAGAAACGTAATAGACAAAAAGGTCCCTTTTTCAGACTTACTCATCGGATGATTCTTCAGAGCTGGTGGCTTCGGCAGACGAGGTCGAACCAGACCCGCTGCTTTCTGGTTCCGAGTAGAAATTCTTGTTTTTCTGTTTGTCAAAATGTTTATCTTCATTAATTTATGAGTTGAAAAATGAATGCAAAATCTTAAGGTCCTGTAAATGCGTTTGCCATTTGCCATCTATTTGCATGCCCGCACACACGTGTACTGCGACAGTGTGTATAGGAACACAACACTAGGCAGTAAGTAATAGACCGGCGGCCAGCTACAGTCAACTATACCTTATAAAATTAGCGAACTAACTCATTATGCACCTAAAGTAGACTAAAAATAAGTCATAAAAAACTTGGTCTGCCAGGGCGCAGCTTGGCACGTTTTCCGGTGTGATGAAAAATGTGGACCCCAAAATCACCCCATTTTACCTCATCGAATTAAAGGATGGAACTGGTCTGTTGGTCTAGAGGCCGATTAGTGAAGCCTAAAAAACCTGGTCTGCCGCCGCCTATCCTGGCAGGTTCATGGGTCCAACTGAATTTAGGGTGCTCCTCGGAGGGTGGATTTTACCTCATCGAATTAATGAATGAAATCAATGCCTATTTATAGTCCTATTAACTATGTTTACATATGCCTTGGTTTGCCTAGGCTCAGCCTGGCAGGTTTCCGGGTCCGACCGATTTTACTTAAAAAAAATTGTTTAGCCAAACTTTAAAAACCGGTATAAATCTATAGAATCTGCGGAAAAATTACCTGAAATTAGCTTGTATAAATTAACTAAGATATATGTACTCATACAAATATCCCTGAAGGTGGAATTTTAATAGAAAAGGTTAACGGCCCGCGGAAACTAAAAGAGAAAGGCATGTGGTCCCGAAGGAAAAAATGTCAAAGACCCTGGGCTATTTGACGTCCCGATGTAAAAAATCCAAAAATGGAAAATCCAAGATGGTCGACTTACATTTTCCAAGTCCTCATAACTTTGTAACCATTGACGGTTGGCGCGCTGTGTGTGTACAAATCAAATAAGTAGCAAAGCCCGGCTTACAATGTTTACCTTTCGGTCCTATCAGAAGGCATATTTTTAGTGTCGAAAGAATGGTGGCCCAGAATTGTTAATCTATGTAACAAATAAATTGATAGAAAGATAACTCATTTATTTCACCAGAACCATATAGGAAAAACAGCGACTGACAAAGGTAGACAATTACCTACCTACACGATAAATTAAAATGCCTAATTAGGATATTTGGACATCGTAGGTATTTTTTTATTAAGGGGCCATAGGTCCTGACGAATATTTTCTATGAGAAACGCGATTGCCCAGCGCTCCGAAAAGTGTGTGCGTGAGCCGTATTTTAGATTAAAAAGAACTAACCAAAGTACTTTTTCTAGATTTTTTTTATGATTTCACTAGTTAAACTAATGGTGAATATGTGAGTATAAATGCAAAAAATCGGAAACTATTTAAAGTTCTTTTAAAACGAAAAAAATGTTTAAAAATGCATGAAAATACGTCATCTTTGTGACGATTTTCTATCGAGTGAAGTAATTCCAATCTTGTATTCAGTTTATGATTGCACTAGATAAACTACCCAAAAATACTGAGGTATGACTTTAATTTCGGTTAATGGTATAAATCTAGTCGTAAAATGAAAAATAAAAGATGCCTCCAAGGTATTTCCACCTACTATTATGTCTTAAGGGCTAGTTCCTAAATAGTGCCTCTGTAGTTTGCGAAATATATACAGGGTCCAACTTAATATGCTAACACTTTTTTAAGGGGATGATCAGACCATCAAACTGAACAACTTTCTCTATGGGACCAACATCGAAATCGCGAAATAAAAATCAGCTGTCCCATACATTTGGCTCGAGTAGGTTTGCAGTTTTGTATGTAGGGGCTGATATTTTTTTCGCTATTTCGATATTGGTCCCATAGAAAAAGCCACTTGCCACGCAGTTCCGCTATTTGGTGTCCTCAAATATGTTTTTGTTAATAAAACAATCCTGGAGATTGAGATTTCGATACCTTCCACACATGATATTGGCAGAATTGCAGTGTAAAACATCAGGAATGAGCCCTTCATAAAAAAAAATATCTACGATGTCCGATTATCCTAATTAGGCATTTTAATTTATCGTGTAGGTAGGTAATTGTCTACCTTTGTCAGTCGCTGTTTTTCCTATATGGTTCAGGTGAAATAAATGAGTTATCTTTCTATCAATTTATTTGTTACATAGATTAACAATTCTGGGCCACCATTCTTTCGACACTAAAAATATGCCTTCTGATAGAACCGAAAGGTAAACATTGTAAGCCGGCCTTTGCTACTTATTTGATTTATACACACACAGCGCGCCGACCTTCAATGGTTACAAAGTTATGAGGACTTGGAAAATATATGTCGACCATGTTGGATTTTCCATTTTGGATTTTTTACACCGGGACGTCAAATTGCCCAGGGTCTTTGACATTTTTTCCTTCGGGACCACATGCCTTTCTCTTTTAGTTTCCGCGGGCCGTTAACCTTTTCTATTAAAATTCCACCTTCAGGGATATTTGTATGAGTACATATATCTTAGTTAATTTATACAAGCTAATTTCAGTTAATTTTTCCGCAGATTCTATAGATTTATACCGGTTTTTAAAGTTTGGCTAAACAATTTTTTTAAAGTAAAATCGGTCGGACCCGGAAACCTGCCAGGCTGAGCCTAGGCAAACCAAGGCATATGTAAACATAGTTAATAGGACTATAAATAGGCATTGATTTCATTCATTAATTCGATGAGGTAAAATCCACCCTCCGAGGAGCACCCTAAATTCAGTCGGACCCATGAACATGCCAGGATAGGCGGCGGCAGACCAGGTTTTTTAGGCTTTACTAATCGGCCTCTAGACCAACAGACCAGTTCCATCCTTTAATTCGATGAGGTAAAATGGGGTGATTTTGGGGTCCACATTTTTCATCACACCGGAAAACGTGCCAAGCTGCGCCCTGGCAGACCAAGTTTTTTATGACTTATTTTTAGTCTACTTTAGGTGCATAATGAGTTAGTTCGCTAATTTTATAAGGTATAGTTGACTGTAGCTGGCCGCCGGTCTATAATGCTCACAGGCGCGTCCTCCACAGTGTCTGCAGGCGGCGGCTCGGCGGCGTCGCGCGCGGCGGCGGCGAGGGAACGCGCCGGCGCGGCGGGGAGCGGTCTGTATCCCGCCGCGCATACACCCGTGTACTGCGACAGTGTGCCCACTGTGTACTGCTGACGATCTAAGCACAAAACATTTTGAATTACTGATGAAATCAGCTAAACCGCTGGACTATTTGTGAAAGAGACGACATAGTACGAGTACACAAATTAAGACCCGCGACTTCATCGTATGGATTACCCCTTTAGCGGTCGATTTTCGAAAAATCCTTTCTTAGAGCACCCCTAGCAATTAGCATATTATTCTGTAGAACATTTATTCCAAACTTCATGTTTCTATCTTCAGCGCGATTTAGGCTGTGCGTTGTCAGTCAGTCAGTCAGTCAGTCACGGAACTCTTTTATAAGTATCTTATTGTGCCGTAGTTGAATAAAAAAATAGGGCTCTTCTTAATACGCTAACGATTTTATAAGAAGACGCGGTTTCTCCTCGTCCTGTATGAAATAGCTGGTGTTTTTTCGAAATTTTGATGTTTTTCCCATTGTAAAAGTTGTTCAGTTTGATAGTCCGAAGCATCCGCTAATGTATGAAACGCAATTATACCTTTGAACCGACTCTGCACGGTGCTCTTCGGTTTATCCGGCCTGAATATCTCAGCGGCATGCTTCGTAAGCGTGGAGCCGTCGGCGGGCTCCAGGAAGCGTCGCAGCAGCCTCGCGCGGTCGCGCACGTCGTAGTGCGCGTCGTAGCGAGCCAGCGACACCACGTAGCGACACACCGGCAGCGTGTCCGGCTGCGTGATCGACAGTTTCACGCAGAGCGACAGGAGCTGCAGTTTTACTAGTTCGTCCTGTAATAATAGAGTTCAGTCACAACTCAGAAGTATGCACTCTCATTTACCGCAGGTCTCATTAGAAGAGGCTATTGGACCAAGTTATACGCTTTCGCCCATTTTTAACCCCCGACGCAAAAAGAGTTTAATAAGTTTGACGCCTATATCGGTCTGTCTGTTTGTCTGTGACATTTTAGCTCCCAAAGGGTTGGACCTATTTCGATGCGGTTTTTTTAATAGAAAGCAAATTTTTGCGAGTGTTCTTAGCTTTGTTTCATGAAAATCGGTTCAATAGTTATCACGTAGTAACTTTAAAAATTATGAAATAATATTCAATTACAAATTTAAAAACATAACCCTCTTTCTGTCGCAGTCGGGTAATAAAATACCCCCAACGCCGAAAAAAACAATTAAAAAGTAATAGTTATTTGTTATGCTAGGCTGCAAAGTTGCTTTTTGGCGCGAGTACTTTTATTGAAACCTGAGCAAGCGAAGGATTCTAGGATTGAGCCACGAGCGAAGCGAGTGGTTCAAATATTAGAATCCTGAGCGTTTAGCGAAGGTTTCAAAGGTACGAGACGCAGAATAACTTTGCAGCCGAGCGAAACACACAATTTTTCACCTCACAACAGCGAGTAAAAAAAGTGAATTGCTAAAAAGAACATTTCAAAAAGTTTTTATTTTCGTGCTGGCCAGTGGCCAGTGTCATGAAATAGTTATTATAAGTTATTCGAATACATGCAGCATTGATTGAAGAAGCATCCATATATTTTACCATAAATATAGCTAAATAAGCGGTCTTACCATTGATTCTCTATACTTTCCTCTATATCTGTCTCTTTCACTCTGCTAGTTTGGCGCCTCGAATCCATTCGACAAAGCGCGCTCATTTGACAGCATAGCGTTCATAAATTTTACCGCGGATGCTTGTAAAATTTTTTCTTAATCTTAAAACTTTGTTTAAAACAGTGAAATTGTAATGTTTTGCCGTGTAAATTACACGGAGAGGTTGTTTTGTGAGTGTTCTATGTTTGTGTTATCAAAGATGTGCACTTAGGTACGGTTTTGCAGAATATTAGTAGAAGATGAACGTCAGCACTCGAATGCTGGCTTTGAACGAAGAGCGGCCTCTTCGAAGGGTCTTTTGACGCTTTAGACCCTACAGGACAAGGGTGAGTTACCTCATCCTTCAATCAAGTGGAATATTGCTTCCAACAATTTTATGATCCATGACTGTGTTGACAAAGCAAACTTGCCAACTGCCTATTTTTCAGGGTCTAGTATGATCCTTTGTATTTCGGCTATTTATGTCTAAACAGAACACTCAAAACATGTATACTCTTGTTCCTAGGAACTTTGAACAACAGATATTATAATATTAGATGTTAAAATCAATACTTAGTCAATCCCTGTGAAGTTAATGGGAATCCTAAGCTCACCTAGATGATTTACGTTCTAATATCGATCAAAAGAATGTTATACCCACCCCCGGTAAGAAGAGAAAGTGGTCAAGCAATGGTTTTTATTGCAGTTGACCAACAAAATATCAATTTGGTTGAATGTCACTAGTAGTTTACGATGTGGTTACGTCGTGTATAAACAGACAAATCGACTCTGGCGCAGGTGTGCGCGCACTGTCATTATGTTGATGCAACATTGTGTCTGCGATGTGACTGGCCGCTAGTTTGCGGTGTTGCTGGTGGTTGTGTTGTGGTTGATATAACCCATGTGGTCGATAATGACAGCAGAATGTGGTACCTTGTTGAACTCTTTTATTCATTTCCAATACACAATATGCGTTCGTTCACATGATGTGGTTGCGGTATGTGTCAAACCACTTATAGACAACCCCTCCGAGCATTGAACACTTATTCAACCGAGTGGCATTCTACTTGTTACATTTTAAATCATTAAGTGTCTCTAGTGAATCTAGTGAATTATAGTGTGTTATACTTACCTTATTAGTCTTAATACATACTCACAGTTAGAAACTTATTACTTATTAGGCATACCTGCTGTAGATAATATTTATTTGAACTTAATAATAAGCAGTATGTAACAACAGCCGCAGTAGCAGTAATTTGCTGATTGATAAAATTAATGATTAAATTAGGGAGTTTGATATAAATCAGATCAACTTATGTAAGATATATAATATGGTCACATACCTATGCCAACTTCCTTTGCAAGAATTTTATGTGTCAAAGATGGTTAAAAACTTAAACAAGGAAACTCTAGATGTGACTATTTAATTTGTTTCCCTTTTTCAAGATGTTCTTGATACGGACAGAAGGACAAAATCATTTTTAATTGCTGTCTTATTATAATGTTTGGGCACTGCACCCAGCCTTCCTTTTAGACCCTCTGTATTGTTGCAGCATTATCATATTAGACCCAAAGAGATCCTTTGGCCCGCAGAGATGGGTGTCTTGGTCTATGTAGACAATTTCTTCCTGGTCACACAACCATACTGAGTTAAGTTAACATACTGGCATATCAACAGTCAGTAGGCTGTGCTTGCACTTAGTCTGGAACTATAGTATTTGAACCGTTTTGTATTGTATAACAATACCATGAGCTTCCTAGCATGCGCTAGTTATCTACTGAGAAGTTAACGAGAACAATAGGCAGAATGAAGAAATCTAGTGCTAGTTAGGTCTCCTAGGCTTTGCCAATATAACCAGATAGTGATTATTGCAATATCAACAGTGTCAGTTCTCTAGGGTGCCTCTTTCAAAGAGGCAATAGGGACTTTTACTGTCCCTGTGCAGCAGGAATTTTCCTGATGGCAGAAGGCCATTATACCACAGTTCGGTGGTTCTGCACATAAGGTGATGCACATTCACAAGTGACAGACACAGCGGATGTGGTCTGGGGTGCTCACTTCAGGTACAAATAACTATTAAATCTTGTTTCCAGTGTCGGAATGGCACTTGTCGCCCCCGACCTCGGAGGTCGTATACAGAATATGGGGCTTATGCATGGCATTATCGATCGGTTATCTAGGACGCAGTGCTGGAAGGGCGCTCGTCCCCGCCCCCGACCTCGGAGGTCGTATACAGAACATGGGGCTTATGCATGGCATTATCGATCGGTTATCTAGGACGCAGTGCTGGAAGGGCGCTCGTCCCCGCCCCCGACCTCGGAGGTCGTATACAGAACATGGGGCTTATGCATGGCATTATCGATCGGTTATCTAGGACGCAGTGCTGGAAGGGCGCTCGTCCCCGTCCCCCGACCTCGGAGGTCGTATACAGAACATGGGGCTTATGCAATAGCATTACCGACCGGTTATCTAGGACGCAGTGCGGAATGGAGCCCGTCAACGCCCACGACCGCGGAGGTCGTATATAGATCATAGGGCATATACAATAGCGTTGCCAACTGTTTATCTAGAATCCAGTGCCGGAATGGCACTTATAGGGACATATTATTATGTGTAACATGCAAGTAAGCATTAATTTGCAGAGCTAGAGCGACGCGGCCCAGGCAACAAGTCGTCTCTCTAGCTCTGGAACGAGCGGTCGTGTTCGCCGCGTTAGGTACATTCCTAGTTACGTAACAACTGAATATCTGTAATTTCTTTTGTGATCTATTCGGACAATATAGTGTCAACTGAAATAAGACTTTAATTCCACTTCCTTCATCGTAACTCCTAACTAGTACACAGTAGTGAATGAACTCAGTATCGAATGTCATAAATAATAGAACCCTACAGTGGTGACCACCGAACTAAAACTCAATGAACAGTTTACAGTGAAAATTTTTGGACTTTTGTGAGGAGCAGCCGACGGAGTGAACTTTACAGCTACCAGACAGAGAGAGAGACGGCTTCCCCAAGCACCAGGGTTACGGTGATAAGGTACAAAAGAGATTGCAAATAGTTTTCATAGTATACCGAAACATGGCTGAACCGCCGCCACCACCACCGCCACCATATTCAATCGATTTAGCAGCGATATCTTTATCAACAAGGATTCCGGATTTTTGGATGGATCAGCCTAGATTATGGTACATACAGGTTGAGGCGATGCTAGAACAACAAAAGGCTAGCGATAAGGCAAAATACAACGTAGTCGTCGCAAAACTTGGGAAAGAGGCTATTCAACAAGTGGCCGACATACTGTCCAAACCGCCGGACACCGGCAGATACGAAGCTTTGAAAACAAGATTACTAACAGTGTATGAGGAGTCAGAGACACGGAAATTACAAAAATTGATTACAGAAATGGATTTGGGAGATCAACAACCATCACAGTTGCTTCGACGCATGCGTGAGCTAGCTCGAGATAAAGTAGACGATAAAACACTCAATATCCTATGGCAAGGACACCTACCACCACCAGTAAGAGCAGTACTAGCAGCCACATCTTGTGAGGATTTAGAGAAACTAGCCACTGTTGCAGACAAGGTCATGGAGACGTTCAGACCAGCTCACCTAGCAGAAATAGCAAACAGCAATATACCACAGAATAGTACTACCACATTAATGGCAGAAATAGCCAAGATCAACGTCAAGCTGATGGAATTAGACACAAATATGAGGAGATCCAGAAGCTCAAGCAGAGGTCCACAAGGGCGATCACCATCCAGATCCAGGAGCCGCGCTAGGAGAACCCCAGAGAGTCCTGATTGGCTGTGCTACTACCACTTCAAATTCAACTCCAGGGCCCAGAAGTGTGTGGAGCCGTGCAGTTGGAAGAAGTCACCCCCGGAAAACTAGATGAGGTGCAGTTTTCTCCGGTGGGGAGCTGTATCAAGTTAGGTAACCACCGTCTCACTGTCACGGACAGGAATTCAGGTCTTCGTTTTTTAATAGATACCGGAGCCAATGTATCCGTTATTCCGAAAAATTCAGAAATGTCTAAAGGTATGGAACCAGTTAATGATTTCAAGTTATATGCAGCAAATGGCACTTCCATTAAAACTTATGGAGTAAAAGATTTGGTGCTAGACCTAAAATTGAGAAGGCCTTTCAAATGGTCGTTTATCGTTTGTGACGTAAAGCAGCCTATTATAGGTGCAGATTTTTTGCTCCATCATAGGTTACTTATAGATTTACATGGAAAAATATTGTTAGACAGGCTAACTAATATGAATACTAATGGAACGATCATAAAACACACTGAGCCATCTATCACATCGATATCAAGCGACCATCCGGCATTCTATTTGTTGCACAAGTACCCGGATATTCTAAAACCAATGTCATTTAAAGAAACTCCAAAGCATTCAGTTTATCACCACATAGAAACTGCAGGACCGCCAACGCACGGGAGGACGAGACCCCTACCTCCAGAACGATATAAAAAGGTAAGAGAAGAATTTAAGCTTATGATGGAAATGGGTATTTGTCGGCCTTCTAAAAGTCCGTGGGCCAGCCCGTTACACGTAGTGCCTAAAAAAGACGGTACGATTAGACCATGCGGTGACTACAGAGCATTAAACGCGATCACTAAACCGGATAGATACCCACTTCCACGTGTACAAGATTTCACCTACTTATTAACAGGTAAAAAGATCTTCTCTAGAATTGACATCCGTCGAGCCTTCCATAACATCATGGTTCACCCTGATGACGTAGAGAAGACAGCGATCACGACGCCATTCGGTTTGTACGAATTTCCGCGTATGACCTTCGGTTTACGCAACGCAGCCCAAACTTTTCAAAGATTTATGAGTAACTCTGTATTGACCGGTTTAGACTTCTTGTTTTGTTACTGTGACGATATTCTAATAGCTTCCAGCTCATTAGAAGAGCATAAAAATCATCTTGAACAAGTTTTCCAAAGATTAAATGAATTCGGCATAACAATCAATTTAGAAAAATGCAGTTTCAATCAGACAGAATTAGAGTTTTTGGGATACGACATTTCATTAGAAGGGATCAGACCTTTAACGAGCAAGGTACAAGCCATCATAGATTATCCGAAGCCCCAAACGGTAAATCAGATGCGTACATTTTTAGGGATGGTAAATTTTTACAGGCCCCATTTACCCAAGGCGGTAGAATACCTAGAAAAATTGAATGGGTACATTCACAAAGCGAAGCGCAACGACAAAACTCCGATAACATGGTCAACGGAAGCTGACGAAGCGTTCCGACAATGCAAGCTCAGTTTGCAGAACGCAGTAACGTTAACGTATCCAGTTGCCGAGGTACCAATAGCACTATTCGCTGACGCATCGGATACCAGTGTGGGTGCCGTATTACAACAGAAAATAAACAACGAGTGGAGACCGATAGGTTTCTTTTCTAGGAAATTGACAACCACGCAGCAGAAATACAGCACGTACGATCGGGAATTGTTAGCAATTTATTTAGCTATGGAACATTTTCGATACTTTTATGAAGGCAAAGAGTTAGTAATCTATACAGATCATAAGCCTTTGACTCATGCATTCGCAAAATTATGTAAAGATAATAGAAAGGAAACCCCCAGACGTACTAGGCAGTTACTTTTTATTAGTGAGTTCACAACAGACATACGTCACATTCAAGGTAAAGACAATATCGTTGCAGATTCTATGTCACGAATCGAATCAATAACCGGTTTGACTTCAATTAATTATGATGAGCTAGCTGCAGATCAAGAGAACGACACAGAATTATTACAATTATTAAAATCAACAAACAATAGTTTGGCATTCAAAAAAATTTTTATACCAAACTGTAAACAAGCTGTTCACTGCGAAATTTCAACAGGGCAGGTACGACCTTTCATTACAGAGAAGTTTAGATGGATCGTTTTTGATGCGATTCATAGTTTGAGTCATCCAGGCATTAGAGTTTCTAAAAAAATGGTAAAAGAGCGTTTTTTTTGGCCAAACATTAACAAGGATATAGGTATGTGGGCAAAGTCATGCATACAGTGCCAAAAAGCAAAAATAAATAGACACACAGTGTCATCGATAGGTAAATTCGAGAAAGTTGATCGTTTTGATCATATTCATGTCGATATTACCGGACCGTTTTCTATTTCACAAGACGGATATAGATACTGTTTAACGATCATAGATCGAGCCACCAATTGGCCAGAAGCATTTCCTCTGCGGGACATTACAGCCGATTTGGTAGCAAGGACAATATATGAAGGATGGATTGCTCGTTTTGGCTGCCCAGTTAAGCTCACTAGCGACCAGGGCAGACAATTTGAAAGTAGACTTTTTGAACAATTAATGCAATATTTGGGAATTAATAAAATAAGAACAACACCGTATCATCCTCAAAGCAACGGAAGTATAGAGCGATTTCACAGATCTTTGAAAGCAAGTTTAATGGCGCGTTTAAACGACAACAAATCGTGGGTGGACGAGTTACCAACAGTGATGTTGGGACTTCGTGCAGCTCCAAGGACGGACACAGGTGTCAGTGCAGCTCAGATGGTTTATGGACGTTCAATTAGATTGCCTGCAGAATTTTTCGTTAAGGTAAATCAAAATGTATATGAACCTAATGAATTTGTAAAGAAAATTTCGCAGACAATAAGTAGTTATAAAGCTAAATCACAAAACAGGAATGATTCATCGCCATTTTTTGTACATCCAGACTTACGGAATTGCTCACACGTTTTCATTCGCAACGACATTTTAAAAAAATGTTTACAGCCACCATATGATGGCCCTTATCAAGTAATTAGCAGAAATGATAAAGTTTTTAATATTCAGTTACCTAACCGCCAAGTGAAGTTGTCTATTGATCGTTTGAAACCAGCCTACATATTGAATGACAAGAATAGTAATGATAACGTAATTTCAAAATCAATAAATGAGAATAGACATCAAAATTTGCAAAATAATAATGAATCACCCAGCGAATATACAACGCGAAGTGGCCGAGTAGTCAAGAAGGTACGTTTTTTCGATTGAGCAATACATTAAATGGCATATTAGTTGGCTAGTTAGCAATAACAGCCAATATAAGCTATCATTAGGATAGAAATCACACATTTTCATAAAACGTGTTGAGAACTTGAGAACATATTATTTTTTTTCCTTTGCATTCATAATGGGTAAAACTCAGAGCAAAGATCAAATTGTTATCGCCCAGTCGGGAGCTACTTACAACAGTGTTGAAGAGAAAGTTCAACAATTTCACATAATGGCAGTAGTGATAACAGTAGTACTGTTAATAATAGTGACGTATTGCATTTGGCACAAATTCAATAGCAGCGTTAAGAAGTGGATGTTGCGTCAGATGGTAAAGATGGGTTTCGACCCTACAGCGCTACACCACCACCAGATTCAGGGGCCACCACAGGTCGTTCAAACACAACGGCAGACAGAACCACAGCCTCAGCGTGTAGCTTTTGTGGTCTAATGAGGTACTTACTCTAGAATAAGTTCAGCTAATTAGTAATCTTTGTTATTGTAAACTACAGGGTGTCGTTATCTGCATATAACCGTGGCAAGGTTAGCCTCAAAATTCCGGAAGCTTATATCAGGCTAAATCATTTTTTTCAGTAGGTAACTATGCCAAGGAATTTCGAGGCGAACTTTCAAGAAATAACTTATATTACGCCATACATAATGTCATCAAGCTCCAAATGAGAAGCTATTGTAATTAAGTTTTAAGTTTTTTATCAAATCATAAACAAGTGTAACAAACTCTACCAAATGATATAGAGTACCTATAGTTTTAATTCAATTCAATGTAATATTTAATAATATTAAACGTTGTCATATTGTAACCAGGCATTCAGAGTACAAAGCGATAAGCTTGGTATGCGGTGTAGAATTACTCGACGCACGGTTTGTGCCGAGAGAGCTATTTGTGTTGTGTTAAGTAAAACAAAGTAGTTACTAGGAATAAGTTTTATTAAGTAACGATTGTTTGTTAATCGAAATTTTTGGTTTCAAAATTTGTAAAAGGGAGGAATATATAGGGACATATTATTATGTGTAACATGCAAGTAAGCATTAATTTGCAGAGCTAGAGCGACGCGGCCCAGGCAACAAGTCGTCTCTCTAGCTCTGGAACGAGCGGTCGTGTTCGCCGCGTTAGGTACATTCCTAGTTACGTAACAACTGAATATCTGTAATTTCTTTTGTGATCTATTCGGACAATATAGTGTCAACTGAAATAAGACTTTAATTCCACTTCCTTCATCGTAACTCCTAACTAGTACACAGTAGTGAATGAACTCAGTATCGAATGTCATAAATAATAGAACCCTACAGCACTCGTCGCCCCCGGCCGCAGAGGTCGTACAGAACATGGGGCTTTTGCAATGGCATTATACCGACTGCTTATCAAGGACGCAGTGACGGAAGGGCGCTTGTCGCCGCCCACGAGGAGGTCGAATGGTGATATATGGCATATACAATTTAATAGCGTTGCCGACTGTTTATCTAGAACCCAGTGCCGGAATGGCACTCGTCGCCCCCGGCCTCGGAGGACGCATTCAGAACATGGGGCATACGCAGTGGCATTACCTACCTCTTATCTAAGACGCAGTGCCGGAATTGCACTCATCGCGGAGGTTGAACATAGATCATGGGCATATATAACAGCGTGGCCGACTGCTTAACTAAAACCCAGTGCCGGAATGGCACTCGTCGCCTTGGGCCGCGGAGGCCCTATATATATATAGTACTTGAATCTTATACCAAAGTAATACCAACCGATTATCTAAAACCCATTGCTGGAGTGGCACTCATCACCCCCCGCTCACGTAGACCGTTGGCTTTGATTGAGTTGAATTTGATAGTGATGTAGGTTGGGATTTCAGAGATGGTCCAACAATCTATCGCGGATGTTGCGAGGCATTCATTTTACACTGGATCTTCGGCTTGGCATGGGGTCTTGCTCCCACCACCCAATATAGATCCACAATAGCTGTACCACCTTTACTTCACATGGCATAATACATTTTGATAGTACCACAACTTGGACACACAAGTGCTACCAACTAGTGCCAACTGACTGTTCTTGGGGTAAAGACTTGAGCAGGAGCCCACCACGGGTGGAGAAACTAGAGCCCTCAGCCCTAAAAAAGGAGGGGGGAGACTAATCAGGCGTTGCACTGACTGGCCATTAAACGAAAGGTACTCCTGCTAAAGAGAATCTGTCTTAACAACCTGCAATAAGACATCTACCAGCTTTTGGTGTGTATTCTAGAGCTCCATATGGGAATTACATTTGTGGGCAGAATTTTATGGACATCTTAGACAATACTCTGCCATAGGTCAGTAGGTTCCACCTGCCGTGCAGCTGGACCATTATAAAAACTATCCTGTTAACTAAATACCAGGACAGAAGGATGCTAATTTGTGACACTAGTTAAGTATTTGATTGGCTAGAAAATTAACCCGATGCAGTTAGTCGAAAAAAGCAATGAATCCTGAATTTAATCATGGTGTCAGATTTTGGAACCTGAGTCTTGGATTGATAGATCCGAGAGTACCAAGTAAAGTAGGAGTAGTAACAGTAGTGAGATAAACCTGATAATTATAAATAAAACATAATAACCTAACCTCGGCTCCAGACACAGAAAATGTTAACAATGTTGACTGGCTAATGTGGCAACATACTGTGGAGTCTTTATGCTCAGTGCAACATGTAATGAAACTTGGGTCTTTGAGAAGAGTTGTTTTGAGAATTAAGTAATTAAACTTTTTCTTATCTAATAAGGGTTTTATTAGGCCAGATACCAGAACTAAAGCGGCCCATGGAGAGAATCGTAGATTTTATATCGGAAATTGTATTGTTCTAGAATAAACAGTATCTATTCTAATACTGTTAAGAATCTACTATTAGATAAGTTTTCATACATCTACCAAATAAGTTCAGTGGTTTGAATTAACTATAATGATCTTTGAGGATTGTGTCTGTATGATGGTTAAGATTATGTTTTGCCTCAATAGGTGTAGAAATTTATTAATCTTAAATGTTATTTTTGTTTTTCTCTTTCAACAGCAATCTGTTGATTTTAAATACCTAGTTATTGAACATTTAGTGAGACGACATTTAGTCATTATCAAGACTATTATGTTCTATTATTATTATGAAAGTTATTTTATGGTGTATTTTTCCTTTATACAGGTGTATGTGTTAATGTACCTATTGTTGATGATGATGGCATGGGCATTTTCATTTATTTTCACATAGCGTTTGTACTCTTTCACCAGCAGATAGCAAACAGGTCTTCAATCAATGCTGCATGTATTCGAATAACTTATAATATAACTGTTTTGCATTACAACAAAACAGATATTATGAGTGAGAGAATACATGCAGCATTGCAGCAAGGTGCTTGCTGGTGATTGATGAAGACTATGCTGTCAAATGAGCGCGCTTTGTCGAATGGATTCGAGGCGCCAAACTAGCAGAGTGAAAGAGACAGATATAGAGGAAAGTATAGAGAATCAATGGTAAGACCGCTTATTTAGCTATATTTATGGTAAAATATATGGATGCTTCTTCAATCAATGCTGCATGTATTCTCTCACTCATAATATCTGTTTTGTTGTAATGCAAAACAGTTATATTAAGCATTTTCAGTGCATTGGCGGTATACAAAAATATTGAATAGACAGATTCGAATTTCAAAAACTCTTTCCACGCTAGCGGATAAAATACACTTTTGCACTCAGATTTCGAACGATAAACAGAATCTTTCCGAGCTTGTGAGGTGAAAAAAATATTGTTGATTTAAGACATTTTAGGTCAATTAATGTGTCAGGGACGCAAGCGATTGTAAAAAAATCTATGGTCGTTTCACAGCGCTCATTCAAATATTCATTTGCTTACATCAAAAATAATAGGTGACCGAATTATTTTGTATTTTCTAATTGTTTGTTTTTGTCCTTTAACCCCTCGTATACCGCAAATGACAGACACAATAGAAATCTATTATTTTCGTCGCGCGTATCCGCGTGCCGGTATACGAGAGGTCGATAGCGTTAAATTATAATATGAATAGTTTAATAAATAAATAAATAAAATAAAAATAATTTATTTCGAGCAACGTGGGACTCATAGCGTGTTAGTAACAATATCTTAAACCTAGGTGTTAGTATTTACATGAAGGTTGTTACAGTGCGTTATGTAGGGACAGTCCAGTCTGTCCGCTATCATGCTCAGGATGGTGTTGGGGCTGGCCCGCACCCTGCGCACCAGGGAGTCGGCGCGCTTGCGCATGGTCGTGTAAGAACAGTCGACGTGCGCCGCCGCGAACATTCCCGAGGCGCTGCAGTACCGGGGCAGCCCCATCAGCACCCTGAACGCGTTGTTATACTGGATACGAAATTAATTAATTACTCACCTGTTCGGCGAAGTTGAGCGCCATGTGTGCTAGTATGGCGGCGGCGCGGGGATGCTTCGCGCCGTGCTCCGCCACCAGCCAGATGGCGGCCGCGCGAGCGTTGGGCGCCAGCCTGTGTGTTCGTGTTCATTATACGTTAGGATACCGGGTGAAACTGTCACAGTTTGTACACAAGTTATACAATAGGAACCTGGCTGAAAACAAGTAAATATTAAGGTTGGTGAAACTGTCAAAACTTGTACATAAATCAAACATTAGGAAGCTGGGTGCAACTATCGTACTTGTACACAAATCAAACATTAGGAAGCTGGGTGAAACTGTCGTACTTGTACACAAATCAAAAATTAGGAAGCTGGGTGAAACTGTCGTACTTGTACATAAATCAAACATTAGGAATCTGGGTGAAACTGTCGTACTTGCACACAAATCAAACATTATGAAGCTAGGTGAAACTATCGTACTTGTACACAAATCAAACATTAGGAAGCTGAGTGAAACTGTCGTACTTGTACACAAATCAAACATTAGGAAGCTGGGTGAAACTGTCGTACTTGTACATAAATCAAACATTAGGAAGCTGGGTGAAACTGTCGTACTTGTACACAAATCAAACATTATGAAGCTAGGTGAAACTGTCGTACTTGTACACAAATCAAACATTAGGAAGCTGAGTGAAACTGTCGTACTTGTACACAAATCAAACATTAGGAAGCTGGGTGAAACTGTCGTACTTGTACATAAATCAAACATTAGGAAGCTGAGTGAAACTGTCGTACTTGTACACAAATCAAACATTAGGAAGCTGGGTGAAACTGTCGTACTTGTACACAAATCAAACATTAGGAAGCTGAGTGAAACTGTCGTACTTGTACACAAATCAAACATTAGGAAGCTGGGTGAAACTGCCGTACTTGTACACAAATTAAACATTAGGAAGCTGGGTGAAACTATCATAGCTTGTACACAAATCAAATATTAAATAGCTGGGTGAAATCGTTCTATCTTCGCCTCCTCTCAGTTACTGACGGTAGGGAGTGCTGCAGTCCTTTCTCAGGCTCACTCGTTCAGTATTGTATGTGCTTACGTCTTCTTGGTAGTGCAAGCTCGTTGTATAAAGTGTCCAGCCTCCTTAGCATATCTCTACCTACGTGCGACACGCCGTCACTGCATTATAAACATCTCTTCCCGCGCTTTTAGAGAGCGAACGCGCTTGCCGCGAGTAGTATGAGAAAAAGCAGCGTCAAGCGCAAGAAGAGATATCATATCACACGGGCTACGCGTGTGCGTGTACTTTCCTCCAGATCGTAGTTATGCCACCTGTCTATAATACAATAAAATAAAGGTACGCCGCGCCCCACCACGCGCTTCACACTGTATCTGTAGACGAGGCGGAGGGACGCTCACACACAGTAGATGTATGTATAGTGTAACCTGTCAGTACGCAGCAGCTTGGCGGCGCGCGCTTCACACTGTATCTGTAGACGAGGCGGAGGGACGCTCACACACAGTAGATGTATGTATAGTGTAACCTGTCAGTACGCAGCAGCTTGGCGGCGCGCGCTTCACACTGTATCTGTAGACGAGGCGGAGGGACGCTCACACACAGCAGATGTATGTATAGTGTAACCTGTCAGTACGCAGCAGCTTGGCGGCGCGCGCTTCACACTGTATCTGTAGACGAGGCGGAGGGACGCTCACACACAGCAGATGTATGTATAGTGTAACCTGTCAGTACGCAGCAGCTTGGCGGCGCGCGCTTCACACTGTATCTGTAGACGAGGCGGAGGGACGCTCACACACAGTAGATGTATGTATAGTGTAACCTGTCAGTACGCAGCAGCTTGGCGGCGCGCGCTTCACACTGTATCTGTAGACGAGGCGGAGGGACGCTCACACACAGTAGATGTATGTATAGTGTAACCTGTCAGTACGCAGCAGCTTGGCGGCGCGCGCTTCACACTGTATCTGTAGACGAGGCGGAGGGACGCTCACACACAGCAGATGTATGTATAGTGTAACCTGTCAGTACGCAGCAGCTTGGCGGCGCGCGCTTCACACTGTATCTGTAGACGAGGCGGAGGGACGCTCACACACAGCAGATGTATGTATAGTGTAACCTGTCAGTACGCAGCAGCTTGGCGGCGCGCGCTTCACACTGTATCTGTAGACGAGGCGGAGGGACGCTCACACACAGCAGATGTATGTATAGTGTAACCTGTCAGTACGCAGCAGCTTGGCGGCGCGCGCTTCACACTGTATCTGTAGACGAGGCGGAGGGACGCTCACACACAGTAGATGTATGTATAGTGTAACCTGTCAGTACGCAGCAGCTTGGCGGCGCGCGCTTCACACTGTATCTGTAGACGAGGCGGAGGGACGCTCACACACAGTAGATGTATGTATAGTGTAACCTGTCAGTACGCAGCAGCTTGGCGGCGCGCGCGACGGCTGCTCGCGCGCAGGAGGCGCCGCGCCCCACCACGCGCTTCACCACCACCACAGCCTCGCACACCACCCACTCTGCGGGTTGAAGGAAACACCACACATGACGAACACACACGATAAAACCACTGTCTCATCATCTCAGTCGATGGAGGTTCACTGCTGGACATAGGCCTCTCCCGCAGGTCACCACAACGACCGGTCTTACATGCTCTCTGCAACGGGTTCCCACCGCCTTCACCAGGTCGTCGGTCCAACATGTGGGAGGCCTACCCACGCTGCACTTTCCGATCTTCTTATCGTGTGGGCAAGCCCTGGTGTCCGAGTTTTTTCAGACCGCCTTATGGCCTCTGACGTGAATTTTATGTAACGACTACCACCACCAGAGATCGTAGCCGGGACCAAAGACTTAAATTGTCATCCGCAGCACGGAATCATCTTTCTTTTCAGACAATCAGATGATTTATGCCTGCAGTGTCCTAACCAAGTAGGGAAAAACGCACAAGTACCATTTCACTAGGTGCCCACCGTGGGAATCGAACCCAAGACCTCCATATCAAGAGTCCTATGGTCTTGGCCATTAGACCACGAAGGCAGATAAAACCACTGACTCATCATCATCATCTCAGCCGATGGACGTCCGCTGCTGGACATAGGCCTCCCCCAAGGATCTCCACAACGACCGGTCCTGCGCTGCTCTCATCCAACGTGTTCCCGCCTCCTTCACCAAGTCGTCGGTCCACATTGTAGGAGGCCTACCCACGCTGCGCTTTCCGGTACGTGGTCGCCACTTGAGAACTAGAATGCCCCATCGGCCATCAGTTCTGCGACCAATGTTCGCCACCCAATGGCCATAACATTTTGACAAGCCATGTAATACATATATTACCCAAACCATGTAAACTACTTTGATGTAAAGACATGACTACATTATGAATAACTTGGCACTGCTATCTTAACAAACATGTATTTTTTTTTTGTCTTTTTCTTCTACGGAATTTATCTTTTTTTCGTTTTTTTTTGTATTGTAACTAAACTCAAACCTGCTTATGCCTATTGCATGCCGTGGTTGCCTTTAATTGAGGTGGCACACGCCTTTTGTTAACCTATGTAATTGTTATAATATTGTGTTCACCTTGTTGGCGATCCTAAAGAAAATAAATAAATAAATAAATAACTACCGCTCATTTTGTATCTAAAAGTTAATACTAATGCTGATCCTCCCCGACCAGGCCCTGAGTCTAGTGTGGGATCAAAGCTTAAAACTTTTAACGTATTATCTATCCAATCTTCTATGTATAGGTTATCTAAAATTTTTAATCATACATTGCCCAAGTGTAACTGTTGAACTGTATTCGTTTCAAATCGTTGCGCAACTAACGAATGAGTATAATCAAAGAACAAATACAAAGACTATGATAGCTAAAATTATACACAAAACAGGAGGAATATCATACTTCTGAATGATATGGAAATTATCCTTTTCTGCAGTGGGATTTCTTATAAAATTCAAATTTACTAGCGGGGCTAGTACGCCAACCACATTTAACACATCAATCTGTCAAATTTAGTCTTCTGTCTCGTTCTGTCGCGTGCAAATAGAAAGAGAGCGGAAGCGTGATAGCGCTATATCACGCTATCGCGGGTTGGCGTACTAGCCCCGCTGTTATGTATGCGAAACGGGATTGGGCATTTGTCGTGGTTTGAGCGGGATTGTCTTTTTGTATATTTGTATAAATGACTCTGGATCAGCTTACCATCCTTGCTGGAGAGCAAATGCAGCAGTCCATTGAGACAGGTCTCGGTCTCGGACTCGATGGAGACGGCGAGCCTCCCGATCGCCTGTATGGTCGCGCCCGCGCACGCCTTGTCGCCTGACGTCACGTACGTTTGGAACTCACGTAGCACCACCTAACAACAAATAATCGACATCTTATGGGTGTACTACCGTAGGCGAGCTCCATAAAAACGTAGTCTGGTGATATTTTCAATACAATCCAATCAAAGTAAATGAAAATGTTCAGAAACAATCTAGAAACTAATCTCTATGTTCGTATGAAGTCTGATTTTCGTTAAAATGTATAGTTTTAAAGTTACAGTGCCTCAAAGATTTCCAAACAAATCTTAAATTAATCCTAGCATAAAAACTGTTAATTTTAACGAAAATGTACGAAGTACGTACATCGATTATCGAGGTCAGTCGATATATGTTATTTCGCAGCACCTAGCTCAGCAGTTGAACATCGACTCGACTCGTTGAACTCGATAGAAGTGCATCGTACATAGGTCGCTAACATTACCTTTTAAGAGCATTTATCATATCAAAGCAGTGTTTGAATATACGTCGATACAACAGCATCTCTCAGCCGTTTCATTCCTGTCGGCCGTATCCGACTTCAGCACTCACATCATAGCAAGCATTAGCATCGTAGCATATCCTTAGCATAGCATACTAGCATTCTCATTAATGTGTGAGCACAGCATACTAGCTCTCACATTATTTTGGTCCCATACGTCACGGTAGTTCTTACGAACATAGAGATTAGTTTCAAGATTGTTTCTGAAAAATGTCAGTGACTTTAATTGATAAATATTGAAAACATCACCAGACTACGTTTGTATGGAGCGCGCCAACGGTAATATACCCTTAACTGTTTTGCTAAAGTGCTCAACTCGAGTAAAAATATTTGAGTTGAGCACAAAACATCATAAACATTTCTTAACGGTCTTGCGAATTTCTTATAAGTTTCTTAGGGAAACTTGATCAATATCATGGGTACAATCATAGAGAAATTACACGCTCCCCTTGGTAGAGATGGTGTAACAAAGTGTGCACAGTAACCACCAATTGTGCACTAGTTTGTACTGCGACCATAGAGAAATTACACGCTCCCCTAAGCTTTTTGTCTCCCCTCACCCGTCCCTCACCCCCTTTGTCGGCGACATAATTTTCTATAGAAACAAGCCGATATGCCATCTCCTCTTACTCCATGGGTACAATCACCCTTTAAAGCAATGCAACTGCCCTAACACCCTGAAATAAACTCACCGGTGCGCTGGCCTCGGTCGCCAAGTTAGTTAATATCTCAAGCTTCAGCAGCTTTATGTGGGTCGGGTCAGAGTTACGCACGAAGAACGACTTGAGGAACGGCTCGAACAACGACTGCAAACAACAGTAACACTTTGTTAGGAATATCATATATCAGACTATATTTACAACTATTTCTGACTCAGTACTAAAAAACAACAACACGTCGGAAACAACGACGGAAAGGACACTGGGCAAAAATGTATGGCCACTGGTCCAAGAGCCCCCCGCTATGGCACATGTAGTGACAGTTAGAGGATACCTAAACGTACATGGCACAAGGGGCATCAAAATATTATCGAGGAAAAAAAAGATACAAGTTGTTAATTTTTTACGTAATCGTTTTTGGAAGAAATCTTGACATTATGGCCCAAAGGTTAAGTTATGGGGGGAGGGGTGAGGGAGGGGGGGGGGGAGGGGGGGGCTCTTGGACCACTCCTGCCCGCTGTCCTTTAAGAAAATGAACATTACCGACCGTCAAGGAGTATTTTCATGTTTCACCGCTTCGCTTGTAAGGCAGTCTGCTCTCCAGGTACAGACAATACCAATGCCACCTTCCTGACATAAAATCACGAAGGTGTTCGGTTTCAGGTACACAGAAAAAGATACTAAAGCAACTATTCTCAAGTAGATAATGTATACTTTAAGAACCATATCACATAAGCAATTTTTGTGCGTAGCATAGGCGTTGATGGTACGAATACGTCGCGATTCCGTCGCGACATCGCAGCGATATTTCTGAGAAGAACGTTCTGCAGGATGCTAGAGAAAGTGGCCGAGTGCAAATGCCACCTGAATTAACCACCATCGTCATAATTTTGGTTGTAGCTACAGAGTTTCTTGCCGTTTCTTCTCCATAGTTAATTTCCTTGCGAAATGGTGGTAAATGTAGAGTCAGTATGATGAACACACGCAGTTCATGTTTATATGCTTAATCATCAGATTGCATGCTGTTAGAAATTTCATAACAATCGGTTTTATAGTTTAGCTGAGAAAACGAAACAGACCGAGACTAGAGTTTACCCGTTTAACCGACTTCGTCCGTACAAATTTTTTACCGGATTTAAAGTCAGTCAAAGTCATAAGCTATAAAACAAACAAAAAATCATCAAAAGGTTCAGTAGTTGTTTGCGTAATGCTCGTACAAATTAACAAACTAACAAACAAACAGACAAACCTAAAAACCATAACATAATCTCTTTCTTATAAATAACTTAAATGTAAAGACAAGTCTGTTACCGTTTTATAAAAGTTTATAAATAAGTACGGATGTAGAAACCCTTACCCGTTTGGAGACGGTAAGCGAAGCGATGGCGTTGAGAACAACGCTCTGTACTTCTAATGGTGCCCGTAGGAGCCGCACCATCGCCTTAGCCACCGGCGGCAGCTCTTGTACTGAAACAATTCAAAACATCCTTTGCACAACTATCATCATCAGCCTATCCTGGTCTACTGCTGAACATATGCCTCTCCCGAGGCGTCAGACTCACCCCGGGATGCATGTAAGCAAAATCCACTACGGGAGTTTATGACGCGCGCGCTGATTGGTCAATAAACTCCCGTAGTGGACTTTGTCAGCAAAATCCACTATCGGAGTTTTCCCGTAGTGGGTTTTGTCAACAAAATCTACTATGGGAGTTTAGAATACGGGCTCTGATTGGTCAATAAACTCCCGTAGTGGACTTTGTTAGCGAAATCCACTATCGGAGTTTTCCCGTAGTGGGTTTTGTCAACAAAATCTACTATGGGAGTTTGAAGACGGTCTTTGATTGGTCAATAAACTCTCATAGTTGATTTTGTCTGCAAAACCCACTATCGGAGTTTGAGACAGTCAATGAGTACGCTCGATTCTGATTTCCGCCCTACCAAACTTACATTTTTACTCATTTTACCTGAAAATATATTTATTCCATCATCATCATCATCATTTTCATGTTCACCACTTTACTTGTTCTTTACTTTTCAATGGAAAACATTACTATATGATACATCATCATCATCTTTATTACACAGGTACATTATTACTCATTTGAAAAAAATCTTATTTGTTATACAGGGAGTGAACTTAAAAAACAGCTGTACTTAATAATGATGATTTTCCATTGAAAAGTAAAGAACAAGTAAAGTGATGAACATGAAAATGATGATGATGATGATGGAATAAATATATTTTCTGGTAAAATGAGTAAAAATGTAAATTTGGTGGGGCGGAAATCAGAATCGAGCGTACTCATTGACTGTCTCAAACTCCGATAGTGGGTTTTGCAGACAAAATCCACTATGAGAGTTTATTGACCAATCACAGACCGTCTTCAAACTCCCATGTAGATTTTGTTGACAAAACCCACTACGGGAAAACTCCGATAGTGGATTTCGCTAACAAAGTCCACTACGGGAGTTTATTGACCAATCAGAGCCCGTATTCTAAACTCCCATAGTAGATTTTGTTGACAAAACCCACTACGGGAAAACTCCGATAGTGGATTTTGCTGACAAAGTCCACTACGGGAGTTTATTGACCAATCAGCGCGCGCGTCAAAAACTCCCGTAGTGGATTTTGCTTACATGCCCCCGGGATGCAAGGAAAGCAGAAAGCGACGACCAAACAACATTTCATCTGGCGCACCCTAAGCATTTTGCTTCGATACGACCATTGCTGTCTGGCTAATCTTTACACTACAGCATGAGTGATTGTCATGCAATGTAGCTCATGCCGATACAAAAGAAATAAAAGTCTTGGCCACTCTACAGAGCGATCTCACGAAACTTGAATATAACTGCTACATAAACAAGATGGCGTCAGCACAGTCACCAACCCGTTCGCGCCAGCCTGCGCTTTTAAAATATCCCCGGAAGTGCGGGGCGAGGAGCGGTATTTGAAGTAAGTGAATGCTCTACAGAGAGTGGTTAGCTTATACTGTATGTAGTACCTTCTCTAGTACTATACATTTTCTGCCTTAGAAATCCCCATTCAGACGCTATTTCAGGTTGTCGTCCAGCGCCAGAGAGGCCCACAGTCACAGGTCCAGCGCTTCAAACAACGTTTTGGATTTGACATGATGACGTTCGCACATGCGCACTAGGTGCAAATTGTCCTTGACATATTGTGTAGGGTTGACTTACAACGCATTATTTGAACATCATCTACATTTCGTTCTACTATTATTATTACTTATTACTCTTTATTGTTCGATCTGTTATTTAAAATAGTATTTGAGCTAAAGAATGACAGAAAATGTGTATTTAGCATTATTTTTCAACGTTTTTTATGCACTGAAAAGACTCAATTTTATGTAGTCAAATCCAACGGGCGCACCCGTTGACCTGACTGACCTGACCTGACCTGACTGCATTCCCTTGCTCGAGTTCCCTCAAGTTTCCCAGGGTGTGAGGGGTGTGGGGTATCTGAAGTCAGAGGGGGGCAGGGAGTGGCCGCTCTGCATCGATTCACTATTTTCTAAGATAAGTCCGGACAGTCCGAGACAACACGTGACTACGAAAGGCATAGTGACCCCTTCCTCCACACCTATCCATTTTTCGCCATAAATATGACACGTTTCAAAGCTTCTGGGTTCCATATGAATATACAAGTAGTGTATTAATTATAACTTACCAGGGCCGCAGTGGTAAAACAGTTGTGCGACCGCCATAACAACACCAGAGTTCCTGAAATTAAACAAATTGCATTCAATCGTGTAATTTCGCTGCCTCGACTGGTATGCCGGCCGGTTTTTAAAAGGACCGTCAGACCTGGGTTAAGCACTGATGCGGAGCTAGCTAACGGAGCGGGGAAATTGAGTTTTATTAACCAATAATCTTACTGGTTGATAAAACTCCGTTTCCCCGCTCCGCCAGCTAGCTCTGCATTAGTGGACAGGCACCCTAAATCTGGAATTTAGTATGTGGCGTATTTTCAAAAGTTACGCCAATGGGCAAATATATTTGGCCGCCACCATAAGTACAACTTGCCGGCTGATTTATAGCCAAGATTTTCATTGCTGAAACGGTACATCGAATCTCCACTTGATACATAATAATAAAATTGAACCTGCTCTGCAGCAGCGGCTTGGCTGCTCGGAGCAGCAACCGGTGGTCGGGGTCGAGGCTGGGCGACTGCTGGGGACGCTTGCGGGGGCCGCTCTCGCTGTCAGAGTCGTAGAAAGGCTTGTCTGATTCACTGTCACTGCTGTACGTCTGCAATAGTAATCATGGTATGATTAATTGAATTCAGGGTTTTGTTGTTATTAGAATATACACAAGCAATATCGTCATGAATAAGCCGCGATATCACCGCGATATTTCGGAGATCAATCCGCGGAATCAGAGCGATATCGCGGCGGAATGGCGGTTATGTCGCAGCGATAAACTTCAGTGAAACTAAAGGCGATATCGTTGCTGTGCAGTTGCGAAATCGCCTAAGCTCGAAAATTACTTGTGTGATGGCTCTAATTTTCGGAGTTACTTTAGATAGAACGATATCGTCTAGATTCAGTCGCGATATTTCTGAGATCAATCACTGTTGCGGGGAAATCGTGGCGATAAAGTTCAGTAAAACTCGTGGCGATTCTGTTGCACCATCGTTTCGGTGCAGCTGCGTCGGTGCTGTTGCGAAATCTCCTACGCTAAGGAAAGGGTCGTATCTGTGTATTTGGCGATCGTCTGTGTGTGTGTGCGTTGATTCGGGTGTTCACGTACTCGTATGTAGTTAGAGTACTGGGCTATGTTTATATTAGGCCTTAGCTGTTTTTTCTGCTTGCGCACATTCGAGCGGGATGTAAGGTACGAAAGATCATACTAGGGCGTCAGGTTAAGCTACACTTACCTCGTTGTTAGGATCAGGGAAGCAGGTCTTGGCGTACACAGTCAAGACGTTGAGGAGGGTCAACTGTCCCCACTCGTCCACGTCCGCCAACAGAGAGCAGAGTTTCCTGCCACACAATTATATACTTTATGGTTAAGATATAAGACTACTATATTCAACATCCAGAATCGTTTATTCCATCCATCCATCACAGCCCTTGATCAGTCCGTCTTCGGACATAGGCCTCCTCCATATTTCTCCATGACGTCCTGTTCCTCGCCCTCTGCATCCAGTTGGGACCCGCGTGTCTCCTAATGTCATTAAGCCATCTTTCTGGTGGGCGGCCTCTACCACGCGTGGTTTCTCTGGGCCTCCACTCCAGAGTTCTTCTGGCCCAACGCTCAGTATCCATACGTGCAACGTGACCCGCCCATCTCCACTTCCGGCGTTCTATAGTGGCTACAATATGGTACAATATTCCGAATATTTCACTAACATTAGCCGTAAGTACCCTTCGATCAAAGTAAAATGAATGGATTGGCCTTACGCAAACATTTCAAACGAGAAAAGAAAGTTAAAACAATGAGGAGTTTTCTGACAGCATAGTTCAAACAAACCGAGATGACGAGCCGAAATTAAGACAAAAAATTTAGCAAAAAAATGCATGTCGCCAAGTCAGGAGCAACCGTGGACGAAGAACGTGTTCCCATTTTTCTGCTTACTTCAAAATTTAAATCTTTACTATTTTTTTTAACCTGTTTTGTCCCACTGCTGGGCAAAGGCTTCCTCTAAACTCTTCCACACCTCTCTATTTGGTGCTACATCCCAACTACAGCTCATTGCAGTAGACATCTAGCTCGTCTCGCCACCTTTTTCGGGGTCTACCTCGACCTCGACTATTATTTATTGTATTGTATTGTATTTGTATTTCATCATCTGCAAGGTCGCTCATCCCTGTTGCGTCAACGCCATCTATCGAGCCAAATGGAACAACTTATTCCTTTTTAAATCAATTTTGGAAAATGCCTCATTGCTATTCAATATTGCCTTTACTTTGACGACACGTCAGGTATACTTCAAATACGTACCGAGACGACAGACCAAGTGCACGGGCGGTGGCTACTTTGTGAGCTTCAACTAAATGCACTTTGGGCTTACACCTTTCACAACACTTTTGAACAACCAGTGTTTCTTTAACTTCTCATTATCCTACCGGATGCGTCAAAAGTGATATATTACCTGTAGCTCCTGTGTATGAGTGACATCCGATCTGGACACACTTCGGAGAAGGCCATGGCAGCCGAGCCGACGACGAGCGGCGCTTTGTCCGATAATAGCTTGTCTATTATTGATACTAGCTCTTCTTTCTGGTCTGGGTCTAGGCTGTAGAGGACATTATAATTACAGTGTGAAATCGAATTTAAAGGCGTGGTGTAGATCATCCTGAACTAAGTACTAGACTCAAATGTAATTTAGTCTTCAAATGGAAACAAAATAAACTACTAGAGTTTTCTCAATACAATATGCAGACGATTTTTTAATGGGATGATCAGACCATCAAGCCGAACGACTTTCTCTATTCTGGGACCAACATCAGTAGCCCGAAAAAACAGCTGTCCCATAAAAAACTGCAAACGGATTGCCGTGGTGGTCCAGTGGCGAGTAACCTTGCCTGCCGTGCAGGAGGCGATGGTTCGATCCCCGTCCAGGCCGACTCGTACCAATGAGTTTTTCGGAATTTATGTACGATTTGTAACACCACTGGCTTTTCGGTGAAGGAAAACATCGTGAGGAAACCTGCATGCTTCAATTTCGAGGCATGTATTGTACCCACTGTCCATTATAAGTGGCGACGGGCTCACCCCCTGTCACACTCGACAGAGTTTCGGTACTACTGGTGAAACGCGGATGTTCTGAGGTTTCAGAATATCTCTGACTATCCCCTCGGGGAATATAGTCGTGAGCATATACCTACGCTATTTAAATGTATAATAGACTAGCACAGCTGTAATTTCTTCACAATTTCGTTGTTGGTCCCATAGAGAAAGTTGTTCAGTTTGATGGTGTGATCATCCTCTAAAATAACCGTCAGCATATCAAAAAGACCCTGCATAGCGTGGGATGATGACACAGTATACAAAATTATAAAATTACTACAATAAGTTACGAAGTACAAAGGCGAGCTCAACTCTGTTAAAGGCCTCCGCTCATTGCAGCGATTTTATCGAGCGATAATATCGCTGCGATTTTGCGATAATTGTTTCCAGTACATTTTGTATGGGGACGCGCTCGATCCTACACCCTGCCGCGATATTATCGAGCGATAATATCGCTGCGATTTTGCGATAATTGTTCTCAGTACATTTTGTATGGGGACGCGCTCGATCCCACACACTGCCGCGATATTATCGCAACTCTTTCGACTACATTCAGTGGTGGGGCGCATGCGTGACGCGAATCGCGGAATCGCTGCAGTGTGTAAGGTGTCGCGATATCGCTGTCGATAATATCGCTCTATAATATCGCTGTAATGTGCGGAGGCCTTAAAGCTTCCTAAAACTTACCTATAAAGCTTAGGTATAGCATGGGCCGCTGTCTTCCTCACGTAGGGGCTCATGTCGCTCGCTGAGTCGCGTATAGCCAGCATTACTATAGGCACGATCATCGGCACACGGATCGAGGATAGTACTCGAAGAGCCGACGCGCGGATTAGTTGGTTCGGATCCTGCGACGTAACAACATTTTTTATTTATAAATTAATGGGGTTTTTGCTTTTGTCTAGCATTACTTTCCTGCCAATGTTGAGTGAGTTTTGGGAGTATCGTAATTGAAAGGATTGTTTTATGCACTAAAACACAAAACGGCGGACAAATTTTAGCACAAAATGGCGGAGCCACGTGGTAATCTAACCCACGCGCCGAAAAAACGTCCGCCCGTGAATCCTCTAGACACACGACTCCCGTAAGAATATTAATAAAATGGATCCATCTAAATCATACATACATAAAGTCTGAAACATAATCTTCATTAAGAGTGCCCCAGGCACTCAAGTTAGGATTTAGGACATTTTTCTGCAGTTTGAACTGCGTGTACACCGTGAGAAAATAATAGCAAGATCAAAGCGAATATGATCAGTGAATTCAGTGATCGGATAGTCAGGCAAATCAATTATTGGTAATTCTAAGGAAACATCATGAGTTTAAAATATATTCTCTACAAAAACTAACTTAACCACCATAACATGACTTGTTTCACTTTATCATATACATATTTTTGTGGAATGTGTCAAGCAGCTTAAGTCCGAAATCACATGATTGTTTCAATATAAAGCATTCAACGTAAGCCTAACTCCTGAATTTTACGTGAAAATGCATCAGATTATCCTATAACTGTAGATTAAAGCCTCCGCACATTGCCGCGATTTTATCGAGAGCGACTTCGCGACACCTTACACACTGGAGCGATTCCGCTCTAAATCTAAAGAGATTGCGTCATGTTGCGATAATATCGCGGCAGTGTGTAGGATCGAGCGCGACCCCATACAAAATGTACTGGAAATAAATGTCGCAAAGTCGCAGAGATATTATCGCTCGATAAAATCGCGGCAATGTGCGGAAGCCTTAATGGTAAGACAGACCTTCAGAGCCCTCTGGAAGGTGCTGATGGAGAGCAGCGCGAGATCCTGCTGCTCCTCCGCATACCTCACCAGGTAGACGTACACCAGCTTCTTCACTTCTATGTTCTTTGACACCACATTCTTCACTACGGCCGGAAATCTGAACAAACAATTTATTTGTTCAACTAATCTGTGCCAAAACCGTGTTGTACCTACATTCACATTCAATTATTGTATGCACTATTACAGAGGTGGCCAAACTTCATACATTGCGCGGTCTACATTATAATTTTAGATATACCTGGCAGTTTACCTTCAACCGCAACAGGTTTAGCAATGAATGTATATGAATAGCCTGATTTTGATAGACATACTGTAATTTTATTTCGTCTTTAATTTAGTTATGAATCTCTTTGCGAGACTATCATAAAAGTCGACTGCGGCATGGTGTCCCATCCCATACAAATGAATTTTTTGTTAAAAAAATGGCAATATATGGCGTTATGGTATCGATTTGTAATGAATGTTTATGTAAAAGTGTAAATTGTTACTAAAAATACATGATCTGACTACAAAAAAATCTCATGAGCCTCGGAAAATCAAGCAATTTACTTTGCTCGAAGACTGCCCGCGTTACGGCAGTCGGGTTCCATTGTTTGACGTTGGGCATCTGTACTGTATAGTATTATATAATCTGTGACTGCGGGCAGCCGGGTAGACTTTATAGAGTAATGAAATGAAGAAAACAATTGTACGCACAAAGCGTGTTCGTTCTTTTGCTCATTCAAATCTACACAATGTCATGCACGTGGAAGGCACAATTTGCTATACCATTTAAAACAAAGTGCTGGACCTTATGACAACATTAAGAACCCATACTTACAAATCAGAAGCGTCTCTCCCTTTAGCAATCATTCCGATGATCCGTTTCATCGCCTCCAACTTCAGTGAGTCTTTGGACCCATCCAGCATCAGCTTCAGGTCGTCATTCCTGAAAATTTACAGTTATAACATTTTTTTTTAATTTATATTTAATAGACTTTTACGTTAGCACTGCCTTTCCACCAGTGTCAAGTAGTTTATGGGAGAGTCTTAGTTTATGGGAGAGTCTCTATATTTCAGGGATTGTTTTTGATAAAGAACAAGAAGAGATTTTGCTTCTTCTTATAGTGTGGGCAAGCCCTGGTGTCAGAGTGTATTCAAACCGCCTTATGGCCTTTGACGTGGTTTCTTATGTAACAACTACTACCACCAGAGATAGTAGTCGGGACCAACGGTTTAACGTGCCATCCGAAGCACGGAATCATTTTCCTTTTCAGAACTGGGGAAAAACGCACAAAGTGATATATCACTGGGTAAGTGTCTACCGCGGGAATTGAACCCACAACCTCCGTGTCAAGAGCCCAATGCTCTTAACCATTAGACGACGGAGGCAGAAGAGATTGAGGATTGCTGAACCTCGTGGCAGACAATAACGTGTCGTGCGAACACCACGCGAGACAAGTGCTCAGGTCAGAACCTGCAACGTGACTCCAATTATAACCTTATTAAATAACTGAATTGGTAGACTTCAAATGTTTAAAAGCCACTTTCTATATTCTAATCAGTTTGGTGCCAGAACTATGTGTTTTTGAGCCGTGTTGTGGGTTTGTTATTGGGTGGTCGCGTGTTGGGTGTCTGCTTTCCGGCCTACAACGAAGCTCCACATTATAATATGGTGGCTCTGTTAAAGTTGCTGGCAGGCAAGGCACGTCGTGTGACCATAGAGTTTGTAATCGGTTGCCTAGCGATGTGTCTTGACTGTTATTCTTTGAACTGTCTACGAGTTTTGTTTTTCGTGTAAAAAAACTTGAGAAGTGAAAAACATTTAAGATGTGTTTAGTGTTGTGTTTAAACTAAGACAAAGTTCATGTGTGACTTCTGTGTTTGTGTTTAGAGACTATTTCCAAATCCTTAGTGCAATCCATCGACTTCGACACTGCTGCATACTACGCCAAACTCTGCTACCAGGTATTAGTTCTAACAGGCTCATTGTTTGATACTTTTTAAATATCGACTATTACCATACCAACATCAAGAGCTTTTGTAATTTAAATAAAATAGACATTGGCTTTTGCTATTTCTTTTTTTTTATTCATAGAGTGCAAGACCCTTCTCTAGTAGTCAAAACCAGGGCTGCCAGATTGTATAATTGGATACAAAAACTGTATAATTGGGTGGCCTTTTGTATCCTCTATGTATCCTGGACTCTCATGTATAATTGGATACAATACAAGAATAAGACTAATTCTTATAAACCGAAGAGCTCTGTTTGAATCAAAAAAATCACAGACTTGTAACAAGAAAACGTGTTGTTAAAATTTCTGTTATTTACTACTTAAATCTGATTCTCTGACTTGCAAGAGTGTAGAAAGATATCAGCTCTATCGATTGCACCCAGGAAGCTCGAAAGAGGACGGTACTGGGTGTTGAACAAATAGATGCTTTAGAGAAAGTTTGTAAAAATACCTTCTTGTTATGAAAAATAAAAAATTAAAAACCAATGTGAGTTCAAATTATGTGATAAATAATCCGAAAAAACATTGTTTTATTATGTTTCGGAATTTTTACCCCAATTCGTATCCTGCAACCCAATTTTGTATAATTTAAGTAACATGGCTGAATAATTATAAAAAATCTACTGGCAGCCCTGGTCAAAACGTATTCATACTTTACTCTAAAAGATCATATTTAGCCGATTTTGATCTCAAACAAAACATTTTAATGGCCTAAAAGTTTTTTGTTTTTCTGCACAAATACATAAATTCTAGACACCCTCTTAAATCATAAAGGTTTGCAAGATTACTTGGGGCTATAAAAAGTTTAAGAAATGTAAATAATTATGTTAATTACTTCTTAAAATCCGGTTGGAAGAAAGCGCCCGAAGCAGGATCGCTTGCTGGGTACTCCACTTCGCCAGTCACCACTTTCTCGTTGTTATACGACGAATTACCCGACATTTTGTTTATTTTCACTACTTAACAGTACAATAAAGATATTTTCTCATTCAAATTACAACAAAATCCAGAAATTTCGCATTTCTTATTTTGTTGACGTTGGACAAGCAACGAAGCAACGACAGACAACTGTCATGCAATGCAACTGTCAAAGTCACGTTTTGCTACTGCATGTTATCTGTCTGATTCAGAACAACAACAACAACTGTTCTGCGTTTAGTTTTAAGATCCACTCACATTCTCCACATTTTTTTCCGCGTCACCGCGAACCTAGCAGCGTGAACACGAGCCATTCACACTTGATCACACTCTAGAAAAGTTACGGGTCGCTTTTATGGCGAAAGACGTACTTATATAATTTATAATTTAAAAAATTGTCCTACGGTGTAACGTTTCGGAGATATTTAGAAAGTTTTAAAAAAATTACTTTCAAATCGCATAAAAAGGTACTCGTTTTGGTTTTTTTTACCACTTTTTTAATAATAATTAATAATTTTAATTGCATATAATAATATTAGCAGGTAGATGACCCGATTGTGTCGAGACCTCCGCTTCTAAATACAGTAGACAAAGTTGTATTACCTTATGCAATACATAGTAAGAGTAACTACGTTATACATGCATACGTATAGTTGTAAACGTGCGGGTTTAAACCGCTTTAATACGAAACAAGCGGTTTTAAACGAATAGCTCCCCGCTTGAAATGGGTTTTTAACCAACGTGTAATAATAAATAGGTATTTTTTTGGTTACAACAATTTATTTAGGGAAGTTATGTGACTTATTTTTTTACATATAAAGCAAATAAATTAATCATCGAAATAGTGTTTGTTTCCTCATCGCTTTACCTACCTACCTACAAGTAACTCGGTCTAAATCTCATTCATCTCATCAATTCTAGATTTAAAAAAAAATACCAATTATCTACGGAGAAACAATAATTATTATACAGGGTCCAACTTAATAAGCTGACACTTTTTAAGGGGATGATCAGACAATCAAACTGAACAACTTTCTCTATGGGAACAACATCGAATCTCCTGTCCCATACATTTGGCTTGAGTAGGTTTGCAGCTTTATATGGAAGAGCCGATTTTTTTTCGCGTTTTCGATGTTGGTGCCATAGAGAAAGTTGTTCAGTTTGATGGTCTGATTATCCCCTTAAAAAGTGTCAGCATATTAAGAAGGACCCTGTATAGGTAGGTATTCTAACTCTTCGATAGAAACCCATATCCCTTAGTCCCCTCGCGACATCAGTCCACACGGGAAGAAATGGGGTGACTCCATTATTTTGAACCTGATGAGGAGTTTTCTGAAAGCTTGTAAAACGTAGTTCAACATACTGGCGATAGATGGCGTTGACCAGAGAGGGGACCAAACACGAAAATGTTAGGCTATAAACATGTGATCTGGAGTGCGATTTTTGAATCTCATTCGGTGAGCTCAGCAGTTGTAAATGTCAAAATTACTATGGAGATACGCATCTTTCTACTGCTGATTTGACTTTCAAAAATCGCTCTCCTGAAGTATGATTTTTGAGAGTCAAATCAGCAGAAGAAAGATGCATATCTCCATACTAATTTTGACATTAACAACGTGTTAACAACTGCTGAGCTCAGCGAATGAGATTCAAAAATCGCACTCCAGAGGCTTTCTTACTAAGGTACTGTCCGAGGTTAGTATATACTATTTTTCTCCTCGACCGAGGTGGAAAGCGGCAACTTCGTTTAGCACAGCGGGACGAAAATTTACGCTTTCCGGCCGGAGGGGAGAAATGTTTATTACATACCTACCTACTGTATAAATAAGTAGGTAACTACTAGGTAAAAAACAATAATAATATTCTATGGTTACGTATATAGGTACTTACTGTTTAAACTAATTATAAAAAGCTGCTTTGAAAATATAAGCAAAATAAATAAGAATCAGTAAAATGTTAATGTGTGTGGATAACCGCAGGTGGGCATACCTTTATAATAATATTTATAACCTTTATTTATCCTCAGTTAAACCAAGAGCTGAGGATCAAAAGGAAATGGTAATTGAGTCTGATAAAAACATAGGTATAGTTATACCTACGTTGTTTTGTACAAACAGAAGAGAAAAGTAGGGTAAACGGGACGACTCGCGTCGGGGAAGCACGCTTTTATATCTTCCCAGCCTTTGTCCGTGAGTTCCATGACATCGTTCACGTAGACTTACTCGTATCGATACTTTGTGCTATTTCAAGATATAGTAGTTACCTGCCTACAATTATCTCTTTAAAAAAACGAAAGTAACTAATAAGGTGCGCTGGGGTAAGATCGTGAATGGGGTAAGATCGTATATGTTAAATATCTACCGATTCTGTGCTTATTTTTTTATACTGGCATCATAGTGCGAGACGCCTTTTTTTTCTACTCCCTTCAGTCCGCATCGATGATTTCGTCGTGTCGATCGTCTGTTATGACTGGGCGAAAGATTGGTCGCTCAAAACAAAATAACGACGTATATGATCGGATGTTTTCTTTTATAAGCCTTGTGTTCTTAGCCACATGAGTGATTTTAGAGGGTAGTCCGTTCTTTCCCCTACATCGTCTCATCTTTCCCATGTATTTTTAAACGTATGTCTATACTTTAAACTCCCGTAACACAGCAGTCGCTAAATCTATGCAAACATGAAAATATTTTTCTGATAGGTTGTTTATTGACTATCAGTTTCTACTTTATTTTATTACGCTAGCTGATATAGATTTTGAGGAAAAAATAAATTGCCAACTTCTTATGAATGCAGCTAAAATAAAAACCATCCGAACTTACCCCAACGCACCCTACCTACAGCCGTTTTTCAAAGAACCAAACTTGCGCATTGGTATAGTAATAATAGGATTATAATCATAATTACCTAGCTGCCAGCCTAACTAAATTGCTAGCCTGACTAATTATTAAACGAGCTTTTGACCCGCCACTTCGTCCGCGTGGAATTAGGGGTAGATTTTCGAAAAATCCTTTCTTAGTAGTTCCTTTCTAGTTTTGCGTTAATTCATTAACAGTTGTATACAGGGTGTTTCATAAGTAACAATAAATTTTTAAAACTCATAAGGGGGTTGTTTAGACCGTCAATCTGAACAACTTTCTCTATGGGACCAACATCGAAATCGCGAAAAAAATAATTTTATATCCCATACCTATTTTAGCTCTAGTCGATTTGTAGAGTATAGAACATAATTTTTTTTTTCGCGATTTCGATATTGGTCCCATAGTGAAAGTTGTTCAGTTTGATGGTCTACCTACACCACCCCTTAAATGTTTATTTGTAGTTTTGTAACACCTTGTATAAAAACACTTAGAAAATCTAGATTGCGCGTGTAAAATAATATTTACAATTTATAATATAATTAACTAGTTACAAAGATATCAAGCTTTGAAATTATTCATACAAAATTTCAAAGCCTTATATTATATCTTCGTAATAATATTAAACATTGTACTTAAATGTTATTTGAGACGTGCAATCTAGATTTTCTAAGTTTTTTTTTCATTACTTTTATTAATACCGTCTGCGAGTATTCTACGAAGAAGTTTTGTATGAAATTGATAACTGTGCAACCACCTTAACACCATTTTTCTCTAAATATTTCGAAATACGCCTATTTGGGCAATTTGTAAATTTTGACACTGACCTAAGCCTCCTGTCGCGATTGTATGACAATTCTACAAATATGTCGACTTGTCGCGACAATTTGGTGTTCAATAAAACAAATATGTCAATTTTTCCCGACAAATTTTCACATGTCACTGTTGAATGTTTATTGAACAGAAATATGTCAAATTGTCGCGACAATACGACAAATTTGTCGATTTTCCACCATGACAAATTTGTCAATGTACCTTTTTATTGAACAGTAAATTGTCGAATTGTAGAATTGTCGCCTGTCGCCTGTCACCTGTCATTGTCGCGTTTATTGAACAGGGCCCTGGCATTATAGTGTTCTTTACTTCTGGCTATTCATAGTTAGGTAGGTATAGTAACTAGGTATGTGGTGATTAGAAATAAAATATTTTATTAAAATAAAACTTTATTAATAATAAGTACCTAAGTTGTGGTTCGACAGCACATTTTTCATTAATTTACAACACTAAAATTGAGCGATTCCATACAAAACATATTTTATTATTTTTATAACTAAGTATTTACAATAATACTATTACTTATTTAAGTAGGTACACATTTAATTATTACATTGATTTTTTGATATTTTACATTTCATGATACAACCGACCACTTAGTTAATCTAGCAGTAAAATAGTAAAAGTAAAAAATAGGTATAACTAGGTCCTATTTAAAAAAAAAATGGCCATAATAAGTATAAAAACACAGCATAAGCTCACGACTATAATCCCCCAGGGGGTAGTCAGAGATATTCTGAAACCTCAGAACATCCACGTTTCACCTGTAGTACCAAAACTCTGTCCAGTATGACGGGGGGTGAGTCGCCACTTCTAATGGACAGTGGGTACAATACATGCCTCGAAATTGAAGCATGCAGGTTTCCTCACGATGTTTTCCTTCACCGAAAAGCCATAAAAATTGAAATGAATTGAAATTAAGATTGATTGAGCTTGAAAAATAAACATTGTCTAAATACAAAATTAGTAGGTAACTACTAAACAATAGTACATTACTGCAGTGGCCAGCAAGAGGCATTGATGGACGAACGTGTAAATACGTAAGTCCATCAATGCCTAGGTGTGGCCAAGGCTTGTATAGTGCTTTTCTCAAACAATGCGCGGAAATGAAAATCAATCAACTTTTCAAAATCAATGACGGACAGCAATAATTTTTCATACGTTAAAACGAGTAACTTATTACTTATTATTAATCAGTGGTATGGTTAAAGTGTCCATTCGTTTTTTAATTAATTATAAAGCGTTCTATTTGCAAGCCAGTTCGAAATTTAAATAAAACCTTTGATAAGTTACCTCCTTGGTTGCCATGTTTCGGAATAAAAGATAGTTCCATTTTTAAATTACACGACAGATATGAGTTTACTATGTAATTTATTTGGCCGCTAAACCACGACAGATATGGATTTTTATACAAATTTTGCCGGCCGCTGCTCGCATAGTACAGCAATTTCGATTAATCTCGAAGTAGGTTGTCAAAATAATGCTCAAATTTCCAAGCATGTTTGAGAAATTTTTTTCGAACCAAATCGTAATCCATGACTTTTTACCTCGAGGTAACAAGTCGTTCTAGTTTGACACGTCCCACTGACATGATGCATTCAATCTTAGATTATCAAGATAGACAGTCAACGCTACGAAAGCGTCGAAAAAAATAGGAACCAGTACTGGTTCCAAAACCTTATACATATACACGCACACATACATATTTTGTATGGCGCCTCACGCACACCAACCTAAGAAAGTTAGCCCCTTTTGTTTTATACGGAACAAGTGTGAGCTCACACTTCTTCTAAGCATTCAATATTGAAAACAACGGGATGATGAAAACCTGTCCAATGTCCTCTCTATAAGTAGTAATAATTAAATCTATTTGGAAAGTACACATGCCGAGTGGCTCCGAGTTAGACGCTCTATAACGAAACGATGAAATTCGCCAGTTGGTTCCTTAAATTTCAAACCAAAATTGTGTTATAGGAATAGGAACACAGAAATGCAATGGAACCGAAGAGAATTCTAGGTATTTGATCACGAATTGGATTGAATTTCCTGTCTACACTAAATACACTCTGTGTGTGAATTTCGTTAACTAGTTCGTCCGAGATTAGAATCGAGTTCGATAATCGAATGGGCAAAGATAAATAAGGATTGGGTAATAGGTACCTAGGTACAATACATGCCTCGAAATCGAAGCATGCAGGTTTCGGCCCATCACATACATGCGGAATTGCGATTCGGAAATCCGAATGCAAACCTGTTTTTCGTATAGGTTTGAAATCCCGTTCGCAAATCAGGAGGGGGAACCTCCATACGAAAACCGGGTTGCATTCGGAATTCCGAATCGCAATTCCGCATGTATTTGATGGGCCTTCCTCACGATGTTTTCCTTCACCGAAAAGCCAGTGGTGTTACAAATCGTACATAAATTACAAAAAAACTCATTTAGTACGAGTCGGCCTGGACGGGGGCACTATAGGTGCATAAATCCCACCTATCCACCCCACGGATACGTGCTTTGTATTCATGAGCACTATCGAAACATAGATAGCAGGCACGTATCCAGGGAGGGGGGGGATAGGTGGGATTTATCCCCACTTGTATGGAAAAGTGATTACAGCCCCTACTTTTTCATTGTTTTTCTATGAATATCCACCCCCGAAAATTAAATGTATATTTCATTTCATTTCATTTCAGTTCCGGTTTGCTCCCATAGTAAAAGTTGTTTCGTTTGATGGGTAGAGTAATATGTGGTTTAAAGGTTAATGACACTTTTCCTTACACCCTGTATTGTGTCAATACGTGTCTCCTCAACAGTGCCCTGCTAAAAAAACTAAGTGCTCCTAGTCCACTTATGCTTTTATTTCTTAGCACGACAGTACACAGCTTTAAAGCGTAAAACAGTCAACAATGATAGCTTAAGTGCTAACAATGAGCGAACAAAAACACTTAAGCTTAATAAATTGATCCACCTACATAATCCTGTCTGGACCTTGTCGCATAAATAAATAAACAATAGAAATTGCAGCATCATCTCTTAACAATTCGTAATACAAATTAAGAGGATATAATTCGGAGCGCGCTCCATACAAACGAAGCCATCTTGAAACCCGAAACTAATCACTATTAGGTTATACAAATGCGCTTTTCTCCCCTCCGGACGGAAAGCGTCAATTTTCGTCCCGCTGCGCTAAACGAAGTTGTCGCTTTCCACCTCCGTCGAGGAGAAAAATAGTATACTAACCTCGGACAGTAAATAAGAAAGACTCAGATCACATGTTTGCGACAACAACTAGTGCGTTCACACACGATGACGCATTGACGCAGCGGCAGTCGTCAGTCAGTGAAGCAAGAAGTTGTATGAAACCGCACGTAGAAGCACACACGGTGACGCATTGACGCACCGGGTGTGGTTCTATGGACTGACATCTGCCGCTCCGTCAGTGCGTCATCGTGTGTGAACGCACTTACATGTGGTCTGAGACCTTTCTTACTTTCCTGTCCTCGGTGTGTAATCTACTATTTCCTGTCACTGCGTCCGTGCTTGATAGAGATAATAGTTATTTGTTATGCTAGGCTGCAAAGTTCCTTTTTGGCGCGAGTACTTTTATTGAAACCTGAGCAAGCGACGGATTCTAGGATTGAACCACGAGCGAAGCGAGTGGGTTCAAATGTAGAATCCTGAGCGCATCGAAGGTTTCAAAGGTACGAGACGCACAATAACTTTGCTGCCGAGCGCAACACACAACTTATCACCTCACAAAAGCGAGGAAAAAAAGTGAATTGCTAAAAAGAACATTTTTAAAAAGTTTTTATTTCGTGCTGGCCAGTGACATGAAATCGATTGATGGATTAGCGGTATAGGAATAGGTATATTGAATAGACAGATTCGAATTTCAAAAACTCTTTCCACGCTAGCGGATAAAATACGCTTTTGCACTCAGATTTCGAGAGATAAACAGAATCTTTCCGAGCTTGTGAGGTGAAAAGAAAATTTTCATTATGCGTGCAGTGAGACAATGGCATTGCGTTAATTTGTGGCACGCGCCAGCTTTAGTTAACCGACTTGTGTTGTCAGATTTTATAGTTTGAAAGTTACAATTGCATCAAATATTTCCATACAAATCTTAAATTAATCCTAGCATTGAAACCTGACTACAAACAAGCATAGAGATTAGTTTCTACATTTTATCTGAAAAATGTCATTGACTTTAATTAATTAGTATTGAAAATATAACCAGACTTCGTTTGTATTGAGCGCGCTCCGAATAGAGATTAGTTTCTACATTTTATCTGAAAAATGTCATTGACTTTAATTAATTAGTATTGAAAATATAACCAGACTTCGTTTGTATTGAGCGCGCTCCGAATTATATCCTCTTAATCCTTTCCAGAAAGTTTTTCCCTTTGTCATTCATAAGTGAAGCCCTTAGCAAAGAGAAATATCTAGCGCTGTTGTTAATTAATTCAGTACAAAACTGAAGTTATAGAGAGTTTTCCGACATCTATAAAAAGGAGCAGGAAATTACGTTGTCCTCTTTTATTTATGATGGTAAACTTCCTGTAGGCTGTAGGTATAAGTAGGTGAATTCTTACACGTGCGAATATTTCAAGAGCCTTACAGACTGAGATTCAAGGCCTCCGCTCATTGCAGCGATATTATCGAGCGATATTATCGCTACGATTTTGCGATAATTGTTCTCAGTACATTTTGTATCGGGACGCGCTCGATCCCACACACTGCCGCGATATTATCGCAACCTGACGCAATCTCTTTCTACTACATTCAGTGAAGGGCGCATGCGTGACGCGATCGCGGAATCGCTGCAGTGTGTAAGGTGTCGCGATATCGCTGTTGATAATATCGCTCGATAATATCGCTGCAATGTTCGGAAGCCTTCAAGGACGGCCAGGTTGTTTTTGAACGTAAGTTTTGTCTAAATGTAGAGTCGGAAATGTATAGATCAGACTCAAACTTTAAAAAATCCGAGTCTCAACCTAATTCATTTACGTCACATAAAATACGTCTTGTCTTACGATACGTTAACAAGTACGCCACACACAATACACTTTGTAGGTACGATAAACTGTACAATGCACAGCAAGTCAGATGTCGTTGTCCCCAGTCTAAACAATACACTAGCAAGTCAGACGTCGTTGTCCCCAGTCTAAACAATACACTAGCAAGTCAGACGTCGCTGCCCCCAGTCTGAATAATACACTAGCAAGCTAGACGTCTCGTCACCCCCAGTCTAAACGCGGCAGTACTCTTCTAGCATGTGGCACCACTTGTGCTGAGCGCAGGTCAGCCGCGGTGTAGGGCGTCAGTTCTGTCTATACAATTACACTAGCAAGTCAGACATGAAATACACTCTTTATAATACAATCTGAACAAAATACTAACAAGTCAGACTTCGCAGTCCCTAGTCCGACAATACCAGCATTAGCAAGTCAGTGACAGCAATACACTAGCAAGCTACTTCGTGTCGCCCCTAGTCAGGCCGCGGTAGGACCTACTCTTCAAGCACGCTCATGGTGAGCGCAGATCCACCCCTACCCCCCCCCCCCAAATCCGAATATTTGATTGTTTTTCATTGTTTTAGTAATCCCTGAAGTGAATACGGTACCGGGTAGTGGGGGGCGTCAGTTCGGTGTACTTATTCAATACACCTAGCAAGTCGGACATAAAATACACTTACAATACAAGTATGTCAGACGTCGCTGTTCCCAGTTTGTATAATACTAGACGTCTTCGCGTCGCCCCTGGTCTGACCGCGGCAGTACTCTTCAAGCACGCGGCATCGCTCATGGAGAGTGCAGATCAGCCGCAGTTGGGGGCGTCAGTTCTGTCTATACAATACACCTAGCAAGTTGGACATAAAATACACTTACAATACAGTCTGTACAATAAACTAGCAAGTCAGACGTTGCTGTCCCCAGTCTGTGCAATACACTAGCAAGCTACACGTCGTCGCCCCTAGTCTGACCGCGGCAGTACTCTTCCAGCACGCGGCATCGCTCGTGGTGAGCGCAGATCAGCCGCGGCGGGGGGCGTCAGGCCGGCGCACGCGCAGGCCGCGGGACTTCCAGCCGTTGTTCTGCCATCGCTACGCCTGTCAGTGAAGTTTCGGCGAACCGGACGAGCCTGGGACGGATTCTGCCGTTCTGTTGGGAGAAATAAACGTTGGTAATGTTGTTTGGATGATCCTTCTTAATATGCTGTCGGTTTTTTAAGGAGATGATCAAGACCATCAAACTGAACAAGTTTTTTTATGGGACCAGAACCGAAATAGCAAAAAACAGTCTGTTGTTTCAGACAAAACTGCAACCCTACTTGACCCAAATGTATGGGACAGCGGATTTCAATTTCGCGATTTCAATGACGGTCCCATAGAGAAAGTTGTTCCGTTTGAGGGTCTGATCATCCCCTTGAAAAAGCGTCAGCATATTAAGAAAGGACTCTTTATACTTTATCTTCCCCACGACTGGGTCAGGTCAGGCCTGCCATCAAAGAGCGTGTAAGTCGTTAGCCAGTTTAGCGACCCGAGTCTAATGCGAATTGCCCGAATTGGTGTATTTCCTCACAATGTTTTTCTTGACTTCACGTTTGAGAGCACTTAGGTACTTAAGTAAGTAGATGTTTTCCTTCACTGAAAAGCTAGCAGAAGTGCAACAAATCGCATCGTTCCTTAAAAAACACTAGTACGAGCGGACCATTAGGTATTAAAAAAAACAAATAGGTAGTAACTAGTACCTATAATACCTATACCATATGAAGAATAGTAGATTACACACCGAGGACAGGAAAGTAAGAAAGGTCTCAGATCTCATGTAATTGACAAACATGTGATCTGAGGCTTTCTTATTTACTGTCCGAGGTTAGTATACTATTTTTCGTACTACGTTTCGTGGAAAGCGTCTACTTAGTTTAAAGCAGCGGGATGAAAATTTACGCTTTCCGTCCGGAGGGGAGAAATAGATAATAATAGTACACTATTAATAATGCCTATGCCACCATCCTGGTAGTATAGCACATTTCAACAATTCAGGTGCTTTTTAATCGACTTCAAAAAAGGAGGATCCCTGCAAAGATTTTTTTTGTCTATTTTGATCTCTGTTTGTAGCCTCTATTCCTAATTTATACCGAATTCAACTACTTTTAATATGTTAGGGATATTTGTGCAAGCAGTGTAGTTTTATATAGTCACGTCTCGCACGTCTCTCACGTAGCTTAATAAGTAATGACGCATGTATTTATAGCACGTACTTATTACTATATAAACTACACTGGCCCTAATAAAGACGTTCCATTTCTACAACAACATTGCTGGCGTATTATTCACCTCTCCGAGGCTCCCGATCCTGTCGGCCTACAACGCACCACCAACATGCGTTAAACTGGTGACCCCGACGTGATCCATCGCGCCCGACGTGATCCGTCGCACCCGACAAGGAATTAGCTGCATCGTGTGAAAGATTTCTCGCTTTGGTGATTTGTACAATTTCTTTCGGCCTCCCACAAGCGGGTCTCACCGATTGAAATTTCAAGAAGCAATATAGTCACTGAAGTGAGCTCTGTATTCTTGCCACGATGTACGGAGTCTCGCTACAGCCCGGAACCGCATTACCACAGCCGCCAGCACCAGAGAAGACCAGAGCGAGGCGCTAACCATCCTGTCACGGTTTCCCGATTTTTGGCTCGCGCATCCACGCCTGTGGTTCACAAGGCGTCAATAATACAAGCAGCTGCCGTCTGTTGTTACCTACCTCAAAAGTGGAACACGATTTTTAATCGATACAGGCGCAGACGTATCTGTATTAGCTGTTTTAAGCAGAAGCCTCGACCGATGCATTCAATCTCTTCGCCTCTAAGGCACGCCCATTCACACTGATGGGGAGAAGACCATGTATTTGAATCTGGGATCGCGCCGTGTCTTCAAATGGACCATCACCGCAGCCGAGATGTTCTACGTTCGATTCTCGGTGCAAAATTTTTCATGAAGCAAAACATACCTACTTGTTGACCTACATACAAGAGAGCTGACCGACAAGGTTACGGAACCGTCCGTCATTGCAAGCGTGACACATTCTAATGACTTAATGAGTCAGCAATTCGTGCGATTTATGTAAACAATGACCTTCGATTTATTTGAATTCGTCAAATTGACGTTTGGGTCTACACAACGCCGTGCAAACGTTTTAGCGTTACAAGAATACGGTGTTATACGGGTTGGAGCACACCTTTTGCTACGTCAACGATGTCCCCATCGCAAACACGAAAGAAGAACAGCACAAAAAGCATCTTCACGAAGTGTTCGAGGGATCGAGTAGCTACGGGATTACATTTCGTTCACAAGGACCTGCAGATCTGCATTCATGTATTCCTCAGAAGAGACATGTTTAAAAAGTCCGTGACAGCTCCTTACGATTGCCCGTTCAAAGCCCTGAAATGAGATGGTAAATGCTTAACCATCCAGCTACAGGCCGCACTACACTACAGTTGTCTCCATGGACCGGTTTGAAGCCAGCGTTCTCGTCGCCAGCCGTCGAAGCAGCAGACGAGACGACCCTTCCCCGGACCCTGCCTTCGAGTGCAACAAACGGATCGACACTCACACGCTCCGGACATGCCGTAAACCCAAACTTTTACGGTTTAGCTTATACTTAAGTTCAAAATGATTGTTATATCTTCTTTGTTTTTATTCCCCTCTGTTATACACTTTTTATCTTTACACTCCTAGCTTATACATTTTTGTGATTTTTTTTAGTTTTACGATTGTTAAATATTATGTTATCCTTTCTTTTTCAAAGGGGGGGAGTACTGTTAGGGATATTTGTGCAAGCAGTGTAGTTTTATATAGTCACGTCTCGCACGTCTCTCACGTAGCTTAATAAGTAATGACGCATGTATTTATAGCACGTACTTATTACTATATAAACTACACTGGCCCTAATAAAGACGTTCCATTTCTACAACAACATTGCTGGCGTATTATTCACCTCTCCGAGGCTCCCGATCCTGTCGGCCTACAACGCACCACCAACATGCGTTAAAAATATTGCTAGCGGCTAAAAAAGAAATTAGTTTGTACCACGTGTACGTACTTTCTGTGAATTCTGTCTGACGGACGGATATCAAAGTCATTTGAACCTTATTGCCCTGGGACAGAAAACAAACATTGCAATGCACGTGCCAGTTTCTGAAATTTAAAGTACTTACCTAGTTCAGAGGGCAAATAGTCCAATCATTTTAGAGTTTCCTTGTATGGACACCCTAACAATAAATTAATCTATCGCTGAAACTTTGCAGTGTGATAAAGTAAAGTACCTATACCGATTATGGTTGACAAATAATCTAGGACTGGAAAAATTAAAACCTAGATTATTTGTCAACCGTAATCTGTATACTTTACTTTTTTTTTTTTTAATTTATAATTAATGGCTTTTTGCTTGTGCGTAGCACCGCATTTCCGCCAGTGTCAAGTGTAATTTATGGGAGAATCTATCCCAATCTCAGGGATTGTTTTTGTTCAAGAACAAGAAGAGATTGAGGATTGCGGAGCCTCGTGGCAGGCAAAAACGCGGCGCGCGAAAACCACGCGAGACGTGTGCTCGGGTCAATTTCTGCAACGTGACCTCCTATACTTTACTTTATCACACTACAAAGTTTCAGCGATAGATGAATTATTGTTAGGGTCAAACCCTAAAATGATTGGACTAAAAATTTTCCTGCTCGGAAAACAATTCGGCATTCGGAACTCAGTCACGATTTAAAGTGGATTTAAAAGGTAACATAAAACTGTTTTTCCTTTGACATAGATGGAGGTTGGATGGTTATGAAAAGTGAACGTCACGAATACACGTTTCTCTACGAGGACTATAAGTTCTAAGCATATTGCGATGAATTATTGAAACTAGGAAAGCGATTTTATATTATTTATATTTATTTATTTTATTGGTTCATCAACAGTTGAACAAGCAGAGAACAATAGAATAGAAGAATACATTTATAGAAGAAGAAGATGCTACTTGGGCGTTTTTTTTCTAAATATATCCGCACACATTTTGTCTTGTCCATCAGTTTGCACTCAATTTACACTGAAACCAAAGTCCGTTTTGAATGAAGGTTTTGATTATTTCAATATTTAATTAATAATCTGTAAAATTAGCAGGTTATATAGGACGATTATTATAAATAAATTGAAAAAAAAAGACTAAAGTTAGTTTTGAACCCCCATTATTAGTAATGTCCCACAATGACCGACCTAGTTTAGTTTATAACAAGTAATTGATGCCTTGTTAAGGTTCACTGATTGTTATTTTTATAGAAAAAAGACACATTTACTAAGAATAAACTGTATAATTATATAATTTCGTTCCAAAAAAGTTACAAAATGGAAGACTGAACCACTCTCTTGTCCCAAAATAATCACATTTTCTTTGAAAATAATCATTTTTTATCCAATTTGCAACTGTTATTATGCATTTCAAATAAGTGCGAATCATTCTACGTTGTTCCAATTATAATAAAGTTATGATTTTTTTTGTATTCCATTTTGTAACCGGGATATTTTTTTACGAAATTGCCCACTTAAGTGTGGTTGAATAAACGTCTTATTATTTCCAGGATCAAAATAAAGGTTTTATTGTTATAGTGCAGCCGTTGCACGTGTCCGTATAGTTAGCAGCCTCACCAACGAATTCGAAGATTTTGACTAGGCCACGATTTAGTACCCAATTAGTACTATTTAGTGCCCAAAGCACAGATTTGGTACTCCTGTATTTCAAAAGATATTTGGGTTACTTACTGAGGCTGCTAGATAGACGTCAAGGTAGCAGTCGCACCAAGAAATACTGTTTATATCAATGTGATTTATATGTCACGATTTAGTACTCATTTAGTACTCCCTATATCCAAAATTTCATTAATATTGATTCAATACAAGCCGAGATATGACAGGGCATTGTTGAGGCTGCTAACTTGACGTTTATTCCAACGATGATTCCAATGAAACGGGTGCACATTTCAAACAGATAAATACATACAGATTTAGTGCTCGATTTGGTGCCTCTTATGATATTTATGAAATGTAGAATTTTCTTTCCTACTTCCCAAAAAAACTATGTAAAGTTCTACATACATTCGATTTTCGGTACAATCGTGAACAAAAATTATCATTTAAGCTCAGGCCACACAGAGGCGGTCCTGTGGGAAAGCGGGCCGGCGGCGGTTCCTCGGGAAGCGAATATCTGTGGACCAGCGAAGATTTTTGTGTGTTTTGTAGTGTATGGTGTGGTGGAAAGGTCATGTCCGAGTTTTTATGTCCCCTGTAACAGAGAAATAAGCACTGGTCCGGAGATATTCGCTTCCCGCAGGTCCGCCCCCGCACCGCTTTCCCGCAGTCCCGCCTCTGTGTGGCCTGGCCTTTATCGGAACTCTACTGCCATGAGCTGGCGCACGCGATCATAGCAAGTGGTTCATAGCAATACCGAGAGATGGCGGGATTTTATTTACGTTAATTACGGTGGGTGATGCGAAAACTTGTCGAAGAATGGGTTGATTCAAATGAGTGCAGCCGAGGGACTACAACGAGTTTATGATGAACCTTGTTCTATCATAGATGTTTTCAAATTGTCTTTTATGTTTTTGTTTATGTTGTGAACAGGAATGCAATTTTTGAAAGTAACACGTCGATCGAATGATGAATAATCTACATAGTAATTTTTACATTTTCTACTGCTGATTTGAACGAGTGACTTTAAAAAATCGCACTGTAGTGTTTGAAAAGTACTAGTCTCATACATTTGAGTCTAGTAGGCGTTGCAGTTTAGTATGGAACTGCTGATTTTTGTTTGCGATTTCAGGATTGGTCCCATAGTAAAAGTTGTTCAGTTTGATGATCTGAACCACTCATGAAAGTTTCAAACCACAATGAAATCAATATTTATTGCTTCGCTTTATTTCGGAACGGTAAAAAAATTCCAGTACAATAATAGTAGAGTAGATTTAAAGAATGGACTCACATTACATAGGTACATACGAGATTGAGAAGTATCAGAGTTACCTATACAATTTAATATCATTTCACTTTTTTGCTAGACAGTACCAACCACAGAATTAAAATAAATTGTAAACCCTATTACAGTTGAATAAAGTCTAAATTTGATTAACGATATCGACGGACTTAAATTACGATTAGTATGTAGAACTTTACATAGTTTTTTTGGGAAGTAGGAAAGAAAATTCTACATTTCAAAAATATCATAAGAGGCACCAAATCGAGCACTAAATCTGTATGTATTTATCTGTTTGAAATGTGCACCCGTTTCATTGGAATCATCGTTGGAATAAACGTCAAGTTAGCAGCCTCAACAATGCACTGTCATATCTCGGCTTGTATTGAATCAATATTAATGAAATTTTGGATATAGGGAGTACTAAATGAGTACTAAATCGTGACATATAAATCACATTGATATAAACAGTATTTCTCGGTGCGACTGCTACCTTGACGTCTATCTAGCAGCCTCAGTAAGTAACCCAAATATCTTTTGAAATACAGGAGTACCAAATCTGTGCTTTGGGCACTAAATAGTACTAATTGGGTACTAAATTGTGGCCTAGTCAAAATCTTCGAATTCGTTGGTGAGGCTGCTAACTATACGGACACCGTTGCACAGCCTTTATAGTGCCTACAATATTAAGTACTATTTTTAAAGTGGATGTAAAGCAACCGTTTGAGAAGTTATTGCGTCAGAAATAAACAATTTTCAGTTCAGTGGCGCCCGCATCACAGTAATAAAGATTTCTCAATAAAGAAAGCTTAAATTAAAAAGTTCTACTCCAATAAACTAAAAACTCTTCAAGCTATTTTATACAGGGTCCTTCTTAATATGCTGACACTTTTTTAAGGGGATGATCAGACCATCAAACTCAACCACTTTCTCTAAGGGACTAAGATCGAAAAGCGAAAAAACAATCAATAATTCAATACATTTGGCTCGAGTCGGTTTGCAGTGCAGGTTTGTATAGAAAATCAGTTTTTACAGCACATAATACATTCTAGTCGGTACCTAAAGGTATAATACCTATAAATAATTAAATTGCATGCAATTGTTAAGTGATAATTTGGATGGACGGGGAATTTCAAAGGTAGGGTTTTGCCCAACAATGCTCAGTGGGACTGCTGTTTTTTTTATTTTCCGTTATCCACAACCTTAGAAAAAGTATATGTCTAGAATGAGCCTCACTGTTTTACCGTATAAAACAAAAGGGGCTAAGTTTCATAGGTTGGTGTGCGTAGGGCGCCATACTAATTCTGTATGTGTGCGTGTATATGTATAGGGTTTAGGAACCAGTCCTGGTTCCAATTTTTTTCGACGCTTTCGTATCTTCGACTGTCAATCTAGACATATACTTTATCAAAGTCCACAACCATAACTCATTCTGATTGAAAATAACAGGTTGCCGTCTTTTATTACATACGATTCAAATTATTATCATCAATGCCAAGTATTTGAGACCACGAACAGGCAGGCGTAGTGTAAATAGTATCGGGGAGCTGGAGTTTTGTGGTGCGCCTTTGGAGAGGCCTATGTTCAGCAGTGGACGATGATAGGCTGATGATGATCATGATACTAAGTACTTACTTTGGTTGGGGTGACTAGCGGCGTCTCCATATTGAGATGTTTCTTCGTAGAGCTCGATCCAGAATTACCTGGGCAAGTTGACATCATTAATGATATAGGTATCATCTAAAAAAACAAAAATTTTATAAAACGCATAGCATAGCATATGCTCACGACTTTTTTTTTATTATTTTTTATTTAAAAAAATGGGTTTGCTCTTGACCTCAATCCTGTCCTGAGGACAAAGATGGGGTCGAAGATGTAGCGAGCTTACCTAGAAGAAGCCTATTCACTCTTACTTTGAAGTAATTCGGGTTGTAAGTGCTCGGAAATACTGACGCAGGCAGGGCATTCCACTCCTTGGCTGGACTATATTCCCCGAGGGGGTATTCAGAGATATTCTGAAACCTCAGAACATCCACGTTTCACCAGTAGTACCGAAACTCTCTCCAGTGTGACGGGGGTGAGCCCGTCGCCACTTACAATGGACAGTGGGTACAATACACGCCTCGAAACTGAAGCATGCATGTTTCCTCACGATGTTTTCCTTTACCGAAAAGCCGAAAAATTCATTGTACACGAGTCTGCCTGGACGGGGATCGAACCATCGGCTCCTGCACGGCAGGCAAGGTTACTCGCCACTGGACCACGACGGCAATTTTATAAAAAGGAAACAAGATTTCCTGAAAATAGACTATTCTTTATCGAAGTGAAATTATGTTTTGTGGTTCTTATTTTTCTTATCCTAAAAAATACAACACATCTCTAAGGAGTCGTCGTAGGCGACTACAAGGCGACTAAAGACAAATATAAGACAAGATAAATTAAAGATAGTTCTGCGGTTTGATTAGACAAACAGTTGGTCTCGGGTAATGCCAAAATAATTTCATAAACAATAGATTACTTATTATCTAACTTAGGGCTATGTGGTGTAGGGGTTAATGCCCAATAGTAGGACGAAATGCCTTGTATTTCTTGTATCTTGTATTTTTAATTTTTCGACTCGAATTAACCGAAACCAAAGTCATACCTTTAGTATTTTTGGATAGTTTATCTAGTGAAATCATAAATTGAATACACGATTGGAATTACTTCACTCGATAAAAAATCGTCACAAAGATGACGTATTTTCATGTCTTTTTAAACATTTTAGAACAACTTAAAATAGTTTCAGATTTTTGGTATTTATACTCACATATTCACCATTATTTTATCTAGTGAAATCATAAAAAAATCAATAAAAATACGACGCATGCACACACTTTCCGGGGGACTGCGCAGTCGCGTTTCTCATAGAAAATATTCGTCTAGACCTATGGCCCCTTAAGGGTGTATTTATTTTGGGTGTACCGTTGGTACGCTCCATACAAACGAAGTCTGGTGATATTGTCAATACTATCCAATTAAAGTCAATGAAATTTAGCAGAAACAATCTAAAAACAAATTTCTATGCTCGTATGGAGTCAGATTTTCGTTAAAATGTATAGTTTTCAAGTTACAGTGCCTCAAAGATTTCCATACAAATCTTAAATTAATCCTAGCATTGAAACTGTATATTTTAACGAAAATCTGACTCTATAGAAGCATAGAGATTTGTTTCTAGATTGTTTCTGCAAAATTTCATTGAATTTAATTGGTTAGTTTTGAAAATATCACCATAGTGCGTTTGTATGCAGCGCGCATTTTCGCTCTCGGAATAATATTCTCTTACGGGTGTATTACCGTTGGTACGCTCCATACAAACGAAGTCTGGTGATATTGTCAATACTATCCAATTAAAGTCTATGAATTTTTTCAGAAACAATCTAGAAACAAATCTCTATGTTTGTATGAAGTCTGATTTTCGTTAAAATGTATAGTTTTAAAGTAACAGTGCCTCAAAGATTTCCATACAAATCTTAAATTAATATTAGCATTAAAACTGTACATTTTAACGAAAATCTGACTTCATACAAACATAGAGATTAGTTTCTAGATTGTTTCTGAAAAATGTCATTGACACAACTTGGATAAAGAAATACAGTAATAAAAACAGGGCGGCGAAATATATTTACCCAGGGGCGCATTATATGTAAATACATCCCTGGCTCTCGGAATAAACTTCTCTTAATATCAAAATATGGGTACCTCGTAATACCTAGGTAGTTATCAGTTCATTTTGTTGACTCCGCGTAAACAATGTTCCGACACAATAGGTACCTAACTAACTGTTCTCTTATTATTTTCAAAGGAAGGAATTTCATACCTCGCTTCTCCTTATAAATATTAATTTCTATCACAATTTTATAAAATCCCAAGGCAAATTTTTAATATTAGTACCTAGGTACATTGTTCGGTTTCCTTATTACATGGTATCAATGAATAAATTAGTCATAATTAATACGTAAAATAGCTTTTCCCAAAGGAATATTAATATTAAAGGTATTTAGAGATTTTTGAAAAAACGGCCAAGTGCGTGTCGGACTCGCTCACGAAGGGTTCCTTATCACTAATACCATATTACCAACAAAGTTTGTTTTCTCCGGGACCCTTAGCGCAAGCCCGATACACACTTGACCAGTTTTTATTATTTGTTGTTATACTGTAGAGTTTGCGCTATAATGACACCAAGTTAGACGCTTGTATGTTTTCCGTTTCTACGATAGAGCGTGAAGAAAAACGTTGATAAAAATGTTATACAAAATAATTAAAATTGCTTATAATACCAAGCTAGATCAGCTGCTTGCATTTAGTCTGGAAAATATTTTTTTAGCAAATTTCCTATTTTTTTCTTAGGGAAAGTACCTAGTTCCCCTCCGGTACCCAGTATTATACAGAAGCGCTCGTTGGCGTAGTGGAGCTTCGGTATTGGAAACGATCACCGAAGTTAAGCAACGTCAGGTCCGGTCAGTCTTTGGATGGGTGACCGTTTAGTGGTATTTCATCTCGAGCGTTTCCGTACTTCGGAAGGCACGTTAAGCAGTTCGCTCGTCCGCAGAAACAATGACACAACTGCAAAATCCCAAATGTACAGGGAACGTTTTTAAAGTTTTAAATAATGTTTACAGTAAACACGTCTAAAGTTTTAAATAACGTTCAATACAAGAATATGGCTTTAAATCAAAACGTATACAGTTTATTAAAAATTTGCGTAATGCTATGAATCTTTATTCAAAACTTTAAACGCGCGACATGTAAATTTGGAAATTTGCAGTTGTGTCATTGTTTCTGCGGACGAGCGAGTTGGTCTCGGATAGTTACGTCAGTTGGCGTTGTAACTAATCGTTAAGCCAGGTCAGAGGCCTATTAAGGCGGCTTGAAAATTCTCTGACAGCAAGTTGACCACTACCTTGCCTCCACCAACACGCACTGGGCCCGCGTGGTGGAGTATGGCCCGCTCCCTCTCACCCTTATTCGTGAGAGGAGGCCTTTGCCCTGCAGTGGGATTCTATAGGCTATAACTTACTTACCCAGTATTATTGGTGCAATCGCCGCTCAAAGTAATGAAACTGTTTACACTAACACCCTGTATAGCCTTATAAAACGCTAGACTTACGAGTAATTGTCAAACTAATATCGACTCACATCCATCTCAATTACGTTACATTTTCCGTTGCGTCCTCACTAACTAATTACTTTGTACAAGGTCGGTATTTACATAACACAATGAGGAAAAGTCATAGAGTTTTGTCTTAGATGGAAGAGATTTATTAGATTTGTTATTGTAGGTAATTGAGAGGATACGTGGATATAAATTCTAATCTTTGAGGGGATAGTCAGAGATATTCTGAAATCTCAGAACATCCACGTTTCACTTATAGTACGAAACCCTGTCCAGTGTGACGGGGAGTGAGCCCGTCGCCACTTATAATGGAGATGCCTCAAAATTGAAGCATGCAGATTTCCTCAAGATGTTTTCCTTCACCGAAAAGCCAGTGGTGCTACAAATCGTACATAAATTCTGAAAAAACTCATTGCTACGAGTTGGCTTGGACGGGGATCGAACCAACGTCTCCTTCACGGCAGGCAAGCTAAAAAGAGGGACGTAGGTACCTAATTTAATATCGACCATCGCGCAAAACAGAATAAATCCAAATTATTGACCTCTGACAACCTAAATTTACTTGTCCAAAACTGGCAAAATGCCATGGGCCCCGTCCGTCCAACGGGTTCCGGCCGCCTTCACCTTCACGATTCTGCCCCATCGACCATCGGTTCTCCGATCCCTATTGCTACTTTAGTTTAGCAATTCTTTGGGCTATGTCGGCTTCTCGGGTTCTTCTACAAATCTCTTCATTTATAATTCGATCTCGCAGGTAAACTTCGAGCATGACTCTCTCCATTGCCCATTGGGTGCCTTTAAGCCTTTTTTTGAGGCCTGAAGTGAGCGACCAGATGCCGTAGCATGCTACACGCGATACGTTACGGTTGTGTCACGTCTTTTATCTCGTTCGTTGGCGCGCAAATAGAAAGAGAGCGAAGGTGTGATAGCGCTGTATCACGGTGGCATGCTACAAATCGTTCTAGCATGCTACCCATGCAGGTCTCTGTTCCATATTTGTCATCAACTCATCACTGAAGAAAAACAGTCTTCTTGAGAGGGCAGATGACTGGCGACCGCGTACCGGAAAGTGGCGGACCGAGGTGAACTGACGACTAATTGTACCGACTAAAATATGAAGTTCCTGCTGCCACAATAAAAGAGTCAGAGTCAGAGTCGTTCTTTTTTGTCAAGCTTTACGTCGCAGCTTATATGACTCACCTATAGTGTCAGAAGCAGTGGTAGAACCACAGCAGTTGCTGTTCAACAGTCTTCTGACTGCACCCCTCAGGTTGAGGGTGTAGGAGCACTAGGCCAGGGGGTTCATGCAGGAGACGGAGCAGCGAGTGAACAACAGGTCACTCGGGACACTGCAGTCAACTACTGGCTGGCAGAATTTGCAAAATGCCAGGGGCCCCAGCCAAAAACCTAGCCTTTAGTATTACAAAGACCAGCTGTCTTTTTTTAAGCATTTTGCCGATTTTTACTTTGATTTAGGGAGACCAGCCGAGGGCCCCACTATATGATTTTGCTGGGGGTGTCTGAAAGTCAAAATCACGCATAACCGGGCAAGACTGTGTCAGATTTTCTACCAAACTATGGGTTATGCTCAGATGGTCCTATTAGCAGAACGTAGGTACCTTTCGCAACACGTTCTACTCGCAGAACGACCCTATCGCAAAACGTCCTAAGTACTCGCAGAACGACCCAGTCTCATTACGACCCATACGCCAACTCAGTCTGTCCCATTATCAAAACGTCCTATTACTTAGTACAGTCTATTAAGTTCCGATTGTCACATCTTTCTAATCTTTTTCATCATAACGTCGTAGCTTTAATGACTCACCTATAGTGTCAGAAGTAGTGGTGGAACTACAGCAGCTGCTTTTCAGCAGTCTTCTGAGTGCACCCCGCAAGTTGAGGGTGTAGGAGCCGTAGACCAGGGGGTTCATGCAGGAGTTGGAGACAGCCATCGCGAACAGCAGGTCCTGGACGCGAGGGGACACTCGGGACGCCGAGTCACGGTCTATCATGTACCTGTGGGGACAACAATCATGTATACAGGGTGTAACAGATCATCATCATCAGCCTATACAGGGTGTGAGGAAAAGTATCATTAACCTTTAAGCCACATACTTTACCCATCAAACTGAACAACGTTTGGTATGGATACAGATCAGAGCAAAAACAAATCTGTTCTCCCATACTAAACTCCATAATTCATAATCGTTTATTGCTCACACAGAGTACATGATAGGTGGTAACAATAGGTAAATAAGTTACATCTGTGAACTTGCAATTTGTAATGTGTAACATTAGACATGTTTGAGAGGTACATTCCAATTTTATAAATATAGGCAAATAATTATGTATAGCATGCAGTACAATGTGCAATCTACCAATGCATTACCAATTTTTCACAAATTAAAATTCAGTATTTGAGAATTAATAATGAGTTTATAAGTCAATAAAAATAAATTTATTAATTACGCAATTTTACAACGTCAATTCATAATTAATTCATTTAGTACCTGCTTGAATCAAATGTATGCAACAGCTTGGCAACAGATGATTTTTTTTGCTTCGATCGTCTTGCTCCTAGTAAAAGTTGTCCAGTTTGATGGGTAGAGTATGTGGTTTAAAGGCTAATGATACTTTTCCTTACACCCTGTATAGTGTGTAACAGATATAGGTCATATTTTAAGGGGTCATGATCATCATCATCATCTCAGCCGATGGACGTCCACTGCTGGACATAGGCTTTCTCCAAGGATCACTACAACCATCATTCCTGCGCTGCCCTCATCCATCGAGTTCCCGCCGCCTTCACCAGGTTGGTCCACCGTGTGGGGGCCTGCCAACGCTGCGCTTTCCGGTACGCGGTCGCCACTTGAGAACTTTTCGGCCCTATCGGCCAACGGTTCTGCGAGCAATGTGCCCACTGCCACTTACGAATATGTCAGCTACTCTGGTTTTCCTGCGGATCTTTTCATTTTGAGGGGTGCTTCAGATTATTAAACCGAACAGCTTTTACTATGGCAACTGTGACGGGCCGATAGCACAGTCAGTAGTGAACGTGCCAGTTGTGCTGAGGGTCGCGGGTTCGAATCCCGTAAGGGACAAATATTTCTGTGATGAATATGTTTGTAATATATTTTTGTACCCGAGTATCTATTATTATATACGTATTTTATATCATTGTCAAGTAATCATAATACAAGTCCAGGCTAGATTCTAGTATTTTAAATGTGGCTAGATAATTTGTCAGAAAAAGTCCAAGATTTATTTATTTATTTACTACTAGAGGACCGCAGCGAACTTCGTACTGCCATAGAATCTTCCCGACACACACTTTGCCGTTTTTTATAGCCTATGTTAATCACTCATAATGTAGCATTCTAATGGTGAAAGAATTATTCAGATCCGTCCAGTAGTTTCGGAGCCTATTCGTTACAAACAAACAAACCAACTTTGATAAAGTTATATGTCTAGATTGACAGTCGAAGATACGAAAGCGTCGAAAAAAATTGGAACCAGTACCTACTGGCTCCAAAACCCTATACATATACACGCACACATACATAATTTGCATGGCGCCTCACGCACACCAACCTATGAAACTTGGCCCCTTTTGTTTTATACGGTATGTTGGTGCGAGGCTGATTCTAGACATATACTTTTTCTAAGTTTGCCAATTTGACCCCCTTTCGCTTCCACCCTATATATAGGGTCCTTCTTAATATGCTGACACTTTTTTAAGGGGATGTTCAGACCATTAAACTGAACAACTTTCTCTATGGGACCAACATCGAAATCGCGAAAAAAATCAGCTGTCCCATACATTTGGCTCGAGTAGGTTTGCAGTTTTGTATGGGAGAACTGATATTTTTTTCGCGATTTCGATAGTGGTCCCATAGAGTAAGTTGTTCAGTTTGATGGTCTGAACATCCCCTTAAAAAAGTGTCAGCATATTAAGTTGGACCCTATATAAATGGCACTACATGTATAGAATATGCTCACGACTATATTCCCTCAGGGGATTTTATAAGTAGTGTGCCCGTCGCCAAACTTGGCAGAAATTCACGTGACGGTCTACGAAAATGCTACGGCGTAGCACTCGTAGCCACGTAGCAATAGCAAATGCGTAGACATTTTGCGACATTTTGCTTTTTGGCAATACGCCTTATACAGGATGTAGGTGACAGCCTAGCAAACACTGAAACGGTGAACTCAGCCCATCAAACGGAAACACTTTCACTATGGAGCCTACCTCAGGAAACGTGAAAAAAAATCAGCTGTCCCCAATGACATATACTTTAGCGATAGACAAGCTCGTTCAAACAAACAACATGTCACTCAAAACAACACAAAATGACACATTGCGGTCTGTCATTACCAGTGACGAAGTGAACTCAGGAACATCAATTAGGTGCGCCCACCGCATTCAAGTGGAACATGTTGCTTCTATGAAAGGGCCTGTCTATCGCTAGAGTTTAAATCAGTGGCTGTCCCATACAAAACTGCTGTACCTACCCGACTCAAATGTATTTAGTAGTCAGTTTTATTTAGAAAAAATTAAATCTATTTAGAATTAAGTTTTTTATCAGTGTGGCAATTTGAATCCATTCCAATAAATAATTTATTAGGTATATTGTAACTTATAAAATAGAAACTGAATATCTTTTGCAACACAAAATAAAAACCGCAATAAATCTTGTTTTTAATTAATTGTCTAGACGCAAACAGACTCTGAAAATTGGTTTCAAATTGAAATATGAACCGTTTCATATCAACCCGTTCATGAAAAGAATATGCTATTTATTATTATTGTAAAGTTAAAAGTGATTTGATCTTTATGACTCAATCACTTATAAGGCCTTAAGCAAACAGCACCCACGGATACGCTGCACGATTAAACTCTACGAATAGCCCAGTCAATTGAAGAGGTTTTGTTAGGAAGGGTGGAAAGTAATGGACTTATGGGATGGATGTATGGGACTTTTAAACCGTAACCGGCAACATTTAGGCCCGATTCGACCAAACGCGAGTAAATTTTATTCTTACATTAAGTCGCCGGTTAATATAGAGTAAACTTTATTTGCGTTTTACCAAACCTAATCCAAATGAAATGTCAATGTCACACTCACATAATTAAAAAAATTATAATTAAAAGAAACCTAACAAATTAAAACTTTATGACCTCACATTGCAATAAGCTTTCTTTAGGTTAATTATACATTCGTTCTTTTAGTACGGGGTGTATAAACACCAAAAGTAAAATTGTTCCTTGTACAGTTCATCATCATCATCATCTCAGCCGATGGACGCCCACTGCTGGACAAAGGCCTCCCCCAAGGATCACCACAACGACTGGTCCTGCGCTGCCCTCATCCAACGGTTTCCCGCCGCCTTCACCAGGTCGTCGGTCCTCCGTGTGGGGGGCCTACCCACGCTGCGCTTTCCGGTACGCGGCCGCCACTCGAGAACCTTCCGGCCCCATCGGCTATCGGTTCTGCGAGCATTGTGCCCCGCCCACTTTAGTTTAGCAATTCTTTGGGCTATGTTCTTCTGCGGATTTCTTCATTTCTGATCCGATCTCGCAGGGAAACTCCAAGCATAGCCCTCTCCATTGCCCTTTGGGTGACTTTCAGCCTTTTTATGAGGCCTTGAGTGAGCGACCACGTCTCTGTTCCATATGTCATCACTATTGTTTGTTTGTTCGCGCATCACGCAAAAACTAATGAACCGATTTTGATGACACTTTTTTTGTTTGATAGCTTAGGTTCTGACTTAAAATCTGGTATATAATTTGTGCAGACGAAGTCGCGGGAAAACACTAGTTATATAAATAGAAATGTAGACCATCAAACTGAACAACTTTCATTATCGAGCCAATATCGAAATCGCGAGAAAAAAACTGCTGTCCCATACATTTGGCTTGAGTAGGTTTGCAGTTTTGTATGGAACAGCTGATTTTTCTTTCGCGATTTCGATGTTGGTGCCATAGAGAAAGTTGTTCAGTTTGACGGTCTGATCATCCCCTTAAAAACGTTCCAGCATATTAAGACGCTGTTATCCGGTCGAGGCCGTTTTTTGAACACGAACGAAAGTGTTTTAAACTATGTTTTAAAGTCTGAAAACCAATTATGTCTTATTTAAGGATCTGGCTGATAGGCGACCGTTCTCACGACACGATTAGATTAAGTTTAATAGATAGAAAAAAATCCCAAAGTTACCCCTTTTTGTTATGTTTTTTCAATACTATGATTAAACTGCTGATATTTAACTTTTTATTCTTGTACTTAACTAAATACATTAAATATTTCTAGTGAACTCCGTAGAATCTTGAGCTTAGAAACACCCATGAGCAAAGATATTGATGAAAAACACGTTTTTTTGTGATCCTGCGCTTTCAATTGGAGCGGGATGGCTAATTGCAAACTTATGCTTGCAAGAAAGAGACGCTTGCACTTGGATAACCTGGCCTTAATTAAAAAGGACCCTGTAGGTGAGGACGCTTCATCGATTTTTCCAGCGATTTCGATTTTGATTTCATAGTTAAGGGTATATTATTCGGAGCGCGCTCCACACAAACGTACTATGGTGATATTTTCAATACTAACCAATAAAAGTCAATGAAATTTTGCAGAAACAATCTAGATACAAATTTCTATGCTTGTATGGAGTCAGATTTTCGTTAAAATGTATAGTTTTCAAGTTATAGTGCCTCAAAGATTTCCATACAAATCTTAAATTAATCTTAGCATTGAAACTGTATATTTTAACGAAAATCTGACTCTATAGAAGCATAGAGATTTGTTTCTAGATTGTTTCTGCAAAATTTCATTGACTTTAATTGGTTAGTATTGAAAATATCACCATAGTACGTTTGTACGCAGCGCGCATTTTCGCTCTCGGAATAATATTCTCTTAAAGTTGTTCAGTTTGATAGTCTGAAGCAGCCCCTAAAATATGTAACGCTTAGCACCCGACGCGTCCATATTAATGAAACTCAAGTTCGCCAGCGCATTGAAAGTCCAACTAACTTAGATTGTGCACAAATATAAACATGCATCTCATTTCTAAAGTTACACTCAAGTTGCTAACTAATTCTATACAAGGTGTTACAAAGGAGACCATCAAAATCAGAATCAGAATTATTTATTTGCTGAAACATGGTAACATTGTGGAAGGTATATAAAAAAATAAGTCCTCGCATTTCGCCATGACATGGCATGCAAATTGTTACACTTACATTATACAGAGTCTAAAACTAAACAAGATTAAATTCGATTTACATAATTTTACTTACAAATTAGTAATGTCAAAGTTATTATTACCTATCTATTTAGGAATACAAAATATAAAAGCATAAGATAGGAAGTTGTCTATACATCAAATGTCATTATTACAAAGTATAAGAAGCAGATCGGAAGTAAAATACAGGCATTATCCTTTCATTATTACAAACTAAATATCATCTAGCTAAATATTGTCAGTCAAAAATTCATTCAGAGAGTAATAGCTTTTTCCTATTAATAAAGCAAACAGCCCACTCCGGAAATTTTTGGGAGGTAGGCTCTTTAAACGTTCTGGAATTTTATTGTAAATTTTAGGAGCCAGGCAAATTAGACTCTTATGAAGCAAGGCAGTGTGTGACGGTACTATGCACAGTCTCTGTCTGTTGCGTAAGTTTAGGTTGTGAACTTGACCTGCAGTTTTAAACAAGTCGCTATAAATCCATAGAAATATTGCTACTTCGTAAATATAGAGACTTGGAAATGTTAAGATATTCTAAATCTTTAAAGTGGTTTCTACAACTGTCTGTTATATCCAGGCTACAGATTGCCCTTATGCATCTTTTTTGCGCCTTAAGGGGGTTGCAGAGGGCAAGACACTAAACTAGATGGCGCTCGGGAGCATTATTCATGATTTTATCACATTTTATTTTATATCTCGTAATTGTGATGATTTCAATCAAAATTTTCAATTAAGCGCGCACTTGTGTTTATGTTTTACTGATCTAGCTACAAGTTTAAGTAATTTTATTGTTCATACGACTTTGATATACTTACCTACATTTTAATTTGGATCAATTTCATACAAAACTTTGACGTTGAACATTCGTAGACGGTATTAACAAAAGTAATATTTTATATATGAAAAAATAGTTTTGAAAATCTAGATTGCGCTTCTCAAATAACATTTGCAATTTATAACATAATTACGAAGATATAAAATTAAATGTGACAAAATCATGAATAATGCTACCGAGCGCCATCTAGTTGCCTGTGAACGTCTCTGCAACCCCCTTAAGTATAGATTCTTTCGATGTGGAGTTACCCCAGAAAATTATTCCAAAACGCAAAACTGAACAACTTTCACTAGCGGCCCAACATCGAAATCGCGAAAAAAACATTTGATGTTCCATACTAAACTACAAATCTACTCGAGCTAAATGTATGGGATAGCTGTTTTTTTTTTTCGTGATTTCGGTGTTGGTTCCATAGTGAAAGTTGTTCGGTTTGATGGTCTAAACAACCTCCTTAAAAGTTTTAATTAATGTTCATTTTTACTTTTGTAATACCCTGTATAACTGTCTAGTTTGTAGATTAGATTATTATTTGTATTGTAGTCATTGTAGAATAGACATTCGAACTCAAACATAAATAGATGAACAAGAGTTCTAGAAATTGAAAGAGAAATTAATTACGAAAATTAGTTTCTGTAAGTAATTATTATTTGTATAACATTAAGCTTAAAAGTTTAATTAATCCAAAAAGCATGTTCTGCAGGTCATTGATGTTGAGTAATAATAAAAAACACTGTAGAGCAAATAAAACTGTATATTAGTTTGTCATTGTATCTTTTTAGTTAGATATACTTAGGTATATGACTTTTTTCCGAACAAGTCACCATAAAAGTTGAAAAAAAAAAATCTCTGAAGAAAAATATGGAAAACGTAAGCACGTATGCATGAATAAGCGCAAAACCTACCTACACCTCAACTGATTTATAACAAAATAATTAGATTGAAACAATAATTTCATTATTTTGATGCTTAAAATTTAAAGTTATTCGCATTTTAATTTTTGAGGCAAAAATAATTTGCTATCATTTCAGCAATGAATGAAAACGCTAACGTGCTCATGGATACATTTTTAGAATCTTGTTTTGGTAGTGAGTATGGTGAGTGTGACCGTGCGGTGGGTTGAGATCGAGTTCAGTACTTAAATTTTAAATACATACATACATATTCTCACGCCTGTCTCCCACTGGGGTAGGCAGAAACAACGGAACGCCACTTGCTACGATCCTGACAAACCTCCCTAGCTTCCTCCACATTCATTAGTCCTTTCATGCATGCTCGTCGGTTTCGGGTAGATCTGACCTGGCCCTTTTTAAGCACGTCGCCAATTTGGTCCGAATATGTACGTCTAGGCCGTCCCCTTCCAACATTTCCACTTACGCTTGCCTTATAGGTTGCACTCGTTAATCTGCACTCATCCATTCTTTCCATATGACCAAACCATCTCAACATACCTTTCTCTATCTTTGTCACTACATCCTCTTTCAGACCACAACGTTCTCTGATTAAATTATTTTTCAATTTGTCCATTACAGTTACACCACACATACTTCTCAATGAGCGCATTTCCACAGCGTTAATCCTACTTTCGTGCGTTTAATTTTAAATTATACAAACAAATTATTTAATTTTTGAAAAAAATTTACTACCTATTGTTGAAACCATGATAATTCGATTCTGGAGTGCTATTTTTGAATCTCATTCGGTGAGCTCAGCAGTTAAAAATGTCAAAATTACTCTGGAGATATGCAACTTTCTACTACTGATTTTCAATAATCGCTCTCCTTGAGTATGATTTTTGAAAGACTAATCAGCAGTAGAAAGATGCGTATCTCCATAGTAATTTAGACATTTTCAACAGCTGAGCTCACCGAATGAAATTCAAAAATCGCTCTCCTGATTTCGATTCTAAACAAACTGCTTTCTAGTTTTGCGTTAATTCATTAACACGTTGTATAAGTATAGGTACACCGTGAAAATTTCGCGTCCTTCCTCTGTTCATTGCTACTAGCTTCAATTATTTATCACAAAATGCTAGCTACATGTTTCATTACGGTCACTTTTATAATACCTACCTACCTTCTCATCAATAACGAAGGGGGCAAGGCATATTGGATTCATACATTCCAGTGACCTATGCTGAATACTTAGATATTAGCATCGAACAAATTGATATTTGTTCGATGATATTAGATAGATACACAATTTCTTTGCATTAACACACACGAATTACACTAACTATTTTGGAATACTTTTGACACTTATCTATTAGAAGTTACGCGTGTAATTCTACTAACAAACTTTTCTTATTTTCAGTGGAGAAAGGGAGAACATGAAATCCACACTCCCACGCGGGTAGGGTTACCAGATAAAAAAAAAACAAAAGTCAGGAGAAAAGGCCTGATTTCCATTAAAAAATCCTGAGATTTTGTTGCAGTTTCAGAATTTTCTCTCGAACGTAATTAACAATTTAAAAAAGTCATATTATTATTATCGTTTTTATACACTGCGGATCTCAGGGTGTCTTCTACAGGGTGAAATTGATATCATTAGCATCCTTTTAAACTAAGAGTCTTCCCATCAAACTGAACAACTTTTTCTATGGGAGCAAACCAATCAGATCATTTGAGTCGTGGAGGCAGCGGCGGCGCCACTAAACGGCGGGTGCAGTTTAGTATGGGACAGCTGATTTTGTTTTGCTTCGATTGGTTTGCTCCCATAGTAAAAGTTGTTCAGTTTGATGGGTAGACTCTTCGTTTAAAAGGATGCTAATGATATCAATTTCACCCTGTAGATATTTACACACTAAATATGATAAAACTAATTAAGTACAGCTACTTGATAAATAAATGATGATTTTAATTGTGCAATTATAAATTTTCTCTATTAGGAAGATAATTTTTAGTTTATTTAACTTTTATTAAAGCTATCTTTAAAATGTACAGTATTTTACTGAAAATTCTAAAAATACTGAGATTTGCAAAATTCGGCCGCAATCCTGAAAAGAGTTCCAAAATCCGGAAATCTCAGGACAAATCCTGAGATATGGTTACCCTTCACGCGAGACTAGTATTGACCAACAACCCACGAGAAAATGTATAAATGTTAAACAGGGTCCAATCCAAGTTTGGTAACAAAAGGCGGTAGCTGGTTTGTTGCCTTCATTCTTAGCTTACACGTGTCGTCAAGCACGCGACACGAGTAAGCTAAGTTTTGTTAAAAGTTCCTTCAGCTTTACAAAATATAACTTACCTAACTATTTTAAAACCTTAAATATGTTTACAAGAACTTTGTTTTTAGGGTTCCGTACTCGAAGGGTGAAAACGGGACCCTATTTACATCAAGTAAGAGCCGTGGTGGTTCAGTGGCGAGTAACCTTGCATGCCGTGCTGGAGGCGTTGGTTCGATCCCCGTCCAGGCCGACTCGTACCAATGAGTTTTTCGGAATTTATGTACGATTTGTAGCACCACTGGCTATTCGGTGAAGGAAAACATCGTGAGGAAACCTTCATGCTTCAATTTCGAGGCATGTATTGTACCTACTATGCATTACAAGTGGCGACTGGCTCACTCCCCATCACACACAGTACACAGAGAACCGGCCTAGCATGACGCGCCCGACAAAGTTATCCCATAGCTTTTCTCTTGCTGCCATGCTAGCCTCACTATATTAGTAGTATACAGAGTGTAAGGAAAAGTATCATTAACCTTAAAACCACACACACTACCTACCCATCAAACTGAAAAACTTTTACTATGGGAGCAAACCTGTCAGAAAAAAAAATCTGCTGTCTCCATACATTTTGAGTCGAGTAAGCGCTGCAATTTAGTATGGAACAGCTTTTTTTTGTTCTGACAGGTTTGCTCCCAAAGTTAAAGTTGTTCAGTTTGATGGGTAGAGTATGCGGTAAACTAAAGTGGCAAAGGGCACATTGATAGCAGAACCGATGACCGATGGGGCCGAAGAGTTCTCGAGTGACGACTGCGTACCGGAAAGCGCAGCGTGGGTAGGCCCCATAAGGTGGACTGACGACCTGGTGAAGGCGGCAGGAACCCTTTGGATGAGGGTAGCGCAGGACCGGTCGTTGTGGCGATCCTTGCCTGGCCCATGTTCAGCGTTTATCGGCGGAGATGATGATGATGATGATTGATGTATAAAGGGTCATTTTTAATTAGTTGGCGAAACTCAACCAGGGCACTTGTTAATGATAACAGATTGCATTATCAATGTTCATAATTGGTATTGATGATTTACAAAATTATTATTATCGTACGTATCGTACGCAGTGCGCGGCCGGCGGGCGAACATTGACCTCAGAATCATATGATCGAGCGGGGGGTCATTACCACGTAATTGTGCTTAGTAACAGATACCAAAGGCGTTAGTTAAGTTTCGCCAACTGATTAAATTTAACCTTATATAATCACCGCAGATTTTGATGAACAACATACTCGTACATACCACATGGCCATGGTAGCGTAGGGGAGCCAGCAGAGAGCGAACACCGACACTATGGTGACCGTCATGCGCAGTGTGCGCCGGCGAGCTCGCTCCAACACGCGTTGGTCCGACCGGCGCAAGCGCACTGGGCCTACGACTCCAGGACGAGGCAAGCATTTTTCTGTCGACAAAACATTTCTTTTTACTAATATTATTTAGTAGCGACCCGCCCCAGGTTGGCCCGGGTGGGATCTAACAATATTACACATAAACCTTCCGAAAGAAACTATCTAAATGACAGTGAAAACCGCTTCAAAATTCATTGCGTGTTTTAGGAGGAAGTAGCGGATATACAGACAGAAGCAGAAAGCGACTTTATTTTATACAGAGATTACATAATATATTATATTAAATACCTAGGAATTCTGGTCCTATGTATAGAACGGACGACCTCGTCAGCCGGGAATGGTAATTATTTAAAGATTCAAATGTTATAAATGAAGTTATGTATACATAATATCAACCAATTAGGAATGTAGGCTTCCATTTAACTATAGCAAAAAAAAAAAAAAGTGGTGAAGCTCAGCGGTCGTGAGTCACGACCGCTGACGTGACAGATCAATCGAGCGCGGTGTGCGAGGTACCCTCAAAGCTAATTCAATTAGGGTACGCCCGTCCCCACACACCGCAGCGACCGCTGATCTTCACCACTATTAGTTTTTATTACACTATGGTAGAACCATATCTGTCAACCTCAAGAAGTTTGGAATGCTCTATAGTGGAGGGCAGACTGCCCAAAAAGACGTAAAACATGATAATACTCCTTTGTGGTCGGTAAAGATCGTTCTTTTCCGTCGCGTCGTTGTTTTTTGAGACGTTAACTTTGTCCCTTTCTAATCCAAGGTACAAAATTGTAGCTCCTCTCCTGTCATTTTCCTAACTACGTCACTGGATAAAAAGGGACACACCTAAAATTGGAAATATCGACGCCGCCGTTGCCAATTTTCTTGTTTCAATGCTTGTAAGGAGGAGTGGTATTCTTTATGATTTAGATCCATGGTCAACCTACTCGTTTTTGCAGATCTACGAATATGTTACATAGAAACAATAACGTTTGTACAGGAGTGCTGTTTTTTTAATTTATTTTTTGGTACCGAAATTGACTGTACCGACTACTTATATGGATTTTATGCATTATTCGTCTATGAAATCAGGATGAGTGAAACTCAAAAATATCACTCAACCTTATGAAGAGGTTCAAGGGTGGCCTACATTTTAAATTGGTAGCTAGACTAATCATCAAAGTAATCTAAAAAGTTACGAATGACAATCTTTCCTGCCCTAGTTCGGAAGACGGCCAAGGAGGTCTTGGTGGAGATTAAAAAGTTTTTCTTTTGTAAGTAGTACTCATTAGGTAGTACTTCTACTACTACTATTATTTATTTACAGGTCTTTAAGTACCTACTTACCTACATTTTCTACTTTGAAAACATGCTTCGTGACATTAAACCAATAATGATTTAAAATAAAAAAGCTATAAAGAAATTATATTCTATTCGATTCTAAATTTAATCTCAAAGGTAAATATTAATAAGCACCTAAATATAAAAATTTTAGAAGCTTTCTTCTTATCGTGTGGGCAAGCCCTGGTGTCAGAGTTTATTCAAACCGCCTTACGGCCTCTGACCTGTGCCTCTGACGTGGTTTTATCTGGTTTTATGTAACGAGTAGTCGCTACTACCAGAGATAGTAGCCGGGACCAACAGCAAAACGTGCCATCCGAAGCACGGAATCATCTTTCTTTTCAGACAATCAGGTGATTCAGCCTGCAATGTCCTAACCAACTGGAGAAAAACGCACTAAGTGACATATCACTAGGTGTGCCGTGGGAATCGAACCAATCGTGTCAAGAGCCCAATGCTCTTAATCATTAGACCACGGAGGCAGTTCAGTTTTAGAAGCTTTGAAAAACTTACACTTATGAAATCACTCTGGTATAGATACGTCTGTCTACCAACGGAAATTTTGAAATAATTTCAGACCAAACATTCTACAAAAAGCCGTGGTAGTCCAGTGGCGAGTAACCTTGCCTGCCGTGCAGGAGGCGATGGTTCGATCCCCGTCCAAGCCGACTCGTACCAATGAGTTTTTCGGAATTTACGTACGATTTGTTACACCACTGGCTTTTCGGTGAAGGAAAACATCGTGAGGCGTGGATTGTACCCACTGTCCATTATAAGTGGCGACGGGCTCACTCCCCGTCACACTGGACAGAGTTTCGGTACTTCTGGTGAAACGTGGATGTTCTGAGGTTTCAGAATATCTCTGACTACCCCATCGGGGAATATAGTCGTGAGCATATGCAAACATTCAACAAATCACAATCTGAGGGTGCAGAACCCTTACGCGGCTGACTAGTTAGTGAACGTATTCTGCATTCATCATTTTGCCGACAAGCCCGAATCCATTTAACTGGGATTAAATAAGGGCCATTGAATTTCCAGTCCTAATCTCGTTACACGAACACTCATTATCGGTTGATGACTTGGCTTCGACACATTACATACGATTAACTGTTGGAAATTGGAATTTCTGTTATGTTTCGAGTTTAATGAAAATTAAATAGATTCGAAATTCTTGTCTAGAATTACATTTCAACTACCGACCAACAGTGGAACGCTTCGGCTAGCGTAATTATACCGCTACCTTTTGGCTGGATCCGCTCGCAGCTACGTTAGCGGACCAGCCAAAAACGGGACAGCAAAAATAAACAATAGCCCAGTAAAAATACGGGTCGAAAGGAAATAATTTATAATAAGCAATTTGATTTGCTCGATCGTTTTTATACAAATGATATTAAGATACTTTATTAACGAATCCAACTAACGATGGGTAATATTGGCGTCTTTTTTTTTAAGCGGCCAGATAATATATACGGCGCGGCGGTGTGTGCATGACATTTCACCGACGAGTTCACCTACACGCCGCCGCCCGTGGTCAAACCGGCTCGACCAGTGGACAATCTAATGGGCGAGTGCGTCACATGATCATTTCGGACGTTCCTTCGAAGACAGAAACCCTACAAACAACTAAACATAATATTATACAGTATGCAAGGAAAATTATCAATTAGCCGTTTAGTTTGGAACAGCAGATTTTTTTTGCGCTGACAAAAATTAAAAAATACCGGGGAAATGGCCGTTCGGGGAAAAGGACGAATCCGGGAAATGGACGTTCGGGTCTAAAGTGGACGTTCGGGGAAAAGGACGTAACCGACCTGATAGTTTGCTCCCGTAGTAAAAGTTGTTCAGTTTGATGGGTAGAGAATGTGGTTAATGATACTTTTACCTTACACCCTGTACTTAACTTACTAACTTCATTTATAGGTAACTTTTAATGTTAACCAATCTCCTATAAGTACTTACTACTTCACTGGTCTAACACTTAAACTAATCCCTAAAGCCATGCAGTCAAGTGATTTACATAGTAATGAAGTGTCTCGAGCAGTTGGTACTTTAATTAAACCTGCTTGACATAATAGTATATTTCGCAAATTAACCAAGTCACATCAAAACTATTAACTTACTCTTATTAGATGTACGAAAGAAATATATGGAGCTAAAGTGAGTCGAAGTGTCGGCAGAGGGCGCCCTCCTAGGACGTATTCTGATAACTTCCGTTGCGTCCGTCCTACAAAAAGGGGAGATGCGGAGTAGGTACTCGAAACCGACTGGCATGTATGAAGAGATGTATGGATTTGGATGTGCATGAGGCAAAAGAAGTATGTAAGGATCGTAGTTGATGGCGCGCTCTGGTCTCTGCCTACCCCACTGGGAAAGAGGCGTGACGTTATAGATATTATGATTATGTACTTTGTTTTACTCACAGACTTACCTTCAGGGTGAAATTGAAATCGTTGGCATGATTTTAAACTAAGACTATGTAGAACTATTACTAAGAGTCTAAGACTCTACACATAACGAAGTCTGGTTAAATTTTCAAATTAAAGTCAATGAATTTTTTATGAATCAATCTAGAAATGCTAATAACAAAATGTTGTCAGATTTTCATTTAAATATAAAGTTTCGATGCTAGGATTCAATTTAAGATTAATACCTACGGAAATCTTTGAAACAATGACACTTTAAAACTATACATTTTAACGAAAATCTTACACCATACACACGGACCTGAAAAAAAGACGGACGTAATAAAAAGATGTGAAGCATGCAAGGTCCTACATTTTAGTTTGTTCTGCAAGGGACCTACACTCACACAGATGCACTAGCTCTAGGCGCAGGTCCGACACCTGTCACCATTATGTACCGCGTGACAGCACGCACACAAAAGAAATGGGTGCTTCACTCGTGATTAGACGAGATTACGTCCGTCTTTTTTTCAGGTCCGTGTGTATGGTGTAAGATTTTCGTTAAAATGTATAGTTTTAAAGTTTCATTGTTTCAAAGATTTCCGTAGGTATTAATCTTAAATTGAATCCTAGCATCGAAACTTTATATTTAAATGAAAATCTGACAACATTTTGTTATTAGCATTTCTAGATTGATTCATAAAAAATTCATTGACTTTAATTTGAAAATTTAACCAGACTTCGTTATGTGTAGAGTCTTAGACTCTTAGTAATAGTTCTACATAGTCTTAGTTTAAAATCATGCCAACGATTTCAATTTCACCCTGAAGGTAAGTCTGTGAGTAAAACAAAGTACATAATCATAATATCTATAACGTCACGCCTCTTTCCCAGTGGGGTAGGCAGAGACCAGAGCGCGCCATCAACTACGATCCTTACATACTTCTTTTGCCTCATGCACATCCAAATCCATACATCTCTTCATACATGCCCGTCGGTTTCGAGTACCTACTCCGCATCTCCCCTTTTTGTAGGACGGACGCAACGGAAGTTATCAGAATACGTCCTAGGAGGGCGCCCTCTGCCGACACTTCGACTCACTTTAGCTCCATATATTTCTTTCGTACATCTAATAAGAGTAAGTTAATAGTTTTGATGTGACTTGGTTAATTTGCGAAATATACTATTATGTCAAGCAGGTTTAATTAAAGTACCAACTGCTCGAGACACTTCATTACTATGTAAATCACTTGACTGCATGGCTTTAGGGATTAGTTTAAGTGTTAGACCAGTGAAGTAGTAAGTACTTATAGGAGATTGGTTAACATTAAAAGTTACCTATAAATGAAGTTAGTAAGTTAAGTACAGGGTGTAAGGTAAAAGTATCATTAACCACATTCTCTACCCATCAAACTGAACAACTTTTACTACGGGAGCAAACTATCAGGTCGGTTACGTCCTTTTCCCCGAACGTCCACTTTAGACCCGAACGTCCATTTCCCGGATTCGTCCTTTTCCCCGAACGGCCATTTCCCCGGTATTTTTTAATTTTTGTCAGCGCAAAAAAAATCTGCTGTTCCAAACTAAACGGCTAATTGATAATTTTCCTTGCATACTGTATAATATTATGTTTAGTTGTTTGTAGGGTTTCTGTCTTCGAAGGAACGTCCGAAATGATCATGTGACGCACTCGCCCATTAGATTGTCCACTGGTCGAGCCGGTTTGACCACGGGCGGCGGCGTGTAGGTGAACTCGTCGGTGAAATGTCATGCACACACCGCCGCGCCGTATATATTATCTGGCCGCTTAAAAAAAAAAGACGCCAATATTACCCATCGTTAGTTGGATTCGTTAATAAAGTATCTTAATATCATTTGTATAAAAACGATCGAGCAAATCAAATTGCTTATTATAAATTATTTCCTTTCGACCCGTATTTTTACTGGGCTATTGTTTATTTTTACTGTCCCGTTTTTGGCTGGTCCGCTAACGTAGCTGCGAGCGGATCCAGCCAAAAGGTAGCGGTATAATTACGCTAGCCGAAGCGTTCCACTGTTGGTCGGTAGTTGAAATGTAATTCTAGACAAGAATTTCGAATCTATTTAATTTTCATTAAACTCGAAACATAACAGAAATTCCAATTTCCAACAGTTAATCGTATGTAATGTGTCGAAGCCAAGTCATCAACCGATAATGAGTGTTCGTGTAACGAGATTAGGACTGGAAATTCAATGGCCCTTATTTAATCCCAGTTAAATGGATTCGGGCTTGTCGGCAAAATGATGAATGCAGAATACGTTCACTAACTAGTCAGCCGCGTAAGGGTTCTGCACCCTCAGATTGTGATTTGTTGAATGTTTGCATATGCTCACGACTATATTCCCCGATGGGGTAGTCAGAGATATTCTGAAACCTCAGAACATCCACGTTTCACCAGAAGTACCGAAACTCTGTCCAGTGTGACGGGGAGTGAGCCCGTCGCCACTTATAATGAACAGTGGGTACAATACACGCCTCGAAATTGAAGCATGCAGGTTTCCTCACGATGTTTTCCTTCACCGAAAAGCCAGTGGTGTAACAAATCGTACGTAAATTCCGAAAAACTCATTGGTACGAGTCGGCTTGGACGGGGATCGAACCATCGCCTCCTGCACGGCAGGCAAGGTTACTCGCCACTGGACTACCACGGCTTTTTGTAGAATGTTTGGTCTGAAATTATTTCAAAATTTCCGTTAGTAGTCAGACGTATCTATACCAGAGTGATTTCATAAGTGTAAGTTTTTCAAAGCTTCTAAAACTGAACTGCCTCCGTGGTCTAATGATTAAGAGCATTGGGCTCTTGACACGATTGGTTCGATTCCCACGGCACACCTAGTGATATGTCACTTAGTGCGTTTTTCTCCAGTTGGTTAGGACATTGCAGGCTGAATCACCTGATTGTCTGAAAAGAAAGATGATTCCGTGCTTCGGATGGCACGTTTTGCTGTTGGTCCCGGTTACTATCTCTGGTAGTAGCGACTACTCGTTACATAAAACCAGATAAAACCATGAAGAGATGTATGGATTTGGATGTGCATGAGGCAAAAGAAGTATGTAAGGATCGTAGTTGATGGCGCGCTCTGGTCTCTGCCTACCCCACTGGGAAAGAGGCGTGACGTTATAGATATTATGATTATGTACTTTGTTTTACTCACAGACTTACCTTCAGGGTCAAATTGAAATCGTTGGCATGATTTTAAACTAAGACTATGTAGAACTATTACTAAGAGTCTAAGACTCTACACATAACGAAGTCTGGTTAAATTTTCAAATTAAAGTCAATGAATTTTTTATGAATCAATCTAGAAATGCTAATAACAAAATGTTGTCAGATTTTCATTTAAATATAAAGTTTCGATGCTAGGATTCAATTTAAGATTAATACCTACGGAAATCTTTGAAACAATGAAACTTTAAAACTATACATTTTAACGAAAATCTTACACCATACACACGGACCTGAAAAAAAGACGGACGTAATCTCGTCTAATCACGAGTGAAGCACCCATTTCTTTTGTGTGCGTGCTGTCACGCGGTACATAATGGTGACAGGTGTCGGACCTGCGCCTAGAGCTAGTGCATCTGTGTGAGTGTAGGTCCCTTGCAGAACAAACTAAAATGTAGGACCTTGCATGCTTCACATCTTTTTAGTGTCACATTACGTCCGTCTTTTTTTCAGGTCCGTGACCATACAAGCATAGATTAGTTTCTAGATTGTATCTGAAAAATTTCATTGAATTGGTTGTTGAAAATATAATCAGACTTCGTTTGTGCGCGCTCCGTGCGCTCCAAATTACCATGGCATAGCATATGCTCACGACTATATTCCCCGAGGAGGTAGTCTGAGATATTCTGAAACCTCAGAACATCCACGTTTCACCAGTAGTACCGAAACTCGATGTTTACTTTAGGTTGTACTCTTATACAGAGTGTAACAAAACATCCTAGTAATACTAAAGGAGGTGCTTCAGACTATCAAACTGAACAACTTTCACTATGGAGCCAACTTCGAAATCGCAAAAATAAAAACAGCTGTCCCATATTTTTTAGAAAACAGAATTCTTGTGCATACCGTAAAAGATTATTAAAATCCTATCAATTCGCAAACCCTTTTAGAAACTTTTCAACAATTGCAAAAAGAAAGGGAATTTAACAAATAGGAAATTAATTCTTTGTTCTTGAAAATAAGATTTGTATTATAAAGCAAAATTGGAAATGGTAAAGTTAATTTGTTTTATTTAATAACTTCTTTGTTTGGTTTCCGTTTCCTTTCGGAACATGATATCCTTTTCCCAAAATACAAGTTTCCAAAACATCCGTTACTATTGGTATTGGTTGAGCGGGCTCATTTTCCGCAACTCGTCGACTGAAGCGCCTATTTTGCGTGAGGTGGGAATGACTACTCTTGCCACCCTAGTTCCTCCAGAAAGCCCAGCAGCTTTTTGATGTTGCCGAATGCCTCTGGTAGAGACCCCGGAGATCCGAGGTGTTGTGCCCGATATTGTGCTAGCCCGTTGCATTCTAACAGCACGTGGGCAGCCGTTTCTTCAACCTCCATGCAGACCCTGCACAGAGGACTGTTAGTAACACCGATCTGTGCTAGACCCGCGTCTCGCCAGTTCGTCCGCTGCATCATTGCCACGCGAGTTGCTGTGGCCTTTTATCCATTGCAGGGTGATGTGGTTTTGCTCACATACCTCTGATAGGACCTCGTGACACTCCAGAACTATGCCTGATGTGATAACATTGCTCTGAAGCGCCATTAGTGTGGACATACTGTCTGATAGAATTCTGATTGAGTGACTGGTAATCGCTCTATCCTTGATCGCTCTGGCTGCTAGGGTGATGCCCATGCATTCAGCCTGGAACACCGTATTGTGTGTTCCTAGGGGTGAAGATATCTTGATATGCAGGTCCTCCGAGAAGACGCCAGAACCTGTACCTGTATCAGTTTTAGAACCGTCGGTGAAGATTCTGAGATCTCTAGTGTTTAAGCTCTCGAAGTCTTCTTCATACAGTTGTATTTTGTATTTTTTGTCGAATATGTACTGAGCCGGTATCCTGTCATTTATAGCTGAGCAGAGGGGGATGTCCTCTATTGCATTGTTGACAATTTTTGTGTGTGGGACACCGGTGTTTTTCCAGAGGTCAAGTGTGCTCATTCGGATCGCTGAGCTAGCTGCCTCTTGTTGTATGAATAGCTGCAATGGTGGGAGGTCAAGCATTGATTCTAGTGCGGCAGTGGGCGCCGTCCTCATGCATCCCGTCGTTGCCGTGCAGACCGCTCTTTGGAACCGTTGCAGTTTGCTTATGGTAGTAGCGAGCTTCGTCCGTGTCCACCAGACTACCGCTCCATAGCTAACCATCGGTCTTATTACTGCAGTATAGAGCCACAGCGTTATTTTTGGAGATAGGCCCCACTTTTTGCCCATCATCCTTCGGCACTGCCAAAAGGCAATGCCTGCTTTGTTTAATTTGTTGGTCAGGTGGCTGTTCCAGTTCAGCTTGCTGTCTAGTGTTAAGCCGAGATATTTTACTTCAGGCGATAGCCTTAGCTCGGTGTTGAAGAGTCTAGGCAATCGATAGTTGCCTAGGTTTCGCTTGTTTGTGAACATAACTAGTTCCGTCTTGGCCGGGTTGACTGTTAGATCGTACTCGGTGCACCATCTCTCAACTATGCACAGAGCTGCTCTTGTTACGTCGCAGATCGTGCTTGCGAATCGTCCTGTTACAAGGATAGCTAGATCGTCAGCATATCCGATAGTATAGAACCGTTGGTTATTTAGGGTTGTAATGAGATCATTCACAACTAGGTTCCAGAGAAGCGGGGAGAGGACCCCGCCCTGCGGGCATCCCCTCGCGACTAGTGCCCGTTGTGATTCATTCCCTTCGAGTCTTACCACCCTTTTGCTTAACATGTTGCTTATCCAGCCAGACATAACCTCGTCTACTCCATGTCTGGCTAGGGCGGCGTTGATGCTGGTGAAGCTGGTTCTGTCAAAGGCTCCTTCTATGTCTATAAAGGTCCCCAGACAGATTGCTTTGTTTTGAAGGGCTTCTTCAATTTTGCACACTACCATGTGAAGGGCCGATTCTGTTGATTTACCCGAGCTATATGCATGTTGGTTACGGTGTAGTAGTATGTTACGAAGTGCTTTGTCCCTCAGTTCCCTGTCGCACAGCCGTTCTAACGTCTTGAGGAGGAAGGACGTGAGGCTGATTGGTCTGAAGGACTTTGCGTTGGTGTAATCACTCTTCCCTGGTTTCGGTATGAAGACTACCTTGACCTGGCGCCACTGTCCGGGGACGTACCTGTGTGCTAGGCACGAGCTCAGCAGTTTTGTTAGAGCTTCCGCTAGTCGTCTGCCACCCCACTTAAGTAAGGCGGGAAAAATACCATCAACCCCTGCTGCCTTATACGGGTGGAAGCTGTTGATTGCCCATTCTACTCTGTCTAAAGTGACAACGTTTTAGGCGATTTGCCAGCACTCAGCTGTCGGTGTTATCTCTGATGTCGGTTCTAAGCAGCTGTCAACATCCTCAACCATTCTGCAGCCCGGAAAGTGAGTCTGCAGAAGGACGAATTGTGCCTCCTCTGGTGAGCTGGTTAGAGTGTTATCTGTTTTACGTAAGGACCCTAGACCATGATTGGGTTGGTTACTTAGCACTTTCCTTATTCGGTTGGCTTGTTGGTTTGACTCCACATTTTCGCAGAATTTGCGCCATGCGGCAGTTTTCCTAAATCTTAGGCATTTCTTATATTTGGCCTTGGCCGCCTTATAGTTGTCCCAGTCCAATAAGTCGCCTGTATTCATTGCTCTGTTGAATAGTCTCCTGACTTTTGACCTGAGTCTGTTCAGCTCAGGACCCCACCAGTTTTGGCCAGTTCTAACCGTTACTAACTTAAGGCGTATCTGCCCTGAGCCACGACTCTTCAGACTAATCGATGCGAACGAGCGCGTGGCTCCATTCAGAATTAAGCTGTTTTCCTTGAAAAATTTGATGATTTTTTATTAATTTCGAAAAAGTAAGAAAACCACATAATTCTAAATTGTATTGTGAACAATATTGTAAATTTTCATTTTCTTCCGATTCAAAATGCAAGAGTAAAATGGTTCAATTTAATTTTTGTTTAATGGCACCCGATGCGTTATCACAATTCAGCCAACGTCTCGTTATGTGAAGATTATACGTAGGAAAATGATCAGTAGTATTAATTAAGTCTAGAGTGGCAGTTTTGCCAAAGCTTAGAGTCTCAAGTGATTGTTTTAAGGTTAAAACACAAAAGAGAGTTCACAAAATGGTGGAGCCACGTGCGGACCTAACGCGTCGATACGTGCTGTGCACACACGACCGTCCTCCGGCAGATCCGCATCGTGACTCCGAGTAAAATGGTTACAACTGGAAAAAAGGGGTGACTTTAGATTCCCTTTTCTTGGGTTTTATTCATTAAAATCGATTTCTAGAAATAACACATCACTTCTTATATCCTGTAGACGGTTCAGTTTAGTTTTCAGCTCAAAAAGTGCCATAGTTAATGAATAAAATGGTTACAAAGTTACCCAAAACCGGCAGGTAGCCCCTTAAAGTATATTTATCTAGAATAAGTGAGCCTCACGCTTCTACCACATGATTAAATATTCCTTCCCTACTTCTACCGTGTAAAACGAAACCCCCAACGCCAAAAACAAACAGAAAGTAATAATTCGGTCACCTATTCATTTGATATAAATAAAGCAAATGTAGGCCTCCGCTCATTGCAGCGATAATCTCTTTCTACTACATTCAGTGAAGGGCGCATGCGTGACGCGAATCGCGGAATCGCTGCAGTGTGTAAGGTGTCGCGATATCGCTGTCGATAATATCGCTGCAATGTGCGGAAGCCTTGTATGTTTTACTTCATGTGTTGTCGGGGAGTTTCGCTTTTTTCTACGCGGCTACGCTTTCGTAGCTTCGACTGTCTATCTCGACCTCATCGACGTATAATCCGAGGGTTTCCGTTCATTAACTGTTTTTTTTAACTGTGTATGAAGCATTAAGCTGTGTACAGTTTTAATTGGGCTTCAGATTAAGTAACTAGGTACTGTCTGTTCATTTGTATTGTTGTATCTGTTTCCTGTTACTGCACCTATTAAATAATAGTTATTTGTTATGCTAGGCTGCAAAGTTGTTTTTTGGCGCGAGTACTTATATTGAAACCTGAGCAAGCGAAGGATTCTAGGATTGAACCACGAGCGAAGCGAGTGGTTCAAATATAGAATCCGGAGCGTAGCGAAGGTTTCAAAGGTACGAGACGCGTAATAATTTTGCAGCCGAGCGAAACACACAACTTTTCACCTCACAACAGCGAGGAAAATGTTAGGTGCAAGCACTGAGTTTAGATGTATAGAGCGAACATCGCGCTATATGACGTTGTCCCATTCTATTGCGGCTATATTACTCTTGCATTTAGTCACCGTCTCACTGCGGTCACGTGTAGCAGTTTGATTGAAAACCAATTGATCAGCATAAAAAATGTCCTGGTATGTAGTGTGTACTGAGACACTGCGCAAATAATTCAGGAAATGTAAGGAAATGTAAAGGAATAACTTCTCATAGGTAAACAAGATGAATTAATTATTAAAATGCATTTTAAATAAGTATTATTTTAAATGATGTTTTTATCCCACACTGGAAAAATAATTATATGCAAATGCAAAAAAGGACAAATCTATACGTGAAAAAGAGAAGACAAGAGATATTGCTACTCAAAGGGATTATATTTAGTTATAATCTCTTTGTTGACACTCAAATAAATTATAGTGAAGGACAAACTTATACGCGAAAAAGAGAAGACAATAATATGCACGAATATATGCATAGTTCGTTATGTTAGCAACATAATCTTTTTGTCTTTCTCGCACGTATGGTTTTACTATCTTTTTATCTGGACTCGAATGGATTCGAATTTTAAAAACTCTTTGCACGCTAGCGGATAAAATGCACTTTTGCACTCTGATTTCGAATGATAAACAGAATCTTTCCGAGCTTGTGAGGTGTAAAATAAATTATTGTCGAAGAAGGTGAGCGAAAATAACGGACAAAACTTCAATTATTGAAAGGCACAAAAAATTTGGCGACGGGCTCACCCCCCATCAAACTGGACAGAGTTTCGGTACTACGGTGAAACGTGGATGTTCTATAGGTCTACCATGAGTTTTCACCGTACTTTACTAGTTTTTACTACTGTAGTAACGTCACCAATTTTGTATTGAATTTCGTACAGCGCTCCTAGTGGTTACGTTGAGAACTAATTTCTGTCATACGTATTGGCGACGTAACTATAGTAGTCAAGTAGAGGGAAAACTCATGGCAGGCCCTCTTAGGTTTCAGAATATCTCTGACTACACCATCGAGGAATATAGTCGTGAGCTTATGCTATGCTTTATGCTTACAAAAAATTTAAAACAATTTGGGGATTAAGTGATTAATAGCTTAAGTTTTCAGATTTTTCGATCCATTATTTTTGGAGTTATTTGAAAAATACTATAAGTACTGAAAGATTTAAATAAAGGTTAAATGGGGTTGAATGCATCGACCTAGAACTCTATGGATACAGGGTCTAGTACAAAATTCTCGATAAAAGTGTCCCAAACTAACCTTATAAAAAATATTGGTATGCATAGTAATGTAAACAAACTGAAAACATTGCAATTGAAATCGTATGAAGCTAGTCACAAGGGTTAATTTTGCTTACACCTACTTAACACCATATGCAGCTTCGACTGGAGGTGAAAATGAACATCAAACATGACAGACGTAATGGCGGACGCGATGACAGATAATCAATAAATAAAATAAAAATTAAATATTATGTTCGTAAACAAAATGATACTTCTAAATGCTTCTAAATGATAAAATAATAGTTTGCTTACTGAAAATATGATACACCATCACATTTTTTCACTTTTCTTTGGTATTTTTTACATGTTTTTACAACACAGTACGCCATCATGAACTCGCGCGTGCTTAGACGATCAAACAAAGACTGGCAAGAGACTACAGTGCCATTTTGAATCACTTTTGAGCGTGGACCCCATCTTCCATAGTGTTCTAATTCAATGGTTGAATGAGATTGATTCCTTTGCCTGCTTGCCTTTGCTTGAATTTACCGTTTCTGATTGGCTTCCCGCCATTAAATTTGTTCGGTCAAAGTTGTATTTGATATTCGTGAAAAATTGGTTTTAGTGATATTTGTGACATAATTTCGTGCGGATTGTGTGCCAAAAAGTTGCGTAAATCGACCAACATAACAGGAATCTCAAATACATACGAAGAAAGAACAAAAGTTTTGGTGCAAGTTAAATCGTACTGGTGATTTTGGCGGCAACGCGCGTGCTTACAAAATCGACCAAAATTTCATCCTCATCGTTCATCTATCATCCCATCGTCATCAGGAGAGTTTTGCACGGGAATTGTGAAGAAACAGACGGGCTTTGTTTCTTAATTTTCTAAATTCGTTTTTCGTGGCTATTATTGTGTTAATGTGGTGGAATTAGTTTGATAATGTGCCATTAATGAAGAGCAATATAGTAAGAGTGAGAAATAAAGAAGGCGCTCCCGTTTGATTCGGATTGATTCTCGCGTGAAACTCCCCTGACCATTGGAATGTGTGTACCACCCTCGCATTTCAAGAGTTAGGTATTAAGGTTAGGTTAGTTTAGGTTTAAGTACAAAGAAAAAAGACACTAATGACCAGGCAGTAAGGGCTAGTTCCCATAGCCTATCCGAAAGGATAAATTAAAAAAAAAAAAAAAATTTATCGTTTCATAATTTTAATTTCATTATAGTCAATCATCCAACGTTTTTCATAAAATTCAAAAGTAAATTAAAAATAGAAATATCGTCAATAAATTAAATTAATTAATGGGAAAAAAAACTTTAACTATCTTTTATTTTTAACCAATTTTAATATTTTTCAATAAAAACTTAGCATAATGAGCATAATGCTCACGACTATATTCCCCGAGGAGGTAGTCAGAAATATTCTGAAACCTCAGAACATCCACGTTTCACTAGTAGTACCGAAACTCTGTCCAGTGTGACGGGGAGTGTTTCCGTCGCCATTTACCTATACAGTGTGTATGTGACAGCCTGGCAAATACTGAAACGGTGAAACATTTGAGTCGAGTAGGTGCTGCTGTTTTGTATGGAGCAACTGCTATTTTCCGCGTTTTCTGAGGGTGCTCCATAGTGAATGTTGTTCAGTTTGATGGTCTGATTTCACCGTTTTTGTATTTGCCACGCTGTCACTTACACCCTGTTTAATGGACATACAATACCTTCGGGTTAGGGTTAAACAAGCGAGTGTTCTGCTTAATACATTATTATTAATGCACGTACGAGATTACACGTGATGTAATAATGGACTAAAGGACACAGTCGGTAACCATTTAGGTAGGTATATGTGTACCTATTATAGGAACTACCTAAATGTCCAATGAAGAAATAGGATTCAAATTTCAGTGCACATTATAATTAACATAATACTCCTAGCTATACAGGGTGAAATTGATATCATTACCCATCAAACTGAACAACTTTTAGTACGGGAGCAAACCGATCTGAGCAAAAAAGAAATCTGCTGTTGCACACATTTGAGTTGAGTTGGCAGCCGCCGCAGCTGTAGTTTAGTATGGAGAACCGTTTTTTTTTTTTGCTACGGTCGGTTTACTCCTATAATAAAAGTTGTTCAGTTTGATGGGCAGTGCCGGATTAACCATAGAGACAAAGTAGGCTGCAGCCTATGGGCCCACAGCTGCCAAGGGGCTCGCGGCTCGGGAGAAAAATAAGTGAAAACTCAAAGATTTAGGCCCACCCCAGACTTAAAAAGAATTACGAAAAATAAGAGACAACTGTATTTTAGTTGCTTCTCTCGTTCCAGGATTAAGATTGCATTACGCAACGTCTTTCTAATATGGTATTAAAACCTCGAGCTTGCTTCGCTTGCTCAAAGGTTCAGATCACATTGCGCAACGATTTTATAATATTGCAGTTAAAAATCTTGAGCTCGCTTCGCTGGCTCTTGGTTTTAGATGGTGATGCAATGATCTCATCAGTAGATCCCGCGGCTCGGGAGAAAAATAAGCGAAAACTCAAATATTTAGGCCCACCCCAGACAAAGGAAATATGAAAGTAAGTTACTGTATTTCAGTTGATTGCAGTAAAATCTCGTGCTCGCTTCGCTCGTTCCAGAATTTTTATCGCATTACGAAACGTGACTTTATAATATTCTAGTAAAACCTCGAGCTCGCTTTGCTCGCTCTTGGTTTGAGACGGTTGTTGCAATGATGAAAAATTCGAGATCGCTTTGCTCAGTCCAGGATTTAGATCGCATTGCGCAACGACTTTATAATATTAAAAGCTCGAGCTCACTTCAATCGCTCCACATTTTAGTGTTTTTAATGTGTTGTTTGGCTGGTGGTTATTTTACTGCGACCATAGGAAAAAATCGTTGCTTCGTCCATGGAGGCCCCCGGGCCTTGCATTGCCTAGGGGCCTCGGCATGGCTTAATCCGGCCCTGTTGATGGGTAGAGTCTAAGTTTAAAAGGATGCTATTAATTATATAAATTTCACTCTGTATATGGAGTCAATCATGTATCATTCATGAATTTCATGATACATTAATTCTGAACACGTATTTAACTTGAATAATTTATGTTAATTTGTATCATTGCCTGCATCCAGCACGTTTTGATATTATTTGAGTACCAAGGGATTAGTAGGAGGATTAATTAGATTTCGAATACAAATTATAGGAACCAACGCATTTTAGTCCGAGGCGATCGTCCGAGGCTCAGAGGAACGATCTCTTTATTCTAAAGCATAGAGTCAGCATCAATTTACGATTGTAGTTAGTCTCTTTTGTCTTATGACTTACCTTTAATAGTAGAAGGAGATGGAACTATAGATATTTGTTTATGCGGCTGTCCACTTTTCTTTACAGTTTTTCACGTGTAAAGTAGTTACTTGGCACAACACAATATAAAAACTAATACCTCTGTGATAAAAACACAAACGTCAAAAAAAGTGGACAGCCTTGCAATAGGTATGGCTCCCTCTATGCCTTTAGGTATAATCTCTTTGGCCCGAGGAGTCAATTTAAGCACGAGGTTTTGTTAAAAGTGGTGTGCAGTAATTAGTTATATTTATGGGTCTTTTAAACTGTAACCGGCACCATTTAGTGATAAAAAAGACAATCTGAGTGTATGAACAAAAAATTTCGCTACACAAAATAGAAATCAAAATGTTATCTCCCTTGTAATAATAATTGCGAATTTCCCTTTGTTTCCTTTGGGGGAAGTTGTTCAGTGTCATGAGAATGAGACTACACTTACACCCTGTATAAATCCAATAAGGGTTGAACTACACCACACAGCACAGCATATGCATTTTTCCGTCGCTCCATCCTTTTCTATCACTCAGGAACGTCATTTGCTGGAGCATATAAGATAGACGAAGATACATAGCAAGTGACGTTCCTGAATGATAGAAAAGGATGGAGCGACGGAAAAATGCGATGCAGTGCTGTGTGGTGTAGTTTCAAAGACCCGATTACTAGTTTAAATATTCGAGCTAATTAATGCTAGAACGGTGGTTAAATCGTTCTAGAGCTAATGAAGCGTCAAATCGTCAAATCACATTAGTCAATACACACCAGATAAAAGGCTAAAAGCTTCTAAGGAGACATTAAGTTACCAGCTACTAGTCGTAGGGTAGCACTCAAAAGTGTCCGAACCAAAATAGCACTAAAACGTATAAAGAGAACCAATTACGCGACAGTCTTCGTTAGATCGGCCGACTACGTCAACGTCCCGCGAAGGCGGTAAAAAATACGCAAGCGAAATGAAAAAGAATTTCAGCATTTGAAATGTTTTTAGTTGGTTTAGACACGTAGGTACCACTTGGGTTTGTGTCGATTAGTCTCGGACCTACGAATAATTTATTCGTAGTCTCGGACACTTTTTTTCGAGAATTTTGTACTAGACCCGGCGTCCATTATTTTGTACATCACACAGCACCGCATCGCATTTTTCCGTCGCTCCATCCTTTTCTGTCACTCAGCACAGCTAGCATGCCACCCACGACAAGGCGTTTAAACGAGAAAAATGTCATGCGCGCTCTTTCTGCCATACGTAAAATAATAGGGATGGAGGCACATCTCGATTTTTATCGTTTTCTCGGGGTGGCATGCGAGGCCTACAGGAACGTCATTTGCTAGAGCATATAAGATAGACGGAACGCGATCGCCGCCCAGTCCTGAGTGACAGAAAAGGATGGAGTGACGGAAAAATGCGATGCGGTGCTATTAAATGAGGTTCAACCCTAAGATGCCTATTTGGGTAGGGTAGTCAAATTAGGATCGGTCAAGCCCTTAGCCGTATTAAGCGTCTGAGGTGTGCTGCTATTATCAAGTAGGTACCTCTTACAAAAAGTGAAATGGACTAGTTTTTTGTACGCGAACATATTATTCCGAAAGGAAACGAGGTCAAGTAAGAAGTCGGCCGGACATTGGGTACGGAAACGTGATCCATAAAGTGTTCTGCTTGGGAAAGTTTGTTTTTAATAAAAGACTATGTTTGGAGAAGCTTTTATTAAAGTTACCATAACGCTATTTTATTTTTATTTTGTGGTGCGGGAAAAATACGGTTTGAGATTGCATTAAAGACACTTTAGTAAATTGTCTTTGAACGTATAACTGTATTAGTTTATAACACTTTTTTCAAGTTTTCGTTGTTATACAGGCTCAGGAACCTGAGAAATACCTAAAAATCTATATAAATGCACAAAGGACATGCTTATTTCTAAAGATATTTCTTCCATCATACCAGCAAAAGAGACAGTTAATTATCACAAGGCAAATTTAATGTGTACAAACAAACAGTAAATAATTAAGTTTTGAGGTTATAATTTTTGAATACTTACAAAATATCAAATATCTACTCGAATTTACGATATTATCCGGGGATTATTATTGTTATAAGTAACACATATTGAGCGAAGCCGTCCTGTACAAAATCACCAGTTTTCCATTTTTTGTTCATAGGTACCTACCTACCTAAATTTAATGTTTTGTAAATGTCTTAATTATTCAATAATGCACAATGAAAAATCGGGGATTAATGAGAATTTATGTTTTTCAGGTATGTATCTCCTATATTCCAAAAGAATCCCCTAGAGTGCAATTAATGCAACCTACTCCATACAAAAATCCGTAGATTTCCTAGAGTTTAGTCCTACTTTCTGGACATTTAATAACATATGTTCAGAATTAGTGATCCTAATTCACACTTATTTGGAAATTATCATGTACAGAAACAGTATGGATTATATGAATACATAAACCACTATACGATCATGATTTTGAAAGAGTGCGATTCTAAAATAGCACTTCAGAAAATAGTGTAATTTTACACATCATAAATTCCATACAGGAGTGCGATTGTTGAATCTCATTCGTTGAGCTCAGCAGTTGAAAATGTCAAAGTTACTATGAAGATATGCATCTTTCTACGATTTGACTTTCATTAATCGCACTCCCGAAGTATGATTTTTGAAAGTCAAATCAGCAGTAGAAAGATGCAAATCTCCATAGTAATTTTGATAAGAAGATCAGTTTTTTATTTTCAAAAAATCACTGCTAGTCCAGTCGCGAATCGTACCGGCTTACGTCGTACTTCGATGTGCGAACGTAAGTCTCAGGCCGAGATTCAGAGACGATTTGTAAGTCATAGTTCGAACTCCCGTATGTCAAAATCCATACATTTCTACCCTACTTAGCTCGAGCTAAGATTGAAAAAATCGTCTCTGAATCTCGGCCATAGACTGCATTATTACGAGTATTTTTTCAAATTTTTTGTTTTGTGCTTAGTTTTCGTTAGGAGTAAGTGTTAGGTTTTCTTTTCATTGTTATGTAAATTCTCAAGGTTAAGGCACGGTGGGGCTGACATAACCTCAGGGTTAAAAGCCCACATATACTCGTAAAAAAAATAAGAATACAAAAAAAAAAAAACTCTGTTAAAATTTTTTGCTCCACCTGCTCTTTCAAACAAAGCGGTAAAGACACGGAATTTAAGACGCTGTTATACCGTCGAGGCCGTTTTTTGAACACGAACGAAAGTGTTTTAAACTGTGTTTTAAAGTCTGAAATTAAATTATGTCTTATTTAAGGATCGGGCGGATGGGCGACCAGGGTTGGAAAAAAAACAGTTTTTTTTTAATTTTATAAAACAAACAGTTCAAAATGTTTTAAACAAGTGTTTTTTTGTTTTTTACGTTTTTTTTTCTTTTGTCTTTAGGCCATTAATTTCAAATAAATTAGACCTATAATATTTGATTTCTAGACTAGTTATTTTCAAATTCGCCATAATAAATTCAATATGTACAAAAATCTGTCAGTGGATAAACATTTATTTTATTTTACGTATCTCTAATCAATACTGAACGCTAACTAATCTTCCTTTTTAATAGGGGAAACCCCAATATTCATATTATTTTATGTTTAAAATAAGGGTAATACCCTAGTGCTAGTGGGTATTATTAATGGTTTGAATAAAGTAAATCAGGGGAGTGCCCGCTCGCTAGTCACTAGTGGGGACTATCCTCACTAGCACTAGTAGTTGGCGGGTGTTCCCCTTATTTACTTGTCCATTGAATTACTTTCTTTCGACGGCCGACATAGGGACTTTACCGGGGGAATTCTATTCTATAAATACGAGTGCCTTTCTTTCTAGTAAATCATTTCATTATAAATTCTGTAACTGATAACACCTCATAAAAATGTCAAGTCCAGGACGCAAAAAGCATGCAATTTGGGAGCATTCACATCGATTCCTCAAGAAAATACCACACTGAAGACCAGTAGGGTGCGTTGCAGAAAATGTAAAAAAGAACTAGTTGGACTTGTGAAAAGAATGGAGGCACACTTCCAGCAATGTAGCGCCACCAGTTCTAACACTGATGCAAATCTTGACGCGGACGAGGACTTTGTGGTGGAGGAGTGGTTGAGTGATGCTGATTCTTCCCGATCCCGATCTTCAGATAATTCTTCTGCCACACCCACACCTGTTACTACTCTTCAATCTAAAAATTCCAGTGCCAGCAGCAGCGCAAGCGTGAACATTTCAATGAAACAATTTATTATTGCCACTAGTCAAGAAGATAAGAAGAAAATTGATTTACAAGTATCACGTTATATGTTTGCTACCAACACACCTTTTAACCACGTAGAACACTCACAGTTCCTGAAATTAATGGAAATTTTACGCCCAGGATATAAACCTCCAAACCGCAAACAAATTGCTGGTCATCTACTCGACGAAGTCTACAACTCGACTCAAGAAAGCGTAAAAAATGATTTGAAAAACAAAGTTGTTAATCTGTCAATTGATGGTTGGAGTAATGTCAGGCAGGACCCGATAATCTGTGTCTGCGTCACAGATGTGTTGACAAACTCAACTCATTTAATTGATACAATAGACACAGGCGCCGAAAGCCATACAGCTGATTACTTAGTTAACGTTACTACTGCGGCAATAAAACAATGTGAAACTTTCAACTGCATGGTGCGAAGCGTAGTAACAGACAACGCAGCAAATATGCGCCGTATGAGACGAGATTTGGCTCAACAGGAAGAACTAGCTTCTCACAGGGATATACTTACATACGGCTGTTCGTCACACATATTAAACCTTCTAGCGAAGGATTTGAATGCAGAAGATATTACTGAGAAAGTTAAATTGATAATGCGGTACTTCAAATACACCCACTTTGCATCTGCCAAATACAAAGAAGCTGGTGGAAAAGCAATTGTTATACCTCAACAGGTACGGTGGAACACAATGGCTGACTGCTTAAAAGTTTTTTTGGTAAATTGGCATATAATGTCAGACATATGCTTAAATTATGCAACTGCTATAGATTTGTCAATGACATTGAAAGTAAATGACATGGAGCTGAAGCAACAAGCCCAGACTCTCTACAAAAAACTGGAAAATATTGCGGTTACACTTGACATCTCCCAGAAGACATCCTGCTGTATTGGCGAAGTGACTGAAGCATGGATAGAGCTTAAAAATATGTTTGAGGGTGAGAATGTACGACTGCGGGAGACCGAGTATTCACTTGGTGATTTAAGTAAATTCAATGCCCGGCTTGAAATGGCAATGTCTCCAGCTCATTTTGCAGCCAACTTACTACATCCTAAGTACAGAGGCGAAAACCTCACCAGTGCAGATATTTCTGAAGCTTTATCATTTATAGAAGCTTATCACAAAGAGGCGATGCCCTATGTTGTAAAATACAGGGCAATGACAGATCCTTTTCATAAGTTTCTATTTGAAGATCATGTAGTAAATCAAGTCGGACCTCTGGAATGGTGGCTGTCATTAAAAAAACAAATTAATGGCCAAACAATGGACTTAGTGACTCAGCTTCACACTGCAGTAGCTTCAAGTGCTGGAATTGAAAGACTGTTTTCAAGGTTTGGATTTATTCATTCTGACGTACGAAATAAACTGGGTACCGAGAAAGCTGCAAAACTTGTCACAGTTTTCAAATACCTAAATAAGAAAAAGTAATTGTTATTGTCTGACTCTGTTACACAATTTTGATTGTATAATATCTAGTTTATTCATTATAATTGTTATAATTTTTTAATTAAAATTTGAATAAGTATTATAATATAGTAATTGTTTTAATATAATAGTTATCTTGTCCTATACAAATGCACCAAATATGTTTTGTTAATTAATGATACTTTGATCTTTCACCGAATAAATTACTTGTCACAAAAATTATATGTTTTATTTAATTACAATGCTAAATAAAATTTTCCTTATAATTCCTATTTCAAAAGCACAAAAATATAATATAGCAGTACAATAGCTTATAGATAGACTCAACTGGTTTTATGTCAAGCTATTTAGAGTCCTAAATATTAATTTATTTCCATTCATTCGCAATGAAAAGTAGTTTTAAACCTTGTTTTCTTCTTAATGTTTTATACATTGTTTAAAACTTGTTTTAATCTGTGTTTTTAAACACTTAATAAAAAACACGGTTTTAATTCAAACTGTTTTAAACACTGTTTTAAACACGTGTTTTAAAACAACTTGTTTTAATCATGCCAACCCTGTGGGCGACTGTTCTCAATTACACGATTAGATTAAGTTTACTAGATAGAAAAACATCCCAAAGTTACCCCTTTTTGTTATGTTTTTTTCAATACTATGATTAAACTGCTGATATTTAACTTTTTATTCTTGTACTTAACTAAATACATTAAATATTTCTAGTGAACTCAGAAGAATTTTTAGATTAGAAACTCCCATGAGCAAAGATATTGACGAAAAACACGTTTTTTTGCGATCCTGCTTTCAATTGGAGCGGGATGGCTAATTGTAAACTTATGCTTGCAAGAAAGAGACGCTTGCACTGGGATATATATAGTCCTCCTAGCCGTGTTCGGCTATGGCGACTTCGACAACAAAATTATATTATTAAGAAGCTATCAATTTAAAAGATTAATTAAATAAATAAAAGATTACCTACTACACTACTAAATCGGAATTATGATGGGCCCTAACATGACTCGCAAAACCAAACTTTGTTTATTTGATGCAAAGCGTCAGATCCGGAAAACTTGACCCAAGCACTCCTACGTCTACACTTACAATTCCTCCGGGCAACTCTACTGCTCTTCATGTGACCGTATTTTTAAAACAAAGTTTGCACTGGGATAACCTAGCCTTAATTCCATGTCAATAGGTCTCCAAGGCCCCATCATCATTCTCTTGCCCATTTCCCATTATCTGGGGTCGGCGCAATATGTCATCCTCTTCCATTCATCTCTCTTAGCCGTCATTTCATCACTCACTCCTTTCTTACACATATCATCCTTCACACAATTCATCCATCTTTTTTGCCCCATGAACCTTAATTCCACACTGGAAAGTCACCAGACTTTCGATTGAATAGCATCGTCCGCTAGGATAAACAAATTGGATGAACGCATTTAATAACGAGAGGAAATCCGAACTATTCGCGTTTGAAAACCTGTTACGCAAACAATGGAGGTAGAGGATTTAATTCTATGGAATAAATACTTGTTGTTTATTTACAAATTGCCGTCTTATTTTCTACTTTGAGCAGAAAATGCATTAAAATTTGTTGGTAACGAAAACGGTACCTATACAGGGTGAAATTGATATCATTAGCATCATCTTAACTATTATAAAACCGTAAAACATGAGGAATAAAAAAGTAGCGGTTCTCTTCATATAAATTCAAATAACATTCGATAGCGCGATTAAAAAACGTGCAGCGCCATCTATTGACGAAATTGTTAGTTTGTTTGTTCGCGCATCACGCAAAAACTACTGAACCGATTTTGATCAAACTTTTTTTGTTTGATAGCTTATGATCTGACTTAAAATCTGGTGTATAATTTGTGCGGACGAAGTCGCGGGAAAACACTAGTTTTAAAATAAGAGTCTACCTATCAAACTGAACAACTTTTACTATGGGAGCAAACCGAACAGAGCAAAAAAAATCTGCTGTCCCATACTAAACTACAATGTCTACTCGACTCAAATGTATGCAACAGCCTCAGATAAATTAACAGGAATGGATTGGAAATGATCTCTCATTTCTACGCAAAAAAGTCTGTCAATTTTGCGGGGGTGAGGGGGGAGGTTTATATACTGGCGCGGGACGCGCGTCAACTATTTTTATATGACGGGTATGCTTACTGAGCATGCGTCTTTGGCAGAGGGGTAGGCGCGTAATATCGCATCCATTCCTGTTAATTTATCTGAGGCAACAGCTGATTAAATATTTACTCCTATCTGTTTGCTCCCATAGTAAAAGTTGTTCAGTTTGATGGGTAGACTCTTAGTTTAAAAGGATGCTAATGATATCAATTTCACCCTGTAGTTATCAAAATTTGTTATTTAAAATGTCGGTAAACGGACGGATAAAATTGTCGTCTACTATCGTCTAGTCGTCCGACTATCGAATGATATTAAGAGAATATTATTCCGAGAGCGAAAATGCGTGCTGCATACAAACGTACTATGGTGATATTTTCAATACTAACCAACTAAAGTCAATGAAATTTTGCAGAAACAAACTAGAAACAAATCTCTATGCTTCTATAGAGTCAGATTTTCGTTAAAATATACAGTATAAATGCTAGGATTAATTTAAGATTTGTATGGAAATCTTTGAGGCACTGTAACTTGAAAACTACACATTTTAACGAAAATCTGACTCCATACAAGCATAGAAATTTGTTTCTAGATTGTTTCTGCAAAATTTCATTGACTTGAATTGGTTAGTATTGAAAATATCACCATAGTACGTTTGTATGGAGCGCGCTCCGAATAATATACCCTTAACTTTACTGTTGATTTACACATCACCATCTAATTGACTAAGTCAGCCACGGATTTTACAACATTATCCGATTCAGTCGGTTAGTTTAGCTAGGCGCAAAGCGACGAGCATGTTAGGATTAGTGTTGACCCGGAACCGAAAATCAACTCTTTTAAATTTTTTGGAATAAGGGTCATGGTCACTGGATTCATAACCTTCGCGGATGAGTATACAGGGTGTAAGGGACAGCCCTCCGCAAACTGAAACGGTGAACTCAGACCATCAAACTGAACAACTTTCACTATGGAGCCTACCTCAGGAAACGCGAAAAAAAATCACCTGTCCCATACATTTGAGTCGGGTAGGTACGGCATTTTTGTATGGGACAGCTAATTTCTTTTCGCGTTTCCTGAGGTAGGCTCCATAGTGAAAGTTGTTCAGTTAGATGGTCTGAGTTCACCGTTTCAGTTTGCGGAGGGCTGTCCCTTACACCCTGTATAATTTATTTTATTCATCCGACATTCCAACCTTAAAATAATATCACACAGACAGCTTTCGGAATTAATATTTTTTATCGCTGAAAACTGTCAAAAAAACTTCATGCTATTTGATCCCGATATCCCGATTGTATAATTACAAAATAGATGATATTATAACCCCTGATTTGTCCGATTTAATCGGAAACGTTCGCAATAAAGTTACAGTCCCTAATAGTCTTTTGGGAAAATCATTCGGCACAAAAGCCAAATTATTTTTAGGGAACAAAATTTAATTATCTTGTATCGAAAATGTGCCTACAGCTTTTCTAGGTAGAATCTACAATAGCGAAGGATTACAAAAGCTGCTTTTGAATTGAATTTTCCAGAATGGATTGATATAATGAAACTACAATACTTGTCTACCTCATTCAATGCCTTTTGTACAATGTGTATGATTGCGGAAAATTTATCTTTCATTCGTTATTACTTTATTTAATACTTTTACTGAAATAGGAATGAAAACCTCCGTTCCGACCATCAAACTGAACAACTTTCACTATGGAGCAAACTTTGAAATAGCGAAAAATACATCTCCCATAGTCGGTAGCAGTTTTTTATGGGACAGCTGACTTTTTTTTGGCGATTTCGAAGTTGGCTCCATAGTGAAAGTTGTTGAGTTTCATGGTCTACAGCACCCCCTTAAGTGTTATAGGGTGTTTTGTTACACCCTGTACAGCACTAAAGGTAAGACGAACGGACTGCGTAGTCTACCTAGTTATAGCTCAGAGTAATTAATATTATACCTATTAGTACGTAATATAGGGTCCCGTTGGCAGCCTTTAAACCCCAGAACATATTTCAAGTATGTATCTGGTTTCGTACTAAATGTTGCTTTCTCGTATTTCGTTTAAAATGACAGTACCTTATATTAATGACTTCTCAGAACTCCAGCGCTCTACAATCTTAATCTAAACTATTAATCTAAAATCGAATTCTACATTATTATAAAACTGTAACTGAAGTGTGTCTGTACATTGAAGATATTTACAAAAAAGATTTTTATAACACATTTGCTCGTAAATGGTCTCTTATTTGACCAATTTCACTAACGTAATGTATTTCATTACGACCTAGTGCGGTAATGTAAAGTAAAACGGACGGTTGCGTCTAAAACGAACGGTACTTTTTTAAATCTTAGCAAAGAGTTTTTATTTCAGAAAAGTGGTCAACATTTTATGAATAAAATTAACTTTGGGAGATAAAATATAATAAAGTAAACATTTAATTCTTTAATTTAATTAATTTTGACAATAAATTACACCCATTTATGTGAAACCAAAACAAACAATATTAATTTACTTTATTAGTAATACTGGATGTTTTTGTGCCTTTGCCTTTTTTCTTTTTTCTTAAAATAAGAAAAAAGAAAGCGCTAATGCGCGCGCATCGCTAATTTGTGAAGTTCTCTTATTAGTTTGTGTTTGTTTTGTGAACAAGTAAAAATTATTCCGCACGCTTTTTAATCGCTATTTTTTGTTACGTTTTTTTGTTTTGATTTGAAAATGTCGTTAGTAGTGATGAATTTATTAATTCGACGCCGCCAGAAGTCTCAGAGGCAGCGGAAAAGGTTAGTCTAATTTATTAGTTTATGAATGTCCGAGTTTAATTTATTTCCTTGTTTCCTCGCAAATATGTTATAAAACGTCGTATGACACACGTTCGGTTTGATAATTATTACAGCCTAGGCTATCTTGTAGACCTCGCCTACGGCTCGGTCTAGCAATAACGCCTCGGCTGTAATTATCAACTTACCGAACTTGTATCATAATGTACTATTACGATACGGTTTTTAGGTATCCCTGACTCAAAATCAACTTTTTTTAGAAATTTTGTCTGTCTGTTGGTCAGTTTGTTTTTGTGTTTGTTTGTTTGTTTGTTCGCGCATCACGCAAAAACTACTGAACCGATTTTGATGAAACTTTTTTTGTATGATTGCTTATGATTTTACTTAAAATCTGGAGTGCGATTTTTGAATCTCATTCGGTGAGCTCAGCAGTTGATAAAGTCAAAATTACTATGGAGATACGCATCTTTTTACTGCTGATTTGACTTTCAAAAATCATACTTTAGGAGTGCAATTTTTTAAAGTCAAATCAGCAGTTTAAAGATGCGTATCTCCGTAGTAATTTTGATATTTTCAACTGCTGAGCTCACCGAATGAGATTCAAAAATCGCACTCCTGGTATATAATTTGTGCGGACGAAGTCGCGGGTAAACACTAGTGAACATATAATTTGGAATGAAATTAGATTCAAACTCTTCAGCGAACAATTTCTATCCAAGAAGCTAACACTTAATGAAGTTGTAAACTTTTACTTCCACGATGCGTAGATTCATTCACCCACATAATTACAAAACCAAAGACTCGCTCAAATGAAGACTCCGAAGCAATCAAACTAACTTTCTGGTCTGGTGGAAGCAGAGGCGACGGCTTTCTGAAAGCCCTGGTCATAATCATTCACACACTGACGACTAAATATCCTACCCATATGGTATTTTGCCTAATGCCGGTTTCACACAGGCAGGGCAGTAAAGGCATAATAGTTTATGAGACAGTTGGCATTTTTTCCGAGAGAGAGCAGGCCTCCGCTCATTGCAGCGATATTATCGAGCGATTTTATCGAGCGATATTATCGACAGCGATATCGCGACACCTTACACACTGCAGCGATTCCGCGATTCGCGTCACGCATGCGCCCTTCACTGAATGTAGTAGAAAGAGATTGCGTCAGGTTGCGATAATATCGCGGCAGTGTGTGGGATCGCGCGCGTCCCCATACAAAATGTACTGAGAACAATTCTCGCAAAATCGCAGCGATAATATCGCTCGATATTATCGCTGCAATGAGCGTAGGTAAATGCGCGCTGCATACAAACGATGTCTGGTGATATTATTAATACTATCCAATTAGAGTCATGAAATTTTTCAGAAACAATCTAGAAACACTAATCTCTATGTTCGTATGAAGTCAGATTTTTGTTAAAATATACAGTTTTAAGAGGCTGAAATGTGCCAAATTGAGCTGAATCAGGACCGTTTTGTATAGAACCTATAGCTCTTAAAATTACCAAAAAAAATACAGTTATAATTGATCGTATTTCTGATCTGGTGGCCGAAGCCGAAACACGATTTAGTAAACTTCACACGATAGAAAACCTCTTCGAAGTAGCCTCTGAAAACTACTTAAATTCAAACTTTACTCAGTTCTGCTTTGAATAATATTCATGATATTAAACACAATTATGAGTCATTTGTTAACAAAGCACGTGGCCGTTTTCGATTTTCAATAAAGTGATTAATTTATTTAAAATCATTTATTTTGTGGTTTTTCACTAACGCCCTTTCATTCCAAGCAGCGACTATGTAGCGCTTTCTCTGTCACTCCCACTCAAACCGACAGAAAGCGCGAAGGCGCCCTGCTGGATGGACCTGTTTCGCTCTTACGCGATCGGCTCGCGAAGTAAAAACAATTCAATTTGTCATATTTAAATGCATGTTAAGAAGTTTCTGTGAATTAAAAAGTTTTTACTAGGAGTAAATATAATTTTTGAGTGCATTTACAGTTTGTGCAAATGTTCTTTTTGGACACTAAACGAAAAATAAACAAGAAAAGAGCTATTAAACATTCATACAAAATAATTACCGTCATTGAAGTTGTAAAGTAAGTGATTTCTTTGTGAAAACAATTAATTCTTACCTATTACTGTTGATTTGATGCAACTCTTAAAAAGATTATAATAATTCATGAAGAGAAGCATTCCAGTACTGCTTATGGATATGACCGTTAATTTCGCGCCAGTTTGTTAAGCTATGATGGTCGAACAGGTAAGACGTTGGGCCGTCGTTCGAGAGGTCGGGAGTTCGGATCTTCGGATGTTAAAATGATTTCTTTTTTACTTTTTTTTTTATTGTAAAAATCATTTTTTCATTGTTATTTTAATTTACAATGAAAATTAAAAAAAAACTTTTAAAAAAAGATTTTTGGTTGGTACAAAAAAAAAAGAAAAATTATTAAATTAATTATCTATCCCGTTGTGTTATCATTTTAGTAAAGTTAAATAAATACTATGATTTAAATAGGTTTTCCGATCATGTAATTTGAATTATTTTGTTAGATCCCTATGTCACTAATTACGGTCTACATACATTCCTACATCTCTAGTATGTTTCGGATGAACCATCAGTCCATTCACCACCGACCTTTCGGCTTCGTCATTATCATGTGACACTGATAGACCGGTGGCCGACTACAACCAACCCTATCTTACGAGTTTAATAAACAAATTCATTTATGTAGCTAAAGTAGACTAATTAATATAACTGCCAAATAACTTAGTCGGCTGCGGCGCAGCTTGGCACGTTTTCCGGTATGAGGGAAAAATTGGACCCTAGAAACAACACATTTTACCTCATCGATTTATAGAATGGAACTAGTCTGTAGGTCTAGACACCGATTAGTAAAGCCTAAAACATCTGGTCGGCCTCACCATATCCTGGCACACTCATGGGTTCGACCGAATTCAGAGTGCTACTCGGAATGTAGATTTTATCTCGAGTAAATGAATAAAAGGGTGAATGTCCCTAGCAGAAAAATTTCACGGCGTTGCTGAAAACGGTAGTGCAGAAGGCTCATAATTATGTTGTTGTGTTATTTTTTTCTGGAGAAAAAATGTAGTCCTCTTCTTCGGGCAACATATAAAATTAAGCTAAAAATCTTATTTATAAAAAAAAAAGGTTTTAGGCCCGTTTTATCATCACGGTGGATCGTCCGCAACACTTTTTTGATTACTAATTGATTTGTAACTTGAAAACAATTTCTTATTTGGATGAACTTCTACCGTAACTTAATTGACATATAACAGCTGTAGTATCGAAAGCAGACATCATTGTTTAGCTATTTTTCCTGCAAAAGTTCTGACAAGTTTAAAAACAGCTGTCCAGCGATGCAATATAATTTCGGTGGACAAAAAGTTTTTCTGGAATAGCTCTGTCCAAAATGCGTTTATGCGTCGCATTCCTCGCTTGCATCTTCAATTAGTCATGCTCAAGGGTAAGGCGCAGACGCACCAGTAGCATCATGCTGCAGTTTCACATAAAAAACGTAAAAAAGTCCGCGATAAGACTGCCTTATTTTGTGCCTACTGTTTTTTCTCTCTGCATTACTGTTCATATTTTGGTGTGAAATAAATTATATTTGATTGATTGATTGAAAATCATTTCGTTGGTATAGGGGCAAAAAAATCTTCATTTCGGTTGCCGGTTGTATTTCATCTATTGATTTTTTATTTTGTTTGAAATCTGTATATTGTAAGTGCTCAATACACTAATTTGAATTGATTGATGTTGATGATACTATAATCAACATTGAACTTTTTCAGATATTTTAGAATTACCTTTCTTTTCTCATTACGGTGTTCTCATTCCGGTGGATTCGGTGGACTAAAATGGCTAGTGTCCGACCGAAACTAGTTTTTACAACCGAAACCGAAACCGAATTTCGGCTTCGGTTCTAGTTTCGGCCGAATCCGAAACCGAAACCGAAACTTCCTTATGACATTATTCTTCCCTACTTATTAGGTTTTTTTTCAATGTAGTTAGTTGCCAATATGTGTTTAATGTTCACAGAAGCAGTTAATTTGATAAATTTCTAAGTAGTTTTGTTGTTTTAAAATTAATTTTATTATTTCTACTTTACATGTATTACACGGTGTGTGTTTACGTATCTATCTATCTATAGGGTGAGTTGAGGTATGTTTTAAGTGAGTAAAATAATCAGTGAAATCAGTTTTGAACATCAAATCACGTAGGTAAGTAATAAAAATATGTACATGGCCTGTCTTTTTGATATATAAAATGTTTTTTTTTGTAAGAATATTAATTAAGTTAACTGCCATTTATTTCTGCATATTTATAGACTTGAACAAAAACACTGAATACCTACATGGTGTACCTACATGGTGGTGTATTTTATTCATTACTTATATAGGGTCCTTCTTAATATGCTGACACTTTTCTAAGGGGATGATCAGACCATCAAACTGAACAACTTTCTCTATGGCACCAACATCGAAATCGCGAAAAAAAAATCTGCCGCTCCATACAAAACTGTAAACCTACTCGAGCCAAATGTATGGGTCAGCTGATTTTTTTTTTTGCGATTCCGATGTAGGTCCCATAGAGAAAGTTGTTTAACTTGATGGTCTGATCATCCTTTTAAAAAAGTGTCAGCATATTAAGTTGGACCCTGTATATTAAAGGGTGTGCTTCAGTCCATCAATTTGAACAACTTTTAGTAAACCTCAACGGCCATTCGGCCCAAATGTGTGGAACAGCAGATTTTTTGCCATTTCAATGTTGGTCCCACAGTGAAAGTTGTTGAGTTTGACTAAAAAGTATGTAACGCAATTAAAGTTTACACCCTGTATAGGTACATCACTTAAATAATATAATGTGTACCTAAAAGTAACTGATTGCAATTTTGTTTAATATGTATATGTAACACATAATTTTACGCCCGTCTCCCTTTGGAGTAGGCAGAGACAATATAACAGCCAGACAAATATCAGTTTCTAAAAACGTTATTTTAATCAAAAACAAGGTCAAACAAAGTTAACTAGATAGACCAAATAGGTACCAAAACTTTGCAAAAACTTCAATCACATTGCATAAAAATACAATAATTGAAATGATTTTGATTATTAATTAAAAAGGTACTTTAATAAATATTACCTGATTAAAAATAATATAACAAAATTGAACATAACCTCTAAATTCACAGTAATTCACAGCGCAAGACATAAACAGGGAAGTGAATTCGACGCTCCCCACTACACCGAAGACCAGGCGATAACTCACGAACATAGTTTCGGTTTCGGCCGTTTTTCTGCCTAAACCGAAACCAAACCTAAACTCCAAATTTGGGCCAAAACTGGCCGAATCCGAAACCGAAAACGAAACTTCGGTCGGACACTAAAAATGGCCTTTAAATCCCCACCGAAATGAAAAGTACCACAGAAATCATGACTAACATAATTTTTAGTACTTAAACCATTCAAAAACCAAGTCATTGTGCTAAGAAATTTCATGCTTCCTTCGTTCGCTCCGACATTTTACTTCAATATTACACATCAATTTACAATTTTAGCTATTTACAAAGCTGGGAATCATTGAACACGCTCATATCGCTCTTAACCTTTTCGTGCTAAACTATTATTTTATATTTATCACAAAAAGCACGTTAATGTAGAAAAATAAAGGCTTTCATTTGTAAACTTTTACACTTCGGTGCATAAATTTTTCGTTTCGGTGGATGTTTTTCATTTCGGTGTCTGTTAAAAAAAACAACATTATTTTTCTCAGTAAAATCAGTCCGGCCCGGAAACATGCCTTGCTAAGTCTTGGCCGACCAAAGCATATTTATGTAAACAGCGTTGATAGGACTATACAAACATATACCTACATTAACTCTATGAGGTAAAATCTACCTTTCGAGTAGCACCCTAAATTCGGCCGGACCCATGAACGTGCCAGGATATGGTGCGGCCGACATGATTTTCTGCAAATCCATGATGTACTGCAAACCCCTCATACTATTTGTAATTAACACATGAAACCAAGTTAAACTTTAGGTATGTAGTTAAGTTAATAAGTTATTTCGTTAGATCTAACAAAATAAAAAAAAATTTAAATCAGAAAAGCTATGCAAAAACAAAGCTTATATTTAAGTTTACTAAAATGATAACACAACGGGATAGATAAGTAGGTTATTAATTTAATAATTTCTTATTTTATTTTTTGTACCAAGCAAAGTAAAATAAAACCTTATTTACAAAACTAAGTTATGTTTAGTCTTCTTAAGATACAAAATATTTGTTGATTTGTAGAATGTGTACAATAAACTTATAAGATTGGGTTGGTTGTTCTTGGCTACCGGTCTATGATCATTGATCAGTGATGATCACTGTCTGTCATGCTATCGAACTCAAACTCGGTAGGTCTGCTGTCAACTACAGTCTTAATCTTTAAAAAAAAAGAGAAAAAACAATTCTAAAGTGTTTTTCAGTAACTACCTTGGTAAACTTGAGTTTTCAAAATTTTACTATCTATTAATATTAAAATGTAGAAATTAGAATACTGTAATACCCTTTTTTTATTTTTTCTTTGTAAAAAATGTACAATGGATATTAATTTAAAGACAATAATTGTCTTTTAATCAATATCCATATAAAATTGTAATAAGATCATTCATTTAAGCGCCATCTGTTGAGGTGATTGATGATCATTTCGTCAACTTAGCGATGTTCTTAGTTGTTTTCGATCAAATTCTTGAGATGGCGGTAATGTACAAGTTTATTTTACTTTGTCAGGGGTAAGCGTGAGGCACGGGGGTTGTGGGACTTGTGGGCGGGGCTTATAGTGCGATCGCTCAAGGCCATCGGCAACCTTCAGCCCCTTAATGCTAGAATTAATTTAAGATTTGAATGGAAATCTTTGACGAACTGTAACTTTAAAATTGTACATTTTAACGAAAATCTGACTTCATACAAACATAGATATTAGTTTCTAGATTTTAATTGGTTAGTATTGAAAATATAACCAGACTACGTTTGTACGTTGCGCGCCAGCGGTAATACCCTTAAGGTGGTTTCAGTTTATACAAAACTTTGTCGTAGAACACTCGTAGACGGTATTAATAAAAGTAATGTTTTATACAGGGTGTTTCATAAGTAACAATAAATTTTTAAAACTCTTAAGGGGGTTGTTTAGACCGTCAAACTGAACAACTTTCTCTATGGGACCAACATCGAAATCGCGAAAAAAATTATTTCATATCCCATACATATTTTAGCTCTAGTCGATTTGTAGAGATAGAACATAATTTTTTTTTTTGCGATTTCGATATTGGTCCCATATTGAAAGTTATTCAGTTTGATGGTCTACACCACCCCCTTAAAGGTTTATTTGTATTTTTGTAACACCTTGTATATGGAAAAATAGCTTAGAAAATCTAGAATTCTAGTATCAAATAATATTTACAATTTATAATATAACTACGAAGATATCAAGCTTTGAAATTATTCATACAAAATTTCAAAGCCTTATATCTTCGTAATTATATCATAAATTGTAAATGTTATTTGATACGCGCAGTCTAGATTTTCTATGTTATTTTTCCATTAAAACATTACTTTTATTAATACCGTCTAAGAGTGTTCAACGACAAAGTTTTGTATGAAATTGACTACTCTGCAACCACCTTAATGACTTTAACACACATAGAATAGAAGACACAAGACTCACCATCAAGCTCCCTGCTACTGCGCCTGATCTCGCAGAAGATGCACACGTAGCAGACCGTGATCACGACGAGGGGCACGAAGTACATTGCGCCCACGCAGAACACGTTATAGGCCACCTCCTGCCGGCCGCTGCTGAACGCGTCGAACGACACGCACTGCTCGAAGCCTTCCACCCGAGGGTGCCTCTTCACTCGGAATACGACGCTCTGGTGATTGAAATAAGGTTGGTTAGTTGTTGGCCCAAGCGCTCGTTGGCGTAGTGGAGCTTCGGTATTGGAAACGATCACCGAAGTTAAGCAACGTCAGGTTCGGTCAGTCTTTGGATGCGTGACCGTTTAGTGGTATTTCATCTCGAGCGTTTCCGTGCTTCGGAAGGCACGTTGGTCTCGGATAGTTCTGCCAGATGGCGTTTGTAACTATTCGTTAAGCAAGGTCAGAGGCCTATTAAGGCGGCTTGAAAATTCTCTGACAGCAAGTTGACCACTAACTTGCCTCCACCAACACACACTGGGCCCGCGTGGTGGAGTATGGCCCACTCCCTCTCACCCTTATTCGTGAAAGGAGGCCTTTGCCCTGCAGTGGGATTCTACAGGCTATAACTAGTTGTTGGCCCATTATAAGAATATGCTCACGACTATATTCTCCGAGGGGGTAGTCAGAGATATTCTGAAACTTCAGAACATTCACGTTTCACCAGTAGGTAGTACCGAAACTCTGTCCAGTGTTACAGGGGGTGAGCCCGTCGCCACTTATAATGGACAGTGGGTACAATACATGCCTCAAAATTGAAGCATCCAGGTTTCCTCACGATGTTTTCCTTCACCGAAAAGCTAGTGGTGTTACATATCGTACATAAATTCCGAAAAACTCATTAGTATGAGTCGTCCTGCATAGGTAGCACTACACCGTGATACAGCGCTATCACACCTTCGCTCTCTTTTAATTTGCGCACGAACGAACGAGACAAAAGACGTGCTACAGCCGTATCACATGAAGCATGCTACGAGTGCTGGACGGGGATCGAACCATTCAGGCAAGGTTACTCGCCACTGGACCACCACGGCAACTGTATGGCCCATTATCACAGTGCATAAAACATAGTGAAGCGTTTACTTGTTCTCATCTCACCACAAGCGCTTTAGGTACCCCTCATTGGGTGCGACAGACTGGATATTTTATCTCGTGTGCATATGACATACCTACACAAAATCAATCTATTAATTTAATTTTATACAATACATTGCCTGGGGTAAAGCGTCAGACCTCTTCTACATTCTACAATGTTTACTTAATTACTTATTAGACAGGACAATAGTAAGTAACAGAATGGAAAATGAACAATAGATTTCGAAATAAGGCTTTTTATCTTACGTGACCACACGTACCTAGGTAAATAAATAGCACGTGATTGTGGAACAAAGTCCCCACAGGGGTGTTGAGTATCTACCACGTACCTATCTACGCACATAACGTGACCACATTCCGACCTTTAGGATGACATTACAGGGTAGCTCGGCCTATACAGGGTGTAACACAACACCCTTTAGACCGTCAAATTGGACAACTGTCACTATGAACCAAATTCAAAATCGCGAGAAAATCTATCAATAATGAAAAAAGGTCATACAAAAAAACCGTTTATGTATTAAATACCTACTTATATCTTTATTTGCGATGCGCAGATTGGTTAACTTTGCTTGTACGGGAACGTAGATAATTTTTAGGGTTCCGTACCTACCCAAAGAGTGCCACTGTGCCAGCGAGGCCCTATTCATAAGCCCATGCTATGATATCTTAGTGCAAACGAAGTGGAACGCTGAAAGACAGCTTCCGCCATCTCTCGGTGACATTGCGAAGCACTATGAGCGACAGCGCGCTACACCTCACCGCTGCGCTGTAGTAGTGAGAGATTTCGCCCATATCAAACACTGTCTTGTTGGTCTAGTGGTCTAGACAACCGGTTCACGATTCGGGTGCTTATGGTTCGAGCCTCGTGTCGGCCGGCCGTCTTTTTCTATTTATTTATCAATGTGGCTCCCCCATGCGCTAATAAGGAGCAACGACAATAATTTAGCCGTTCTAAAATCCCAGGCGACTTACCTATCTATACCCAATATACATACTAATCTATGCATAAGCCTACGCTCCCCGTCCGTCCGTCCAATCTTTAAGGGTATATTACCGTTGGCGCGCTCCATACAAACGTAGTCTGGTGATATTTTCAATACTATCCTATTAAAGTCAATGAAATTTTTCAGGAACAATTTAGAAACTAATATCTATGTTCGTATGAAGTCAGATTTTCGTTAAAATATACAGTTTTAATGCTAGGATTAAATTAAGATTTGTATGGAAATCTTTGAGGCACTGTAACTTTGAAACTATACATTTTAATGAAAATCTGACTTCATACAAACATAGAGATTAGTTGCTAGTTCAGAAACATCTGAAAAATTTCATTGACTTTAATTGGTTAGTATTGAAAATATGTCCAGACTAAGTTTGTATGGAGCGCGCCAACGCTAATATGCCCATAAAGGGCTGTATCTATTGAACCGTAATAGGTAGCGAGTTTCAATTTACATAGATTTATGTGCTGTTATTTTGGATTTGCTAACAAATAATAAAAAGAAAAAAGAAAAAATTAAGGGTTCCATACAAGGATACGTGTGTTTTTACTAGGTTTTTTATTTGTGCTTGATTTAAAAAAAAGGCAATACATGCAAGCGTCGAACTTGGTGTGATTAATGAAGGTAAAGCAGCAAATAATAAAAACATGGCCAAGTATGGCCTGCTCGCGCTAAGGGTTATAGGAGAAAACATTATATTTTTTATTTTGTATGGTGGTACGGAACCATCCGTGCTTGAGTCGACTCGCACTTGGCCGGTTTTTATATATTCTTTTGATTAAGTAAAACGAACGTTCTGCAATTTTTCACTGCAGTGCACAGTAAAAGTAGGTAATGCTATTTCTGTATATGGAAATGTTTCCTTCAAATCTTTTCGCTTAATAAATAGTCATTTTGTTCTCGCTCCGGGCCATCATGGCCTCTACGCACGACCCCACTTTACTATACAGGGTGTTGGGGTAGATAGTTGCATTACTTTATGCTAAAAATTTTACAATGTTTATACAAGGTGTTACAAAAATACAAATAAACCTTTAAGGTTAGTAGTTAGATACAAAAAAACGGTCAAGTGCGTGTCGGGCCACGCGCAGTGTAGGATTCCGTTAGCTTCCTATTACACCATGCAGACTTTCAAAAATCTGCTCTTCCATATAAAACTACAAACCTACTCGAGCCAAATGTATGGGACTGCTGTTTTTTTTTTCGCGATTTCGATGTTGGTTCCATTAGAGAAAGTTTTTCAGTTTGATGGACTGAACATCCCCTTAAAAAAGTGTCAGCATATTAAGAAGGACCCTGTTTACCTATTCATTCCTAATCATGTCCATAGTAACACCACACATCCATCTCAACATTCATTCGTAGGTATCTCAGCACAGGAGTGAGATTTTTGAAACTCATTCGGTGCTGCTGCTGAAATTGTGTTGTGAACAATATTGTAAATTTTCATTGTCTTCCTATTAAAAATGTAAGAGTAAAATGGTTACAGCTGGACAAAAAGGGGTGACTTTAAATAAATAAATAAATTTTAAATAAATTTTTATTCGGGAAACCAACAGTCAAATTACAAGTGAATGGTTACAAAAAAAATGAACATAGAATAGACCAATTACAGGAATCCGCTGATGATTGAAAATTAAATAAGGTAGGCTAAAGTAACAATAAATGATAAAAACAAAGTAGGTATATTGTGAAGTACCTAAAGACTCAGTCTAAAGTAACCTTCACAGTTATACCCTTCTTATACTGTGCCAAAGATAAACAAAATGGATCCAAATCAAAGTATTTCAGGTTGTACAATACTGTAGCTCGATACAGATATTCGTTTTGCGTATAATTAGTATATACAATGGGTTGAGCGAAGAGAGCCTTTCGTCTTAGATTTCTGTTACATACAAAGTAATTTATGCCGTTTACCAAGTCAGGACAGTCCAGATGGTTTCTTATTATCTTATACAATAAGGATTGATCAGCCAGTTCACGTCTAAAAGTAAGTGAATACATGTTATATTGAGATAAGGCGTCACTGTATGTGTCCGGCTTAGTAAATGACCTATAATTTAAATATTTAAGAAATCTTTTTTAACATTTTCAATTTGTGTCAAGTATTTAGTATAGTGAGGGTTCCAGACCTGACTAGCGTACTCCAGTTTGCTACGAACATATGTGAAATATAACATTTTAATTGCCTGTATGTTATTAAAATTCTTCGAATGCCTAATAAAAAATCCTAATGTTTTCAATGACTTTGAAACGATGTTATTTATATGTTGGTCATAAATTTTGCTGTCCAAGAGAACACCCAAGTCTTTTGCGGTACTATTCCTAGACAGAGAATGACCTTGCAATGTATATGGATATGAAGAAGTTATGGAGTTTCTGGTAAATGTTATTACGAAATACTTTTTAGGGTTCCGAAGTCAACAAGGAACCCTTATAGTTTCGCCATGTCCGTCCGTCCGTCCGTCCGTCCGTCCGTCTGTCCGCGGCTTAGCTCAGAGACGCTTAGTACTAGAAAGCTGTAATTTGGCATGGGTACACATATTAATCACGCCGAGAAAGTGGTAAAATAAAATTTTGAAAAATATTTTTTTTTAGGGTACCTCCCCTACCCGTGAAGTGGGGACGCAATTTTTTTTTCTCGTCTATCCCATGGTGTGGGGTATCGTTGGATAGGTCTTTTAAAAATACGGTGGGTGTGGAAAAACCATTTTTCGATTTAGGGATCCGTTAGCGAAATATTAAGCTTTAAGGTGCTAATTTTTGTTAGAGTCGAGTGTCCCCCCCTCTGCCAGCTAAACGGTTGTTTCTAGATATGTGACAAAATTCATGGCAGTAGTGTATATAATGAAATTAAAAGGAAAACTATCACCGCTAAGTTAGCTTTACAAGTTAACGAGTAATAGTCGACCAACTTAAGAGGCTGAAATGTGCCAAATTGAGCTGAATCAGGACCGTTTTGTATAGAACCTATAGCTCTTAAAATTACCAAAAAAAATACAGTTATAATTGATCGTATTTCTGATCTGGTGGCCGAAGCCGAAACACGATTTAATAAACTTCACACGATAGAAAACCTCTTCGAAGTAGCCTCTGAAAACTACTTAAATTCAAACTTTACTCAGTTCTGCTTTGAATAATATTCATGTTATTAAACACAATTATGAGTCATTTGTTAACAAAGCACGTGGCCGTTTTCGATTTTCAATAAAGTGATTAATTTATTTAAAATCATTTATTTTGTGGTTTTTCACTAACGCCCTTTCATTCCAAGCAGCGACTATGTAGCGCTTTCTCTGTCACTCCCACTCAAACCGACAGAAAGCGCGAAGGCGCCCTGCTGGATGGACCTGTTTCGCTCTTACGCGATCGGCTCGCGAAGTAAAAACAATTCAATTTGTCATATTTATGCATGTTAAGAAGTTTCTGTGAATTAAAAAGTTTTTACTAGGAGTAAATATAATTTTTGAGTGCATTTACAGTTTGTGCAAATGTTCTTTTTGGACACTAAACGAAAAATAAACAAGAAAAGAGCTATTAAACATTCATACAAAATAATTACCGTCATTGAAGTTGTAAAGTAAGTGATTTCTTTGTGAAAACAATTAATTCTTACCTATTACTGTTGATTTGATGCAACTCTTAAAAAGATTATAATAATTCATGAAGAGAAGCATTCCAGTACTGCTTATGGATATGACCGTTAATTTCGCGCCAGTTTGTTAAGCTATGATGGTCGAACAGGTAAGACGTTGGGCCGTCGTTCGAAGGGTCGGGAGTTCGGATCTTCGGATGTTAAAATGATTTCTTTTTTACTTTTTTTTTATTGTAAAAATCATTTTTTCATTGTTATTTTAATTTACAATGAAAATTAAAAAAAAACTTTTAAAAATAAGATTTTTGGTTGGTACAAAAAAAAAGAAAAATTATTAAATTAATTATCTATCCCGTTGTGTTATCATTTTAGTAAAGTTAAATAAATACTATGATTTAAATAGGTTTTCCGATCATGTAATTTGAATTATTTTGTTAGATCCCTATGTCACTAATTACGGTCTACATACATTCCTACATCTCTAGTATGTTTCGGATGAACCATCAGTCCATTCACCACCGACCTTTCGGCTTCGTCATTATCATGTGACACTGATAGACCGGTGGCCGACTACAACCAACCCTATCTTACGAGTTTAATAAACAAATTCATTTATGTAGCTAAAGTAGACTAATTAATATAACTGCCAAATAACTTAGTCGGCTGCGGCGCAGCTTGGCACGTTTTCCGGTATGAGGGAAAAATTGGACCCTAGAAACAACACATTTTACCTCATCGATTTATAGAATGGAACTAGTCTGTAGGTCTAGACACCGATTAGTAAAGCCTAAAACATCTGGTCGGCCTCACCATATCCTGGCACACTCATGGGTTCGACCGAATTCAGAGTGCTACTCGGAATGTAGATTTTATCTCGAGTAAATGAATAAAAGGGTGAATGTCCCTAGCAGAAAAATTTCACGGCGTTGCTGAAAACGGTAGTGCAGAAGGCTCATAATTATGTTGTTGTGTTATTTTTTTCTGGAGAAAAAATGTAGTCCTCTTCTTCAGGCAACATTTAAAATTAAGCTAAAAATCTTATTTATAAAAAAACAAGGTTTTAGGCCCGTTTTATCATCACGGTGGATCGTCCGCAACACTTTTTTGATTACTAATTGATTTGTAACTTGAAAACAATTTCTTATTTGGATGAACTTCTACCGTAACTTAATTGACATATAACAGCTGTAGTATCGAAAGCAGACATCATTGATTAGCTATTTTTCCTGCAAAAGTTCTGACAAGTTTAAAAACAGCTGTCCCGCGATGCAATATAATTACGGTGGACAAAAAGTTTTTCTGGAATAGCTCTGTCCAGAATGCGTTTATGCGTCGCATTCCTCGCTTGCATCTTCAATTAGTCATGCTCAAGGGTAAGGCGCAGACGCATCAGTAGCATCATGCTGCAGTTTCATATAAAAAACGTAAAAAAGTCCGCGATAAGACTGCCTTATTTTGTGCCTACTGTTTTTTCTCTCTGCATTACTGTTCATATTTTGGTGTGAAATAAATTATATTTGATTAATTGATTGAAAATCATTTCGTTGGTATAGGGGCAAAAAAATCTTCATTTCGGTTGCCGGTTGTATTTCATCTATTGATTTTTTATTTTGTTTGTTATCTGTATATTGTAAGTGCTCAATACACTAATTTGAATTGATTGATGTTGATGATACTATAATCAACATTGAACTTATTTAGATATTTTAGAATTACCTTTCTTTTCTCATTACGGTGTTCTCATTCCGGTGGATTCGGTGGACTAAAATGGCTAGTGTCCGACCTAAACTAGTTTTTACAACCGAAACCGAAACCGAAACCGAATTTCGGCTTCGGTTCTAGTTTCGGCCGAATCCGAAACCGAAACTTCCTTATGACATTATTCTTCCCTACTTATTAGGTTTTTTTTCAATGTAGTTAGTTGCCAATATGTGTTTAATGTTCACAGAAGCAGTTAATTTGATAAATTTCTAAGTAGTTTTGTTGTTTTAAAATTAATTTTATTATTTCTACTTTACATGTATTACACGGTGTGTGTTTACGTATCTATCTATCTATAGGGTGAGTTGAGGTATGTTTTAAGTGAGTAAAATAATCAGTGAAATCAGTTTTGAACATCAAATCACGTAGGTAAGTAATAAAAATATCTACATGGCCTGTCTTTTTGATATATAAAATGTTTTTTTGTAAGAATATTAATTAAGTTAACTGCCATTTATTTCTGCATATTTATAGACTTGAACAAAAACACTGAATACCTACATGGTGTACCTACATGGTGGTGTATTTTATTCATTGCTTATATAGGGTCCTTCTTAATATGCTGACACTTTTCTAAGGGGATGATCAGACCATCAAACTGAACAACTTTCTCTATGGCACCAACATCGAAATCGCGAAAAAAAAATCTGCCGCTCCATACAAAACTGTAAACCTACTCGAGCCAAATGTATGGGTCAGCTGATTTTTTTTTTTGCGATTCCGATGTTGGTCCCATAGAGAAAGTTGTTTAACTTGATGGTCTGATCATCCTTTTAAAAAAGTGTCAGCATATTAAGTTGGACCCTGTATATTAAAGGGTGTGCTTCAGTCCATCAATTTGAACAACTTTTAGTAAACCTCAACGGCCATTCGGCCCAAATGTGTGGAACAGCAGATTTTTTGCCATTTCAATGTTGGTCCCACAGTGAAAGTTGTTGAGTTTGACTAAAAAGTATGTAACGCAATTAAAGTTTACACCCTGTATAGGTACATCACTTAAATAATATAATGTGTACCTAAAAGTAACTGATTGCAATTTTGTTTAATATGTATATGTAACACATAATTTTACGCCCGTCTCCCTTTGGAGTAGGCAGAGACAATATAACAGCCAGACAAATATCAGTTTCTAAAAACGTTATTTTAATCAAAAACAAGGTCAAACAAAGTTAACTAGATAGACCAAATAGGTACCAAAACTTTGCAAAAACTTCAATCACATTGCATAAAAATACAATAATTGAAATGATTTTGATTATTAATTAAAAAGGTACTTTAATAAATATTACCTGATTAGAAATAATATAACAAAATTGAACATAACCTCTAAATTCACAGTAATTCACAGCGCAAGACATAAACAGGGGCATGGGAAGTGAATTCGACGCTCCCCACTACACCGAAGACCAGGCGATAACTCACGAACATAGTTTCGGTTTCGGCCGTTTTTCTGCCTAAACCGAAACCAAACCGAAACTCCAAAACCGAAAACGAAACTTCGGTCGGACACTAAAAATGGCCTTTAAATCCCCACCGAAATGAAAAGTACCACAGAAATCATGACTAACATAATTTTTAGTACTTAAACCATTCAAAAACCAAGTCATTGTGCTAAGAAATTTCATGCTTCCTTCGTTCGCTCCAACATTTTACTTCAATATTACACATCAATTTACAATTTTAGCTATTTACAAAGCTGGGAATCATTGAACACGCTCATATCGCTCTTAACCTTTTCGTGCTAAACTATTCTTTTATATTTATCACAAAAAGCACGTTAATGTAGAAAAATAAAGGCTTTCATTTGTAAACTTTTACACTTCGGTGCATAAATTTTTCGTTTCGGTGGATGTTTTTCATTTCGGTGTCTGTTAAAAAAAACAACATTATTTTTCTCAGTAAAATCAGTCCGGCCCGGAAACATGCCTTGCTAAGTCTTGGCCGACCAAAGCATATTTATGTAAACAGCGTTGATAGGACTATACAAACATATACCTACATTAACTCTATGAGGTAAAATCTACCTTTCGAGTAGCACCCTAAATTCGGTCGGACCCATGAACGTGCCAGGATATGGTGCGGCCGACATGATTTTCTGCAAATCCATGATGTACTGCAAACCCCTCATACTATTTGTAATTAACACATGAAACCAAGTTAAACTTTAGGTATGTAGTTAAGTTAATAAGTTATTTCGTTAGATCTAACAAAATAAAAAAAATTAAAATCAGAAAAGCTATGCAAAAACAAAGCTTATATTTAAGTTTACTAAAATGATAACACAACGGGATAGATAAGTAGGTTATTAATTTAATAATTTCTTATTTTATTTTTGTACCAATCAAACTAAAATAAAACCTTATTTACAAAACTAAGTTATGTTTAGTCTTCTTAAGATACAAAATATTTGTTGATTTGTAGAATGTGTACAATAAACTTATAAGATTGGGTTTGTTGTTCTTGGCTACCGGTCTATGATCATTGATCAGTGATGATCACTGTCTGTCATGCTATCGAACTCAAACTCGGTAGGTCTGCTGTCAACTACAGTCTTAATCTTTAAAAAAAAAGAGAAAAACCAATTCTAAAGTGTTTTTCAGTAACTACCTTGGTAAACTTGAGTTTTCAAAATTTTACTATCTATTAATATTAAAATGTAGAAATTAGAATACTGTAATACCCTTTTTTTATTTTTTCTTTGTAAAAAATGTACAATGGATATTAATTTAAAGACAATAATTGTCTTTTAATCAATATCCATATAAAATTGTAATAAGATCATTCATTTAAGCGCCATCTGTTGAGGTGATTGATGATCATTTCGTCAACTTAGCGATGTTCTTAGTTGTTTTCGATCAAATTCTTGAGATGGCGGTAATGTACAAGTTTATTTTACTTTGTCAGGGGTAAGCGTGAGGCACGGGGGTTGTGGGACTTGTGGGCGGGGCTTATAGTGCGATCGCTCAAGGCCATCGGCAACCTTCAGCCCCTTAAAAAAAGTACTTTTTAGACTTTATTAGCCGTCAAACCGTAGTATAAAACAAAAAGCCCCCTTCTAAGTTCGTATATTGTGACGGGCAACTACGGAACCCTACCCTGCGCGTGGCCCGACACGCACTTGGCCAGTTTTTTGACATTGAGGTATTGACTATTGGCTATACAATTATCGCTAAAATTGTTTAAATCTGACTGCAGAAGTAAAGAGTCATGCATATTATCAATTTTCATGAAAATTTTCAGATCATCTGCATAAAGCAAGATGTCAGCATGGGCAAAATAATGAGTAATGTCGTTTATTAGAATATTAAAAAGGAGGGGTCCTAAAATGGGTTGTTCTTACAAAAGAACACTATCTTGAGCCACCACTGGAGCCCCGCTGTCGAGCTGGGAGGGGGCAACCGTCGAGCGACACGCGACACGCGACCACCCACTAGCAGATCCACAACGCGACTCCGCCATAGTTAATGAATAAAAATGGTTACGAAGTTATCGAAAACGAGGAGGTAGCCCCTTAAGACAAATAAAGAAATTATCTATTCTATTCTAAAGAAAGTGTCAAGTGGTGAGAGGTTGCTAGCTTTTCGCCCACAAAAACACTGCATGTATTGTATATCCCTTCTTCACCTCGTACCCCCACGAGAAGATTTGGCGTGGTCCAGTCTAAGCCGGAACCACACGGCCACATAGTTCTAATATAGGTACAGGTAGGTATATTCCGATCCGAGATCGATGTAAATTGAAAGAAGATGTTGTGACAAGAATAGAGAAGGGTATGCTTCGTTGGTTTGGTCATGTGGAGAGGATGAGTGATAGCAAATGTACGAAAGAGATATATGGAGCTAAAATGAGTGCATGTGTCGGCAGAGGGCGCCCTCGTAGGACGTATTCTGATCAAATCAGTTGCGTCCTACAAAAGGGGGAGGTGCGGAGTACTCGAAACCGACGGGCATGTATGAAGAGATGTATGGATGTGAATGAGGCAAAAGATGTATGTAAGGATCGTAGTAGATGGCGCGCTCTGGTCTCTGCCTACCCCAATGGGAAAGAGGCGTGACGTTATAGATAGATAGATAGAGATATAGAGGTATATTCCGCCCCCCCGCCCCCCACCCCCCACATTAACACTGCAAATAAAACGATCCCCCTATCGCCTCCGCCCACCAAGGTTCTATTCTATAAAACTAAACGACAATTTATTCTACAGCTATTGACATAGGCGATCCAAAAATAACACAATGTAGCTGTACCTAGGACCTATACTGCATTCCAAATAAGGACGACAAGATTTTCCGATTCCTATTTAGCTTTCTGGCCAATTCTGATAAGCAAATATATTTTTTTATCAGAAAGATGTACTACTATCCGACATATCATGGACTTACTAAAGCTGTTCTAAGAAGCTGTAATTTAAGGGTATATTATTCGGAGCGCGCTCCATACAAACGTACTATGGTGATATTTTCAATACTAACCAATTAAAGTCAATGAAATTTTGCAGAAACAATCAAGAAACAAATTTCTATGCTTGTATGGAGTCAGATTTTCGTTAAAATGTATAGTTTTCAAGTTAAAGTGCCTCAAAGATTTCCATACAAATCTTAAATTAATCCTAGCATTGAAACTGTATATTTTAACGAAAATCTGACTCTATAGAAGCATAGAAATTTGTTTCTAGATTGTTTCTGCAAAATTTCATTGACTTTAATTGGTTAGTAGGTATTGAAAATATCACCATAGTACGTTTGTATGCAGCGCGCATTTTCGCTCTCGGAATAATATTCTCTTCAAATGGCCTTAAATTTTCGTTGCTATTTGAAATGGAGTATAGTTCTGAAATTCCGAATGATCGTGTTATCATGTTCCTATCACTATGAGGCAATCAATAATGTTGTCTACGCGATGTTGTTTCATCAATCATGATGATTTAGTTACGTCTACATCCGTAGCATCAAATGTGGGCGGGCGTCCATGCAAGGATCCGTTATCGGGTTTGGCATCTAGATCATTCACATGATCATAATGAGCGTTTTTCTTTTGATTTTTTAAGGGATCGATAGATGGCGCTACGGTCTGTGCGAATAAACGTCAAAATGACAAAAAAGTGTTTCTTTTAAATAATAAAGAGGGAGAAGATGATCAAGAGATGCCAACGCATCTTTTGATGGCATATTTCATTATTTACTAATCATTTTAATCGAAAATTCGAAACTTTTACGCCTGACTTGGCTGTATGGGCTCGATCCCTTGGCGTTCCAAAAAAAAGGCAGGCACAGTCTTGACAAGATTTTGACAGGATCTCGCGAACGGCTCTATGGAGCGATAAACCCTTCTCAGTTGTTCTTACTCAAAAACAATCCTCGAGATTGGATAGACACTCCCTCAAATAACTTGACACTGGCGAAATCTAACAAGGAAACGCCATTAAATAAAAATAAAAATAAAAAAAAGAATAGAAACGTGCCATCTGTCGAGTTTTTTAGGAACTAAAATTAAAAAAGAAAAGAAAATCGCTCATTGGAACTATAAAAAAGCTGGGTTGAAATTTTTTTCATGGACGCACACAAATTAACTACTTGAAAGACATTTCCAGTACTTACAGGGTGTTAGGATTATACTGAACAACTTTCCCTAAGAAACCTATAGGAAATTCGCATTTTTGTACCCAAAGGGTAAAAACGGGACCCTATTACTAAGCCTATGTTGTCCGTCCGTCCGTCCGTCCTACCTATTTAGGGCTGTAACTTTTGAACCGTAATAGCTAGATAGTTGAAATTTTCACAGAATATGCGTTATTACGGCGGATTTGTTGACACATTTTAAAAATGTCTAAAAGTAAAAAATTAAGAGGGGCTCTCAACAAGAAACTAGTTTTTATCGACTTTTTTTCTTCTCGCTCTATAGTAATAACGGTAATACATGCAAGCGTCAAACTTGGTGTGATTATAGAGAAAACTCTATAGTATAACAACAAATAATAAAAACCGGCCAAGTGCGAGTCGGTCTCACGCTTAAGGTCCCGAAGAAAAATAGTTATTTGTTATGCTAGTCTGCAAAGTTGGTTTTTGTCGCGAGTACTTGTATTGAATCCTGAGCTTAGCGAAGGTTTCAAAAGTACGAGACGCAGAATAACTTTGCAGCCGAGCGAAACACACAACTTTTCACCTCACAACAGCGAGGAAAAAAAGTTAATTGCTAAAAAGAACATGTTAAAAAGTTTTTATTTTCGTGCTGGCCAGTGTGTCATGAAATAGTTATTAAGCGTTTTTAGTGGATTGGCGGTATATAAAAATACTGAATAGAGAGATTCGAATTTCAAAAACTCTTTCCACGCTAGCGGATAAAATGCACTTTTGCACTCAGATTTCGAATGATAAACAGAATCTTTCCGAGCTTGTGAGGTGAAAAAGTTTTTTTCCAAGTTAATATGTTGTGTTCTGTGGTGGTGTGGTACGGAACCCTCGATGCACGAGTAGCCCGACTCGCACTTGACCGATTTTATTTCGTCTTTCCAAATACAAATACAAAAATACAAAAATATTTATTTCAATGAGCACTTTAACTTAGGTACATTTAGTTCATATACAACAAAGGATAGATATTGCACATTGACATCACAGTATTTCAGAAAGATTTACAATTATCCCCCACACTAGGCTAAGCCTGGCAAGATGTGATGGGTAAAACATTTGCGAGTTATCATGTAGTAATACAGTGAGCGGTACAGTTATCAACAAGAACAAAAACAAATTAAAAAGATTGAATAAGTAAAGACGAAAAGAATGGTGAAGTAGGTTAGCTATTAGGTTCTAGGTACTTAAATTAATTGTGGCTTTAACATTACATATTATATATGGGTATTATTGGGTATTTTACAAATTATGGCTCTTATTAATGTGTGTGGGGGTGTGTGGGGGGGTGTGTGTGTGTGTATGTGTGGGTTTAGAGTTTACTGCAACACTCTTATGAACTCCTCTGTATCTTTGTACGACCAGGAAGTCAGAGCTGTACTGATTTTGAATTTTGCTTCTCGAACACTAGACTCTTTAAAGCAACAAATTTTTACCAGCCTGTTGTATATGAAAGGACCAAGAAAGTATTCAAATCGCTGTGCGAAGGTAGTTTGAGTGCGCGCCGAGGCTGTTTTGAAAACCCGTTTCTCCAGCATTTTCGGATAGTCTGATGAGTTGAGTACAATCCTGTGCATTCTCAGAGCCAGTTTCAATATAAAGCTGCGTCTAACGCTCAATAAGCCAGTTTCTTCAAAGAGGCAATGGGTGGGATACCTGTAGTGCTTCTTCAACATCACTTTGAGGACCGAACGCTGAGCTCTTTCCAATTTAATGATGCTTGAGGTTGTGGCACCGCCCCAAGCGATGATGCAGTATGATATAAGCGGTTGGCATAATGCCTTGTACACGGACAGGAGAAGACTCTTCGACGCCGCTTCGCGGAGCAGTCGCATGGAGTACATTAGTCTTCTCACCCTCCCAGACATTACATCCACATGGGCACTGAACGAGAGTTTGTCATCAATGATAACTCCAAGGTATCTTATTTTGCTAGATCTGTCAATCACGCCGCAACTGCAGCCCTGTACTGACTGTGGGGGCTGTATGCAACTGTGGATTTTCAATGTAGGTATTAGTCTGGGGGCAGAAGCTGCAGTTTTGTGAAAACACAGAAACGTTGACTTTGACAGATTAAGAGCCAGCAAATTGTCAGAGAGCCATTTCTCCACCCGGGCCATTCCGTTTTCTGCTATGGCTGTTACTTCGTCCCATGTCGAACCGTGAAACAAGATGGCTGTGTCGTCCGCATAACAGATCGTTTGCGCATTTGTGAGGGGCAAAGTAACAACGTCATTCATGTAGATCAGGAACAGCGATGGTCCCAGGATACTTCCCTGAGGAACACCGAAAGAGACTGTACTGGAGTCGCTAGCATAGCCATTTAGCTTAACACACTGCCTCCTACCTGTGAGATAACTTCGGAACCAGTCCAAGGCTATTCCTCGAATTCCTAGACACTCAAGTTTTCTCAGAAGTATAGGTATGGAAACAGTGTCGAAAGCCTTAGCCAGGTCCAGAAAAACTCCCATGCACACTTGACCCTTGTCCAGGTGTCCCGCAACAAAGTTTGACAATTGTGTGACAGCGTCCTCAGTCGATCGGCCCCTGCGGAAACCGTACTGGAACTCAGAAAGAATGTTGTTAGACTCAATGAATGATGTCAAACGTCTGTTCACCAGTTTCTCAAGGATTTTTGAGAAGGCATTCAGAAGCGAGATGGGACGATAGTTACTAGGCACATCTCTGTCACCTGCCTTATGAATAGGCGTAACAGCGGCGGTCTTCCAGCTGTCCGGGAAGACTCCAGTGGTAAGACTAAGGTTGAAGATTGCTGTAAGTGGACCTACTATGTGATCTTTGATGCGTCTGATTAGTCGATTGGTGATGCCATCTAGACCTGGAGCGCTGTCCTGATTTAGTTGTAAAATAATTCTCTCCACCTCTGAAGGGTCAGTTGGCTGAAAGAACAGGGACCCGTCTACGGACTTTGGGAGCTGGACTTTTGAAGCTAGAGAATCCTGCGTTTCTCTCAACTGCGCTAACTTTTGATCAGCGAGTTGCTGCCCTATGGAAGAGAAGTAATCGTTGAAAAAATTCAAAGAATCCCGTTTCCATCAGCAGATAGCATTTAGCATTTAGTAAGGTCCTTTTTTTTGCTAATTTTCTATAGTTTTCTTAGGGTAAGCTGTTCAGTATCATGGGTAAAACCACCCCTTAAAGTAATGCAACTATTTACCCTAACACCCTATATCCTACACAGTATATACCTACCTAGGTATACCTTGGTACTTATGTAGACTGTTTTATGTAAGCATTGTAGGCATTTTTAATACCAGAAACAGAGAGTTAGGAAAAGTGTCATTAACCTTTAAACCACATACTCTACCCTTCAAACTGAACTACTTTTACTATGGGAGCAAAACGATCAGAGCAAAAAAAAGTCACCCTGTCCCATACTTAACTGTAATACCTACTCGACTCAATCGTATGGGACAGCAGATTTTTTTTGCTCAGGAGTGCGATTTTTGAATCTCATTTGGTGAGCTCAGCAGTTGAAAATGTCAAAATTACTATGGAGATGTATACGCATCTTTCTACTGCTGATTTGACTTTCAAAAATCATACCACAGGAGAGCTATTTTTGAAAGCCAAATCAGCAGTAGAAAGATGCGTATCTCCATAGTAATTTTGACATTTTCAACTGCTCACCGAATGAGATTTCATAGTAATCTTCATAGTAATAGGAATCTCATTCGATGAATTAGTTCGATGAAGTTGATAATGTCAAAATTTCTAGGGAGATATGCATCTTTCTACTGCGGATTTGACTTCCAAAAATCATAAATCAGCAGTGCGATTTTTTAAAGTCAAATAAGCAGTAGAAAGATGCATGAGAACGCTTTTGTATGAGATTTAAAAACCGTTTAAACTCACCGATGATTTTCAATAATCGCACCCCTGATCGTTTTGCTCCCATAGTAAAAGTTGTTCAGTTTGATGGATAGAGCCTGGTTTAAAGGTTAATGATACTTTTCCTAACACCGTATAATGTCTAAGCAAGATACCTATTATGTCGAATAATTTGTAAAGTAAGTAAACAATAAAAAAATCATTGAGAAGTGGTTGGTGAACTGAATAGTAAAAAATATTATATTCTAATTGATGAATATTATTTTATAACAAAGTTAAGGGGTATCTTTGAAAGATCCAAATCTTTATAGTAGCAATTGTATTTTAAATGTTAAATTGTTTGCTAATATTTTTTTGATTACCTAATGAAGCCGCTCTTCGCATTTCAGCTCCATTTAATAATCTACAACATTTCATTTCGAATAACAAAATTGTATCTTCGCTGAGTTAACATTTATAAAGAAATTTTTATTTCTTTTAATGTACCTACCTACCAACTTATCAAAAGAACGTTTTTTCTTTCAATTCCAAATTAATAATAGTTATTTGTTATGCTACGCTGCAAAGTTGTTTTTTGGCGCGAGTCACTTACTATTGAAACCTCGCTCGTGGTTCAAATATAGAATCCTGAGCGCAGCGAAGTTTTCAAAGGAAACTACGAGACGCATAATAATTTTTCATCTCTCATACTCTGAAAGTAGGTCATTGTTTGTCTATGAAGCGGGTTGAAAGTGAAACATTTCATCCCTAGGGATGAAAAGTAATTTAAAAAAAAAACTACGTTTAATACTGGGCAAAGGCAGAAAATTATACAGCCACACTTCGATAAAATTATATGAATTCTTATTTCTTTATAATGATAAAGATCAATCAATTTGAATTTTAATAGATGCTAATTTAAATAACATTATTTTTTGTTATTTGGAGACTTTTGTAAAAATTATAAGCAGACAGAAAAAAGTGATGACGATTAAAACCTTAAAACCGAGTCAAAAAAAAATGGTCGGCATGCTTAAAAAAAATGAGAGCCAGATGCGCGAAAAAGCAAAAAAGGGAGGGAAAGGGAAATGTTGCTAATTTTTCGGATCCGTTTCAAAACGTGTAAAAATCACCCGGAAAGTCTATCTGTCGCACTCTAGCATACACAATCTTCGTATATTTTTTCTCCTTCGTGTTGGCAACCAGAGTGATTGCCAAACGTTTTGAAACGTAGCTTAGAATGAATTCATCGAGCGATTCAGAAATTGATTTTGCATTATCTAATTTTTGTTTACTTTCCTCGTATTCGAAATGAAAAGCAGAGTGTTTAACTCGGGTGTAAGTCACCCATTTCACACTCGAATTATGGGCGCCCCTCACATTCGTTCGGGGCGCCAAACATCTCGTGTGAAATGGGTGACTTTCAACCCTTGGTTAACAATCTACTATTGCAGTCGAGCGAAATACACACCTTTCACCTCACACAGCGAGGTAGATGTATATGGAACAACGCGCTTCATGACGTTGTCTTATTCTATTGATTGCATTGAATTTAGTAGGTACTTATTATTAAGTTTATGATTTAGTCACTGTCTCACTGCGGTCCTCAGATAAATTAACAGGAATGGATGCGTAGAATAAGCGAAATACTTGGCCTATGAATGGATGCGATATTACGCGCGTACCCCTCTGCCAAAGACGCATGCTCAGTGAGCATACCCGTCATATAAAAATAGTTGACGCGCGTCCCGCGCCAGTATATAAAACTCCCCCCTCACCCCCTCAAAATTGACAGACTTTTTTGCGTAGAAATGAGAGATCATTTCCAATCCATTCCTGTTAATTTATCTGAGCTGCGGTCACGTGTAGCAGTTTGATCGAAAAAAATTGATCTGCATAAAAAATTTCGTGGTGTGTACTGGGATAGTTACCTACTGTGCAAATAATTCAAGAAATGTATGCAAATGTAAAGGAATAACTTTTCATAGGTAAACAAGATGAATTAGTTGTTAAAAATCGTTTTAAATACTATTTTTTCTCCCCTCCAGACGGAAAGCGTCAATTGTCGTCCCGCTGCGCTAAACGAAGATGTCGCTTTCCTCCTCCGTCGAGGAGAAAAATAGTATACTAACCTCAGACAGTAAATAAAAAAGCCTCAGATCACATGTTTGTTGACCGAGGCGAAGACAAGAGATATTGCCACTCAAATACAAAATGTTTGCACTCAAATAAATTATTGTAAAGGACAAACCTATACGAAAAAAAGAGAAGACAGTAATATGGAGATATTTTAACTTTGTCGAACAGAAAATCCCTAATAATAAATTAAAAAAATATATATATAGTTGCGTTTGGCTGCAAGAAGACTGCTACATTGCATCTATTACGTCTTAATTAGTGCTCTGATGGATGTAAATTATGTGTGTAGAGATTAAAACCGTACACGTTCACTAAAAGAGAATGCAACAATGCATTGCAGCTAATGAGGCTCCAGTGTTAGTTACTAATCCCTTGTTATTCCCATTAAATATCATTGTGGATTTGTCGCAGGAATATTGTGAAAGCCTTTGATAAGCATAATACGTCAAGATCATTTAGAATGTCCCTTTCGCAAGTTGTCCCTTTCGCAAATTGTTCCTTTCTCAAAATTACCCTTTCGTAACTAAAGTCTAGAAAAACTAAAATTAGACAGTCGAAACAACCAGTCAAGGCCGATAAACCCTATCACTATGCATGACGCACTCTGAGATATGACGCCTCATGCACACCAACATAGAAAGTTTGCCCGTGTGTTTTAGTACTTTAGAAGCGTGAGGCTCTATCTTGACATAATTCATCATCATCATCATCATCAGCCTATCATCGTCCACTGCTGAACATAGGCCTCTCCCAAGGCGCGCCACAAAACTCTGTCCTTGGCCTTCCTCATCCAGTCGCTCCTTTACTCCGCTCCGCTACTTTTTTAGGTCGTCTGTACAGCGGGCAGCAGGTCGTCCCACACTACGCCTACCAGTTCGCGGTGTCCACTCTAGAACTCTGACACCCCATCGGTTGTCAGTTCTTCGGTAGATATGACCAGCCCATTGCCACTTCAGCTTGCTAATTTTCTGAGCTATGTCAGCCACTTTAGTTCTGTGACGAATCACTTCATTTCTAATGTGATCCCTCAGAGAAACACCGAGCATAGAGCTTGACATAATTATTATTATTCAAAGGTCAAAACCATAAAATTATACCTCTTCGTCCAGATTATTGTAAATCAACTCCAGGTTCTCACAACATTACGGACTTCTTTCAGTAATATTATAATTTTAGTAGCCACAATCAGTACGAAAATTATCTAAACTATTATAAAACTGTAACTGAAGTGTGTCTGTACATTGAAGATATTTACAACAAAAAGATTACAATATGGTTTTTAGGTATCCCTGACTCGAAATCAACCTTTTTTAGAAATTTTGTCTGTTTGATTGTTTGTTTGCGCATCACGCAAAAACTACTGAACCGATTTTGATGAAACTTTTTTTGATTGATAGCTCTGACTTAAAATCTGGTATATAATTTGTGCGGACGAAGTCGCGGGTAAACACTTAGTACTTAATAATCCTAGTAAGATTATCAGAAGTATACTTTAGCTTCGGACAGTAAATAAAAAAGCCTCAGATCACATGTTTGTTGACCGAGGCGAAGACAAGAGATAGTGCCACTCAAATAAATTATTGTGAAGGACAAACCTATAATCGAAAAAGAAAAGACAATAATATGCACGAAAATATGCAAAGCTGGGTGTACGATCGAAATCGTTCTAGCTGTACGCTTAGACGCTTTACGTCGAGAAAACGTACATAAATACAATTCTCACGCCTGTCTAACTGGGTTAGTTAGGCAGAGACAACGGAACGCCACCTGCTACGCAGTGTTGCCAGATATACAGATTTCGCGGTATCCATACAGATTTCCAACATGTCATACCGATAAAAAATTGAGAGTGAAATTTATACAGATTTTTCAACATTCCATTTTTTTTCATACAGAATTACCTCAAATTGTATTTTTTCAGACCATTTTGGCAAAAATTGCTGCACAACTAAGCAATTACTCAACAATAAGCCATGCTATGACATAGATGGGCGAGGCCGCGGATTTCGGCACAAATGACGCAGTAGTGACGCAACAGTTTGCGCGACAGTGACGCAAAAATAGCGCAACAATTTGCGCCACGGAAACGCAATAGTAACGCAATATAGAAGCGCAAAATTATAAGGGTTGTTGTATAATGGACTGCAATTCTCTAAGGTAACATCCTTCAGATCGTCGAAGTTTTCATATTAAGTTTCACACAATGCATACCGAATTGACAGCTCGCCGATGTTACAACCGATGTTTGCGCTTAGAGAATTGCACTCCTGAGCCTGTTAAACCAAAATAATTTTTTTAAAATAGGTAGTTAGGTATATTGAAGATATTTGTTTCTAAAGGGTAGATAAATTGAACAAAATATAAAAATAAAAAAATAATAAAACACTAAATGCATGGAACTTTAATCCGAAATCTGAAACTAGTGTACCACTACCCTTTTTTTGGTAACGCAGTAGAAGTAACGCAGTAATTGCGCCACTGGTCCCGCAACAGTAACGCAACGTAACGCAACTGTAGGAGTAACGCAACAATAAACACTCGTTACTCAACAATTATGCTATATTTTCTAACAAGATAGGCATTACAAGACTTCCCAACCTTTCAAGAATAATGCGCAGTAAAAATATTTGCTGAAATCTCAATTTTACCTTGCAAAAAGTCCAAAAACTTGATAAAAAAAACCGTGACCATTTGACTTCACCACAAGTATGTCACGATATCTCATTAATTATGACACCTATTATGCTAACTTTCATAGAAATAGATTGCGTTTGGTATTGCCATTCAAAAGAATATAAATTTACATAACGTGACTAACAAACTGTGGTGAATATTGGTAACGCAATAGAAGTAACGCAATAACATGATTTTGTAAAAAAATATTAAAATATTAAATTTACTTATTAAATAGCCTTTATTTTACTTATAGCATTACTTAAAGTTCGATGATTTATATGCTTATTCCATAGGAATTAATAATTGAATAGTAACTAACACAGGTTTTTTAAAAATTATCTTCGAAGTGCACTCGGTAAAAATGACACGGTGGTTTTACTTAAATTTTCTCCATTTTTTATGGAAAAATTTCAATTTACTCGACTGCATGCCATAATTTTGAAATTTTGACCTTTGGCCATGCTGGATAATAACATTATAATTTGATACAAAAATATACAAAATCTCTATGTTTGCAAGTTTTTAAGAAAAACATCGGTTAATTTTGAGGTCATGGTAATGTGCACAAATCCGCGGCCTCACCCAGATATTGATCATGACTTATTATCAAAAATGAATAAAGATATTTATAAATATTCAAAACATTTATTTATTCAGCTCTAAATGTAACAATTAAATCACCTAGGTAGTTAACTACAGATAAAATTATACGGAATACTTGAGAATACCAATGCCAAATACAGATTTTTTACAGATTTTCTTTAATTTACTTATACAGATTTCATACAGATTTTGAAAATCTTCGGTACAGATACTGCTTTAAAAAATCTGGCAACACTGCTGCTACGATCCTGACAAACCTCTCTGGCTTCCTCCACATTCATTAGTCCCGTCATGCATGCTCATCGGTTTCGGGTAGATCTGACCTGGCCATTATAAATCAGTCAGTATATGTACGTCTAGGCCGTCCCCTTCCAACATTTCCACTTACGCTTGCTTTGTAGACCGCACTCGTCAATCTGCTCTCATCCATTCGTTCTTTCCTTATGACTAAGCTATCTCACACCTAGGTACCTTTCTCTATCTTTGTCACTACAAATCAAGAAAAGCGTTTATAAATGCGGATATCGCCCCCCTCAATATAATTCTCTAATAAACCGAGGGGGCGATACATCGCATAAATCATTTTGAGTTTTAGAAACATTTTAAGCTTAAAAATAAAATTTTATAGGTATTTAATTTTTGAGGAACGAAATCCTAAAAAGTGTGTTAAGGGGCCATAGGTCCTGACGAATAGAAGAGAACAGAATTGCGACAAAAGGGCTGTCACTGTGTCCAGCATTTTACTTGAACCGATACATAATAAAAGTACTGTTGACGTGTTTTCTAATTTGTTCTTATCTGGTCTCGCTCGCTTTATTTTGGAGGAAAAAACTCCCGAATAGATAGACGGCGACGTTGATATAGGTCGAAATGAGATAAGATAAGACAAGACTGCGAGTGAATGCGGGTGCTTCAACTGCAATGTTTTCCTTTTGTGTTAGGGCTGAACAATATTCAGTAATCATCGAGACATTCGTAGCGTGGTGGAGATTCCTTTATCCGGAACGACCGATGTCTAGGATTTTTTTTTTGTAATTAAGTAGGTAGGTATAGAAACTTGAAGCGAGTCTATTGTGCTGTTCCCAATCGTATTTTTTTATTTCGAAACAATGAAACAACATTTCCAAAAAACAAGAATGTCTCATTGTAGTCCCGATTGACTTTCAATTTATAGAAACATTAGGGATTATTATGTTTTACGCTCGTGGCTGGCCACTTTTGGCAGTTTTACAGATAATAACTACAAACATTATAGAAACAAATCTGCCGTGACCCGATCACGATTCCAAACTTCTTGGACCCGATAAATTAAAAATCAGCAATGACCTCCATTCCAAATAGGGGCGAAAAGAAGGAAAAAAAGGTTCTTTATAGTACACACTTTAAAGACATACGAAAAATTGTATCAAACAACAAAATGGCGATGTTGAAAGACCTAAAGAAGCAGTGGTGCACACATGTGGTTCGTCTTCCTTTCAATGAAGCTTTTTTAATGATAGTTATGAAAAATATCCGCCAGGTGGAGCTGGTAGTAGCCATATTGAAACTTGAAAAAATATTTTTAAAAACTCTAAAAAATGTACTAAGATTAGTAGAACTTCTTTCAAATCGTTATTGAGCATCGTTGTATTTATTTATGAATAGATTTGTCTCTAATCGAAATCTGGAAAATCGAGAAAAAATTTGTTTGCAAGTTATTGAGGTAGGTACTAGAACAGGCGCAGAGACTTAATAGTTTGTAACACAGAACACACGTACTGGCCAGGATTTAGGCGACTAATATCTATAATGAATAATGACAAGTTTCCTAGTGCTAAGTTCGTAGCCTCGAAAAATATGCCTTCTTGTGTCCTGCCTGTCTGAACTACTAAACAAAAATAAAAAACCGGCCAAGAGCGTGTCAGAATCTCCCAAGGTAGGGTTCCGCAGAGTTCTATGAAAAGCTTTTCTTAACATAGCTTAAATAACTTAAGAAATCCTCAAGAAGCAAACAATAGTGCGATTTAATTCCGTTCAGCGCCATCTATTGATAGACGCCGATACGGCGGTCGACGGTCGATATTTTATTTGATTTCTCCGAAACTAGTTGGGCTACAGCTTCTGTTATAATTTTCATTGAAAGTACTTACAGAAAGCTATTTTGTATCACATTTTCAGATTTTATACTCCTGTATTTTAGAAGTTAGTACGCCCTATGTTTGACTTTGAGCTCAAATATCTCGAGACACAAGCATTGTAATGATTTAGTTTCTATAGGAGTTTTCTTCAATAGGACAAAACCTATCCAACGTCACCGCACTCATTTATTTAAAAAAAATTATCTTTCCACCCAATTATAAAAAATCTTTGTCGAAAAAAATTTACTTGCTTTATGATTATGACTACCTCATTTCTGTTTGGGTTACTGTTATCTGTCTTCATACCAATTTTCGATTCAATAGGTGCAATAATGAGCCTGTTATTGAAGTGGGACATACAGACAGACAGACAGAATGGACGAAAGTATAAGGGTTCCTAGTTGGACTACGGAAACCTAAAACGAACAAGGGGTTACATTTTTGTGTGGTTCCAGCCTATGATAGACCACCCGAATTCTTCCAGTGGGTGTTGTATGAGGCGACTAAGGGATTAAAGGTTTCTCATACAGTGTTTAATATATGGGTGAAGGGCTAGCCACCTCTCACCACTTGACACGTCATTCGATCCTGAAACTTACATTAATAATAATATAATAATAAATTTGTTTATTTTGTTCTCCACAAATACATGTAATACTACTTAGAGCTAAAATAAAATTAGAGCATTCAGTTTTGTATTGTGGAGACTGGTGCCTGACTCAAGATACCTATGAAGGTTCTCGTGCCTCAGGTTACCAGGTCTCCACCCCAAGGACAGAGTAACAGCGTGTGTACTATAGTTAATTGTGAACGAAAGATGATAGTAAGACAAAAGGCTAGTGCTGACTTTACAAAATAAAAGCAAAAACAATAGATACGGTTAAGTGCCTACAATACATGTAAATTAAAATATGTAAAGAGTGTGTTCGTGTGAGTAAGTGTGTGAATGCATATGTGTGTTATGAGCTAAACAGGGACCATCAGTAGATCTTCAGTTTCATCGTAAGAGAGGGTAAATTGCTAAATGTGAGCATTACTACGAGTATAACTACACTCTTAAACAGAAAGTACGTAGGAGTAACAATATTTCTGACCACCCCGAAAGGGATTACGGTCGTGAGTTTATGTATGTATATAACTGTGTATGTAATTTATCAACCATCACTCGTGACTAAGACGTCATCACGCTGCTGGCGGCCAAGATTCAGTAAAATTGACAGAGTAACTAAGAAATTTTCTACGCAGATGTGACATTATTGGTGTTAAAATAATAAAAAATAATCCGTACTTGGAGTCTATGGTATCATTATTTTTGAAATAAAAAAGTAAGTTATAGCCTGTAGAATCCCACTGCAGGGCAAAGGCCTCCTCTCACGAATAGGTGTGATACCATACTCCACCACACGGGATACTACAAACTGCTCAGCAGTTTGGCGATATTAAAATTTGTAAATTTAGATGTAAGAATCTGAAATAAAAAAAAATAAAAAAAGTGCGTGTTGGTGGAGGCAAGGTAGTGCTCAGCTGTCTGTCAGAGAATATTCAAGCCACCTAAATTGGCATCTGACCTGGCTCAACGAATAGTTACAACGTCACCTGACGGAACTATACGAGACCAACTGCTAAACGTGCCTTCCGAAGCACGGAAACGCTTGAGATGAAATACCACTAGACGATCCATTCAACGACTGACCGGACCTGACGTTATTTTACTCGGTGATTGTTTCCAATGCAAACGAGCGCTTTTTGAAATATAGCATCAAAAGTGCTATCTCTGACTGGTATGTCAAAATATATGAAAGATTCATAGATTTAAAACTTTTCGCTTACTCTGAAAGATGGAGCCTCGATTTCGTTGAGAGTAAGATAGCAATAGTTATAGTGTTAGGCCCTACAAAGCCAAAATCAATAAAAAGCCGCAAGATAGCCGTTCGGCACACATGTCAGAACAATAATGTTGACCGGCAGTTCTTAAAAATATTTCCCTTAGAGTAAGGGGGGAATTATGACGTCATACATTTTTGTTCTGAAACCTATCGTGTGGGCTATTAAATAAAAGGGCTTCATGAGTCGGTCTTAAAAATATACTACACCAGCCATGTGTTTTAAAAAATCCAAAAAATATTTTCAAAACATACCAAGCGAGGGCTCCTCCAGGTAGAAAACGGCTGAGTAAATTTTTGGAAAGCCTACGCCAAATGTATCGTAATATCGTCATCCGTCATATCTAACGTCAATAATGCAAATTCAAAAATATATATTGACGAATGCGGATTGGTAGACTTCATATAACGCATCCGAATTTTTTCTTCAGCGTATGCAGGTTTACTCACGATGTTTGCTTCACCGCTTGCTTCACTTCATCTATGTCACTTGTTGGGGACAAAAAACCTATCCTTGATGGTATTCCATCTACTGACACCTGCACAATATTGGAGACGCTTACTTGAGTCTATTTTAAGTTGTATAGGTATTGTGTCTTGTATTTTTACTGTATTACAAATAAATAAATAAAATATTTATTTTTACTGCTCTTGGGGAACGCATTATTGTCAGCACTTATTTTGATTAGAAATTGTTATATTAGGATGCGATACCAACACGAGAATTACCTACTCTGACTGAATTAGCATTACAATAAAAAGTGATTTAGTCGACAATACATGTTTTTCACGGTGGTAAGTATAAGTATTGAGGAATGCAGGATTGAAGTCTTCCAACTTTTTTTTGAAGGGCAGTTTTAGATGTGAACACCTTCCGGTAGTACCTACTTGAAGAATATTCTGGCGATGAAGGCTGACCACGGTTGGTAAGCGAGGGTCTTTGGTGAATTTCGATAAATTGAAAGCCATTCAGTAGGCCTCGCATGCCACCCCCGAGAAAATGATAAAAATCGAGATGTGCCTCCATCTTTATTATTTTACGTATTATGCCAGAAAGAGTGCGCATGACGTTTTTCTCGTTAAAACGCTTTGTAATGGGTGGCATGCTCGCCGTGCATTAATACATTCTGCTCACGCTTCAATGTTGTTTAACTGTTAAAAAATAAAAAAATACGATTGGGGGCAGCACAATAAGCTCGAACCCCCTTCAAAAAATCCTTGTCACTGGAAGGATAAAAATACTTAATAAGTTCTTACGAACGATTACTATTATGTACATACAATGTGGCAAGGAAAAACATTGTTGAATTTAAGATGGTGTTGCAATCTTTTGTTAGATTAATTATAGTGTTTCGTGTTTATATCGATTCCGTAACTTTAGGGAAAAATTCTTTAATGCATTAATAAGATTTAGGTGGTTACAAACAATGTGAAGGACGTATTAATACTTGGATTTATTGATATTTGAATAAAGTGTATTTGATTGATTGAAACTCGTTTAATTTGCCCTCAAAATCGATTTTTAGTGCGGTTCAATCATACGCAATTACGAACCTAGTGAGCACATAACTGATGTTTTCTTTCGTTTCCATCAACATCGAACGAGTGAAAAGATAAAACTAACATGTTTTTGTGTTTAATTTTGACGATATTCTTTTTAATCTAAGATAGTTTTACTATATTTTGTATTTATATAACATTCTTCCGTCGAACACTGCCAATCGGTACATTGATTTTTTATAAAACGATCACGGTCTGAAAAGGTTTCGTATCCCTGCTGCTGTCATCTTCTTATTTTCGTCTTTATTTGACATATAGTTATAAGTAGGTACAATGTGACAGACAGAATTAAAAAAAATACTTACGATTGAAGGCAGCACAAAGACTATGGAATTCAGAATCAGAATTGTGATTTTGTATAGGATTTGATGCCTCCGTACCTAATTCCGAACGATATTAGGAGGGGGGAAAACCATACGAAATCGTAAGGCCCGTCACAGACACGCGCTATAATATGTTGCTGTACTCTTCTTACGCACGCAAAATTACATAAGCGCGTCTCTTTCCCGCGTGCGAGTGAGAGGAAGCGATTAGCAACTTGCATGCGTTAGAAGAGTACAGCAACATATTATAGCGGCCGTGTGTTGCGCGCTTAATTCTGATTCGGAATTCTGGAACGAAATTCAGTAGGTATGTACCTATATATGTGGCAGGCGTAAATGTCAGCAGCGGCCAGAAACTTTACAACATACACGACTTTATAATAGAATTAATATATATTTTTTTTATAACACGAATTCAGGATAATTAGGAGGAATCGAAGCTGTAAACAAGAAAATCTGAGGTGTACTCGTAGAGCCCAGCATAATGCTGAGTCGCTGTTTGCTGCTGCACTCATTGACTTACAAAAATATACGGGTCCGCGCTGAAAAATGTCCGAACCAAAAGAGTAACAAAACGTATAAAGAGTAACAATTACGCGCCAGTCTCCATTTGATCGACCGACTACGCGCACGTCTTTATGCTTAGGGATTGCAATCCAGTGCAATTTTAAATCCGGCCGGATCCGCCAGATCCGACAATCTTGTGCACATGGTTCCAGTGCCGCACGATCGTGCAATCAGTCCTCCCCAGTATGGTGTTGGAGGCCACTAGAGCCATTGATGTTTTCTATGGAAATTCTAGATTTCTAGCCCTTCCTTTGTAGTGTAGTCCCTTTCCCTAGTCCCGCTCCCGACTCGCACTTCGCTGGTTTTTAAATAGATACTTAATTAAAAGAAATATTTCGAATTGCAATTAAAATGTAAAAGCATCGGAGAAACACTAATGGGCTACTGTAAGTCTCTCAAAGTCTTTGAAAAGTCACAAGTTTTCTACAGATAGGTGAGGTAGGTCTATTTATATCAGTGGTTGCCAACCTATGGTCCGCGGACCACAGGTGGTCCTGCCTACCAGCACGTATGAAAGAATTGCTAATAATTTGAGATAGAAACAAATTTGCTACGCCAAAGCAATTTGCGGCGTGTGGCATGAATACTAATAGGTACTACAACATGTCGATGACTATATCCGTTGAAGTTAAACTTATTGTTACCAAGGATCATATTATGATGTGGCAAATGAAATGTCTTTAAAACATTAAGATTCTTGAACTTTGTGGTCCCTCTTAACAACAAAATAATCAAAGTGGTCCTTGGTCGAAAAAAGGTTAGGAACCACTGATCTATATGAATCCGAGGGTCGCAGGTTCGAATCCCGCATATTTGTACGATTTATACGAATATTAGAATCGTATGTTATCTACGGATGTGTATTGTATTTAATATACAGGGTGTTCGGGTACACAGTTGTGTTACTTTAATGGGTGATTGTACTCATGATTATGAAAAAACGTAAGGGAAATAGGCAAAAAAATAAACTACATTTCTTACAAACGCTCGATCACGTGATTGCGATTAGTATGGAAAGTTCAAAATTGTTTTTGCGAATATCCCATCTTATGGAGAGTTGCTCAGTATCATGGGTCCAATCACCCATTAGAGTAATGCAACACTACCACCCTGTATACAAGAGTATAAAATTAAATGCGTTACATTTTATTGCGTTGCGTTTTTTTTTTTTTTTTTTTTTTTTTTTTCTTTTTAACTTACTTACTTTTTACATTTTATTAAACAGGGTGCTTCAGACCATCAAACTGAACAACTTTCACTATCAAAGTACTGAAAAGGTACCAAATGAAAATCCTCTATAAATACAAACTCGCTGCTGGAATTGCCTTGCCTGCCTTCCCACCTTTACGGCGTTTGTTTGAGTTCCGACAATTCATTAATTGATGACTAATATTATTCTACCAGTTAATTAGAAGGAATTCATTTATTTTGCTTCTAAGTATTTTTGGAGAGCCTGGAATTTTATCTATGTAATAATTAATGAATTAACAAAAACTTCCCTGGTGCCATAAAACATAACTCTACACCTTCCTTCCTTGATGTTCAGAAATATTCCCGAAGGTGAAAAGCTTTTTGTCCAGTCCTAGGAAAACGCTAAAGCACGCTCGCTAACTAAACCCATGTTTAGCGTGGATATTCATAAAGTTATAGCCTGTCGCGAGATTCGTCGACATGATCCTGCCCATCTCCGGTGCTTAAACCTGGTCTTTGACTTAACATCAAAGATCCAGCCTCAAGATCTGCCAAAGAGCGATGGAGCGATATTTAAGGTGTAAGACTAAACATCGTTTTAAGCCCATACTATTATGGGTCTATTGGTCTGTAATAAATTATTATTTATTTGATTAAACCGATCGCGTTAGAAACATGGGGTTGCGCTCCAGAACTTGCATTCGGACGTGGGGCGCAAGACAGCTCAGCTGAAGTGGGACTGGACTGGACTGGATATGTCTGTCTTGTGCATTCGGATAGATGCGCCATAATCACCACAGAGTGGGTTCCCAGGATGGTCGCCCGGCGTCAAGGTAGGACCAGAAAAAGGAGGAGAAACAACATAGATGCCTTCTTAGAGAGTTCATTTTTGCACACAATAGTGAGGATTGGAGAGTAAAAGTGGAGGCGTTTGCCCAGCAGGGTACACTGAACAAGCTACGTTAAAATGCGAGGTATATGTTTAGAATCTTAACGCAGGCAGGACACGGAGACGCTTGAGGTGAAATGTCTCTACAATGGTCACCCATCCAAAAACTGTGCTTAACTTCAGTGATCGCTATTCGCTACAACACGTCAAATGAGCACGTCTTATGCCCCTTTATATCGAGAGCAGGGCAGTAAAGGCAGAACCGTTGTGAAGGCAGTTAGCGTTCACATTTCGGGCAGCAAAACGGGACAGCTCAGACCGCGAGCTAATATATAATCTGAGATTCGTATTGATGGCTTTCACAGTAATATTCGGTATTCCTATTTAGTTCTCCTCTAAATCTAAGAGTCCTTCACGAGTTTATTTATTAAAACTCATGTTCTCTTGTCACCTAAATCAGTTATGTTATGCTGTAACCCATTTTCTTTAAAGAAATGCCAATCAGGATGACCAAAAATTATAAAATATCTTGCTGCACTGCACTACCCTCGCGGCAGTCGTGAGAAATAGGTGGAGCGAACTGCCCTCGAAAAATAGACCGGCCGTATATTTTCAAATTCACGCCGTATATTTTACTGCCCTGCCCTGGTTACTGCCCCGACTGCACTATGCCTGCCTCGGCGCGGGTGTTCACATGAGAGCGGTATAGTCGGTCTATAAAGTCGTGACATGCATGTTTGAGGAAGTAATCATTTTAGTATGGTGGTGTTGCAAGGTTATGCTTGATTTTGACGTACTTGCGTGGAGACAGCGCCCTCGTTTTTTGTCAAGACTTTATAGACAGACTATACTGTTCTGCCCTCACTGCCCTGCCCTCATGTGTAACGGGCATAATTTCTATAATATCTTACCCATGGAGTAAGAGGAGATGGCATATCGGCTTGTTTCTATAGAAAATTATGTCGCCGACAAAGGGGGTGAGGGACGGGTGAGGGGAGACAAAAAGCTTAGGGGAGCGTGTTATTTCTCTATGGTCGCAGTACAAACTAGTGCCCAGTTGGTGGTTACTGTGCACACTTTGTTACACCATCTCTACCATAGAGAAATTACACGCTCCCCTTGGTAGAGATGGTGTAACAAAGTTGCACTGTAGCCACCAATTGTGCACTAGTTTGTACTGCGACCATAGAGAAATGACACGCTCCCCTAAGCTTTTTGTCTCCCCTCGCCCGTCCCTCACCCCCTTTGTCGGCGACATAATTTTCTATAGAAACAAGCCGATATGCCATCTCCTCTTACTCCATGATCTCTACCAAGGGGAGCGTGTAATTTCTCTATGATCTTACCTGAGGTAAACTGCATGCCAATGCGATTGCCCACGCGCAGTACAACATCTGTTTGCTTCTCGCTCTTGCCACAGGCAGCCTGAGTGGGTAAATTACTGCGAAGAACCTGTGGACAACGAAACATTCTTTATTATAGCATTTTTCTGACAATTAACACATCACAGTTTAATGAAAATAATAGTCACTGCGACAACCCCTAGTGACTTATAATACTGAACCACGGTATAAGAAAGAGTAGGTATATAGCACTACATATTCGGACACTTCCTGCCCCCACCAATTTTAACCTCAACCCTGCTTGGTAGGAAGCGTGGCTGAAAATGTAGGCAATGAGTAATGGCATAGAATAAATTAATTATTCTCATGACAATGGCGTGAATACGCCATTGGCGCCTGTGGGGATTTTTTTCTCGTTTTTTTTTTTTTTTTTTTTATCAGTTTATCCTTTCGGAAAGGCTATGGGAACTAGCCCTTACTGCCTGGTCATTAGTGTCTTTTTTCTTTGTACTTAAACCTAACCTTAATACCTAACTCTTGAAATGCGCGGGTGGAACACGCATTCCAATGTTCAAGGGAGTTTTACGCGAGGATCAATCCGAATCAAACGGGAGCGCCTTCTTTATTTCTCACTTTTACTATATCGTTCTCCATTAATGACACATTATTAAACTAATTCCACCACATTAACACAATAATAGCCACGAAAAAGTAATTTAGAAAATTAAGAAACAAAGCCCGTCCTTTTCTTCACGGTTCCCATGCAAAACTCCCCTAACTTAACCTAACCCTAACACCTTAGCCTAACACATTGAAATGCGAGGATGGACGCATTCCAATGTTCAATAGAGTTTTACACGGGGATACAATCTGAATCAAATGGGAGCGCCTTTCTTTATTTCTCACTTTTACTATATTGTTCTCCATTAATAGCACATTATTACACTAACTCCACCACATTAACACAATAATAGCCACGAAAAAACTAATTTAGAAAATTAAGAAACAAAGCCCGTCCGTTCCGTCATGTTTCCCGCGCAAAAACCCTTTCTCGTTTTTATGAAATGACTGCTTTTTTTTTTTTTTTTGTTAAATCTATTTACTAGCCTGGTTACTAGACCTTTTGGCTAAATCTTAATTTATTTTTAATTTTCTTCTGTTTTCACATTAAAACGTTGGTATTCGACGTTTTGATGGTTCTTTGGAGTTTTTGGAGGCAATCGAAAGACGCAGGAAAAGCAGAGAAGTCCACAGGAAAGAGGTGAACCGACCGCTTTGCCGCGCTAAAATCACGGAACACTTTTCCTGTTTACGACCCATGCACCATCATATTTCACTGAACTATATATTGTTCACTTGCACGACACTTTGTTACGCAAAACAACACCAATTTTACGAACCAAAACTAACTATAAACAATAAAAATTCGATGAAATATAAGGACTCCAAACGTCAGCTACCAAAGCCCGCCAAAAAACTCGAAATGACTGCTAAGTTTCAAAGGTGTGACCAGGAAGAGGCCATAGGTATTGTCTATAGGTGTGAATGAATCCCCGATACATCCGTGGCACCCTGGACAATCAGAGAGTCTCTAGAGCGCTCTTTGGCAAATCTCTTGTAAGCAATGTTCTTGCTTGTAAGTCAAACTCAATGACATGCCGTCGACTTCACATAAGAAGATAGTCACTGGATCCGTCCCCTTCTCGTATCATCATCATCATCATCATAACGGTTACTCACGGCTGAGAGCGTTATTCTGTGGTAAAGGTACCTAAGGATTTAAACTTTCACGAAGAATTTATAGGTCAACAAGTTCTCTAGAATTTATCAAGCCTGCGATTTATAATTGTTCTTTAAACTAATAAATTTGTTTTTGCTCTTGTAAAGTTTAACCTTTTTAATAACTAACATTGATGATACGCGGCCAAATTATTTTAGCGTTTACGACGCGCACTTGAGAACATAACCGACCTATCTAGATTAAACTGTGAGCAAACGTAAAAGTACATTATAATTTATAATACAAGTGAGCAAAGCTGATCATTACTAGCAGCATCGAAACTCTGACAAGTGTGACGGGGAGTGAGCCCGTCGCCACTTGTAATGGACAGTGGGTACAATACCTGCGTGCCTCGAAATTGAAGCATGCAGGTTTCCTCACGATGTTTTCCTTCACCGAAAAGCCAGTGGTGTTACAAATCGTACAAAAATTCCGAAACATTGGTACGAGTCGGCCTGGAAGGGGATCGAACCATAGCCTCCTGCACGGCAGGCAAGGTTCTCGCCACTGGACCACCACGGCTTTTTCACGGACAGTTATATCACAGTATATACTAGTTATATCATAACATAAAACCATTCCAAGTAGGTACGATAAAATATGACAAAAGTTTTCCACTTGTAAAAGGATCTTCTGTGTTTGAGTACAATCGAACGAAAGGTGCGTGGAAGCAGAAAGAACAAAGAGCGGACGAAGTTGGTACTTACATAGTTCAAAACATACTAGAAAACTGTAAGAATTGTGTCTCGTTCACACAGAGTTATCAGCACCCTAGAGGTACTGGAGTACGGGGCAAAATTACCCTGGAGGAATGCATCTTTCTTCTGCTGATTTGATTTTCAAAAATTATACTACAGGAGTGAGATTTTTGAAAGTCAAATCAGCAGTAGAAAGATGCGTATCTCCAGAGTAATTTTGACATTTTCAACTGCTGAGCTCACCGAATGAGATTCAAAAATCGCACTCCAGTTCTGAGACCTCTCTTGAGTGACGTGGCTGAGGGGGGTGGCAAGAGGACGTCTCGTGCGTCGGCTTGCGATTTTGACAGCCACGTGGCTCCGCCGTTTTATGGCGGTTTCTAGTGTGTTTTTGTTTAAAAACGGGGCTTTGAGATCGCCATATCCTATTGTACCGTACAATATCTAATGAGTATATCCTCAACACTTGACACTGGCGAAATCTAACAGGGAAACGCCATTAATTAAGAATAGAATAGAATAGACCTCTCTTACTTTCCTGTCCTCGGTGTGTAATCTACTATAACTACTTAGATTATTTCTTTAGGTAATTACCTACTTAATTAGGTAGGTAGGTTTACGTAGGGTACTTACATTATTTTTGTTAAGATTTTGTTTAAGTTGTGTAATTTTTTATTAAAACGTTTTCATTATAACTTTAATCTACTTTGTAGGTAAATGGAAAGATAGGTATTGCTTTGAGAATAATTTAAATGTAGGTCAGGTACCTAGTTTAGGTAATCTTAACTAAAATCTGTAACAGATAGGTTGGTAGGTATTTAGAAGAAAAAAATTACGATAATGATTTTTAGGCGTCTCTGATTCCAAATCAATTGTTGTTTGTTTGTCTGTTTGATTGTTTGTTCGAGCATCACGCAAAAACTACTGAACCGATTTTCAAGCAAGTTTATGATTTGACTTAAAATATGGTAAGTATACAATTTCGACGATAGGGTAAAAGATCGTGAGAATAAATATGTAGATGCGAATGACCTAAATGTAAGTCCTTCAATATGGCAATAGAAATATCACGCAGCCATAAAATACAAAAGCCGGACACAGCGCAATTTTAGGCCGGACATTTGGCCCTAAAAGCCAGGCAAACCTTTTTAGTGGTGAGAGTAGTCAGTATTACGTAGGTAGGTAAGAAGGTACCTACATAAGGTAGAAAAACTCATGTCGTCCGTGCGGATTCAAATAGTAGGTTATACAGGGTGTAAGAGACAGCTTAGCCCTCCGCAGATTGAAGGCCATTGCAGCGATTTTATCGAGCGATAATATCGCTGCGATTTTGCGATAATTGTTTCCAGTACATTTTGTATGGGGACGCGCGCGATCCTACACACTGCCGCGATATTATCGAGCGATAATATCGCTGCGATTTTGCGATAATTGTTTCCAGTACATTTTCTATGGGGACGCGCGCGATCCTACACACTGCCACGATATTATCGAGCGATAATATCGCTGCGATTTTGCGATAATTGTTCTCAGTAAATTTTGTATGGGGACGCGCTCGATCCCACACACTGCCGCGATATTATCGCAACTCTTTCAACTACATTCAGTGGTGGGGCGCATGCGTGACGCGAATCGCGGAATCGCTTCAGTGTGTAAGGTGTCGCGATATCGCTGTCGATAATATCGCTGCAATGTGCGGAGGCCTTCAAGCGGTAAACTCAGTCCATCAAACTGAACAAGTTTCACTATATGACACTTTCACAGTTGTTTTATATGAAACAGCTGATTTTTTTCGCGTTTCTTGAGATATGCTGAATAGTGAAAGATGTTCAGTTTGATGGTCAGAGTTCACCGTTTCAGTCTGCGGAGGGCTGTCCCTTACACCCTGTATTATGTAGGTCAACGATATTATTGCACCAGCATAGCATAGGTAAGCTAGCATGGCAGCGTGATATAGCGCTATAACTCCTTCGAACTCTTTCTATTTGCGCGCGAACGAACGAGATAAAAGGCGTGATATAGCCGTATCACGTGCAACATGCTACGCCTGCAGGTGTAGGTATTGTTACATAATATAAATATACTTGTAATAATTGTGGATGTAGACTAACCGGGTAGCTTTATTACTCCGCCTCCCTTCGCGCAATAATAGCATGTCGGTTTTGTGATGGCACTATGTCGTCATCTTAAATGAAAATATGTAATGGGTAGTAGTCATAGCCTTATATTCCATTGCTCTAAAGACGGCACCTTAATTAAGCCAGTTTGAGATTTCAATCGTTTAAGAATTTGCTTACTCTTCAGAATTAAAGCCAAAAAACGGTTTATTACTCAGTTTTAAGGTTTAAATCGAAATACACAAATTTTCCCCAAAGTCGGCAGGTCTAGTCTAGCCCTCATTTCGGTAAGTATTTTTCCTAAAGCCAGTATTTCTAGACTAAGGTTCGAATCTCAAGTAGGTATTCCTAATTGGTTAAAAAAATTAAGCCATAAAACGTAGATTTCAATGACTCTTTTTTAACTAGACCTTATTTTTAACGCTATTATTTTTATTTTCGGTGGATTTTCATCTAAAGTATATCCTTCTTAATAAACAGCTTTAATAATCTTTAATAATCTTCTTAAGAGGATAGGCGAGTACGGTTTTTTCCATACAAACGTATTCCCCTGTTTTCTCCCTGGATAATGACACTAGACCAAAAAGTCCCTAGGTTCTGCTTTTTTGCATTAATTAATTACTGTATGAACTAGTGGAACTAGGGACCTTCGAAAATGACCAATTTTACCGCCCGTTTTCAGACATCCAGCAAAAAAATTTGACGAATACTTATTTATACTCGTACTTATCTAAACAAAAAAAGCAAAACGTACAGACATGGCCAAAGTCTTTCTCATATTATTCTTGAAAGAATTATTCAAACGATGTATGACTCTTACCTTGCTGTTAGTATTTTTATATCTCTTTTTGCATTGAAGACGATCAAATTGAAGCTAAATGGGACGAAAGTACCTAACTACTTAGGTACTTCTACAAAGTAACCTATAAATCCTTATGGAGTTTTTGAGAGAAATTGCGTATTTTTTATCATCTTTCTGTAAGAGATACATAATAAGTAACTCGGCTTGCTTATTTCTAGAAACGTAACAAAAAACGCTCATTTTAAATTCCCCAGTCCTTGTGCAAAGTGCTAAAGGTCCAAATTTGCATGTTTTTGCATGACCTTTTCGACAATAGTTACTCCAGCTTTCTCGACGGCTCCAAATTAATAATTCCAAGCCAGATCGGTTTACTTTATTACTTCTTTGGCCATTTCTTGCAATATTATTTTTGAACGAAATTTTGTGATGTAATATTATTTATTTAACCTAACAATAATAATTTGTTATTATTATTGATATAGTGATGTGCACGTTGTCCGTGTGGTGTCGGCTAAGAGTAGCACCATCCCATTTCCTCCCGTGGCTGTCGTAAAAGGCGACTAAGGGATCTACCGGAGGATGGGCAGCAGCATCATCTGAGTACACAATTATTCAATCCAACTGCGATCGCCAAATTCGCCAACTCGCCTGCCAAGCGTGGCGATATGGCAAATCCCCCCATTTTTGGGGAGGTCTATGTCCAGCAGTGGACGTTTATCGGCTGATTATGATGATTATGTGATGTACGTACGTCGAATTAAATGAATCATAACAGTTCTGAACTCTGAATAGAGTCACATGAGTAAAAATAGGTAGGTACTCCACAGAGCAGAGGCCAAGCTTCTAAGAACAATGTATTTTTTTTTATTTGGTCTATTTCTAAAATGATTTTGTTTTAGAATAGGTACTATACCGAAAAAAAAAATTCTTCGTAAGGGTAGTTAATTGTGTAAAGGCTTTGTCTCTGTGGGATACCTACATATTTACTAAAAATGTGATATAGGTAGTCTTAAATATTTGTAAACCTCCTCTAAAGGCTTCTGACCTGGCTAATATAGATAGAAATAAGATAATAAACTGAGTCAGAACTGATCCATTTCAAACCAAAATACCGACTTCAATCACATAATTCCTAGCATCATTCACATCACTAGGCACGCGTCTCTTGATGGATTGAAAGGGAGATGCTATTTCCCGTTGTGTAAATTATCCGGTTGATTACAGCGAGCGCAGATGCCTTCGAGCGATACCTTTAATTACTGATTGACTTCCTTTTGTATCCGCCATTACAAAGATCATTCTCTACGGAATTTTCTTTTTTCTTTATTTCTCGTATAGGTATTTATCTTTTTGTTATTTGCTTTTATTCGCGTAAAATTAAAAAGAAATGGGTATCTTTGGTTCATTAGAACTGCCTCCGTGGTCTAATGGTTAAGGCGCATTGGGCTCTTGACACGGAGGTCGTGGGTCCGATTCCCGGGACACCTACCTAGTGATATATCACTTTGTGCGTTTTTCCCCAGTTGGTTAGGACATTGCAGGTTGAATCACCTCATTGTCTGAGAAGGAAAATGATTCCGTACTTTGGATGGCACGTTAAGCCGTTGGTCCCGGCTACTATTTCTGGTGGTAGTAGTTGTTACATAAAAACCACGTCAGAGGCCGTAAGGTGGTTTGAATAAACTCTGACACCAGCACTCGTAGTATGCTACACGTGATACGGCTGTATCACGTCTTTTATCTCGTTCGTTCGCACGCAAATAGAAAGAGAGCTAAGGTGTGATAGCGCTGTATCACTGCGGCATGCTAGCTATGCAGGTGGGCTTGCCCACACGATAAGAAGAAGAAGATTAGAATAATTTCAATACTTACCTAAGTTATTTAATCATTACATAATATAAAAAATTTTAGTATGATCCCACTTCAGGGCAAAGGCCTCCTCTCACGAATAAGGGCGAGAGGGAGTGGGCCATACTCCACCACAAGGGCCCATTCGTGGTCAACTTGTATTTTCAAGCCTCCAATACACCTCTGTCCTAAATAGTTAAATGAACGTTTTCATACGTACACATATATATATAGTACAGGGTCCTTCTTAATATCCTGAAATTTTTTTAAGGGTAGGATCAGCCTATCAAACAAAAATACAAATAAACCTTTAAGGGGGTGGTAAAGACCATCAAACTGAACAACTTTCACTATGGGACCAACATCGAAATCGCGAAAAAAAAATTGATGTTCTATAAGGTACCTACTCTACAAATCGACTAGAGCTAAAATATGTATGGGATATGAAATAATTTTTTTTGCGATTTCGATGTTGGTCTTATAGAGAAAGTTGTTCAGTTTGACGGTCTAAACAATAAATACTTATGAAACACCCTGTATAATCTTTGCCACACAAATCGTCTTTTAGTAGGTAAGCAAAAGTCGAAACTATTGCTGTTCCATTTGCGGCCACGATATGGCCTAATCTAGAGTGAGTAAGCTAATGCTCTAAAATAAATGAAAACGAAAGTTTTCTTAACAGGGTCCTTCTTAATATGCTGACACATTTTAATGGGATGATCAGCCCATCAAACTGAACAACTTTTTCCATAGGACCAACATCGAACTAGCGAAAAAAAAATCTTTGGCTCGAGTAGGTTTGCATTTTTATATGGAACAGTAGATTTTCGCGATTTTGAAGTTGGTCTGATCATCCCCTTAAAAAAGTGTCAGCATATTAAGAAGGACCCTATACAGAGGCGAGGCCATCCTCGCTGGGTGGGGGATTGACCCAGAAGACCAGGTCCACCAGGTTCTAGGGGGGACGTTTCGGAGCTTCGATCCTACGTGGAGTCTCCGACCTTTCAGTCCAGTCGGTTTAATTATGAAAATACTAGTGTTTTCCCGCGACTTCGTCCACACAAATTAGCTATCAAACGAAAAACAGTTTCATCAAAATCAGTTCAGTAGTTTTTGCGTGATGCGCGAACAAACAAACGAACTAACAATTATGTCAATAGATGGCACTGCACGTCATTTAAATCGCGCTATCGAGTGTTATTTGAGTTTATATGAAGTGAACCACTACTTTTTTATTCCACATGATTTTTACGGTTTTACAATAGTTAAGATAAGATAAGATAAGATGAAAAACAATAGTTATTTGTTATGTTAGGCTGCAAAGTTGTTTTTTGGCGCGAGTACTTGTATTGAAACCTGAGCAAGCGAAGAATTCTAGGAGTGAACCACGAGCAGAGCGAGTGGTTCTAATATAGAATCCTGAGCGCAGCGAAGGTTTCAAAGGTACGAGACGCAGAATAATTTTGCAGAGCCGAGCGAAACACACAACTTTTCACCTCACAACAGCGAGGAAAATGTTAGGTGCAAGCATTAACTTTAGATCATCATCAGATACATCGCGCTTCATGACGTTGTCCCATTCTATTGCGGCGATATAGTACTCTTGCATTTAATCACTGTCTCACTGCGGTCACGTGTAGCAGTTTGAATGAAAAAAATTATCAGCATAAAAAATGTCCTGGTGTGTACTGAGACACTGCGCAAATAATTCAAGAAATGTAAGGAAATGTAAAGGAATAACTTCTCATAGGTAAACAAGATGAATTAATTATTAAAAAGCATTTTAAATATTATTTTAAACGATATTTTTATCCCACACTATGAAAATAATTATATGCAAATGCAAATAAGGACAAACCTATACGCGAAAAAGAGAAGACAATAATATGCACGAATATAAGTATGCAAAGTTCGTCAAGTAAGCAACATAATCTTTTTGTCTTTCTCGCACGTATGGTTTTTACTATCTTTTTATCTGGACTAGTATAGACAAATATTGAATAGAAAGATTCGAATTTTAAAAACTCTTTCCACGCTAGCGGATAAAATGCACTTTTGCACTAAGATTTCGAACGATAAAAATAATCTTTCCGAGCTTGTGAGGTGAAAAAACAATTGCTCATTTCTTCGCGTTACACAGCATGTTTTTCAGTTACCTTTACCTATAGATTTATTAATGCGTGCGTACATGTATATAATTATATTAAACACCTTGTGTGTAGACTTAGAAAACGTGTTAGATGTGGTTCTGAATCGTTTTGCATTCGTCAAGGGGTTTAATCTGTCAGAATAAGTATTTGGATCAAAGCATATTACTATAATCAATCTGTGGTCTAGACGGAGCTCGTAAATTATTTGAAACAAGGCTTACACGTTAGTTAGGTAACAGGTCAAAACGCATCAAACTTGGTTTGTAATTGTAATCCATTGGTGGTCTAGTGGCGATTGGCGTATCTAGGGCCCTTTTCCAGGGACGCCTGGGATGGCTAGAGTATTTAAAATATCTATAACCTTTCATTTTAAATTTCTAACATACAAAATATTCAATTGAGTCAATTATTAAATCTCAAAATGGTTTTAGATCCTGCTGCCTTTCACAAGAAAACTTAACATAGGTACTGAATTCGCACAACCCTGTTAAGTAGTCCAATCCTATGTACAAACCTATATAAAGGCCTTTGTTAGTTCTATGCGGGTAGAACAATATACTTAGGTACGTGTACCTACCTGCCTGCAGGCAGCAGTGCCTGTGAGAGTTAGTGACCATTGTTTTATGCGCTAAAGTCGGGCCAATTTAATAGATCACATTTGACATCTATCGATATTTCATCAAACGTAACCTTGTAACGGCGGGCATAGAATATTGTTAATTTTATCGAAGTTAGAACTGCACAATTGCTTTACTTTTACAAATTACGATTACATATTTATTGTAATAATGACCAAGGAAGGTAATTTTACTATTTACCTACTGTCACTAATAAACCAATTTTAAACATAATAAACCATTTCTGTTCTAAAAAACTGAACGTCGTTACAATGTTGCGTCAGTGAACCCTTTTTCTTTTTTAACACTAGGGATTGTTCCCAAAAAAATCGATGTTAAACGTAGTTCCAAAAAACTGCGATATTCACGTATAAATCAATTCACATATGTTTGAAATCCGAATCGATTCATTCACTTTAATAGATGCTTTCAAGCAGGTCACCTCACTATGAAACTAAAAATGACAAAATGTCAAATGTGATCTATTAACTTGGCCCGACTTTAACTCATAGAGAAATTACACAACGCAGTGGGGCGTAGTGAAGGCTCGGCAGAGGCTGAATTTACGGTCCCCTTACCGACAGACAGCGTAGGCTTATGAATAGGACCCCATATGCACCTTTTGGGTACAGAACCCATTGACTTCCACTGGACGAAGCGTCCGCGCTCAAAAGTGTCCGAACCAAAAGAGACTTAAAACCTATAAAGAGACCTAATTACGCGACAGTATTGTTTGAACGGTCGACGACGCGCACGCGAGCGCGCGTGGTGCACGCCTTACCGCGATGGTGTAAAAACTACGCAAGTAAAATGAAAAAGAATTTCAGCATTTTCAAAGATTATATTACTTTACACGTACTTAGGTTTGTGTAGGTTAGTCTCGGACACTTGTTTCGAGAATTTTGTAATAGACCCAGTGTCTATAGTATTCTTCGTCAACGACAGAACTCTAAAAATAGACAGGGTACGTATTTGAATGTATTATAAAAATAGCTAAAATTTAAATATCTAAGGTTAAAATATCAAAAATCAATATGTTTAACACTAAAACAGCGAAACTTAAAATGTTGAACATTTTAAATACTAGATTATTTAAAATATCAATGGTTTTAATGTATAAGTTCACAATACAATCAAAAGATTCTCTTTACGAAGTCGAAACGTGTTTGCTCCGCTTCGCTCCGCCATTACTCTGTACTGGCATTGGCACCGGGCCGTAGCGGAGCGAAGCGGAGCGGCGAAGGCCCGGCCCCTTTTTGACAGAAGTAAGGGGTGCAATATAGAATCGCGGAGCGAAGCGAAGCGAAGCGGAGCAAACTCGTTTCGACTTCGTAAAGAGAATCTTTTGATTGTATTGTGAACTTATACACTGAGAAAAGTGCCCTATAGGCTTAATTATATAATGCCATTATATAATGCTTACTACAAAAATAACATGACGGGGCATATTAATTTATGTTTACGACATTACGGTGACTTCACCTTATTGCTATGTTACTTCTTAATTTTAATTGGGTAATTCTTCATATTTTATGGTGACGCTTTCCTCATGTTATATAATTATAATCGTATTTCTTGGTATCATCGAATTTCATTAGGAAGAAGAGCATTTTAGGTTACATATTGTTATATTACTAGGAAGGCACCATAAAATATTAAAACTGTAATCTTATTTTATGCGTCAAATTCTTTCGGTGACGAGTCATCGTAATATTCCCGTAATTACCTAAAACAATTGAGGATTGCATAATAATTACCTATTATAACCTTATTTTAATCAAAATCACGGTATTTAAGATCTATGTAATGATATTATATAATTAAGCCTATAGGGCACTTTTCTCAGTGTATAAGTTCACAATACAATCAAAAGATTCTCTTTACGAAGTCGAAACGTGTTTGCTCCGCTTCGCTCCGCCATTACTCTGTACTGGCATTGGCACCGGGCCGTAGCGGAGCGAAGCGGAGCGGCGAAGGCCCGGCCCCTTTTTGACAGAAGTAAGGGGTGCAATATAGAATCGCGGAGCGAAGCGAAGCGAAGCGGAGCAAACTCGTTTCGACTTCGTAAAGAGAATCTTTTGATTGTATTGTGAACTTATACACTGAGAAAAGTGCCCTATAGGCTTAATTATATAATATCATTACATAGATCTTAAATACCGTGATTTTGATTAAAATAAGGTTATAATAGGTGGTTAAAACCAGTGATATTTTAAATAATCGAGTATTTAAATGAGTAGTTAAACCCCCCTTTTTTGGTGGGTGCGGGGGGAGGAGGTATCCGCCTTCACCCCTTCCTCCCGAGCTGTGGGTTACGAAAAAACATTCGTTTTCTTCCCCATAGACAACTTATTAACTAGACTCACCTATCGACTGATATACAGACGAGCACGTTAGAAGAGAGGTAGAGGCCGAACGCTCTGAGCACCAGCAGCAGCTTGCAGAGAACGTTGCCCGCCAGCCACTTGTTCGTGTACTTCCACCCCATCTGTGGGCAAGTTAAGTAGGTATGAATCCCACTGCAGGGCAAAGGCACACCTTGGACACTTAGCTGTCATACAAATGGGAAAAATTTACAAGAGGAAAGCATGAGTGAGTGCGAGCAAGTCAGGTATACGCCATTGCTTAAATTTTCAGCCAGGAAGCCTGGCCAGAAGAGGTGAGGTTAACATTGGTGGGGGGCAGGAGTGTCCCTACTGTAGGTATGTAGTACTGTACTGTCATCATCGTCATCATCATCTCAGCCGATGGACGTCCACTGCTGGACATAGGCCTCCCCCAAGGATCGCCATAACGACCGGTCCTGCGCCGCCCTCATCCAACGGTTTCCCGCCGCCTTCACCAGGTCGTCGGTCCACCGTGTGGGGGGCCTACCCACGCTGCGCTTTCCGGTACGCGGCCGCCACTCGAGAACCTTCCGGCCCCATCGGCCATCGGTTCTGCGAGCAATGTGCCCCGCCCACTGCCACTTTAGTTTAGCAATTCTTTGGGCTATTTCAGCTACTCTGGTTCTTCTGCGGATTTCTTCATTTCTGATCCGATCTCGCAGGGAAACTCCGAGCATAGCCCTCTCCATTGCCCTTTGGGTGACTTTCAGCCTTTTTACTGTACTGTACGTAAATACTATTTCTAAAACTGTGGCAAAGGCCCACAGATCTGTGCAAAGGCCTAATAATTCAATTCAATACAATTTATTTCGGAAAACAAGTTCCTTAAATTTTTTATTAGTAAGTACCTACATAAATGTTATCTTACACCCTATGTTTGTAAATTACATTAAATGTCAGGATTTCAATGGAAATAACAATTCAAAAGAAGAAAAAAAGGAAAAAAAATTGAATTTACAACTAAAATATAATAATTTTTTTTTTTTTTTTTTATAATGGTGGAATGGAGTAGGCGTTACTCCACCATGTGGACCCAGTCCGTATATTGGTGGAGGCCACAGAACATTTATAAGAGGGGTTAGAAGTGCGAAGTAGGCGTGGAATGCGTGCCACAGGTTATGCAATTATTTGCATAACACCATAAGGCGCGCGGCGTGGTGCGAGCGAGAGGGCATGAGTAATTGTAGCAGCGTGAGCGGGAAGACAAGTGGCGACAGCCGTCTCCGAAGCAAAAGCGCTACTTTGTATTTCTAACCCCTCTTATCATGTTCTGTCTTGGAGGCAAGTAGGTATAAGCTCTGCTCAGGAGAGCGATTTTTGAAACTCATTCGGTGAGCTCGGCAGTTGAAAATGTCAAAATTACTATGGAGATACGCATCTTTCTACTGTAAATTTTACATTCAAAAATCGCACTCCTGAAGTATAATTTTTGAGAGTCAAATCAGCAGTAAAAAGACGCATATCTCAATATCTCCATAGTAATTTTAACATTTTCAACTGCTGAGCTCACCGAATGAGATTCAAAAATCGCACTCCTGTGTTATTGTACCAAGATTCAGTTAATAAATGGAGCTACACTGGCCTTCATTATCTCTTCGGCTATTCCGTTTCCTTATCAGGAAAGTAAAACGAAGTTCTGACATCTACTCCGATAGGTACAGAGATGGATTATGGTTTCCGTTTTATATCGGTTACGATATTTTAGATCGTTACACGAAAGCTATAATCTTAAAGTCAATTTATTACTAGGAGATATTCCATGGGGGATCACAGTGAACTTCAGCGTGCTATTCAATCCACTGGTGGATCGAGATAGTGGATCCTACAGGACAGAGGGGCGGTTTCATACAATTCCTTGCTTCGCAAATGACGGACTGGCGACTGCTGTCGGAGGAGTTGTATGAAACCGCACGTAGAAGCACACACGGTGCGTCAATCCTCACCGTGTAGGCTTCTACGTGCGGTTTCATACAACACCTTGCTTCGCAAATGTCGAACTGACGTCTACTACTCCGTCAGTGCGTCATCGTGAGTGACAACTCTTAGATTAACAATTTTTCGCTAGCGTGTAACGCTCACGTTCACTCCATTCATCACAAAAGATTAAATAGCCGCAGATGTTTTTATTTACGACTAAACTTAACTCCATCACTGTCAACGCAAGACCGATGCCTTAGGGGACCGTCTGTCATTTGCCAGGATTTCGTACCTAATCCCGGGAGTTAATAAAATCCTTCGCCCTGGGTCAGTGATAACGCCTGGGAAGGAACCTGGCCTCGGCTCTTTGTTTTCGTAAATAGGTACTTAAGAGGATAGGAGTACCAGTTTTTCCATACAAACGTATTCCCCTCTTTCCTCCCTGGATAATGAGCTTTTTACCATCTATGTTACCTCTGCTATGTCCATATGTTTTGCTTGTTTGCATTAATTAATTACTGTGTGAACTATAGGTACTCCATTCCAAATAGCAACGAAAATTTAAGGCCGTTTTTAATTACAGAAACAGAGATTTGAAACACTTTCTCTCACTTATTCTTAGAACAGCTTTAGTAACGTCGAAGATATATACATCGGATCGGATAGTACATCTTTCTGATAAATAAATTATATTTGCTTGTCAGAATTGGCCAGAAAGCTAATTAGGAATCGGAAAATCTCGTCGTCCTTATTTGGAATGCAGTATAGGGACCTTCGAAAATGACAAATTTTACCGACCGTTTTCAGACATTGACACATACAGCAAAACATACAGACAGTCAAAGTCTCTCTTATATTATTCTTGAAAGAATTATTAAAATCGGTTTAGTTTTGGAGGAGGAAACAGGGGTATACGAAATGGTGTCGTCTATTTTATGTAGATAAAATCGGTCCGAGCTGCAGTTGTCTCTTTCGCACTCTAGTTGTCTGGGTGTATGGGTGGGGCGGATTGGACAATACAGTACGTACGTATACGGTCGAAAAGCATAGACATATTACTCTAGCGATAGACAAGCTCGTTCAAACAAACAACATGTCACACAAAACAACACAAAATGACACATTGCGGTCTGTCATTGCCATAGTGACGAAGTGAACTCGGGTACATCAATCAGGTGCGGACACCTCATTCAAGTGGAACATGTTGCTTCTATGAAAGGGCAAGTCTATCGCTAGAGTTTAAGTCTATGTCGAAAAGTGACCTATTCTCCAAATTAGCATTTCAGCCCGCTTATCCTCTTAATAAGTTAATTAGTAAAACGGATCTACAGGGTGAAATTGATATCATTGGCATCCTTTTAAGAGAAGTTTATTCCAAAATCTCCCGACCAGAAACCATATAATGTGCTTTCAATGTGTCAGATTTCCTTTTAAGGGTCGGCACTACCCTAATCGGGCAAAACAGGGTTCGGCGTTCCGACTTTTAAGGATAGTAAATAGCTATACTTAGAAACAAAATTAAGACCATCGCTTCTCTAAAAGATGAAGTACAAGATGAACAAAAAAAATTTCAGTACAATTGTGTAGTTACATCAGAAAGTAATCGAGAATTTCATGAAAATCTCTAGAATAGCACTGCCGCGTTCCGAGTCCTGTGATTTAGTGAAACAAAATAAAGCAACAAAATATATTTCTAATCAATGGCAAAACATCAAAGAACACTTTAAACAAATCAGTTTTTGGATACGACTTCTAGTTTTTTTGCAATTTGTTCCCAAAAATCACATATTTTTTTGGACGTTTTCTTCATACAAATTACTATGGGCCGTCAATCGTTCGAAATCATTGTGAATAGACCGGTGACCGGCAACACCCAACCCTGTCTTAGAAGATTAATGAACAAATCAATTTTTAGCTAAATTAGGCAAAGTAACTTATAAAAAACCGGGCAAGTGGGTGTCGGGCCACATGCAGTGTAGGGTTCCGTAGTTGCCCGTCACGATAATTATGTGGACTTAGAAGTACATTTTATAAATTGGTCGACTATTACTCGTTAATTTTTGTCCCCATTATTATAACAGAATAACTGTAAGTTTATTACTATTGTTACTAGCAAACTAAGGATTGATAATCTGAAATCATCATCATCATCGTCAGATATGTTTTAAATAAGAATGGAATAAGAGTGAATTCTGTACCGCAGTAGGTAACTCAAACGATTGACTTTGTAAGTCATTTTCACGACAGAATTTTGCGCGAAAAGACATTGCGCGACACAAGACAACACAAAGGAATTTCACAAAAGTTACTTTCCGGGCACTGTTTGGTAGTTTTTGGTTATTTTGGTAATTTATGGTAGTTTTTGAGTCTTTCGGTAGTTTTTGGTAAATTTTCGTACAAAAGTAACCAAAAAGTTATTTTGGTAGATTTTCGTACTTTTCGGTAGTAGTTTTTGGTTATTTTGGTAGTTTCTGGTTTTTTTGGTAGATTTTCGTACTTTTTGGTAGATTATTGTTATTTTGGTAATTTTTCGTACTTTTTGGTAGTTTATGGTTAATTTGTTACTTTTTGGTTCATCTCATTTCATTTTATTTATTTACCTTAACCCATTGAATGCGTTATGCCCACCCGGGTGGGCATAAGAATTTTTGGTCTCGCGCGCCATCCGCCCACCCGTGTGGGCATAAGCCGACCGCTCCGATTGGCTTGCGATTTATGGCGTGGCGTTTCGTTTCACCATACTTATTATATTTCCATTAGATTTATTGGTTTCATTGGGTTCGTTTGAGTACAATTCTGTGAAAAACGAAACGCACGGTAGACTATAATAAAAAATATATTCGGACGAGTCACAGCAACCGCCATTGACGCGCGAACATGGCGCCGATGTTTTTCAATGTTTATGACGTGTTTCAATTGTTTTTTTAAACAAGTGTTGTTTATAAATAGCTCGTAATATTATGAGCTTTTAGATTATCGTAAAGGTTTTGTGCGTTGTTAAGTGTAATTAGGTGTAAAATTGGAAGAAAGTCGAGGTGGTGTTTGTGTGAAATCATTTTGTGAAATGGTGTCAAAGAACACGGAATATTTCATAAGGTAAGTACTAGAATAGAAAAATAAGTGTTCAGAATGATAGGGCATCTTATTTACTTTACGTAGATATATAATTTATTGCCATAATTTCATAAAATAACCTCAAAAAATACATTTTTCTAAAACGTGGTAACAAAAAGTTGTCATGTCCTCCAACACCGCGACACGCGTGCGTTTTTTGTTGGCAGAGCTCTATCGCGGTATGGGTTAAATTGTAGGTAGGTACATAAGTTACAGATGGTAAGTACAGAGTACCTGTTAGTCACACTACAATATAATTTATAAACATTAAGGGCTTGTCCGGACCGCGATTTTTTTTCGCGCGATTTTATTTTCGCAATTCTGTAACATACGCCTCTTTTCACATAGGATGACTTCTGACAGGACTCTTATGTCAAGGCACTAAGTACGAAAATTGCTTGTTTCACGCGTCTTCCTATGTTGAACGGATTATAGATGTATTCGCACATACGGAAAAAATCCGGAGCTTTGTTGCAAAACTGCGGTTTTTTTCCGCGGTATTGTGCATCACGATGGCGGGATCAAATCTTCTATTCAAAATTTGGCATATCGGTAACGTAGTACCTACTCCATTCAACTGTCCCATATATTTTGGTCGTGTAGGATTGCAGCTTTGTATGGAACAACCATTTTTTTTTATCTTGATGTTGGTCCCATAAAGATTTTCAGTTCGATGGTCTGAAACCCCTTAAATTCCACTGCCTGACGGGCAGTGTTGCGCGTAATTGATTAGGTACATTTCGTACTTTAATTAATAATTGAACGAAAGTAATTAAGGATGTTTTCTCCTCGACACGTTTGAAAGCTTGCATTATCCTCACCCTATATAAAAGAATGTAAAAAATATTATACTGCAGTCGTAAAGCTCGCTGGACCCTTGTAACAGAGTTAAAAATATACCTTTTCTTATAAAAAGAGAAAATATTTGGTGAGGATAATGATAGCGTTCAAACGCTGAGGACTAACACCCTTGAATTACTTGTATTTAATTGAATTATTAGTAATTGTAATGTACAACTAATTTTGTAAGGCTCTCCTATAAAACTGACGCGGATACTTTTGATAAGAAATAAAAAACAAACCAAAAAGTTATTGAGTTAAACTTTTCAATAATTATTAGTAATTTTTAATTATAGTCTACAATTACAATTAGTAATTGGTAATTCTAATTAGTAGTTAATCGTATTTTGCCCAACACTGGTATCTACTATGTTACCGATAAGATAAATTTTGAATCGAGGATTTTGATCCTGCCATCTTGATGCTCACACTCAATCAATGGAACACACAATGACACAACAAAGCAAGCCGCGCGCCGCCGCCGCCGGCCGCTCTCACGCACACACACGCAACCGTATTGAGTAAACTCTACAGTGATGATACCTACTTGATACTTGTTTTTTTTTTGAAAACGTCTACTGGGTAAGTACTTTTTTTTTGGTAAAGTAATTTATTTATCATTTAAATCTAAACTATAATAAAATTGTGTCTGTACGCACGGCGACAGATCAATCTACCCATAGTTGGACCTTATGTCCATAAACATAGAGTTCAACAATGGGTAGGTTGATCTGTCGCCGTGTGTACATTGAAGATTTTACAAAAAAAAAGATTACGATATGGTTTTTTTTTAGGTATCCCTGACTCGAAATCAACTTTTTTTAGAAATTTTGTCCGTCTGTTTGTTTGTTTGTTTGTTCGCGCATCACGCAAAAACTACTGAACCGATTTTGATAAAACTTGTTTTGTTTGATAGTTTATGATCTGACTTAAAATCTGTTATACAGGGTGTAAGTGACAGCCTAGCAAATACTGAAACGATGAACTGAGGCCATCAAACAACAACATCCACTTTGTGCTTTCCTCAGGAGACGCGAAAAAAATCAGCTGTCCCATACATTTGAGTCGGGTAGGTACAGCAGTTTTGTATGGGACAGCAGATTTTTTTTTTCGCGTCTCCTGAGGAAAGCTGATAGTGGAAGTTTTTCAGTTTGATGGTCTCAGTTCACCGTTTCAGTATTTGCTAGGCTGTCACTTACACCCTGTACAATTTGTGCGGACGAAGTCGCGGGTAAACACTAGTAGGTACTAAAATGCAACATAAATAAACATAGAACGTTGACTTTTAGTGTATAATCCCTGTTTTTTTTTTTTTAAATGGTATCTAATTTATTTATTCATTACTGGGTACATAGGAAATAATCCACAACACGTTTCGTCACAAGCATGCCACACTAAAAATAGTAATTTTCTGCCAGAAGTAGCGTCGTCGTCCCTGATTTTAATTGATTAAATCAACAATTTTATTTTTGGCTTTTGTTTGTGCCCGAACTTCACGTAAAATCAACTGAACCTATGTTATACCTACAAGGTGTAAAATTAAAAAATCAGGGTATTTTAATTATTAGTTTACGTTTTATGTTTATTTAAGTTACATTTTAATACCTATTCGAAATGATTAATAAATTACTTTTCCAAACAAAAATTACAAGTATCAAGTTGTCTTGTTCACTGTTACATGCTAGCTAGAGGTGAACGACCAAACATGCGATTTTTTTCCGGCAGTGCGGCTAGGCTACTTTCTGGCTCCGGAAAATAATTCGCGCGAATTTATTTCGCGCGATTAAAATTCGCTATGCGGACAAGCCCTAAGAAAAAAACAGATTTAAACAATAGGTGCCAGACAATAACTTAACTACCACCTTTCACTTACTACAATTAAATTCGTTAAATGTTATAAAATCAGTTCAATGTGATTAGTTAAAAATTATAATAACCTATTGAGGTACAAATAATCTGTCTGCAACACATTTTTGTCTACTCAGATTACTTATACTGAAGAAACTAATTAAAGTCATAGGGACACTGTTCGATTAATAATTCTTTAACCTTCTTCAGAAATTACTTGACGGCTTTAATGTCATCTGGTATATTTTTACTATACACAAGAACAGTATTCGACTTTATTTTGTAGTCCTTAGCATCGATGCTAGTCGGTAATTTGGTACCAGTAGCTCATTTTTGCGAGTTAAATTAAATTTCTTGCTACGGAATACTACGGGGTATCGACTCACGATTTCGCACAGATCGAGGATATACGAAGCTGTCACAGTGAGTAATTTAAAGTCGGTAAACAAGGATCGGCATGACACCCTTACTGACTGAATTCCGCTTACGATTCGAATGTACCTCTTTTGCAAAACAAATATTTTATTTATGTCAACAAACCCACCCCGTAGGCAAGCCGTCAAGAACTCTTTTGTTTTTATGGTAGTTTTTGGTAATTTTCATTCTTCTATCAAATATTTCCAAAAAGTATAAAAATCTACCAAAATAACCAAAAACTACGAAAATCTACCAAAATAACCAGACACAACGAAAAACTAACCAAAAACTACCAAAAAACTAGAAACAACAAAAAATTATTACTAAACTCTACCAAAAATTACCAAAACCTACCAAAAGAACCAAAAACTACCAAAAGAACCTAAAGAACTATTGACATTGTACTAATTTTTTTCTTTAAAATTACTTCTTGTTAATATCGCTGTGCACTTTCAGGATTCATGTACCCACTTTAGCTACTAAGTAACACCTATATGTTCTTGTGTCGCACAATGTCCTTCAGCGTGACGAAAATTACTGCTGAAATCTACCAAAATCTACCAGCCCTGTTTCAAATTCTACTTAAATTCTACCAAATAATATTTATGTCGTTACAGATGGTTAAAATTTAATATAAAACACGTTTTTGAACAAAATATTATCAATTTTATCTAAACGCTCATCATTACACATGTTATTTTCTCATTTTTGTATAATTTTTATTGGTTTTCATCACTTTGTAACATGGATGCTTCAATTTTCAAATAAATATTAAATTTGGTCGTCCCTATGCAAGTTTAAATTTAGTACAGTTTTCTGTGTCTCATAAGCAGAGTCAGAAATTTTGGTAGCACTTTTAATTATGTCAAAGGGATTGCACGTTTATCGACTTCCGATTGTGTCCATATACAGGAAATTTTTTATCACTGCGGATAACACCAGCATGTATTCTACTCATCAAACTGAACAACTTTCACTATGGAGCCAACTTCAAAAGAGCGAAAAAAAATCAGCTGTCTTATACAAAACTGCAGTACCTACATATTCGACTCAAATGTATGGAACAGCTGATTTATTTTCGCTATTTTGAAGTTCGATACATGCTGAAGTTATCCGCAGTGATATAAAATATACCCGTATATCGACATAATTGGAAGTCGATAAACATGTAATCCCTTTGACATATTAAAAGTGCTAGGTACCAAAATTCCAACTCTGTTCAGAAGCCCTCTTTTGTAAAAAAAACAACATTAGGCGATATGATTAATATTTGCTGTACTAGAAGTGAGTTCGGTGGCGTGTTGCGGAGAGGTATGGACTCTCAATCAAGAGGTCCGCGTTCGAATCCGCACGGACAACATGCCACGTACCAATGAGTTTTTCTAACTTATGTACGTATTACCGACTGGTCTCAAAGGGTGAACGAAAACATCGCGAGGAAACCTGCATATGCAGACGAAGAAATTCTGATGTATATGTGAAGTCTACCAATCCGCATTGGGCATGCGTGGTGGACTTACGCCCAAACACCCTCCTAGAAGGTAGGCCTGTGCCCTGCAGTGGGACGTATACAGGGTGTTACATAAGTAAAAAAAAAGTTATTGCCTGTAGAATCCCACTGCAGGGCAAAGGCCTCCTCTCACGAATAAGGGTGAGAGGGAGTGGGCCATACTCCACCACGCGGGCCCAGTGCGTGTTGGTGGAGGCAAGTTAGTGGTCACCTTGCTGTCAGAGAATTTTCAAGCCGCCAATAGGCCTCTGACTTGGCTTAACGAATAGTTACAACGCCATCTGACGGAACTACCCGAGACCAACTGCTTAACGTGCCTTCCGAAGCACGGAAACGCTCGAGATGAAATACCACTAAACGGTCACCCATCCAAAGACTGACCGGACCTGACGTTGCTTAACTTCGGTGATCGTTTCCAATACCGAAGTTCCACTACGCCAACGAGCGCTTCATAAGTAAGAATAAATTTTTTAAACTCTTAAGGGGGTTGTTTAGACCGTCAAACTGAACAACTTTCTCTATGGGACCAACATCGAAACCGCGAAAAAAAATATCTGATAACCCATACATTTTTAGCTCGAGTCGATTTGTAGAGTATAGAACATAAAATTATTTTTTTCGCGATTTCGATATTGGTCCCATTGTGAAAGTTGTTGAGTTTGATGGTCTAAACCACCCCCTTAAAGGTTTATTTGTATTTTTGTAACACCTTGTATAGGCCGATGATTATGATGATGATGTACTAGAAGTTCCGGAAAACTTGCAAACCTTGCAATAGTTTTCTCAGCCATTTGTATTGCCAGCTTAGATTTTATTAGCCTTAATCCTTGCATTTTTAAATACATTAACATTTTCGAATACCCAATTTCTACTAAAATCTACTAAACAATTTTGCCCTAAATCTACCAATAAAGAAAAAATCTACTAATAGTCGTCACACTGATGTCCTTTTGCGCAAATGTTTTTGAAGGCAATCGTTCCAGTTACTGCAAAATTAACATTTTTGTTCCGTGCTTAAAATATTATATCTGACGATGATTATGATGATAAAAGATTATAAACCCTTGGTTTGCTAATACCAATAATATTAAACTTATAATAATGTCATTATTCTGTTAAAAGTTTTAATTTGTTCTGTTATAATAATTTTAAGTTTTTTTAAGCCTTAGTAATACTGTGATCTAATTAGCTGGAACCCATCCTATCCTACCACCAGGGGTGATCTTTGATCAGTCACATTATAGGTCCATCACGGTACTGTACTGTTGCTGAAAATGTCAATTTCGACCTACGGCTCTCAAATCCAGATGCTTCAGGATTATTGCCACGCACAACCAAACATTCAACATTAATTTAATGTGGTAAAATCTGCCTTCCGAGTAGTAGGTACCCTGAATTCGGTCGGACCTACGAACCTGCCAGGATAGGGTCGGCCGACCAGACTTTTTAGTCCTTACTAATTGGACTCTAGACCAACGTCCTTTAATTCAACGAGGTAAAATGTTATGTCACCAGGTAGGGTTCACTTTTTCCTTCACACCAGTAAACATGCCAGCCAAGCTGCGCCGCGCGCTGCAGCCGACCAAGTTTTTTGCAAGAAAAGTATTACCAAAAGCTATCAAATTGATTTGTTCATTAATCTTATAAGATAGGGTTGAGTGTTGTCGGCCACCGGTCTTTTTCTTTTGACAGATATGTCAAACGGGCCGTAGGTAGTGCCGACCCTTAAATAAAGTTAGGATTAATTTAAGATTTGTATGGAAAACTTTGAGCCACGATAACTTTAGAACTAAATATTTGATTGAAAATTTGACACATTAAAAGCACAGATTGGTTTCTAGATCGTGTATGAAAATTTTCATTAACTTTAATTGGTTAGTATTGAAATAAGGTCTAACAAAATTAGCTGAAACTATTTTAAGGGGAGTATCAGACCATCAAACTGAACAACTTTCTCTATGGGACCAATATCGAAATCGCGAAAAAAAAAATGCCAAACTAACTCGACCCGAATGTATGGGACAGCTGATTTTTTTTTCGCGATTTCGATATTGGTCCCATAGAGAAAGTTGTTCAGATTCATGGTTTGATACTCCACTTAAAATAGTTTCAGCTAATTTTGCTCCGAATTATTATCCCCTTAGTAGGATCACACACGATGACGTATTGACGGAGCGTCAGACGTGAGTCCGTCATTTGTGAAGCAAGGAGTTGTAAGAAACCGCACGTAGAACACACGGTGCGTCAATCCGTCATCGTCACCGTGTGTGTCATAGTGAGTCTACTTATCAAACTGAACAATTTTTACAATGAGAGCAAACCAATCGTGCCAAATGAAACTGCTGTTTCATACAATTGAGTCGAGTAGGTATTTGCAGTTTAGTATGGTGCTGATTTTGTTTTTCGATCGGTTTGCTCTAGGTTTGCTCCCATAGTAAAAGTTGTTCAGTTTGTTGGGTAGACCCTTATTTTAATAGGATGCCAATGATATCAATTTCACCCTATAGATGGACACACCACAGAATAAAATTATCGTAAAAGAAAAATCGGAAAATATTGGGTCCGTTGGGTATTTCCTCATGAATAGTATTTGTTAATTTTGTTAAAACATTGATATTAATTTTTCGTTATATCTAATAGCTACCTAACTCACCCACGCACGCGTGCCTCCGCAAAACCCACATAACTACGTTATATAAGTCCCTTTTGGGTGGAACCACAGAAAAGAGAACCATTAGAAATAATGAGGACTATTTAGTTCGAGAACTAAACAATGACATTAGCACAGAGTACCTACTATAGTAAGGCAAGTAGGTACACCAAAGTTTACTAATGTCATTGGAACCAGCGAGACAGAATAAACCGGTCATGTCGAGAAAAAAATCATCTGTCCCACACATTTTAGTCGAGTCGGAACAGCAGTTTTGTATGGGACAACACATTTTTTTCTCGCGATTTCGAAGTTGGCTCCATAGTGAAAGTTGTTCAGTTTCATGCGCGGAAGTTGATAATCTGCAATATCTACAATGTGACATTCTTGTTTTTTGGAAGTTGTTTAGAAATAAACAAAATACGATTGGGGGCAGCACAATAGTGTGTTTTGTTACACCCTTTATATAAGTAGATACGTACAATAACGCAAAACCCCAAAATTTATCGCACGCAATAAACACATATTATGTTGAAAGCCTTTTGTATATTAAAGCCACAGGCCGAAAATATGTTTTCCCTAATTTGAATTCTTCGAAATGTTTAAAACATTTTAAATGTTTCAGATTTTAAGATAAACAAGTAATTGCTTCTCAGATTTAAATTAATTTGATGCTTTTAGTAGAAGTACTTACTTAACTCAATTATAAAGCATAGAGCCTTCCTCTCTAATCAGTAATCGCTAATCTTTAGACCAGCACGGCTAGCATGCCACCCACGACAAAGCGTTTAAACGAGAAAAACGTCATGCGCGCTATTTTTGGCGGACGTAAAATAATAAAGATGGAGGCACGTCTCGATTTATGTCGTTTTCTCGGCGGTGGCATGCTAGAGGGGCAGGAAAGTAAACTTTATAGATTGCGTGGTCACAGACTTATAAGAAGAACCAGACGTAATCTCGTCTAATCATGAGTGAAACACCCATTTCTTTTGTGTGCGTGCTGTCACGCGGTACATAAGGTGACGGGTTGTAGCACCTGCGCCTAGAGCTAGTGCATCTGTGTGAGTGTAGGTCCCTTGTAGAACAAACGAGATTGTATTACCTTGCATGCTTCACATCTTTTTAGTGCAATATTCGGTCCGTATTTCTTTCAAGTCCGTGTGCGCGGTCTAAATTAAAATTGCCTATACATGCCAGTCTATACCTTCAACAACAACAGGTTTAGCAATGAATGTATTATAAGATGTCTATGGTCACAAGCCGACGCTTGGGCCGATCATGCCTCTCTATCGCTTGTTCCGCGCTCTCGCTTGCACGCTCAGGCTCAGACGGAACGTGGTGCGTGCAGCCGGCGTTCATCAATTTATAAGATGTTGTCAAAATATTTTCTTGTAATCGGGTGATAACAGATTTTTTCCTGACGGGTCCTGGAGTGCGATTTTTGAATCTCATTCGGTGAGCTCAGCAGTTGTAAATGTCAAAATTACTATGGAGATACGCATCTTTCTACTGCTAATTTGAAATCTATTTCTGATTTGACTTTAAAAAATCGTAGGTACTTCAGGAGTGCGATTTTTTAAAGTCAAATCAGCAGTAGAAAGATGCATATCTCCATAGTAATTTTGACATTTACAACTGCTGAGCTCACCGAATGAGATTCAAAAATCGCACTCCTGGTATACATCCAAGTCAACTATCTACAAAAAATATTATATATCCATAAGGTCTGGACCACTCTGTATACATTCTTTTTATATTCGCTGTACTGGTACATGCCAAACACTCCTAAACGAGATTCAATCTCGATCAATTTGATTGACTATTAACTGAAATTCATGGGTCAATAAACGGATCTACAAAAAAATACTATCTTTAATAATATAATGTAGAATTGTGGGTAGGGTAGTTGGTGGGTCGTATGTATAGCGGAAATGGGCCTACCATTTGATAGGAGGCCATATAAACAGGCTTGACTACAAAAGAAATAAATACAAGTAGGAACAAAGAGGTCAATACACCGCTTTTTATGAAAAACTGTTGCCGAATTCCTTCGATCAACATTCCATCCATGTGATCCATTGTTGATCGAAGCCGAATTCTCACAAAATCTTTCACGAATTGAAAAACAATATTTTAGTCATTTCCATTATTAAAATTACAATGAATATACTGTTGTATTTACAATTTACATGTCTTGACGGTTGATTTTTGTTCGTTTGCATGCAGGCTTCTCAGCATTGAACGGTTCGTAGGTAGGTTAATTTCGTTTAAAGGCCTCCGCTCATTGCAGCGATATTATCGAGCGATATTATCGCTGCGATTTTGCGATAATTGTTCTCAGTACATTTTGTATGGGGACGCGCGCGATCCTACACACAGCCGCGATATTATCGAGCGATAATATCGCTGCGATTTTGCGATAATTGTTCTCAGTACATTTTGTATGGGGACGCGCTTGATCCCACACACTGCCGCGATATTATCGCAACCTGACGCAATCTCTTTCTACTACATTCAGTGAAGGGCGCATGCGTGACACGAATCGCGGAATCGCTGCAGTGTGTAAGGTGTCGCGATATCGCTGTCGATAATATCGCTCGATAATATCGCTACAATGTGCGGAAGCCTTTATGCGTACAAGATAAAAACAAAAGAGATAACGTCAACTGACGGGGCGCGGTTTGTGCGTAGGTAGGTACAAGATAAAAATAAAAAGGTTACTGTAAAGTCGGTTTACAGACGATAGTTTTACGTGATAACGTCATAAAGAAACATTGATGAGAACTGCTAGCTCTGACGTCACGCGGAACGTGACACTTTTTCGTGCGTACAGCCGCTATTCATCAATTTATAAGACGTTATTAAGTCAAAAACAAAAAAGATACATCAACAGTAATGGTCGCGGTTTCTGCGTACAAGATAAAAACAAAAAGATACTACGCTACAGCACTGTGTACATCAATTACTAATGGTCGCGATTCTGCGTACAAGATTAAAACAAAAGACATACGTCAACCTGTTAGTTCAAATGAAATGGACTCAGTTTTGTGAAAATACATATTTAATTATCTTAGTATCTTTTGTTCTAAGAAGAACCCTTTTAAAAAGTTACAATTAGGTAGGTAGGTACCTAACTATTGTTTCTGTTCAAAATCTATTATACTATTAATATTATACTATTATGATCTATTTATCTACGTTTCTTGAACATCTGACTCCAAAATGTCACTTCATATTTATAAATTGTATGGGACAACCACCTGACTCCGAGATGTCACTTCATATAATTCGCTATCTCATACCCGGTTACACTGATATTCGGTCTACTAGCGTAAGCGAAAAAAATTTCGTCTATGCGTACAACCTAAAATTCCACACACAATAAAGATTTTGACGACCCGTTTGGTGTAATGGTTACCACGCCAGACTGCCAAACCAGGGTCCTGGGTTCGAATCCCGGTTCGGTCATGGATGTTATATGTTTGTGCCGTTGTTGGATGGTTCCCATAACAAAAAGCCTAAGGTTTACTTGGGATCATAACAATGTATGTGCCTGTGAGCGTTATTATTATTATTATTTCATTTCATTTCATACCATCACACCACCATATAAAGTATAAGTCACAGACAAATCTGTGGTATAAGTACAATATCGAACTGGAGTGCGATTTTTGAATCTCATTCGGTGAGCTCAGCAGTTGAAAATGTCAAAATTACTATGGAGATACGCATCTTTCTACTGCTGATTTGACTCTCAAAAATCATGCTTCAGGAGTGCGATATTTGAAAGTCAAATCAGCAGTGGAAAGATGCGTATTTCCATAGTAATTTTGACATTTACAACTGCTGAGCTCACCGAATGAGATTCAAAAATCGCACTCCAGTTCCGAAATTAGAAATTAAGTACCTAAGTATTTATTTATTTGCTTTTGAACAGGGTAGGTACAATGTTGTAGCATATTCGTAACAATATACATGATCTCCTGATTCAGCCTTTAACAAAAGCATGCGAATATTAACAAAAGATTGATTGCATTTAAAATACTCATTATACCAGTCAACGCAAAAAAAAACTGTTGTTTCATCCATACCTACTAAACTGCAATGCCTACTCTACTCAAACGTATGAAACAGCTGTTTTTATTTTTCTTCTCCATTTTGACTCGGCAATCTATGAGAAATTAATCTAGTATCTATTCAAAGAATTCTACTATAATTACACGGCAACTAAATCCAAAGTGTGTTTAACATAGGTACTCGTAATTAATAGAGTTCGTCGACATGTAGATACCTACCCCGCGGTCTTATGTGTACGGTGTACGTAACACATTAATTAAGGTTTACGACAATTTAAATTAGTAATGCACATATAACCCGTTTCATGTTTCATTCATTAAATATGGTGGAAACAACAACCCAAGTGGCACCAGAAGCTGTATAGAAGCAGTCTAGATGTACACGTGTGAACTATAAGCTGCACAAGTAAGCTGTATATCTTCTGTAGAGCATGCTCTACAGAAGATATACAGCTAATTTGGGCACAAATTATACAGCTTTAAGTTCACAAGCCTGCACAATAGCTGCATAGTAGAGTTATATCAGCAATACAAATGGTAACCGTGGTGTTAAAGCTGAATAAAAGCAACTTAGTGGATGCCATGTGATTATTTATACAGGCTGCAGCATTACAGGAGGTAACATGTGATCTAAAATACAGCTTTAATATTTAGAAGTGCTCACATGGACACTATAAAACAGAAATTATTACACATGTTCTCCAAATTATAGCTATTTCATAAATCTCTCGTATTAAGTCGTATTTTCTAAAGATGGAAGAAAGTGTTGATAGTGATCCGAAAAACAAAAGTGATTTTATAACCGGTAAGTGGTGATTTTACTAGTTAATTGTGTGAAAGTTAATGGTAATGCAATTTTACTGTCAAAGTATGTACATTTATAGTGTTAAAATTTTCACGCGCCCCAGAAATAATGCAGTTTTAACAGAAAATTACAAAACAAATAACTAGTGACGATGAAAGTATGTTCATATTTTTGGTTTTATGTCACATAAAATTATACTACAGTTACTTATTTCTACGTGAATTTTGAAAAAAAGTTTTAAAAATCCTTTTTACAGTGTATAAATCAAAGTAAATTTGTAGTTTTGCGGATTATATTTTAGGTTATACCAGTTCAAAATGGTGGCGATTTCATACAGCCTTGTGAACCACTTTAACTCCAAATTAATGCTGTTAGCTGTATAGAGGTTCACATGTGCACCATTGTACAGATAATGTCTGCGTAACGTCGATTGTGTGAACTCATATTCAGTCCTAAGCTGTCATCTTGATCTTTAATTGGTCACATTATCACTTTAATCGTTTAAAATTGCTACGCTATATTGCTACATATTTCTTAGTTTATCTACAATTTTTAGGGATCCGCAACCAACATTTTTAACTTGGTAGGTAATAATATATGTATGTGCCAGTAATAGTACATATTCTTTGGTAACGTGCCGCAGAGCGCACCACATAAATATTACAGTAAAAATTCAATTCGTTAATATAATAGGTGCCAATTCATTTAGGGATTTAAGACTATATTATTTTGCACAGCCCATTTTCTTATTTTTGCACGAAAGACCAAACGTTTATAACAATAATTGTTATACATTTCAGGTTCACCTCATCGGAACTGCAATTATCACATTCGAAACCGCTCAATTGCGCATTATAATTATCGTCAAGGTTTTCAAAAATTATCCTCGTGTCCGGAGCGTCGCTACTTAAATTTACTATCACACTTGGAACAGCTGTACTTTTGTCAATTTTTGAAGTCATAGCATCTGATTTGTTTAATGTCGAGTCACAATGTCTTGTATGTTTGATTGTATTACTTGTTGTCAGCATCTAACTATCAATTCGTGTTTTGAAATCCGACTGTTGTTTAGCTGTAAGTTCTCCAAAAAGGAAATAAATAAATAACAAATAAATTATATTTGAATATTCTTATAAAATTTTCCTTCCGACTCCACCAGTTCTTTCTTTCTGTTTCCATGATTATCTAATAATTTTATTAAATTTTGCTGTACGGGTCCACTCGATTTTTAATTATAATCCTCTAAACTAGAACGTGCCACAAAAGTTCACGCGTGCTTAATTATTCAGCAGGAACCGTTTAATTAGTGATTCATGAATACCATTAAACAGCAATAGGAGTTTTTATAGATCTATAATGGTTCACGTGATACACTGTAAGTGTCCATGTGATCTATTAAAATGCTATTATGCAGTTTATAAAAGAAGCTGATTAGAATACCGAAAGTGTTAAATTATGCAGCGCAAAGCATTATAACACAACAGGCGTGTACAACATTAATACTTTCGACTGCATAAAAATTCACCTTAACTCTCTTAAAATGCAGCAATATAACACAGTAATTGTGGTCCCTTATGCAGCAATTAACATATTTCGCCCCCACTATACAGCTCTTATACAGATAAAAAAATGAAAGCTGACTAAGAACGTATTCTACAGTTCCTATAACACCGAAAGCTGTACAAAAGGTATTCTGTGGACTATTATACATACATTATACAGCTTTAAGTAGTTTTAGTGACCAACAGCTGTACAAAAGGTAATTTTTACACTCTTATACATACATTATACAGCTTTAAGTGATTTTAGTAGCTAAAAGTTCAAGTGTGAACTGTAATAACTGTATATTACCGCTTTAAACTCACATCTACACTAGATGTGAACTACTATAGAGCCCTGCGTGCCTCTTGGGAAGCTATACGTGGAAAGAATCTTAAATATTTTCGCTTGAAAAAAACGGAGTACCAACCAATACCTAAATAATTCACCGATATTTTTTTTAAATTATTACCTTAAGCACTATACAGGGTGTAAGGAAAAGAATCATTAACCTTTAAACCACATACTCTACCCATCAAACTAAACAACTTTTACTATGGGAGCAAAACGATCAGAACAAAAAAAAAGTCTGCTGTTCCATACGTTTACGTCGAGTAAGCAGTTTAGTATGGAACAGCACGACATGGACGACACACGACATCCCATGCACGGCTTCATTCCTGCGCCGCAAAGGCTGCCAAGCCGACGCAGCTTTATGAAGTGTGTCGACCCACTGGCCCAGCGCAAGCGAGGTGTACTCTTGGCGACAAAAAGCGTCCCTCCCAACTCCATTTGTGCCGCCTTCTGAGAGCCTCCCGCCTGGACGTGACTTGCCTTGGGCGACCTGGAAGTCGTTAAACCGACTTCGAACCCAGGTCGGTCGCAGTAAGGACAACATTTTCAGGTGGGGAATCTCGGATGCGCAAAATGTGAGTTGCTTGTGTGGAGCTCCACAAACGATGGCCCATCTCACATCGTGCCCTGCGTGCCCTAACACCTGTACGCAGGAGGAGCTCATGACCGCTAGCGACGGTGCAGTATCGGTTGCCCACTTCTGGCAAGGTAGTATTTAGCGACTTGGTTCAAAGTTTGAAGTCGACACGATAAGAAGAAGAATGGAGAGCTGACTTTTTTAGTTCTGATCGTTTTGGTCCCATAGTAAAAGTTGTTCAGTTTGATGGGTAGAGTATGGTTTAAAGGTTAATGATACTTTTCCTAACACCCTGTATACTACCTTGAGGTACGTACATTCAACCAAAAAAGTGGTTTACCACCCTTTAGCATATATTTATGCACCCTTTTGCGGAAATGAGCTGAATTGAGCTGATATGAGTCGAGTAGGTTTGCAGTTTTGTATGGAATAGCTGATTTTAGTTGTCCAGTTTGATGGTCTGATCAACCCCTTAAGAAACCATCAGCATATAAGAAGGACCTTATATGGAAATGGCACTAAACTCACCCCAGAAAAATATTTAAATCGAAAATAATCAAAGTGAAAAACTCACCTCTAAAGGGATAACGCCAAGCGTGACACAAATATCAGCCACAGCTAAATGCGTCATCAGCATATCCACTCGTGACTTCCTCCGCCTCGACTTGGCCAGTGTTGCAAGCACAGCCAGGTTGCCAAGCCCTCCGACTGCCATCAGCAAAGCGTACGTTGCCAGGACGGCCCCATGCTCAGGATCGTCGAAGCTCTCACTAATATTGTACGTCGGTGTTGCCGGGTTATCGAAGTATTCCCAGAATTGTTTATCTATTTCGGACGTTATGGTCTCCGATTCGTAATCTGGATTTATCATTTTGGTTTTTATGTAGGTACGATTTTTGTCACTGCACTTTTTTTCTAGATTTTTTTATCGATTGGTTGATCTTTTTCGCTGACATTATGTGTAATAATGTTTGTAATAGATTTGTACTTTTACATTCTAATAATAATCGAAGTGTCGTATAGTCGCCCGATAAACGGACGAATAAAATTATCGTCTACTGTCGATCGGATGATATTACCTGCTTGTACTTACTGGTGATTTATCCATCACCATCTATTTGACTAAGTCAGCCACGGATTTCACAACATTTTCCGATTCAGGCCGAATTCGACCAAACTTAGATTTATAGAAGAGTAACTGTACAAGGAACAATTTTACTTTTGATGTTTACACACCCCGTACTAAAAGAACGAATGTATAAATTCACCTAAAGAAAGAGGTCGTTGTATCCGTACTTATTGCAATGTGAGGTTATACAGTTTTAATTTGGTAGGTTTCTTGTTATTATATTTTTTTTAAATTATGTCATTTCATTTAGATTTGGGTTGGTAAAACGCAAAATCAGTTTACTCTATAGTAACCGGCGACTTAATCTAATAATAAAATGTACTCGCGTTTGGTCGAATCGGGCCTTAGTCGGTTAGGTTAGCGAGGAGCGAAGCGACAAGCATGTTAGGATTATGTTGACCACAGCGCACGAGTCGAGCGAGCCAAGCGAGCGTGCCGAGGCCAATCGAAGTGTCTAGTCGTCTCATAGCCGGACGACTTACTCTATTTCATTTGTCTCATCTGTTATCGGACGACTAGACTTTATTTTATTCGTCCGTTTATTGGACGACTACAAACAACCAATAATAATTAGAGTTTTTCTATTAACAAATAAATACGTAAAATACTCAGCATTTTGTGCTTTACGAAGTTTTCACATGAGAGAGGGCGACGAAGATAAGCAATTTGAAACTATTTATTTGATTATCCTAAGCTAATATCGGCAATGGTTTGACAATCAAAAACTTTCCAGAAAGTTTTGTTTACTTATTGCAAACTATATAATAATATTTTGTTAGTAGTTTCATCCGGTATTTTACATGGTTTTTACTTTTACTTTATCTTAATATACTCTCTGAAATACGGATTTATAATACAGGATGAAATTTAAATCATTGGCATCTTTTAAATATCAAACTGAATAAATTTTACTATACCCATACCCATACTAAACTGATCGTAGCGAAAACGGGACCCTATTACTAAGCCTACGTTGTCCGTCCGTCCGTCTGTCTATCTGTCCTACCTAAAGGCTGTTTTGAACCGTAAAACTGTCTAGACAAAATAGGGAGGGTCCTTATACAATAAACTAGTTTTTATCAACATTTTTTCTTCTCGCTCTATCGTAAAAACGATAATACTTACATACGCTTGTAACCAAACTTGGTGTGAAGGGTGTAAGGAAAAGTATCATTAACCTTTAAACCACATACTCTACCCAATGAATAAGCGTTAAAACCTCATACACCCCAACTGATTATAACAAAATAATTAGATTGAAACATTAATTTCATCATTTTGATACTTAATATTTAAAGTTATTCACATTTTAAGTTTTGGGACAAAAATGATTTGTTATAATTTCAGCAATGAATGAAAGCGCTAACGTGCTCATGGATACATTTTAAGAGAATATTATTCCGAGATCGAAAATGCGCGCTGCATACAAACGTACTATGGTGATATTTTCAATACTAACCAATTAAATTCAATGAAATTTTGCAGAAACAATCTAAAAACAAATCTCTATGCTTCTATAGAGTCAGATTTTCGTTAAAATATACAGTTTCAATGCTAGGATTAATTTAAGATTTGTATGGAAATCTTTGAGGCACTGTAACTTGAAAACTATACGTTTTATCGAAAATCTGACTCCATACAAGCATAGAAATTTGTTTCTAGATTGTTTCTGCAAAATTTCATTGACATTAATTGGTTAATATTGAAAATATCACCATAGTACGTTTGTATGGAGCGCGCTCCGAATAATATACACTTAAGACTCTTGTTTTGGTAGTCAGTAGGGTGAGTGTGCCCGTGCGGTGGTTTGAGTCCGAGTTCCGTAAATTTTTATAAATAAAAAAAATAAAAAAATTACCTATGTTGAAACCATGATAATTCGATTCTGCTCTCGATTCTAAACAAATAACTTTCTAGTTTTGCGTTAATTCATTAACACGTTGTATAACGCCATAACTCGGGGTAAGACAAACACTTTTACTATCTCTGTAAATACCCTACATAGAGGATATTTTTGATCAAACCATCGAGTTTGAGTCAGTATTTTACTAGAGTTATGTTAGTGTGTGTTTGCCTTACCCCGGTGTTTGCCTTACCCCACCTGACCTTACACTAATATATAAGGTCTAACAAAATTAGCTGAAACTATTTTAAGGGGATGATCAGACCATCAAACTTAACAACTTTCTCTATGGGACCAATATCGAAATCGCGAAAAAAAAATCGGCTGTTCTATACAAACCTACTCGACCGAAATGTATGGGACCGCAGATTTTTTTTCGCGATTTCGATATTGGTCCCATAGAGAAAGTTGTTCAGTTTGATGGTCTGATCATCCCCATAAAATAGTTTCACCTAATTTTGTTAGACCTTATATTATTTTATTAACTATGAGAAATGGCAAATTTCATTAGAATTCCCTAAACGTGACAGTGACAGCGGTAGTAATAGTAGATTACAAACCGAGGACAGGAAAGTAAGAAAGGTCAAAACATGTGATCTGAGGCTTTCTTATTTACTGCCCGAGGTTAGTATACTATTTTTCTCCTCGACGGAGGTGGAAAGTGGCAACTTCATTTAACGCAGCGGGATGAAAATTGACGCTTTCCGTCCGGAGGGGAGAAAAAAAAATGTACACTTTTTAAAAAGTTAGCAATAATCTCATCACATAACATTACACACTTTATTTTAAACACAATTTTTAATTTAAATTTTCACCATCACTTAAAACTTTATTTCGTAAAAGTTTATCTTATTTACGTAACGCGTAATGTAAGGAACGGCGATCGTAGCGCGTGCGGACTACGCGACGTCGTAGCACTGACTGTCGCTACGACGCTACGAGGCGAGGCCGAGGCTCGTAGGCATCGGCGAGGTGAGATGTATCTGAAACCGTGAGCTCAGACCATCAAACTGAACAACTGTCACTATGGAGCCTACCTCAGGAAATAAATAGGCCTATCCGGAGGGGCGCTCGTAGATAGGTCGTAGGTACGCTTCAACAAAAAAAAAATTCTGTCAACTTTAGCCTTAAAAAGATTTGTTAAGATGGTTGCAGAGTTGTCAACTTCATACAAAACTTTGTCGTAGAACACTCGTAGACGGTATTAATAAAAGTAATGTTTTATATATGTAAAAATAGCGCGTATCAAATAATATTTACAATTTATAATATAATTACTAAGATAAGCTTTTTAAATTATTCATACAAAATTTCAAAGCCAAACCCAAGACACTGGGACAGGTGAAAGTAAATAAAAGCTTGTAATTGTAACATAATATAATACATCATCGATCAGTGTTATATTATGGTGTTATCGATAATGTGTCAAGACCGGTGACAAGCCGCGACTATTTACTTTCTAAGTATAGTTACAATGAACCGTTCAAGCAGTACAGGCTCTCCAGTCCACGAGGCTACGAGTCGCGTTCACTCGACGACATCACATGCGCAGCATACAGACGCGCGAAGGCTCTGAGCCCTCATTTGCACGGGCCTATTTCTATCTTGCGATGAGACGGTTATATGTTCAATACATAAAGGTATTATAACTTACAGGAATAGAGGAACTGACATGAGTTGTTAAATTAAATGCAACCGTTTTTGGATGTTTTCAGGAGACTATTCGCAGGCAAAAATTCGAATATTGTCTATAATTCCGAGTCTAACGTGAAATCGTGGATAAATTAATGAAGTAGTGTCAGTATATTTCACAAAATTGTCTACGATTTCACTTTAAATTCGAAATTATTCACGGAAACCGAATTGTCAAAATTGGTAAGAGATTAAAAAACGGTTCTATTGCCTCGCCTCACCTATCTCTTTCCGCTAGGTACATCTCGCTCTCTCAGCTGTCAGTTCCTCTATTCCTTGTATAATACCTTTATGGTTCAATAGAAATAAGGTTGAAAATGTTGAAATATGCCTAACAAGGCCTCATCGTGTGATAGAATTACGCCCGTGCGAATGAGGGCTTATAGTACGTCCAAGAAAATAATTCTGAATTTCCTTAAAAACGAAGATTGACTCGTTTGTACAGAGCAGACCCGAGTCCCCGTCAAAACCAGAAGTCAAATCCCGGAGAAATATTAACCAATACGATTGCATGAAATCTCCGTTCCGAGATATTATGCAATCCTATTGGTTAATATTTCTCTGTTTCTCCGCTCCGGAGCGGAGCCTCGCTCCGCTTCAGTGGACAGGCACCCTTATGTATGACACCCAGGAGACAAAATTTAGTGGTCTGATCTAAATCGGAAACATTGGAAAAGCTATCTGAATATTGGGTTTTCGGTTTATAAATGGGAGGATCAAAATATTAAACTAAGCAACTTTCTCTATGGAACTTATAGCTAAATGACGAAAAAAATTCTGCATATTTAGAATAAGGGACCTGTATAAAAGATGTGTCAATGCCTCATCAATGAGGATAATTATGTTTAAACTTAGTCTGGCTTTAGAACCGCTACTGCTTGTTTGTCGTGCTTCCGCGCCACCAAAAGAGTGTTACAATTTTTCTATGAACACTGACGAACTCTTATGCTGTGGTTATAAGCGTGAAATTCGCTTGATTTGTGAGACTTCACTTGTGTCGATTTTAGCTAATGGATCGGAAATTGAGCTCTTTAGGACAAATGTATTTGGTAATGGCCAGTAAGTGGTACGAGGCTAAACATTGTAACCCTTTTTCATTATTATTTCACAGCGAATTGAAGATATTTTTCTAGATTATAATTATTTCAAAATGATGAATAGGTAAAGTTACTCTACGTTTTTTTGTTTATTTATTCTAAATATCCATTTGTTCCCTATTCCTTCCCCCAGGTGATGAGCTACTCTGAAAAATTATTATGGTATGTTACACACACAGTAGGTAAGTACCTAAAATGAAAGATGCCCCTTCCGATCCCTGCTGCAATACACCCTGTATTGCAGTTTCATAAGTAACAATAATACACCACCCCCTTAAATGTTTATTTGTAGTTTTGTAACACCTTGTATATCTATTACGCAAGCAAAGGATCTATTTTCATCACTATGGGAAATAGGAAATAGGCCACCAAAGAATGATACCTAATAGCGTATAGTTATGGAACTCATGTCGATATGTTTCTCAAAATCTCTAGATTAAGCAAATGCTCACGACTATATTCCACGAGGGGGTAGTCAGAGATATTCTGAAACCTCAGAACATCCACGTTTCACCAGTAGTACCGAAACTGTCCAGTGTGACGGGGGGTGAGCCCGTCGCCACTTATAATGGACAGTGGGTACAATACATGCCTCGAAATTGAAGCATGCAGGTTTCCTCACGATGTTTTCCGTCACCGAAAAGCCATTGGTGTTACAAATCGTACATAAATTCCGAAAAACTTATTGGTACGAGTCGGCCTGGACGGGGATCGAACCATCGCCTCCTGCACGGCAGGCAAGGTTACTCGCCACTGGACCACCACGGCTTTTTTCTAGATTATAGTGGTAATATTAGCTACTAGTGTTTACCCGCGACTTCGTCCGCACAAATTATATACCAGATTTTAAGTCAGATCATACATAAGCTATCAAACAAAAAAAGTTTAAAAAGAGAAACAGACAGACAACATTTCTAAAAAAAGATTGATTTCGAGTCAGGGATACATAAAAACCATATTGAAATCTTTTTTTTGTAAATATCTTCAATGTACAGACACACTTCAGTTACAGTTTTATAATAGTTTAATCAGTTTATTTCCTTTTGTGCATTGTAATTTATTTTTGGTGTAAATAAAGAATATTTCATTCATTCATTCATTCATAGTTTAGATTAGATTAGATACCCCATCTAAACGGAGCTGGAGTGTCGTAAGTTTTTTATTTTCGTATGAACATCTAAGACGTTCCTATACACGTATGGTTTTACATGGGAAAAGAAGAATCTTAGTAAAAAAAACGGTAATTTTTTTATATTTATTGTATAATTCCGGTTGCATTTTTACCTAATCTTTAGTCCGAATACTATAATTATGTTTTTAGAGTGTAATACCATCAATAAACATTTCCCCTTTGATTAAGAAGCAGATTCATTAAACTTATAACATGCGTATTCATCACTTATAAGCCGTGGTGCGGTCCAGTGGCGAGTAACCTTGCCTGCCGTGCAGGAGGCGATGATTCGATCCCCGTCCAGGAATGCGATTATTGAATGTCATCGGTGAGTTTGAACGGTTTTTAAATCTCATACAAAAGCGTTCCCATGCATCTTTCTACTGCTGATTTGACTTTCAAAAATCATACTTCAGGAGTACAATTTTTGAATGTCAAATCAGCAGTAGAAAGATGCGTATCTCCATAGTAATTTTGACATTTTCAACTGCTGAGCTCACCGAATGAGATTCAAAAATCGCACTCCTGGCCGACTCGTACCAATGAGTTTTTTTCGGAATTTATGTACGATTTGTAACACTACTGTCTTTTCGGTGAAGGAAAACATCGTGAGGAAACCTGCATGCATTAATTTCGAGGCGTGTATTGTACCCACCGTCCATTATAAGTGGCGACAGGCTCACCCCCCGACACACTGGACAGAGTTTCGGTACTACTGGTGAAACGTGGATGTTCTGAGGTTTCAGAATATCTCTGACTACCTCCTCAGGGAATATAGTCGTGAGCATATGCTATGCTATGCTACTACTACCAGCAGTGATAGTAGCCGGGGCCAACAGCTTAACGTGCCATCCGAAGTACGGAATCATCTTTCTTTTCAGACAATCAGGTGACTCAGCCTGCAATGTCCAAACCAACTGGGGAAAAACGCACAAAGTGACATTTCACTAGGTGCCCCCGTGGGAATCGAACCCACGACCTCCGTGTCAAGAGCCCATGCTCTTAACCATTAGACCACGGAGGCAGTTAAGGTCTTTGATTAAGAGCAAGATTAAACTTTGTAATTGCCAAGATGTTGCGTCTATGTTTTTCAAATTAAATTTAATTATAAAAAGGAAGCGTCAAAGCATTCATGACTTTTCCTTCGCATATACATTTCAAAGGATTTCCTGAAGAGGATATAGTCCCCGTGGCGCAGCCGAGCGCGCTGCGTTCAAACAAAGTTAGATCATGAGAGAAGAGATTAGTATGTAAGTAGATAGTGTTTTTAACCAGCCTTGACTTACAAAAAAACATATTTATTTGCGTGCCTATTGGTTAGTCAATACTAACCAATTAAAGTCAATGCTAGAATTCTTAAATAAAAGGCTAGAATTAATTTAAGATTTGTACGGAATCCGGTGGCGCGTTGCGGAGAGGTATGGACTCTCAATCATGAGGTCCGGGTTCAAAACCGCAAGGACAACATGCCACGTACCAATGAGTTTGTCTTACTTATGTACGTATTACCGACTGCTCTCAAACAGTGAAGGAAAACATCGTGAGGAAACATGTCCGTATGCCCAGCGGGGCCCTCAGCCCTAGGGCTTTGAAACCTATCTAATCATTTAGTGCTCATTTAGTGCTCTCTGAATATGTATGGCTTATATTTAGTGCTTCAAAGATAACGGAGTTATATCAAATCTAAGCTAGCGTCCGCCCAGCGGGGCCCTCCTTTATTATGGACAAATATTATTAAAATGTTACATCAATATTTAGTGCTCTGAATTCCTATTAAAACTGTATCAAAAGATTTGATCTAGCTGGTTTGGTTTAAATGTTATTGCATTTTTAAGTTTTTAATTTCCAGCGGGGCCCTCTCTTGTTTGACTATATAAGTCGTTGAAATTAATGTCGCCATTTAGTGCTTGATGCCAGGTATCTGTCTGTATGGTTAATTTACACATTCTGCTCCTAATAAACCTGGAAAATGCAATAATATCTCGCAACATTGATTCATATAAAATGACATTTCGTGGACAGTCGGCATCAGAAGTAGATGAGAGCTTTACTTGTCCGTGGTTTCCTAGGGGATCGCTAGAGGGCGCTACGGTCTAAGCTTTCAGACACAAAGTTTTATCAAAATCGGTCCGGTAGTTTAAGTGCAGGGACACACCTGCGGAACGTTCCGTGCTGAGCATTCGGTTGAATACGTGTCGGCGTTGCAAGCGTTGCACGCGTATTCAACCGAACGTTCGACGCCGAACGTTCCGCAGGTGTGTCCATACACTTACATTTAGACATAGTGTGATACGCCAACAATCAGACAAACCTTTGTAGTAGGTATTATATTATAATAATAGATAGATAATAAGTACTTACCTACACACACGCGCACTTTCATGAACGTGTTGGTACTAGTAGAAGTCATACGGCAGCGAATAATTCATAATATCTACTTCTAACTACTTCTAATCTACTAACTTCTGATGCCGACTGTCCACGAAATGTCAATTAATATGAATGAAAATTGCGATATATTATTGAATTTTCCAGGTTTATTAGAAGCAGAATGTGTAAAATAACTATACAGACCGATACCTGGCATCAAGCACTAAATGGCGACATTAATTTCAGCGACTTATATAGTCAAACAAAAGAGGGCCCCGCTGGAAATTAAAAACTTAAAAATGCTATAACTTTTAAACCAAACCAGCTAGATCAAATCTTTTGATACAGTTTTAATAGGAATTCAGAGCACTAAATATTGATGTAACATTTTAATATTTTTTGTCCATAATAAAGGAGGGCCCCGCTGGGCGGACGCTAGCTTAGATTTGATATAACTCCGTTATCTTTGAAGCACTAAATATAAGCCATACATATTCAGAGAGCACTAAATGAGCACTAAATGATTAGCTAGGTTTCAAAGCCCTAGGGCCGAGGGCCCCGCTGCGCATACGGACATTGAGGAAACCTGCCTGTGCAGAAGAAGAAATTCTGATGCATACGAGTATGTGAAGTCTACCAATCCGCATTGGGCATGCGTGGTGGACTAACGCCCAATCAACCTCCTAGGCCTATGCCCTGCAGTGGGACGTATTTAGGCTGATGATGACGGAATTCTTTGAGCCACTGTACCTTTGAAACAATAAATTTTAACGGAAATCTGACAAACCGCAACCTACAGAGATTATTTTCTAAGTATAGTTAGTTAGTTATAGCCTGTAGAATCCCACTGCAGGGCAAAGGCCTCCTCTCACGAATTTGGTGAGAGGAATTTACTAAGTATGTGGTGTTTAAAAAATGTCATTGAATTTAACATTATGGCGAACATGGAGTACAATTCGTGATGGCGAACTAGGTCTTTTTCTATGCACGTCATTTTAGAAGCCGTGGTGGTGCAGTGGCGAGTAACCTGCTGTGCAGGAGGCGATGGTTCGATTCCCTTCCAAGCCGACGATGAGTTTTTCGGAATTTATGTACAATTTGTAACACCACTGGCTTTTCAGTCAAGGAAAACATCGTGACGAAACCTGCATGCTTTAATTTCGAGGCTTGTATTGTACCCCTGTCTAGTCTAGACCCCTGTCCATTATAAGTGGCGACGGGCTCACGCCCCGTCACACTGGACAGAGTTTCGGTACTACTGGTGAAACGTGGATGTTCTGAGGTTTCAGAATATCTCTGACTAACCCTCGGGGAATATAGTCGTGAGCATATGTCGTGAGTATGTATGTAGTATGTTATGTCATTTTTGAATATCCAAAATAATTATCATCGTTTGTATGGAGTGCTCTAGAGGGCATATCATTATCCTCTTAAATGGAACGATGTTCAACAGTCCTTATGTCCTCGGGTTATACAATCGCACGAGTAAAGTGGAATGGCAACTAGAACTTCCCCGCCATTTTGTCCTTCTATCAAACATTCAATACAATTAGTACTGTAGCCGGGGGACTTTTTAATTACCAAAAATTTCAGACAATTTTTTTTTTTTTTTTTCGCTGTGTGTGATCGGTAAGACTGAGGTTTTTATTTTAGTCATTTAGTACCTTACAACAATTTCTAAACGGCGATCGGTTATCTTTTTGGTAATTAAAAAGTCCCCCGGCTACAGTACTAAATATGCCTCGAATTGCATTGAATTGAAGGCAATAGGTACTGAAAAGTATTGCCTCCAAGCCAAAGCAAGACATCTATTAAATAAATTAAAACCTACGACTCAGCGATAGACTGAGACTGAGAATATGGGAGACATTGTGTGACTGCCAAGAAAGCAAGCATGCAAACAATTGCGCATGCAAGTATGCAAGCGTATAAGCAAGCAAGCATGCAACCAAGCAGGTACTATATTTAGACACTATTTAGGAACCTGCTACTTAAGGGGCTACCTGCCGGTTTTGGGTAATTTTGTAACCATTTTATTCATTAACTATGGCGCTTTTTGAGCTGAAATTTAAACTGAACCATCTACAGGATATGAGAAGTGATGTGGTTTTTCTAGAAATCGATTTTAATGAATAAAACCGAAGAAAAGGGACTCTAAAGTCACCCCTTTTTTTCCAGTTGTAACCATTTTACTCTTACATTTTTAATCGGAACAAAATATTTACTATGTTGTTCACAATACAATTTAGAATGATGTGGTTTTTTTACTTTTTCGAAATTAATAAAAAATCATCGAATTTTTCAAAGAAAACAGCAAAATTCTGACCGGAGCCACGCGCTCTTTCTCATCGATTAGTATGGAGTGTGAGAGAGAGGAGAGTGGTCCACGGCTGATACGCCTTAAGGGCACAAAAGTAATCCAGAATTCCGTCATGTGTACGGTACGCCAGCTTAATGGACACAATAAACTGAGTGTGATCACTTTGTGACCACTAATAACACATGGTGACTAACGCCGCCCATGCCTACCATACCTACCCATTCAGTATTTTGAATGTGCCTCTAATCCTAACATAACATAACATGAACGAATGTGTTGGACGTTTAGTATTCAACAGCCTCCGTGGTCTAATGGTTAAGAGCATTGGGCTCTTGACACGGAGGTCGTGGGTTCGATTCCCACGGGGGGGCACCTAGTGAAATGTCACTTTGTGCGTTTTTCCCCAGTTGGTTAGGACATTGCAGGCTGAGTCACCTGATTGTCTGAAAAGAAAGATGATTCCGTGCTTCAAGCACGTTAAGCTGTTGGTCCCGGCTACTATCTCTGGTGGTAGAAGTCGTTACACAAAAACCACGTCAGAGGCCGTAAGGCGGTTTGAATAAACTCTGACACCAGGGCTTGCAGGCTTGCAGCCCACTCGATGAGAAGAAGTATTCAACAGATTAATTTATGTGCCCATTGTGTTTTACGATAAGTTAGGTATCTATGTAATTGTTTATTTTAACATTCCGTTTTTAAAGAAACTTTTGAAATTTGAGGGCCAAAAATTGTGACAAGCGTTTGTGACTAAAATTCCATTCGATGTTTTATGATTTTTCAAAATCACAGAAAATATACCTATAGGTATAACCTACGTGGAGGGTAGGCCACCCTGCAGTGAAAAGTATATACAGGGTGTGACAAAACATCCTCGGGGTGCTTCAGAACATCAAAACTGTACACCAACATCGAAATCACATAAAAAAATATCTGTGGTCCCATACAAAAGCTGTTTTTTTTTTACGATTTCCACATTGGTCCCATAGAGAAAGTCATTCAGTTTGATGGTCTAGTACTACCCTTAAAATTGTTTCGGCTAATTTATAGACTGATGTAATGATAATATGATTCTGAACTTTGTGTTATGGTTAACCACCGCTCATATTATATTAAATTAATGGTGTTTCCCTCGGTCTCAACACGTTTGTTTAACTTTGTAGTTAAGTGGTACACACTATAATAACATTCCAAATAGCTTGTGTTTTGTTGTATGACCTCTTAAGGTGGTTGGAGAGCTGTCAATTTCATAAAAAAACGTTGTCGTATAACACTCGTAGACGGTGTTAATAAAAGTAATGTTTTATATATGGAAAAATAGCTTAGAAAATCTTGTTATTACGAAGATATCACGCTTTGAAATTATTCATACAAAATTTAAAACCCTTATATCTTCGTAATTATATTACAAATTGTAAATATTATTTGATATGCGGAAACTAGATTTTCTAAGCTATTTTTTCCATATATAAAACATTACTTTTATTAACACCGTCTACGAGTGTTATACGACAACGTTTTGTATGGACGGAAACCACCTTAAGGCGAAGGGAAATACTGACGGCTAAATTTTGTCGTCTAAATAGCATTTAGATGGCTCAACAAATTACCATTGTTTGTGGGAACATATTATATTTTCTAAAATAATGGATATCGTCAACATCTAATTTAAAAACTACTTACACTTTTTACGTGGAGTACCTATTAGCCAATCTCCTTTTCGAATATTATTTGAGTCGAATAGACATTGCATTGCAGTTTAGTATGGAACAGCATTTTTTTTTTTTTCTTCGATAAAAGTTGTTCAGTTTGATGGTAGATTCTTAGTTCAAAAGGATGCTAATGATATCAATTTCACCCTGTAAGGTATGTTCTAAATAAAACAGTCCGTGACTGACTGGCTGACAGACAGCGCACGGCCTAAACGACTGAAGATAGAAACATGAAAGGTTATGGGGCAACTTAGTATGGAACGTATACCATAAGAATCCTATACCCACGACATACAGAAAAAAAAAAGATTGGATGTTTAGATAAATGTCTCTCGTTCATGAATTATATATATGTCGCATTAATGTAGATAATGGGATTCACGCCAAAAACTAAGTAATAAAGAAAAATGTAATAGGTAGGTATTACTAAAATATTAGATTAAAAATTTTGGTCTGTGTGTTTGTTTGTTCGTGTGTAAGTTAGCGCATCACGAAAAAACTACTGAACCGATTTTGATGAATTTTTTTTTTGTTGATAAATTGGAATGTGGGTTAATACTAAACATTTTAAAACCAATTTGGTTTTTGTAGGAAAACATGTAGTTCGATTTCGCCTAATGATCTTTGGAATACCTACATATTTTCGTAAAAAATCGTAACTCACGCGGACGATGTCGCGGGGAAAAGCTAATGCCGACTTATAAAAATATATCGTGAGCATATGCGTAGGTAGGTATGTATGCATGCATTTTAAAATTAATTTAATAAGAACTATTAATTTAATAATATGCTGCTCGCATCACAAGAGCGAGCTGGTATCTACTTTGACGCTAAGGTAGCGCCAATTAGTCTACGTTCGCTTGCATTTTGGAAGCGATCTGTAAATTCATTCTAGACCATATCTCCGCCTTAAAACAACAGCGAGCGTGCTCTATACAAACTAAGTTTGAATCCATTTTGTTTGCATACTAACTGAATCAAATGCAATAAAGTTTAGTAAACACAATCGACGAGATCGTGATCGTTCTAGATCGTGTTTACTAGATTCTAGGACTTCTGGTTTATCGGTTTCTTTTTATAAACTAAGTAACAGATTAAATATTGTTTTCAACACACTTGCTCATAAAATGGCTTTGATTTCACCGCATTATTAGCACATAATGACACCTGTAATCAAACTGTGACTTTTTCATTGCCTACTATTTAGAGAGTATAGGGCAGGGTTTTCATTATTATTCACAAGTGAGTAGTTTTTTTTATTGGTTGAGTTGCTTTGTTCTTAAAAAGTTTAAATTTTTTTAAACGAAAATCTGACTTCATACAAGCATAGAGATTCGTTTCTAGATTGTTTCTGAATAATTTCATTGGGGCATATTACACACATCAATATTATCGTGATCCATGGATCGCGCGTATCACAAGTATTGATAGGCCTATTACACATTTAATATTATCATGATCCACAATCGTAGCATGCACATCTTTTCTTTCTTTCGTCTTTCCTTCGCTCGCGTGCAAATAGAAAGAGAGCAAAGGTGTGATACAGCCCAATACTGATGGATCGTATCACGAAGCGATTACACTTCAATATTATTGATGGATCGCGCGGATCACAGGATTTCTGGACATTCTGTGATATTATCACAGGATTTCTGGACATTCTGTGATATTATCACAGGATTTCTGGACATTCTGTGATATTATCACGATCCTGCGATACGGCATATTACACTATCAGTATTATCACAGGATCACGATAATACTGATAGTGTAATATACCCCATTGACTTTAATTGGTTAATATTGAAAATATCTGCATAACTCGTTTGTATGCAGCGCGCATTTGCGCTCTCGGAATAAACTTCTCTTAATCTGTGCCATCTTCGTAGGTGCCATCGTACGTTGGATACCTGTTTCAAACACGGCACGTGAAATGTGGTTATTCAATATGCTATATTTAGAATGATGTAGCTCCAACTAGGCATCCCCTCGGGCAAGTGTCGTGGGATGCTTGAACCTGATGTTATTGGTAGATAAATTTGTTTATAGAAAATGTGAATGAAGAGTTTTTCTCTGAATCTTATTTATTTCCAAGTTGCTAGAACGGGTTATAGAAATGATTTAGGAAATCAGTTTTATCGCTCCAGGACGTGTGCCAGATTGAAAATCTGTTCAATTGACGTCACATTTAGATTGAAGGATGTGAAATTTAATTTATCTCCCTACTTACCTAGAATTTACCAACTTACGTTCTTATACACGGTGTAAACTAAAATACGTTACATATTTCAGCGACAAGGAATTCACACGCCTGTTTTTCATACTTACATTTTGTAGGGACAAGGACTCGAATCGCCACACACGTGTAGCCGGTGGGTGTCATACAAAGTGTAACAAAAGACGTATAATGTAATGAGGTGGTGGCAAAAAAATAGGTTGTTTCATATTAAACTGTGATATGACTCTGGGATGGTTAGGGATCTACCTCCTAGCCGTCCACCCCGGGCAATGGCATCACAAGCTACCATGTTTGTGGTGGCGGCTGAACGATCCCCCACAGCAGTGTGGTAGGCTCCGCAAGGAGCCGCCTGGCTCGCGACCACCCTCCTGCCGGAGTCTGGCGCCGTCGGTGTGCAGGAGTGCCATTGCCCTTCTGGGTAAGCTCTCTACATCTTCGACCCCATCTTTGTCCTGAGGACTAGATTGAGGTCAAGAGCAAACCTACCTATAATAAAAAATAAATTTAAAAAAGACTTAAGTCCAATCCCGCCGACTGCACCAGCATAGCTAGCATGCCGCAGTGATACAGCGCTATCACACCTTAGCTCTCTTTCTATTTGCGAACGAACGAGATAAAAGAAGTGATACAGCCGTATCACGTGCAGCATACTACGAGTGCAGGTAGTCGGTCCAACTTGTGGTGGGAGTGGGGGACCCTACCCACCTTAAGCGTTAAATTAAAAAAACACCACTAGTCAAATATAATGTTTAAGTTAAATGTGTTGACGCCTTGAACATTAATTATCCTACAAGTAGGGAGTCGCTTTTTAATCTCTCATTTTCTTTTATCTCGGTTCGGATTACATCTAGGGCTGCCACAGAGTAATTTATAAAAAAATATGCTCACGGCTATATTCTCCGAGTAGAAAGCCAGATCGAATACTGGTGAATAGGGGTGGATCAGACTGAAATATGTATAATTACTTATTTAAAAAAAAATGTTTTTTTTTTTCTTTTTTTTCAGCCTGTTTCATCACACTGCTGGGCAAGCTCTGGCCACTTGTCGTCAAAAGCATCCAGATCATTCCTCCACCTCTTCTTAGGGCGACCAGGAGTGCGATTTTTGAATCTCATTCGGTGAGCTCAGCAGTTGTAAATGTCAAAATTACTATGGAGATACTCATCTTTCTACTGCTGATTTGACTCTTAAAAATCATGCTTCACGAGTGCGATTTTTGATAGTCAAATCAGCATTAGAAAGATGCGTATCTCCATAGCAATTTTGACATTTACAACTGCTGAGCTCACTGAATGAGATTAAAAAATCGCACTCCTGGGGGCTGTTTTCTCCCCGACATCGGCGATTTGTGTTTTGGGCGCATTGTAGTGTTCCTGACACGATCTGGAGTGCGATTTTTGAAAGTCACACGTCCAAATCAGCAGTAGAAAGACGCATAATCTCCATAGTAATTTTGAAATTTTTACTGCTGATTTCAACGTATGACTTTCAAAAATACCACTCCAGGAGTGCGATTATTGAAAGTCACCGGCTGAGTGAAATGGCCGATATTTATACAAAGTTTGCATTTTTTAATCGTATTAAAATCATTGGTATGAGAATCTTTTTATGAGATTTAAAAACCGGTGACATTCAAAAATCGCTCCCCTGTTAACACCTAATATACTGCGCCCTATCGCTCTCTGACAAACTGTTTGGACTTTCGAGACTGAGATAATAATTAATAACATGTTTATAATGTTTTTTTTTACCTAAAGTTTTAAAGCCAGCGATACAATAAGTATGAAAACAAAAGCAGAGTCCTGCGCAAGTGGAGAAATCATACTTCAGGGGCTGATCTTATATTGGTTTTCCGTACCATCAGGAGGAATGGACGATAATTAAACAAATATTTAAAAAATTCATAATTACATTTTTCACAACCCTAAATCCCAACGGTGAATAGATTGACATCGGTCATTCCTCCCTCACTCAAGCATGGTGATAATATCGTCAAGAGCTTTAATCTCTTACTCGAAAGGGTAATCAACTTCGTGTCGCTTTCAAGTTTCGTATCGTGTTCTTCACAATATAATATTATTACGTAATTGATAATTGATATGCTGAGTCATGTTTAATCTAAGCAATACTATGCAGGGTCCTTCCTAACAAGCTTACATTATTTAAGGATGACCAGACCGCATCAAACTGAACAACTTTCTCTACGAGACCAAAACCGAAATCGCGAAAAAAAATCTTCTGTCCCATACAAAACTAAAAACTACCTACTCAGCCTTATGTATGAGAAAGCTGATTTTTTTTTTTGCTAGTTCGGGTTTAAGAATCTTTATTATACTCATAAGAATTACAATAATTCACTTACATGAGAACTAATGGACTAATGGATACCTACTCAAGAACTATTTCGGTGTTGGTCCCGCGTATTTCCGTTGTATACAAGGCCTGGAGTGCGATTTTTGAATCTCATTCGGTGAACTCAGCAGAGATATATATCTTTCTACTGCTGATTTGACTTTCAAAAATCGCACTCCTGAAGCATGATTTTTGAGAGTCAAATCAGCAGTAGAAAGACGCTTATCTCCATAGTAATTTTGACATTTTTAACAGCTGAGCTCACCGAATGAGATTCAAAAATCGCAAGCCAGATCCATATGAAACTGCTCAAGTATATTTTGTAATACTGTTATTCACATCTGCTATTCCGAAATATGTACACGATTTTTGCGTACTGGTCGTTTATGCTTCCCATAGAGAAAATAGATCAGGATAATTGAGTCGATAAAAAGCAAACGCCGGTCCACCTCTGGGAAGTCCCATTAAACTCAATAAAAATATTGTTGTGTTTGTAGGGGCCTATTTGAGTCGATACGTCCCTTCAAACTCAAACCGTAAGCGTCCCCGGTATCACCGGATTAAGGCTTCCGCACATTGCCGCGATATTATCAAGCGATATGTCACGCATGCGCAGCACCACTAAATCGGTTGCGTCGGAACAAAATAGCAGCGATATTATCGCTCGATAATATCGCGGCAGTGTGTAGGATCGCGCGCGTCCCCATACAAAATGTACTGAGAACAATTACCTATCGCATAATCGCAGCGATATTATCGCTGCAATGAGCGGAGGCCTTTAGGTATCTACCTATTATACCTATCTATTAATTAATGTTACGTTTAAAGAGGTTTGTGTAACTTAATATGGAGCAATGGCGTGAAATTGTGTTGTTGCGGCCACCGATAATTTTATTATTGTTTTGTAACATTACCACAAACATGTATGACTAATAAAATTTGCTCTAAGCAATATCGGAGCCGAGATATAAAGGATGGATGTTTTTGGACGTGTCAGTAGGGTGGGTTCCATAACCGTTGTATACTCAAGAATACGTTCTTAGAAGACTATCCTTAACAATTTAAAAATTACTGTCAGGCAGAAAATGTGCAATTTACATAAAAACTTTGTTTGATGCCAATACTACCCGTACTGCCCTGTCTAAAATAGTCTACCCTCTAGATATCAGCCCCGATATTACTCAGCCCGACTTAGCTATTATATATGGGCTCCATACTAAATTTGTTTCCTTTAGTACCTATCCTAAGCCGTGGCGAGTAACCTTGCCTGCCGTGCAGGAGGCGATGGTTCGATCCCCGTCCAAGCCGACTCGTACCAATGAGTTTTTCGAAATTTATGTACGATTTGTTACACCACTGGCTTTTCGGTGAAGGAAAACATCGTGAGGAAACCTGCATGCTTCAATTTCGAGGCGTGTATTGTACCCACTGTCCATTATAAGTGGCGAAGCGACGGGCTCACCCCCCGTCACACTGGACAGAGTTTCGGTACTACTGGTGAAACGTGGATGTTCTGAGGTTTCAGAATATCTCTGACTACCCCCTCGGGGAATATAGTCGTGAGCATATGCTTATGATGCCTATCCTCATCAAAATTTCAGTACTTCCGTCAGTGACCGCGAAAGTATTAAAACGACGCCAACTTCACACATACCCCTTTGTCTTCTACGATTTTGGGGAAGGATTTAGGTTTGAACTACACCACACAGCACAGCATCGCATTTCTCAGCGATCGCGTTCCGTCTATCTTATCTTATATGCTCTAGCAAATGACGTTCCTGAGTGACAGAAAAGGATGGAGCGACGGAAAAATGCGATGCTGTGCTACGTGATGTAGTTCAACCCTTAACGGGAAATCAGTTGACAATAATGCGATCCAGCTGCTGCCAGCCGACGTTTGCCAGTTCGTTGGCTCCAATCCCGGACGTTCGATTTTCAATATATCACCAATTCACCACCGTTTCGGTTCGAAAGTCATTGTAGTAGAGTTGACATTGGAACTAAAAATTTCAAATTTCCGGGTAGAAGCCCAGGCCATGTACCCGGACTTTCGATTTTCGATATATCGCGACCGTTTCGTTCCGAACTTCAATGTAGGTAATAGAGTTTATCTATGAAATAGGGTAGATCCCCAGAAGTGCTATTTTTTTATCGTGGTCGAATGATAAGTACATGAAGCTACTGCAGATTTGAAAGTGTAATTTTCAAAAATCGTATTCTTGATCATTTCCACTATACCTTTGTACGTTTTACAGGTAGGGATTCTGTTCCCTTGTTCGCTAGAAGTGCAATAAAAATCGATTGAAACACACTAGCCCTTTGAAGTGCAGCAACTCTTTTCCAATATATCTCTATTTTGATAATGTCCGGATTTTTTCGATTCTAAAAAACAAACAAAGGAAGAGGCATTTGAAACAATAAAGCATTTTTCGATCTATTGCAAAGTAACAAATAAATTTTACGAACGAGTTATTCGGGTGTCTCTCTCTTTAAAGTTTTAATTGGCATATTTGTGTAGGTAGGTACCTTAACTTGTTTATTGAAACCTACTCAAATGTTTCAAGTAAGGTGTTTGCAGAGTTATCAATTTCATACAAAACTTTGTCGTAGAACACTCGTAGAGGGTATTAATAAAAGTAATGTTTTATATATAGAAAAATAGCTTAGAAAATCTAGATTGCGCGTATCAAATAATATTTACAATTTATAATATAATTACGAAGATATCAAGCTTTGAAATTATTCAATACAGAATTTCGAAGCCTTATTGTCACCCACAGACACCCTGTCAATACAATGTCTCATTCATGATCCTGCGAAGACAGTATGCCCTGGGAAGCTCTGTTTTCACGTTGTAATTGGGTCAACCTGCCCCAAGTCGTTCTGGCTATTGTCCTAATAAATGTTAATCTGCAGCCAAGTATGCCGAACTGAATGTGGTTCTTATTTGTTGACGGTACGGGGTTATTATAAGCCTCGACTCCTAAACAAATAAGACGAGCTCGTAAACATCAAATAAAACATGCATTACATTTATACTTATTTTACAAAATGTTATGCCAATTACACTTTTTATTATTGTGAAAGTTGTTGAGCGAAACATTTTAAGTAGGTTACCTATGTAATTTTCGACAGCAAATCTTTCTTGAATGCACTAAACTTCAAACTTTCAAGTCCTCTTTAAAGTTTAACGAGTCGTATTTATACTTTAAGGGGCGATATTTTATTGAAATTTTAGTATCGTTTTGAAAAATTTTCTGCATTTTTAACTTAGGTAGGTACGAGGTACAAATCTATCGCCGATACAATGTCTTTTCGCGTTTTTTATTCTCGTACTTAAATAATTAAGTTTTTTATCTTCGTAAATAATTAATGATCATTTATTTTTGCTTGATTACTTTGAAAAAAATCTGAAAAAATCTGACACACGATAAGAAGAACACTGAACTTTTATATTACTGTATTTATATATGAGGTATTAGATCATATTTATTGACGATGTTCATTCTACTTTGTATAATGGGAAAACATAAGTATGATTTTTTATTCGGGGCCATGCAGAGCGGATTGGTAGAGGCAGTAGGTAAGTGTACGACGACGTGCTTGCTATCAATTATACATATAATTCGCTATACCGTATTGCAAACCCACGGACGAAGCAGCTAATAAAAAACAAAATAATGAAACCTGCGTATCCTAGACCGAAATCTGTGAACACAAATGTTGGTGGGGGCATAACTATATTGAATAAACTGGGGATCAGGCTCGGGCTCTTGACATTAGCGTAACGTGGGGGGGGGCAAATGCCCCGGGAGGCACTTTACTAGGGGCAGCAAATTCGGGAAGACTTATATTGATTGATTGAGCTCTGACTATACAAGGTGTTACAAAACTACAAATAAACATTTAAGGGGGTGGTGTAGACCATCAAACTGAACAACTTTCACTATGGGACCAATATCGAAATCGCGAAAAAAAAAATTATGTTCTATACTCTACAAATCGACTAGAGCTAAAAATATGTATGGGATATAAAATTATTTTTTTCGCGATTTCGATGTTGGTCCCATAGAGAAAGTTGTTCAGTTTGACGGTCTAAACAACCCCCTTATGAGTTTTTAATATTTATTGTTACTTATGAAACACCCTGTATAACCAATTCGTAGATTTTTTCGCTCTAAGTTTCTGTTTAAATTATTATGCCTACACATAATCCGAAAGAGAAAATTGCGAGCTTGCTTCGTTCGATCCATAGCTTTGTAGGTACCTACGTAAAAAGCTCTGGCTCTAACTGATTCGTAGAGAGGAAAAAAGCGAGCTCGCTTCGCTCGCTCTAAGTTTCAGTTTTTGCATAGATAAATCATCCACAACCCGAATCGATGTGCAAAAAATTTCGAGCTCGCTCCGTTGTATTTTCTTTAGCTAAGATATGGGGGCGGCAAAATCCGTCTTTGCCCCGGGCGGCAGAAACTCACGCTACACCACTGGCTCTAGATACAAGATGAAGCCCCTTGTATACAGGGTGTTAGGCAGGGTCGGATCCAGGATTTCATGTTGAGGGGGGGGGCCATCGGCCGACTCGGGCAACGTATTAAGATTTAAAAAAATTAAGAGAGCTCATTTCTTTACTCAGCCTCAAAATGGTTCGTGGTTCGTGGGGGGAGCATGGTAAAAGTTGTTCAGTTTGATGGGTAGAGTATGTGGTTTAAGAGTTAATTTTCCTTACACCCTGTATAAAAAACAACCTTCACTGAATTGAATTATTTAATTAACGCCTAATAAATTTAACGTAAATCGGTTCAGCGGACCGTAGGACCGAGTCGGCAAGCATAGCTGGTCTCCAGCCCCTGATCCTCGGCTCCAGTCTGAAGCTCCTGCAGATTTCATTGAGGAAGCACTTCATCTCCTGCATAGCGAAGCGTTGACCTGGGGACAATGGGGAATAATGTGCAATTGTACAAGATAGATCTAATTACAGAATAGATACTGAACAAGGGAACAAGAACTATAACTTTATAGATACTACGTCAATTTATTACAAAAATTTTAACATAAAACTGACGCGATATTTGAGGACCTGGAGTGCGATTTTTGAATCTCATTCGGTGAGCTCAGCAGTTGAAAATGTCAAAATTACTATGGAAATATGCATCTTTCTACTGTTGATTAGATTTTCAAAAATCGTACTTCAGGTGTGCGATTTTTGAAAGTCAAAATTGCAGTAGAAAGATGCATATCTCCATACTGAATTTGACATTTTCAACTCCTGAGCTCATATCAGCGAATGAGATTAAAAACTCGCACTCTAGGAGTGTGATTTTTGAAAGTGAAATCAGCAGTAGAAAGATGCGTAGGTATATCCATAGGTAGTCATTTTGACATTTTCAACTGCTGAGCTCAGCAAATGAGTTTCAAAAATCGCACTCCTTGGTACGTAAAAATCTTGGTATTTGAAATACCTACTACATAATTAATACAGGGAGCAATGAAAGGTATAATTCATCACCAAACTGAACAACTATGGGAGCAAACCTGACAGTGCAATAAAAAAATCTTCTGATCCATACGTTTGAGTCGAGTAGGTACCTAATTGCAGTTTAGTATGGACCAGCTGGTTTTTTTTTTTGCGCCGACAGGTTTGCTCCAATAGTAAAAGTCGTTCAGTTTTTTGGGTAGAGTACATGGGTTTAAAGACTACTGATACTTTTCCTAACACCCTGTAGGTGTAGTTCACTTTTAATGGACAGTGGATCCGATACATCGAAACTGAACCATATAATGCCCGCTGATTATGGACCTTAGTCTGAAATATGTATTTTATTTATCTACTTAAGTATGTAATACTTACCGATACAGTTTCTGGGTCCAGCACTGAAAGGCACAAAGCCGTACGTATGCCTCACTGCACCGTTGAGAAACCGATCCGGATTGAACGACTCGGGATCCGGGTAGAGATCCGGTCGACGATGCAGATCGTATATGTGGATTCCTATTTCCGTACCTCTCTTCACTAAAAGGTCTCCTGGAAATTTTTGTAGAAATAAAAGTGTAAGAAAGATCGTGATCTATAGTCCAATCATTTTAGGGTTTGAGTCTACTAATAATTAATCTATCGCTGAATCTTTGCAGTGTGATAAAGTAAAGTATACAGATTACGGTTGACAAATAATCTAGGTTAAATTTTTTCCGGTCCTTAGATTATTTTTCAACCGTAATCTGTGTACTTTACTTTATCACACTGCAAAGTTTCAGCGATAGATGAAATTATTGTTGGGGTGTCCATACAAGGAAACTCTAAAATGACTGGGCTACTACATGATGTTACAAAAAGGTGTGGCATAAGAATAATTAGTTATTCTATGGATGTTGTCAATAAAAAAAAACACTATGTTTGACATCATAGTGAAAGTAGTCTCGAAATTGCGAAATAAAATACTAGTTGTTCCGTAGATTTGAGTCGAGTAAGTATTTCAGTTTTGTAGTTAAGAGAATTTTATTTCGAGAGCGAAAATGCGCGCTACATACAAACGTACTATGGTGATATTTTCAATAATAACCAATTAAAGTCAATGAAATTTTGCAGAAACAATCTAGAAACAAATCTCTATGCTTGTATGGTGTCCGATTTTCGTTAAAATATACAGTTTCAATGCTAGGATTCATTTAAGTTTTGTATGGAAATCTTTGAGGCACTGCAACTTTAAAACTATACATTTTAACGAAAATCTGACTCTATACAAGCATAGAAATTTGTTTCTAGAATGTTTCTGCAAAATTTCATTGACTTTAATTGGTTAGTATTGAAAATATAACCATAGTACGTTTGTATGGAGCGCGCTCCGAATTATATCCCCTTAAGTAACAGCTGTCTTTTTAACCGACTTCAACAAAAGGAGGAGGTTCTCAATTCGACCCGTATGTTTTTTTTTTGCGATATAAAAAAAAAAAAAAAAAAAAAAAAATAAGCAAATACCTAAGTAGATTGAATATAAAATTGGAAATCTTTCGGGGCTGCTGTAAATTACACCTAACTCACAATTTTTGTAGCAAGTTGTTCCTTTGGATATGCCGGAAGCATATAATCTACGCTAAGAAACAACAGTTTAGTATGGAACAAACAGCAGATTTTTTTATGCTCTGACATGTTTGCTTCCATAGTATGGGTAGAGTATTTGGTTTAAAGGTTAATGATAGTTTTCCTTACACCCTGTATAGGGCGGCAAACTGGTACTCTGGTAGAAATGTAGATCCGGGGCTGACTGAAGAATACTGAAAAAGCAACTTGAATACATACGACGACCGTTCCTGTTACGAAAGGTCTATTACGGTATAGTACTCTGTGCTTTCCCGAACAAACCGACTTCTTTTCCGAACCCAATACTTTCCTGAACAATCCACTTCTACAGGCGAAAATGATTAAAATTCATGTTTCAATATAAATACATAGTACTACAAGTTTTAGTTACAAATGGACGCAAAATCTGACTCATACCCATCATGAAGTCTTCAGTAATGGTCCTGGCGATGAATGGCACACTGGGATACAGCCTCAAGGTTTCCTTGATTACGGCCTCCAAGTACTTCATCTCGGTCAGGTCTGACATGCTGGCCACCCGATCTGTGTCACCAAATATACGTACGCATTCTTCATGGACCCGCTCCTGACAAAGTGAGTATAATTATCTTCATTTTATTTATTCTGGGTTGCAGATGATACAGATTCATCACAACCTGTATACGTCCCACTGCAGGGCACAGGCCTACGATCAGGGAGGATGTATGGGCGTCAGTCCACCACGCGTGCCCAATGCGGATTGGTAGACTTCACACACGCATCGGAATTTCTTCTTCAGCGTATGCATGTTTCCTCACCGATTGAGAGCAGTCGGTATTACGTACATAAGTTAGAAAAACTCATTGGCACATGGCATGTGGTCCGTACGGATTCGAAGCCGGACCTCAAGATTGATTTTCCATAGCTCTCCGCAACGTGCCACTGACGCTCACCGAAGATCGCACAACCACAGTGGACCCGATAGGTATTGGCAAGAAGCTTTTACGGTATTATGGGTATGGGTCAATAATGTGGTGCGTGCGGGGATGAAGGGGATACTGGCCAGCGTCAAGGGAACGAGGAAATGGAGCGCTTCTTTCTCGATTCGGCGAAATCTATGAAGACGATCAAAACCCGCTCTCATGTCTCAAGCGGTTACTAGCATAGCACTTGCATGCAAATTATATTAAACAGGGTGTAAAGAAAAGTATCATTAACCTTTAAACCACATACTCTACCCATCAAACTGAACAACTTTTTGTTTGGGAGCAAACCTGTCAGCTGTCAGCCCAAAAAAAATCTGCTGTTCAATTCTAAATTGCAATACCTACTCGACTCAAACGTATGGAGCAGCAGATTTTTTTTGGGCTGATAGGTTTACTCCCATATTAAAAGTTGTTAAGTTTGATGGGTAGAGTATGGTGGTTTAGGTTAATGATACTTTTCCTTACACCCTGTATCGTATACAGTTGTACTATAATCTGACCAACAAGGTCTGTCTACATCTACACCGCACATTAGGTGCACGGTGCGACCTCCTGTAAGGTATAAACTTTATGGGTGCGACAGAGCTCTGCATAATTTATCCCATGGACATTAGGACCTAGTGCACAAAGTCTACGATCCATCGGAGACTTTCTCAACGGCTACTCGATTTATTCGGCAGATAAGCCCGTTCCGGTCTACCATTCCAAGGCTACAGGGCCGTAGCTAGAACTGGATTGAAGGTAGGGCATAGGAAGTTTAAGGTAGGGCGGAATTAAAAGGCAAGTTTTTTGAATGAGTAACATAATTTAGTGTCTGTGAAATCTTCTCTCGAGAAATTAAAAGAAATAAATAAAAAATCTATGCTCAAAACACCATTGACTGGAGCGAGCGAAGCGAGCTCGAAATTTCACACTCCAAGACTCAAAACGGTGTTGGTATGAGTTCCATTAGCCTACCTACACTCATTATGGGCTGGAGCGAACGAAGCAAGCTCGAAATTTCACACTCCAAGATTAAAATGTTGTTGGTATGGGTTTCAATGTGCCGGCCTGCGCATTATATCATAGGCTGGAGCGAGCGAAGCGAGCTCGAAATTGCACACACCAAGACTCACAAAGGTGTTGGTATGAGTTCCATTGGCCTACCTATGCGCATAATATCATAGGCTGGAGCGAGCGAAGCGAGCTCGATATTTCACACTCCAAGACTCTAAACAAGGTGTTTTTATGAGTTCCATTTACCTATGCTCATAAAATCATAGGCTGGAGCGAGCGAAGTGACCTCGAAATTTTACAAATTAAGTCTCAAAACGGTGTCGGTCCGAGTTCCATCACCTATGCCATGCCCAAAACTCAATTCAAAGGCTGGAGCGAGCAAAGCGAGCTCGAACTTTCACACACCAAATCTAAAAACGGTGTAAGTTCGAGTTCACATAAAACACCATTCAAAGGCTGGAGCGAACGAAGCGAGCTCGAAATTTCACACTCCAAGACACCCCAAAACCAAAACGGTGTGTTCGTATGAGTTCCATTAGCCTACCTACGCTCATAATATCATAGGCTGGAGCAAGCGAAGCGAGCTCGAAATTTCAAACACCAAATCTAAAAACGGTGTCAGTCAGAGTTCACATAAAAAACCATTCAAAGGCTGGAGCGAACGAAGCGCGCTCGAAATTTCACACTCCAAGATTCAAAACAATGTTGGTATGAGTTCCATTAGCTTACCTATGCTTGTAAAATCATAGGCTGGAGCGAGCGAAACGAGCTTGTAATTTTATAGTTACATAAAATTTCTAAACGGTGTCGGTCCCAGTTCAATTTATGACATGCCCGAAACTCAATTCAAGAGCTGGAGCGAGCGAAAAGAGCTCGAAATTTCAAACACCAAATTTAAAAACGGTGTCAGTCCAGGTTTACATATAATAACACACCATTCAAAGGCTGGAGCGAGCGAAGCGGGCACGAAATTTCACAGCACTGCAACTTTTTATGAACAGAATTCTTTGAGTTCCAAAATTTTACTAAAGTCAAAGGTAGTGAGCAAGCGGAGTGATAAGCTTAGGGATAAGAGTAGGTTGTAGCAAGCTTTAATACCGGTTCATATAACAAAGTCAAAAAGCAGGAGCAAGTGAAGAGCAAACTCGACATTTCATTTTTCCCAGCCGTGTGACGTGCATGATTGCGGCTAGAATCACTTCAATTTCGTTAGGGAATTTGTCCCACTTGCCCATATTGTAAAGACGATTGTAGAGTATAAAAATGGTTGCCTAATTTTTAAGGTAGGGCATTGGGATTTTAAGGTAGGGCATTGCCCCACGATGCCCCCCCCTAGCTACGGCCCTGCAAGGCTACGACTTGCACTGTCTTACCTGAACATCATCATGATCTGCCAACAGCATCAAGGCATATTGCAGAGCTGCAGCAGTTGTATCGTGACCCTGCAATCAAGTTCATAATTGTACAATCCTACCTGATTTTCAAGATCACTACTGGTATTGGTATTGGTTGAGCGGGCTCATTTTCCGCAACTCGACGACTTAGGCGCCTATTTTGCGTGAGGTGAGAATAACTACTCTTGCCATCCTAGCTCCTCCAGGAAGCCCACCATCTTGTTAATGCTGCCGAAAGTTTCTGGAAGAGACCCCGGAGATCCGAGGTGTTGTGCCCGATAGTGTGCTAGCCAAGATCACTAACTACCAATCTATTGAATTAAACTAAAATTGAAATTTATAAATCCCAATCGAAAAATACACGGATAAATAAACTTACTGCGAACATAAACGTGTTGACTTCCTCCCTGATCCCTTCCAAATCAATGTGACCTTCACTTTCAGCTTTCAACAGCAAATCTAGCATTGCTAATCTCTTCTTCTTCCCTAACACGTCCCCATCCGTCACGTCTGACACATCCCGGTCAGAATTCTTCCTCTCTAAGATAACTCTATCAGCGAAAGAGTGGACTTTAGCGAGGACTTTGTAGAAATACCGTCCGGCTGCTACTCGCTTGTAGATGAAGTCACTCTGGAGCCATACACGGGTCAACCGCTTCATGATGAGACCACCCATTTCGATTATAGAAGATTTGTACTCCACTGTTGCTGCTGTTTTGTCCTGACCGAGTTGCGTGCCCATTGCTGTTTCTGCAATAAGGAGCAAGCATGATAGGGCATGGAAGAAATATACGTGCCTAATTTTGGGTTTGGAGACAAATAGTATTGAAGATTTTGCCTTGAGTAGCTTCGGGTATTGGAAATGCAATACCGACCGGATCGTCGGTGGATAGGTGACGGTTTTAGTGGTATTACCTACAGCTCGATCGCCTTTGTGCTTCGGAAAGCAGACCCTCGTGGTAATGTATAACCCATTCCGTTTTACTCTTATCGTGCGACAGACAAAAGGGTGTTTCTCTTCGATGAATTTCGATGATTTCTTTTCGATGTGGGAACCACAGGCTTACTGAAATACTAACCGCAAATAGTACAAAGTGTAAAATCGCTGACAGCGGGGTACAGGTTCAACTCAGTCTCCGGTTTCTGCTTCAACTTATTCACGAAGTCTCTGGTCGTATCCTCAATGATAGGCGCGAAGTTCTTCAGTATGTTGAAGTGGAATGTAGGAGTGAGGATTTTTCTGCGTACGTGCCATTTGTATCCTGAATGAAGAAGGTAAGTTCGATGACAGGGAAGGAGCATAATTCGAATTTATTTATCAAAAACTTTATTCATGCTTTCAAACAGAAAACTGGGTACGAGCTTCGTACGCCTCTTCTTCTGTCAAATCGCTGACTAATGTATTTATTTCATTCAGTTTGACTTGCCATACCTAGTGGTGAAGAGATTGCATACGCTGAAAAAACGATGAACGGGCTGAAGATGATGTGATGAGCTCAGCTACGCGATCTAAGCTGTATCTCGGCCGAACCAATTTTCATCTTATTTTTACGGATTGCCTTTTTCTTTTAATGGATCGGCATCGGCAGCAGATTTTTTTTTCTGTTTTGATATTCTATACTTTGATAGAATTTAGTATACCAACAGCTTAGTATTACTAAGCTAACTTACCTGTACTTAATATCAAGCCATCCCCAAGCCACGGCTTCAAATACTTGTATACCTTGTTCTTGGATATATTCTTTGAGTGAGCAAGTACAATCTGAAAACAAATTCTTAATTTGTTATTTATTTAGACCATCAAATTGAACAACCTGCCCTATGTTAATCGACGTAGTCTCCATAGTGAAAGTTGTTCAGTTTGATCGTTTAAACTTACACCACCCCTTTAAATATTACTAGGGTGTTTTGTTACACCTAGCAATTCGCCCAGTTAAGAGGATAGGCGGACTGAAATGCTAATTTGGAGAATAGGTCACTTTTCCGACTGTATACATATTTGTCCGATCCGCCCCACCCATACACCCCGCCGACTAGAGTGTGAAAGAGACAACTGCAACTCGGACCAATTTTATCTACATAAAATCGACGAAAACAGTATTCCCCTGTTTCCTCCTCCAAAACTAAACCGATTTTAATCATTCTTTCAAGAACAATATGAGAAAGACTTTGCCTATGTCTGTATTTTTTGCTTTTTGTGTCAAATTTGTTTGCTGGATGTCTGAAAACGGGCGGTAAAATTTGTCATTTTCGAAGGTCCCTAGTGCATACAGTAAAAAAAGCAAAACATAGGGGCATAGCAGAAGTAACATAGATTGTAGGGTAAAAAAATGTTTGCTCTAGTGTCCAGCATAGCTAGCATGCCAGCCACGACAAAGCGTTTAAACGAGAAACACGTCGTGCGCGCTCTTTCTGGCATACGTAAAATAATAAGGATGGAGGCACATCTCGATTTTTATCGTTTTCTCGGGGGTGGCATGCGAGCCCTACAGGAAGGAAACAGGGGAATACGTTTGTATGGAAAGAACGGTACTCGCCTATCCTCTTAAACAAATAAAAAAGCCCTATGAAACAGAGTTTTAAAACCATTAATAGACAAACCTCAACATCATTAGGGTTATTAATGTGCAGGATCCTTCTGTTAAATATCTTGACGAGGTAACGATCACCATACATCTTGGCGAATTTTCGCACTTCTTGGAACATGGTGACTGAAAAAACAAATTTAATATGAACTATTATGTAAGCCGTGGTGGTCCAGTGGCGAGTAACCTTGTCTGCCGTGCAGGAGGCGATGGTTCGATCCCCGTCCAAGCTGTCTCGTACCAATGAGTTTTTCGGAATTTATGTACGATTCGTTACACCACTGGCTTTTCGGTGAAGGAAAACCTGCATGCTTCAATTTCGAGGCATGTATTGTACCCACTGTCCATTAGTGGCGACGGGCTCACCCCCCGTCACACTGGACAGAGTTTCGGTACTACTGGGGAAACGTCGATGTTCTGCGGTTTCAGAATATTTCTGACTACCCCCTCGGGGAATATAGTCGTGAGGCATATTATGCTTATTATGTACGCGTGGTGGATCATGAGAGTGTTGGGTCAAGGTCCGAAACCAAAGTATACGTGGGTTAATATTAATAGCGTTATCATAATTTAGGCACTGAAAACAAATGTTGAGTAACCTTTTGCGACGAGCAGTCCGATTTTCCACCATTATTTTACCTGGCGAAAAAAGGGACCTACATGCCTTAGTGGCTTTCCTAGGATTACACCATTGTGGCTCTCAGCGCCTCAATAATCCTCACGACTATATCATCCAGAAACAATTTAAATTGCCTTGAACTGACAGAATTTGGAAACCCCTGACCTAACATGTTCGGAATACAGATCCAGACTATGTAACTGTCCATGATGGGGTCTTTACCTGTCACACAATGTTTGGCTGGACCTCACTGTGACTTGTGACAAGGTTTAGACTTCAGATCTTAGACAAGTTAATGTCTAAGCCTCAGATGTTTGGACACTGAAGATAGTGAAATGTTGCTATCCTGAATAGCATAATGCTTATTGTATCCATCCAATTCTTTTATGATATGTGTAACATTGCCTATCTGGTTTTTTAGGGGACGGTCAGACCATCAAACTGAACAACTTTATTAGGACTAGCCTTTGATAAAGTATATGTCAAGATTGACAGTCGAAGATACGAAAGCGTCGAAAAAAATTGGAACCAGTACTGATTCCTAAACCCTATACATATACACGCACACATACATAATTTGTATGGCGCCTCACGCACACCAACCTATGAAACTTAGCCCCTTTTGTTTTATACGGAATATTAGTGAGGCTCATTCTAGACATATACCTACTTTTTCTAAGGGACTAGCAACGAAATCGCAACAATTCTCTAACCAACGGGAAACACTCACAAAATACATTTGGGTCGTGGTTTGCAGGTTTGTATGGAACAGCTGTTTCTTTCATAACGATTTTAATACAAGTCCGATAGAGAAAGTTGTTCAGTTGAATGGTCGAAACATGCCCTTAAAATTCGTCACAATATTATGAAAGACCCTGTAAGTATAACCACAGTTATATGGACGTGGACGTTTATTAGTTCTAATAACCGATCAATTACGTTTTCAGTCAATTCCACACGCCGATATCCGGATGCACGTGAACCTGGCACCGCCCACTAATAATATGAACACCTGGACTATATAGAACGTTTGTTTATCGTTTGTTTACGATTGTTTAGTCAAAATCATCGTTTGTTTAACAGCCGAAGAGCGATTTTTTTTTTATTGTTTTGGGTGCGGCTAGTTTCTTCACAGCCCGACCCAAAATGCGATAACGTTTGTTTAACGATTGATTCACGTTCTATACCGTTTGTTTACGTTTGTTTAGATAAAAGATTCGTTTGTTTAACAGCGGCTGAGTGAAAACGATGATGTTGAAAACTGGTGGAGCCAACTTCACACAGCCCGACCCAAATACAAAAACGTTTGTTTCACTGATGAAAATGGTGTATTTATGTTTGTTTAGTATAAATTACCGTTTGTTTACCCTCCTATGTCTCTATAATAATTTTTTTAAATATGCGTTTCGCGTAGGTTTCAAATTTCGCGGGTCTTCAAACCTTCCAGTTCAAAGAGGCTCAGTGTTGCCATTTTCAAATACAGTAAAACTACTAAATAAGCATGCATGTGAACCTGGACCCGCCGACAAAAAATATGAACACCTGGACAATACGAAACGTTAGTTTATCATTTGTTTACGACTGTTTAATCAAAATCATCGTTTGTTTAACAACCGAAAAGTGTTTTTTTATTTTTTTATTGTTTTGGGTGCGGATAGTTTCTTCACAGCCCGACCCAAAGTGCGATAATGTTTGTTTAACGTTTGATTCACGTTCTATACCGTTTGTTTACGTTTGTTTAGATATAAGATTCGTTTGTTTAACAGCGGCTGAGTGAAAACGATGATGTTGAAAACTGGTGGAGCCAACTTCACACAGCCCGACCCAAATACAAAAACGTTTGTTTCACTAATGAAAATGGTGTATTTATGTTTGTTTACGTTTGTTTAGTATACATGACCGTTTGTTTAGCCTCCTATGTCTCTACATTTATTTTTAAAGTTATGCGTTTCGCGTAGTTTTCAAATTGGACAATATGAAACGTTCGTTTATTATTTGTTTACGACTGTTTAATCAAAATCATCGTTTCTTTAACAACCAAAGAGTGTTTTTTATTTTTTTATTGTTTTGGGTGCGGCTAGTTTCTTCACAGCCCGACCCAAAGTGCGATAATGTTTGTTTAACGTTTGATTCACGTTCTATACCGTTTGTTTACGTTTGTTTAGATAAAAGATTCGTTTGTTTAACAGCGGCTGAGTGAAAACGATGATGTTGAAAACTGGTGGAGCCAACTTCACACAGCCCGACCCAAATACAAAAACGTTTGTTTCGCTTATGAAAATGGTGTGTTTATGTTTGTTTACGTTTGTTTAGTATACATGACCGTTTGTTTACCCTCCTATGTATCTACATTAATTCATAAAGTTATGCGTTTCGCGTAGGTTTCAAATTTCGCGGGTCTGCAAACCTTCCAGTTCAAAGAGGCTCAGTGTTACCATTTTCAAATACAGTGAAACTACTAAATAAGCATGCATGTGAACCTGAACCCGCCGACAAAAATTATGAACACCTGGACAATATGAAACGTTCGTTTATCATTGGTTTACGACTGTTTTATCAAAATCATCGTAAAAGCTTTTGAATTTTGGAGGAGGAGAAAACGTCCAGGTGTTCATAATTTTTGTCGGCGGGTTCAGGTTCACATGCATGCTTATTTAGTAGTTTCACTGTATTTGAAAATGGCAACACTGAGCCTCTTTGAACTGGAAGGTTTGCAGACCCGCGAAATTTGAAACCTACGCGAAACGCATAACTTTATGAATTAATGTAGATACATAGGAGGGTAAACAAACGGTCATGTATACTAAACAAACGTAAACAAACATAAACACACCATTTTCATAAGCGAAACAAACGTTTTTGTATTTGGGTCGGGCTGTGTGAAGTTGGCTCCACCAGTTTTCAACATCATCGTTTTCACTCAGCCGCTGTTAAACAAACGAATCTTTTATCTAAACAAACGTAAACAAACGGTATAGAACGTGAATCAAACGTTAAACAAACATTATCGCACTTTGGGTCGGGCTGTGAAGAAACTAGCCGCACCCAAAACAATAAAAAAATAAAAAACACTCTTTGGTTGTTAAAGAAACGATGATTTTGATTAAACAGTCGTAAACAAATAATAAACGAACGTTTCATATTGTCCAATTTGAAAACTACGCGAAACGCATAACTTTAAAAATAAATGTAGAGACATAGGAGGCTAAACAAACGGTCATGTATACTAAACAAACGTAAACAAACATAAATACACCATTTTCATTAGTGAAACAAACGTTTTTGTATTTGGGTCGGGCTGTGTGAAGTTGGCTCCACCAGTTTTCAACATCATCGTTTTCACTCAGCCGCTGTTAAACAAACGAATCTTATATCTAAACAAACGTAAACAAACGGTATAGAACGTGAATCAAACGTTAAACAAACATTATCGCACTTTGGGTCGGGCTGTGAAGAAACTATCCGCACCCAAAACAATAAAAAAATAAAAAACACTTTTCGGTTGTTAAACAAACGATGATTTTGATTAAACAGTCGTAAACAAATGATAAACTAACGTTTCGTATTGTCCAGGTGTTCATATTTTTTGTCGGCGGGTCCAGGTTCACATGCATGCTTATTTAGTAGTTTTACTGTATTTGAAAATGGCAACACTGAGCCTCTTTGAACTGGAAGGTTTGAAGACCCGCGAAATTTGAAACCTACGCGAAACGCATATTTAAAAAAATTATTATAGAAACATAGGAGGGTAAACAAACGGTAATTTATACTAAACAAACATAAATACACCATTTTCATTAGTGAAACAAACGTTTTTGTATTTGGGTCGGGCTGTGTGAAGTTGGCTCCACCAGTTTTCAACATCATCGTTTTCACTCAGCCGCTGTAAAACAAACGAATCTTTTATCTAAACAAACGTAAACAAACGGTATAGAACGTGAATCAATCGTTAAACAAACGTTATCGCATTTTGGGTCGGGCTGTGAAGAAACTAGCCGCACACAAAACAATAAAAAAAAAATCGCTCTTCGGCTGTTAAACAAACGATGATTTTGACTAAACAATCGTAAACAAACGATAAACAAACGTTCTATATAGTCCAGGTGTTCATATTATTAGTGGGCGGTGCCAGGTTCACGTGCATGATATCCGGGATAGCTGGAATATTTGAGACCTTCTTACAAGGTCAAACGACTCATATCACGTCCCTGAAGATTAATAACGGGACAAAATGTCACGGATGAAGAACTTATAGATGTTCCATAACTATGTAATCTTTGAGAGTACCACGGGACTATTGACTGGCCTAGAATAGGACTAGGAAGCCTAGAAAGAAGGCATTCTCTTTTCGTTTACGCTAAATACAGTAGGTACTTAACTAAAGTTGCACGGAGAAAAAAATCTTAGTCGATTTTATTTCTACAATATGCGTCTATGAAACGGCTGCTGCATACATTTGAGTCGAGTAGGCATTGCAGTTTAGTATGGAACAGCTGATTTGTGGACGATGTAGGCTGATGATGATGATGGAACAACAGATTTTTTTTGCTCCGATCGGTTTGCTCCCATAGTAAAAGTGGTTCAGTTTGGTTTTAGCGTCACAAAAAGACTTTTATATGGTGAAATAGCATCCTTTTCAACTAAGTGCGTTCACACACGATGACGCTTTGACAGAGCGGCAGACGTCAGTCCGTCATTTGTGAAGCGGTGGCGTCAATCCGTCACCGTGGGTGCTTCTACGTGTGGTTTCTTACAACACCTTGCTTCACAAATGACGGACTGACGTCTGCCGCTCCGTCAATACATCATTGTGTGCGATCCCACTTAGGTAGTTAAAAAAGATGCTATTTCACCCACGGACTTGAAAGAAATACGGTCAGAAATCAGAATATTGCACTAAAATGATGTGAAGCATGCAAGGTAATACAATCTCGTTTGTTATACAAGGGACCTACAATCACACCGATGCACTAGCTCTAGGCGCAGGTCCTACAACCCGTCACCTTATGTACCGCGTGAGCGTGACAGCACGCACATAAATAAATGGGTGCTTCACTCATGATTAGACGAGATTACCTACGTCTGGTTCTTCTTTTATTTAAGTCTGTTTCACCATATAAAAGTCTTTTTGTGTTGCTAAAATAATTATAGTATCTATATGCCTATTATGTTACAAGCATTATAGATTTACAGACAGATTATGGTTACAAAAACGTTAATATTGTTACGTTACAACTTTTTTTCTCTGTCTGCGCTTTAGCGGGTTCGCGTATCGATGTTGTTTTAGATCTACGTTGGACACAGACGTGAGATGGCTTGGAAAATAACCAAGATAACATTTATAGGGGTCGAGGGATTATGTAGGTATTATCCCGTGACAAAACCATAGTCCATGCGGATGCAGTTGATTCTGTCTCTAAGAACTAGCATTTATCGACTCGCTCGCTCGCTCTTACAATATTGTTTGTTTAGGTAAGTATCACGGACCTGAAAAAAAGACGGACGTAATGTGACACTAAAAAGATGTGAAGTATGCAAGGTCCTACATTTTCGTTTGTTCTACAAGGGACCAACACTCAGATGCACTAGCTCTAGGCGCAGGTCCTACAACCGGTCACCATTATGTACCGCATGACAGCACGCACACAAAAGAAATGGGTGCTTCTGCACTCGTGATTAGACGAGATTACGCCCGTCTTTTTTCAAGTCCGTGGTAAGTATATCTATGTACTATCGCGGACTTTTCCGCCTGACCACCACTAGGCCCATTTTTGCTTGCATGCTAAAAAATAAAACCGATCTCTAGCTCCGCCCTATTGATGAATAGACCAATGAATGAATAGTTTCCAATGGTTTTCAAGCAATAAATTATGCGAAAAAAAATTAAGTGATCAGACGGAAACACGGAAAAGTCCGCGATAGTACCTACTTAATGCAACATTATACTAATACGGTTCCATTATTATGAAATGTCAATATTTTACACTGAAGAGCGTCGGCAGCGCGTTGCGGAGAGCAATGTAAACTCAATCTTGAGGTCCTGGTTCGAATCCGCACGGATGACATGCCATTTACCTTTAACCTACTTACTCGTAAGTAGTATAGGACGTAATACCGACTGCTCTCAAACGGTGAAGGAAAACATCGTGAGGAACATGCATAAGGGTTGAACTACACATGGCCGCACGCGATCGCACTTTTCCGTCGCTCCATCCTTTTCTGCCACTCAGGAACGTCATTTGCTAGAGAATATAAGATAGACGGAACGCGATCGCCTGCGGCGTGCGATGCTGAAGAAGAAATTTCGATGCGTATAGGCCTATGTCTAATTGTGCATACATCCTCCCTGAGGGTAGACCTGTGCCCTGCAGTGGTACGTATGTAGGCTGTGATGATGATGATAAAATATTTACACTCGAACGAGTATTGTACGATGTAACAGAATGATTTATTTAACATTGTGTAACTTGTAAATAACGAATTTTAATTAAAAAACAACAAGGGTTCTGTTTGATTGAAATGTGTTTATTTGTTTAGTCCTAACCTAACAGTAAGTTAAACCGGCCAAAGGCTAATATAAATCGCTGAAATCATATACAAGGTGTAAGGGACAGCCCTCCGCAAACTGAAATGGTGAACTCAGGCGGGCGATTTTTGAATGTCATATCGGTGAGTTTGAACGGTTTTTAAATCTCATACAAAAGCCTTCTCATGCATCTTTCTACTGCTGATTTGACTTTCAAAAATCGCACTCCTGACGTATGATTTTTGAAAGTCAAATCAGCAGCAGTAGAAAGATGCTTATCTCCATCGTAATTTTGAAATTTTCAACTGCTGAGCTCACCGAATGAGATTAATGACCATCAAACTGAACAACTTTCACATTGGAGCCTACATCAGAAAACGAGAAAAAAATCAGCTTCTTCAGCTGTCACCCGACTCAAATTTAAAATCTCAAAAATCTGAAAACCACTTTAATAGAATCGAGAGCGTAAATGCGCGCTGCATACAAACGTAGTCTGGTGATATTTTCAATACTGTCCAATTAAAGTAAATGAAATTTTTCAGAAACAATCTAGAAACTAATCTCTATGTTCGTATGAAGTCAGATTTTCGTTAAAATTTACATTTTTAATGCTAGGATTAATTTAAGATTTGTATGGAAATCTTTGAGGCACCGTAACTTTAAAACTATACATTTTAACGAAAATCTGACTTCATACAAACGTGTCTAGATTGTTTCTGAAAAATTTCATTGACTTGAATTGGTTAGTAAGTATTGAAAATATAACCAGACTACGTTTGTATGGAGCGCGCAAACATTTGTAAACCCCTATGTAAGTGTACAATGATTGTAACTGTAACTGTAACTGTAACTGTGATGTTGATGTAGGTAGGTACCTACCTAACTGTAATATCGGGACCAAACAAATTATTTATTTATATTATGTACTCGTAAATAAAGGTCAATCAACGCGATAATTACGAGTAGCCAATTCCGAGCGCGCTAATGCGTAAACAAACGAAGTCTTGTTATATTTTCAACATTAACCAATGGGTGGTAATTAAACAGACTTCTTTTTAATAGCAGTATAAGCCTCTAAAAATCTACATTGCCTTCTAAATTACTAAGTCAGCCACAATCAACGCGCGTCTAAATAATACTATCTTAGCCACTAGTTATCTTCTATATAAGACACTCTAAATACAACTTAGCATGGTGGTTATTTCTTAGCATCTAAATTTGTAATATGCATTCAAGCAGTAATCTTCTAAAATATTAATAAATGACACCAAGAAAGTAGTTCAATTAGCTTCTAATTTTATAACTCAGTAAGTTTAAAATTTAACTCGTCCTACATTAATTAATCGTCAAAATTTTCCTAAAATTGTCATCAAATAGTAAATTATGGCCACTAAATACCCAGAAACTATTGAAGGAAAACAAAACAAAAGACTTTTTAAATCAATTCATGTACTTTGAAATACCATAATTTAAAGATATATTAGATAGATAATAGAAGGTCCCATACAAAATTAGGACTTCGAAAATTGTCAACAAAAAACAATCGCCAAATGTAACATTCGGGATTCGGGGGATGACACCCCCCCCCCCCCCCCCCCCCTTTTTTTAGTCCAATTTTGTTTTGAGTAGTAGACTAGCTAAACAGTAGCAATTCGGTTCTGGCACTCGCCGGCCGCTGCCGCGGCACCGCTCGCTCCGCTCGCTCGGCTCGTGCGCTGTGGTCGCAAGAAACCTAACATGCTCGTCGCTTCGCTCCTCGCTAACCTAACCGACTGAGTTAGATCGCGCCCTCTTCCCTTTATAAAAACATAATTTATGAAATATCTAGATAACGGTGAATCCCAGCGAAAGAATAACCATTAAAACTCATCTAAAACTTTTATTTAATTACAAAAATTACAATTGAAACAATTGCAACACGAATGCACGAACGAATTTGGTGCAAATGGCCGGTCGCTGTCGTCTCACGCACTCGCACCAAATCGTACAGTGGCTTTTTTCACGATAAAAGAATATGATGTATTAATTTACATGCTAAGTTGTAATATATGATGTTGTCTATTGAAGCTTGAACTATATTTTTTTGTGGAGCTTATGTTGAAGCTGTAAAACGTAAAATGGTGATGAGTTGTAAAATCCGTGGCTGAGTTAGTAAATTAGGTGGCAATAGATAAATCAGTAGACAAGTTAAAATAATTGCTGAACTTTACTTGACGCTTTCTTTGGAATTATTTAGTTGGTGATGTAAAAAAGACGAATTAGTTTATTAGAAGCTATCTTATTTTCCCGTTGCTTAGTTAAAAAATGAGAAGTTTGATCACGTGGCCAAAAAAAAATTCAGTGGCTAGACTTATAATTTCTCTTAACCAATTAGTCAATTAAATTTTGAAGAAACAATCTAGAAACAAATCTCTACTATAATATAAATATCTTGGACAGTGTCACACAAATTATCTAGTCACATTTAAAGTTCCAGAATCTAGCCTGGACTTGTATTATGATAACTAGACAACGATATAAAATACATATATAAGGTCTAACAAAATTAGGTGAAACTATTTTAAGGGGATGATCAGACCATCAAACTGAACAACTTTCTCTATGGGACCAATATCGAAATCGCGAAAAAAAAATCTGCGGTCCCATACATTTTGATCGAGTAGGTTTGTTTGTATGGAACAGCTGATTTTTTTTTCGCGATTTCGACATTGGTCCCATAGAGAAAGTTGTTCAGTTTGATGGTCTGATCATCCCCTTAAAATAGTTTCACCTAATTTTGTTAGACCTTATATAGATACAAACATCCATGACTCGGGTACAAATATTCATATTCGTCATACAAATATTTGTCCCTTACGGGATTCGAACCCGCGACCCCCGGCACAGCAGGCAGGTTCACTACAGACTATGCTTTTAGTAAGTTCAGTTTTAAATTTAAGATTTGTATGGTCCGAGCGGGGGCGGACCTGCAGGAAGCTAATATTTCCGAAGCCGCGAAGATTTTTGTGTATTTTGTACTGTATGGTGTGGTGTGGTGGGCATGTCCGAGTTTGTATGTCCGTGCCACAGAGAAATAAGCGCGGGCTCGGAGATATTAGCTACCCACAGGTCCGCCCCCGGACCGCTTTCCCGCAGAACCGCCTCTGTGTGCTTATCAAGGTTAGTACCTATTGAAAATATATCCACACTTCGTTTGTATGGAGAGTGCCAACCGGCATTTCCCGTTAGTGTGGCCCCGGCACGGCACAAGAGAAAAGCAATAAATATTTAATTAATTTACTTAATTTTGTTAATGTAGAATACCTGTAAGGTACCATGGATTTCTATGATCAATACCTATGCCCTAGAACGTTAAATCGTTCTAGCCTATGCCACCTTCCTGACCAGGGGGTCTACCCGGACATTCGAACTGCGCAATTGCGTGAAAGTTTTCGATCCAATGTGAACTCTATTACAATGAAGTTCGGACCGAAACGGTCTCGATATATCAAAAAAAAACATACGGGTTATACAAAAAGAACCTCCTCCTTTTGTTGAAGTCGGTTAAAAATCGAAAGTCTGGGTACATGGCCTGTACTCACTTTGTGTTAAACGCATAAAAGTCAAAGCACATCCTATGATCGGATGTTTCTTCGGTCCCGGCAGCTCATCCAAGTGGTTTTTCTCGTTGAACTTCCAGACTAATATTACTATTAGGACGGCTAATAGAATTGGCCACAACATCGTTAGTTCTTCGACTCTATAGCTAGTGAATTAAGGCTGGTTTTCGAAGGTTTAGTCGTGTTGATCTGAAAAATATCGAAAAGAACTACTAGGTTACCTATACAGGGTGTAAGGGACAGCCCTCCGCAAACTGAAACGGTGAACTCAGACCATCAAACTGAACAACTTTCACTATGGAGCCTACCTCAGGAAACGCGAAAAAAAATCAGCTGTCCCATACAAAACTGCAGTACCTACCTACTCGACTGAAATGTATGAGACAGCTGATTTTTTTTCGCGTTTCCTGAGGTAGGCTCCATAGTGAAAGTTGTTCAGTTTGATGGTCTGAGTTCACCGTTTCAGTTTGCGGAGGGCTGTCCCTTACACCCTGTATTGTAAAATAAACTGAGTGAGACAAGCCTGACAAGGTAAGAGTTCCGATAAATAAGGCATCAAGAGCATCAGCATATGCTCACGACTATATACCCCGAGGGGGTAGTCAGAGATATAGAGAGCCAGTGGTGTTACAAATCGTACATAAATTCCGAAAAAGTCATTGGTACGAGTCGGCTTGGACGGGGATCGAACCATCGCCTCCTGCACGGCAGGCAAGGTTACTCGCCACTGGACCACTACGGCATTTCGGTGAAGGAAAACATCGTGAGGAAATCTGCATGCTTCAATTTCGAGGCATGTATTGTACCTACTGTCCATTATAAGTAAACGCGGGCGACGGGCTCACCCCCCGTCACACTGGACAGAGTTTCGGTACTACTGGTGAAACGTGGATGTTCCGAGGTTTCAGAATATCTCTATAAAATAAAAGGATCCTATGATATTTACAACATACTTAAGTACCTACATTCATACTATTGCTCATTAAGTTCCCATATCTACAATAATAGTTATTTGTTATGCTAGGCTGCAAAGTTGTTGTTTGGCGCGAGTACTTGTATTGAAACCTGAGCAAGCGAAGGATTCTAAGATTGAACCACGAGCGTAGCGAGTGGGTTCAAATGTAGAATCCTGAGCGCATCGAAGGTTTCAAAGGTACGAGACGCAGAATAACTTTGCTGCCGAGTGCAACACACAATTTTTTACCTCACAAAAGCGAGAAAAAAAAGGGAATTGCTAAAAAGAACATTTTAAAAAGTTTTTTATTTCGTGCTGGCCAGTGACATGAAATTGATTGATGGGTTGGCGGTATAGGAATAGGTAGGTATATCGAATAGACAGATTCGAATTTCAAAAACTCTTTCCACGCTAGCGGATAAAATACGCTTTTGCACTCAGATTTCGAGTGATAAACAGAATCTTTCCGAGCTTGTGAGGTGAAAATAAATAAAAGCTTGCAATAACGATGTCCAGAAGCCGTAGCATGCTACACGTGATACGGCTGCCCGGCTGTATCACGTCTTTCATCTCGTTCGTTCGCGCGCAAATAGAAAGAGAGCGAAGGTGTGATAGCGCTGTATCACGGTGTCATGCTACCCATGCAGAACGTAAAGTTATAATTTACATTCAGTTTAAAACTGAAAACTGGGTGTCGGGCGGTAATGTAAATGTAACCTTTTATAAACTTATTAGGTATGCAACACACAAACACACAAACGCACACAGTTCACTTAATAACTAATTTGTTTTGACCTATTTTGTACTCTGTTAAATACTTACTTACATCACACAGACAGTCAAAACACACACTAATACACTTTAAAAACACTTTTCTTTTAACCAACTTTTAACCGTAAACTTAATATTAAGTTTTAACAAACCACAAACGCACGTCTCCTTGTATAGTTATGATCTGAAACTCAATAACAACTCAGGCGTTCCAATGTTCACATTTACCAGTTTATTTAAAAAAAATAACAAAATAACAAAACAACTGTGAACATGTCTCTTTACAAGGCCGTTGCTCTTCAAACTGGTATTTTATCCGCATGACAGCTAGTCAGGTACTTTTAGTTACATTGTACGATAATATCGTTATCGTTCGTCGAGCAATCAACCGCATTGAAAGAAATGTTCAAAGTAACATGTTATAATGTGCATTATCATGATTATCGAATAATCTTTAAAGTGGTAGTTTAGACCATCAAACTGAACAACTATCAGTATAGAGCCAACATAGATTAAAAACCCCTTCTGTTCCATACAAAATTGCAGCACAGACTCGCACCGAATCTTCTCCACAACGGTTACGGATCACCTTCCATCGCGCTTATACAGGGTGTAAGGGACAGCCCTCCGCAAACTTAAATGGTAAACTAGGAACATCAAACTGAACAACTTTCACTAGGGAGCCTACTTCAGGAAACGCGAAAAAAAATCTGCTGTCCCATACATTTGAGTCGGGTAGGTGTAAGGCAGTTTTTTATGGGACAGCTGATTTTTTTTCGCGTTTCCTGAGGTAGGCTCCATACTGAAAGTTGTTCAGTTTGATGGTCTGAGTTCACCGTTTCAGTTTGCGGAGGGCTGTCCCTTACACCCTGTATGCCTTGAAATATATTTTGAGTTTAACTGTTGTTGGCTGTGTTTGGCTGATGTTTTATGGGACAGCAGTTTTTTTTTCGATGTTGTCCTTACAGTTTGATGGTCTTATCTAAACCACAATGTTGTGTTAATAGATATAACACACATATCATGGTATCCACTTTTTTAATTCCTATTTCTAACACGTCACTATTCACGAAATCAAACTGCAATTTTAAAAACTACAATTCGTTCGGCTGTTGTTCATTTTTAAAAGAAAATGCCCCCAGTTTTATATTACAAATGGTTGCCGTAACACGAAGCCCTCAAAACGAAAACGATATTGTCGGATCGTACCACCAAAGGTACCACGCTGTACCGTGCTTCAGTAGACACTAAGACCCGTTTTTCCCACCAACACAATTGATAACAAACATGTATGAATCAATTGTGTTATACATTGCATTACTTACTATGCATTGCTGTTTTACAACTGATATAAACGTTTATTCTACTAGCAGAACCTGCCATGTATTTGTATAATTTCGAAATTGCGACTTCAATTTATACATCTATGTATACTCGTACTTGTATCTCTTATAGAGATAAGAGTTTAATAGATAAGTCTCTTCAAACACAATAACATAGCCAAAACTACGTACAAACAACACTATAGGGTCACACTTTTTTAAGTGGATGGTCAGACCAACAAACTGAACAACTTTCTCTATAAGCCCAACATCGAAATCGCGTAAAAATAATCAGCTGTCCCATACAGGCTCAAGTAGGTTTGCAGTTTTGTATGGAACAGCTGTTTTTTTTTTGCAATTTCAATGTTGGTTCCTAGCACCTAAAGGCTAAAGGTCCTTAGTATCTTTAGTGTATGTGGTAATGTAGAGTTTATCTATTGAACTACCTACTTCTCTTCTTTGAAGAGTAGGTACAATCGTAGTATAGAAACAATAGGTATTGTACCTACTGACGATTGATCAAATCGTTATAGTATACCTACCTAGCTCCTGCGGTGTTTCTCTGAGGGATCACATCAGAAATGAAGTGATTCGTCACAGAACTAAAGTGGCTGACATAGCTCAGAAAATTAGCAAGCTGAAGTGGCAATGGGCTGGTCATATCTGCCGCAGAACTGACAACCGATGGGGTGTCAGAGTTCTAGAGTGGAGACCGCGAACTGGTAGGCGTAGTGTGGGACACCCTGCTGCCCGCTGGACAGACGACCTAAAAAAAGTAGCGGGGAGCGACTGGATGAGGAAGGCCGAGGACAGAGTTTTGTGGTGCGCCTTGGGAGAGGCCTATGTTCAGCAGTGGACGATGATAGGCTGATGATGATGATGATACCTATTATTTACTTACGTCATCGTCATGTTTGTTTTTTTGTAGGGCTGAATAGGAAACAGGAAATTGTATAGGTATTGTCTACCGGAAACAATTTTTTGATAAATTAATGCATTGATCAAGAATGTTTCGCTTATAATCGAAATGATGGCAGGTGGAGTAAAGCCTTAACAGAGTGGTAGCCGAGATTAGGAAAGTGGGTCGTCCGGCAGCCAGGTGGGTTGACGACATCTGGGCCCTATTCAACAAACGTTACAATTTGTAATTTACAATTACAATTCTGGGTACATTGCTGAGAATGTTAGGCATATCTTACCTACTGCAAGTTTAGCGTCATAAGTAACCAGCAGTGTACCCAGAATTGTAATTGTAAATTACAATTGTAACGTTTATTGAATAGGGCCCTGGAAAAGTATATGCAAGAACAGATTTTTTTTTTTTTTTTAAGTTTGTCCTTTCGGATAGGCTATGGGAACTAGCCCTTACTGCCTGGTCATTAGTGTCTTTTTTTCTTTGTACTTAAACCTAACCTAACCTAACCTTAGTACCTAACTCTTGAAATGCGAGGGTGGTACACACATTCCAATGGTCAGGGGAGTTTCACGCGAGAATCAATCCGAATCAAACGGGAGCGCCTTCTTTATTTCTCACTCTTACTATATTGCTTTCCATTCATGGCACATTATCAAACTAATTCCACCACATTAACACAATAATAGCCACGAAAAACGAATTTAGAAAATTAAGAAACAAAGCCCGTCTGTTTCTTCACAATTCCTGTGCAAAACTCTCCTGATGACGATGGGATGATAGATGAACGATGAGGATGAAATTTTGGTCGATTTTGTAAGCACGCGCGTTGCCGCAAAAATCACCAGTACGATTTAACTTGCACCAAAACTTTTGTTCTTTCTTCGTATGTATTTGAGATTCCTGTTATGTTGGTCGATTTACGCAACTTTTTGGCACACAATCCGCACGAAATTATGTCACAAATATCACTAAAACCAATTTTTCACGAATATCAAATACAACTTTGACCGAACAAATTTAATGGCGGGAAGCCAATCTGCAAGAACTGAAGCCGTAGCATGCTACACGTGGTACGCCGTACGGCTGTATCACGTCTTTTATCTCGTTCGTACGCGCGCAAATAGAAAGAGAGCGAAGGTGTGATAGCGCTGTATCACGGTGGCATGCTACCCATGCTGGATGCGACTGGCACAGGACCGAGAAGAATGGCAAATTATGGAGGAGGCTTACGCCCTGCATAAATGTGGGTAAGATACAGGCATGAAAATGATGATGATGATGCAATGTCTCAATAATAATATTTTCGAAGTAAGAGACTAACAAAAATGTTACAGATATTTTTAAAAAGGCACTTTATTAACTTCTCGGCTGAAATTCTCGACATGATTTTCCAGGAACTTCCAAGGAAAATAGCGACTTATAAGCTTTTTTGACTTCATTCATGTGATTGAAGCATTACTTATTTTAACTTATTTTTAGGATACTAAACTTGGAGAGGTCATCGTAGCGAGTCAGATGATCGCCGACCTTCTTCACAATCTATCGATAAAACAAGATAAAGTGTCGATAAGACGTCAGATCGGTCACATATTTGTTACGAGGTTCCAATAATAATATACGCGTTTTACCTACCAATAAAACGCTTATTAACTACTTACCTCATTCGAAGCCTAAAAGTGAGAATAGCAACCCTATTTTCCTATGCTGTGGCGGACGTGACGTCAGTTTCCGTCGATAAATCCCCTCCTGTTTAATACGCATTCCTTCCACCTGCATAGCTAGCATGCCGCAGTGATACAGCGCTATCACATCTTAGCTCTCTTTCTATTTGCGTGCGAACGAACGAGATAAAAGACGTGATACAGCCGTATCACGTGTAGCATACTACGAGTGCAGGTGGCGTCGTTGGCATTTTAAGCAACGAAAGGTTTTTGAATCATTGCGTTCGAACTTTTACCAGGCAGTAATAAAAAATAGGCTTCGAATGAGGTAAGTAGTTAATAAGCGTTTTATTGGTAGGTAAAACGCGTATATTAACTCACTGTACCGTCATTCGAAGCCTAAAAGTGAGAAGTGTTTGATATCGCCTGGTGGAATATGTAACGCCAATGTGATACTGTGTTGTTAGCTGTATGAGTATGTTCATAACACAGAAAAACGTAAGTATTTAGGTTGTAGAGGTATGATGTATCTTGAACTAATTCATGTATTGGAAAAACAAAAGTAAATAAAGCATACTTGAGGAAAAATGTATTTTATTTTGTCTCTAATTTCAGAGATTTTCAATTAACAAGCAGTATTTATTCAAATCATAAGAACTTCCGAATAATTACTTAAATATAAATGAAACAATGCCAACAATGTTTAATCATTAACATAAAGATAAATTTTTGATTTTGGTTGTACATCTATTCATGAATGTACATTGTGCATGAGGTATCCACGAAAAAGCAATTTTACAGGTTCCTAAACAAGTTGTTCTCATAAATTTTAGAAGAAGAAAATAAATTGAACTCTTTATGTTAAATATAAGTATAACAGCTATCATGGATTGTGGATATTTAATGTTGTTCATGTACAATAGTTATATTTCTATCACAAAATTCACAAATGAAAACAAATTGTTTATTTGGTATTACATAGATATTATGTAAGTAATTGCTAGGATATTACTTTGACCACGAGATACGACCAATACCTGATAATACCTATGCTATGGGTGAAAACATAGCTGACACCACGTTAGTTTGGACTGGGGTTGATCGTATCTCGCGACAATAATGATTGATGAATGTATTCTGGGAGAGCCAGTTCCCTCGCGCTAGTATCTCGTCTACTGGAAGGTTGAGCACCCAGTGCTTGGATGCCACGGCCGGGCGTACGCTGCCGGCGCTGGCCTTTATACCAGCGTCTACAAGGACGCTCCGCACCCAGCTAGCTATAACAGAGCGGGAGGCGGCCTTCGCAGGACCGCACGCGGTTATAAACAGGTTATTTACCTTACATAGGGATCGTCGGGTCTGTGATAGGTCGATCACTCTTTTTATCCAGTATACTGAATCTATAGCTTGATGGTCTGTGTTAGATTTTAAACGCCAGCCAGACTGCCTTACGTCTGACGTATCAGTTTTAGACCCAAATTTAGGCCACATAATAATCTGGTCATCTGAAACAAGACAATGGTTTTCGTCAACTGCCAATAGTGTTAAATCATGGGTCCTGCGACCCGAGCATAACAGCAAAAGGGTAGCTGCCCTTTTTGAGCATTGATATAAGTTATTAGTGTCAGGGTTATTGCTTAAGAGCCATGATGTAAGCACGTCTGTGTCCCAAATAGGTGGCTTATGAGATTGTTTTGGTTTTTGGGCAGCTATAGACTTTAACACTTTCTGAACAAGGATATGGGAGCTCAGTCTTTCCGATGTCTCGGGATTACAAAGAGTGGAGACCGCTGATTTGTATACTAGGATAGTACTGAAGGAAAGTTTGTTTATTAAGAACAAATCTGTCAAAAACCTGGCTAATTGCGATCCTGAGGGATCGGAAGACGAGATATTATTTTTAGTGCACCAATTTAACCACTTTAGCCATGCATTATTATATGTTTTAATAGTAGAATCGCGCCAACCTGATTTGAGCAGTTGTTTCTGTTCTGGCGTCCAGGCAGTCAAGTCGGGGGACCACCCCCACATCTCCATATTTCCAGCGTCATTTCTCGGACTTGCGACGGTGGCAGACCGGTCGATGTGTCCACGAGCACTCGATGAAGGCGCCGGATGGTGAAAGGAGGAGATAGGGCGCGATTCTTCACATCCGGTCTCCAGAATACCTTCTCCCACACTGGGACTACTACGAGGTACACTCCCCGTGCAGTGTTTAAATGTGTTAGGACTTTGGGTATTAGAAAAGGAGGTGGAAAGACCCATGCCAGTGAGAAGTCCCAATTGTGGCTGAATGCGTCGTGGTAATAGGCATTCTGATCTGTCTTGTCCAGGCTGACGTATCGAGGTACAACATGAGCCGAATTCGATGCCATCAGATCTATGAAGGGTATTCCCCATTTTTCGAAAACTACAGACGTTACTTCGGGGAGCAGGTGCCACTCGGGAGGAATTTGAAAACGTGACAGGCGATCTGCTTCGCAGTTTAGTTTTCCTGGCAGATAATGAGCAATCAAATGTATCCGATGTGTGTCGAGGAGTGCAAATATCATTGTTGTCACGTGCATCAGAATGGGTGACTTGGTCCCGCCTTCTTTTTTGATGTAGGACACTACAGTCCTGTTGTCGCTTTGCAACATAACTGTTGATGTCGCTAGGAACTGAGACTGCTCTCTTAAAGCGTAGTACACAGCGAGCATCTCTTTTACATTCGAGTGCAGCCTGCTCTCGTGGGCTTGCCAGGCTCCTGACATCTCTACATCGTCCAGACAAGCACCCCAGGCAAGACCTGATGCGTCTGTCGTCATAAAGTGGCTCACCGGTGGAGCGTGCAACCGGGACTGATTCGTCCGATTTTTCAGCCACCATTTCAGTTCGAGTAGCACTGATTCGGGGACATTGAAGCGGTGACAAGAATCTAATTTCAACAGATTGTTTTGAAACTGTAGGAGATTGCGATGGTTCAGTCGACCTCGCGGTACTGGAAAACTTGCGAAGTTTATCAGCCCAACCAAGCTCTGCACTTCTTTTAAGTTTGCAGTTCTCCGTTTTAGAATGGGAACTATTTTGTCTTTGAGAGATTGACATTTTCTTGGTGGCAGCCATTTTAGACCGGACCACGGGTCCCATAGAATCCCTAGGAATTCCAGGCATCTTTGAGGGGTCAATATTGACTTTTGGGAATTGATTTGCCATCCTAGTTCTTGTAGGAGACTGACTGTTTCCTGAATATGTTGGGAAAGTATTGTTTTGTCCTGATGGGCGATTAGATAGTCGTCCAGATACGTAACGAGTCTGATTCCTTTGCTCCTCAGGATTTGCGCAATCCAGTTTGTGAGCATCGCGAACACTTTGGGCGCAGTCGCTAAGCCAAAGGGAAGGCATGTCATTTCCAAAAGGCTGTTGTTGTAGCTTAGCCTTAGAAATCTTCTGTGGACCGGGGAGATCGGTACATGAAAGTACGCATTCGAAATATCGATTTTGGCAAGCCAATCTAGAGGCTGCAGGAAGTCCGGTATTTTTTGTATGTTTATTAGTCGAAACTTCGACACGATGACATAATCGTTTAGATTCCGGAGGTTGAAAATGGGCCGCATTGTACCATCGCTTTTCGGTGTCAAAAACATGGGGGATATAAAGCTTGGTGAGAGCTGCGCGCTCTCCAGAACTCCTGAGTTTATCATTTCTTTTATTGCTTTTGTCATTTGTTGAGAAACTGGAGTGATTAAACTGCGTTTTATATTTTTGGGGACAAAAAGTGGAGGCTTTTCCCCGAAGGGTATTTTGTAGCCATTTATGATACTCAGGAGGGGTTTTGGGGCTCTCAGCGTCTCCCAAGCTTGAGCAAACCGCGCTAAGCGGCCCGCTACGCATACCGTGCTCGAGTCAGAACTTTCGTTTTGCACGAAAATTTCTTTGATTATTATATTGCATGTTTCTGTATTGTCCTCTGCCATGCCCTTCGTCAAATTGAGGTTTCTGACGCGAAGCTCTATTGTCAGGTCTATTCAGCCTGCTATTTTGGTTTTGCGGAAACCGTTTTCCTTGTCCGTGGAAAGGTTGATTATATCCCTGCGGGGGATAGTACATAGGGACGGGCATCCCTTGCGAAGGGAAGTACGTAGGATAAGCACCTTGCGCAGGCGGCTGTGTGTATGTTTGCCGAACATGGTGGCTTTTGGCCAGATCATAAGAGCCCTGCGCGGGCGGTTTAGCATGCGACGGTCCAGCTTGCGCAGCCGGCCAGCTTGTTTTTTGCGTTGTACTGCGAGTCGGCCAGAAAATTTTATTTACGCCACCCGCTTTTTCGAGAGCGGAGGAAAATGATTCTTTATTAAAAAGAGACTCGCTGGTAGGTGGAATCTTGCGTAAATTAGAACGTACAAACTTGTCTTTGACTAATCGCAAAATACCATCACGTCTTTGTTCTATTATATCGGCCCTATGGCCACAGGACAGTTGAAGCAAATCAGCGGAGATTTTGTTATAATTACCCTCAATAAATACTTCGTTAACTTTGTCCTTCAATGTCGATGGTGATAAATCATCAGTGTCAGATGCCCACTTTAAAAGAGATTGAAGGCCACTTTGCGTGGCATCCCTTAATTTAAGTAAACCTTGAGTGAACGCCGCATAACTTCTTTCAGTAACAATTAAATTAGGAAACCTATCGAAAGGTTTTACTTCGTCATTACACTCCAGTTCTATAAACCCGGGGGTAGAACTATAACTTTTTTGTACGTCGGCGTACCTCACATTGTTCCACTCAGGTGTATTTAAATGCTGGATTGAATTTAATAAATCAACATGCTCTTTGCACGATTTTGAAATTGTGGGTTCTTTGAGCACTGTGTTTAAGGGCAACTCAAAATTTGGACTAGACTGCCCCAAAGGGGGGTCATCAATATCAGAAAATAATTCTCCGCTGGCATCGAGACTCACTACGTCTTCATTTCTTTGTTCGTAAAAAGGTGCCTGATATGTAGGGTAATTCGGAAAACTATTTACGGACACGAATTGTTGAAAACATTCTTGAGCGAATTTGCGCAATTCGTTACTGGATTTTTTACGTTTCCCGCCTTTAACGACTTTATCAGGCACCTTGCGTTTCCTATTTTTCCCGGAGGACGTTCCCGGGCGCGGCTCATTCGGAGGGGGATTTAAATTATTTTCCGATTCGGATGAAGAGCTTGACGAACTACAGCTCCCCGAATCGCTCATAGTAAAACACGAACGGTAAAACCGTTTACAAAGAAAAATAAATTGCTTACCAGTATGTTAGCACTTGCACTTTAGATATTATAAAAGATTTATAAAAATTTATAAAAGTTAAACTGACTTATTTTAAAATGTTCTAACCAACGTTAGGAAAAAATTAAATGAACACTTTTGTGTTGGTTAGAATATGTCCGCACAGTTCGGAAAATAACCCGCCAATGATTCAAAAACCTTTCGTTGCTTAAAATGCCAACGACGCCACCTGGTGGAAGGAATGCGTATTAAACAGGAGGGGATTTATCGACGGAAACTGACGTCACGTCCGCCACAGCATAGGAAAATAGGGTTGCTATTCTCACTTTTAGGCTTCGAATGACGGTACAGTGAGTTAATAGGTACTTGAATACTACTACTTTTTCCCAGAGATAGGCAGAGACTACAGATCTCCATTTTGGGCGGTTCTGACACACCTCTCTTGCTTCCTCTAGGTCCATACATCTTGTCATACATTCCCGTCGGTTTCGACTACTCTACCTGGCATTTTTTAATCGTTCAGGCGTTCGGTGTTCATTTCTTAAAATACCTTCTTCTAGATATGACCAGTTCTGGATTCGACCACTTCTTGGTAAGAATCTCTACTTTAACAAATCTTCATTCAAACCACAACGTTTCCTAACCACAGCATTTCTCATTTTATCCCTTATTCTATTCCTTCATGGGATGTAAACTTACCTAAATGTTATTGATTATAAACATGTTACAGCCATGTTGTACGATCCAATTCAACGACGACGACGACGACGACGACGACGACGATTCAATTTCGATTTTCTTTCGAATTTCTTTCTCTGGGTAGTGGGCTCGGTAGTGTAATTAGTTAGCACGTTTCCCCGGTTTGGAAGAGCGTGGGTTCAAGTCCCGCCCGAGACAAATTTTTCAATCTTTAATTTGTTACCTAAATGTGTTACCTACTTATTTTAGGGCGTTGTTATACCTATATGACGGCTTGGGATATGTTGCTACCTGTAGGGTATCAATATTCATCAACCGCTTCATGCTTGCTCGCTGGTTTCCGATATAACAACATGGTCAGTCCCATTAGTTCTACGGTAGAACTGTTCAGTAGAACTATTGAGAATGAACGACCATACACACGACTAGGCTCTTCCCTTCCTTGCGCTCCCAGACGAAACTGTTCAATTAGAACAGTGGTGACTCGACTCATGCTATACAGGGTGTAAGGAAAAGAATAATTAATCTTTAAACCACATACTCTACCCATCAAACTGAACTTAATTACTTTTACTATGTTAGTACCTAAACCTATCAGAACAACAATAAATCAGCTCATATGTAGGCATTGCAGCTTCTTTCTTTTTTTGCGCTAACAGGTTTGCTCCCGTATTAAAAGTTGTTCAGTTTGATGGGTAGAGTATGTGGTTTAACAGTTAATGATACTTTTCCTTACACCATGTATAGCGAATCCTATATGATATGACGTATCATTGAAGACAGTGCTTTCTCTAAATTGACCTTTTTTAGCCTACATCATCTCACTGGTGGGCAAAAGCCTCGCCTTCGGAAAAAAAAGTCCCATTAGTTCTACGGTAGAACTGTTTAGTAGAACTACTGGGAATGAACGAACTATACAACCATCCCTGTTCTGGGCAAGCTCTGGCCACTTATCATTCCTCCAGATCGTCCCGCCACCTCTTCCTAGGTCGACCTGGTCACCGATGATCGTTTTCTGGGATCTAGTGCTTTAAATTATTGCGCAAATATTGTCCTGGGTGAACTTAGAATGTCCTAATTTTTTCATCATTGGGACCACACCCTTGTTGCCATAAGGGGGTGAGGTTAACATTGGTGTGGGGTATATAGGGGGGTTTTGGTGTCCGAACTATAGGTATGTAGTACCGTACTCTACAAGGTGTTACAAAAATACAAATAAACCTTTAAGGGGGTGGTGTAGACCATCAAACTGAACAACTTTCACTATGGGACCAATATCGAAATCGCGAAAAAAAAAATATGTTCTCTATACTCTACAAATCGACTAGAGCTAAAATATGTATGGGATATAAAATTATTTTTTTCGCGATTTTGATGTTGGTCCCATAGACAAAGTTATTTAGTTTGACGGTCTAAACAACCCCTTAAGATTTTTAAAAATTTATTGTTACTTATGAAACACCCTTATAGGTACAACTTATGACTAAATATGGCTATGATTAAAAATAAAAACTGATACAAAAAAGGAAAGAAGAAATGAGCCACTATATCGAGCACGACTTCCGTTCAACTTACACTAAACAGAAGACGTGCTGGAGGCCGCTGTCCTGCGGGAGGGTGCCCAGGACGCTGGCGGCGTTACCTCTTTGGATGGCAATGGATATTCGTTGCCCGAGGTACGCGCCAGCCCTTCGGTCACCGGACACCTCTACCAAGCGCGACGATAACTCTTTAAAAAGCTGTCGAGCGTCTGGCCCCCACGGCCCCAGTGTCTCAACACCGAATGGCGCAAGGATGTAGCCGTCACCCAGGGTGGCATACGTCTCATAATATTAGAATTAACTGGCTTTGACTAAGTATAGTGCATTCTATGAGTTAAGTCTGTCTGTATGGCCTCGCTCTCTCGCTCATTGCGCACCGAAATATTGAATCGAAATTTGGCATGAAGACAGAATGTTAACCCAAAAACAGAAATGCGCTACCTATTAGTTAAGAACAAACCCCTCCCCTTACGTCGATTGTAACTTTTACTTTGTCTTTTTAATTCTCTTTACGCGGATATTCAGAGTTTACAGAATACTTATATCTCTGACAACCCCCTCGGAGAATATTAGGTAGCATTTATGTATGCGTGCATATGCATGTAATGCTTTTCTTTTACAACGCATTTAGGAATTCACAAAACAAAAGTAGAAAGCCGTGGTGGTCTCCAGTGGCGAGTAACCTTTCCTGCCAGGAGGCGATGGTTCTATCCCTGCCCAGGCCAATTCTTACCAGTGAGTTTTTCGGAATTTATGTAACTTAGGATATGTATCACCACTGCACTTGCTTTTCGGTGAAGGAAAACATCGTGAGGAAAGCTGCCTGCATGCTTCAATTTCGAAACATATTATATTGTATTGTACCCACTGTCCACATACAAGTGGCAACGGGCTCACTCCCCGTCACACTGGCTGGACAGAGTTTCGGTACTTAGTGAAACGTGGATGTTCTGAGGTTTCAGAATATCTCCGACTACCCCCTCGGAGAATATAGTCGTGAACATTATATGCAAAACTAAAGTAAGTAAATAAAACAAAGTTTGTAAGAACATCGCGGTAATTTATTTTTTAACAGTCGTCAGCTCCAGCTGCATTGCATTCCTATTATTTCCTATTCCTCTTTGGTACCTAGTAATCACATGTCAGTGCTAGTAATAGTATATACACAGAGTGTACCAAAACACCCGAGTAGGTAGGTAATTAAAGAAGTGGTTTAGACTATCAAACTGAACAACTTTCACTATACCTACAGAGAAAAAATCAAAATAAATCTGTTGTCCCATATATTCGAATCGAGTAGATAGGTACTACTGCAGTTTTGTATGAGACAGCAATCTTGGATCCATAGTGAAAGTTGTTCTAAACCACCACGGTATACCTTCAAATACTAGGGTGTTTAGTTACACCTGCTGCTGACTGACAATAATTAAGATAAACAAAAGCGGTTAAACTTTAAGGGTCCGGCGGCGCGTAGGCGAGACCAATGTTCCGGAGTTCACAGTCTTCCTGCAGGAAGTCTCTGAGGAGGAGGTTCATGAGGGCAGTACGGCGGACCTGCAACGATAGGTTAGGCAGGGAGCAATTTTACGAAAATTGACAACATTTCATTTTTTTAACCACCAGTTTTTAATAAAAAATATAAAAATAGGTAAAAAAATAAGAGATACGTATTTTTTCGATTTAATTTTTGACTGATATTTCTATTTTTAATTTACTTTTGAATTTTCTGAAAAACGTAGGCTTTATGGCCAAGAACCTTGGCCTCGATGACATTAAACATAAAAACTGTCAAAAAATACAATAGAAAAGCCAAGCAGGCAAAGGAATAAAATCTCATTCAACCTATATTATATTTTTCAGTATTTTTCAAATAACTCGAGAAATAATGGATAGAAAAATCTTAAAATTTAGATATAAGCTTTGAATCACATAATCTCCAAATGGTTTTCTTATTTTGGTACCTTTCTTAAAATGAAATGTTGTCAATTGTTCCAAGTGGTTCGATAGATGGCGTTGATGCAAGATGGATGTGCAACCTTGCTATTAATATTTTTTTTTTTTAAATAAGCAGACAAACATGGAATGAAACGGATGCGTCTGAACCAGTGACGTGCATTTGTTTTAACTTATTTAGCCTAAATGAGGGATTTTCCGAAAGCCATTAAAAAGATAAGGTAGTTCCAAATGGCTCGATATATGGCGTTGATGAGACAGGGGCGAGCAACCTTGCAGATAATAAAATACCAACAAATAAAATAGGTAGTAAGAATTTGTGTTTTTAAGTAAGCAGCAAAATATGAACATCGTCAACGGATGCGTCTGACTCAGTGACATGCATTTTTGATAACTTTTAGAAATTTTCGTCTTCGGACCCCTCTGGTCAACGCCATCGACTGTTGAACGCCAACGAATGTTGAACTGCGTTTGACTAGCTGCAAAGAGTAAATTAATTACCTACCTATACCAAAACCTCATCACCATTTTCGGACCCAGATCACGTCAACGCCATCTATCGAGGCAGGCGGCGTCTTGATTGCTGTTAAGAAATCGATAAACGCGTATAGAAACTATTCCTACGAAAGTCGCTGCGAGGACCTGTGGGTAACTGTGGAAGTGGGGGGAGAATGCAAATTACATTTATGTTCTGTGTATTTTCCCTCTCCGCTCCGGTGCCGTGATCGATGACCTGAACGAGGTTTTGATGTTTGGTGACTTTAACTCTAGGGACATTGTTTGGACGGCAGCAGACCGGGACGGGTCACTTAAACCCAGTAACTATGATTATAACATGGGGCACACTATTATAGACTTCATATCTGCTCATGATCTAAAACAGTATAATCATATTCCAATTTTACGCTTAGTATAATATAATAAATAATATATGTATGTAGGTATAATATAATATTATTTCGTTTTTACTTTTTCTTTTTTTTACTCTTCCATTACTATATTTCATCTAAACTTTACTTATTTTATTTATCTCTCATTGGTTGCTGCGTCTGACTACTACCAGAGGTTTCATCTGAAAATCAACACCCTGCTTTCGGGCAAGGTCTATGTTGAGATGGGACCTATTTGCTGCTGTAGCATACAATAAATTACATGTTTGTTCTGTTGATGTTTCCTTGTTATGTTATTTTGTAAACTTGTGAACTGTATTATTTATGTGTGTGTTACTTGTGCAAATAAATGATTTATCTATCTATCTATCTATCATATTCTAAATCACCAGCACTCGTAGTATGCTACACTTGATACGGCTGTATCACGTCTTTTAGCTCGTTCGTTCGCACGCAAATAGAAAGAGAGCTAAGATGTGATAGCGCTGTATCACTGCGGCATGCTAGCTATGCAGGATAAGATTCTCGATTTGGTGTTGTCAAAGCTAAACTGTGAAATTTCCGTAACTAGGTCTAATAACATAATTTCTGTATTGGATCGATACCATCCTCCATTGGAAATAAACATTTCTTATCAAGAACTAAAACCAATGTCAGCAAAACATTTTCCAGTACGCAAATTCTATAAAGCTAATTACACTAAAATACGCGAAGTACTGGATAAAGTAGATTGGGAGTGTGAACTTGAGCCCTGCTCAAGTATCGACGATGCTGTTGCGGCATTTTATTGTATCATTAGGAAGGTTATTACAGAGTTGGTGCCTCTTCAGAGATTTAATAGGAGAAAGTATCCACCATGGTTTAGCAACAACCTCATTAAAATATTGCGTGAAAAAGAAAAATGTCGAAAAAGAATGAAAAAATTTAAAAACGACTTGGACAAATTTGAATATTGTTTGCTAAAAGAGAGGACTAACTTACTTATAAAAAACTCATACAAGGATTATATCGAGAGAGTAGTTCAAAACTTAACCAAAAACCCGAAATTCTTCTGGTCCTACATCAAAACTAAACGTAAAACTAACGGCACAATACCTAACAAAATGAAATTAGATAACACTATTGCTAACAACGGTGAAGAAATAACAAACCTTTTTGCAGACAATTTTGCGTCAGTATATAGCCCTATTCGAGTATCTGGCCTATACCCAGAGCCAGAATGTAAAAACGTCATATCCTTGGGTCAGATACAATTCACACAAATAGAGATAGAAAAAAGGTTGAAGTCGCTTGATGCTAATAAAGGACCTGGAAGTGACAGTATTCCTCCATTGTTTTTCAGAGAATGTGCTCAGCCGTTGTCATTACCTTTGCAGATCTTATACAACAGATCTCTTGCACAGGGTGTCTTTCCTAAGGTATGGAAGGACGCATTAATTATACCTATACACAAATCTGGGGACAAAACTAATGTCTGCAATTACAGACCTATCAGTATCCTTCCAGTGTTGGGAAAAGTATTTGAGGCACTTTTATGTCCATATTTGTGTCGGCATATCGGGCAACTGGTCACTGGCAACCAGCATGGGTTCCTAAAAAAACGCTCGACAACCACCAATCTAACAACATTTGTTAACAGAACCCTTACTAAAATGAGTTCTGGCAATGAGATTGATGCTGTGTACAGTGATTTCAGTAAGGCTTTTGACAGGGTGGACCATTTGGTACTGGTTCGTAAGTTGGACTCCTTATTCGGTATATACGGTCCACTCTTGGAATGGTTCCGATCATATTTAACAGATCGCACGCAGAAAGTTGTCGTGAATGGATTTGCAAACGGAAGATAAGTAGGTACTCAAATATTTCTTCATTTTAACTTAACTTTAATAGCACCTTAAATTGTTAAATGTTAGTGCTGTGCCTACCTATAATTTAGACACATATGTATATTTGGATCTGCTAGTGATATAAGAAGTGTTTTGTATGTGCCTAGTTGGTAAGCCTTATTAAATAAATAAATAAATAAATGTTGAACTACGTTTAAACTAGCTGATTCAAAAGTAAGTAGGTAAGTAGATAATTCTAGTTATGTACTAACAGCAAGAGTCTGCAACTTGGCTTGCCTCAGCTCCTCTCTTATGAACATCATTTCTGGGCGAAGGTCGCGGTGAGCAAACGGGTCCATGTTGATCTTCAGACGGGGATCTATCCCCGATAATTGTTGATCACTGGAACAAGATACATATCCCATTGATTACAGGGTGTTCATTAACCTTTAAACCACATACTCTACCTATCAAACTGAACAACTTTGACTATGGAAGCAAACCTGTTAATGGCAAAAAAAATCGTGTTACCTACACGCTACGAGGGGTATGTACTCGTAGCATACACGACTCAAAATATGCATGACAGCCATAGACGAAAAATTTTTGCTTACGCTAGTAGACCGAATATCAGTGTAACCGGGTATGAGATAGCAAATTATATGAATCTCGGAGTCAGGTGGTTGACCCATACAATTTATATGAAGTGACATTTTGGAGTCAGATGGCCGAAGTACAAAAAAGTGGATACGTCGATAAGGACAGCAATAAGTAGCGGTCTCACTTCTCTTTCTACGATGACAGCGGTTTTTTTTTGCTCTGTCAGGTTTGCTTCCATAGTCAAAGTTGTCCAGTTTGATGCGAAGAGTATGTGGATTAAAGGTATTCGACGAGCGGTGGCCCTAGGTCTTGCAGTGGGAATGGTGATGATGATAATTCCAACTAGGGAGGAAAACAGGACGAAAACTAACAATCTCGCCCCGACATCAGCTTCCAACGCGCCGGCCTCCTCCAGGGTATCAGGAGTAACGTCCTCATCTTCATTATCTGGCATTTTATTAAGTTAACTGATTTCTTAAAACTTTTCAGTCTTCAATAATGTGTTTAGAATCTAGTTAAGTAGGATTCAATTAAATTGGTTTTCAAAGAAATAAAAATCAAATGGAAATTGTCAGAAAACAAAGAGATCCTTCCTCTGAGATTTTTTTAAAATGACTTATATTCAAAATTTTCTTGAATGGAGAACTGCATTGTCTTTGAAGGAGTTTCAGGAAAATGTAACCAGGGATTGTGTAGGCAGCGAGCCCTAGCCCCTGTCTCGTCAACGCCACCTATCGAGCCATTAGGAACTACTTTTTCTTTTTTAATGGCTTTCTGAAAATCCCTCATTATAGTGCCTAGATCGTGCTAATAGGTACATTTATTAGGTATAGTGCCTATATAGTGCCAATACATCAATGCAGAATATTTAGAGAAAATAAACCATTAAAATCACCCACTTGCTTTTCGGTGAAGGAAAACATCGATTTCGAGGCATGTATTGTACAGCTTGGCCAAAAAGAGTAGAAATTAAATGAGGGCGCTGCCTCCACGCAAGAACGTCAAAATCACGCATAACCTGGCAACACCACCACTCTCAAATTTTAGTTCCACCTGTCACCACGGTCATAAGCTATACCCACTGTCCATTATAATTGGACGCGACGCGACGGGCTCACCCCCCGTCACACTGGACAGAGTTTCGGTACTACCTACTGGTGAAACGTGGATGTTCTGAGGTTTCAGAATATCTCTGACTACCCCCTCGGGGAATATAGTCGTGAGCATATGCAATGCTGTGAGACTGCTGTACAAATCACCCACGCCATCTGTTACTTTAACATGGTACTTCTTAAATCGATAGCTGTCGACAAAATGGAAAATGTCAAATGACAAACAAATTCCCTCTTCCTCAGCTCGTTTCCCTCTTTTTATTTTTTATTTATTATGGCTTTGGCAACGAGGCATATCAACTTATCCTTATTTTCTTCCAAGCACGTTCTGAAGTCTTCATATTAAAGATATTTTTTTTGCGCTTATAGGAAATACGCATTCGTTAGTGTATTTAAAAGATTAGCTAGAAGATTTTGTTAGTAAAAATTACTATTTATTTATTTATTACTAAAATATCCAGTTAAATGATTAATTTGATCGTAGTTAACGTTGATGACTCATCCGCATTAAATGTTTTGGAACGCACCTCACTTTCGATAAAAGTGCCGAAGGCCTAGTTGCCATAGCTTTAAAAATTAAAAAAAAATCGATAGAAGGGTGAGTGAACCATCTCATTGTTATTTATTACATTTGCCTCTAATAATACATTAATTAGCCGTTTTACGGGTACCAGCAAGTGCAATAACACAACTCGGGACAGCCATGCCGATGTGAGTAATACCCGAGGTGTGGCACGGGAGTAATTTTGTGTAAAGTGTTCAGTGACATTGTGAAAAAATATTCTGCCTATCTCGTAAAATGACGGAGTACAAGCTGGTGGTCGTAGGGGCTGGCGGCGTGGGCAAATCCGCATTGACTATACAACTGATACAGAATCATTTCGTGGACGAATACGATCCTACGATAGAAGATTCGTATCGTAAACAAGTGGTTATCGATGGTGAAACGTGTTTGTTGGATATCTTGGATACAGCTGGTCAGGAGGAGTACTCTGCGATGCGGGACCAGTACATGCGAACGGGGGAAGGTTTCCTGCTAGTGTTCGCGGTGAATAGTGCAAAGAGTTTCGAGGATATAGGCTCGTATCGGGAGCAGATAAAGCGGGTGAAGGACGCTGAGGAGGTGCCCATGGTGCTGGTGGGCAACAAGTGCGATCTGCAGGCGTGGGCTGTGGACATGACGCAGGCTAGAGAGGTGAGATACATTGTTTATTTGTTGTGTTCACACGGCGACACATCACGTTACGCACCTTAATACCCATAACTAAACTACGTACACATCACAAAACAGTGCAGTAGAGAGCCTGCATAGACGCGGCTGCCCTGCCGATGCCGTGAGACGAAACAACAACAACATACCGCACCCTCGCATGATTCGCAGCGTTCAACTTCAAATAGTTCAAAGTCCAAACAGGGTAACCGGACCTGTCGCCGTGTGTACATCAAATTAGAACGACGATAGCCCATACGGAAGAGCGCTTGTGCCTCTATCGGAGCCAGTGGTTCAATTCCTGCATAGGTAGCATGGCACCGTGATATAGCGCTATCGCACCTTCACTCTCTTTCTATTTCTCCTTCACTCTCTTTTTATTTTAACAAATGAGATAAAAGACGTGATACGGCCGTATCATGTGTGGCATGCTACCTATGCTGGCCTGTACCACTAAGATCCACGGAATTTATGTACGGTTGTTATCATTTACTAGCTCGGTGGTGAGGTGAAGGAAAACATTGTAAGGAAAACTGAATTCCCGAGAATGAAAAGAAAGTACCATAAGTTTGGAGGTATGCATAAAATATGGGTGGGCTTGGGGCGTACACAATAGACCAGCGATGGTGGCAGTGTTACATAACGACCCTTGCTTGCAATAGCCCAACCACAAATCAATCAAGGTGTTACAAATTGTAAATAAATTCTGAAAAGTCAAAGGTATGAGTATTTAAACTAGGTAATTGACCTGGAGTGCGATTTTTGAATCTCATTCGGTGAGCTCAGCAGGTAAAAATGACAAAATTACTCTGGAGATACGCATCTTTCTACTACTAATTTGACTTTCAAAAATCACACTTCTGAAGCATGATTTTTGAGAGTTAAATCAGCAGTAGAAATATGCATATCTCCATAGTAATTTTGACATTTTCAACAGCTGAGCTCACCGAATGAGATTCAAAAATCACACTCCTGGACGGGGATTGAACCATTGTCCACTGCATGGCAGGCATAGTTACTCTCCACTAGACCACCACGGCTTCCTGATTTGTTCATTTTCTATTTGGTTGACATCTTAATTCGAAAGGTCAGAGTTCAGAAACTATTTAATCAACTGTTAACATAAATCAATTTATTTTAATGATATTCATTATAGTATAATGTCAGGTTTAATTATTAATTATCATTGTACAGTTGAATTTGATTGAAAGTCAATGAACATGACAATAAATGATTTAAATAAGGACACACTACAACCTAAGACTTCGAAAAAATCGCTCAGGGAATCTATCTATCTCTCTCTAGCATGCATATCTTCGTATGCTTTTTCTCTTTCACTCTCCTGAGTGATTTTTTAGGTTTAGAAAATGTCCTATAATAAAGAAACTATCAAATGATTATAAACTTTCAAAAAGAAAAAGTTTCACAAAAAACTTTTTCTTTTTAAAAGCTTATGATTTGATATATAAAAACTGTTATGTTTTGTGTAGGAAGCCGCAAGCAAAATCTAGTATGTATTTATAAAAGTCAAATTTAAGAGAAAGATCAATTTGTTTATGTCAGTTTGTTTTTCTGATGAATCACCGCCTATAATTGTAAGTGACACTAATAGAACATTGTTTTAACTAGAGTAGGTTAGTAAATATATTAGGTGAATCACTGATGATGACGGCCGTAGGGTCCAAATTCTGATTGGAAACTGTATTGCACAATCATAAAATGTATTTTATGGTGATTGGAATTGATTGGATGACTCCTGAAATGAAACAGAAAAATATTTCTTGCTTGTAATTATAATAATTTCTTGTTTGGTTTATCTAAACTATAATAAAACTGTGACAGAAGTGTGTCTTTGACATTGATGATATTTACAAATAAAAAAGGTTACCAGTATGACCTCCAAATCACAGATTTTTTGTCTGTTTGTTTGAGCATTACACAAAAACTACTGGACTGATTTTGATGAAACTTTGTATGATGAGTAGGCAACGATTTAGAATACCAGAACATAGATACAAACATCCATGACTCAGGGACGGGCTCACCCCCCGTCATACTGGACATAGTTTCGGTATTACTGGTGAAACATGTACGTTCTGAGGTTTCAGAATATCACCCCCTCGGGGAATATATAGTCGTGAGCATATGCTATGCTATGACTCGGGCACAAATATTCATATCATACAATATTAAGTAGGTAGCCCCTAGTTGTATTTAGTAGCCCCTAGCGGGATTCGAACCTACGACACTCGGATCAGCAAACAGGTTCACTATAAACTGAGCTATCGGCGTCGCAAATGTACAGACAGACACCAAGTTTACAGTTTCTATTATTTCTTTTAATGTTTGTATTAATGTTATATTGTACCGTTTTGGTGTCTGGTTCCCATGATTAAGGCCTTGTGGTCAGAACAATGTCATAAAATTGTCTGCATTTAGTGTTCGTTTTTTTTTTTTTTTTATTAAAAAATGGGTTTGCTCTTGACCTCAATCCAGTCCTGAAGACAGAGATGGGGTCGAAGATGTAGCGAGCTTACCTAGAAGAAGCCTATTCACTCTTACATTTAAAGTTATTCGGGTTGTAAGTTCTTGGAAATACTGATGCAGGCAGGGCATTCCACTCCTTGGCTGTGCGCATTATAAAAGAATCAGAAAAGCGCTTAGTTCGGATACGTGGGATATCAACCAAGAAGGGGTGGTATCCTGCGGTGCGTCTGGAAATCCGAGCTCATGCAGCTCTTGTGCACACTCACCCAAGTACAATCTGTAGAAGACCGACAAACAGGCTACCCTGCGGCGGTGGGCTAGGCTATGAAGCTTGGTTTCTACCAGCTTACTGTCGCCAATGAGTCTCCTGTCTCTGCGTTTGCGTCAAGCGTCAAGTTGATACTTAGCTGTTCGTGCTGCTTCGTGTTCAAAAATAGCAAAATGGAACACTTCTGCAATCAACTCTATATCCTTATGCTAGATTCTTGTTCTTTAAGATGGACCAGATAATCTTGGTGAAAAAGTCCAGGATATTTATTTATTTGCGTAAAAATTGCAAGACGATTAAGGATAAGTAATATTATTATGGATTTGTTAACAAATCATAAAAAGAGTTTAGAGATCCATACAAGAATCTGTGTTATTTTCTAGTTTTTTTGGTGTGATTATACTGCCACGAAGCTACACCATGTTGTGGTTGCTTGAGTGTGTTTTTGTACAGAAATAATCCTTGAGATCACCCAAATATCTAATAACAAACAACATCAAGCAATTTTGCTTTTTATACTATAGATTTGCAAAATCATCGACACCCCAATAGAGCCACCCTTTTAAAATTAGAGTAGAATAGAACTACTAAATAGAACTACTTACAAATCAAATTAATGATTGAAAAATTAAGTCTCGGGCGGGACTCTTCCAAAATGGGGAATTGCGTTATCCAATTTTCGCTACCGAGCCCACTACCCAGAGAACGAAATTTTCAATCTGTTGCGTCTTTTAATGTAAGCGCCATCTACTTACCAGCTTACTCACCATAACACCCATCAATTTCCAGGTGGCGCGAAGTTACGGAGTCCCATTCGTCGAAACCTCAGCCAAGACCCGTATGGGAGTAGACGATGCTTTCTACACGCTAGTCCGGGAGATACGCAGGGACAAGGAGAGCCGGGGCAAGCGGAATAGGAGAGGACACAAACTGGGCCCCGGACGCACTTTCAAATGCACACTTCTGTAAACCTGTTAGTGCTAATTTGAATATCATTTTGAACTTAATTTTTATTGACTTTTTACGGTGAACGCAGGCTTGGCCTTGATGCGACCGCAGCATTCGCATCTGTCAGTTCATTCAAAAAGAGACTGCGGCGCGTGCGATGCGGCCAAGACTGCGTTCGCCTTTAGTGGAGATTGTTTGAAGAATGTACTGTAACTCGATTTCTGTAATCGCGCATCGCCCTTTGCTGCATATTTTTAGAAACCCCATCCCGCGCCTTTCAGTCACCCTTGTATTGACAAAGGCCGAGTCGCGCGCAAGTAGAGAAATCATGCTAGAAAGTCTGCTAGTAAAGTCTGACCGCAAGTGCTGTACTGGTCATTGGGTGCGAACAGAGCCACCGTACATACAGTGTACTTCTTTATATGCTGACAGTTTTTAAGGGGATGACCAGACCATCAAACTGAACAACTTTCTCTATGGGACCAACATAGAAATCGCGAAAAAAAATCAGCTGTCCATTTGGCTCAAGTAAGTTTGCAGTTTTGTATGGAACGAATTACTTTTTTGAAGATTTCGATGTTGGTACCAGAGAGAAAGTTGTTCAGTGCGACGGTCTGATCATCCCCTTCAAAAAGTGTCAGCATTTAAGAAGAGGCCATACTCCACCACACAAAAACTCCACTAGTACTCTCCTTCTCTTACGTAATATAAGATATAACACTCCGAACAGTCTCCACTAACTTGTCAAAAGAAAACACTTTCGCTGATATTTTTTAAAACGCCAATCAAATGCACTTGGAACGAATGAGAGATTGTCTTGATTTTTTTTTGTGTAATTGATATTTGATGTTGCTGTCGGTCAGAATTGCAATCTTTTTTTAATTTCACACGTTATTCGTATACGAAAATGTCAATAAAATTAAGGAGCTTATGCATTATTCGTATACGAATAGGATGTGTGACTTTTAAAATAGCACTCTATTATCAAAGTTATCCAATCGAATAATATGTTTTTCAAGAAGCAGTCAGTGCCATCATTTGGATCTAATTTTGGGGATTCGAACCCGCATCCTGTCAATCCGTGGTACTACAGATTCTTCTCTCGATATTTTCCAAATTATTCTATAAAATTATATTTTATAATTAATTTTTATGTTTTTAAGAAAATCGTTCATTCGACATTTCGTGTACTAATTTGATATGTTTTAAAAAATATCACCCCTAGTACGTACAATGTAAATTAGCGTAATAATATTGTTATTAACTAACAAAATATTTTGAAAATTAAAACCTACCCTTGTAAAGTTTGGCTGCGACATATTGAATGAGGAGTTTTCTGACAGCTACTCAAACGTAGTTCATCATACCGGCGATAGATGGCGTTGACCAGAGAGGGGTCCGAAGACGAAAATTTTAGGCTATAAAGTAAACAAAAATGCATGTCACTGATGTCCGTTGACGAAATATATGTTCATATTTTGCTGCTTACGTTATAAATGCTTATGTTAGAAACACAAATTCTTACTATTTTATTTGTATTTTATTATCTGCAAGGTCGCTCGCCCCTGTCTCGTCAACGCCATCTATCGAGCCATTAGGAACTACTTTATCTTTTTTAATTGCTTTCTGAAAATCCCTCATTAGGGTTGAACCTATATCTGACAGCACGGAATTATTTTTTTACGCTCCATCCTTTTCTGTCGCTAAGGAAGAAAATCATTTGCTAGAGCGAGAAGGTCGGAACAGTGCCGGTGCTGCCGCGTGCTGTTGCATTCCCGCTATCTTTCTCGCTCTAGCAAATGACGTTCCTGAGCGACGGAAACGGACGGAGCGTGAAAAAATGAGATTCAACGCTGCCAGGTGAGGTTCAACCCATAAGCTTTGTTGTTTGTAATGTTTTGAACAACTTTGTATCTAGATTTGTATTTATAGATAGTTTTAACTTCAATATTGGCATCTTGCTATTATCTATAATATAGTTTTGTTAACTAATACAGCTTAAATCAATAAGTTCCCTAACTGTTTAACATAATATCAATCATATAGAATCCGTTATTTTGGAGCCATTTGAAATACATACTACAAAATGATCATGCAGGTCTTTTTAAAAAATTGAGAATTAACCTTTATTAGTACCATTTTACTAAGTCGATTATTAGAAAATGTTCGAACATAATTAGAATAGTTAGAAAATGTTCGAACTTCGAACTCAAATAAAAAACTAAATACACAATTCATCATCATCTGCTGGACATAGGCCTCCCCCGACGATCGCCACAACTCTCCTCTCTCCCATAAGTTAACGTCAAAGTTGTTCGTCTATGAATAGATCCATTCATAAGTAACATCAAAGTTAAATCAATTCATAAGTTATGTCAAAGTTGGTCGTCATTAAATAGATCCATTAATAAGTTACGTCTAAGTTGGCCGTCTATGAATAGATCCATTCATAAGTTACGTCAAAGTTGGTCGTCTATGAATAGATCCATTCATAAGTTACGTCAAAGTTAGATCAATTCATAAGTTACGTCAAAGTTGGTCGTCTATGAATAGATCCATTAATAAGTTTCGTCAAAATTTGTTGTTTATGAATAGATCCATTCATAAGTTATGTCAAAGTTGGTCGTCATTGAATAGATCCATTAATAAGTTACGTCAAAGTTGGCCGTCCATGAATAGATCCATTCATAAGTTACGTCATAGATGATAAAGAATTTAGATTTTTCTTGAATCATCATAACCTATTCAGATCATAATTCGTGTAATTTCAGGGTATCTGATGACACACTGTTTACTTCACCCTCGGGTGCTGGCTTCATTATTCTACCTACAAGATATTTCCAAAATCATTAAAAATGAACGCGTAAAGGTACTTAACATGCTATTTCTAAACACAAAGTACAAACGAAAACGACCTGAAAACGGTTTCTCCTTTTAAAAATATCTGAACAAAAATGAGCGTTTTTCTAGTGGTTTTCTAGGTGATCGATTGATGGCGTTACGGGTTAGGGTCTTCGCGAATAAAGGCTAAAATTTCATAATGAGTTTCTTTGTAATAATAAAGAAGGCAAAGACGATCAAAAAGATGCCAACGCATCTTATAATGGCATATTTCATCAGTATTTACGAATTATTTAAATCGAAAGTTTGAAAGTGTTTATGTGTGACATGGAATTACGATCTCGATCCCTTGGCCTTTAAAAAACCGCAGGCACACTTCTCTATGGAGCGATGGGGATGCCATCTGTTGAGTTTTTAGAAGGTAAAAAAATTGAAGGAAAAACGCTCATAGCGCCATAAAGATTGTTTTTTCACATTTATTTTTATCTTTATTAAATTAGGAGCATCGTTATTTAACGTACAATTGCCATAATCACTGATCACCCGATTGAAGCCAAAACCGAAATATTGAAGTCTCGGTCACTAATAAAATACTAGATACACAATCAACGTTCAAAAACGGCGGAAAATGCATTCAAATGAATGATATGAGTGCACTATGCTTTGATTATATTATCGCGTCATCTCGCTAACATTAAAGATACCTAAGGGTTGAACTACACATGGCCGCACGCGAACGCATTTTTCCGTCGCTCTATCCTTTTCTGTCACTCAGGAACGTCATTTGCTAGAGCATATATGATAGACGGAACGCGATCGCACGCGGCGTGCTGTTCCGTGCTGTTCCGTTCCGTCTATCTTATATGCTCTAGCAAATGACGTTCCTGAGTGACAGAAAAGAATGGAGCGACGGAAAAATGCGATCGCGTGCGTCCATGTGTAGTTCAACCATAAGCTTGTATAGGAGAAAGTTTATGCATCTAAACTCAAATTCGTAATTCGACGACCAATTTTGACGTAACGTATCAATGGATCCGTACATAATTACGCCAAAGTCATTCATAAGTTACGTCAAAATTGATAATTGGCCGATTTATGAATCCGAGTATAATTCTTTATTTGTGGTCGAAGCATCTTTTATATCTATGGGCTGACTGTTAAAGAATGTATTTCAAAAAGTCATAGAAACATTATTTGGAGGTATCATGTCATGACATGATAATAGCATGAAGCAGACGTTGGCTTAGCCAATAAACCATTATTGCGACAGCAGTGATAATATTAGCGTCACTCGGAATCATAAATGCTTGAATAACTTGGCTTGCTTACTCAGTAGAATAAAATCCAAGATCATTTTCGAGTGTCGCTAGTGTTGTACCGTCTAAAGATAAACTATGTCGATATTGAAAATTGTTATTTTGACTATTGATAAGCTTCAAACACAAGACTTTTAGATACTATAATAAAAAAGGTTTAGATAGAAAATGTAGTAAAAAAAATCAGATTTGCATAGAAATTTTTCCTTATTAAAATATATTTCCAAGTTTTTCCTCACTGCGTCTTACAGAAACGAAACCTTTGGTTGTGCTTTTAAAGTTTCTTTTCAAGTACAAAATTTGGTTGTATTGTATCAATCCACAACAATTATTGTTCCATTATATCGGAATTCTAGGCGTCAATTTCTAGTATTTTTGACGTAATATTTTGTGGTCAATGCTTTTTTTTGTTTGTAGCCGAACATAATCATATCATGACTAATTAGCTAAACTACCAGGTTGTCTAATTAACTAATATTTTCTGTAAATAAGTTAAAATTTTGCTTCGTCATAGACAATGCGTACGCAGCTACGCTTCGTAAAATATAACAACAAGTGAACGAAGGATTTCTCTAAGTTAATTATGTGCAAATTATTTCATAATATCATTAGCGTGCTCTACATATTTGGATCGGCACAGTAGAACTGCCGGGTTCTACCGATTGGCACGAGCCGAAGTTATAGCGAACATTGCAGGTGTGTTCGCACCGAACATTGTATTACCTAGCTTCATTATGTTCGTTTTATTGTTCAACAAATATTGCCGATCCTGATATAACATTATATTTTATTTAAAATATTTATCTTTAATATTATTGGTGTTTCTTGGTAAACACCATGTTACATATTATTGTATCGATCGATTATGATTATAGGCCGACCGGGAAAGTTAGTTCTCGCCCGCGACAGTGCAGGGGTTCGGGGCGGAGTGATGCGGCAAGAATGAGCCTGCCACCCGGTCCTCTCCACCTTTATCTACACCCCCCGCGCGTCACCTCGCGGGCGAGAACTGACCTATCCAGTATAGGTCGACTCCAACATGCTACTCACCGATCATCGATAGATATTATATAAAGTTTTTGACAGCACTAAGCTATACTAAAATCTCTTCTCATAAAATATAATGTTGCTAAATCCGACATAGGTCTAATATCGTTCGATGATCCACAATAGCATTGTATGAATAGGCAGATTTTTCTCAATGGTTTCAATACGAATTCTGTAAAACAAATTATAAAGAATGTTTGAAGGCCCCTAATAAAATAATAAAATCTTCAGGCATCTACTGTTAATACATTATAGGTATAATATTTAATTTAAATAGCATACCGCTTTATTATCAAAATGAAATTGTTAAAAACATTTTGTGATGTAACTTGTGTTACATTAATTGTATTTTAGTGTAACATTGAGGTCATTGTTGAGTGTTTTCTACTGTAGCTAAATTATACAAGTAGTTTTCTTAATATTTCTACTGCTATTTGTATTTTATATTCTATTCTTGGGCTTTACTTTATGTTTTGCGTTTTTATTTCTATTTATTAAATATGCAGAATTAAAAGCTTTGAACTTTATGAATATAAAAAGACATTTGACTGTCTTTGACGTAAAGATTAAAAACGTATACAGTTCGTAGACAGAGAATCAAGCTAAGCAAGATAAGCTAAGCACGAGATTATGACAGAAATGTAAGAAAATTGAGCTTTTGTTTGACTTAGGGCCTGTTTCACCACTTCTGGGTAAGTTCTTGTTAGCATATCCGACAGATAGTATGACAAATTATGTCAAAATATCTGTCGGATAAGCTAACAAGAACTTATTCAGAAGTGGTGAAACAGGCCATTAGTTACAGGAATTTGCAAGCAATTTCAACTATGTCAAACAAAAATATCGCTCACGCTAAAATGTACAAACAGCATAGATATGTTCTCGCTCACTCCATGTAATTAGTATATTATAAGCCTGTCTCGTTCTCGCTCCTTTATTCGGTTCTTAGATTCTCTTTCTATGATACTGTTAAAGTTAAAAAAATATATAAATAGTGTTATTTTTCTAAGGAATTTCGAAGCTGGCAATTTTTTTACGAATTAAGTATATTAATGAATTAAACTCGATTGCTTATTGGTTTTATTTTATGTACAATGAATTAATCAAACGAATTTTGCAATGGAATCCAAGTGAATTTTAATGCTGACAGTTTTCACTAGTTTTTAAGCTAATATTATAATTTTTATATAATTTAGTCTTAATTATAATTGTGTAGTTATTATGATAATTTTACTTACGAATGTAGTGATAAATGCTGCCATGAAAGTCATCCGAGGTTTCTATTATTGTAATCCTTTCGTCCCTCCAGGGTTGTGAGAGAGTGTTTCTTGGATTTTACTGCATTTTTGCCTCAAAAGCCCATTAATTGGCCGCTTCCGTTGTAATTTTCCTAATTTCATAAATAGAATGCTAACTTCCGCTTGTCATTTTCCCGCCATTCGCCAGCGTGCTGAATTGGCTCTGACGCCATTTTGTTCATTGTGTTTCCGGATTTTGACGAGTGCAGTTCTGCCTCAAAATACGCGAGTGAAAAAGTTCGAAATTTCCGTTATCGATATTAAAGTGAAATAATTTCGTTAAGTCACTCGTATAGTTTAGTTTTGTTCAAATTTGAGCCCGTTTAGTGAATTCGGTTCGTCATGGCTCACGAAAGTCATTATATCGTCGAATCGAGGGTTTGTCGCCGCTCGCGTCGCGCCGCCGTGTCCCGCGCCACGTGGCTCGCGTCCAGCTCCCGCGCCCCGCGCCGCCAACGCGGCGCCAGCTCCAGGTGCAAGCTGCAGGTGCAGCGCCGACGCGCTCCGCCGCCACGTGCGCCCCGTGTCTACAGTCTACAGTCGTTGCGAGTTGAGGTTTGATAACTCGCGGGCCAGGTTTGTGTTTTGACTTTGTACAACGCTTGGGTGCTCGGCCGCGCCGGCCCTCCATTTTCGAGGGAATTCTTCAAACCCCGTGCGCGGCATCCGGCCAAATTAAAACTACTTTGAGGCTAGGGTATTTTATTGCCTTAAGGTTTAAAGATGTTATACGACTAGCCTATTTTAATTTAACTAATGTCATGATAAATCTGAAAATTTGATAAATTTCCGATGATAAGCTGACATTATTGTTCGTTTTAGACGAATTACCGGTTTGACCGAGGTTAGACCGATATCGAATTTGACCGATGTCTTAAACCCGTTAGAACGATATTTTCGAATGTCAGATCTGTTAGCAGGAGCTGGAGCGGTGGGATTGCGATGATTTCCAATCTATTTAATTTTCATACACACATAATTATGTACATTGACGACCGTACTTCGATTTCGGAAAAGTTATCGCTACAAGTACCAACCATCTTCTGAGGTTGCAGATTGCGAGTGAGTGAATCGATAATTTAAAGAAAAGGGGGGCGTCAGTAAAATGTTTGTCTAAAGTGATTAAAACCGAATAAGGGTTTCAATTATCTTGTATAACATTAGGTAACTTTTATTTTAACGGCTCAAAGAGCTGAATTACCTATGTTTTTCTTGTTACTAGCCGACTTATCGAAATGTTTAGCGAATGACCGCCATCGATCAGTTTGAGCTAAAATGATTTGAATATTGTTTTCGGTCTGTAACTTGATATTTTACTAAAAGTTTTGGTTAAATTCTGAAATATTATGAACTCTTCGAGATTCTTCCGTGCGTCGCGTCGTCGTATTTGCCACAGTAAATGACGGTTTGTTCTACATATATGTGAGCAAGTGTTCTTTTCATCAATCTTTTGATTTTATTAATTTAAAAAAAAAAAAGGATGTGGAAACTCCCGTCCATCGAACCCTATAAAACCTGAGAAAATATGTCAAAATATATTTATTCAGGTGGGTGTCGAATCACAAGAATATTAATCCTACTTCGACACATACATTTTCTACAGCGATTGTTTAGAAATGGGACGTAATTTTATAGCAATTCTAGCTCATCGTTCAATTCTTAGGTAAAACCAAGTCTTTTCCAAAAGATATTGTGAGTACATGTTATTTGGCGTCGCTTCGGCCGAACCCTCTTCAAGAAAGCTTCGCTGCATCGAACGAATTATCGTGTTCTTCAATTGATTATAAATGCTATGAAATGCATTGGACAGATATTTAATTACAAAAGTCAGTAATTTTTCTAATATTGATAGATCATTTCTTGGTGCCTGTCTACTGTAACATGACCTTAAACAAGAATTCTTCACGAAAAGCGGACAAAAGAAGGAAGGAGTGGAATCTTACAATAGATCGTGCACAACTACAGTAGGGTAAGGACCCTCTTTTGAAGTCAAAACTTTACTATCTTCGCTTGCACTCTTCCAGTTGGGTAAAGCGAACAAAGTCCCTCTCGTCGATTATCAGATCTTCGCAAGCTACGTCGTCGACACTTCCAGTTGGGCAGAGTCCCTTGTCGGAAGTAAAATATTTACGAGCTTCGTAGTGCACACTACGACTTGGGTAAAATTCCTTGACAGAAATCAAATTTAATAAATTTACGAGCTTTGTCGTGCACATTACCAGTCGGGTAAAGTCCCTTGTAGAAAGCAGATATTTACGAGCCTCGTCGTGAAAACTTCCAGTTGGGTAAAGTGTCTCAGAAGTCAGATCTTTGAGAGTTTCATCGTGCACACAGCAGGTGGATGAAATTCCTCCTCTGAAGACAGACCTTTGAGAGCTTCGTCTTGCATACTTCCAGGTGGGTAAAGTCCCTCCTTGGAGGACAAATTTTTGCGAGCGTCGTCATTCACACGTCCGGTTGGGTTAAGTCCTCTCTCGGAAGACAGATCTTTGCGAGCTTCGTCGTGCACACTTCCAGTTGGGTAAAGTCCCCATTCTGAAGTCAGATCTTTACGCGCTGCGTTGTGCACACTTCCAGGTGAGTAAAGTCCTCACTATGAAGTCGTCTCTTTACGAGCTCCGTTGTTCACACTTTCAGGTGGGTAAAGTCCCCAAACTCTGAAGTCAGATCTTTGCGAGCTTCGTTGTGAACATTTTCAGTTGGGTAGAGTCCCCACTCTGAAGTCAGATCTTTACCAGCTTCGTTGTGCACATTTCCAGGTGAGTGAAGTCCTCACTATGAAGTCATATCTTTACGAGCTTCGTTATGCACACTTCCAGGTGGGTAAAGTCTCCAAACTCTGAAGTCAGATCTTTGCGAGCTTATTTGTGCATACTTCTAGGTGATTAAAGTCTCTCATCTGAAGATAAATCTTTGCGAGTATCGTTGTGCACACTTCCAGGCGGGTAAAGTCCCTCTTTGGAAGTAAAATCCTTTCCAGGTGGGTGTAGTCCCTCCTTGTAACCTAAGACTGAGCTCTGCGGGCTTCGTCGTGTCATCTGGGTCGCCTATACTGTCGCAGAGCTTAGATATTGAGTCGTGAGTTCCAGCGGTCAAGTCCCTGGAGTCTCCGACAGCTTCCAGCGTTCATCATAGACGATTATAAATAAGAACGTGAGCAGCTGTAAAATTTTATACGAGTTTTGACAGCTTTGACTATAGTCCGACAATTGTTCGGCCGTGGCTAATATGTATCATAAAAGTGGAGATCTTGGCCTTCTGTCTGTTTATGACTGATAACAAAACATATTAGCGGGTTTATCGGAGTACAATTCAATGAGAAGTCAATTTGAATTTTGTACATAGTATGACTATGAATTGCTTTAATTGGTCAGACTTACTGGTATTCAAATTCTATCAATAGAAAGTTTGACGTCAGTAAAGTCATCAATACAACCACATAGCTCTTACAGAGTGGACACAGAATATTAGCATCACCGCTGAACGCGGACGGGGTAACCTAGTCCAATTTTGGAAGATCTGAAACTGGAAGCATGGTTCCCCAAAAGCAGCCTGAGTGTATAAGAAGACATTTTAAAATCGTCGTTAGCTCACATTATTTTCCTATCGAACTCCATGAATAAGATGGCTAAAGTGGTGCTTTCATAAGAACATAAAATATAATTTTGTCATTTCCTATCCTTCGGCATCGCCTAGAATTTCCGGCGTAAGGTTGTTCTGATTCTCTTCTTACTCTTGTTCTGTGAAAACTTGCACACCAAAGAGGAACCACGTTTATCGTGTTCTATCAACTTTCATAAATCTGTCGTGTTTACTTTCTGTGACCCTTACCTAGGCTAGGAATAGAGCGACATCCTCGCTTAACACACAAAACACACAGATTGTCAGAACTTCGATTTAGGATCTATCTAGATAAGATAAGGCCATTATGCCATTCGTTGCATCAGTGCGCCACGTTTTGTGGGCATCGGCTCGGCCTAAATTTAATGTGATTTTGGTAATGATCTTCAAATTACATATTTTCCTTATTACCTTGAAACTAACTTAGCATCATTTCGCAAGTACGGATCGACTGTTCGGTTGATCCGATAAAAGTTTTAGCCACGAAATTAGATTCTGAGAAGTATTTGATTATTACTCGGTATAAAGGAGCTAAATCTCAGCTTTGTTTATTTAGGTATCTATCTATTTAAGAGGTCAGGCCTCTTCCCCGGTGGGGAATTATAATTATAGCTTTTCTTTTTGTACTTACAGTTAAAGCGACTTCTCAAGTTGGATCAGTAATTTCTTCCTCGATGCTGTATTAAAGGGATCTGTAAAAACTTCCATAATTACCACAGAAAACAAAATAGGTAGATTAAAGACAAAATTTATCATAATCTTTTCAAACATTTAGTTTTTGATAGAAATGGTTCGAATAACTTTGTTAGATTAACAAAGCAACGTTATAATACCTATATATTGAAGAGTATTCAATTAATTATATTATTTTGTTTTTTCTTCTCTTACCATAACAGTACCTACTATGCTTTTGTTTTTAATAACAATATATTCTTTATTCTATTGAATCTGGTACCTATCATAACTTCATCCCCGCCATTCACCAGGTGATAACAGACACGTCTCACAACCCTGGAGGGACGAAAGGATTACAATAGAAAGATTTTACCTTACAATAAAATCAATATTGTGATCCTGAAGTCCCTCCAGGGCCTATTTAAGGCCACCTGGGTGAGTCGCAATGAACAAAATGGCGTCAGAGCCAATTCAGCACGCTGGCGAATGGCGGGAAAATGACAAGCGGAAGTTAGCATTCTATTTATGAAATTAGGAAAATTACAACGGAAGCGGCCAATTAATGGGCTTTTGAGGCAAAAATGCAGTAAAATCCAAGAAACACTCTCTCACAACCCTGGAGGGACTTCAGGATCACAATATTGATTTTATTGTAAGGTAAAATCTTTCTATTATGAAGAATTTTCTATTTGGGGGTGAAATGCAAGCCCGATTCTCGCGTTTGGCACACAGAAAACGTATATTTTCAGTAAACCAGGCAAAAAGACAACCCTTATTCAAATTGGTTTAACCAAGCTACTTTTTGTTGTCGAAACGCGAGAACTGTAAAGTGTTTGCCATAAAATACTTTTTGTTTTGTTTAAATATCATTTTGCATACTTATCTACATCATTCATCATCCAACTGTACCTTTAGCTTGGTAAATTATAAAATAAAAAATCTACTTTGTAAAGAACAACTTTCAATTTACCAAGAAAAAAGTTACTTTGTAAAGGCTTTGCTTCATACATTATCGAAATCAGTGTCACGCATACAAGTATTTTTACCAAGAGTCTGACATAATATTTCTTTATTGTATAAAACTTGGACGGTAGTGCACAATTTCGTTGGAAACGTAGGTATTTTATGAATAATTCTGTAACAGTATAGCACAACAATGTGTGCTAATTGAAATAAATAAAATTGATGAGACAAATGTCGTATTTTTCTTTCTAACACCTCTTTCAGGGGGTTTTAGCTAAGAAGTTGGAAATTATAATTCTTGGTTTACGCCAATACCTATTTCCATCCAGCGAACTGCATGGGTAGCATGTCACCGTGATATAGCGCTATCACACTTTCGCTCTCTTTCTATTTGCGCAGGAACGAACCAGATAAAAGACGCGATACAGCCGTATCACGTGTAACATGCTACGGCTGCTGGTTTACGCCGTTCAGTAGATTCATCAGTCATCACCAATCAAGAAAACCTAAAATAAAAATGTCCCTAAGTAAAGCCTGACCTGCATAGCTAGCATGCCGCAGTGATACAGCGCTATCACACCTTCGCTCTCTTTCTATTTGCGTGCGAACAAACGAGATAAAAGACGTGATACAGCCGTTGTGTTAGTGTTCCAAGTACAAAAATTAGTTCCAATGATTTTCCGCAACATGGCGAGGTTTTTTATATTTCTGCCCTCGTAGTATGCTTATACGTGATACGGCTGTATCACGTCTTTTATCTCGTTCGTTCGCACGCAAATAGAAAGAGAGCGAAGGTGTGATAGCGCTGTATCACTGCGGCATGCTAGCTATGCTGGTCGGGCTTTAACTAACTATATCTGAAATCTTATTTATTAACTAACTATTACGATATTATACAGGGTGACACTTTTTTAAAGGAATGATCAGACCTTCAAACTGGACAACATTCTGGATGGTAGCTGGATGGCACCAACATCGAAATCACGAAAAAAAAAAACTGCTGTTTCATTCAAAACTGCAAACCTACTCGAGCCAAATGTATGGGACAGAAGATTTTTTTTTCGCGATTTCAATGTTGGTCCCATCCTGGTGGCCTAACTAACCTCCATAGAGAAAGTAGTTCAGTATGATGGTCTGAGCTTGGTCTGAGCATCCCTTTAAAAAAGTGTCAGCATATTAAGAAGGACCCTGTATTATTATACGATATTGCCTCTTATTCTAAGAAAATCTAAATAATAGTAGTGTTATTTATGGTAGTTGTAGGCTTTTGATTATAGTTATGAACATTTTTATTTTAGGTTTTATTCATTGAGAAATCTTAAATTTTGAGACGAGGGCGCCACTGAACTGCGTAAACCTGTGGCGTAAACCTTCTTATTCTTTTTTTTTTAATAAAATTTATTTAAAAACCATTTTTGACCATTTAATGGTCAATAGGTCTGACTCTGACATACTTTAATCAGCTAAAAATTACCGCAAGAATAACTATGGGTTGTCCAGCAGCCAGGCGTTCTAATGATATTGCGTAGGAGGCCGAAAATAATTAAATGCTACTGGCACAAGATCGATAGGCAAAAGTGGGGTATACCCTGCAGTGGGTGGACAAAAACTGATGATGATGAAGAATAACTGCGTACCTAACTTATAAATAAACGGATATAGTTTCGGTACTACTGGTGAAACGTGGATGTTCTGATGTTTCAGAATATCTCTGACTACCCACCCCCTGAATATAGTCGTGAGCTTATGCTTATGCTTAAAAATAAACGGTAATAATTCTCTAACAAAACCAATAAGAACGGACTACGGAATAATACTCAGGATTATGCCTCCATATTTCATTGTTATAATAAGGTTTGATATTGAGTTAAGTACTAATATTTGTAAAATATATAGAAAATGTTGACTGGCTATGAAATCAGTGAGTCATCAATATAAATATGCTGATAGTAGGCATGTACAGTACGCTCAAACATATAACTTGTAGTTATAGCATAACGTTTCTGATCACCCTGAAAGAGATTATGGTCGTCAAGATGCATAATAGTCATAGAGCCAACAACGGATTTGGGCCTAAACGTACAGGACAGCTGGATTCATTCTAGGTCGAAAGAACACTCCAAAGTACATCATATAGCCTCGGTCTTACGACTCAAACCGGTCACTGAAATTTTTTACAGCGGTCAGACAATCGCGAAAAAATGGGGTCTGGGCCTAAACATATAGGAATCAAACCGAATGCATTTTAAGAAAGGGACTACTTAGGACAACAACTCTGCATATTTACTTTTTCTCAAATCGGTCACCGTTCCAAATCAGACCGGGGTTGAAAATCGAAAAAATCGGGTCCTGGGCCTAAACATATAGGAATTGTGAAATCAACTTGGATCGATAGAACACACTTTCCCCGTCACGGAAAACCCGGTCTTACAAGGCGGATAGGTCACCTTTCCAGAATCAGACCACTTTTATAAGATACCAAAAATGTATTGCAACATTTTTCATGAACAATTTGGCGAACTGTTGGTTAAGCAATAGTTGTAAAGTTTATGAAATCTGGTTCAAATACAAATTTATGATAAATTATGAACTATAAAGACCATTAAAATTAAAATTATTATTGCAATTAAAAATAGAAACAAACAGATATCTCGACAAGTGTTAGTGATAGAAAAAAATTGTAAACAATAAAATTGTAGAAAATTTTATGTTCTACAAGTTTGTGATAGATTTTATCATGATTTGATGCATTGAAAACGTGATATTAGCAAAAACTTAATAATTAAAATAATAACAGACAAATATCTCAACAACGGTTGACGATAGAAAAAAATTGTTCGAATTAAAATTGTAGATAATGTTATGTTCTACGAGTTTTATTACAGCTATGTTCACGATTTGATGTATAGGAAACGAGATATTTGCAAAAACTAATTAATTAAATAAAAACAAACAGATATCTCGACAACGGCTGATGATAGATCAAATTGGTGTAGAATAAAATTGTAGCAAATAAAATTATCAATAAATTGTGTAATCACTTTTTTCGCCATTTGATACGTAGGAAACGAAATATTTGCAAAAACTATTTAATTAAAATAATAATAAATTGATATCTCGACAACGGTAAGAGATAGAAAAAAAATTGTAAAAACAAAATTGTAGAAAATTTTATATTCCACATATTTGTTATATTTTATTACGATTTGATGCCTTGGTAAGGAGATATTCGCAAAAACTTAATAATTAAAATAGTAACAGACAAATATCTTGACAACGGCTGACGATAGAAAAAAAATGTTCATACGAAAATTGTAGATGACGTTATGTTCTACGAGTTTTGATAAACTATGTTCACGATTAGATGTATGGGAAACGAGATATTTGCAAAAACTAATTACGACGTATCAAATGGCGAACAAAGTCTATGCTCAAATTGTATACTATTTTATTTGCTACAATTTAACTCTTAACAAATTTGCACTATCATAAATCTTTGTAGAGATATCCGTTTGTTTTATTTAATTAATAAGTTTTTGCAAATTTCTCGTTTCCCATACATCTAATCGTGAACATAGTTTATCAAAATTCGTAGAACATAACGTCATCTACAATTTTCGTATGAACATTTTTTTTCTATCGTCAGCCGTTGTCAAGATATTTGTCTGTAATTATTTTAATTATTTAGTTTTTGCGAATATCTCCTTACCAATGCATCAAATCGTAATAAAATATATTACAAATATGTGGAAAATTATATTATCAACAATTTTGTTTTTACAATTTTTTTCTATCTCTTACCGTTGTCGAGATATGAATTTATTATCATTTTAATTAAATAGTTTTTGCAAATATTTCGTTTCCTATGAACCAAATGGCGAAAAAAGTAGTTACACAATTTATTGATAATTTTATTTGCTACAATTTTATTCTACACCAATTTGATCTATCATCAGCCGTTGTCGAGATATCTGTTTGTTTTTATTTAATTAATTCGTTTTTGCAAATATCTAGTTTCCTATACATCAAATCGTGAACATAGCTGTAATAAAACTCGTAGAACATAACATTATCTACAATTTTAATTCGAACAATTTTTTTCTATCGTCAACCGTTGTTGAGATATTTGTCTGTTATTATTTTAATTATTAAGTTTTTGCTAATATCACGTTTTCAATGCATCAAATCATGATAAAATCTATCACAAACTTGTAGAACATAAAATTTTCTACAATTTTATTGTTTTGTTTACAATTTTTTTCTATCACTAACACTTGTCGAGATATCTGTTTGTTTCTATTTTTAATTGCAATAATAATTTTAATTTTAATGGTCTTTATAGTTCATAATTTATCATAAATTTGTGTTTGAACCAGATTTCATAAACTTTACAACTATTGCTTAACCAACAGTTCGCCAAATTGTTCATGAAAAATGTTGCAATACATTTTTGGTATCTTATAAAAGTGGTCTGATTCTGGAAAGGTGACCTATCCACCTTGTAAGACCGGGTTTTCCGTGACGGGGAAAGTGTGTTCTATCGATCCAAGTTGATTTCACAATTCCTATATGTTTAGGCCCAGGACCCGATTTTTTCGATTTTCAACCCCGGTCTGATTTGGAACGGTGACCGATTTGAGAAAAAGTAAATATGCAGAGTTGTTGTCCTAAGTAGTCCCTTTCTTAAAATGCATTCGGTTTGATTCCTATATGTTTAGGCCCAGACCCAAAGAGTAATATAAGTATATTAGAACCCAGACCCCACTTTTTCGCGATTGTCTGACCGCTGTAAAAAATTTCAGTGACCGGTTTGAGTCGTAAGACCGAGGCTATATGATGTACTTTGGAGTGTTCTTTCGACCTAGAATGAATCCAGCTGTCCTGTACGTTTAGGCCCAAATCCGTTGTGGGCTCTAGGACTATAAGTGTTCAAAATCTAGGGGGCCAATACGAAAGAGATAAAGCATACGAAGATATGCATGGTCTAGTGAGATGGATAGACTCTGAGTGATTTTTACACGTTTAGAAACGGAACCTAATTTTATTAACCTGGCAACACAACAACACTGAAAAACTGTCAGTGTCAGTCAGATATTTCCAAAGAAATGTCGATTTGGCGATTTTTGTAAATATTCGCCGAAAATCAACAAATAAAGCAAGAAAAAGCAAAAAGAATGGACGCGAAAGACGTGTGCGTCGAAATAGAGAACGACGAGTTCTACAGCAAATTCCTCGTCGACTCCGTTAAGCCTTTAATCGGCGAAAACATATCGGTGACCGATCAAGTCAGCAAACTCGCGCTTGGCATCGAGAAACTCAGCAAGAGCTTGGAGAAGCAAGTCCTGGCCAAACACAACGATCTCCTAACCCAGGCGAGTCATATCTCAGATTTAGAAACAACTTTAGGCTCTGTACAATCGCACGTTCAAACTTTACTACGCGGCGCTGAAAAATTGCAAGACCGTGTTCATACGCCTTACTATGCCTTGGAAAACCAGACATTAATGCTCGAGAGAGTCCAATCCACCTGCAATCTACTCCGACATACATCCAAAATCCTGGTATTATGGAATAAGCTGTCTGGTATCAAAGATAATCCTGCAAAACAAGCTATTATACTTTTCGAGCTAAATGAGCTGATTAGCGATTACGATTTCGAAGGCATAGTCTTATTAGACGATGTCTTGAAGGAAGTAGATCAAAGGAGAAAGGATTTGTTGAGTAATTCAACTAATTTACTTCAATCAAGTTTACTCAACGGGGATAAAGTCAAATTGTTGCAATGTTTTAAAGTATTTCATAATTTGCAATGTACTGATGAACAGATTAAAAATACTGTGGATAGTATCCTCGCTGATTTGAAGAAGGAAATTGCGACTGCGTTGAATGTACAGATGGTGTCAATTGAAGTTAAAAAGTCAAGCTCTGGCCGTATCGCACCAGGGAAAGCAAATATAATGAACGCACAAGACTTCAAAATCAAGCTCTGGGATAATATAGAGAAACTGTTCAAAATCGATATCTATAACAGTTGCACAAAAGTTATTATGCTTCAGAATGTGATAAACGAATTGCACGCTATCGGAAATTTCAGGAATATCGCTAAGAATTTCTGGTCGGATTTATCTTTGATATTCAGTAGCGAACTTGAGAGGAGCCCGTCAACTGTTAGCCAATCTATCGAGATAGATTATCCAAAACTCCTCAAATGCTTCAACGATTTACTATCCAAACTCAAATGCAAGGACCTAGAAATGAATCGCACATGCTTGACTAAATGGGAAAACGCATTCCTCTCAAAATCTTTAGGAAAGCTCCTTGAACCAGTACGAAGCATGTGGCACTTGAGCCAAGTTCCGAGTATGGATCAAATAGATACTGCAATACGAGTTATTGCCGAAGCTCTGAGCATTTCCCTTGGGGACAAACAATTGAGCATCAGCCTCGCTAACAGCGTAGCTAAAAGTATTAAACAAATGAATGTAGAAGCGGAACAAAGGCTGTCAATGGACAGTGACGTAGCACAAATAATAGAACCACCTACCAGTTCGCAGCAGAAAAACGCAGACCTCTGCAACTCCTTATACTACTTCACATCTCAGATCAAGAGAGTCCTTACAAATATGAACTCTATGTTGCCTGCAGAAAGCATCCAAATCGTTCAAAACAGTCTCAAAGATATTTCAAGCTTGCCCGTGCTTCAGTTATTCGCTGAATCCATTAAAAATTCGCTCTATTTGATCCTTATGACAATGCATGATGAACCAGATTTGATTAGAACAGACGATCCATCTGGAAAATCGCTCTCTTGCTCGCCATACATGAAAGAGCTTCATCAATTCGTTTCCAGATGCAAAGACATCTATCTATCAATGTTCGCTGAGAAATCTGCTCTCAACGAATGTTGCAGCAAAATCGCCAGAACTTGCACCGAAAGGTTCATACAGCACATTTGCAACGTCCGACCATTGACTAAATTCGGACGAGTTAAACTTCAAATAGACTGTAAACATCTTGAAACTGCCTTATCACCTTTAGTAAGTGAAATGACAGAGTTAGGAGACTGCTATCGTCAATTGAAAGCGTTACAGTTACTGCTAGAAAAGACACCACAGGAAATTGCTAAAAGTCAATCAGAAGGGGCTTCGTTACCTTACTCTTTAGTCATGATGTTCCTATTTTCATACGCTGGGCCACAATTGATGGCCCCGCATACTTGCGCGGGGTGGAACGTGCAGAAATTGATGCAATGGTTGGATTCACACAGGAATGAAAGGGAACGGCTGGAGTTTGTTGCTGGTGCTCTGCAGAGATACCAGAATCATGTCAGGCAGAATCAAATAGCCACTTACGATGAGGTATATCCCGTTTTAGTTCAGTTGCTTGAAGACGGCAGGAAGAGTTTGAAGAAATGATTTTATATTTAAGGCAAATTTTTGTGTTATCTACTTTATGCACTGTGTTTTGTCATTGTAAATGAAAATTATTAGCTAGTATTGTAACTAGGTGAAAAATTTTATGCATTACATATCAAAGGGGGTGCTTCAGACCATCAAACTGAACAACTTTCACTATGGACCCAACATTGAAATTAAAAAAAAAACTATCAATGACTACTCGACTGAAATGTATGAGGCACCAGATTTTTATTGCCTATTTTGATGTTGGCTCCATACTGAATGTTGTTGTTTGATGTTCTGAAACACCCTGTTTTATGTAACGCAAATCATTTTACACCTGTATACAGCATATTTAAGTCTACATTGTTAATATTACTATGCATAATATGATTTAATTTAAAAAATTCAATAACAGCAAATATTTATTATTAAAATAAAAATTATAAACGAAAATAACAAATCTTCTTGTACATAAAATACTGGATATCTCCTATAATAACGAAGAAACTGTGACGTCTATCCCTCTGGTCTGCTGCAGCAAATACTCATTTAGCTCTGTTGATGGCCTTCTTGCATTTCTATGGACACCAGAAAATATAAAATTAAGGCACTTATTAATAAAAGTCCGCAATTGCAAACGTGATGCCGCGTTGCAATCGGACACGAAACTCGCGTGATCAAGATAAAAGTGTAATGACACATGCTGAACGTACGGCGCCGTTCGGTTGAATACGCGTGCATTGCTTATATACATATTAATCTATGCATTGCTTTTTCCAACTTTTTTTTTTGGTGCTCACGTTCGGCGCCGTACGTTTCGCAGGTGTGTCATTCATTACACTTAGGGAAATGGTCTGTATTTTTTTCGGCGTTTTCTCGTGGTCCTACTATTTTGTCCTACTAGTAGTGGTAGTTCGGTTGGTCCTACTGATGTGCTGTGAACCTGTGTAAAGAAAATCAGCCAAGTTCGAGTTGCAATATATCACCAATGCAAACTTTTCTATCAAAGAAAATCGGCCAAGTGCGAGTCGCAATATCGTGTCCTAAAAACTAATAAGCATTGAATTGAGCGTTTTTCTTTTGGTTTTCTAGGGGATCGATAGATGGCTCTACGGTCTGTGCGAATTCAAAAAGTGTTTCTTTATAATAATAAAGAGGGAAAAGATGATCAAGAAGATGCCAATGCATCTTTTAATGACATATTTCATTATTTACTAATCATTTTAATCGAAAATTCTAAACTTTTACGCCTGACATGGCTGTATGGGCTCGATCCCTTGGCATTCCAAAAAAAAGGCAGGCACAGTCTTGACAAGATTTTGACAGGATGTCGCGAACGGCTCTATGGGGCGATAAACATGCCATCTGTTGAGTTTTTTTGGAACTAAATTTAAAAAATAAAAGAAAAACGCTCATTGATTAAAAAGTACCAGAAGAGCAGAAGAGAACAAGAGATTTAACGTAACCCCTTGCAAACTTCTGCTCTCCTGGTACATCAATAGAAAATCGACCATGCATTCATTCATAGAACAAAAATAAACAAAATCTTTTGTACTACACAAAAATTTCAAAGAACCTACTAAAGGCGATTTCCTTCTTCTTAATATGCTGACGATTCTCGGCGATGATCAAACCATGAACTGAACAATTTTCTCTTTGTGAGTATGAGATAGCGGAGAACTGTTCAAGCAGTTTTCATTAATCAATTGATAATGAACTCCATGGCTATTGAAATTTATTTGAAAATAGCGTGCAAGAAATAGTGCGAACACGTCACAGGGACTGTGATCTATTGCATTCTATTTTCAACTCTATTTCAATTGAAATTGAGTACATTATCAATTGAATATTGAAAACTGCTCGAAGATTTCTCCGCCCGGTGTGTGCTGACCCTAAAATCGAAATAGCGAGAATAGAAATCGGTTGTCTACACAAACTGTTTACGCATACAAAACTGCAATACTACTGACGCACCTTACGCACCCAGCTGACAGCAGATTTTTTCCCAATTTCTGTTGGTTTTCATAGAAAAAGTCAATCAACCCCTTAAAACCGGCCGCTTATTAAGAAGAACCATGTATAGCGTTAATGTAGGTATAAAACAAACTACAGTAAATTAAAATTACTTATTTTTATTATCAAATTAAAGTAATAATTCTAATAACAACAATAGATACATTTATACAACCAACAAACTACTATGCATACCTACTTAACAATTTATAGTCTTTTCAAAATGCAAAGTAGACAGAGACTCGAATGAATGAATGTGTGCTCTAAAGTCAAAACATTATTAAACTTTATAAAAGGGTTAAAACTTAGACCATTTAACTATGGACGAGTTACGCGTTCAATTCTACTTACAAACTTTTCTGTCACTTTGTATCGGACGAGGTATCATGAAATCCGTAACTTTGGATCTTATTCCATTACTTTAGATTATAATTTTCATTGTTAAAAATCATGAAAATAGTCTCGTTTGACCAAGAGACTAGATTGAAGCTATTGTTATGCAATTATAGGCTGTCTCGTTTCGTGATACTGATAAGGTATAAAATTGAAATTGTATGTAAATGCACTTGATCAGCTGATCTTATACCTTACCAGAGGGGAATGCTAACGCGAGTCTTGTCCCTGGTTAAACGGTCTAAGATTGTAAACTTTTTTATGTATGCACAATACATACATAGTAAAAAAACAAATACCGTTTTATTTCAAAGCCCATTTCAAAAAACATTTGAAAAGAGCACTCAATAAGTCACACAGGCCTAACCATTAAAATTTACAATTACCTACATACATTTTACTCAATCGCATTAATACTAAACATAGCACGAAATAAAATTCTAGTAAAAATTAAAGTCTTCAGATGTAAACAAAAACAACCTAACCGGAAAAAAAGAAAATAATAGAAATATTAATTTCTTAATTTTTTTCAATTATCCGGTGTAGTTTTTTTTACAGTCATTGGTGCGTAGAAAGTGTTTTAGGAATTTTCGGTTGTATTTTGTGATAATATTTTTGTAGACATCTTTAAACATTATAAAACATATTTATACTTCGATTACACGTAAAACATAGTTTATTCGTAACGTCACATTCTTTCTTGATCTGTAATGATAAAAATTACCTAAAAGAAAAGTTATGTATGGTCCAGCCCTTAGACCAATAGGTCCGCCATATTGGATTTTACTCAACCCGTTTCAAGACTTTCAAGATTTATTCCGCCATCTTTAATTTCCCCCACCATTATTAAGAGGGATTCCAAATGGCAAATATACATCAATAGTGATTATAAAGTCATTGGTAAACATACACAGTATTAACAAAGACTATAATGGTTTGGCAGTGAAAAATGCTCTGCGCTGCGCTTCGCCGGCCCTATTAGATCAGATGGACAAAAAATGTGTATTGTTCTTCCTAATTACAAGTAGTGTGAAAGAATTTGACATTACGAATCTACTATATCAAGGCGCTGATTCGAAACCGGTACCCACGCCCTTAGATCAAAATAAAATTAATGGATAGGCCTAAAGCACGGTAAGTTGAAGCAAACTACTGGTGCACTTGGTCCATACAAACTAGCGCCATTATCTGTCAAATCTAGGGCACTTGCATACAAATTTAAAGTAAACCTTTCATTTTTCTGGTTTGAAATGTTCGCGTAAGGCCTATCCATTTATTTTATTCTGATCTAAGCCCACGCCCCGGGCGTCAGGTTAACACTTTAACTGCTGACGACCTACCTGGTAGGTCAGCGACATATGGGCCGCAGTGCTCATGCTCATGACTCACACCTTGAGTCAGAGTTGTATAGCATTCCACAGTGTTATCACTGCGCCAATGTCATTGTTTCGAGCTTAGCAGCGAAAGTGTTAAACGGGCGCCAAAATCATGTTTACAAAAAAATATTGTATTGAGACTGTCGTAATGCAGAAGTCATTCCAGAAGCCGTAGCATGCTACACGTGATACGGCTGTACCACGTCTTTTATCTCGTTTGATCGCGCGCAAATTTGAAATAGAGCGAAGGTGTGATAGCGCTGTATCACGGTGGCATGCTACCCGTGCAGGTTTCAGATAATTTCTACTAGCTAACTGCCACTACGCCAATGAGCGCCGCTCTATCCTAGAATCAGCGCCCAACTACAACGCAACCGCACCTACTCTACTAGCGAACATAACAACATGGTTAGACCTGTTGATCCTGGAAGGCGACCTTGAAGACGTCCTCGTAGTCGCTGACGAAGTGCATGTCCATGCCCTCGCGTATGAACCCCGGCAGGTCGTCGAAGTCCCGCCGGTTCTCCTCTGGCATGATCACTGTCGTCACGCCTACCCGTTTGGCCTGCAAAGTGTGATTCGTGGTTATAGTGAAGTCTCTCATAAATGAGATCTCTGCAAGAAAAACAAGATAAGATAAATATTCTTTATTTGCACACCAAAATACAAAAAGAACAGCAACAATATACAGGAACAAGAAGGGTACAAAAGGCGGCTAACAACTAGAAAACATTATGTATTGCTCCCATAAAGTTATTATACCTTACAGAAGTAGAGAAACTGACATGAGTTGTCAAATGAAACCCCTTTTTTATGTTTTCAGGAGACTATCTGGAGGCGATAATTCGAGCACTGTCTATAATTCCGAGTCTAACGTGAAATCGTGGATAAATTAATGAAATATTGTCAATATATTTCACAAAATTATCGAAGATTTCACTTTCGATTCGCAATTATAAACCGAATTTTTACCCTGCGATAAGATCCAAAAAAACAGTTCTATTGCCTCGCGTCACGTACCTCTTTCTATTATACAGTGATGCCGCTAAGTACAGCTGTCAGTTCCTCTATTAGTAACTTTATGTATTGCTCCTGACCGATTTAGGCCACGGCGACTGCTTCAACTTTGTTGGCGTTGCTGGGCTCTCATCTGGCTAACATAGCCAATCTTCTTAGAGAAGATCCTCTCACATAGCGGAAACGAGAGCACGTCATTCTCATAGTGATATTGTATAGCCGCTGGTGGTCGGGCTTTTAATTCATTACGTTTGGCATCTAGACGTGATCGCCTACTTGCTACAAAATCATAAATAAATAAAACACTACTAAATATAAAATCGGACGTAATAATTTTTGAGAAACCCCAAGAAAGTATTAGCTCACTGTTAGTGACAGTTAGGCTCACTGGTGAGAATTTATTCAGCCAAAAATGTTATGACTTTTCATACAAAATGACAGTCATTTTTCGAGTATGTACAAATAATAGCATTCGAGCCTGTGACGCATATGCGCGCTATACGGACTTCATAACGAAGATAGTAATGTTGCTTTGTTGATGATGCTCCTAATCTACTACAGCGACTATTTACTTACAAAAGCGGGTATGCAGGATATAAGTGCACAAGTGTGTGCGTTAAACACTCTCGTCCTAACCTATGATGTAACTCCGCACTTCCAGTCACTTCCGTCAGAGTGACTATAACCACGCGTGTGGTGAGGGCTGAAGGGATGATGATGGTAGTCTGAAAGATTAGTCGCTTCTTCCTCGGCTTGGCCTCTGTCAACAATTAGGTACTTCTTTCTTACTTTCCTGCTCTCGGTGTGTAATCTCCTATTAATGCAGATTTGTTTGGCACCTATAAATGAAACACAGCTATAAACAGCTACACCTGTGGCTAGACTGAACACTTACAGCGATGATCTTCTCCTTGATGCCGCCGACGGGTAGCACCCTCCCGGTGAGAGATATCTCGCCTGTCATGGCGAGGTTGGAGCGCGTGGGCCTTCGGAGCGCGAGCGAGATCAGGGCTGTCGTGATCGTGCAGCCGGCCGATGGACCGTCCTTAGGGGTGGCACCTTCCGGCACGTGTAGGTGGATGTGGCTGGAAGAAAATATAATTTTTTAGGGAACTTGCAGTAGTGAATTATAATCCACCACAGAGCTTGTAGCTGAGACTGAGCCTAAATATCCTCCGGCTGATAGTAGGAGTTTAAGAGTCCGCAATAATGTCGACCAGATCGAGATATGCGAGTTTTCATGAACTTCGAGTCGTCGTAGTGTTGTGTGTGACATGGATAAAGCAGGTGTTGGCGTGGACAAAGGTTTTGGACTTTCTATACTAAATGCAATCAGCTGATCAAACGATTGTATAAAAAGCTCAATATATTTATAGCGATCACGTTGTGTGGGGGTGTGTGCGCGCGTGTGTGTGTGTATAAAACTAACCCAGTATTGGGAAAGGTGTTCTGCGGGTGGTAGGTGCCCTAGGTGGCCATTTATTCCTGGCGACGGTGAGCGGGTTTTATTGCAAAAATTAAGTAATAAATAACGCATCCAAAACGTAACCGCATACGTCAGCGTCATTTTTGACAATATTCGTTCACTTCATCACACTATCTCTGGACTTACACAGCACGGCCTTGCTGACTAAGAAATCCCGGTACTTCATTCATTCAACCTTTTTGGATTACGAGTGAATTTCAACTCAACCCAACCGACACACCACAGGCAAAGAAAATATACGCTAACGCAAACCACAGGTATGAATACTAACCCAGTATTGAGGAAGGTGTTCTCCGGGTGGTAGGTGGCCATGTAGTTCCTGGCGACGGTGAGCGCGATCCTGGCGGACTCCTTCATGACGTCGCCGAGGTGGCCGGTCAGCTCCAGCGACCCGAACGGGGACTTGTCGTCCTTCATCTGGTTGCGGATCGCTGTCTCTATGAACAGCGTGCTGCCACCTGGCGGACAAGTTCAGTTTGTACCGCAAAAACGTAACGGTACCGTAATGCTATAAAGGTACCGTACCGTTATCGTATAAAGGAATACGTACGTAATGAAAAACGCGGCTGGCCATTGTTGCTGCCATCACAGATTATATATTAGTAGATAACACACCGAGGACAGGAAAGTAAAAAAGGTCTCGGTCGGCTTCGCCTCGGTCAACAATTACATGAGATCTGAGGCTTTCTTATTTACTGTCCGAGGTTAGTATACTATTTTTCTTCTCGACGGAGGTGAAAGCGACAACTTCGTTTAGCGCAGCGGGACGATAATTGACGCTTTACGTCCGGAGTGATGAAAAATACTATACAGTACAGATGCCCAACGTCAAACAATGGAACGCGACTGCCGTAACTCGGGCAGTCGTCGGGCAAAGTAAATTGCTTGATTTTCCGAGGCTCATGAGACTTTTTTGTAGTCAGATCATGTATTTTAGTAACAATTTACACTTTTACGTAAACATTAATTACAAACCGATACCATAACGCCATATATTGAAATTTTTTTACGAAAATTCTATTTTATGGGATAGGACACCATGCTACCACGTAGCGAATGAAACGAATTGAAGCACTGGAGCATGGTAGAAGCGCGGCGCGGCAATTTATCAAAGAAAACCTTTATTCATAAAGGTTAGGTACCGGTATTTATAAATACCGTTTATTTTTCGGTACCGTAATTTATTTCGGTATTGAAATTTTTCTTTAGCCAGAATTTATCGGTATGACGTCATACCGTTAAATAAATATACCTTAATTTTTGGGTAATTCAGTCCCTGATACAAGGTGTAACAAAAGACTCTAGTAATATTCAAAGGGGTGATTAGGACGTTCAAAATGAACAACATTCATTACAGACATAACAACGAAAAAAATCTGCTATCCCATACATTTGAGTCGCGTATGTCATGTATATAAAACAAAATTGTTTCTTTTTGTTTCTTGCCGATTAGTATGTCGTTAAAAGACATTGCCCACGTGACTAACTGCATTCGTTTCAAATCGTTACGACACTAACGAATGAGTATAATCAAAGAACAAATACAAAGAGTATGATAGCTAAAATTATACACAAAACAGGAGGAATATCATACTTCCCATGAAATGGAAATTATCCTTTTCTGCAGTGGGATTTGTTATAAAATTCAAATTTACCACTTTTGGATGCGAAACGGGATTGGGTAATGTTTTTTATGAATAATATCATTACAATTAAAAATTATGATATCCTATGATAATATCCTAACCCATAGCGGTCCATGCTAGGCCCATGACGACGCCGGGCGGCGTGACGTCATACATCCGGTCGTGCTTGAAGGTCGGCTTGCCCACCAGCTCCGCCAGGTTGTCACCGTCAGTGTCTCCGCTTGTCTACTATACTAACCCATAGCGGTCCATGCTAGGCCCATGACGACGCCAGGCGGCGTGACGTCATACATCCGGTCGTGCTTGAAGGTCGACTTGCCCACCAGCTCCGCCAGGTTGTCACCGTCAGTGTCTCCGCTTGTCTACTATACTAACCCATAGCGGTCCATGCTAGGCCCATGACGACGCCGGGCGGCGTGACGTCATACATCCGGTCGTGCTTGAAGGTCGGCTTGCCCACCAGCTCCGCCAGGTTGTTGTCCGTCACCGTGAGCGTCTCCGCTTCCTTCTTCACTATCTTGAACGCTACCTTACGGGCTATCTGTAGGGGAAAGCAAAAACAAATAAGATACGAAGTCATATAGGGTCCTTTCTTAATACACTGAAAATTTTTAAGGGGAAGATCAGACCCAACAAACTACAACTTTCTTGATGAAACCAAAGTTAAAAACGGAAAAAAAAACAACTCTTCCAAACAAACTTTTAATACTGCTCGAAGTAATGGTACAGTTGTTTTTTTTTCGCCATTTCATCGTTGGGGCCATAGAGAGAATTGTTCAGGCTTATGGTTTGATCATCCTCTTAAAAACCGTCAGCCTATTAAGGTGTACCCTGTATACCTCGTTCGTATGAATTTAATGACAACGAAGTAAAACAATTTAAACCTAGGAAGAGGGGAAATGCGGCTTAAATAGACAAAATTCATAGTTTTCTAAGAAATTGATGTATCTATACTTCGTTCCAAATAAGGACGAAAGATTTTCGAATTTCTGTTTTGCTTTCTGGCTATTTCTGATTAGCAAATATAGTATATTTATCAGAAACATATACTATCCGACGTATCTTGGACGTTAGTAGACGCAGTTCGATGAAGAAGGGAGAGTAAGGGCCTGTTTCACCACTTCTGGGTAAGTTCTTGTTAGCTTATCCGACAGATAGTTTGACGTATTTGTCGGAAACAAAAAATCTGTCGGATAAGCTAACAAGAACTTATTCAGAAGTGGTGAAACAGGCCCTAAGTGTTTCAAAAAACAGTTTCTGTAATTCAAAATGGCCTTAATTTTGCGTTGCTATTTGGAATGGAGTATCTAAGTAATTTATTGAAAAAGGCGTTACTTTAGCGTTACAATCGTGTCATCTACCTGTTTATCTAAGTAATGTTTTTGTTTAGTTGGTTGTGTTCAGACGAAGCTTGCATGCGGATTATATTTTGTGCATTGTCTTTGAGGAAGTTTGCAATGGATATAAAACATAATGTGATTCTGGTATGACGAAGCCTGTGTTGCGGATTGTTTTCTGTAGGTCTACCATGAGTTTTCACCGTACTTTACTACTGTAGTAACGTCACCAATTTTATATTGAATTTCGAACAGCGCTCCTAGTGGTTACGTTGAGAACTAATTTCTGTCATACGAATTGGCGACGTAACTACAGTAGTAAAGTACAGGGAAAACTCATGATAGGCCCTCTGTATAGTTAAACCGTATTACCTTCTCAATATGTTTCTGTAAGTTCCTGACGCCGCTCTCCCTGCAGTAAGACTTGATGAGGGAGTTCAGAGACTCCGCGGTCAGGTCTAACTGTTGCTCGCTGAGACCAGAGTTTTTGCGCGCCGTGGGCACTAGATACTGCTGGGCTATGGCCAGCTTCTCCTCTGCCACGTATCCTGAGAAACAGAATAATTAAAGACATGTTTACATAGCATTCTCACGACTATTATCCGAGGATAGTCAAAGAAATTAATAAAATCTCACTATCTTTGGTATCAAAATTTTTTGCTTCGCTCTCTCCTTAATATATGATGAATTGAACCTCTAAAATGTCAATCTTTCTTCTGTAATATGGTAACGTAGCCAAAAGGCTAGTTTTAGAGTTTAGCAGTAACACTTTGGTTTACCGCTACATAAACGCATATTGCTTGGGTCAGCGATACCTACTCATTATAAATATCAATGAACGGATTCAATAAACGCTCTTTGTACCACCATCTTCGGAGTATCATTCCTCTTAATACTTCACTTCATATGCTTCCACTTCTGCTATCAGTATGATCGTTATAGCCGATAACCTAAAAAAAAAATTTTTGGCTTCCCGTTTCCTATTGTTTTTTATTATTAAACTTTCAAGCCTGTTTCGCTCTCTCCAATATTCTACGAAACTAACCAATCTCCTTCGCAGAACTAAGTTTGAAGCTTGCTTCTCTTACTCCTAAAAGTTTTAAATTCTCTTCCTTAGCTCCCAAAAGATTCAATCTTAATTCCTTCATTCCCAAAAATTTTAAATTAGCTCCCCCCGCTCCCTACATCATTCCAAATTATCTAGAAACACCATATTGCTTATAGCACTCACCAGACATATCGATAAGCTAAAACCTGTCCCGCAGCGGTTCAGGTACGAGTTGGCGGTGCAGATGAACAGCACCTTGGACAGTTTTAAGCTCGCTTCCTTCGCTCCTAAAAGTTTCAATCTTGCTTCGCTCGCTTCCTATATCTAGAAACGCCCGATCACATATATCACTCACCGGACATATCGATAAGGTCCATCCTGTCGCGCAGTGGTTCAGGAATGTGTTCTATATCGTTGGCGGTGCAGATGAAGAGCTCCTTGGACAGTTTTAAGCTCGCTTCCTTCGCTCCTAAAAGTTTGAATCTTGCTTCGCTCGCTTCCTATATCTAGAAACGCCCGATCACATATATCACTCATCGGACATATCGATAAGCTCCATCCTGTCGCGCAGTGGTTCAGGTATGTGTTGGCGGTGCAGATGAAGAGCACCTTGGACAGTTTTAAGCTCGCTTCCTTCGCTCCTAAAAGTTTCAATCTTGCTTCGCTCGCTTCCTATATCTAGAAACGCCCGATCACATATATCACTCACCGGACATATCGATAAGGTCCATCCTGTCGCGCAGTGGTTCAGGAATGTGTTCTATATCGTTGGCGGTGCAGATGAAGAGCTCCTTGGACAGTTTTAAGCTCGCTTCCTTCGCTCCTAAAAGTTTGAATCTTGCTTCGCTGGCTTCCTATAACTAGAAACGCCATCACATATAATATCACTCACCGGACATATCGATAAGCTCCATCCTATCCCGCAGTGGTTCAGGAATGTGTTCAATAACGTTGGCGGTACAGATGAACAGCACCTTGGAGAGGTCCACGGGCACGTCGAGGTAGTGGTCGAGGAAGTTTGCGTTCTGCTCCGGGTCCAGGAGCTCGAGGAGGGCTGATGATGGGTCGCCGTGGACTCCTCTGGGAAAGGTGTAAACGTAAAACGAATAAATTTATTTAATTGCAAAAATCTTTTAAAAAACAACCGTATAGTCTGTCTATAATGTCGTGACGTGAATGTTTGAGGAACTAATCATTTTAGTATGGTGGTGTTGCCAGGTTATCCTTGATTTTGACGTTTTTTCGTGGAGACAGCGGCCTCATTTTTTGTCAAGACTTTATAGACAGACTGTATTATTATTATTTGTGTTGGGCTATAGCAAGGGTCGTTAAAGTAACACTTGGACCATCGCTGGTCCTTTGTGTTCGCCCCAAGCTCACCTATATTTTACGCATACCTCCGAACTTGTTGTATTTTCTTTTCATTCTCGGGAATGCAGGTTTCCTTACGATGTTTTCCTTCACCGCCGAGCTAGTAAATGATAAATGCACCGTACATAATTTCCGAGGAACTTAGTGGTACAGGCCAGGAATCGAACCGCCGCCTCATGATTGAGGCGCAAGCTCTCTTCCGTATGGGCTATCATCGCTCTCAGACAGACTGTAAGTAAGCAAACAAGAAAAAATTGTTGTTTATATGGCAGAATATGGAAAATGGTTACGGACGGTTGAATATTATCTAGCATTCAAGATCACTCCTGTATCTACGTACACACGGCGACACATCAAGCTATACAAAACCTACTTAAGCTGGCCGCGCGACGTTATACGTTACTCGATTTACGCGCGGCCAGCTTATTTTGGTTTTGTATAGCTTGATTGAATAAATTAACTTCATTACAATTATTGTATTCTAATCTAAGCCCGACAACAGACGTAGAAGTTATCTTCTCGGTATACTAACTTGCCAATCTTGTCGACCTCGTCGATCAGTACCAGCGGGTTCTCGGTGTTGGTCTTCTTGAGGCACTGGACCACCTTGCCGGGCATGGCACCCACGTAGGTGCGCCGGTGGCCCTTGATCTCCGCCACGTCCGTCATACCGCCCACGGAGAACCGGAAGTATTCGCGGTTGAGAGCGCGCGCTATTGACCGAGCTGCAAGTGGGAACGGTTTTGTTATTAGTGGGAAAGATGGTCGCCGATTTTTGTCACTGCCATAGAATAAAGTAGTAATTAGTAAGGGGGGTATTACAGAACGACACTCAAGAGGAGATCTCTTCTTAAGTAAAGATAGACAAGGATGCATGTATACGTTGTACATATTTGCATCCTTCTCTATCTATACTCAAGAAGAGATCTCCACTTGAGTGTCGTTCTGTAATAAGACTCGATAATCTTTGAGATATTGGGCGTTTTCACATAACGACACGATATCGGCGGACAGATAATCTCATACATACATTTAGTGCTAAAAGCTTTCATACTGTCGCTACCGTCAACGATATGGTCGCCGACAGACAACACACACACCTACACCCCGTTAAATAGTGCTTTATCAACTGTAGGTAATAAAACGAGCGTCGGGAGCGTCAGTGGCGCGTTGCGAAGGTATGGACACTCAATTATGGGGGTCCGGGTTCGAAACCGCACGGACAACATGCCATGTACCAATAAGTTTTCTAAGTTATGTACGTAATACTGACCGCTCTCACACGGTGAAGGAAAACATCGTGAGGAAACCTGTATACGCTGAAAAAGAAATTCCGATGCGTATGTGAAGTCTACCAATCCGCAGTGGGCACGCGTGGTGGACTAATGCCCATACACCCTCCCTGAGAGTAGACCTGTGGCCTGCAGTGGGACGTTTATGATGGGGAATCACTATCATCGAAATATGTACTTATTTTGAACATAGGTACCTGTACTAGTCTTGACGACGCCCGGCGGGCCGTGGAAGCACAGTATCTTTCCCTGCATGCTGCCCTTGAGCTGGGAGACCGCTATAAACTCGAGGATGCGCTTCTGCCGTAGTGCCTAGTATACAAACATACCTATACTAGTCTTGCCGACGCCCGGCGGGCCGTGGAAGCACAGTATCTTGCCCTGCGTGCTGCCCTTGAGCTGGGAGACCGCTATGAACTCGAGGATGCGCTTCTTGATGTCCTCCATGCCGTAGTGGTCCTCGTCCAGGATCACCTGCGCGTCGTCCAGCTTCAGGTTCTCTACGGACGTCACGCCCCACGGGAGGGACGTCAGCCAGTCCAGGTAGCAACGGGTTACACTGCGGAAAGATTATTTATTAATCTCTGTATTTTAAGCATAGAGTTACACTCTAGCGATAGACAGGCCCTTTCATAGAAGCAACATGTTCCACTTGAATGCGGTGGGGGCACCGCATTGATGTTACCGAGTTCACTTCGTCGCTATGGCAATGACAGATCGCAATTCGCAATGTGTCATTTTGTGTGACATGTTGTTTGTTTGAACGAGCTAGTCTATTGCTAGAGTATATGTCAGTGGTTTTAAGCATGACTATGTTGTTCTTTTTCAATAACAACATTTACTGCATTAGAGATTTTCAATACAGATATTTTTAATAAAAGAATATTGTTTTTCATTGATCAATTTGTAAACTGCGAGGTAAACTCAAAATAAGAATGTTTCATTTCATTTATTCAGCTTTAAATTGCATGTGTGTACAGATGTGGTGTTACATTATTTGTTTGGGTTCCAATGCAATTTTACCCAGAGGTGTAGCTTAAGAATAACTTATCAAATATCAATACACATGTCGAACTTGTCTATATCATCCTTGTCTAGAGCTAGCTGTCTATTACTCACTTGAACTCTGAGCTGTGACCCTCGAGGAAGTTAAGCTTGTTGAGATCCTCATCTATGACAGCCTATACTGCAGCCGGCACCGTCTTGTTGGCTAGTCGCTCTCTGAACTTGTCTATAGCATCCTTGTCTAGACCTATCTGTCTATTACTCACTTGAACTCTGAGCTGTGACCCTCGAGGAAGTTAAGCTTGTTGTGCTCCTCATCTATGACAGCCTATACTGCAGCCGGCACCGTCTTGTTGGCTAGTCGCTCTCTGAACTTGTCTATAGCATCCTTGTCTAGACCTATCTGTCTATTACTCACTTGAACTCAGAGCTGTGACCCTCGAGGAAGTTTAGCTTGTTGAGCTCCTCGTCTATGACAGTCTGTACTGCAGCCGGCACCGTCTTGTTAGCTAGTCGCTCTCTGAACTTGTCTCCTATCGCGTCCTTGTCGTCCTTCTCTATGCCTAGCTCTTTTTTTATTACCTGCACAAAGAACAATTATTTTACACTCAGTTGTACACCGAAGGTAATTCTGACATTATCGGCATGGGCTAGTTATTATTATTTGGTTGCTAGGACTATTGGCCACTGACGAATAACTACCGCGACCTGGATAGATCGATTGTAGCCATCATCCTTGACCTAAAGATAATTTTTTAGGCCCACAACTTTCATAAACCGTGTTATGCTTTTGGAGGGGAAATCCTTAATGTCAGTAGGTACGTATCCACCTAGATGGCGATTCAGAAACACAAAACAGAAGCAAGTTGTAATGTTAAAAAAGAATTGACGTTTAATAAGTGTGCTTCCGACATAGGCCTCTTCCTTGGAAGAGGCCTTGTTGTACCCTTGCAAGTTCATGTGGAGAATTCTTCCAGAGAGGTTCTCGCGAGTGTAATAGTCATCATCATCATCATCTCAGCCGATAGACGCCCACGGGACATAGGTCTCCCCCAAGGATCGCCACAACGACCGGTCCTGCGCTGCCCTCATCCGACGTGCAAAAGCGCAAATGTACACCATAACTCTGAGGGTATATTGCTTGCTTAGATATAAAATAATTTTTAAAAATTCGTGGTACAAATGATATTATTATGCTAGTAGAAACGACAGAAACGAATGAGATAAAATATATTTACCTTCAGTTGTTCGTGTAAGATGTATTTCCGATGTTGCTGTTTCACTTTCTCTTCTACTTCTTTGCCTATTTTCTGTTGTAATTTCGATAGTTCGTACTCTTTCTTTAGCAATGAAAGAGACATCATCAGTCTTTTTGGTATCTGTAACAAAATACGAACTCATTTCAGCCAAAAAAAAAAATCGAAATCACTTGCTTCCATAGATTTAATTTAACACTTTACGCTTACGCTGAAAGATGTAGCCAAGAAATCGAGAGCGAGATAGCCTGTGAAACCTTAGTAAACAAAAAAGACAAAACATTATTTTTTGTTTCGGTCACCATGGCCGGTTTTTGTGTTTGGCAAGATGTTAGTCCTATATAATCTTTGCCAAACAAATCGTCTTTTAGTATAGAAAAGTAAAACTATTGCTGTTCCATGTGCGGCCACGATGTGCCTTAATCTATAGTGTAAATCTATGCTTGCTTTAATATGTGATTGACCCCGAAATTGAACAACTTTTATTATGGGACCAATATTAAAAAGAAACCTTCCTGCCCTTGTCACAACATGTGGTGCCATATGTGCCACATCTATGGCATGTGCGCCACAAAAATCGTCAGCGTATTAAGGGGCCATGGGTTCCGACCAAGATTTTCTATGAGAAACGCGATTGCCCGGCCCTCCGAAAAGTGCGTGCGTGTGCCGTATTTTCGATTAAAAAAAAAGAATGAACAAAAGCACTTATTAAAGATTTTTTTAATGATTTTACTAGATAAACTAATGGTGAATATGTGAGTATAAATACCAACAATCGGAAACTATTATAAGTTCTTATAAACGAGAAAAATGATTAAAAATGCATGAAAATAAGTCATCTTCGTAACGATTTTCTATCGAGTGAAGTCATTCCAATCGTGTATTCAGTTTATGATTTCACTAAATAAACTATCCAAAAATACTGATGTATGACTTTAGTTTCGGTAAATGGTATAAATCTAGTCGTAAAATGAAAAATAAAAGACCCCTCCAAGGTATTTCGTCCTACCATTGGGCTTTAAGACGCGACCCTTCATTCATGTAGGAGATAGTCATGAGTACGAACGGTCTAGAGTACGAACGAAAGGCCCGCAGGTGCACTGAAGTTGCCGAACGTGTTCACGTTGCCCCCACCATCGTTCACTATAAATAACGTCACCGAGTGCATACGCCGCCTAAAGCTTCTTCGTTTCACTGGGTGTTACTATGATGTTTCTTGTTGTTTCTTCTTCATGGTATTTACTTTATGAAAAGGTGGTAAATGTAGAATCAGTGAAAGAAATGAAAGACAATGATCATGAAGGGAAGAAAAGATAATATTAAGCTGATTCTTACTTTTCATTGGAAATCATGTACCACACCACAACCTACCGCTCTGCCTGTGTGTTATTCTCCGACATACATATTTTCGGGCTGGTCCCCAGACAGCTTTGTGCCAACATGTGAACTGAATTTTTTATGCTCTTTGAGTAATTGGCAATAAAGCATTTTTCATTCCTTCATTCTGATACTCACATCCATCTCCTCGAGTACAGCCTGCAGGTCGGCGGGCTCGGAGCCGGTCAGGGATGCCCCAAGGTCGCTTAGGTACACAGGGTTGTCCACAACGCGTTGCCCTTGCGCTAGCATGTGGTGTAGGGATTCTCTGCAAATATTTACATTTACTGCAAATTTTATAATACAGATTATCTAGTCCAATTTAAAGTACTAGAACCTAGCTCAGACTTGTTTATGATCACTAGACAATGATATAAAATAGATTCAAAAAAGCATCTTCTTCTATCGACATCAATTATTCACCATTTAAATATATACCACTTGCTTGCGGGATTCAAACCCGCGACCCTCTGATTCGCAAGAAGTTTCCCTACCGATCTACCAGGCTGGGATTGGGCTATATTTGCTTATACCTTATGTCTAATAGTTTCAGGAACAAACCTTAGCTTCACGTACAAAATTAGAACACAAATATAACTACAGAAACTAGTTATAAACAAAGGTCCAAAGATACTTTGGCTGTATGATTTAGTGAATAAATCTTGTTTTTTATTAAATAAATAATCTGGAAATATTGATTTCACTTTGTGGTCTATTAGCCAGGAACCATACGAATTTCAGAAATAACACCAGAAATAAATAATAAATAAACTCTCCTCACCTATACAAAGGATTCAAATTAATGATATCTCGAATAGTTTTAATGATTTCTTGTGTCAACGCCTTCACTTCCTCCGTTTGTTTGAAGTTCTCATGGATCATATTCTCAACTTTGACCATCATAATTTGATCCGGCGTTGGTTTCTTCTCGTCTTCTTTGGCCGGTTCTTCCGGGACCGGTTCTGGTTTCTTCCTGCTGTTGCGGTATTTTCTTCTCCGTCGCTCTGCGTCTGATTCTTCGCGCGTAACGTCAAACTCCACGTTAAATAAGGGAAATTTCAACCTCATCTCTGAAATGAAGTTTTGGAAATTTCATTTCAGAAATGTGGTTGATATTATTTGTAATAAGGATCAATTCCAATGACATTCTTTACACAAGGACAAAAGTGAGCTTAATTGGTTTGGTTTATTGGTGGTCTGCTTAGTGACCGAGGAAATTTAAAAGAACTGGAATGTCAGCAACATATGGCAGCAGAGCACAACTGAAGCGTACTAAGGTGACATTAGAGACTTGTGCCATTTTATAGTTCTGTTATTGTATGACGTGATGAGCCCATGTGTATAGAATGTCATTGGTCAATTCAGATTAGGCGAAAAATGCTTGAGCATGTTCTTTGCCGCCATTCACTCTTAGCATAAAACGACGCTGCTGTCCGCTAGATTAGATTTTACTGAAGTATAAAATTTTTCACTCTGTTCTAATTGAATAAGGTTGATATTTAATTAAAACAAAATTACTACTGCAAAGTGCTTGATAATTGACCCTCAAATAGCATATTTGTAAAAAATTATTCAACTCTAACCATTACTTAGCTGACAGATTTATGTCACAGGTTTTTTTTCTGACACCGGTTGCGCTACAGCTACCGTTATCGATTTTCATTGAAAGTACTTAGGTACTAAGGCTTGACCCACATCTGTCAGCACGGAATCTCATTTTTTATGCTCTATCCTTTTCTGTCGCTAAGGAATGTAATTTGCTAGAGCGAGACAGATAGCTTGAATGCTATCGCGCGCGGCAGCTTCGGCGATGCGCTCGGCAGCTCGGCCAAAATGTGATCGGCGGCAGGGAGACTAAGGAGCTATCGCATTCGATTGCACGCAAACGCGACAGCGTGCGATGGTACGCGGAAGAACGCGATAGCACGCTGTAGCACTCAGAAGCATATAGGGCATCAACGCGATTCCATGCTGACAGTTGTATCTATTGAGATAGGCTGCTTTACCACGAGAGATCTGCAAGGTAGTCGGCCAATGAGAGTGCTTCAATTTCCTAATGACGTGATCAAGCGAGTGTGATATTGACGTATTGTTTCCTTGCTATCTCTGGTGGAAACGAAGCCTAAGAAGGTGGGAGCCCTGTATATAGGTTTCTTCTTAATATGCTGTCACTTTTTTGTTGAGTTTCATGGTCTGATCATCCTCTGGTAAACTGTCAGCATATTAAGTTGGAACCTGTATTTCTAAATGTTTAACACAGAAAATTAAAAATAAGCATAAATTCTCCTCACCAGCTGGGCCAGTTTCGATTTCGTCTTCAATAAACTGTCCTGTAATCTTTATCCGCCGATGAGCCATCACAACTAGCCTCAACCTGAAGTCCATGTCCTGCATCTCATGGATCTGTGCGAACACCCCGACCTGGTGCAAGTCGTCCAGGCTCGACACCACATCGGACTTCTCATCTTCTTTCTTACGAAGGAAGATTCCTATGTACGGTTGGTTTAGTTTGACTTTACGTCTTATTAGGTCTATTAACGCTGGGTTTGATATCTGTAATTGTAATTACATAATCTTAACTATTATAAAACCGTAAAATCATGACGAACAAAAAAGTTGCGGTTTACTTCATATAAAATCGAATAACACTCGATAGCACGATTTAAATGACGTGCAGTGCCATCTATTGACAAAATTGTCAGTTTGTTTGTTTGTTCGCACATCACGCAAAAACTACTGAACCGATTTTGATGAAAATTTTTTGTTTGATAGCTTATGATCTGACTTAAAATCTGGTATATAATTTGTGCGGACGAAGTCGCGGGAAAACACTAGTTATACAATAAAAATCTTGATTTAATATTAGTTGTAGCATAGCATAGCATATGCTCACGACTATATTCCCAGAGGGGGTAGTCAGAGATATCCTGAAACCTCAGAACATGCAAGTTTCACCAGTAGTACTGAAATTCTGTCCAGTGTGACAGGGGGTGAGCCCATCTCCACTTATAATGGAAGTGGGTACAATACATGCCTCGAAATTGAAGCATGCAGGTTTCCTCACAATGTTTTCCTTCACCGAAAAGCCAGTGGTGCTACAATATTAGTTGTTTTGTATTATAATATTTGTATTGCATGTTTAATATTCTCTAGTCTGGTAAAATAAAATAAATAAAATTAAAATTCTCAATTTACAATACATAATCTGAGGCCTTGGATAAGTTATATGTCAAGATAGACAGTCGAAGCTACGAAAGCATCGAAAAAAATTGCAACCAGTACTGGCTTCTAAACCCTATCCATATACACGCTCACAGACATAATTTGTATGACGCCTCACGCACACCAGAAACCAAAGAAAGTTGGCCCCTTTTGTTTTATACTGTAGAAGCATGAGGCTCATTCTAGACATATGCATTTTCTAAGTATGAGGCATTGAATGTAAAATTCTCTGAAAGGCGAGAATAAACCATTCGGATTTTTTTTGACTAAAACTTATGTAAAACAAAAATAAAAATATCTTGGAAGGACTGTACAATGAGTACCGTCGAATTTGGGGTCGGGGATGGGTGGGGGGGATAGGGGGGGGTCCCCACATGCCCCCCCTAGAGGGAAAAAGTACGGAACCCCCCCCCAGCCCCTTTTTTTATAAAAAGTGAAATTTTTAGTATCCTGCTGCACGAATTTGAGGGGGTGGAGGGGGAAAATCCCCTTACCACCCCACTGGGGGGGAGGGGATTCGAGGCGACTAGGTAAACAGTAGCTATTCGGTTCTGGCTGGTCGCAAGAAACCTAACATGCTCGTCGCTTCGCTCCTCGCTAACCAACAAGATCTGGGGTCCCTCCCACACCTTCTACCAGCTATTTTTGGACTGAAGGGGGGCAAAAAAAGGGGGGGTTTCCGTACTTTTTCCCTCTAGGGGGGGCATGTGGGGACCCCCCCCCTATCCCCCCCACCCATCCCCAACCCCAAATTCGACGGTACTCATTGTACAGTTCAGCCAATATCTTGGATATTGGTCACACAGATTATCTCTCTGTATAATCTAATTTAAAGACTCAGGTACAAATATTCATTATCCATCATACAAACATTTGCCCCTCACGAGATTCGAACCCGTGGTACACAGGCAGGTTCACTACTGACTGAGCTATCTAGCCGTTAAAATATAACAAATACCTAACTATACCTCAATCAATTTGATGAACCTTGGAAACACGGGGTTTCTGTTGATAGCAATGACCGGAACCTGCGGCCAGACCTCCGGCACGGCCACCGTCGCCGGCAGCTGGCTCGCGAACAGCGGAGAGTCCAGTTTCCCCTCGTCATCCTCCGGCGGGTCCTCCTTGTTAGTCGAGTATAACCTCGCCGTCGACTGTCTGACACCCGGCAAATAACTCCCGAATAAACTACTAGCTCGAAAACTTCGAGATAAACTACTGTTTAGTAAAATTCTCTCAACCGGCCTCTGATGTGATGCAATCTTCGAAACATTGCGGGCAAATCGAGTCGAAGTTTTCAAGTTAGGATTGAACACCGTGTTTCTGAGCAAAACGCTGGCTGTGTGCATGTTTCGGACTTTTGTTTGGCGCTAAATATTTTTCTCAACAATATTCATTTAGAAAAACTGGAGTTTATCAAAATAAAAGGTTATTTTTCCAGATTATTCAAGGAATGGGAATTGCACCAAAAAATCGCTATGAAACTGACAGTTCTAGGGTTGCAAATTATTAATCTTTGCTAGAAGTGAACAATCGATCGATTGTTTTTTCGACTAAATGAAAAAATACTTTGAAATTGTGTGAAATCTGGATTTGATTCGATGTCTACCTATCTTTGATCTATTTGAAGGTATTTGATTTGTGATTTGATTTCTTTACTTTCTTTTGTATAAATTCAGTTTAATACAACATTTTTCAAAATAAATGAAAAACCGATAACAATACCGATAACGCTTTCTGCGAGCACAGCACTATTTGTTTCGTTCAAGAATTTTCGATTTTTCGAAATTTCGTTGATTGTTCGTTCAGAAATTAGAAATTTATCTGATATTTATCCATGTTTTTGACGTAATTTATCAAAACAATAATGGACTGTTTTCATGCATGAAATACATGTTTAAAAGAATATTTGGAGTTATTGGTCAAGTAAGTTACTACAAACATACAAAGAAGTTGTTAAATTTTAATTACTGGTGTTGTTTTTATCTTATGACTTTAATCATAACCTATAATTTGATTTTTTCCATGTTTCTTTTGAAACTTGTTAGCCATTTATTATCAATATAGTTTTAACAATCTTTCCATAAAATTACAGCGAATAAAAATAGGCCTTTCCATAATTTATGGGAAATATCCATCCCGTTTTCCCTTCTATTTCAATAACATTTCAGTGGTCTTTATTCCTCTTCCCCAGTTGTAGAATGGGCAAGCCCATTCATAGAAATAATATGTTCCACTTGAATATGGTACCCGCGTTCTAGCCTATGCATTGATGTTCCCAATTTCTCTTCGTTACTATGGAAATGACAGACCGCAATGGGTCATTTTGTGTTGTTTTGTGTGATATCTTTGTTTGAAAGTGCTTGTCTAGAGTTTGCTATACTGAAATTACAATCTTCTGTCTTTATACAGGGTGTAAAAGACATTTCCCACATGACAAACTGTATTTGTTTCAAATCATTGCGCAACTAACAACGAGTACAATCAAAGAACAAATAAAAAGAGTATGATAGCTGAAATTATACACAAAACAGGAGGAATATCACACTTCACAATGAAATGGAAATTATCCTTTCTGCAGTGGGATTTCTTATAAAATTCAAATTTACCAGTTTTAATGCGTTTAATATAAAAGTTCTTCAGACCCTCAAACTGAACAACTTTCACTATTGAGCAAACATCAGAATTGGAGAAAAAATCCGTTCCGTACTTTTGGGTCGAGTAGCCACTGATATTTTCTATTTCGATGTTCATATTTCATTTTTGGCTCTATGTTGATGTTGCATTTTGACGTTGAAAGTTGTTCAGATGAATGTTGTTCGATGGTTCGATCCCCGTGCAGGCCGACTCGTACCAATGAGTTTATCGGAATTTATGTACGATTTGTAACACCACTGGCTTTTCGGTAAAGGAAAACATCGTGAGGAAACCTGCATGCTTCAATTTCGAGGCATGTATTGTACCCACTGTCCATTATAAGTGGCGACGGGCTCACCCCCCGTCACACTGGACAGAGTTTCGGTACTACTGGTGAAACGTGGATGTTCTGAGGTTTCAGAATATCTCTGACTAGCTCCTCGGGGAATATAGTCGTGAGCATATGCTTATGCTTATGCTAAAGTTGTTCAGTTTAATGGTCTAACTAAAGCAAATTACATTTTACGAAACACTTATTAATTACAGAGAATAATGAGAATGGAAGCGTCAACAGTATCAAAGAAATCAATAAAAGAGGGTCAAGCGGAGATATGCCTCACAACAGACAAAGTATTCTACAATCCCGTGCAAGAATTCAACAGAGACCTTAGCATAGCGGTACTGACCGTCTTTACCGAGGAGTATAAAGCTGAGAAGTTAGCTAAATTGGAGAAGAAGAAAAACAAGGAGGGGAACGGAGGAAACGGAGGTAAAGATGAGGTTTGTTATGTTTTTTCTTTTGTGTTTTTTACGTTGCAAGTTATGCCGGTTGTGTTCGCGCAATTCATTAGATTGTGCGAAGTGGACCTTTTGCGAACGGTGGACATTTTGCGAAGTCGTCATTTTGCGCCTAAGCTATGTGTTTTTGTTTATAAAACAATCCTTGAGATTATCCTTCCGTTTGGCAGCCGCCTTTAAGCACATTTCTGCTTATGTGGCAAACTCCCGCTCCTATCTAAAAATATCCCGCTAAAAATAAATGATGTCTCCTGGTGCGGGACAGTAGGCTGCAAACTCCCGCTCCTATTAGCCAAAATAAACGCGCGCGTCTGGCAGTCTCCAGGTGCAGGACGATATTTAGGATACGTGAATTTCACCATGTGTAAATTTGCTGAACCAGAGCGGGAATTTGCCACACTAAGGGTTTAATTGTACACTGGACATAGGCTTTGTGAGTGTGACTAAACCAAAGGAAAAGAACATTATTTAATGAAAAAATAATTATAAATTCATGTATTTTCAAACCTATCTCTTTACGTTTAAGGTTGAAGTAACAATCCTAGAAGCCCTATCAGCCACTGGACTAAGAAGTATCCGTTACGCTAAAGAAGTGCCAAACATAACGAAGATAGTTGCCAACGATCTGTCGCAGCAAGCTGTGGAGACAATAAAGGCGAACATTGTGCATAATAACGTGGAAGACTTGATTGAGACCAGTCATGACGACGCTTGGTAAGATTTCTTTCTTTATTTCAAACTAGCTGACCCGGCGAACTTCGTAGGTACCGCCTCAGAATAAATTTTTCCCGACACACATTTGGCCGATTTTTTTTGTTTATATTCGTTGCGCTAACATTTTTGTAACTAAAATTTGCACTGTTGTGTGAGTTGGAATCTGTGTGGCAAGTTCCCACGTAACTAATTCATTCAAAGATTTTCTTTATAAAGTGAACGGAATTGCTCTGTGGGTCTGCTATTGGGTGGTCACGTGCGCGTCGGTTGCCCCATCCCCGGTCCACAGTGGAACTCCAGTGGTGGCTCAGGATATTGTTCTTTTATACGAACAACCCTTGAAGTCACCAAAATATCAATATAACCGTACAACGTCAAGCACTTTTGCTATAAAAACTCGACATTGGCAAAATCATCACATACCCAAGATGGCAGCCATTTTTTAAAATATAGAATAGAATAAAGTGAACAACAACCACATCCTCAGCACTCCATAGAAAGGCCTCACGAGGCACACTCTTCGTCCCGATAGCTCGCCCGCGTCTGCTGTATGTGTTTCTTGCTTTCTGTGGTATCTAAAGTCAGAAAGGGGCAGGGGGGAGACCGTTCTGTAAAGCCTGACCAGGAAAATAAAAAACCTGGGTTGGGGGCGCTGCAATCGACTGTCACCTTTAATGTTAGTGTTCCAAGTACAAAAATTAGTTCCAATGATTTTCCGCAACATGGCGAGGTTTTTTATATTTCTGGTCAGGCTTTATGTAGGCACTATTATCTATGCTGTGCTACAACAATGTTATAAACTTGCAGCATGGTAATGTACGCTCACAAACACCACTCGGCGCGGTTCTCGGCGATAGACCTCGACCCGTACGGGTGTCCGTCCGTGTTCCTGGACGCGGCCGTGCAGAGCGTGCGGGACGGCGGGCTGCTGCTCGTTACAGCGACAGACATGGCCGTGCTGGCCGGGAACTCGCCGGAGACGTGCTACTGCAAGTATGGCGCCGTTAGCTTGAAGAGCAAATGCTGTCATGAGATGGTGAGTTGCATTTATTTCATCAAATTAGCTGTCCACTGCTGGATATATGCCTCCCCCAGAGATCGCCATAACGACAGGTCCTGCGCTGCCCTCATCCAACGGGTTCCCGCCACCTTCACCTGGTCGTCAGTCCACCTTGTGAGGGGCGCACTGCCTACCCACGCTGTGACGCGTCGGTACAAGGTCGCCACTCGAGAACTAACTAAGTTGGGTGCACTAGTGAAAATGTACCCCGCCCATTGCCACTTGAGTTCAGCAATTCTTCGAGCTATGTCGGCTACCCTGGTTCTTCTGTGAATCTCAGAAATACGACTAAACGCTAAGAGCTTTTTGCTTCATTTTTCCCAATGTCGAATGGGGTTTGAGAGTGGCTTAATATCAAAGATTGTTTTGTGAACACAGTAGAACTACTGAGAAGTAGTGTTCCCACTAGTTCCACTATTCGGTGGTGCATTTAAAAGTAGAACTAGTGGAAAAAAAAGTCCCATTAGTTCTACGGTAGAACTGTTCAGTAGAACTACTGGGAATGAACGATACAAAATGACGGCACCTTGTATCTTATCTTATCTTGTTGTGGGGGCTGGCAAGCCAGCAACACTTCGACCCAATGGGATCTTTTGTGTTAGCCCCAATACTTTTGCTTTCTTCACCCTTTAAATACATTATACATGGTCAATGAAGGAGGCAATGCCATTGAGGGGAAGAAACCTAAGATCTCCCGGTTTTCGATATCCATCTCCGAGGAGGCACATGTGCGTTTTGCGGAGGCATACGGCCCCTTGTAACCTTGTAGCCAGCCAGAAAGTTCACGATCCATACGACAGTCCGTGAAATCACTGGCCACGCGACTCCCAAATCCCAACACCCTATTAGTTAAAAGATATCTTAAACATGACACATTGTTCCGCAGGCTTTAAGGATACTGCTGCAATGCATAGAGTCTCACGCGAATCGTTACAGCAGGTACATAGTGCCTATGATCAGCATATCTGCAGACTTCTACATCCGCGTGTTCGTCAAGATATACTCGGGCGCCATACATTGTAAGAAGACCACTAGGTAATTACCATTATTACTCTACTACCGCTATAAATTACTACTTTTGAAATATTATATGAGAAACTAACGGGGCGCCCGCGACTTCGTTCGCGTAGACCACAGACTTTAAATAGGTATTCATAACTTTTGATTGAATGAAAGCCTAAATGTTGACCATATTAAGCTCTATGCTTTTGTGAAAACCCCACCCAAATCGGTTAAATACTTTTTAAGTGATGCATGTGTAATGTGGTAAGTAAATAAGGACATAAGAAGGTGCTTTAGACTGTTAGATCTTATTAAAGATTGAAAAAGTCGGGCGGCGAGCGGGATTCGAACCCACGACCTGCCTATCCGGGGCATGCTCTACTCCAACAGAGCTGTCGTCGCCCCGCAAGCCACGAAGACATTTTCAATCTATATCATCGTCTTTAAGGGACGTCAGCGCCATCTACCCGAGTTATACAAACTACTGATTCACACGTCTAATGTTGCAATTAGAATTAGATTGCGGTTGTTGTGTTAGAACTTATAGCCCTAATTGCGTTGTTTCCATATCGACAACACCCCTCACTATACGTGTACAAACAAACATTATAAAATTGCCTTAATGCATCCCATTACGTATCATTAGTTAATAAGTCGTGTTATGTTGTAGAGTTTCTGGCCCCATCTTCTCTACACTACAGCGACAACACGGTGGTAGCTTTAAAAAAGATTTGACGTTTAATAAGTGGGCTTCTAGCTCCTTTATTGAATAAATGATTTTGAGTTTGAGTTTATCCTAAACGTATTTTTGTGAAATAACATATAGGTACACACGGCGACACATCAAGCTATACAAAAACAACATAAGCTAGCCGCGCGACGTTACACGGTACTCTACCTAGGTGCGGCCAGCTTATTTTTTACTTTTGTATAGCCTGATGTGTCGCCGTGTGTACACCAAGTTTCCAATTTTTTTAAATGTGTAGATAGATGAGCTATTGGTATATTAGCGGTAGTTTAATTAGATTAAAACACAGCCCCGGATTGCGGGTTGTATGTTAAAGTCCCGCCCATTACTGAATTCATCCACCTTTAATTTGAATAATCACTTATTTGTGTAATTTTTCCTCGCATGCCAGCAAACTGTCCATGGTGTACCAATGCGTGGGATGCGACAACATAACCCTGCAGCCCCTGGGAGGCTTCAAGCCGAACCCGACGGATAAGAACCCGTCTCAAACGAAAGCGTACCTGCCCGCCGCGCCGCCGGTCACCGAGCACTGTGTCCATTGTAATCAGAGGCATCATGTAAGTGCTTTTTATTTTGAGTTTTAATTGCTCCGATGGCACACTGCCCGCACACTTGATGCTTGAATAGGACGGCTACAGAAACAAGATGACGCCCACTATACAAGGTGTTTCATAAGTAACAATAAATTTTTGAAACTCATAAGGGGGTTGTTTAGACCGTCAAACTGAACAACTCTCTCAAAACAAGAACGGTGCCAAAATCCTGGAAGCTTGCAAATGTGCAACCGGTTCCCAAGAAGGGCAGTCGTGCCGACCCCTGCAACTACCGACCTATAGCCATCACTTCCATTCTCTGTAAAGTCATGGAAAGAGTACTAAACAGTAAGTTGCTGACATACCTAGAAGATAATGATCTACTCAGTGATCGTCAATATGGCTTTCGCCGGGGACGATCGACTGGGGATCTTCTTGTGTATGTCACGCACTGCTGGGGCGAGGCCATCGAGAAACATGGTGAAGCACTAGCTGTCTCACTTGACATCTCGAAGGCCTTTGACAGGGTATGGCACGCTAGTTTGCTGAGCAAGCTTCCTGCTTATGGCATCCCCGCTGATCTCTGCAGCTGGATATCAGATTTCTTGAGTGAACGGTCGATTAAAGTTGTCATTGACAGCTGCTCTTCTGACCTCATGGCAATTGATGCTGGGGTTCCTCAGGGGTCTGTTCTCTCTGCGACACTCTTCCTGCTACACATCAATGACCTCCTTGTGTCAGGTATTGTTGGGTATGCAGATGACAGTACTGTCACAGAGAGATATCTGTCCGGTGTTGGGACCAGTGGGGATGAAATACGTTCACAGAGGGAGGCCATGGTGGAGCGGACAAACTTGACTTTAAGTCTTGTCTCCCAGTGGGGTGACAATAATCTAGTCAACTTCAACGCCACCAAAACACAGGCTTGTTTGTTCACCGCCAAAAGGAGTTCGTTTAATCTGACTCCTACTTTCCGGGGTACATCTGTCCCTGTTTCCGACAGTCTTGAGCTTCTGGGCATGAGGTTGACTACGAAACTCAACTTCGGCGCTGACATCGAGTCTAAGGCTCAATCTGCAGCCAAAAAGCTGGGCATCTTAAACAAGGTGAAGCGATACTTCACTCCTGAACAGCTCTCAATGTTGTATAAAGCTCAGGTCCGATCGTGTATGGAGTATTGCTGCCACATGTGGGATGGCTCAGCTAAGTATCAACTAGACGCTCTCGACTCAGTTGAACGTAGAGCCAGGAGGCTCATTGGCGACAGTAAGCTGGTAGAAACCAAGCTTCATAGCCTAGCCCACCGCCGCAGAGTAGCCTGCTTGTCGGTCTTCTACAGATTGTACTTCGGTGAGTGTGCACAAGAGCTGCATGAGCTCATCCCACCTTCCCCTTTCTACTTTCGGACTTCCAGACGCACCGCGGGATACCACCCCTTCTTGGTTGATATCCCACGTATCCGCACTAAGCGCCTTTCTGATTCTTTTATAATGCGCACAGCCAAGGAGTGGAATGCCCTGCCTGCGTCAGTATTTCCGAGCACTTACAACCCGAATTACTTCAAAGTAAGAGTGAATAGGCTTCTTCTGGGTAAGCTCGCTACATCTTCGACCCCATCTTTGTCCTCAGGACAGGATTGAGGTCAAGAGCAAACCCATTTTTAAATAAAAAAAAAAAAAAAAAAAAAAAAAAAAAAAAAAAAATGGGACCAACATCGAAATCGCGAAAAAATTAATTTTAAATCCCATACATATTTTAGCTCTACTTGATTTGTAGAGTATAGAACATAAAATTTTTTTTTCGCGTTTTCGGTATTGGTCCCACCCATAGAGAAAGTTGTTCAGTTTGATGGTCTACACCACCCCCTTAAATGTTTATTTGTAGTTTTGTAACACCTTGTATACTTGCTTGGTTACTCTAAGGACACAAAGTGATAGATAGATAACACATTTATTCATTCAACAGTAAAATATAACATAGTGAACAGCAGAAAGGATAAATACAACATAAACATAAGATCATTCACAGTATGCGACCATGAATAGGCTCTGACTCAGCATGTTGCTGCAGCGTTAACTACACCGCTGTTATTCTGCCAGAACCGGACGGACACTCGAGATACGTCGTCCGCAAAGTAAACAACTCATAGTTGTACCGCCCGTTTGTATAATGTAAAACTCTAGCATGATTTCTCTCGCTCGCATCATAGAACCTCTTCCCACGCTTTTCAGAGAGCGAAAGTTGGTCTTTAATGCGACAAGTAGTGTCGAAAAAAGCCGAGTCGCGCGCAAGTAAAGAAATCATACTAGAGAGACAGTTCTAACTTCATGCTTATTCCACAGCTAGGCGGCCCAATCTGGTCAGACCCGATCCACGACGAAGCGTTCGTGTCCCGCGTGTTATCCCACGTACAAGACCACCCGGATCTGTTCGGCACCTCCAAGCGTATAGAGGGTGTTCTCTCTATGGTGCGCGAGGAGATACAGGATGCTCCGCTGTATTACACCCTCGACAAACTGTTCGGGAGAGTACACGCTGAGACCATGCCGATGCTTGTTATGAGGTGGGTTCTATTTGAATAATTTAGTATTTACTTATAGAAAATCCTAACTTACGGAGCTTAAGGGTATATTATTCGGAGCGCGCTCCATACAAACGTACTATGGTGATATTTTCAATACTAACCAATTAAAGTCAATAAAAATTTTGCAGAAACAATCTAGAAACAAATTTCTATGCTTGTATGGAGTCAGCTTTTCGTTAAAATGTATAGTTTTCAAGTTACAGTGCCTCAAAGATTTCCATACAAATCTTAAATTAATCCTAGAATTGAAACTGTATATTTCAACGAAAATCGAACTCCATAGAAGCATAGAAATTTGTTTCCAGATTGTTTCTGCAAAGTTTCATTGACTTTAATTGGTTAGTATTGAAAATATCACCATAGTACGTTTGTATGCAGCGCGCATTTTCGCTCTCGGAATAAAATTCTCTTAAACGTGGTCACTTACTGAGGCCCAAAAGTCCAAGCTTAAGGTTTGTCAGAGAGCAATGGAGCGCAGCATTCTGGGTGTTAAACGAACCGACCGGGTCAGAAACTCCACGTTGCGCTCCAAAACTCAAATAGCCGTCGTCGGAGAGAAAAGCGCCATACTTAAATGGGAGTGGGCCCGTCATGTTTGTCGGATGTATCCTGAGAGATGGGCAAAAATCATCATGCTCTGGATCCCCGAAAACGGTCAGCGGCGTCCAGGACGACCAAGGAAGAGGTGGCGTGATGACCTGGACAAATTTGACGACTAATGGCCAGAGGTTGCCCAAAACAGGAAAGAGTGGAAGAGCAGGGGAGAGGCCTTTGCCCAGCAGTGGGATGAAATAGGCTAATAAAAAAAATTACCCTATTCTGGAGATGATAAATATAACATTACATAAATAGTAAAACAATGTGAACCAAGTACAAATGGTTTACGTGCGTGTGGAACTTTTCACATTTTACTGCTTTGTGCCCATTTGTATGAAGTGTCCAGGGTTGCCATGTGTGAGTATCTTTATTGTTGCAGGTCAGCTATACTGAACGCCGGGTACAAAGTATCTTATTCCCACGCGTCCAAGCTCTCCATCAAGACGAAGGCGCCTGCGCGGCTCATATGGGACATCATCAGGACCTGGGTGAAGACTCACCCCGTCAAACAGGCCAAGTAGGTTTATAACACGTGTTTTTTGAAGTAATAGTACATTATAATACAAGTGAGCTAAGTTGGTAATTACAGTTGAAGCTGGATTGCCGCACGAGCCGCAGGCGATGGCTGCAAACGAGCCGAGACTGTAATGACCTACTCTCTCGCGGTTTATACGTTTTTTAACACGCAAAAAACGTTTCACAAAGGTTATCACTCAGTTGCAGAAACGTTCATTAGAGTTAATCCTCCATTAAATCTCTTGCTGTTTCTTTTTGTCCTGTTGACGTAGTAAAAGCTAGCAAGAGATTTAATGGACGATTAACTTTAATTCGCTTTTCTGCAACTGAGTGAAAAACTAACTTTTATGAAAAAAATGGCGACAGGATTTCTTTTTTCCCGCGCCGTGTGCCTGTGTTCGAATTTGTTATTTTTCATGCAGTTATTACCGCACTAAATGTAAAGTAAAACGCACGCGTGTTTATAAACTGCATTATGAACCTAAAAGCGGTGTGAAAAGAGCCAATTTACGAGCAAGTGTATTAAAAAAATATATCAACATCCCTCTAATATTATGCATATCGCATTATTAAACATGATATATTTACCACCTTAAATTAAAAACCATTACCCATTCACGATATATTGTTCACAGATTAGAAGCGGACCAAGTAGCCAATCACATACTATCCCAAGAGATATCTAGTCTTGTGGATCTGAGCGAAAGAGCGGACGCTAACCCAGTCAGTCGTCGCGACGGTCGACTCAGGTTCCAGTTCAACCCCGCGCCGCACTGGGGCCCCGGCTCTAGAGCCCTCGTCAAGTTAGTGCCTTTATACAACGTTAATGTACAATACAATCACAAGAGATATCTATATCTAGTCTTGTGGATCTGAGCGAGAGAGCGGACGCTAACCCTGTCAGTCGTCGCGACGGTCGACTCAGGTTCCAGTTCAACCCCGCGCCGCACTGGGGCCCCGGCTCTAGGGCCCTCGTCAAGTTAGTGCCTTTATACAACGTTAATGTACAATACAATCACAAGAGATATCTATATCTAGCCTTGTGGATCTGAGCGAGAGAGCGGACGCTAATCCAGTCAGTCGTCGCGACGGTCGACTCAGGTTCCAGTTCAACCCCGCGCCGCACTGGGGCCCCGGCTCTAGGGCCCTCGTCAAGTTAGTGCCTTTATACAACGTTAATGTACAATACAATCACAAGAGATATCTATATCTAGCCTTGTGGATCTGAGCGAGAGAGCGGACGCTAATCCAGTCAGTCGTCGCGACGGTCGACTCAGGTTCCAGTTCAACCCCGCGCCGCACTGGGGCCCCGGCTCTAGGGCCCTCGTCAAGTTAGTGCCGACCCTTTACTACCCACGCCTTTTACTAACCATTACAAGTGGCGACGGGTTTACTCCCAGTCATACTGGACAGAGTTTCGGTTCTACTAGTGAAACGTGAATGTTCTGAGGTTTCAGAATATCTCTGACTACCCTCTCGGGGAATATAGTCGTGAGCATATGCTAATCCTTATAGTTTAAAATCTCTGACATAGAAAATACGATTATTGAGATAATTATCTCGAAATGGATTTCGATTCAGTCCTCAAAAAAAAAAACTTGACATACCGAATTCCACGCAGACGAACAAAGGTCGATCCTAAGGGTTAAAAATCACCGGAAGCTAGGAATCAGACATAACTTTAGAAGGTTTTATGGCCCAAAAACTCTTGTTAAAAAATTACGTAAATAACGTATCCTTTTTATTGCAGTGTCGGCGAAGAGAAGATGTCTAAAGCGTTACGTAACCAGAACAAGCACTCTAAGGAGAAGAGTGGCAAGCGACAACACTCGCCGCCCGGTGAGGAGACCCGCAAGAAGCAGAACACGGAGGAAGATTCTACTGTTGCATAATATTGAAGAGGAGTTGCCCGGTAGTGCGCCCGAGCAAGCTCCGTACAAACGATGTTTGATCCTATTTTGGATTTTAATCAATGAGGGATTTTCAGAAAACCATTAAAAAAGAAGAAGTAGTTCCTAATGCCTCGATAGATGGCGTTGACGAGGGATGAGCGACCTTGCAGATAGTAAAATACAAATAATATTGTAAGAATTGGTAAGCAGCAAAATATGAACAAATATTGCGTCAACGGATGCGTCTGACTCAGTGACATGCATTTTTGTTTACTTTTTAGGCTGGAAATGTTCGCTCTGGTCAACGCCATCTATTTTTCAATGAAAAACGACGAAGTCGTAGCTTTGATCACTTTTCCATACAAATTTTCGGATTTCGGATACGTGCTTGAAACCATATGCAGAGATCGTGTTAAAAAACATCGCGTTTTAAATTGGTTTATATCCAAAATAGAATCAAATTATGTTTATTTGGAGCGCCTCGGATTATAAACCTTTATTCACAATAAAGCGGCACATACAGATAAGTAGACCCTAAGAAGCCAACATTATTTGTTATCAGTGTTACTAACAATGTAATGGATCATTATATTTATACTGACATAAATGATTTTTTTTATGTTGTAAAATTGCTGTTATTTTTATTTTTTTACCTCTTCCGTTTAATACCTTTTGGAACAAAAGGCCTTAGAAAAAGTATATGTCTAGAATGAGCCTCACACTTGTTCCGTATAAAACAAAAGGGGCTAACTTTCTTAGGTTGGTGTGCGTGAGGCGCCATACAAATTATGTATTTGTGCGTGTATATGTATAGGGTTTTGGAACCAGTACTGGTTCCTATTTTCTTCGACGCTTTCGTAGCTTTGACTGTCTATCTTGATAATCTAAGCAAAAGGCATAATATTACAGATGCCGATAGCCGTGTGTTTTCGACTAAGTGTAATGACACACCTGCGGAACGTACGGCGCCGAACGTTCGGTTGAATATCCGTCTACTAGGAAAAATGTGGCGCGTGCTGGTGTGTCGCCAGTACCTATAGGGAAAAGCGTTGCGAGCGTATTCAACCGAAAGTTCGGCGCCGAGCGATCCGCAGGTGTGTCCCTACACTTAAGGTCAATCGCTGAATTCAGACTAGGCGGTTAGCACTTTTTTAGTGGTAATAAATATAAACCTTATTCCATTGAATCGGAGCTGAAAATAGTATATGCAACAATAAAATCTAATCCAGGGGATGGCAGCGTCGTTTTGCGCTTAGTGTGAGTGTGAATGGTAGCCAAGAACATGGTCGAGCATTGTTCCGCCTAATCTAAATTGACCCTTATATATAAGTAATACAAAATATCTACAAATACAAGAGGCCTATTGATTACGATACCACCAATATTTAATCCGATACGATTATTATTCGAATAAGTAGGTACCACTACCACGACCAAATAAATAGTCTTCTCCGAAAAGGACAAGTGCGTAGCACCTTCAACCGACGGAACTGCATGAAGAGATGTATGAATGTGGATGAGCCGAGAGAAGTGTGTCAGAATCGTAGTGTGTGGATAGTGGCGTGAGTATATGTATGTATGTATGTAGGTACCTATGATCTTATGGGCTCATAAGATCATCACGCAATGATAAAAGGATAAAGTGAACGTCCTCTTTTTTTGAAATAGGCTAAAATCAATGCCCACTAGGTAGGAAATCGGAACTGTCAAAAAAACCAAGTTCCTGCTTTCTGAACGATGACGCATCTATAACCCGACCAAATATTAAAAGCACCATTAAATTTGGGAAACTGTAGTACTATCTCTTTCTTTCCCACGAAATTAGCTATGCACACTAGCGCCAAGTAAAATCTCAAAATATAGTCCTAATTTATTCTGATTATACAGAATGACGCAAATCAATGTGAAATCGTATGCATTCGCGAATTGACAACGATATCAATGTACTAAAGTACTAGATACGGTGATCAGTAGGAACTGCATGTTACTCTTAAATGGGGTGTATGCACCTGATTGATGTTAGTCTCCTTTGCACTAATGAGAATGGCAGACCATCATTTTTTACAATAATTTATAAAAATTTATTTCAATATTTTTAATAAATAAAAACCACCTGTAATCTTTTGTAAGGTAAACTACTATTCTAATATAAGGTCAGTATGTAAAATTATAAGGAAATGTTATTATTAATTTAAATTTGCGAAAATAGGAAAGTCTATTAATTTCCTTAAGATTGGGTAAGTCCATTACATTTTGTCTCATTTCGGCACCCAAAAAGTGATATATAAGAAAAAGAGACAAGGTATAATGATCATAGATGAATCAAGAGACTTAAATCAGAGGGCACAAAATAGGCACAATTTATTGAACTTATCGCGGTTGCCGGACGAACATTGAAAATCACGCTAAGATCGTTGATACTTGAGATTATATTTTTATGTACTTACCACTTGTTTACGGGATAGAAATTCGGTATGTCAAGTTTTTTTTTGGAGGGCTGAATCGAAAACCATTTCGAGATAATTGTCTCAATAATCATATTTTCTATGTCAGAGATTATAAATTGAAAGGATTACAGATATTTTTAATAAAATAACGTCGTTTCTCGGTCCGTCCAGTGACGTCACTGGCATACCTGTGAACTCCTTGGTAAACATAAAATTAACTTATAATAACTGACCATTAAGAAAACAAAATACATTCGTAATGTCAGAATTTGACATTTGATGTTGCCGTATCTGTTTCCAGCATAGAGTTAGAAAGAGGAGGCAGGTTTTAATTTTTTTAAATATAGCAGTAGGTAGTTTTTCTCCATGGAGTTCGAATTATTTTCTCTCCACCATTTTTGCACTTGGAGATTACAGATCAAAATAATTTAAAAATTAAATTTATAATTTAAAAATTAAAATTATAAGCCGTGGTGGTCCAGTGGCGAGTAACCTTGCCTGCCGTGCAGGAGGCGATGGTTCGATCCCCGTCCAAGCCGACTCGTACCAATGAGTTTTTCGGAATTTATGTACGATTTGTTACACCACTGGCTTTTCGGTGAAGGAAAACATCGTGAGGAAACCTGCATGCTTCAATTTCGAGGCATGTATTGTACCCACTGTCCATTATAAGTGGCGACGGGCTCACCCCCCGTCACACTGGACAGAGTTTCGGTACTACTGGTGAAACGTGGATGTTCTGAGGTTTCAGAATATCTCTGACTACCCCTTCGGGGAATATAGTCGTGAGCATATGCATGCGTATTGATAAACTCGATGAATCGCAATAAGAATAAAATAGGTGTCTTAAAATTATGTCTTCTATCCGTAAAAAATATAAAAATGATGACTAAAAAAAACTTGACATACCGAATTATGAGAAAACATCTATTTTTTACCTTGAGATGAACAAGATGAAGAAATCAGCTGTTCCATACAAGCAAGCCTACTCGAGCCAAATGTATGGGACAGCCGATTTTTTTTTCGCGATTTCGATGTTGTTGCCATAGAGAAAGTAGTTCAGTTTGACGGTCTGATCATCCGCTTAAAAAAGTGTCAGCATATTAAGAAGGTATACAGGGTGTAAAATTAAATGCGACACTTAGTTAAAGGGGTGCTTCAGTCAGACCATCAAACTGAACAACTACTACTACTACTCTACTAAAGGACCACAATATCGAAACGCGAAAAAAAAATCTGCTTTCCCATACAAAACTGCAAACATAACTTGACTCAAATGTATACACCAGTTTAAGTAGGTATGTGTCGCATTTAATTTTACACCCTATACCTATAAGGCTTTGCTTGGGAAACATTTTTATGTTTGTTTCATAGCAATCTGTTCACAGTTCACACAATCAAAAGTTATGAGTAAGTATTTAATTCTAAAGTTTCAGGTACACACGGCGACACATCAAGTTACGCAAAACCAAAATAAGCTGGCCGCGCGTAGGTAGAGTAATGTATAACGTCGCGCGGCCAGCTTAATATTGGTTTTGCGTAGCTTGATGTGTCGCCGTGTGTACGTATTTCAGTAGTCTGCGCGTAGGTAGTCGAGGGCACCACTAGTATTTAAACAACTTTGTACAAATTCATACACACATTATTGTTTCACAGATAGTAGGTATAATACCTAAGGTACATATGAACTGTCGCATCTGTCTTGGTTAGTGATGCTCTTTGACCAAATTATAGTAGTTTCTGTTTATATAAACTAGATGGCACTAATGTTCCCGAAGAGTTTTTGAACATGTTGTTTGTATGAACGAGCAAGTCTATCGCTAGAGTCTACGTCTATGCGAATTGATTTTGCACACAGACTAAGTAGAGATGCTACGCATCAGACGGAAATCTCGCCTACAACGAAAATACACTTATTTACCTCAGTACTTCATTTTGACAGCTTTTTTTTTCTTAATATTATTGACGTTAGATGCTGTCCAAAGCACAGGATAAAAATAATTTGTTTTTTTTTAAATCTGATTTATGGCTTTGGATTCCACTCTTTTCATACCATTCTTTTTTGGCTTATTGGGGTTTTTATTTTTTAATTGTCAATAAAAATAATAGTTTATTTGTTAATTTTTTTATTTTTCAGCTTAGTTTTATACTTATTATATGCCTTTAACTGCATTGTGGGCAAGTGTTTGTTGGCTAATCTAGAAATATCTGTGCCTTTCAATATTTTATTAATTACACTGCACCAATTAAAAATTGTTAACCGTAAAGTTAACCCAAGAAAGCTTTCTAGGATATTTTTGTGAGTTGGACAATCGAGGAAGTCAAACAAGTACTTGGAAATTACATATTCTTTTATTTCTTTAGCAATGTTTTTCTTATGCGGTTGGTTTTCCAAGTACTTGTTTGCTTCCTCTGTTATTGTAGAAAAAAGCCTCACGGCTTGCTCCGAGGGGTAGGTCAATTTCATTTTTCTTAAAGATTTATATTCTCTAAAAGAAATGTATGAGTGTGTTGCGTTTTCTTCACTCGATGTTAAATTCTTAGCACATTGCTCACATGGATTTTTATGTAAAATTTTTCTTATGACCCACCCCGCTGCATAAGCCCGAGAGTGTACATTTAATCGTTCTTGTCTCGCAGTTTGCACAAAGCTTTCTGGTTCGCATCTCCGTAAGCTAGAGGATTCAGGTGAACGTAAATTCAATTCATACTGATCATTTTTTGCAACAAACAAAGATTGCAGTTTCAATAACTGTTCACCTGAATCCTCTTCACAGTTATAACTTTCGGAGTGGAATTTAATAAACCTGGTAATCAACAATGATTTAAAGGTGCAGGTAAAGGTGTGGCAATTCGGGTCATTATTTCTAAAATTATACGCCCGCACTTGTCCGAAGAAGTTTTCGATAGGATCGGAATTGAAGTAGCGCGGACGCATAATTGTAACATTTTGTTTTTCAAAAAATTGCCACAACCTCTGATAACTTTTTAAAGTTGTTATCCAATTTTTCAAAGAAGGCACAGATGTTTCCTTACCGTTCTTATCTACGTATCGAATATTACTTAAATCAGTAATGGCATCTTGCCAGAATTTATGATGTTCGGAGCTCGAAGTTACTGCTTTACGAAGAGGTTTCCCTTTGCACTTTTTGCTGCAAGTGCTTGCCCCATTGACTGAATCGAACAGGTCGTCGAAAAATGATACAACTTCTGCCGTATTTTTCAAACTGGGACTTACATTTTTCCCGTCTGCATATTGAGCTGAAACAAAGTTTTTTATAAGAACACAATAATATTAATAATTAATTAATAACTATTTTCGACCACTGAATCAGTAACTCTTCTAATTATTGGATACTCTAATTATTGCAAATAAAAACACTAAAGGAAGGAAAAAAGCCGTGGTGGTCCAGTGGCGAGTAACCTTGCCTGCCGTGCAGGAGGCGATGGTTCGATCCCCGTCCAGGCCGACTCGTACCTATGAGTTTTTCGGAATTGATGTACGATTTGTAATACCACTGGCTTTTCGGTGAAGGAAAACATCGTGAGGAAACCTGCATGCTTATAAGTGGCGACGGGCTCACCCCCCGTCACACTGGACAGAGTTTCGGTACTACTGGTAAAACGTGGATGTTCTGAGGTTTCAGAATATCTCTGACTACCTCCTCGGGAAATATAGTCGTGAGCATAATGCTTAAACACTAAATACTATAGACTTAAACTCTAGCTATAGACTTGCCCTTCCATAGAAGCAACATGTTCCACTTGAATGAGGTGTACGCACCTGATTGATGTTTCCGAGTTCACTTCGTCACTATGGCAATGACAGACCGCAATATGTCATTTTGTGTTGTTTTGTGTGACATGTTGTTTGTTTGAACGAGCTTGTCTATCGCTAGAGTAATATGTCTATGCTAAAGACCTGTTTTACCAGTACTGAATAACATCGTGATATTACATTATTTCTCCTTAGTACTCGAACCATTAAACATAATTATTTGTAATACACAATAAACACTGGACAGAGTTTCGGAACTACTAATGAAACGTGGATGTTCTGAGGTTCCATAATATCTCTGACTACCCCTTTGGGGAAAATAGTCGTGAGTGTTTACTTACTTACAATAGTATAAACAAATTACTTACAAAATTGTGCAGTATACGACAAAGTTGCGGCCACAGTTTTGCTGAAAACTCTAGTGCAATTTTTAACCTGAAATAAAATAAAATAATTTAATAACACTGTTACTCAAAATTTTATATTATGATATTACATTAAGAGGTTCAAAATAAATTTAATTTTTGTATTAATTACCTTCATCTTTTTAATTTTCTCCGGAATCACATGCTCGTCATTGAGCTTGTGTAATAATCTCATTTGTGCATGATTGCAATCGGTCATGTAAACTTCTACAATGTCACTCCATTTAGCGATTTTGCCTTTATATTTAATATCCTTTGTTAAAAAGTTGTTTCTCAATCCCTTGATGAGGTGGGGTGGATCGTGAATTATGCTTAAATTTTGACCACTGATGCGAACTATGTCATCTGAAAAACAATAAATAACATGAAAAAAAAAAGAACTTGTCATAATTATTATTAACCAAAATGTAGACCAACATACAGTAAAATCACCACTGAACTACCCTAGGCGTTTTTACAGTAGGTATAATAATGTACAATAGCAGTCGATTTGCTTCACATATATTTTGTTAAAGAGTAAAGGCCTCCGCACATTGCAGCGATATTATTGACAGCGATTTCGCGACACCTTACACACTGCAGCGATTCCGCGATTCGCGTCACGCATGCGCCCCACCACTGAATGTAGTCTTAGGAGATTTCGTCAGGTCGCGATAATATCGCGGCAGTGTGTAGGATCGAGCGTGACCCCATACTAAATGTACTGGAAATAAATATCGCAAAATCGCAGCGATATTATCGCTCGATAAAATCGCTGCAATGTGCGGAGGCCTTTATGGTTACTTCTTCGTTGTATAAAATTATATTTTCAATAAGACACGACAGAGAAAGGGGTCATAGTACTCAGATCCGCAATTACAAGTGCAAATAAATATCACTCACCAACATGTTCTCCGGCAAGTATTTGTTCTTTCCTTGAGTCCTCTTGTAAGCTTTTTAAAGCTGATTGGAAAGCTGTGCCCTGATCGCAGACTAGAGCCACAGGCAAAAGACCGGCATCGGTCACGGCAGCTACCACGTCTTTTATTATAATTTTTAATTGCACCGCAGTCGTTGCTCCTTTACAAAAATAAAAAGCCACAGGCTGCTGCCACTTGTAAATCGCTCCTCTGAGCATGAACACCAGGGCGTGATCAGCGAAATCTGTTGTTCTTTCATTTAGTTCAACAAACCCATTTATAATATCTTTGTGCTTATCATACGTTAGAGCTGCTTCAAGAGCGACCTCATCAAAGAGAATAGAACAAAATTTCTTTTTTTGATTCCATGTTTCAACCTGCGAACAAAGAAGATGTTTAATTTAGAATTAGAAGCATATCACATATATTTAAGGCAAACATTAATTTAAGTACAAAGTATCTAAGCCTCTAAGGGCTAAGTTAACTACCTACTGATAGCAAAATAAGTAGTTACCTCTTGTTTCAAAGTCTCGAAGATTTGCGTATTTATTCCAGCTCCGATATTTAACTCTGTAACCATTTTATTTAGAGTTTGCTTCGAAGGCAAGATAAATATTCTTTGGAGAAATCTGTAGCATTTCGGGCTTTGCTTCATTATAGAGAGAGCTATAAATTTTTCTTCATGCGTAAATCGCCTTCCTTTCTGCTTTTTGGTGCATTGCTTGATCTGCATCCACATTATTTTCTTGGCCAGTGGATTCAGTTTATCCGTCATTTTTTCGAAGGATTTCTCCTTCGAAAATTTTGCTGCCCTACGAGCTCTTTGGCTAAAGTTTAACTGCTTTCGAGATTTAACATATTCGTAATAAAGTCTCGTGCAATTGGGCGTGAGGGACTTTAGCTTATGAATAAGGCGTCTTTTTGCTACCGATCTTCTCGGAGTTAAAAGCAACGTTGGCTGCATGTTTGCATCTGTAAAATAAACAATTGAGTATTTTTAATATGTATGTATTTGTATTTAACACCTTCTGGAGAAAATATTTTATTGTATTATTATTAATAGCGGCGCACGCTACTTCGTACGCGCTGACCACTGACTTAAATACTCATACATTTTGATTGAATGAACCGATTGCGATGAAATAAAGGCTAATGTTTAATCAAACTAAGCCCTACGCTGATGTGAAAACCCTATTTAAGTCAGGTCAGAAGTTTTTAAGTGATGCGTGCTTCGATCAAAATAAAATTAATGGATAGGCCTAAAGCGCGGTAAGTTGAAGCAAACTACTGGTGCACTTGGTACATACAAACTAGCGCCATTATCTGTCAAATCTAGGGCACTTGCATACAAGTGACAAGTAAAAATTTCATTTGTTTTGCCTCATTTTTCTGGTTTGAAATGTTCGCTTAAGGCCTATCCATTCATTTTATTTTGATCGAAGGATGCGTGCACAAACAAACAGACAAATAAAATCGGTCAAGTGCGAGTCGGGCTACTCACGTATCGAGGGTTCCCTCCAAATAAAAACTTTTTTCTCCGGGACCTTAAGCGTGAGACCAACTCACACTTGGCCGGTCTTTATTATTTGTTGTTATACTGTAGAGTTTGCTATATATTATTACACCAAGTTTGACGGTTGTATGTACATATTACCGTTTTTACTATAGAGCGAGAAGAAAAACGTCGATAAAAACTAGTTTCTTGTCGAGAAACCCCTTAATTTTTTACTTTTTGACATTTTTACTATTTGTTGAACAAATCCGGCGTAATAACGCATATTCTGTGAAAATTTCAACTATCTAGCTATTACGGTTCAAAAGTTACAACCCTAAATAGGTAGGACGGATGGACGAACGGACGGACAACGTAGGCAACTTAGTAATAGGGTCCCGTTTTCACTCTTTGGGTATGGAACCCTAAAATCGAAAAATGGTCTCAATGGTTCCATTTCGTATAAAAAAAAACCTCCAATTAATATTTTTGCCATCTTCAATGTACACACGGCTACATATTATCAAGCTACGCAAAACCAAAATAAGCTGGCCGCGCGTAGGTAGAGTAATGTATAACGTCGCGCGGCCAGCTTGTTTTGCGTAGCTTGATGTGTCGCCATTTTACTATAATATGTACCTATACTTAGATATAGATCGTCATAGGATCTTTTTTGGTTACAGTCACACAATCATCCACCTCTTTAGTTCACTCAATGCCAGTTATCGGCCCCCATTTGCCTATACAAGTATACAAGCCGTACAGTACCCGGCAAACATCTTGAAAATGCGGGAGGGAAATGGGGGCCTGCGCAGTAGCACTTCCGCCTACAAATGTTTCTGCGTGTTTCTGCATTCAAGGCCTTGCTCAAGAAGTTTGCCGGCCATTATTACACTCGTGGGGGATTCAATAAATTTGTACAGTTTATAATTATTACCTCTTCGATGTTCATTGCCAGATCTTTGCTGAGTAGCACCAGAAGCGGAAGATGAAGTATTGATTCCTGAAAAGATTTTTTTAAGAGTTGATTAAGTTGATTAATATCTCGAAATTCCGTACATTTTATAAACTTACAGGTGGAAAGACTGGAAAGTTTTGCATTTTCTCTCAAAATTTTTAAAGACGTTTGAAGTCTTTTTTAGCGTTACGTTACGGCACACCTGCTGAACGTTCCGCGCCGAACGTTCCGTCGAACTCAAATGTATCAGACAGCAGATTTTTTTGTGTTACGAAAGGTTTGCTCCCATAGTAAAATTTGTTCAGTTTGATAGGTATAATATGTGGTTTAAAGGTTAGTGATACTTTTCCTTACACACTGTATACTAAGCTGCAAAGCCTACTCGACTCAAACGTATTAAACAATAGATTTTTGTTTTGTTCTGACTGGTATGCTCCCATAGTAAAAGTTGTTCAGTTTGATGGGTAGAGTATGTGGTTTAAAGGTTAATGATACTTTTCCTTACATCCTGTATAGATAGCTACACTCGACAACAATAGCGATTGCGGAGATATTAAATAAAACTGTTAAAAATAATTAATTTTATGCATGAATGTAGACCAACCAAGATAAATCAAATCATGCATTCATTCATCTTGATTAAAATTAGTTTCGACTGTGGCACTTCGTATGGTCAAGAATCATACACTAATTTATAAACATATTTCAACTTACCGCTCGTTGAGGGAATGCCACAGATTTTCTCTATTGAAGCGGATGTAGAAGATGGCAGTGCACTGACTTCTGAAAAATTTGTAACAATTTTTTTGCTTAAATTTCGTTACTTATCATTTATCAACTATACACCTAGGTTAGGTCACAGATTATATAATACTGTACAGTAGTTAGGTGTAAGGAATCTATAAAAAAATTGGACCTCTCTGATTGGACCAGCCTGTACAAAACAAAATTAAGACTCATTGTTTTTGAATTTAATTCTTACTAGTGTTTTCCCGCGACTTCGTCCGCACAAATTATATACCTACCAGATTTAAGTCAGATCATAAGCTATCATACAAAAAAAGTTTCATCAAAATCGGTTCAGTAGGTTTTGCGTGATGCGCGAACAAACAAACAAACACACAAACAAACAGACAAACAGACAGACAAAATTTCTAAAAAAGTTTGATTTCGAGTTGGGGATACCTAAAAATCATATCGTAATCTTTTTTTTGTAAATATCTTCAATGTACAGACACACTTCAGTTACAGTTTTATAATAGTTTAGATTACATTTTCTTCTGTACAGTTAACCATGTAAGACAGTGAGTAGAAGTGTAGTGAGAGTGAGAGCATTGTAATTATGAATAGTGTTTTTAAGCAAAGAAATCAGACATTGGCAAAATTTTAAATATTAATTTTCAACTTACCAACTATAGATGGAATATCACAGATTTTCTCTATTGAAGCGGATGTTGATGGAAATGCATTAACTTCTGAAAAATTTGTGAAAAACAAAAATGTTATTACCAGCTATCAGCGCGTGTTATCAGCTTTTTACCTAATGCTGGCATACAAGCCTACTCACAGTTCATTGACGGCAACATAAAGTTGTTTTTCTGCTACTTTTTTAATAGTTTACTCAAAAGAAAGAAAGCAGTACTTAGATAATCAAGAGACAAAAGGAGCAGGTTGTACACACGGCCTACTGAGACTCATCAAGTTATACAAAACCAGCATAACCTGGCCACGGGTAGTAGAGGAGTCAATAAAATTCTAAAAATGTTATGACCTCGGAACCCAATTACTTTTAGTAAACTTTGCTCTATCGTTAAAACGGAAATACAAACAAGGTTCAAACTTCGTGTGATTATAGTGCATACCTTAAAATAAATTACATTTGACTAACTCATGCTATCCAGATTTTTACTTCCCATACAATGAAATGGTCCGTACATAAAGCTCAATCGATCAGCATAAAAAAAAGTTGTATTTTTTTTTTTTCATATTTTTGGACGACAACTCACACAAATGTGACGTGACCAAAAATGTATTATGCCAAAATTGTGTTCACAAAAAAAGACCCAAGGTTTCGCTTGTACAGACAGACTTGAGACAGTTTCCCTGTATCTCATGTGGTTTTGGATTTTTCCATACTGTCCTTGTTAAAAACACTGTGTAAGTAATGTTTGGTTGTACGGAACCCTCGGAATAATGAAGAGGGACAAAAAAAATGGGTAAACATTTTCGTATAGGTACAGGGTGTTACAAAAGTAAAAATACAAATTTAAAGCTTTTGTTGTTTAGACCATCAAGCTGAACAACTTTCACTATGGGAACAACGTCGAAATCACGAAAAAAAAAGCTGCCCCATACATTTAGCAAGAGTAAATTTGTAACTTAGCATGGAAAATCAGATTTTTTTTCGCGATTTCGATATTGGATAGAAATAGAGATTTCGATATTCAACATAGTGAAAGTTGTTCAGTTTGATGGTCTAAACCACCCCCTTAAATGTTTATTTGAAGTTTTGTAGCACCTTGTATAATGTAACTAACGTAAAGCAGGTTTCAAAAAAGTTTACTCAAAGTACTTGGGTTCCTTCCGAGGTGAAACAGTATATTGTGAACTAACTACTTACATAATTATGTAGTAAGAGTAAGAGCAATTATGTGAAGTGTTTTCAAGTAAAGAAATCGGTTATTGACCTTTTAAATAAGTATTCATATTTCAACTTACCAACTGTAGATGGAATATCACAGATTGTCTCTGCAGCGGATGTAGATGGCAGTGTATTGACTTCTGAAAAATAATAAACAACAAATGTCATTAATTTCACCTATGTAACATGCCTGCTGGCAAATAAGATGTATTATAATATTCATAATAGAACAGACTTCAAACAAGAACAATAATGAAGTTGTTTTTCTGCTACTCTTTTGGAAGCAAGAAACAGAAATCATCATTTAAAAAAAAAGTTGACCGTCACGGGACGCCCGGCAGATGTGAAACTTCTACCTGCGAAGATATCTAAATGGTCTTATTTGAGATTGTCTTAAATAAAGTCTTCTTATCCCCCGATTACGCGCGCTTTTTTCGAAAACTAAATCGCAACTGTCAATACGGCACTCCTGATTTAAATGTCAAACTTCCGTCACACGAAAAGGATGCAGATGGTCACGTTGCAGGGTTTGCCCCGAACACTGGCGGAAATGCGGTGCTACGCACAAGCAAAAAGCGATTAATTATAAATAAAAAAAAAAAAGAAGTCCATTAATTATAAATAAAAAAAAATAAAAAATAAATGTATGCGGATCAGAATATCGAAGCTTTTCCATAAAAACATTCACTTCAATACACTGACATATACTCTAGCGATAGACAAGCTCGTTCAAACAAACAACATGTCACATAAAACAACACGAAATGACACATTGCGGTCTGTCATTGCCATAGTGATGAAGTGAACTCGGGAACATCAATAAGGTGCGTGCACCGCATTCAAGTGGAACATGTTGCTTCTATGAAAGGGCCTGTCTATCGCTCGAGTATATGTCAGTCAGTCAATAGGTTTTTCAACTTACCAATTGTTAATGGAATGTCACAAATTTTCTCGATTGAGGCGGATGTGGACGGCAAGGCATCAACTTCTGAAATGAATAACATAATTTTTTATTTTGTTTTTTGGTTTAATTATTGAATAGGTGGTATAGTAGTTGCTTTACATAAAACCGTGATGATCATGAATAAACCTATATTCATTCGTTTTCTATTTGTACAATTTGATGTCAAACTATTCATAATTAGTACAAATCTTACCACTTATTGTTTTAGTCCGCTTATTCACAACTTCTAGTTTGCAATAGTTGTGATCCTCGTGTCGTCTTTTCCTGAAGTAGTCATGATCTCTGCCTGAGTTAGGGTTTTTATTTTCTGAAAAATATGTTTATGTGTCAGAATCGTAGCATGTGGCGATCAAGTAATATCTAATAAGAGAGAGATTTTCAAACTCTTTCTGAGTTTGAAAAAATATGTTTCTTAACATGCTTTTATAAAATGTCTCTAAATTCAAAGTGCCTTTCAGCATAGGCCTCCTCGAAATGTTTTCATTGCGCTTTGTCAGCTGTTACCCTTGTTCAATATGTCCAAAGATGTTGACGAATAGTCTTCCCCTTATCTTGCTGGGCGTCCCTGCCTTCTGGAGCCATGCCATGCGTAAGTACATGTATGTATAATTATGTTATCGGCTCATCACAATGCTTATTGCTTTTAATTGAATTTGTTATTAAAAGAAAAATACAACTAGTCTGATTAAAACTCGCTTGTCTTAAGCAGGGTCCACAGCGCCATGTTTTTGTGTTTGCTAACACCATAACATAACATTTTACTACCCCGCAGGCAAACGCGGGAGGGAAGTCGGTTTGCAAACAATTTAATGGTGTTAGCAAACACTGTGCAGCGGACCCCGCTTTATATTCATCAATAAGTCAAGAGTAGAATTTACTACTCTATCTATAAAAATACCACATGTTATGGTTTAATAGTTTAACAAAATCCTTCTTACAAAATGGGTACCCATAAAATAATTACTTTTTTTATCTTTAACTTTTACCTATAGAATTGCTGTAAACGAAAATACCACATGTTATTTCCTAGAAGTCTAACAAAAAGCTTGCATATGAAAATGAAATGGGTACAAATCAATGCGGACAAAGTCTCGGGTAACAGCTAGTAAAACTTGTTGGAGTATAAGAATATGATAGGGTGGATTGAAAGAATACCAAAAAGATTTTTACATACCTGTGTCATCATCATGTTGTGTACTTGGTATTCCACTAGCTATTTCGTCGTCAGTAAACAGCGATGGATAGGCGCCAAGATGAAGACGAAGTTTCTGTGTTAGAAATCTTTTCTCGAAATGTTTTTGACATACGAAGCATTTTCGAAGCTCGTCAAAACTCAAGCTCCGCAAGTTGTCACTATCTATACACTCTAACCACTTTTGGAGTCCTATCTCAGTTTTTGGAAAAATAAATAATTTGACGTCCTTTCGTCTGCTATTACAAGCCACAACACAACACTTGTTATACATTTTGTGCACATAAAATGTAATTACACGGTTCGTCGTGACGAAATATTACTATTTTAGTTAATGAGAGGATAAGTTACGGAAATTAATCAACGTACACTTCACTCGATCAAGAACCAAAACAAAAACAGTAATGGCGGTTGGTCATGTCATGGCGGCCCTTGACAGCGGGCATGGGCGCGACAGGCAAGAAGTGGGGGAAAGAGGGGCGAGGTAAGTGTCAAAATGATATACTGAGCTAAAAAAAAAAAAACTTACGGCGAGTTTTTTCTCTATGAAGATTACCGGCCGAGATTTTGCATTTTGAATTGCACTAGCAAGTGTATTATTATTCAGCAAAAAATACAAAAGGAATAAATATAAACACAGATCGATATCAAGAAGACATCAAGTTCAAATCTCAAGTGTTCTACACGTGTCTTTTATTTATTGCTTCAGTTTGTTGTGTTTTGAACTAAGCTAGCAAATAGCAAAACATCACGGGAGTTGTTAACAAATATTCACTGGAGACAGTCGTCTAGTGAGAAAATGTTTCCTTTATCGATAAGAATGAATATTCAGACTTTGTTTGTGATATTTGTGCTATCTTGTGTGCATTGTGAGGAAAGGGAAGTAAGTTCCATTATTTTGTTATTATTGTTTTTGTCTTTTATATTGATGTCATCTCTCGACTCGTCAGTTGAGTATATTTTTTTCTATGCATCAGTTATCGGATCCTCCCTCAATTAGGAACATGTAATGAGATTTCCCATATTTAATGATTCATTATTTTATCTACCTACACTAAAGGTCAGATTGTATTACTTTTAATTGTATAAAGGGCTCGACTGTACAATGAGTACCGTCGAGTTCAGGGTTCATATTTTTTTTCCCAAAAAGGTCGTCTTATAACTAAGCTAAATATGAAATTTCAACTTTCGGAAATTCATAGTTTTCGAAATATAATTTTTTGAAATTCGCCAAATCTATTCAGAAGGCTATGGCAAGCGATCGAGTTGGATACGGTGACCAGCCTAACAGTAGCAATTCGGTTCTGGTACGGTACTCATTGTGCAGTCCTTCCGTATAAAGAATGATTTAATAGTTCTTTGTCTTATTCTATGTACAGGGCTGCGTTCAGAACCTTTAGGTGCAGTTGTTTTTCTCGCTCACTCTTATGGGTAGAACGCTTTTCACCGAGGCTCTGAACGGCGTTAGTGCGAAAAGTTGCACTCGGAGTGCACTCTGGGAGTCTGGGCGTAGGTTCTGAACGCACCCCAAGGTGTAGCAAAACACTCTAGAAATATTTAGGGGTGGTTTAGACCATTAGTGCAATCAATTTAGGAGGTGGGCCACAATTTCGATTTAATGTTACCCGGTAGACCACGGAATACTTGCCTATGGTTAAATTAGATATTTAAATTAAAGAAAGCTATAGATAACATTGTAATCATAAAGTTAAAAAGTCAATGAGCTGCTGTTGGTAGGTAACTGTGGCCCAGTAGACCATCAAACTGAACAACTTTCACTTTGGAGACAAAGTCAAAAAAAATCTAGGTACCATACATTTGAATCGAGTAATTACTGCAGTTTTGTATGAAACAGCAGATATATTTCCATGTGTCCATGCAAGACTCATTGTTAACAAAATAAGAGTGTGCACTATGTGCAAATCTTGAATGGGAGGTGTTGTATACTAATGTGTTGATCCTAAAGTAAACTTTTGAGAGTTCAAACCATAGAGGTATTATCCCAGGAATAGAGGAACATACAGCTGAGAGAGTGAGATGTACCTAGCGGCACCACTGTATAATAGAAAGAGATAAATCGTAGATAATTTTGTGAAATATACTGACACTACTTCATTAATTTATCCACGATTTCACGTTAGACTCAGAATTATAGACAGTATTCGAATCTTTGCCTTAATAGTCTCCTGAAAACATCAAAAAACGGTTTCATTTGACAACTCATGTCACTGCCTCTATTCCTGTAAGTGTAAGGTATAATAACTTTATGGTTCAAATGCAGTAAGAACTAAGAACCCGTTATAATGTACTGATTAACTTGTTTCAGATCACAGCAACCCTCAACCCGGGATGTCCGAACTGCACAAAAGACCAGACCCTGCTCTACATCAAGGAGCTGGGACACAAGGACACCATCCACCAGCTCTGGGACTTCACGGATGGCATACCAACCATGATATTTGCCATCGGACCCATCAATTCATCTATAACAGTAGAGTGGGAAGATTTGAAGCCAAAGAAGTTTGTTTTTAGTCATGCACCATCTTACAGTTTCGCTGCGGCAATTGATAAGGTACATTCATTTCTATTATAATTTTCCACCTCACCACCTCTGTGGTCTAATGGTTAAGAGCATTGGGCTCTTGATACGGAGGTCACACAAAAAGCTTGCGCTAGCAATGTCACGCCATGTATTTCCGATCATAGTTTGCGAAAAAAGAAGCTCACAAACATGAAATCATTTTTCTCACTGTTTTATGTTGTTTTTCTCAATTATTTGTTATTCATTGTGATGAGAAACTATAATTTCAAAGACTAGGTACAGTTTGGTCTGGATAAGAGTGTATTAAGGGGCCATAGGTCCCGACGAATATTTTCTATGAGAAACGCGATTGCCGAGCGCTCCGAAAAGTGTGTGCGCGAGCCGTATTTTCGAACCAAAGTACTTTTTCTAGATTTTTTTTATGATTGCACTAGTTAAACTAATGGTGAATATGTGAGTATAAATACCAACAATCGGAAACTATTTTAAGTTCTTCTAAAACGAGAAAAATGTTTAAAAATGCATGAAAATACGTCATCTTTGTGACGATTTTCTATCGAGTGAAGTAATTCAAATCGTGTATTCAGTTGATGATTTCACTAGATGAACTATCCAACAATACTGAGGTATGACTTTAGTTTCGGTAAATGGTATAAATCTAGTCTTAAATGAAAAATAAAAGATGCCTCCGAGGTATTTCCACCTACTATTACGTCTTAAAGCAAAAATAGCAATTTTAGAACGTTTTGTTTTCTCTTAAAACTAAGAATCGGCTTGGAAAATAACTATCTTGATAATTTTGAACACTGTAATAGTAGGGAAAAAAGTATCTGCTGTTTCATACAAAACTGCAATCCTACTCGACCCAAACGTATGGGGCAGCAGATTTTTATTTTGATTGTTGGTTCCATAGAAAATGTTGTTCAGTTTGATGTTCTGTCTCACCTCATACATAATATGTATGGTACAAATATTTTTATAAAATACACAAGCTTCCTAGATATGACATTATAGAGAAATCAACACAATGAGGTTATTAAGAAACTCAATACTGTTTATCAATATAATAGTCATATTGTATGATTCATGCCCCACATAATATTGCATGTGTTAAATTGATCTAAAATTAGTCATGTAGGTTGCTCCCTCTAATTCAATATAAATATTATGCTGGTGCTTTGTCATTTAATCTACTTGGGACGTGAGATCGACGAATTGTACAGAAGCGATTTGGGCGGATTTTTGCGCTGCGGCAAACTCTAAAATGCGCCTGCCTTAAGTGTGGTTGCAGAGTTGTCAATTTCATACAAAACTTTGTCGTAGAACACGCGTAGACGGTATTAATAAATGTAATGTTTTACATATGGAAAAATTGCTTAGAAAATCTAGATTGCGCGTCTCAAATAATATTGGAAATATTATAATATAATTACGAAGATTAGAGAAATTATTAATACAAAATTTCAAAGCCTTATATCTTCGTAATTATATTATAATATTTCCAATATTATTTGAGACGCGCAATCTAGATTTTCTAAGCAATTTTTCCATATATAAAACATTACTTTTATTAATACCGTCTACAAAGTGTTCTACGTCAAAGTTTTGTATGGACTGAAACCACCTTAAGTCTGCTGTGATAGCCCTAATACTGTATAGTATTATTTAATCTGTGGCCCTAACAACCCAATTCTTTTACAACTTAACTTTTCATATATTCTTCCTTCCTATAAACCCTCCAGTGGATTGTTTCCTTCAGGGTTGAGACACATACCGACGTAAATGTTTCTAAAGGTGTTTATTACACTTGAATACATTTAGAATCTGACAAGAGGGACAGAGCTATAGGTTAAAAAAGGAGGTACTTACAACGTCCCGTTCTAACCTATAGCTCTGTCCCTCTTGTTAGAATCTAAATGTAGCCAAGTCTAATAACACCTTAAACCCTAATAGAACATCTCTTACAAATTTATTAACATATCAAAACTTGCAGCTATACGAGTACGACGATCTCGAAGACAAGGGTCATTACGACGGAGACAGCCCTCAGAAGTGGTACTCGCTGCGTCACGTGTCCTGGAAACTGAACGGTCACGGCATTATCAGTGCTGACGAGGCTATGATACGCGTCCACGGAGTGTTCGGAGACACGTGGAGGAAGGGGTTCATTGAGATGAAGGTGAGTACTGTCCTGGCGACTGTACAGTGTGACGTGTGGCGACTGAACAGTGTGACGTGTGGCGACTGAACAGTGTGACGTGTGGCGACGAGGCCATGATACGCGTCCACAGAGTGTTCGGAGACACGTGGCGGAAGGGGTTCATTGAGATGAAGGTGAGTTTGTGTCCTGGCGACTGTACAGTGTGACGTGTGGCGACTGAACAGTGTGACGTGTGGCGACGAGGACATGATACGCGTCCAGGGAGTGTTCGGAGACACGTGGCGGAAGGGGTTCATCGAGTTGAAGGTGAGGTTCTGCTTGATGATGTACACAAGGCGACACATCAAGCTACGCAAAACCAAAATAAGCTGGCCGCGCGCGCGTAGGTAGAGTAATGTATAACGTCGCACGGCCAGCTTATGTTTGTTTTGCGTAGCTTGATGTGTCGCCTTGTGTACTTCTGACTCATTTTGGCCACGGTGACTTCTTCAACTTTATTATTTGCGTTTATATGCTTTCATTCGGTTATGGTTATCCAAACCCAAGCAAATCATCTTTGTGTAGGTAACATAGGTATTTTTTCCTTGAATTACCATAGGCGATTTCACGACTGTCGTCGTTGGCGTGTTACGGAGTAATACCTGCTGCTCTCAAGATGTGAAGGATAACAGCGCGATGAAACCTGAAGAAGAAATTCTGATGCGTATGTTAAGCCTACCAATCCGCATTGGGCCAGCGTGGTGGACTAATGCCCATACACCCTACCCTGTGCCCTGCAGTGGGACGTATACAAGGTGTTACAAAAATACAGATAAACATTTAAGGGGGTGGTTTAGATGAGATGTGACATTTAGCGAATCTCATTAACACTTTTTTAAGGGGATGATCAGACCATCAAACTGAACAACTTTCTCTATGGGACCAACATCGAAATCGCAAAGAAAAAATCAGCTGTCCCATACATTCGGGTCGAGTTAGGTTGGCAATTTTGTATGGGACAACAGATTTTTTTTTCGCGATTTCGATGTTGGTCCCATAGAGAAAGTTGTTCAGTTTGATGGTCAGATCATCCCCTTAAAAAAGTGTCAGCATATTAAGTTGGACCCTGTATAGGCTGATGATCATATAGTCGATGGTGACATTTCGCGAGGTGGCATTTTGTCGATGAGACGTTACTCGAATGCGATGGATTATCCTGAAAAAAGTCACATTCGCAAAATGTCACATCCGCTTTGTGTGTGTGCTTATTTTCTAACTTATTTAAACTTTAGATTTAGACTTTTAAGATTTTTTTCTTCAGCGACACTCATCATCAAGTAACCTTTGACCTATCTTTGTGTGTTTCATACCAATCGCTTATCGCTTCTCGTATGTTACTATACCAACAAACTTAATTCGATTAAGTGCAATAAGTATCATTTATTATCTCACTACAAGTTAATTGCCTCTTACCAACCTTGACACCACTGTGATATGCCTTGTGAAATTATGTCACATTACAAATGATAATTTTTATTTATACCGTGCTAATTTATTACACTGATTGAGATAAAACACGTAAACCAAATGTGACGATGGACTTTCTTAAATAAATATTTAAGAAACTAGTAAACTGCAATGCCAACTCGACTCAAATGTTTGCAACAGCAGATTTTTTTTTGCTCCGATTTGTTTGCTCCCATAGTAAAAGTTGTTCAGTTTGATGGGTAGAGTATGTGGTTTAAAGGTTACGGGGCCATTGGGTTCCGACGAAGATTTTCTATGAGAAACGCGATTGCCCAGCCCTCCGAAAAGTGTGTGCGTGTGCCGTATTTTCGATTAAAAATAATGAACAAAAGCACTTTTATAATTTTTTTTAATGATTTCACTAGATAAACTAATGGTGAATATGTAAGTATAAAATACCAACAATCGGAAACTATTTTAAGTTCTTCTAAAACGAGAAAAATATTTAAAAGTGCATGAAAATACGTCATCTTTTTGACGATTTTCTATCTAGTGCAGTAATTCCAATCGTGTATTCAGTTTATGATTTCACTAGATAAACTATCCAACAATACTGAGGTATGACTTTAGTTTCGGTAAATGGTATAAATCTAGTCGTAAAATGAAAAATAAAAGACGCCTCCATGACATTTCGTCCTACTATATTATCTGTCATCGCGTCCGCCATTACGTCTGTTATGTTCGATGTTCATTTTCACCTCCAGTCGAAGCTGCATATGGTGTTAAGTAGGTGCAAGCAAAATTAACCCTTGTGACTAGCTTCATACGATTTCAATTGCAATGTTTTCAGTTTGTTTGCACACCCACATTTTTATAAGGTTAGTTCTGGACACTTTTATCGAGAATTTTGTACCAGACCCTGTGTCCATAGTTCTAGGCCGATGTGTTAATGATACTTTTCCTTACACCCTGTAGTGTCAGCACTGATTGCAATTTGCAGATAGTAGACAAATAAAAACAAATTAAGCTCACGTTTTTCTAATCCCATGTTTCACCCCACAGCTGGACCTGCTAGGCTTCAGCGACTTCTCGGCCGACCTGCCTCATCTCATCCACACGGTCAACTCGACCCTTGTCGACGTCGCCCTGGTCAACCTGACGGCGTCACAAAACTACAACGCTTCCAGATACGCGCTGCATTTTGTACTCGTCAGCACAGACCCGGGGAGCAGCAGTATGGAGTACAAAGTGCGGCAGAGCTTGGACGACGAACACACGCCGGGAGTGTTCGAGGTATAAATATCTTAGACGTAAAAAATTATCTGGTCACATTTAAAGTGTGCAGCGTTCGGGAAGCTACATAGTATCTTCACGTCCCAAATACCGTAGTGTCTCAAAACGAAAGTCTTTGACCGGTGTGTGTTGCCAGTGATGACGTATGGAACAGAGACGTGGTCGCTCACTCAAGGCCTCATAAAAAGGCTGAAAGTCACCCAAAGGGCAATGGAGTGCTCGGAGTTTCACTGTGACATCGAATCAGAAATGAAGAGATCCGCAGAAGAAACAGAATAACTGACATAACCCAAAGAATTGCTACACTAAAGTGGCAGTGGGCAGGGCACACGCTCGCAGAAATGATGGCCGATAGGGCCTGCTGGTTCTCAAGTGGCGACCGCGTACGCAGCGCAGCGTGGGTAGGCCCCACAAGGTGAACCGACACCTGGTGAAGGCGGCGGGAACCCGTTGGATGAGGGCAGCGCAGGACCGGTCGTTGTGGCGATCCTTGGGAGAGACCTATGTCCATATGTGGATGTCCATCGGGTGAGGTGATGATGATGATGATTTAAAGTACCAGAACCTAGTCCGGACTTGTATTATGATGACTAGACAACGATATACGATAAATATATAGATACAACAATAATCCATGACTCTGGTACAAATATTTATTTATCATACAAAATATTTGTCCCTTACGGGATTCGAACCCACGACCCTCGGCTCAGAAGCCAGGTTCACTTCCGACAGTCCGACTGAGCTACCAGGCAGCCATATGACGTCAAATGAATGCAGTAGCTAGAACACAATGTTTGGGCGTCAAAGATTTGTAAGACGCATGAAGGAATAAGACCCCACCTCTGATCGTATCAGTCTCCCGTTCCATCAGACAAAGGAGGCTGAGGACGAGAAAGTGCATCTGTGTTTAGCTCACTTTAAAATATCCTGCATACCTGACTGACTGTTTTTCTACAAATTGCAGTCGTAGTCGAAATCGACTAGAAACTACGAATAAGAATAACTATAGAAGAGTAACTCTAAACAAAATCTACATAATTTTTGGCACCCAATGAAAAATGACATGTTGTATGAGTTTCGGCGGCTAGGTACAGTTTTTAAAGAACAAATTTAGAACACGGGAAAGTTTTTTTGGTGCCACTTTTTGGGCTTGATTTAAGTTTCTATACATTCTTATTCGTAGACTAGAAATCAATGGTTGACAATGGACGACCCGGTTGGTGTAATGGTTACCACGCCGGACTGCCAAACCAGGGTCCTGGGTTCGAATCCCGGTTCGGTCATGGATGTTATATGTTCGTGCCGTTGTTGTATGGTTTCCATAATAAAAGCCTTTAGTGCTAGTTTGGGATCATTACAATGTATGTGCCTGTGAGCGTTATTTATTTTATTTATTTATTTAATGATCATATTAATAATTTACAAAGCGCGCTTTTTGACGTTCAACAAACAGTTGCTGATTTGACTAAGCTCGCAAATTCTCAAACTCGTTCACATCGACAGATAGTGGAGATTAAAACTCCGAAGTCGGTGATCGGCTCCGACGGCGGCTTCATACAGTTCCGCCCGGTCGGATACAAGGAGCGCGAGAGGAGCGTCTCCAGCTCCACCAACGCACATATTGTCGCCAAGTTCAACAGGTATAAATAAAACAAATATCTTGGACATTGTCACACAAATTATCTAGTCACATTTAAAGTACCGGAAACTAGCCTGGACTTGTATTATGATGACTAGACAACGATATAGAATACACATATATGCAACTGTAGTCCAACTTAATATGCTGATACTTTTTTAAGAGGATGATCAGACCATCAAACTGAACAACTTTCTCTATGGGACCAACATCGAAATAGCGAAAAAAAAATCTGCTGTGCCATACATTTGGCTCGAGTAGGTTTGTTGTTTTGTATGGAGAGGCTGTTTTTTTTTCGCTATTTCGATGTTGGTGCCATAGAGAAATTTGTTCAGTTTGACGGTCTGATCACCTTTTAAAAAAAGTGACAGCATATTAAGAAGGACCCTATAGATACAAACATGCATGACTCTGGTATAAATATTCATATTCATCATACAAATATTTGTCCCTTACGGGATTCGAACCCACGACCCTCGACAAACCAGGCAGGTTCAGACTGTGCTATCGGGTCGTATGTTTATAGAGATATTATATGAATCATGAAAATAAAAAGAAAAATCGCGAAAATTGGTTGTTCATATAGAAAATGTCCATAATTAGGTACTCAACCCTTTGTATGGACCAACACATTTTTTGTCGGCTTTACTATGTCAGTCCCATAGTGTACGTCTTTCAGTATGGTGATTTGAAGCATGACGAAATTTTAAGGCTTTTTTTTAGTTACAAAAACAGATATTTGAAACACTTAATCTCACTTATTCCTAGAACAGCTGTAGGTGGTCGTTCACAAATTACGTAACGCAAAATTCTCAAAATTTCGAACAAAATTCTCAAAACATTATTCAGTTTGCTAACTCTATTCAACAGTCTACAAATAAATTAAATAAACAATTATCATTTGTCAACAGGACATTACTGCCCAGCCGTAGTACACTGGTTACATTCTACAAGGACTGGGATCGAAACAACCTGCTAGTTCAGGACATGTTCATATCGTTCGGGGAGACAGGCGACGGATACTATAAACAACACAACTATACTGCTTGGTGAGTGTTATTGTTACTAACGAGTATACATGGTTACACTGGTTACATTCTACAAGGACTGGGATCGAAACAACTTGCTAGTACAGGACATGTTCATATCGTTCGGGGAGACGGGTGGCGGATACTATATACTAAACAAATATACTGCTTGGTGCGTGTTCTTGTTACTAACTAGCAAACATGGTTACACTGGTTACATTCTACAAGGACTGGGATCAAAACAACTTGCTAGTTCAGGACATGTTCATATCGTTCGGGGAGACAGGCGATGGATACTATAAACAGCACAACTATACTGCTTGGTGAGTGCTATTGTTAGTAACTAGCAAACATGGTTACACTGGTTACATTCTACAAGGACTGGGATCAAAGGATCCTGCTAGTACAGGACATGTTTATATCGAGAGGCGACGGATATTATAAACAACACAACTATACGGCTTGGTGTGTATTAAATAAAAAAAAAAAAAAAAAATCATTTATTATGCTTATGTTATTTTATTTGTATTATGCTTCTCTTCTTCTTTCTTCTTCTTCTTAGCCGTATTCAACCGTAATGGTGTAGGCCTCCTTCAGTCTATGCCATCCCTCTCGATCTTGTGCCCTCTCTATCCATTTCACTCCAGCTGTTCTTTTGATATCGTCATACCAACGCATTTGCGGTCTTCCTCTTGGGCGTTTTTCTCCCCAGGGTCTCCACTCCAACAGTGCCTTGCCCCACGAGCCTTCTTTTCTGGCGATATGACCAGCCCATTGCCACTTGAGCTTCGCGATACGCTTGATGACGTCAGTGACTTTGCTCTGCTCTCTGAGCCATTCGTTTCGCTTTTGCTGTGTATTATGTATTATCGTGTATTATGCTTACTAACGAGCATATATGGTTACATTCTACAAGGATTGGGATCGAAACAACCTGCTAGTACAGGACATGTTCATATCGTTCGGGGAGACAAGCGACGGTTATTATTAACAACTGAACTATAATGCTTGATGAGTGTTCTTGTTACTAACGTACAAACATCGCTGCCCGTTCGGATTACACTGGTTACATTCTTCAAGAATTATTGGAACTGATCATTAATAGAACGGTCTCACGATGCTTGACTAGTACTGCTACACAATGGCGTTGGCGCCTAGGGGTTGAACTACTTCACACAGCACCGCATCTAAGATAGACGTGCTATCGCGTTCCGTCTATCTTATATACTCTAGCAAATGCGATGCGGTGCTATTAAATGAGGTTCAACCCTAATTATTAAAAGATAATGTCGCTACTAGAACGGAAGTATCAAGGACCAAATACATAATTAATTAGTTGCAACAAATTGTATTGTTTGAAGTTCGTTTCCCTAATTAATTATGTGTAACTTGTATTAGTCATGTTTTGTACACTTCCGTATTTTAATGTCTAGACTAGACTAATAAATACTTGTTGTTTGATTAGCTGTTACTTTTCTTCCAACAAAAGGTAATGTTAATTAATGTGTCATATCACAGAGTACTATATAATAGTATTTATTTGATAAATAGTAAATACATAAAAAAGACAATAGAACCACATACACTATTGTCCGTATTTACTGGATTTTTAGCGGCAACCTAATTTCGGCCTCTATCCTAGATTCAGCCGAAATCGAATCTTATTGGAATAAAATAAAATCACTTTTTTAACAACCTGTCATTTGCCGGGCAGCTTTTCGAAGCCGACCAATTTTCTTGTTTTACGAAACCTACCAACTTTCACTCTGGTACGCCGACCAGGAAAATTAGTACACGAGCGCGTACTCGCCCAGTGGCTCGGGTGTCAATGGCGCCTCAGCTGTTATCACCAACATTACACACTTGTACCATAATGGTCTATTATTTATTTATCTAAGTGTGGTAACTGCAACTAACTTTTTGTCCTCCCGAACCTAACGTTACCATAATGTATTTGTCCACAGGTCATTCACACTAGGCTACGGCCAGCCCCCATTGGAAACGTTCTCCCTGTTCATAACCATGGTGATCTGCATCGGTCTAGGAGTGCCCATCTTAATGGCGGTCACTACCATAGTCGTCATGTTCGTGAGGAAAGTCAGGAACAATAGGAACGAAGAAAATTATAACGTTATGGATAATTAACTATATACCTTATAGGCTTGTTTATAAAGGTTAAAATCTGCAAATGCTAACGGCTATCATGGCTTCTATAAACTTATAAATCCGACCAGGTTCTAGAAAGATCTTTTCATTTTGGATTTCAAATTCAAATTATGCAAACCTGACAAACTATGATTAATATGATTATATACGAAAAACACGGATATAATGATGAAGATCTTACCTTTTCAATGGATAGGCATTCCTCCTAGTTCCTCCATTTATTATGTCTACAAAATGTCTTTCAGTTTGATTCGTGATTCGTGATTACTTAGTATCCGAAATAGGCACAAAGTTTATTTGTATGGAGCACGCTCGGAACACCTTTTGAAAAAGATGATCTCAAAACGATAATCAGATTTTATTGCAATATAAAATCTTTGTTATTGTTCTTATGACAGATCTTTGTATAACCTGGTCAGGCTATTTACATAATCAATGTATCGGAAAGTGAATGTTGGCACTTCCTTCTAAGTCATTAAACAATTTGATATCGCATCACAGATGGGCAACTTATTAAGATTAGGGCAGATCTGTAGGGGTAGCATGGCAGCGTGACAGCAAAGTCGCGCAGAGCGAGAACAGTCGTGAGCGTATAAAATTGTCGTCTCATGACCGCGTCAACATTTCATCAAAAAGGCTGAAAGTCACTCAAAGGGCAATGGAGAGGGTTATGCTCGGAGTTTCCCTACAACAACGAATCAGAAATGAAGAGATCCGCAGAAGAACTAGAGTAGCTGACATAGCCCAAAGAATGAATAATACAATGCACAATATGAAACAAAACTGCAAGAATTGCTAAACTAAAAGGGCGGAGCACATTGCTCGCAGAACCGATGGGGCTGAAAAGTTCTCGACTGGCAACCGCGTACCGGAAAGCGCAGCGTGGGTAGGCCCCAACAAGGCGGACCGACGACCTGGTGAAGGCGGCGGGAACCCGTTGGATGAGGGCAGCGCAGGACTGGTCGTTGTGGCGATCCTTGGGGGAGGCCTATGTCCAGCAGTGGACGTCCATCGGCTGAGATAATGATGACTGCGTCATGTGACTCCCTCTTCACCAGTGGGCCTAGCATGCCGCCCTCGAGAAAGCGAGAATGATCGAGATCTGCCTGCCCCTTTACGAATGCTAAAATGAGCGCGCTTGATGGTCTTCCCGTTTCGTCGCTTTATCGTGCGTGTCATGCTAACCCTACAGCTCTTAGACGGAACACAACATTTTAAATTCTAACGTGCATGAAATAGATCTCATTATCGTTTGCTGTTTCCGTTCCAAGTCTTATGCCATACTTGTATGGGTATCAATTTGGTAGAAGTAGAATGACATCTAGAACAATTTGTATATTTTTAATAAGATATGTTTTAGTGAAAGTTCCTGAGATAGTTATTTTGTATATTGAGGTGTGAAGGTACGGTTAGGAATGAAAATATTGATCATATTTAGATTCTAGAGTTTCGTATGGTATTATTTCTACAATTAGAAAAATAATTGCTATGAATTGCTATCTTTTATTTAAAACATACTGCCGTGCGTATTAAGACTGCAGTCGGTATTTTATGGCAAAATTGAGCCACATATACTTTCGGAATTCGGTATGTCATGTTTTTTTTAACTCCATGGAGAAAAACTTCGCTTAATTTAAAAAAAAAAACACCTGTCTTCTCTTTCTAACTCAACTGGAAACAGAAACGGCGACATCAAATGTAAATTCGGGCATATTTCTTTTCTTAATGGCTAGTTATTTCAAGTTGATTTTCGATTTAGCCCTCCCAAAAAAAACTTGACATACACTACCGAATTCTTTCGACGAGCTCTAAAAGAGTAAATCTTACTCTTGCTTTTAATTTCTACTTCTTCCGAATGAGATAACACACACATACAACTTAATCGATTCAAATTCAACTTGGATTGAAGTGAAGTTCTATTGTAATTATACGAGATGCTTAGTCCGAGATATCGTCTATATTCACTTTGTAGTTCCACAATCCTCGCATTTAAGAGTTGCTAAATAGTTTGATACTTAGTTTTCGTAAATGAAGAAAAATAAATGATCAATTTTCTCGTTCCTACCGCATATAAGATATTAAGGAAAGTGCCTAGAAAGTCGCAGTCGCTCGAAATGTAGTTAAAATATAAATGTTATAAGTAGTTATTAGATGTAGTACTCGAGAACTAATTTATTAGACAAGCGTCTGTTTACTCGTAGCATAATAGTTTAGTTTTATAGTCGGCCATTTTTTGAGTGATTTCCAATGAGGAATTTTCCGATAGCCATTAAAAAAATTGTTCCAAATAGCTCGATAGATGGCGTTGTTGCGAGATGGCTGTAAAATACAAATAAAATAGAAATACATACTTAGTTTTTTAGGTCGGCGTCCAGGTCATAGTAGGAAGAGCTGGAGGGACAATCTGGATGCTTTCGATGACGCGTGGTCAGAGCATGCCCAGGATAGAGATGGTTGGAGGATGAAAGAAAAGGCCTTTGCCCAGCCGTGGTATGAAATAGGCTAATTAAAAAAAACAAGTTTTATATTATGGGCAGAAAATATGAAAGACACTCCGTCAACGGATGCGTCTAAACCAGTGACGTGCATTTATTTTAACTTTTTTAGCTCAAATTGACCCAGGTCGTGTCAACGCCGTCTATCGAGGCATGTTGAACCACGTTTAACTAGCTGTCAGAAAACTCCCCAAACTCGGAGTTTGTCTGAAGCACCCTGAGCAGTCAGCAGTGTTGCCTAACTATCGATAATAGTTGACCTTGAAAAAATATTATCAGTATCGATAGTATCTCTATTTTCCATAGTATTAAATATTAAGATGCAACATTATGGATAGTATCAGTTTGTCTTAAGGCTGCGCCGAGCCTATTGTGCTGCCCCTAATCGTATTTTTTAAATATTTCAAAAAATAGGAATGTCACATTGTAGTCATTGCTGATTTGCAATTTATCGGGTCACTGCGGATTTGTTTTTATAATGTTTGTAGTTATTAGCTACAAGCATAAAACATAATAATCCGCAATGTTTCGATAAATTGAAAGCCAATCAGGACTACAATGTGACATTCTTGTTTTTTGGAAATATTGTTTAATTGTTTAGAAATAATTGAGGGCAGCACAATAGGCTTGGTACCCTCTTAAAGTAAAAACTATCTAAAATGTGGAGACTATCGATATTGGACAGATTTGGCCACGCACTGCAACTGTTAGTAAAATTTGGATATTCTGAATATTTTATTTTATCCAGCTTACAATAATAATAATAGTTCTGTTAATGCTATATTTAGAATATCTCTGACTATCGCATAGTAGTGAGCACAACTCAAGCTGTTGAAAAATTACATAGCGGTTTATCTGCAGTCTGGGATGGGCCTTATAACCTTGCGACTTAATTTATGACGATTTCACTTTTAAAGAAAGTAAAGACATACATTACAGGAATTAGGTATGTGTACTCAATATTATCAATTTTATGCTAAAATTACTAGGTTTAGCTAGGTCACTTCTTATCATTGTGTAGTGATAAATATTTAGGTCACATATACAACGTGTTAATAAAATGATTAACGCTGAAAACCGTTCTTACATAATCGATGATGTTTTTTTTTAAATGTTGACGAAGTTTCCCGTTGTTTAGTTAACACGTTGTATATTAAGATGATACAAAATTAAATATATTCCAGACTCTAAACGCATAATCAATTTAAATTTACTAAAAGCGTTTATCAAATATAAAAAAAAATTGAGGCTATGAATGAGAGTAGGTACCAATGAAAATTTTATTAAACTATGTAGTTGTAACCCTCTCATTATACAAGGTGTAACACGCTGGTAATATTTATAGGGGTGGTTTAGACCAACTAACTGAACAACTTTCACTAAGGAGTCGAAGTCTAAAAAAGTTTAATAAACTGTCCATTGCGTTTGAGTCGAGTAAGTAGCAGTTTTGTATAAAACATTATATGCTGATTTTATTTATTTTTTGTCGATGTTGGCTCAATAGTAAAAGTTGTTCAACTTGTTCAGTTTGATGGTATATCTTAAGCACCCCTTTAAATATTATAAGGGTGTTTTGTCACATCTGTAGGTATAGTGTAATGTTTTAATCGCCTCGTAAAACTCATGCGATTATTTTAACCATCTGAAATTGATCAACTCGAAATTTTGCTATTACTAAAAAACAGACTTAAATAACAGACACTAAAAGAAATAAAATATTAGTTATACAAGGTGTTACAAAAATACAAATAAACATTTAAGGGGGTGGTGTAGACCATCAAACTGAACAACTTTCACTATGGGACCAATATCGAAATCGCGAAAAAAAAAAGATGTTCCATACTCTACAAATCGACTAGAGCTAAAATATGTATGGGATATCAGATTATTTTTTTCGCGATTTCGATGTTGGTCCCATAGAGAAAGTTATTCAGTTTGACGGTCTAAACAACCCCCTTTAGAGTTTTAAATATTTATTTTTACTTATGAAACACCTTGTATACTTTATAGTTCTAGCAATAAAGTATATTTTATAAGATTTGAATCAGGGTTGCCATTAAATAATGAGCGATAACCCTAAGTGGTGTGTAAAATACTAGAGAAGAAATATCAGTATTTTTGTAGAAAGAAAGAGCAAGATATATTTATTAGCACGTATATTAGAAGCATAAGGGCGTGTTTATTTATGAACAAACCCTTTTTAAAGATTACAAAAGTATGTAATTTATGTACTTATCTTGTTTTAAATCGGTGAATTACATGCAAACATACTGTGTGGCAAAAGAGAAGTTACGCAAAAAATTGTAAAAAAATTGATAATGTAAAAAACTTTTACGATGATTCGTTCTGGATTCATTTTAAACATAGATAAAAACTAAAGAGGGGGATGCGAATAGAAAAATGGCCGCGAACCCACAACTTTTCAGCATTTTTCGATTTAGATACGAAAAACATGTCGCCCACGCTTGAAAACTGCTAGTTAGACAAATAAAAAGCAGACTCGTAGCAAAACGTGTGCGGCATCTTCCTCTTTAGAGTTTCATCTAAGATTACAAAGTTATTTTTCAAGAGCGCCTAACGGCTTCATTGAATATAATACCAACCTACTTAAAACTGACACCACTGATTGATAATCAAAGATATTTTTTTAGTCCACGAAGACCAAGAAAAATCTTTGCTGATAATATATTTGCAAAAATAAATAAGTACGCGCGTTTTGTGCAAATAGGCATATGCCAAACTATTTAATTAAAATCTTAGATATTTTTATAAAATCGTGTAGGTATATTTTTAATTACTTATAGTTAGTTTTAATTGTATTTTTTATTCCGATGTGATATTACTTTTGATTCTCTGTACGATCGTTTGTATAAATGGATAAAATATAATAAAACTTATATGTGATTATGTGCATTTTCACTATGACAAGGTTTAACCAGGTTTATAATAAGTACTATTCCCTGAGGCTGAGATCCTTTCGGCTCATAAGGAGCACTTCCCAAAAGGACCACTCCTAAAAGGACCAAATCCCAAAAGGATCACTCCTAAAAGGACCACTTCCCAAACGTTAGTTCGAACTCTCGTATGTCAAAATCCATACATTGGCTTACTTAGGCTGCCTGTCCACTGAAGCGTAGCGAGGCTATGGAGCGGAGAAACATTAACCAATAGGATTGCATAAAATCTCGGAACGGAAATTTGACATAGACTCGACTTACATTTACGCATTGCGCCCTCACCAATAGTAGATTACACACCGAGGGTAGGAAAGGTCTCGGAGTGATCAGAGGCTTTCTTATTTACTGCCCGAGGTTAGTATAAGTACTATTTTTTTCCTCGACGGAGGTGGAAAGCGGCAACTTCGTTTAGCGCAGGGCTGCGTTCACGACCTTTGGGTGCGGTTGTTTTTCTCGCTCACTCTTATGGGTAGAACGCTTTTCACCGAGCTTCGGAACGGCGTGCGAAAAGTTGCACTCGGGGTGCACTCTGGGCTTAGGTTCTGAACATAGCCAAGGGGTGAAAAGCGTTCTACCCATAAGAGCGAGCGAGAAAAACAACTGCACCCAAAGGTTCTGAACGCAGCCCAGCGGGACGAAAATTGACGCTTTCCGTCCGGAGGGGAGAAAATTCCTAAAAGCTGTTTTACAATGTTTTTATACGTTGTTGATAAGGTTACTTAGTTAATTATTGGTACAAAGGCGCTATTAAGACAAAGTACGTGTACGAGACATTAATATAATGTACCTATTACATTTCTCCAATAATTTATTATCTCAAGACAGAAGCTCGTGCCGCGAGTTTATCTAAAGGTTAATTAGTACTAGTATAGTACCTACAACTCTAACTGCGTAATATGGACACTTTACAATTAATTGAGGGACTTACCTACTTACCTCTTTCATTTATATGTATTGAGTAGATAAGAAATATCCTCGCACATCGCCAATATGTGATGTCATTCTCATAGTGGTAAGTACTGCATAGCTGCTATTCCGGCTTTCAATTCATCACGTCTGACATCAAGTTAAGATCGCCTTCTAAACTGTAGATTTGTAATTTGGCTCTTTACCACTTTCGCTGCTACCTAAGGGTCAGCGCACGCCTAGCGGAGAACTGTTTTCATTAATCAAATGATAATGAACTCGATGACTATTGAAATAGATTTGAAAATAGCGTGCAAGAAATATTGCGAACACGTCACATGGACGGATCTCATGAACCCTATTTCGACCGTCTTTGACTTTGAGTTCAATATCAATCGATTAAGGGTATATTATTCGGAGCGCGCTCCACACAAACGTACTATGGTGATATTTTCAATACTAACCAATTAAAGTCAATGAAATTTTGCAGAAACAATCTAGAAACAAATTTCTATGCTTGTATGGAGTCAGATTTTCGTTAAAATGTATAGTTTTCAAGTTACAGTGCCTCAAAGATTTCCATACAAATCTTAAATTAATCCTAGCATTGAAACTGTATATTTTATCGAAAATCTGACTCTATAGAAGCATAGAGATTTGTTTCTAGATTGTTTCTGCAAAATTTCATTGACTTTAATTGGTTAGTATTGAAAATATCACCATAGTACGTTTGTAAGCAGCGCGCATTTTCGCTCTCGGAATAATATTCTCTTAATGAAAACTGCTCGACCACTACTCCGCTAGATCAGCAACAAATGGGCCGCAGACCGCAGTGCCCAAGAACCCCAAGTTGTGCTCGTGAGTCACCGAAAGCTAGTAATTATAGTACTCTGTGCTATAGCAGTGGCCGTGGCTGAAATCTGTTAGTAGCTCAGATAAATTAACAGGAATGGATGCGATATTACGCGCGTACCCCTCTGCCAAAGACGCATGCTCAGTGAGCATACCCGTCATATAAAAATAGTTGACGCGCGTCCCGCGCCAGTATATAAACCTCCCCCCTCACCAACGCAAAATTGACAGACTTTTTTGCGTAGAAATGAGAGATCATTTCCAATCCATTCCTGTTAATTTATCTGAGGTTAGTAGCAAACATCGTACATCTAACGGAAAAATGCTTGATTATGATTAATGCATTGATAATTAACTCAATCAAAATTGAAATAGAGTTTGAAAATAGCGTGCAAGATAACGCGAACACACGCTTCAGGGATTTATCTCTTGCATGAACTCTTATGTCAAATAAGATAGAGTTCATTATCAATTTACAAGTGAAAACCGTTTGAGTATTTTACCGCTAGATGTACGAGTAGGTAGTAGTGAAAATAACGAACAAAAAATCCTTGCTAGAATTTAATTACAAGAAATTAAAGCCAATCAAAGTAGGAATTCCACATAGCACGGCTAGTGATAATTCGAGATCCATATTTTAATATCTAAAACTTCAAGTCAGGCAATCCAGGATAGCGCGACGATCAAACTTGAAGTTTGCCCAAGCCGGAGCTACGAAGTTGAAGAAAATGCTGTCGTCTTGAGCTTCCGCGTTTGGACTTGAACTGTTACCCTTTTGAACGGGTGAGAAATTATTTGTATGAGTATTTTGTGGGGTAAAAAGTTGCCTTTTTGTGACCTTCCTTTCTTTTCTGTTACCCTGGTTATTTTTCCCTGCGCTACCGTAGTACTGGTTTCCAGGGTTATTGTGGTTATTACCAGTATTGTTGTGGCTTTTACCGGGATTGTTATGATTATTACCGGAATTGTTGTGAATATTACCGGCATTGTTGTGATTATTACCGGCATTGTTGTGATTATTACCGGCATTGTTGTGAATATTACCGGCATTGTTGTGATTATGGCCGGTATTGTTGTGGTTATGAACCGTATTGTTGAGGTTATTCATATTATAGTTACTGTTAACGTAACTATGGCTGTGAATATAATTAGGATCAGAATGTGTATTCTGGTAGTCTTGTATCTCATTTTGTAGACCTTGAGAGATCGTTTTAATCTTATTTTTATTACTTGTCGAAGCCTCTATGTCTCCCATGGACTTATGTCTCGTTCGTCTCAGCAATCCCTTGGGGTTCCGTTCGGATACCCAGCGTCTCATACGTTTGACAAACGGTAGCACCATGAAGAAAGCATTAGGGCTGACCCCCATCTTAAGCTTTGGGGTCATGTCTTTTTTATTGGACGGTAGGTCACCCAGTGGGAACCATTCGCAGGCCTTGATCTCGTTTCTGGTGCGAGGCTGGAATTTAGTGTCGCGTGGTATGTAGCCGATGATGTAGAGGCGTACTGTTTGATCGTGGATCATGGCTTCTATGTAGTCGTTCTTGTTTATTAAGTTGCTTATGTCGAACCCTGTTTCTTCTAGCACCTGTGGGAGAGGAAGTTTTTTAGTAGGCATAGAAAAGAACAAATTTTGTAAACTGATGATGAGTGAACGCGAATAGAGTACAAGCAAGCTTACGGTATAAGGATGAAAAGGTCCACTTTTCACACGCATCCTTATTTCGCAAAAAAACTAACATTATTTTTTTATCAACCACATTATTCGCATTGTTGTAGCAAGTTAGATCTTTATTTGAATAGGACTTTTAAAAAAAATTTTGATATGATAATTTTTGATGACTTGACTGTTTACCATTAAGAATTTTGTCTCCTTTGACTACATTTTTGAATGAATGAATGAAATGTATTTATTGTGGATCATTGGTAAATTAATAGATGTTAAGAAAAAGAGGGAGAAAGACAAACAATAGAAGGAGAAAGAAAAAGAGTGCTGTTCAAGAAAGAGTTTTTTACCATTTGCGAATATTAGCATGCATATTCTCACGACTAACTATATGCCCCGAGGATGTATTCAGAAATATTATATTTTAGAGAATAAGACATTTTTCGAAAATTAGTGTCATAATGACTCGAAGTGCGCCTTGGTTGGCCTCTAGTTGCCTTACCTCCCTAGCAGCACACTTCCATGGCTCCTCATCTTCATTCACCTTCCCCTTGGGAAAGCCCCAGGAAGCCTTAGCCCAGAACGACTGGACCAGCAGCACATGGGTCAGGTCCGTGTCCAGCAGGATGGCTCCGTACGTCGGCACGGTCTGTTTGTACGAGCGCCAGTTGTTGAGGATCGCGTCCAGGCTGCTGGCATGCTCACGAAGTTGTGGGACGTGCTGGAATTATTGGAAAGTATTTACTTACTAAAAATTGAGAAGTAAAAAGGTTGATCTACAGGGTGAAATTGATATCATTAGCATCCTTTTAAACTAAGAGTCTACCCATCAAACTGAACAACTTTTACTATGGGAGCAAACCAATCGGAGCAAAAAAAAAATCTGCTGTTCCATACTGCAGTTTAGTAAAACTGCACCCGCCGCGCCGCCGCTGCCTACACAACTCAAATGTTCAAATATCCAGGCATTGGACACCTCAACAAAACCCAAAAATGGCATATGGCTCTAATGTCACCTTAGTCTGCTTCAGTTGTGTTGTTGTTATTATACATTGCTGCTCCTTTCAAATGTCCTCTGTCACTAAACATTAATGTAAAACAATCAAGCACATGTTTGCCGTCCCGTTAACAGCGCGCTCATGCAAAGATCTCTTGAATAGAATGTCATTAGCTAAATCCACAAATGGTTTCCACTCCTGAATCATTTTAATTGTACATAAAAGACTAAAATGTCCACATACAATATTTAGGTAATACAAACCTGAAAAATGTGAGCAGCAAATTCTCTGATACCGCAGGGGTTCAAGTTATTGGACTCGTCGGTGCAGTAGTAGTCCAAGTAGAACCAGTGGGCCAGCTCTATCTGGAAGCAGATCCTGACCAGGTTGTCACGGTCCTCCGGCGGCAGGTTTATAATGAAGCGGCTGCAATTGTTACAGAGATTTTATTATTCAGATCATTATTCAATTAAGGGTACCATAATCCGGTCCCCTTCAAAGGCGATTTTGGTACTAAAATTGATAAATTCCAAAACAAAACTGTTTTCGGAGACTTTCTTCTTCTTTCTTATTGGGTAGCTACAATAAGAAAGAAGAAAAACATAGAAATTAAAATAAATACTATACTTATTTGCTAATTACAGTAACTCAGTTGTTTTTTTTTCTAACCAATGCAACTTAATTTTGTGGGACAGCAATGCAGTTGTTATTTTGTTGAATAAAGATTAAGAAATATAAGAACTAGTAAGAAAACATCACTGCAAATGTCTTTTTTTTTTAAATTATGGACTTCTTGCTTGTGCGTTAGCACCGCATTACAGCCAATGTCAAGTGGTTTGAGGGAGTGTCTATCCAATCTCGAGGATTGTTTTTGAGTAAGAACAACTGAGAAGGATTGTGGAGCCTCGTGGCAGGCTGAAACGCGAACCGCGCGATCACCACGAGAGAGACGAGTGTTCGGGGCAAACCCTGCAACGTGACTCTCGCAAATGTCTTTAATGATTACTATAAACAATAATAAACAAAAATCTAGAAAAAACTGTAAAAAATACTTTATTATTTCTACAATAAAATTCTGAAAGTTTTATCCAAATATGTCCTTTATTAAAATAATGGCCCCTCTGCTTACTAGGGTCCTACCCTGGCTTCACAGGGGGTCACAAACCTTACTCATGAATAAAACCACATACCTAGGTACTTTAGTAAAATATCGAGCATGTTTTGCTCGCTACTTCACAAGATGAAAGTAAGTCCAACAGGTTTCTAACTAGACAAAATACATTAAAGATCAAAGAATGAATCGTCTGCCGCATCCTGGCCAGTCAGTTTCCACACTACCATTGCTGACTTGCTAATTTGCTGGCTAATCTTTCCACTACAGGGCTGCGTTCACAACCTTTAGGTGCAGTTGTTTTTCAACTTGCTCCTATGGTGTACGGTTTTCATCGGAGGTGATGAAAACAGGTTTGGAGGTTTTTTCGAGGTCGGAATGGCGTTAGTGCGAAAAGTTGCACTCGGGGTGCACCTAGGGCGAAGGTTCGGAACGCAACCCTGCATGAGTAATTGTCATGCGATATGGTTCATGGTGAAGCGCTCATTGGCGTAGTGGAGCTTCGGTATTGGAAACGATCACCGAAGTTAAGCAACGTCAGGTCCGGTCAGTCTTTGGATGGGTGACCGTTTAGTGGTATTTCATCTCGAGCGTTTCCGTGCTTCGGAAGGCACGTTAAGCAGTTGGTCTCGGATAGTTCCGTCAGATGGCGTTGTAACTATTCGTTAAGCCAAGTCAGAGGCCTATTGGCGTCTTGAAAATTCTCTGACAGCAAGGTGACCACTAACTTGCCTCCACCAACACGCACTGGGCCCGCGTGGTGGAGTATGGCCCACTCCCTCTCTTCCTTATTCGTGAGAGGAGACCTTTGCCCTGCAGTGGGATTCTACAGGCTATAACTTACTTACTTTATGGTTCATGGTAACATGAGATGCAAAACTAGTACAAAGCCATAAAACGATCATTTTATGTGGTCACAGTTAATTTAAGCTTGGGAAAACTATCTCTAGAGAGTATATAACTGTTGGGCATCGAAAAATGTTTTAAGAAAGTAGAATACTGCGAAAAAAATATCTGGAAACTACCTGCACAAATCGTCCAATATGTCGATGGGTATTGAATGCTTAGAATTACCCGCTGTCGACCCCATTTCGTGTAGATTGTAACACCAATGCAATTTATCTTCGTTCTAGTTCTAAAATAGATATTTACAACTTGTTTTTTTCAATTTTTTTGAAAAATCAACAAATTGCGTACGAAAACGAAACGAAAACAATGTGATGCGCAATGACTACAGATTAAAAAGTTTACGTTTTGACAGTTTCGGAAAGTTCCGGTTTTCTTAATCGATCGATTATTCAACATATTGAAGACACTACTCTAGGTTGTTGTTGTTTCTTTTTCCTTTACGGAAAGGCAAAGGGAGCATAGCCCATGCAGCCAAGTCTGTTTTGTCTTTTCTCAGAAATCATCAACTTTAAAAGGCACTACGTGCCTGCACTACTCTAGGTTTAAAAAAACGTTGACAAGCAGTGCTGCCACCTTAGCGCTTACGGCGCTAGATCTAGCGCATTTTTGGCATGTTTAGCACCCCGTATTTGAGAATTTAGCGCCAAGCAGAAAATCTAGCACTTTTTTTTTTACTTTTAAAAAAGCAACATTATTTGTGTTTTAATATGTTATATTTTGTGTTTTCTGATTCGAATATAATCAATATTGTTAATATATTGTAGTGAAAACATGTTCATAGAGCATGTGGTGTTTGTGAGACTCAAATAAGAACGCTTATCTGAAGTGTTATCATTAATTTTATAAGGGACCTACGAATTGACTGACTTAAATTTACTTAAGAATGGGTTTCGGAAAGGCTGACAAGACTATAAAGGCCTTTTTATGAGATAAGAATTTAGCGCCGAATCTAGCTCTTTTTGAACCCCTAACTAAAATTTTAGGAATCTAGCGCTTTTTTTACAGTTTCAGCGCCTTATCTATTTTTTGAGGTGGCAGCCCTGTTGACAAGTTTGACAGTTCTTGGACAACAAACAGCTGTCGTTGCGAACGAAATTCAATATCCACGAATTTTTCTGAATTAACATCAGAAAAATGGATATAACACCGTTATTTAAGGCATGTATCAAAACAGTGAAGACCCGGAACAAAGCTTTCGGTATACAAAGCCCCGTAAGCGAAGATAAACAGCGTATACTTAGAACGAAACCGAAGACTGGTTTCATGTCCACTGCCCGCGATATAACATCCCAAATAACGCGTTTAAGGGACTTCTTACTCGAGCACAGGGAGCGGTACTTAAGTTTCTTCAACAGCGTGACCGGAGACGAGATGACCGAGTCAGAAAGGGACCAAATAGACACGGGAGCGCAGCGCATCATCAACACATGTTCCCACCTCCTCAAAGAGTTCCGGAACGACAATCGTAAGCTCTCAGTCTCTCAACAGATGCGCGAATACATGGACGGCGTTATAGACCTCATCGACATATACTTAAAAGCCGTATGTAAGATCCATAGCGAACTAAAAGCTTTGAGAGTCAAGCGGGCACTCGATATCCGTAAACTCTCCCGTTTAGAGCTACCACAGACTAAATCTAACATTCCAAATCCTTTTATAACTGCTAAAGTAGATAAGGAGCCAGAGATTGACGAGGAATTAGAGAATGGTAAGAAGAAAGTAGATTTGTCGGAGAACGAAGTGGCGGTGATGTCGGACGAGGAGCTCAGTAACGAAGAGCTGCAGATGTTCGAGTCGGAGAACCTTCAGCTGCTGAACGACCTGAACACCATGACGGAGGAAGTTAGACAGATTGAGAGCAAAGTTCTTCATATTGCGGAGTTACAGGAGATTTTTACTGAAAAGGTACAAAATTATGGTTGGAAGCGTAGTGTACAAATTATGAATTTACTTCGGTATAACTGTTTCACACTAAAACACATTGCATGCGATATCCTGTCATTATTCTGTAACCTGTAATATAATACAGAGTTTAAACTAAAATGTGTTACAAACTTCTATATTTAGTTTAAAAAAAGCATCATCATCATCATCACCAGCCTATATACGTCCCACTACTGCAGGGCACAGGCCTACCCTTTAGGAGGGTGTGAAAAAGCATATACATTCATTTTCTTACATTTTGCTTGATTTGATGTTGACATTTTCTATGAAACAGCTGCTTTTTATTTGAGATTTCAATGTTGGTCCCTAAGTAAACGTTTTATCAGTTTGATAATTTGAATCAACCCCTAAACCTAAACTATTAAACACATTTAATTTACAGGGTGTAAAAAAATCCTGTTGGAGCCTATAGGGGGTGCTTCAGACCATCAAACTGAACATCTTTCGCTAAGGAGCCAACAACGAAATCTTAGTTCTCTTCTATTCTATTCTATTTTTAAAAATATGGCTGCCATCTTTGGTTAATGATGATTTTGCCAATGTCGAGTTTTTATAGCAAAAGTGCTTGACGTTGTAAGGTTATATTGATATTTTGGTGACTTCAGGGGTTGTTCTTATAAAAGAACAATATCCTGAGCCACCACTGGAGTTCCACTGTAGGCCGGGGATGGGGCAACCGACGCGCACGTGACCGCCCAATAGCAGACCCACAAAGCAACTCCCTTAGTTCTCTTAGTTTTATACAAAACTGCAGTACCAACTTGACTCAAATGTATGGGACAGACAGCTGATTTCTTTTCCGCGATTTCAAAGTTGGCTCTATGGTGAAAGTTGTTAAGTTTGATGGTCTGAAGTACCCCATAAAGGATCCAACAGAGTTTTTTACAAGATCAAACTTCTGTTTTTTTTCAGGTTTTACAACAAGAGCAAGACATAGATAGGATATCAAATACAGTTGTTGGTGCCACGGAGAACGTGAAGGACGCTAACGAACAGATAAAACAAGCTATTCAAAGGAACGCCGGCCTCCGGGTCTACATCCTGTTCTTTCTATTAGTCATGTCATTCTCACTACTGTTCCTTGACTGGTACAATGATTAAATTGTTTGAATAACTATTCTTAATAAGGTGATGTATTTTTAAGCTGACGGATAGCATTAGAAATACACTGGATGTATAACCAGACTTTTCCATAATATAAAAGTAAAGATTTTCTTTTATAATTTTATTCTAAACTAGGGTTTACCCATGGCTTCGTCCGCATAAATTGTATACCAGATTTTAAGTCAAAGCATAAGCTACCAAACAAAAAAGGTTCATCAAAATTGGTTCAGTAGTTTTTGCGTGATGCTGGTTCAAAAAGACAAACCTATAGACAAAAATTATAAATAAAGTTGATTTGGAGTCTGGGAGACCATATCCTATTTTGATTCTTGTAAATAATCTGAAAATACAGACAAGGCAAGATTTATACGAAAACAGAACATAACTTTTCTGACCACCCCGAAAGGGATTACGGTCGTGAGCTTGTGTATGTCGACCATCAAGATTAATGTCTCGAAAGTATTAGTATCCAGTGCCATAAAAGATATCACAAAAAAACAATAGTGTCAAAACAAAACGGCAGGGCTGCCAGATTGGGGGTTTTTCCGCGATTTTGGGGAAATATTTGGCCTGGGGGAAATTTAAAAAAAAATTATCAAAGCGTGGAATTTTGTTTTATTTCTATTAATTTAATTCATCATAAAAAAATTGCATAAATAATACAAATTAGTTGTTTTATCAATTTTATTCATCATAAAAACATTACATTCAATTTTATAAAATACCTAGCTGTTTTCTTACAGGCTGATTCGATAGATAGCGGGACTTTAAGTTTAAAGTCAAGTAATATTGGTTTCTACTTATTGGGTTTATGAAACATTAATACCGTATTATGTATGTTACACATTGTCATTGAAATGTAAAAAATATGCGACATATAAGTGTGAGTCCCGTACGGATCTTGACAAGGGCTCCCAAGAATCCATATAATTTTCTTGTGAAAGATATTATTTCACTGAAATAATAATAATAATAAATTTATTTATTTGCATTTCATTTAGCCTACTTACATACATTACAAACATTGTTTGTTTATTATACAAGTAATACAAGAGGCAGATACACTTAAAAAATGAAAAATAAAACAAAAGCATCTAACGTGCGTGTTGTCTGTAGGTTGTTCGATTTTTCTGTTTTATTTCTACCAAAAGTCATTTGGGGTATTTTTCTTCAAAACGGGGGGAAAAAAAATCTCTTGAATCTCGGGAATTTTCGAAATCACATCTGGCAACACTGGAAACGAAAAAATTCTTCGAATGAAATTATGAAAAACTAATCTAAAAAATCCCGTTGCGGTGTTGCGGTTATATCTTAAAAACCTACAAGGAATTGCGGTACAAAGTACTTTTATGCTGCGGTATTTAGACTGCCGATAACTTCGCTCCTTCAAATATAAATGTTCACGCAAAATTTATTCAAACGAGCTCGTTCTTTCTTACCCAATAAACTTTCTGCTCGAAACCGCTCAACGATAAAAGCAAGGAAAATGGAGAAAATTAAAACTTTAACTGAGTTAGGATACGCTTTTAATGCCGGTAAGTACCTATCCTACAATTCAATTTAATTATGTTATTGCGTCAAGTGATTTAAGTGCTAAGAATAAACCTTCTTCATAAGTTAAGCCGAGTTTCTGGCCACCCCTGAAGAGAATACGGTTGTGGAAAAAAAATTATGAAATCAATTTACCTACCCATACATTTTGGTTTACTAGTATTGCAGTTTTATATGGAACAGCTGTTTTTTTCTCGCGTTTTCGATATTGGTCCCTTATAGGTACTTACATAGAAATGAGAAGCAGTTTTGCTTTACATGAAGTATATTGGGGATATCAAGAATGGGACCTATAGACATGTTGGACCGTTGAGTATTTTATAGATTTGCTGACCGCGTATGCTGGAATGGGACGGAGATATGACAAAAATGTATGAGAAATAGTGCCTTTGTTCGACTTAGTTGCAAGATTTTGTATGCAATTTCAACTAAGACAAACAAAAATATTGTATACGCAGAAAGGGACAAACAAAAGAGATTTAAAAAAATATATACAAGGTGTTTCATAAGTAACAATAAATTTTTGAAACTCTTAAGGGGGTTGTTAAGACCGTCAAACTGAACAATTTTCTCTATGGGACCAACATCGAAATCGCGAAAAAAATAATTTCATATCCCATACATATTTTAGCTCTAGTCGATTTGTAGAGTATAGAACATACAATTTTTTTTTCCCGATTTCGATATTGGTCCCATAGTGAAAGTTGTTCAGTTTGATGGTCTACACCACCCCCTTAAAGGTTTATTTGTAGTTTTGTAACACCTTGTATATAGTCTCACTCTATGTAATTGGCGTATAAGCCTGTCTTGTTTTCGCGACTATTATTATTTTACGCTCGTTCTAGCTATTCTCTTTGTACGTTTTGGACGTAGGCCTCCCCCATGGATCGCCAGGGTCCAATTTAATATACTGACTGTTTTTTTATAAGGATGATCAGAATATGAAACTTAACAACTTTCTATATGGGCTAAAGGAATGAGCAAAAACGTGAATAAAACTGCTTTTCCATTCATTTGGGTTGAATAAGATGGCAGCTTTGTAGGGAATAGATCATTTTATCTGCGATTTCGAATCCAAGGTTCGAAATTTCCTTTAGCTGAAGATGTTTACGTATACTGCATTCCAAATAAGGACGGAAAAACATTCCGATTCCTGTATAGCTTTCTGGCCAATTCTGATTAGCAAATATGATTTATTTATGAGAAAGATATACTATCCAACGTATCTTGGACGTTACTAAAGCTGTTCTAAGAAGAAGTGAGAGGAAGTGTTTCAAATCTCTGTTTCTGTTATTCAAAATGGCCTTAAATTTTCGTTGTTATTTGGAATGGAGTATAGATGGTTTTATAAAAAACCAACAGCATAATTATGAAGGACCTGTAATTTTGTTATCTTCATTGTTTTTGTGTTTAGAAGGTAATAGCGTAAATCCCCACGGTGCTAATTAGCATCAACATTAAACATTTTCATTCCCACAGCTGGCGAACTAAGAAAAATAAATGATAACGGTGAACCAGGTGACGATGGATTCCAGTTCGACATCTGTGACAACCACATTCAATGTCAATCACATTACGAAGAGATCGGCGCGGCGGTCACTCCGTACATATACCACCTGTTAGAAACGGACGAACATCTTCATAAGTTGCCGGTGCCTATAGATTCAACGCCTGAGACCGGGACATTTGTGTTCGTTTCGGAAGATTATGATAAGAAAGATGTTCTGATGGTCCTGATTAATGGGAGCGGTGTGGTTCGCGCTGGACAGTGGGCTAGATCGTAAGTATTGCAATGTCTTAACAAAAAGTAATGAGAAATTTATCGAACTAAAAAGAGCGGAAAATAACAACAAAAAGCTGTGGGAAATAGTCAAAAATGTCACCTACACCCATAAAAAAAAAGAATCATCCAAAGAACTTGTTAACATCTCAAATCCAAAACAATCCTTGAATGAAGTAAATGCATTTTTCGTCAACGTACCTAAGACACTAGCAGAAAATAAAATGAACCAAAATAGATCTCCCTTTATCCCATCTTTAAAAACACCCAATTCTATGTCCTTTTTACCGACCGATGAAACAGAAATTAAAAACATACTACTAAATCTCAAAACCGAGTGTGCTGCAGGACTTGATCAGATATCAGCAAAGTTCCTTAAAACCTATAAAGAAGTGCTGATACCACCAATTACTTTTATCTGCAACCTAGCTTGCTCCACTGGAGTTTTTCCATTAGCGTTGAAAAAATCACAGATATGTCCTATTCATAAGAAGGGGAGCAGAGACAGTGTTAACAATTATAGGCCTATTTCGATTCTTCCCACGTTATCAAAAGTGCTTGAAAGAATAATGAACAAACGGCTGACTAACTATCTTGAAACAAATAAGCTACTGACCACATCCCAGTTTGGTTTTAGAGCAGAGAGATCCACATCTGATGCAGTGCATGAGCTGACAGATTATATAGTAAAGAAGTTGGACGCGCAAAGAAAGGTTATTGCAGTATTCTTGGACTTAGCCAAGGCGTTTGACACTGTCTCTGTTCCCATTTTAATTCAGAAGTTGGAAATGATGGGGGTGAGAGGTCTACCGCTCCAACTTTTTGCTGACTATCTCTCAAACAGATATCAGTGTGTAAAAATAGAAAATTGGTTAAGCGACGAGCTGCCTGTCTCTTATGGTGTGCCGCAGGGCAGCATACTGGCTCCTACATTGTTTTTAGTCTATATCAATGATTTATGCGACCTTAAGCTGCCCTGTGGCAAAATAATCACTTTTGCTGATGATACTGCGCTTTTATTCAATGCTGGCTCCTGGCATGAGGCGCAAGAACATGCTCAATACGGCTTTAACCTTGTTTCTAAATGGCTTAATAACAACATACTCACACTGAATGTAGAAAAAACTAAACTCCTAACCTTCACACTAAGAGGCTCCCCCCCCACCTATCTCCATTAAAGCACATGCTTGTAAATATCCCCATAACGCTTGCTGTTCCTGCCCTATGCTACAAAGAACAAACACAATTAAATACCTTGGCATTATAATAGACGACAAACTAAATTTCAAGCCACACATTGACCTTCTTACAAGCCGTACGCGTAAATTAATATATATCTTTAAAACCCTGCGACATATAGCACAACCATACATAATGAAAAGATTATATTACGCATTGTGTCAGTCGGTGTTATCGTACTGTATTACTTCATGGGGAGGAGCACCGAAATCGACACTAATTAAAGTGGAAAGAGCGCAAAGAGCAGTGCTCAAGGTCAGTTTTTTTCTTCCATTTTTATTTCCCACGGATAAACTCTACAAAAAAGCTGAGGTACTAACAGTTCGTCAGTTGTACATACTAAACACTATAACAAAGGCCCACCGCCTCCTGGACTATAATCCCGCAATAGTAGCGAACAAACGTCGCAGGAACATAATATGCCAATCTACCGTACTTAAAACCAGTTTCTCACACCGCTTCTTCGTTTTCTTGGGAAACTACATGTATAATAAAACTAACCACATTTTAAATATATATTCGCTTCCAAAATATAAATGCAAAAGAGTTGTGTCCGAATGGTTATTAAAGCTAAATTACGATGATACTGAAAGTTTTATGAAACCTTTAGTATAATTGTTTAGATAAATTCACCACTTTTACGATTTTATGTATATATCTACCCAGACCACATGCACACACACTACACACACATAAACACACCCATCACACCTACTACTTACCACATCTAGTAACGCATGCAAGCATACCTACCCACCTCTTTATTTTTAAAATACTTACCCATACTTTTTTAGAGATTATGAATTCTCTCTTTTTCTTTCAAGCGCAATGTTTCGATCATACCTACAGATCTTAGCTAGTTGATTAAAGAGCAATTATTATGTCCGAGATGAGGGCCTGGAGATCTGTAGAACCAGGCTTAAATTTTTTTTAAGCCTATCCCAGACTCCAGTCTCATCACAACAAAATGTACCTATACCAAATCGTTAATTATAATGTTAATCTAAGAAGTGTACCTGTTACTTTTGTTTGTGTTTGAGAAAATAAATTTATTATTATTATTTTTTAAGTACATAATAGGTATACATATTATTCATTATCTAAAATATTTTATCATTTCTGAGAAACAGTGAACCACAGTTTCCTGTTGCTTTAAATAAAAAATTCCTTTTATTGGAAACAAATGTTTATAGGGTTATTTATAGTTGTAAAACATGCATTGTACCTATACATACAAACAGAAAATGTTTATTTTATACCCCTAGACCAGTGGTTCTTAACCGGTGGTCCGCGGACCACTGGTGGTCCCTGAGACCAACCGAAGTGGTCCGCGAAGTCATCATACAATTGTAAAATAAATGGTAACGAATCGACGACGTGCAATGAAGCGCTATGCTCGTTCTAGCTGCTTTGAGCTTTGATTCTTTCTTTCAGCTTTGATTAAAAAGAATCTATCCAATGGTTTTCCAAAGAAAACATGCTATTGAGGTTCTACGAACTTAGAAAGGAAGTAAAATTATTCTTAACTATCCGTTATAGGTACCTAAGTTAAACAAAGTGTTGGTTGGTCAGTTCAGATACCTCAAATTTTTAATATAAATTATCACAAAAAAATCCACTGATTAGGTTAATGAATTTTTTCAGAAAACTAAATAAATTGAACCTTCAGCTGCAAGGATCAGGAAATATGAAGTTGAAGGCACGAGCAAAATATTTGTAATTGAATCAGTGCGTTTGTTGGAAAACGGGGCCCACGCCGCGGGGGACAGGTTTTGGGTGCCATAATCAAGAGTTTGAAATAAAAATATTGCAACGACTTCACAATATTGCAAAAAAATCTCGTGCTTGCTCCTGATTTCAGATCGTATTGCAGTCATATCGTTATATTCCAGTGAAATCACTAAATCGCTTTGCTCACTCTTAGTTATAGATCGTATTGCAGTCATCTCATTATGTTGCAGTGAAATCTCGAGCTCGCTTCGCTCGCTCTTGGTTTTCGATCATATCGCAGTCATCTCATATATTACAGTGAAATCTCGAGCTCGCTTCGCTCGCACTTGGTTTTTTGTTATAAATTGAAATTACGTAGTCATAGGTACCTATTGCAAAATTCGATCCAGATTTTGAATCATATTGCGAATTTCTCACGAGAGCTAGTCATATTGCAGTAAAATCTCGAGCTCGCTACGCGCGCTCTAAGTTTTAGATATTGTTGCAAGCACTTAGCCTGGACCTGGCCTCCCTGGGAAAAAAATGTGCTACACCTTGGAAGGGGAGGGGTGCCAATGCAATGTTTTTGCCCATTGCGGGTGCAATGCATGTAGATCTGGGGCTGCCTACTTCATCATTTTACACACCACTGTTTTTTTTAAATTACTTCTAGGCTTCTTCTGCATGGCTCGAGAACCATACCCTATCTCTGACTACCACCTCGGGGAATATAGTCGTGAGCATATTATATGCTAACATGGATCGAAAAACGAAAAATATTGTTGAACCTTTCATACAAAAATAAGGATCAGCCGGATTTTATACGGGAAGTCTAAAAAATTCTCCGTTAAAAATTTTCTAGTAAAGTTATACTATACTATCCAAACAGTTGGTGGTCCATGGCAAGACGAAAATTTTGTCGAATGGTCCTCCATCACTAAAAGGTTAAGAACCATTGCCCTAGACAATAAGACTGATTTGGTATCCCTAAGGTTTAGTTAAAAGAAAAGGGCATTTATTTGGTACAAGTCGATTCAAGGTCTGCCTTCCGTGATACCTTGGTCCAATGTTGTCCAGTTACGTAGGAAGAATGTGGTGTTAGCACATAGGCTTCAATCGGGACACATGCCACTGAACATGTTTGGGTACCTAATGAGAAGGACAGACTCACCAAACTGTGAGACTTGCGTGGAGGTTGAGGATGTGTACCACTTGTTAGTGGAATGTGTCCGGTACGAGTGGGATCGGGAGGCACTGATGGGAAAACTAGGGTTGAACAGACTCAATGTTGGAACGTTCCACTCAATTTCGGCATCACCGGAGTCGGAGGCTGCAACGAACTTGTTCACCTTTGTGAACTCATCAGTGTGCCTATGTCGGAAGACAAATATTGACTACATTAAATATATAAAATTATTGTCTTCTTATAATTTTTTTTTTAAATGAAGCTCACTTTTTTATGACACACTGGAATGTTATTGTTTTAAGTCACATGTTCAAATCAGCTGTAGTCTGTGATTCAAAATCAGCACTGTTGGGAATAATAGTTACTGGTTTCCCCACGATGTTTGATTTACATTTATTTTTAAGTCTTGTGCCATGAAAATTCTAATCTGTACAATTTGTTTATTTCCAGTCTGATTATAAACAAGAATATAGACCAAGGCTCACAAATACCGTACATAAAAAAGGCAAAATCTAGAGACTATGGCATCATAATTCTGAACACAAATGACAATTTCACTCCAGATGACAAAGAGATACCAAGTAGTAGAGACCCAGTAGAACATGCACATTACGTATGGGATACGTACATATCCAAAGTGAATGCTTCGTCTATTTTAATTGTTGCACATAGTTACGGTGGAGTGGTGACTATGTCGCTAGCTGACAATGCAAAGGATTTCAACGAGAAAGTTAAGGCGGTTGCTTTTACGGATTCTGTACATAGTCCGACAGATAATTCGTTTATGAAACAGGTATGAGTATGATGATGAGTCACGTTGCAGGGTTTGCCTCGAACACTTGTCTCTCGCGTGGTGTTCGCGGGGTTCGCGTCTCAGCCTGCCACGAGGCTCCTAAATCCTTCTCAGTTGTTCTTACTCAAAAACAATCCTCTGACTACTTAACTTGACACTGGCGAAATCTAACAAGGAAACGCCATTAAATAGAAGAATGGAGAAGAAGAAAAGAAGAGAGAGAGAGATTGATTAGAATAGAGTATGATGATTGTTTTTTTTTTCAAGTTATTGAAAATTGTGACTTTGAATAGGGATAGGGGTACTTACCAAAAGACATCATCATCATCTCCGCCGATAGACCCCCAATACTGGACAAAGGCCTCCCCAAAAATCGCCACAACGGGTTCTGCCCTGCCCTCGTTCAATGCCACCTTCACCAGATTATCAGGGCCTAACCACGGTGCGCCGAGCCTTTATGCGGTCGCCACTTGAGAACTCTTTGGTCCCATCGGCCATCTGTTTTGTGAGCAATGTGCCCCGTGTGTACACTTTTAAATAAAAATTTATCTTAACTGACATTTGTAGACCAATTCCCAATAATATCCATCTTTTGGCGTTTTCAGAATCTTCAATAAAATTTTTTTTTTGTTTAATGGCATCCGATGTGTTATCATCACAATTCAGCCAACGTCTCGTTATGTGAAGATTAAACGTAGGAAAATGATCAGTAGTATTAATTAAGTCTAGAGTGGCAGTTTTGCCAATGTAAGTAGTTTAGAGTCTCAAGTGATTGTTTTAAGGTTAAAACACAAAAGAGAGTTCACAAAATGGTGGAGCCACGTAGGAAAATGATCAGTAGTATTAATTAAGTCTAGAGTGGCAGTTTTGCCAATGTAAGTAGTTTAGAGTCTCAAGTGATTGTTTTAAGGTTAAAACACAAAAGAGAGTTCACAAAATGGTGGAGCCACGTGCGGTGATACGTGCTGTGCACACACGACCGTCCTCCGGCAGATCCGCATCGTGACTCTTTCAGAATCTTCCTGCATCCACTAACTTAAATTATTCTCTTGTAGCAAAAAACATTAGCATTTTTTTTGCCCACCTACATTGTTATTTGGACCCACGTGGTGGATTATGGTCCACTCCCTATCACTCTCATTCATGAGACGAGGTTTATGCCCTGCAGTGGGATCCTACATGGTATAACTTATCTACTTACTTTTGTCCAGCATTGCAGCAGTGGGATAGGATTTTAACAGCATATTGTTATTTTACAGAATGCACGGAATTGGGTAACAAGTTCAAAGCCTCTAGATACTGTAGAGATGACAAGAAACGATGACATTCCAAGAGTTTCTGCAGGTACGTACACTGCAATTAATTATTGAAAACAAATATCAACCTTATGCACTTTGAAAAATGTTGTTGTTCAGCCAACTGCTCTCAAATAGTGAGGAAACCTGCAAATGCAGAACTAGAAATTCTGATGTATATGTTTGACGGCCCGACAGCACAGTCTGTAGTGAACCTGCCTGCTGTGCTGAGGGTCGCGGGTTCAAATCCCGTAAGGGTCAAATATTATTATGATGAATATGAATATTTGTACCCGAGTCATGGATGTTTGTATCTATATCGTTGTCTAGTTATCATAATTCTAGTCCAGGCTAGATTCTGGAACTTTAAATGTGACTAGATAATTTGTGTGACAATGTCCAAGATATTTATTTATTATTTATTTATATGTGAAGTCTATCAATCCGCATTTTGCACACATACTAGACTAACACCCATATGCCTCCTTCAGGTTAGGCTTGTGCCCTGCAGTGGGACGTCTATAGACTAATGATGATAACCAATCTATTCTTTCTTTTACAGGCCACATCAAGCATGAAATGACTTCTTATTCATGCATGGAATCAGTCTTCAAATTTTTCAATGAAAAACTAAATCGAACAGAATAAAATCGTAAATTAAGCACAAACTTTGTAATGTACAATTTATTTTACACATTTTGTTACACTATAAATAAAATAATTTTCGTAACTAAAAATTTCACTTCTTTCCTTTAGAAAAATTTTTCATCCAATATTTTACGTCTTGCTTATTAGCTCGCACTCCCAAAACGGCAGATTTAGAGTTAACATCTTTCATAACGAACGGTGAGAATCCCGCTGTATAATCGGGGTCTAGAGCGTTTGTTTTGTTACGTGCCATTTTAGTAGCGAATCTCTTATGTATATGTTGATCTTCAGTTAATATAGGGTACTGAAAATGTTGGCCACCCCTGGGAGTAGGCAAGCTGAACCTTTTCCCTCTAGCTGTCAGTGGTTTGCGACCATTTATGTGTATATGCTGATTTCCTTCATCGTCAATACTGACAGCTACTTTCTTAAGAGTGGAGTGACCGCATTTCGGACAGAACAATTTGGTCATTACGCTGGTGGTTTTAAAGCAGGTGGTGCAACGAAATATAAATGTGCGTAGCTGCCTGATGATTCGTCCGTCGATAGCAGTTACGTTTAAGCCTATTTGTTTCAATACGTTCTGCATGGCAAAGTCAGATGTGATACAAGCCACCTCAACGGCTTTTTCTTCAAATTCTCCAGCGTCCATTTCCCTTTTCTTCTCAGCTAAGTTTCCTGGTGTTATCCATTCTCCACCATCGCTATCTGATTCTGATTCTTCGCTTCCTGTTTCTTCTTCTTCGTCATCAGAAACTTTGACCATAAGTTCGTCTACGTTCAGATCCATATTCTTTATTTGTTCTGCGATGTCTTCAGGTGTTTTTTCGTCGTCACTTTCAGTGTTTTCAGTGTCTTGTATGTTCACTTCTATTTTTTTGACTTCGCTGTTTGAATCTGCAGATTTTGTTTCTGGTTTTTGTTCTGATACTGCAGTTTCTGATTGTTTTTGATCGGACTCTGTAGTTTTATCGTTTGTATGTTGATTGTAACCAGATAATCCAGTTACTTTGACTGTCTTTTGCATAGTAGGTTCATTTTTCAAGTGTTCAGTGCCTAATTTCTCTTTCTCTAGTTGGTAGGTTAGTGCCATAACCTTTATGTCCGTGGCAGAAAGACTAGTATAGTCACCTGTTTTCTTTGAGAATTCCGTGACGAATTTAATGTTTTCTGTGAACACATCTTTGATTTTTAAGTCGTACGGGAGAACTACCAGCTTTTTACGTTGACGATCGTTTGTGATTTCGTCGACTACCTCTTGGATGGTGTAGACATTTTCGGCTAATTCCAGCAAATTAGTAGCTTTGATGAATGCTGATGTATCTACGACTAAATGCTTGATGTTCTTCGACATTATAATGGTAGAATAGTGCACATTTAATTAAATTTTAAGGAGAAAACAGAGAATAAAACACATGCACGTGTAATATTCCAGATTACAATTTGACGTTTTGTTTTTTTACTGATTTCGTTTTTGGCATTGGGTCTTGATTGGTATTTTGGTCTTGAGACTTTTTTTATAAAGATAATTTTTATTTAAACGTTGTAAAAAGCCGCTATAGCTAACCAATGTATTATTGATGGTTCAAACCATAAACATAATATACGTTCAAACAGGAATAGGTACTGCTGGAAGATCTTGAAGTTTCAAATATCTAAAATGGTAAGCTGAATGGTCCACTTCCCTAGACGAGAAATTATTTTAGAAAAAAGTTATAGTGCTGCTCTGCTATGAATGGACAAAATGTTTTAAAATACAAAATACCCATACCCATACCATAGAAAATACGAATATAAAAACGACGTAAATACCTTTGCCAAGGACGATTTTATTTCTTTGATTTGTTTTTGATTTATAAGCTGCGAAGCTTAAGGTTTATCGTGTATTGTGAAAGTGAATTTCCTAAATACTAGGTACAACGATGATACTTATCTGCACATCCCTATCAATCACTGAACAAAAAAAAGTAAAGTATAATTTTTTTATTCTGTGATTTTATTTCCCTTTTGGATCGGAATAAATTTTGCTCATGTAAACAAATTCTAAATGGTGTCCTTCTAGTTAAAATTTGTATAAAAGTTCATAATGAGTTCGAAAAAGGGCAAGCGGAACTTGGGCAACAAACATTTCCCGATTGCCGAGTCTGTGAGCATAGCATTGAAGATCCAACTGGACAAGTTTCTTAGTGATGAGAATGAGACCGAGCTCAAGTTCCCTACGTTTCTGTCAGCCCAGGAGCGCGGGTTTATCCATGAGACGGTCGCCAAGTTGGGACTCAAGTCGAAATCGCGCGGGAAAGGTAAGTTATTTTTGTTATGAAAATGTAGGTTATACTTTTTGATGAATTTACATTTAAAAAACGTTACTAAATGTTTTGTTCATTTCTGAAGATTCTAGAGTAAATATAATTGCTTCATGTGTTTCTCTTTTGAAAATATAAAGTAAAATATGAGTTATTACAAAAATATTGCACAATTTTTTGAATGAACAAAGCTGTTATTTGTACATATTATGCAAATGCAAGAAGGGGTGGGTTTAGAAACGTATTACCTTAATCAACTCCCCCGACCCCCAGTCGAGAACACATTTTTTTGTAATAAAACATGTTTTTGATCTCACTTCTTACTCAGTCTCCTGCGTTAGCGAGGAGCGAAGCAACAAGTATGCTAGGTTTCCTGCAACCACAGCGCAGAAGACGAGCGAGCGAAACGAGCCTGCGCGAATGTTAGAAGTGAATCGCTATTATCATTGATATATTATTGATAGTATATTTGATCTGTACTATTATTTACCCTGACCGACTAGCAATACTTAACATTTATCTACCAGGCTACAAGAAACCATGGACGATTGTACAGGCATATGCACCCACCGAAAAAGCTAAAAAAGTTGTCACTGACTGCTTCTACAACAACCTTTCAGATATTGTAAAGAAATACCACAACATCAATCTGATAGTTATGGGGGACTTCAACGCCCAGGTTGGCATCAGAGAAATCGGTGAAGAACTTATAGTAGGAAAGTACTCCCACGGAAAGAGAAGCGACAATGGGCACAAATTAATAGAATTTCTAATGCAAAATAATTTAACACTGCTCAATTCAACCTTTAAGAAAAATCCTAAAACCAAATGGACTTGGATATCTCCAGATGGAAAGTACAAAAACGAAATAGATTATATCATAACAAATAGAACAAAGTACTTCACTGACACACAAGTTATACAGAATCTAAACTTCAACACCGACCACCGAATGGTACGCTGTCACTTAGAGAAGCTTCAACCAAAAAGATCCAGAAAAACAATATCAAACACCACTGTCTTGACATCAGATCAACATGTAAGAAACAAGGACTTATCGACTATCAAGCCGCTGCTAGAAATAGTCCAATCAGACATAAGTGTACTAGACAAATACGAGCACCTAGATAAGAGACTATCACAAATGAAGAATATTACCTCTGACAAACAGACAAACAAATTTAGCAAAAAAACATTAGAGATGCTAGAAGATAGAAAAATACTTATATCCGATAAGAGAAATAGCAAAGAGAACCAGAACCGAATCTCTAATCTCAGCAAAAAAATACGGGATAGCATGAGAAAAGACAGGAAAACAAAAAGAATAAAAAAACTGGAAGAAGTAATACAAAAAACAGGAGGAACTAAAAAAGCTTACAAGGAACTTAGAGAATATGGAAAAGAATGGATCTCCAGATTAAAATGTAACCAGTCCAATCAAATGACAAAACGCACAGAAATTCAGAGACTAGCTACCGACTATTACAGAACTCTGTACTCTAACATAAATGCGCTACAAGAAATGGATACCACTAGCAAGCCAACTAACAGGTATGATGATGTACCACCATTGCTTACGGAAGAAGTACAGAAAGCCATCAATTCACAAAAATTAGAAAGGTCCCCAGGGCCAGACAATGTAACAAATGAGCTACTGAGGGGCACCATTGAAGAACTAAGCCCAATTCTAACAAAGATATTCAATGATATACTAAACACAGGTACAATTCCAAGCCAATGGGGAGAATCGCACATTGTTCTCCTGCACAAAAAAGGTGCAAAAGACGACATTGGCAACTACAGACCTATAAGCCTCATATCAAATATATATAAAGTCTTTGCTAAAGTAATCCTGGAAAGAATATCAAAAATATTAGATGAAAATCAACCTGTAGAACAAGCAGGATTCAGAAAGAACTACAGTACAATTGACCACATCCACACCATAAAACAAATTTTGGAAAAGTACAATGAATATCAAAAACCAGTATACATTGCTTTTATCGATTACTCCAAGGCTTTCGACAGTTTGAACCATAACTATATCTGGACAAGCCTAAGACAACAAGGAGTGGAAAATACCTATATCAACATAATGAAAAACGTCTACAGTAAGAGTAAAAGCTGCATAAAACTTGAATCGAAAGGAAACCCATTTCCCATACACAGAGGAGTCAGACAAGGAGACCCGCTATCTCCCAAACTGTTTAGTGCTGTGCTGGAAAATATATTCAGAAAAATATACTGGGACGACTACGGCCTCAACATTAATGGGAGCCGCTTAAATCATTTGAGATTTGCAGACGACCTAATCTTGCTGGAGGAAGATCCTTATAAATTACAAGCCATGATACAAACTTAAGCTGTCAAAAGCAGAGAAGTCGGACTAGAAATGAATGCAAGCAAAACAAAATTGATGACAAATTCCACTGAGGTTGATATGGTAATAAACGGGAATAGGTTCGAATATGTACAGGAGTATGTTTATTTGGGTCAAATTATCTCTCCCATTGACTCGATGTCCAAAGAAGTCGACAAAAGAATAGCAAGCGGATGGAAAAAATACTGGTCACTCAAGGAAATTATGAAGAGTAAAGAACTAAGGATCCATATCAAAAAGAAGGTGTTTAATACCTGCATCCTCCCCTGTATGACATATGGCTGTGAGACCTGGTCCCTCACCGAAGATCATAGAGAGAAACTGGCCAGATGTCAACGGGCAATGGAGAGAAGTATGCTTGGAGTCAAACTAAGTGATAAAATTAGAAATGTTGATATAAGAAATAAAACCAAAGTCGCAGACATACTTACTCGAATCGACCATCAAAAATGGGGCTGGACAGGACACATGCTACGTTGCACGGAAAATAAATGGAGCAAGCAAGTCATACTATGGTACCCAAGGGATAGCACCAGAAGACAGGGACGCCCAATAAGACGATGGGAAGACGATATTCGTCTGACCCTGGGGCCGTATTGGACAAGGGTTGCAGCTGACAGAGTTCAGTGGAAACAGTTGGAGGAGGCCTATGCCGAAAGGCACACCGAACTGAGAGACATTTTATAAATGCATGATAAAATTTTCTTTAAACTCTTACTAGTGCTAGATATTACGTAAAATTAGATTAATTAAAATTAGGTTGTAAGAAAATTATGTAAACAAATCTTTCGGAAATAAATGGCTATTATTATTATTATTATGTGTCTTACGATCCGTAATCACGGGCAATTAAGTCCCGGACCTTTGGAAGGCGTGCATGGAGCCGAAGCCAACATGTAGAGGCCCGTTCAAAAGACAAGTTAATCTAAATGTAAGGGATACACATGGCGGATACCATCTCCGAGCGCACAACATGATACACACGGGGATGGCCCCCGCCAGGTGCAAAGACTATTGGAGTGCGGCGCTATGGCCGCGATGGAAAAATAAGGTCTTGGGCTATAGAGGTGAAAGTTGGATGGATGGATACTGGGCTATGGGAGGAGACTAACGGACGCCTGCCATGACAACTAGTCTCAAAATTGTAAATAGGGCAGGCGGTGACTCGCCGACTCGTCGAGTGGGCCCCATAAAACGGCCGCACGCACAAAGTGCGACAATGGGGCAACATCCCATTGAGCGGCTAAAGGTTGTCGAGAGGTGCGGCACCGGTTTCACCATCGCGGGGTTACCCCCGTGAGCGGGTTTCCCCGTTATTACGCCATTACGTGCAATACACTTCCAACCTGGAGCATAGGTTCTTTGCTCTTGCGATTCCACTCTGGACGGCCAATGAAGGCAAGCCAGAGGTAGGGGGGTGTGTTACTGTCTGTATGTGTGTGTGTAAGCGCATGTCTGTATGGTCCCCCTGGATAGGGGTCCGCGGTGTCGCCACTCACCGTCAGCTCGCCACAAGCTGCCCCCGCGGGGTTATTATTATTATGTATCTCAGCTGGTATTTCACGGGCCGTAGCCCGGACCTTTGGAAGGCTTGCGTGGGGACACAGGTCCAACACGTAGAGGCCCCTTCGAGACACTTTTATCTAATTGTGATGGGATGCACCAACCGTGGTCTATCTCTGGATGCATTATGCAAATGCACCAGAAGACATACCACGTTCGGTGCAGAGACTATTGTAGAAAGGACAAAAACTACTCGGGTTATGGGGGTGAACTGGGTGGGCTGGGAAATCTGGGTTATTGCGGAGAGACTCGGGACGCCTGCCGTAACAAATGTCTCTAAGTTTGTCAAAAATGGCAGACGGTGACTTGCCAACTCATTTGATGGGCCCCCCAAAATGGCCGCTCGCAAGGAGCGACAAGGCGGCAACATCTAGTGAGCGGCTAAGGTTGTAGAGAGGTGAGTCTGCGGGCGCCAGTTCCCGGTGCTAAGCGCACCAGTCAGCAGGCCCCCGGCGTTATGACATTTTACACTTCCAACCTGGAGCATAGGTTCCGCTCTTGCGACTCCACTCCTGGCCGGCCGGTTAAGGCAAGACAGGAGGTGAGGGCCAAATCAATCCGGGCCCTCTGGAGAATCGGGTCCGTGGTGTCGCCAATCACCAACAGCTCGCCACAAGCTGCCCTGCGGGCTTATTATTATTATTATTTACCCAGACCACCCAAGAGTGTATGTTTTTTTAACCCCCATTATGTATGTATGTATGTATTGTATGAAATATTAGTGATTATAAACATGTTAGATCTATGTTGTGCTATTTCAAATCAAATTAAGTCATCTATATCGTATGAGTTGTAATATTAGACTTACGAATTGGTTAGTTTGTAAGAACTCCAGTAGATGGCGCTACGGAAGGATGAATAGGTTGACTTTCGTTCTCTGGCGTAGTGGGCTCAGTAGCTAAACAGGAAAAAAGCAATTGACAACGTTTCTTTTTTTTAACCACCAGATTTTAATGAAAAATATAAAAATAGGTAAAAAAATAAGAGATACTTATTTTTTCGATTTAATTTTTGACTGATATTTCTATTTTTAATTTACTTTTGAATTTTCTGAAAAACTTAGGATTTTTGGTCTCAATGACATTAAAAATAAAAACTGTCAAATACAATAGAAAAGCCAAGCAGGCAAAGGAATAAAATCTCATTCAACCTATATTATATTTTTCAGTATTTTTCAAATAACTCGAGAAATAATGGATAGAAACATCGTATAATTTTGATATAAGCTTTGAATCACATAATCTCCAAATGGTTTTCTTATTTTGGTACCTTTCTTAAAATGAAATGTTGTCAGTTCCCTGGTTTGGAAGATAGCAGGTTTAAGTCACGCCCGAGACATAATTTTTCAATCTTTATTTGTATGTGATCTTGACCATTTTCCAGGAGTGAACCGCTATTTAACGATATACAAGCGCATCGGATCAACAATAATTCAAAATGATGCCAAGTTGATCCTAGACTCAAACATGCGCTGCAGCATAGCGGAACTGTTCAACGCGTTCCCGATCACAAGCAAGGAGAAGGACGACTTGAGCTGCTGTCCGGAGAAGGAGCGGAGTCCGCAGCTCGCTCACAAGACATTGGGTCAGCTGAATAATGGTGTAGCTCAGGTGATTAATTAGTTCCAAATCAATAAGCTGTTGTGGTCCAGTGGCGAGTAACCTTGCCTGCTGTGCAGGAGGCGATGGTTCGATCCCCGTCCAGGCCAACTCGTACCAATAGTTTTTCGGAATTTATATACAATTTGTAACACCACTGGCTTTTCGGTGAAGGAAAACATTGTGAGAAAACCTGCATGCTTCAATTTTGAGGCATTTATTGTACCCACTGACCATTATAAGTGGCGACGGGCTCACTCCCCGACTCTTGGACAGAGTTTCTTTACTACTGGTGAAACATGGATGTTCAGAGGTTTCAGAATGTCTCTGACTACCCCCTCGGGGAATATAGTCGTGAGCATATTATGCTATGCTATGCTTAGTTCCAAATCATGATCTGCAAGTTAATGCAAATTAAGGCGCCATTCTCTCATCACTACTCTTTGGAGGTAAGATAACAAGGACAGAGGTGGAACAGGGGGTTCCAATTGTCCCCACAGAGCGAAGAAGAGATTTGAGAAATTTAATGAGAAAATGAAAGAAGTAACAAAAATACTACCTAATTTTGTACCTTCTGCAATTCCTGTTTGTTTACTCTCTGTTTATTATGTTTTTTGTTGTGTAATAAAGTATAATTGATTGAAAAATTATTCTTATTATTATTATTTATGATACACTAACAGCTTAGAGCTGATGCGTGTATATCACCGCACTTGTTTAGTTTCTTAAATATTGGTCAAGTCTATTGAGTTCACTGAAGGCGCACTTATTACAGTCTCAGGCAATTTGTTCCACTCGCAAACTATATGATTGGGCAAAAAATGTTTCCGGGGGTTGCTTGTACACAAATGAGGGATTTTTAGTATCCTGTGACTCAAATGTAAGGGGAGGAAGGGGTATCTCCCATGAACCCCCTTTGAATTTATTGAACAGCAGTTAATGAATGAGCTTTGGCAAATGAGAATTGAGCAATGGAACCTTTTTATAGGCCTTATTTCAGATCAGATCATTCTCAGAATGTCATAATAGCACATAAAGTCAAACATACATAGTCAAGCATGCATATTGCATAGCAAGACTTTTAATGAATTTATGCACAATGTCAAATCAAATATAACAAAAATGTATATTGCTTAAAATGATTGTTTTGCAGGTGCCAAACACAACATACAACCCTGACTTGTTGAAGTTCAGAGAGAAGTTACCTGTTTATGAGCAGAGGCAAGATCTCATCAATGCCATCACTCACAACCAGGTATGTACAGTCAGCATCAAAAGTATCTAAACATCTCCGGTGTTAAAAAAAAAAGTCCTGTGGAACGGGATTTGATCATATAATTTTCTCAATGGCTTAGAAGATTATCACCCTCAGCAGCTTTTGTCCACCCACTGCAGGTTGTAAAAGATTATCGTCCAGATGTTTCTAGAGATGTTTTAATCTTAAGGTTGTTACACTCATTGAATCTATCTCTGATCTTGTTATCACCAGGTGATAATAGTGGCAGGCGCGACGGGCTGCGGCAAGACGACCCAGCTGCCGCAACTGGTGCTGGACTACTGTCAGGAGCACAAGATGCCCTCCAGGATATACTGTACTCAGCCTAGGAGGATATCTGCCGTCTCCGTCGCAGAGAGGGTGAATATTAACCTTCCCTAACAGACATGCAAGACAACTCAGCTGCCGCAACTGGTGCTGGAATAATGTCAGGAGCACAAGATGCCCTCCAGGATCTACTGTACTCAGCCCAGGAGGATATCCGCCGTCTCCGTCGCAGAGAGGGTGAATATTAACCTACCCTGACAGATATCACCATAGCTTATGTTAATTTCTTGAAAGGGTAACTGATAGTTACACTGATCTGATCAAATCACTTTCTTGTCCTGTAATTTAGGCATCAGGTTAAAATGCGCTTAAAGAGGTCCATTCACTGCAGTCCGACGTGTATGACTGCAGATACAGTTTCATACATTTTGCTCAGAATTGTAGGACACCATGCAGGATTGCGACAACATTCACGACGATCCGATATTAGAGTCGGACTGCAAGACAGACTGCAGTGAATGGGCCCTTTAAGTTTAATGCAAATGGGCATAAGTGCCATTTGTTGTGGTTGTCAATCAGTAGAATAAACAAACGATCGCTTGGGGAGTCACGTTGCAGGGTTTGCCCCGAACACTTGTCTCTCGCGTGGTGTTCGCGCGGTTCACGTTTCAGCCTGCCACGAGGCTATAAAATCCTTCTCAGTTCTTCCTTAAAAACAATCCTCGAGATAGACACTCCCTCAATTGGACATTGGCGGAAATGCGGTGCTAACGAACAAGCAAGAAGTCCATAATTATAGATAAAAAATAAAAAAAAGATCGCTTGCAGGTTGCGTACGAGCGCATGGAGAAGATAGGCCAGTCGATCGGCTACCAGATCCGACTGGAGTCTCGCGTCAGTCCGCGCACCGTGCTCACATACTGCACCAACGGCGTGCTGCTGAGGACACTCATGGCCGGCGACAACTCGCTTACTGGTGAGTTGAGATAGGTCGGTCGATCGGCTACCAGATCCGACTGGAGTGCCACGTGGTGGTATTTTGAATGTTCAAATGTCTGTCACAAGTTGTATTAGTTCGTGTTTTGCTCTGTACTACCCGGTCACATTAACTCTGCCCTTCTCGCTTCCCCCTTTGCGTCAGTACGGACTTAACCTATTTGCAGCCACAATAGAAACCAAAAAAAAAATGTCAGAGAAGCCACCGTGATTTATTGTCTCTATAGAGTTGGTGTCGGCTATAGCCGTCGATGGCTCTTATATCTACCCCAAATAATATGTGTCGGCTAGTGCCGTTAGTGGCTGCGAATAGGTTAATAATCACGTCAGTAAGGTTAGCATCATCGTTGCCTACACAGAACATTATAAGAGGAGTTAGAAATGCAAAGTAGCGTTTTACTTCGGAGACAGAGTCGCCAATTGTCTTCCCGCTCACGCTGCTACAATTACTCATGCCCTCTCGCGCCTTATGGTGCTATTTAAATCATTGCATAACCTTTGGCGACACGTTCCACGCCTACTTTGCACTTCTTACCCCTCTTATAATGTTCTGTCTGTGGTTTGTGCTTTGCTGTAGATACTACTCGGTTATAATATTAACTCTGCTCTTCGCTCGCTGGCATGTGATGCCCCAAATCGAATCGAATGCGTTCTAGGATGCCCCTCTTACTTCCCCCTTCGCGTTATTACGGACTTGAATCGAATAAATTGACATTGTTATCGAATGAATAAATGGAATAAAAACTTATTTATTAATCGCGTCAGTACAATTCAATACTCTTTAAATAAAGACAATCACATCACACATAACACCAAAAACATAAAATAACAATATTAAGAGTAAACAATAAACAAAAAGGGTACAAATGGCGGTCTTATCACTAAAAGCGATACAACCATAGGATGGAAGAACTCTTTAATAAAAACATGTGACAATATGTCAGTACGGTTATCATCTCCCAGAATCAGAGCGCCGATAAAATGTTTCGACGCCGGGTGCTTGGCTAATGTGACCGGGTAGCACAAAGTTAAATCTGCATTCACGTTCACCTGTACGCGTATAACAATAGAGCTTTATTTGCCGCAGGCGTGACGCACGTGTTCGTGGACGAGGTGCACGAGCGTGACAAGTTCAGCGACTTCCTGCTGATCGCGCTGCGCGACGCGCTGCCCCGCGTAAAGGAGCTCAAGCTGATACTCATGTCCGCCACCATGGACACACTCATATTCTCCAGGTTAGTGCTGGAACAATAGGTGAGACAACCCTATGCAATGTAGAGTATACCATGGTCAATCAAACAACTAAATAATTCAATTAAAATAGTATCCGATAGAAAACTTTCTGAAGTAATTTTATGTGATTCTGCCACCGCATCCGATGGTGTTATTGTAAAGAAGATGCGGCCAGAAAATACTTTCCATAAGAATGTAAATATACTTGAATACAACAACAAACACAAAACAAAAACACAACAACAAACAACATGAAACATAACACATGTAACTTTCATGTTTATATACTTGAAGAAATTCACTATAAGATCTTTAATTTAACCTGCAATCAAATGTAAACCTAACTCTACAACAAATACTGCAGATACTTCAACAACTGCCCAGTGATCACGATCCCAGGCCGCCTGCACGAGGTGCAGCGATACTACCTGGAGGATGTCCTGAAGATATCGCAGTACAGGAACAAGAAGATGTCGCAGGCCGAGAAGGAACTGAAGGCCAAGCTGAAGAGCGGACAGAGCTACTGGTCACATTTAGAAGGTAACAAATAGAGCTTCTACCCGCAGGATGTGTTCAAGATGTCGCAGTACAGGAACAAGAAGATGTCGCAGGCCGAGAAAGAGCTGAAGGCCAAGCTGAAGAGCGGACAGAGTTACTGGTCACATTTAGAAGGTAACAAATAGCGCTTCTACCCGCAGGATGTGTTCAAGATGTCGCAGTACAGGAACAAGAAGATGTCGCAGGCCGAGAAGGAGCTGAAGGCCAAGCTGAAGAGCGGACAGAGCTACTGGTCACATTTAGAAGGTAACAAATAGCGCTTCTACCCGCAGGATGTGTTCAAGATGTCGCAGTACAGGAACAAGAAGATGTCGCAGGCCGAGAAAGAGCTGAAGGCCAAGCTGAAGAGCGGACAGAGCTACTGGTCACATTTAGAAGGTAACAAATAGTGCTTCTACCCGCAGGATGTGTTCAAGATGTCGCAGTACAGGAACAAGAAGATGTCGCAGGCCGAGAAGGAGCTGAAGGCCAAGCCGAAGAGCGGACAGAGCTACTGGTCACATTTAGAAGGTAACAAATAGCGCTTCTACCCGCAGGATGTGTTCAAGATGTCGCAGTACAGGAACAAGAAGATGTCGCAGGCCGAGAAGGAGCTGAAGGCCAAGCAAAAAAGCGGACAGAGCTACTGGTCACATTTAGAAGGTAACAAATAGCGCTTCTACCCGCAGGATGTGTTCAAGATGTCGCAGTACAGGAACAAGAAGATGTCGCAGGCCGAGGAGGAGCTGAAGGCCAAGCTGAAGAGCGGACAGAGCTACTGGTCACATTTAGAAGGTAACAAATAGCGCTACTACCCGCAAGATGTGTTCAAGATGTCGCAGTACAGGAACAAGAAGATGTCGCAGGCCGAGAAGGAGCTGAAGGCCAAGCTGAAGAGCGGACAGAGCTACTGGTCGCATTTAGAAGGTAACAAATAACGCTACTACCCGCAGGATGTGTTCCAAGATGTCGCAGTGCAGGAAGAAACTGAAGGCCAAGATGAACTGGTCACATTTAGAAGGTAACCAAATCGTGCGTACTTGACACGTCGAATGCCATGAACATCGCCGGTCGGGATTTACCTTCATAGGCTTTTATCGAGGCGCGAGGATATTAGGGCGTTAGTCCACCACGCGTGCTCAAGCGGATTGGTAGACTTCACATCCGCGTCAGAATTTTTTCTTCAGCGTATGCAGGTTTCCTCACGATGTTTACCTTTACCGTTTGAAAGCAGTGGGTATTTTGTATTAACTCTGAGGTATTTTTACTTGCATAAGTTTGATGTCTATGCTTCCGGGAAGCGAGTGGCAACACTGGGCCGAACCGGACGTCGCCACGCACCGCAGCTCGCGCCCCTCGGATCGGACCAGAGTTCGGACCGGCCTGTTCGCCCGCCATCTCACACGAGACAAGTGCTTACACTTCAATAATGTATCAGTCTAGCATCAAATACAGTCCGCTTTCATTGAAGATAGATAGATAGATAGATAACTCATTTATTTCATCAGAACAATACAGGACAAACTGTGACAGACAAAGGCAGTAGGTAACATTATACAATAGAATACGCATAAGGAGGTCCGTGCAAAGCCGCAGCAGCAACAGGGAGCTCCCATGACGGATCAATCAATAAAACAATATATTTTAGGTATAGTTGTTGGAATATGACACCGTGCGACCCGTATTACGCCAATGAAAAATATTCTGACTCAGCGCTGTTAATTCTGCCAGAACACTATGGTTCGAGCGTGCGTTCGCGCAGCGCGAAACAAACTGTTAAATAAAATTAGTTAGGTAAGGTATACAAGTGCAAAAATACAGCTACAAATAATATATATTTACCCATAAATTAATTGTATGTGTGTAATAAATATGTTTATAAGTAATTTTTGTGAAAAGTAGAGTATTGAAGGGAACCCCAAACACTGTGCATTGGTACATGGCATGTCGTGCGTACGGATTCGAACGCGGACTCTCATAAATGATAAATGAACTTTATTGTGTATGGACTCAGGTGTACTCATGATTGAGTGTGCGTACGGCAACGTTGAAATTACCTAATTCCAATGTATTCATGAAGCTTTGCCATTTGCAATACCTTTGTGATAAGACTTATAAGTTTTTGTCTAGTTTGTGGATGGCCATGGGAAGTTTCAATGCCTTACAAATTACAATTGATATTACAATTTTTTAGCGCTCGTTGGCGTAGTGGAGCTTCGGTATTGGAAACGATCACCGAAGTTAAGCAACGTCAGGTCCGGTCAGTCTTTGGATGGGTGACCGTTTAGTGGTATTTCATCTCGAGCGTTTCCGTGTTTCGGAAGGCACGTTAAGCAGTTGGTCTCGGATAGTTCCGTCAGAGGGCGTTGTAACTATTCGTTAAGCCAGGTCAGAGGCCTATTGGCGGCTTGAAAATTCTCTGACAGCAAGGTGACCACTAACTTGCCTCCACCATCCCTTTCACCCTTATTCGTGAGAGGAGGCCTTTACCCTGCAGTGGGATTCTACAGGCTATAATTTTTTTTTTTTTTTTTAATTACATTTTGATAACAATGGGCTCATGTAATTTATATGGACTCCCTTCATCCCTCTCTCTCTAATGATAGGAAACCTTGGCCTGCAGTGGAAACCTAGCTATAACGTCCTTTATAATTGTAGGACAGAAGCAGAGCACAGAGGAGAGTAGTAGCGCCAGCAGCAGTAGCAAGGAGAGTAAAGAGGAGAAGGAGAGCGCGATAGACCCGACGCTACAGGCGGACATGGACGAGTTCCTAGACGAGTGCTTCAACGAGGGCAGCCTGGTACGTATACCTACATCCTTCGTATGCTGCTTTTCCACCAGAGATGTGCGAGGTAGCGAATCGGTGAGCGAGGAAAAGATCGGCCAATGAGAGTGCTTCAATTTCCCAATGACGTGATCGAGCGAGCGCGCTATTGGCGGATTGTTTCCTCGCTCACCGCCTCGCTACCTCGCACATCTCTGGTGGAAACGCAGCCTTAAACTGAACTACTTCCTCTAAGAAACTAATACTTTGTCCCAATGTTGAAGTTAGTTCCAGAGAAGTTATACATTATGATACGAGTGAGCTAAGTAGGCCATTAACCCGAGCTTCGATTGTAGAACTTATAATACAAGGTGTTACAAAAATACAAATAAACCTTTAAGGGGGTGGTGTAGACCATCAAACTGAACAACTTTCACTATGGGACCTCGAAATCGCGAATCCTGGAATATCGAAATCGCGAAAAAAAAAATGATGTTCTATACTCTACAAATCGACTAGAGCTAAAATATGTATGGGATATCTTTTTTTTTTTTTCGCGATTTCGATGTTGGTCCTATAGAGAAAGTTGTTCAGTTTGACGGTCTAAACAACCCCCTTAACAGTTTTAAAAATTTATTCTTACTTATGAAACACCCTGTATAATTACGAAGATATCAAGCTTTGAAATTTTGTATGAATAATTTCAAACCTTGATATCTTCGTAATTGACAACATTTCATTTTAAGAAAGGTACCAAAATAAGAAAACCATTTGGAGATTATGTGATATCAAAATTATCAGATTTTTCTATCCATTATTTCTCGAGTTATTTGAAAAATACTGAAAAATATAATATAGGTTGAATGAGATTTTATTCCTCTGCCTGCTTGGCTTTTCTATTGTATTTGACAGTTTTTATTTTTAATGTCATTGAGGCCAAGGTATCTTGGCCACAAAGCCTACGATTTTAAGAAAATTCAAAAGTTCATTAAAAATAGAAATATCAGTTAAAATTAAATCGAAAAAATACGTATCTCTTATTTTTTAACCTATTTTTATATTTTTCATTAAAAACTGGTGGTTAAAAAAATGAAATGTTGACAATTATCTTATAAATTGTAAATTGTAAATATTATTTGATACGCACAATCTAGATTTTCTAAGCAATTTTTCCATATTATAAAACATTACTTTTATTAATGCCGTCTACGAGTGTTCTACGACAAAGTTTTGTATGAAATTGACAACTCTGCAACCACCTTAAGAAGGATCCTCTCGTTGCCTTATTGAAACATGATATTTAACAACCCTTTCCCCCCTCAGGACTCGTTCTGTCAGATCCTGTACATGTACCTGTCGGAGGGCGTGCCTGTGAGCTGCTCGCACTCTGCCTCGCGCCGCTCGGGGCTCATGAGCGCCGCGAGGCACGGCCTCACCGAGACCGCCGCGCAGATACTGCAGATCGGTAAGGAAATATGCCAACTGTCCATTAAAGATCAGACTTCAGAGCCGTTTCGATTTTGTTCTCAAAAATAAGTTTAATAAGGGTTTAGAAAATTTTGTTCCATCTTCCGATCTACAAGCTTCCGATAAAAACGTCGTATTTGTAGTGCATCGGTAATTCGGTAGATTTTTCTAATAAGTACCTGGTTATTATGGGTTTATCATCGAGAAATAGCGTTTTACGGCTATTTCTCTAAAAAGTAATCGTTTTCAAGTTATGAGCAGTAGTTGTAGTGGACGTGCGACTTTCACATTCGACAAGGACAGCGATATCGAGACACCTTACACACTGCAGCGATTCCGCGATTCGCGTCACGCATGCGCCCCACCACTGAATGTAGTCGAAAGAGATTGCGTCTGATCGCGATAATATCGCGGCAGTGTGTAGCATCGAGCGCGATCCCATACAAAATGTACTGGAAAAAAATATACCAAAATCGCTCGATATATATCTATATAATATATCGCTCGATAAAATCGCTGCAATGTGCGGAGGCTTTTAAGCTAAAAGCCGCTTTACAATGTGTTGCCAATCATATGTAATCTAAAGTACATCAACTGGTCCAGGCCAGTTTGAAATAAACTTTAAATTCAAACAACATGCACACGCAGCAATATTTGTAAAGGCAGCATAATGTAAAGTGGCTGTAACTGGCTGATTCGCTTTTTTTTCTTTTCATTAGGACGTATTGAATGCTATTATCGCCAACAGGTGCCGACCCAGCTGTGAAAGACATAAACGGCAAGACGGCCTACGACTTCGCAATGGACAACAATCACACAGAATGCGCCAAACTTCTCGCCTCGTTCAACAGAGACGAGCCCAAGGACCAATCCGAAGACAAGGACTCCGCAGACAACTTCCTCCTCGACGTCTACCATCACACCGCTTCGGAAGAACTCATCGACCACGAGTTAATGCTCGCATTGATCAAACACATACATATCAACCTACCCAAAGGAGCAATTCTGATTTTCCTACCTGGATATGACGATATAGTCACTCTACGAGACATGATCCAGGGATGTACAGAAATGAACGTGCTGAAATATCAAATATTCACTCTACATTCTAATATGCAGACTTTGGATCAGAAGAAAGTGTTCAATCCGCTGCCGAACGCAAGAAAAATCATAATTTCTACGAACATAGCGGAAACTTCTATCACTATAGACGATGTTGTGTACGTGATTGATTCATGTAAAGTGAAAGAGAAGTATTACGAGTCTAATGCTGGTGTGTGTTCGCTTCAGTGCGTGTGGACGTCACGGGCCTGTTGCCAGCAGAGGGCTGGCAGGGCCGGCAGAACGAAGCCGGGACATTGCTTCCACATGTGCTCCAAACGAAGATTCCAAACGCTGCCTCTGAATTCCATCCCAGAAATCCTGAGGGTGCCTTTACAAGAGCTATGCCTTCATACGAAGCTGCTAGCTCCAGGAAATACTCCAATAGCAGATTTCCTATCAAAGGCACTGGAGCCTCCTTCATTCCTGGCTGTGAGGAACGCCGTGACATTGCTAAAGACCATAGGAGCTTTAACCCCCATGGAAGATCTGACAGAAATCGGACAACATCTGTTAGACTTGACAGTCGAACCGAAGTTAGGCAAAATGTTGCTCTACGCATGCGTCATGAAATGCCTAGACCCGATATTGACGATCGTGTGCAGTTTGGCAAACAAGGAACCCTTCCAAATATCCATGAACCCGGAGAATAGGAAGCGTGGGAGTATGGCGCGGAAGGAGTTCGCTGCGGAAAGTTATTCCGACCACATGGCGTTATTACGCGCCTTCCAAGCCTGGCAGACTGCTCGCGCTAATGGTACCGAACGGGCTTTCTGCGCTAAAAACTTAATATGCGGCGCAACCATGGAAATGATCGTCGGATATAGATCGCAATTGCTAGCCCAACTCCGGGCCTTATGCCTCGTCAAAGCCAGAGGCTCAGGTGACATTAAAGACGTGAATTTGAACTCTGAAAAGTGGCACGTAGTGAAAGCTGTGTTAGTGAGCGGCTTGTATCCGTCCATAGCTCGCGTCGACAGAGATTCTTGCACTCTGAGGACTTCTAAAGAAGTGAAAGTGGCCTTCCATCCAAGCTCGACTTTACACCGCGGTGGAGGAGTGACAGGCTCACAGAAATCCGTACAAAATCTGCCAACTGACTGGGTTGTCTTCGAAGAGATATCCAGAGCAGGCAGATTCTGTTTCATACGCTGTAATACTATTATTACACCGTTGACGATCTCTTTGTTCGGAGGACCGTTGAGGTTACCACCTGGAGCTCTAACTCAGAGGGCTAATCCGCCAGGGCTGTCAAGCGATTCGGACAGCGAAGCCGATGAGAATAATTCCTCGCCGGACACAGCGGTGCTGACCCTAGACGAATGGATGGCGTTCACAGCCGACGCATCAGACGCTATAAGCGTCTACTATTTACGGCAAAAACTATGCGCGTTAGTCATACGTAGAATGATGAATCCAGCAAAACCCATGACTCCATTAGACGAACAGATTCTCAGCACAGTCGTCCACATACTAGGTGCAGAAGAAAAGAACATCGGTCTAAACCAACCAAGTGGTATTGGGCAAAGACCGAAGCCTTTAACCGTAGACTCCCCGAATTGGCGTTCGAGAGAAGAAGAGCAACAATATAGACACGATAACAAATTCTACCCTCAATACCAGAACCAAGAATTTAACAACTACTACCAACAGAATCAAGCTTATGGCTACAGGAATGGCCAAGGTCGTTCCGGGTGGAGGAATGATGTGCCTCAAGGATTTTCGCCTCAATACAGCGGGCCTAAGAGTCCAATGTCACCTAACGGTAAGTAGAAATGGACATAGTAGTTATTTCGCCATCACCGTGACTTTGTCACGTCGATAATATCGGTTACCTACTTGGAACATTGTTACCTTATTTCTGTTAAATTTCAATCATTCGTTACGTACAGTCAGCATCAAAAGTATCTAAGCATCTCCGGTGTTCAAAAACATCTGAACAATTACACGAAAATAAACCCAATTTCCTACTAGATACCATTTGTTTTTACCTTAACAAATAATAACATGGCAGATAAATTAATTTGATTTCTTTGTGAGTTGAAATAAGGTTTGCTATCGTAAAGTTGTCCAGATATTTATGAACACTTAACATGCCTAGATACTTTTGATGCTGACTGTACAACTACTGCTTCGCAGTTATAACTAATAGTTTTCTCAGTAAAACGATACGTTTCCTTCTTCAAGGCAATCTTATCACTAGCGAATAAAGGTTAAATTTATTTGCGCCTGTCCGACGAGGCGGCCGAGCGCGGCGCCGCGCTGCCCTTATCGCTCCAAATAAATTTAACCTTTAGGGTTGAACTACATCAGGAAGCACTGCATCGCATTTTTCCGTCGCTCCATCCTTTTCTGTCACTCAGGAACGTCATTTGTTAAAGCATATAAGATAGACGGAACGTGATCGCAGGCGGCGTGCTGTTCCGTTCCGTCTATCTTATATGCTCTAGCAAATGACGTTCCTGAGTGACAGAAAAGGATGGAGTGACGGAAAAATGCGATGCTGTGCTACGTGGTGTAGTTCAACCCTAAAGGTTAAATTTATTTGGAGCGATAAGGGCAGCGCGGCGCCACGCTCGGCCGCCTCGTCGGACAGGCGCAAATAAATTTAACCTTTATTCGCTAGTGATAAGATTGCCGCTGCGAGCAAATGCGCTTCACTGCTCTTTTGGTGGGAATTGACTCCTAGACTTCTGATTACGCTGATTTTTTTCACAGTGACGTTATTTATCACCCATGTCTAGGTAAGACGCTGCTGGCTAACATAGAGAAGTACGCGGAGGGCGGTGACAGCGTGAGGTACTTCGTGGCGAAGGCGGACGACCCGCACTGCGCGGACGCGGCGCAGGCGGGAGGCAGCTACCCCTTCACACAGAACACCGCCAAGAAGCTGCAGAAGGTCAAACAGGTGGGTACTATGATATCCATCGCCCACGTCTAGGTAAGCCGTTGCTGGCGAACACGGATGGTTGGGACAATGTGAGGTAACTACAATTGCATAAACTTCTTCAATGCGACGCCGATTTAAAGACATCCACACTGGCCATTGCAGATTGCGCCCAGGAGGTAAATGTTCCTGTGGGGGAATAAATTCAGCTGGTGGGGATACCCTTTCCTTCCACAGAGTGCATCTAGTGACAGACGCGTCGTCATTTATAGCCGATTTCGCTGGAAGCTTCTACGACTCTTGAGGCGGCCTTGTGGGATTTGGTGGCTTTATAGAGGATGTCGACTGTCGTGCTCTTGTTTATATTTCTCTACGGAGCAAGCCGTATCCCGACGGATTCCAGTGTAATAATTTTAGATATCGAATGTATAGTTTCGGAGTTTACATCCTACATACAAACTTAACCTCTTTTGAATATTATAGTAGTGTAGAAGTGTAGATTCAAGTCACAAACATCTTTATAAACTTTTTTGCAGTTAATAGAATAGGATTTTAATATTAGTAGATGCTGCACAGCTAGCATGCCACCCACGACAAGGCGTTTAAACGAGAAAAACGTCATGCGCCCTCTTTCTGCCATACGTAAAATAATAGCGATGGAGGCACATCTTGATTTTTATCGTTTTCTCGGGGGTGGCAAGCGAGGCCTACAGATGAGGTAGACCCGGAAAAAGGTGGAGAGATAACATGGATGCCTTCGTGGGGAGTTGGCCAGAAGTTGTGCACAACAGAGAGAATTGGAGAGTAAAATGGGAGGTCTTTGTCCAGCAGTGGGACATTGATCAGGTTACGTAAAAAAATGCTGATGATATGATTATAATATTTATGATAAATCTAATTCTTTTCGCAAACATTCGCAATTTATATGTTAGTCCAATAGGGAAAGTTGTTGATCTTGATGGTCTTATCATCCCCTTAAAAAATGGTCAGCACAATAAGTGATCCTTTGTAGATAGGTAGCTGCGTAAATATGAACGATAATGTAATGCACTGGCAGGAGGGTCACCGGGTGGTGGTGTTCTTCACGTGCAGCGCGGCGAGCAAGTTCGTGGGCTGCGCGTCGCTCGTGGACACCGCGGGGGCGCTGGAGTGGCTCCACACGCAGCACCTGCCCTACCACATGGTCCGGTGAGTCGCAGCTCATACACTTTTGTTCGATACATAACTTATATCTTAACTATTATAAAATCTATAAATTCAAATAACACTCAATAGCGCGATTTAAATGACCCGTGTTGCCATCGATTGACAAGTTTGTTTGTTTGTTTGTTCGCGCATCACGCAAAAACTACTGAACCGATTTTGATGAAACTTTTTTTGTTTGCTAGCTTATGATCTGACTTAAAATCTGGTATATAACTTGTGCGGATGAAGTCGCGGGAAAACACTACTAGTGTTTATAGAGTTCCAGCTTTTGACCGCGACTGTGTTTGAACCGGCTCCCGTCATCGTAGCGAGAGAAACTATACGGGGTGTATTATTGTTCACTGGGCTATTTGCAAGCAAGGTTCTTTATATGACAATGGTCGCAGCCATTGCTGGTCTATTGTGTTAGAGCTAAGCTTACTAAAATTTTACGCATAGCGTCAATTTTCGTCCCGTTGCACTAAACGAAGTTGCCGCTTTCCACCTCCGTCGAGGAGAAAAATAGTATAATAAACTCGGACAGTAAATAAGAAAGCTTCAGATCACATGTTTGTTGACCTCTGCTTCGCTTCAGTGAACAATTACATGAGATCTGAGATCTTTCTTGCTTTCCTGCCCTCCGAGTGTAATCTACTATTCTGCCCTCGGTGTGTACTTCAAGGAAAATAATGGGCATAGGAAAACATCGGAAATAATTGTAAAAGCAGCTTTTTGTCAGTATTCAATACTGCCTAGTTTCGGTCGGTCATCTTCGGGAACACGAAGTTAGTCGACGCCCATTATTTTCTTTGAAGTACTGTAATCTCAGATAAATTAACAGGAATGGATTGGAAATGATCTCTCATTTCTACGCAAAAAAGTCTGTCAATTTTGCGGGGGTGAGGGGGGAGGTTTATATACTGGCGCGGGACGCGCGTCAACTATTTTTATATGACGGGTATGCTCACTGAGCATGCGTCTTTGGCAGAGGGGTACGCGCGTAATATCGCATCCATTCCTGTTAATTTATCTGAGACTGTAATCGACTATTTATTGATTGATCCATCAATGAGAGCATTAACTTCTACATTGTCCGCACAGGCACATATGTAACTCTCTGGCGGGTGGTGCGCGCGTGGCGGGGGCGCGGGACGGCGCGGAGCTGTGCGCCGCGTCGGGGCGCGCGCTGCTGGGAGCCCTCGCGCATGCGCGTCGCGCTCTGCCCCCCCGCGCGCCACACTCTAGCGCCCAGCCCCACCACCACCCCGCACAGTCGCAGTCACACGGACACACACACACACACACCCACCCGCGCGCCATACAGAAACACACGCCCGAACAGTAGGGTGACGTTACGTTACATTGCTATTACTATTACACTTTGTTGCAAAAACGCAAATTAAAGTTAATCCTACATTAAATATCTTGCTGTCACTTTTTGTCTTGTTGACGTTGTAAACGATAGCAAGAGATTTACTGGAGGATTAACTTTAATAAGCGTTTCTGCAGAGTGTCAGTCTATTCGGGAATAACATTGTTAGTGACGAAAAGGACACGTTCTCCAGGCTGAACGTCATATGTAAAACCTGACCTCTGGCTTTACCAGATAATGGCCGAAATACATTTTCAATCTACATACAGGATCCAATTCAATGTGAAGACGATTTATAAGAGGATGATCAGACCATAAATCTGAACAAATTTCTCAATGAGACCAAGATCGAAATCGCAAAACTGTCGCATACATTTTTGCACACTAAGATTGACGTTTTATATTTTTTTTTTTTGTAAATAAATAAATAACGCTCACAGGCACATTGTAATGATCCCAAGTATAAGCCTCAGGCACACACATATAACATCCATGACCGCAACCGGGATTCGAACCCAAGACCCTGGTTTGGCAGTCCGGCGTGGTAAACCATCACACCAACCGGGTCGTCGGATATAAATCATCCGTTTTTTTTTCGCAATTTCGGCGTTGGTCCAATAGAGGAAGATGTTCAATTTGATTGTCTGATCATATTTAAAAAAACCTTCAGCATATTAAGAAGGATCCTGTATTTAAAACTGCACGACTGCTTTTAAACCACCTTATTAACCAGAAAATGTGCATTATATGTTTTAACCGCATATTTTTGATTCCACAGCCAATCTCTTAATTTATATATGACACCTTATGAGATTCATAAATATCTTTAATGTGAGATGAGTCTAAGTACCTAGCTATATTCTCCGAAGAGGTGAGTCGTAAGTGGGATCGAAAATATATGAATTTTGACATAAGGGAATTCTTACTAAGACTGAACTGTCGACATTACATCTTCTACGATTAGCTGATTATTCGAAGCAAGCTTTTAATAAAGATAAATTGTTTTAATTAAATACTAACAATTCTTTAAAACTTTTACCAATAATAAATTGTACAATCGCGCTTGCAATGTTCTTCTTAATAAGACTCCATATAACATTAAGGGCCTGTTTCACCACTTCTGAATAAGTTCTTGTTAGCTTATCCGACAGATAGTTTGACATATTTTGTATGAAATTATGTCAAAATATCTGTCGGATAAGCTAACAAGAACTTATTGAGAAGTGGTGAAACAGGCCCTAAGTCTATTATACAAGTGCGCTATCTTCTAGAGTTTCTAGACAATGAAGCATAAAGAACATAGCTCATTTACACGACACCCCTCCAGCTCCCGCACGGCAATAATGAACATTCAAATATAGGCTTAAGTTCGTACTCTCTAGATCCACTTTACAATGACAATATTGTTAATTGACTGCTTGCCCCGCGCTGTTTGCTTTTGTATGGTGTCATTGTAAAGTGTATCTACAGAACATGACCTTAAGCCTATAATACTCGTATGTGACTGTTCATTCTTTTTTACCAATGTACTTACTTGTATTTACTTCGATCAAAGTAAAATTAATGGATAGGCCCAAAGCGCGATAAGTTGAAGCACACTACCGGTACACTTGGTCCATACAAACTGACACACTTGTCTGTCATCTCTGTGCATATTTGAAGTATACCTGTCATTTGTTTTGCCTTACTTTTCTGGTTTGAAATGTTCGAGTAAGGCCTATCCATTAATTTCACTTTGATCGAAGGCGGGAGCGGTATCGTGTAAATGAGCTATGATCTGATTCACTGACAAATCGCCAAATAAGAGCCTTTTTTGACATAACTTACAAAAACAAACGGTTTCGCGATACTATATCTAAGGGATTGTGTAAAGTTGACATTAATTTGTGAAGGACCAAGGAAGGACCTCATGCCGTAGCATGTCGAAACGAATAGCCGCTAGACTGTGTACACCATAGTTTACGCTAATAAATAACAAGCGTGATACCGTAGGTAACTTTAAATTTATATTTAACTTTTAATCATCGTGTACTGTTTGTGCAAATGAGGCAAAAAGTAAGAAATACCTTTGTTACTTGTTTCAACTCCGAGTGAGAACTAGATGAGACGATTTTGATTAACTACAAATGCCTTATGAATCCTTTACTATGTTTAAATATAATTTAATTAACCTTTTGTATGAGCACGGAAAAATTAACAGAAAAAAATGAGTCTTGGAATGAAGGGTTAAAAACTGACCGTTAAGTTCTAAGCGAGATTGAATAGCGACAGTAAAGTAAACTGTTTTTACAGGATGTAACAAAATACCCTAGTAATAGTTAAGAGGGTGCTTCAGACCATCAAACTGAACCACATTCACTTTGGAGCCAACTTCCAAATCGTGAAAAAAAAATCAGCTGTCCCATATATTTTAGTCGAGTCGGTACAGCAGTTTTAATGGGACAGCCGATAATTTTTTAAATAGTGAATGTTGTTCGGTTTGATGGTCTAAAGCACCCCCTTAAGTATTACTAGGGTGTTTTGTTACACACTGTAAATTTATTTACGCTCAATATACAGGGTCCTTCTTAATATGCTGACACTTTTTTAAGGGGATGATCAGACCATTAAACTGAACAACTTTCTCTATGGGACCCACATCGCAATCGCGAAAAATAAATCAGTTGTCCCATACATTTGGCTCGAGTAAGTTTGCAGATTTGTATGGAGCAGCAGATTTTTTTTTCGCGATTTCGATGTTGGTCCTATAGAGAAAGTTGTTCAGTTTGATGGTCTGATCATGCCCTTAAAAAAGTGTCAGCATATTAGGAAGGACCCTTTATGTAAGAATTATTAAAATAATCCTTATTTCTTGTTGTTTTTATCATATAGGAAAGTTCAGGATCTCGTTTTAGTAAATAATCCTATTAGGATCAATTTAGATTGAGCGAAAAATGCTTGAGCACTTTTTAGTGGTAATTAAATATCAGCCTTATTCTATTCAAATAGAGCTGAAAATAGTATGCAACAGTAAAGTCTTAATCTAGCGGACAGCAGCGTCGTTTTGTGTAAATGGCGGCAAAGAACGTGCCCGATTTTCCAGCCTAATCTGAATTGATCCAAACGACAGAAATGTATTTCGCATGTTATAGTTAATTGATTTGGTATGTGAAACATTTAATGTGATCTATTTAAAACTATAGAGTTGGTTGAAAAAAGTTGTTTCTAAGGACACAGAATAGATATCCAACCAGAGAAACAACTTCATGCGAGTACAAGCTCGTGGCGGTCAGTACGCCCCTACAAGCGCAGCGATATTTCTAACAAACTGTCGTTTATTCTCGTACGTAAACGTTCACGTATCGCCGTACGTTGCGCATGTCGGGGTGAACCGGCTGTCGCGGGCTTGTTTGAAAGTATGAAGCTGTTTTTATATCTATTCGGTGGTAAGACAATGTGAAAGCGCCCCCACTGTAAGAAATTGTTTAAAAAGTGTTTTAAAATTAGGTATCATACGTGTGCAATGAAATGAGAAGTATGTATGAGTATGTATGTTTCTATTTCTAGTATATCGATTTTTATGGCTTGTTGTAATAACTGAAAATATTTTGTCAGTACCTCCTATGAAATTTATTATTTAAACGTTTTTTAGATTGATTTATTTGACGATGGTTTAGCTTGTAAGGCCATTGAACCTCTTTGTATGGGAGGCTGGCATAGTGATGACCATAAATTTTCAGGAATTTCAAAAACGCGGCGCACCCTGAAACCTATGTATATCGATAGAGGATCTATAGACGAACATAAAATGTCAAATAACATATAGTCCTAAAGTGCAACGTTTTCGAGATAATCGATGTTAAGGATCTTGTATAGATAAAAATCCTAACACATTTTCCTCCAATACCAATCTCCGTGGTCCAATGGTTATAAGACTTGGGATCTTGACACGGAGGTCGTAGGTTCGATTCCCATGGGGGACACCTAGGGATATGTCACTTTATGCGTTTTTCCCCAGTTGGTTAGGGTAATGCAGGCTGAATCACCTGATTGTCTGAAAAGAAAGATGATTCCGTGCTTCAGATGGCACGATAAGCCGTTGGTCCCAGTTACTATCTCTGGTGGTTATTATTCGTTATATAAAAACCACGTCAGAGGCCGTAAGGCGGTCTGAAAAAACTCTGACACCAGGGCTTGCCCACACGATAAGAAGAAGAAGATGTATGGAATAGAAAATGTTTTTGGCATAAACAAGTTCTATGACACCTTTCTGTAATACCCAGTAGGTATGAGAAATATACCGAGGTAGGTAGGTACTTATTGATGATAATTTATTTCGAAAAAAGTTCCTGTATTAATGGCAAACATTTATTTCATCTGTGCAGGTATACACGTACACACGGTGACACATCAACCTATACAAAACCAAAATAATAAGCTGGCCGCGCGACGACTCATACGTCATGCAACCTAAACCTACTCGCGGCCAGCTTATTTTGGTTATGAATAGCTTGATGTGTCGCCGTGTGTAAGTACAAATACGCCTCACGACCATACTTCGCGGTCAACTTATACTGGCAGTGTAAGAAGCAAAAAAAATAAAAAAAAAATACTGGCAGTGTGTAGTGCGTCGTCGTGCAGGTTGTATTTGCTATTGTACCTCAACAGATGAAATAAATGTTTGTCTGGGCTATGTCCACATGGAATATATTTTAATCATGTGCTATGTCTATGTTTTTTCTTAATTGCAATTACAATTTAATTGAAATAACAAAAAATCGAATGAGAACTTTTTTCGAAATAAAGTACCTACCGCTGTATTTTTTCACCAAAAAGAGAAAGGTGTAATAGAAAACGTTTATACCTAAGCACGGACTTGAAAAAAAGGCGGACGTAATGTGACACTAAAAAGATGTGAAGCATGAGCATGCAAGGTCCTACATATTCGTTTGTTCTACAAGGGACCTACACTCACGCAGATGCACCAGTTCTAGGCTTAGGACCTACAACCCGCCACCATTTTGTACCGCGTCAGCACACACACAAAAATAAATGGGTGCTTCACTCGTGATTAGACAAGATTACGTCAGGTTTTTTTTCAGGTCCGTGTACCTAGGTAGGTATCATAAACATCAACCAAGAAGGGGTGGTATCCCGCGGTGCGTCTGGAAGTCTGATGATAGTAGAAAGGGGAAGGCGGAATGAGCTCATGCAGCTCTGGTGCACACTCACCGAAGTACAATCTGTAGAAGACCGACAAGCAGGCTACTCTGCGGCGGTGGGCTAGGCTATGAAGCTTGGTTTCCACCAACCAGATTACTGTCGCCAATGAGCCTCTAGTTGATAATTAGCTGAGCCATCTCACATGTGGCAGCAATACTTCATACACGATCGGACCTGAGCTTTATGCAACATTAAGAGCTGTCCAGGAGTGAAGTACCTTGTTTAAGATGCCCAGCTTATTGGCTGCACTTTGAGCCTTAGACTCGATGTCAGCGCCGAAGTTGAGTTTCGTAGTCAACCCATGCTCAGAAGCTCAAGACTGTCGGAAACAGGGACAGATTTATCTTCCCCGGAAAGTAGGAACCAGAATAAACGAACTCCTTTTGGCGTTGAACAGACAAGCCTGTGTTTTGGTGGCGTTGAAGTTGACTAGATTATTGTCACCCCATTGGGAGACAAGACTTAAAGTCAAGTTTGTCCGCTCCACCATGGCTTCCCTCTGCGAACGTATTTCATCCCCGCCCCAAGCGCCGGATAGATATCTCTCTGTGACAGTACTGTCATCTGCATACCCAATAATACCTGACACAAAGAGGTCAGTGATGTGTAGCAGGAAAAGTCTCGCAGAGAGAACAGACCCCTGAAGAACCCCAGCATCAATTGCCATGAGGTCTTCCGACCTCTGAGCAGCTGTCAATGACAACTCTAATCGACCGTTCACTCAAGAAATCAGATATCCAGCTGCAGAGATCAGCAGGGATGCCATAAGCAGGAAGCTTGCTCAGCAATCTAGCGTGCCATACCCTGACAAAGGCCTTCGAGATGTCAAATTACACAACTAGTGCTTCGCTGTGTTTCTCGATGGCCTCGCCCCACCAGTGCGTGACATCCATCAATAATTATTAATTTAATTAAATAGACTATGTATTACTGTTTAAATAACCTTAGCGTAAGAATTTATATTGCAATAGTATTAGGTCGTGTTATGCTGTAGAGTTTCTGGCCGCATCTTCTCTACAGCGACAACACGTTTCCAAGCGGTGGTAACTTAAAAAAGAATTAACGTTTAATAAGTGTGCTTCAGGCTCCTATATTGAATAAATTATTTTGAGTTTGAGTTTGACATAAGAAGATCCCCAGTCGATCACCCCCGGTGAAAGCCATATTGACGATCACTGTGTAGATCATTATCTTCTAGGTATGTCCGCAACTTACTGTTAAGTACTCTTTCCATGACTTTACAGAGAATGGAAGTGATGGCTATAGGTCGGTAGTTGCAGGGGTCGGAACGAATGCCCTTCTTGGGAATCGTTCTTGTTCTGAGAGAGAGGCGACACAGGCGTGTTAAAACAGGAGACAACTCAGGCGCATAATATCTCAGCACTCTTGCAGGTATTCCATCAGGACCTGGCCTCACATGCAGACTACGCAATGCTCTGCGGACCTCTTTCGTGTGTATTGTCATCTCCGGCATGTGTGGCTGTTTGGTACGAGCGTCCAGACGTGAATTGCTCCTAAACAGAGAAGCATATAAATTCGCTTTCTCAGTCAGTGACCCACCAGGTTTCTGCATGGGAGGCAAAGGGGGACGATAGAAATTGGATTCGACCGATTTTGAAAGGGACCAGAACTGTTTACTACCAGAAGGGTAGGATGCCAGTCTGTGCAAAGACCGATACTGAGTGCTTGTCTTCATCTGATGTTAGCAGAATTTCTAAACGATTGGGCGTATGGCCATCGACATCCGTTACCCGCGTTGCTTGATTCACCAGCTGGGTGATATCTAGCGATAACGCAAACTTACGCGTCTCTCTGCCAGCATGGTTAGTTTTCTGGAACAGGAACAGCCACTCGCTGTGGTGGGCATTTAAGTCCCCCAGAAAAACAAGCTCCGCTCCGTCGAGATACGCTCCTCAGTTACCCTGATGGACCTCTTGGGCTCGACTGACTGATGGGAAACTCACTTGTAGACTGCGGGGACGCCCGATCCCCCCTGCAATGGCCACCGGGACCTCCCTTCCAGTCGCCAAGGCTGCAGTGGGGCAGCCTTTCACACGTGGCGAGCGCACTACTTGGGCCCCCTACTAACTGCGGTACCGACCCACGACTGTTACCGTGCTTCGGATCCCGCTACCCTCCAGAATGAGTTTCCCGGTACAGTGTTGCTCAGAGGCCAAGACCGGTTCCGAACAGCACAGCTGATTTTCTCCCATTCCCCAATAGCACTGGCACTCCTGCACACCGACGGAATGCAGCAAGCTGCTTGGCGCAAGACTCCAGCAGGAGGGTGGGCGCAAGCCAGGCGGCTCCTTGCGGAGCCTAGTACCACTGTGGAGGATCGTTCGGCCGTCACCACAAACTTGGTAGTCTGTGGTGGCGGCGTTGTCCGGGGTGGAGGAGGTAGATCCTTAACCACCCCAAACGTCCACCACCTACGTCCCACTGCAGGGCACAGGCCTACCCTCATGGAGGGTGTATGTACGTTAGTCCACCACGCGTGCACAATGCGGTGCGGTAGACCTCATATACGCATCGGAATTTCTTTTTCATCGTATGCAGGTTTCCTCAAAATGTTTTCCTATGCCGTTTGAGAGCAGTTGGTGCTACGTAGGTACATAAGTCAGAAAAAACTCATTGGTACATGGCAATGTCATCCGTGCGGATTCATACCTGGACCTCAAGATTGAATTCCATAGCTCTCTGCAACTCGCTACCGACGGAGCGTTGCGATTCTATTGATATATGATCAACCTAGCAAATACTGAAACGGTAAACTCAGGCCATCAAACTGAACCACTTTCACTATGGAGCCTACCTCAGGAAACGCAAGAAAAAAATCTGGTGTCCCATACATTTTAGTCAGGTAGGTATAACAGTTTTGGATGGGACCGCAGATTTTTTTTCGCGTTTCCTGAGCCATCAAATAGAACAATTTTCACTATGGAGGCTCCATAGTGAAAATTGTTCTATTTGATGGCTTGAGTTCACCGTTTCAGTATTTGCTAGGCTGTCGCTTACACCCTTTAGGTAGGTACAAGGTGTTACAAAAATACAAATAAACATTCAAGGGGGTGGTTTAGACCATCATACTGAACAACTTTCACTATGGGACCAATATCGAAATCGGGAAAAAAAATTAATATATTGTATGAGATATCAGATTTTTTTTTTCGCGATTTCGATGTTGGTCCCATAGTGAAAGTTGTTCAGTTTCATGGTCTAAACAACCCCCTTAAGAGTTTTAAGTATTTATTTTTACCCTGTATACACAACATCTTTAACATGCATTATCTCGAAAACGTTGCACTTTAGGACTATAGTTTATAGGACATTTTTTGTTCGTCTATACATACTCTATCGATATACATAGGTTTCAGGATACGCCGCATTTTTGAAAAATTTCCGAAATTCCTGCAAAATTATGGTTACCACTATGCCAAAAAGTTCAAAGCCCTTTATTTCTGTTGTAAGTGCATTATTGGAACACGTTTCTTAATTTATTGTACATAAGTTCCATTTAAACATAGGCCCATTTTCAATGCACTAGTCTGATGACGCGTCGGTCGAAGCGTTTGTATAAGGGTGCCTGTCCACTGAAGTGGAGCGAGGCTACAGCTACGGAGCGGAGAAATACTTACCAATAAGTACATTGATTGGTTGCATAAAATCTCCGCTCTGAGATTTAATGGAATCTTTTTGGTTAAGATTTCTCCGTTTCTCCCAAGAAGTTTAAAATACCTACAGAGATGGAGATTGCATTACAAACAACTTTTTGAAGCCAGAATCTATGACCTTTATGACGTCACTGATGTTTCCCATCTCATTTCCTCTTTACATGGAGTTCCCCATCTCAAGGTCATTCTAAAGTCATATCATCTGAGGAAATGAGATGGGAAACATCAGTGACGTCATAAAGTTCATAGATTCTGGCTTCAAATAGATGTTTGTAATGCAATCTCCATCTCTGTAGGCATTTTAAACTTCTTGCTTTCTCCGCTCCGCAGCCTCGCTCTCTAGCTATCCACTAGAGATGTGCGTTATTAGTATGCAACTCCTGACTCTTATAATAACGTATTTAGGGAGTTACAGCTTGGCAAAAAAGTCATGATCGTGGTGACAGGTGGAACTAAAATTTTAGTATGGTGGTGTTGTCAGGTTATGTGTGATTTTGACGTTCTTGCGTGGAGGCAGCGCCCTTATTTTTTATCACGACTTTTTTGCCAAGCTGTACATTTTCTTTGAATGAATCTATAAACCCGCGTCCATCAAAGCTATGAGATGTAGGTGAGCGATGTGATAATGCGTAAGAAAGTAAGAAAATGGTCAGATTATAGTTAGTATTATTGTAATATTGGACCATTCGTTTTAGCGCGATCCGTACTTAAATGTCTAACGAGTACTAATAAATTCGCACACGTTTTGATTAACATTTTTAAGACTTTTAATAAGATTATGAGGTAGCCATCCTTGCGTGAACTACAGGAATCGTCGAGTCTACAGGGGCCCTAGACAAAGTGACATTCTATTGGCGTAGAAGCTAGTAAAAAATGACAGAATGTATGGATTTGACATTGGCGATCGAAACATTTTGACATTTGCTTTCGTCACCATACGTCAAGTCCATACATTTTTTTGTTTTCTACTTTCGTTAAAGCTAATCGAAAGATACTTTGTCTATATGCCCAGTACATACTAGGTGTTGAAACACCCTGTAGATGCATTGAACTATTACACCACTTTTAATTACTAATAACCAGTGATCGGAATGTCGGGGCATTTTTTGAGCATACAAGTATGGATACGCCTGAATTTCCCGGAAATATCCGGATTTAATAAATTTGGATAAAATTTCACGGGATTTACTGGGATTACCTATTTAGATGTCAAGAGACGTTTTTTTTAAATCAAGAGTATTAGCAGCGCATACTAGAGGCCGCGCCTTTGAAACACGCCGCCTGGTACTTTTGACATGTACCGCGCTTAGGTAAATATGTTGACCGTTATTAAACAATGATATTAAGTAACTAGATTAGTAGTTAGGGCACCAAAGCGTTGCCACTTCGAAGATGTCTGCAGGCTTCTTTGACTTCAGTTCAGGCGTTTATCTATAGTGAGCGGACATATCCGTGACGTATAAATTAAGCTACCAAAATGGGGAAATGCGCCGTAAAAATTTGTAAATCACAGTCGGAAAAGAATAATAAAGGAAGTGGTGTTACTTTTCACAAGTAAGTTTACTATATTTTGTCAAAATAAAATTAAATAATAATAAATTAATAATTTTCACGCATTGTTTTTGCCATCAGTGTTGCAAGTAAATACGATTTTGATTTACAAACTTTTACGGCGCATTTCCCCATTTTGGTAGCTTAATTTATACGTCACGGATATGTCCGCTCACTATAGATAAACGCCTGAACTGAAGTCAAAGAAGCCTGCAGACATCTTCGAAGTGGCAACGCTTTGGTGCCCTAACTACTAATCTAGTTACTTAATATCATTGTTTAATAACGGTCAACATATTTACCTAAGCGCGGTACATGTCAAAAGTACCAGGCGGCGTGTTTCAAAGTCGCGGCCTCTAGTATGCGCTGCTAATACTCTTGATTTAAAAAAACGTCTCTTGACATCTAAATAGGTAATCCCAATAAATCCCGTGAAATTTTTATCCATATTTATTAAATCCGGATACTTCCGGGAAATTCAGGCGTATCCAAACTTGTATGCTCAAAAAATGCCCCGACATTCCGATCACTGCTAATAACATTTTAAAGGTGTATTCAGATTGAAATTAAACAACTTTCCCTAAGGAACATGGGTCGAAAAACGAGATTTTTTTTTGTAATCTTCCATACTAAAGTGCGGATCAGCCGATCGATAAATTTTTTTTCGATTTTCGACCCATGCTCCTGAGGGAAAGTTTTTTATTTTCATTGTATGAATACACCCTTTTGTTAGTAATTAAAAACTAGTGGTGTATTATACTACGTAATAGAAATAACACAGCACATCACAACGCCGTCCCTTTGTGGCGATATCGCCACACTTTCTTAGTAAATCGCTATCTCTTCCACCCGCCAGCGCGCGTCGTACCCTCATATGGCGCATGACATTTCTTTGTTGTGTTAGTTCTAGTATGTAGTGAGTTCAATGTGCAAGTGTTGCATAAAGGTGTGGTGATACTTAAAGGGATTCTTCAGGCCATCAAACTGAACAACTTTCACAATGGTCTGAAGCACCCCATATTAGCACACATTTGTGTAACACTCTGTATATTTTATGTTGGTGCCTTGGCTGTCATGTTTGCGTTTTAATATTTTAAGTAGAACCCTGTTGTTTTATAATAAATTGATTTAAGACAGATACTGTTTTTTTTCTTGTTTAGTATAGTTAGAAAAACTGCAATATATGGCGTTAGGGTTGAACTACAGATGGCCGCAAGCGATCGCACTTTTCCGTCACTCCATCCTTTTCTGTCACTCAGAAACGTCATTTGCTAGAGCATATAAGATAGACGGAACGCGATCGCGTGCGACCATGTGTATTTCAACCCTTATGGTATCGATTAGTAATTAATGTTTACGTAAAAGTGTAAATTGTTAGTAAAAAAATACATGATCCGACTACAAAAAAATCTCATGAGCCTCGGAAAATCACGCAATTTACTTTGCCCGAAGACTGCCCGAGTTACGGCGGCAGTCGCGTTGCATTGTTTGACGTTGGGCATCTGTACTGTATCGTATTATATAATCTGTGGTACTGCATTTCTGCCAATATCAAGCAGTTTGGGGAGTATCTATCCCAATCTGAAGGATTGTTTTTGAGCAATCTCAATCAAATGAAAATGTTATAGAAATCTTTCGAACCGTTTTCTAAAACGCGATAAAAGGTATACCGGTTGTTTTTTTTTTCTTTCTTTTACAGTTTAGTATGGATTTATCTTTGACTACTTATAAAGACTGGTAACGCGTGTAATTCCACTACCAAACAGTTCTGCCACTTTTTGCGGGGGGCGAGGTAACATGCAATCCGCAACTTTGGATTTTATTCCCAATAACTTAGTTAAGTAATTTTAGCTTGAAAATTGGCAAAATTAATTGAGTCATTTTATCTATCGGGATATGTACGTTATAGAGCGAAGTTAAAATCTACCTACTCTCCCCCCCCCCCTCCCGGGTGAGCTTCACCCCCCCGCGCCCCCGAATGTGTCCCGAAGCGCGGTTTTTTCCAGTTTTAAAGAAAACCGTACACGATACATGAAAAGTGTGTAAGAATGAAATGATCCTTGATAAATTTACTAACAATCTCTCATACATACAAAATCTATATCACTTATAGTTACCGCGCAATCTGCCACGTAATATGAACATTTTTGATTATTATCGATTTTTACCTAACTGCGACAGAAGGAGGGTTATTACCCGACTGCGACAGAAGGAGGGTTATGTTTTTCGAGCGTATGTATGTATGTATGTATGTAAGTATGTATGTGTGTATGTATGTATGTATGTTTGTATGTCTATTTCTTTGGCACGCCCTACAGCTTAAACGGCTTGATGGATTTTAACGTATGAGGTATCATTCGATTCGTAATAATCGTGAGAGTGACATAGGGTACATTATTTATTTTAATATGACGTCTGCTAATTCAAAAAGAGAGGGGGGAGAATAATTTTTTTTTCGTAAAAAAATACAATATGGGTATTATTATTATTATTGAGTTAATGGGGCCTTAACAGACTTGCGCCTGTGCCACTTCGACCATCGCTGATCTTTTGTGAACGCCCTTTCTACAATTTCCTATTAATCCCTACAGCAGTTAGAAATCGCAGTAGGTTTTTCACAGGGAGGTTTTGTATCTCATCTGGAGTCAGTACCTGTCTGCCAAGATGAATACTTCGTTTGTGCATTAGTGGACCACAATCGCAGAGAATGTGAAGGGGAGTTTCCATTTCTTCCTTGCAAAACCTGCAGCAGGTGGAGTCGCTTAGTTTTAAGGTGTGCATGTGTTTATTAAGTTTGCAGTGACCTGTCAGAGATCTCAGTATTGCACATAGATTGTCTTTTTTAAGGGCTAATAGGCTGTTCGCATGTTTGCGATTATACCCTTTGATAAATGCTTTGGAGTGATTTAGACCTGGAGCATTTCTCCATGTCTCAATCGCCTCCTTGAAGCTGTACTTATTCAAAGTTTCCCGTGTTAGACTTTTAGGGATGCCAAAAAAGGGTTCGGGGCCTATGAAGTGGTTTTCTGTCCCCCTTCTGGCCAATTCATCCGCATTTTCGTTCCCTTCTATGTCTGAGTGTCCTGGTACCCACAATGTAGCATCAGCCGATTGTGGTTGCCCACAGCATTGAGCTTAGCTACGCAGTTAATACAATTTGAATGTTATTACTTATTAGATAGGTATCGCAAACGGGGACAAAGAAAATTACGTATGGTTGGTTATGGTTTGTCTACCTAATCTAAACTATTATAAAACTGTAACTGAAGTGTGTCTGTAGGTACATTGAAGATATTTACAAAAAAAGATTACGATGTGGTTTTTAGGTATCCCTGGCTCGAAATCAACCTTTTTTTAGATATTTTGTCTGTCTGTTTGTCTGTTTGTTTGTGTGTTTGTTTATTTGTTTGTTTGTTTCTTTGTTCGCGCATCACGCAAAAACTACTGAACCGATTTTGATGAAACTTTTTTTGTTTGATAGCTTATGATCTGACTTAAAATCTGGTATATAATTTGTGCGGACGAAGTCGCGGTAAAACACTAGTAAGTAATAACATTCAAATTGTATTAATTTGCTCAAACAAAGTTATTATGATTTAAGGAGCTTGTTTTTATCTTTTCAGTTTTTTATGCAGTCGGGTTTTATGTTTATCTTAATAATTTAGTTTATTTCATACTTTTTAGTCTTGTGTCAAAACGGTAGCATAAAAGTACTACAATATATATATATATTTGGAATCTGCTTTTCACCAGCTTTCATTTGATATCCATATTGTATTTTTTTACGAAAAAAAAATTAATCTTCCTCCTCTCTTTTTTAATTAGCAGACGTCATATTAAAATAATGTACCCTATGTCACTCTCATGATTTTTACGAATCTAATGATACCTCATACGTTAAAATCCATCGAGCCGTTTAAGCTGTAGGGCGTGCCAAAGAAATAGACATACAAACATACATACATACATACATACATACATACACACATACATACTTACATACATACATACATACGCTCGAAAAACATAACCCTCCTTCTGTCGCAGTCGGGTAAAAATCGATAATAATCAAAAATGTTCATATTACGTGGCAGATTGCGCGGTAACTATAAGTGATATAGATTTTGTATGTATGAGAGATTGTTAGTAAATTTATCAAGGATCATTTCATTCTTACACACTTTTCATGTATCGTGTACGGTTTTCTTTAAAACTGGAAAAAACCACGCTTCGGGACACATTCGGGGGCGCGGGGGGGTGAAGCTCACCCGGGAGGGGGGGGGGGAGAGTAGGTAGATTTTAACTTCGCTTTATAACGTACATATCCCAATAGATAAAACTACTCAATTAATTTTGCCAATTTTTCCATACATTGTTATCTAGAATGCTTGAACTAACTTTAGATTCTAATTTTGAATGTTAAAAATCATGAAAGTAGTCTCGTGTGAACCCCAAACGTTCTAAGTCAGAGATGGGCGATTGTTACTGATTCTAATATTCGAATGGTTTGATAGTACTAATATTAACAATCGCATACAAAAACAATCGATCGCTAGTTCGCAAATTCGAATAAAACCGCTAGTTCATTCATTCACTTTGCCATACAAAATTGGGCTGTTTCGTCGTATAATAAAGTCTACTTTTAATTGATATTCGTAGTAATAAGTAAATAGTTACTGATTTGCGAACCGCTAGTTCATTCATTCAGTTTGCCACACAAAATTGAGTATTTTCTCGTATTGTTAAGATTACTTTTAGTTGATAACAATAATTAGTTACTAATGAAGCCAGGAATGTCTCCGTACGAGGGATCTCCTAAACGGCTCCTCAACAGCATGGACTTGTTTTTTTTTTTGCATTCGTTCAGTTTTGATAGCAAAACACATATTTAACCAGAATCTGGTGCTAAGCCAGGAATTTCTCGTCGTCGTCCTCCGTCCTCCGCCCACGCCCGCCCGTCCTCCGCCCGCTCCCGTCGGTCCACGTCCTCCGTCCGTCCTCCGCCCGCTCCCGTCCGTCCTCAGCCCGCTCCCGTCCGTCCTCCGCCCACGCCCGTCCGTCCTCGCCCGTTCCCGTCCGTCCACGTCCTCCGTCCGTCCTCCGCCCGCTCCCGTCCGTCCACGTCCTCCGTCCTAGGCCCGCTCCCGTCCGTCCACGTCCTCCGCCCGCGCCCGTCCGTCCTCGCCCGCTCCCGTCCGTCCACGTCCTTCGTCCGTCCTCCGCCCGCTCCCGTCCGTCCACGTCCTCCGTCCTAGGCCCGCTTCCGTCCGTCCACGTGCTCCGCCCACGCCCGTCCGTCCTCCGCCCGCTCCCGTCCGTCCACGTCCTCCACCCGCGCCCGTCCGTCCTCCGCCCGCTCCCGTCCGTCCACGTCCTCCGTCCTAGGCCCGCTCCCGTCCGTCCACGTCCTACGCCCGCGCCCGTCCGTCTCTGCCCGCTCCCGTCCGTCCACATCCTACGCCCACGCCCGTCCGTCCTACGCCCGCGCCCGTCCGTCCTCGCCCGCTCCCGTCCGTCCACGTCCTCCGCCCGCTCCCGTCCGTCCTCGTCCTCCGCCCGCGCCCGTCCGTTCTAATGTGAATAGCGCTAAGTTCGATGGTTGAATGAATGATTAAATTTGCCACAGGAAATTGGGTATTTTTTCTCAGTAAATACAGTTTACTTTTAGATGATGTTACGGATATTCGAATAAATAAACTAGTAATAATGAAATTTGAATCGGGAAGAATGAGACGACGCAATACATTCTTATTTACATCTCGCTTTTTTTTCAAATTCGAATTATTCGAATGAAATGTAAGGTTATTCGAATAATTTGAATGACTTCTACAATCGAATTATTCGAATAATTTCATTCACAATCGCCCATCTTTATTCTAAGTTCGAAATTATTGTTTCGCAATTATAGGCTGTCTTTTAGTGATAAGGTATACAATTTTATGTAAATGCACATGATCAATTGATCTTATACCGTGGCAGAGGGGAAATGCTACCGCAAGGCGAGTCCTTATAATAAATAGTCAAAGGGATTTATGGAACAGCAGATTTTTTTTGCGATTTCAAGTTTGGTCCCTTAATAAAAGTTGTTCAGTTTGATGGTCTGAACCACCACTGAAAGTTTCGGAACGGTATAAAAATCTTCCAAATGTTGCTCGTTTAATAGTATTGTAGGTAGGTACATGGAACTGAAACGCTATAAAACAAGTAGAAATTAAATCTAATGAAATAAGGAAAGAAATGCCTAGTAAATAAAATAGCAATGAAAAAACCAGAATACTTATTTTTAAAATGTGTTTATTACAAAACTTATTATCCACATTAACGCATATTCAACAGTTTGCCTGCAAATCGGATATAATTAAATCATAATATAGAAAATTATTATTTTAGGATTCAGTACAGCACTTCCCTAGAAAAACATCCTAATATTCAATAATTTTTCTTACAACAACGATCACAGTTATCAATCTACACAATCATTGGAAAACTCCATTGTGCCCATCACTGCAAACTCCATTACAGAACAAAAAAGAATGGAGGTGCCATTGACTTACTAAGTTATGGACGCCGAGTCTAATACAAAATTCTCGAAAAAAGTGTCTCAGACTGTTACTACATAAACGAAAGTACAGGTCGGTTAACTAAAGCTGGCGCGTGCCACACATTTAGGCAATGATTCAAGCATATTAAAAAGTTGCTCTATCTCTATCGAACACGGGAATAGTGACAGGAAAAACGCATTTGTGTGTGTGTCTGTGAAAGCGCCAGCTTTAGTTAACCGACCTGTACGTGTTAGTAATAAAATCCAACTAAACGTATTGAAACTGATTACTTTTTAATTTTATTTTGCTTGTATAGTTTTTACAAATTCTTACAACACAGCACGTCATCAGACGTGCGCGTAGTCCGTCAATCAAAAGAAGACTGGCGCTGAATTGTTTCTCTTCATGTGTTTTGTTTCTCTTTTGTTTCGGACTTTTGAGTGCGCGGACCCTACGTCCAGTAGCTGGCAAGTCAATGGAAGATGCCCAGAGTCTCGGTTAAATCTGCTTCAGTAGAACCGTCCAGGTTGCCAGCAAGGTCTACTTCTGAATGACCTGCTTCTCGATCTTGTCCTGCTGCTCCTGGGACTGCAGCTGCTGGAGGGTGAGGAGAGAGACCCCGAGCTGGTCCTCCCGCGTGAACGGCTGCGCCATCTGACGGAGCCAGCGCTTGCAGATCTGTGGGGAACATAGCGTTATTATAGTAAACTTACTACCAGAATTACACCCGTATTCCGAGTCGGTTCCTAAAACTATACCGACTGAACGTTATTCAAAAAATTCCCGGACTCATCCTCGAAAATCTCTTTTCTCAAACCTGGGATTGAGTCAAGTAAATTGTTTTTCTATTTTGATATTGTTTAGAATATGACATAGCCGTGATGGGCGTTATGAGGCCTTAGGGTTGAACTACATCAGGAAGCACGGCATCGCATTTTTCGGTCGCTCCATCCTTTTCTGTCACTCAGGAATTTGCTAGAGCATAAGATAGACGGAACGGAACAGCACTCCGCGTGCGATCGCGTTCCGTCTATCTTGTATGCTCTAACAAATGACGTTCCTGAGTGACAGAAAAGGATAGAGCGACGGAAAAATGCGATGCTGTGCTACGTGGTGTAGTTCAACCCTTATGCGAAAATTTTAGAACAGAAAAATGAGGCAAAACAAATGACGGTATACTTCAAATATGAACCGAGATGACAGACAAGTGTGCCAGTTTTTAAAGACCAAATTGTACTAGTTGTGTGCTTCAACTTACCGCGCTTTGGGCATCCATTAATTTTACTTTGATCTAAGACATCGCCCACAGAATTGCTAAACTAAAGTGGCAGTTGACATTGCTCGCAGAACCGATGGCCGATGGGGCGAAGAGTTCTCGAGTGGCGACCGCGTACCGGAAAGCGCAGCGTAGGCAGGCCGACAAACAAGGTGGACCGACAAACTGGTGAAGGCGGCGGGAACCCTTGGATGAGGGCAGCGCAGGACCGGTCGTAGTGGCGATCCTTGGGGGAGACCTATGTCCAGCAGTGGACTTACATGAGCTGAGAAGATGATGATGAGTGTTTAGAATAGCAAACGACAAATATATTAACGAAAAATCTATGCTTCAGCGACGTTTACGCATCTCGAAGATACTTTAAGATAGGTCGTGAGCTACGTTGAGTTTGAAGTGCTTTCGCCGCTGTTGATCCTGGTACATACCTGCACCGCCTCCTCCGTGCTCAGGTTACACAGAGAGTCCTTGAGGTGCTCCTGTATCCAGCGCGGCAGCTTGGTGCGCTTGTCCGCGCGACTGAACCGCTTGTCGTACTGTACTGGTGAACACTGTACATACCTGCACCGCCTCCTCCGTGCTCAGGTTACACAGAGAGTCCTTGAGGTGCTCCTGTATCCAGCGCGGCAGCTTGGTGCGCTTGTCCGCGCGACTGAACCGCTTGTCGTACTGTACTGGTGAACACTGTACATACCTGCACCGCCTCCTCCGTGCTCAGGTTACACAGAGAGTCCTTGAGGTGCTCCTGTATCCAGCGCGGCAGCTTGGTGCGCTTGTCCGCGCGGCTGAACCGCTTGTCGTACTGTACTGGTGAACACTGTACATACCTGCACCGCCTCCTCCGTGCTCAGGTTGCACAGAGAGTCCTTGAGGTGCTCCTGTATCCAGCGCGGCAGCTTGGTGCGCTTGTCCGCGCGACTGAACCGCTTGTCGGCGAATATCATTATACCGTAGTCTGTCTTGCCTCTGCAAAATATTGTTAACATTATTCACCACTAGTTTTTAGTTACTAACTACATTTAAATGGCGTGTTCTGGGGTGCGATTTTTGAATGTCATCGGTGAGCTTGAACGGTTTTTAAATCTCATACAAAAGCCTTCTCATGCATCTTTCTAATGCTGATTTGACTTTCAAAAATAGCACTCCTGAAGTATGATTTTTGAAAGTCAAGTCAGCAGTAGAAAGATGCGTATCTCCATAGTAATTTTGATATTTTGAACAGCTGAGCTCACCGAATGAGATTCAAAAATCGCACTCCTGAACGATAACAACTTTCCCTAAGGAACATGGGTCGAAAAACGAGACAATTTTTTGGACCTCGCCCCACCCGATAGATTTTCGTAAGAATGACTTGTATAGTTTATAATAAATTTTCGTTCAATATTTAGTAAAAAACGATAACCAAGATATTCCATGCTTGTTATAAAAATTTCGAATACAACTTTTTGTCCTCATTATTTCGTGAATTTCTCCATCCATCTCAATCATCCCATTAATAAAATACAAGGTGTTACAAAAATACAAATAAACATTTAAGGGGGTGGTTTAGACCATCAAACTGAACAACTTTCACTATTGGACCAATATCGAAATCGCGAAAAAAAAATTGATGTTCCATACTCTACAAATCGACTAGAGCTAAAATATGTATGGGATATCAGTTTTTTTTTTTCGCGATTTCGATGTTGGTACCATAGAGAAAGTTGTTCAGTTTGACGGTCTAAACAATCCCCTTAAGAGTTTTAAAAATGTATTCTTACTTATAACACCCTGTATAACGATGGTGTTTTGTCACATACCTGAGCACCCTGCCGACGCACTGGGCCGCGTGCCGCATCGCGTCGAAAGTCAGGAAGTCGTTCTCGCGGATCTACAACACATCACTTCACTTCAAAGACTGAAACTCAAAGTGTTCGTTATCAAGCCGTGAAATTGTTTAATAACCTGCCAAATGATCTGAAACTTGTTACTAGATAATATATTATTTTTAAAACTCAATTGAAGGACTTCCAGTTAAAAAAATGATTTATTCTATAGAAGAGTTTATTGGAATGAAACAGAATGGAAGATAGTAATTATGATTTTAAATTTTTTTTTTTTAAATTATAATGTTATGTATACTTATTTATTATTATTGTTTGTTAAATTGATTATTATGATTTAAAGAATAACTTGTTCTAGTTGTTGACATTGGTAAATTTTCCTCTTTAGACTGTTTTAAATTGTTAGTGTTAATTAATATTATGATATAGACTTTTCTAAAAATAAGCGTAAATTTGTAATGTACCTAATATTAAGTGTAATTCCGACACAATGTATATTGTTAATGGAAGTGAATAAATGAAATGAATGAATGAAAGGCAGCCACCTAAGTGAAAATGTACCATTAGGTAATAAATAAATGAAAAAGTCACCTGGAACTGGTCCCTCAGGTACTCAAGCCTGGCCTTCAGTATGCGGCTCTGTGTGAACACGTAGGGGATGCCGAACATGAGTACTGCGCGCCCGAGATGGTGGTCGAAGTCCACGCCCTCGGAGACCTTGCCGCGCGCCACCGACAGTAGCACCGCGCCGCGCCCGCTCTCACACGCCTGCGGGGGTCACGGTATACTGGTTACACATGCTGGATTTATCAATTATCATTGATCAATATCACACATTACTCGAACCTCAGTTTAGACACCATGTTTCTCTTAGTTTTTAGGTCTTAGGAATTTTCGAAAGAAAGAGCGAAATTGAGTATTCACATGATATTTAACTATAAAAGAAAATTGTCCATCAGGCATGTGAAGCTCAGTCAATGGTGGGCCACATGCATAATGATAGAAGAATCAGTGGGCCGCAAAAGACAAAGAAATAAAACTCATTGCATCGATCATAGAACATGACTGTAATCGTTTATTTTAACAGTAAAATCAAACAAAAACAGAGCGAGCGAAGCAAGCTTGACATTTTTCACACTATGACGTAAAACTTTCACCACCATTTTGACCACCGTACATAATAAGCCTATTTCTAAAAGTCTGCATGCCCACGGGCCGCGACAGGAAGCTATTCTTAAATTTGGATCGGGCCGCAAGAAAATGCAGTGCGGGCCGTTTGCTGTGACGCGACGACGACGGCAGACGGCTTCCCATACTAAATGACATTTTTGTATAGGCCGGCCGATGGTAAATGTGTCTCAACCCTTAGTGTAACATACCTTGATATAGTTAATGAGAGCGAAGCTGGTCTCCGCCGAGTCTTGCGTCTCTATGAACAACAGCTTATGTCGCTGCAAGCTCGCCACCACACCTTCAACACAACATTACGTTACATTACACTACTATTAACATTTCAACAATCTTCAAAAAAAGGTAGGTATATCCTTAGATCAAAATAAAATGAATGGATAGGTTTACGCGAACATTTCAAACCAGAAAAATGAGGCAAAACAAATGAAAGGTTTACTTCAAATTTGTATGCAAGTGCCCTAGATATGACAGATAATGGCGCTAGTTTGTATGTACCAAGTGCACCAGTAGTTTGCTTCAACTTACCGCGCATTACGCCTATCCATTCAATTTATTTTGTACTAAGGGTATATATATGTCGCATAAGGCGGCGAGAGCCCACACGGAAGAGAGCTAGCAACTCAACGAGGCCGCGGGCGGTTCGATTACTGGACTGTTCTACAGAATGTAAATGGAACTGTATGTGCCACTATCACTAGCTCGGTGGTGAAGGAAAACGTCGATCGAGTGCGATTTTTGAAAGTCACACGTTCTAATCAGCAGTAGAAAGTTGCATAATCTCCATAGTAATTTTGACATTTTCTACTGCTGATTTGAACGTGAGACTTTCAAAAATACTACTCCTGAGAAATCCTGCATACCCGAGAATGAAAAGAAAATGCCATAAGTTTGGAAGTACGTGTAAAAATATGGGTGAGTTTGCGGCAAACACAATAGACCAGGCAATGGTAGCAATTTTAATGAACCTTGCTTGCAATATCCCACTCAAAAATAATAATATGGCGGTGGATTTACCATGCCCACAAGTAAAAAATATACCAGACACGTTCCTCCAGTATCTGACCGCATGCAATTTTTGCACGCTCTATCCTTTTCTGTCGCTCAGGAACGTAATTTGCTAGAGCAAGAAACCGCAAGCTGCCGCATGCAGTCGCGTTCCTACTTTATTATTTGCTCTAGCAAATGACGTTCCTGAGTGACAGAAAACGATGGAGCGACGGAAGAATGCGATGCGGTGCTGTTAGATGAGGTTAAACTAATAGAGAAAACAAACAGACGTCAAAACATACCCTGATCATACCAGGCTCCGACCACACTCTCCAGGTACATGTACGAGGTGAAGAAACACACCACACCGTCCGGCACACTCGCCGATATCTGCAACCATCACGTCAGATTCAAATCTTTAATTTTAGCTCAACACAAATATGTATAAAGGGTGAAATTGATATCATTAGCATCCTTTTTTTTAAACTAAGAGTCTACCCATCAAACTGAACAACTTTTACTATGGGAGCAAACAACTCGGAGCAAAAAAAAAACAGCCATCCCATACATTTGAGTCGGCGGGTGCAGTTTAGTATGGGACAGCAGATTTTTTTTTTGCTCCCATAGTAAAAGTTGTTCAGTTTGATGGGTAGACTCTTAGTTTAAAAGGACGCTAATGATATCAATTTCACCCTGTATAGGGGTCCTTCTTAATACGCTGACACTTTTTAAGGGGATGCCAGACCGTCATACTGAACAACTTTCTCTATGGCACCAAAGTCGAAATCCGAAAAAAACAGCTGTTCCAAACAAGACTGCTAACCTTTTTTTCGCGATTTCGATATTGGTCCCATAGAGAAACTTGTTCAGTTTCATGGTCTGGTCATCCCTAAAAAAATCTGTCAGCTTATTAAGAAGGACTTACATAAGGACTATACATAGTTAAGTTACATAATTATTAAATGTTTTGTGCGACACATGGACAAATTTGGAAAAATGGACGCATTTGAATGAAAATAAAAAAATAATGTAAATAACTGTAAGTATTACCTCAACTAACAGTTGTCCGTAATTTCTGATGACGGCCACGTCTTCTCTCGTTTCGTATTTAGAAGATATCGCCACTTGATCGCTGCCCTTCGAGACTATCTGGAAACAATTGAACGGAGCGAAGGTGTCTTTTATGATAGATTTATTTAATTATTTATTGATATATGACAATACAATGTTAGTAAATTAACAAATAATCGACGCACTACAAACCATAACTGGTTTGTTCGTACGCTTTCTTTTGATGTAGTTTGAAAAACATTATTTAGGATTGTCAATTGAAAAACGGGTTATTTACCACTGTCCACCCTTCTACAGCCCCAGCGGGGGACAACGGGGAAAAAATGCATTATTTTCCCGTCCCCCACTAAAAGAATGGAATCGACCTATAGTGCGTATTTTTAAAGTCACACGTTGAAATCTGCGTTTGTGTATTCTTTCGGTCATGATTTTGAATATCACGATTCAAAAAGAGCACTTCAGTCAACAAGGAATAAAGAGATGCATAGCATATGTGTTTCGGTACAACTGGTAAAACGTGGATGTTCTGAGGTTTCGGAATATCTCTGAGTGCCCCCTCGGGGAATGTAGTCGTGAGCATATGCTAAAAAGATACATAAGAAGGAATAACGGGACATAAAAAGAAAATAGCGTGTAATAAAAAAAAACTAACCATGGGTAGAATGCAAGGCCTGGCGAGGGTCATGGTGAAGGAGCTCATGACGACCGGGTTGAAGTCCAGGATCTTGGGGTACATGTCCAGCGGCGATAGCGTACCTGCAATATTATTATCATTTACCCTCAACATTGTACATATTACACTGACTTAGATAAAGTATATATCTAGAAAGAGCCTCCCGCTTCTACAGTATAAAACTAAAGTGGCTAACTTTCTTAGGTTGGCGTGCGTGAGGCGCCATATAAAGTATGTCAGTGTGCGTGTATACCGGTATATCCGTAGAAAGAGCAGGTACTAGAAGGAAGCACGTGTCTTGTCATATTCACTCAGTAAGAGATGCACGTAGCATATTCGCTCTAGTTAAAAAAGGAGATCGCTAATTATTGCTGTCCTTATCGACGTAACCAATTTTTTGTTCTACGACGGCTGCCTGACTCCGGCGTCAGACATCTAGCTTCATACAAATTGTATAGGATTTTATGACTATCGCTGTCTCATACGCAGTTACACTGATGTTCCGTCTACCAGCGTAAGCGAAAAAAAAAGTCGTAGTCTATAGGTTTATCACCAGTGATCGGAATCTCGGGGCATTTTTTGAGCATACTAGTTTGGATACGCCTTGATTTCCCGGAAATATCCGGATTTAATAAATATGGATAAAAATTTCACGGGATTTATTGGGATTACCTATTTAGATGTCAAGAGACGTTTTTTAAATCAAGAGTATTAGCAGTTCATAATGGAGGCCGCGACTTTGAAACACGCCGCCTGGTACCTTTGACATGTACCGCACTTAGGTAAATATGTTGACCGTTATTAAACAATGATATTAAGTAACTAGATTAGTAGTTAGGGCACCAAAGCGTTGCCACTTCGAAGATGTCTGCAGGCTTCTTTGACTTCAGTTCAGGCGTTTATCTATGGTGAGCGGACATATCCGTGACGTTTAAATTAAGCTACCAAAATGTGGAAATGCGCCGTAAAAATTTGTAAATCACAGTCGGAAAAGAATAATAAAGGAAGTGGTGTTACTTTTCACAAGTAAGTTTACTATATTTTGTCAAAATATTTTTCACGCATTGTTTTTGCCATCAGTGTTAAGTATATACGATTTTGATTTTCCCACACTGTAGGGAGTTTCGGTACCCTCTTCGTTATTTCATACAGGGTTAAGTTTTAATCAGTCCGGATAACTTCACCATTCATTCCTCTAATCAAACTGAACAACTTTCAATATTGAGCCTACATCGAAATCGTGAAAACAAAATCACCTGTTTCATACAAAACTGCAGTACCGACCGACTCGACTCAAATGTATTGGACAGCTGATTTCTTTTTTCGTGATTTCGAAGTTGACACCATAAATAAAATAAATAAATACCTAAATAATAAAAATCTTTATTTGCATAGTGAAAGTGAAGAAATTACAATATGGTGACGTTATCCGATCTGGGCTGATTAAACATCAACCCTGTATAATATGATATACAGGGTGTTTGGAAGCGGGGTGCAAATATTTAAGGGGATGATAGTTGACACCATTTAGAAAATTTTGAGCCATAAATGTCTTAGACGAAGTCTGATTGTTGATTTTTAAATGCAATTTTTATTTTATTTTTGAAAAAACGCGATTTCTGACAGTTAATTGCCAACAGTTTATGTTGTTATGTTAATTGTTTTATTTTATTAGGGTTTTCAGATGTGTATTAATCTAATGAACTAAGTTTCAGGCGCCTGTCTTATTGGAAAAAAAATCTAGACGCTTTCGAAAGTCGTAAAAATTTTAACAATACTGCGAAGTTTATGGCAATTATAAAAATAAATAAAATAGCCTTGATCGTTCAAACCTTTTTAAAAACATGCTCGGCTATTGGCCTTTCTTTCAAGGTAGGTATCATTTAAGCGGATATCTTAGCAATTCTCAGAATTAGAGGTTAAAAACCAAATTGAAAGAGATTAAATTCGATTTTTAAATGGACAAATGAAACAACATTTTTGGTAAAAATAATTGATGATTCATTTTAAAAATGTGTAGGTACCTCGATTTCCTACACACTTTTTTTACTTGGATCGTTGTTATTTTGTAAAAGAGATCCTTGGCTACTCCATCCCGAGTATTCCCGAGATGTGAAAACCACGGGGTCAGGTCCGGGGAGCGTGCGGGTCAAGAGATTCCCCGGATTATTAGATTAGAAATACACATCTGACAACCTCAAAAAAAAAACAATTAACATACCAACATAAACAGGGGCACTGTTGGCAATTAACTGTCAGAAATCGGGTTTTTTCAAAAATAAAATAAAAATTGCATTTAAAATCAACAATCAGACTTCGTCTAAGACATGTATGGCTCAAAATGTTTTAAATGGTGTCAACTATCATCCCCTTAAATATTTGCACACCGCTTCCAAACTCCCTGTATTACTTAAAGTTTAATTATACCTAAATCTGGTCAGAACACACAGAGCCTATAATCAATATGCTGACACTTTTTTAAGAGGATGATCAGGAGTGCGATTTTTGAATCTCATTCGATGAATTCAACTGTTGAAAATGTCAAAATTTCTATGGAGATATGCATCTTTCAACTGCTGATTTGACTTTCAAAAATCATACTTCAGGAGTGCGATTTTTTAAAGTCGAATCAGCAGTTGAAAGATGCGTATCTTCATAGTAATTTTGACATTTTCAACTGCTGAGCTCTGCGAATGAGATTCAAAAATCGCACTCCAGACCATCAAATTAAACAACTTTCTCTATGGGACCAACATCGAAATCGCGAAAAAAAAACAGCTGTACCATACATTTGGCTCGAGTCGGTTTGCAGTTTTGTATGGGACAGCTGATTTTTTTTTCTCGATTTCGATGGTGGTCCCATAGAGAAAGTTGTTAAGTTTCATGGTCTGATCATCCCCTTAAAAAAGTGTCAGCATATTAAGTTGGACCCTGTATATTCAAGTTCAATTCAGGTAATAAATTCATTAAATTAACTAATTAATTCTGGGGAAATTATTTCTAACCATTGGCAACTGTAGCCGTTATTAAACTAATAACGTCTTTCTCATTTCGTCGTAATTTTTTTGACGGCAGAAGAAACGAGACAAACATAGTTTACTTTGGCGTATGTATCGATTTCCAAGCTACATCTTTGAAACTCTGCTGAAGTGGTTTTACGCTTTTTTGAGTATTGTTTGTAAGAAGCTATCCCTTGGGGCTATCAAGTGGGGAGACCTCTTCTATCCAGCAATTCAATTTGGCCAACGATGCCACAAACTTAAATTTTAATGAAATTATCGTTATATTTTACTCCCAAGTCCCAACATTTTAAACATTTTTAGAGAATTTTAATTAGACGGCAAACTACAACGGCAACAAAACATTATTTTATATGGTAATGAAATCTCGAAAAAGTAATTTGGGATCCAATAATAACATTGAAATTGGTTAACCGACTGATTTCATTGAGATTTTGTCCTGGGTGATTTAATAACAGTGAGCTTTATACAATACTAGAGGGATAGCTTCTAGAAAACAATACTCAAAAATGCGCAACTTCAGAGTTTCAAAGATGTAGCTTGGAAATCGATACATACGCCAAAGTAAACTATATTTGTCTCGTTTCTTCTGCCGTCAAAAAAATTACGACGAAATGAGAAAGACGTTATTATTTTAAAAACGTTAGTAAATACGGCCACAGTTGTCAGTGGTTAGAAATAATTTCCCCAGAATTAATTACTGAATTTAATGAATTTATTACCTGAATTATAAACTTGAATATGTAGGCTCTGTGTGTTCTGAACAGATTTAGGTATAAATAAACTTTAAGTAATATATCATATTTTACAGGGTTGATGTTTAATCAGCCCAGATCTGATAACGTCACCAATGTCACCATATTGTAATCTCTTCACTTTCACTATGCAAATAAAGATTTTTATTATTTAGGTATTTATTTATTTTATTTATGGTGTCAACTTCGAAATCACGAAAAAAGAAATCAGCTGTCCAATACATTTGAGTCGAGTCGGTCGGTACTGCAGTTTTGTATGAAACAGGTGATTTTGTTTTCACGATTTCGATGTAGGCTCAATATTGAAAGTTGTTCAGTTTGATTAGGGGAATGAATGGTGAAGTTATCCGGACTGATTAAAACTTAACCCTGTATGAAATAACGAAGAGGGTACCGAAACTCCCTACAGTGTGGGAAAATCAAAATCGTATATACTTGCAACACTGATGGCAAAAACAATGCGTGAAAAATTTATTTAGTTTTTTAATGTTATTTTGACAAAATATAGTAAACTTACTTGTGAAAAGTAACACCACTTCCTTTATTATTCTTTTCCGACTGTAATTTACAAATTTTTACGGCGCATTTCCACATTTTGGTAGCTTAATTTAAACGTCACGGATATGTCCGCTCACCATAGATAAACGCCTGAACTGAAGTCAAAGAAGCCTGCAGACATCTTCGAAGTGGCAACGCTTTGGTGCCCTAACTACTAATCTAGTTACTTAATATCATTGTTTAATAACAGTCAACATATTTACCTAAGTGCGGTACATGTCAAAGGTGCCAGGCGGCGTGTTTCAAAGTCGCGGCCTCTAGTATGCGCTGCTAATACTCTTGATTTAAAAAAACGTCTCTTGACATCTAAATAGGTAATCCCAATAAATCCCGTGAAATTTTTATCCATATTTATTAAATCCGGATATTTCCGGGAAATCAAGGCGTATCCAAACTTGTATGCTCAAAAAATGCCCCGAGATTCCGATCATTGTTTATCACTCAAGAGTCAATGATATTTATTCGACGCGTTCGCAGCTTTGACTGTCAATCTTGACATATAACTTATCAAAGTAGGTACACTGAGTCACTGACTAGTAGTCCAATAATTGTAGAGTTTCCTTGTATGGACATTGGACACCCTAACAATAATTCATCTATCGCTGAAACTTTGTAGTGTGATAAAGTAAAGTAAACAGATTACGGTTGACAAATAATCATTTTTAGGGTCAAACCCTAAAATGATTGGACTATAGGTTTTACAAAACCTTCGCCATGTTGTGAGAGCGATGGTGGCGCGTTGCGCAGATCTATGGTCACTCAATCACGAGGATCCGGGTTCGAACCCGCACGGACGACATGCCATGTACCAATGAGTTTTTCTAACGCATGTACGTAATACCTAATGCTCTCAAAACGATGAAGAAAAATATCGTGAGAAAACCTGCATACGCTGAACAAAAAATTCTGATGCGTATGTGAAGGGTACCATTCCGCATTGAATATGCGTGGTGGACTAAAGCCGCTAATACATTGAAGTCACGATTATATAATAAAACGCAACTTAGTCACATGATTAAATATCCGTCAAGATCGGAAGCTTCAAACTAGCGGGACGCCGAGCCGGAGACCGCTAGACTCGTAAACACGCCATTTTGATCCATAAAGCAATGGATTAAAATTGTTTTCGCGAGTCTAGCGCCGTTCTTCAAGCGCGCACGCTTTGCCTAAGTTAGGCTAGTATAGGTTGATGATAATATTTGTTTTTATTACCTGACGTTATAATAACCGACTGGAACCTCGCAAAGACAGGCCGCATAGCTATTGAAGAGTCCATACATCTGCAACAATACAACATGATCAAGTTACACCAATACCAGTCGCATTGAGCATAACTTGAGCAATGCTAGTGAATTGAATCTACAATGAATAAATGAATGATAATGAATGAATGAATTGTGGAAATTCAGAATAATAAGTAGTAAGTTTATAGGCTGTAAGACCCAATGCATGGTAAACGCCTTCTCTCACGAATAATGGTGAGAGGGAATAGGTCATACTCAACCACGGGGGTGAGGGAGAAGGCTATATTCCACAACGGGGGCCCAGTGCGGATTGGTGGAGGCAAATTAGAGATCAACTCGCTTTCAGAGAATTGCCAAGCCACCTTAATAGTACTCTGACAGGGCTTAACACTGCCATCTGACGAAACCAACTGCTTAACCTGTTTTTCGAAGCACGGAGACACTCGTGAGTAAATATATGATACAGTAGACACAATATAAAAACAATACTTACGAGAAATGCATGATAGGATTAGAGACAGTAGGTGTCCTATCATCGAAGGGCTCTATAATGATAGTGAACCCCTTCGTGTACGTAGACACGAGTGTAGCGAGGTGTGCAACTAGGGTGAGCGCGGCGAAGTGGCTCGGGTCGGGGATCTCGAGCGTGCGCATGAGTGAGGAGAGCCGCGTCGCGCAGAACCGCAGCGGCTTGCGCTCTATGCACACGCGCGACGCTACGTCTTTGAGGAACCCTGCCGATATCATAAAGTATGTTATAGCCTGCGTTCTCCACTGCAGGGCAAAGCCTCCTCTCACACGACATGTTTCATCAAAATAAGTCAGGTTTTTGCGTGAACTGCGTGCCTGAACAAACGAACACTGTCGTTTTTTGTGTATTTTGGTGTGCAATCTAAACTAAGTATTATAAAACTGTAAGTGAAGTGTGTCTGTACATTGAAGATATTTACAAAAAAAAAAGATTACGTTATGGTTTTTAGGTATCCCTGACTCGAAAAGAAATCAACCTTTTTTTTTTAGAAATGTTGCCTGTCTGTTTGTTTGTTTGTTCGCGCATCACGCAAAAACTACTGAACCGATTTTGATGAAACTTTTTTTGTTTGATAGCTTATGATCTGACTTAGAATCTGGTATATAATTTGTGCGGAGGAAGTAGCTTGTAAACACTAGTAAACAATATTTATCTTATCACAGACTAAATATAAAATCTGTAATTTGGAGCCAAGAACACCCAACCACAATTATTTTTGAAATATGTAGGTATTGTATATGCAAAAAAATATGTATCTTCAATGTAAAGAGACACTTCTGTTAGGGTTTTATAATAAGTGTATAGGTAGATACCTGCGGGCGACTCCTGGACTACGTGCTGTATCCGCAGCCTGGTCTTCAGGTACTCTATGAACCTCTTCAGAAACCCGAGGAAATGCTCCGCGTTACGGATATTGCCCGGCACCACCTCTGAAGAATAATTTCACAGAATAGATACTTGTATGTAATAAGTAGGTACTACATACAAAATGACCACTCTCTGTCCATCACTAACTTCAGATACCGCACCAAACCCCACACTTCGAGGGTAACTTTGGGGGAACCGAGCAAGAAGCACATACAGAAGGCGTGCGCGTGCGACGCGACGGCGCAATATTCTTTCCGTTGCTGTTGTTGGTGATTTGGCTGCCGGTTATAGCCACTGCATCCGATCCCACCTTTGTATCGGTTCCACGTTCTATCAGGGTTAGGAGGGTAAAGTCGTGAAAATCCACATGTGTTTAGCGCACATCATCATTATCAGCCTATACAGGGTCCTTCTTAATATGCTGACACTTGTTTAACGGGATGATCAGACCATGAAACTGAACAACTTTCTCTATGGGACCAACATCGAAATCGCGAAAAAAAAAATCTGCTGTCCCATACATTTGGCTCGAGTAGGTTTGCAGTTTTGTATGGAGCAGCAGATATTTTTTTTTTGGGTTTTAGGTTCCTCACGATGTTTTCCTTCACCGTTTCAAAGCAGTCGGTATTACGTACATAAGTTAGAAAAACTCATTGGTACATGGCATATAGCCAGTTACCGCACATTGCGTTGGATGGTTTTCTTCTGTAATGAAGCTACTAGGCTTCTTATAAACCATACAACAATGGCACAAACATATCACATCTATGACCGAACCGGGATTCGAACCCAGGACCCTTGTTTGGCAGTCCGGCGTGATAACCATTCCAACAACAGAATCGAACAGTAGTTAATGTAGTCAAAACCAGTTAGAATTCATTCATTTGTACGTAAATATACGATGTTATCATGAAGGGGGTTATCGTCCGGCATAATATGGTTCTTTAACTGTCAATTACGGCAGCTACCGAGCCAGTGAATGAACAACTTAAGCAACCGACCTAGGGGCACCCAGAAGGACCTAGGATAAGGATGATGCTGGGGCTACACGGCGAATTGGGTAGCAGGGATCGGTGAGAAGCGGCCTTGGATGTGCCTGTAGCGGCTGTAGACGCTAGATGAAAAAGGAGTGGGTAGAGATCGCAGCTGTCCCGCCGATTACGGTGACGACGCATTGTTATCGTGTTACCGGTCGTGTTGTGTGAGTGTGCGATTGCGAGTCGTGTCTTTTGTGCCACTCTAACTCGTGTAAACCAAGACCAACACTAGACGAGGAAGTAAAGCGACTGGGTTTTAGGGGTTAAGACTAACCGTTGAGCACCTCGTCGGGCAGTATAGGGTTGCCGAGGATCATGTCGGTGTCGCGCGCGACGGCCGCCTCCCGAAGACCCTCCACCATCTGCTCGTACTCTAACGTCAGCCGCTGGGCGTCCTCTTCACGGATCCTGGCCAAGAAAACAATAGACATTCGTTTATACATCATGGAATAAAAGTATTAAGAGTGGAGAAAGAAAATGCAATAGAGAATGTGGGCATCAGAGATGTTGACTATGGCCGAGGGACCTAGATACCATAGTTATCTTATATTATTAGTCTATCTATGCACACATTGTCGATACAAATCTGCATATAAGTCATTGACCCGTAGACAGACGGCACTAGATGGATTTACGTTTTTTGTCGCATTCACTCAGAAAAGGAGATTGCCACCTTATTACTGTCCTTATTGACGTAACCATATTTATCGCCCGACACATGCGTTGCAAGAATCTCAAATTGTGTATATCTCAAATTGGTGTCACGCGCTATAATATGTTGCTGTACTCTTAGGCCCACTTGCGCCAACCACGGGTTAGCAATTAACTCCGGATAAAATGACTCTTTTAGTTGTTTTTCTATACAAAAAATCATGGGTTACCAACTTAACCTGGAGTTTATTGCTAACCCAGGTTGGCGCAAGTGGGGCTTACGCACGCAAAATTACATAAGCACGTCTTTTTTCTGCGTGCGAGTGAGAGGAAGCGATCAGCAACTTGCCTGCGTTAGAAGAGTACAGGAACATATTATAGCGGCCGAGTTTTGTGCCCTTAACGCCGAGGTTAAATCTTCTAGTGCAGCGATTGGCAACCCGTGCGGCCCTCGAACCTCCTTGCGGCCTGCCTGTTTTGTAAATAACTCGCGAATCCTTCGCGCAAAAAAACAACTTTGCAGCCTAGCATAACAAATAACTATTTAATTTCCCCGTAAAACTGAAGTCTGTGGCATGGGTAAATGCCTCAGGCGGCAAAAAGGGAAAAAATATTACATATTATATCTATTAACGATACGTATTCGAAACGCCGTCGTCCTCCTGTCTATGGTCCGTTTGGTTATCTTCAGTCTATGTTATTGTCTATGGTACGATAACAAGCACCTACTCACTGTGCCACAGTCTTCTCCAGCTGCTGTAGCGCGGTCGTGCTCCTGTCTATGGTCCGTCTGGTGATCTTCACGCTAAGGGAGTCTATGCAGACATTGTCTATGTTGTGGGCTTCGTCGAAGACCACTACTGCTTCCTTGTTGAGCTCTTTCGAGACCACTTCGGCTATCTTCGGATCGAGGAGGTAGTGGTACGAGTATACTACTATTTCTGCGTGGATTATCTGTGGGGAGAGATTTAAGAAGTTTAAATGGTATAGTATCTTATCTTATCTTGTTGTGGGGGCTGGCAAGCCAGCAACACCTCGACCTAATGGGATCTTTTGTGTTAGCCCCTATACTTTTGCTTTCTTCACCCTTCAAATACATGGTCAATGAAGGCGGCAATACCATTGAGGGAAAGAAATCTGAGATCTCCCGGTTTTGGATATCCATCTCCGAGGAGGCACATGCGTTTTGTCGCCAAGACATCACAGTCACAAAGGATGTGTTCCATGGTCTCCTCTTCTCCGCACGCTCGGCAGCTAGAGTCTAGGGTGAGCTTCATCTTATGCATCATCGTGCCTGTGGCGAAATGGTATAGTAATTAAATAGGTTTGATTTTAATGCAGTATGTACCTGTTATAATGTAACTTAAAGCGACAAGACAGGCTGCAATTTCCACTATGATGTTAGTTGGGAAGTTTCGCCAACTAATTTTTAACCTTACACGACGGAGAGACGTGACTGGTGTAAAAGTAACTTACAGCGAACCTGGAGAGGAAGTAAGGACACCAGTTCCTGTCGGCTCCGTACTGCTTCAGGTCGTCCATGGTGTAAACTCCGTACGGCAACATCGACTCCTTGCCTTCACGGTTGAACCCCTCGTAGAATTGACCTGCAACAATTATACCTAATGTATAGGGTCCAACTTAATATGCTGACACTTTTTTAAGGGGATGATCAGACCATCAAACTGAACAACTTTCTCTATGGGACCAACATCGAAATCGCGAAAAAAAAATGTACTATCCCATACATTTGGCTCGAATAGGTTTGCAATTTTGTATGGGACAGCAGATTTTTTTTACGCGATTTCGATGTTGGTGCCATAGAGAAAGTTGTTCAGTTTGACGGTCTGATCATCCCCTTAAAAATCTGTCATGTATATCCGACGAAGAACCAAGGCAAATAGCAACTGATACTGAATCATGAGACGGCGGTTCAATTCCTGGCCTATACCGCTAAGTTCTACGAAATTTACGGTTACGGTTGTATTTATCACTAGAGTTAACCCGCGACTTCGTCTGCATAAATTAATATACCAGATTTTAAGTCAGATCACAAGCTATCAAACAAAAAAAGTTTCATCAAAATCGGTTTTAGTAGTTTTTGCGTGATGCGCGAACAAACAAACTTATCAATAAATGGCGCCACACGTCATTGAAATCGCGCTATCGACTGTTATTTGAGTTTATATGAAGTGAACTGCAACTTTTTTATTCCTCTCGATTTTTACGATTGTATAATAGTTAAGATTATCACTAGCTCGGCGGTGAAGGAAAACATCGTGAGGAAACCTGCATACCCGAGAATGAAAAGAAAATTCCAGTGATAATGATAAATACAACAGTACATAAATTCTGTAGAACTTAGTGGCCACACTCATTGGTATGCAAAAGGATCAAGAATACCAAAAAACTTAAAAATTTAACCTTGAAAAGAGTTCTTTTAAAACCCTATCAAAAATCAAACCTATGACAAAGGATTAGTATTGAAATTGCAATTAACATACATCCTGTCACTAAAGTGTTGGTTTTAATTTCTATTTATTTCGTACATTTGATTTTGATGATTGTACATGAAATTAAGTGAAATAACTTACATATAGGTATTTCGCTGTTTGTCTCATGCCTGTTTCTGATGTAGCTGGCCGTCAACGCATGGCATTTTCCATCTACAAGCTTGCCCTCTCTTTGATTTGACACCTGAATTAAAAAGAGACATAATAAAAATCAGTGAAGAGTCAATAGTCAGAATTCTGCACGTCTATTGGTATTGGTTGAGCGGGCTCATTTTCCGCAACTCGATGACTTGGGCGCCTATTTTGCGTGAGGTGAGAATAACTACTCTTGCCATCCTAGCTCCTCCAGGCCCGTCTAGTATGGTTTCTCTACACGCGCGCGACGCGCCTTTGCTCCGTAGAAAATGACCTCTTCCCGCGTTTTTCGGCGAGCGACCGCCGCGATTTGCAGTATGGAATAAAGCCGAGTCGCGCGCAAGAAGAGAAATCATACTATAGGGTCCTTCTTAATATGCTGACAGTTTCTCAAACAAGTTTCTTTAAGGCACCAACATCGAAATCAGGAAAAAAAAATCAGCTGTTCCTACAATTCCTACATACAAAGCTGCAATGCAAACCTACTCGAGCCAAAGGTATGGACAGCTGATATTTTTTTCACGATTTCGATGTTGATCCCATAGAGAAAGTTGTTCAGTTTGATGGTCTGATCATCCCCTTAAAAAGTTTCAGCATATTAATAACCCTGTATAAATACACATAGATATTTTAGAATAAAGTCGAAAGAGCCCACAAATAATCTGTTAAGTTATCGCACAGCATTACTATATTAGTTCTCACACAACGTACATCTGTTGCGCAGAGCAACGGTCTTGCGGGGAAGCGGGCGGCGCGGTTTTTCCCAAGATCTGTATGAAGATTTTGGGATTGACTGCGCATGACAACGTAATTACACCGCGCGGCGGCGGGGCGCGGCGTATCAAGAGCATTGCCATACTGTGAGAACTATAGTTATGCTGTGGTTACGGTTCGCAACAAAGTGGTAAACAAGTTAACACTTTCGCTGCTAAGCTCAAAACAATGATACTCGCGCAATGCTGACACTGTGGAATGCTATACATTTCCGACTCAACGTTTGGAGTCACGTTGTTGATCTGCTATTGGGCGGTCGCGTCGCCTGTCGATCGTTGGTTGCCCCCTCCCAGGTCTACAACGGGGCTCCAGTGGTGGCTCAAGACAGTGTTCTTTTCGAAAAACAATCCTTGAAGTCACCAAATACATAAATTACCGTACAACGTCAAGCACTTTTGCTACATAAACTAGACATTGGCAAAATCATCAAATACCCAAGATGGCAGCCATTTTTTAAAAAATAGAATAGAATAGACTCAACGTTTGAGTCGTGCGCACTGCGGCCCGTTTGTCGACCTATGTCGTAGGTCGTCAGCAATTAAAGTGTGAAATCTACGAATAAGAGAATAAATATGGAAGAATAACTCCAAACAAAATCGAAATCATTTTACAATTTTTAAAGAACAAATTTAGAACGCGTTACAATTTTTTTGGTGCCACTTTTTGAGCTTCATTTATACTTCTATACATTCTTCTCTTATTCGTAATGAAAGCTTGTATAAAATAATATTAACGTCGGGATGTATGCAGAGATTCTTGCGTGAGCTGAGCACGACGCCGGTGAGGTTCGGCTTCTCTCCCTGCTGCGCCTCGTAGTACTTCACCAGGTTCTTCAGCTCCTCCAGAACTTTCTCTATCTCCGGCACCGTACGCGAACAGTATATCAACTTTCTGCAAATTTTATTATTTATTGTAGCATTTGTAATTATTATGGTGACAAAGTGGGCAAACTGCAGGCCTCGCATGCCACTCCCGAGAAAGCGATAAGAATTGAGATGTGCCTCACTCCTTATTATTTTACATATGCCAGAAAGAGCCTTAAATGATTTTTCGTGAGTGGCATGTGGGTCCACCTTTTAGGGGGCCTACCTATGCTGCACTTTACTAATAGTAGAATATCTATAGGACATTTAATAGGTATTAACCCCTCATATGTGTTTGTGACGGATCTGTCCCAAAGACAATACAACAATTTATTATGTCTGGAATGTCCAAATACGAGAGGTTCATCATCATCATCAGCCTATATACGTTGCACTGCAGGGCACAGACCTACACTCTAGGAGGGTGTTTGGGCGTTAGTCCACCACGCGTGCCGAATGTGCATGTCGACGTCTTGGCTGGCCCCTGATATAAAACAAAAAGGGCCAAGTTTCTTAGGTTGGTGAGGTGCCATACAAATTATGTATGTTTGCGTGTATATGTATAGGGTTTTGGGGCCTGGGGCCAGTACTGGTTCCAATTTCTTTCGACGCTTTCGTATTTCGACTGTCAATATAACTTTATCAAAGATTCTACTATTGAATAGAACATTACCTGACGTGATGAGGATTCTGTATCATATAGGCAACTATGAGAGAGAGAAGAGATATTGTCTTCCCTGTCCCTGACGGCATCTCCAATAGTCCGTGACCCTACAATTGTAAACATAACCTTCAATTATTTGTTTATCAAAACAAACTTTAACGTTAGAAATTATGCCGTATTCTTACCTTAGCGTCTAGGGCTCGCTTCAGCTCCAACATGTACGCATATTGTTCTGGATAAATATAATCGTACGGGAAGTAAACGAGCAAACCATCTACTGTTAACCTAAAATCAAGAATTTCACAATTTATTCTTAAAGTATCAGTAAAATTTTACATTACAGACGTTATATGTATTATGCAGAAGTTTCTTTACTTACTTCATGTTAGTAAATCAATTATTTATATAGTTTTTTAATAAAATTACGACAAGCAGTCGGTTTCACAGCAAACGATTCCTTCGAAATGTGTTTTTTTTGTGTGTTTAAATTATGTGAATGAAACAAAAATAAAGAAGGAAAGATGCGTAGAGAGATGAGAAAGATCATAAGTTGTTTATCTCGCTCAGTATTATTACTTATGCTAAATTTGCGCCAGAAAAACACACTGGTGACAATAACGTTCCATTCCATTAATACAATAAAATTGAATTTAACATTTTCACATTTAAAATATAAAACTGTGAAATGGAACGTAAAGGCCGCTGTACACATTGGGCCACGGTCGTGGGCCAACTAGTTGGGCCATCGTGTAGAGGCCTAGTTGGCGGCAAGTTGGTAGTTGGCGCGAACATTTGCCGGCCATCCGAATGTTGTCGGTTTTTCGTGTACACATCAAAGGATGTTGGCGCGCTCTTGGAACAGCGTTCACACGTTGGCGTCTGATTCAGTTTGTTGCTATTCGTCAGCAAAGACAGTAGTGTTGCGCGTGAGTTAAATTTACGTTTCCGAGTTAGGTACGATGTCGTGGAAAAGCAATGAGATTTTATAATTTAGGTATAATAATGTAAAGTCATGTAAAAGTACCTAAATCTTTATTATAAATGTAGGTTTGCAGGGTTATCATTAATAATATTCGTTTAAATTCAAAATAATCCATTCATAACAAGGTCAAGTTTATAAAAAGCTAGGTCAGGTAAATATCATGAATAGAATAGTTTACTAAACGAAAACCAATTACAAAATGAGTCATAGATACCCTACCTAATCTAGGAATTCGTTCATGCAGTAGAAAAATCTTTTTTAAAGGTACTTTAAAAATGTTCTAATAAAATTGAGGGAAACTGGAAGCAGATTAAAAATTTTTTACACAGTCATCACATTATGAACCGAAATGAACCAAACTTAATAAAAATAAATTGTATTAAGTTTGAATGGACTGTCAGAGTAGATAGGTACGTCCCTTCAAACTCAATAAAAATTTATGTTCGTTGATTTTGAAGGGACGTATCTATTCGAATAGATCCCTAAAAACATAATGAAAATTATTTTTATTGTGTTTTATGAGACTTCCATGAGGTGGGACATACCGGCGTTTGATATTTATAGACTCAAATATGGATTCCAAAGCATTCAAATTGCCGCGGCTGCAAGAGATTCCACGTGCATCTTTATTAAAGAGCCAATGCAGAATGATCGGTACACCAATGTGTAAACAGCGACCATTTAGAATTCGTTCGTTGGCCCAACTAGTTGGCCCAATGCCGTGGCCCAATGTGTACAGGGGCCTTAATAAAGCCGAGGTGGCCGAGATTTAGATACAACTAGTGTTTTCCCGCGACTTCGTCCGCACAAATTATATACCAGATTTTAAGTCGGATCATAAGCTATCAAACAAAAAAAGTTTCATCAAAATCGGTTCAGTAGTTTTTGCTTGATGCGCGAACAAACAAACAAACAAACAAATAAACAAACAAAAAAACACACAAACAAACAGACAGACACAATTTCTAAAAAAGGTTGATTTCGAGTCAGGGATATCTAAAAACCATATCGTAATCTTTTTTTTGTAAATATCTTAAATGTCAGTTTCAGTTACAGTTTTATAATAGTTTAGATTTTAATATAGGGGCTGGCAAGCCAGCAACACTAGATCCAATGATAAATTTTGTGTTGACCCCAGACATTCATTTTCTTATCACCCGTTAAAAACATGGTAAATGAGGGAGCCAATACCATTCAGGGAAGATACCTGTGATCTCCAGGCTTTGGATATCCATCTCCAAGGAGACACATGCGTTTAGCCGCCAAGACATCGCAGTCACAACAGCATTATGTTTAATGGTTTCCTCCTCCTCTCCGCATACTGTGAGCTTCATCTTGTGCATACTACTGTTATCTAAGTTAGGTACCTTTTCTAAACATGCAAGGGCATAAAAGTTACGTTTTGCTCCCGCAAGGAACGGCAGATCGTATCGTGCAGCATCCATATGGGAGGTCGGGAGTTCGGGGCACGGCAAAGGGTTTTTATAGAACCTAAAAGTTGTTCAGTTGGATGGTCCGAAGCACATTTAATTTCTATTCTATTCTATTTTTAAAAATATGGCTGCCATCTTTGGTTAGTGATGATTTTGCCTAAGTCGAGTTTTTATAGCAAAAGTGCTTGACGTTGTACGGTTATATTGATATTTTGGTGACTTCAAGGGTTGTTCTTATAAAAGAACAATATCCTGAGCCACCACTGGAGTTCCACTGTAGGCCGGGGATGGGGCAACCGACGCGCACGTGACCGCCCAATAGCAGACCCACAAAGCAACTCCCCATTTAATTTCTATCGCATTCAAAAGTGTATTTTTCTAGGGTAGGTAATGTACCTTAGTGGTCGTATCATAGATAATACAATAGTGTCTTTATTTACGTACCCTTTGCACTGAAGATAAGAATAATTAATTTAAGATATCAAGCTTAACAAAGGTATCATATTAATTGAACAGTTTAAGTGGGACAGTTGACTTCTTAGACAAGTATTTTAAATAAGATGGTTGTTAAAATTGCAGTTTTGGGGGCCGGTATTAATGGCGTAACGTGTGCAGTGAAAATCAAAGAAAAGTACAAGAATTTCGAGGTAAAGTAATTTTCAAAATGATTACATCGTTGGAAGGACAGTTTGGGCATTGTGCTTAGGGGCACGGGGGCACTATTAAAACCCCTTCAGTGGGCCTAGCATGTTGCCCCCGAGAAAACGAGAAAGATCGAGATGAGCATCTGTCTTTGTTACTTTCACGCCATAGTTTTTTCGTTTTGTCGCTTTGTCCTGAGTGGCATGCTAGACCTACAGACTAGACTACATAATACAAATCCTGGCCTGGCTATACCTCTCCCTTTTTAAATTCAGACTTTGTCCCGTATTGTGATTATTGTTGGTTATTGTAAGTTTTATTACTGTCGAGCGTCGTGGCGCGTTGCGGAGAGCTATGGAAACCCAATCTTGAGGTCCAAGGTTCGAATCCGCACAGACGACATGCCATGTACCAATGAGTTTTTCTAACTTATGTACGAAGCGCTCGTTGGCGTAGTGGAGCTTCGGTATTGGAAACGATCACCGAAGTTAAGCAACGTCAGGTCCGGTCAGTCTTTGGATGGGTGACCGTTTAGTGGTATTTCATCTCGAGCGTTTCCGTGCTTCGGAAGGCACGTTAAGCAGTTGGTCTCGGATAGTTCCGTCAAATGGCGTTGTAACTATTCGTTAAGCCAAGTCAGAGGCCTATTATTGGCGGCTTGAAAATTCTCTGACAGCAAGGTGACCACTAACTTGCCTCCACCAACACGCACTGGGCCCGCGTGGTGGAGTATGGCCCACTCCCTCTCACCCTTATTCGTGAGAGGAGGCCTTTGCCCTGCAGTGGGATTCTACAGGCTATAACTTACTTACTTACTTACTTTATGTACGTAATACCGACTGCTCTAAAACAGTGAAGGAAAACATCGTGAGGAAACCTGCATACGCTGAAGAAGATATTCTGATGCGTATGTGAAATCTACCAATCCGCATTGGGCACGCGTGGTGGACTAACGCCCACTGACGCCCTCCCTGAGGGTAGGCTAGGCCTGTGCCCTGCAGTGGGACGTATAGGTGGGACGTATATATAGGATGTGATGATGAACTACATTTAGATGATAGTTATCTTGACTGAGCTTCATATTATAAAACTGTTCAAAATGTTTTCTTATTACGCACTCCCTACATGAAACTGGTTGTACTGAACAGGTGGTAATAATTTCAAAAGACTTCTCTCCAAACACAACTGGTGACGGCTCAGGAGGACTCTGGTACCCGTATTTATGTGGTGACACTCCTGAATTCAATCTCAAGTAAGCGTAACAATTTTGCAAAGAGTTATTCGATTCTAACCTTTGGTGCTATTAAATTTGTTCAGGCTCTTTATTTACTTTTCAGTAAATGGGGCGGCGAAACTTATAAGTTTCTTCACAAGCTCTGGCTTGAAGGTGGCTACGATGTATTAGTGATGCCGATATATGTGCTGTCTAGAGATACGAGTAAGAAGGAAGGCTGTCAACCGATTTGGGCAAAAACGGTTTTCGGTTACGAAGACCTCGACGAAAAACAGTTGGAATATTTGAGTAAACTTTACTCTGGTGACTATCGGTTCGTATTAAAATTAAAGGAATTCTTTTTTTATTTAAAGGTACACCCAGTAGGTACCCCTAATGCTGCTCCGTCCTACCGGTAGGAATATACGAGTAGCTTAGTTATGAGAAAAAAAGACTGCCTCAAAAGTAGAGTACAAAATTGCGATTTCTAGGTAAGTAGAGACACTACTTGATTAAGTGTAATGTAAGAGTAAAGATGGGTATAAGTGCTTCCCCTTCGTACTCTCGGTCGGACAAGTGTAGGAGTGACACAGTGAGTGTAGTGTGTCGTTAAATATTACAAACCGAGAAAAAAGTGACGATGACTTTCGAGTGAGTTCCGATAGTGGTCGGAGCAAACGATGAAGAATGAGGGTAGACAGATTTGTCTGCTCTTCACTGCCGAAATATCGGGAACTCCAAAATAAATAAAAACGCGGTAAGAACCCGTTATAATGATTAACTTTAGCTTAACTAACTTGATTATTTTTATTTTCAGTGCCGGTCATACATTCACAACTTTCATAGTGCGTCCGCCTAAAATAATAGATTACCTCTACCAAAGGTTCAAGAACTTGAATGGCAAAGTGTTGAGAGCAGAAGTGACTTCGATTCTAGATCCCGTACTGAACGAGTTTGACGTGGTGATCAATTGTACCGGTGTTGGCTCCAAGTTTATAGTACCCGATGATAAAGTGTTCCCGATTAGGGGTCAGGTTATTAAGGTATTTCCTCATCCACAACTCGTTAAGAACCCTGTTCCATCTGCATTACATCCACTGTTCATTAAAATTTGGTGATGAGCTAACTGCCTGCTAGGGTCACTACACTACCTATGCGAGACACTACGCCCAACAGACACGACCGACTCGCAATCGCAAACTCACACAACACGACCGCTAACCCCGCCGGTGGGGAACCACTCCTTTTTCATCTGTCGCCTATAGCCACTACAAGCACATCCGCGATTCTCACCGATCCCCGCTACCTAGGGTTGCCAGATGGTCGGGATTCGTCGGGATTGTCCCGACATTTCGTATGATGTCCAGAGTCCCGAAAAAATACAAAATGTCCCGACAAATAGTTAACAAAACACAAATTTCAAACGGGCCACCCCAGAATCCTTCTGGCCCACCCCAGAAATAAAATTAATCACTTACTAAAAATAAGACATCTAAAATAATAAATAAACATACTTAATATTATTATCTTGTTTTTTTTCTCATAATATATCCACTTTCTTGAAAAGTCAGTGTGGTTAGAATGAAATTCGGAGCTTGCTTCGCTCGCTCGGTTTTTTGCTGGCATTCTGTTCTTTGAACCTGAGTTCTTGCTACGACAGAGTCATAATCTTGGTAGGTTTATATATTTTATAACTCTATTTGTTCGCTCCGGTTTTATTTTATATAGATATTATATACTAACCGACTCTATTTCAACTTTTCAAGATGAGCTCTACGATCTAGTTTTTATGTAGCGACTAGCGAAATCATAAGCATAAGCTCGTTTCAGCTATTTGTTTAATACATGAAACGCCTCGAGTTCGAAATTTTGAAATTTCAATCTCATTTATATTGCTGTAAAATCTCGAGCTCGATTCGTTCGTTTTTTCTTTTTGGATCGTATATCTTTTCATAGTGCTGTTAAATGTTGAGCTTTCTTTGCTCGTTCTAGATTTTAGGTAGTAAAAAACTCGAGCTCGTTTCGCTCGCTCCAGGATTTAAATCGTATTACACTGATCTCAATGTATAACAGTAAAATGTGGAGCTCGCTTCGCTCGCTCCTGGCTACGATTGAGTCACAAGGACCTAGACACAATGCAGTAAACTTTCGAGCTCACTTAGCTTCGCACGCTTCAGAATTATGTGAAATCTCGAGCTCGCTTCGCTCGCTCTAGGTTTTGGATCCTATATGTTTTCATTGTGAAGCGAAATTTCGAGTTAGCTTTGCTGGTTCAGGATTTTCGGTCGTAAAAACTCGAGCTCGCTTCGCTCGCTCCTGGTTTTGGATCTTACTGCAACGACCTAACCTGGGCCTGTCCTCCCCTGGGAAAAAAATCATTGCTACGCTCATGCAAATAGCTCTGAGTAAAAGTAATTTATATTTCGTAATATTTACTTGTCCCGACCATATACACAAAATCCCGACTTTTTGATATTTTGTCCAGACATTTTAGTCTTCCCATCTGGCAACCCTACCGCTACCTCCCCAATCCGCATAGCCCCAGCAACGACCTATGCGTATGCCGAGATTCGTTCCGTACTCATTCTAGATCGGTTGCTTAAATTAATTCACATGCCCTGTGGGTTCCATTCCATTTGTCAAACTGAACAACTTTCTCTATGGCATCAACATCAGAATCGCAAAAAAAAAATCTGCTATTCCATACAACAGTGCAAACTTAGCCATGTGTATGGGACAGCTGTTTTTTTTCGCGATATCGATGTTGGTCCCATGGAGAAAGTTGTTCAGTTTGATGGTCTGATCATCCTCTTAAAACTGTCAGCATGTTAAGTTAGACTCTATACAGGGTGTTTCATAAGTACAAATAAATTTTTAAAACTCTTAAGGGGGTTGTTAAGACCGTGAAACTGAACAACTTTCTCTATGGGACCAACATCGAAATCGCGAAAAAAAAATCTGATTTTCCATACATATTTTAGCTCTAGTCGATTTGTAGAGTATAGAACATCAATTTTTTTTTCGCGATTTCGATATTGATTCCATAGTGAAAGTTGTTCAGTTTGATGGTCTAAACCACCCCCTTAAATGTTTATTTGTATTTTTGTAACACCTTGTATATGCAGTAGGGTGACTTAGTCTCAAAATGAAATAATTAAATTGTCTTTCCGCAGGTAACAGCACCATGGCTCAACGCAACGGTGATTGACGATGACAGTGGACATTACATTATTCCAAAGTAAGTAGGTACACACGGCGACACATCATGTTACGCACCCTGTATACCCATAACACACTACGTACAAAACACAAAATAGTGCGGTAGAGAACCTGCATAGACGCGGCTGCCGGCGCGGGCGCAGTGCCTTGAGACGAAACGACAAAAACATACCGCACCCTCTCGCAAGATTCGCAGCGTTCAACTTCTAATAGTTCAAAGTCCAAACAGGGTAACCTGAACTGTCGCTGTGTGTACATTATTACTAGCAGTGCAGCGCCAACGGGCAAATACAATACACCCTGAGACAGGTAGCGGGACCGACTGGATGAGGAATGCCGAGGATAGAGTTTTGTGGCGCGCTATTGGGCACCGAATATTGGGAGAGGCTAACAGTGCGATTTTTGAAAATGATACGAGCGGTTAGGCAGTAGAAAGATGCATAATCTCCATAGTAATTCTGAAATTTTCTACTGCCGAGCCGCTCGTATGATTTTCAAAAATCGCACTGTAAATGTTCAGCAGATATCGATGACAGGCTGATTTTTCAGGATGTTTGCTTTAGGTATCGTAGAAATAAATTGATCTTGTGGACGCTCCGTTGTCACAGGAGCGTCCCTAGCTAAACCTGCGTCTCCATCTCCAGTTTAAGAGATAACCTAAATTGCACACCTTCGTACCTACCGAGAGTCTTGACTGTTGAGCGACGGCCGGTCGGTTCCCAGGCACACGTAGCCTAGCGCCCCTAGCGACGGAAGATCTTCCCGCTCCACGGACAAGTTCCGCTATGTTCTGTTATGTCGTATAAGGAGGAGCATTCAACCTCGTTCTTACAAATTCTTGTAAGTAAATTGTTATAATTATGTTACTAATTTTAGCGCTGAAACGTGCATATTGGGCGGTACGCATCAGGAACACGACTTTAACACCAAAGTGGACGTGAAAGATTCAGAATTCATATTGAACGGCTGTAAGCAAATTATACCTGGACTGAAAGTAAGTTTTGAATGACCTGCATCTGACAGATTTTCTAATAAAGCACTCGCTGTATCTTGTAGAAATAACACTAACGAATATAATTATTTATTAATACAAATTAAAATTTTCGCCCTTTCGCCCACAAATACGATTACACTACAAAAGAAACATTATTATTTAGTCATTTTGTTCGACATCCACAAAGAAACGGGACGGTCGGTATACCGCCTATCCTAAGCCGAGAACGAACGTGGAACGACTCGTTTAAAGCCTTTGTGAAGTTTATTAATCAAATCTTTTACAGCATGCAAAATTAGTGAACACGTGGGTAGGCCTCCGACCAGGGAGGGAGGAAGTTAGAATAGAAGCAGAGGAGAGGAACGGAAGACTGTACATACACAATTATGGACACGGTGAGTACGCTCCATTGAAATAGCAAGATCTTCCACAAAGTGTGAAATTGGACTCTGTTCTGTTGTGCAATATTATAGTCCTAGTGATTTGATTAGTTGAAGTATTTTTCCTTTTCAAAGGAGTGTTTTTGTAGAGGAGCTCACCATTGAATAGGGAAGATCTTCCTCAGTACTAAAGTTCACGCCTTCACCCGGGGATCGATCGGTTTTAAAAGTTAGTAGGTAGGTACTATACCTCCCAAGGATGGGAGCGCAGCAACTCAATACAGCTTTTTTGCCCGAAAACTCAAAGGCGCGAAATGTATGGAACAGCTATTTTTATTTTATTTCTTGTCCTTTGTTCATATTGTTGGGTACCCTGTGAGTTTTCGGGAGCGGTCTTCAGGGTCCACCCTGTAGGTATAAGCAAATTGTTGTAGGTATGCAAACTTCGTTATTATTGAGTAATTGATTTTATCTTATCTTTCCAGGTGGTAGCGGCTTGACATTATTCTGGGGATGTGGCACAGACGTGCTGGACACTCTAGAGCGCAGATTGCATAAAATCAACAGTCGAATGGAGAAGTCTAAAATTTAATAAAAGCTAATAATATGCATGAATACCTACCTAACTTAAGTAGGTACTTTTTTTTTTTTGCTGATGGCGGAACCCTCTACCTCATTCCTCGATTTCTGAACCCCTCCTCCTCGTCCTCCCATCGATAAACAAGTGTAAGTCGTGCTCGCGCCTTGAGGGTCGGTATAGGTAGGTATAGGTAAAATAGTAGGAACCAACGAACGTTTGACTAGTGTGTATTGCCAGTGATGACATGGAACAGAGACGTGGTCGCTCTCTCGTGGTCTCATAAAAAGACTGAAAGTCACCCACAGGGCAATGGAGAGGGCTCTCAGAGTTGTGTGAGATCGAGTCAGAAATGAAGAGATACGCAGTAGAACCAGAGTAGCCGACATAGCACAAAGAATTGCTAAACCAAAGTGGCAATGGGCGGGGCACATTGCTCGCAGAACCGATGGCCGATGGGGCCGAGGAGTTGTCGAGTGGCGACCGCGTACCGGCAAGTGCAGCGAGGGTGCCCCCCACAAGGTGGACCGACGACCCAGTGTAGGCAGCGGAGACCGGTCGTTGTGGCGATCCTGGGGGGGGGCCTATGTCCTGGAGTCAGTCAGCTGAGATGATCGATAGTAGGAATGGACAGAAAGACGTCACCTTTGATAAAGTTATATGTCAAGATTGACAGTCGAAGATACAAAAGCGTCGAAAAAAATTGGAACCAGTACTGGCTCCTAAACCCTATACATATACACGCACACATACATAATTTTTATGGCGCCTCACGCACCAACCTATGAAACTTCATCACATGCAGTATCTAGATAATGTGTTCCTAGGAACAAATTGAGACAAGATAATTGATAATTGTTTATTTATTTAGGTATAGTCTACTATCTATAGCACATGTCGTCTTCTTCATCACGCTTTTTCTTCATAACTTCGTACAGATCGGTTCTTCTTTGAGCCTTGTATTGTATTTCGCTTCTTGTCTAATCCACCACCTCTGTATCTGTGGAATTGTAAAAGCGCCTGCTTAACTACTATTAGCCATATTAGGGCCTGTTTCACCACTTCTGAGTAAGTTCTTGTTAGCTTATCCGACAGACATTTTGATACAATTTCAAATTTCATACAAAATACGTCAAACTATCTGTCGGATAAGCTAAACAGAACTTACTCAGAAGTGGTGAAACAGGCCCTTACACTTGTACTTTCTGGTTGATATAAGTATACGGAAAAAGAGGAAATAGGGCGGCGTTTAGTCCATACAAACGTCTTTCCCCGTCTCCTCCCTGGATAATGACACTGAGGGGCTGTTCATTATTACGTAAGACAGTTTTAAGCACTTTCTAACCCCCTCCCCCCTACGTAAGAAAAAATAAGACTTACATGAACCCCTACAGTAAGAATATCTAAGTACCAAAATTGCAAACAATAAGTAGCAAAAATATAGTAAAAACTAAGATTTTTTGCATTCGTTTGAAATCTTACGTAAGTAATAACATAATCTAGGCCGTCCAACCCTCATGCAAGAAAAAATAAGACTTGCTCGGACCCACACCCCCCAAATCTCGGTCTGAAATGCTAATATGGAGAATATGTCACTTTTCCGACTGTATACCTACATATTTGTCCGATCCGCCCCACCCATACACCCCACCACTAGAGTGCGAAAGAGAACTAAAAGCTCGGCTACAGTAGTCAACAATAAAATATGACACTAACCCACGGACCTGAAAAAAAGACGGACGTAATGTGACACTAAAAAGATGTGAAGCATGCAAGGTCTTACATTTTCGTTTGTTCTACAAGGGAAAGGGACCTACACTCACACAGATGCACTAGCTCTAGGCGCAGGTCCGACACCCGTCACCATTATGTACCGCGTGACAGCACGCACACAAAAGAAATGGGTGCTTCACTCGTGATTAGACGAGATTACGTCCGTCTTTTTTCAGGTCCGTGCACTAACCTATATCAATGATGATTGTCCCAGGCTTCTCACATAGCGAATCAACAACAAAGCCAGAAGGATTGATGACAGAAGTGTGGCCCCAGTTAACGTACGCGTTGCTTGTGTCCCTCGAGGGGCTGACCAGCGCCACCCAGACCTGCTGCTCTATGGCCCGGGCCCTGCCGAGGGACTCCCAGTGCGTGGGGCCAAATGTCATGTCGAATGAGGCCGGGTAGATGAGGAGGTCACAGCCTGGACAAAAAGACCAAGGGCGATAATATAAAATGAGCTAATTTAATATCATAAACATTAAACATAAATAAAGTTTCTATATAGGGTCCTTAATATGCAGACTTTTTTAAAGGGATACTCAGACCATCAAACCATTATCTCTTCGGACCCAAAAAAATTGCGGAAAAAAAAAACTGCTCCATCCAAAACTGCAAACCTTAGAGTACCTATCTGTTACAGTAGTAATATAATAGGGAAATGTATGGGACAGTTGACAAAATAGCAATTGTAGATCTTAATATTGTCTCAGGTTTCATATGTATTTTATAGAAAAACAAGAAATATGATCTATAGGAAATAAAGCCGAGATGTTGAACATTAATATGTTTAATGATAATTCATTGCTACACTTTTCAATAACTTCTATGTCTTTCAAATAACGAGAAGATAGTTCCTAAAAACCAGCAAAATGTGGCCCGCCCGGCCCTACGTTTACCTAGTCGCTGAGTGCCACGAACCTTTTTCAGCCGTAAGTTGAGCCAATTCAGGATAACAAAGATCGTAGCAGATGCCGAGGCCGACCTTGACGCCGAGGAACTCGAACGTGGTGATGCTGTCGCCGGCAGACAGCACTTCCGACTCCTTGTACGTTATCTTACCAGGGATGTCTATGTCGTAGAGGTGCATCTGTGATTAGGGAGAGAATCGAGATTTAGGTAGTTAGGTAGCGGTAACACATTATGCGTACGAGTCGGCAATTTAAAAAATAACAGCCTCCGACCGACCGGTGTCTTTCGAAGACAAAAATAACGATGATGTACAGCAGTGGTCGGCAACACACCGCCCGTGATCCTCTCGTTGCGGAAATATTTTAATTTCGTGCCAAATCTAAAATTTGTTACAAGGCAAATGCCAGGAGTGGCAATTTTGGTGAAAATATATGTAAGTAATAGAAAAGGTACAACCGATTCGTAGCTCGGTAAAAAGTTAAGCTCACTTCGCTCTGGGCCCTGTACCTACACCAGATGGACATTATTTGTTTTTAGATTGCTGACTTGGGGACTGGTGGGCCCCCAAGTCAGCAATCTACAAATCTACAATATCAATCTGGTCTGGACCACCTTGTATAAACAGTAAACACACCATCACAGGGCAAATACATCTTTTATTAAATTTTATCAATTAACAAATCAATGGCAATGTTGCTATAAAAATGAATAGGTAAATACGGTAGCCACGACATTCGTCAAATTCTTGTTTCGTCAAATTCTTATTTCGTCAAATACTACATTCGTCAAGTCCTTGTTTTTAATGACATTGAATGAATGAATTCTTGGGCAAGTCCTGGTGTCAGAGTTTATTCAAACCGCCATACGGCCTCTTACGTGGTTTTTATGTAACGTCTACTACCTACCACAAGAGATAGGTAGCCGGGACCAACGGCTTAACGTGCCATCCGAAGCACGGCATCATCTTTCTTTTCAGACAATCAGGCGATTCAACCTACAATGTCCTAACCAACTAGGGAAAAACGCCCAAAGTGACATATCACTAGGTTAGGTGTCCCCCGTGGGAATCGAACCCACGACCTCGCTGTCAAGAGCCCAATGAATGAATTAAAACCATACCTTTCTATGCTTAGCCAACTGCTTCCCCCTGTCGTCCCAGACAGTGCACGTATTGTACAGCTTCTCCCCGCACCGCTCCATCAGTGATCCCCCCACGATACATACTCCATACTCCGCGGCCGCCTTCGACAGCATTCGGGTCGTCTCACCGGACGGTACTTCTTCTGCGTTTTCTAGAGAATAAGTTAACACTTGATCATGATCTCGAAAGCAGCTCTATAAGCTTAGAACACCCTCTTTCTATCTAGACTGGTTTGAAAGAACCTACATACCTAGACTTACAATCCTATGAGATTTTAGAGCCAATTCTTGAGTAAGTATTAGTAAGTAAGTCTTCAAAAGCTTGACCGTTTCGAAGTTAGGCAAATACGTACACATACATAGCGTAAGCTTAGCAGCTTCTTTCATTGTTGGCCTGCTAAATAGGTACAATAGCAGATTTATGCTGAATACGTGTGCAAATAAGTTTCATGATAACCTACTAAGGTAGGTATTTATGGATAATTTTTTAATTTACTGTCCTTTAATTAATCTACTATCTTGAGAAGGAACTAAGTGGAAGGTTCCTCTATTCTTCTTATCGTGTGGGCAGCGAGCCTTGGTGTCAGAGTTTTTTCAGACCGCCTTACGGCCTCTGACGTGGTTTTTATGTAACGACTAGAAAGTTTGATAAGTATAAACTTTCCACCAGTTTATTTGCTGTCAGGGTCGCGAGCAACTGCAACCAAGAGCATTGGGCTCTTGACACGGAGGTCGTGGGTTCGATTCCCACGGGGGACACCTAGTGATACGAGTATGTCACTTTGTGGGTTTTTCCCCAGTTGGGACATTGCAGGCTGAATGACCTGATTGTCTGAAAATAATGACGATTCCGTGCTTCGGATGACACGTTAAGCCGTTGGTCCCGGCTACTGTCTTTGGTGGTAGTAGTCGTTACATAAAAAACCACGTCAGAGGCCGTAAGGCGGTTTGAATAAACTCTGACACCAGGGCTGGCCCACACGATAAGAAGAAGGGTCGCGAGGTATGAGCTGGCCCGGAGGTCCCCGGAGTACCTATTGGATGAGCCTGGTGGAGAGGAGAGGGATTGATAATAATATCATTGGTAGGTATACTTACTGATAACAACATGTGAGTTGAAGTACTCCGGAAGCACGACTAACTGGGCGCCCTTCTCCTTGGCACTATGGATCTCTGACACAGCCTTAGCTAAGTTCTTACTCTTGTTCAAGCCAACCGGCATCTGCACCAGGGCTACTTTTAACACTGTAATTAATCAGGTAAATACATCAAAATCGCTGTAAACACTATAATTATTTATTATCATCGATATGCTCTCTGCATATCTCACATGGAATGAGGCGTTATGTTATAGACTGGTAGTCGACATTGGGTACACTTACCTTGTTTTAACATTTTCTTATTGTGATTCTTTGTTCATTGAGTAACGTTACGTTATTATATCCAAAACCCCAGGAAAAATAATAAGACATAAAAACTGGCTAAGAGCGTTTGGGACTCGCCCATGATACGGTAAAAATGAGGGGGGAAATATCTAATTGAGGCGAGGATACAGAAGGACAGGCAGACGGAATTAAGGAAAGTACAATGCTGGGTTCACATCGTCGCTAGCCTTACTAAACGACGTATCTGACATTATTGGCGTAACTGACTTATTAATCATGGGCGAATCCATTTTCCAAGACGCATCGATCGGTCTAATGATAATGGTCTAAAGGTGACGTAACTGAAAATTTTGTACCTACGTAGCGCTGCTCAACCGAAAAAAGCTTGTCCTGTAAAATCACCTCGATGTTAGTTACGTCGTTTGATAAGGCTAGCGACGACATGCACACCGTGCAGCAAGCTTAGGCAATTCGCTGTACATCGACTCGTCTGTAAAGTGTTTGTTACTATTTAACTTTATAGAAGCCTCAATGTACAGCGAATTGCCTAAGCTTGCCGGGCTGCACGGCGTGCATGTGAAAAATGTGTTAAAATAGGGATGATCACGAGAAATCGCGTTATAACTGCAGTAACTACGGCTTCTTAGTCAAAGATGATCCCATATGTTACAAAAAGCTGTATGTCATGCATGTATAGCTTTTACATAATATAGGTGTGATGTGCTTTAATGTAGAAGTAGAAACACGTTGAGAAGTGATTGTTCTCCCCTCTTTTGTATTAGTCGTTACATAAAAACCACGTCAGAGGCCGTAAGGCGGCGCCTGAAAAAACTCTGACTCTAGGGCTTGCCCACACGATAAGAGAAGAGGGAAAAACGGAACCCTTATGTAGGATCACTTTGTTGTCCGTCTGTCGAGACCCTTTTTCTCAGAGACTGTTGGAGGTATCAAGTTGAAATTCATACCAATACTTTAGTTTACTCTACGGTTTTTTGGAGGAGTGAAACATTTAAGCTTCCAAGAGTCGAAGCTTCTAAGTCAACGCAATCAAAAGATACTGCCATTATATTTTGATACCTCAACCCATATGGGTACTAACTACCCGTTGTTAAATGTCATGGTTCTGGTTCTATCATATCTCGACATCTACTGTGTTCCTTTCGTCTACATAATATGTAAAAGCTACATACAAAATTTATCAAGACCAAAAACTTGATTTTTTTTTCCTTAAGAAGCCGTGGGTGCTTTATTTTTATTATATGAGCACAAAACACTCAATGTGTAGGTAAAATTACTGGATAGAACACCAATTCACAGTTGCACGTACTGACTGAGATATGATTCGGCGAAAAATTATTGAAATACTCTCAGACATTCGTTCAGGTTTTTGTGCAACTCTGAATGACTGTAGAGCTGCACAGTGTGCCACCTCGTTTATTTTGTCGTGTCGTCAATCTTGAAACAAGGTGTGAAAGGACAAAGTGTGAAATTGATTCATTATCCGTTCAGTTTAATGTACGTAATGTAGTTACCTATAAGAATGTGCATGACAACGTAATTTTTTTATTTAACTTTGTTTAATGGTCTGCATCATCATCAGCCTATCTACGTCTAACTGCTGGTCACAGACCTACCCTCAGGGAGGTTGTATGGGCGGTAATCCACCACGCGGGCTAAAGCGAATTGGTAGACTCACATACGCATCAGGGGCGGATCCAGGATTTCATGTTGGGGTTCCATCGGCCGACTCGGGCCACGTATTAAGATTAAAAAAAATTAAGAGAGCTCATTTCTTTACTCGGCCTCAAAATTCAGAGGTTCCTCCCCCCCCCTGTATCCACCACTGATACGCATTGGAATTTCTCCTTCCGAGTACCTATGCTGTTTTCCTTCTGTTTGAAGTTCTGTTTGAGGGCACTCGTATTACGTACAATACTAAACTTAGAAAACTCATTGGTAGGTACAATGCCATGTCGTCCGTGCGGATTCGAACCCGGGAACTCAAGATTGAGTTTCCATTTGCAACGCGCCACCACGGTCTCTGGTTGCTGTGAATTGCAGGTAGGTAGACTGGTAGCATACCCAATCGTTCAATGGTAGGCATTTCTTACGAAAAAGTTACTACTAACAAATTTTTATTTTTCTTCTGTCCCCACCTGCCTGCATTTCAAAAACTTTTAGGTAGGTACTGGTGAAATATGGCGACTTTACCAACGGACGTTGACTTTGCCATCAGCTACGTGCATGCATTCATAAAATCAGATTAATTTAGTCCAAATTCAACTTTTAATTTAAGATGTTTTTATAAATCTAGATGCGTTGCCCGCACTCCGTAATGGCAACAAAAAAGCAAGGTAATTGCCCGGCTTTCACATAGTTACGCGCCGTCTAGTGTACGGGCGACACGTCACTATATCGCGCCATTTCAAAGTGCAGTGATGTTTGCGTATGACGCGTCTATTTGTTAAACGTCATTGGGCACAGCGAGCGTTAAAAAAGTTAAATTTGGAATAAGTTAATCTGATTTTATGAATGCACGTAACTGATTGCAAAGTCAACGTCCGTTGGTAAAGTTGCCACATTTCACCTTTGCAAATCAGAAAAAAAAATGGTGTAGATTGATAATTAATTTGGCTCAATGTCCCATCCGTAAAATTTATGCATAACTAAACTAAAACAATGAAATTCTTTCGGCTGTGTCGGTTAATTGTCAGCAAGGTGACCTCGGGCCAGCAATATTCAGGTTGGCCACTTTTGTTCGTAGCCATTAACCCAACAATTCAGTCCCTCAGCACAACATTTTCATTCTACCATCAATATTGTAGGTACCTAGGTCTCCTATTGGGTAGTCGCGTTCAGTCGTCGATTGTTGGTTGCCTCCTCCCGGGCCTACAACGAAGCTCCAGTGGTAGCTCAAGATAGTGTTCTTTTCGAAAAACAATCCTTACGAAGTCGAAGTCACCAAATTCATAAATTACCGTACAACGTCAAGCACTCTTGCTACATAAACTAGACATTGCCAAAATCATTAAATAGGTACCCAAGATGGCAGCCATTTTTTTTTTAAATAGAATAGAACATTCTTTAGTTTAGAGCATCGACCCAGAACTATTAAATATTATGTTCGTACACTAAATGATACTTCTAAATGCTTCTAAATGATAAAATAATAGTAGTACTGATAATAGGATACACCATCACATTTTTTCACTTTTCTTTGGTAGTTTTTACATGTTTTTACAATACAGTACGCCATCATGAACTCGCGCGTGCTCGGACGATCAAACAAAGACTGGCAGAGACGTCAGTGTCTTTTTGAATTGAAAACTTCTTTTGGTTCGGACACTTTTGAGCGTGGAGGCGTGGACCCATCTTCCATAGTGTTCTAATTCAATGGTTTAGAGGCTGAAATGAGCCAAATTGAGCTGAATCAGGACCGTATTGTATATAATAGAACGTCGGTATAGCTCTTAAACTATCAAAAAGAATTAAAATGAATAATTGATCATATTTCTGATCAGCACTCGTAGCATGCTACACGTGATATCGCTGTATCACGTCTTTTATCTCGTTCGTTCGCGCGCAAATAGAAAGAGAGCGAAGGTGTGATAGCGCTACCTATATCACGGTGTCATGCTACCTATGCTGGTGGCCAAAGCCGAAACACGATTTAGCAAACTTCACATGACAGAAAACCTCTTCGATCGATTCGATGCAATCGATCTTGGACACGGCAGGCAAGGCATCCCTCTCCATACATACATACATACACCTGTGAAATATACATATTAATGTTATAGGTGTATGTATGTTTGTTCACGCTTTTTTCAGAAACTATGAATCTGATCGTACCTAACCGTCGTTTTTTTTATTGGCTTTTGTTTCAACTAAAAATCGGTTTACTTAGTCTTTTTCAAGATATGGACTAATACGCGATATCTTCAGCATTTCTTGACCGATTTGGGTGGTTTTTGTTCTGAAGCATTTACCCCCAAGATGGTCCCATTTTAATTTGGTGAATCTGATGGAGCTACACAATAGAACTCCTCAAAAGTTGACAGCAAATTATCGGCGATTGAAACATTTGCTTCGTATCGATGAACCTTCCCTTTGCGTGTCTATGTATAACTGATATCTGAGTGTTCATGGTTTGGTGTCCTATCCCATACAAATGAAATTTTTGTTAAAAATGACGATATATTATGGCGTTATGGTATCGATTTGTAATTAATGTTTACGTAAAAGTGTAAATAAATTGTTACTAAAAATCCATGATCTGACTACAAAAAAATCTCATGAACCTCGGAAAATCAAGCAATTTACTTTGACCGAAGACTGCCCGCGAGTTACGGCGGCAGTCGCTTTCCATTGTTTGACGTTGGGCATCTGTACTGTATAGTATTATATATTACTAGTGTTTTCCCGCGACTTCGTCCGCACAAATTATATACCAGATTTTAAGTCAGATCATAAGCTATCGAACATAATAAGTTTCATCAAAATCGGTTCAGTAGTTTTTGCGTGATGCGCGAACAAACAAACAAACAAACAAACAAACAAACAACCAAACAAACACACAAACAAACAGACAAACAGACAGACAAAATTTCTAAAAAAGGTTGATTTCGAGTCAGGGATACCTAAAAACCATATCGTAATCTTTTTTTTGTAAATATCTTCAATGTACAGACACACTTCAGTTACAGTTTTATAATAGTTTAGATAATCTGTGGTCGAACTAATGTATTCCACTACTGAAAATTAAAACAATTTTTACAAAAAATGTAATTTAATTCAACAAACAAACCTTAGGTACACTTTTTAATAACGTCGTAAATATCACTTCTTCTTTGACTCTTTATTCGTATTTGGTTTCGTGCTTTATTCACCACGTCTATATCTGTGGAATTTATAATAAAAATGCATTTATATTATATTTCCTAGTGAACATGCAGCTTTCCGAGTGACGTACCTACTGAACTCCCGATATACTTCTGTTCCGGTGTACCCTGGGCAATCAGCAAGCCTCTATCATCATTATCAGCCTCCACCCACAAGTCTACCCTGCACGAGGGTTGTTTGGGCGTTAGACTTTTACGCATCAGAATTTCTTCTTCAGCGTATGCAGATTTCCTCACGATGTTTACCTTCACCGTTTGAGTTCAGTGCATAAGTTAGAAAAACTAATTGGTGTCGTCCTTGCGGATTTGAACCCGGACCTCATTTTTTCATTGAGTGTACCTACATATTTCGCAATTCACCACCGACAAAGCCTATTTTAGGTATCGAATAGGGTATAGGTGACTGCATACACCTATAAAATAATTATTTAGGGCCTGTTTCACCACTTCTGAATAAGTTCTTGTTAGCTTATACGACAGATATTTTGACATAATTTCATACAAAATATGTCAAACTATTTGTCGGATAAGCTAACAAGAACTTACCCAGAAGTGGTGAAACAGGCCCTTAGTTTTATCTTCTCAGTATACAGGGTCCTTCTTAATATGCTGAAACTTTTTTAAGGGGATGATCAGACCGTCAAACTGAACAACTAACTGTTAACCCTAACAGCCTGTATAAATGTCATACCTATATCGGTAATAATAGTCCCAGGCTTCTCTCCAAGGTTATCCACAACAACGCCGTACGGGTTGATGATAGAAGTGTGGCCCCAGTTTACATAGGAGGCGCTGGTGTCCCTCGCAGCGCTGACCAGCGCCACCCATAGCTGCTGGTCTATAGCCCGAGCCCTGCCAAGTGGCTCCCAGTGTGTGGGGCCGAATGTTATGTCGAAAGCTCCGGGGTAGATTAGTAGGTCACAACCTGGACAAATAGAGGGAGAAATGAGCAAAAATCCAGTCGAAACATAACCAAAGTGTCATCATTTGAAGGGTAGATAAGTAATACTTAAGTGCTGTGAAAGTTGTTCAGTTCGATGGTCTTCCTAAGTATTACTAGGGTGTTTTGTTACACCCTGTATACGCCTTTTACCACAAAGGATAAACGCTACCATTGTGGCCAGTTAATGTGGCGGAGGCCTAATAGCAGTCCGATTTTTCAAACCGTTTTATAGCATATAGGCTTATGAATAGGTCTTAGTACACATCCTCATCATCTCAGCCGATGGACGTCCACTGCTGGACATAGGCCGCCCCAAAGGATCGCCATAACGACCGGTCCTGCGCTGCCCTCATCCAACGTGTTCCCACGGCCTTCAGTTAGCCTACGCACACTGCGCTTTCCGGTACGCGATCGCCACTCGAGAGACAACTCTTCAGCCCCATCGGCCGCTTCCGCGAGTAATGTGCCACTTTAGTTCAGCAATTCTTCATTTGAAGAGGGTCTGACGTGTCAATTTGTAAAGTTACCTACCACGAACCTTGTTTAGCCGTAAGATGCGCCAATTCAGGAAAGCAAAGATCGTAGCAGATGCCCAATCCGACTTTAAAGCCGAGGTACTCGAACGTGGTGATGCTGCCACCGGCAGAGACTGCATCCGATTCGTTTATCGTTATCTTACCGGGGATATCGATATCGAATAGATGCATCTGTAAAGGGAGAGAACGGAATTTATGCATTGTTTGCACCATAGAGGTATTATACCAGGAATAGAGGAACATACAGCTGAGAGAGCGAGATGTACCTAGCGGCACCACTGTATAATAGAAAGAGATACGTGACGCGAAGCAATAGAACCGTTTTCTAGTCACTAATCAACTTTTACAATTCGGTTTCCGTGAATAATTGGGAATCTAGAGTGAAATCGTAGATAATTTTGTGAAATATTCTGACACTACTTCATTAATTTATCCACTATTTCACGTTAGACTCAGAGTTATAGACAGTATTAGAATTTTTGCCTGAGAATAGTCTCCTGAAAACATCCAAAAACGGTTTCATTTGACAAGTCATGTCACTGCCTCTATTCCTGTAAGGTATTAATAACTTTATGGTTTGTACCTTCGAATGACGTGACTACGTAGCGGTAACTAATTATAAAGTGCAATAGTAGGCATTCCGCTACGAAATAATTATAACCTATCTCATCACAGGGCAGACTTCTTTCCTTTCATAATATGCTGACGGTTTTAATAAGGATATGATCACACCTTCAAACAGAACAACTTTCTCTATGGGACCAACCACACATTTGGCTTGAGTAAGTTTGCACTTTTGTATGGAACAACTGTGTTTTTTTACGCGATTTCGATGTTGGTGCCATTGAGAAAGTTGTTCAGTTTGATGGCCTTAATCAAAGAACACATGTAACGCCTTGATCATCCCCTAAAAAAATTAATGCATATTATGGAGTCCTTCTTAATTTCGATCAGGATAACAAAATGCATACCTTTCTGCTTTCTATCTTAGACAAGTTAACCACCTTTCTATGCCTAGCCAACTGCTTCCCCCTGTCGTCCCAGACAGTGCACGTATTGTACAGCTTCTCCCCGCACCGCTCCAGCAGTGATCCCCCCACGATACATACTCCATACTCCGCGGCCGCCTTCGACAGTATTCGGGTCGTCTCACCGGACGGTACTTCTTCTGCGTTTTCTGAAGAAGAAAAACTTGACACGTGAAAAATGACCTGCCGAGCCTATAATGTTCGCTTTAGTGACAAATAATTCGTAGCAAGATGATTTCCTTTCTCTAAATAAAAGGCTGAGATTCAGAAACGAAAAGTTAGTGTCCGCCTCATGGCCTCAGACGTGCTTTTCTCTAACCAGCAGATATAGTAGTCGGGACCAACGGCTTAAAGTGCCGTCCTAAGCACGGAATCATCTTCCTTTTTAGACAATCAGCTGTGATTCATCCTGCAATTCCTAACCAACTGGGGGAAAACGCGCAAAGGCACATATCACTAGGTGCCCCCCGTGGGAATCAAACCCACGACCTCAGAGGTACCCAGATGGGTACTTCGTAATTTCGAACTTGAAATCGATCGATCAGGAAAACAACAAAACCCGAAGTGAAAAGAACAGTGGTTTCAATAATAACCAAAAGAAATTTTATAGCTTCCCTGGTGACTATATTTATAGGCATCGACTATCGACCTAATGTCATAATTATATGGATCATTTAGTATACCGACGAATTGTGTTATCTACGTATTAATACTTTGAGCCATTGATTTGTTGAAGCATTTATAATTCGTTCTCGACCAATTGGTGGTCGACTATTTAACTTTCGATGTGATGTACTAAACCCATTTATAGGGGCCGGCCAGGTCTTGGACCTGGGCTCGTGTCCTATGCGTAAAGACGGTATGGGGAAACATGAATCATATTCTAATATTGTACTTACTGATAGCAAAAAGTGAGTTGAAGTATTCAGGAAGCACGACTAACTGGGCGCCCTTCTCCTTGGCACTGTGGATCTCGGACACAGCCTTAGCTAAGTTCTTACTCTTGTTGAAGCCTACCGGCATCTGCACCAGGGCTACTTTTAATACTGTAGATAAATAATTTTTTTTATTACATGAAACAAATATTCATAGCTTCATTAAGGCAGAAGTTAAGCAATGTCAGGTTCGGTCAGTCTTTGGATGGGTGACCGTTTAGTGGTATTTCATCTTGAGCGTCTCCGTGCTTCGGAAGGTACTTAAGCAGTTGGTCCCGGATATGTCCGTCAGATGGTGGTGTAAACTACTTGTAGGGTAGAGCTATTGAGGCGGCTTGAAAATTGTCTGATACCGAGTTGACCACTAACTTGCCTCCAGTCCATTATAATTAGACCACAGATTTAGACGTATGGTGATTTTGGCGATTTTTCGATCCCTTAATGAGATGTCGTGAGATTTGGCTCGTCATCAACGCATCAATGAGGCGGCTGTACCTACTAATGGATGATCTTACTGAAACGCTCATTAAAGTGTTTTTTTTAAATATTTTTTCTTTATAATTAATGGCTTTTTGCTTGTGCGTTAGCACTGCATTTCCGCCAGTGTCAAGTAGTTTATGGAAGTATCTATCCCATGGATTTAGATCATAAAGGATAGCACTCCTCCAAGCATTGATACAAGAAAATTTGACGTTCGTCTCCGTCGTCGATATTTCCAATTTTACGTGCGTCCCTTTCTATTCCAATGACGTCACAATTACATGAACGACAATTGAGTGACGTCATGCTTAGACATACATTAGAAAGGGACAAAGTTAACGTCACTAAAAACCACTACGGAGAAGAACGATCATTACCGACCATCAAGGAGTATTATCATGTTTTCCCTCTTGTTAGTCTGTGCTCCACTATAGAGGATTCCAAACTTCTTGATCTATCCCAATCTCAGGGATTGTTTTTGTTCAAGAACAAGAAGAGATTGAGGATTGCGGAGCCTCGTGGCAGACAAAATCGCGACGCGTGAAAACCACGCGAGACGTGTGCTCGGATCAATACCTGCACCGTGACTCCCTCATTAAAGTTAATCCCCCATTAAATCTCTTTCTGTCTGCAAGAGATTTAATTGAGGATTAACTTGAATGAGCGCGTTTCTGCAACTGAGTGTTAGGATAGGTAGGTAGGTACCTACCTCGCTTTAACATTTTCAAAATGTTAATTTTATTTCGTTGGGACAATGTAATAATTGATAACACGAAAAAATATAAAGGTTGCGTGCACGCACTGACTGAGAGATGATCTAATTAAAAATTATTCAAATACTCAGATATCCTACCTAAATAAAACTTACTGGCTAAGTGTGAGCGGAACATTTTGTGCCGTGGGTTCCGTACTATACTGAGTGTCTGTGGGAATAGGCTGCATTCTGGATTAGAATTTTTGAATTTCAAATCTGGAGTGCGATTTTTGAATCTCATTCGCTGAGCTCGGTACTTGAAAATGTCAAAATTACTATGGAGATATGCATCTTCCACTGCTGATTTGAGTTCCAAAAATCATAACCCAGGAGTGCGATTTTTTAAAGTCTAATCAGCAGAGTAATTTTGACATTTGCTACTGCTGAGTTCAAAAATCGCACTCCAGGATGAGCGAAATTAAAAAACGGAACCTTAAAAAATTCCAATAATGCTCAAGCACAAAGGACTTGATTGCATGCAATGAGCCATTATATATAAGTACTATAAGTAAGCTAGACGAATTGAGATGTAATTATAAATAACTTAATTGACTGTTTATAGAACATCCGCATTGTGTTTGCCGTTATTAGTAATTAATATTTTAATTATTTCACTATAATGATCACGCATACAATCGTCTTTATACACAACAGCGGAAATGAGCATGGTTTTGTATTCCTATAGTAGGTAAAGAGCGTCGGAGCGTTGCGGAGAGCTATGGTCCGGGTTCGAATCCGCACGGACCACATGCCGTGTACCAATGAGTTTTTCTAACTTACCTATGTACGCTCGTTTGCGTAGTGGAGCTTCGGTATTGGAAACGATCACCGAAGTTAAGCAACGTCAGGTCCGGTCAGTCTTTGGATGGGTGACCGTTTAGTGGTATTTCATCTCGAGCGTTTCCGTGCTTCAGAAGGCACGTTAAGCAGTTGGTCTCGGATAGTTCCGTCAGATGGCGTTGTAACTATTCGTTAGGCCAGGTCAGAGGCCTATTGAGGCGGCTTGAAAATTCTCTGACAGCAAGGTGACCACTTACTTGCCTCCACCAACACGCACTGGGCCCGCGTGGTGGAGTATGGCCCACTCCCTCTCACCCTTATTCGTGAGAGGAGGCCTTTGCCCTACAGCGGGATTCTATATTATCTATGTACGTAATACCGACTGCTCTCAAACGGTGAAGGAAAACATCATGAGGAAACCTGCATGCGCTGAAGAAGAAATTCCGATGCGTATGTGAAGTTAACCAATCCGCATTGGGCACGCGTGGTGGACTAACGCCCATACACCCTCCCTGAGGGTAGGCCTGTGCCCTGCAGTGGGACGTATACAAGGTGTTACAAAAGTACAAATAAACCTTTAAGGGGGTGGTGTAGACCATCAAACTGAACAACTTTCACTATGGGTCCAATATCGAAATCGCAAAAAAAATTATTTATGTTCTATACTCTACAAATCGACTAGAGCTAAAATATGTATGGGATATAAATTTTTTTTTTTCGCGATTTCGATGTTGGTCCCATAGAGAAAGTTGTTCAGTTTGACGGTCTAAACAACCCCCTTAAGAGTTTTAAAAATTTATTGTTACTTATGAAACACCCTGTATAAGGTCTCACAAAATTAGCTGAAACTATATTAAGGGTATGATCAGACCATCAAACCGAACAACTTTCTCTATGAGACCAACATCGAAATTGCCCAAAAAAAATCAGCTGTTTCATACAAACCTACTCGACCCAATACCTATATGTATGGGATGGCAGATTTTTTTTTTCGCGATTTCGATATTGGTCTCATAGAGAAAGTTGTTCAGTTTGATGGTCTGATCATCCCCTTAAAATAGTTTCAGCTAATTTTGTTAGACCTTGTATAGGGTGTGATCATAGAGAAATTACACGCTCCCCTTGGTAGAGATGGTGTAACAAAGTGTGCACAGTAACCACCAATTGTGCACTAGTTTGTACTGCGACCATAGAGAAATTACACGCTCCCCTAAGCTTTTTGTCTCCCCTCGCCCGTCCCTCACCCCCTTTGTCGGCGACATAATTTTCTATAGAAACAAGCCGATATGCCATCTCCTCTTACTCCATGGGTGTGATGATGAAAATAGTAGGCAAAGAAAATCGTCACACGTCTTTAAAATTGTACATTTGGCGAGAAAGTTCGCAGCATCGCGGATGCTGTCGCACGCGATAGCACTCACGCTATCTTTCTCGCTCTAGCAAATGACGTTCCTGAGCGACTGAAAAGGATAGAGCATGGAAAAATTTAATTTCGTAATGACAGATGTGGGTCAACGCCAAGAACATTATATATTCCATGTCAACGCTTACTCTAAAATAATAACGAAATCTATAAATTTTTTTAAACTTTAATAAGAAATAAAATTGAAAACTTCAAATATGTCATAAATATCATAGCACTTGTTGACTTAAAAATAAATAAAATAATTATAAACAACATTATTATGAATAATAATTCGTATCACAATATATCATGATCATCACTTTGGTCTTCTCTTTGGAAAACCTTCCGAGTGCCGACAATAGATCGGTATCGAATCGATATTTGTTCTTGGAGACAATAATGATGATTCTGGTTCATAATCAAACTGGTGCATAAGCGACCTATGGCCACTTACACAAGCATCTTTGTATTTGTATACTTAGATAGCTTAGCTTGGTCATTTGTATACTTAGGCTTAGGATGAATTCCACCTAAGTAGCATTCTATAAAAATTATAATAATATGTATATAGCAAATCTATAATAATAAGTTCAATTTTTAAGTTTTTAAGTAATATGAATAAATTTATTATTTATTATTATTATAATGTTGTCGATTTCAGACATTGGGGATATGCCAATAGCACTTAAAGTAGACTTCCATGGGTCATGGGTCACGGCCTTAGACCATATAACTAGGGACCTGCCTCGCGTTAGAATTCCCCTCTGCCACGTTACAACATCAACTTAATACTACTAGATTTTAATTTTATTCACTGGAATTTCTGGTTTTGTGAAAAAGAAAATTTTGGGGAATTTCTGAAAGGACTTGGGGAATATAAAGTGGGTACACTGCGCGACAATACTGAGCATGGCCTGGGGCGGCAGCTGTCGATGCGACAGACGTAGGCCGCGCGCGTCAGTCGCTGGCCTTGGATGCGGCGCATACATTTTCATAGTGCCTGGTATTGTCGCATCAGCCGTCGGCTGTCGCATCGGCCACGATCCACTGAAGTCTACCTTTAGGACGGACCGACGACGGAACCGTCTAGACATATACAACGTGTTAATGAATTAAGCGCAAAACCTCATACACCCCAACTGATTTACAACAAAAAAATTAGATTGAAACAATAATTTCATTATTTTGATAATTAAAATTTAAAGTAATTCGCATTTTAAGTTCCGATCCGAGGCAAAAATTATTTCTTATCATTTCAGCAATGAAAGAAAGCGCTAAAGTGCTCATGGATACATTTTGAGAATCTTGTTTTGTTAGTAAGTAGGGTGAGTGTGCCCTTCCGGTGGGTTGAGCTCGAGTTCAGTCAATTTTAAATTTTACAGTTCAGTCAATTTAAAATTTTTCAAACACGTTATTTAATATTATTGTTTATAAACATGTTACAGCCATGTTGTGCTATTTCGAATCATTAGCTATTCAATCTTTAATTTGATTCGAAGTTATTTAATATTTTGAAAAGAAATACATATGATACATTTCCATTCTGCTCCCGATTCTAAACAAACTACTTTCTAGTTTTGCGTTAATTCATTAACACGTTGTATACACAGATCTAATATTAAATAATGATCGGCAAGACCGCTCATTCGCGTTATGGCAGATTCGCTTTATGGCAGATTCGCGTTATGGCAGATTCGCTACACATTAAGAGCGTTCATGCAACGACCTATAAAAGTATTGTATAAAAATAGCCTAGAAAGTTAGTTGAGCCTTTTTCTTATTTATATATTAGGTTCTCTTGAGAAATCTTAAATTATCGGCATAAACGCTCTTAAACACTTTTCATTGATAGAATCAGTCTTCATAATTATTATGTTACGAATGTATCTTTATCAAAATTATTGCTGTAGTATAGAACGAGTATATAATTCTCTAAAACAATATAATCGCCAACGAATATTGATACTTATAGACTATTAAGTACTTCATAAGTATTTCTGTCTCACCTTTATTTCTATGAGTATAGGTTTAAAAGTTGTTACGCCCTGATTCTGAAAATGGGGGACCGTTTTTAGGAAGTGGTGTAATTAGAAACGATCAGAACTGCTATTTTTGAAACGTGAGATTCAAAATAATGCATAATCTCCATAGTAATTTTAACATTTTCTACTGCTTTCAACGAGTGACTTTGAAAAAGTGCATTGGATATTTTCGAAGACAAGGGGCCAGCAGCCCAGAACAAAGCTGGATGAATAAAAGGGAGACCTTTTCCCAGCAGAGTGGGAAGATATATTATGCTAACAAAAAAAAGGTTCACAACTTTCAAAAGTGTTTATCAATATTCGTTGCTGTCTGTACTTAAACTAATAGGAGAACATAAATGCCATGTAGTCCGGAATATTTATGATATTCGGACTTCCCAACCATTAGGCCTCTCTCGGTGGGCGTAGTCATATCGTAGGGCCTAAAGGGGCCTAATACATTTGCATTATATTATATGCATAGAAAAATCAATTTGGAGCAGCAGCAAAGGTTGGGAAGCCCTTAAACAGGTACATTAGTTTTTCTTGACGGTATCGTACACATCAGTTCTTCTTTGGTTTCCTATTGGTATTTGTCTTCTCACTTCATCCACCACACTCGTATCTGTAAAGATAAATACATTTTCTCAAAGAATACATAGGTATATTTTTTTAAATATTATTATTTACTAGTGTTAACCCGCACAAATTATATACCAGATTTTAAGTCAGATCATAAGCTATCAAACAAAAAAAGTTTCATCAAAATCGGTTCAGTAGTTTTTGCGTGATGCGCGAACAAACAAACAGACAGACAAAATTTCTAAAAAAGGTTGATTTCGAGTCAGGGATACCTAAAAACCATATCGTAATCTTTTTTTTTGTAAATATCTTCAATGTAAAGACACACTTCAGTTACAGTTTTATAATAGTTTACGCGGAACTGATGGAAATTTCGCCGAGATTTCTGTTGTAAATTCGCGACAAATTCAGATTTCATCAAATCGTTAAAATGATTGTTTTTGAATAATTTTTTTTGTTATTTGACTAATAAATAGTTTTTGAGAGTTACGCGGTTATTAATTAAGCTAAAGTTAATCATTATAACGGGTTCTTACCGCGTTTTTATTTATTTAGGAGTTCCCGATATTTCGGCAGTGTTACAACTGCCATGATCACGGGATGTCTCGACTCGGGAACTCCAAAATAAATAAAAACGCGGTAAGAACCCGTTATAATGATTAACTTTAGCTTAATAAATAGTTGTTTTTTAAGTGGTTTAAGTGTGACTTCGCTAAACGATAATTTTTATTAGAAAACATACTCTTTTAGCAGCGGTCGAATTCTTAAAATTGCAACAATTTAAACCACTTTGAATAAGAAAACTAAGGCATTTCTCAAAAAAGTAACCAGATAAGATTATTGTAGAGGATTAGAGAATAAGTGTTATCTGAATACATTTTGTGTTTTTGTCTTAATATCAGCGTGGTGTGTGCATGAAAGTGACTCTCAACGCGGGGAACGTAATTATAGGTTTGTTCAAAGCCAAATTATTATATTATAGTACGAGAGATCACGACCAAAATTTTTGTCTCATAGCAATACGGCCAAAACCGCATCAAATCGATAGATACGATTATCCTGAACTCGAAAATAACAATATCAGACATTTTCCGCGTAGCGTTTGATCTGACCGAATTTTCAAAATTGTCAAAGAATTTTACCGAACTGCATCATAGCAATATGTCTTATTTGCAGACTGTAGTTGAATGATAGTTCTGAGATACCGGAAACATATTTTTCAGACGTTAGTGGTGTAGCGCAAACCCGTAAAATCACTTAAAAAAATTAAAAATGAGACAAAAAAAATGTCTCATAGCAATACGTCTGAAAATCTTTTTTATTAGTAAATTTTGGTTATTTGATGCGAACAAAACAATTTTCAGACGGAAATGTGAACGCATTAAATTTTGAGACCGTTTTGAAAATGTTAACAAATTTTACCGATCGGTATCATAGCAATATGTCTGAAAATTGTTGGACATGATAAAATAAGTTGTCCACATGTGCAAAAAATTTATATCAGACAAATTAAGTGTAGCACCTTCTCTATCAGACAACTTTTCGATACACTTAAAGTGTCTGAAAACAGGTTTTTGGTAATCATGGCAGAGCAATACGAAAAGTTGAAAAAAAAAATTATCCGTATTGCTATGATACAGGTCGGCTAAATTTGTTGACATTTTCAAAAATGCGCTCAGGCTATATGCTACGCGCAAAATGTCTGAAAACAAACTTTTTCGTAATACAATTATAAAATCTATGTACATTTTCACTATCAGACGTATTGCTATAATACAGACTGTCTTTTTTTTTTGACACAGCAGAAATGGCCTCCAACGCAGCTGCTACACTTTCGACCGTTACTACACACCTAGTCGGGTTCAGAATCATACAATCTAACGATTTTATAGGGTTTTTGCCGTATTGCTATGAGACATGGTTTTGGTCGTGATCTCTCGTACTATTAATATTAACATCAAAGTTAATTGAAATAATTGTTTTAGAAACTTCATATTATACCACATTCTATTGTTAAATATAAATGTATTCAATTTGTTGTTGTTTTAATAACTGAAAAACAATCTTTCTTTTCTGATAATTCTGCAAGAACGGGAGACCGGGGCCTTAATGACTGCACTTGTGTCTTACATAGGACAACTTTCACTATGGTATCAACATTGAAATCAGTTCCTCACCTATATCACCGATGATTTGATCAGGCTTCTCTTCCAGAGATGCAATGACAGCGCCCCAAGGGTCGATCAGAGTGGTGTGGCCCCAAGCCACGTAGGAGGCGCTAGTGTCCCTCGCGGGGCTGACGAGCGCCACCCAGCACTGTTGGTCGTTGGCCCGCGATCGGCCCAGGAGCTCCCAGTGCCTTGGCCCAGTCGTCATGTTGAACGCGCTGGGGTAGATTAAGAACTGGCAACCTGGACACGATAGTACAGGGTGTAACATTGTATGCCATGCCTAGCAGGATGCTTCAGATTATCAAACGGGACAACTTTCAATTTCGAAATCGCGAAAAAAGTATCAGCTGTTACATAAAAAACTGCAAACCTACCTACATGTGCGCCGATGCCGTATTTATCGGCGCCGGCGCGGGCGTCTGACGTAAAATCACGTCATTTAAATAATCGTGAAAAAAGAACCAAATTCCTCAATGCTAATTTAGCGCCGAGCCTTCATGAGACCGCCTGAAAATTGATGCAGGGCCTAAACTAAATCTAAAAGAAATAACTTGTACAGTACAACAGATACGACGTTGTTAGGTTGTGACAAATGTACGTCATTTATCGGTCCTACAGACGTCGAAAATTTACGTCACCTAGGCCGATTAAGACTGTAAAAAGACGTCATTAGGACGGCTAGATGTTACCGCTCATACCACATTTCAATGCAAACCGAGGTTCAGCAACAAGACTACCACAAGTTTCCACCAGAGATGTGCGAGTAGCGAGGCGGTGAGCGAGGAAACAAGCCGCCAATAGGGCGCTCGCTCGATCACGTCATTGGGAAATTGAAGCAATCTTATTGGCCGATTTCTTCATCACTCACCGCCTCGCTACCTCGCACATCTCTGGTGGAAAAGCAGCCTTAGGCACCTATTGTGTCCGACGTCTTTCTGCATCGAAATACTTGTAAAAAACGCCGCGGCAACGGCATAGAAAGTTGGTGGACTTGGATCACCTATTTATTTTTAGCCCTTCAATTCTAAGCTAATAAATATTAATAGGGTGTTTTGTTACACCCTGTAGGTAGAGTATAAAAACTCTACAACATTGAATTACTTAGTCTCTCAGTGTAGGGACACACCTGCGGAACGTTCCGCGCCGAACGTTCGGTTGAATACGCGTCTACTAGGAAAAATAGCGCGTAATGGCGTGAAAAATGAAAAATGAAAAAAGTTTATTAGCAACATGCATAAATACAATCAAATTATAGATTTAGAACTAAAAAATACATTAATTAAAATCTAAATATGCACATTGAAACGGCTTTACAACAAGTTTTACCGTGGTCCCACCTTTTAGGCAAGCCCGAACTTGGGGACCGGGTTATGTGAGTTACAAATGTTACGACTAAGCCTCAGTAAAATACATTGTTAATATCGCCGTGTGTCGCCGGTATCTTATCTTATCTTGTTGTGGGGGCTGGTAAGCCAGCAACACTTCGACCCAGTGGGATCTTTTGTGTTAGCCCCAATATTCTGCACCCTTCAAATACATGGTCAATGAAGGAGGCGATATGTCGCCGGTACAGGGAAAAGCGTGCGCGCGTATTAAACCGAACGTTCGGCGCGGAACGTTCCGCAGGTGTGGCCCTAGACTCATTCTAAGTTTTAGAGTAGTCAAGACCAGACAGATTTTGGTCATTTTTACAGGGTGTAAGGTAAAGTATCATTAACGTTTAAACCATATACTCTACCCATCAAACTGAACAACTTTTACTATGGGAGCAAACCGATCGGAGTAAAAAAAAACCGTTGTTGCATACATTTGAGTCGAGTAGGTATTGGCGTTTAGTATGGGACAGCTGATTTTTTTTGCTGTGATCGGTTTGCATATGCTTACGGCTATATTCCCCGAGGGGATAGTCAGAGATATCCTGAAACCTCAGAACATCCACGTTTCACCAGTAGTACCGAAACTCTGTCCAGTGTGACAGGGAGTGAGCCCGTCGCCACTTATAATGGACAGTGGGTACAATACATGCTTCGAAATTGAAGCATGCAGGTTTCCTCACGATGTTTTCCTTCACCGAAAAGCCAGTGGTGTTACAAATCGTACATAAATTCCGAAAAACTCATTGGTACGAGTCGGCCTGGACGGGTATCGAACCATCGCCTCCTGCACGGCACGCAAGGTTACTCGCCACTGCACCACAACGGCTTCATGGGTTTGCTCCCATTATTATTATTATTGTTGGCTGGGCTATTGCAAGCAAGGTTCGTTATGTATCACTGCGACCATCGCTGATCTTTTGTGTTCGCCCCAAGCTCACCCATATTTTACACATACATCCGAACAAATTTTTATTATTCTCGGGTATGCAGGTTTCCTTACGATGTTTTCCTTCACCGTCGAGCTAGTGATAATGTTAAATACAACCGTACATAAGTTCCGTAGAACTTAGTGGTACAGGCCAGGAATCGAACCGCCGCCTCTTGATTGAGTCGCTAGCTCTCTTCCGTATGGACTATCTTTGCTCCCATAGTAAAAGTTGTTCAGTTTGATGGGTAGAGTATGTGGTTTAAAGGTTAATGATACTTTTCCTTACACCCTGTATCATCATCAAGTTTTTTTTTTTTATATAGCCTATTTTGTGTCCCACTGCTGGGCAAAGGCCTCCCCTCTTTTCCTCCAATCTTCCCTATGCAACGCGAAATCAGGCCAACCGTTCAGGAAGGTATTCAAGTTTATAATAAACTTTTTTTGCAAAGAACTAGAGTTAGCACAAACCTTGTTTAGCCATAAGATGCGCCATTTCATTAAAGCGTATATCGTAGCAGATGCCGAGGCCAACCTTGACGCCTTGGTACTCAAACGTGGTGATGCTGTCACCGGCGGACAGTACTTCAGACTCCTTGAACGTGATCTTGCCAGGAATGTCTATGTCGAAGAGATGCATCTGAAACATGGATTTAGAATCATAAAGGATGCCGCTCCTTACAAGCTTACTATAATTTTATGGAATGTTCGCTTTTTTTACTAACAATATCTCTGCATCTGTCGTAATTATTTGTTAGAGTTGCTCTGAGGCTAATGGGCTTACTGCGGAACTGGATCTATTCAACAGCACTTTGATTTCAAGACATTAGAACCTGAAAAAGGTCTTCGCCGGATGCTATCGTCTATATCTATCGGCAAGGTTCTACTTACAAAAGCGGACAAGCGTGACATCACAATAAAAGTTGTTCATTTATATTAGATTTATAATATTAAGAGCATTAATAAATACCTACTGGTGATATATTATTTTTTATTTTTATTTTCTCATATCTCTCTCATATCTTTTGCTACCCCAGCATTGGCTGTCTCGCTCCCTGCTCTGCAATGTTTTAATGATACACTATGGAAATCCGGCACTGCCCTGCAGTTATAAGCAGAAACTTCGGAAAATATAGGGGCGGTTCAGACTATCAAACTGAACAACTTTTACTATGGGAACAAACATGAAATAGAAAAAAAAATAATCTGCTCTTCATACTTAATGGTTATGGATGACGCATTGTTGACGCATTGGCTCACGACGTGGGTCAACCGCACCGGCGTAAGGAAAACGGTGACGCGCGCGGTAAAATTTTTGTGGCTCACTTCGCGAGTTACCCGCGCACATGCGTAACGTTATCGGTGACTCGCGCGGTAGGTGGCGAAATGCAATTGAACCGGCTCGCTGCGTGGGTTTTTCAGCACTTCTCATTTGTCGCCGACCTGCGACGTAAGTCGTCAGCAGTGAAAGTGTTAAACGGGGCCCTGGTCGTACATACCTTCCTATGGGTAGCGAGGTGGTTCCCGCAGTTGTCCCACACGGTGCACGTGTTGAAGAACTCCTCTCCGCTCCGCTCCGGCAGCGAGCCCCCCACCACGCACACGCCGCACTTCGCGGCCGCCTTCGAGAGAGCCTGGCTCGTCTCTCCGTTTGGCACTTCTTCCGAGTATTTCTTGAAGTAGTCTGGAGACAAATTAGCATATAAAGTGTCCCACCTTCTTTCATGTCAGCACGAGTTATATGAGGATGAATGAGAGTAGACTCACTAGGGAGATTTATCGATCCAATATCAAACAGTCGAGAGAGTCCGAGGAGAACTTACCACAACCGACGACCACAAATAAATGGTCTTCTCCGAAAAGGACAAGTGCGTGCACCTTCAACCGACGCCGACGGAAGTGCATGAAGAGATGTATGAAAGTGGATGATGCGAGAGAAGTGTGTCAGAATCGTAGTGTGTGGCGAGCCGTAGTGCCTACCCCTGTGGGATAGTGGCGTGAGTATATGTATGTATGAGTTATGTAGCATGACGATCGCGTACGGTGTCTCTTTTTTGCAATGCCTTTGCTTAGACAAGCTCTTTCTAAAGGTTCCTTCTTAATATGATGACACTTTTTTAAGGGGATGATCAGACCATCTCTCTGAACAACTTTCTCTATGGCACAAACATCGAATCGCGAAAAAAAAATCAGCCGCTCCATACAAAACTGCAAACCTACTCGAGCCAAATGTATGGGACAGCTGATTTTTTTTCGCGATTTTGATGTTGTTCCGATAGAGAAAGTTGTTTAGTTTGATGGTATAATCATCCCCTTAAAAAAGTGTCAGCATATTAAGTTGGACCCTGTATATGGGAGTTTGTATAATTCACAGTTACTGGTGCTGGTACTCTAACAACAAATTCTATATAAGGAAGGATAAAGATTCCGATCCAATAATAGTTACGGACATTGAGTCCCTAAATAATATAATATGACTACAGTCTTACATAATTATGTTCTGTTTGGCAAAATTATAAGGATAATTTAATTTTTACTTATCTATGTACCCATTTAATATTATAATATTATTTACATTTTTTATACAGGGTGTAAGGGACAGCCCTCCGCAAACTGAAACGGAGAGCTCAGACCATCAAACTGAACAACTTTCACTATGGAGCCTACTTCAGGAAAAATCAGCTGTCCCATACATTTGAGTCGGGTAGGTACGGCAGTTTTGTATGGGACAGCAGATTTTTTTTCGCGTTTCCTGAGGTAGGCTCCATAGTGAAAGTTGTTCAGTTTGATGGTCTGAGTTCACCGTTTCAGTTTGCGGAGGGCTATCCCTTACCACATATCGAAATTTCTTCTTCAGCGTATGCAGGTTTCCTCACGATGTTTTCCTTTCGAGCAATCGGTATTACGTACATAAGTTAGAAAAACTCATATTGGTACATGGCATGTGGTCCGTGCGGATTCAAACCTGGACCTCAAAATTGAGTTTCCATAGCTCTCCGCAACGCGGCAACGACGCTCTCGTGTACTCTCAATGCACATCTTAGACTATAACTTTATTTTAGGTAACCAAACATGTGATTGAAATTGATGTGGAAACTGTTGGTAGACCTAATCACAGACATAAATAAAAGAAGAACCAGACGTTGTCTCGTCTAATCATGAGTGAAGCACCCATTTCTTTAGTGTGCGTGCTGTCACGCAGTACATAAGGTGACGGGTTTTACGACCTGCGCCTAGAGCTAGTGCATCTGTGTGAGTGTAGGTCACTTGTAGAACAAACTAGATTGTATTACCTTGCATGCTTCACATCTTTTTAGTGCAATATTCGGTCCGTATTTCTTTCAAGTCCGTGGACCTAATAAATCAAAATAATAATAAATAGTCAACTTACCGATGCCATAAGGCGAGTTGAAGCATTCAGGCAGTATCACCATCTGAGCACCCTTCTTCGTAGCACTCTCGATCTCAGAGACAGCCCTAGCTATGTTTTTAGTCTTGTCAGCTCCCACAGACATCTGCACCAGGGCTACTTTCAATCCTGCAATACATTTTAAACCTACAGAGTTAGGCTGCGTTTCCACCAGAGATGTGTGAGGTTGCGAGGCCGTGAGCGAGGAAAAAATCGGCAAATGAGAGTGCTTCAATTTCCCAATGACGAGATTGAGCGAGCGCGCTATTGGTGAATTGTTTCCTCGCTCACCTCCTCGCTACCTCGCTCATCTCTGGTGGAAACGCAGCCTAACTGTGCCGGAGGGTGTTGTTAAGTCCATACAAACATATTCCCCTGTTTCCTCCCTGGATAATGACACTAGAGCCAAAAATGTTTACTATCGTAATCTACATTACCACTGCCTTGTCCCTATGTTTTGTTTTTTCCATAAATTAATTACCTACTATCAGAACTAAGAGCCTAAAATTGATCGATTTTACTGCCGTTTTATAGAATAGATATAAAGTATTCTTAACTACAATGTTTATATGTTGATGCATCAAAATATACAAATCATTATCTTATCAGTTTTTTTTACTCTTGTCTAATTGCTGGTTGCTTGACAAATTTTGTTTTATTTTGTTTATAAAAACTGTTTTACATCTTAAACAGTAAAGTGAAATCCTTTTTTTGATATCTTTAATAATAACAAAAATATAAGTGTTTAACCCCTTACTGCATAGCATGCCATATCGGGCATCAAAGGTTTTAGATACATCATTTAAAATGAACGGCCCGATATGGCATGCTATGCAGTAAGGGTTAAATGTCATGGTTAGAGAGATATACAGAAAGTGATGTCATGACCTCGTTTTTTAATACATATAATAACGACGTGTCATACAAGAGATAGAAGATGATAATAAACATATTTCAAGCGCTTAATTCTATTCGATTGTAATATTGTTATTAACTTTAGCATTTTTTTTTAATAGGTACATTGCAAGATATGAATCTCCAGGATCAGTCATCATCTCGATTCTGCCAATATGTGGAGTAGTTTAATATTTTAATCTCAGGTTATGTTTTAAGTCAAGGACAAATTAGAGCTTTACAAAATGGCCGAGCCACGTTCAAGCCAAAGCACCCACCGTCAAACTTGCAGCATGACTCATCTTATCAGTTATTATCACTGTTATAATATTTGTGAACAACTTCTTGACATTATGCGCATAGTAAATCGATTTCTATTTCTATCTTTTTTTTCTTCCCAATTAATGGCCGGTTGCTACGGGCTAGCACGATATCGGGCACAACACCTCGGATCACCAGGGTCTCTACCAGAGGCATTGGGCGACATAAACAAGCTGCTAAGCTTCCTGGAGGAACTAGGATGGCAAGAGTAGTCATTCCCACCTCACGCAAAATAGGCGCTTAAGACATCGAGTTGCGGAAAATGAGCCCGCTCAACCAAAATGGCCGGTTGCTTGCGTATACGACAATTCTGCCAATGTCAAGTAGATTATAATCTCAAGTTATTGTTTTACAGTTAAAACACAAAAGAGCTTCACAAAATGGCGGAGCCACATGCAAGCCTAAGGATTAGCAGCGCGACTCAACTGTTATATTTATCACTTACTTATCAGAGGTTAGGTGTCAAAGCAAAGTGTTAATAAACAAAAGTGTACAATAAATTGTTATAGGCTTTCAAAGACAGATAAGGCTCGGTTCCCACGGCCTGTATATACGCAAATCGCGCCAAGCCACACGCCGTGGGAACGGTCTCGCCTGTCTTGGCCTGTAGACGCCTGTGGACGCCTGTGGTGTGTATTGTGTCCGGATCGCTGTCGGTAACTTCAAAGGGGCGCCTGTCGCCGCGCCTGTGCAAGCGCGTGGATTGCCGAGCCATTGACATAGTACTGTAGCCAGGGGACTTATTAATTACCAAAAAGATTACCGATTGCCATTTAGAAATTGTTGTAAGGTACTAAATGACTAATATAATAAAAACCTAAGTCTTACAGATCACAACCCGCCGTAGAAAAAAAATTAAAATAAGTCTGAAACGTTTCAAATTTCGAGGCTATTTTCTATACTGCCATGCTCTTTACCTTAGTTTGAAAATGTCAGTATAGAAAACCTCGAAATTTAAAAATTTTAGACTAAATGTTTTTATTTTTTTTCTACGCCGGGTTATCTGTAAGACTTAGGTTTTAATATTAGTCATTTAGTACCATACAATAATTTGTAAACGGCAATCGGTAATCTTTTTTGTAATTAAAAAGTCCCCCGGCTACAGTACTACCCTGTCAGTGTCAAGGTTAAAACTATGACTAGATTTATAGATATACCCCCCCCCCCCCTTGCTACGCCTATGTTAAGATTTTTGCATTTTTAATCGAAATGAAAATGCAGAAACGCTCGTTAAAGTAAATCCTCCATTAAATCTCTTGCTAGCTTTTACTACGTCAACAAGATAAAAAGTGACAGCAAGAGAATTAATGGAGGATTAAATTTAATGAGCCTTTCTGCAACTGAGTTTTAGTTGCAGGAACGGTCATTAAAGTTAATCCTCCATTAAATCTCTTCTGTAATTTTTTGTCTTGTGGACGTAGTAAAACCTAGCAAGAGATTTAATGGAGGATTAACTTTAATGAGCGTTTCTGCAACTGAGTTAGTTGCAGGAACGGTCATTAAAGTTAATCCTCCATTAAATCTCTTCTGTAATTTTTTTTCTTGTGGACGTAGTAAAACCTAGCAAGAGATTTAATGGAGGATTAACTTTAATGAGCGTATCTGCAACTGAGTTAGTTGCAGGAACGGTCATTAAAGTTAATCCTCCATTAAATCTCTTGCTGTAATTTTTCTTGTGGACGTAGTAAATCTAGCAAGAGATTTAATTGAGGATTAACTTTAATTAGCGTTTCTGCAACTGAGTGTTAGTTGCAGGAACAGTCATTAAAGTTAATCCTCCATTAAATCTCTTGCTGTAATATTGTCTTGTGGACGTAGTAAAAGCTAGCAAGAGATTTAATTGAGGATTAACTTTAATGAGCGTTTCTGCAACGGAGTGTTAGTTGCAGGAACGGTCATTAAAGTTAATTGAATTGAGGATTAACTTTAATGAGCGTTTCTGCAACTGAGTGTTAGTTGCAGGAACAGTCATTATTCATTAAAGTTAATCCTCCATTAAATCTCTTGCTGTAATATTGTCTTGTGGACGTAGTAAAAGCTAGAAAGACATTTAATTGAGGATTAACTTTAATGAGCGTTTCTGCAACTGAGTGTAAGATTAGTTCATTTTTAATCAACTTTTTAGATTAAAATAGTTAATTATTTTTAATTTTAATCAAAATTAACTTTGGGCCCGCACTGCTTTAAACCACATACTCGACTAATCAAACTGAACAACTTTAACCTGTCAGAACAAAAAAATAGAACAATTCTGATAGCATGGTCAACTCGGACAACATGAACAAATCGGATAACATGGTCAACTCTGACAACATGGTCAACTCGGACAACATGGTCAACTCTGATAACATGGTCAACTCAGACAACATGGTCAACTCGGACAACGTGGTAAACTCTGACAACATTGTCAACTCGGACAACATGGTCAACAAAGTCAACTCTGACAACATGGCAAACTTGGTCAACATGGTTAACTTGAACAACGTGAATAACCTTAATATCATGGTCAGCTCAGTCAACATGATCAACGGTGGATTTTGTCAAAGTTAATTGAGTTGTCAAGAGTTGTTCATGTTGTCCATGTTGACTGAGTTGACCATGTTGTCCGAGTTGACCATGTTGTCAGAGTTGACCATGTTGTCCGAGTTTTGTTGGAACTATGTTTTACTAGCTGTCAGAAAACTCCCCATCGGGTAGATTTATTCCTGACTGGCTCGGCAATCCACGCGCTTGTACAGGCGGCGACAGGCGTTTCCTTTGAAGTTACCGACTTTCGATGGATAGCAATACGCACCGCAGGCCGCGACAGGCGCTCTGTTCCCACGGCGTGGCGCGTGGCATGTGGATTGACAACACACATGCCGTGGGACCCTATCTACAAGCTAGCTACAGTTGGTGCGTGGATTGTAGCGACAGTGTTGCCAAGTTCGGCTTTTCGGAACTAGATTAGCTCTTTTTTTCTCTCGACTAGCGCTGCGCCATATTTAATAACTTAGTAGTTTATATTTCAGTTGTGTTTATATAAATTAGCCGAAATTTTACATTTTCTTATTACGGACAAATTACAGAGCACTGTTTGTCGTGAAAGTTCGTTTTGTTTCTATACATTACATGCAAATCTTTTCCAATGCAGTTTTCGTGTGCCGCGGTGATTACGTAAGACGCGACAATTATCGTATTTCTTTTTTTTTACTTATTCCGGTCTCCTTATAATATATGTTCTTGCAGAATAATTCAGAAAAGAAAGATTGTTTTTCAGTTATTAAAACAACAAGAAATGAAATATGTAACAATTTAGATATTATAATATTATATAATAATTTGGCTTTGAAATAAAAGAAATAAATGGCTCATTCCCTTGCGTAGCAATGGTAACACTGAATGGCATGGCGAGCCACAGGCGCCGTGGGAACGGGTCGGCGCGTGGTGTTACAGGCGAGTACAGGCGAGGCGCGTCGTGGCGCGGCTTGTCTATACACAGGCCGTGGGACCCGAGCCTAAGAGAGGAAGGCATAGTACATTTTAAATACTGTACCCTTCAAAGGTTTATGACGTGAAACATCTTTCATTTCGGTCAGTAGAGGGTCTTGCAAAAACCATACTGTGTAACGAAACATATTTGTCATGACAAGATTGCTTATTACTTTGCAACTATAGCACCTACCAGCATTATTTAGACAGAAGCCCTTACTCGGGACAACACGGTTATTATACTCCACTGGGGCTGCGTTTTCTACACGGCGTACGCGTTTTTTTTTACTTTTCGAAAATCGTGGATGAGCTGCGTCTGCCTCAGTGGGAGTTTCTACATCTACTTCACATGTACGAGTTGTTATTGTAGCTATGTCTTCAACTTCATCGCCATTACCTCGTTTAATCATACTGGAGTCGGTAGTTAGTGGATTTATCACATAAGATAATTAATTCCTTCGATGAATCACGATATTAGTTTTTGTTCCCGATCGTCCGATGCACCCAGAATCCACAAACTAACTAACGTAGTGATTACTTGCTCAGTGAACTAACTGGCCAACTGGCAAAGGAAATCTAACTAGGAAATTCCCCTTGGATTCACAATATCACAGCCTGAAAAACTGAAACTGACTGCTGAGCTGACAATGACACAGGGCTGCCACCTCAAAAAATCGATTGGGCGCTAAAACTGTGAAAAAAGCGCTCGATTTTAGCTCGATTCTAAAATTTTCGCCATTCTAAAAAGCGCTAGATTCGGCGCTAAACACTTCTCCCGTAAACTGGGCTGCGTTCAGAACCTTTGGGTTCGGTTGTTCTTCTCGCTCGCTCTTATGGGTAGAACGCTTTTCACCGAGCCTCGGAACGGCGTTAGTGCGAAAAGTTGCACTCGGGGTGCACTCTGGGCGCACTCTGGGCGTAGGTTCTGAACGCACCCCAGTCCTTTAAAGTTCTCTAAATAGTCTTATCAGTATTTCCAAAACCCAAATCTATAAGTCAATGAGCGTTTTTCTTTTCTTTTTTAAATTTAGTTCCTAAAAAACTCGACAGATGGCATGACCATGTTTATCGCCCCATTTATTTATTTATTTATTAACATTTCGGTTTACATTGGGTTGTAATACATTTAATTTTATGATACCAAAAAACCCTATTTGGGTTTGTCTTGGCACCTTAATTTATAACAAAATTGTAGGTAACTACACAAAATTTTTACACTACTAAACAATTGCCGAGAGCACCGGTGCGGGAGCGCGCGTTCAACACAACGTCAGTGATATCGTTCACTTACGTTCCTTCGAACGCGCACTGTCCGTCGACAACAGATAGACTATACGTGGCTATACAATAAAGCCAAGCCAAGCCATAAAGCCGTACGCGAGATCCTGTCAAAATCTTGTCAAGACTGTGCCTGCATTTTTATTGGAATGCCAAGGGATCGAGCCCATACAGCCATGTCAGGCGTAAAAGTTTAGAATTTTCGATTAAAATGATTAGTAAATAATGAAATAATTATGTCATTAAAAGATGCGTTGGCATCTTCTTGATCATCTTTACACTCTTTATTATTTTAAAGAAACACTTTTTGAAATGTTTACGTTTCTTCGCACAGACCGTAGCGCCATCTATCGATCCCCAAGAAAACAAAAAGAAAAACGCTCATTTAAGTCAGTCAAGCCGTAGGTCACTTGTAAAATTAATGATAGCACTTCTGATAAGCGTTCGTATTTGAATCTCCCATAAAGGTATTATACCAGGAATAGAGGAACATACCTACAGCTGAGTGAGCGAGATGTACCTAGCGGCACCTCTGCATAATAGAATACGTGACGCGAGGCAATAGAACCGTTTTTTCGTTACTAATTAATTTTTACAATTCGGTTTCCGTTAATAATTGCGAATCTAAAGTGAAATCTTATATAATTTTTATGAAATATACTGACACTACTTCATTAATTTATCCACAATTCCACGTTAGACTCAGAATTATAGACAAAATGAGAATTTTTGCCTGCTAATAGTCTCCAAAAAAGGTTGCATTTGACAACTCATGTTTGTTGCTCTATTCCTGTAAGGTATAATACCTTTATGGAATCTCCACTCTATGGGCATTTTTGACCACAATATGCTATCAATTTATCATATTTCAGTCAGAAAACACAAAATACAGCTGTAGCGTGTGGCAACACTGGTATTGCCGTAGGCTCTCTCTGTCACGATGAACCAATCAGGGTCGAGCGCCTGCGCGCCTCGACCTATAGGCGGCCTCCCTTTCGAGAGATCCGTGCCTCGACCTATAGCCGGTCGTCCTTTTCATTAGATCCGTTTCCGGAAGGAAGGGTGAGGGGACGCGTCCCCTGGGTTGAGTGATGGCTCTCGAGTGAAAGTTTGTAAAATTTTGTAAAACGTTTAATAACCGTAGTGTTCAACGTTCATCGGCGTTCTCATTCAAACACCCATCCTACACAGCATATTTAAACACGAATACTGCTGCTTTATTAAAAGTTAAAAAGCGCTAGATACTCCGCTAGGCGCTAAATTTTCAGATCGGGCGCTAAACATACCAAAAAAGCGCTAGATCTAGCGCCGAAAGCGCTAAGGTGGCAGCACTGCAATGACATTGACTTGACAGATGTCAAAATCAGCTGGAGTCCGTTTTTTTTAAGGAAAGGCAATGGGAACTAGCCCTTACAGCCTGTGCGACATAAAAGAGTAGAAAATAAATAAGGTCGCTGCCTCCACGCATGAACGTCAAAATCACGCATAAGCTGGCAAGACCGACCTACAATTTGTGCTTAAATATTTAGTTCCTGCTGTCACCGTTTTCTACTCTTTTAGTCAATGTCGCACTACTGTATTACGGTTGACAAATAATCTATTGGAGTCACGTTGCAGGAATTGACCCGAGCACACGTCTCGCGTGGTTTTCGCGCGTCGCGTTTTTGCCTGCCACGAGGCTCCGCAATCCTCAATCTCTTCTTGTTCTTGAACAAAAACAATCCCTGAGATTGGGATAGAGACTCCCATAAATTACACTTGACACTGGCGGAAATGCGGTTCTACGCACAAGCAAAAAGCCATTAATTATAAATTAAAAAAAAAACTATTTTAGGTTTATTTTTTTCCGGTCCTAGATTATTTGTTCTCTTAACTCTCTATTAAGTCTGTGTTCTCTTAATAGTTTGTGGATTATTTGTCAACCGTAATCTGATACTTTAGGACGTTAGTATGTGGTTAGTATATATTTTCTTTGCTTTAGGTACTTTATCACACTGCAAAGTTTCAGCGATAGATGAATTATTATCTGTGAACAAAGAGATTTAAACCTCTTTGTCTGTGAATTATTGTTAGGGTGTCCATACAAAGAAACTCTAAAATGATTGGACTACGACTTACCACACTGCCTCAAAATGAAGGTGTTCAATCAGTGCGTTCACCGGCGTTCACAGACTTAATAGAAAGTAGTGCGTTCTGCCCACAGACTTAATAGAGAGTACGTTCTGCCAGTGATGACCAAGGCTGCGTTCAGAACCTTTGGGTGCGGTTGTTCTTCTCGCTCGCTCTTATGGGTAATACGCTTTTCACCGAGCCTCTGAACGGCGTTAGGGCGAAAAGTTGCACTCGGAGTGCACTCTGGGTGCACTCTGGGCGTAGGTTCTGAACGCACCCCTATGGTGCGGAAACGTGGACCCTGACGATAGGGCTAGTTCATAAATTCAAGGTCGCTCAGCGAGCTATGGAGAGAGCTATGTTCGGTGTTTCTCTGAGGGACCACATCAGAAATGAAGTGATTCGTCACAGAACTAAAGTGGCTGACATAGCTCAGAAAATTAGCAAGCTGAAGTGGCAATGGGCTGGTCATATCTGCCGAAGAACTGACAACCGATGAGGTGTCAGAGTTCTAGAGTGGAGACCGCGAACTGGTAGGCGTAGTGTGGGACGCCCTGCTGCCCGCTGGACAGACGACCTAAAAAAAGAAGCGGGGAGCGACTGGATGAGGAAGGCCGAGGACAGAGTTTTGTGGCGCGCCTTGGGAGAGGCCTATGTCCAGCAGTGGACGATGATAGGCTGATGATGATGATGAATCTAGAAACAAATTTCTATGCTTGTATGGAGTCAGATTTTCGTTAAAATGTATAGTTTTCAAGTTACAGTGCCTCAAATATTTCCATACAAATCTTAAATTAATCCTAGCAATGAAACTGTATATTTTAATGAAAATCTGACTCTATAGAAGCATAGAAATTTGTTTCTAGATTGTTTCTGCAAAATTTCATTGACTTTTGAAAATATTACCATATTACGTTTGTATGTAGCGCGCATTTTCGCTCTCGGAATAATATTCTCACATGTTTTCGGAAAGATTCAAAATGGTCTCGGGGATTTTATTATAACAACAGCGTATACGGTGACCCATGAAAGACGTGTTGACCCTACAAGCCGAAAGTGTGGAAATATAAGTTTATTTTTATTTCGTGTGTTGTAATTATGGACATCACAATTTCGTGGAAACAAAGACAAATTTTTTCTTACATATAAAATGTTTTCATAAATAAACTGTCCATAAACGGTTAAAATATTAATTTCCTTAAAGATTTCGCGAAGCGAATCACGACAACACAGGCCATATAGCTCGAATTGCTCGTTTCAGTAGGATAAAGTGTGGCATAACACTTAGGCTTATTTTGAGCTTGTTGTCTTATTGTGAGCTTATATTGTATTGTATGCTGTACTGACAAGCCATGCTAAACATCTACTTTAATCGCGGTACATAAATTGAAACGCAGTATTTTATAAATGCTCACTTTATTGCATAATACCACAGATATATGTCGATTTCAAATACTTTGCTTACTCTTTAAAACTTAAAAACTAGGCTTTATAAATAATGAGAAAACATAATCACTACTATTACTAAATCGGACCTTAACATCACAATTTGGTCCCTAATATTTTAATTTAATTGAGTACCTACTTATTAATGTTTTAATTTCGAGGCATGTATTATTTATGCCCACTGTCAGGTTATGGGAAGTTTTAGGGACGATTCAGACCTACCGGCTCGCATCGGGCAGGGCCGGAGATTTTGCAATGCAGCAAAGGATATTGAAATGTATGAACAGGAATTACAGTTCATATTTGCATTCAACTTATGCATATTGAAACCCGGTCGTCTCATCAAGTCTGGTGACCAGATTCTGAAGGCCCTCAGAAGAATCCGAAACAAAACATAGGTCATCTGCGTACATAATCTCCCTGATGACATCATGTGAAATCCTGGTTTTTGTTTTTAGTCTTGCCAAGTTGAAGAGCTTCCCATCAGTTCTAAAGCGGATGCAGATACCCTCTGCCGAATCCTGTAGGGTTTCGCGTACTACTGCAGCGAAGTATATGGCAAAGAGTGTAGGCGCGAGCACACAATGGATGAGGCATGTTGCAGGTATGGCCTGAAGATAAGTGTTAATAAAACTGAAGTCATGTCAAGTAACACTCAGGATGCCAACAACTCGACGCTCAATGTAATGCTTGGTGATCGGATGTTGAAACAGATCAGCAAGTTCCGCTATCTTGGCAGCATGATAACATCTTTGTGTGATCTGGAACCGGAAATAAACAGCAGAATCGCGGTTGCATCAGCTGCATTCGGTAAACTGCGGCCCAAAGTGTTCCGGTCCCATGACATCAAACTGTCAACGAAGGTGGCTGTATATATGGCAATTGTTCTCCCGAACCTCCTGTATTCTTCCGAAACCTGGTGTTTGTATCGAAAGCACATACGCACTCTTGACAGATTTCATCTGAAGTGCCTGCGTGACATTCTGAACGTGAAGTGGTCAGACCGTGTCAGGAACACGGAGATACTACGACGCTGCAATGTTGGTGGTATAGAGGCGTATCTGATGAGGCGCCAGTTACGATGGTGTGGTCATATTCGTCGGATGCCGGAGGAAAGAATTGCCAAGCGCATATTCTACTCTGAACTGCAAAATGGAAAGCGGAAACAAGGCGGGCAGCTTTTGCGGTACAAAGATGTGCAAAAACGTCACATGAAGCTTTGCGAGATCGATCCGGGTTGTTGGGAGGAGCTTGCTAAAGATCGACCGGGGTGGAGGCACACTGTCCAGAATAAGGTTTTCGACTTTGAGGCTGATCTCGTAGGGCGTAGGGCTGATCTCGATGCCAAGCGCGATGAACTTAAAGCCAGACCATCCGCGCGGCCATCCAATACAACTATCGTAATGGAAAATTGACTTGTAGCCTGTGCGGACGCACTTTCAAAGCCAAGATAGGCTACATCAGCCACCTGAGAGCACATCAACGAAGCTCTCAAAGTCAACAGCCATAATCAGTCGCTGTGGTCGAACACGGCCATGAAGCATCATCATTGAAACCCGGTCGTCTCCGTTCGCATTCCGCGACGGCCGAACGGCTACCGACTGACCGATGTTAGAGCGAGATAATGACAGCCCGACAGCTCAGTCTGTCTGTAGTGAACCTGCCTGCTGTGCCGAGGGTCTCGGGTTCGAATCCCGTAAGGGACACGCGGCGCGATCCGAGCCGGTATAGCTTGCCATAAAGTCATGAACGTGGTGACAGGTGGAACTAAAATTTGATTATGGTGGTGTTGCCAGGTTATGCGTGATTTTGACGTTCTTGCGTGGAGGCGGCGCCCTCATTTAATTTCTACTCTTTTTGGCCAAGCTGTACGTCCAAATCGTCGCTTAGATTCCACATATAGTTTTACTTTACTGAGCCTGGGCTGGTCCAGTGCCGAACAAAACCGTTATCAAAGGAAATTAAGACAGTTCGATTAATCTGAACTTTTGAAAATTTTGTAATTTCGTCACATTACGTCATAAAAAAATACGGTTAAGATCGTAATGAATTGAGAGAAGTTTGTGATAAATATTATTGTAGGCAGCGCTTCATTTTAAAATAATTTAATATTTGGTGAAAAAAGTAAAGACCGCATTTTCGAACGGCACTGGACTCAGTCACCGAATGTCCGGTTGAATACGCGTCTTCTAGGAAAAATGGCGCATAATGACGCGTATGTAACTCGCTCTTATGGATAGAACGCTTTTCACCGAAGCTCGGATCGGCGTTATTGCGAAAAGTTCCCTCTGTCCAGTAGGATCCACTATCTCGATCCACCAGTGGTTTGAATAGCACGCTGAAGTTCACTGTGATCCACCATTTGGCTCAGTGGATCCTGTGATACTTGCAACTTATAGAGGAACTGAGGTGGAAGTTCCTCCATAGAAAAGGAAGTACTTCCGCCAGGCTAGGTGTGATGCCTGGGGACCGGCCGTGGTCCCAATGATGTTTGTCGGAACCTTGTATTTATACTGAGACTCTGTGAGAATTCTTCTTGCGCGATTTGTGTCTTGGCATGCAATTGTGAACCTTAGTGTAGCAGCATATAGGTTTCCAATGTGCCATCGTCAATTCGGTATGTCAAGTTTTTTTTGGAGGGCTGAATCGAAAACCATTTCGAGATAATTGTCTCAATAATCATATTTTCTATGTCAGAGATTTTAAAATGAAAGGATTACAGATATTTTTAATAAAATAACGTCGTTTTTCGGTCCGTGCAGTGACGTCACTGGCATACCTGTGAACTCCTTGGTAAACATAAAATCAACTTAAAATAACCGGCCATTAAGAAAAAAAAAAACTTTCACAATGTCAGAATTTGACATTTGATGTTGCCGTATCTTTTTCCAGCATAGAGTTAGAAAGAGGAGGCAGGTTTTAATTTTTTTAAATACAGCTGTAGGTAGTTTTTCTCCATGGAGTTCGAATTATTTTCTCTCCACCATTTTTGCACTTAGAGATTACAGATCAAAATAATTTAAAAATTAAATTTATATTGATAAACTCGATGAATCGCAATAAGAATGAAATAGATATCTTAAAATTATGTCTTCTGTCCGTAAAAAATATAAAAATGAAGGCAAAAAAAAACTTGACATACCGAATTGTCTTATGTCGTACTCTTTGCTAGGGGACTGCTAGCGCCATCTGTTGGCAAGTTGCTACAAACTCTTAATATGCTCCATTGCACTCGGAGTGCACCTGGGGCGTAGGTTCGGAACGTCCTGGTGTGTCGTCGGCGGTATAGGGAAAAGCGTCGCGCGCGTATTCAACCGACCGTTCCGTTCCGCAGGTGTACGCATGTCTTTGTCTACGTAGATCGCCTCGGTCATCTAGTGTTAGTATAAGAAGGGTCCAATCTGTTCTCTCTGGGCTCCCTGTCTCCGTCGCTCTAGCCGGCTGCGGCTGACGTAGGGTGCCGGTTGCTTCAGGTGGACGGTTCTCACGTGAAGTTTGCGACTGTTCGATTGACCGAACGCTTTGCCGCACACTTCGCACTCGTACGGTTTTACGCCTGTGTGACTCTGGGGTAATAGAAAATAATTCATTTTAATATCTTTCATTCAAAAATGTAAGCTTAGAAAAAGTATATGTCTAGAATGATCCTCACTGTTTTACCGTATAAAACAAAAGGGGCCAAGTTTCATCATATAAATTATTTATGTGTGCGTGTATATGTATAGGTTTAGGAGCCAGTACTGGTTCCAATTTTTTTCGACGCTTTCGTATCTTTGACTGTCAATCTTGATCTGCTTTATCAAAGGATGTAAGTTGTGGTGTAATGTGGGATAGATTCAGGAATAGTGTGATTAGAGAACATTGTGGTTTGAATGAAGATGTAGTGGTTAAAGTAGAAAAGGGAATCCTTCGATGGTTTGAGGTGTGACAGGAAATATTGGTAGAGGCACTGTATGTCTGTAGGTTGTAGAACTGTAACTTACCCTATAGTGCCTGTCTAGAGCGCCCTTGCACTTGAACGCCTTGAAGCAGACGTCGCAGGGGTAGGGAGAGTCTGAGTGAGTCTTGTACTGTATGTCTGTAGGTTGTAGAACTGTAACTTACCCTATAGTGCCTGTCTAGAGCGCCCTTGCACTTGAACGCCTTGAAGCAGACGTCGCAGGGGTAGGGAGAGTCTGAGTGAGTCTTGTACTGTATGTCTGTAGGTTGTAGAACTGTAACTTACCCTATAGTGCCTGTCTAGAGCGCCCTTGCATTTGAACGCCTTGAAGCACACGTCGCAGGGGTAGGGAGAGTCTGAGTGAGTCTTGTACTGTATGTCTGTAGGTTGTAGAACTGTAATTTACCCTATAGTGCCTGTCTAGAGCGCCCTTGCACATGAATGTGGGAGGAAAAGAATGATGAAGGTATCGGAACGTAGGAGTGTCGATGGATAGAGGACAGGGTGCTTTTGTTTAGAATTTAGAATATGGCGGATGTACCTAGTGTGCGGTTGGAAAACTAAAAGAAGTTAAACATATGATTTATTTATTATTTAAATCACCCTAAGCCCTGCCTACATTTTTGGGGGCTCGTCCGGGATAGGGTGGTCCATGTTTTGACGATTTACGACGACGATTTACGACGACGATTTACGACGACGATTCACGACGACGATTTACGACGACGACGAAGAGTTTCGGTGCTCCACGCGCCGGACGTAGCCTAATTCAAGACGATTCTTGCACGATTACGACTACGCCAAGGTCTACGAGGAATAACGGTGACGCGACAGCTGATGACTCCTTGCCTTTTTTATCAAAAGATCTCATACCCAAGTTCAGCGGTCAAGATAAAACGTACCCTGTTACTAAATGGATTCAAGATGTCGAAGACAACAAAGAAATATTCGGCTGGACCCCGTTACAACAGCTACTTTTTGCGAGGCGTTCGCTTATCGGCACGGCGGCTCTATGGATCCAGTCTGAAAATTCATTTAAAACGTGGGACGAGTTGAAAATAGCCATCACGAAAGAATTTCCCGACACGCTAGATCAAAAAACCGTGCACGAGCTCATGAGCCAGCGCAAGAAAATGCCAAACGAAACCTACTTAGAATACGTGTTTGTTATGAAAGAGCTGGGGAAAAGAGGGAAAATACCGGACTACGTAGCAATCAAGTACATAGTGGACGGCATCCAAGATATGGAGATGAACAAAATTATGTTATACGGTGTTACTACATACTCGGACTTAAAAGAAAATTTGAAAATATACGAAACGATAAAAGAGAAAATGAAGAACGAAAATGTAAAAAACAGTTCAGCGAGTACAAGCCGAGCTCCGCTTCCAGTGAGATGTTTCAGCTGTGGGAATAGAAGTCATATTACAGAAGAATGTCCCCACCGTGAACTAGGGAGAAAGTGCTTCAACTGTAACGAATTTGGGCATATTTCAGCGGAGTGTCCGGAAAAGACGCCGCCATTAAAATCGATTACATGGCACCCGAATGCCACGAAATCGGCCGATGATCGACGAACTTCAGTGGGTCCGACACCGGTTGGCAGTACCGAACGGAGAAACACGAAACAAACGTTCTTCGGCACGTCGCAGGAGGGCGCTACTGATGGTGACGATCTTCACGATGAATCTGTGTTCTTTGTCAGAACAGACATGAACAATGTTTCGCAGCAGGATTTGAAGGTTGATAGCAGTGACCAGTTGTCTACGGTCGGCAGTGATGACGTCATCAAGCAGGCAGCAATTCCGATTGGCCGCGATTGCAACATGGCGGTAATGAGCGACGTCCATGACAGACATGGCGGACGGAAATATAACCGTGACACTGACAATGACATGACTGTTGCGATGGGTGCGGTGAAAGATAAACAAAACAAGATGCCGGTGAAAAACATGATAATTTGTGGAAAGCGAGCTCCAGCTCTCATCGATTCCGGTAGTGGCATTAACCTAATCGGCGACGATTTTTACGAAGAGCTCTCTGTGAAATGCGATCAGAAGAAATTTAAATCAATTACGCTAACTGGTCTGGGACAGATACAAATAAATACAAGGGCTTCGTTTACGACGGACATCGTAATAGATGATCAAAGTTACAAGAAAGTGTTGTTCCACGTGATATCTAGAGACTGTATGCCATTTAAGGTAATCTTAGGTAATGATTTCCTTAAGAATGTGATGATGTGTATGAATGGAGGTTCCGTGTGGTTTAAGCCGAAAGATGACGGACGATCTCATCACATCAATGATCTAGTTACTTGTGAGGATGTTAAGCACCTGGTAGATAACTGCTCTCCTGAACGGTCCAAGGAGCCACCAATCAAAATGAAGATGGGAAAGGATATTGAAATCTATGAGTTACAACAAGAACGCAAGAAAGCAAAAGAACGAATTTTGAAAGTACAGAAAGAGAATGAAAGGTACTATAATAAAACAAGGAAAGAGAGTAAAACATACAAACTTGCAGATATTGTTACGATCAAGCGTACTCAATATGGAACCGCAATGAAGCTGAAGCCAATGTTTCTTGGGCCGAACAAAATTTCAAAGATAAAAAGAAATGACTGTTATGATATAGGAAAAATTAATGTCGATGCAGAAGGTCCTAATCGTACTTCGATATCGGCAGACAATATTAAACCAGGGCCAGAAATTTACTAGATGGTATGTAATTTCATTTCATTTTGTTTTATTTTCTTTTATAAATGCAAGTGATGAATATCTGATTTATTATTAACTAGTAAAATGAGTTTCCTTTGTTATGTAGAACAAGCTTATGTTATTTTATGAACATTTTTGCCACCAATGTACACTGACATTGAGTTTTTATTGGAATGTAGAATGTTACAGACTTTAATTTTATTTTGCGTTTTGTAGTCATAAAGAACTTTTCGATTTAAGTGAATTCTTTGTAACGTTAACGGGATGTCTGAGGACAGACTATAAGACAGGATGGCCGAATGTGGAGAGAAACGAATAATTATGTCTGAGGACAGACTATAAGACAGGATGGCCGAATGTGGGAGGAAAAGAATGATGAAGGTATCGGAACGTAGGAGTGTCGATGGATAGAGGACAGGGTGCTTTTGTTTAGAATTTAGAATATGGCGGATGTACCTAGTGTGCGGTTGGAAAATTAAAAGAAGTTAAACATATGATTTATTTATTATTTAAATCACCCTAAGCCCTGCCTACATGAATGCCTTGAAGCAGACGTCGCAGGGGTAGGGAGAGTCTGAGTGAGTCTTGTAGTGTATGTCTGTAGGTTGTAGAACTGTAACTTACCCTATAGTGCCTGTCTAGAGCGCCCTTGCACTTGAACGCCTTGAAGCACACGTCGCAGGGGTAGGGAGAGTCTGAGTGAGTCTTGTACTGTATGTCTGTAGGTTGTAGAACTGTAACTTACCCTATAGTACCTGTCTAGAGCGCCCTTGCACTTGAACGCCTTGAAGCACACGTCGCAGGGGTAGGGAGAGTCTGAGTGAGTCTTTTACTGTATGTCTGTAGGTTGTAGAACTGTAACTTACCCTATAGTGCCTGTCTAGAGCGCCCTTGCACATGAATGCCTTGAAGCACACGTCGCAGGGGTAGGGAGAGTCTGAGTGAGTCTTGTACTGTATGTCTGTAGGTTGTAGAACTGTAACTTACCCTATAGTGCCTGTCTAGAGCGCCCTTGCACTTGAACGCCTTGAAGCAGACGTCGCAGGGGTAGGGAGAGTCTGAGTGAGTCTTGTACTGTATGTCTGTAGGTTGTAGAACTGTAACTTACCCTATAGTGCCTGTCTAGAGCGCCCTTGCACTTGAACGCCTTGAAGCACACGTCGCAGGGGTAGGGAGAGTCTGAGTGAGTCTTGTACTGTATGTCTGTAGGTTGTAGAACTGTAACTTACCCTATAGTGCCTGTCTAGAGCGCCCTTGCACTTGAACGCCTTGAAGCAGACGTCGCAGGGGTAGGGAGAGTCTGGGTAAGTCTTGTACTGTACGTCTGTAGGTTGTAGAACTGTAACTTACCCTATAGTGCCTGTCTAGAGCGCCCTTGCACTTGAACGCCTTGAAGCAGACGTCCCAGGGGTAGGGAGAGTCTGAGTGAGTCTTGTACTGTATGTCTGTAGGTTGTAGAACTGTAACTTACCCTATAGTGCCTGTATAGAGCGCCCTTGCACTTGAACGCCTTGAAGCAGACGTCGCAGGGGTAGGGAGAGTCTGGGTAAGTCTTGTACTGTACGTCTGTAGGTTGTAGAACTGTAACTTACCCTATAGTGCCTGTCTAGAGCGCCCTTGCACTTGAACGCCTTGAAGCAGACGTCGCAGGGGTAGGGGCGAGAGTCTGAGTGAGTTTTCTCGTGCATCTGCAGGTTGGTGCGGTTGTAGAACGCCTTGGGGCACTGCCCGCATTTGTACGCGCGTTCTGTTGAGTGCGTACGCTTGTGGTATACTAGGAACGCGTTACCCTGGGAAGCAAATTGAATAAACTTTACCAATAATTGACCTGCACTTAAATAAAAGTGTATTGATTAAATAATAAGCATAAGCTCACGGCTATATTCTGAAAAATCAGAACATCCATTGTTTCCGTGTACCGAAACTCTGCCCAGTGTGACGGGGAGTAAGCCCCGTTGATTTAATAAATTATCACAAAAAAGTAGTTAAAATAGACGTTAATTTTATCGATAAGATCTGCATTGATGGAACATCCCTATGCATTGACTTGGCTAAGCAGTCAGATTTGTCGCTCGATTGATCCGAATTCTGCATCAACTGATCCACTCAACATTACAATAAACTGCAAAGAGTCGGATCGGATCTGACTCGTCTCGCCGTGCTCGCGTCGTGTGACGTAAAAGTGAAAATTCCGAGCGCAACCAGTTTTGTTTGGTGCAATACCGAACATTTACCCCAGAGGCGGAGGCAGAGACTATGGATCACAATGAGCGTTTTTCTTTTTGTTTTCTTGGGGATCGATAGATGGCGCTACGGTCTGTGCGAAGAAACGTCAACATTTCAAAAAGTGTTTCTTTAAAATAATAAAGAGTGAAAAGATGATCAAGAAGATGCCAACGCATCTTTTAATGACATATTTCATTATTTACTAATCATTTTAATCGAAAATTCGAAAGTTTTACGCCTGACATGGCTGTATGGGCTCGATCCCTTGGCATTCCAATAAAAAGGCAGGCACAGACTTGACCAGATTTTGACAGGATCTCGCTTACGGCTCTATGGGGCGATAAACATGCCATCTGTCGAGTTTTTTAGGAACTACATTTAAAAAAGAAAAGAAAAACGCTCATTGGGCGGTTCTTTCTGTATTTATTGTGTTAAATCAATTATTTTCTCCCCTCCGGACGGAAAGCGTAAATTGTCGTCCCACTGCGCTAAACGATGTTGCCGCTTTCCACTTCCGTCGAGGAGAAAAACAGTATACTAACCTCGGGCAGTAATTAACGGTACGTACCGATTCCATCGCTAACACCCGTTCCATTTGCGTTAGCGTGCCCACAACGCTGATAGCGTTCTACCAATGAATGAATGAATATTTCTATTATTTTCTTCGTCACGAATGACGTCACGTTTTCGATTACGGTTGCGCTCAAATCAATTCGGAACGACATTTATCGCGCTCACAACGCTGTCGGTGTAATTCGGAACGCATAATAAGAAAGCCTCAGATCACGTGTTTGTTGATCTCGGCTTCGCTTCGGTCAACAATTACATGAGATCTGAGACCTTTCTTACTTTCCTGCCCTCGGTGTGTAATCTACTATAAGTTACCCGGAAGCTCTTGCCGCATATGTCGCAGACGTAGTTCTTCTGTATGGGGTAGTTCTTGTCCGGGTGCGCGCGGCGGAAGTGCGTCCAGTAGTCCCGGGCGGACGCTATCTCCTCGTTACACTGTCAACACATCGCATAATTAAATATCGTTTATATTGTCACACTTTAGTAGATTACACACCGAGGCCAGGAAAGTAAGAAAGGTCTCAGATCTCATGTGATTGCTCAACAAAAATGTGATCTGAGGCTTTCTTATTTACTGTCCGAGGTTAGTATACTATTTTTCTAGTCGACGGTGGTGGAAAGCAGCAAACTTCGTTTAGCGCAGATGGACGAAAATTGACGCTTTCCGTCCGGAGGGGATAAACATTATTTTTCACCCCTCCGGGCGGAAAGCGTCAACTTTCGTCCCGCTGCGCTAAACGAAGTTTGCCGTTTTCCACCTCCGTCAAGGAGAAAAATTGTATATAAGCCTAGCCGAAGATCTTCCCTTTTCAATAAAGGAACCTTCACTCAGTTACTCCACACTAATAATGCAAACCCCATGCTTTTATAGTTATCTTCGTATGCTAATTGGGATGTGTAATATAATTCCTTACATGTTATCTTTGTCTGTTACGAATGCAGATTTGCAGTTAAACAGTTGCACTGATTTTGATGAAATTTGGTAGAAATAGCTTAAAAATTGATGAAGGGCATAGGCATGAATATTCTAGAACTCTGAACCTCCACGTTTTACTAGTAGTACAGAAACTCTGTTCAGGTTACAATACATGCATCGAAATTGAAGCATGCAGGTTCCTGTGGTGTTACAAATCATAGATAATCGTACCATCGCCTCCTGCACGGGAGTCATAGTTAGGGTTGAACTACACATGGCCGCACGCGATCGCACTTTTTCGTCGCTCCATCCTTTTCTGTCACTCAGGAACGTCATTTGCTAGAGCATATAAGACAGACGGAACGCGATCGCGTGCGGCCATATGTAGTTCAGCCCTTACTCGCCACTGGACCACCACGGCTTTTTGGACACGGAAGGACATATAGGTATGGATAAAATGACCCCTAGTATCTATAGTACCATTGATTTGTACCATCGATGTCACAAGTGATATGAATGTGTCCTTAGTTCCATTGACAAAGATTTGTATCTTTCTGTGTATTTAGGTACTTGTGAAAGAAATATATCGATTTTAAAAAAAAAATTTCTTCTTCATTAAAATACTAGTTCATATTGTTGTTAAAATAACTACTATGTAAAAAAAACATTTTATAACGACACAATTTTTCTAAAACAATACGACTGTAATGTCGCGGTCGCCTTGAATTAATTGCATTTGTACATGTTGAATGTATGTTGATGGTACTAAGGACACAATATATTTATTTATTTATTTATTTCATCTATATACAGGGTCCTTCTTAATATGCTGACACTTTTTTAAGGGGATGTTCAGACCATCAAACTGAACAACTTTCTCTATGGGACCAACATCGAATTCGCGAAAAAAAAATCTGCCGCCCCATACATTTGGCTCGAGTAGGTTTGCAGTTTTGTATGGAAGACCTGATTTTTTTTTCGCGATTTCGAGAGTGGTCCCATAGAGAAAGTTGTTCAGTTTGACGGTCAGATCATCCTCTTAAAAAAGTGTCAGCATATTAAGTTGGACCCTATATAGTAGTATCACTTGTACCATTGATGGTACAAATCAATGGTACTAGACACTAGGGGGAAAATGCGTACGTGTTCGCAGCTGGCCGGCCAGGACATCTTGCTGGGCTTCTTGCCGTAGTTCTTGGGTCGCTGCCGCGCGTGCTCCTTGCGGTGATGCACGCGAAGCTCCTCCGAGTTCTTGAACGTGGACCCGCACACTCTACACCCCTTGCTGAAAGTATACACACAATCGTCATGTTCTGCTATATGATTATAATATTATTAATGTCTTGTCAAAAACACCGCTTCATAAATTCATTGTTACGTGGTTAAATCATGATTTTCTCTTTGCCGGAAGACTTTTTAACTCTCTAAGCAATAATACTAATGAGTCCATTTTAAGGTGCATCCTTCCAAAATACTGTGAAATTGAGTAATGCAGCAGGAGAAGTTGGAACTGTCTTTCAAACAGAGACGTGCGCTATCGACAGCTCAGTACTAGTGTAATCTGAGTTATAACTCACCTAAAGTCTTTGCTCTGTGTGTGTTTGACCGAAGTGACCATGTGACGTTTGTAGGCCTCCTCCGATATGAACTTTACGTCACACTCCTCACAGTACGGCCCTTCTTTGCTCTCTCCGTCTTCTTCTTTCGTCTGCAATTCACAATGTTACATGAACGTATTGAGGCCCTCTTATACGAGTGTGATAGAATATAGGAGGGTATTCTGAATGATATTAAATAAAAGGTGATAATTAGTATAACCATTATATTTCATTACTTTGACTCGATATTTAACACTGTTTCGTTAATAAAACCACAAAGAAGAAATGAGAAAATACACACATACAAACAAAATCATTTTAAAGATTATAATAACAGTTCACATAAATTAAGTTTACAGTAATTAGTTTAACACTTACTTGGGCAGCGTAACGGCAGGAATGAATCCCAGATAATGACTCGACACCCATTTTATATACCTGTTTTCCCGCCAACATCAATTCTGTTATTGGCGGAACAATCAGGGAATTGCATTGCTTCAAATATTCACATGATTAATAGGTTGTAAATAACTATTATCAGCAAACAATTATTGTAAGCAATATTATGAATAATTAGTATGGAATTTAAGCAATATTCAAAACAATGAATCACTAAATAATTACTACCAACAACAGATGGTTGTTAGTCAGTGTTGCCAGTACTAATATTCTAGTAGGGATTGTTCTACTACCTAACAATATATTCATATTCTTTAATATATTTGCTAACACGGCCATTCTGATAGTACTTCGCTCCTCGAAGTACCAAAAACCTCTTTTACATCGAACACAATTTCATGGAATTATGGATCACATTAAATTAAATTAGAATTGATGTAGCAATTGGAAATAGTGAAGTTAGTATTGAATAGGAATCCCTTAGAGTCAGTTTAGGCTATAAAGGGGTATAAGTCATTGTCACGTTGGTCATAGACGGATACACTTAAAAATGTCAGTAGGTATTAAACCAAGAGTCATTATCAAAAAAGTTATAATCTAAATCAAAACATCAAGTTATTAATTGATCCATTTTTCCATCTCTATTATTTATTATAAACATGTTACTTATACGTTTTCATGTAGGTACACTAAAATTTCAATATTATTGTTATTTGCTAAATAAAATTGCTTCAAATAGAAATAATTAATGAACTTTTACAATACTCAGGACTAATATTAGCACAGATATTTTATCACTACCGGACTGAATACAAATTTCTAATTACTACTAATTATATAAAACTAATTTGACACATAAACCTAGATTAAACTACCACATAATCTTTTCAGATTTAGAAAACTTTGAAGTGAACATAATTTAATGTCAATTATTTTCAATCTGCTCGGCCATACTGATTTATAATGTAATAACAAAAAAATAATATTTTTTAGCATGAAATCTCTTAAAATGTAACTAACTAATATTAGCAATGATCATTAGGATATAAACAGGATTTATTTATCCAAACTGCTCGGCCATACTGACAAGTACTTCGTCCCCGAAGTACATCTCAATACTTTTAATGGAATAACGATCACAATGATTTAAAACTATTCCAAATATTATTGAAAATGCAGTAATTATTGATCATCAACAAATATAGAATCTTCATAATATGGTATTAGTGACCGTGACCGCGAAGATTAAACTGACGTCCAGCGATAGTACCTTTGGTTATAAAGGCAATCCGAATTTAAAACAAATTGTGATCATTATTTAAAAAAAAAGAAAAACATCAATAAATCTAAATCGTTTTCCTGAAAAAGTTTTTAACAGTTGTCTTTTCATTTTCGTTCACATTGCATCACTTTAATTCATCAATTTCATCATTGATTACCATCTTTTTTACATAACTTTGTTTCATACATCATAATATGTATATTTTTCAACGCAAATAAACTTATTTCATTTCATTATTTCCATATTCACACTCATTTCATTGATGATGAAAAGTTCATCATACCTTTCATCGTCATACATCAACATCATATCTATACCAACGACCAGTCTAGCAGTCGTTCTTACTTCGTCCCAAAGTACAAAACTCACATAAAATCTCACATGAAATCTATAGATTTAAGAAAACGTTTTAGCATATTTTTGAATACAAGTGGGCTTAACAATGTGTAGGTACTTACTTAATTAGTTATCTTTAAAGTGAATGAAAAATTTAATTGAATGTTCTTATAAGAATAAAGTAGATAGGTATATAAGAATAACATAATAATTAAAAAAAAATATTATATTCACTCTAAAGATATTATCTTATCTTATTTTATTTTAATCGTATTTAATTATGCCGATCGATGCCAAAAAAAAAAGAAAAAAAAGGTAAGAATTTCATTAACATTGCAATCAACAAGTCATTAAACACGCAATTTTGATTGAATTAAAAATTGTTTTACGTAAATTCACAACATGACACTTCATCAGTCTTTACAATCAAAGTTAAATAACTTTTACTCGCCTCTGGTTCTACTCTGACGCTACTCTGGCGTAACTCTGACGCTACTCTGACGCTACTCTGACGCTACTCTGACGCTACTCTGACGCTACATTGACGCTACATTGACGCTACATTGACGCTACATTGACGCTACATTGACGCTACATTGACGCTACATTGACGCTACATTGACGCTACATTGACGCTACATTGACGCTACATTGACGCTACAATGACGCTACATTGACTCTACATTGACTCTACATTGACTCTACATTGACTCTACATTGACTCTACATTGACTCTACATTGACTCTACATTGACTCTACATTGACTCTACATTGACTCTACATTGACTCTACATTGACTCTACATTGACTCTACATTGACTCTACATTGACTCTACATTGACTCTACATTGACTCTACATTGACTCTACATTGACTCTACATTGACTCTACATTCTAAATTGTGAAAATCGCAACCTGCTACACAGCATAGTCCAGTAAAGTTAACGATCGTTCGAATAACATTAACCAGTAATAATAACAATAATTAGAAAATAAAATATATATTTATATTTTTTTTATACATCGTTTGCGTAAATGATTTTATGCCATGAATCTAACGTAGTATTTTGAATTTTCTATTTTTAGTACTAAAATTTAGTATATCTGAAATTCTGAAGTTAATTCGTCAGTTCTATTCAATTAATAACTTCCAATAAGCAGATATAAAAAAAGATATAAAAAAAAAATGTTTGTACCTTCATTTTATCGAATTAAATACCTACCTTCATAGCTAATTAACGAATTATAAATAACTAACAGTTGATTTATTATTTCAGTCATTAATTCGAATATTTTAGTTGGATTCTATTTCTAAATGATATCTAAGACCGCCTTATTTGTACCATTATCGTTTCTTTGGTTCTTTTTCTATGCTGTATTTGTATTTTGGTGTAAATAAAAGAATATTTCATTCATTCATTCAATGATAACTAGGAACTGTAATCTTAATATGAAAAAAAAAATAACGGCTACCTATTAAAAATTATTTCTATCTCACCATACTAGCTTTAAAAGCGTATGAAGCGTAAAATGACTGGACTAAGCAGTATACTAAAACATTTTTTTTTTCAAATGTAATAATAATTCTTTAACTGCACACTAAAAAACAGAAAAACACAATTTAAAGTCAATTCATCGTTTAGTCAGTTACCTCAATCCATCTACCGCTAGGTAGTAATGGTAGTACCTATAGAAAATTTGTTGTTCTGCAACACAAAATCGAGAGAAAACGACCGTCCAGTGGAAGGAACTGTTTTTATTGTCTCAGATCTTTATTATTGAAGAGCTTTGTAGCAACGAATGAACTAGCATAGCATATGCTCACGACTATATTCCCCGTGGGGGTAGTCAGAGATATTCTGAAACCTCAGAACATCCACTTTTCACCAGTAGTACCGAAACTCTGTCCAGTGTGACGGGGGTGAGCCCGTCGCCACTAACACACACACACACATATACACATACATGAACTAAGTAAATGTATTATGCTTTCGGTGCTCAAACAATTAAAATTATTCTTTTAGTTATTATATTGTACAAATTATACCAGCCGACTAGTAGTGTGGATGGGGAGACTGGTACCTAGACCTACCTACCTATCAAACCTAGAAGACTCGTACCACTTGTCCGCGGACAAGGTGCCGCTTACGCCGTATTTCTTAGCACCGAATAACAAAAAAAAAAATCCTATATTTTTTCGTTTTGCTATTGTGGGGTACATTTGGTACCAAAGAAAAAAAAATCTAGCATCGACCAACATTAAATCACTTGTTATTTGTTGAAACATGATTTGCGAATGACTAGAACAATAAGTATCGTCTGTTTTTCAGATTTATAAACTTTTGTTTTGATTATTACCTCATTATTTACGTAGGTACAATTTTAGAAACAAGCAAACACAGCGATATTTAATAAGAAATTAATACGGCCTTGGCCAATACCTCGCTAAATATTTGGAGCTTCGGTCTTTGTTTCCCGTAAATTTTTTTTATTTCTTTCCTGCGGGTGGGTAGGTGTTCACTGGGCAGGCAGGTGGATTTCTCTGGGTGGGATTCTCTTCGTGATCGGTTCAGTCTGACCAGGTTCTGGGTCTGTCTCCAGGCACCTCTCCAGGACATCGTGGATGGATTTTTTTCGTTTGCAAACCACAGCGGTTCCGCGGTGATCGTGCCATGGAAAAAAAAAATATATATTAGTAAAGTAACTATGCGGCGAAGGAATACGATTCCACTTCTGATGATAGAATATAGGAGGGTATTCTGAATGATATTAAATAAAAGGTGATAATTAGTATAACCATTATATTTCATTACTTTGACTCGATATTTAACACTGTTTCGTTAATAAAACCACAAAGAAGAAATGAGAAAATACACACATACAAACAAAATCATTTTAAAGATTATAATAACAGTTCACATAAATTAAGTTTACAGTAATTAGTTTAACACTTACTTGGGCAGCGTAACGGCAGGAATGAATCCCAGATAATGACTCGACACCCATTTTATATACCTGTTTTCCCGCCAACATCAATTCTGTTATTGGCGGAACAATCAGGGAATTGCATTGCTTCAAATATTCACATGATTAATAGGTTGTAAATAACTATTATCAGCAAACAATTATTGTAAGCAATATTATGAATAATTAGTATGGAATTTAAGCAATATTCAAAACAATGAATCACTAAATAATTACTACCAACAACAGATGGTTGTTAGTCAGTGTTGCCAGTACTAATATTCTAGTAGGGATTGTTCTACTACCTAACAATATATTCATATTCTTTAATATATTTGCTAACAAGTGCAAGCGTCTCTTTCTTGCAAGCATAAGTTTGCAATTAACCATCCCGCTCCAATTGAAAGCAGGATCGCAAAAAAACGTGTTTTTCATCAATATCGTTGCTTGTGGGTGTTAAGCTCCAAATTTAGCTAATTTCATTAGAAATATGTAATGTATTTAGTTAAGTGCGAGAATAAAAAGATAAATATCAGCAGTTAAAAACATAACAAAAAGGGATAACTTTGGGATGTTTTTCTATCTAGTAAACTTAATCAAATCGCGTTATTGAGAGCGATCGCCTATCCGCCAGATCCTTAAATCATTTCATTTCAGACTTTAATACACTGTTTTTCATGTTTCGTTCGTGTTCAAAAAACGGCCTCGACCGGATCATAGCTTCTTAATACTGTAATGTGGTTACTAATACCAAGTCCAGGTCGCGCAACCGTTTTATGAGCTAGGAGTTCTCATGCAATCCATTGGCCGATCATATCGCCGATTTGCTATTACGTCATCAACCTGTGTGAGCATTGCTACCGCTTTCGCCGAGCGCTCAAAAAGCGTTTCAAGGACTGTACAGTACGACCAGGAAAATAATTCCGCTCGTCAATCTTCGTTTGCTTAGAGCAGACCTGAGTCCCCGTCAAAACCCGAAATCATTTAGTAATCAAAGGGTGCAAAGTCGTATAGCAGCAAAAGGGGCGGGAAAACAATTAGCCAATCGCGGCAAAGGATTGGTCAATAAAATTTCGCGCGTTATTAAAATTTGTCAAATGCGCAGTTACCGGTAAGACTTATAAACACGGTATGGGACCATTACCTAAAAACGGATGTCACAAAAATTTTGGATCAAATAGAACAAACTTTGTTCAACAAAGGCATACATAGGAGGAGTGATTATTCCATAGTAGCTGCACACGCCGCATATGAACTGTATAGACGTCAGACAGTACAACTCACCGCCACGTCCTTGTGCACCATGGTGCGGTGCATGGTGAGGCCGAGCTTGCTCACGAACGAGTAGCCGCACACGCCGCATATGAACTGTATAGACGTGAGACTGTACAACTCACCGCCACGTCCTTGTGCATCATGGTGCGGTGCATGGTGAGGCCGAGCTTGCTCACGAACGAGTAGCCGCACACGCCGCATATGAACTGTATAGACATCAGACTGTACAACTCACCGCCACGTCCTTGTGCATCATGGTGCGGAGCATGGTGAGGCCGAGCTTGCTCACGAACGAGTAGCCGCACACGCCGCATATGAACTGTATAGACGTCAGACTGTACAACTCACCGCCACGTCCTTGTGCATCATGCATGGTGCGGTGCATGGTGAGGCAGAGCTTGCTCACGAACGTGTAGCCGCATATGAACTGTATAGACGTCAGACTGTACAACTCACCGCCACGTCCTTGTGCATCATGGTGCGGAGCATGGTGAGGTCGAGCTTGCTCACGAACGAGTAGTCGCACACGCCGCATATGAACTGTATAGACGTCAGACTGTACAACTCACCGCCACGTCCTTGTGCATCATGGTGCGGTGCATGGTGAGGCCGAGCTTGTTCACGAACGAGTAGCCGCACACGCCGCATATGAACTGTATAGACGTCAGACTGTACAACTCACCGCCACGTCCTTGTGCATCATGGTGCGGTGCATGGTGAGGCCGAGCTTGTTCACGAATGAGTAGCCGCACACGCCGCATATGAACTGTATAGACGTCAGACTGTACAACTCACCGCCACGTCCTTGTGCATCATGGTGCGGAGCATGGTGAGGCCGAGCTTGCTCACGAACGAGTAGCCGCACACGCCGCATATGAACTGTATAGACGTCAGACTGTACAACTCACCGCGACGTCCTTGTGCATCATGCATGGTGCGGTGCATGGTGAGGCCGAGCTTGTTCACGAACGAGTAGCCGCACACGCCGCATATGAACTGTATAGACGTCAGACGGTACAACTCACCGCCACGTCCTTGTGCATCATGGTGCGGTGCATGGTGAGGCCGAGCTTGCTCACGAACGAGTAGCCGCACACGCCGCATATGAACTGTATAGACGTCAGACGGTACAACTCACCGCCACGTCCTTGTGCATCATGGTGCGGTGCATGGTGAGGCCTAGCTTGCTGACGAACGAGTAGCCGCACACGCCGCATATGAACTCCGAGGGGTGCTTTATCCGCACGTGGCTTAGGTACGACGTCCATTTCCTGTCAATTGTGATTTAAATTAAAATAATTTTAAGGGTGTATTCAGACAATGAAACTAAACACCTTTCCCTAAGGAAAATGGAACGAAAAAAATCGATCAGCTTTCGTGTCAATACGAGTACACGCAGATATAATAATTGGACGTAGTTTTGCAAAAAAGATCCAACCCACTATGGAATGGGTTGTGGGTTGGATCTTTTTTGCAAAACTACGTCCAATTCACATAGTTAAGAAAACTCAAACACATAGAGAGAATGTACAAAGGGCGAGCTTATCACTGAAGAGATAATGTACTTACGTGGATACTTCGTCACAATATTGACATTTATAAGTGACTCCTTTATGCCAACGCTGATGCTGTTTAGCTTGAGTCCTGCAACATTTTATATTTTCGATGAGATACGATACAGGTGAAGTGCTTAAGAGTATATTACCGTTGGCGCGCTCCATACAAACGTAGTCTGGTGATATTTTCAATACTATCCAATTAAAGTCAATGAAATTTTACAGAAACAATCTAGAAACTAATCTCTATGTTCGTATGAAGTCAGATTTTCGTTAAAATTTTAGTTTTCAAGTTACAGTTCCTCAAAGATTTCCATACAAATCTTAAATTAATCCTAGCATTAAAACTGTATATTTTGACTACTGATCCTACTGATAATACTTACGTAGTTTTAGACACGTAGGAGCACGACTTGCATGCGTACTTCTTCTCGTGGTTGGAGGCGTGCTTGAGCAGCGTACGAAGTCTTGAAGCTTCTGTCTTACATGCCAGTGGACACATGTGGCATCTCTCTCACGCACATGTGGACACGCGTGGCATCTCTGTTTTGCTAGTGGCTACTCAATAATAATATCAATACGTACGTAGTCTTGGACACATAGGAGCACGACTTGCAGGCTTACTTCTTCTCGTGGTTGGAGGCGCACATAGGGACACATGTGGCATCTCTCTCACGCTCATGTGAACACGCGTGGCATCTCTGTTTTGCTAGTGGCTACTCAATAATATCAATACGTACGTGGTCTTGGACACGTAGGAGCACGACTTGCAGGCGTACTTCTTCTCGTGGTTGGAGGCGTGCTTGAGCAGTGTGCGGCGCGTCTTGAAGCGGAACTTGCACACCGTGCATTCTATTTCACCTGAACTCTGCAACCAATTAAACTTTATGAGAGCTTGCTATAATTTCCTTCTTTTCTTGCCTGATGCTTATCGATTCTGGAAATGACTACGCAGTATCAGAGAGATCTATAGGGTCCTTCTAAATATGCTGATTGCTGATTTTGTGAAGGGGATAATCAGATCATGAAACTAAACAACATTCTCTATGGGACCAACACCGAAATAGAGAAAAAAAAATACTCGCCTGCCCCATACAAAACTGCATTCCTACTCGACTAAAATGGGACAGCAGGTTTTTGCTCACGATTTCGATGTTTCTGTAGAGAAAGTTGTTCAGTTTGATGGTTTGATTATCTCTAACAAAACCTTCAGCAAATTGTCTTGGATCCTGTATACTTCTACTACATCACTTGGACTGATTATTTCCTGGCTCAGAACAGCGAGTTGTATACCAATTTAAGGGGGGTATTACAGAACGACACTCAAGTGGAGATCTCTTCTTGAGTATAGATAGAAAAGGATGCAAATACATACAACGTATACATGCATCCTTGTCTATCTTTACTTAAGAAGAGATCTCCACTTGATTGTCGTTCTGTAATACCCCCCTGAGTAATGTTAATATAAATAGAAGTACATCATCATCATCAGCCTATACAAGGTGTTACAAAAATACAAATAAACATATAAGGGGGTGGTTTAGACCATCAAACTTTCACTATGGGACCAATATCGAAATCGCGAAAAAATATATTTATGTTCTATACTCTACAAATCGAATCGAGCTAAAATATTAAATATGTTCGTATGATTTCGATGTTGGTCCCATAGTGAAAGTTGTTCAGTTTGACGGTCTAAACCCCTTAAGAGTTTTAAAAAATTATTTTTACTTATGTATACGTCCCACTGTAGGGCACAGGCCTACTACCCTCAGGAAGGGGGTATGGGCGTCAGTCCACAACGCGTGCCCGATGCAGATTGGTAGACTTCACATACTCATCAGAATAAGAATTCTTCAGCGTATGCAGGTTTCCTCACGATGTTTTCTTTCACACGTTTGAGACCAGTCGGTATTACGTACACACGGCGTCTGCTCAGGCTACCCTGTTTGGACTTTGAACTATTAGAAGTTGAACGCTGCGCATCGTGCGAGAGGGTGCGGTATGTTGTTGTTGTTTCGTCTCACGGCACGCTGCGCCCGCGCCGGCAGCAGCGTCTATGCAGGCTCTCTACCGCACTATTTTGTGTTTTGTACGTAGCGTGATTATGGGTAGGTATATATAGGGTGCATAACCGTGTGTACATAAGATAGAATAACTAATTGGAACATGGCACGTCGTCCGTGCGGATTCGAACCCGGACACTCATGGTTGACTGTCCATAACTCCGCAACGCACACCCGACGCTCTCGAAGAGAAGCTCACATATTGTGTGAGTGTGCATTTTTCGGTGTGTGTTAGTACGTGTTATGCTCGCGACAGTAAGTAGGGACTTATAGTAGATTACACACCGAGGCCAGGAAAGTAAGAAAGATCTCAGATCTCATGTGATCTGAGTCTTTCTTATTTACTGGCCGAGGTTAGTATACTATTTGTCTCCTCGACGGAGAGAAAAAACAGTAAATATGCTCACAATATCGTGCTTGCCGACGTGGTGTTTCCACGCGTGGGTGTCTATGAAGCCCTTGTAGCAGAGGTTGCACTGGAACCTCGAATTGAGGTAGTTGGACGACGTCTTCCGCTTCTCTATCTCATCCATCTGCTCTTCTATCTGTAGACAACATCACGCATCAACGCCATTTGGAATTGGAACTATATATCTTTTTAGTTGGCTGTCAGAAAATCCCCCACGGGCCACAACTGCTACAAAAGCTCGTTTCTCTATAAAGTCCACAGACTAAAAAGAAGAACCAGACGTAACGTCATCTAATCATGAGTGAAGCATCCATTTCTTTTGTGTGCGTGCTGTCACGCGGTACATAAGGTGACGGGTTGTCGGACCTGCGCCTAGAGCTAGTGCATCTGTGTGAGTGTAGGTCCCTTGTATAACAAACGAGATTGTATTACCTTGCATGCTTCACATCTTTTTAGTGCAATACTCGGTCCGTATTTCTTTCAGGTCCGTGATAAAGTCCTAACTCACCGATAACTTCATGATAGTGACAAACTCCTCCAAGTCCATGTCGTCCTTCGATGCCTGCCGCGTTTCTTCTTCTTTTCCGTAAGTAACTCTAATGCTAGTTTTTCAAAGGAAGTATAACAAACTCACCGATAACTTCATGATAGTGACGAACTCCTCCAAGTCCATGTCGTCCTTCGATGCCTGCCGCGTTTCTTCTTCTTTTCCGTAAGTAACTCTAATGCTAGTTTTTCAAAGGAAGTATAACAAACTCACCGATAACTTCATGATAGTGACAAACTCCTCCAAGTCCATGTCGTCATCGGACACGCCGCCGGTGTTGCGCGTGCGCCGCGGCTTCTTCGCCTTCATCTCCGTCTGCTTCTCTTCCACCACGCCCGTCTTTCTAGGCCTGCCGCGTTTCTTCTTCCTTTCCGTTAGCACCTCTAGTTCTAGCTCTCCGAAGGTAATATCTTCGCCCTTGAATATTAATTTAAAGTTTATTGGTGTTTGATAAATTATCTTTTTGGTAACTATTAGGTTTTTATGCAAGACAAATTGACGTGTTTGTGCGTTTAGTGTTGCCGTTTATAGTGGTCTGTCGATATACAGGGTGTTAGGGTAAACAGTTGCATTACTTTAAGGGGTGCTTGTACCCATGGTACTGAACAACTTTGCCTAAGAAACCTATAGGACATTCGTAAAAAAATTACTGGACTTCCCATACCTACTAAAAACATTTGTATGAAAAGCCGATATATTTTTTTTGTTAATTTCCTACATGTTTAGGGAAAGTTGTTCAGTGTCATGGGTACAGTACAATCACCCCTTAAAGCAATGCAACTATTTACCCTTACACCCTGTATACAGGGTGAAATTGATATCATTACCATCCTTTTAAACTAAGAGTCTACCCATAATAATAATCCGTGAATAGAACTGCCACGTTTCGAGCTATCGATATTTTGAATTTTCTAGATGTTAATTATCGATAGTTTTTACAAAACTAGCGTGCGTGCGTGCGTACATGTGTGTATGTATCTTAACTATTATAAAACTGTAACTGAAGTGTCTGTACATTGAAAATATTTACAAAAAAAAAAAGATTACTATATGGTTTTTAGGATGAAAATATTTACAAAAAAAAAAAGATTACTATATTATGGTTTTTAGGTATCCCCACCTCAAAATCAAACTTTTTAGAAATTTTGTCTGTCTGTTTGTCTGCTCGTATTTATAATTCCATCAATCTTCAATCATACCTCTAAGTTCTCTAACTGAAACTCTGCTTCTTTGACCTCATCCTTCTTCTTTTCCTTCTTAGGTCTCTTCTTATCTCTTCCCTTCTTCTCTTTATGACTCTTATGCAACGAAAGCGGTTCATCATCATCACTGGACAGACCTAAATCCGGGAAACCATCGACACTTTCCTCCTGTTTAATAGAAGAGGGACTGGGAGCAGTGTAGTCGTTGGGTTCGTTCTTAATTTCTTGTTCATCGTGAACGTAGTGGTGGATGTTTTCCTCTGGTATGTGGGTGGTTTGGAGCTCTGATTTCAGGTTTAGTTGTAGTCTGTCTACCTGTTTTATGTCTTGTGATGTTATCTGTAAACGGAAAATTTTTGTTTTGGCTTTTAGGAGGTGAAAGAGCTTTTGGAGAGCTCTTGCGGGCCGCATTTTGGACCCTTTAATTCTTGTTTAAAAATAATGGATTGAAAAGTATTTATTTAATTATTTTGTAATTATTATTACGCAGTGTTTCAAAAAGAGTTTTATCTGTTTGTAAGTTTATGAGAATTTTTCTACTTGACCTTTCTGATTTAATTTTTTAACATTTGCCATTTTATTTTTTCAGCCTGGCAGATGAGTTTTGGGTTGTGTATGTTAATTTACAGATTGTCTCTACGGCCAGCCAAAGAAATCTTTTTATTGCCTGACCAGGAATATAAAAAACCTGGTTTGGGGGCGCTGCAATCGACTGTCACCTTTAATGTCCGTGTTCCAAGTACAAAAATTAGTTCCAATGATTTTCCGCAACATGGTGAGGTTTTTTATATTTCTGGTCGGGCTATAATACTCAGACCAAATAAAAAAACAAGGCGACGCACTGTAACCAAGCGACGTGAAGCCGATTTCGTAAGCATGTGTACTCTTTGGTTGTAATTGTAAATGTGTGCGTGTGATCGTATATGCACAGAGCGAGGCATAGTTTTGCATGCTTCACTTTATTGTTCGCAGAGCTACAGCTTGGCCAAAAAGAGTAGAATAAATGAGGGCGCTGCCTCCACGCAAGAACGTCAAAATCACGCATAACCTGGCAACACCACCATACTCAAAGTTTAGTTCCACCTGTCACCACATTCATGACTTTATGGCCAAGCTATAGTCTTGCTTTTTTATTTGGTCTGAGTTTTAATATACTTAACATTGTTTTAAAGATATTTTTCTTATCTACCTTTCAATATGCTTACCTTTCCTTTAGCATTTAGAATGCCGTACAAAACGAACTGCCCAGAAGTGCAGCGCTCTCTGAATAAATAATACTTCTTTATCAATTCGGCACATTCGTAACATGCATACGGAGGTATATCCACGTTGCTTAGGGGCTGCAACAAAAATTTTTAAATTACATTTATAGATACTTTTTAACATAAACTGGGTATCAGAAACCGTTCTAAAGCGAGATAAGATTTTTTTAGTTACTGTACAAATAGGGGTCAGAGTATCTTCATAGAGGTAGGTAAGGTATGTATGAATTTCTTTTATGAAATTACTAGTGGTTTTCCGCGACTTAATTTCATCAAAATCGGTTCAGCGGTTTAGCCATGAAAACGTAACAGACAGGTTTAGGTAGGTTCTTTAAAAATGAGTAAGGGCCTGTTTCACCACTTCTGAGTAAGTTCTTGTTAGCTTATCCGACAGATAGTTTGACGTATTTTGTATGAAAATATGTCAAAATATCTGTCGGATAAGCTAACAAGAACTTACTCATAAGTGGTGAAACAGGCCCTTAGTAGCATAACTTTATAAAAGTACCTAATTATTTATGTCTTATTTTTTCAAAAATGTAGTAGGTACAAATTTTTTAATAAAGACAACTAATTTCTCAACCTTCTAAAGTAAAGGTTTAAATCAAGTCTAGAACAAATAGAGTTAAATTATATACCTGAATATTAGAGAAAACTTACATTGTACCCAATAAGAGGTTCAAAATACGTTTCCAATGGAAACAAGCGTAAGTCGAACATCTTTACGTCCATAACAAGGCATATCCTGCACACTTGAACGTCTTCCATCATGAATTCTCTTCAATATAATTCACTAAATAACTTTACAAGTTGAATTTATATGTTCGCGGTACATGATAGAGTTAGAAAATATTAGAACTACTACAATATGATTGACTATTTCGGACGATACTAAACACTTAGCGTACAGTACTTTTAACTTATTAAAACAATACAATTTAATTAATAAATGCGAGTTTTATACAAAAACCTTGAGCGTTGCGATTATTTATTGAGATTAAAGTATTAAATACAGGAAGAATGTCTAATTTTGCACAAGACGCCATCAAGCTGCCATTTTTTGTTTATTGACATTAGCAACGTTTTGTTACTCATATATCCAAAATAATTCGTTAGTAAATTTTCATTAATAGATTCTAAATAGATTGCATTGTCCATTTTACAATGACTTCTATTTACCACAATTTTAACCATTGGTCGATTTAATTTTATTGTTTTAACTGAATGCCAAAAATGGAACTAATTGTGGCAACTACAATTTTGCGTTTAGTTTTTTTGCTTCACTAATAGTAGCATTCATACATAGCTTAAGTAGGTAATTGAACTTTGTATTTAATCCAAGGGAGATTTAATCTAAATATTATCTTATGGAGCTAATAAACAAATAAATCAGATCATAATTTAAGAAAAAAGTCTGAATCTCATCTTCTAACTACTTACCTAGTTAGGTACCTACTACTAATAAATATTTAGGGGTACTTACATTGCATAGGTACTTTGCTATTATAATTCCACAGGCATTAAGAATAAGGATAATTGATTCATAAAAGCGAGAATCAGTGATAAAAAACGATTTGTTGTTCGTGAAAGGTTGAACGTAATAAAAAGATTTTATAGGCATTATGGCCATTTAATAAACGAAAAAAATTGCTACCAATAGCTGAGAAAAAGACAAAACAACTTTTTTCCGCTTTTTTCCTATTTTCTAATGGTTTTTAGGATATAATTCCTGAAAATAGGCCATTTTTTTTAAAACCAGTCTCTTTGATCAGAAACCTTTATAAGCCTGCAGCGGCAGCGGTCTCTCTAGATTCCTCTTGTAACAAATATAATCAGACCAGCGGTCTCTTGCAACAAATGTAGGTAATCAGAGCAACGCGGTCTCTCTATCATTCTTGTAACAAATAAAATCAGAGCAGCGGTCTCTCTATCATTGTGGTAACAAATAGAATCGGAGCAGCGGTCTCTCTATCTTTCTTGTAACAAATGGAATCAGAGCAGCGGTCTCTCTATTATTCTTGTCATAAATAGAATCGGAGCAGCGGTCTCTCTATCGTTCTTTTAATAAATAGAATCGGAGCAGCGGTCTCTCTATTATACTTGTAACAAAATAAAAGAATCAGAGCAGCGGTCTCTCTACCATTCTTGTAATAAATAGAATCAGAGCAGCGGTCTCTCTATCATTCTTGTAATAAATAGAATCAGAGCAGCGGTCTCTCTATAGTTCTTTTAATAAATAGAATCGGAGCAGTGGTCTCTCTATTATACTTGTAACAAAATAAAAGAATCAGAGCAGCGGTCTCTCTATTATACTTGTAACAAAATAAAAGAATCAGAGCAGCGGTCTCTCTATCATTCTTGTAATAAATAGAATCAGAGCAGCGGTCTCTCTATCATTCTTGTAATAAATAGAATCAGAGCAGTATGTCTTACTTGTAAGAGCAGCGCTAATCTCTATCCCTCTTGTAATTAATAGAGTCAGAGCAGTATGTCTTACTTGTAAGAGCAGCGGTCTCTCTATCATTCTTTTAATAAATAGAATCGGAGCAGCGGTCTCTCTATATACTTGTAACAAAATAAAAGAATCAGAGCAGCGGTCTCTCTATCATTCTTGTAATAAATAGAATCAGAGCAGCGGTCTCTCTATCATTCTTGTAATAAATAGAATCAGAGCAGTATGTCTTACTTGTAAGAGCAGCGCTATCTCTATCCCTCTTGTAATGAATAGAGTCAGAGCAGTATGTCTTACTTGTAAGAGCAGCGGTATCTCTATCTCTCTTGTAATGAATAGAGTCAGAGCAGTATGTCTTACTTGTAAGAGCAGTGGTATCTTTATCCCTCTTGTAATGAATAGAGTCAGAGCAGTATGTCTTACTTGTAAGAGCAGCGGTATCTCTATCCCTCTTGTAATGAATAGAGTCAGAGCAGTATGTCTTTACTTGTAAGAGCAGCGGTATCTCTATCCCTCTTGTAATGAATAGAGTCAGAGCAGTATGTCTTACTTGTAAGAGCAGCGCTATCTCTATCCCTCTTGTAATGAATAGAGTCAGAGCAGTATGTCTTACTTGTAAGAGCAGCGGTATCTCTATCTCTCTTGTAATGAATAGAGTCAGAGCAGTATGTCTTACTTGTAAGAGCAGTGGTATCTTTATCCCTCTTGTAATGAATAGAGTCAGAGCAGTATGTCTTACTTGTAAGAGCAGCGGTATCTCTATCCCTCTTGTAATGAATAGAGTCAGAGCAGTATGTCTTTACTTGTAAGAGCAGCGGTATCTCTATCCCTCTTGTAATGAATAGAGTCAGAGCAGTATGTCTTACTTGTAAGAGCAGCGGTATCTCTATCCCTCTTGTAATTAATAGAGTCAGAGCAGTATGTCTTACTTGTAAGAGCAGCGGTATCTCTATCCCTCTTGTAATAAATAGAATCAGAGCAGTATGTCTTACTTGTAAGAGCAGCGGTATCTCTATCCCTCTTGTAATAAATAGAATCAGAGCAGTATGTCGTACTTGGAAGAGCAGCGGTATCTCTATCCCTCTTGTAATAAATAGAATCAGAGCAGTATGTCTTACTTGTAAGAGCAGCGGTATCTCTATCCCTCTTGTAATAAATAGAATCAGAGCAGTATGTCTTACTTGTAAGAGCAGCGGTATCTCTATCCCTCTTGTAATAAATAGAATCAGAGCTGAATATCTTACTTGTAAGAGCAGCGGAATCTCTATCCCTCTTGTAATAAATAGAATCAGAGCAGTATGTCTTACTTGTAAGAGCAGCGGTATCTCTATCCCTCTTGTAATAAATAGAATCAGAGCAGAATATCTTACTTGTAAGAGCAGCGGTATCTCTATCCCTCTTGTAATAAATAGAATCAGAGCAGTATGTCTTACTTGTAAGAGCAGCGGTATCTCTATCCCTCTTGTAATAAATAGAATCAGAGCAGTATGTCTTACTTGTAAGAGCAGCGGTATCTCTATCCCTCTTGTAATAAATAGAATCAGAGCAGTATGTCTTACTCTAGATAATACCTCTCTGAGGCTGTGGTAGTCATTTAAAATTACGCCTAAAATTATTTGTGGGAACGTGTCTGGTCACCACGCTAGTAAATAGTAGGTAGTTTCTGACAGCATCTTCTCACATACATAAAGCTGTGGTAGAGTCGTGTCCAACAGCTGTAGGTAGTTAGTTGTTTTTCCTCATGGTATCTATAGTTAACTAACTGTAACTATACAGGGTGAAATTTTTAGCATCATTTTAATCTAAACTAAGACTCAAAAAGAGATAGAACGCTTCTAACGCATACCGTATAAAACAAAAAGTGGCCAACTTTCTTAGGTTGGTGTGCGTGAGGCGTCATACAAATTATCTATGTGTGCGTGTAGGTATACCGACACGGTTTATCACCCAAGATTTCGGTGATATTTTTTTCGACGCTTTCTTAGCTTCGACTGTCTATCTTGCTTGACATACCTACTTATCTTATCTATCAAAGGTACTTACATAGGTACAAAAAACTGGCCAAGTGCGTGTCAGGCCACGCGCAAGGTAGGGTTCCGTAGTTGCCCGTCACAATATACGAACTTAGAAGGGGGCTTTTTGTTTTATACTACGGTTTGACGGCTAATAAAGTCTAAAAAGTAAATTTTTTAAGTTGGTCGACTATTACTCGTTAACTTGTAAAGCTAACTTAGCGGTGATAGTTTTCCTTTTAATTTCATTACATACACTACTGCCATGAATTTTTTCACATATCTAGAAACAACCGTTTAGCTGGCAGAGGGGGGGGACACTCGACTCTAACAAAAATTAGCACCTTAAAGCTTAATATTTGGCTAACGGATCCCTAAATCGAAAAATGGTTTTCCCACACCCACCGTATTTTTAAAAGACCTATCCAACGATACCCCACACCATGGGATAGACGAGAAAAAAAATTTCATCCCCACTTCACGGGTAGGGGAGGTAAGGTCAGGTTGGGTAAGTGAAACATACTTTATTTTTTTCTAAGGAAAATCGATTGGCCTGACTAAACTATTAGTCTTAGAACAGTGACAATTTGTCACTTACGTCATGAAAAGTATTGAGATTTAAAAATTTTATAAACTATTACCATAGGTGCATTAAAAATAGATAAAAAATCCAAAATAAAGTCCACGGACAGAAACTGTTTCACTTGCCTCTTGCAAGAGGCAAGTGAAACAGTCTATGTTTTTTGTTCATAACTAGCAATAAGTGAGCTTTTGATACAAAGGGTAGTAAATGCAATAGCGATTCAAGCAATTTTAGTCCTTTCCACATGGAAATAATGTTTATTTTGGCTTGGAAAAGTAAAAAAAGTAATTTGGGGCAAGTGAAACATATATCAGAAATCAGAGGTTCTCAACATTCTTTTAATTTGAAAACTTGTAGCTGACTATGAATAAAACTATAAGCAATTTCTTAGAGAAAGTATCAATTTAATAAATTTGAATCATAACAAAACAATGAATGTTATCCGTTTCCGTATAAGTAAAGACTCATAGATTTTTATAGAAATTCCGCAGCTGTCAAATAAAAATTTCGAACTTCCGTTACATGAAAACGTTGCGGATTCAAATTTTTAGGCCCTCCCATAAATAGTGTTTCACTTCAAAAACACTGAATGAGCAAATCAAGTTTCTAAAAATATTAGGTTATTAAAAAGGTTTAGAACCTCTGATCTGAGGTAAGTGAAACATACGTTTCACTTTCCCCACACTGCACTGTTTCTCTTGCCCCACTACGTAATTTTGAAGTTACGTTTTTCATCGTCAAATTATGACGAAACCTGTTACATTTACGTAAAATAAATATTCGTAGGGGGAAGACAAATTAATATTATATGTAACTATCATTTTACAAAGACGATACGTCGGTTTTTAAAAGAATTATGAATATTTTCCGTTACTCACTCGCACTCGCAAAAATTGTTTTTTACAGACTGATATTTTGCGATGCTTTATCTCTTCACTCAAGCATAGTAGCGACATCTCTGTTTTATACCCGGAACTATAATAACAAAAACACCTTACCGACACCTACAGAACTAAGTAAAAGCTCTAATTATTGAAGATATTTGAATGTGTCCCACTTGCCCCGGTGTTTCACTTACCCAAACTGACCTTACCCTAAAAAAAAATATTTTTCAAAATTTTATTTTACCACTTTCTTGGCGTGATTAATATGTGTACCCATGCCAAATTACAGCTTTCTAGTACTAAGCGTCTCTGAGCTAAGCCGCGGACAGACGGACGGACGGACGGACGGACGGACGGACGTCGGACATGGCGAAACTATAAGGGTTCCTTGTTGACTTCGGAACCCTAAAAAATGACAAACGATAGGTTTGCAGTTTTGTACTAGTTAGGTACCTACCTTTCGAACAGGTGTCCGTATGCCCAGCGGAGCCCTCAGTTTTATGTTTTTTTTTGCTATTTCCATGTTGGTCCCATAGTTATAATCATGTTATATTATAATAGAGAATTTTAGAGAAAGTTGTTGAGTTTGATTGCCTGATCGTCTTTCTCTTTAAGATATTTTATTTCCCTTCATAAATACATATTTGTTTATCCATAGAAAAAGTCCGTTCATTCAAAACAGTTACAGCAAACTTCGACCTTCTGTGTATAGAAATAGGACATAATTTTCAATAGCGCCACACGAAAACTCTATCAAGGCAGGGGTGTAACTTAGGGCTGCCACCTTTTTTATAGGAAATATAGTACTTTTTCGATAAATTGCTGAAGAATATAGTTCTTTCGTGAATTCGTTGAATTGTAAATTCCTCACTTCCTTGATTGAAGAACCAATCACGGAAATAAATTCTTCAATAACTTTTTCTTCGTCTGGTTTCTCCTACATCTAAAACGTTGATATTTTTTTAAAGTTTGGGAAATACTAGCACATGTTGGCATATGTCTGTAAAAAACACCAATTTCGAAAGCTACATAACATCCAAAAACAGGTGGCAGATAACTTACTAGAGCTATCTGCCTTAGGGTTAAAAAATACTAAACTCATACAAACATACATACATATTCTCACGCCTGTCTCCCACTGGGGTAGGCAGAGACAACAGAACGCCACTTGCAACGTGTCAGGTATTGTTGATTATGCAGATGACAGTACTGTCACAGAGAGATATCTAAACGGCGCTGGGGTCAGCGGGGATGAAAGCAGATTCACAGATGGAGGCCATAGTGGAGCGGGCAAACTTGACTTTTTTTAGATATCTATGACTTTAAGTCTTGTCTCCTAGTCAGGTGACAATAATCTAGTCAACTTCAACGCCACCAAAACACAGGCTTGTCTGTTCACCGCCAAAAAGAGGTCCGTTTAGTCTGACTCCTACTTTCCGGGGTACGTCTGTCCCTATTTCCGACAGTCTTGAGCTCCTGGGCATGAGGTTGACCACGAAACTCATCTTCGGCGCTGACTTTGAGTCTAAGGCCCAAACTGCGACCATAAAGCTGGGCATCTTAAACAAGGTGAAGCGGTACTTCACTCCTGGACAGCTCTTAATGTTGTATAAAGCTCAGGACCGATCTTGTATGGAGTATTGCTGCCACCTGTATGGCTCTGCCAAGTTTCAACTAGCCACACTCGACTCGGTTGAACGCAGGGCTATGAGGCTCATTGGCGACATTAAGTGACATTATACAGCTTCATAGCCTATCCCACCGCCGACATGCTATGATATCTTAGTGCAAACGAAGTGGAACGCTGAAAGACAGCTTCCGCCATCTCTCGGTGACATTGCGAAGCACTATGAGCGACAGCGCGCTACACCTCACCGCTGCGCTGTAGTAGTGAGAGATTTCGCCCATATCAAACACTGTCTTGTTGGTCTAGTGGTCTAGACCACCGGCTCACGATTCGGGTGCTTATGGTTCGAGCCTCGTGTCGGCCGGCCGTCTTTTTCTATTTATTTATCAATGTGGCTCCCCATGTGCTAATAAGGGGCAACGACAATAATTTAGCCGTTCTAAAATCCCAGGCGACTTACCTATCTATACCCAATATACATACTAATCTATGACCGCCGAAGAGTAGCCAGCATATCGGTCTTCTACAGAGCGTACTTCGGTGATTGTACCGAGAAGCTACATGAGCTCATTCCGCCTTCCATCCCACTTATTCGTACTATAAGCGCCTTTCAGAATCACAATCAAGGAGTGGAATGCCCTGCCTGCATCAGTATTTCCGAACGGTTACAACCCGAATTTCTTTATAGTACGAGTGAATAAGCTTCTTCTGGGTGACTCGCTAAATCTTCGACACCATCTTTTTCCTGAGGACTGGATTGAGGTGAAGAACCAAAACCCAACTTATTTAGATGGGGTTTTCACAAAAGCATGTCGCTTAGACTGTATTAAAATGTATTTCATCGCAATCGGTTTATTTCATTCTATCAAAAGTTATAAGTAGATAGGTACCTATTTAAAGTCGGTACCTTAAATCTGTACTGAATTTCCAGAAAGTAGGTAAGTAACTAAGTACTTTCTTTTTGAACAATTTATCGAAAAATACTAGTTAGTTATATTTCCCCCAAAAAAGGTGGCAATTGGCAACCCTATTCCTAAGTCAACATTTAGGTAAATAACCCAATCTTTCGAATTTCGATCCTTAAAACCACGGATCAAGGTTCAATTTTAAAACATTATAGTTGACGATTGGAAAAGCATAGATAACGGAAATTAGCAATATTATGAATTAGGTAGTAGTAGATAGTCTGTGTAGTTATTTATTTGATAACGTGCTAAGTAGGTTTTTGTTACAGTTAGATTTCCTTATAGTTAACCTATTCATAACAATAGGTTAACTTATTCTCTGCTAAATATAGGTATTACCATTTTACCGTTCTATACTTTCCTCGACCTAATTAAGTTTTGAGTCTACTTAAATTGTTAATTAAAGAAGGTAGGGCGGACGACACAATTAAAAAGTTAAGTATTAATTATGTTATGATTAACTATGTAGAGGCAGGTAGGTATAGATATAGATATAGATAGGTAGGTACAAAAAGCTAGGTACCTAATTATCAACCAAAAAAAACCGCTAGTTAATAAGTACCTACTTCTGCAAAGTAGGTTAGCAGTGCTTACGTAAGCTTGTAATTGCATTATGTAGGTACCTACCTACGTTCTCTTTACGTTCATAGTAAAATACCTAAACATTTGACATGTACTTTTTACTTAGCGCCGTCCCGTTCACTCATGCAGGGGATTATTGTTCGTGGAATGCGCGCGTCGACTAGTCTCGCTACACCGTGCTGGTAAGACCTAAATTGGAAAAGCAAGATAACGGAGTGACTCTTGTCGCCCTACGATAAAGTCGACTTTCGCACTGCCTGCCTCACGGCCGCGAACAAGAAGCAAAGAAACATCGTACACGAGACTATCCATAGTGACTACTTTGTTGAGTACATTCATAAATTTAATTTTAGGTTTTTAATCAATAGTTTTCATTGAATTACGAGACGTTTTACCGTTTTTTTAAATAAAATTTTTTTTTGTCAATTTTTTTGGCCTTTGTAGGGTCGTGGATCCAATAATAGACCGGTAGGTATAGAGCAAAAATGATAGTCCTTGAGAAATAGTCTCGTGAGGGAGTGCGCTTACGTCATCGTCGGGACTTTTTGTGATTATGTATGACCGCTAGCGGAGTTCTGATTGGTCAACAAAGCCTTGTTAGCGGCCATTTTGTCGATGCTGAGTCACCAAAAGGTGAAAAATGTAGGAATTAAAGCAGACTCCCACACGAGACTACAAAACGGTATTGGGCATTTCCCTCTTGAACACAAATTTTGGGTTTCATGTTCCCCTTGCCTACCACAGCGTGATAATAAAATTATATTTTCTTCTGTGAAAACAAAACTAAAAGGAGTTCTAATGTTATTTTCGGTGATAAATAAATTGCCGGGAAAATTAGTTTTTCAAAAAGTTGCAGTCTGCCACTGCGGAAGTTTATTTTCCAGTTAACACAATCAACCCTAACCACATGGACCACGGATTTATTTCCAAAAGTAGGTACCTATCAGTGGAAAAGTGCGGAGTGCGTAAAAAATTATCTATTAGACTGACCGTGTATCTATCTGTCAAATAAGTGTAGTCTAATGATAACCTATGTTTTGTGTGTTGCGGTGGGAATGTTTACGTCTGCGGTGACTGTGAGCTGCTGATGTGCAGGATCAGGATGTAGCCTTCGGGCGTGACGAGGACATTGAAGTTGACTGGAATTGAGGTAACACAAATTTCCCGCGCTTAGTAAAAATGACGGAGCCACTCGTCAAGGTAAAGACTGAGCGGCCAGATGAGGCGGAGATCAGGGAGCTTGCCGCCAAAATGGTGGAAGCCAACAAGGCGAAGGCGCTAGCAGCGTCTGTAGCGGCAGCCAGGCCTCAGGCCGGGGTCCTGGCGGGCAACGCTCCGCCTGGAGCTGGTGGACAGATGGGCATCCTAAATTTCCTCACTCGGAAGCCAGGAGCGCCTGCAGCGGCGACCACCGACACGCGGCCGGCATCCGACGGTGAAAAGAAAACCCCAGCACCTGATGAAGCGAGCTGGAAAGGTCACTTCGGCTGGGACATGCTCGGTAAATGTCACATTCCTTACATCTACCGTTCCGGAGAGAAATATGTTGCCGTCCGGATGGTCGAAATTAAGCTCCTCAATAAGTACCTGAATTACCTCCACGCTGACATTTACTCGTGTACATGTATAAGGAGTTACTATATCACGGAGATCGAGGCTCGGTTATTAAACGAGATCAACAACAGGCATTGTGACGGACAGTTTGGGCGAGAACCGTTCACGCAGAAGGACCTGGTCGTCAGACTGTCGGACGCTTACGAGTTCTACAACTTCCTAGACGTGTGTTACAATAAGTTATTACGTGGTACGACGAACACGAAGGACAAGTGTGGTTTTATTAGAATCAATAAAGAATCGGTCGTGCCGTATACGGTGCGGGACGGACAGAAATTTGTTCCTCTATTTTACTTTGAAGGTGAAACGGACAATTTGAAATTGAAAGCGGATCAGTTGAAAGGCTGGGACTTATCGTACCTAAAGTTCTGTTGTAAAGTGCAGGGGATAAGAAACGAACTCTTTGCGAGTGAGACGTGTTCGGTTATCAGTTTGACGGACATCAAAAGTTACTTCCCTCCCGGGACGGAGTTTGAGGAATACTGGCCGAATAAAGTTGTTGACTCGCAGCTCCTCATTTCAGCCAAAGGTGAGAATTTAAAACTTTTATTATTTTTATTTTTTTTCTTAGTACTTTAAGGGCCTGTTTCACCACTTCTGAGTAAGTTCTTGTTAGCTTATCCGACAGATATATTGAGATATTTTGTATGAAATTATGTCAAAATATCTGTTGGATACGCTAACAAGAACTTACTCAGAAGTGGTGAAACAGGCCCTAAGCCTTCAGAATCACTCTACACGACAATAAAACACACTGACGGTTAAGAATCTGGTATTTATTCTTAACCAAAATGCCAAATGCCAATGCCAATCTACCAAAAATGCAACTATATAGAAGTAAAAAAAACTTTTCATAATTTGGGACATTCTTATTATTATGTTCAAGCCCTGGTGTCAGAGTTTATTCAAACTGCCTTACGGGCTCTGACATGGTCTTTTTGTAACAACTACTACCAGTGAAGTAGACGGGACCAACTGCTTAACGTGCCATCCGAAGCACAGAATCATCTTTCTTTTCAGACAATCAGGTGGATTCAGCCTGCAATGTTCTAACCAACTGGGGAAAAACGCACAAAATTATTTGGACATCATTATTGAAAGTATTTTACATAAAAATTAAGACAAAAACTAAGTTCTTCAAACTGGTTAAAAGTATCAATGCTGTAACATAACCCTAATAAAAAAAGATCTAGCTGCATTAATAAATCGAAAACTTAAAAAAAAAAAGTAAGACGGTATTGATTCTTAATTGTCAACATAATAAATTGATTTCTATTTCAACTACCTCTAGATAGATTATAAATTTATCAATCACAGAAGAACAATAAAGAAATATTTATCCTCATAAGACTGGGCCTGGGGAAAATAAAAAATCAAGGAGAATTCCGAATTTATAGTAGATTACACACAGAGGACAGGAAAGTAAAAAAGGTCTCAGATCTCATGTAATTGCTGACCGAGGCGAAGCAGAGGTCAACAAACATGTGATCTGAGGCTTTCTTATTTACTGTCCGAGGTTAGTATACTATTTTTCTCCTCAACGGAGGTGGAAAGCAACAACTTTGTTTAGTGCAGCGGGACGACAATTGATGCTTTCCGTCCGGAGGGGAGAAAAATGCTTTTAATTTAAAGCTGTTGTCGGTTCCCTCAAGTTATTATTTGAAATAATGTATAAGTAAAGCTTCAAAATCCCACTGCAGCAGCTTTTTCTCAACTTTATTTGTCAGAGTCCTTTGCCTCCAAATGATGAGGGTGAAGTGGTGGAAAAGAGGGAGTGGGCCATACTCCACCATGTGGGCCTGATGTGGATTGATTTTATCCTAGAATGACATTAATTTATTTTATTCTAGATTTCATTAAGTAATTGATTTTATCATAGAATTACATCAATTGATTTTATCCTAGAATTACTTTAATTGATTTTATCCTAGAATTACCGATTTTAATTCCATGCGGGCAAAGTCACAGCACAGACAAACTTTAATAAATGTGAGCCAAAATTATGAGAGGATGATTTCAAAACCCTCCCACATGGGTATGTAAACATGTTGTGCAAATCAATACACAAACTACAGTCTTTGTGTGAACATTTTTATAAGGAAAAAACATTTTGTATAGATGCATTACTGAAAAACATTTGAGATGCATTACTGAAAATGTTAGGACACAGTCATATGGTTTGTCGTCATAAGGAACCAGCAATGTTCCCTGCTGAACTGTCATTGTAAATTATTACTTGTCATGAAAGTATGAAATAGGCCCCACAACCCATTGGTATCTTGATCTTGACTATTATAAAATCGTAAAAATCTTGAGGAATAAAAAAGTAGCGGTTCACTTCATATAAACTCAAATAACACTCGATAGCGCGATTTAAATGACGCGTGGCGCTATCTATTGACAAGTTTGTTAGTTTGTTTGTTTGTTCGCGCATCACGCAAAAAACTACTGAACCGATTTTGATGAAACCTTTTTTGTTTGATAGCTTATGATCTGACTTAAAATCTGGTATATAATTTGTGCGGACAAAGTCGCGGGAAAACACTATGTATAATTTAAAAACCGGATAAAGATACTTTTATCAACTAAAAGAGTTTAATTGTTTTTGAAACAGATTGCTATGAAGCAGAAACACAAACAAGATACTATGAAATAATAAGTCTGGTATATAATGCGGACGAAGCCGCGGGTAAACACTAGTGTTGTATAATTTCATTCATCCATTCAAAGTCGTAAATTAATCATTTTAACTGTAATCTAGTATGTAATTAATTATCACCTCAAATCACGCACATATGATGTACCTATACCTACTGATAATAATAATTTATGAGAAACAAGTCAAATTATACAACACTTTTTTTCTAATTATTACCTACATACATAGGTATTTCACACAAAAACAATTTGGCGATAAAAACAATACGTCATTCATTACAGTTCTTAGAAACGATTTACGCCATTAAATGCAATGTACCTCTACTTTAATATATGTCAAGGAAAAAAGTTGGAAAATTCCTGTTAATCATTTGTAAGGTAGTTAATTAATTCCGAAGAAAAAAACAGGTTAATAATGGAAAATTCAAAAAATAAGTTAACTTTCCTGTTTTAAGGTTTGTTGATCAATAAAAAAAATCCAGTCAATCATCAACATCATCATCGTCGGCTGATGATGATTATACGCTTATAATTTGTTGCATACAATCTTCAGACCATCAAGCTGAAAAAATTTCACTATGTAGCCTACATCGAAATCGCAAGAAAATATGTTTTGTTCCATAGATAATATTGTCATAGTAATTTTACCCTATATTCGCCGGCCCACGTCCGTACTGCAGGCCTCTTATATTTATACGCCCTTTAAGGGCATTAGTCCACCACGCGAGCCCTCTTATATTTACGCCATATATGGGCGTTAGTCCAGCTGATCGAGAACGAAATAAAAAAAATGTTTGGTTGTGTTTGGAAACCTACCATACCTTCCGTATTTTTCTTGGTTTAACCTTTAATATTTACATTGTATGTCCTCAAAAGTATCTTGGTGTTAAATAAAGGTGTGTTGCATTGCCTGTACCAGCTGGTTTAAAATAGACCACCCCATTTCATCATGCGGGATTCTAAGGAGGTACCCTTGGTCTGGCAATCACCAAGGGCATAGTGAGAAGGACATTGGAACTACACATCCTAGAAAACGCAATGTTCCTTGAGAAATCGATTGAATTGTCACATGCATCACTTATTTATCATAACTAGTGTTTACCCGCGACTTCGGCCGCAATTCAAGCATTTTAAGTCAGATCATAAGCAATCAAACAAAAAAAGTTTCATAAAAATCGGTTCAGTAGTTGTGGCGTGATCCGCGAACAAACAAACAAACACACAAACAAACAGACATAACATTTCTAAAAAAGGTTGATTTCGTGTCAGGGATACCTAAAAACCATATCGTAATCTTTTTTTGTACAGACACACTTCAATGTACAGACACACTTCAGTTACAGTTTTATAATAGTTTAGATAACTCCAGGCAGGGGGATTGATACTCTAGATCAACATTCATAAGATCAACATTCAAAATATCAACACCATAAGGTCAGCAAATCAAATGGAGGACCTAGCTACGCCATTTGATGTTACCGCATGGCGCATCATTCCACCCTGAAACCCAAATGCAAAAGGTTCCATAATTAGGTGGTGCAAGAAGAGCTCCAACGAGTGATGAAATCTGAGTTCGTCTGGGCAGTAAGCCTCGATACAACCATTGCTGACTGGCTAATATTTTCACTAAAGCGCGAGTAATTGCCAGAGGAAGAAGCTGCACAGAGTTGATAGCAAAGATTCTACCCATCCCAAGAATTACGGTAGTTTTATGTATGGATATAAAACTTCGTAGCACAAAAGTTTAGCATCTCTTAAAATCGTACTAAACGAAGGTAAAAACCTTCAAAAGGACCTTGACACGATAAGAAATTATTTGCATGATTGCTCTTTATACAGAATTATAAACAGGTATTACAAGAGTATGACTACCGGATTTTGCATCGATTTTTTTGTGTCCGTATAGTTAGCAGCCTCACCAACGAATTCGAAGATTTTGACTCGGCCACGATTTAGTACCCAATTAGTACTATTTAGTGCCCAAAGCACAGATTTGGTACTCCTGTATTTTAAAAGATATTTGGGTTACTTACTGAGGCTGCTAGATAGACGTCAAGGTAGCAGTCGCAACGAGAAATACTGTTTATATCAATGTGATTTATATGTCACGATTTAGTACTCATTTAGTACTCCCTATATCCAAAATTTCATTCATATTGATTCAATACAAGCCGAGATATGACAGGGCATTGTTGAGGCTGCTAACTTGACGTTTATTCCAACGATGATTCCAATGAAACGGGTGCACATTTCAAACAGATAAATACATACAGATTTAGTGCTCGATTTGGTGCCTCTTATGATATTTATGAAATGTAGAATTTTCATTCCTACTTCCCAAAAAATCTATGTAAAGTTCTACATACTAATCGTAATTTAGGTCCGTCGATATCGTTAATCAAATTTAGACTTTATTCAACTGTAATAGGGTTTGCAATTTATTTTAATTCTGTGGTTGGTACTGTCAAGCAAAAAAGTGAAATGATATTAAATTGTATAGGTAACTCTGATACTTCTCAATCTCGTATTGTAAGTAACCTATGTAATGTGAGTCCAGAAGACTATTATTCTTCTTTAAAAGTGTCGAAAAACTAACTTACACCACTTACAAACGTATGAGGAAAGATGTGCCCATTTAAAACTTATGTCTTTATCCGACCGGCGACTGCTATTGGACCAAATGCTTCTATATGACATTGTGACCAGCGGACTTGATACCCCACACCTACTATCTCAAATTAGTCTCAGCGTACCGACTCGTCGGACTAGACATACTAAACTTTTCGCTATAAGTGCGAGTCGCACTAACTATGCCCAAAACCGTCCTTTAATTCGTATTTGCGGTGCATACAACAGCATGTTTTCTGAGTTTGACCCTTTTTGTTTGAAGAAAAACGAATACAAGAATAAAATAAGTACTAAACTTCTCGATCAAATGCAAACCACATGATGAATGTTTTTGTTAAAATTATAGTAAAAATCATACACACACACTCCATACATACACAAACACACAATACCGTACATACATTCATTTATTTATATATTTATTATTTAAGTGTAAAAACATTATAACGTAATATTATAACAATATTATTAAAAAAAAAAAAAAAAAAAAAAAAAAGATGCCTACTCGTATATATATCCTACCTATTAAAAACAATGTCTGTTAAAACTTTTTATAACTTTAAACTGTAAACTTTCATAAATCTTGATTTTAAACTAGCTTACGATAAATTAGACAAGTCAATTACTTAAACTAGCGAAACCTATTATTAGCTTAAGAAGTGTTAATATTACCCCTGTTTATATTTTTTGTAAAGCTGTTGGTTTTGTCAATAAAATAAAATAAAAAAAATAAAAAATTTAAATCTACTCTACTATTATTGTACTGGAAATTTTTTTTTCACCTCACAAGCTCGGAAAGATTCTGTTTATCATTCGAAATCTGAGTGCAAAAGTGCATTTTATCCGCTAGCGTGGAAAGAGTTTTTGAAATTAGAATCTGTCTATTCAATATTTTTATATAGGTATAATGGAGGCAAATAAAGGCTAAAAATGCCTTGACCTCGGAACCCATTTACTTTGAGTAAACTTTTATGAAACCTTGTGCATTATGTTAGTTACACTATATACGAAAATGTTTACCCATTTTTTTTTGCCGCTCTCCATTATTCCGAGGGTTCCGTACCCCCAAACTTTATATAGTGTTTTTTAACAAGGACAGTATGGGGAGATCCAAAACCACAGGAGATACGGGGAAACTGTCTTAGGAACCCTTAGGTCTTTTTTTGTGAACACAATTTTGGCATCATCAATTTTTGGTCAAGCGTGAGTTTAGAGAAAATTTACAACTTTTTTTTTATGCTGTTCGACTCAGTTTTATGTAGGGATCATTTCATTGTATGGGAAGTAAAAAATCTGGACAGCACAAGTTGGTCAAATTTGATAAAAAAAATTTTTTTTTTTTTGCTCTTTTGTAAAAACGGTTATACATACAAGCGCCAAACTTGGTGTGATTATAGAACATACTTCAAAGTAAAACAATCAATAATAAAAATTGGTCAAGTGTGTGTCGGACTCGCGCTAAATTGTATGAATTTTTTTTTTATGGGTTACACCGTTTCCGCTTTCCAGCGTCGATTTACATATCACCCTGCATACATACAAAACCATAGATACCTATAACATTAAATTATTACTCGCAGCGCTAACCGCTCCCCGTCGCCTATACAACTACCTATACTGCCATGTTACCGACACAACTACATCTAGCTATAACTACCTATTACCGATACCGCTATTTACCCATCGCTCTTATCTATTCGTCTTGATTATAGTCATAACACTTGTTTTACTACTTATTTATGCCTATCTGAGTGCGTCTTCCCCTAACGGTCCGTTCTACAATGTTCATCGTCACTTTTTAATTATTTTATTTACCTTACTCAAATGAATACACTAAATATATTATACCAGAACGTTAGGGGACTGCGCACTAAAACAAATTTACTTAAACGCAGTGTTAATCTTTGTTCATATGACGTTATTATATTAACTGAGACATGGTTAGTCGACGGTATAAATGATGCGGAGCTTTTTAGTGGTGGTTTCACGGTGTGGCGGAGGGATCGCGACATCCTGCGCACAAACCAATCTCGAGGAGGTGGAGTTCTCATAGCAGTGAAGACTACCCTTCTGTCATCAGACCGCCACGAGTGGTGCTCTACGGCTGAGGACAAATGGGTAACTATTTCGCTCAAAGCGCAGTATCGCATCCACTTAGGGTGTCTATATTTATGTGAAGAAAACTGTGGCCTCTCATTCTCATCACAACTCAAAAATTTTACTGTTCAAATCTTATATGTTCAAATTATCCCCTCGATAAAATTATCATATTCGGAGATTTTAACATGAGTGACATACAATGGTCTCGTGCTCAAAACGAACAGCATTTTAATCCATTCTTTTCTAACAACTTTAAAGTTTACTCAAAGTAAATGGGTTCCGAGGTAAACCCTAATTTGACTCCACTAGTGCCGCCAATCCACTGAAAATGCTTAATAACTATTTGACACTGGCCAGCACGAAAAAAAAAACCTTTTTGAAATGTTCTTTTTCCAATTCACTTTTTTTCCTCGCTGTTGCGAGGTGAAAAATTGTGTGTTTCGCTCGGCTGCAACGTACCTTTGAAACCTTCGCTAAGCGCTCAGGATTCTATTATTTGAACCACTCGCTTCGCTCGTGGTTCAATCCTAGAATCCTTCGCTTGCTCAGGTTTCAATAAAAGTACTCGCGCCAAAAAGCAACTTTGCAGCCTAGCATAACAAATAACTACGAGTATTACCCTTAGATTATCAAGATAGACAGTCAAAGCTACGAAAGCGTCGAAAAAAATAGGAACCAGTACTGGTTGCAAAACCCTATACATATACACGCACATAATTTGTATGGCGCCTCACGCACACCAACCTAAGAAAGTTAGCCCCTTTTGTTTCATACGGAACAATTGTGAGGCTCATTCTAGACATATACTTTTTCTAAGCTATTACCGTTCCGAAATAAAGCGAAGCAATAAATATTGATTTCATTGTGGTTTGAAACTTTCATGAGTGGTTCAGATCATCAAACTGAACCACTTTTATTATGGGACCAATCCTGAAATCGCAAACAAAAATCAGCAGTTCCATACTAAACTGCAACGCCTACTAGACTCAAATGTATGAGACTAGTACTTTTCAAACACTACAGGTTAAGTGTGAGAAACCTATTGTAAACTTCCACCTATACTGTGTAACCACGCTTATGGCAAATAAAGATTCTATTCTATTCTACAGTGCGATTTTTGAAAGTCACTCGTTCAAATCAGCAGTAGAAAATGTAAAAATTACTATGTAGATTATTCATCATTCGATCGAAGTGTTACTTTCAAAAATTGCATTCTTGTTCACAACATAAACAAAAACATAAAAGACAATTTGAAAACATCTATAAAAGAACAAGGTTCATCATAAACTCGTTGTAGTCCCTCGGCTGCACTCATTTGAATCAAGCAATTCTTCGACAAGTTTTCGCATCACCCACCGTAATTAACGTAAATAAAATCCGGCCATCTCTCGGTATTGCTATGAACTACTTGCTATGATCGCGTGCGCCAGCTCATGGCAGTAGAGTTCCGATAAAGGCCAGGCCACACAGAGGCGGGACTGCGGGAAAGCGGTCCGGGGGCGGACCTGCGGGAAGCGAATATCTCCGGACCAGTGCTTATTTCTCTGTTACAGGGGATATACAAACTCGGACATGACCTTTCCACCATACCATACACTACAAAACACACAAAAATCTTCGCTGGTCCGCAGATATTCGCTTCCCGCAGAACCGCCGCCGGCCCGCTTTCCCGCAGGACCGCCTCTGTGTGGCCTGAGCTTTAAGCTCAATTCACACACAGCCGCCTCCGGAGGCGGTCCGGAGGCGGGATTTTTTGTAATGTACGAGTTTATATGGACCCTGCCACACAGAAATCCGGGCCGGTAGCGGCGCGGCGCGGCGCGGTACCGGTCAGAACGCAATGACAACCAGGCGGCGGCGACGCTGGCCGGAGGCGGCGCGGTGGCGTGCCGGGGGCGTCGCGAAAGCGGCGGCGGCCGCTGTATTCTATTGTAGTCAATGCGAGGTGTCACACAGAGCGGTGGCGGGCGCGTCGCGGTCCGGAGGCGGTTTTTACCGCACTGTCATTTTGTATTTTTTCACGATTTTCGACTGCGTTTTTTTTTTATTTTTCCTTACGGAAAGGCAAGGGGAACGAGCCCATACAGCCTGGTCATATGTGAGTTTTCTTCTATGGATTTTCGATTGCTGCTACTTGCTAGGGCAAAAGCTTTTTTTTAATAATGTCAATAACGGCTCTGGATACTAGTCCTTTTGAGCCATTCGTTATTTTTTTACACACAAAAGTCAATGCTTTTAGCCGTTGAAAAGATCTCTCGTACGGAGACATTCCTGGGTTCAGTATCAGATTCTGTTAGAACTAAGTTTTACTAGCTGTCAGAAAACTCCCCATTATTTTGTGCCATTAAGATATTCACGTAAATTGAGCAATTGACAACATTTCATTTTTTAATCATCAGTTTTTAATGAAAAATATAAAAATAGGTAAAAACATAAGAGATACGTATTTTTTCGATTTAATTTTTGACTGATATTTCTATTTTTATTTACTTTTGAATTTTCTGAAAAACGTAGGCTTTATGGCTAAGATACCTTGGCCTCAATGACATTAAAAATAAAAACTGACGTGCCATTAAAATATTCACGTAAATTGAGCAATTGACAACATTTCATTTTTTAATCATCAGTTTTTAATGAAAAATATAAAAATAGGTAAAGAAATAAGAGATACGTATTTTTTCGATTTAATTTTTGACTGATATTTCTATTTTTATTTACTTTTGAATTTTCTGAAAAACGTAGGCTTTATGGCTAAGATACCTTGGCCTCAATGACATTAAAAATAAAAACTGTCAAATACAATAGAAAATCCAAGCAGGCAAAGGAATAAAATGTCATTCAACCTATATTATATTTTTCAGTATTTTTCAAATAACTCGAGAATGTGCCTTTAATCGAGAACAATATAGTAAAAGTGAGAAATAAAGTACGGCGGGACCGTTCGATTCGGATTGATATCCCCGCGTAAAACTTCCTTAAACATTACAATGTGTGAACCACCCTCGCATTTCAATGGATTCCTGTCAATATTGAAAACTTATTGAAGACATCGGCAAATGAAATAGAAACTTGATCTCGGAAATGACACAAGGAAATGGCGAAAACCACAGAAATGACGTTATTACGGAATAACGAAAATTAACTCGGAATATGAAGACTTGGAAAAATTATAATTTTAACACAGATCAGGCACATAGTGCCTTTTATAATTAATTTATAAAAAAGACAAAATCTGACTTGGCTGCATGGGCTATGTTCCCTTTGCCTTTCCGCAAGGATAAATTATTAAAAAAAAAAATCGGCTGTTCGACGTGAATTATGAATCCTACCGAAAAACTTATAATTTTAGTCCAACCTCACTCTTGTCTCTACAACACGAGTGATAGATATTACAAAATCACTATCAATTGGCGACATTGTGCTTCCTTGCAATCTGTACAGAAAATGAAACAAACATGGCCGCCAGCCGCCATTGGCCGCTTTCGATGTCACACAGGCCGCCTCCGCCCCGCTACCGCGTCGCCATCGCGCCGCGCGGACCCTGTGTGGCAGGCCCCGGAACGCTTTCGCTTCCCGCAGAACCGCCGCCGGCCCGCTTTCCCGCAGGACCGCCTCTGTCTGGCCTGAGCTTTAATGATAATTTTTGTTCATGATTGTACCGAAAATCGAATGTATGTAGAACTTTACATAGTTTTTTTGGGAAGTAGTAAAGAAAATTCTACATTTCATAAATATCATAAGAGGCACCAAATCGAGCACTAAATCTGTATGTATTTATCTGTTTGAAATGTGCACCCGTTTCATTGGAATCATCGTTGGAATAAACGTCAAGTTAGCAGCCTCAACAATGCCCTGTCATATCTCGGCTTGTATTGAATCAATATGAATGAAATTTTGGATATAGGGAGTACTAAATGAGTACTAAATCGTGATATATAAATCACATTGATATACACAGTATTTCTCGGTGCGACTGCTACCTTGACGTCTATCTAGCAGCCTCAGTAAGTAACCCAAATATCTTTTAAAATACAGGAGTACCAAATCTGTGCTTTGGGCACTAAATAGTACTAATTGGGTACTAAATCGTGGCCGAGTCAAAATCTTCGAATTCGTTGGTGAGGCTGCTAACTATACGGACACATTTTTTTACATCTTGTACTGGTTGCCCTTCTACTTCGAATCCCCGAGGAGAGCTCGAATGTCTCGAAGTGAAGAGATAAAGGGTGAGAAAGAGACAATGACAGGGTTTATAAAGTCGTGTAGGTACTAAAAAACCAGCTGTATTGAACAGCAGATTTTTTTCCGCCATTTCGATTTTGGTCCCATAGATGATGTTGTCGAATCCACGTAGCATGCTACACGTGATACGGCTGTATCACGTCTTTTGTCTCGTTCGTTCGTGCGCAGAGCGAAGGTGTGATAGCGCTGTATCACGGTGTCATGCTACCTACGCAGATTGATGAGCTGATTATCTCCTTCAAAAAAGCGATAAAGTTCTCTTTTCTCTTTTTATTTACGATTTAGGAATATCCCGACACCTGTTCGGTGATGACTGATGTGGTACCGCGACGGAGCAACACCAAAAATGCTGGAATTTAGTTCACTTGTCCCGTATATTTGGATGGTTTGGAACACAGAAAGATAAAGGGTTTGTAGGTATGGTGTAGGTACATTGGCGTCAAGGATTTAGGCTCCCCGAAACACTGGTAGAATTGGATCACCCTACAGGAAACCTACTTTTTCTTATAATTCGGCAATTGTCTGTCTTGCGACACAGTTTTTACGAAACACCGTTCAATTCATTCTGCTGACTCATCCCAGTTATCTGCAAAACAGTTAATCCTTATTACTGGCGAAACTTAATTTTATATCCTATTTCGAGGTGGTAAGAACCGTAATAGCTTACGGTATATTCCCCCAAACAAAGTTAACCTTTCTGCCGCCCCAAATGGTGGAACCATTTTCTATAATAGCCACATCTAAATATACGACTCATGAGAACTACGTCCCTCATTTATTCCCGTAATATCCCTTTTCGTGGTCGATACCGAAGTCCATATTCCTAAAATAACTTGTTTTTGCTATATTATGTTCCCTTTTAGGGTCCACCCTTTTTAAAGGCAGCACAATTTGCAATATGGACCCTAAATCTAAATGCGCTAATAGCGAATTTTGCTACAGAAAGTTGCATGCTTCAAAAGTTTGAAGTAAAAATGTTTCTGACCTGAAATCGGAACCCAAGTCCATATTCCTAAAATAACTTGTTTTTGCTATATTATGTTCACTTTCTAGGGTCCACCCTTTTTAAACGCAGCACAATTTGCAATGTGGACCCTAAATCTAAATGCACTAAAAGCTAATTTTGCTACAGAAAGTTGCATGCTTCAGAAGTTTGAAGTAAAAATGTTTCTGACCTGAAATCGGAACCCTAACCATTAAATAATCTGTGCCCTAACTTTGAATGATAGACAAAGACGTAGGTACACGCTATGAAAGAAAAGGCTCGGTACTGGATATATTCAAGGATATTTTTGTAAAGAGATTGTTTGCCATTGTCAAAAACTGGTCTCTAAACAGCAACTTCAAAATGTTAACGATATTTCGAGCTCTTTTTAAAAGCGCTTTGTAAGAGCTTCTTTTCATGTCTCTACGCCAAGATGCATACGCCCTAAATAGGTTTCCATAGGACAGTTGTTTTGTTTTCTTTCCTTACTGGTTCGGTTGATTCTGCAGAACGCTTCGACATCCGAGCAAAGAGCCACCAATTATCCGCACTTACAAGCAGTTTATGTGAAAATAGCAGCGATTGGCCATAATTTTTCAGAATAGTTAAAATATTTCCAATTAGTTTTTCTGGCGTTACGTAATACCAACTGCTCTCAAACGGTAACGGAAAACATCGTAAGGAAACCTGCTTACGCTGAAGAAGACATTCTGATGCGTAAGTGAAGTCTACTAATCTGCATTGGGTACTCGCGGTGGACCGCCCATACGCCCACGTATGCCAGGGCATATGCCTTTATACGTCTCACTGCAGGCAGTGGGACATAATATGTCCCACAATAATATGTACACATATTATGTGTAAGGAAAAGAATCTTTAACCTTAAACCACATACTCTACCCATCAAACCCTCCTAGCGGTCTACCCTGGGCAACGGCATCACAAGCTACCAAGTTTGTGGTGGCGGCTGAACGACCCCCCACTGCGGTATGGTAGGCTCCGCAAGGAGCCAGATGGTACCCTCCTGCCGGAGTCTGGCGCCAAGCAGCTTGCTGCGTTCCGTCAGTGTGCAGGAGTGCCAGTGCACTTCTGGGAAAGCTCGTTTCATCTTCGAACCCAAGAGTGACTGCTTCTGATTCCACCTCTGATAGTTGCGGTTCACCGTCCCATCATCAGATTCAGGAGAACGAGAGAGCCACAAACTTACGCTTTTAATAATAACCTGCGTATTAAAATTTTTTTTTTGCTTGCCACTTCGTCCGCGCCGGTTTCTTATCGTAACTAATCATAAACTTTTAAACACAAAAAGTTTCGTCAAAATCGTTTTTGCGTGATGCTCGAACAAACGGAGAAAAATCCAAAAGTCTTTGATTTGGAGTCAGATATCTATACCTAAACACCATATTGTAACATTTTAATTTGTACGGTTTTATAATAGTGTAGACCAACTCTAGGAAGAAGATACAACGTGCCTGGATCAACTAATCAAGCTTTCTATGCAGTCGAAATCGGCTGAGTAAATCAATTTAAAAAATCTCAATTTCAACGTAACGTAACTCTGGCTTGAACACCAGAGTGAACCACTTTTCGTGGTATAACTGTAAATTACGGTACCACGTCTTCTACACGTTCATTGGCTTGGCGTTGGTGCTAGCCGCGAAAATGTGATAACGGACGTAACGTAACGGACTCATATAAATTGGAGTGCGATTTTTTAAAGTCACACGTTCATATCAGCATATCAGCAGTAGGAAATGTCATAATTACTATAGAGATTAAATCTAAAAACGAACCCTTCCTGAACTGTGAAGATCAACGCATATGAACCGCCACAGTATTCTATGCCATTTGTTTTTGTTGAAACACTGAACTTTTAACCGAAAACGTGATCTTTATCGCTTCCTGTTTATCGGCGCTAACGACAACTCTCTATGCGTCTCGATAGGCCACGTCAATGTCGTCCCGCCACCTTCTACGTTTGCCCCAGAAGAGAGGCTTTTGCCCAACAATGGGCCTGCGACGGCTGATATAATCATGACGGCAGATGATGAAGTCGTTTCGGAGTCTATTCAATACAAACAAACAAAAAAATCTTTCCTCTTACACTCAGTTGCAGAAATGCTCATTAAAGTTAATCTTTCATTAAATCTCTTGCTGTCACTTTTTGTCTTGTTGACGTAGTAAAAGCTAGCAAGAGTTTTAATAGAGGATTAAATGTAATGAGCGTTTCTGCAACTGAGTGTTTATAATATTAGTATAGATCACAGACTTCTGTATTATAAATATACTAAGTCTGTGGTATAGATACTGCCAGTGTGCGACCAGCAAGTTTAGTACGATTTCTCTACAGGCGCGCGACGCGCCTTTGCTCCATAGAAAATAACTTGTTCCCGCGCTTTTCGGAGAGCGAAAGCCGCGCTTGCAGCGACAAGTACCTAGTATGGAATAAAGCCGAGTCGCGCGTGATAGAATATAGGAGGGTATTCTGAATGATATTAAATAAAAGGTGATAATTAGTATAACCATTATATTTCATTACTTTGACTCGATATTTAACACTGTTTCGTTAATAAAACCACAAAGAAGAAATGAGAAACTACACACATACAAACAAAATCATTTTAAAGATTATAATAACAGTTCACATAAATTAAGTTTACAGTAATTAGTTTAACACTTACTTGGGCAGCGTAACGGCAGGAATGAATCCCAGATAATGCCTCGACACCCATTTTATATACCTGTTTTCCCGCCAACATCAATTCTGTTATTGGCGGAACAATCAGGGAATTACATTGCTTCAAATATTCACATGATTAATAGGTTGTAAATAACTATTATCAGCAAACAATTATTGTAAGCAATATTATGAATAATTAGTATGGAATTTAAGCAATATTCAAAACAATGAATCACTAAATAATTACTACCAACAACAGATGGTTGTTAGTCAGTGTTGCCAGTACTAATATTCTAGTAGGGATTGTTCTACTACCTAACAATATATTCATATTCTTTAATATATTTGCTAACACGGCCATTCTGATAGTACTTCGCTCCTCGAAGTACCAAAAACCTCTTCTACATCGAACACAATTTCATGGAATTATGGATCACATTAAATTAAATTAGAATTGATGTAGCAATTGGAAATAGTGAAGTTAGTATTGAATAGGAATCCCCTAGAGTCAGTTTAGGCTATAAAGGGGTATAAGTCATTGTCACGTTGGTCATAGACGGATACACTTTAAAATGTCAGTAGGTATTAAACCAAGAGTCATTATCAAAAAAGTTATAATCTAAATCAAAACATCAAGTTATTAATTGATCCATTTTTCCATCTCTATTATTTATTATAAACATGTTACTTATACGTTTTCATGTAGGTACACTAAAATTTCAAAATTATTGTTATTTGCTAAATAAAATTGCTTCAAATAGAAATAATTAATGAACTTTTACAAAACTCAGGACTAATATTAGCACAGATATTTTATCACTACCGGACTGAATACAAATTTCTAATTACTACTAATTATATAAAACTAATTTGACACATAAACCTAGATTAAACTACCACATAATCTTTTCAGATTTAGAAAACTTTGAAGTGAACATAATTTAATGTCAATTATTTTCAATCTGCTAAAAAATATTTTTTTTAGCATGAAATCTCTTAAAATGTAACTAACTAATATTAGCAATGATCATTAGGATATAAACAGGATTTATTTATCCAAACTGCTCGGCCATACTGACAAGTACTTCGTCCCCGAAGTACATCTCAATACTTTTAATGGAATAACGATCACAATGATTTAAAACTATTCCAAATATTATTGAAAATGCAGTAATTATTGATCATCAACAAATATAGAATCTTCATAATATGGTATTAGTGACCGTGACCGCGAAGATTAAACTGACGTCTAGCGATAGTACCTTTGGTTATAAAGGCAATCCGAATTTAAAACAAATTGTGATCATTATTAAAAAAAAAAGAAAAACATCAATAAATCTAAATCGTTTTCCTGAAAAAGTTTTTAACAGTTGTCTTTTCATTTTAGTTCACATTGCATCACTTTAATTCATCAATTTCATCATTGATTACCATCTTTTTTACATAACTTTGTTTCATACATCATAATATGTATATTTTTCAACGCAAATAAACTTATTTCATTTCATTATTTCCATATTCACACTCATTTCGTTGATGATGAAAAGTTCATCATACCTTTCATCGTCATACATCAACATCATACCATACCAACGACCAGTCTAGCAGTCGTTCTTACTTCGTCCCAAAGTACAAAACTCACATAAAATCTCACACGAAATCTATAGATTTAAGAAAACGTTTTAGCATATTTTTGAATACAAGTGGGCTTAACAATGTGTAGGTACTTACTTAATTAGTTATCTTTAAAGTGAATGATAAATTTAATTGAATGTTCTTATAAGAATAAAGTAGATAGGTATATAAGAATAACATAATAATTCAAAAAAAAATTATATTCACTCTAAAGATATTATCTTATCTTATCTTATTTTATTTTAATCGTATTTAATTATGCCGATCGATGCCAAAAAAAAAAGAAAAAAAAGGTAAGAATTTCATTAACATTGCAATCAACAAGTCATTAAATACGCAATTTTGATTGAATTAAAAATTGTTTTACGTAAATTCACAACATGACACTTCATCAGTTCTTTACAATCAAAGTTAAATAACTTTTACTCACCTCTGGTTCTACTCTGACGCTACTCTGGCGTAACTCTGACGCTACTCTGACGCTACTCTGACGCTACTCTGACGCTACTCTGACGCTACTCTGACGCTACTCTGACGCTACATTGACGCTACATTGACGCTACATTGACGCTACTCTGACGCTACTCTGACGCTACATTGACGCTACATTGACGCTACATTGACGCTACATTGACGCTACATTGACGCTACATTGACGCTACATTGACGCTACATTGACGCTACATTGACGCTACATTGACGCTACATTGACGCTACATTGACGCTACATTGACGCTACATTGACGCTACATTGACGCTACATTGACTCTACATTGACTCTACATTGACTCTACATTGACTCTACATTGACTCTACATTGACTCTACATTGACTCTACATTGACTCTACATTGACTCTACATTGACTCTACATTGACTCTACATTGACTCTACATTGACTCTACATTGACTCTACATTGACTCTACATTGACTCTACATTCTAAATTGTGAAAATCGCAACCTGCTACACAGCATAGTCCAGTAAAGTTAACGTTCGTTCGAATAACATTAACCAGTAATAATAACAATAATTAGAAAATAAAATATATATTTATATTTTTTTTATACATCGTTTGCTTAAATAATTTTATGCCATGAATCTAACGTAGTATTTTGGATTTTCTATTTTTAGTACTAAAATTTTGTATATCTGAAATTCTGAAGTTAATTCGTCAGTTCTATTCAATTAATAACTTCCAATAAGCAGATATAAAAAAAGATATAAAAAAAAATGTTTGTACCTTCATTTTATCGAATTAAATACCTACCTTCATAGCTAATTAACGAATTATAAATAACTAACAGTTGATTTATTATTTCAGTCATTAATTAGAATATTTTAGTTGGATTCTATTTCTAAATGATAACTAAGACCGCCTTATTTGTACCATTATCGTTTCTTTGGTTCTTTTTCTATGCTGTATTTGTATTTTAGTGTAAATAAAAGAATATTTCATTCATTCATTCAATGATAACTAGGAACTGTAATCTTAATATGAAAAAAAAAAATAACGGCTACCTATTAAAAATTATTTCTATCTCACCATACTAGCTTTAAAAGCGTATGAAGCGTAAAATGACTGGACTAAGCAGTATACTAAAACATTTTTTTTTTTCAAAGTTATTTATAATTCTTTAACTGCACACTAAAAAACAGAAAAACACAATTTAAAGTCAATTCATCGTTTAGTCAGTTACCTCAATCCATCTACCGCTAGGTAGTAATGGTAGTACCTATAGAAAATCTGTTGTTCTGCAACACAAAATCGAGAGAAAACGACCGTCCAGTGGAAGGAACTATTTTTATTGTCTCAGATCTTTATTATTGAAGAGCTTTGTAGCAACGAATGAACTAGCATAGCATATGCTCACGACTATATTCCCCGTGAGGGTAGTCAGAGATATTCTGAAACCTCAGAACATCCACTTTTCACCAGTAGTACCGAAACTCTGTCCAGTGTGACGGGGGTGAGCCCGTCGCCACTAACACACACACACACATATACACATACATGAACTAAGTAATTGTATTATGCTTTCGGTGCTCAAACAATTAAAATTATTCTTTTAGTTAGAGTAATAATTGTACAAATTATACCAGCCGACTAGTAGTGTGGATGGGGAGACTGGTACCTAGACCTACCTACCTATCAAACCTAGAAGACTCGTACCACTTGTCCGCGGACAAGGTGCCGCCTAAGCCGTATTTCTTAGCACCGAATAACAAAAAAAAATCCTATATTTTTTCGTTTTACTATTATGGGGTACATTGGTACCAAAGAAAAAAAAAATCTAGCATCGACCAACATTAAATCACTTGTTATTTGTTGAAACATGATTTGCGAATGACTAGAACAATAAGTATCGTCTGTTTTTCAGATTTATAAACTTTTGTTTTGATTATTACCTCATTATTTACGTAGGTACAATTTTAGAAACAAGCAAACACAGCGATATTTAATAAGAAATTAATACGGCCTTGGCCATTACCTCGCTAAATATTTGGAGCTTCAGTCTTTGTTTCCCGTAAATTTTTTTCTTTCTTTCCTGCGGGTGGGTAGGTGTTCTCTGGGCAGGCAGGTGGATTTCTCTGGGTGGGATTCTCTTCGTGATCGGTTCAGTCTGACCAGGTTCTGGGTCTGTCTCCAGGCACCTCTCCAGGACATCGTGGATGGATTTTTTTCGTTTGCAAACCACAGCAGTTCCGCGGTGATCGTGCCATGGAAAAAAAAATATATATTAGTAAAGTAACTATGCGGCGAAGGAATACGATTCCACTTCTGATGATAGAATATAGGAGGGTATTCTAAATGATATTAAATAAAAGGTGATAATTAGTATAACCATTATATTTCATTACTTTGACTCGATATTTAACACTGTTTCGTTAATAAAACCACAAAGAAGAAATGAGAAACTACACACATACAAACAAAATCATTTTAAAGATTATAATAACAGTTCACATAAATTAAGTTTACAGTAATTAGTTTAACACTTACTTGGGCAGCGTAACGGCAGGAATGAATCCCAGATAATGACTCGACACCCATTTTATATACCTGTTTTCCCGCCAACATCAATTCTGTTATTGGCGGAACAATCAGGGAATTACATTGCTTCAAATATTCACATGATTAATAGGTTGTAAATAACTATTATCAGCAAACAATTATTGTAAGCAATATTATGAATAATTAGTATGGAATTTAAGCAATATTCAAAACAATGAATCACTAAATAATTACTACCAACAACAGATGGTTGTTAGTCAGTGTTGCCAGTACTAATATTCTAGTAGGGATTGTTCTACTACCTAACAATATATTCATATTCTTTAATATATTTGCTAACACGCGCAAGAAGAGAAATCACGCTAGACGTGCTGTGCGAGCGTAAAGTTAGCTTCATACTTATCCCTTTAAAGGCGGGATCAGCACTTTATTTCTATCTTTAGTGGATATGTCCTTATCGATGGAATAGAACCATAGAGGTAAGTATCCAGTAGGATACTTACCTCTATGAATAGAACGTATTGATGCGCGGCCGTAGCATGACAGCGTGATATAGCCTTATCGCGCGCATCATGCTATGGCCACATAAGTGGAAGAGAGCGCGAATATACCCAGATGCTTTACAGTTCGCAGTTGCATTACTTATCGTATCCATGATACTGTACAACTTTCCTTAAGAAACCTATAGGAAATTCGCAAAAAAAATTGTCGCCTTTTCATACAATTTGATCAGCCGATTGCATTTAGTATGGAAACTCCAAAATTTTCTTTGCGCATTTTCTATAGGTTTCCTATTGGAAAGTTGTTCACTATAATGGGTACAATCACCCCTCCAAAAGCAATCCAACTGTTTACCCCACCCTGCATATTCGTGACTATTGAAACGAAACTCAAATGGGCCCTTCCCCACAGGATCAGTGTCAGGCGGCGGACAATGGACGCGAGCGCCGCCCGCGCCTCCCCCAGGCGTAGTCACCGGGGTCGGCGGGAACACTGGCGTCAACCTCGGCAACAACGCGTCGAACCGCGGCCGGCGCGCGACCAACCAGAGGCACTCGCCGGCGTCGGCCGCGATGCAGATGCCCCATGCTGCTGGGCTGTCGGCGGCCGCTGTGCAGGCTCTCGCGAACGGCTGGAGCTTGCCGGGGCAGTTGACGCAAGCTCAGACGCAGCAGGTGCTGAGGCTCGCCCAGGTAATTGCTGGTTTTTGAAGTATAGTAGGTTACATACCGAGGACTGGAAAGTATTCGCCTCGGTCAACAAACATGTGATCTGAGGCTTTCTCATTTACTGTCCGAGGTTAGTATACTATTTTTTTCGTCGACGGAGGTGGAAAGCGACAACTTCGTTAGCGCAGCGGGACGAAAATTGACGCTTTCCATCTGGAGGGGAGAAAAAGCTTCTTTACTTACGCTTGACTTGGGGAGTAAGCAGGTGAATGCGTGACGAGAGCGTAACGAAAAGTGTGATCGGGCGAGGCGAACGGAAGTTTTACTTCAGTTTGGTCTAAAGCACACCCGTTTTTTCCTTGGGATTTTGAGGTGGGACGTTGTGTTTGGTTTTTAGATGAAACTTAGTCGATCTGGCAGCAGATTCGCCAGTTGTAATAAGTTATATTGACAGTCGAAGCTACGAACGCGTCGAAAAAAATATCTGCGAACTCTTTGGTCTTCTTATCGAGTGGGCTGCAAGCCCTGGTGTCAGAGTTTATTCAAACCGCCTTACGGCCTCTGACGTGGTTTTATGTAACGACTACTACCACCAGATATAGTAGCCGGGACCAACAGCTTAACGTGCCATCCGAAGCACGGAATCATCTTTCTTTTCAGACAATCAGGTGACTCAGCCTGCAATGTCCTTACCAACTGGGGAAAAACGCACAAAGTGACATTTCACTAGGGGCCCCCCGTGGGAATCGAACCCACGACCTCCGTGTCAAGAGCCCAATGCTCTTAACCATTAGACCACGGAGGCAGTTGGGTGATAAACTCTTGGGTGATAAACCGTGTCTGTATACACGCACACCGAGATAAGTTTTATGGCGCCTCACGCACACCAAACTAAGAAAGTTGGCCTTTTGTTTTATATTGTAGAAGCGTGGGGCTTGGCCTCTATCTAGACACATACTTTATCTAAGCCAGTAGCATTCATGGACAGTCTCTTGTAGACATAACATAATGATCACTGCGGGGTGTAATTGAAATTAGTCTACTATTTTTAGGGGTGGTTCAGACCATCGAACTGATCACCTTTTACATGAAATTTTAAATAAAATCTGCTGTAGTTGAGACTAGAAGGCACTGATATTTTGTGTGGAACAACAGGTTTTTTTTGTGATATCAGAATTGCTACCATAGAAAAAGTAGCTTAGTTTGATGGTCTGAATCACCCCTGAAAATTTGTCGACTCCTTTCAATTACACCCTGTAGGTAGATAATAGATATCATAAACTAAACATAAACAGGAAAAAGTTTGACATAGTTTCGGACCATCCCATACGGGAATCCTGCCGTGAGCTTTGCATATGACATTTGTTGCCCTTTCCCAGTTAGAAGTTTAACAAACATGTATTCTGTAGAGAAACTAGCTAGCTATCTCTCTCTGTCTCTCGTAATAAGTCACAAGGCAAAAAGTACGTGCATATAACCTGTTGCAAGGCAAATGTTGCCTAGGGCTAAAGACAGACCTTGAGATTTCATTCATTTCTCTGAAGAAGTAAAGTTAGTAAAAAACAAAATACTCGTAGTGTACCTGAGTTCAATACTGCAGTTTTAGAGACGTGTGAACGCTCGCATTAAAAATGCACTAAAAGAACAATATTATTATGTAATTTGAGATTCATTGAATATTCTCCGATGTGAATTGTGAAAGACAATTGAAGGTCACATTGTCTTATCTTGCCGGCGGTCTGAGTCTCCTAGTCTTTACCCGTGACTTCGTCCGCACAAATTATAAACCAGATTTTAAGTCGGATCATAAGCTATCAAACAAAAAAGTTTCATCAAAATCGGTTCAGTAGTTTTTGCGTGAAGTGGTTGACATAGCTCAGAAAATTAGCAAGCTGAAGTGGCAATGGGCTGGTCATATCTGCCGAAGAACTGGGGAGTCAGAGTTCTAGAATGGAGACCGCGAACTGGTAGGCGTAGTGTGGGACGCCCTGCTGCTCTAGGTGTCATGAATTTGAAGTATAATTAACGTATATTTGTTGGGCAGGCGCAAGTGGCGGCTCGGTACAGCAACGCCGCGATCGCCGCAGCCGCCGCCGTCCTGCCGCATCGGTCCCAGCACCAGCGGAATGTACAGGTACTGTTGTACTAATATTGATAGATAAATTCTATTTTTAACACACTTGCTCCCGTAAAGTGGCTCTTAACGCACTGCTTTTAGATTTATAATATTTTTTTTTTAAATACGCGTTCGTTTAACTTTGCATTACCTCAATAGTGCGGTAATACCTACGCGCGCATAACTAATTCGAACATAGGCGCACTGCGCGGGAAGAAAGAGATCTGGGCGGTATTTTATTTAAAAAAAATCGAAACCTTTTTGAGTAATTGTGTGTTGGAAAACGTTGTATGATGTCTCGGCTCGTTTACAGCCCTTGCCTGCGGGTCGTGTTGCTGCCAGCCTCGACAGAAATGACCTAAGTTGGTCATTTCTGTCTGTGCTCACTTGTCTCATAAAAAAATTCAAAAAAACATTTGTAGCGATACATCTGCCGAATTTAAGCGACGTTATTTCGGTCTAATGTGTTTTAGAATACTAGAACTAGAAATCATGACAGATGTATTTTCGGCCGCGTAAATTCGGCCGATGTGTCGGTCTAAATTACAGAATATAGTACCTTAGACATTTACAAAGGACGAGCTTATCTTTAAAGAGATTTCTTCCAGCAGAACCGCAACAGAGAAAGTTTTAAAGTGTGAAGCAAACATAATATACAACACAAATGATAATGATGACTGAGATGATAATTTATTTTTGTGATTATTGACTGGAAAAGGGAGATTATTCAACATATGATATTAAAGGTTTAGGCGTTAAATACCCAATTCCCTAAATTGTATATTCTCCTAATGGCCCACTAGGCAAATTCTACAATAGCCTAATTGTAATTTGCACATTTGTATTGCAGTTTCCTAACAGCGCGATCACGATGGCGATGGGGCAGCAGCCCCCTCCCCCTCTTGTGAGGAGCTCGGCCAACACCACCACTATGAAGTGAGTGACCATTGTCTACACCACAGAATAGATATACTACCAGAAAAACAGCTTTACACAAGCTCGCGGCGCGGCGGCCAGAACACCCATGCGCCAACGCCATGCGCAGCGATGTTTCATCTGTCACGGGATCGCATTTTTCACGTTCTGTCCTTTTCCGACACTCAGGAGTGCGATTTTTGAAACTCGGCAGTTGTCAAAATTACTATGGAGAAGTGCATCTTTTTATTGCTGATATTACGTTAAAAAATAACTGAGTTCAAAGTATGAGTTTCAAAAATCGCACTCCAGGAACGTCATTGGCTAGAGCGAGAAAGGTCGCAGCACAGCCGGTGCTACCGCGTGCGGTCGCATTCCCGCTATCTTTCTCGCTCTAGCAAATGACGTTCCTGTGCAAGAGAAAAGGATGGAGCGTGAACTCTTAGCTGCCGCTTATGTACGTGAATGCTCTGCTCACGTATTGGCGCACGCTGCGCATGTAGGGGCGTACCGGTCGCCGCGAGCGTGTATGAAGCTGTTTTTCTGATTGGAGTGTATCTATTTGGTTTCTACACTATTATACAGGGTGTAAGGAAAAGTATCATTAACCCTTAAACAGGCATAGTACGATTTATCGACCACATAAAAGTAACTGACAATGTACCTACTAAAAACTTACAATAAGGTTCATTATTGAATTTAAATATGGTGGCCAAGGCCTGTTTAAGGGTTAACCTTTAAACCACGGCAAAAAAAAAAACAGCTGTCCCATACGATTGCGTCGAGAAGGTTTAGTATGGGACATTTGTTTTGCTCCCGTAGTAAAAGTTGTTCAGTTGGATGGGTAGAGTATGGGGTTTAAAGGTTAATGATACTTTTTCTAACACTCTGTAAAACTGTAACAGAAGTGTGTCGGTACAGTCAGCATCAAAAGTATCTAAGCATCTCCGGTGTTCAAAAACATCTGAACAATTACACGAAAATAAACCCTATTTCCTACTAGATAACATTTGTTTTTAACTTAACAAATAATAACATGACAGATAAATTAATTTGATTTCTTTGTGAGTTGAAATAAGGTTTGCTATCGTAAAGTTGTCCAGATATTTATGAACACTTAACATGCCTAAATACTTTTGATGCTGACTTTACATTATATACAGGGTGTCCCGTAACTCAACGTTAAAACGGAATCGGGTGATAGGCCAAATCATAATGGTTACCAGAAAAATAAAAAAATAAATATAAGTCATAAATTTTTTTTAATTACAGGCATTTTTTTTTTTCGTGAAAATATACACCCTGAGAATTCAAAGCAACAGGTTAGATTAGCACTATTCAGGATTAAATAAGAAAAATAAAATTGAAAAAAGAAGTAAAGATTTGTAGCAGTAGGAGCTAAAAAACCATCACAGGACGTACATTAAAAATGCCTATAACTTAAAAAATTCATGACTTAGATTTTATTTTTTATTTTTCTGGTAACCATTATGATTTGGCCTATCACCCGATTCCGTTTTAACGTTGAGTTATGGGACACCCTGTATATGTATTTAAAAAAAGTGACGAATTATTTGTCTTTGACGCTAAATCACAGATTTTTGAGTATCACTCAAAAACTACTGAGCCGTTTTTGATGAAACTTTTTGTGTTTAAAAGCTTATTTATTTAATTTCTTCTGTAGAGATGGCATATCATTGACCACGCCATACCCAATGCTCTAAAAACTTATTACAGACAATCTAGTCACAAATATGGTACGTTGTTTTAAACATCCATGTCCGATTGTGAAATATAGACTGCAATAGATGTCAAGGCTTGTGACGTAGTCATGCAAGGTCAATACGTTTTTTGGTTGTCTTTAACTTTGTGAAATGTAACCGCAAAGTCTTTAGGTTTTAAAATATTGTTACAAGGTTAAAGTAATAAATAAGTAATTTTTCTTTTTAAGAAATAACACGGAATTGTTCTAATTATGTATATTTTTTTTATTTGTATGACATAAGTTTAGCTGTACCCACAGTGAAATAAGTTGAAATTCGCATAACTTCTGATTGAGTTAAGGGTATATTATTCGGAGCGCGCTCCATACAAACGTACTATGGTGATATTTTCAATACTAACAAATTAAAATCAATGAAATTTTGCAGAAACAATCTAGAAACAAATTTCTAGGCTTGTATGGAGTCAGATTTTCGTTAAAATGTGTAGTTTTCAAGTAACAGTGCCTCAAAGATTTCCATACAAATCTTAAATTAATCCTAGCATTGAAACTGTATATTTTAACGAAAATCTGACTCTATAGAAGCATAGAAATTTGTTTCTAGATTGTTTCTGCAAAATTTCATTGACTTTACTTGGTTAGTATTGAAAATATCACCATAGTACGTTTGTATGCAGCGCGCATTTTCGCTCTCGGAATAATATTCTCTTAAACGATTTCGATGAAATAATAGCACAAACTGTGATCTGACATGCATAATGTTTTTTTAAAAACTCAATTCGAATTGGTTTAGTAGTTTTTACGAGATATGCGTTCATAAACAGACGGAAATGCCAAAAAAATCTTAATGCACAACTGCATGCAAACAAGTAATTGTAGCAATGTTTCTGACCACTCGAAGGGGATTGAGGTCGTGAGTTTATGCATGTATGTATGGAATACGTACTTTAGATATTTTTATGATAATGATGTACTTGTTATGTATAGGAAACTCCCCGTCACACTGGACAGAGTTTCCGTACTATTAGTGAAACGTGGAGTTTCTAGAATATCTCTGACTGGGGTAGTCTGGGAATGTAGTTGTGAGCATAATTATGCTGTGCTATGCTATCTACAGGGTGCTGGGGTAAACAGTTGCAATATTCTTTCCCTAAGTAAGAAACCTATAAGAAATTACCAAATTTTATTTCGTCTTTTCATAAATGTTCGATCAGCACATTGCGTTTTGTATGGAAAGTCCAATTTTTTTTTTGCTAATTTATTATAGGTTTCATAGGGAAAGTTGTTCAGTATCTGGGTACCCTTAAAGTAATGCAGCTGTTTACCCTAAACTAACACCCTGTATAGAAAAATAAATGCCCTGTGTACTGGGTGTGTCATGATTGGGTACATTATTAAAAATCCTTAACATTTTTGAGTTCAATCGCGTATGTTTCGAATACTAAATACGCGTATTTGGTAAGCTGTGTTGTTTTTGCTCGCCTGTTTCCATTCCATTGTCTTCGGAACTGTTGTTTTAAAATCCGCGCTTTTCGTGTTTATTGTTTTCATTTTGTTCATATAAACACGTCTGGGTCATACATTACATAACACACTTTATGAAACACTCTCTAGTCAAACATTTTTTATATACCTAATCCAGAAATAAATCTTGAAAAAGCGTAAATTCAAAGCATCTTAGTATACCTATACAGGGTGTAAGAGTAAACAGGTCATTAATGTAAACAAAACTAGTAAGGGTTGAACTACACATGGCCGCACGCGATCGCCCTTTTCCGTCGCGATCGCGTGCGGCTATGTGTAGTTCAACCCTTATACGTACTAGCGATAAAATGAATACCTACTAAATGTTAATCGAAACTAAGCCCTAAGTTTTTGTGAAAACTGAATTCTGATTAGTTCAGTATTTTTTGGAGCGCTCGTTGGCGTAGTGGAGCTTCGGTATTGGAAACGATCACCGAAGTTAAGCAACGTCAGGTCCGGTCAGTCTTTGGATGGGTGACCGTTTAGTGGTATTTCATCTCGAGCCTTTCCGTGCTTCGGAAGGCACGTTAAGAAGTTGGTCTCGGATAGTTCCGTCAGATGGCGTTGTAACTATTCGTTAAGCCAGGTCAGAGGCTTATTGGCGGCTTGAAAATTCTCTGACAGAAGGTGACCACTAACTGTGAACCAACACGCACTGGGCCCGCGTGGTGGAGTATGGCCCACTCCCTCTCACTTTTATTCGTGAGAGGACGCCTTTGCCCTGCAGACCCTGCAGTGGGATTCTACAGGCTACAACTTACAGTATTTTTTGTACAAACAACGAGCAGTAGATTCGTAGCGCCTGGTGCCGCTTCAAAACATTTTCATACCAAATGTATGAAAGCGACGCGTTGTGAATTATACTAAAGCGGTCATGTCCGCAGCGCCTGTGTGTATCTTCGCCTTATGACTTGTGTATGTTTTCCGCCTAACAGAGTGAGAGAAAAGGCTCGGCAACGTAACATGATTATTCGTAATAGACTTTGTGGATATGAAACTAAAGTATAATATTTGTTACAGTGTGCCCCCTCAAGTGACCGGGTCGATGAATGGGCACTCGAGCTCCCATACCGTGGACACCCGCAAAAGGCTCACACCCATCCCCGACATCAACCCTTCCGGCAACCATACACCGTATAAGGTAAATTACTTTGTTTTTACAAATTGTTTTATTTTGATTGCTTTATTCTTTCAAAAAATAGGTTTGAGCTGAGCATGATGCGTGTGACAACGTTTTCTCTGTTATGCACCAGAATATACATTCATATAATATGGAAGAAATGGCTAGTAACATAATATTCCTTAATTATTTTTAATCATGACTACATGGTAAAATTTTTGGAAAAATAATATATAGAGGGAGTTATACCTGAGACATTCCAATACTTACTTTTTTTTAATTCCTGACATTCAATTCCTAGGAGTCTGGAGCTCGATTTTCAGACCACAGTATGTTGCAATGCCATGCTAGACTCACTGCTAAGAATGTCCATTCTTTGTGGTGGAGTGGAATTGCAGTAAATGTTTATGATTGCAGCTAAAATTGGCAGTTTGGTAGAAGTTTCACTAACTAATCATAAAGATTTAAAATATAATTTATTATTAAAATTTGTTACAGCCATGTTGTGCTATTTCAAATCATATTGAGGAAATTGTCTCGGGACGGATTGAACTTGAACCGCAACCTGTCAAACTATGCTTTCGTCCAATTAAGCTACCTATCCATTACGTCGGAACTAGGAACACTAAAGGCTGGGCCACACCTCTGTGTGGCAGAGTGCAGCTGCAGAACGGCAGCAGTTTAAACTATGGAATCAAATGCGAGGTGTCACACTAGATGCAGTCGGGCGCGTTTGCGTAACAACTGTACGGTAGCCGCAGTGTGACACCTCGCATATGATTACATAGTTTACAACTACTGCCGGTCTGCAGCTGGCCTGCACCCGTTCTGCAGCTGCACTCTGTGTGGCCCAGCCTTAATTCCTAGCGTCAGTAGCCCAAATCGAGGTGTACTCGTTGGAATAAACCAATGAAGAAAGCTCTCATAGAAGACAATTTTTCACTTCGTATAGTGGCTTATTGTTTTAAAAAAATCGCCACGGAGCAGATAAAACACAAAAAAAAAGTAGCCCAAATTCTTCACCACATTTTAAGGGACGTGGCGCTACCTCCTGTTTTTTTTTCCAAAATACCAATTCTTTAACCTATAACGATTTCTCTGCAGCACAGATCTAACCAAACCTTCCCCCCGACAGGTACAAAAGGCGCTAGTGGAGAACATAATGGTGCCGTGCATCAACGCGAAGCCGTACCACTACACTGAGCTGCTGATGACCCTGCCGGACCTGGCGAGCCACTTCTTCCCGCGCGTCTCGCTGAACACCTGCCGCGCCATGCTAGACGCGCTGGGGCTCACTCTCTACCGACCCAACTCGTTAGTACTTTCTTTTAACTTTTAGAGATTTAGTTTTCTTAGGAATCCAATAAGGTTACTAATGCAGTGTTATTGTAGATGTTGCGATTGTATGCTTCGGAAAAGCGGGAGGGTGTTTGGGTGTCCACCACGCGTGCACAATGCGGATTGGTAGACATCAGAATTTCTTTTTCAGCGTATGTAGGTTTCCTCACGATGTTTTCCTTTGCGGTCGGTATTACGTACATTAGTTAGAAAAACTCATTGGTACATGGCATGCCGTGTGTGTGGATTCGAACCCGACACTCGTGAGTAAGTCTCCATACATCTCAACACTCAAATTTATACTACGCATGTATTCTATAGCGAAACTTTCCCTCCCCAGAACGCAACTGCAAGTCCTCAGAAACTCGGGCAAGTGCAAATCAGCGGCCGCCGGCGAGAACGGTATGGCGCTCGTGCAGATCCGCGACGTCATGCAGCACATGCCGCAGTTCAAGTACATGCTGCGGTCCGGCGCCGCCGACGAGCCGCCGCACCAGCCGCCGCGCCCCGCACACGCGCCCGCCTCGCAGCACGCCAAGCGCGCGCGCGCCAACTAGCTCGAATTGCTAGAGCTAAGTGGAGTTCGAGCTAGTTGAGTCCGAGCTGCCTGAAGTTTGATCGAGTTCTGCTGATGCCAAGAGTAATAATTAGCAGTGTCATTTTAGAGCTTGGTGAAGCTCCAGCTATATGGATTTCGAGCGCTAGTTGAAGTTCGAGCTGCCTGAAGTTTGATCAAGCTGAGCTGATGCCAAGAGGGCTAGAGATAACTAGTGATACGGTGTCATTAGAGCTACGGTTCGTTGGAGTTTGAGATGAATGGCCTGAAGTTTGATTAAACAAATTCTTAAATTGGTTGAATTTAGAGCTAATTGAGGCTCGAGTCAAATGAGTGACTGAAAATTGGTCAGAAAAAGCTTAAGCTGCTTGATGTTAGAGCAATATGAATTAAATCTAAATGAAGATCGAGCTAGTTCAAATGGTTGTACCGAAGTTTGATTCAATTGAGTTGATTAATGATTGAGAGACCTCCAGAAGAGTATTAAAGTTACAATAATCAAAATTAACTAGAGCTAAGTGAAGCTAGAGCAAAATGGGTGAGTTCGAGCCAAATGACTATGGACTAAAGGTCGGTCAAACTGATCTGGAAGCTACGCTGGAGAAGATTGAAGCTAGAGCAAAATGTTGGAATTGTAGCAAAGTATTTATATATGTAAAATAAAAGTCCAGCTAAATTGACTCTGAATTTGCAATGGACTGAAAAGGGAGTAGAAAAATTATATGCGAAGAGACTTTAGTAAAAATTATGTAAATAGTAAAAATTTTAACATACTATAAGTAATCAACATTAAGAAACTTCTAGAAGTACACTCCAGAATGGACAGAAAATCTGTTGATTTGTGCCTCACAAAGTGGTAAAAGAGACAGTGAATAGTATTATAATGTGTAGTAAATGCAATAATGAAACTTCGCGAACTAACAGCGACTTTTTATAAACAATCTTGGAACTAAGTGAATCATTTTGTGATGTTGGGGGCTTCCGATACGCAGACGCTTTATTATTTGGAACTTTTAGGTGTGAAGTGATTCGGACAAAGTGATTTACTACAATTTTTTTAATATTTCGTATAGACTTTGGTCACAAACATTTTTCTTAATCAGCAATGTTGAAGACACGTCAATTTTCCATATGTTGTACAAATTGTATCATACTTTATTGTAAATCATCAAGGTCTAAGTTAGAATGATCTATAAATTTACTATTTAATAGAAGACTGAGAATTTTTTTTAATTTTAAATTGTTTTCGTGAAGTAAAGCTGTTGAGATATGAAAAATTTTGATTTTTTTGGTTGGGTTTTTTGTTTCTTTGTGTGGTTTGGTGTATTTATTGTACAAGATATGTAAATATTGCGCAATATGATCCTGCATTTACGCAGTATGTCGTTTTAGCAATACATTTAATATAATAACAAAATGATACTTAATATTTAAGTTTATAGCTGAAAATGAGCACTATTTTATACTAGTTGTAAATATGAGAAGTATTGCTTAAATTACATAATGAAAACGCTTAACGATTTTAACATCACATGAGAAATTTCCTCACAAAACTGTCACATAAAATTAAAATTTTAATAAATGGTAGGAAATCTGTGAATATAAACAAAAGGCAACATTTGACAACAAACATCTGTTTCGAAACAGAATTCATTGTTTCGTTTTTTTTTAATCTAAGAAATATGCAGGAAAATAAAAACAATGATCATAATTAGTTTGGATTAAGCACAATTTATTGTTAATGATGGCGCATTATAATATGGGGCCACAAAACTAAATAAGAAAAAACATAATCACAATCAAAATTTGTTTTCTAGAAGCAATTAGCAATAATAACTTCTACGAAGTTTATTCTTATTTATTTTAATATAAATTGCATTTCCTGATTTTGTATTTTTTGTTTATCCCGCGCACATAAATAAAGGAATGAACGGAGACCAAGAAAGCTATACTTATCCTTCTCGCACTTTGTATAGATTGAGTGAGATACCTAGCTTTTCCACATGAGTAAATACTCCACAGAGAACATTTTTAAGGAGCGCACAAAATGATCACGTTACGCGCTCGCCCATAGATTGTCCACTAGCCGAGCCTTTGTCCACGGATAACGTATAGGTCACGCACACACCGCCCCGGGCCGTTATTTTATGAAGCTATGTGTCTGTGGGGTATTTACTTAGGGATGTAGATGTATCCATGCTTTCACCCCATTCTTTTCTTTATTTGCATGTGTAGGTGTTAATGATTCTCAACTAAATACCACGAGTATTAGAGTATTCCCAGTGACAAATTATTGGCTAGCTAAATTAATCTCTAATGTTAAGTCGAAGATTCCTAACGATAGGAAGATTATGATGTTTGTTCCTACACTTGGTATATGGCGAGATTTCATTTAAGCTACCAAACTAGTAGAATTTATATGCGAGATTATTTACGTCTTCGGCACACCCCTAATGCTTACTCGTATTACTGTATTACTACCTACGAATAAGAGAATGTATAGAAGTATAAATGAAGCTCAAAAAGTGGCACCAAAAAAATTGTAACGCGTTCTAAATTTGTTCTTTAAAAATTGTAACTCGCCGCCAAAACTCATACAAAATGTAATTTTTCATGGGGTGCCAAAAAAGATTTCGATTTTGTTTGGAGTTACTCTTCCATATTTATTCTCTTATTCGTAGATTACTACATAAACAAATAGCATGCGGACTTGTAGTAATCTGTCTATAAAGTCGTGACATGATCAATCATTTGAGTATGGTGGTGTTGCCAGGTTATGCTTGATTTTGACGTTCTTGCGTGGAGACAGCGCCCTCATTTTTTGTCAAGACTAAAGACAGACTATACTCATAGTTTAAACCAACAACCCTTTGCCGCGCGGACGTGTGCTTCTTGTCAGTACCACAAAAATCTCTTCAAGTGGCCATTCTGTATGTGTAACTGTTTATATTCTGTGATCCCGCTATCTTGATGTTCACTGTGTCATCGGCCTGTTATCTATTGACTGAAAAGTATAAGCACATGAGTAAATCAATACACACACTAACAAAGACAGAGACAGCTTTATAACAATCGCGCTACGACACGTAACGGGCCAGTAGACAATCTTTGAGCGTTGTGCGTCATGTGATAATTTTATGGTCTCCCTCTGTGGCATATTTACTCATGAGAAGTTAGTGAGGTAGTGTCCGTTCTGTATGTATTACTATTTATATTCTGTGGTGTCATTGCATTGGGTCTCCATTTGCTGCATCCTTCATATATTTTCTGTGAGACATAGAGATGGACTCGACAGTCATGATCTATCAATAAAACTGAGTATTTTTCTCACAATTTCGATGTTGCTCCTAATAATTACCAAAACACTGCCATGTTAAGCAATACAATACACTAGCTAAATGAAATCTCAGCCCATAGAACTCCAAACTTACAAACTTTGTTTAATATATTTAGTTACTATGTCTAGAAGTTTTATGTGACGTTGGTGGCAATTTAGGCCTTTATTACAAGCAAAAACTTAGTAGAAATCTTTTATAATGCTATTAATATAATGCGGAGCTGTGTAAAATGTATGCTAAATTATTTATGATAGCTCTAAGTTCGGTTGTGGCTTCTGATAACTTACGCGTCGTGTGTTGTAGCAAGTTTGTTAGCCGCCAGCTGCTTAAGTTTTCAGGGCCCATAACCTATTTGATATGTTGTAAATTGCAGTAACGCAATAGCTCTTCAAAATACTTAATGTTCTTTGTCGAGTCATTGATTCTGTATTAAACAAATAAAAAACATTCTTTTATTATTAATTTGTTTAATTTCGCCCGGAGATAGTAACAGAAATATAGTACTACAAGGGTACTACATAAGTGAGATTATAAACCAAATTTATAAAGAAAACATTAATGCCTCATTAAAACTAAATTAATAAAAACTGATGCGGACCAATATTCTTGATTTCGGATTATACAGGGTGAATAAAAACCTATTGGAGCCTTTAGGGTTGAACTACACATGGCCGCACGGGATCGCACTTTTCCGTCGCTCCATCCTTTTCTGTCACTCAGGAACGTCATTTGCTAGAGCATATAAAGATAGACGGAACGCGATCGCCTGCGGCGTGCGATCGCACGCGATCGCTTTCCGTCTTTTCTGGCGTAACATAGTACCTATGCTACGACTATATTCCCCGAGGGGGTAGGTAGTCAAATTGAAGCACGTAGGTTTCCTCACGATGTTTTCCTTCACCGCAAAGCCAGCGGTGTTACTTGGGTGTTACATACAATACGCATCGTACATAAATTAACGAAGAACTCATTGGTATGAGTCTGCCTGGACGGGGATCAAACCATCGCCTTCTGCACGGCAGGCAAGGTTAATCTAATCGCCACTGGACCACCACTGCTCCTTGGGTGGGAATCGGAACACACATTCTTGAATTTAGTTTGGCTCAAAAGGTAAGAATCCAGGAATTTTTTTTTGTACTCTTCGCCACGGTTCATGAGCCGTTAACGAAAAAAAAAACTAAAAATGGCAGCCCGCCGAATCTCTGTTTTCTGTAATTTCTCATTTCTATAAAGTGGAAAATAAAGTTAAAATAATAGTTTAGAACAGTGAAACTTGAATTATTAACTGAAACCCTTGTTGCTACGAGTGCAGAGCGAAAATGGATTACCGATTCGGTCATTTTATACATTTTTGTCTACTGTTTTTCCGCTGCTAATTTTGTATTCCTTTAGATTTAGGTTTTTATAAGATTTTCATTCCATTTGTCCATTATTGTGTCATTCAATTGATTCAGTACCATTTTATTGTCGATTTTAGTATTGTTTATCTTTTAGTTTTAAGGTTAGGTCGTTAAAATGAATGTTCAAGTATGTAGGGACACCTCAGATGCTGTGGCTTTGTACTTGCCGCAGCGTTTGTACCTAAAGCCGTTCGCAAAGCTAAATATTTCTGTCCAGCTCCCCCCCCACAAGGTCCACGGCAAGTCTATATCCAACTGGGAATTGATGGAGAAACTGCGAAAAATGATCCAACCTGATAGTTTCTCTATATTAAAAGTGATGAAGCATAGTTCCGAGGTGATAAGATTCGACGCTGAGCTCGAGCAGCGGGATAGGCTTGAGCGAGTGCTAGCGAGGCTTGAAGACCGCATCGTTCAACTGAACGACTACCCCGACCCGTTGAAAGTTAAAGTAGCTGAAGCGAAACTTGACTTCCCGAGTCGTCATTCATGGGACTCCTTTTACCGAGACGCAACGGACATGGACGAGATGAAACCGGGCGAGAGGCCCGACACGGTACACATAGCAAACTTACCGATACGCTGGTTTGTCCACGAGCGTGACCGCGACGAAGACGCTCAACCTTCAGAGAGCATCTTCAAAAAAGTATTCGAAAAGTACGGCAACATACGTCAAGTAGACATACCGGCTGCCGATCCGTTTCGTATGGAAATGAAAGTGACTATGAGAGGCATATCAACCCCTCCGCAAGACGCTGCCTTATACTTTGAAGGCTACGTACAGTTTAGCGAGTACGTGGGATTCGTACGATGCATGGATGCGTTGAGAGGCAAGAAGTTACTCCGGAAGAAGGATGACTTGGCTGAGTGGTGCGGCATCCGCGTAGACTTTGATAAGACTAAGCATATGACTGATGCGGCTGTTAAGAGAAGAGGGATTGTGCGAGAGAGACTGCTGACACGTCAGAGAGCAAAGGAAGATGAAGAGAGACAGGAGAAGGAGAAAGTTTCTAAGAGAGAAGCTAAAGAAAGGTAATTTTAAAGGCTGGGCCACACATAGTGCAGCTGCAGAAAGGGTGCAGGCCGGCTGCAGACCGGCAGCAGTTGTAAACTATGGAATCATATGCGAGGTGTCACACTAGATGCAGTCCGGCGCGGCTGCGGAACAGCTGCGGAACGGTAGCCGCAGTGTGACACCTCACATAATATGATTGCATAGTTTACAACTGCTGCCGGTCTGCAGCCGGCCTGCACCCGTTCTGCAGCTGCACTCTGTGTGGCCCAGCCTTTATACTTCATTCTTATAACCCAGTTCAAATATTAAGAATTTTTTAGGATAGTTTTAAAGTACAAGTTCATAGCTGAGCACGCAGCAGCAGCTGGCGACGTTTCGCTGCAACAATATTGGTTTGTATGCATTTCTATGAAATACTCTCTAATACACACATTTGACGCGTGGATTTCATACAAATACATACAAAACAGTAGTGTTGCGGCGACACGTCGCCTGCTGCTGCGTGCAGTTGTACAATTTTGTGCCTTTAAGGTCAAAAACCTATACTGCATTCCAAATAAGGACGATGAGATTTTCTGATTCCTATTTAGCTTTCTGGCCAAATCTGATAAGCAAATATAATTTATTTATCAGAAAGATAAACTATCCGACATATCTTGGACGTTACGAAGAATAAGTGACAGTAAGAGTTTCAAATCTCTGTTTCTGTAATAAAAATGGCCTTAAATTTTCGTTACTATTTGGAATGGAGTATAGGTAGCAAAATTTATAAATAATTGGTGATAATGCTACTACGCACATCCCTCACCCACGTCTGCTCTTCCATACCAAACTGAAATTTCTACCAGACTCAAATCAAATGTATGAACAGCGGTTTATTTTTATTTCATGGTTGTTCCCATGCTAAAACTTATTCAGTTTGATGGTCTGAACCACCCCTTAAAATATGTGGACTCATTCCAATTACAACCTATAGTCTTAGATCAAAATAAAATTAATGGATAGGCCTAAAGCGCGGTAAGTTCAAGAAAACCACTGGTGCACTTGGTCCATACAAACTAGCGCCATTATCTGTCAAATCTAGGGCACTTGTATACAAATTTGATTGAAGTAAACCTTTCATGTGTTTTGCCTAATATTTCTGGTTTGAAATGTTCGCGTAAGGCCTATCCATTAATTTTATTTTGATCTAAGCCCATAGTATAAATTCTGTGCCTCATGGGAATAATGTTGTGAACTTGTTTACTGTTATTGCACTAGTTAACTCTAAATTGTGTTTAGAAATGATCAAAGACCCCCAATAACTCTATGACTAGACATTATCTTTTGCAGACAAAAAGAAACAGTTTCACGTATAATTTTTCACTCTTTAAGACAAAAATACGAGCGAGTCGAGCGAGAGAAGCTTGAGAAGATGAGGGAAAGAGAGGAGAGACGCAAGAAGAAGCAGCTGGCGAAGCTGATGGAAAGGGACGACGTAGATCTGAATTCTAAGGTTCTAGAAGAGCAGAAGAAGTTGTTGAAGGCACAGAAGAAAGTGCAGGCTATAAGACTGATTGAAGAACTGTTTAAGAGGATAGAGGTATTTTGGCATTGTTTTTCAAAGGGCCGATTCGGCCGAAAGGGCCTAATTTATTTTGCACTTGAATGTACATTTATGTAAGACATTAAGCAAATCAGACATTTTCCAAAAGTCAAAAGTCAAAATTTTTTATTCAAAATAATATCACATAGATAACTTTCTGACGTCATTTTTGATTCTACCACCGCTTCGGAAGGTGTTCCGTTGTAGAGAAGATGCGGCCAGAAACTCTACAACACACTTCTTTTAAACAAAACAAAATATACAAAGTACAAATATTGAATTACATAGTGTAACATTGTCAAGACCAGACATTTTGGTCCTATGAAGGTGTTTTACTTTGAAGACATTTTACTAGTATGACAATTTTTTATTTCAGACGTTTTACTAGTAAGTCGTTTTGCTTTTGTGTCGTTCACCCCACAAAGACATTTTACTAGATTGTCTTTCTGATACGGACCCGCCGTCGAAAGGTCTACTATAATAAATAAATAAATAAATATCTTGGACAGTGTCACACAAATTATCTAGTCACATTTAAAGTTCCAGAATCTAGCCTGGACTTGTATTATGATAACTAGACAACGATATAGAATACATATATAGATACAAACATCCATGACTCGGGTACAAATATTCATATTCGTCATACAAATATTTGTCCCTTACGGGATTCGAACCCGCGACCCACGGCACAGCAGGCAGGTTCACTACAGACTGTGCTGTCGGGCCGTCAATACTATAAAACCACATGAGTTAAAAACTAGCCTTTCGTCTACAATAACACTGTATAACCATCCTGCCTGTAAAATTGCCTGAAAACGGTGGATGAGACTAGCATGGGACCATTCGAATTAGCATGGAAATGAAAAGGCCTGATACCCAGCAGTGGGTTTTACCAGACTGACAACGATGATGATGAAGCCTTTATCTCTTAGGGTCGACTCCCACCAGAAGAGCATCAAAGAGCATTTGCTCGCAGCGGCAATCTTATCACTAGTGAATAACTTCGATGATGCTTCTTAATAAAAATCTTGATAGTAAATCCCCTCCCCTTAAAAAAACCGTCAGCATATTATGTTCATCCCTGTATAAATGAACTAAATGCAGTTTGTGTAAAATCTTACCAAATTTTTGTTCAAATTTACATGTTTATTGTCAACAATACACCAAAATACTAAGACAAATGTGCCTTCAGATATTTGTTTGAGGGCACTTTTGTGTCTTTCTATATTTCCTTCAAACTCTTAACTAGCAACCAAAACTATCCACAGCTGCGACCAGAGTTCCAGCACAACGGACAACGAGTGGAGAACAGATACTACCAGGTCGGGGAGCGAGCGGCCCGCGCTCGCATCGTAGACCGCTACAAGAGGCAACACGAGGATGCGCTGGAAGCTCAGCGGAACCAACTGAAGAACGCTCTAGAAGGTATCGAATCAATCAGTAAAATGTAGCATTCAAACAAAGTCGCCATAATCAGCAGCCTATATGTACCATTGCAATCTATTGCAATCTAAATTGAAATAGTATATTACACACTGAGGGCAGGAAAGTAAAAAAGGTCTCAGATCTCATGTAATTGTTGACTGAGGCGAAGCCGAGTTACACAGTCTTAAAAGTAAAATTGATCTATAAGTTTCAGAGGTTGCAAACTGGCGACAGTTTCCAAAAATGTACAGTTTCAAAGTTCGAAAACAGTCTTTGAAATTCCGTATGTAAACAGTCCAAAGGTTCAGAAAAACCTTTGATTGTTTGATGTCTTGGCCACCTATGGATTTGGCATATACTACGTGAGACCAAAAAAACCTGAGATATTGAAAAAAAAATACGAGATTTGTTCCATTGACAACTGACGCTAGGGCCATACAGGCTCATAGTTGTGGTCTCGTCTATCTATCTCGCTCTAATATACGTTAATGCTATGCCCTTTCTCTTTCGCATTTCCGATCTAACGTAGTATATGCTAAATCTATGTCTATGTCACACCGCATGATAACCAGACGTAATCTTGTCTAATCATGAGTGAAGCACCCATTTCTTTTGTGTGCGTGCTGTCACGCGGTACATAAGGGACGGGTTGTAGCACCTGCGCCTAGAGCTAGTGCATCTGTGTGAGTGTAGGTCCCTTGTAGAACAAACAAGATCGTATTACCTTGCATGCTTCATATCTTTTTAGTGCAAGATTCGGTCCGTATTTCTTTCAGGTCCGTGTTTCAAACTAATATTTTGCGACACGAAGAGTACAGTTAAGGGTATATTTTCTAAAACCCCTAGTTTTAGGAACATTGTTTTCAGTGATATGCTATTGCATATCCAGTGTTTTATATTTATTATGAAAGAACTGCCTTTACTTAAAAATGTATTGTGTTTTTTTGTATGTTTCATATAATTTATTTTAGTAATCGCATAAAATCCGGACATTGTTCGTCGAAATATTGCTAAAAATGGGGTTACTTTAGGAACATTTTTAGAAGGGTTACGTTGCACGGTTGAATTTACAGTTTACGTAAAAAGAAAGTTTATATAAATTTAAAAAACATAATGAATCGTTTTTTTTAAATACTAGTCTGAAACACGAATATTTTTGAAAATATTTTAGTTAAAATCAAACATTGTGATTACCATACAAAATGGCGAACAAATTCAATCTTTTGACATTCTGTGACAACTGCAAAACTATCCTTGTTTCTGATTTTTTTCATTGTACGGCGAAATGCCGTTACTGGAGCACGTCCGCGTCAAATGTTTTGAAAATAATTTGCGACAATTTTTTTCTCGATCCGTTTGTGGATGACTGAAACTCAAAGGTAATTGAATGGAATAATTCATTATTTGTGTTTTTCTAAAGCTAAAATTATGTTATATTCCAAAAAAAAATTACGAATTCTAGGATAATTTTTGTCATATTGTTCAATCAAATTGAAATGACTTCAATTATGTCAGTAGAGTATACCAAATCTATTACCATTCTCTTTGGTCGGCTTTTCAATATACAATTACCAATACAGTCGCGCACAGTTTCAAATAAATTCTAAGCAAGAAGATTAAATTACCTACGTAGTATAAAATTCTTGATAAGAAAATCATGCAATTTTTATTTACTTCTGAAATTAAATCACTGCAAATAATATCAAAACAACTAAGAATTTACTTCCTACCAATTTCAATGAATAATTGAATAGAAAATATTTATTTAAAAGCGGCTTTCGCGAATGGAGCGCGCTCCATACAAACGTACTATGGTGATATTTTCAATACTAACCAATTAAAGTCAATGAATTTTTGCAGAAACAATCTAGAAACAAATCTCTATGCTTGTAATTGGTTAGTATTGAAATTATCGCCATAGTACGTTTGTATGGAGCGCGCTCCAAATTATATCCCCTTTAATACTCACAACTTTTGATTGAACAATATAGCGTGAATTTAAATCCAAACTGAGCCCTATGCTTTCGTGAAATCCAAATCTGTTCAGTAGTTTTAAAATAACGTGTGCACAAACAAACAGAAAAAAATTCTAAAAATGGTCTCAATGTCCATTACGTACCTATCCCAAACGCCCCCAATTAACATTTTTATAAATATCTTCAATGTACATCTACGCCATGTTTGCAATCATGACCCAATCACAGACTTAAATTGCTTTCGAATGACATCAAAACAATGGGAATATTGAAATTCCACGGCAAATTTTTCTCCACTAGTCTTAATAGTACCTACATTATTGCAGCGGCCAGCAAAAGAGGCATTGATGGACGAACGTGTAAATGTGGGCCAAGGCGAAGCCGAGGCACACATACGTAAGTTCATCAATGCCTAGTTGTGGCCGAGGCTTGTATAGTGCTTTTCTCAAATAATGCGTGGAAATTAAAATCAATCAACTTTTCAAAATCAATGACGAACAAAAATATTTTTTCCTTCGTTGAAGCTAGTAACTTATTATTAATCTGTGGTTAAAGTGTCCATTCGTTTTTTTTTTTCATTATAAAGCTGTTTATTTGCAAACCAGTTCGAAATTTACTTGGTTGCTATGTTTCGGAGTAAAAGATTAACACGACAGATATGAGTTTACTATGTAATTTATTTGGCCGCTAAACCACGACAAATATCGATTTTCATACAACTGTTCGCTTAGTACAGCAATTCGACTTATCTCGAAGAAAGTTGTCAAAATAATGCTCAAATTTCCAAGCATGTTTGAGAAAAAGCTATATTTCTACAATTTTATTTAGTAAAAACTACTAAAGCATATAATTATATATTTAATGAAAACAGGCCAAATGTGAGTCGGACTCACGCACGGAGCCTTACCAAGCGTCCCTTAGCACCATACAATAGCGTAAATTCACTTTGACCAAACCGGCCAAGAGCGAGTCGGACGCGCGCCCGCGTCTCGTACGCTCTGTTTTTATTGACTTTGAGCATGCGCTGAGCGCATATAATATGATTATGTCTTGAGATATATTTCTCTCGAGATTTTTTCGCAACCATTTCGTGGTAGCTATACAGAATAATTACAGATTATTCTGGAGATAGTTAAAAGTATATAAATGAAAGATAGTTTATTGTTGCAATGAAAGCTGTATCTTTTGAGCCGTAAAAGCTAGCGGGTTTATCAATACACAAATAAGTACATTTTTTAAATGATTTTTATCTGTAATCTCTAAATGCAAAAGTGGTCACAAGAAAATCATTCGAACTTCATGTAGAAAAACCTTAGCTTATCTAAAAAAGACACCTTCCTTCTTTTTATACCGGAAAACCCTATGCTGGAACTGGAAACAGAAACAGCAACATAAAATGTCAAATTCTGACTGACGACTGAATTTTTTTTATTTTATGTTGATTTCAAGTTTACCGAGGAGATTGCAGGGCCCTGTTTAATAAACGTGACAATTACAGATGACAATCGTCAAAATGTCATGGTGGAAAATTAAAAAAAATTACTAGTTATTTCTTAAAAACAATTTGACCTATTATTTCTGTTCAATACACTTTTTCTCCTGACATGTGACATTTTGTCTTGAAAAACTTGACATATTTGTTTTATTAAACACCTTCTTCTTATCGTGTGGGCAGCAAGCCCCTGGTATCAGAGTTTTTTTCAGACCGCCTTACGGGGCGTGGTTTTTATGTAACGACTACTACCACCAAAGATAGTAACCGGGACAAACGACTTAATATGCCATCCGAAGCATGGAATCATCTTTCTTTGCAGATGACAATCGTCAAAGGTGATTCAGCCTGTAATCTCCTAACCAACTGGGGAAAAACTCACAAAGTGACAAGTCACTAGGTGTCCCCCGTGCGAATCCAACCCACGGCCTACGTGAGCAGAAGCCCAGGGCCCTGTTCAATAAGCGTGACAAGTCGACTTATTTGTTAATTAAGTCTGCTCGTCGACATAATTGACGCATTGTCGCGACAAGTGCTGTTCAATAAAGGCGACAAATAAGTCAGACAGCGACATAATTGTCATGGTAAAACTGTCACACTTGTCGACCGTGTTTAATAAAACTTGACAATTGTCAGTCTCAAAAATAAGTAGTTGACAATGTTGACATGTTTTTCGTGGTGATTGACAATTTTACTGACAATTTTTGACATTAATTATCTCGATGATTATTAAAGAGTGCAAGGATAGAATTAAAAATAAATAATGTGGAGTACATTAGGATGTTTCCAATGGATTAAAATTACTTATTAGCGTTACATTATTCTTGAGATTAAAAATCAGTCAAAACAATTTTATCCAACTTCGAAGCTATCTAACTAAAATTCGTATCTTTTTAGGAAAACAACTCACTGTAAGAAAACACTGTGTTTGGTCTCACTTATCATCACTCAACGAGAACTTTTTAGTCTCACTGTCTTGGAAACTGGATATTTAGTTAAAAAAAAACGTTATTATCAAAATATTTTAAGTAAGACGCATTTATTTCTATTTTTTTTTATTATTGTATTAAAAACTTGCAATTAATGTATTTTGGTTATAAAATCGTGGGTGCTTCCACTCCAATAATAGTACTTATAATACACTAAGTAAAACAGACTTGCAAGCATAAGGCAAGCACACGATTTTCATAACCAAAAGAAATAACATCGTTTTACTTTTAACATATTAAATTCTTAAAACTTTTACATAGACCATAGTCTCCTGTCGCGATTTTATGACAATTCTACAAATTTGTCAACACTAGTCGCGACAATTTATTGTTCAATAAAACAAACATGTCAGGAGAAAATGTTTATTGAACAGAAATATGTCAAATTGACGCGACAATCCGTCAAATTTGTTAATTTTGTCAATGTAAATTTTTATTGAACAGTAAATTGTCGAATTGTCGCCTGTCATCTGTCATTGTCGCGTTTTTTTAATAGGGTATTTAGGGTCCTGCTATTTTTGAAACTCATTCGCTGAGGTCAGCAATTGAAAATGTCAAAATTACTATGGAGATATGTATCTTTCTACTGCTGATTTGACTTTCAAAAATCGCACTCTTAAAGTATAATTTTTGAAAGTCAAATTGAAAGTAAAATCAGCAGTAGAAAGATGCGTATCTCCATAGTAATTTTGACATTTTCAACTGCTGAGCTCACCGAATGAGATTTAAAAATCGCTCTCCTGAAGTGTTCATCTTTCTACTGCTGATTTGACTTTCAAAAATATTGCACTCATGGTGGAGAGAGATTTTTGAGAGTCAAATCCGCAGTATAAAGTTGCGTATCTCCATAGTAATTTTGACATTAAAGCATTTGAAAATGCCATAATTACTATGAAGATATGCATCTTTCTACTGCTGATTTGCCTTTAAAAAATCATACTTCAGGAGTGCAATTTTTGAAAGTCTAATCAGCAGTTGAAAGATGCGTATATCCGTAGTAATTTTGACATTTTCAACTGCTGAGCTTCAAAAAGAGAGAAAAAAAACGAACGGACGTTTTCGAATGAGATTAAAAAATCGCACTCCTGGTCGAAAACGACCTTGGGTACCTAGTTTAAAAAAATATCCGTAATTCATTCATTTTAAAATCTCTAACATAGAAAATATTGTTATTCAGACAATTCGGTACTTATGTCAAGATTTTTTTTTTGTCTTTATTTTTATTTTTACGGATAGAAGATATTATTAGAAACTAATTTAATTTTTTTGCAATTCATGGAGTTTATCAATACAAACTTAATTTTTACTTTATTCTGTAAATGGCAAACGTGGGCGCGAAAAAATCATTCGAACTCCACATTATTCACGTTATTGTTTAAACATTTAATTTGAAAATAAAAATTACCCGCCGTCTTTTTCTAACTCCATGTTTGAAACAGAAACGGCAACATGAAATGTCAAATTCTGACACATTGAATATATTTTTTCTGAATGGCCAGTTATTTTAAGTTGGGAGTCACGTTGCAGGGTTTGCCTCGAACACTTGTCTCACGCGTGGTGCTCGCGTGGTTCGCGTCTCAGCCTGCCACGAGGCTCCTAAATCCTTCTCAGTTGTTCTTACTCAAAAACAATCCTCGAGATTGGATAGACACTCCGTCAAATAACTTGACACTGGCGAAATCTAACAAGGAAACGCCATTAAATAAAAATAGAATGGAATATTTTAAGTTGATATTTAGTTTACCAAGGAGTTAACAGGTCCAACGTCTTCGTTGAACCGAAAAACGACGTTATTTTATTAAAAATATCTGTGAGTAATCCTTTCATTTTAAATTATCTGACAAATAAAATATTGTTTATGAGACAATTGTCTCGAAATGGTTTTCGATTCAGCCCTCCAAAAAAAACTTGACACTTGACCTACCTACCGAATTGACCAAAATGTCGGTGATTTTTTTTTTCATTATGTTCAGAATTAGAATAGTTACCGCCGGTCATTATGATCTCCTCCTTTTTTGAAGTCGGTTAGTAAAAAATATCACATGTGTAATTTTGAAACTCGAAATATTTAAAAACAATCTGTAGGTACTTATAAAATAAATTGAAGGCATACTCCGTTACTCTACATATTGTGAAAGCATAATTTTTGTATCTCTAAGTATAGTAAATTTTTTTGCCCTCAGTGATGATCATATTTAGTTTGAAAAAAGTGGTATGTATGTAGGTTTCACTTTAAATTAACCGAAACTTCCCACTTTGGTTAATTTAAAATGTTTTAGTTAAGTAATGAATTTCTTATTGTGTGAAAAAAAAATATTACCTACTAACTAGGTATTCTTCACTCAACCAAATTTCAAAAAATACTTAACACTTTTCTTATCGATGGTGGGAGCTCAAACAAAAGGTCACGGAAAACTTACAAAACATTATCAACATTTTTTATTGAAAATTGACAGCAAGTGATGACGTCACAAACGAAAATATACCCTTAAAGCGCGTAATTAAATAATTACATTTGATTTTAAACGCAAACTTGCATTTCCCGAAAGTACCGGAATTTGGTTTTGTAGTCCTGGTCCTTTGACTGCCGTGAAATCCCGAATTAATCCACTATGATCACCTAGGTGATATCACCTGGGTGATTTAATTCTACATTTTTGTCTCCTAAAATCACCTGCCGTCAGGTATTTTCGGTACCGGGATTTCCCAGGAGCAACCCTTACCGCATCACAGTTCTAACCCCCACCCCGTCGCAGGTCGCATAGTGATCCGCTCAGCCCTGGAGGTGAAGAAGCCAGCGCGTGGCAGAGAGTCCTCAATCAGCTCGATCTCGTCCGAGGAGCGCGGCCGGCACGATCGCGACCGCGACCACAAACGCATCAAGACAGAGAAGCTCACCACGCCAGAGAGAGAGATGGAGTACAATAAGGCTACTGGTGGTGAGTCAAGTTGGTTATTGGAGTAAGATTTTGAGAGTTACGCGTTTATTAATTAAGCTAAAGTTAATCATTATAACGGGTTCTTACCGCGTTTTTATTTATTTTGGAGTTCCCGATATTTCGGTAGTGTTACAACTGCCATGATCATGTCATCCCGTGATGCATATGCATAGCATTATGCTCACGACTATATTCCCGGAGGGGGTAGTCAGAGATATTCTGAAACCTCAGAACATCCACGAACATCACTAGTACCGAAACTCTGTCCAGTGTGATGGGGAGTGAGCCCGTCGCCACTTATAATGGACAGTGGGTGGGTACATTACATGCCTCGTTTAAGCATGCAGGTTTCCTCACGATGTTTTTTGTTGGACCTTATATTTGAAAAATGAGAAACAAAAACTACCACTTAACATTTATTTCGAACTGCGTTAAACTATTTTCGTTGGTGAATTCTTCGTCTAAAGAAGAAACGATTAGACCGCCTTATTTTTACCTACTTGTAATTATTTATTAAAGTGTATGTTCTGTTTTTGTGTGCAAAAGTAAAATGATATTGAATTGTATTTCAGGAATGTTCGGTATGCCACATCCCTACGGGTTCGGGTATCCGTACGCCGCTGTTCCACCGCCAGGCTACCCGTTCCCACCTCAGAGTAAGTTAACATTAAGGGTATATTACCGTTGGCGCGCTCCATACAAATGTACTATGGTGATATTTTCAATACTAACCAATTAAAGTCAATGAAATTTTGCGGAAACAATCTAGAAACAAATCTCTATGCTTGTATGGAGTCAGATTTTCGTTAAAATTTATAGTTTTAAAGTTACAGTGCCTCAAAGATTTCCATACAAATCTTAAATTAATCCTCGAATTAAAACTGTATATTTTAACGAAAATCGGACTCCATACAAGCATAGAGATTTGTTTCTAGATCGTTTCTGCAAAATTTCATTGACTTTAATTGGTTAATATTGAAAATATCACCATAGTACGTTTGTATGCAGCGCGCATTTTCGCTCTCGGAATAACATTCTCTTAATGGTGTAAATTCGTAGCCGACCGCATGAAGCGTGCAGCTGGAGCGTGTCGCGGTGACGCGTCGTTATGTTATTAGTATTAGTAGTAGTTATGTTACGCCATGTGTAGTAATGTTACTACTCTTGTGTAGTAATATTAATATTACTACACGTCGACCAAACTCTTAACAAATGTTTGTATGGGTTGTTTTATTTGAGAAACGTGAGGCTCTATGTAGACATGTACTTTATATCTATACTCCATTCCAAATAAGGATGAAAAGATATTCCGATTTTTGTATAGCTTTCTGGCCAATTCTGATTAGCAAATATGATTTATTTATGATAAAGATATACTATCCAACGTATCTTGGACGTTACTAAAGTTGTTCTAAGAATAAGTGAGAGAAAGTGTTTCAAATCTCTGTTTCTGAAAATCAAAATGGCCTTAAATTTTCGTTGTTATTTGGAATGGAGTATAAGCCATGAACATTGTGCATCGGCAGACCCGTCGATGTACTACCCGGTGCGGGGCGCGTACTACCCGCCGCCGCCGCCCGACGCCTACTCGCGCAGGCCCTTCAGGGGGCGGGGCCGGGGCCGCGGGCGGGGGCCCCGCATGCCTTACTTCGAGGGCCCCGACGCCAGCCAGCAGTATTACAAGTGAGTACCTTTTTTCATAACATATTCTTTGTGACTGTGATGTCTTGGCGGCAAAACGCATGTGCCTCCTCGGAGATGGATACCCAAAACCGGGAGATCTTAGGTTTCTTCCCCTCAATGGTATTGCCTCCTTCATTGACCATGTATTTGAAGGGTGAGGAAAGCCAAAAGTATTGGGGCTAACACAAAAGATCCCACTGGGGCGAAGTGTTGCTGGCCTGCCAGCCCCCACAACAAAATAAGAAGATAAGATAAGAGTACCTATTTATTATTATTATCCAGCTTTCTTGAAAAAAATCGTCAATCATTCCAGGAGTGCGATTTTTGAAAGTAATTCGGTGAGCTCAGCATTTGAAAATGTCAAAATTACTATTGAGATACGCATCTTTCTACTGTGGATTTGACATTAAAAAATCACACTCCTAGAGTAGGTACGATGCGTATCTCCGTAGTAAAAAGGTAAATTGACATTTTCAACTGCTGAGCTCACCGAATGAGATTCAAAAATCGCAATCCAGGACCGCATAGTTGTTGTTGACATGCTATTATTTTAAAAATGCAAATACGATAAATCATGAAAAATTAACTATTTCTCCCCTCCGGACGGAAAGCGTCAATTTTCGTCCCGCTGCGCTAAACGCAGTTGCCGCTTTCCACCTCTGTTGAGGAGAAAAATAGTATACTAACCTCGGGCAGTAAATAAGAAATCCTCAGATCACATGTTTGTTGACCTCGGCTTCACCTCGGTCAACAATTACATGACATCTGAGACCTTTCTTACTTTCTTGCCCACGGTGTGTAATCTACTACATGTATAAAAAATTCTGAAACTGAGCGAGATGTACCTAGCGGCACCACTGTATAATAGAAAGAGATACGTGACGCTAGGCAATAGAACCGTTTTCTAATCACTAATCAATTTTTACAATTCGGTTTCCGTGTTTAATTGGGAATCTAAAGTGAAATCGTAGATAATTTTGTGAAATATACTGACACTACTTCATTAATTTATCCACGATTTCACGTTAGACTCAGAATTATAGACAGTATTCGAATTTTTGCCTGCGAATAGTCTCCTGAAAACATCCAAAACCGGTTTCATTTGACAACTCATGTCACTGCCTCTATTCCTGTGAGGTATAATAACTTTATGGATGCGACTATCATAAATTTAATAATTGACAAATTTCTTGGATTCAGTTATTGTGGTGGGATAGTTTTTAAAGCTAATAGACTTAGGGCCTGTTTCACCACTTCTGGGTAAGTTCTTGTTAGCTTATCCGACAGATAGTTCGACATATTTTGTATGAAATTATGTCAAAATATCATACGGATAAGCTAACAAAAACTTATTCAGAAGTGGTGAAACAGGCCTTTATATTCGCATATATTCCAACAGATATTTCAAACGGCTCACGGAGCAAGAGGGCCGCAACGAGCACGACGACCGGCGGTCGCGATCGCGGTCGAGGTCGCGCCGGCGCTCCTACACGCGGTCGCGGTCACGGTCACGGCGGCGGTCTTACTCGCGGTCGCGGTCCCGCAGCCGCCGGTCACGCAGCCGCCGGTCGAGGTCCAGGAGTCGCAGGTCACGGTAACCTTTGATTATTATTGTTATAAGCTGGTGTACAATCATTTTTAAGGCCGGTATCCACCAAAACAGAGATGGTTGGAGCGGAAAAGAGCGATGATGGTCAGAGCGGAGATGCTTAGCGGCTAGCGGTTGTATCCACAGAAAAGAAAACCATTATTTTAGTGTAGGGACACACCTGCGGAACGTTCCGCGCTATTTATCCTAGTAGACGCGTATTCAACCGAACGTTCGGCGCCGAACGTTCCGCAGGTGTGTCCCTACACTAAATCGAGAACTAGTGAGATAATAAAAAACGATTCAAGTGAAATTCTACCTAATCATGGAATCTTCTTAAAATGGTAATGGTGAGTTTATTTATGCCCTTTTTCTGCACGAAATGTACTAAAGCTGAACGGAGTCGAGCAGAGATGTGTGCTGGCTTGTTGATAAGCGACAATATCACCATCCGCCACACACCGCTGCTCACATCTCCGCTCGACTCCGTTGATCCGCTCCGCCCATCTCCTCTTCGATCGCGCCGTACAAATATGAGAAATTTCTTCTCCGCACCGCTTGAACCATTTCACTGACGCTGAGCGGAGAGGAGATCGATAAATAACGAAATCCTATTAATTGTTCACGACACATCTCCGCTCCGCTATGGCGGATTCCGGGCCTTAGTGCTGTTGACTGATAAAAATAGTATCATCATCATCATATCGTATGGCATTTTTGTCTTCCTGCTTGGATCCGAGGGGGGGGTTAAATTTAAGTATGTCGGACAGGTTCTTATTTCATTCGAGGTCATTATTTTTTTATTTGTATGAATCTTTACTACAATTCTAATCAGCAACACTATTGGGAACAGGGTGTGAATCGCTTTAGGGTTGCGCCTCATCCGGCACTGTCACTCTGCTCGCGGCAGCACCGGCAGTGCTGCGACCTTTCTCGCTCCAGCCAATGACGTTCCTGAGCGACAGAAAAGGCCTCCGCTCATTGCAGCGATAATATCGCTCGATATTATCGCTGCGATTTTGCGATAATTGTTCTCAGTACATTTTGTATGGGGACGCGCTCGATCCCACACACAGCCGCGATATTATCGCAACCTGACGCAATCTCTTTCTACTACATTCAGTGAAGGGCGCATGCGTGACGCGAATCGCGGAATCGCTGCAGTGTGTAAGGTGTCGCGATATCGCTGTCGATAATATCGCTGCAATGTGCGGAAGCCTAAAAGGATAGAGCGTGAAAAAATGCGATTACGTGCTGCCAGATCATGTTCAACCCTTAACACATTTTGTGCCCCCTGGCGCATTTGCGCGTTTTGCGAATTTCATAAAAATGAATCAAATTAAAGATTGAAAAATTTGTCTCGGGCGGGACTTGATCGCGCACTCTTCCAAACCGCCTATAATTGCGGAGCAATAACTTCGAACTAGTCGCTTTTGTGGTTCACACGATGTAATGTAAATGACATTCGAATGTACTATTTATAAACAATCAAAATTAGAATCTAATGCATGGATCTAAATCATAAAGGATAGCACTCCTTCTTACAAGCATTGATACAAGAAAATTTGACGTTCGTCTCCGTCGTCGATATTTCCAATTTTACGTGCGTCCCTTTCTATTCCAATGACGTCACAATTACATGAACGACAATTGAGTGACGTCATGCCTAGACATACATTAGAAAGGGACAAAGTTAACGTCACTAAAAACAACTACGGAAAAGAACGATCATTACCGACCACAAAGGAGTATTGTCATATTTCACGTCTTGTTAGGCAGTCTGTGCTTGATCTAATGTAATGGAAGAATCCAAAGTGGCGGATTTCATGCTACCTCGTCCCCCGCCAGAAATGTTTGTTGGTAGAATTACACGTGTTACTTGACCTTAGTTATATTGATTGTCTAAGCCTGCTACTGACATCGCTTTCGGGTATTTTTTAAAAGAAGACGGTCATGCGTTTCTTTTAAGGCCTCCGCACATTGCAGCGATTTTATCGAGCGATATTATCGCTGCGATTTTGCGATATTTATTTCCAGTACATTTTGTATGGGGACGCGCGCGATCCTTCACTCTGCCGCGATATTATCGAGCGATAATATCGCGGCGATTTTCTTCCGACGATTCTCTTTAGACCACATTTAGTGGTGGGGCGCATGCGTGACATATCGCTCGATAATATCGCTGCAATATGCGGAGGCATTTAATTCTATATTAGTAGCAAGCAATCTGTCCAAAGTAAAGAAATCCCTTTTCAAAAATACGCTGCGCCGTACGCTTGAATGCCTGTCTGTCGTACTATCTCGCGATTTCTCGTGTAGTTTGCGATGTATTTCGGTGAACAAGGGTCAACGACGTTAAAATTTCCTGCGCGTCGCATCCCATTCCAGTCTAGCCGATGGATAATACCTTTATGGTTTTTAAATTAAGGTGAGTCCAGCGAAGTGTGGCATTCACTTATTTTTTTAAAATAAAACTCTATTTTCAATTTATTTACGCTACCATTTTATACTCACGATATCAATACTTATCAACGTTTATGAATAAATGAACAGAATCAGTAATCTTAATTATAGAAGGAATAATAAAGCAGGAAGTCGAAGTGGAAGTACTTTACCGCCATAGCGGGAAGCTGCAACAATGAGCGTTTTTCTTTTGGTTTTCTAAGGTATCGATAGATGGCGCTACGGTCTGTGCAAATAAACGTCAGAATCTCAAAAAGTGTTTCTTTAAACTAATAAAGAGGGAAAAGATGATCTAGAAGATGTCAATGCATCTTTCGATGGCATATTTCATTATTTACTACACATTTTAATCGAAAATTCGAAACTTTTACGCCTGTCTTGGCTGTATGGGCTCGATCCCTTGACGTTCCAAAAAAAAGGCAGGCACAGTCTTGACAGGATCTCGCGAACGGCTCTATCGAGCGATAAACATGCAATCTGTCGATTTTTTTAGGAATTAAATTTAAATAAGAAAAGAAAAACGCTCATTGACCTGTTATAACAACACGCGTAAATCGGAGTCGTATAATTGCATGTGAATTCCCATTAGTTCCTAGTATAAAATGACGAATAAACTGAGAAGAGTGACTCTTGTTCAGTTTACAGCTGTACGGTCTAACACCGCACATTTTTATTTGACCTAGTTTTGTCTGTTGCTTGGCGTCAGGCTGTCGTGCTAACTGTAACTGCCTCCGTGGTCTAATGGTTAAGAGCATTGGGCTCTTGACACGGAGGTCGTGGGTTCGATTCCCACGGGGGGCACCTAGTGAAATGTCACTTTGTGCGTTTTTCCCCAGTTGGTTAGGACATTGCAGGCAGAGTTACCTGATTGTCTGAAAAGAAAAATGATTCCGTGCTTCGGATGGCACGTTAATCTGTTGGTCCCGGCTACTATCTATAGTGGTAGTAGTCGTTACATAAAAACCACGTCAGAGGCCGTAAGGCGGTTTGAATAAACTCTGACACCAGGGCTTGCAGCCCACTCGATAAGAAGAAGAACTGAAGAAGGCTGTCGTAATTAATAAATATCGTGGCTAATACAATATTAGCAGAGTGTCAATTGAACCTTAGAACTATCTACGACTACAAACAAATACTGAGAGGAGAAAACAGGAGAGGAAATAAACAACTCAAATATATCTTCAACCTGCTTTTATTCTCGACGCTCCAGAACTACAAACTCCCAACAAGGTGTAAGGTGCCGTGTGGGCGAACTAAGCATTGCATCGTACAACAGCATTACATTAAAACATGTTTTTTTTTCGTAAAGGCCTTACGTTTCGCTTCAGCTCGCTTGATGGAAAGTGTCCACGAAGCCGAGGATATAACGCGCTCACACAGAAAAAGCATATCAACTCTTGTCTTAAAATTATCCTGACTGTATTTACTTGGAGAAATATACGTAGGTAGGGTACGGAGAGTACCTACATCAAGATTATTTATCCCTAGTTACCTAAGGCCAGGGTTGATAAAAATCGTGATTTTTTTTAAAAAATAAAAAAAATCTGATTTATTTGATTTAAATCGGATTTATTTGATTTAAATCAGATTTTTTTTTATCTTTTTTTCTTCTCACTGTATCGTAGAAACGGTAGTACATACACGCGTCAAACTTTGTGTGATTATAGAGCAAACTATACAGTTTAACAAAAAATTATAGAAACCGGCCAAGTGTGAGTCGGTATCGCGCTAAAGGTCCTGGAGAGAACAAAACTTTTTTGAAAGTTAATATGTTGTGTGGTGGTGTGGTATAGAATCCTCGGTGCGCGAGTAGCCCAACTTGCACTTGGCTGGTTTTATTTTAAAAACAGAACAGTTCCACATGCATTTGGCACATGTAGCCAAGAAAAATACTATAAAATTATCAAAAATCAAAAGAATCCCCGAACGGTGTAGGTAAACAGCATTGGACACGTGTGTGTGCGCCATAGTTTATGTAGGGCGAAGCCCCTTGCCACATTTTGGCAGATTAGGTCGCAGTAAAAAAGTATTGATTTAAATCATTGATTTTTATAAAAAAATCACTTGATTTTAATCGCGATTTAAATCACTGACTTAAATCAAGTGATTTAAATCATATCAACCCTGCCTAAGGCCTATTCATAGAAGCACGTATTCAACATAGAGACACTTCCCTGGATTCATCTCACTTAATTATTCTGTTGTAGATGCGTGCTTGATAACGGAAAAGCTGCGCTGCATGTTTTAGCGTTAGTTTAATAATATTTAGTATTGTACGTTTAGTTTTCTTTAGTACAAGTTACATAAAAAGATGTAAGTATAAATACACCACTAGATTAATTAGTAACGAAATGTTAAGGGTGTATTCAGACCGTGAATCCGTACAACTTTCCCTAAGGAACATGGTTCGAAAAGCGAAAATTTTTTTGGACCTCTAAGGGTTGAACTATACATGGCCGCACGCGATCGCACTTTTCCGTCGCTCCATCCTTTTCTGTCACTCAGGAACGTCATTTGCTAGAGCATATAAGATAGATGGAGCGACGGAAAAGTGCGATCCCGTGCGGCCATGTGTAGTTCAACCCTAATACAAAAGTGCGGATTGTCCGATCGATTTTCTACGGGAGATCAAGAAAAAATATTCTCGTTTTCTACCCATGTTTCTACGAGAAAGTTGATCAGTTCACGGTCTGAATACACCCTTAAAGTTTCGTTACTAATTAAAAACTAGTGGGTCACTACTATACTGCATTCCAAATAAGGACGAAAAAATATCCCGATTCCTGTATAGCTTTCTGGCCAATTATGATTAGCAAATTATGATTTATTTATGAGAAAGATATACTACCTAACGTATCTTGGACGTTACTAAAGCTGTTCTAAGAATAAGTGAGAGGAAGTGATTTAAATCTTTGTTTCTGTAATTCAAAATGGCCTTAAATTTTCGTTGCTATTTGGAATGGAGTATAGTCAAAGTCATTTAATAAAGTGTTTCAGGCAAGTATCAGCTCACAAAAGCGGTGCTACGCAGTATTATTATTTCCTTGACCTATTCTTATTTCGGGGTGGTGAGAAACTTTGCTTTAACCTACGAGCTTTAAAAGCGTACCTACAGTAACAGACAGCCCTTTAACGTTGCGAGTTTTACCCAAATATAGAAAATAAATGGAGTAACAGAATGGCCAAAAATTAGTGTCTTGGTCATTTGCGTTATTGGTACAGTCGGCAATGAAAGTTGATTATCATTTGTCACCTTTATTAATAAGTTTCAGAAGGGAGACACGTTGCAGGGTTTGACCCGAACACTTGTCTCTCGCGTGGTGTTCGCGCGGTTCGCGTTTCAGCCTGCCACGAGGCTCCACAATCCTTCTCAGTTGTTCTTACTGAAAAAAACAATCCTCTAGATTGGATAGACACTCCCTCAAACCACTTGAAAATTGGCGGAAATGCGGTGCTAACGTACAAGCAAGAAGTCCATAATTATAAATTTAAAAAAAAGTTTCAGAAGAGCTATTCAACTTTCTTCCCCGATCGTACTCTGCATCGAATTCCCTTTTATTCACATCGAACTTTCTCTCCGCAGGTCTCACTCGCACCACAGCCGCTCTCGCTCACGCAAGCGATCAAAGTCAAAGTCGCGCCGCTCCAGAACAAAGTCGCGCTCAAAGTCACGTTCAAAGTCACGCTGCAAGTCCAAGCCCCGCACTCCAGAGCTCGCGAGTGTCGATAGCAGTAAATTTATATCGCCTAAGAAATTACGTCAAAGGTCCAAGAGTTGGTCTTTACCTAAAGAAGGAGAGAAGAAGAGTTGGTCGAGAAGTCCTAAGGATAAGTGAAGAAATAAAGCTTATTTTGATGTTTATTTAATGTTGATGTGGTTTTATTTTTCATCACTATTCTTCAAATGCTGGAGCAAATTCAAGTGTAGGTATTCTATAATAATACAAGTTCAGATTAGATATTAGAACTTTCAAATAATGTACGACAATACCTTTCTCAGCTTCCTGAATGTACGTAACTTTCGAAATAAAAGGGACAGGTACAGAAAGGCTCCACGCGAAGAACGAAACAGACGTGCACGTATGGAAACAAAATGAATAGATCAATCACGTGGCCTGCCGGGATTTATCTTCATTTTATATTTCATAGTATTGACTTAGCTAATCAAATCTCGTTAATTATAATAGATTTAAGCATATTTCCTGACCGAAATTTCCCCAGTAAGTATGCGATACGTGGTTTTATCGGAGGATTATAGAAATCTTTAAGTTCGACAGGGTTGTATCAAGGAGTTATTCAGAGGGCCCTAAATCTATTTTTATTTAGGCCTTAAAGCCATTTTTAATGACGATCTATCCTGTCCAGGATGCTAATTGTATTTTTGTATCAATTTTTGTGCGCCGTTTGTAGTTTATGCAGACTCATTAAAAATAGGACTTAAGTGCTGTTTTGTTTGATTGTTGCGGAGCGGAAGGAACTGGGACGGAACCCAAAAATTTCAGACTGACGTTAGAAATTTACCAGGGATTAACGAAATATGTTAATCCCTAGTTGGCAGTATAATTATGTAGGGCCCCTTGCTGGGCCGCATTAAGGGCCCAATTGATAATGAACAATATTACCTCATTATCTAAGGATTAAAAGTGACTCTTTTCAAATCAATCGATAACGATAAATAAGTAATTAGTGTGTAATTAATTATTGAATCTAGTCTGTCTCTGATCGTCGAAGATGAAGGGGTTTGCTTTTGTTTTGTTGTGCGTCGTCGCCATTGCTCAGGTAAGAACATTTTTTTAATAATCTTTAATCTTTTTCCTGAAATAATGTTTTCATTTTCTGCCCAACTTGAATTTTGATTTTATCGAAATTGGTCGCAGATTGTTACACAATTTCATCTGATTGCTTGGGTTTATACGCACTGACTGTTGGTGTACAGGTTGGTTAACTAAAGCTGGCGCGTTCACAGACGCACACAAATGCGTTTCTCCTGTCACTGCGTCCTTGATAGAGATATAGAAACTTTTCATTATGCGTGCAGTGAGACAAAGGGATTGCGTAAATGTGTGGCACGCGCCAGGTTTAGTCCGACCTGTAGTTTGCTATTGCCGATTTTGATTTGGAAGAAGTACATTGCTCAACTCAATGGATTGCTCCAATACCTTTCCCAGCTTCCTGGGATAGCTCACACTGTTTACACGTGAATGTTGCGGTAAGTCAACGAATGAAAGTATCACAAAATCGATCTCTGTGGTAATCTTTGGTGGAGGGATAAGGAATACGGTGAAGATATTCAAGATAACTTCTATTTAAAAAAAAAATCTAAAGCCCGACCTGAAATATAAAACACCTCGCCATGTTGCGGAAAATCATTGGAACTAATTTTTGTACTTGGAACACTAACATTAAAGGTGACAGTCGATTGCAGCGCCCTCAAACCAGGTTTTTTATATTCCTGGTCAGGCTTTTACACGAGTATAACATTAGTATTTAACGCTTACGAGCTGATTACGTGAACAATTATTAATGATACAATCTCCGATCTTATCTTTAATTAATTCATCATGTTAATCCCAACTTAAAACTTGTGACATGCGATTACGATGGCTATCTGTTATTCATTAATCATAGGTTGTTTTTCTTTACCTATTCTTTTAACTAATTGTTATATTTCTCTTTCCAGGGCCGTAGTGCCGGAGTGCAATGTAAGTACTGTTCATAAATTTTACGGGAGCTACAAATTAAACTCTTTAACTACGAACGTGAGAAAGATTTAAATAAGAGGTGTATAATAAAATTTAAAGTTATTGCAAGGACGCTAGCTGTAGGTAGTGTAAATACTTAGGCCTAACGGTGAATGGATTAAAATAAAAAAAAATACATCGTAGCTTTATTCAGGGTGTAAACTTGAATGCGTTACCTACATATTAAAAGTATTTCAATTTAATGGTCTAAAATTTAACGACTTTTAATAAGAAACGCATTTACCTATTTACATCCGGTAATGATTACAGAGTCATCGCAATAGGGTTTCATTTGCAGTGTTTCTGTCGTCCCTATATCGCCAAAAGTAGAAACTGAGCTACAAACCACTCCTTCCAGACAACCTGAGAATGGAGGAAATTAAATAAAACTAGTCGGAAATTGGTTCTTTACCTCTTTAAATTTTTTAAGTAGTAAAAAAAATGGGTTGTATAAGTCTTGCAAGCCAATTAATTTAACTGGCGATCTTTTTAACCTCGATCGTATCTGCAGCTTCGAACACCGCTCTCGCGGCGTTGGGAGAGAACCCCTGGCTGGTCCACCTCCGCCTCGCCGTCTCCACCAGCGGATTCCTCAACTCCTGCGCCGGCTCCCTCATCGGATCGTCCTGGGTTCTGACCTCTGCTGGCTGCGTTGATGAGTAAGTTTTATCAAATTTAAGGTGGTTGCAGAGGTGTCAATTTAATGCAAAAGTTTGACGCGTAATACACGTAGACGGCATTAATATAAGTAATAATTAATATCTGGAAAAAACGTTTTTTCATAGATTTTTCATACAAAATTTCAAAGCTTTGTATCTTCGTAATTATATTACTAACTAGCTGTGCCCGCGACTTCGTACGCGCAGAGAAGTTCTTAATAATATTAAGAGAAAGAAAAAAAGAATAAGAAATGCAAAGAAAGAGAAATAAATAGACATTTTGAAAAAAAGTAAAGAAAGAAATAAAGAAAAAAAATATCGCATTATATTGCCATCATTGCCATCAAATTAAAACATAAAGTAGAATCTCTATAAATTTCTCAAAACTACATCTAAATTGTTTGATAAGTACTTACAAACACTAATTTTAAATCAGAACATGCAGGCAGTACACCTGCAGCATCAGGACTGAGTAATAGGAACCCGAAAAAGCAATGTTTCTCCTTAACCCAACAAATTAACAACTATTAGAAATCGTAGATTATTAAAGCACACACACACACACCCCTACACAGTTACTCATTCTTCGTTTGTGTTGACAATACCCTACAGAGTAAGTAGCCGTGAAGAGAACTCTGCTTGATCCTAATAATCTAACTCAAGTATCATGGCTTAGACAGTCAGGACCCCTGCAGCATCAACACTGAAGAGTTGGAACCCAATGTTATTTTTTTTAATGTTAATTAGTGTTAACAAAAATTGCTTTGTTTCTGACCCCCTCTGTCTATCTATCTATATGTAATTAGGTAGTGTAGGTACATAAAAAAGGATACTGTAACTTCATGTTTTACAAAAACAGTGTCACGTATCATCAACCTGTCATTGTCCACTGTTGAGCATAGGACTCTCCCAAGGCGCGTCACGATACTATCCTCGGCCTTCCTCGTCCAGTCGCTCCGAGCTACCACGGTACATAGTACTCCACACTACCATGGTATATAGTACTCCACGCCTTACGGACTGGCCAATGGCCATGGGACAGGGCGAACTGCGGCGCGAAAACCGATTTTTCAATACACTGAGTGTTGTGTCCGTCGCGTAGGCGAATTGAAAAATCGCTTTTTGCGCTGCAGTTCGCCCTGTCCCGTCGCCAGGCCGTCGATACAGCGCCGGATGCTAGGCCGGATGGCGTCCCACACCTAACCAGTTAGTGGTCTAAATTATTGGGCGTCAGTTCTTCGGAAGACATTATGACCAGCCCGAAATAGGGCTGCCATCCGTCCGGGTTTCCCCGGATTTGTCCTATTTTAACGGGCGTCCGGGGGCGTCCAGGCGGGGTCGTCACAAAAGTTTGATTCATCAACAAAAATAAACTCGATTTCGGCATAAGCATAACAATCGAGTTGTTATGTAGCAAAATCGTGAGTTCGTTTCACTCGCTTCAGCTCTTATTTCATACATAGAAGGCCTCGATTTTGGCATGACCTGGAAATGCGCTATAATATTTGGCAAAATCTCAAGCTCGCTTCGCTCACTCCTAGTTTTATTCGTACATATTGAATCGATTGAGTCGTATTGCAAAATCTCGATATGTTATGAAAATCTCGAGCTCGCTCCTGGTTTTTGAATCAAGTTAGTCGTAGGTATATTGCAAAATCTCGAGCTCGCTTCGCTGGCTCAATTTTTTTAGACCATGTTACACTCGCTCCAGTCAGGCGCTCCAGTCAGGTTTCAGCTCGTATTTCAACATCCTATTCATATCGATGTAAATTTAAAAGAAGATTTTAGATTGTGCAATAACGACCAAAGCTGAATTTTACTGTCAAAATACAATTTATCGTGGTTGTCCGGGGAAAATGTCAGATTTGACTGAAATGTCCGGGGTTTTTGACGTATTTGTCCGGCAACGGCGATTTGGCAGTGGCAACCCTAGCCCGGAACGACCCAAAGAGGGTCACATTTCCTCTCCCAAAGTCGACGCGCAATTTCAGCAATGAAGCTTTTAGCTTCGGCTCCCCATGCCCCTGTGGTCTTGACGGTGGCAGGAACTAAGAGATATTGACGCTTCAAAGCCTTCAAAGCTGAGTACCGAACTCTCTTTTTTGTGGCAGTAAGTTCTGCAGCTGCTCCAGGTGTACGCGACGTGCGACTGAGGTCTGGCGGGGAAGGTGCTTACGCATGTAGTGTGCCACAGGAGGCACTTGCTTTTCTGCCAGGACACCAAAGCTAGGCCGTAGGCCGTCGGTCTTTTGAAATACACATACACAGAATAGGCACATAAAGTATGATAAGTACAATTAGATTTGTGTAATTTGTACACTTGGAGCAGTTGGAGTACTAACTTTCATTTACTCAACCTCTGTGAGTAAATTTTTAAATATTTGTAACTTTTGATTGTGTAAACCGATTCCGATGAAATAAAGCCTAATGTTAATCCAAACTTCATCCATAAATCAGATTCTCCTATGTATGCACTTGCTGATGAAAATGTGATATTATCATTAAAAAAATAAAAACAAAAAGTTCTGCACCAAGATTCGAAACCATCAACTCGTGTTTGAAAGTCTGACCATATACCAATTACGCTACTAAGCTTTCTGAAGAAAGCGTTGAAAAAAGCAATTAGTAGGTATTTACCATACTGAATCTTCGCAAATGCATAAACGCGCAGACCACTGACTTTAAATACTTATAACTTCTGATTGAATTAACCGATTACAATGAAATAAAGCCTACACGTTAATCCAAACTAAGCCCTATATTTTTGTGAAAACGCCATCTAAATCGGCTCAGTAGTTTTTAAGTTATGCGTGAATTAAATTCAGTGGGGCTCGCGACTTTTTCTTTAATTACTCATAACTTTTGATTGAATAATCCGATTGCGATGAAACATAGCCTATATTTTAATCTAAGCCATGCCCTACACTTCAGTGAAAACCCCATCCAAATCGGTTCAGTAGTTTTTAAGTGATGCGCGAACAAACAAACAGACAAACAGACAAACAGACAAAAATTCTAAAAATGGTCTAAATGTATTCCATTACGTATCCTAAACACCCCCAATTATTTTTTTTGTAAATATCTTCAATGTACATCATCGCCAAGTTTAGAATTTTATTATATGTATAGATTGCAAATTTTATTTGATACGCGGCATCTATATTCTATCAACTATTTTTCCATAGTTTTATAAAATATTACTTTTATTAGGTAATTCCGTCTACGCGTATTACGCGTCAAACTTTTGTATGGAATGAAACCACCTGGTCTGCAAGAAATTTGAAGAATAGGTATTTAACAGATCAATTGCTGTCGCGCTATTCCCGATCAACCGAGCTACCAGTGCGAAAGTTACAACTGCAGCTTGGACCGATTTTACCTAAATATAAAATCACGATTTCCTCTTCCGAAACTATACCGATATTAATAAAAAGTTTACTATCACGAGTGTCTAAAGTAGACAACAAATTTACAGTATTTTTCTTAACCGACTAAATAGTTGGTTTCCAAAATTCATATTCAATACAGATGCCATCAATAGATCCAATATTTTACATGTTGTCAAATAGGTACACTGAAATCGCGTTCCGAGTACGTTGCTAGGTCGACGCGAGCGCGTTTTATTGCTAAAAAATCGTCAAGAAATAACTAGTGTGAAACCGTTGTAAGAAGTAAAGTGAGAATGGCCAAGGATGTAGGTAATTAGCTAATGAAGCAGGGCCTATTGTTTGGCGAGGTCTTTGTTAGATCACTTTCACAAAAGGAGGCTTTTAGTTTAGTTACTTGTCCGATCTACGAATAGTTACTTTGTAAGGTTTTTAGCCGAAATTGTGCTCGATATTTTTGGAGGTCAAGATTCATTGATAAAGAATCGTATGTATGGAATTGGGTATGTTTTTGACACGTATTTCCTTCATGAAACCTTTAATGGTAGTCATGCCTTACAAAACAAACAAATAAACATTTAAGGGGGTGGTTTAGAGTCTAAACCACCCCCTTAAATATTTATTTGTTCAGTTTGATGGTCTAAACTTTAGACCATTGAATGGTCTAAAATTGTTCAGTTTGATGGGCTGAAGCACCTCATTAAGTATGTAAACTTTACATTGTAAAGTACATAAGCTTACACCCTGTTTTGAATAAGTATAATTTTTTTTACTTTGACCTAATTGATAAAGGTACAGTCGCCATCAGATATATCGTAGGTGTCAAGGTGTTCAAATATTTCTGAGCAGTGTTAATTATCAATAATTTTTTACAGTAAATGTTAATCTAAACTATTATAAAACTGTAACTGAAGTGTGTCTGTACATTGAAGATATTTAAAAAAAAAAGATTACGATACTTATGGTTTTTAGGTATCCCTGACTCGAAATCAACCTTTTTTAAAAATTTTGTCTGTCTGTTTGTTTGTTTGTTCGCGCATCACGCAAAAACTACTGAACCGATTTTGATGAAACTTTCTCTCAATCAGTTACAGTACCTAAGAGATGCACTAAGACTTGTCTTGGCAAAGGATGTTAAAAGCTATACCTACCCAAATAAAGCAAATATTTCGTCGCCAGTGCCCGCTTCATCTGGATTCGTTACGGCGTCGTCACGGTGGTGAACCCCTCGTTGGTGACCGAGTCCAGCGCAGTCCGCACCAACAACGACAATAAATTAGCTCTGGTCAGCATTAACAGGCTTGTTGAGACTACTGGTAAGTGCCCGTGCTTTCTTTCGTATCTTTATGACCTATTTTAGTACGGTAGCCCCGGGACCATTCACATAAATTGCTCAAAGAACACTATCTCTCTCTTTGACAAGAATTTGTCCTTTTGACTATGATATTCTTATTTTTATATTAACAGCATAATTATATTTGTATGTATATATTTATGTATTTATATATGTACAGTATGTATGTATACATTATATTTACTCTATATATGTAGATGGGTATATAGATACCTACTAGTGCACCGCCGCAGCATTTGTCTCTGTAAACAGTTCTTCCATTCAATGGTTGTCTGGAAGAAATCGCTTTTCGTGATAAGACCGCCCTTTGTACCCTTCTCATTCTTGTTTTAAATTGTATTTTTTTTTTTCTATTCTTGGTGTGCAAATAAATAATATTTATCTTATCTTATCTTATAAATACTATAGGGTCTTTCTTAATATGCTGCCACTTTTTTAAGGGTATGATCAGACCGTCAAACTTTTCTATCAATGGCATCAACATCGAAATCGCGAAAAAAAATCGGTTGTTCCAAAACTGCAAACCTACTCGAGCCTTTTTTTCGCGATTTCGATGTTGGTGCCATATAGAAAGTTGTTCAGTTGACGGTATGATAATACCCTTCAAAAAGTGTCAGCATATTAAGAAGGATCCTGTATAGACTCATACAAAATATTAGCAAATTTTTGTCCAAATCTGACACAACCCACACAAATCAAGTAGATGCTGTTGAGTGGCACGAGTATGTTGTTTTTGATTCATAAACTTAGTCGTTGGTATGATTACTGTCAGCTAGCACAAAAACGAGCTCCATGGAGCTCTTTTGATTCTGCCATTTTTGGATCGTTGATTGTTAATCCAGTTCCGTTATGGATATATGTTTAAGATATCAATGCCCGGGGCTATTTAGGGTTGAACTACACATGGCCGCACGCGATCGCACTTTTCCGTCGCTCCATCCTTTTCTGTCACTCAGGAACGTCATTTGCTAGAGCATATAAGATAGACGAAACGCGATCGCACGCGGCGTGCTGTTCCGTGCTGTTCCGTTCCGTCTATCTTATATGCTCTAGCAAATGGAATGAGCGACGAGCGAATGAAAAGGATGGAGCGACGGAAAAATGCGATACTCTGCTGCGACGTGCTTATATGCTCTAGCAAATGACGTTCCTGAGTGACAAAAAAGGATGGAGCGACGAAAAAGTGTGATCGCGTGCGGCTATGTGCAGTTCAACCCTTAATTACCAAAAATGTCACCGATTGTCGTTTTGATTATTATTATTAGCCTTTTATTTCCTTATAATCAAATTTTACACTTTCATTACTATAAATAAATATTATCAGATACATTTCATTTCAGGCATGCAAAAAATTGATTTAGATAAATTAATATTATTATATTTTCATTATAATTATTCTTTACAGGACCTCTCAACGAGTAAAGGCCTCCTCCATATCTCTCCAAATGTTTCTATCTTTTGCTTTTACTATCCAGTTCTTTCCAGCTATTTTGTTTATTTCGTCTGCCCATCTCTCTTTAGGTCTTCCCCTTTTCCTTTTAGTAGACAGTCCTGCCCATGCAGTCACTTTTTTTTGACCATTTATCATCATTCATGCGTGCTATATGTCCGGCCCACTTCCATTTAAGTCTCTTACAGTGTTCCAAGGCATCTATGACATTTGTTGTTACTCTTATATCTGAACTTCTTACTTTGTCTATTCTTCTCAGGTTCAAAATACTTCTTTCCATTGATCTTTGGCATGTTTGTATTTTCTTTTTTGCATTGCTATTAAATATCCAGGTTTGACAAGCATAAGACAGACACGGTAGTATGCAGGAATCCAGAACTTTCTTCTTTAGTTTTACAGGTAGTTTTGATTTCAGTACTTCTTTATTGCTCCAGAATTTGTTCCATGTAAGGTTTATCCGCCTGTTTAGTTCATCTTGGTGTCTAGACTTTGCGAAGGATATCTGTTTGCCTAGATATATGTACTCTTGCACGTAATCCAGTAAGATGTTATTAACTTGGATAGGTCTTTTCACGCTATTGGTCATGATTTTAGTTTTAGTTGTGTTCAGTTCTAGACCGATCTCGCTACTCACACGGTGTAAATCGATGATCATTGTTTCGAGTTGCGATGATGTTTCAGAGAAAAGTATAATATCGTCAGCAAACCTTAGGTTGTTCAAGAATTGCCCATTTATACTTATACCTTTTCTTTCCCAGTTTAGGTTCTTCATAATGCTGTGAAGGACAGTTATGAAAATTCTGGGCGACAGAGGGTCTCCTTGTCTAACACCTCTACGTATGTTTATGTCTGTGCCTTTTTTCTCCATTTTTACTCGACTCACGCTTATACTGTATATATGTTTTATAAGTTCAATTGTTTCAGAAGGTACGGTGCACTCGTGCAGAGCTCTCCATATGCTGCTATGGGATATTGAGTCAAAGGCTTTGGCATAGTCGATAAAAGCCAGGTAGAGTGGGCTATTTCGTTCTTCGTATTTTTCTATGATTAGGTCTAGCGTGTGGATGTGGTCCGTAGTAGAGAAGTTTTTTCTAAATCCAGCTTGTTCCGGTGGTTGGTGTTGTTCGGTGAAGGATGCTAGACGTTCTTCCAGACATGAAGCGAACAGTTTGTACATGTTTGGTTGTAGGCTGATAGGACGGTAGTTTCCAATATCATCAGGGTCACCTTTTTTATATAGTAGGATTATGTCGGATATTGCCCATTCCTTTGGTATTTTTCTGTCATCTAGAATCTTGTTGAATAGATAAGTTATAGGTGCTGATAGTAAAAGGCTACCCGTTATAATTGCCTCGTTTGGAATACCGTCTGGGCCGTTGCTTTTTTCAGATTTCAGGGCTTTAATTTTCTTCATGACTTCTTCGGTGGAAAATCTGTCCAAGGTGGTAGAGTTTGTGTTCAAAAGAAGACTCTCTTGGTCAGTATTTTGTGCAGAATAGAGGTTTCTGTAGAATGTAGTGGCTGTTACTATTATTTTTGATCTAGAAAAAGACTTGGTGTTTTTGGTGGACTTTTCTTTTAGGCAGGGGATCCATTGTTTAGAAGTGTTGAGCTCTTTAAAACCTTTTTTCAGGCTTCCTGATGTTTTTAAGTGTCTTTCTATTACTTTTATTCTGTGCTCTTCGTGCTCTTTTTTCATGAGTTTGTAAACGTTTTTGTATAAATAACTGCGCTCTTGTTTTTCTTCTAATGTTAGATGTTTTTTGTTTGTTAGTTCGTTTCTCCTTTTTATAAGAAATCGCACATTGTTTGAAAAAATGCTTCGCTTGGTTGACTTCTCATTTTTGGTAGAGTTGAGAGAATTCAGGCTGTCACATATTGATTTCTTTATTTTGCTGTAGCAGGACTCTACATTTTCATTTTCTTCCATTTTAGTACAGTTGATTTGTTTAGTTAAAGCTTTGATGAACTGCTCTATTTCTTCTATTGTGTTTAATTTGGTATTATTATTTTTGTATTTTGCTCTACTCTTCTTTGTGTCTGTTATTAGAAAGGTTCCTCGTAACATTCGGTGATCGCTCGGATATGACAGTCTATTTATTATTTCAATGTTTGTGATTTTTTCTTTTATATTGGTAAATATGTAATCTATTTGGCTTTTTCTTTTCTTTGGTGAAAGCCAGGTCCACATATTTTTTATATTCTTTTTAAATAGGCTGTTTGTTATGAATAGGTTGTTTTCTTGACAAAATTGAATCAACATTTCACCTCTTTTTTCGTCTCTTTCTCCATAGCAGTATTTACCTAATATTCTTTCTTCACCAGCTAAGCGTTGTCCAACCCGAGTGTTAAAGTCTCCCAGTATAATCAAGTTTTTGTTGCACTGTCTTTGAGATAGTTGGAGTTGGTTGTAGAAATTTTTCATTTCGGTTTCACTTGCATCATGTGTAGGTGCGTGGACTTGGATGATCGAAAGTGAAATGTTGTTAAATTTCAGGTTCAGAATGCATATTCGTTCAGATATTCCAATAAAGCTCTCTATATTTAATTTGTATTTCTTTTTTATAAGAAATCCAACGCCATACTGACCCTTTGTTTCGCCAATGTAACAAAATATATGTTCTTCGTCTTCTATAATATGATACCCTGTTCTTCTAATTTCTGCCAGGCCGATGATGTCATATTTAATTTTTGATATTGCTTCTTTAAAGTCGAGTAACCTTTCTTTTGATAAAAGAGATTTCGCATTATAAGTGTTTATATAAAGTGGTTGGAGTGGAGGGTTTTGGTCTTTGACCCCCGCGGTGACCGGCCGTGGTGGGGGCATATGAGGAGAGGTCGCTTTCCGTCAGTTTTTGTTGTTGTTTGCATTTAGGTGAGGTGGCGGATTTCTAGTTACATATTTGTGCATGTTCGAATTTTGTTTCTTGAATGGGTTTTTCGCTGTGTTCTTTTTCGGGATATGGTTGTCGTTGTTCGCTTCAGGAGATTCAGATAAGTTTCTTTTCTTCTTGTGCTGTTTCGGTGATGCATAATGTTCATGATTTTGCTTTTTTTCTGGGATAATAAAGATTTTATTATATTTCAAATAGGCTTTTCGTCCCTTAATCCTCTCTTCCTGTAGTTGGGTAGTTAGTTTTTTGCGTTCCTCTAGTATTTCAGGTGTCGTTTTGATATTGTTGTAAAATTGTAAAAATTGTCTAAGAACTTTAATTTACGAGGTTATATCGCCTTATTCCTGTTCAGTCATATTCTAAACATTAGTTTAAAAAATAATAAATCAATAATAGATGTAAGTAGTAGGCAAGTAGGTTCTCCATTTTATACACATAAACAGTAAAATACAGTGAAAAAATACAAGAGGCATAAAATAAGGCGGTCTGTAGTTCAATACGGTAATAGGATCGATCAAATATTACTTTATTTGATCGATTGTAATAGTAAGACTATCGTAAGTTGCCGTACATTACATAGGCTTCCTACTAGTATGGGCATTGATTGAACTAAGGTATAGAACATGTCAAAATTTTAAATTGAAAGACAATTTTGAAATTGTTTTTTTATTTTATTAGTTATGCTTGTGATCTTTGGGTTAGGTTTTATACCAGTAATATCGTACCTTACAACAATTTCAAAACGACTGTCGGTAACCATTTTATAATTGAATAGTTTCTGGGCTACAGTACCTAGGTACTATTACATAAATTACCAAGTTGATAACGTTGTAAGAGAAAAACGTTCCAACGACTGCATTACCTTTTAGGGTGGTCAGAAATATAAGCAACAACTACCTCGATAAAGTACAGTGGAAGTAGTACAAACAAAACATACACATTTTTGCATGCAGTCAGTTTCCCTAACTACATTTTTTTTTTCAAAAGTTTCGCAATGTCCTTTTATTTCTGTTTTTCCAACTTTTTTCGCAAACCTCAGTTTCGCTGTGACCTACATTGAGACAATTAAAAGTCAGGCCATAAACCGATCGGTCCATTAATTAAAAAGTTGTTCAGAGTTGGCTCCTGCAGTCAAATGCGTTGCTTCTGGTTCGGAACTCTGATTTAGTAATCTGTGCTTTTCTATTTATTGTGAGAGAGCTATAAATTTTATGTAACTTTCTAGATAGAAACTAGAACTTTCATTCTAGAACCCACTGTCCATTATAAGTGGCGACGGGCTCACCCCTGTCACAGCTGGACAGAGTTTCGGTACTACTGGTGAAACGTGGATGTTCTGAGGTTTCAGAATATCTCTGACTACCCCCTCGGGGAATATAGTCGTGAGCATATGCTTATGGTTATGCTAACTTTCTAGATGATCGCGTCGAACTTCGTACCGCCTTAGAATCTTCCCGACACACACTTGGCCGATTTTTTAGCCTATGTTAATCATGGATAATGTAGCATTCTAATGGTGAAATAATTATTCAGATCGGTCCAGTAGTTTCGCAGCCTATTCAATACAAACAAACAAACGAAAAAATCAAATCTTTCCTCTTTATTATAATAGATACTCGTACCTAAGTAGGTATCGGTAGGTAATTAAAACAAAAGTTTTTTTTTGCGAGAAAGTTAAATATTCAGAAGTACATTCTGATACGTGTGACTTGTAGTCCATTATTGCACGGCGTGAAGTTAGCACCCGAGTCTAGCGAGGGCGCTAAACGCTATGGAATAATGGTCTGTGCAATAAAAATACTACTGCTACTTTTAAATACAATACTTACACATATTGATCTACTAAAAAAGAATTAGAGTAACAAAACAAAATTTTTCTTACAGCCAACATCGCCCCAGTCGATCTTGCCAACACTGACTCCAAGGTCCCAGCATCAGCAACGTTCTGCGGATTCGGCGCTGAGAAAGATGGCAGTAAGTAACACTAGAAGGCGCTGTTATTAAAATATTAATTTAATTTTTAGTAGGGCCCGATTTATTACTGGTTACGGCCCTGGATAGAAAATTAGTTTTGAAAAGTAATATGTTATTTATTTATTTATTCCGGGTCTTTCTTCTTTATCATGAGAATTTATTAGCAACACCCGATATTTTATTTAAAATAGGCTCAAATTGAATTTTGTTGAATTGTTTTGGTTCGCTATTATATAGTAATTTGTTCTTCCTGTTTACCCCTTTTTAGTAAGTTCGCTTATCTGACAGATCGTTTGACATTCTTTCAAAATATGTCAAACTAGTATAAGAGATAAGTGTACTTTTTGCAACCATCAGCAGCATGGCTGATTCAGTGTTTATAGGGTGAAGAGCATCTCTGTGATGGGGATGGACCAGGTCTACCTGCATAACGTCAGTCGGTTTAGGAGTTACAGACATTTGAAGGTCAGTAAAAAATTCGTATGATATTATTGTAGTAGGGTGAACTGTTCATCAATGAACCAGGTAAATTTTGGAGGGCTGTAACTTTTTACTTGTTCGTCCTTTGCGGTTAAGTATTTCATTAATAGTTAAGGAATTTATCTGGGTTTAAGCTTGCATTAACGTTTTTATAGATTTTTTAATAGTTTAGTCTTAATATTAAAGTTTTAACAAAAAAACATATTTGGTTCAATGTGCATGCCTAGGGGTACTCATTGAACCAGGGTATTTTCCACAATGAACCACCCCCTGATATGTTCCTTTATTGTTAGATTTTACAGTGTTAGTGCATGATATTTAATAATTAAACAAATATTGTTATTTAAAGTATATTCTTAATATTTACTGTTTTATTAATAATCACAGGACAGTATTGATTACCTATAATAGGGTATCTCTTAAAAAAATCAAAATTGTAAAACTATATCAACATTAGACATATTTTTAATCACGACTCTTCTTTGAATAATCACACCACATTTTTAATCATAGTAATATCTCTTCAAAAATAAAAAAACAGTGAAATTAAATCGACATTAGATACATTCTTAATAATTACTCTTCTATTAATATTTTATATATTTTATATTATATTGTATTAGTTATATAGAAACTTCGGCATTATTTAAAAAAAAAATATTAATGACTTCCGTATTCAGCTGGGAATTTGTTTTACTGAAGTGGCGCTAATGTACTATAATGGGATCCCCATAATATGATGGGATAAAGGACATAGAGTTAAAGGTTGTTAGTTGTTACTCAATGGTACACAATGAACCAGGTTCAATGTGGACCACATCGAAGTGGTTCATTGAGAGACACCACGAGATTTTAACACTTTAACTGCTGACGACCTACCTGGTAGGTCAGTGACATATGGGCCGCAGTGCTCATGACTCACACCTTGAGTCAGAATCGTATAGCATTCCACAGTGTTAGCACTGCCCGAATGCCATTGTTTTGAGCTTAGCAGCGAAAGTGTTAAAAGAAAATAAAAAAATTTTGATGGTTCACTGTGTCTGCCTGGTTCAATGTACAACTACCGACCCTATGCACTGTAGCTATGTGAACAGTACAAAAATGACAGTTTTTGTATATGACAGCTATAGTGCATACTACAATAATATCATACGATCAGCCTTTTTTACAGCGATTTTTGACTGACCTTCATATGTCTGTAACTCCTAAACCGACTGAAGTTATGCAGGCAGACCTGGTCCATCCCCATCACAGAGATACTCTACACGCCATAAACACTGAATCAGCCTTGCTGCTGATGGTTGCAAAAAGTACACTTATCTCTTATAATCAACGATAAGCTGAACTAAGAAGTGGTGAAACAGGCCCTTAGTGGTAATAAACTTTGAAATAAAAGATGATTTAATCAATCTTAATCCAAAGCAATAAAGGTGATGATAATTAATATGACGTGTTGCGTAGGTGCAGGTGAGAGGCTGTCTTGCTTCTCCGTCACCCTGGAAGAGTCTGACGGCATCATCTCCGCTCAGAGCGATGACGCCGAGTTCACCAAGGTAAGGATGTCATGTCACAGAGTACTAAACTTCGTAACAGATACACCACTTCCTTATAGAAACTATAAATTCTAACGCTTTAATTACTTACTGCCTACTGCCAGACGGTACGCGCAATAATGTATCTAGTGAAGATTGCCACAGCGTTGTTATTTCTTTGTACCATCAGATATTTCGTAGCATACTAGCGCTCGTTGGCGTAGTGGAGCTTCGGTATTGGAAACGATCACCGAAGTTAAGCAACGTCAGGGCCGGTCAGTCTTTGGATGGGTGACCGTTTAGTTGTATTTCATCTCGAGCTTTTCTGTGCTTCGGAAGGCACGTTAAGCAGTTGGTCTCGGATAGTTCCATCAGATGGCGTTGTAATTATTCGTTAAGCCAGGTCAGAGGCCTATTAAGGCGACTTGAAAATTCTCTGACAGCAAGTTGACCACTAACTTGTGGGATTCTAGAGACTTAACTTACTTAATTTTTTACTAGGTGTTTACATATTTTGGAGCAGTGCTAATTTTCATTAAATTCTTTACTGTGACGCTCGGTTGCAGAAACGCTCATTAGAGTTAATCCTCCATTAAATCTCTTGCTGTCACTGTCTTGTTGACGTAGAAAAAGCTATCAACAGATTAAATGGAGGATTAACATTAATGAGTGTTTCTGCAACTGGGCGTAAATGTTACTAATTATATCTTAACGTGTATTTTGTGATAAATATCTGAACAGCTAATTTTCAATTATTGAATATTACTTTATTCTTTACAATGTTATTTAAATTTGAAATGTAAAACAACGGAGTAAGGCCTTTTTCCCTAAACTGTTGATGTTTATGATCACCCTGACTGCGTAGATACATTTGATGTTCTAGGCCTTCCGATATTTTCTATTGGTTATGTGTAAAGAAATAATTGATGATTTGAACTGCGTAGAAAAATTTGACCACCTTGTTTGCTATGATATATCGAATGTCGACTGTACAGTCAGCAGCAAAGAGATGTATGCACTTTTACTACGTCGTAGTATAAAGATGTATCCACTTTAGTACTACGCGTAGTACTAAAGTGTATACATCTTTTGCATGAGGAAGCATATATCTTTTTGCTGCTGACTGTACAGCGCGCGACGTATGCGACCAAGCACGTACCCAGACATTGGGTTTGGGCCTAGAAGTTTGGGCATATGAATCTTACTATTATAAAACCGTAAAATCGTGAGGAATAAAAAAGTAGCGGTTCACTTCTTATAAACTCAAATAACACTCGATAGCGCGATTTAAATGACGTGCAGCGCCATCTAATGACAAAATTGTTTGTTTGTTTGTTTGTTCGCGCATCACGCAAAAACCTCTGAACCGATTTTGATGAAACTTTTTTGTTTGATAGCTTATGATCTGACTTAAAATCTCGTATATAATTTATGCGAACGAAGTCGCGGGTTAACTCTAGTAGATAATAATAGTATACTATAGAAACGAAACTGCCGCTGTCCAAATACGCATACAAATATCAAGAAACGCCTAACAATATCTTGTTGGTTTCACAATTATCTATTCATATGGTTTGGGGGCGGGGGGCATTCATTTCCGGGTGGGATTTTCATTGAATAATTATGAAAAAATTATAGCTGTAATCACTGTTCCATCTGGGTTGTGATAAATCCCACCTATCGCCATAAGAATAAATAAATCTTTTGTAATTCGATGTTTATTTTCTACAGTACGACGTAGGAGCACCCCTGGTCATTGATGGAGTCCAGTTCGGTATCCTGGTTAAAGTTGACGACGGTGTTGGCAGTAAGTATAGCATTAACTTTAAGGGGGCACCGAACCTCCTGTGCTGCATCAATAGTTCACCGGAGTCATTATCTAGTCTAGTCTTATCATCATCAGCCCTATAAAGGAGCGAGGAACTCAATAACGAGGCGTCGATTCGATTCCTGGCCTGTACCAATAAGTTCTACGGAATTATCAAAAATGAGGAGCTCAGATACTTTGGAAAAACTCATGATCACCGGCCGTATAGAGGGAAAGAGAGGCAGAGTAGAGGAAGCATGCCTACGAGATGGACCGATGTGATAAAAGAAATTACCAAGACAACACTACAGGCCAGCTTACACCGGGCCCAGGATCGAGCGCAGTGCGATTTTTGAAAATCATACGAGTGGTTCGGCAGTAGAAAGATGCATAATATCCATAGTAATTCTGACATTTTCTACTGCCGAACCGCTCGTATGATTTTCAAAAATCGCACTGCTGGATAGCTGTGGTCCCTCGGCCATGTGGTTATGACTAAGATGAAGTATGTATATATTTGAAATTTTATTTGTTTCAGTCTTCGTGAACCCTGCCCGCTACGCCGACTGGATCCAGGAGGTCACTGGCATCGGCAACGCGGCCGAATCCGTCAGGGTTGTCAACTAAGCCATATCCTTTATAAATATAACTAAATTATTGTTATCAAGGGATTGCTACGGCGTTAAATATCTAGTAAAGAATGAATTTGTTTTGGTTAACATCTGGGAATGTGTTGGGAAACAACTTTGTAAATAAATGAAATAACAACTGTTTAAAATGATTTTTATTGAGTGATTATATGTTTTGTTTTAAGTTTTTCTCTTTGTTTATTTATTTGAGTTCCCAATACGTTGATGATGGATTCCGCCGCCGCCGCAGTCGTTTTCGACTACGGTGACTGCTAATTATAAAATTGTAAAAATCGTGAGGAATAAAAAAGTAGCGGTTCACTTCATATAAACTCAAAAAACACTCGATAGCGCGATTTAATTTAAATGACGTGTGGCGCCATCTATTGACAAGTTTGTTTGTTTGTTTGTACGCGCATCACGCAAAAACTAACTGAACCGATTTTGATGAAACTTTTTTTGTTTGATAGCTTATGTTATGATCTGACTTAAAATCTGGTATATAGTTTATGCGGACGAAGTCGCGGGTTTACTCTAGTCTTTATATAAAGTCAGGTAAGTTATTAAGTCAGGAGATTTTAGGGTTGATCCTCTTCTGCCAGTTGATTCTAATTTTTCCGTCGCTCCATCCTTTTCTGTCGCTCGGGAACGTCATTTGCTACAACAAGAAAGAAAATAGCCGGAATGCGATCGCACTTGGCAGTGCTGCGACCTTTCTCGCTCTAGCCGATGACGTTCCTGAGCGACAGAATAGGATAGAGCTTGAAAAGATGCGATTCTGTGCTGCCAGACCAGATGAGGTTCAAGGCTCAACTCTTAAAGTGCATCTAAACACAGATGCACGCTCTCGTTTTCACCCTCCTATCCTATGTCTGATGAAACGGGAGGTCGATACGATCAGAGGTGGGGTCAGATGCAGGGGCTATAAGCAGCAGCCAGTGTCGGATTATCCATAGAAGCAATGAGGGATTTTCCGAAAGCTATTAAAAAAGAAAAAGTAGTTCCTAATGGCTCGATAGATGGCGTTGACGAGACAGGGGCGAGCGACCTGGCAGATAATAATATACAAATAAAATAGTTAGGGCCTGTTTCACCACTTCTGGGTAAGTTCTTGTTAGCTTATCCGACAGATAGTTTGACATATTTTGTATGAAATTATGTCAAAATATCTGTCGGATAAGCTAACAAGAACTTATTCAGAAGTGGTGAAACAGGCCCTTACTGTTTTCAAGTAAGCAGCAAAATATGAACATATATTTCGTCAACGGATGCGTCTGACATTTTCGTCTTTGGTCCCCGCTCTGGTCAACGCCATCTATCGCCGGTATGTTGAACTAACTACGTTAGACTAGCTGTCTCCGTTAGACTCCTACGTTAAACTCCTCATTTAGGGAACTGCTTGGGAACTGCCTATGGGCCCATCTCCGTTCATAGACTGCCGTTAACGGGCGTTGCTTAACTACGGGCCCGGGATTTTAGTTAAATTAAAACGTAGGTAAGTATTGCAACTTTAGAAAATAAAGTACATATCTTGACCTTCAGTTCTGTTGAGAAAAGCACAAATTTAACATGTTGTAACAAACAGCTTAGTTACTAAACTGTAATGAATATACAGGGTGTAAAATTAAATATATTTACAAAATAATTAATCAATTAGCTACATATCTTAGCGGGGTGCTTTCAGGCCATCGAACTAGACACATTTTACTACGGAACCAACAACAGAGATAAAAATCGAGAAGGGTAAGGGTTGAACTACACATGGCCGCACGCGATCGCACTTTTCCGTCGCTCCATCCTTTTCTGTCACTCAGAAACGTCATTTGCTAGAGCATATAAGATAGACGGAACGCGATCGCGTGCGATCGCACGCCGCAGGCACGCACTCACGTTCCTGAGTGACAGAAAAGGATGGAGCGACGGAAAAGTGCGGTCGCGTGCGGCCATGTGTAGTTCAACCCTTAACATTCAGCCATTGACTTTTTATAGAACAACCAATTTTTTTTCGAGATGTGATAATATACAGGGTCCAACTTAATATGCTGACACTTTTTTAACACTTTGGTCACACTTTGGTCCAATAGAGAAAGTTGCTCAGTTTGACGGTCTGATCATCCCCTTAAAAAAGTGTCAGCATATTAGGAAGGACCCTATACAAGGTGTTACAAAAATACAAATAAACATTTAAGGGAGTGGTTTAGACCATCAAACTGAACAACTTTCACAATGGGACCAATATCGAAATCGCGAAAAAAAATAATGATGTTCCATACTCTACAAATCGACTCGAGCTAAAATATGTATGGGATATGTTTTTTTTTTTCGCGATCGATGTTAGTCCCATAGTGAAAGTTGTTCAGTTTGATGGTCTAAACAACCCCTTAAGAGTTTTAAATATTTATTTTTACTTACTCTGTATAGATTCCATGGGGAAAGTTGTTCAGTTTGAAGCACCCCTATAAGTAAGTAACGCATTTAAGCTCACAGCCTGTTTAAGCGTACACTATTAACTCTGTTTTGAGGTCAACACCGTCGACTTTGACCGGAGTCCGCGCCGCGCCGCAAAACTTACGTAATGCTGCAATCATTAATTAGACGATAATCTATTACTAAAGACAGTTTTACGGCGACGAAAACCATCTTTTTATTTTATTTTCCAATTTTGGACACAAACAGTCTTAATAAAAACAATAATTAAATTTTTTAAATTTATACTTTTTAGGGTACCGTAGTCTGATAATAACCCTTATAGCAATCTTATAAGGATCCGAACAACTTTCTCTATGGCAGCAACATCGAAAACGCGAAAAATATTAGCTGTTCCATACAAAACTGCACAGCTGTTTTTTTTTTCGCGATTTCGATGTTGGTCCTATAGAGAATGTTGTTCAGTTTGACGGTCTGATCATCATCTTAAAAAAGTTTCAGCATATTAAGTTGGACCCTGTATAATATAATATAGGGTCCAACTTAATATGCTGACACTTTTTTAAGAGAATGATCAGACCGTCAAACTGAACAACTTTCTCTATGGGACCAACATCGAAATCGCGAAAAAAAAATCAGCTCTTCCATACAAAACTGCAAACCTACTCGAGCCAAATGTATGGGACAGCTGATATTTTTTTCGCGATTTCGATGTTGGTCCCATAGAGAAAGTTGTTCAGTTTGATGGTCTGAAAATCCCCTTAAAAAAGTGTCAGCATATAAAGAAGGACCCTGTATTTGGCACAATCATCAATACAAATATATCACTTGACGGGGTTCGAAATATTGTAGGGGACAATCTAACTTGTCTAAGAGTCAATACAAAAGATCCCGTTGGGTCGAAGATATAATAAGATAAGATACGGGGATCGAACCCGCGACCCTCAGCCTCGCAGGCAGGTTCACTAACAACTGATCTATCGATCCACCACTTTACTAATCTCGACCACGCCACGCACAAGCGCGAGTTGTGTTACCGAAAGTAAATACATTTATAATCTTGCTCAATGAACAAAACCCATTCACATTAGTGTTGCATTATTATCGATAGTTTGACTATCGATAGTGGGTGCCGACATGTACACACGGTGATACATCATGTTACGCACCCTATATACCCATAACTACACTACGTACAAAACACAAAATAGTCCGGTAGAGAGCCTGCATATACGCGGCTACAGGCGCTCGTCGATTAAGGCGTGTGCCATACATTTACGTAATGCTTTTGTCTCACTGCACCTACGAATAAGAATAACTATAGAAGAGTAACTCCAAACAAAATCGAAATAATTTTTGGCACCCAATAAAAAAGGGGTGCCCTCTGCGTCGCATAAAGACTTCAGTCATAATTTTGGAAGTCATAAAATGTTCAGCATAAAGTTTTTACGCATAAAAGTATCTTCCCATAGTTGTTTCTGGGCATACTGCTTTGATTGGCATAACTGTTATCTGCTCTAATGTTAACCAGAATAATTTAAGTAACCATAAATTGTCAAGTCATATTATTCAAACTCATAACTAACATTAAATCTAATTTATTAATCGCATAATAAGACGTATAAATTAATATTAATAATAAAAATATAATGATGTAAATTTTATTACAAACAATTAATTAACTACTCAACTGTAGGTTAGGTTACGTATTGTGACCACTTATAGAGCGAGTGAAATTAAGCGAAGCTTGCGAAAAACAGACTATTTTTTTTTAATTTATGTTTAAGTTAGGTTAGAACATGTATTACGTTTAGCAGAGCGTGCGAAGCGAGCGGAGCATCAACATGCAAGCTTGTATGCTGCATGCTTGCTTGCTTACTGCATGCTTGCATGTTGGGGGGTGGGGGGCTGCGCCCCACAAAACAAACTGGTGTTTATAAAATTGTAGATTAGGTTAGGTTAGAACATGTATACGCTTAGCGGAGCGAGCGGAGCATCAACATGCTTGCTTATATGCTGCATGCTTGCTGAATGCTTGCTTGCTTGCTGCATGATTGCTTGCTTGCTGCATGCTTGCATGTTGGGGGGTGCAGGGGGGCTGCGCCCCCCGCTCGGTGGGTGCGGGGGGCGGAAGCCCCCTGCCTGAGAAAAACAAACTGATGTTTATAAAATTGTAGGTTAGGTTAGGTTAGAACATGTATACGCTTAGCGGAGCGAGCGAAGCGAGCGAAGCATCACCATACTCCAGTAAAGTTACGGGTCGCTTGTATGGCGAATGTAAATAATTTATAATAGACGGTTTTTTTCTTTCATATTTTAGATTATAATTCTAGTTAGCATTTAGATTGAAAATCCTGCTAAAATTTTTATTAAATAATTAAGCAAAGTAAAAAAAATCATGTAAAATTGGAAAAAAATAGTATATACAATTTTTTTATGCCATTTGTTAAATTCATTTGTATTCTTTTATATTACAAGTAAATCCAACGAAAAATCACCCCGGAACCTTCGTTTTTAAATATGTTGAAATTACGACAAAAACAATTTTAGTACAAAATTTACACAGTGTATGTAAACTCATAACCTAAAACAAACAATAAAATGAAAAAAGAAAGAAATCTGACACTATAAATAAAAAAATTACATTTTAGTACTAAAAACTAAAAATACGAAATTTAGTGGGATTCGTTAATAAAGTATCTTAATATCATTTGTATAAACGATCTAGCAAAAAAAATTGCTTATTATAAATTATTTCCTTTCGACCCGTATTTTTACTGGACTACCATGCATGCTGCTTGCTTGCATGCTTGCTGCATGGTTGCTTGAATGCTGCATGCTTGCTTGCTTGCTGCATGTTTGCTTACTTGCTGCATGCTTGCTTGCTTGCTGCATGCTTGTTTGCTTGTTGCTTGGTTCGCCAAGCCAAGGTGACCTTACTTAGTCCTTCGCTTACCACTTCCGACTCAGTAGGTTAGGTTATCGAGGACTTCGAGGAGTGACCGAAAATATTTTATTTTATTTCCATTTTTAGGGCACACAGGGTATCAACAGATAAACTAATTAAATAAAACGACTAGGTACGAAATAATTAATTTGAATTATTATTATTATAAAATATAATAAAATATCATGCAAAATTAATGAGCGTTACAATAAAAAATAAAATAAAAATAACGCTCACAGGCACATACATTGTAATGATCCCAAACTAGCACTAAAGGCTTTTATTATGGAAACCATACAACAACGGCACGAACATATAACATCCATGACCGAACCGGGATTCAAACCCAGGACCCTGGTTTGGCAGTCCGGCTTGGTAACCATTACACCAACCAGGTCGACAATGTGGCTTAGAATCAGTTATTTAGTTTAACTATTAAACCAATATTATAAAATTAGAATAATCATGTAAAATCTATAAGTTCATTACATTTAACATACATATGTTTTAATTAGTTACTTGTATGAATTAATTATGACGTTTTAGGTTTATGTCAACAAATGTCATGCCTTAATATAATAATGCGTAAAACGTTTATGCGTTTAAGACTTATAGGAACTGACAATTATACCTTCAGAAATTAGTAAAACAGAAATTATGCCTAACAATTTAGTTCCAGTTAACGTTATGCGAAATGATGAATATGTCTAATTTAGTTATGCGACATTAAATTATGTCTTTGAATTTTATACGACCCAATATGGACCCATAAAAAAGACATGTTGTATGAGTTTTGGCGGCTACTTTTTGAGCTTCATTTACACTTTCTTTACATTCTTACTCGTAGCACTGCACGCATAATGAAAAGTTTTTCTATCTCTTTCAAACACGGACGAACTGATAGGAAAAACGCTTTTGTGTGTATCTGTGAACGCGCCAGCTTTAGTTAACCGACCTGTACGTCTCGATTTTTGTCGTTTTCTCGGGACACTCAAATTCGAGCAAGATAAATGGCGTGACAGCCTAATCGCACGCGTGCATCTTGGTAAGCCATGAAGGAAGAAACTTTTAAGTCCTGGGGGGTCTGCATGATGAGCGCGGTAAGGCTCTATCGCGCATTTTATCTCGTTCGTTCGCGAGAAAAAAAAGAGAGCTATGGCGCGACAAAGCTATATCGCGGTGTCATGCAGCCGGTGCGCTCCTGGAACTGTATCGCCCGGCTTTATGTTAGCGTACTAAAAGGTCCAAATTAACTGAAAGGGGATGATCAGACCATCAAACTGAACAACTTTCACTATGGGACCAATGTCGAAATCGTGAAAAAGAATCAGCTGTTTCATACAAAACTCCAAATCTAATCTACCCGAATGTATGGGAAAGCTGTTTTTTATTCGCAATTTCGGCATTGTTCCCAAGCCCAACAGATAAAGTTGTTCAGTTTGATTTTCAGATCATTCCCTTAAAATAGTTTAAACGGTTTAAACTAATTTTGTGAGACCTTATTATAAATAATCTACAATCGATAGTTGACTATCGAGCTCCAACATTAATTCAGATTTTCTTTAATAACACGTTTCTAAATACAGTTAACACATTGCGACATTAAGTAGGTAAGTACTCTCAAATTATTTACCTATGGCGCTAATATCGTTTACCTAGGGATAGGTACCTACTCATTTACCTATGTAAAGTCGCGGGTTATTTATAATGTTATATTTTTACGAGCTTTTATCCGCGACTTCGTCCGCACAAATTAACAAGATTTTAAGTCAAATAAAAAAGTTTTATCGAAATCGTATCAGTAGTTTTTGCGTGTTGCGCGAACATAAAAACAGATACTTAAGGTGGTTGGAGAGCTGTCAATTTCATACAAAACGTTGTCGTATAACACTCGTAGACGGTATTAATAAAAGTAATGTTTTATTTATGGAAAAATAGCTTAGAAAATCTAGTTTCCGCGAATCAAATAATATTTACAATTTGTAATATAATTACGAAGATATAAGGGTTTGAAATTTTGTATGAATAATTTCAAATAGTGATATCTTCGTAATAATATTATAAATTGTAAATATTATTTGATTCGCGGAAACTAGATTTTCTAAGCTATTTTTCCGTATATAAAACATTACTACGTCTACGAGTGTTATACGACAACGTTTTGTATGGACGGAAACCACCTTAAAGAAACAATTCGTAATCTTTTTCTTGTAAATATCTTCAATTTTTAGATAGACACACACTTCTGTTACTTCTGTTTCAAATTCCGATGCGTATGTGAAGTCTACCAATCCGCATTGAGCACGCGTGGTGGACTAACACCTATACACCCTCCCTGTGGGTAGGCCTGTGCCCTACAGTGGGACGTTTATAGGCTGTGATAATGATGACTTCTTTTACATTTTTATAATAGTTTAGATACTGGGTTTTTAAGAGCATGATCAGACCATCAAACTGAATTAATTCAACATCGAAATCACGAAAAAATCTTCTGCTGTTCTGTGTACAGTTTGGTCGAAAAGGATTACAGTTTTGTATGGAACAGTTCTTTTTTTTTTTTTTCGAGATTTCAACTTTGGTCTCATGGGGAAAGTTGTTCAGTTTGATGGTCTGATCATCCCCTTAAAAAATCGTCAGCGAAGGACCAAAGTACCTACGGTAAATTTTCGTAATATTTGCACAGTTCGCCCTTGACATTTTTGCCCGGGCGCCGCATTTTGTATGCGATCCATTAAGATAATTTTTAATGCCATTTATTTACGGTCGTTAAAACCGCCGTGACCATTCATGTTGCTAAAATGTTACTCAATCAAACAAGACCATTATAAGTTTATAACATACAGGGTTGTGTATTTAACACATTCGTCGTCGTCTCTAGTGGTTTCTTTATCTTTTATCGGATGCCCCCGACACATATAGTGGAACCTTTGATAAAGTTATATGTAACGATTGACAATCGAAGATACGAAAGCGTCGAAAAAAATTGGAACCAGTACTGGTTCCTAAACCCTATACATATACACGCACACATACATCATTTGTATGGCGCCTCACGCACACCAACCTATGAAACTTGGCCCCTTTTGTTTTATACGGTAAAACATCACTATTTGGTGTAAGGAAGTCATGCACGATTATTTTGTAATTTTTTTTTTCCTTCAGGAAGATTATACAAGTAATGAGGAATACATTGAGAAAGGCTTATTAGGTAGGTAACTCTTTACTTACATTTTAGACAAAATTATAATTTTAACTAGTGTTTACCCGCGACTCTGGAGGCGGGCGCTGGTACTTGTCCTACAGGCTGGATCCTTACCGCGGGTACCAACACACCGATACCTTATAACCCTTATAAAATATTGTATAATTAGCTGTTACAACCTATTGATATTAGTCCTACTCAATATATATTTATACTAATGTTTTTTGGTACGCAAATAAATATTTTTGTATTTTTTTTTTTTTTTTTTTTTACTTCATCCGCACAAATTATTAAAGTACCAGATTTTAAGTCAGATCATAAGCTATCAAACAAAAAAGTTTCATCAAAATCGGTTCAGTAGTTTTTGCGTGATGCGCGAACAAACAAACAAACACACAAACAAACAGCCAGACAACATTTCTATAAAAGGTTGATTTCGAGTCAGGGATACCTAAAAACCATATCGTAATCTTTTTTTGTAAATATCTTCAATGTACAGACACACTTCAGTTACAGTTTTATAATAGTTTATATTGTGATTCGGACGGATCTGTGTTGGTTCCGCGACACACATTTATTTATTATAGTATAAGAGATAAGTGTACTTTTTGCAACCATCACCAGCAAGGCTGATTCAATGTTTATGGGGTGTAGAGCATCTCTGTGATGGGGATGGACCAGGTCTGCCTGCATAACTTCAATCGGTTTAGGAGTTACAGACGTTTAAAGATCAGTAAACAATTAACTATCAGCTGCAAGGCTGATCGTATGATATTATTGTAGGATACACTTTAGCTATGTGAACCTACTTTTTTATTCGTAGATGTGAACAGTACAAAAACTGACATGGTTCATCAGTCGGTTTAGGAGTTACAGCCGTTCAAAGGTCCGACCTTTGAACGGCTATATCTCCTGAACCGACTTGTAGTTCATGTCAGGTTTTGTACTGTTCACATAGCTACAGTGCATACCTTGCAGTTGATCGTAAATTTTTTACTGACCTTTAAACGTCTGTAACTGTAACTCCTAAACCGACTGAAGTTATGCAGGCAGACCTGGTCCATCCCCATCACAGAGATGCTCTACACCCCATAAATACTGAATCAGCCTTGCTGCTGATGGTTGCAAAAAGTACACTTATCTCTTATAACATTACGAGAAGAGGTTAAAACGCAAAAAGTAGGTAGCTATATGAATTAAATTTTTAATAAAATGATAACACAAAGTATGACACCTATTACATGAAAATGTGTGTTAAAATATGTAAATAGATTAAAATTAAACATAAAATGTGGGTTAAGATGACGATGGCCGGACCTTTGGGACGAATTATGTAATAAAATGGGCCTATGAGAGACCAGGGACTAATCAAGGCATCACTTTTATTATAATTACTTTTGCCTGATTGTTATTAACTGATAATTACTCCTTATTTTTAAATTAAACGTAATCGCTAGGTATTGAAATGTGTCATTTTGCAGGCCAGGCATGCAAGTTTCCTCAAGATGTTTTCCTTCACCTTTCTCAGAGCATTCGGTATACGTTACATAAGTTAGAAAAACTCATTGGTACATGGCATGGTCGGTCGTACCCTCATGACTGATTGTCCATATCCCACGCTCCACCAACGCTCTTATCTCTATCTAGGTCCATAATCCATACATAACATAGGTAATCAAGCAAATATTTTTTTATTTACAACGACTTTGTAAGAATAAATCCGAGTGCCTCCACCAAGAGCGCGGCATTGGTATTTCCAAGAAGTTGACTTAAAAACTACTACCTACTCATAAAAGTAACTGCACAAGTTTTCCTTGTGCAATAAACCATAAAATGGCCAACACAACATCAGCAAGCTAGATCTAACTGCGGCCCTGTCTCACTTTCTCTCTTACAGCATCACAAGTTGCGCATACGGTGAGCATGCCTCTTGTTATCGCATTCGGTCACTCGGTGCGCCGGCGCGAGTGGACGCCATGACAACGCGCGCGGCTATTTCAAAAACGATCGACTAATTGTGTTGGCTGTATGGCTAAGAACCTTTGCCTTTATTTGACGGTCGATTAAAGTTTTGAATAAATTAATAATGTTCGAATACGGCCCTGTTTAAATAGTGCATGTTTGGATTACAGTGCGTTTGTAAAGTTACAGAAACTATGTGTTTGTTCTGGTGAAAATTATCCTTATTTTTTGTTATGAAGAGACTGTTTTTTTTTGCTGTTTTTAGTGCCTGTTTAAAATAGTTTATCACTTTGTTAGTCGGTTGTATTATTTAGGATCGTTACCCAGATAGTTCAAGCCGGGATACACGCAATGTTCACCGCCTGCTGCGGTTGGAATTACCGCAAAGTAGAGTTATTTATGGATGATAAAAACTCATTCAATGGTTATAGTTAGGTGGACAACCAATGTCGTTATTCATGATTTAAATTCAAGATTTAGAGCTGTTGATAACTTTTTAAATAAAAGAAATCATTATGATACTCTTGAAATCGTAAGTTAATCATGCTCCAGGAGAGCGATTTTTGAAATTCAAATGAGCAGTAGAAAGATTATCTCCATAGTAATTTTGACATTTTCTACTGCTGAGTTCAACGTATGACTTTCAAAAATACCACTCCCGGCTCCAGCCCTCAGTTAGATATATCGCCTAACGGTTGAAGTACGGATTTCTGGGAGTGAATTTCTCACCCATTCCCGCTACCCAATCGGCCGCGTGGTCCCACCAACGCCCTATGCTGAGATCAGCGACTGTGTGGTCGCTGGCTGAGATCCATATCCCTTCAGTGCACTTGGGCAGGTTGCTAAGCTCTTTCACTGGTTCGGTTGACCTACCAGCGCCCTATTCAACAAACGTTACAATTGTAATTTACAATTACAATTCTGGGTACATTGCTGAGAATGTTAGGCTGTTACCTACTGCAAGTTTAGCGTCATAAGTAACCAGCAATGTACCCAGAATTGTAATTGTAAATTACAATTGTAAGGTTTGTTGAATAGGGCCCAGGAGAGCGATTTTTGAATCTCATTCGGTTCAAAAAATCGCACTCCTGAAGTATGATTTTTGAGAGTCAAATCAGCAGTGAAAGATACGTATCTCCATAGTAATCTTGACATTTTCAACTGCTCAGCTCACCGAATGAGATTCAAAATTCGCACTCCTGGGCGCTTCGTCGTCACTGGTGTGGTCCCCCATAGTCCGCATTAATAAGCAGTCGATGCTCTGCTCTCTGAGCAATGCTGTTATTGTCATTTAGAAAAGTAAAATGGAGTGAAGACTACTTTACGGCATCTAGATAGATAGAGGCATGTAATCTTTGAAATGTGTTCACTAGTTGGGCTAAGCACTATCGTGGACTTAGAAATAGAAGGCATCCGTGGGAGAACATCCCTTGATTAAAATTCATTATCTCTGAAAAGAACAAGTGCATAGCAACCTCAACCGATGTACATAGTGAAGGTATTAAATTATGTGAATGAAGCGAAAGAAGTGTGTCAGATTCCTAGCGTGTCGCGAGCTAGACTCTGCCTGCCCTATTAGAAAATGTCGTGAACATATTAATTATGTATGTAAATGGATACGCCTTAGCCCGTGTACTAACGCGATAATTGTGAAATAACTAGTTAGAAATCAGTGAAATAGCAAATGTAGAGATAGTATTTTTAACGATACATCGATCCAATAAAATCGAGCTGACTAAGCAATCTACTCGTAATTAAACTCTGATTAAATAAAAATAAGGATGATTTTCAAACGAAATCTATGCCTCCAGAAATCATGACTTGAACGTGACATCAAAATGATCGGATTTAAGTGGTCTATAGTGCAGCTTGTGTTGTTTTTGGCGTGGGCTTTGCAATATTGCACTTTCGGCAGTGTGGTACTATGGTATATTTTGGCTGCGGCGCTCACCGTGGCTGCAGTTCTGGCTGTGACCACGTATGACCATGACTACTGGGCGTCTAAAGGAATATTTGCCCCGCCGGCGTGGCCGCTTGTTGGCCATATAAAGACGGTGGTGACGTTCAAGGAGCAGGGAGGGATGTGTTTCAAGAGGATCTACGATACTTATAAGAATGAACGGTTTTTGGGTAAGTGTTATTTTGCATTTTCAGTTCTTGAAAGCGTCGGCGGGACGCTATGGACAGTTAGACCGAATCCACACGGACGACATGTGCCATGCATCAATGAGTTTTAGCATTGGGCACCATGGTGGACTAACGCCCAAACACTCTCCACGAGGTAGTGAGACGTATACAGAGTGAAATTGATATCATTAGCACCCTCTTAAACTAAGAGCTGTCTACCCATCAAACTGAACAACTTTTACTACATCTCATGTCATGTCGTCCGTGTGGATTCGAACCCGGACCCTCGTGTCTAACTGTAGATAGATAGTTACTTATCAGCAACGTGTCCCCATCAAATATGCTAATGATATCAATTTCACCCTGTATAGGCTGATGATGATAAATATTAGAAATTAACAAAAAATTAAGTGCTCTATTTTAAGGCCCAGAATAAACTTAATTTGGAAGCTTAATTGATGCGTTTACGGTTTATGGCGAAGGCGATGAAGAGGCTACAAAAATAACAACATATCCATCTAGTAACCGTTTAAATTGATGAAACAATGTGATTGTGTATGACGAAAGATTATCGAAATACGTAGGTGAAAGTGAGAGGCGAGATCTTGCGGTCCAGCTCAAGGTCACGCGTGTCGTAAGCTCGCGAGATGACCGTATTGGCCAGGTCACGGTACGGTCGGCGAGACTGCCTGTCTGGTTTCGGAGAAGGGTTGCCAGGCTTCCGGATATAGCCGGACATGCTTTTTACCGTCCTATCCGGCCAAATAATACGAACGGCTTTTTGTCATTGAAATTGTAAGATTTAACTAGATTATCACGCAACGAGAGCGAGGTAGATAAGGTATAAAGTGACAAATAGCACGGCTGCACCGACAAGCACGTATCCAAACTTTTGTTTCGGACATTACATTTTTGGGGTTCATAGAAAAACAATGAAAATGTAGGTGCCGTAATCACTTTTCCATAAAAATATTCGGATTTCGGGGTGGGGGAACCCCACCTATCCCACCCCCCTGGATACGTGCCTGCCACCGAGCTTGATGAAAAGCCTATGGGTAATTTTTGTACCTATGGAGGATGGAGTTTTTTCCCCTGTGGCCCGTCACCAAATATTGTGGGTATTTTAGGGCTACTATTAACTTACATTAATTTGCAAAAAATATTATTCTTCTACGTTGTAACGGTTCCGAGATATAGTATTTTTTAACCCTAAAAATACCCACAATATTTGGTTACAAGCGCCAGAAAAAAAAACTTGAAAACTTTAAAATTAGGACAGGCTTTTATAAGTGCTTTTTAAGTGTACATGCGCTAAACTCAAAAATATTCTGTATAATAATCTCCTGAATCTGAGGGACACCGTACGATCAGAGTTGGGGTAGGTCGCGCAGTGTCTCCAACCGGTTGCCACACGGTGAGGGCATAACAGATCTTGACGATAGATGCCTGAAGGAATTAATTGCCTCTTGCGTTTGGTGGCGCGTTGCGGAGAGGTATGGACTTTCAATCATGAGGTCCGTATTCGAATCCGCACGGACAACATGCCACGTACCAATGAGTTTTCCTAACTTATGTACGTATTACCGACTGCTCTCAAACGGTGAAGGAAAACATCGAGAGGAAACCTGCGTATGCAAAAGAAGAAATTCTGATGCACAATGTGAAGTCTACCAATCCGCATTGGGCACGCGTGGTGGACTAACGCCCAAACACCCTCCTAGACGGTAGACCTGTGCCTTGCAGTGGGACGTTTATAGGCTGATGATGACACCCTTGCAGGCCTTGCAGCTATGCGAAGCCAGACATCAACCGGCAAGTTACAATTCACAACAATGCGACGCTATAACGTGTTTGTTATGCATTACCCACGCATGCTGTATAAACAATAAGTTGCGAAAAAGGTTATATAATGCCCAATCCATTGATAACTGGTTCTAATTAGCTCCGTGTACAATTTGGCCATCAGCACGTGACTGAGTATGCGAGAACTAGATACTTATCCGTTTTGATTCGGAATTAGGTTGAATTTGTCACTGTTTCGTTTTGCAATAGAAACTAGTATTACAGGACGTAAACTTAAAGGGGCACCGAGCCTATTGATTGTGCTGCTCTCAATCGTATTTTTTTATTTCTAAAAAAATTAAACATTTCCAAAAATCAAAAATGTCACATTGTAGTCATCGGGTCACTGGATTTGTTTTTATATTGTTTGTAGTGGCCACTTTTGGCGGTTTTAACGATAATAGCTAAAATCATAAAACATAATACCCAAGTAATCCGTACCTTGTCCGCCATAGATAGTTTATCAAAGACCCGGGATTTCCCCTGCAATAACCATGCAGTTTTTTTTTACATTTTCTTTCGTAGATCATTCCTATTCATTCGCTGTGATAAATTTTTTTTTGTAATTCGTTGTCGTTGTGTGTGAATAAGTAAAGCTTTAGTATGGATATGCCTTTGAAAAAGAAGGTTTACGGCAAAAAATATCGGAAGGAATAGGAAACGATTGAGAATTATGACTGAATAGGATCTAGGGAATTCTAAAGAATTTTTAATATCCTGATTTCTCATAATCTAGCGAGATTCGATGGTACTTCTAGTGACTTGTCCAAATTGAAGGTTGGCAACACTGGGGATTTCATAGGAAAACCATGAACAAGAAAGTGCTCTAATCACTTTTCCATACAAATTTTCGAAACTCTAGTTTATCTACAAAACTATCCATGAAAGTTCCAGCACAGATTAATCCAGCCACCCATTATTAATAGGGATGATCAGACCATCAAACTGAACTACTTTGTCTATGGGTAAAAACATCGAAGTCGCGAAAATAAAATCCGCTTTCCCATATATTTGGGTCGAGAAGGATTGCAGTTTTTACTTACTCTTACTAGAACAGCAGATTTTTTTACGCGATTTCGACGTTGTGGTCTGATAGAGAAAGGTGTTCAGGTTGATGGTCTGATCATCCTCTTAAAAAACCGTCAGCATATTAAGAATTACAAAAGGTCCAACAACATTAGCTAACTATTTTAATGGGATGATGGGATATACCTTCAAACTGAACAACTTTCTCTATGGGACAAATATAGAAATCACGAAAAAAATATCAGTTATCCTATACATTTGAGCAGAATGGTTGGTCAGGTACAGATGATTGTTCGCGATTTCGATATTGGACCCATTGAGAAAGTTGTTCAGTTTGATGGTCTGATCATCCCCTTAAAATAGTTTCAACTAATTTTGTTAGACCTTATATTTCTAGTCATGTACCTATTGTACCCACTGTCCATTACAAGTGGCGACGACGGGCTCACTCCCCGTCACACTGGACAGTCTTTCGGTATATAGTTACTAGTGAAACGTGGATTTTCTTATGTTTCAGAATATCTCTGACTACCATAAATATACCGTATTACTAGAGTGTTTTGTTACATACCTGCGTAGTCGTGAGCATATGATCTTCTTCTTATCGTGTGGGCAAGCCCTGGTGTCAGAGTTTATTCAAACCGCCTTACGGCCTCTGACGGGTTTTTTTATGTAACGACTACTACCACCAGAGACAGTAGCCGGGACCAACGGCTTAACGTGCCATCCGAAGCACGGAATCGTCATTCTTTTCAGACATTCAGGTGATTCAGCCTGCATTGTCCTATCCAACTGGGGAAAAACCCACAAAATGACACATCACTAGGTGTCCCCCGTGGGAATCGAACCCACGACCTCCGTGTCAATAAGAGCCCAATGCTCTTAACCATATGATATGCCATGCTATGCCTATTATCTACAGCACCTACTTTTTCATTGTCCCCCCCCAAAACAAAAGTCTGGATTGTGCTATGCTGTGCTTATAATACAAAACAGTTTTGTCAAAACTATCCATAAAAATTGCAGGCACCCATCAGTTCTACCAGCGCACCCTGGTGGTCCGAGACCCCGAGCTGATAAAGAGGATCTGCGTGAACGACTTCCAGCACTTCGTGGACCGGGGGTTCTTCTTCAACAAGGAGGTGGACCCCCTGGCTGGGTCCGTGCTGTTCCTCAGGGGGAACGAGTGGAAGAAACTTAGGGCGAAGATTTCTCCTATATTCTCGTTAGTATTATTTCTGATTGATTTGTAGTAGTTAGGATTTTGATCACGTCGAAAAGGATGGTTGTCGGGAGTTATCTATATGTAGTTAATTGTTTTTTAAGAGGTTTCCCTGACCGAATGACCTTGACTCTTTCAGAGCCACCTCACCTCTACTAAACTACGTTATTTTAGTAGATATATACCTATTTATTTACCTTTTTATTGTCCGTGTGGTGTCGGCTAAGAGTAGCACCATCCCATTTCCTCCCGTGGGTGTCGTAAAAGGCGACTAAGGGATCTACCGGAAGATGGGCAGCAGCATCCTCTGAGTACACACATTCAATCCAACTGCGATCGCCAACCCGCCTGCCAAGCGTGGCGATTATGGCAAATCCCCCCATTTTTGGGGAGGTCTATGTCCAGCAGTGGACGTTTATCGGCTGATATGATGATACCTATTTATTAATGGCTTGTCCTGCATTATGTCACAGTGGTGCCTTCTAATCCAAGGATATCACATTCCAAAAACATAAGAATTCGCACCCAATTTAACAATTAACTCATTAAATATTGGTTTTAAAAAAATGTTGCTTTATTGCAATTTTAGATCTTAACATTGTCTACACAAAGGTGTGTGTCTCAAGAAAAAGTGACTTAAAAAGTAGATGCACATAATACAGATTTTATCCAATATTTAGGCTTTTTTTGAACACAGGTTTCATATGGATTTTATAGAAAAATAAGAAATATGATCTATTGCAAATAAAGCCGAGATGTTGAAGATCATTGCTACACTTTTCAATAATTTTTATGTCTTTCAAATAACGAGAAGATAGCTTCTAAAAACCAACAAAATATGGCCCGGCCCTGCGTTTACCTATGGGGAGCCTCTTGAGAAAAAGTTTTTTGTAATTGATTTCTCGAGTTCTTGAGACATTTTTTCTCGTCTCGACTAAGGCCAGATTTCTTGAGAATTTTCGCTTCGACAGATCTCGAGCAGAGACTCTACAATGTTTTTAAGCAAACAGTTGTGGCAAACTGCATGCTTAAAAACATTGCAAAGTTTCAGTGCAAAGTTTCAGAACACCCTGAATGTGTTATTAGAAAACCAAATTAAATGCAATAAAACATGTTTTTTTTATTTTTCCAGACCAAACAAGCTTCGGGGGATGTTTCCATTGATAGAAAATACTGCCAACGAATTTGTTTTGCGATTGCAAAAACTATTAAGCAAAACTAAACCTAATAATGTTAAGTCAAAAGATTCAAATACAATTGAATCGAAAGTCCCAGGAGCCCTAGACACTTCCAATGTAGAAGACGATTTTAATGTTGAAAATGTGTTGAATCAAGCTAAAGAGGACTCTAACTCAAGTACAGAAGATCGAAATGCAAAGAACGAAGTAACTGCAATGGTAGTTGACTCTGAGAAACTGGTTGGAGGATATACGGCAGACGCAATTGTACCTTGTGCCTTTGGGTTAAAGAGCAAAGTCATGGATAGCGACAATGATCCGTTTGCAGTGGCCCTGCACGCATTCTACGAAATGTCTTTGTTCAACATTTTTGAAAAGTGAGTATTCAAAAGTTTATTTTCCCTCTCTATCTTTCTTAATATTAGACTACCCCATATAATATAGTCGCGGAAATACACCCCTATTTTTTAATTACTAACAAAAGTGTGTATTCAGATAGGTACCTATAGTAGATTACACACCGAGGGCAGGAAAGTAAGAAAGGTCTCAGATCTCATGTTATGATCTGAGGCTTTCTTATTTACTGCCCGAGGTTAGTATACTACTTCTCTCCTCGACAGAGGTGGAAAGCGGCAACTTCGTTTATCGCAGCGGGACAAAAATTGACGCTTTCCGTCCGGAGGGGAAAAAATGAAATTAAACTACTTTCCAAGGGACATTATGGGTCAAAATGAGATTTTTTCGGACCTTCCGAGCTTCCATACAGAAGTGTGGATCAGCCGATCGATTTTCTATGAGAGGTTCTACAATTTTGTTAAATATAGTTAGGTAACTTTTTCAAAAAAATACTTCCATGATTTAAATTAAACTACCTAAATTCTACCCAGTCAAGTACTTAATTACCTACCTGTGTTACCTAATGTATTGTCTCGGGTTGTATTCCCAAAGGCTAAAACTTGTTGTAAACATTTTGTTGGATGTTGGAGTGCTTTAGCGGGTTCTTCAATGGTGTACGCTAAGTGCATAATTCCCGTACTATGAAATTCTGTTAGTCTGCCATTTTGACTCCTTTAAAGTGATAATCCATTGATATATCTATAATCTGAATTGTATAAATAGGTACATAATAAAACTACCTGGATTCTACGGAATTCCTATACAAACTTTCGTCTCTGTTTTCACAATTTTAAGGGATAAATTTAAAAATTCTTAGAAACCAACTAGAAGCTACCTAAATTTTTTAATTTAAGCTTAATTTTTTTTGTACGCCAAACAGCTTTGTGCTTAGGCTTTATAGTTTCGGAGATTCGTGATAAGTGGATTTGCCTTATCTAATTAATTAACATCTTAGTTGATTTCTTCTTCTTTTTGGTCACCATGAGCTTGAAAGTCACTCATATTATAGTGTAAAGATAAGCCAGTCAACAATAGTCGTATCGAGGCTGACTGTCAAGGTTGCGCCTGATCAATTCACTTTTCATCACTCGGGGAGGCCCTTTCCTTACACCCTCCATCTAGCCATCATCATGGTTGCGACAACTACATACAATATTTATCTATTACGTCACGCCTCTGTTCCAGTGGGGTAGGCAGAGACTAGGGCGCGCCAATTACTACGATCCTTCCTAACCTCTTTCGCTTATTCACATCCATATATCTTTTCATACATTCCCACCGGTTTCAAGTACTAATGAGGAAGAACTACCACTACACTACAAGGCACTACTATAAGGTTCGATAATTTAATCTTTTTCAGGACGATGCGTCAATTTTGGCCAGCCTTTGTATTGTTCTTCCGAATGAGAATAATACCAAAGAAAACTCATGATTTCTTCTTCAACATAGTGACGAGCGTTCTGAGAGCCAGGGAGAATGGTATGTTACTTTTTATCTTTGCTAGGCTGGTAGCAGGAACTTAATGTCTGGTTTTGTCAGGATGCCAGGTTTTTTTGATTTGGGAGGTTTTGCAAAGTAGGCCGCGCAATTAAGTCTACAGTTTAAAAATCCTACGCTACAATTTCTCCAAGGAAATCATGGACTTAATGGCCCAGGACCCCGAAACTCATGTCTACCTATGCTATTTTTAATTTTTAAATTGATTAGATCTCGTAAGGAAACTCCGAGCATAATAGCCCTCTCCATTGCCCTTTGCGTGACTTTCAGCCTTTTAATGAGGCCTTGAGTGAGCGACCACGTCTCAGTTCAATAAGTCATCAGAAATGAAGAGATCCGCAGAAGAACCAGAGTAGCTGACATAGCCCAAAGAATTGCTAAACTGTGGCAGTGGGCGGTCCACATTGCTCGCAGAATCGATGGACGATGGGGCCGTAAAGTTCTAGAGTGGCGACCGCGTACCTGAAAGCGCAGTGTGGGCAGACCCCCACAAGGTGGACCGACGACCTGGTGAAGGCGGCGGGAACCCGTTGGATGAGGGCAGCGCAGGACCGGTCGTTGTGGCGATCCTTGCCTTGGTGGAGGCCTATGTCCAGCAGTGGACGTCCATCGGCTGAGACGATGATTATGAATGGATTGAGGTCACAATCAAGTCACAGGTTTATAAAATCTCGAGCTCGCTAAAGTTTAAGCTATAGACCCATTTGGGAGCTCTGAACCGTACTGAAACGATTTTAATGAAACTTGTTTAGTTTGATAGCTTATGATTTGACTTAAATCTGGTATATAATTTGTGCGGACGAAGTAGCGGGTAAACTATCAACTTTAGCACTACTTATTATAAAACTGTAAATGTTTGTTTGCATCACAAAAAAACTACAGAACCGATTTTGATGAACCTTTTTTGTTTGATAGCTTATGATTTCACTTAAAATCTGGTAGGTATATAGGGTCCTTCTTAATATGCTGACACTTTTTAATGGGATGATCAGACCGTCAAACTGGACAACTTTCTCTATGGGACCAACATCGAAATAACGAAAAAAAAATCTTCTATCCCATACAAAACTGCAAACCTATGCGAGCCTCAATGCGAGCCAAATGTATGGGACAGCTGATTTTTTTTTCGCGATTTCTATGTTGGTGCCATAGAGAAAGTTGTTCAGTTTGACCACAGATTATATAATACTATACAGTACAGATGCCCAACGTCAAACAATGAAACGCGACTGCCGTAACTCGGGCAGTCTTCGGGCAAAGTAAATTGCTTGATTTTCCGAGGCTCATGAGATTTTTTTGTAGGCAGGTCATGTACTTTTAGTAATTTACGTAAACATTAATTACAAATCAATACCATAACGCCATATATTGCAATTTTTAAACTAAAATTTAATTTGTATGGGATGGGACACCATGGTTTGACGGTCTGATCATCCCTTTAAAAAAGTGTCAGCATATTAAGAAGAACCCTGTATATTGTGCGGACGAAGTCGCGGGTGAACTCTAATTGTGTTTATATTTCCAAGGTGTCCAGGAGAAGCGAGGGGACTTCATAGACATGATGATGGCTCTTCGCAACGACGAGAAGAACAACAACACTAAACCTGATGATAATGACGTTGAGATCAGTAAGTTGTACTCTAAGGGGGGTTACAGAACGACACTCAAGTGGTGATCTCTTCTTAAGTAAAGATAGACAAGGATGTATGTATACGTTGTATGTATTTGCATCCTTTTCTATCTATACTCGCGAAGAGATCTCCACTTGAGTGTCGTTCTGTAATACCCCCCCTAAGAGGATGTTGGGATTGAATCAAGCACGTATCCAGGGGGGGGGGGGGGGATAGGTGTGATTTATCCCCCCCGAAATCCGAACATTTGTATGGAACAGTGATTACAGCTATAAATTTTTCATCATTTTTTAATGAAACCCCCCCCCCCCCCCCCCCCCCCGAAATTAAATGTCCCCTCACCGAAACCAAAGTCTGGATACGTGCTTGGGATTGATAAATGAAGAAGAAATACAGAACTGGCTATCTGTCTGAAAAACCTACCGTACTCCAATTAAAAAGAAAAACGTCTTCTTTCTTTTTAGTTTTTATGGCTTTAATTTTTTTTTTCGAGATTTCGAAGTTGGGTCCATAGTGAAAGTTATTCAGTTTGATGGTCTGAAGCACCCTTTTAAATATTACTAGGGTGTTTTGTGACATTGTTGTGTATACAGGGTGTATATGTACTGTGTGGGGGGGTGTGCCGCCGCGAATAAGTATGTGTTTTTCTGGTAGGATATTTATTCTGTGGCATAGGGTGATAACAAGCTGATGATGATGATGAAGCCTAAATACGTTCAAAAACGTTGCGCTACAAGTCGACTCTACACTTTGCCAAAATTGCCAATGACCTTTAATGTAAAGTTCATATTTCATAGTCATAGCAAGATTTTTCTTTATAGTAATTATGTACATAACTTGAGAAATATTATGAACCGAAAACTTGTGCGAACTAATTTTAACTTTTAAACATAAAAGTTAAAGATAACTGAATTAATTGACTCAATTTTGTGTAACTTTAGGTTGTCTTTAGAACAGCTTAAATGGGACTTAACTTTTGCTACGGAGTTAAATGTGGTTAACATTGTCACTTTATGGAAATAATTCGCGAAATCCCAGTAATTTGTCTTTGAAGGTATCTTTTTGTACTCATTAGACGGCAGCTTTTTGACATTTTTATTATTTGTTAGTTGGCATTATTATGGCGGATTATGCCGTTCTGTGAAAATTTCAACTATCTAGCTATTACGGTTCAAAAGTTACAAGTTCAAGTTCAAAAGTTGCCCTGACAGACAGACAGACGGCCGGACAGAGCGTAGACTTATGAATAGGGTCCCATTTTCACCCTTAACATTTTTTTTCAAAGACACTGGAAAGATGGCGTTTTTTTTTTTTCTATGGTTACAAATTACAATCTTAAAAACAGATCGAAAGCGCCCCGTGTTTTTCTCGACCCCCAAGCACGTATCCAGACTCTTGTTTCGGGGGCGCGGGGACATTTAATTTTCGGGGGGGGGGGGGGGGGGGGGGGATATTCATATAAAAACAATGCAAACGTAAGTGCTGTAATCATGTTTCCATACAAATATTCGGATTTGGGGGAGTGGGGGGGGGGGGGGGGGGGGGGGGGGGGGGGGGGGGGGGTTAATCCCACCTATCCCCCTGGATACGTGCCTCTCGACCCCCTAATTTTAGGGAGCATTTTGTTCATTATTAAATAGGTTCATGATGGTTATAATGTGTGAAAGACATTTTTTGATATCAGAATTCATAAACTTTTTGTGCAGTCAATGTTTATTTGTGTAAAATAAACTAACATTTGCGTATAATATATTTTGTAGTGAGCAGTTATAAGTTTTGCATTTGCTTGACCTTGCTTTGCCTAAAAATGATGATTATTGAACTTAGACTTTCTATTCCAGCGGACATGGTGATCTCGGCCAATGCCTTCATAATATTCCTCGGTGGTTTCGAGACCACCTCCTCAACCCTGGCCTTCCTGCTGCTGGAGCTGGCTGCCAACCCTCAAGTCCAGGAGAAGATGAGGGCAGAAATCATGCAGGTGTTGGAGAAACACGAGGGGCACTTCAGTTACGAAGTGTTGCAGGAGCTGACCTATATGGAGATGGTTATTCAGGGTATGTAATAACCAGGGTTCAGAGTTTTCATAGCACTTTTGAATAGACGAAAGCATTTCACATTTATCGACTTTGGATTGTATCGTCATTTTTCTATTAAGTAGGACATAGCCATGAATTTCACATAGATTGTAAGTACTTACCTAAATGTTTGTTCCACTTTTTTTCACATTGTGAAATCCCTTCGACTATTCAAAAGTATAGTAAAATTCGGAACCCTGATTCTTCTTCTTATCGTGCAGGCAGCAAGCCATGATGTCAGATTCAGCCCTATCTCCGTAGTAAAGCCTGACCAGAAATATAAAAAACCTGGATTGGGGGCGCTGCAATCGACTATAACCTTTAATGTCAGTGTTCCTAGTACAAAAATTAGTTCCAATGATTTTCCGCAACATGGCGAGGTTTTTTATATTTCTGGTCAGGCTTTAATTTTGACATTTTCAACAGCTGAGCTCACCGAATGAGATTCAAAAATCGCACTCCAGGAAGGAAATAGGGGAATACGTTTGTATGGAGAAAACTGTACTCATAACTGTCTTACGATATAACGTGGAGCAGGGAAAATATGTAATAAAGTAAATTGGTCGCAGAAACACTCCGCCTGTACCCGCCGTTCCCTAGCATACAGAGGATGTGCACCAAAGACTACACCATCCCGGGGACCGAGGCCACCGTGGAGCGCGGCACCATCGTGCTGTTCCCAACGCTGGGCATACAGCGCGACGACCAGGTGAGTATGAGATGAGAGATAATGCTTCGGGGATATTCCGTTGGTTATACACTCGACAACAAAAATAACGGGTCACCAACATACCTGAATATCTCGGAAAGTAAAAATTATAGCTTATTCACTTAAAAGTACTTCATTAGACTATTTAATACTTCTTAAATTTATTCATAACATTTTTAGTTTTCATTTGTTTGACTTAATTAAAATACATAAATACAAATGCGTCAATTCTATCGCAGACCAAACATTTAAAATTACCATTTTTTGTCACAGATATAACATTTCTCCATATTTTAGTGTATGTGAGTGATAAAATTACCGCATTAATAATAAATGTTGAATACTGAAAATTTTATTTTCAAAAAAATCATTTACCTACTTAGGTTTTAGCCTTTTTTATTGGCATTACTTTATAACAACCAGAAATTGTATTAATTTAAGAAGTATGAAGTATTAAATTGTCTATAAAATGCTTTTTATTTAAATAAGCTACCATTCTTAGTTTCCGAGATATTAAGGTCTATGTTGTTGGTGACCCGTTTTTATTGTTGTCGAGTGTATTTAGGCAATAAAATTTTTCAGGGGCAATCTAGAAACGAATCTCTATGGTTGTATTGTGCAGATTTTCGTTTTAAATGTATAGTTTTAAAATTACAGTGCCTCATAGATTTCTATACAAATCTTAAATTAATCCTAGCATTCTCCTTCTTATCGAGTGGGCAGCAAGCCCTCGTGTTAGAGTTTATTCAAACCGCCTTACGGCCTCTGACGTGGTTTTTATGTAACGACTACTACCACCAGAGATAGTAGCCGGGACCAACAGCTTAACGTGCCATCCGAAGCACGGAATAATCTTTCTTTTCAGACAATCAGGTGACTCAGCCTGCAATGTCCTAACCAACTGGGGAAAAACGCACAAAGTGACATTTCACTAGGTGCCCCCCCGTGGGAATCGAACCCACGACCTCCGTGTTCAGAGCCCAATGCTCTTAACCATTAGATCCTAGAGCATTGAAACTGTATATTTTATCTAAAATTGGACAACATACAAGCATCGATATGTATTTCTAGATTGTTTCAGCAAAATGTCATTGACTTTAATTGGCTAGTATTTATTGAAAACCAGACTTCCTTTGTATGCAGCGCGCATTTTAGCGCGTTTGGAATAAACTTCTCTTACATAATGTTGCAGAAACGCTCATTACAGTTAATCTTCCATTAAATATCTTGCTAGCTTTTACTAAGTCATCAAGACAAAAAGTGACAGCAAGAGATTTAATGGAGGATTAACTTTAATGAGCGTTTCTGCAACTGAGTGTTAATCTTAATACTTACATGTATTTATGTTGGCAGTACTTCGAGAGCGCGGGCTCGTTCGTGCCGGAGCGCTGGGCCGAGGGCAGGCCTCCGCCCCCGCCTGGCGTCTACATGCCTTTCGGAGACGGACCCCGGTATTGCATCGGTATGTATTTTGTTATAACTTTCTAATATAAGTATAATTTCTAACACAATTCGGTATGTCAAGTTTTTTTTGGTCGTCATTTTTATATTTTTTACGGATAGAAGACATAATTTTAAGACACCTATTTCATTTTTATTGCGATTCATCGAGTTTATCAATAAAAAATTTAATTTTTAAATTATTTTGATCTGTAATCTCTAAGTGCAAAAATGGTGGAGAAAAAATAATTCGAACTCCATGGAGAAACACTACCTACTGCTATATTTAAAAAAAATAAAACGCGCCTCCTCTTTCTAACTCTATGCTGGAAACAGATACGGCAACATCAAATGTCAAATTCTGACATTGTGAATGTATTTTTTTTCTTAATGGCCGGGTATTTCAAGTTGATTTTATGTTTAACAAGGAGTTCACAGGTATGCCAGTGACGTCACTGGACGTACCGAAAAAACGACGTTATTTTATTTAAAATATTTGTAATCCTTTCATTTTAAAATCTTTGACGTAGAAAATATGATTATTGAGACAATTATCTCGAAATGGTTTTCGATTCAGCCCTCCAAAAAAAAACTTGACATACCGAATTAGCTATAACTATTTTAAAGGGATAATCAGACCATCAAACTGAACAATTTTCTCTATGGGATCAACATTGAAATCGCGAAGAAAATATCAGCTGACCCATACATCGCTGGGTGAACACGTTACGACGCGGTGGTAGCTTAAAAAAGAATTGACGTTTAATAAGTGTGCTTCAGGCTCCTATATTGAATAAATGATTATGATTATGATTATTATGATTATGAATAACGGCACAATTAAAAAAAAAGCGATTTCGAGAAAATTGCGTTTAAAGTTGTGTCGAATGTACTACGCGCGAACAGATTTAAGTGACACTAGTGCCATCTATCGGAAAACCCTGTAAAGTAGCAAGTTAAGTCATTATTGCATAAATAGAACAGTTGGCGCAGAGCATGAATCCCCATCTAACTCGAATTTGCCAAATTTTGACTTGTGCCGTTATTGTATTCACCCAGCGACATTTGGGTCGAGTTAGATTTACGCAGTTTTGTACTGAAACAGCAGATTTTTTTTCGTGTTTTGTATGTGAGTCCGAGAAAGTTGTTCAGTTTGATGGTCTGACTGATCATCCCCTTAAAAACTGTCAGCATATTTAGAAGGAAGGAACCTATATGAACCTAAGCAGTTTTATGGTCTGAAGCAGCCCCTAAAATATATATGATATATATTTTAACATTTTTAACATATTTAAGTTTACAAATCAAAGGGTGCAGTGGCTTGCATCAAGTTGCATCAATAAATTATTTAGGCGTAAATAAGATGCTGTCGTTATCGTATACGAATGTAAGCAGTATGAGAGACAAGGCGTTCACTAAATACGTTTTAACCTAATTTTGAAGTTACTTAAGTAAGTTAACTTTTTGGTGCAAGTCATTCTATGGCCGAGTTTGTACAGAAACGTTCTTTTCTCCCTTCCGGACGGAAAGCGTCAATCTTCGTGACGCTGCGCTAAACGAAGATGCCGCTTTCCGCCTCCGTCGAGGAGAAAAATAGTATACTAACCTCGGGCAGTAAATAAGAAAGCCTAGAGATCACATGTTTGTTACATGAGATCTGAGACCTTTCTTCCCTCTGTATGTAATAAATAAATATCTTAGACATTGTCACACAAATTATCTAGTCACATGTAAAGTACCAGAATCTAGCCTGGACTTGTATTATGATGACTAGACAACGATATAGAATACATATGTAGATACAAACATCCATGACTCGGGTACAAATTCATATTCATCATACAAATATTTGTCCCTTACGGGATTCGAACCCGCGACCCTCGGCACAGCAGGCAGGTTCACTACAGACTATGCTATGGGGCCGTCATAACACATTTCCAAACCTACCTCAGACTAAGTTCACAAGAAGTTCATGCTCAAAAAACTTCTCTGAAACTCGGCCTAAAGTCGTTCCGAAACTAAAAACATATTACACACAAACACTGACATATACTTTAGCGATAGACAAGCTCGTTCAAACAAACAATATATTATATCACACAAAAAAACACAAAATGACACATTGCGGTCTGTCATTGCCATAGTGACGAAGTGAACTCGGGAACATCAATGCGGTGCCACGGACCTGAAAGAAATACGGACCGAGTATTGCACTAAAAAGATGTGAAGCATGCAAGGTAATACAATCTCGTTTGTTCTACAAGGGACCTACACTCACACAGATGCACTAGCTCTAGGCGCAGGTCCGATAACCCGTCACCTTATGTACCGCGTGACAGCACGCACACAAAAGAAATGGGTGCTTCACTCATGATTACATGACATTACGTCTGGTTCTTCTTTAAGTCTGTGTGCGGTGCGTGTACCGTATTCAAGTGGAACATGTTGCTTCTATGAAAGGGCCTGTCTATCGCTAGAGTTTAAGTCAATGCACACAAAACATAAATCAACGCCAAATAGTGAACAATGAATAAAATAAAGCGCTTACCACACGCTGAGTGCATAGTTACCACGTGTTGGTTATTGGTTCCAAGAACTCATTTACTTACAAGCGAGCGTTGGGTTCGGGGTCAGTTTACGACAACTCAACAGTTTGCTAATACGGTTTCAAGTGGGTGTCGAAATCCGCTGATATTAGAACTGCAGTCACGATTGGTTTGTTTAAAACTACCTATAGGTACTGCATTCTAAATAAGGACGACGAGATTTTGCGATTCCTATTTTAGCTTTCTGGCCAATTCCCCTCTCATAAACAAATATAATTTATTTATCAGAAAGATGTACTATCCGACTTATCTTGGACGTTACTAAAGCTAGGTATTCTAAGAATAATATAAGCACAGGTATAAGTGAGAGTAAGTGTTTCAAATCTCTGTTTCTGTAATTATAAATGGGCTTAAATTTTTGTTGCTATTTGGAATGGAGTATAAACTAGAGTATAAAGGATGACAAGCCGGTGACAGAAAAAGACAATAGGTATACTCCAGTAAAGTTACGGGTCGCTTGTATGGCGAATGTAAATAATTTATAATAGCCGGTTTTTTTCTTTCATATTTTAGATTATAATTCTTGTTATCATTTAGATTGAAAATCCCCCTAAAAATTTTATTAAATAATTAAGCAAAGTAAAAAAAATAATGTAAAATTGGAAAAAAATAGTATATACAATTTTTTTATGTCATTTGTTAAATTCATTTGTATTCTTTTATATTACAAGTAAATCCAACGAAAAATCACCTCGGAACCTTCCTTTTTTAAATATGTTGAAATTACGTCAAAATCAATTTTAGTACAAAATTTACACAGTATATGTAAACTCATAACCTAAAACAAACAATAATAATGAAAAAAGAAAGAAATCTGACACTACAAATAAAAAATTTACATTTTAGTACTAAAAATTAAAAATACGAAATTTAGTGGGATTCGTTAATAAAGTATCTTAATATCATTTGTATAAACGATCTAGCGAAAAAAATTACTTATTATAAATTATTTCCTTTACTGGACTAGTAACTCTACATGAAAGTTTGCTGCATACCTTTGCTAATCGTCAAACTGAATTAGGTACTTTAAATACTTCACCTGTGGTGCCAAATTCGTACTGACGAAAAATGTGCGGCCGTAGCATAGCAGCTTGGTATAGCGCTATCGCGCCTTACCTCTTTTTATTTGTTATTGACGAACTAGATAAAAGGCCTTATCACGTGTGCATGCTACGGCGTCTGCTGTTTCATACATTTCAGCCTAGTAGGTAGAATGTTTTTCGCAATTTGGATGTTCCATATTGAAATAGAATTTCTATAATGAAAGTTGTTCAGTTTGTTGTTTCGGTCATATAATACAAACTTAATGCGTTGGGGTACTTCAGACCATCAAACTAAACAACTTTCCCCGAGGGATCCATTGATCTAGTACTATGTTAACATAATTATTCAAAGATGGGACCACCATTGAATTCGCGAAAAAATAAATATCCAGGCCCTGTACCCGGACTTTCGAAGATAGATATATCGCCACTGTTTCGGTCCGAACTTCATTGTAATAGAGTTGACATTGGAACGAAATCGTTCGCGCAATTGCGAAGTTCGAATGTGCTGGTAGAGGCCCATTTGTTTCATACAGTCAAGTCACCATTGATGTTTTCTATGGAACCGCTGACTGTTTTTCGCGATTTCTGCGTCGGTCGGATCTCTAAAGATAGTGAAATTGGTTCAGTTTGGTGGTCTGAAGCACCCACTTAAGTATGTACACACGGCGACACTTCAAGCTACGCAAAACCAAAATAAGTTGGCCGCGCGTAGGTAGAGTAATGTATAACGTCGCGCGGCTAGCTTATATTGTTGATGTGTCGCCGTGTTGTACATACACAGGGTGGCACATCAAGTTATACAAAACAAAATAAATTGGCCACTCGTAGGCCGAGTAAAAGTACTATAACGTTGCCAGGCCAGCCTGAACTTATCTGGCTCTCTATAGAGACTAAATACGAGTAACAACACACAAAAACAACACAGCACAACGACACACAAACATTTTGTTTTTAAATTTTATGTCAATAACACCAATTTGAGTTCAGGAAACGACGTTCTCTTGATCAATGTGCTGCTGTGTTTTGCTTGGGCAGTTCCTAACTTATTTTTGTCCTCAGGTAAACGGTTCGCCCTCATCCAAATGAAGTGCTGCCTCGTCCGAGTTCTCCAGCACGTGCGAGTGACCCCGCTAGCCAGCACCGACCGCGCCGAGCCGTTCGAAGCTGACCCCAGGTCGCCCCTCACCCTGCATCCAGCCGACTCGCGCGTCAGAATCAGCCTCTTATGACCTCTGCCTCGACCGAGTGCAGCACGTACGAGTGACCCCGCTAGCCAGCACCGACCGCGCCGAGCCGTTCGAAGCTGACCCCAGGTCGCCCCTCACCCTGCATCCAGCCGACTCGCGCGTCAGAATCAGCCTCTTATGACCTCTGCCTCGACCGAGTGCAGCACGTACGAGTGACCCCGCTAGCCAGCACCGACCGCGCCGAGCCGTTCGAAGCTGACCCCAGGTCGCCCCTCACCCTGCATCCAGCCGACTCGCGCGTCAGAATCAGCCTCTTATGACCTCTGCCTCGACCGAGTGCAGCACGTACGAGTGACCCCGCTAGCCAGCACCGACCGCGCCGAGCCGTTCGAAGCTGACCCCAGGTCGCCCCTCACCCTGCATCCAGCCGACTCGCGCGTCAGAATCAGCCTCTTATATGACCTCTGCCGTTAAGTTCACAATATTATTTTCATCGTTCTATTTTGAGCCCACTATCTAGCTATCTAGATCTTAGATTGTAACCAAAATTACTGTTTTTTTTTTTTTTTAGAGGACATTAAGGCCTCCGCTCATTGCAGCGATATTATCGCAGCGATTTTGCGATAATTGTTCTCAGTACATTTTGTATGGGGACGCGCTCGATCCTACACACTGCCGCGATATTATCGCTGCGATTTTGCGATAATTGTTCTCAGTACATTTTGTATGGGGACGCGCTCGATCCCACACACTGCCGCGATATTATCGCAACCTGACGCAATCTCTTTCTACTAAATTCAGTGAAGGGCGCATGCGTGACGCGAATCGCGGAATCGCTGCAGTGTATAAGATGTCGCGATATCGCTGACGATAATATCGCTCGATAATATCGCTGCAATGTGCGGAAGCATGGAACCGGCAACCTGCCTATTCGAGACATGCTTTATACCAAAAGCTTTTAGCATAAAGCTCATATTTCGTCTTTCAGTTCTAGTAGTAAATTTTTTTATAAATTTGATGCAATATTATGTATATGATCATCATCAGCCTTTACGTCCCACAGCAGGGCTAGCCTCACCAGGGAAAGTGTATAGGCATTAGTCCACCACGCGTGCACAAAGCTGATAGGTAGACTTCACATACGCATCAGACTTTCATCTTCAGCGTATGCAGGTTTCCTCACGATGTTTTCCTTCACCGTTTGAGAGCAGTCGGTATTACCTACATACGTTAGTAAAACTCATGGTACAGGGCATGTCGTCCGCGCGGATTCGAACCTGGCCCGTCAAGATTGAGTGTGCATAACTCTTCGCAACGCGCCACCAACGCTTTTTGCATCTAAAGCGTTGCATTGCAATGTTTGCATTCTCCATGCAAAGTTTTTAAGTTCGTGTGACAAAAGTCTAAGATTTTTTATAATTTATAGATGGATATTGATTTAGTCAAGAATATTAATTAGTAATTATTGTGATTTTATCTTAATATCAATATTTTTGTAGTAGGTATGTACACCAAAGATTTCTATTATAGAAGTCTTTGATGTAGGTACACACGGCGACAGATCAAACTAGGTTAGGTTGATACCTATAGTTGAACTCTTTCTCCATGGATATAGAGTTCAAAATGGTTCAACTACGAGTACCTAGGTTGATCTGTCGCCGTGTGTACTTAACTAATAAATACCTAATTATTATTAAGCGGTAAATAGCTTTTGTTATCATTTTGTAAATAAATATTGTACCTATTAATATTACGAAGTCAAATTGTTTTTTTTATTTATTGTTGTATTATCAGTTTTTTATTTTATTTATAATTAATGGACTCTTGTGCGTTAGCACTGCATTGCCGCCAGTGTCAAGTAGTTTATGGGAGTATCTATCCCAATCTCAGGGTTTGTTTTTGGTAAAGAACAAGAAGAGATTGAGGATTGCGGAGCCTCGTGGCATGCAAAAACGCGACGCGCGAAAACCACGCCAGACGTGTGCTCGGGTCAGAACCTGCGACGTGACTCGTAATAGCTGTTGTCCGCGACTTTGTCTGCTTTGACGGTGTTAATTTAGAGCATAAGTATTATTTCTGTGTGCCAAAGGACACTGGGCAAAAATGTAGGTATGGCTACTGGACTAAGAGCCCCCGCTAGCTATGGCACGAGTTGACGAGGGACAGTTAAAAGATACCCTAAAGTACATGGTGTAAAAAGAGCATCAAAATAATGCAAAAAAAAGATAAGTACAGGTTGTTTTATTTGAACGTGGTAGTTTAAGGGAGCGTTTAGGCGTTCGGAAAAGTTATTAATAAGCTTGCAATAGTAATAAGGCTTAGGTTAGGCTACGAACAAATAAATATGTGGTAATAATGAATGACAAACAAATTATGCTACCCTTATGACACGAGGCAATTGTGCAAAACCCTGAGATGTACCAATATCCTATATCTATTATAAAGACCTGTAATTTGGAGTCACGTTGCAGGGTTTGCCCCGAACACTTGTCTCTCGCGCTCGCGTGGTGTTTGCGCGGTTCGCGTTTCAGCCTGCCACGAGGCTCCACAATCCTTCTCAGTTGTTCTTACTTAAATACAATCCTCGAGATTGGATAGACACTCCCTCAAACCACTTGACATTGGCGGAAATGCGGTGCTAACGCACAAGCAAGAAGTTCATTAATTTAAAAAAAAAAAAAAACGGAAATTTTACTTCAAGGATACAATAAAGATTATGGTTTATGGTGAGGGCGTTAGGCCATAGAATGTGGTCCAATGAGGGTTGGTAGACTTCACATACGCTTCGGAATTTCTTCCTCAGTGTATGCAAAGATGTATTCCTCCTCACCATGTAAGGCACGTTGGGCCTCACAGCCTCAAGGCTAACGGCCACATAAAAAAATAAATAATTAATAAATTCCTTACCTACCATAGATGTACCTACTAACAATTTAGTGTGAAGCGAGCGACGTCGTAAAACTAACAATGGTTAACGATTTTAGAGTGTAATACCCACAAAAAACAGCGTCCGTATCCGTATAGCTAGCGTACCTACACATGACGGGAATCAGGATTAAGGGGGTACTGAGCCTATTGTGCTGCCCACAATCGTATTTTTTTTTAATTTCAAAACAATTAAACAACATTTCCTAAAAACAACGGCTTTTGGATGTTTTAAAGATAATAACTACCTACCTACTTAGTTACAATAGATAATATTTCGATAAATTGAAAGCCAATCAGGACTAACTTAATTGTTCAGAAATAAAGCACAATAGGCAAGGTGCCTACTTAATAAAAAACAGCCACTTTTACATTGAGTAATTATGTATTAAGTAATAAGTAAGTAATTATGAGTTAACATAGTACCTCAATGCACTTTTATACCTTTATTTAGATATTCTTAAAAGTGGAATATTAAACCTCCGCGCCGATAGGTTTACATGTAGTTAGTTAGAAGCTCATTTTACATTGATGACAAGCTTTGATATACAGGGTGTTTCATAAGTAACAATAAATATTTAAAACTCTTAAGGGGGTTGTTTAGACCGTCAAACTGAACAACTTTCTCTATGGGACCAACATCGAAATCGCGAAAAAAAAATTGATATCACATAAATATTTTAGCTCTAGTCGATTTGTAGAGTATGGAACATCAATTTTTTTTTCGCGATTTCGATATTGGTCCCATAGAGAAAGTTGTTCAGTTTGTTGGTCTACACCACCCCCTTAAAGGTTTATTTGTATTTTTGTAACACCTTGTATAGGTAGGTAGGTACCTAACTAAAAAGCTTATTTATAAGTACCTAGGTAATATGCGAGTAACAATTATGAAAACGGCAGCCAAGATGAGACACATTACTATCAAGGTATGCATTCTTGGGTTTCAAGTGTTCGCTCGTAAAATAGCATACCTGATGCCCTGTAGTGCCCTCCATACAAACGAACTGGCCGCGCAACGTTGTTATGTTATACGTTATTCACCCTACGCGTGGCTTATATTGGTTTTGGGTAGCTTGATGTGTCGCCGTGTGTACTTTACTAATTTACGTTAGAAACAGATTGATCATCATCATCTCAGCCGATGGATGTCCACTGCTGGACATAGGCCTTCCCCAAGGAACTTCGAGCGCAGTTTCCGATTTTTACAGGAGTGGTTAAAACATGGACATTTGACATGATCTTCGTCTTGTCCATGTTCATTTTCATCGAGGTGCTGAAATGCGTATATAAAAACGCTACTATGTCAGTCCACTACTGCTAGAACTCGAAACCTATCCTACCTTGACGGCCCGACAGCACAGTCTGTAGTGAACCTGCCTGCTGTGTCGGGGGTCGCGGGTTCGAATCCCGTAAAGGACAAATATTTGTATGACGAATATGAATATTTGTACCCGAGTCATGGATGTTTGTATCTATATATGTATTCTATATCGTTGTCTAGTCATCATAATACAAGTCCAGGCTAGATTCTGGAACTTGAAATGTGACTAGATAATTTTTGTGACACTGTCCAAGATATTTATTTATTTTTATCCTACCTACTGCAGCGAGGTGTGAGGCAGGGAGACGTTATATCTCCGAAACTACTGGGAAACAGATTGCGTAAAGTAAAATGTACAGTCAGCGATGAAAAGGTGAAACTATAGTAACTGGGTACCTATAATAGTTACTGTGGAACAAAAGTGTATACGGTACTAGGTAAGTATTTCTTAATATGATGACCAGACCATCAAACAGAAAATATTTCGATGTCGAAATAGCGACAAAAATTGCTGTTCCATATAACACTTCCTACTAGGTACCAAGGACCTGAAAAAAAGACGGACGTAATCTGGTCTAATCACGAGTGAAGCACCCATTTCTTTTGTGTGCGTGCTGTCACGCGGTACATAATGGTGACGGGTGTCGGACCTGCGCCTAGAGCTAGTGCATCTGTGTGAGTGTAGGTCCCTTGTAGAACAAACGAAAATGTAGGACCTTGCATGCTTCACATCTTTTTAGTGTCACATTTCGTCCGTCTTTTTTTCAGGTCCGTGCTAGGTACATCTGCAGCCGTTGTCTGCAGCATACAATAATTTTGACAATTTGTATCTAGCTAGTTACTGCTGATTAGAACGACTTTCAGATATCAAACTCCAGGCCATTCCCTTTCAATTTTAAGAAGTTAATTCCGAAAACACCCGAGCGCGCTGCATACAATCGAAGTCCCGTCCTATTTTCAATACTTAACCAATTACCTAGGTAAAGGAAATTAAATTTTTAAACATGATCTAGAAAAATTAGTTTCTAGATTGTGTCAACATTTTTTTCTTTAAATGTCCATTTCTCCTCTCCGTACGGAAAGCGTCAATTATCGTCCCGCTGCGCTCAGTGCCGGATTAACCATAGAGGCAAAGTAGGCTCCAGCCTATGGGCCCAGTACCGCCATGGGGCCCCGCGGCTCGGGAGAAAAATAAATGAAATCTCAATGATGGGGTGGTCACCCCAGACTTAAAAGGAATTACGAAAAATAAGAGATCTGTATTTCAGTTGTCTCTTATTTTTCATATTTCACTGCAATTATTGCAGTAAAATCTCGAGCTTGCTTCGCTTGTTCCAGAATTTAGATAGCATTACAAAACGCGATTTTATAATATTGTAGTAAAACCTCGAGCTCGCTTCGCTCGCTCCACATTTTAGTGTTTTTATTACCATACCATACCAGACCATAGGAAAAAATCATTGCGACGCCCATGGATATAGGGGCCCCAGGACTTGCATTGCCTAGGGGCCTCTGCATGGCTTAATGCGGCCCTGGCTGCGCTAAACGAAGTTGTCGCTTTCCACCTCCTTCGAGGAGTAAAATAGTATACTAACATCGGACAGAACATAAGAAAGCCTCAGATCACATGTTTGTTGACCTCGGCTGAGATCTGAGACCTCTTACTTTCCTGTCCTCGGTGTGTAATCTACTGTAGGTATATGATAGGTAAGGTAGAGTGTGGTTATTATTTTCTGACCACCCAGGAAGGGATAAAGCCGTGAGTTTGTGAGTTTAATTCATTACGAAATGCACTGTTCACATGACTAATAGTTAGCCAAAATACAATACAATGTTCAAATTACAAATTAATTACAACCTAATCTATAATACCTACTTCCTTTTAGCTAAGAGCTGTAGTTATAAAAATATCACATAAAACTGCGTCAGCAAAATAAACTATCTTCTTAGCTAAGCCATTCTAAACCATAACGTTTTGAGGATAAGGATGAGAATTGTAGACACCTAATTTGTTGCTAACGAATGAGTAATATTATTGTTCGGTTCCCTATAAAAAGTTCGGATGCGGGGTCCATTTTTCAGTCGGTACTTGACATTCAAACGGGAACCAACATAACTAAAGTTTGCTTTGTGACCAGTACTTCGTTATAAGAACTGTGTGTGAGTGAAAATTAATTGAAAACTAGGTTTCAGTGTCTTCAAGAAAGTACAAAAAATCAAGAATTTTTTATTAACAGCATAAAGGAACATCAAGAAGTTTGGAATAGGAACATGAATTTCTCTAAGAAGGTTAGTTCAAATACCTATAAGACCTATTTATTTGGTTGGCATGCAATGTATCTCTTTGAGACTTTAAAAATAAAACATTCGAAATATGAAACCTAAAGGGGAAAATAGACATCGCTTCTAAAATAACGATGTTTAAAAAAACGCCATGAGTTTTTTACAGTGCCCGTTTTGTAAGCGGTTCCTTTCATATCACTTGCTAGCGACATTGCTATCGTAATTACGATCTGACGCCGTGAAAAGCGTGTGTCTAGATAAAAGACTTCATGCGTTCGTCCCGTCGAGGCTTTGGGTACAATATTGTGATAGATTATCCTTTAATGCTGCGGAGATAGGCAATAAAGCTCTCTGTATTCTTTTGAAGCGTGCTGCGCGAGGGTACCGTATTTATACTCTGATTCAGTAAACAGGAAGCGGAGATAGATAACAGCGCGTTAACAAAAACTTTCTTAAACAAAATGTACATTAATTAATACCGATAAGGTTCGGTGTTGCCAGCTGTAAGATCGGATTAAGCGCCGAAAGAACTTTGAAGATTCTGAAGCATACCTATAGAATCGCCAAATTATACCCCGAAATTTAGCAATTATAAGGTACCTAACTATACAATTATACTAAATGTTGCCCACGACTTCATCTGCGTTGACTTTAAAAAGAATCTTAGGTACTTATTATGTGTTAATCCAGAACATGTAGGTATTCTATCGGTAGTGTGACAAATTTCATCCAAAATGGTTCAGCTATGTGTAATTCGGTATGTCAAGTTTTTTTTTGTCTTCATTTTTATATTTTTTACGGACAGAAGACATAATTTTAAGATACCTATTTCATTCTTATTGCGATTCATCGAGTTTATCAATATAAATTTAATTTTTAAATCATTTTGATCTGTAATCGCCAAGTGCAAAAATGGTGGAGAGAAAATAATTCGAACTCCATGGAGAAAAACTACATACAGCTGTATTTAAAAAAATTAAAACCTGCCTCCTCTTTCTAACTCTATGCTGGAAAAAGATGCGGCAACATCAAATGTCAAATTCTGACATTGTGAAAGTATTAATGGCCGGTTATTTTAAGTTGATTTTATGTTTACCAAGGAGTTCAGAGGTATGCCAGTGACGTCACTGCACGGACCGAAAAACGACGTTATTTTATTAAAAATATCTGTAATCCTTTCATTTTAAAATCTCTGACATAGAAAATATGATTATTGAGACAATTATCTCGAAATGGTTTTCAATTCAGCCCTCCAAAAAAAAACTTGACATACCGAATTGCGTAGGTAACAATAACCGTCACATTTATAGAATATAAGATAGTAAGTAGTAACTATGGCTCTAAATTAGAATCCATAATTGAAAATGCATAGGTATTGTTAAGAAATGCAGACCAAAAATCTGGGGTCTGAAAACGAGTTTTGTAATGTTATGGATTTTCATGTAGGGTAAGTAAGTAGGTACCTATATTCGTTTTTCAAATTACTTATGGATTTTCATGATTATGTCAAATTATACTTACTTACTATTTATTTTCATATTAAACATTTTTAATTGTTACCTAACTAGGTAAGTAGGTATATGAATTACTAACTAACGTTATGTTATGTAACCTATGTCTGTTACCTATGGATTTTCAAAATAAGATTTTTAAATGTATGCAATTTAAGGGGGGTCCCTTAAGTGGGAGTCCACGTAGGATACGACAGGATAACAATAGACAGACAGGCAGGTAGGTAATTTATTTTTACTGTAGGTGGGACTTACTAAATATTGTGTACCTGCTAATCTGGGATAAATGGAGCTCATTGTCTGTCGTAACTTCAAAAAGTTTTTCTGTTCTTACCTATCTTAATGATCATGATCGGATTTGCTCTGTGGCTCTGCTATTGGGTGGTCGCGTGCGCGTCGGTTGCCCCATCCCCGGTCCACAGTGGAAATCCAGTGGCTCAGGATATTGTTCTTTTATAAGAACAACCCTTGAAGTCACCAAAATATCAATATAACCGTACAACGTCAAGCACTTTTGCTATAAAAACTCGACATTGGCAAAATCATCACATACCCAAGATGGCAGCCATTTTTTTTAAAATATAGAATAGAATATGATCATGATCAATAGGCCTACCTAATAATAATAGGTTTCAAGTTTTCATTCATTATACCTAACTGCTTTTTAGACGGGAGCTTTGGAGGCTCGGTGCCCCCTTTAAAAAGCACCGTCTTCTGCTTCTTATCTGAAAAATTATAATCCTATCCCGCAATAATAATGATTACCTAGGTACCTATCTAATTATTAGAAACGAAACTATCGTGTTTATTTATTACCTATTGATATGTATCTCTTATATTTAGTCAGTGATTCAGTTGATTTCTGGGGTGGGCCAGAAGGATTCTGGGGTAGGCCGCCCCCCCCCCCCCCCCCCCCTTGCTACGCCTATGAAGGCTAACAATTATCTTAGGCATTTAGCCTTAATACCATACCTACCTACTCGATTTGTAGAGAGAGAGAAAAATAACACTACCTATCTGGAGCGAATCACGCCATGTTGACAACATTGACAATTGTTTAACACGTTCGTGGGCAGTGACGGCTATTACCGTAAAAATGGATTGTGAAAATTGACAGTACGGTATAAACCGTTCGTATTCAAGCTCCATTAAAAAACACTACGGTCGTAACAGACTGTTTTTCATACGATTACCGGGTAAACCACGCCTACTGCCATTCTGTGTAGGCATTCCACTGCACTACTGCCAAAATTAAGCGTTGTAGAAACCTTTTGTTTGGGGCCTCACACTCGCAAAATCAATAGTGCACACACTGACAGTACGGTTTTGACCGTCGTTTTTGTATGAACGGCATATCGTCGCAGGGAGCGTGTGCGCTTGTTTATGCGGATTACTTCCGCAGTAAAAGTGACCTGTGATAAGCTTAATTGATAATACACATATTATATTCATAAATTTGCATGGACAACGTAATAAAACGTAGTAAATTGCAGTAACAAACATTTTTGTGACAAAAACATGTACCTGATAACGCAATATCGTACCAACCTAACTATTTTGTATCGCAAAGTAAAATTTGGTAAGATATTAAAACAAAAATCGTTGTGATAATTTTTTGAATAATGGGTTATTCATACAATACCTACATATTAGGTATAATCAATTTCTTCGATCACGCATAAGAAACCTTATCTTTCGTATCTATCCCTATCTCGTACGACACCCATAGGAAGAATGGTATTATGGTTTATGTTGTGCTTGTGCTCAATGTTATTTTTTCTCTTTAAATGCCTCGATTGCGAAAAGAGAAGACAAGCATCACGCCAGTGTCCAGATGATCTAGTGCTGAAGTCCTAAATAAGATCCATTTTATGATGGATGATGATTTCGCTGCGAAGACCAATCACCTATCTAAGGCATAGCCTAGCGTAGCATATGCTCATGACTATATATTCCCTGAGGTAGTCAGAGATATTCTGAAACCTCAGAACATCCACGTTTCACTAGGTTAGGTATTTATCTAAGGTAAACTCATTAAACTCAAAATACTTAAGTTCGTGATAATATTACCGTCCTTATTTTCAAAAAAATAACTATAATTAAACGTCTTTTATTGAATAGATTTAGAGATTTATTTAGAGACTAATACTGTTATAGTGATACTTTTGGTAATTTGTTAATTATGCTACAACCGTACTGTCACTAACATTAATGTAAATGCATTGAAATCAGTGATATTACGGCCAATACCGTACAGCTATAACCGTACTGTCACTGATGTTAATATTATTCAGTATAGCAGTGGCAGTACGGCCATTACAGTACAACTGCAATAACCGTACTGTCACTGATGTTAATACTATTCAGTAATAGCAGTGGCAGTACGGCCATTACCGTACTACTGCAATAACCGTACTGTCACTGATGTTAATACTATTCAGTAATAGCAGTGGCAGTACGGCCATTACCGTACTATGGCTATAACCGTAGTGTCACAATCTTCGATGTCATTTAGGCTGAGTATTGTCAGTACGGTTTTTACAGTCGTGTGAATTTGTATGGGAATTTCCAGTGACATTTCAGGATTTGCACTGCCCACGAACGTGTAATAATATTTTAATATTTAACCGATATTTAACCCTTTATCTCTGTCGGCATGGACAAGTTCAACGCAATAGTCACGTATTAGGCATTAAAAATAACTCATTCATTCATAAAAATATTATTCATAACTTGTTATGAGTTTTACAATGTATTGACAATAATTTACGACGTAACCTAATTTAGTGGTCAGTTGGTCACACATGATTAGAGAAATATTTTAATCCTCAAGAACGGTCGTCAAAGGTAAGTTTTATAGTTAATTTTACGACCCTTTTTGGTTTTTATGTACACATGGCTTCTTTGTCCGACTCCGAGAGTAATATTTAAGCGGAAACCTCTACACCGAAAACCAGTTGATCTTTGTATTCGGTAAATCGTAGACCACTCCATATTTGAATTCTGCGAATTACTCTGCCTTTCTTTCCGCCTTCAATAGTTATTCGGTCTTTGCATTCGTTAAAATGTAAAAAAAAAGGTTTTTGTATTTTCATTCGGTTTTAGTTTTAGCATTCAGTAAACCATAGATTTTACCATCCTAGTACCTACCTATTCGGTAAAATGCACGTTTTTCGGTCTTGTGGCGCAGTCGGTAGGATTCTGTAGTGATGAACAAAATCTTAAATGGAGAACAGGATTGGGTAAGTGAACTTACTCTTGAATCTTAAAATACTACCTTCACACACACACCGACACATATACCTACTAGATACAAGGAAGTAAAACACAGTATCTACATAAACTCTAACCCAAAGTTCCTTTTTCACAGCATTCACTCACTAAAAGTTTATTGTACTTACCTACTTACTTAAATAACAAATGAAATTATGTGTTATTAACTAATTAGTTAGTAAAATATTAATACTTACCTATGTTTTCCCCATAAAAATTAACATTACATAGGTACCTACTAATAAAGAGGATAATGGTTAGAATAGGCATAATAACATTAAACTATTACTTACGTACCTACTTAGGTAAGTAAGAAGGTACTAAGTAATAATAATTCAAATTTTAAGGTAAGTATTACGAATGACAGACAGACATTTTATTATGAGGTCATTAATTTTGCCGTGTCTATTTTTTGTGCATTATTAAACAATTAGGTATATTATTTTTTATTTTTTTATTATTTTATATCTTCTCGTTACGAGTATCATGGTGATTTATAGCATAATAATGATGCTCACGAATATATTCCCCGAGTGTAGTCAAGAGTTATATTGAAAACAGAACTTTCATCTTTCAATAACAGTAGGTACGAGTCATGTTGCAGGGTTTGCCCCAAACACTGGTCTCTCGCGTGGTGTTCGCGCGGTTCGCGAGCGAGCCACGAGGCTCCACAATCCTTCTCAGTTGGGCTGCGTTCAGAACCTTTGGGTACGGTTGTTCTTCTCGCTCGCTCTTATGGGTAATACGCTTTTCACCGAGCCTCTGAACGGCGTTAGGGCGAAAAGTTGCACTCGGAGTGCACTCTGGGCGCACTCTGGGCGTAGGTTCTGAACGCACCCTTGTTCTTACTCAAAAACAATCCTCGAGATTGTATAGATACTCCCTCAAATCACTTGACATAAGTAACTACCTACCTACCGGAGAGCAATCGCGCTAAATAAATTTCATTATGATCGAACTTCGATGTTTTAAATAAACGCGATCGCCCTCCAGTGTAAGTAACAGGATTTGTGTGTGGCGATTTGCAATCGCAATTGTTATGATTATGAGTTGACATTTTAACCCTGTAATGAGGTTAATTTTTCTAGATAATTACGTCCTACGCAACTATATCAAATAAAACCATTAGAAGTTACGATAAGCAAGTAATTTGATATTTTATGTAACTATAACAAACAATTACGTTTTAAATAACAAACGGCTTCGTTCTAGCATACACCGTGGACCAAAATCACCGACCAAAGCATACAGATTAGTTTTTAGATTGTGTTAATTGGTTAGTATAGTACCTATTGAAAATATAACCAGACCTCGTTTGTATGGAGCGCGCCAAAACGGTAATATACCCTTAACACGACACAATAAGCTAATTCCCATCTGGAACGCAGATTGCGAGACCTGCGTTAAATTTGTTGTTTCTAGAAATGCAACGATGTAAACTTTCTGTTTGTTATTTATTATTTAAGTAAGTAGATACCTACCTATATACAATCAACAAAGTAGGTATAGCTAGGCAGTTAGGTATCACGTCACACGTGACACGGTAGGAAAGTCATATTTTGTATTTCATGGAATCTATAGTTAGGTACTTAAATTAACTAGGTAGTTGGGGCAAGCGCGTCATACTTTTTACAAAGTTTACTTTCATTAAATAATATTGTTATTCTCATTATCTTTTGGCCATCAAACTGAGTAGGTAATTTTAAGATAAGATAAGATAATATTTATTTGCACTGAAAAGGTTGTAGTTACAGGATATTATGATAGTTACACTCTAGGAAATCTACGGATTTTTGTATGGAGTAGGTTGCATTAATTGCACTTTATTTTTTGGAATATAGTAGATACATACCTGGAAAACATAAATTATCAATAATCCCCGATTTTTATTGTGTATTATTGAATAATTAAGACATTTACAAAACATTAAATTTAGGTACCTATGAACAAAAAATGGAAAACTGGTGTTTTTACAGGACGGCTTCGCTCAATACGTTTTACTTATAACAATAATAATCCCGGTTAATATCGTAAATTTGAGTAGATATTTTATATTTTGTAAGTCTTAAAAAATTCTAACCTCAAAACTTAATTATTTACTGTTTGTTTGTACACATAAAATTTGCCTTGTGATATAATTATCACACAGTTAATCTGTCTCTTTAGCTGGTATGCTGGAAGAAATATCTTTAGAAATAAGCTTGCCCTTTGTATGTACATTTATATCAATTTTTAGGTATTTCTCAGGTTCCTGAGCCTGTATAACCACGAAATCTAGAAAAAAGTGTTATAAACTAATACAGACATACTTACGTTCAAAGTGTCTTTAATGCAATGTCAAACCGTATTTTTCCCCGACTATTACAATTGAGTCCTTCTTATTCAGCATTTACAAATAGCATGCAAAATTTATTTTACGAGCATACATTAAGTTGTGATTATAATGTCAAAATTAAGAACTTTTAGATTAAATTAATATCAGTATAGACCAAATTTTTTATGTCACTAAGTACATTATTATAATTATAAGACTGTATTGTCTTATAATTATAATAATATAGTGACATAAAAAATTTGGTCTATACTCTATGCTATATACAAGGTGTTACAAAAATACAAATAAACCTTTAAGGGGGTGGTGTAGACCATCAAACTGAACAACTTTCACTATGGGACCAATCTCGAAACCGCGAAAAAAAAATATTATGTTCTATACTCTACAAATCGACTAGAGCTAAAATATGTATGGGATATGAAATTATTTTTTTCGCGATTTCAATGTTGGTCCCATAGAGAAAGTTGTTCAGTTTGACGGTCTAAACAACCTCCTTAAGAGTTTTAAAAATTTATTGTTACTTATGAAACACCCTGTATATAATATATACAATTATTTAATTTACAATACTATTAATCTTAGAAGAAAGTCATGATACCCTGGTAGACACACTTTCCCCGAGATGGGGCAAGTGCGGCACACGTTTATAAACCACAAAATAAATGGTTATTTTGAGTTCTGATACAGTACCTATGGGTGTTGTTCTTTTACGTCTGTATTTAGGTGTGTAAATAAAGAATCTTTAAATAAACCACAAAAAAAATTGACATTTATTAAGTGTGCTTCAGGCATTGAATAAATTATTTTGAATTGAATTGAATTGAGTGCACAGGTCAGTATCAATAAACCTTTTTTTCTTATTGCTCAATGCAGTAAGCGATTTATCAGCCTTCTTACGTTGACAACAGGGCGACAATGAGGAGTTTTCTGACAGCTACTAAAACGTAGTTCATCATACCGGCGATAGATGGCGTTGACCAGAGGGGGGACCGAAGACGAAAATGTTAGGCTAAAAAGTAAACAAAAACGCATGTCACTGAGTCAGACGCATCCCGTTGACGAAATATTTATGTTCATATTTTCTTCTCGAGAGTTCTTACTATTTTATTTGTATTTTACTATCTGCAAGGTCGCTCGCCCCTGTCTGGTCAACGGCATCTATCGAGCCATTAGGAACAATTTTTTTTTTAATGGCCCTCTGAAAATCCCTCATTAATGAATAATTTAAATTACAAATAGTTAGGTAATCTCTGAGTTGGGGTAAGTGCGTCAGAGTAACGCGCTTACCTCATCAAGTGAAGGCGCACTTCCATATTTGCAAAATCTATAGATCAAAATAAATAGGTAGGTCTATGTATAATATTAACTATAAATTTAAGTTAATAGGTACCTATGAGTTTTGAATCAATACGTAGCATGGCAAAAAAGTCGTGATAAAAAATGAGGGCACTGCCTCCACGGAAGAACGCCAAAATCACGCATAACCTGGCAACACCACCATACAAAAATTTTAGTTCCAATTGTCACCACGATCAAGACTTTTTTGCCAAGCTATACTAACCTTATTTTTAGGTGACAGCGCGCGTGGTTCCAAGATCAACAACCGATTCTAAATTAAAAAAAAAAATTACGAAGACATCGGCTGTATGGGCTAGATCCTCTTGCCTTAAATTCAACAAAAATAATGTGCCCGCTTTGAGGTAAAGCGGGCGATTAATCATGAACATGATACACATTTCTCTTACCTTGTTTTTCGTATTAGAAGTGAAAAAGACGGAATTTTAGCATCACTGTCTATCCACTGTGAGAGAACGAGAGAAGTAAAAAATGTATGAGATGAGGTTTCGAGAGCAGACTTCCGATTTCCGAACGAATCAATCAAAACAAAAATCGACGGAAAAGTTTTGGAAAAGTTTCAAATATCGAATAGTTTGCGTATTTTGTTGTTTATTTGAAAATGCCAATTTTGACCGCTAATCGATTATATTTTGTTCTTGCATTCCATCAACTGTGAGCTGCATTTCTGGAAACAAATAATACAATGCAAAAATTTATAAACCTAGTGTGAGAAAATAATTCCTAGGTTTTTGGTGAATACCTTCAATATTTAGGTCTATTGTTGACTGGTGCTTATTTTTATTAGTGTTAACCATAAAGACAGGTAAGAATTTCTATGTCTTTTAAAATTTGATGCATTTCGTGATATATATAGTGAGCACCCTATAAGTTTAGACGGGCAACTGATTGCAGACCTTTTGCCAAAGCCAAATCGCACATGTAAAGAAAGGAAGATATCAGTTGCCTGCCCATCTAAAGTGCACTTTAAAAAAGCTGTGGTGGTCCAGAGGCGAGTAACCATGCCTGCCATTCAAGAGGCAGTGGTTCGATCCTGATGAAGTTCTGGAACCTAGACTGAATTAAATCCGACATTCTAGACCGAAAAGTTGGTTTAAAACAAGATTGGCTCTCCTCTCCTCTGATCCTCCCTATGCAAAGCAAACTCGGACCTACCTATCAGGAAGTATCTAAATAATTTTCGGGGTTTTTCTCTCATGCCGGCTCCATTTATTAAATAATTGGTGTGATAATCATTTTTTTAAATGTTGATTTAAATTTTTTTGTACTTATAAAATAAGTTTCTGAACTTTTTGTAAAGTTATATGTGGTATGTTATAGGTGTTTCATAAGTAAGAATACATTTTTAAAACTCTTAAGGGGGTTGTTTAGACCGTCAAACTGAACAACTTTCTCTATGGAACCAACATCGAGATGTCCCATACCTACATATTTTCGCTCTTGTCGATTTGTAGAGTACCTATGGAACATAAATTTTTTTTTTCGCGATTTCGATATTGGTCCCATAGTGAAAGTTGTTCAGTTTGATGGTCTACACCACCCCCTTAAAGGTTTATTTGTATTTTTGTAACACCTTGTAGAACAGTATGTAGGTACCTACTTAGATTTTGTTTTACTAGCGGTACCCAATATGTGCTGCAAAGTGGTTTTTTTTGTCAGTCTGTTCATAACCTTCCCGGCATAAATGAACTTTGAACTTTGAACTTTGAATGCTCACAACTATATTCCCCGAGGGGGTAGTCAGAGATATTCTGAAACCTCAGAAGATCCACGTTCCACCAGTAGTACCGAAACTCTGTCCCTTCGTCGTCTGATAACCTTCCCGGGCATGAACATAACAACCCACCAAAGTTTCATCGTATTCTGTCAAATGGTGTTGATGTCTATTATTACCAACATCAATTTTTTATATAGGTACTTACTCCAGCTTCGCCAGGGGGGATCTACATAAGTAAATATAGGGTCATTTTTAATTAGTTAACAGGTCGAAATTGATATCATTAGCATCCATTTAAACTATGAGTATACCCATCAAACTGAACAACTTTTACTATGGGAGCAAACGGATCGGACTCTTAGTTTAAAAGGATGCCAATAAAATCAATTTCACCCTGTACGGTGGCTTACGTTGTAAACCAAAATAAAATATTTAAAATCAACGAATAAGCTAAATAACAATTACAATACAATTTATTTAAACTACGATCTATTTAAACTATTACAACTACTAACAATAATCATATTATTCATCAAAATACTCATTTAACTTGTAATAGCACTTCGAAGTTAGCCATATTTTGAGTTTGTTTGAAAATTTCTTGCCATTGTATGCTTTAATATTGTGAGGTAATTTATTATAAATTTTTATCAACATAAAAATGGTAACAATTATTTACAACTTAGTATATTGGGATTATTGGGGCAGTGGTCAAATACAATTCTTTTGAGGTCTCTTATAGCTCTTTTGCAAACATTTGGATTGAATCTGAAAAACTTCTCACATTTCTTCACAAACTTACATACTTCCCATATGTACATGCAAGGCAGCGTTAGTAGACCTAGTTTTGGATACAACGGTTTAAAGGATTCATATGGGCAAATACCACACACATCTCTTCCACATTTTTTTTGTGTTATAAAAACTTGATTGATATATGAACCGTTGCCCCAGATAATCAAACCATACCTTAGAACAGAGGCTACAAAGCCGTGATATGCAGTTAAAGCTACTTTTTGAGATACTATACCTGCCTGAGTCTGCACAGGACATACACAAACCTATTTAGTTTGCTACAAACATTTTCGGACGGACAGATACGGATAATGAGTTTGTTTTATACTATTTAGAGATTTAGATTCCATACTAGCTTGTTCTTACACCTGTATGTAATGGAATACATAAAAAAATTATTAAAATAAAAACCTTTTTAGAATTTTTGTCTACTATCCCATTTGGGTACGGTTTTCACAAAAGCTTAGTTTGGATTAACATTTATTTTTTATTTCATCGCAATCGGTTCATTCAATCAAACGTTATGAGTATTTAAAGTCAGTGGTCTGTGCTTACGTAGTCGCAGGCGCAGGCGCAGATAGTTTATAATATTATAGTAGGATCTTTGTAAATAAAATAAATTGTGTAGTGTGCTTATTTCAAATGGAAAATTTTTAAAAATTAATTAAGATTGTGTTTCTGTTTACATTATTTTTTATCTCAGTGACCCCCGGTTTCCCTCATTGGGATCTATTAATAGAATGGTAGATAGATGAACAAAATATTTGCTTATATAATTAGTATGTAACACACACAAAATATTACAGTTTACAATTACAAGTTGAGACCAACGGAACAACATGTAGGTAATTTATTGTAATATAAATGTAACTGTGAGGAAACCTGCATGCTTCCATTTCGAGGCGTGTATTGTACCCAACTGTCCATTATAAGTGGCGACGGGCTCACCCCCCGTCACACTGGACAGTGTTTCGGTACTTGTAGTTTTTGCGTGATGCGTGAACAAACAAACAAACTAACAAACTTGTCAATAGATGGCGCTGCACGTCATTTAAATCGCGCTATTTTTGAGTTTATATGAAGTGAACCACAACTTTTTTAATCCTCACTTAATTTTTACGGTTTTATAATACATAGTTAAGATTAAGATACTTATACCTTATGCAATGCAACAAACATCCGCGCGGCCAGCTTATGTTGGTGTTTGGTACTATGTCGCCGTGTGTACAAGACTGTTGTTATACTAGGGAGTTGCGTGGCGATGCCGCAAAGATGGCTGAACGGATTTGGATGAAATTTGGCACTCAGGTAGAATATGTTGTGGATTAACACAGGTAGCATACCTTTTTAAAGTAAACGCGGACGGTTTCGCGCGGGCTACTAACGGCTAGTGGGTCGTACTACGGTATATTACAAGAGGATATAATTTAAATTCAATTTTAATTTAATACAAGTATAACAGGTGGTAGTATGTAGGTATTCCAGTATGATACCAATATAATACCTACAAAATGATGGACTTCATTATTTCGTTTTTATAAATACCTGTTTGTAATTAAGAATATAAAAATTGGTTAAAAATAATAGATAGGTACGACGTAGTTAATTTTCTGATTTAATTTTGGATCGATATTGCTATTTTTAAGGGGCCATCCATAGGTTCAGGGGAATATTTTCTGAGTGAGTATATAAGTGAGTGCGAGTGCCATAGTGGCTTTTTTTAACTTTTCGAAACGAAACTCTATCGAGTGAAGTGATTTCAGTCTTTAATTTATGATTTCACTAGATAAACTATCCAAGAATACTGTGTAGGTATTGTATTTTTTTAGTTTCGGTAACTTTTATAAATCTTGTAGAACAACGAAAAATAAGAGACCCCTTCCCAGGTAATTCCGGGACGTATGGCCACATGATTAAGTAATCCGAACAGATTGGAAGCTTCATACAAGCTGGACGCCGCCCGCACCGGAGACCGCCGCTAGACTCGTAAACACGCCATTTTGATACATAAATCAATGTATTACAACCTTAGATTATCAAGATAGACAGTCAAAGCTACGAAAGCGTCGAAAAAATTAGGAACCAGTACTGGTTCCAAAACCCTATACATATACACGCACACATACATATTTTGTATGGCGCCTCACGCACACCAACCTAAGAAAGTTAGCCCCTTTGTTTTAAACGGAACAAGTGTGAGGCTCATTCTAGACATATACTTTTTCTAAGATTACAACTTTTTTCGCGAGTCTAGCGCCGTTGCGCGCGCTTTAAGAAGTTTGACTTCTAGTCGTATTTATTCATATGGTATCGCCCCTTAATGTACTATTGATTTATCTGAAAAAAAGGATGAATGGCAGAAATTCAATTAGAAATTAAATCTGTCTAATTCAATAGAAAAGGCAACCAGGCAAAGAAATAAAATATTCAACCTTAATTTAAATTTTACTTATGTTCACGACTTAATTCCCCGAGGGTGCAGTCAGCGATACTGAAAACTTAGAACATCCACGTCCAACAGTATTTTTCAAATAACTTGAGAATTCATGTTTTCAAATTGTACCTGATGTTAAGAAATGTTGTCCATTATGCAATCAATTCAATTCAATTCAATTCAATTCATTTATTCAACAATAAGTTGTTGAATAAATGAATTGAATTGAATTGAATTAACACACTTACACTAACAGTACAAACACTACACATGCAAGTTTTAGTCGTTTGATAATCAATACACAAATCAATACATTGTGTGTGTGTGTATGTGTGTTTGACCTTTGCGATTTTTCTGTTGTGCATGTATTAATCTCACGAGTCGCGACTATTATTCAGTGTTAGGATATATATAATATACCTATTAAACTATATAAAATATTATTAATAGTTTATTCAGAACATCTATATTTCACTAGCAGTACCTACCCAAATTGTATCTAGTGAGACAATCACTGAGCCTGTGGCCGTACTACTGGCACCACCTAGTGCCAACTGTACCATTGATGGTACTTCCCGATGGTACTACTGGTCCAGCGGGTTTTTGTGGACGGTGACAATACATGCCTCAACATTTAAGCATTCACCTAGGTGTCATTTGAGTAGAGTTAGACTATTCAAGCCCACCCACAGATCAACAAAGCCATTTAAAAGTTTAACAATCCTTTGAAGAAATTGTATCCCGCCGTCTTCCAATACTACCCCATTGTCTTGCGAAACAAAAGGAATATTAGTTTTATGGGTAGCGTCTAAGATGCAAGTGTGCATTTTAGCACTTTGTAATGTTTCTGAGAAAAAGAGGCAAAAAAAGATGTAAAAAACCCTGCAATAAACACAGCAAGATAAAAGACCAGGGTGGAGGAAGGCATTCGGGTCGTGACCGCGGAGAAGGCTAGTTGTCTGCTAGTCATAGTCTGAAAATTGTGTGGAATTATAATAAAAGTGCTTCGGGTTTGTGGAACAGCTGCGTAGTTTAGGTCGCCGAGATTGGCTGCAGATCACGTAAGTCATAAATTGAGATTCAGGTACTTTAAAGTGTGACTTGGATCCGAAACGCATGGATTTTTGGTCTATTCCAGTTGTCCCTCACCTCTTTGACCACACCGAGAAAAAATAGCATTCTGTTACGATAATTATACATTCTCGTTACCCCCACTAAAATCAATTTATTCTAAATGAAACCACTGTAAATTATTTTGAAATAATCGTTATTTTGTATTTACTATAAAAAATTGTATGGTTATCAAACATACATGATTAACTTATGTCATACATGATAACAAAACACTTATAATTTTTATGAGGAGTCGCGTGGCTAAGGGGGTCCCGAGTAGACGCGTTCGGCTTGCTTGCGATTTAATTGGCCATGTGGCTCCGTTATTTTATGGCGGTTTCGAGTGTGTGTTTTTGTTTAAAAACACTTTTAGTAGACAGTGTCAAGTAGACTATTCAAGCCCACTCACAAATCAACAAAGCCATTTAAAAGTTTAACAATCCTTTGAAGACATTGTATCACGCCGTCTTCCAATGCTACCCCATTGTCTTGCGAAACAAAAGGAATATTAGTTTTATGGGTAGCGTATAAGATGCAAGTGTGCATTTTAGCACTTTGTAATGTTTCTGAGAAAAAGAGGCAGGTAGAATTAGTAAAGTTGTTAAAAAAACCTGCAATAAACACAGCAAGATAAAAGACCAGGGTGGAGGAAGGCATTCGGGTCGTGACCGTGGAGAAGGATAGTTGTCTGTTAGTCGTAGTCTGAAAATTGTGTGAAATTATATTTAAAAGTACTTCGGGTTTGTGGAACAGCTGCGTAGTTTAGGTCGCCCAGATTGGCTGCAGATCACGTTAGTCATAAATTGAGATTCAGGTACGTCTTTTAAGCCTGAATTGGATCCGAAACGTATGGATTTTTGGGCTATTACAGTTGTCCCCCACGTCTTTGACCACAGGGAGAAAAATGTTTTAGTGGGTCATCGATAATTGTATATTCTCGTTACCCCCAATAAAATCAATTTATTTTAAATGAAGCCAATGAAATTAATTTGGTAATGAACTTTATTTGGTTTTAACAAATAAAATATGATTAACTTATTATGTCATACATTAATAATTTAATTAAATAATTGTTTAATCTAACTATTATAAAATAAAATAGTAAAACTCACGAGGAATAAGAAAGTAGCGGTTCACTTCATATAAACTCAAATAACACTCGATAGCGCGATTTAAATGACGTGTGGCGCCATCTATTGACAAGTTTGTATGTTTGTTTGTTCGCGCATCACGCAAAAACTACTTTAACCGATTTTGATGAAACTTTTTTTGTTTGATAGCTTATGATCTGACTTAAAATCTGGTACTTATATAATTTATGCGGACGAAGTCGCGGGTTAACTCTAGTTAAAGATACAATTTTGATATTATTTAAGTACAACTTACTGTATGTAATATGAACTACTAAATAACTTATTGATAAGAGGTGTTGTTGTATTGTGTAAGTTAATAATTTATGTTTGATGAGCACACTATTTTGTTGTAAAAACAAAATACAGTAACTGTATTTTGTTGAAACGAATGTACATAGATTTACAAATAAATAATAATAATAGTTAAATAGTTATGTAATCAACTGTTAATTACGAAACTATTTACGTTGGTTTCATAAAATATAAATTAATGCTATTTTAGTGCAGGTGCGGGAAAACTAGAATATGCAGGGTATACAATTAAATGTGGTATATTAAACATGCTGCTATTGACCATCAAACTGAACAACTTTCTCTACGGAGCCAATAACAAAATCACGAATAAAAAATCTGCTGTCCCATACATTTGGGTCGAGCATGAATTGACATTTCTATGAAGCAGCTTTTTTTGCCATTTCGTAGGTTGGTACCATAGTAAAAGTTGTTCAGTTTGGTCTGAAGCACCCCTACGCATTTAAATGTACACACTGTATATAATTATTTTGGTCCCCCAGGCCCAGTCCCAGTTTAGTAAGGACTGCGAGCTGATTTTTCCTGCTGTTGTCCCAACCACTGGACTCGAACAGGAGGTGTACAACGGGAATAACTCTAGGTTTTTACATCGCGCCCGTGCGTTCGAAATCAAACTTGAAAAATGTCCCGAATCGCTGCCCTAATTTCCTCTCAATTTTCTTGAGGTTCAATTTAAATATTTTACCAATGTCTCTTTAATGGTTTACGAGCTAAACTAAGCCCTATAGTGCCCTATGCCCTATTGTCGTATCACTGTTTATTATAAATACGTCACCTAAATGCCCTACTTTTGTATTGATTCAGATTTGGTCAAGATGGCAACACAGGGAGACGAAACCGATGAGGAATATCCTGATGATCCTATAAAATTGATAGACTTCGAACAAAAAAGAATAAATATACTGAAGAAATTGCGAAACAGTAAGTGTTATTTTAAGTAACGCAACTCTCTTAAATTAGTCTCTTCATACCCAATCTAGCATGCGCCGATTTCGGTCGATGTAACCTGTGACATTATTGTTTCAGATTGCCAGACCGAAGGTCTTACCGACTCTGATGTAGATGTCGAATCTGATTCAGCTTCCCTCTCGAAATACAAAAGGGTATGCCTCTCGTTACCTGCTTCATTCTTTACAATCTCCAAAAATGTTGAACTTTTGAACGAATGTCGACCTGTAGCTGTTGAAGTAGTAGATTGCATTAAACATAGTTCGTATAACAAGAAGAAGATTAGAAGCACAAATAGTGAAAGTTATATAATTATTGTTGATGACGATATTAATGAAGAATGTGTAGAAAACGTGTGTGAAAGTGACATAGAAGACTGCGTTGTTATATCTGACAGTGAAAAAGAAGAGTCTGATATTTCATTCGGTGAACAAATGGGTAAGCCAAAGATTCGCCCTGTAGATATTACATCTTATGTAAGAAGTAATAAAAGAAATATCAATAACTCTGTGCAAAGAACATCGGAAACTTTAAAACCCAACGAAAAGGTTGAAAAAGACAAAGGTGTACTTCAAAATAAGAATCGAATTGATTTTAAAAAGAACAAAGGGTTGGTTGGGTTAAGAATAGTGCAAAGAGCTAACGTAGATGACCGTAGTAAGACACTGGTTGGGCAAAAACAAGTGGAAAGAGTTAACGTAAATAAAACTAAAGAACGTAGTAATGTAGAAATAAAGAAGTCAAATAAAGTGGATGGCAAAACAATTCAATGTAGCAAACCTGTTCACCACGATGTTAATACCTTGAAGGTAAGTAGTAAGTCGAAACTATTGGATAGTAATACTACAGAGAACAGTGAAAAATATCCCGAGAGCAATTTAATTACGTTTAATGATAAACACAGTATTACGAATAAAGAGAGTTTACGTCCAAATAATACTTATTCGTCTAAAGTTTATAAAGAAACGGAAAAGCCTAGTAGTGTGCCAGAGGAGATAAACTTAACTACCAAACAAGATAAGCAGAAGAGTAGTACAGATACATCAGAAAAACAAACAAAAAATGTGGAGCCAAATAAAACTAAAAATAATAAAGAAAAAGAATGCATTAGTAAATATTTCAAAGATGTTTGGGATAAGGATTTACGGCTAGCTCTAGAACCAGACACGATTCAATTGAAAAAACGTAATAGTTTGAAATATTTCAAAGATAAACTGAAGATTGATAAACGAAAAAGTCGCAAGGAAAATAAAAAACGTGAAAGTAATCCTGCGAAAATAGATACTGATAATAATGAAAAGGCCAATAACCACAAAAGCATTGAAAAATTAAAGAAAACGACAAAAGACAGAGAAAAATCGAAGAAGAAGGATTCTATAGTTTCGGACAATACCAAGAAAGACAGTACACACAATAAATCGATGCCATCTTTATTATTAGGCGAACAAATAGCTACGGGAAAAAGTCAGATTGAAGATAATGTCTCCAGTAAGTCAACAAACAAAAGAACATCTGAAAAATTGAGAAAAAACAAATGTATGGGTGTTAAAGAAAAATCAGATGTGCAGCCAATCTCTAATCCAAAAAATCGCGATGTCGTCTTAAATGAAAAATCTCAAACTTCTTGCAAAGATAGCAGTAAATTAGTTACGAATCAATTGGCCACTCAAAATAAACTAGACAAGAAAGCAGAGAGAAATAAAAACAGTCCCGAAAAAACTAACTTAGGTTCGAGTATAGTAAACTACAATTTGAATCGAGATGTAATCGATAAAGATAAACCTATGTCAACGTTTACAGGCAATAACCGAATTAATCCTAGTGTAATTTATAAAGACAAAACGTCGAGCTCGATTCCCACCGCCCTCAATAAGCAACTACAAGCAGATAAACCGCTCACATCAAAACCTACAGCTACTCAGCAAACAATTAATCAAAACAATAGCCATCCTAATGGATCCCTAAGTCAGAAGCAAAATGAAGATTTGTATAACGAAGATCGTAAAAAAAGTGAATGCCTTGCCAAATACTTATTTTACTTACAAAGCTTAAATTCGAAACCAATCGGAGAATTTTCTCTTAAACATGCAGTTAAACCTCAAGAATGTATATTATCTTACGTTAACGGCAACCAACAAGAGCCGAAGGAACAAAAAATCCACACTGTTTCTATTGGCGATGTTCAGAAGAGTTCGAATTCAACAGGCAACAATACTTCATCTGCAACAAGACCAATGAATTCGAAACAAATACCAAATGAACCAGGCAATGGTTTAGTGCCACCAGCAAAAACAATGCCAAACAATTCTACAAATGATTGCAACAAACCTGATGCTGTAAAGAAAAGCGACAAAACCTTTGATGATAATATGACTAATAGTTCTATTCAAGATATTCCACCAAATTTAAACCGTGTCAAGGAAATCGATACAGCTACTTCGATTAAAACAAACGATTCAACAAATGAGTGCAACAAACCTAATGCTGTAAAGAAAAGAGACAAAACCTTTGATGATAATACGACTAATAGTTCTATGCAAGATATTCCATCAAATTCAAACCTTGTCAAGGAAATCGATACAGCTACTTCGATTAAAAATGAAGTCTCAATAAGACAGGAAGATCCTTCAGAAAGTAGTTGTCTTCCACCAATGAATCCTGCTCAGCAAACCGCAAGTCAGGGCAGAATCATCGAGGAGTATGGAGAAACAATAAAAGCGTTTGTAATAAATAGAAATGATTATCACAAAGGTAAATTAGGAATTGCGCCACAAGTAAATATGAAGACAAACGAGAATCCAAATACCTTTCCGCATGGTGTAATTCATTGTGCACCTATTTACCAAGGCGCACCCCAAAATATGCCTCAAGGTGACCAGAACCAGTTCGGGTTTTATCATCCACCGCAAGGGAAGCATATCTTGCATGCACAGCCTCAAATGTCGCAAGCTTTACCGCAAATGTCGCAATCGTCACCTAAAATATTGCAACATTCACAACAAATGTTGCAACCTTCACAACAGATATCGCAACTTTCATCCCAAATATCGCAACCTTCAAGACAAATTCCGGATCTTTCACAGCAAATGCCGCAACCATCACAGCAAATGTCGCAATCGTTACCTAAAATATTGCAACATTCAAGACAAGTGTCGCAATCTTCACCCCAAATATCGCAACCTTCACAGCAAATGCCACAACCTTTATCGCAAATGTCGCAACCTTCACGAAGAATGCCGCAACCGTCACAGCAAATATCGCAACCTTCACAACAGATATCGCAGCCTTCACGACAAATGCCGCAACCTTCGCGACAAATGCCGCAACCTTCACGACAAATGCTGCAACCTTCACAACAAATGTCGCAACCTTCACAACAAATGTCGCAACCTTCACAGCAAATGTCACAACCTTCACAGCAAGTGCCGCAACCTTCACGACAAATGCTGCAACCTTCACAACAAATGTCGCAACCTTCACACCAAATGTCGCAACCTTCACACCAAATATCGCAACCTTCACGACAAATCCCACAACCTTTACGACAAATGCCGCAACCTTCACGACAAATACCGCAACCTTCACAGCAAGTGCCGCAAACGTCGCCTGAAATATTGCAACATTTACAACAAATGTCGCAACCATCACGACAAATGCTGCAATCTTCACGACAAATGCTGCAACTTTCACAGCAAATGCCGCAAACGTCGCCTGAAATATTGCAACATTTACAACAAATGTCGCAACCTTTACGACAAATGCCGCAACCTTCACGACAAATGCCGCAACCTTCACACCAAATGTCGCAACCTTCACACCAAATATTGCAACCTTCACAACAAATGCCGCAACATTCACAACAAATGCCGCAACCTTCACGACAAATCCCACAACCTTTACGACAAATGCCGCAACCTTCACGACAAATACCGCAACCTTCACAGCAAGTGCCGCAAACGTCGCCTGAAATGTTGCAACATTTACAACAAATGTCGCAACTTTCACGACAAATGCCGCAACCTCCACAGAATATGTCGCGTCCACCGCCTCAAATGTCGTGTCCAGCACCTCAAATGTCGCTTCCGCAGACTCAAATGTGGCATTCGTCGCCTCAATTTAATTATTCTGCACCACAAATGTCACACAATGCGCAGCCTCCATTATGGTATCCAGAAATGTCGCCTCGATCAAGTCAAATGTATCATCCCGCATTACAGAAATCGCATTTACAACTAGGAATGACGCCGCCTCGACATCATATTATGTCGAATTGTGGCTTAAGAATGTTGAATTCACAAACGCAAAATTCGGATCTTTGTGCATGTGAAAAATGCCAAATAGATTTTCCGCAAATGTCAAATTTACCACCTCAAATGTTGCATCCTCCATCGGGAATGTTGAATAGGCAACAGCAAATGCCTCACTTTCTACAGTGTTTATCAAATGCTCCACCGCAAATATCGCACCCATTACCAACATCGTCGCATACTCATGAACAAACTTGGAATCCATCACAACAACTTTCGAATCCACAGTCTCAAATATCGCATCCACCTCAGCAAATGTCGAATACTCCACCGCAAATGCCGTACCCAACAGTGAAATATGACAATGTTGCTCAGAGTGTATCAGGCTCCACGATTATAGGAAGGAATAACGATGGAGTGGTTAGGAAAATTAACATAGGCGCTGCTCATTCAAAAGGCTTACCTAGCTCAACAGAAACTAAATTAAATAATGAAGATGACGCTCCATTAGAAAGTGAACAGGAAATGTTTGAAGAACTATGTAAAATTACAACTTTGGAAAGTCCGATAAAGGAAGACTCAAAAACGAAAAAAGACCTGAAAAGACAACTGTCAAAAGATGACAAAATAGACGAATCAACGCCTAATCGAAGGCCTAGGATAAGTCCAATGTTAACAAAATTAGATGATGCTTTGCAGGGTTTGAAAAAACGTTCAGAGCCTGTATGTCAAAAAGGTTATTCGCCTCCCATTTTACCGATAGCTACTTTTGAAAAAACTTTTGAAATCCTTGCTCAGGCCAACATTGAATTAAGTGACAATAGAAACTATGAACCTATTAAAATAAAATGGAATCCAATTTTAAGAAAAAGAAGGTGTCTCAGTGTTGACGAAAGGCGGGATAATGCCAAGAAAATATCAATCGACGAGTACAAGAAAAGATCAACAGTAAAGGACGATAAAGCGATTGATTTTGTAGTTCAGCACCGGAAAGACGATCAAAATGGTGGACAAAATCCTGACCAAGACCTAGGTTACGATTCCGACACAACTATGAAACAATGATTGAATTTTTTGACGCATAGTGAGATTTTGTTTTAATATCGATTGGATCTAAAAATATGCGCGTTACCTACAGTCATTGATCTAGAAACGATTGCAAACGGGTAGGTATTAGTTTTATTTTGATGTAACTTTTTTTTAATTTTTACCTTATGAAACTTCATAATTTAGTTATTATTTTCAGATTATACTTCTTTGAAAATAGCAATGAAGTAACTAGATACATTTATTATGATCGCATTAGAATTTCGATTAGGTACCTACCTAACTACAAGGAAAACATTTTTTTAAGTAACGTCTCAATAACGATACTTTAATGCCGCCTATTATATATATTTTGACTATTAGAAAATGCATCATTATAACTAATTAAAAAAAAATCAATTCATTTTAAACTTTTACTTCAAAGTAATTTGTTTTTGACATCTTTCTAGAAAATTGACATTCGTCGCTTTCTTTGTTATGTTACTCGTATATTACAGTATAGTTTTTCTACAGTTTTGTTTGTTGTATCAAGAACTAATAAAAAGTAGTGGTATTAGAGATCAATGCTATATTTACTCAATGACTTGTTAATGTTAACTGAACAAGGATAGGTTAAAATGGAAACATTTATTGCCATACCAACCAACCACCGAAAACTGTTGTTCAATTGTTGTGTCGAAAATATATGTTGTCATAGTAGATAATTAGATAATACACAAAATGATGTTATGCAACTGTAATCTGATTTCCTTAGATTAGAGTATTATTTGACGGCTCAAAGCCAAGCCAAAGCTTAGTTGTTAGTAAACCTGCCTGCCGATCTGAGGGTCGAATTGAATTTGAAATATGTTCTAAAATTTCTTTCACGCAGTTTGTGAGTACGGAAAAATACAGTGCCCAACATTTTAATGCAGGGCGCAAATGATCTATAGGCGCCTTGCCTTACATGTATTATTTAATGATATGGTGCCATTGTTTTATTTGTATTGTATGCTTGAATGGCAAATATATTAAATTTTTATACTTTCAACTCAATAGGTCGTCGGTCGGACTGGCTGATCGTTTATTTAGCTGTGTAATATTTAAGTAAAATCTATGTAAAAGTGCCATAAACTACTGATAATAATAACAAATTTATATGTTAGCGGACAAAACTGATTTTAGGAAAAACTAGTTTTGCCTAGTCCAAACCAGTTCTTCCTATACGAGATATGATAAACCGGTATTGACTAGGGCAAACTGGTACGTTCTAAGTGTGATAGGAGAAACCGGTTTAGCCTAGGTTCAACAGCTCAACTGGTTGGTTCTATTGTGAATACGCTCCAGAATAAATAAGTATATCTGTTATGCAGGAAGTTACGTGAAGTAATATCGCTCCCAATCCTGTGTCTAATGGTGCATGCATTGAACATTAAAAATGGCAATGACATGATAATGATTATGATTCGAGGGTTTTTTGTTATACGTTTTGTACTTAATCTGCTTTAATATTAGAATAACGCACTGTGGCTTGGACATGCATTCTGTATAAGTTATTGAATTCTAATTAATATCCTAGAATACTACTATTAATTAATATTGTTGTTTCTTTTGGGAGAAATTAATGTTTCTTCTACAGTGATGAATTGATGATGTACCTAATATTTTTGGGTAATTTCTGGACATCAAATAAGTGTTTTTTGTTTTGTTTTAATGACATAATACTTGTTAATGAATGGTTCTCAAATTGTTTTAAATGTAGTAGTAAGAAGAAAGATTAGTGTATTTCAATAATTTCTTTAATCTAAAATATTGTTGTTGACTCATTGATATGTAGAAATATTCTTTATTGTATGACTTTATTACGATTATTGATGAATGAGAGATGACCGAGTCAGTTCTCTTAGAATTTTTATAGCACAATGCACTACCAATACTCAATATTAACCCGTGTCCGCGTGAATAAGATCACCAACCCTTGATGACTAAGGGTTGAGAGTTGAGCCTCATCTCATCTGGCATCACGGAATCGCATTTTTGACGCTCCATCCTTTTCTGTCGCTCAGGAACGTCGTTGGCTAGAGAGAGAAACAGCACTGCCGGTGCTGCCAAGTACGATCGTATCCCCGCTATCTTTCTCGCTCTGACAAATGACGTTCCTGAGCGATAGATGGAGAGCGTGAAAAAATGCAATTCCGTGATGCCAGATGAGGTTCATCACTGGTGGTGATCTTTGAAGCTACGAGCGTCGTTTTTGAATGAGTAATACAGAGGTTAAACTTATATGCGTTACATACTTTTGGGGGTGCTTGACACCATCAAACGGAACAACTTTCACTATGGGACCAACATTGAAATCGCTAAAACAAATCAGCTGTTCCTTACATTAGAATAGAATAGAATAGAATTTCTTTATTTGTCTTAAGAAAAACACATTACCAAATCAATATATTACACAGTCAGTACTTACAAAAACTTAAAAAAATTACTTTATAAAGACAAAATGGTCTGTGACATCAGTATACGGTAGTTGGTCAGACCAACAACCACTGTTATTATTCTCACAGCCGAACTTAACATAAAAAAAAGAGATCTACTACTACATTATGTAGAGAAGCCATTGATATTTTCTATGGAACAACCAATTTCTTTTCGCTGTTTCAATTTTGGTCCCATACTAAATGTTGTTCAGTTTGATGGTCTGAAGCACCCTTGGACCTTGTTCAGGGAGATGCGGGGTGTTCCGCGGGCAATAAGGGTCGATTCACATAAGAAGAGCATTTGCTCGCATCGGCAATCTTATCTCTAGATTCTCTAGTGAATAAAGCCGCCGCGTCGGCGACGTGCAAATAAATATAACCTTTATTCACTAGTGATAAGATTGCCGCTGCGAGCAAATGCTCTTCGATGCTCTTCTGGTGTGAATCGAACCTAAATCTATGACAATTTGACGCGTGTGACGACGCTTCTCCTTGAACGCTCTATACATCGCCTTATATTTGTGTTTCCGGCATTCCGCTCCGCACACCGCGGCGCCTGACGCCCCGCGTCTCCCTGAACGAAGCCTTAGAAGAAGTTAGAAGTAAGTAACGCATTGAAGCTTACACTCTGTATATTGTCGATGGATAGTGCAGGTTTTAGATATAAGTAAATCCTTGTCAATGCGACCATCGTCCAGTTTCGGCCACCCCTGTATAAGCAGGCTTATCCCTTTCGAAAAGGTCAAGGTACTTTGGACGTGGGCCGCACGTTGATGACGATGTAATAGCTTCCTATAGTTCTAGTGATTGTAAATACTGAATTCCAAAGAAAATAAAAGACTGTTGTTATTTTTAATAAAAATGTTTTATTTATTTTACCTAGGTATGTCTAAAAGTAGTGCGGTCACAATAAAAAGAAACAACGTCATACGTCCTTGAATTTTATTGTTGACGACTATTGACTATTACTTCGCTATGACTATTGCTCACGACTGTCCAACTTCTGCCCTAACGCGAATCTGCCATAACGCGAATCTGCCGTAACGCGAATCTGCCATAACGCGAATCTGCCTTAACGCGAATGAGCGGACCGAGGTTTAGAGGGGCGTGCGCGCTGTTATCTTTGCATCCTACAAAAACGGGATTCTAAGTATGGTCCAAAATGTTTTCGTTTTGGAGCTGCGCCACGCTGCGCCTCGCCAGAAGTTAAAAGATTATAAACGAAATGAGATGCAACCCGAATCGGACGCTTCGTTGAAAAAAGAAATCTAGATCGTGTTTGAATGGCACCAACAAAACTACAACAGGAAAAAAACTCAACAACAATGAAACAATTTCATTAATCTTTGAAGATTTAATAAGTTTGTAAAAACCTCCACTTGATTTCCCATAGTTTTCAAAAACAACAACACTAAAAGAAAAAACAACAATACTACAACAGTAACACAACAATTTTTAAAGATCAGTATTCAGTGACCCGAAACCAAAACGAACCCGTTTTTTTACTAAATTTTTTTTTATAAGTACTTACAACATTTCCAAAAAACGAATGTCACATTGTAGTCATTGCTGATTTTCAATTTGCAGAGTCATTAGGGATTCGTTTTTATAAATAACTAGTGTTTTCCCGCGACTTCGTCCGCACTAATTATATACCAGATTTTAAGTCAGATCATAAGCTATCAAACAAAAAAAGTTTCATCAAAATCGTTTCAGTAGTTTTTGCGTGATGCGCGAACAAACAAACAAACTAACAATGAAAACATTAAATGGTAAAAATTCCGCCGCTTTTTCACTACCGAAACCTCACGTCTACCCAAGCTGCGCTTTCCGGTACGCGGTCGCCACTCGAGGACTCTTCGGCCCCATCGGTTTTGCGAGCAATGTGCCCCGGCCAATGCCACTTTAGAAATTCTTTGGGTTAAGTATATCAGTTAGGTAGTTCAGTTACTCTTGTTCTTCTGCGGACAAAATAAAACATGTTTCGATAAATCGAGAACCAACAATGTGACATTCTTGTTTTTTGGAAATGTTGTTTAAGTTTAAAAAGAAAAGACTCTAAAGACGTAACATTAGGTTTCAAATCTCCATGTTTTGGCGAGCACATTTTCGGAAGCATCTGCTATGCGGGTTGTGGCAACAATTAATCTATCTAACGCGGCTCAGCCTTGTGTTGTAATAAATTTGAAGGATTAGGCTGGCTTTTACATCAGGATACTGATTTACTGGAAGGAACATTTCATCACACCCTAAGGATCTTACGTAGACTACCCATCAAAATGAACAACTTTTACTATGGGAGCAAACCGATCGGGTTAGTCCACCAGGATACCCTCGCCCGATCCCCCAGGGTATCCTGGTGAACCGCATCAGTTCACTAGGATCCCCTTTAGGTCAAAGTGAGTAAAGGCGCTATCACAAAGGCGAACTAACAATCTGTCGGAGCAAAAAAAATTTACTGTTGCATACATTTGAGTCAAGTAGGCGATGTAGTTTATTAAGGAACAGCTTTTTTTTTCCCGATCAGTTTGCTCCCATAGTAAAAGTTGCTCAGTTTGATTGGTAAGTATGCTAATGATATCAATTTCACCTAGAGTTTAGTTCGCTCGCTCTAACTTTTGTTTCATACACATATCAAACAGGCGTCGGTCGTGGTCCACCTGCTTAGTTCACCCGGGTGGACCACGGGCACTTTTTCTTGCCGAAGGTCCACCTCAGTACACCTAGGTGAACTACGGGCATCTTTTCAACCCCTACTCGATTGAAATATTGACTCTTAGAATAGTCAGTGACGTAGGTATGGGCACGTAATATCTAAGAAGTATGGGACATAATGATAGCAGATTTTTTTCGCGATGCTGCGTAGGTGTGCGTGCACTAAGGTCTCAACCGAATATCCTATTTATATTCGGGTGAGACCTAAAGTGCACAAACAAAACATTGCTATAAGAATTAGTTCAGGAGTTTTCGTAATGTAATGTTAGATGAACAGTAAAGGACGCAGAGCAGACTGAATTTCACATACGAGATGTCTATGCATACGAGTATATGCTCCATAGTAAGTTTGTTTACTCTAGTACTTCCATCAGTGGCCGCAACGACGACGCCAACTTTACACATACCTACCCTACCCCCTTTGTGTTTGTTTGCACATCACAACATCTAGACTCTGAACTACTGAACCGATTCTGACGAAAATTTACAGCTTGAAAGCCTATCAACCTCAATTAGGGATGTGGGCCACTTGAAACTTTGCTTATAATAATAATACATACATACATACATACATATGCTCACGACTATATTCCCCGAGGGGGTAGTCAGAGATATTCTGAAACCTCAGAACATCCACGTTTCACCAGTAGGTACCTAGTACCGAAACTCTGTCCGTGTGACGGGGGGTGAGCCCGTCGCCACTTATAATATACAGTGGGTAGAATACACGCCTCGAAATTGAAGCATGCAGGTTTCCTTACGATGTTTTCCTTCACCGAAAAGCCAGTGGTGTAACAAATCGTAAATAAATTCCGAAAAACTCATTGGTACGAGTCGGCTTGGACGGGGATCGAACCATCGCCTCCTGCACGGCAGGCAAGGTTACTCGCCACTGGACCACCACGGCTCAAATAATAATAAATAAATAAATATCTTGGACATTATCACACAAATTATCTAGTCACATTTAAAGTTCCAGAATCTAGCCTGGACTTGTATTATGATAACTAGACAACGATATAGAATAAACATCTATGACTCGGGTACAAATATTCATATTCATCATAACTACAAATATTTGTCCCTTACGGGATTAGAACCCGCGACCTTCGGCACAGCAGGCAGGTTCACTACAGACTGTGCTGTCGGGCCGTCAACATCGGGTTTCTAAAGTCGCCTTACTAAAACTCGCAATTTTTAGCGAAGTTTCTGTTCACCCCGAAAAAGATAATGGTCGTGAGTTTATTTATTACCCATTTAACCGAAAACAAGAAGGAAAACCTTATCTAGGCGTCATTTCAAACATTTGCAAAACAAAAAGTGGAATTTATTGGCGAGGCGAGTGCAGCATTAAATCAAGATAGAAGCAAACATTCATCTTTCATTTAGAAGTTGTGGCGGGAGGACGTGAAATTTGTATCTCTTGGAGAAATGCGGCGATACATTGGATGAGGTCCAAATAGGGCATGACGCGATGCCAACGTTCTTAAAGAAATTGTTGATTCCAATTCAATAAAAATAAAACAGTTTTAATTTTTATCTTTGACTTTGTCTATCAAGCAAGATGAATGAATTCTAAAGGTCATCTCAAATGGGAGTTATAATCTACAAGGTGTAACAAAACACCCTAGTTTTAGTTAGACCATCAAACTGAACAACTTTCACTAGCCCACCACACTTTCCCACCGCTGTAACTCCTGACTGCTGTATACCAGGATCACAGCGGCAACCATTCACAACACTAGACAATGAAGTGCAGCGAGCCCGGGGGATGACTCTACTCTGTCTTGGAAAGGAAAAAGAAATATCCGACTTCCCTTCATTGCAAACGGGAGACAGCAATAGAAAAAAATTTAAAGTAAAAATTTTTTTTTAAACACAAGCTTTTATTAAGGTTTACTAAAAAATTAAAAATATGTAATTAATTCTAGAGGGGCAATGCATTTGTAGTGGATATAGGTTGCATGGGTTGATTCTAATAAATGAAACTAGTATCAATGTTATGGCTAAAATATATACAATTTGTTATGTTTAATTGAATATATAGAAGTGGGTTAAAATTAACATGCAAGATTCCACCCGAACGTACAAATAAATAAACAAGGCAAGTTAAATAAAAGCTTGTAATAAACAAATAAATAAATAAACAAGGCAAGTTAAATAAAAGCTTCTAATAAAAAAAGCATGGCTATTAGAGAGACAATTTCTAGACATCATTTATGGCAGAGTTGAAGACCCTACCGCAAAAGCATCACCAAAAAAAGAAAAATATAATATTAAAATATATAAATACATATATCTGTCTGTCTGTCTGCATGCCTTTTTTTGTATTGTGGTGAAGAGATCTGACAACCAGTGTTAGATTAGGCTTGATGATTGTGAAGTGTTTGATTGGTTGTCGTCACTCTGGGAAGCTCTCTTCAATGAAAGGCTAAAAGAAACCATTCTTAGTATCTATTTACTGAGACAATAAAAGACAAGGGCCACGTATGAGCCAACCAATTCCAATACAATTAACGAAGCAAGGCTCAAACACCTGTGCAAATAAGCAGCGAGAAAGGATTCGTGGAGCGGAGCAAAAAGCAAATAGTGGGGGTCGGCGTGGACGAATACAGGGGTGCTTTAGTTTCTAGCTTTTGTTGGTTTCTGATGTTTGGGGGTGAAAGTTGGGTGTGGCAGCAGAAGAATAAATGCAGTGGAAATGGTCCTTTGCGCAACATGAGTGGAGTGACTATAAGGGATTCTATGCCTGAGAAATGTTTACAAGGCGACTGCTAATGTTAGTAGAAAAGCAGTCAGACACAAAGTATATTTGAATTGCAGAAGTGTACGTGCTAAACATAGGTATCTCTCGCCCTTACCCTCCAATGGCTGATGGAATGGGAGACCGATACAATCGAGGTGGGTACAGATGCAGTGGCTATAACCGGCAGCCACACGGTATGGTCGTCAAAGATGTAAGTGACGCCTCGAAAGTAGTCGCCTCTTACGACACCAGACTGTGTTGGTGCTATCCGAAGCCGGACACCACACGGCAACACCATTCAAGAATGAGATATAATTTAATACGGAACGTTGTGGTTTGAAATTTTTATTTTTTTATTTTTATTTTTTTTATGTTCATGAACATAAGGTCGAACTATGGGTAGGTTGATCTGTCGCCGTGCGTACATAGACTACCTGGACCAGATAGGGAAGTCATTAAAGATTGTCAGATAGCATTTTAGCCTCCCGCCTGGACCTGACTTGCCATAACGACCTGGAAGTCCTTAAACCGACTTCGAACCCACGTCGGACGCAGTAAGGACAACATAGTCAGGTGGGGATTCTCGGATGGGCAAATTGTGAGTTGCTTGTGTGGCAAACGATGGCCCATCTCACATCGTATGATCGTACCCTGCGTGCCCTAACACCTGCCCGCAGTAGGAGCTCATGACTGCTAGTGACGGTACAGTATCGGTTGCTCAATTCTGGCGAGGTAGGTACTATTTAGCGACTTTGTTCAGAATTTGAAGTGGACACGATAAGAAGATAGTTAAATAAAAACAGAAGTTCAGAAACAGCTTGGAAACAGCTTAGTAGCTAGGAAAAGTATTGGAAACAGCAAATATCAAATTCTGACATAGTCAATATATTTTTTTTAAATAATGTTTTATAATAAAACTAACACAAAAATAATCCTCCTATATCAAATATTTACCAGTCTGGCAGTAGTTAAACAGAGTTGAAGTACTTACTCTTTCTTCAGAGATTGAAATTCAGAGGAGTAAAGAGAATAAAGAATTGATTTTGGCTAAAATCTGTTTTGTGGCTTGGTATTTCCATAAGATTCGTATTTTCATAATTAAATTTTATGCGATTTGAGATAAGTACGAGTATACCTACCTACTTAGTATCTTCCTCTGTTTCTTGTATTTCCTATTTTGTATCCTTTTCCAGCACGAACGCATATTGCATAACTATACAATACAGGATGTAAACTAAAAATGTGGAAAACTGAACAACTTTCTCTATGGGACTAACATTGAAATCACGAAAAAAAAAGCAAAAGTTGGTAAATCTTTATTGTGCATAGATTTGCAGCTAATACGGAGTGTTAATTTCTAATAATTATTTTATTTAGCTTCATAGAAATAATAAGTACATCTTTCATAGAAAACTGAAACAAATCTGTAGAAATTTAAAGAAATTAAAAATAAATAAAAAAACTATGAATTTTTACTTTGTTTTGTGGTTCATTTGGTTAGGTTATATGCGCCTTTGGATCTCTTCGCTCTGTCGTGCCTCTGGCTGTATAATTTCATTGAGCACATTGAGCTGCCTCCGTGGTCTAATAGTATGGAGCATGGGCTCTTGATACGGAGGTCGTCGGTTCAATTCCCACGGGGGACGCCTAGTGATAGTGCGTTTTTCCCCAGTTGGTTAGGTCAATGCAGGCTGAATCACCAGATTGTCTGAAAAAAATATGATTCCATGCTTCGGATGTCACGTTAAGCCGTTGTTGGTCCCGGCTACTATCTCTGCTGGTAGTAGTCGCTACGGAAAAACTACGTCAGAGGCCGTAAGGAGGTATGAAAAAACTCTGACACCAGGGCTTGCTGCAAATTGCAATATTATAAGAAGAAGAAGATTTAGCACCAAAATATCCTTCTCGTGTGTCGGCCCTGTAGGCCTCGCATGCCACCCCCGAGTAAACGATAAAAATCGAGATGTGCCTCCATCCTTACTATTTTACGTATGCCAGAAAGAGCGCGCATGACGATTTTCTCGTTTAAACCCTTTGTCGTGGGTGGCATGCTAGCCCTGCTGGTCACCCCAAGGGCTGGTGAGCCTTATGTCCTCATTAACTCTGTAAATTCTTATAATCGACGATTTTCGGACTAAAACATTGTTTTTAGACAGTATCGTATTACCTGAAAGGATAGTACTCTACCAGTGGATATTACATTAATGTAGATATTTAAATATCTTTCAGAATTCACATAGAAAAGCAAATAAAATTCAAACGACATGTTAACAATACCTTATTTTATTATCTCTACGGCTGTTAACCCAAAAATAAATTGTACGCCATTTTTTTTCATGCCGCACGAAACAAAGTTCTAAAAGTAGTAAATAAAATACCGCAAACCGAAATAGAATGCCGCATAGTAACACGTGTCCGTGCCGATATTTTTTTGTGACAGAACGTGTAATATTTTAAATCGAGTCAAAGCCTAACAAACGGCGTGTCTGAATTGCTAGCTATTACACTTGCGGACAATGTAAAATGAGTAGATTAGTGAAAAATTGGTCGCATTTATTTTGAACTCTGTTAAAAATGATTTAGGTACTTAATGGGTATCTAATGCTTGTGTCTGGCGGCTTCGAGGTCATTAAACTCTCCACATTGTCATACTTACCTTTAGTATTATTCATTTTTAATAACAAACTTTTCGCTCATAGATCGTTAAAGAAAATGAACTTTAAGCTCATAACTAGATAAAAAATCTGGATCTGGTTAAAAAATTTATGGATCGTGTTGCATGGGTGTAGATTACACCCTGTATAGGGTCTTTCTTAATATGCTGACGGTTTTTAAGGGGATAATGAGACCCCAGATGAGAAAAAAATCTGCTCTCCCATACATTCAGATCGAATAGGTTTACAGTTTTGCATGGAACAAACAGATTTTTTTCGCTATTTAAAATGATGTAAAAGTAACATAAAGTGGTTTAGTTTGAAATAAATTGTAACGAAATAAATTTAAAAGCCTCCGCACATTGCAGCGATTCTATCGAGCGATATTATAGAGAGCGACTTCGTGACACCTTCCACACTGGAGCGATTCCGCGATTCGCGTCACGCATGCTCCCCACCACTGAATGTAGTCTAAAGAGATTGCGTCAGGTTGATAGATAACTCATTTATTTCATCAGAACATTACAGGATAGACAGTGACTGATAGAGGCAGTAGGTATCATTATGAAGCGATAATATCGCGGCAGTGTCGCGCGCGATCCCGTACAAAATGTACTGGAAATAAATATCGCAAAGTCGCAGCGATATTATCGCTCGATAAAATCGCGGAAATGTGCGGAGGCCTACACCCTGCATAACAAACGTATCCAATACCCATGTTAAAATAACTTTTTCTATTCATCAAACCGTGAACACGTTGGCAGAAATCAAAACAGAGCTTAATTAGAAACAAACCAATTAGAAATCAAACAAAGAACTAAACGTTTCAACATTGTTTCCGACCAATTATTCGTCTCGGATTTTTGGTACTTAATTATCGGAGGCGTGCATTAATTAAGCTTTAATTATCCCAAACTAAGTGGGTTTTAATTGATTTTAATGAAAGCTTTCCTAGTGAAACAGTAGGATTTACTGAAACTGGATTACGGGGGAAGATTTTAGTGAAAATTTATGGGTGCGATTTTGGTTAAAAATGCGTTGAAGTTTTGAAACGATAAATAAAAAAATAAAAAGAAGGGTTTATTTTCACAATAAAATACAAAAATACCATCGTGTGTGCGTAGATAAGGTTACAATTGGAACATTAGGTATCATTGGAAATGATTTGGTCCAAATATTCTGGTTTTGCGTAAAGTTTACCAACCACACCGGCACTCCGTAGGTACAAAGATCTGACGATGCATCAATCCAACACTACAGAAATCCATCCATCACGAAGGTGGTTATTAGCAAACACAACTTTTACTACCTATGGGAGCAAAACGATCAGAGCAAAAAAAAGTCAGCCGTCCCATACCTACTGAACTGCAATACCTACCTACTCGACTCAATCGTATGGGACAGCAGATTTTTTTTGCTCTGGAGTGCGATTTTTGAATCTCATTCGGTGAGCTCAGCAGTTGAAAATGTCAAAATTACTATGGAGATATGCGTCTTTTTACTGCTGATTTGACTCTCAAAAATCATACTTCAGGAGTGCGATTTTTTAATGTCAAATTTACAGTAGAAAGATGCGTATCTCCATAGTAATGTTGACATTTTTAACTGCCGAGCTCACCGAATGAGTTTCAAAAATCGCACCCCTGATCGTTTTGCTCTCATAGTAAAAGTTGTTCAGTTTGATGGGTAGGCTCTGTGGTTTAAAGGTTAATGATACTTTTCCTTACACCCTGTATAGTAGATTACACACCGACAGCAGGAAATTAAGAAAGGTCTCAGCTATCATGTAGGTAATTGTTGACCGAGGCGAAGCAGAGTTCAACAAACATGAGATCTGAGGCTTTCTTATTTAATGCCCGAGGTTAGTATAGTTACTATTTTTCTCCTCGAACGGACGTGGAAAGCTGCAACTTCGTTTAGCGCAGCGGTACGAAAATTTAAGCATTCCGTCCGGAGGGGAGACAAAATTATTTGTTTCATGACATCTAACTACAAAATTACACACTTTTCAGTGTCCCCAATATTAATGGAAGTCAATTTTTTTTTCGTTTCGAGTTCGTAACATTTTACTATTTTTACATCGAGGCGCATGTCAAATGTATCAAATAGTTGAAATAGTTTATCTGTTTCGCACTGCCGGTTCCGGTAAAGATTTATTTGTTGAGGTTCAACAATTTATTAAGGTTTGTTATCAATTTTTTGTGTGGTTTTTAACAAAGGCTTCATTTACTCGTAGTATATCCTTTATAGGAGCATTTATGTAAATTGGAATGGTAAGGCCTACTCATACACTATTATAAAACCTTTAAGTACTCTGTACTTTTACAAAACTGCAACAGAAGTGTTTTTGTATACATTAGCGATATTATTTACAAATAAAAAGATGCCTATGGTGATTAAGGTGTCCCTGATTCCAAATCACAGATTTTTTGTCTGTCTGTTCGTTTAGTTTGTTCGTGCATCACACAAAACTGGACCGATTTGGATGAAACTCTTTACATACCTACTTATCTACTTACGATGATAACAATTTGATATTAGTCAAGGTTTAATGCGAGGCAACCCTTTAGAAAAGCATCTAACTGGATGTACCTATGCTCTGGTCCAAATAACAATAGAATTTTACGAGGGTTCCGTACCACACCACCACACAACATATTACTTTCAAAAAAGTTTTGTTTTATTCGGGACCTTTAGCGCGCGACCGACTCACACTTGGCCGGTTTTTATTATTTGTTGTTATACTGTAGAGTTTGCTCTATAATGCTTGTATGATTTACCGTTTTAACGATAGAGCGAGAAGAAACACATTGATAAAAACTAGTTGTCTCCTGTATCAAGACCCCTCAATTTTTAACTTTTTATTATTTTTAGCAAATGCACTATAACAACGCACATTCTGTGAAAATTATATCTATCTAGCTAGTTATTATGGTTCAGAAGTTACCGCCCTAAACAGTTAGGACAGACGGACGGACGGACGGACGGATGGACTTAGTAATAAGGTCCCGTTTTCACCCTTTGGGTATGGAACCCTAAAAAAACAGATATTAGATCTTAATATTAGAACGGTTTTAGTTCTGTCAAGCTTTTCAGTGAACGAAAACATAGTGAGGAAAGGAAACCTACAATGCTTCAATTTCTATTTTCACACGATTAATTCAGTTTTTTTATGTAATAAAGGCTTTCTAATAAGGACAAGGTCACACCGACATCGAACTACCCTTGTACTTATATCCCTTCACCCTCCCTTCTCTTCTTCCATCCGCGTCACAATTAATTACAAAGACTTTAATTAATCTTAGTACAAAAGTGACTTTCAGATTTTAAATACTCAAGTACTACGATATACAGGGTGTAAGGAAAAGTATCATTAGCCTTACCCATCAAACTGAGCAACTTTTACTATGGGAGCAAACGCGAGAGAACAAAAAAAATCTGCTTTCCCATACGTTTGCATCGAGTAGGTATTGCAGTTTAGTATGGGACAGTTGATTTCTTTTTTCGTTCTGACAGATTTGCTCCGATACTAAAAGTTGTTCAGTTAGATACGCATCTTTCTACTGCTGATTTGACTTTCAAAAATCTTACTTCAGGAGTGAGATTTTTGAAAGTCAAATCAGCAGTAGAGACATGCAAATCTCCATAGTAATTTTGACATTTTAAACTGCTGAGGTCAGCGAATGAGATTCAGAAATCGCACTCCAGGTCTCTTTGAGTAAAGTCTGGTCTACATACTGGTATATACAGGGTGTTTCATAAGTAACAATAAATTTTTGAAACTCATAAGGGGGTTGTTTAGACCGTCAAACTGAACAACTTTCTCTATAGGACCAACATCGAAATCGCGAAAAAAATAATTTTAAATCCCATACATATTTTAGCTCTAGTCGATTTGTAGAGTATAGAACATAATTTATTTTTTTCGCGATTTCGATATTGGTCCCATAGTGAAAGTTGTTCAGTTTGATGGTCTACACCACCCCCTTAAATGTTTATTTGTAGTTTTGTAACACCTTGTATAATATAGTCACGACTCGCGTCACGACGTGCGCTAGTTGCAGCATGCGCTGCTGAAGTACGAATTATTATAGAGATACAATAATATTAGGAGGTTTATAACCTGGTCTCTTTGAGTAAAGTCTGGTCTACATGCTGGTATAGTCACGACTCGCGACAAGTGCACTAGTTGCAGCATGCGCTACTGAAGTACGAATTATTATAGAGGTACAATAATATAAGGTAGGTTTATAGACTAGTCTCTTCGAGTAAAGTCTTGTCTACATGCTGATGTAGTCACGACTCTCGACACGACGTGCGCTAGTTGCAGCATGCGCTGCTGACGTACGAATTATTATAGAGATACAATAATATTAGGTAGGTTTATAGTGTGGTCTCTTTGAGTAAAGTCTGGTCTACATGCTGGTGTAGTCACGACTCGCGACACGTGCGCTAGTTGCAGCATGCGCTACTGAAGTACGAATTATTATAGATGTAGGTACAGTAATTATTAGCTTGATGTCGTGACGATCAAATTTAAACGTGAAAATAATAGATTCAAGTCCGCTCGGACGACATATTATTTATGTAGGTACGTACCTAAGTAATACCGACTACTCGTACTCTCACAAGGTTAAAGAAAACATTGTGAGGAAACCTGCATACGCTGAGGAAGAAACTATGATGCGTACATACGCATCATAGTTTCTTCCTCAGCGTATGAGACTTCACATGAAATCTACTAATCTACATTGGGTTCGCGTGGATAGGGCTGCCATCGCCAAAATCGCCGTCGCCGGACAAAGACGTCAAAAACCCCGGACATTTCAGTAAAATCTGAAATTTTCCCCGGACCAAAATTACTAATTGTTCACAGCTTAGGTCGTTACTATACAATCTAAAATCGTCTTTTTATTTTAAAACGATACGAATAGGTTGTTGAAATACGAGCTGAAACCTGGCTGGAGCGAGAGTAACATGGTCTAAAAATGGAGCGAGCGAAGCGAGCTCGAAATTTTGCAATACGACCAGATCTTTTCAATACACTATAAAACCAGGAGCGAGAGTTTATTTTACAACGATACGAATAGATTGTTGAAATACGAGCTGAAATCTGGCTGCAGCGAGAGTAACATGGTCTAAAAATGGAGCGAGCGAAGCGAGCTCAAAATTTTGTAATACGACTAGATCGTTCCAATACACTATAAAACCAGGAGCGAGCGAAGCGAGCTCGAGATTTTGCAATACGACCAAATCGATGTAATACAGCATAAAACCAGGAGCGAACGAAGCGATAAGTGAGCTCGAGATTTTGCCAAATATTATAGCGCATTTCCAGGTCATGTCGAAATCGATAATAAAACCTGGAGCGAGTGAAACAAACTCATGATTTTGCTACACACTAACTCGATTGTTTAGCTTATGCCGAAAGAGAGTTGATTTGTGGAAAAAACAAACGTTTTTTTACCATTTTGTATAAAAATAATCGGGTCTTACCCGGACACAATAAGCGTCCGGGTTTCCGCCGGACTCTTTTGTGACGACCCCGCCCGGACGCCCCCGGACGCCCTTCAAACTAGGACAAATCCGGGGAAACCCGGACGGATGGCAGCCCTACGCGTGGAGGTTGCACGCTCGTTCTAGTTGCACGCCCATACATCCTTGCCCTGTAATGGGATGAGACTAATCATATCGATGATTAGAGTTATCATTAGATTCATTAACACCTGTAGTCTTCATTAAGTTTCAGTCATTTCGGATGGTATTCCCTATTTGGATTTGGTTATTTTGGGATGTAGCCCTCTCGGAAAAGATTCTTGTGGGAAGTGGTGTCTAAAGAATAACAGATCTTCTTAGCTCCAAGAATATCAAATCTCCAGTGTCTAGCACAGCAGTGTTCTGAAATTTACAGCTGTGCCCGGACTTAAAGCAGCTGGTTCGCGCCGCGCGCCTCTTGCCGTCACGGGATTTCTTGTCGTTTGAAAAATTACGTTCCGCTGGCATTGAACTAGCTTGTAGCATGTTTCACCTTATGATCTTTAGACAGGTTGAGGTAAATACTTACCTCTTTATTTATTTACCTCTTGTACGCTTATGCTCTCCTGGTACATCAAGAAATATTTACATGCAGTTTATACTGGGTGCAATCAGCGTTGCAACTTACTATGCATCAATTTTGTACTTGACTACACAAATAGTATCACAGTGATAATTAGGATACCTATACTTAAATATTTCAAGTTTTGTGACAAACACAAATTTATTTATCATATCTTAGTAAAGGGACAAATAGTGAAAGTGGCTGAAGAACTTTAACAATTAAGTATACCTGCCTATTGTCTGTCTATAGGATTTTGAAAAGGGGACAAACATTTGCATGGACGGACGATGAGAAATATGTAGTAGACAAAACCTGAAAGCAAGTAGCGAATATAGGGTCCAACTTAATATGCTGACACTTTTTTAAGGGGATGATCAGACCATCAAACTGAACAACTTTCTCTATGGGACCAACATCGAAATCGCGAAAAAAAAATCTACTATCCCATACATTTGGCTCGAATAGGATTGCAATTTTGTATGGGACAGCAGATTTTTTTTTCGCGATTTCGATGTTGGTGCCATAGAGAATGTTGTTCAGTTTGATGGTCTGATCATCTCCTTAAAAAAGTGTCAGCATATTAAGAAGGACCCTGTATAATATCAATTTGGGAATTTTGGGATCTTACATAATAATTTTGGTAGGTAGGTATTTAATACCTAAATACGAACACCACCATTGCATTTAGGTGCAGGATAGTTTATAGTAGGTAGATTACACACCAAGGACAGGAAAGTAAGAAAGGTCTCAGACAAACATGTGATCTGAAGCTTTCTTATTTACTGTCCGAGGTTAGTATACTATTTTTCTCCTCGACGGAGCTGGAAAGCGGCAACTACGTTTAGCGTAGCGGGACGACAATTGAAGCTTTCCGTCCGGAGGGGAGAAATAGTAACAAATTAATAGTAATTAATTAATATCGATGGTTGAATAGCGGCTTCAGTCATCGTCTCTTTATAAAAAACAAGTCCATTTTCAAGTAAAATTTTAACTATGGCCATTTTCCTCAAACATTTGTCTAAATTGTTGTATTTTACGAAATTTTCGTACATTTTCCTCGCAAGTATGTTGAAAAACGTCGTATGAAACGCGTGAGCATTGGTTATTACAGCCTCTGGCACTCTGCTAGCTAGCAACACTCGCCTGGCGGCTCGTGTTGCAATCCCGCCTCGGCTGTAATGACCAACTTTGCTCACTTGTATCATAATGTACTATTTTAAAACGGAATTACTTTCTTAGTAGATTGGTAAAAATTATGTTGCGCCTACATAGTTTTTTTGTGAGTAAGACTTGAGGCGACTAAGGGACAAATGATCTTTTATGGACGAAATCCGAATATCATCTAACCCGCCAATTTACCTACGCTATATTAAACTAAACTTCCAGTTTTTCCAATGCATGAAATATAATTCAGATAATAAAATATTTAGGTAGGTATAAGCTTTCTCTTGCTATCATCATCATCATCATATCGTATGACACGTTTTGTCTTCCAGAGTGAGTTAAATTTAGATGTCAAGGTTTTACACCTAGAAATCTCAGCTATAATAAAAATAAGCCCGTAATTCTATAAATTATAAACTCCATTATAAGGCCCACTTGCGCCAACCACGGGTTAGCATTTAACTCCGGATAAAACAACTCTTTCAGTTGATTTTCTATACAAAAAATCATGGGTTACCAACTTAACCTGGAGTTTATTGCTAACCCAGGTTGGCGCAAGTGGGGCTAAGTCAAGTGAAATTTTAGAACCGACTAAAACTTTCTTTCTTCGCAGAGGTTGAAATTCAGGAAATGTTTTCAGAGTTTCAACAAAATCTTGAAAACTACTTCTTCTTACTCTTACGTGCGTTGATTTTCAAACCTATCTCTGAAGCCACGAAGTTTGGTAAAACTACTTAAACACACGGTGAGGTGAGTACAGGAATCTTTCGAAGACAAGATTTTTGAGCAAAAAGAAAATGACTCTTTCGTAAGTGTGAACTCCATCCATACTTTCTATCAGATGAGTTGAAGGTAGATAGTTCACCCATTTAGAACAAATAAACTATTAACGGGGGCCACGGACCTGAAAGAAATACGGACCGAGTATTGCATTAAAAAGATGTGAAGCATGCAAGGTAATACAATCTCGTTTGTTCTACAAGGGACCTACACTCACACAGATGCACTAGCTCTAGGCGCAGGTCCGACAACCCGTCACCTTATGTACCGCGTGACAGCACGCACACAAAAGAAATGGGTGCTTCACTCATGATTAGATGACATTCCGTCTGTTCTTCTTTTAATTCTGTGACGGGGGCATCCGGCCACTGATAATGTGATCAGCCACTTTCCGATCCGATGACAAAAAGTGTCTCAAGACGAAAGTCTTTGACCAGTGTGTAGGTACTGCCAGTGATGACATAAGGTGCGTTGGGGTAAGTTCGGATGGTTTTTAGCTGCATTCATAAGAAGTTGGCAATTTATTTTTTCCTCAAAATCTATATCAGCTAGCGTAATAAAATAAAGTAGAATCTGATAATCAATAAACAACCTATCAGAAAAATATTTTCATGTTTGCATAGATTTAACGACTTCTGTGTAACGGGAGTTTAAAGTATAGACATACATTTAAAAATACATGGCTAAGATCGGACGATGTTGGGGAAAGAACGGACTACACTCTAAAATATCTCATGTGTCTAAGGGGGGTATTACAGAACGACACTCAAGGGGAAGATAGACAAGGATGCATGTATACGTTGTATGTATTTGCATCCTTTTCTATCTATACTCAAGAAAAGGATCTCCACTTGAGTGTCGTTCTACAGGGTCCAACTTAATATGCTGACACTTTTTTAAGGGGATGATCAGACCATCAAACTGAACATTTTTCTCTATGGGACCAACTTCGAAATTGTGAAAAAAAAAAGCTGTCCCATACATTTGGCTCGAGTAGGTTTGCAGTTTTGTATGGTAGAGTTGATTTTTTTTTCGCGATTTCGTTGTTGGTTCCATAAAGAAAGTTGTTCAGTTTGACGGTCTGATCATCCTCTTAAAAAACTGTCAGCATATTAAGTTGGACCCTATACAGGGTGTTTCATAAGTAACAATGAATATTTAAAACTCTTAAGGGAGTTGTCTAGACCGTCAAACTGAACAACTTTCTCTGTGGGACCAACAACGAATATGCGAAAAAAAAAAATTTGATATCCCATACATATTTTAGCTCTCGTCGATTTGTAGAGTACGGAACATCATTTTTTTTTTCGCGATTTCGATATTGGTCCTATAGTGAAAGTTGTTCAGTTTGATGGTCTACACCACCTTAAAGGTTTATTTGTATTTTTGTAACACCTTGTATAATACCCCCTAAGTACCTACACAAGGTTTATAAAAAAAAAGCATCCGATCTTATACTTCGTTAGGTACTTTGTTTTGAGCGTCCAATCTTACGCCCAGCCATAACAGACGATCGACACGACGAAATCACCGATGCTACTAAAGGGAGTAGGAAAAAAAAGGCGTTTCGCGCTATGTTGCGAGTATAAAAAAATAATCACAGAATCGGTAGTAGATATTTAACATAGGCTTAGTAATGGGGTCACCATTTAAGTACGGAACTCGAAACAGACATGTTACAGGACAAAATATTCACACGTACTAGTCTACCATACAAAAGAATTTAAAAGTATCTACTGAAATTCGATATTCATGGCAAACTAATACCATCGAAAAAGATGCCCGAACGAAACCAAAATGCAGTAAAAGTGGCAAGCACGTCAATGAATATAAAAATGTTCCCGATTACCTCTTGAAAACCTTGTATTCATTGAGGGTAACCATTTTTCAGGATATGGGTATAAAATCTTTATGGCGAACGCCTGGAGAATACCTCGGCTTGAGACGTTTGACTTAGTTTAACTTTATCTATTCCGCTGCCAGCCACCGCCTGCTCTGCACACCACTTTTCATCTATGTTCAGTGTAGAGTAACCTCATTGTGGTAGATTTTTTTTTTTTTAATTTATTTACTAGCCTGGTTACCATTAGACCTTTTGGCTAAATCTTATTTTATTTTTAATTTTCTTCTGCTTTCACATTAAAACGTTGGTATTCGACGTTTTGATGGTTCTTTGGAGTTTTTGGAGACAATCGAAAGACGCAGGAAAAGCAGAGAAGTCCACAGGAAAGAGGTGAACCGACCGCTTTGCCGCGCTAAAATCACGGAACGCTTTTCCTGTTTACGACCCACACACCATCATATTTCACTGAACTGTATACTGTTCACTTGCACGACACTTTGTTACGCAAAACAACACCAATTTTACGAACCAAAACTCACTAAACAATAAAAATTCGATGAAATATGAGGACTCCAAACGTCAGCTATCAAATCCCGCCAAAAACTCCCGTTGTGGTAGAGACTGTTTCCGTGTGTTACCAGACTAGAATAAGCACATACAGCAGTGGAAGAAGGTTATGGCTAATTATAGTCTGGAAGGATGAGCTGAGATGAGTCCGTTGTCATAATGACTATTGTGGTAGAGACTTGCCCGCATGTTACCGGACTCAGCTCATACATTCAAGAGTGAAAGAATGTTATGTCTAGCACATAAAGTTCGAAAATTTCACACAAAATTGAATATTTATATTATACCTACTTACTCGTATGTTCAGTATCATTGATGGGGAGAGGAAAACCACCATATATCCTAAATTATGCAATTTGTAGCATGTGTAGCAGTCGATTTTAGCAATTTATTTTATTAAATTTATAAGTGTCGAAAATAATAAATACAAAGGGTACCTACCTACAGATGCAATCAATGTGATAATAGATAAATCAATCAGATCAATTTATTAAGAAAAACAAAAAACATGACTGCATAAAAACTATGATTAACTGAAAAGAGGAAAACAAGCTCTTTAACCACAAATCAACTCTTAGATTATCAAGATAGAGAGTCAAAGCTACGAAAGCGTCGAAAAAAATAGGAACCAGTACTGGTTCCAAAACCCTATACATATACACGCACACATACATAATTAGTATGGCGCCTCACGCACACCAACCTAAGAAAGTTAGCCCCTTTTGTTTTAGACGGAACAAGTGTGAGGCTCATTCTAGACATATACTTTTTCTAAGAATCAACTATAACAACTTGGTTCGAGCAAATACAATTTGAATGTTTTTTTTCTTTATTTAAGGAAATTTTTCTTTGCAGAAGATGCCGCTCCATACGTCTACAATTTTATATACCCTTAAACGCTGTGATACAATATTCTGATACATTTAGTATAGTGCTCTGGCTGTGTCCGAAGAGGGAGAAGCCAGAACACTGTTACATATACCTATTTGACTTAAATTTCTAAGTATAATGTAGTAGGTAGCCAAACAATCAAACATTTTCAAGAAAGTGCTCTACCCAGATCATAAATGTTTCTATTTTCAAAAAGAACAAAATGACTCTCTGTTTCTAAACACTACTCTGTAACACTTCCATGCAGACATTTGTAACGAGCGCGTCCCGAAGGCGGGTCCCGAATATTAATGCGTCTCTCAAACCATACTTTTATCCCACTATGCTTTTATTTGCTTCTAATACCTTGTGCAGTAAATAAGAAAGCCTCAGATAACATTAGGTACATGTGATCTGAGACCTTTCTTTACTTTCCTGCCCTCGGTGTGGAATCTACTATTGAATTTTCGTATACAAACTGCGCGGTCAGCTGATTGCATTTAACATGATAATCCAAAATACAGGGTCCAACTTAATATGCTGACACTTTTTTAAGGGGATGATCAGACCATCAAACTGAACAACTTTCTCTATGGGACCAACATCGAAATCGCAAAAAAAATACAGCTGTCCCTTACATTTGGCTCAAGTTTATTTGCAGTTTAGTATGGAACAACAGATTTTTTTTTCGCGATTTCGATGTTGGTTCCATAGAGAAACTTGTTCAGATTGACGGTCTGATCATCTCCTTAAATAACTGGCCAAGAGCGAGGTGTACTCGCACATAGAGGGTTCCAAACCTAATGTTACCGTAAGAAAAGATGAGAACAGTGTTAACGAAAACCGCCGTTGTTGGGAAGGTAGAAAGTGGTATAGCGAGCACAACATAAAAAAAGTGCAACGATATAATAGATAAATTATGTCATGATAATTTGATAGCTTACAGCCGTTTTAAATAATAATATTATAATATTAAGTAAGTATTTAAAGTTTTAATGTTTAAAGAACATGATGTATTGTGACCATGCCCAAAGAAGTGGCAATGGTCTCGCTACATGAACACTTACATCGGAAAAGTTTGAGTACCTACTGCACGAAAAATTTTACGTAATATTTGGAATTCAATATGATTACTAAGAAAATCCCTGAATATCCCAATTAGAGAATAGGTAGGGAGTCTTAATGCAAATGTAGGTAAGACATCAATTTTCTTTAACATATTTATTTTTCAAGCATCTGCGTGGGTCATGAATTGTTTCCAGTGAAAGAAAGTGGATGGATAATAGCCAAGTACTTTTGTTAACAAATGGGTGAGTACACCTAACACGGTAGAGAGTAGTATATTCTTTGCCTAACACCCTCTAATGACTAACACCTGTATTTTAAGTTCACCAAGAAGTTTATGCGTTGCAATCTCATTCAATCATTAGCAATCTTTTTGAACTATGATTCTAGAACATGGATATAAACCATGGATTTAGAACGTAGAAAGAGAAGGTATAGAAGGAAGCACGTGTCTTGTATATTCACTCAAAAAGAGACGCACATAGCACATTCGCTCTAGTTAAAAAAGGAGGTCGCTACTTATTACTGTCCTTATTGACGTAACCATTTTTTGTACTACAAAGGCTGTCTGACTCCAGAGTCAGTCATTTAGCTTCACATAAATTGAAAAGTCATTTTCACCGCCTGTACGGAAGTTTGCTCTCCTCTCCAGGTGCTTATAGACAATGCCATCTTTCTGTTCTAGAAGTTAAAATGTATTGTAATGAGGTGGGTTATTGACGAACAGAAGAACTAGGTTCATCATTTTCTCACATTAGTACTAGCACCCGAGTTGGATAGAAATACATTACTCCAGATTGTCTTCTCGGTATGAAAGCCTAAAACCAAGAATTGTGATAATTCAATCTTCATGCCTACAACACTAAAAGGTGCACAAGCACAAGTTCATGATCAAGAAGGTTGTAATGTAAGGCACTATCTCTAATTTCATTGCATGTTAATGATCAAGAAGCTTGGAAAGCGTTGATTGAGTATTTTATAGATTTGCAGACTGGAATGGTCATACTGGAAAGGAACGGAGATATGAAACAAAATGTATTAAATCTCGTACCGTAGCCCGACTAAGTTGTATGATTTTGATAGCAATTTCAATTTCATCAGCATCAGCATAGCGTATACGCGTGTCTCGTTTTCGCGATTACTATTATTTTAATGCCTTTTCGAGTCATTGTATTTCTACGTTGGAAAGGTATTGTCCATGATCAGGAAGGTGGCATTGGTATTGTCTATACATTGGTTTATATCCATGTCTCACAGCTCACAAGAAGGATCTCTTAATTCTAAAGCATATAGTCCGCATCAATTTAAGATTATTTTCTGTTGATTTTTCTCTTATGACATACCTTTAATAGTAGAAAGAGATGGAACTTTAGATATTTTGTTTATTCGGCTGTCCACTTTCCACGTTTTTTGTCACTTTTTGACATGCTAGTGTATGTAAAGTTGTGTAAAGTAGTAACTTTTTGTGCCTTTTGTCCTACCACAAAACATATAACATAAAAAAACAAACTCAAAAAAAAAGTGGACCGACTTGCAAAAGTTATCCTCCCTCTATGCAAGTATAATGTCTTTGATCAATGTCCATGATTCACTACTGACGTATGACTGACGTGTAGGTAAAGATTTTATTCCGATTTGTCCTAATCATTATGATGATAAATATTTCATTTGTGAAAATCATTATTTCAATCCATCTTAATAACGTAGCTGTTGATATGGCTTAATATATTTTTGTAACTTTCTGTAATTCTCTTATATTATGTTAGGATTTTTCAATAATGAAATACGGTTTGCTGTAAAGTTATAAATTTTAAGTTTCTTGCATTGTGAATCGGACCTCACATCCTGTCATTCAAGCAAAGTTCAAATGTTCAAATTACTGTTACCTTCTGGAAAATATTTAAATACAGTTTATTCCCAATGAAATAGTAATTTTTCACAAAAATCTTAAGCACCTACCGTTTATGTTATCTCTGAATATATATGTACTCTAACTAGCTGTTTACCAAGTTTCACCGATACCGGTAGGTACACCCGTTCTTGCATGAAACAATACAAATCACAAATCAAAATATCGAAACAATTATTCATTTTGTACTTTTTTTAATGAGTAGGAATAATTGTAGGGTGTTATAGAATAGATTTAGTGGAATTTAATAGATTTACCGTCTTTTAAAAATGTTTTAAGCTAAAAACAGTGACGAAATATTGCTAACAACAAAACTTCACAACGGAGTTGGTAATTCATCGAAAAACTAGCATTTTTGTTATCTTTGTTCATTTTTATGACTTAAACTGGTTTTAATTTATTGGATTTTATTTAAAATGTAATATATAAAGTTTGTGTCTATGCTCATCAACGAAAAACATCAATTGCAACCCTAAGTTTGTTTGTACTGTATTTTTTCTATTTTCTCAAAAACTATTATCAATACAGACACCGCTATAATTTTCCTACAAAATTCAATAGTTCATCGACGTGTAAGAATTATTTCAGATTTTTTGGCTTTATATGTTCGGAGATCAGGGGGGGGGAACCAAATTTTTTCGTGCAGTCGGGCTTATAAATGAATAACTACGCATCACATAGTAAAACGAACTACCAATACGAAATCTACGTTCAAAGCCCTTTCAAATGATACCAAACTCGGCTAGGTTGGAAAACTTTTTTTTAAAAAGTCATCAGTTTTTGGACCTTAAAAATTTGTAGAAAAATTATTTTCTAAATTTTTGGTCTCGCTTTACGTTTGGGTTAGCATGATTGACCACTATGCCAAATTTCAAGTCGCTAGCTTCTGTAGTTGCTGAGAAAAGTGGCTGTGACAGACGGACGGACGGACACGAGAGTGATCTTATAAGGGTTCCGTTTTTCCTCTTTGAGGTTCGGAACCCTAAAAAGTATCGGCATATTAAGAAGGACCCTATATTTATGATTTTTTTTTCTTATCATGGGTACAATCATCCTTTAAAGTAATGATGGTGGTGTCATAACTATAGTTGGAAAACACCGGAATTATTCGCAATTATTCCGGAATACTTCTTTGAATATTTCGATTCCTCGGAAGTATTCAATGGAATAAAAATAGTAATAAAATATTATCTTCTTAGTTTCAAAACACCCTATTAATAAATATTTCTCAAAAGCAAAGCTAAGAAAAGAACTTAATACAAAGCGCGCGAAGCGTCACGCGCGGAAAGAATCAAATCTTTCTTCCCTCCCCCCGGAATAATTCCACCTCACACCGCACCCTGCAGCGAAACATTCAATACCCCTCCCGGAATTATTCCACCTCACACCGCACCCCGCAGCGACAGATTCTATACCCTCCCGGAAAGTTTCTACCTCGTACCGCACCCCGCGAAAGGAAACATTCAATTGTAAAGCAGCGAGTACATTACCCAACATGCAGGGCTGATTTCGGCATACATTGCTTGCTTTGATCGCTTCACTTTATAACAGAGAGAACAAAGCAAGAAACGTATGCATTATGGGTAATGTAATCGCTGCTTAAGGTTATTAGTGAATAGTGTAACAGCTTGCGACACAGATGGCACCACATGTCACACTACAATATTCGAGAGAGTTGCAAGCGGCAGTTATAGTCGCAAACCAACAGATGGCGCTGCCAGTCACGGCGCGGCGCGCGGCCGCCTCGGAATCTTTCTTCCCTCCCCCCGGAATAATTCCACCTCACACCGCACCCCGCAGCGAAACATTCAAATCTTCTTTTTATCATGTGGGCAAGGGTGTCAGAGTTTATTAAACCCGCCTGTTTATTCAACATTCAAATGAAAGTTTATAAATAAATCGTGAACGTTTCTCGTAATTTTGTATTAATGATATTACAATAAGCTTTTATTTACTTGTTAGTTGAAATGTTTGTTTGGTAGAAATCTTGCAAGTGATTTTACCCCACTTCTAGGTATTGCAACCGAGCTACAACTTGGTATAGGAACACATAATATGATATGGTGACAGCGGCTTGATTCCTGGTGCTGAAGTCAGGATCGTCTCCGTACGAGGGAACTTCTCGTACGGTTCATAGCATTGCCTTGCAATTTGGAAAGCTCCATTAATTTTTATTAAAAACCAAATAGGTACTTAATTATAAATATCTGGTGCTGCAGACAGGATCCATGCGTGGGAATTCTTCAACGGTTAATAGCAATCACCTATCATTTATTTTTGATGTTTCGATCCCCGTCTAGGTAGACTCGTACCAATGGGTTTTTTTAAAATTTACATATGATTTGTAACACCACTGGCCTCGGTGAAGGAAAACGTCATGAGAAACCTGCATGCTTCGATTTCGAGGCACATCCACTGTAAGTGGCGATGGGCTCACTACCCGTCACGCAAATTTCGGAAATATTCCGAAAGTTTCGGAATTTTTCCGAATATTTCGGAAGTATTCCGTGGGAATAATTCGGAAACTTTCCTGCCCGCATCTATAGTCATAACCTACTTCTGGCATAATATCACGCCATTTATCCCAGTGGGGAAGGTTGTAACTATACACACTTCTTGCTTCATTCACGTTCATACATCTCTGTTCTGGACAGCGATTTTTGATACTCACACTTTCAAATCAACTGAAGAAAATCAAGAAAATGTCAAAATTACTTTGGAAATATGCATCTTCATACTACTGATTTGACTTTCAAAAATCATACTCCAGGAGTGCGTCCATAGTAATGTTGACATTTTTAACTGCGGAGCTCAGTGAATGAGTTTAAAAAATCGCACTTCTGTTTTGTGCTTTAAAACGGAATATACGTAGAGAAAATTTTAAGGGTGTAAACCCTTAAAACCTATAGAAGCTTCTATAGGTTTTAAGGGTTTACACCCTTAAAATTTTTCGAATAATTAATAATAGTGGTGTAGTAGAAGACAATACTTTTTTCAGTGTTACCGTTATATAAAAATATGCTCACGACTATATTTCATGAAAGGGTAATCAGGTATGCATGTTTGCTATCTATCGTGTAGTAAAAACTTGGCTAAAACCTGGTAAAATGTTAAAATACTCTACGTGGATCTGTCAAAAGAACATTCAATTCTACAACGACGGTTGAGCTGCATTCCTACATACACACGAAGCGTAGGTATCTTTACAACACTGCAATATCGTAATATGAATCCGTGGCTCCGGTGTCTATGCATGTAGGGCGACATTTTCTCTACGTATATTCCGTTTCAAAGCACAAAACAGAAGTGCGATTTTTTAAACTCATTCACTGAGCTCCGCAGTTAAAAATGTCAACACTTAAAAAGCTTGTTTTAAGCTTAAAACCCACGCAATTTTCCTCTAGATACGGGACATGGGTTGAAAAATAGAAATAAAAATTGAACCTTCCATACAAAAGTGCAGATCAGGCGATCTATTTTCTATGGGATTATAAACAACTTTTCTTTTTCTGACCCATGTTGGGTCTTAGGAGAATATAATGTAACCTTTAACATTTTTCTTATATTAAAAAAATTGGGGTGTATACCTAATTAACCAATTGGTATTTACCTATAAAACAATGCAAACACAATCCTTTCATAAATTCATCGGAGTGGAACTGATAGTAAAAAGCTTTCCATCTGTTTATGAGTCCATACATCGGTATCGCGGGCGAGGGTACACCCCTTATCTCTTAACGCGAACTGTTTCACTTATGTTGACCAAACGTACCGGGTTTTATAGGATAGTTCTGTTTTCAGAATTAAGAAGTTTCGAATTTTGAAAACATTCGCGTCTGGACAGTCTGGGGCCCAATTCTCTTAATTAATTATTACATTTTTCATTTTTAATACGAAATAGCTCTGTTGATTTTCACATTATTTTGACAGTATACGCATTGAATCCACAAACTTATTCATGACATAATCACTTAACAATAAATAACGTGATCGTAATGTAACTTTTCTAAGGAAAAAAGATGGACTTCGTACCCATAACGGTACGAGTGTTATTACAAAATTTTGATACTGATCACTTCGATTATAAGGCTACAGATAGCTAGATCTAGACACTTCGATCAACAATATACTACTAGATAACGGGTCGCATACAAAATCTAAGAGAAATTCTGTCCTCGTGAATATACAACATTTTTTGTTAACGAACCGAGAAAACAGTCCGAATACATTATAATTTCGACCTCAAAGCAACCATAATTCCTAGTAATTTAAAAAAGGAACACTGCGGCATTGCGAGACGTGCTTACGTTGGCTTTGTTCGAACGCAACTAATTCAAAATAAGACCTCACTCCAATAGTGAGGCGTTATTTGCCGGGACATGTTTTGAGCGCTGACGCGTTATCTAGTTGGATATTGTTGATCGAAGTCTAGACATCATGCTTTGCGAACATGTAGATTTATCGATACAAACTAACTACATATACATAAATACTAAATTACGATCATAATCCTTTTCGGGACAGTCAGAAACTTTACTACAACTCTCAGTTATATTTCCAAGCATGTTGATTTTCCGAATACGATATTTAGTTTAATTAAATGACAAAATATTTTATATATATTTTTTTAAATGATGCAAAAGCTAGCATGCTTATGAATAATTTGATGTGTATACTAAGTCTTAAAATTAAAAATAACAAGTCCTATAAAATTATACAAATCTGGTCACCCGAGCCCCGAAGTTTATCGGGACGTTCAAAATATTGTTTATGATCGTTGTAAAATATTTACTGCCATCGTATTGCTGGTTTAATGTATTCCGGGTACAGGTGGGACTAAGTGGGACAGCCTATTTAATTCGATTCGCCTGTTTATGGTTTCATTCGATTATCGGAAGAGGTTTTTAATGTAACAGATGTACGTGTAGAATTCACTGTTTCGTAAAATCGCCGTCGCCTCTAGAGATTTGTAGTTATTCTGCATTTTGTAGAGATTTAGGGAACGTTCCTGGAAGATTTATCGACTATCGATATTCCTCGAGGGGGTAGTGAGAGATACAGGTATTACAGGCGCCTCTAGTATGATTTCTCTACATGCTCGCGGCTTGGCTTTTTTTTTCTATACTACTTGTCGCGGCAAATGATCATAAAGTGTCATAAAAAGTTCTACAACCAATATAGTTACATATTAATCTATGGGTTCTATTGGTGAAGCTCAGCGGTAGTGGCAAGTCTATGCGCACGGTGTGCGGGGAGGCACAGCCATTTAATGCACAAAGTCGGTACCTACCTTATGCATACAAGTCGGTACCGGGACGCGCTCCCCCCGGTCCCGCACGCCGCGCTCGATTGACCTGTCGCGACCCAAAATGCGTGCGTGAAATGGATGCCTAGAGCAAATCGCGGCATCTCCCGCGATTCGGTTCGTATTAGCGCGAGGTTGGAAGAGCCATGAGGTGGAGGGTTCTGACCTGTCGCGACCCCAGACTATGACGAAACGTTTTTGTTTCTGAAAAGCGCGGGAAGGGGTAATTTTTTTATACAGCAAATGTGCGTCACGTGCGTGTAGAGAAACCATACTGACAGACTGAGAGCCCGCTATAGGTAGGTACTAGAGGTACTGAGAGCCCGCTATAGGTAGGTACTAGAGGTACTGAGAGCCCGACATAGGTAGGTACTAGAGGTACTGAGAGCCCGATATAGGTAGGTACTAGAGGTACTGAGAGCCCGATATAGGTAGGTACTAGAGGTACTGAGAGCCCGCTATAGGTAGGTACTAGAGGTACTGAGAGCCCGATATAGGTAGGTACTAGAGGTAGTGAACTTGCTTGCTGATTCTAGGGTCGCGGGTTCGGATCCCGCATGGCACAAATTTTTGTATGATGAATACAGAGTGTTAGGGCCATACTAAATGCATTCAGCTGATCGAAAGTTTGCATGAAAACATGAAAAGTCTAAATTGTATTTTGCGAATTTTCCTTATGTTTCTTTGGGAAAGTTTTTTAGTATTATGAGTGCAATCACCAATTAAAGTAGGTAATGCAACTGTCTACCTCCTACCCTAACACCCTGTATAAATTGTATAATAAATATTTGTACCTTAGTCATGGATGTTTGGATCTACGAGTATTCTATATAGGGTGTAAGTGACAGCCTAATGAAGTCGGTTAAAACGAATGTACATTTCTTTAAACCCAGACTAGAACACACTTGAGCAAAAGTTTAAGAATGTTCGTGAATTTATTTAGTGTTAGCATTCCGAAAGAATTTGCATTTTGTCGTCTAAACTGGAGTTATCTACCGTTACGGATATCCTGTTTCACGCTCCGTGACCGCTTTCCGACTGAAATGCCCCTACTACGAGCATAATGTAATATTTCTTCGAGCCCATCATCATTAAAGCCCACAAAAAACTTGAAACGCTGAACAATGTACAATATTGGCAATATTGCATTCATCTTTCCTCTGGACATTTTTATTTTTCTCTGTTGATACGAACTCGAAAACCAAAGCATCCAATTTGTAAATATGAAATGAAAAGATACTTAATTTTTTGCCTATTTCAAAACTTTTAAAGAAAGGTATAGATTCTAACAGTTTTGCGCTTATTTAGCCTGCTTGTGTCCTGAAGTGGGACGTATAAGGTTGAGAGGGAGCGGGACAAACTCCACTACAAGGCCCAGTACGTGGTCATTTAAAATAATCATCAAGTTAATGGCTTTCATCATCATCATCGTCCTGCGCTGTCCTCATCCAACAGGTTCCCACTTCCTTTACCAGATCATCGGTCTACCTTGTGTGGGAACCACGCTGCACTTTCCGGTAGCGGTCGCCAATCTTCGGCTCTTCGGCTCTGGTGAACAAACACCCTTATTCGTTCGAGTTTCTTTCGAGACACCGAAGCCATGGCACTACTAGTAGGGGTTTCAACAGTGGAACGAGTTCGGAACAGTACTAAATTTTGAGTGAGTGCGGTTTTACGTTGTCAACGTCTTTGCAACTCTTGAATATTAGTTTAATTAGGAACCGAGTTAATTAGAATTATTTCGAATTAACTAGAGTTCTTGAAAATATATTTAACTTCCTTGATACCCGACTGCTGAAATATTATCGGAGTGTCTAGTCGTGAAGATTAAAATTATCGTCTACTATCGTCTAGTCGTCCGACTATCGGATGATATTACTTGTACTGGTGATTTATACATCACCATCTAATTTACAACATGAATTTTACAACATTTTCTGATTCAGTCGGTTAGGTTTGTGAGGAGCGAAGTGACGAGCATGTTAGGATTAGGGTTGAACTACACATGGCCGCACGCGATCGCACTTTTCGTCGCTCCATCTTTTCCTGCCACTCAGGAACGTCATTTGCTAGAGCATATAAGATAGACGGAACGCGATCGCGTGCGATCGCACGCTGCAGGCGATCGTGTTCCGTCTATCTTATATGCTCTAGCAAATGACGTTCCTGAGTGACAGAAAAGGATGGAGCGACGGAAAAGTGCGATCGCGTGCGGCCATGTGTAGTTCAACCCTTATGTTGACCACAGCGCACGAGCCGAGCGAGCGAAGCGAGCGTGCCGCGGCAGCAGCGGTTCGCGAGTACCAGAATCGAATCGCTACTGTTTCCAAATTTTTTAAATACAATAATGGTCACGGATTCATAACCTTCGCGGATGACTAATTTATTTTATTAATCCGTTTATCGGACGAAGAGCAACAGCCAATCTAAGTGTTTAGTCGTCTGATAGTCGGACGACTAGACTTTATTTTATTCGTCCGTTTATAGGACGACTAGCCACATGTAGGTATCGTACGAGAGGACGATTTTTTTTCTAAGTTGTTCAGTATACCATGAGTACACACCGGGACACATCAAGCTTCGCAAAACCAATATAAGCTGGCCGCGAGGTACTCTACCTACGCGCGGTCAGCTTATTTTGGTTTTGCGTAGCTTGATGTGTCGCCGTGTGTTCAGCAGTAATGTACGTAACAGGTAAGTAAATAGGTATATAAAATAGATATAAAAAAAAATGATTGTTCCTGGAAATACCAGGTCTAAAATAACTTTAGTACCTATTTAGTAGGTCCAAACCTAACCCAATTAGCTTTAAAATTAGGTTAATACCATTACGAGAAAAAATAAATTGTTAATTTTCGTTTTAATCCAATTAAACAGTGTAGTTTCGGTAAAGTTTGGAAAACTTTGAAACAATGGAAAGTGTTCTCAGAGTTAGCTGAAAAAGTTGGTAATTTTAATCAACCTGGTTTCTGTTTTACTTTTTAACTAATTAACAAAAACGTAACATGAATGAAAATAGGTAAGTATTTCGTGTATTTAGTTTAATTTCAAGTGCTTTAGATTATAATTATATTTTAGCGTAAAAATGGGCAAAGAGAGGATATCACCATCATCAGCCTATCATCATCCACTGCTGAACATAGGCCTCTCCCAAGGTATGCGCCACAAAACTCTGTCCTCGGCCTTCCTCATCCAGTCGCTCCCCGCTACTTTTTTTAGGTCGTCTGTCCAGCGGGCAGCTGGGCGTCCCACACTACGCCTACCAGTTCGCGGTCTCCACTATAGAACTCTGACACCCCATCGGTTGTCAGTTCTTCGGCAGATATGACCATGAAAGAGAGGATATACCTGCTGTAAACTTGAAGGCCTCCGCACATTGCAGTGATATTATCGAGCGATTTTATCGAGCGATATTATCGACAGCGATATCGCGACACCGTAAACACTGCAGCGATTCCGCGATTCGCGTCACGCATGCGCCCCACCACTGAATGTAGTCGAAAGAGTTGCGATAATATCGCGGCAGTCATGGGCGTAGCAATGATTTTTTCCCAGGGTGGGCCAGGCCCGGGTGAGGTTGATGTCATAAAAACTAAAACCTAGAGCGAGCGAAGTGAGCTCGATATTTCACTGAATTCTGGAGCGAACAAAGCGAAGTGAGCTCGAGATTTTAATGCAATGCATCTAAATCTTTGTGATAAAATCGTAGCCAGGAGCGAGCGAAGCGAGCTCGACATTTCACCGAATTCTGAGCGAGCGAAGTGAGCTCGAGATATTACTGCAATACAGTGAGATCAGTGTAATACGATTTAAATCCTGTAGCGAGCGAAGCGAGCTCGAGTTTTTTACGACCTAAAAACTGTGACAAGAAACGAGCCAAAACCTAGAGCGAGCGAAGCGAGCACGACATTCCACCCAATTCTGGAGCGAGCGAAGCGAGCTCGCGATTTTACAGCAATGTAAATAAGACCAGAGCAGTATGTTATAAAAACAGGAGCGAGCGAAGCGAGCTCATGTTTTTGCTTCAAGATTTGCAAGATTTTGCGAAAGTACATTCTGACCACATTGACTTTTCAAGAAAGTGGGCATGAGAAACGAAACACAAGAAAATAATATCGTGTTTATTTTTCATTACCTATTGATATCTCTTATTTTTAGTAAGTGATTCATTTGATTTCTGGGGTGGGCCAGAAGGATTCTGGGGTGGGCCGGGCCCACCCGGCTCCCCCCCTTGCTACGCCTATGGCGGCAGTGTGTGGGATCGAGCGCGTCCCCATACAAAATGTACTGGAAACAATTATCGCAAAATCGCAGCGATATTATCGCTCGATAAAATCGCTGCAATGAGCGGAGGCCTTAATGCGTTACACATAGGTAGGTACTTATTATTATTATTGAGAGCGATGATAGCCCATACGGAAGAGAGCTTGCGCCTCAATCATGAGGCGGCGGTTCGATTCCTGGCCTGTACCACTAAGTTCTTCGGAATTTATGTACGGTTGTATTTATCATTTACTAGCTCGGCGGTGAAGGAAAACATCGTGAGGAAACCTGCATTCCCGAGAACGAAAAGAAAATACCACAAGTTCGGAGGTAAGCGTAAAATATGGGTGAGTTTGGGGCGAACACAAAGGACCAAGTGTTATAACGACCCTTGCTAGCAATAGCCCAACTACAAATAATAATAATTCACATACTTATAGGGATGGTTCAGACCATCAAACTGAACAACTTTTACAATGGGACCAACTTTGAGATTCTGCTGTTCTATAGAAAATGTCAATCTTTCAAAATGTAGGAAACAGCAAACTTTTTTTCGCGATTTTGAAGTTGGTCCGATAGTACCTAAATGTTGTTCGGTTTGATGGTCTGAAACACCCCGTTAATGGTATATTACCGTTGGCGCGCTCCATACAAACGTACTATGGTGATATTTTCAATACTAACCAATTAAAGTCAATGAAATTTTGCAGAAACAATCTAGAAACAAATCTCTATGCCTGTAAGGAGTCAGATTTTCGTTAAAATGTATAGTTTTAATGTTACAGTGCCTCAAAGATTTCCATACAATCTTAAATTAATCCTAGAATTAAAACTGTATATTTTAACGAAAATCTGACTTCATACAAGCATAGAGATTCGTTTCTATTGACTTTAATTGGTTAATATTGAAAATATCACCATAGTACGTCTGTATGCAACGCACATTTGCGCTCTCGGAATAAACTTCTCTTAAGTATGTAAAGTATTTTTGTTTACACCCTGTATAGTGGATGAATCGTCACATCACTATACGTCCCACAACTGACAGGGCACAAGCCTACCCTTAGTATGGGCGTTAGTCCACCACGCGTGCCCAATTTTTAACTAAATATTTAAAAGAAAATCTGACAAATGCAAAGCACAGATATTGGTTGGTTGGTGGTTGTTGGTTATAGTTCTTTAATTACTAAATGTTCAAACTAGGACGGAACTTCGTTTTGTATGGAGCGCCGCGCCGTACGAATTATATCCTCTTACTGAACTAACTGTACTAACGCTTGACGCTTGACCTACCTAGAAAATGACCTACTCGAAAATTACAACGTTCTAAAATGACGTGCATAGAAAAAGACCTAGTTCGCCATAACGTTAAGGAAAGTCGTTCAGTATCATGAGTCAAATCACCCCTTAAAGTAACGTATCTGTTGACCCTTACACCCTGTATACAAAACCTACAGTTCACTAAATTTATTTACATTTATCATTTATTAATCCACAAAAATCCCTCCTGCCGGAGTCTGGCGCCAAGCAGCTTGCTGCGTTCCGTCAGTGTGCAGGAGTGCCAGTGCCCTTCTGGGTAAGCTAGCTACATCTTCGACCCCATCTTTGTCCTGAGCACTAGATTGAGGTCAAGAGCAAACCCATCTATAATAATAATAAAAAAAAAAAAAACTTGATTCACTATCCCTCTCCCACCTATTCGAATTCCACCCGGCATTATAGAAAAAAAAAAATCTTCCGGTAACTCTACTATAGAACTATAACAATAGACTTTCGTATGAAACCCTCCTTTCTACGTCAAGTGTTAATAAAAACGAATCTTCTGACACCAATATCCCACTACCAAATCACTTGTCCTTTAAGTAAAATATGTTTCCTGAACCCTTGGAGGCTCGGAGCGTGAAATGGAATGCGGCCTATATTCCCGAGGGATGAGCACAGTCTATTAAATTGACAACTTTATATTGTAGCAAAGACAGACGACCTTATGGACTTCTAATATTTTTTAATTTCACCCCAAATATCACATCTTTTTCGAAACATCCTCTCTTAGCGACCACGAAGTCAAGGGAAACATCGTGCACAAAATTAAAGTTTGATGTTATTGATTCATACCTAAAATAGGTTCACACCACAATGGGTAGCCACTAATCAGATACTACGACTACGACCAAGCACTACGATTTCCGTATTTTTTAGGAGAAAAGAATATTTCATGTTTCTTTGCCAAAATATTTTTTCTAAAAGCATTATGTAATTTTATAAAATAATTTTCAGAATATTCGCTGAGCTTGAGCAATGTTGCCAGCAGCGTTAAAACACTGAACACTGAAGACTTTTGGCTGAAACTAAGAAAACTATAGCCATCTTGCTCTCTCTATAGAAGGCGTGTAATGGAGTAAAAACAAAATAAGTATATTACTTTATTATAACTAACTAACAACAAATACTCTTCTTCATTCCACAATATACTTCTTTTGTTTAACATCTAGTGTCATCAGATCTACGCGACTTAATAACTGATTGTGTCTTGAATTTTTAAACGAGGATAGGCCCACCACACATTCCCAACGCTGTAACTCTTGTGAACCAGGATCAACAGCGGCGACCATTCATAACACTAGAAAATGAAGTCCAGCGAGCCCGAGGGATGACTCTAATCTGTGATGAATTAATCAAAGAAGATAGGAGGAGTAGTAAAAATTGCGGCGGCACAGACAGTTAACATTCGAAGTCTATAAAGTAGATAGTCCATGTCTACTCGCCATGTTTTATAGAAGAACGGTCGGTGGCTGTATTTTACCATTCGGCGGTGGCTATTCTATTCTTTATCGCTCGCTGGACGGTGTACGATATTTTGTTTAGATTTTAGATGAAAAGATAGGAGAGGTTTATGGGATGCATTTCCCTATTCCATAAAAGTCGTGTGTTGTGATTGAACTCTTTTGCAGTTGCAATACCTATGGGGATAGCTTTGTGGCCCGAAGTAGACAGTAACTTTGCAAGTTTCTTGTCCGACGTTCATACATCAATGTTTGTATGGCTTTGTGTGGCTTATAAAGGGTGTAAGTGACAGCCTGGCACATACTGAAACGATGAATTCAGACCATCAAATTTTACTATGGAACCACCCCTCAGGAGACGTGAAAAAAATCCTAGCTGTTTCATACATTTGAGTCGAGTAGGTTCTGTTTTGTATGGAGCAGGGTGTTCAGCATATTATATTATTTTACGTATTAAATTTTACACCCTGTGTAGGATGATGATGATGATGGTGAACCTGTATTATAGCAAGTATTTCTAATTTTTACCTACTGTTTAATAATTTAAATTTTATTATAAAATGAACAGATTTCTTTCTATAATATCCTACACAAGAGCGATACTTATCCTAAACTAAATGAATTGAAACAATAAAATCTTTTATGCTTAACAAAACTCAAATGAAAAATTCTACGTAGTACTAAAGACGCCAAAAAGAAAACATTTCCTAAAATCCATGTCATTTCTCTTTAAAACTTCTAAAGTTAGCCGTTCAGTTAAGAACTTTAAGAGAAGGGGACAAAGAGACAAATTTGAATAACTCGATGTTATCATTTTTAGTGTGGAAACTACCGTATACGTTACTACATGGACATAAACCAAGATATTTGAGTCTGTAATGTGGAAGTGACTTCAGAAATACTACGTTTATTTTACCAATTAACGATTGGCAACCCTATTGCAACTCAAATGTGGGTGGGTGCTTAGGTGAAAGTAAAATGGTGGGTGTAGAGGGGCGTCTAGTGGTACAGTAGTACCAGGTTTATAAGTCTTATCGATGTACCTGCGCAGTTTTCGAATTTTAATAGCGCACGAAATTAAATTGACGAATCAATCCCTTGCAGCTATTGGCAAATTTTTTTTGCGCCCCTTTTCGCTGCTATCCTACTTTGCACCTTTTCATTACTGTATGGGTTCGGGTTTTGACTCGGGTCTGCTCTGCGCAAATTAAGATTGACGAGCGGAATTATTTTCCTGGTCGTACTGTAGTGTAGTACCTTTTAGGTTTTGCCAGCCAGTCCGTCATGGACGGCGAGCCACTCTGGTCCACAGGCGTCCAGCAAACTCTCACTATTAGCTTCAGGTAGGTAGCGGTTGTTCACACAGCGACCACACCTGAAAACATCTCCCGTGAAGTGCATGAAGACTGGCTCGGCGACAAAGGTTAATCACAGCTGGTAAGCAACGGATTTTGACAGAATCGGCGAGAAAACTAGGCATTCTTCTTCTTTTAGTGCTATCTCCTATCGGAGGTTGGCTATCATTAAAGCTATTCGAACCCTGGAGACTGCAGCCCTAAATAGTGAGGTAGAGTTCATATCGAACCATTCAAAGCCAGGAAGTCCTTCTTCTACCAGGCATCGTTATATTGCACTGCGACTGAAAGAACGACAAATTCAGAAAAGCAAGCCCTGGATTGCCAGGTTGCGTCCCTGAAACTGAAAGAAGCTGCATTTTTCAATCTTTATTTGAATTTGACGTTTTTTAGCACAGGTATAAAAGTTTCACAAAAGCTCAAGTGCTTACCTCTTCTTGTTTCACCCTCACAGCAGTGTCCTCTCCTCACAGACTCCACTCGTACTAGCTGCGTCATGAGTGCAAATGCATTTGCATTTTTACCGCCGCACACTTCTAGTTTTTAGGGGTCCGTCGTTATTTGTCGTTGGCCTATTTTTAAATTTGTTGTTTTGAATTTATGTTTCTTTAAATAGAAAATGGTCCGCGAAGAATTATTGTAAGAAACTGGACGCACGATTCCAATTCAATATTAAAAATATAAAGTGGAAACTAATTATATCGTATGCCAATGATGTATTTTTTACTTTCGCTATTTCATTGAAAATATTAAAGTTGCTCAATTTTGTCATTTTCGTTTAAACAAAATAAAGTTGCCTAAATTATTTAATAAAGCATAAACATTAAGCGTAGAGCGGAAGCATAATGCTCACGACTATATTCCCCGAGGGGGTAGTCAGAGATATTCTGAAACCTAAGAACATCAATTCAATTTTTGTTTAATGGCATCCGATGTGTTATCACAATTCAGCCAACGTCTCGTTATGTGGAGAGTATACGTTTGAAAATGATCAGTAGTGTTTATAATTAAGTCTATAGTGGCAGTTTTGCCAATGTATGTAGTTTATAGTCTCAAGTGATTGTTTTAAGGTTAAAACACAAAAGAGTTCACGAAATGGCGGAGCCGCGTGGCCACTTAAATCGCAAGCCGAACGAAACACGTCCACTTCAGAGCCCCCTAGCCACGCGACTCACCTAAGAACATCCTCGGTCATAAATAAACGTCAAATTTTTAAATGAATCATAATGATACGTACATAAATGTAGCTAGATGTTATAACTACAAATTTCGAAAATAAATTTCATCCATTCACATGCCTTTTAGCTTCAGAAAAGAAGGGACAGTCTGTGAAATCCCACTTCAGGGCAAAGAAACGTATAGAATGAGAGAGAATGGGTCAATACTTTCACGCAGACACGCGGTATAGTATACAGTATAAGTACTTTTAAAAGTAAATAATTACATATTGAACCCGAAGTTCTTCTAGCCATGCCAACTTAGCCGTTTTATATGCAAATTATCTGGGAACAAAAATTCGTGCAGCGCTTCCGAGCCGTTGTAGCGGGATATCCTGTAACTGTCACACGAAATTCGATGGAGATGTCACACAAAAAGATAACTGAATGCTTCAAATTGTATCGTAGGCTTTACGAAATTTTGCTAAAATATTTTTCTTTTGAGGTAGTTGGATATAATTCGGAGCACGTTCCATACAAACGAAGTCTGGTGTTATTTTCAATACTGCATGCATGCATATCCTCACGACTATATTCCCCGATGGGGTAGACAGAGATATTCTGAAACCTCATAACATCCACGTTTCACCAGTAGTACCGAAACTCTGTCCAGTGTGACGGGGGGTGAGCCCGTCGCCACTTGTAATGGACAGTGGGTACAATACATGCCTCGAAATTGAAGCATGCAGGTTTCCTCACGATGTTTTCCTTCACCGAAAAGCCAGTGGTGTTACAAATCGTACATAAATTCCGAAAAACTCATTGGTACGAGTCGGCTTGGACGGGGATCGAACCATCGCCTCCTGCACGGCAGGTAAGGTTACTCGCCACTGGACCACCACGGATCTCAATACTAACCAATTAAAATCAATTACATTTTTCAGAAACAATCTAGAAACTAATCTCTATGAAGTCAGATTTTCGTTAAAATGTAGGTATATATGTATATTAGTTAGTTTAAAAGTGCAATACAGTGCCTCAAAGATTTCCATACAAATCTTAAATTAATGCATTAAAACTGTATATTTTAACGAAAATCTGACTAGCTAGAAGAATCACAACTTTTAAGGCGTATCAGCCGTGGACCACTCTCCTCTCACTCACACTCCATACTAATCGATGAGAAAGAGCGCGTGGCTCCGGTCAGAATTTTGCTGTTTTCTTTGAAAAATTCAATGATTTTTTATTAATTTCGAAAAAGTAAAAAAACCACATCATTCTAAATTGTATTGTGAACAATATAGTAAATTTTAATTTTGTTCCGATTAAAAATGTAAGAGTAAAATGGTTACAACTGGAAAAAAAGGGGTGACTTTAGAGTCCCTTTTCTTCAGTTTTATTCATTAAAATCGATTTCTAGAAAAACCACATCACTTCTCATATCCTGTAGATGGTTCAGTTTAAATTTCAGCTCAAAAAGTGCCATAGTTAATGAATAAAATGGTTACAAAATTACCCAAAACCGGCAGGTAGCCCCTTAACACATTCGCTATCGGGCTATTCATTTGACAGCCGTTAGAGCTGCTTTGACAGATATTATTAATGGCATATACAGATATTAGTAGCTTGATTGGACGAAAGTACATCCCTAGAGCCGTGGTGGTCCAGTGGCGAGTAACCTTGCCTGCCGTGCAGGAGGCGATGGTTCGATCCCCGTCCAGGCCGACTCGTACCAATGAGTTTTCGGAATGCTATGCTATGCTATATTCCCAGTTTGGCAAGTTGCGGGTCAAAACAAAGTTACAAACATTTACCTACTCGTACCAATTAATTGGTACTAAGTTAACAGTTACAAAGCGTTTTAACTTTTAAATTTTTCAAATTAAAACGATTAAAATAGGATAAGAATTTGTATAGATTTTATAAAGGCAATTTAGAACCTGCTTATCGGCTAATTTAGACGAGAACAGATTTTTTCGATTGGAGAGTCAAAGTGTACAAATAGGAGGTAATATGTTATCGACATCTTCATGTTTAAAATTTTCTAATCACCCCAATCGGACTTATCATTATCATCATCATCATCATCACATCATCCTATAATATAAAATATGTCAAACTACAAAGCAAAGGCTTCCTCTCATAGATGTCCACTGCTGGACAGGCCTTTAATTTTTTTTGCACACTGTACAGAGAGTGGACATATATCGAAGTGGTCAAATACAGAAAGGGGCCTCCTTAGAACTGGTCTTACCAAGAAGTGGTCGAATCCAGAACTGGTCATATCTAGAAGAAGGCATTTTAAGAAATGGACACCGAAAGCCTTAACGCAAGGATCGCCACAACGACCGGGCCTGCACTGCCCTCCGGAACAGGAACCCACTACCTTCACCAGATCGTCGGTCTACCTTAGTAAAGTTATGAAAAACTCGTGAAACATTTCAATTGTAAATTCAAACACAATATTTAGGTTATTATTTCATAAAACATTTGGCCGAGGGAATGTAATTATAGGCCCGACTGTCTTGTGTTCATTGTGCTTTGTAAAGCTGGGTATACAAGTTTTGTGATCCAACACTCTTTTTTGTGACTATTTAAATACTCTTCTTTTCTCTAGTTACAATAAGCCATCTGGCTTGTCTGTCATGGCCATCTTGGTGACGAGATTTGATTTAGATTCGTTGAATGCCCGATTCGATAACTGAAGATAACTTCTATACTGACGCTGCCTACGCTATAATTGTGTAAGAAAAAAACCTGTGCCCCAGCTGATGGTGATGAAGGCAGCGGAGGCAGAGTGCTTTTGCCTCGCTGATGATAGGTATTTAGGAAAGCCGCAGCATTTTTCTGCACTCACCACCAGCCTCCACTCTTACTGGACCCAGAGTTTTACGTTTTTAACTTGAAACCCACTGTTGGGCAGTCATTCCTGTTTTGGGCAACCTCTGGCCATTGGTCGATTTTATCCAGGTCATCGGTCGCCATCTCTTCCCTGTTCGACTCGGACGCCGGCGACCTTTTTCGGGGATCCAGGGCATGACGGTTCTCGCCCATCTTTCAGAATGCATTCGACAGACATAACCGGCCCACTCCTATTTAAGTTTGGCGCTTTTCTCTCCAACGTGGGCTATTTGAGTTTTGGATCGCAACGTGGTTTTTCTAACCCGATAGTTTCTTTTAACATTTAGAATGCTGCAGTCTATCGCTCTCTAGCAAACCTTGAGCTTGGACTTTTGGGTCTCAGTAAGTGTCCACGTTTGAGCACCGTAAGTTCGTAAGTTAGGATGGGCAGGATGTCGATGTGATTTAACTTGTTACGTCATTGTGAAATCGGGAGAGTGTATCATCGGCCTTAATTCAATTATAGCGACCGGATTGGGAACAGACATTTGACGGATCTCAGTTTCCTTAAGTTAATTGAAAAATAGACAACGCAACGAGAAATTTAAATATTGGAAGAGGAATGGAATGCTCAGTCGGACGATTTTGGTTATTTTATTATGATTGAATATTAAATTACTTCTAGTGTCTGTACATTGAAGATATTTAAGTACAAATCATCATATCAGCCGATAAACGTCCACTGCTGGACATAGACCTCCCCAAAAATGGGGGGATTTGCCATAATCGCCACGCTTGGCAGGCGGGTTGGCGATCGCAGTTGGATTGAATGTGTGGACACATTCATTTAAGTACAAATAATGTGACAATAATATGATGTTTGTGCATGATTTTAAAACACAGTTTTTTTGGATTTTTGTCTGTCTGTTTGTTCGAGCATAACGCAAAAAGTAGTGGACCGATTTTGCAGAATCTTTTTGAGTTTGAAAGCTTAGTTAAAAACTGGTAAATATATATTTTATTTATCTCGCTACGATATCGGGAACTGGTGCGGACGAAGTCGCAGGCAAACTCTTTTCTTATATTAGTGTACGCAGAGCTTAAGGCGTATCTGCCCTGGACCACGACTCTCCATACTAATCGATGCGAATTAGCGCGTGGCTCCGGTCAGAATTTAGCTGTTTTCTTTGAAAAATTAGTTGTTTTTTTATTAATTTCTAAAAAGTAAAAAAACCGCATCATTCTAAATTGTATTGTGAACAATATTGTAAATTTTCATTTTCTTCCGATTCAAAATGTAACAGTAAAATGGTTACAACTGGAAAAAAAGGGGTGACTTTAGAGTCCGTTTTCTTCGGTTTTATTCATTAAAATCGATTTCTAGAAAACCACATCACTTCTCGTATCCAGTAGATGGTTCAGTTTATTTTTCAGCTCAAAAAGTGCCATAGTTAATGAATAAAATGGTTACAAAGTTACCCAAAACCGGCAGGTGACAGATATAGGATACTGTTTGCCCTGATAAAAACAAAATATACACACGGACGAAGCCACAAAGCAGCAGCAAGCAGAAGGTAGTATCCTCATATTTTGTATTCTGCTATTCGTACTGTCAATAATGCGAACTCTCAAACAAAACAATTTTCAATGAGTTTTGTTCAGCTTTGTTCTCAGAGGAATTCCTTGAGGCTTTGTTTAACGAATGTCATGGGAATATCATTTCATTATGACAGTAATTTTGTTCAATTTAATTTAATGAATTTTACAGTTTACCTTGATAGGTAAACCAGTGGCGACCCAGTTGTTTAAAAGGTCTTTCTTATTATGCTTTCGGTTTTTTAAGGGACCACGACTCTCCATACTAATAGATGTGAACGAGCGCGTTGCACAGGTCAGAATTAAGCCGTTTTTTTTTAAATGAGTTGAATTTTTATGAATTTTGAAAAAATAAGAAAACTACATCATTCTATGTAGTATTGTGAAGTATATTGTAAATTTACAATGTAAGAGTAAAATGGTTACAACTGGAAAAAAGGGGTGACTTTAGAGTCCTTTTTCTTCAGTTTTATTAATTAAAATAGATGCCGAGAAAACCAAATCACTTCTTATGTCCTATAGATTGTTGAGTTTTGTTTTCAGCTTATAAAAGTACAAAATGGTTACAAAGTTACCCAATTTTACGGTAAAACCGGGCGGTAGCCCCTTAAGGTGATAGGTAATCAGGAGTGCGATTTTAGAAACTCACACGTTGAACTCAGCAGTTTAAAATTTCAAAATTACTATTATGGAGATATGATTTTTTTTCAAATTAGCAGTAGAAAGATGCATATCTCCATATTAAATTACTTTTGACATTTTCAACTGCTGAGTTCAACATAATGACTGCAGTGTCCAATGTCTCTACTGTCAAAGGGGGACTAAGCCCATCGATCGCGACTGTCACAATACTCTGTAAGGTGTGTGAGATTCGAATAGCACCATCAGCACCAACCAAAACGTCTCATCTCACACCATCTCATCAGTGAGCCTAGCATGCTGCCCCCGAGAAAACGACCATTAGAGGGGGTATTCCATACTAGAAGAAGAAGGAGGGAAAGGGCGAGTTTAATATTTTTTCCTCAACAAAAAACTCAGAGGTATGAGCTCAGGTTCGAACCTACGACCTAAAAATTGCAAAGCAAGCTCTTTTCTCCGTCAACAGTCACAAAAATCTGTAAAAAAGACACTGTTCATTATTACAACCGCCATGCCAACGTCATCAATTCGTAACAAAAAATGAACTAAATTGGAAAGTCGGCAATCAAACTAATGAACTGCAAACCGTGGGTACACAAATTTGTTTAACTTGTTAATTCCAATGTTTAAATCGCTGCATTATGTAATGGACCTGTTGCAGATACGCTTTCATATTAATTACTGTCTTATTTACTTTCGAATTGCATTTTCAAACTCAATTTACGTGTTCGACGCAAATGGCCAGGAATGCAAAAAGATAATACGTGTGCGGCCAAACTGCGAATAGTAACATTGTACCGTCTACGTGATTGACCAAAAATAGTCAAATACGCTATTGACCAAGACTTAAATCCACACTTGCAAAATTCGCGACTGATCAAACCTTAAATACGCACATGGCCCAATACGCGATTGACGAAAACTTAAAGATGCACATGGCTCAATACGCGATTGACCAAAAGTGTCGAATACGTACGTCGTACATAGCCAAGTCGTCCAGTATAACTTCAGAATACTCCAGTCCTTTCTATGAACAAAGTAAGTAAATAAGTACTAACCATCATCGATTCATCAGACTAAGTAAATTCCCCTGCGTTTCTATACTTCTCTCTTAAGGCCCATTGGTAGGACGAAATATCTTGGAGGCGTCTTTTATTTTTCATTTTACGACTAGATTTATACCATTTACCGTAACTAAAGTCATACCTCAGTATTTTTGGATAGTTTATCTAGTGAAATCATAAACTGAATACACGATTGGAATTACTTCACTCGTCACTTAGAAAATCGTCACAAAGATGACGTATTTTCATGCATTTTTCAACATTTTTCTCGTTTCAGAAGAACTTAAAATAGTTTCCGATTGTTGGAAAATCGCATATTTATACTCGCATATTAGTTCATCTAGTGAAATCATAAAAAAAATCTTTAAAAAGTGCTTTTGTTCATTCTTTTTAATCGAAAATACCTACGGCACACGCACGCGCTTTTCGGAGGGCCGGGTTTCTCATAGAAAATCTTCGTCGGAACCCATGGCCCCTTAATTATAATGCTTCCCTCTTCTTAATATTTAATAAAGATGAAAGGGAGAACTCTAACAAGTGGGAACGATGCAAATTGGTGTAGACAAAGGTAATGGTCAACTTGTTTAGTAGCTATCTATTTAAATTTTCTACATGAATAGAACCAGTTTTCAAGAACCAATTAGTAGTAGATAAGATGTTAAATTGAAAATTAATGTAGTCTTCGAAAGACGAAAATTAAAATGTTGAGCTCTTTTCAATTATGTCTAGTGAATTTTGATAAAGTAAATTCGTTTTTCTATAAATTTTAGTGGCGTCGACCGACACCGACTCCTTAGGCTTTGATACAACCAAATAGAGGAAGCGGCAAGTTCTTATAATACAGATACGACCGGGACGTAAGAGCTGGTTGAGCAGTTCTGTGTACGACTTGATGCGACTTTATAAAGTAAGTTTATTAGACTCAATATAATTATGTAGCCGGCGTGATTACTATCCACTAAAGAAATCCTGTGTTGAATGTGAATGTATATGAGAAAAAAAGACATTAAGTATCTCAATCACCAGTTTTGACAATCGCAGTTAGATGGATGGATATTCTGTCCTGACAGAGATGGTAGCGGATTTCAGATACGGATGAATCATGATCTGGATAACTTGACGCCACAATTACAACGTCTCAGATGCGGACACGTTGAAAGAATGGAGGAGAACAGGGCGCCCAAAACAGTGGCCCACTGGAAACCGCAGCAGAAAAGGCCGCGCAGGCGACTGAAAAAGAGATGGGTCGACTGTGCTGAGGAAGATCTAAAGACCATGGGCAACTTTACCATCTGGAGAAGGAAAACCAGGGATCGGGACAGATGACATTTAATTGTAGAGCAGGCCAGGATCCACCAAGGTTTGTAGTGCCGCAGAAAGTAAGTTAAGTGTAAAGTTAGATGGTAGTACGCTAGAGAGTGCTGATGTCCTGTCTTTGCTCAACTCCTAGATACTCAGTAGATACCTAGTCGTGTTCGACTTGTGCTATGTTGCCCGCTATGTCCGCAATGCTCCATCGTCAGCAATGTCTGTTCATTGCCAGAAATGTACAAGACAGCTTTCGGAAAGTCAACAGAGATGTAATATTGCAGACTTTGGACAGAGTATAGTGGGCGTTGTTAGCACTGCTAAACTGGCGTTGTAAAAGATATAATACCTACATTGTTGACAATGCTCTGGGCCGGGGGTCGTGTCTAGGTGTACAAAGTTGTGGGCTTAGGCTGCGATGTTAGTCGGGAGGGTAAAGTGAGCGCCATGCACTACTTCACGCAGTCACAATAAGGTGGCCCTTTCAAGTCCCACTTATTCCACCTGGCCAAACTAGTTTGCAAATCTAATTAGAATTAGTAACAGAGTTTTTTTAGTTTCATCAGAGAATCTTCCTGTTTAGGTTTCATCTCAGCCTTAAGCCTTTATTATCACTTTCTACACTTACTCGGTATATTTCTCTTCAATATAGCCGTCGGGGTATTGTCAAGAAGGTGCTAACTCCCACCCCCCCCCCCCTTTCAAGAGGTAATGGCAATTAGCTCTACTAGTTGAGAGCTCACCTGAGCAAACATGAGACGAGAAATCTTTAGGTGTCTGGAGAAATTGGACGTAATATCGACTTTAGAAATTATTTTGTATGAAGAGAATTTTTTTTTTCAAGAATCGAAAGAGGAATACATCAATTCCAATAAGTAGAAAACACAATTAATTGTAAGTCAAAGAAGTCATGTAGAGCTCAATTTAAAAAAAAAACTTTTTTTTTCCGTGATTTTGATTTTGGGTCCGTAGTGAACGTTTTTCAGTTTGATGGTCTGAAGCATTCTATTTTTAAAGTTTACAAACTATATACCTTCTATATTCGCGAGCTTTGACATAAATGTATGCGCATATTTTGCTCTCCCCAGTAGCGCGCAAAGTTTCGCTCTCAAATAAATTCTTCTTAGGGTAGGTATCTATTTTTAATGTCCTGTAGTTATGAACGCCATAAGTCCACAACGCTACAAGCGCCTCTGTTAAATCCTGTGAGTGTTCGAATGCATGGTGAGGCCGATCCTTTAAGGCGCAATAGTAGGACGAAATACCTTGGAGGCGTCGTTTATTTTTCATTTTACGACTAGATTTATACCATTTACCGAAAATAAAGTCATAGGTACCTCAGTATTTTTGGATAGTTTCTCTAGTGAAATCATAAAATGAATACACGATTGGAATTACTTCACTCGATAGAAAATCGTCAAAAAGATGACGTATTTTCATGCATTTTTAAACATTTTTCTCGTTTTAGAAGAACTTGAAATAGTTTCGTATTGTTGGTATTTATACTCACATATTCACCATTAGTTTATCTAGTGAAATCATAAAAAAAGCTTTTTTTCTTTCTTGTTAATCGAAAATACGGCACACGCACGCACTTTTCGGAGGGAATCGCGTTTCTCATAGAAAATCTTCGTCGGAACCCATGGCCCCTTAAGAAAAACTTCTAGCTATTAATTTTCATTTCGCCCTAATCAGGCGCGCTAGATAATTTATCTCCGACACCTTTATTTGGGGAAGTAACAGTAATTTATTTAGTTTTTCCGCTCGAGGCAGATTTCCCAAGATGAGCATAGGCAAGGATGAGAGTTTAAAAAAATGATCCACTTAAAGAAAATCAGCTACTTCAATTCAGTGAAAAGACATACATACATACATACATATTCTCACGCCTGTTTCCCATTGGGGTAGGCAGAGACAACGGAACGCCACCTGCTACGATCCTGACTAACCTCTCTAGCTTCCTCCACATTCATAAGTCCTTTCATGCATGCTCGTCGGTTTCGGGTAGGGTAGTTCTGACCTGGGGTGCGATTTTTGAATGTCATCGGTGAGCTTGAACGGTTTTTAAATTACATGCAAAAGCGTTATTACATGCAAAAATGTCAAAATTACTATGGAGAATATGCATCTTTCTACTGCTGATTTGACTTTCAAAAATAATACTTCTGGAGTGCGATTTTTTAAAGTCAAATCAGCAGTAGAAAGATGCATATTCTCCATAGTAATTTTGACATTTTCAACTGCTGAGCTCACCGAATGAGATTCAAAAATCGCACTCCTGGCCCGTTTTCAGTGAAAAGAAAATGTTACAAAAAACCTGTAACTCTGCAACAAACACATTTTAAAAATTATACATGTTTTTAAACTGTTAAACATTATATAATTTTTTATTTTATTTTTTTTAAATATATAATTTATTGACTTCTTACTTGTGCGTTAGCACCGCATTTCCGCCAGTGTCAAGTGGTTTGAGGGAGTATCTATCCAATCTCGAGAATTGTTTTTGAGTAAAAACACAACTGAGGAGGATTGCGGAGCCTCGGGGCAGGCTGAAACGCGAACCGCGCGAACACCACGCAAAAAACAAGTGTTAGGGGCAAACCCTGCAACGTGATTCCCATTATTTTACTGACGACTGATCCTTTTGATAATTTTTCTGTTAACATCGCCACCTTTCTTCGATCGCCGTTTCCTCTACCCTAAAGCTGTCTGGAAGAAATAGCTTCTTAGCGATAAGACCGCCTTATTTTGTGTCTTTGTATTTTTTATCTGTTTTTTACTGTTTATGTCTTGGTGTAAAATAAAGTTAATTTGATTGATTGTTTATTTTGTAAGTTTAATGTTTGTTTTAAGCGTTTTGCGCTATAGAGTTCTAGATTTGCGTTTAGCTTGGTTTAGCGAGGTTTTCTTCCATATTTTTTTTGTGATTTGTATTGATCGATGTTTTGTTTTCGTTTTTTAACTCTCTTTAATGTTTAGAACACACAACAAGCAAGATTAATTAAGTCGAATAATTAATCTTGCTTGTTGTGTGTTCTAATTTATTTACAATACACCTAGGCGTATTTTATACATGGCCATATTACTCGTAAATAATTATTTCAATTTACCTACAACTAAACATTTATCTTAAAATTTTAATTAAAAATTCTAATGAGTAGGTACTAAATCTATTCCTTGGCAACAAGCACTTGAATAAACATGAACACAAAGTTAACTTAATTAAGGCAACGACTTAAAGTACCACTTAGTCTTAAATCATCAAGAGAGCATTATTTTAATTTAAATACGTTCAACTCTAAGAGGCCGGTTCGTTTCTAATTTGGTTTAAGTGATACATGGAGTTAGCGGATTAATTACCTACCAGGTTCAGAATAATTACCTGCCATTATACTTTTTAGCGCTCGATAGCGCCATCATCAAAAAAGACATTGCCAGGTTGCCAAATCAAAAATGTATAGCCTCACACTGATTCCTTGTATAGACACTTGGATATAAATAAAAGTTAGGTGTAATCCAGCCTTAGAGAAACAAAGAAATCGTACAAAAACAATTTCTTTATCTTCGATAATAAATAATTGCAAAGTTCTAGTAATTAATAAATAGTGCGAGAAATTATGAATGAGTATTTTATCAATTCTAATTTGATGTACACTCCTCTGGGCTTAAATCCGGCATCAAGAAGTAGACAACTCCCTGAATAACAATTTTAGGGAGGCAAATGCCTGGTAGAAAAAGGACTTCCTGGCCTAAGAACCTGTGTGAATGATTCGATATGAACACCACCTTACTGTTCAAGAGCCACAGCCTCCAGGGAATATTCCGAACTTCCATAGCTCTTTGATAGACTTTGACTTTTCGCATTGCCTCCCTGGGAAGTGGTCCTTATGGGAAGTGGTCGTTTTGAGAAGTGGTCCTTTTGGGAGTGGTCCTTATGGGAAGTGGTCCTTATGGGAAGTGGTCCTTATGGGAAGAGGTCCTTTTGGGAAGAGGTCCTTTTGGGAAGTGGTCATTTTGGGAAGTGGTCCATATGGGCTGAAAGGGTCAGAATCCCGCGTTATTTTAGATTGTCAAATGCTTTTTTTCAGAATTTCCAGAAAATAAATCTAAAAACTGAAGCAACATCGTCTAGCTGTAAAAAGTAAAACTCTGTACAAATTCATACAATTTGCTGTAGCGTTGATAACACAATGTATTCGGTGTCTTCGCTTCGTTTTTGCAACACTTTGTACTGGACAAAGAACGTAAATTCACAGCTTTCAATTAAACATGGAAATATTCTTAGATAAATGAGTGGTACACAACAGTCACGGGGCAAGGGTATGGGAAGGGTAAGGAACGGGCGCGGAACGGTTAAGGTACCGACGCGATACAGAAGAGGCAAAGATACGGTGAGGTGCGTCATTATACAGGCAGATTCCGGTCACGACTGTAGGCGAGACGGTAAGGGTAAGGAAAGGGGTCGGGACGGGCAAGGCGCGGGCATCGAAGCGGCATGCCTGTTCCATGCCACTTGAGTATAATTGACGACGCGTCGCTTGCATACATTTCGTATGAAAAAGTTTTAAAGCGGCACCAGTAGGCACGATGCCCGCGTCTATCTAAGAACATAATTGTGATGTCAGATATGGCAAAGACTCTACCCGGCCGGGGTGGGCTATTCGATTTGATGATTGTAGGTTTGTTTGCCTTGTTTGTTAACCGTATTATGTAGTACAAAATATACATAGAATATGTTAGTTCATTTTCAAGTAAAACAACAAAAAATCAACAAGAAAGGAAGAAAGAAAATATTTTGCTACAAGTACAAGAAGTTTTAACCATAATTTTTACAGTTAACTAGAATCAAGGTCTAAGACTGAGAATTATTCATTTCATAGTATTATTTTTATAAATCTAATTATTAATAGAATAATATCAACTTTATCGTTAATTTTATTAATTATTATAAGTTATTTTAGACGTGTTGAATACAACAAACTTGGCGATGTATCCGATCGTTAATGTAATTTTGAGTGTGGCAACATCGTGCCCGTCTCTCTCGCCGTTCGACCTCAAAGCTTGTAGCGTCCGTTGTCGCCGAATAAATTCGATTTACTTAAAGCAACGTGTTTTTGATTCTCGAGACCAATCCCATTTCATTCATTTGGTCCTTCGAGAAGTGTTAAATTAAATTCAGTGCCAAAAAACTTGTAAAAACTAATAAAAAGTGCAAGTGACGTAGTTACCACCCCGCGTAGAAGGACTGTATTTTGTCGTTCGTTGTGCACGGGGTTACGCCTATTCGCGCATATTCAAGCAAGTTTATGGATTGCAGTGCATTTGTGGGATTATCGTGATCAAAACAGTGAATTTTGTGCTATTATATAAAATTTGCACCATCATTGTGTCGGTTGTTTAATTTCGGGTAGTCGTAAATATTTTTTTTGGCGGCAGCGTCGTTGGTCATCCATCACATCACTTGACAAAAGTTGCCGTGACTGTATCCGAACGCATTACTTTCTGATTGGCTGAGAGCATTGTCGACTGCCATTTGTAAACGTCAGGTTGACAGGCACTGTCAAGCTGTCATACGAACTCGATGCATTGTTGTGAAATCGTTCTTCAAATCAAAACATTGTTTCGGAGGCCTTTATATCACAATTTAAAGGGCTTCTGTATTAGCCATGTCGACCGACAAAGAAATAAAGCAATTAAAAGCTTCGGCAGGCCAGTGCAAGGCGACGTTTACCAGATACGAGAATTATTACGAGCAAAACAAGGAGGACAATTCAGCAATCGGCATTGCAACTTTAAAGGCCAGGTTTTTAGCCCTTGAAAAAACTCTCGACGAGTATCGACGTATTCAATTGAAATTGAATATCCTACAGGAAAAAGATACCGAAGAGGATTTTCTTACGAACGATCTCGAAGATAGATACTATAACCTATATGCAAAGGTAAACACGCTGGTCGCAGTAGCCGAGGAATCTGCAAGAATGGATGTAGTGCAAGTGCATAACAGCAAATTGCCTTATTTGGATATTCCTGTATTTACCGGAGAAGATGTTACCAAGTATAAGCCATTTATTGAGCTTTTCCATGCTGTGATCGGAAATGAAAAATCATTAAAGCCAGTTCAAAAGTTGTGTCACTTACGGAACCACCTCAAGAAAGAGGCAGAAGCTCTAATTGATGGATTGCCGCTGGTTGACGAGTCATATGAGGAGGCATTGTCATTATTAAAGCAACGCTATGATAACATGTGCGTATTAATCTCAAGCCATGTTAATACTATCCTCGACTATCCAAACATTGTTAAGGGTACCGCTGCAAATCTTCGTGGTCTGGTGTCACACGTGCGTCAACATTTAGGCGCCTTGAAGAACATGGACCAGCCAACTGAAAGTTGGGATATGCTACTACTTCCAATACTCCTCAGAAAATTGGATCCATACAGTTCCCGTTCGTTTTCCATGGAAAGAGTTAAATCGACACTGCCGAAGGTAACAGATCTTTTAGCTTTTCTTGAATCTAGGGCTTCTAGTTACGAAGAAAGTCAAAAACAGGCAGCCCCTTTTGTGCCTAAATCCAATTTAAAGCCAAAAGAACCTAAAGTTTTTCTAAATAATTGTGTCAACAATAAAAATAAGCCAAACAATGATTGTTTGTATTGCAAAAAAGGTTTACATAAATTGTATAATTGTACAGAGTTTAAACTCGGTTCTGTTGATGATCGTATCAAATTTGTCAAAGAGAATTGTTTTTGTTCAATATGTTTAAACAAGCATAAAAATGCTAAATGCAAGTATAGATTGAAGTGTGCATCATGCAACTCCAATGAGCATAATAGCCTTCTGCATTATGTGGAAGAGGAAGTGCATTCTGAGAACCCTGATCCCGTTAATTTACACAATGCTATGGGCAACGGCCGTGATACAGGTATGGTCCTGTTGCCTACTGTAAAGTTGCAGCTTGCTTGTAAGGATGGAACTTATTTGACCGTCCGTGGGATCCTGGACAGTGGTAGTCAAACCTCTTTTATCACCACTGACCTAGTAAATAAATTAAAATTAAAGTCCTTTAAAAAGGACATAAATATTACAACTTTAGGACAACGGGAGCGGCCTGTATCACAAGCTGTTGTTATCAATATTAACAATCTTGATAGAACCTATTCTCAGGATGTTATTTGCTCTATTGTAGATAAGATAACCTCTCCGTTGCCACAGCAAAAAGTTGCTCTGTCGAATGTATCGATACCAAAGGGGATCAAACTGGCTGATGCTAGTTTTAACACACCTGAACCTATTTCAGTGTTGTTGGCAGCTGACATATTCTTTAATGTCATACTAACAGAAAAAATTGAAGCGCCTAATGGTCTTACATTTCTTGAAACTAAATTTGGTTTTATTGTCGCAGGAGGAATGAAGAGTGTAACTAACCAGACATCATTAACAAGCTGTGTTCTGCATGCTATCACCGAACAAGAAAATTTGTCCAATTTAATGGAACGTTTTTGGGAGGTTGAGTCTAAACCACTAACAAATAACAGCATGGATCAAGGTCGCAAGGAGCAGTCACCTGAGGAATCATCACAGGACCTGCCATGTCCGGAGGACGTCTGCGAATCTGTCTTTAAAGAGACAACCGTCTTGAAAGAAGGTAGGTTTCATGTTAATTTGCCTCTTATTCAGTCCCAAGATTCATTGCAGTTAGGAGACTCATTTTCAATAGCCTTTCAGCGACTAAACCATTTATTAAAGAGATTTCAAAAGGATGAGGGCTTAAAAATTCAGTACACTAATTTCATTGATGACTATGTACAATCAGGGCATGCCAAGTTGTATGACATTAAGAACAGTAATTTGCCATTTGAGTGTCATTATTTTTTGCCACATCACCCCGTTCTGCGACCCGATAAGAGAACAACAAAGATAAGAGTTGTTTTTGATGGGAGCGCTAATACAAATTCAAAAGTTTCTTTGAATGATCTTCTGCTTAATGGAAGGTTAACACAAAGGGATCTGTTTGACATATTAATTCAGTTCAGATCCTTTGAATATATTTTTATAACGGATATAAAAGCTATGTTCCGGCAAATAGTCTTGAATGAGCCGCACAAGTGCCTACAGAATATTCTGTGGAAGTCAAATTTCAACGAAGATGTTAAATGCTTTCAGCTCCAGACCGTTACGTATGGTATGAAAAGTTCCAGTTATCTGGCTACAAGATGTCTTAAGGAGTTAGCTGACCAGTTTTGTGCAGAGTTCCCGCTTGCAGCTAATGTATTGGCAAATAACACGTACGTAGATGATATTTTGGCTGGTGCTATGAGCGTCGCTGATGCAATTCAGGTACGAGATCAGATTATTCATTTACTAACCAAGGGTGGTTTCGAATTGCATAAATGGGCAGCTAATCATCCAGACATTTTAATGGGAATCCCTGTAGAAAGGCAACATTTTGAGGAGAAGGAAATGTCAAGTGAGCATGCATTTCTCAAGGCTTTAGGAATCTATTATGATGTCAAAAAGGATAATTTTAAGGTTTGCTGTGTAAAGCCTTTTGGTAACATGTTATGGACTAAAAGATCAGTACTCTCATTTATCGGCAGCCTGTTTGATCCTCTAGGTATTATAGGACCTATTGTAGTCAAAGCAAAGCTTTTTATGCAAATGCTGTGGCAGTGTGAGCTTCATTGGGATGATAAATTACCCAACCATATTTTAAAAGATTGGTCTAAATTCTACACTAATGTCTGTGAGCTGCAACCTATTCAAATTATTAGAAATTTGAAAATCCACAATGCAGATTTTGTTCAATTAATTGGATTCTGTGATGCATCTCAGCATGCCTTTGGAGGGTGTGTCTATGTTCGGGCACGGCACGGCAATAATATTGTTGTTAATCTAGTGTGCGCCAAGTCGAGAGTAGCGCCCTTGAAACAGAGGCTCACTATACCAAAGTTAGAGCTGAGTAGTGCAGTATTACTTAGTCAGTTAATTTCAAAAGTAAGTGAGATATTAAAAATTTCTGATGTTGTTTTATATACGGATTCTATGGTAACTCTTGCATGGATTCAATCGAAACATGGAAAGTTAGAAACCTTTGTAAAAAACAGGGTTAATCTCATAAAAAGTCTTACAAATAGTAATTTGTGGCATCATGTGGCAGGTGTAGATAACCCAGCTGACTGCTTGTCTCGCGGTGTCGATCCGAATGCTCTGCACAGCAATACTATGTGGTGGCATGGGCCACTGTTTTTGAATGGTTCTGACTATAAGGTAGAACCGGTTGTTTTGCCTACGGACTTAGCTCCACCCTGTGAATCAACTGAAGCTCAAGTCGGTTGTCTTATACCTGATCACCAAGGTCAATTGCCTATTTTTGAGAAGATTTCAAATATTGCTAAATTACAGCGCATTATTGCATATGTATTCAGGTTTTATTTAAGCTGTAAAAACAAAGTAATACCAAACAATGTACGTTTGACAGTGCCCGAGCTTCATGTTGCGCTTGAAAAAATTGTAATTTATGTACAAAATAACCATTTTCAAAATGAATTGCATTGTTTAAAAAATCATAATGATATTCAAGGATCACTAAGTTCTTTGTCACCATTTATTGACGGAAAAGGTGTTCTACGAGTGGGTGGAAGAATTGATAACGCAAATGTTCCATATAGCCAACGGCACCCGATTTTATTACCGAAGAATTGTCAGATCACTAGCTCTATTATAATCAGAGAGCATCTTGACTTGATGCATGCGGGCCCTAAATTAACCTTTTCTAATCTTTCATCAAGATTCTGGATAATAAGCGGTATAAGAGAGGTGAAAAAGGTTTTGCATAAGTGTGTAAGATGTTTTAAATTAAAAAGTGTAGCGTCAGAACAGTTAATGGGCTCATTGCCTCGCGACAGAGTCACTCCTATAGCGCCTTTCCATGTCTGTGGGATAGATTATTGTGGCCCGTTTGAAATCAAACAGGCACGCATAAGAAAACCTGTAATATCAAAAGGCTATGTTGCTCTATTTGTGTGCTTTATAACAAAAGCAATACATATGGAGTTAGTCTCAGACATGACAAGTGAAACCTTTTTAGCGGCTCTAAAGAGATTTATTTCCCGCAGAGGGTTGCCATCTAAAATTTACTGTGATAACGCTACTACCTTTAAAGGTTGTAACAGTAACTTAAATAGCCTATATAAGTTACATCATGATGCTAAAAATAGAGACAATGTCATTAATTTCGCAAACCAGAAGGGAATTGAATTTCATTATATACCTGCTTATTCGCCAACCTTCGGAGGCTTGTGGGAAGCCGGGGTTAAGAGCGCAAAATATCACTTTCGTAGAGTAGTTGGGAAATCCATACTTACTTATGAAGAGTTCCAGACAGTAATCGTTCAAGTCGAAGGCATTCTGAATTCGCGCCCTCTCGCACCCATGACTAGAGATGGACAGGATTTTAGTTGTTTGACTCCAGCCCATTTTCTCGTAGGCAGGCCTATTACGGCTCTACCAGAACCTGATTATACCCTCATTCCTATATCCAGATTAAGGTTTTGGCATCAATGCACACAGATAGTACAAAGTTTTTGGAAAATCTGGAAGGCTTCATATTTAAATCAACTTCAGAGTCGACCGAAGTGGCGACTTACTGTACCTAATATTCAAAAGGGTCAGTTAGTTTTGTTTAGGGAAGAATCGTCCCCTTTGGATTGGCCTTTAGCCATTGTAGTTGACGTGTTTCCTGGTAGGGACAATAGAGTCCGTGTCGTTAAAATTAAATTTCCTAACAAGAGTGAGAAAACAGTAGCCGTTAACAAGGTTTCGCTTCTTCCTCTTTATGACTAAATTAGGTCAACTAAATGTATATCGTCGTAGGACTTCCGCAAGGTCGTGTTATTTTAAACGATGCCGAGACATATACATTTAGTTGCATTTAAAAAAGTTAAAATACTAGTTATTAAGGTATTAGTTTAACCTAACTCTAGGTTTAAATTATAAGTTTAATTTAAAATATAAAATTAAACTTAATCAATTAAGTTTGCATTTAAAATAAAAATTTTCTTATTTCATAGCCATATAAGAGCAGTATTTTTAAGTTGCATATACTTATACATTATATTGTTTGTTTCCCCTCGGGATTATGTTGAATACAACAAACTTGGCGATGTATCCGATCGTTAATGTAATTTTGAGTGTGGCAACATCGTGCCCGTCTCTCTCGCCGTTCGACCTCAAAGCTTGTAGCGTCCGTTGTCGCCGAATAAATTCGATTTACTTAAAGCAACGTGTTTTTGATTCTCGAGACCAATCCCATTTCATTCAAGACGTGTAAGGTTACGTTCTATGACGTCAGCTCGTTACACATTCATGAGTCGCGCCTCCGCCGCTTTTCCAATCAGAGATAATTCCAAGCCGCCAACATGTGTCTCCCTCCAGAGATAGTCGCTAAGCTAGAGGCACACCGATAGAAAACTAACTTCAGAAGCCGTAGCATGCTACACGTGATACGGCTGTATCACGTCTTTTATCTCGTTCGTTCACGCGCATATAGAAAGAGAGCGAAGGTGTGATAGCGCTCTCACGGTGGCATGCTACCCATGCTGGGAGGTTTTTTAATATCATAGGTATGGGCAAAGGGAGTCCATTCACAAAATATTTTTATTATTTTTAATGCTAATGATTCGTTCACACGGACGAAGTCGAGCAAACGCTATAAACCTAAGGGTGCGTCCACATCTGGCGAATTGCGCACAGGTCGCGAGCGGCGATCTGCGCGGGTGCATTTTATGGTCATGTACTTATTGCGCAGCTCGCGCGCCGTTTGCGTATTCGTAAACAAAATAAACATATTTATAATATTGACTTTGCTAACTGTACCACAAGCCTAACATTGTTAGAACTAGAGATCTAACAGAATCTGTGGTTTTCTTCAAAGAAACTGATTAAAGAAGGGGACGGATTTCTTTCTCGCCGGGTAGAGAAAACTGATTGGTAGGTAGTTAGGTACCACCTAATGTTAACTGATCATAGCCAATGTTTCGAAACCTATGTACAATATTAAATTATTTTATGATAACGAAAAATACTTTATAATGATAAATGCTGATGATGATGATGATGAACAGATACCTACCAAATGCGTTTCTTAAATACCAAGTTTCGCCAACTAGTTAAATTTAACCTTATACCTATATTAAGTTGAAGTGAAGATGGGCAGGGCACTTGACCAGACGGGAAGACGGCCGGTGGACCAAGGCAATATCAGAGTGGAGGCCAAGACAGGGCCGGAGGTCAGTAGGCAGATCACTAGCACGTTGTTCCGATGCTATTGTGACTTGTGACTGTGACGGGTTCACATTGGATCATATTTGCACTGGACCGTGAAGAATGGTGTAATACAAAGGCCTATGCCCAGCAGTGGGTTGATGTGGGCGGATTTGATTGACTGATTGACATAATTATCAACTTACAGGATCCTTCTCAATCTGCCATTCAGTGGCAGATGCCAATCAGACCTTCAACTGAACAACGTTCACTATACAAGGTGTTACAAAAATACAAATAAACATTTAAGGGGCTGGTTTAGACCATCAAACTCAACAACTTTCACTATGGGACCAATATCGAAATCGCGAAAAAAAAATAATATGTTCTATACTCTACAAATCGTCTTGAGCTAAAAAATGTACGGGATATCAGATTTTTTTTTCGCGATTTCGATGTTGGTCCCATAGACAAAGTTGTTCAGTTTGGCGGTCTAAACAACCCCCTTAAGAGTTTTAAAAATTTATTCTTACTTAATCAACACCCTGTAGAATCAACTACAAAATAGCAAAAAAAAAAACTGCAGCACCTACTTGGCTCACTGTTGGTCCCATAGTGAAAGTTGTTCATTTAACCGGATGATCCATTAGGATCATCAGCTTTTAAATCCATCAGCATATTAAAAAGGACTATGTATTAGGGTCTGAAGCTGATCCGCCACATTTTTCTGAAGAAAGCCACAAAAGTACAATATTCTTTATCGTCCATTAATCCGGGATAACTGAACGAATCAATCGAGGGGTTAAGCAGCCAGCCCGCAGTTTGTAAACAGGGGCGGGCTTAAGAAAATAAATGTTTCGCTATTAATCTCCAACTTATCCGTTGTGTGCAACTCTTGAGATGAAATATAACTTTCTTTGTGGAAACTTTTTGAATGTATTGCGATAGATTCACTTTCGGATCACTCAAGGTGCTGGAAGAAAGAGGAAAGATCTTCCGGGACTGTTGAAAACCCGGGTCTGCGGTTTAACTGTTATTAGTTTAGCTACTTTACGGTCTGCTCTGGGTCTGGCAACAAAACACGTTATTCATCTTTTCACTCCTCTGCAACCTTCGTCCCAGTTGGATACCTCCAGCCAGGGATCTACAAAGGCTGGAGTTTTGAATAAATTTAAGCTATTACCTGATCAGCTGTTTATTTGCCTCAGAGCATTGATAAAGACATTACACCCACGGACCTGAAAGTAATACGGACCGAGTATTGCACTAAAAAGATGTGAAGCATGCAAGGTAATACAATCTCGTTTGTTCTACAAGGGATCTACACTCACATAGATGCACTAGCTCTAGGCGCAGGTCCGACAACCCGTCACCTTATGTACCGCGTGACAGCACGCACACAAAAGAAATGGGTGATTCACTCATGATTAGATGACATTGCGTCTGGTTCTTCTTATAAGTCTGTGATTACACCTAGTATTCTATAAAATAGGTAGATACTTTACCACAGAAGACGTACAATACTATTCCCATTGACAATCAGGAGTGGTCTCTCGTGGCTTTGCTTCAGCAGTATCGAATTCATGCTAATTAGTAATTGGAGTGAATAGACACTTGGCGTAGCATCTAAAACACCTTTACACCAGCGTTATTTTTGATTAATTATTTTTTAAATGATATTGTTGGAAACATTATTCTACTATTGTGGGTTGGATTGTTTCTTCATAACTACTAATTGATCTTTGGTATTTAACTTCGATCAACAATATACAACTAGATAACGGGTCGCATACAAAATCAAAGAGAAATTCTGTCCTCGTGAATATACAACATTTTTTGTTAACGAACCGAGAAAACAGTCCGAATACATTATAATTTCGACCTCAAAGCAACCATAATTCCTAGTAATTTAAAAAAGGAACACTGCGGCATTGCGAGACGTGCTTACGTTGGCTTTGTTCGAACGCAACTAATTCAAAATAAGATCTCACTCCAATAGTGAGGCGTTATTTGCCGGGACATGTTTTGAGCGCTGACGCGTTATCTAGTTAGATATTGTTGATCGAAGGTATTTAACTTCGATTTAACATTTCATGCACACACTTCTATCACCCTTAGGAACCTACCTCGTTAAAATAATACTAAAATTGTCTATTCGTCTAGAATTTAAAATTGTTCAAAGAGTAGACTTACTGCACCCAACAGACCAATACTCTTTTATTAATCCCACTAGATTTATAAGTGAAGACACATTAATATTACCATTTTATTACCCCAAAGCCCACAAGGGGAAGAATTATGGCAACACTTCAAAAGTTTCATTGTACTAAACCGCTAAATTTATATGGTGGAAATTCCATTCAATGGTTTTAGCCTTGATTTGGATTCTGTTATATTACGGAAGGTAATATTTTGTGGTGTCGGAATTTAAGACGCTGTTATCCCGTCGAGGCCGTTTTTTGAACACGAACGAAAGTGTTTTAAACTGTGTTTTAAAGTCTGAAAACCAATTATGTCTTATTTAAGGATCTGGCTGATAGGCGACCGTTCTCAATTACACGATTAGATTAAGTTTAATAGATAGAAAAAAATCCCAAAGCCCTTTTTGTTATGTTTTTTCAATACTATGATTAAACTGCTGATATTTAATTTTTGATTCTTGTACTTAACTAAATACATTAAATATTTCTAGTGAACTCCGTATAATTTTGAGCTTAGAAACACCCATGATGATTGATTGATGAAAAACAAGTTTTTTTACGATCCTGCTTTCAATTGGAGCGGGATGGCTAATTGCAAACTTATGCTTGCAAGAAAGAGATGCTTGCACTGGGATAACCTGGCCTTAAACTTTTAGCATAGTTCTAGCGCTCCATAGAAAGGTCTCACGATGCTTGAATCTTAAGGTCCGTATTAATAAACAACTAAAAGGTCATCTTAAGAGGCCGCCAGCGTTGGAGTTTCATTTATTAATACGGGCCTTAACTACTCCATAAGAACTTCTTAAAGTATATCGACCCAGTTCAAATTGAGACTTCTAAAGCTAGACGCGATCTCTGGTGGGGAAGTACACACTTCCTGACCCGTTTGACCATCTTGTGGAAAGCCTCCCTCTAGGACAAGAGCTGCCCAGGCCGATTTGGAGGAGCTCAAATAGACTACGACTTCAGATTGGCCGAAGTAAAGACAACCTGTTCATGTGGGGTTACATAGACAGGTCGGAGCTCAACTGTGAATGCGGTGTTGCTCCTCAGACTATGGCCCATCTTGTATCCTGCCCTTCCTGCCCAGACACCTGCAACGATCGTAGCTTATGAGAGCTGCCGATAGGCTGGAAAGATTTAGAATGACATGCCATCGACTCGAAAGAAGAAAATTACCTACCTACAACAGTATTTCCCGGACTTTAGTACTTTGACGGCCCGATAGATCAGTCGGTATAGTGAATCCGCCTGCTGTGCTAATCGGATCCAAATACCCAGCAGTGAATTGATGCGGGCTGTTTTGATTGATTTACTGGTGGCTATCAAACTGTCAAAACCGTATCAAAATTAGTTCAGTAGCTCAGACTGACAAACATAAAAAAAACTGTACGTCTTAAACTTTTTTTTAAATTTTTAACCGCAAAATTTGTTTAAAATAATAAAAATGTTCACAAAAACTCCATATAGAGTTTAGCCGGAGCTCTATAGTTACTGATCGTACTAACAAAAATTTCAAAAGCTTACAGATTTCCATGCAAACAAAAAACGATTGCGTAGGTACTTACCGAGTAGTTTCCTAGAATTTTTAAAACGTTTTATAAAAGCATCCATCAACTAAAATGTTCTTTGAATTTATTGCGCACTTAATTAATAACTTCACCGGATTCCTTCTATCTTAAATGGGAACGTCACTTGAAACTTTAGGAGCCATTTCGCAGAATTTCCCACTGATAAATTATTACTACATTTCTTGTTAACATTTCCGAAAGTAGATAACAAATACATACAAAGGCTCTCTTTGCATGTTGAAGGTTTCATGACAGAATGACAATATTATCATCAGCCTATACAGGTTGTAAGGAAAAGTATCATTAACCCTTAAACCACATACTCTACTCATCAAACTGAACAACATTTACTATGGGAGAGCAAACCTGTACTCACTGTACAATCAAATGAGTTTTTTCGGAATTTATGTACGATTTGTAACACCACTGGCCTTTCGGTGAAGGAAAACATCGTGAGGAAACCTGCATGCTTCAATTTCTAGGCATGTAGGTATTGTACCCATTGTCTATTACAAGTGGCGATGGGCTCACTCCCCGTCACACTGGACAGAGTTTCGGTGCTACTAATGAAACGTATGTTAGAAACGTAATGTTCTGAGTTTTCAGAATATCTCTGACTACCCCCTCGGGGAATATAGTCGTAAGCATATGCTACCTGACACTTCAATAGGGCTGCTACAGAATCAAGATGCGGCACGCACACAGGCCGTCCCGCTTTAGCACGCGCACGTTGTATTTCTTACTCGTCTCCCCTGAAGTTACCCTCGAAGTGCGGGGTGAGGTGCGGTATCTGAAGTTAGGGAGGGGCAGGGAGTGGCCATTCTGTATCTAGTACCTACCTACTATACAGGGTCTAAAATTAAATGCGTCTTCAGACCATCAAACTGAACAAATATCACTATGGGACCCATATTGAAATCGCGAAGAAAACATTGGTTACCTATCCCATAGAAAATGTTAATGGCTGCTCGACCCAAATGTATGGAACAGCAGATATTTTTTCGCGATTTCAATGTTGGTCCCATAGCATTGTGAAAGTTGTTTACTTTGATGGTCTGAAGTACACGTCAGTCATCATTAACTCAGTCAATGGATGTCCACTGCTGGACATAGGCCTCCCCCAAGGATCGCCACAACGACCGATCCTGCGCTGCCCTCATTCAACGGGTTCCCGCCACCTTCACCAGGTCTTCGATCCACCTTGTGGAGGGCCTAATTTTACACCTTGTATAATTATTATCTACTCTGTGGTTGTATTAAAAAACGGAACGTTACAAAGTGTTCCGAGACATCCCAAAATTTAATTAAAATTAAATATTACATTTTAATTAAATTTTCTACGAGTTCCGCGGTCCGGTATAATTTTCTAAAAGTGTCGAATTATGTTTTTAATTAATTTCTTCATATTTAATATTTCTAAAGAGTAGCGTTCCCTGTGAATACTGCTAATTTAGTTTAGCTTACTTTCGGTTTCACTCCTTGTTGTAAAGCTCGTTGTATTTCTTACTGTGTATGTCGTACATAGACGAAAAATTTTTCGCTTACGCTAGTAGATCGAATATCAGAGTAACCGGGTTTTTCTAGAAATCGATTTTAATTAATAAAACCGAAGAAAAGGGAATCGAAAGTCACCCTTTTTTTCCAGTTGTAACCATTTCACTCTTACATCTTTAATCTGAAGAAAATGAAAATTTTCAATATTTTTCACAACAAAATTTTGAATGATGTGGTTTTCTTACTTTTTCGAAATTAATAAAAATCTAATTCTAATTTTTCAAAGAAAACGGCTAAATTCTGACCGGAGCCACGGGCTCGTTCGCATCGATTACTATGGAGAGTCGTGGTCCCTGGGTGATATACCTGATATTTTCAATACTAACCAATTAAAGTCAATGAAATTTTGCAGAAACAATCTTGAAAGATTTTCGTTAAAATGTATAATTTTAAAGTTACAGTGCCTCAAAGATTTCCATACAAATCTTAAATTAATCCTAGAATTAAAACTGTATATTTTAACGAAAATCTGACTCCATACAAGCATAGAGATTTGTTTCTAGATCGTTCCTGCAAAATTTAATTGACTTTAATTGGTTAATATTGAAAATATCACCATAGTACGTTTGTATGCAACGCGCATTTTCGCTCTCGGAATAAGATTCTCTTAAGTATTACTAGGGTGTTTTGTTACACCCTGTACACACGGCGACAAATCAAATTACGCACCCTATATACCCATAACCACGCTACGTACAAAACACAAAATAGTGCGGTAGAGAGAGAGAGAGCCTGCGTAGACGCGGCTACAGGCGCGGGCGCAGCGTGCCGTGAGACGAAACAACAACAACATACCGCACCCTCTCGCACGATTCGCAGCGTTCAACTTCTAATAGTTCAAAGTTCAAACAGGGTAGCCTGAGCAGACGCCGTGTGTACAATATAAGGCAGTATGGTACAATTTTACAAAGCGCACTTTTCAACCCCTCTTACGGAGCAGAATGTAAAGTAAAATATGACCACATTCGTGTCGGAAATACAAAATATTTTTACTATGCTCAGTCCGTGACACGCCCAGTGTAGGGTGACCAGCTATGGGTGAGCCCAAGTAACTTAATTTCCCGGTATCGCGGTTTCGGATGAAACGGATGGTAACGCCACAAAATTGTAGTGTTCACACGTGGTTAATTTATGAGATCAAGGATACTTTTATTTAATTTACCAATATTGAGTGCAAGGCACGCAAGGTGTCAGAGAGACACTAGAATTACGTATAGAGGAAAACGCGGTGTTTAAAAAAATACTTGAATTAAGTAATGCATCGTTTATGTAAATATTTATATTTATTTAAATGTTGAACGATTATCACAAAGTTTAGTTTCTGTTGTAAATAGTCACCAATTTTCTGTTTTATGGACTATTTATTAATTGGTTATACTTATATGTTAAATGGAAAGCCACATCTCTTATGTATGGATATCCTGTAATTTGTCTGTATATTTTCCTAAAATGAATAACTTAAACTAAAATCTAGATTTCTCTCGGGGGCGACATACTAGGCCCTTTTAACTTCAATCAACGAAAAACGTAATACCGGAAAATGCCCGAAGCCTGGCCACCCTAAAACTAGCATAGTCGACTGCATACAAATCAAATGCGTTTGTCATTCTTCCTCGCTGCCAATAATTTGTATCCACTTGCAGTTCAGCCTCGGAATATAAGTTACTCCGTTTTACTGCCGCCACTTCCTTAGTTATATTTTACAGCAAGCACCTACTATATTCAAGTAAGTATAGTTATAGTAAAAATGATATTTAGAAAATAAGCAAAGGACGTTGTGTGTGTGTCTGTGATGGGACAATGCGCTTTGTAACGACATTAAAAAATAATGGTTTTTAATACTTACGTCTGTTTCTACGTGTATTTTATACAAAAAAAGCAATTTTTGGATACGTCGTCTCGGTGATTCTGTTAAAGTGGACCTTTATTTTGGTTTGAAAGCAATATTATTGTTTCGTGTCAATATACACCACTTATTTTTGGACCTCCCATAGAAAATCAATCGGCCGATCCGCACTTTTCTATGGGAGGTCCAAAACATTTTATCGTTTTTCGACCCATGTTCCTTAGGGAAAGTTGTTCAGTTTGATGGGTAGACTCTTAGTTTAAAAGGATGCTAATGATATCAATTTCACCCTGTAGTTAACGATGTACAGTGTGATGGTCCTATGTATCCCGTTATGTAAGTATTACATTTTACTACTATTGCTCACGACTACCCCCTCGGGAATATAGTCGTGTGCGTCGTTGTCCATGCATTGTTGGTTTAATAAAATTGTAGAAAGAATGGGTAATTTTTAAAAGCCTATAAATATTTACACACCAATAAAAGCCCTTGAACACACACAGTCATACAAAATAAAAATAAAACCTTCTGTGCCAGCAGAAAACATAAAAGGGGCAATTTCCTTTTTAACTAAACCGATCAAGCGAGCCATTTTTCTAGTCCCGTATTATACACCCAGTTAAACGAACATTGACAGTCTGCACCGGACGGCACTCGTCGTTCGTACTATACATACATGACTGTTTACATACAAATATGACCGTACTAAAACTGATGCTATCTTAAATGTTTCTTTTAAAAGTACAGTCAGCATGGAAAGTAAAATGATGTTGTCTAAGTTGATACAGTAGGTACTTCAAGGAAAATAATGGGCATCGGAAAACATCGGAAATAATCGTAAAAGCAGCTCTATATAATTATACAACATAACATAACATTAACATTTTTATTTTTTTATAATTACACAATACTGCCTAGTTTCGGTCGGTCATCTTCGGGAACACGAAGTTAGTCGATGCCTATTATTTTCCTTGAAGTGCTGTATGTAACACTGTAGCACAGTTTAATACCTACATGGAACACCTTGATATGCTGACGGCTTTTTAACAGGAAGATCAGACCATGAAACTGAACAACTTTTTTTATGGCACTAACAACGAAATCGCGAAAAAAACAGCTGTTCCAATACTAAACTGCAATACCTACTTGTTCGACTCAAACGTATGGAACAGCCGTTTTTTTTGTTCTGACAGGTTGGTCCCATACTAAAAGTTGCTCAGTTTGATGGGTAGAGTATGTGGTTTAAAGGTCATTAGTTTTCCTTACACCCTGTATAGTTGCTATATGTACAATGTACATGTACATAAAGGGTGCAGAGTGAGAATTTATCTAAGTGATAGGCGACGGGCTCACCCCCCGTCAAACTGGACTGAGTTTCTGTACTACTGGTGAAACTAAGATGTTCTGAGGTTTCAAAATATCTCTGATTGCCCCCTCGGGGAATATAGTCGTGAGCATAATTATGCTTATGCTTATCAGCTGCAATGCTGATTCAGTATTCATCATGTACAGCATTTCTGTGATGGGGATGGACCAGCACTGGTAGCATGCAACACGTGATACGGCTGTATCACGTCTTTTATCTCGTTCGTTCGCACGCAAATAGAAAGAGAGCGAAGGTGTGATAGCGCTGTATCACGGTGTCATGCTACCATAGGCGAAGTATTTTTCGCTTACGCTGATAGACGTAACATCAGTGTAACCGCGTATGAGACAGCGATAGTCATAAAATCCTATACAATTTGTATGAAAATAGATGTCTGACTCCGGAGTCAGACAGCCGTCGTAGAACAAAAAAGTGGCTACGTCGATAAGGACAGCAATAAGTAGCGATCTCCTTTTTTAACTAGAGCGAATTTGCTATGTGCAACTCTTACCTAGTGATATGACAAGCCACGTGTTTTCTTCTAGTTCCTTCTCTTTCTACGCATGCTACCCATGCAGGTACGATAAACGTTTTATCGCGCCTGCTAACTCGTTCGTTCGCGCGCAAAAAAAGGGGAGCCAGGGCGCAATAAAATTTTATCGCGCGATCATGCTGCGGGTGCAGGTGTGAAGTTTGGTCTATTTGTATTGAATTTATTGAATCAGGCGTTACTTTGCGGAAATCCACGACTAACAGGTGGATGAAACGATTGTGTCGAGACCTCCGCTTCTAAATAAAACAAAGTTGTATTACGTTATGCAATACAACCTGCCCACCAAATCTAGGTACCTATTTAGAAGCGAAGGTCTGGACACAATCGTGTCATCTACCTGCTATTTGTATTGTAAAAAGGTCTACGAAGAATCGAAAGTAGCATTTTGACCCGCTAGCACAGTGGGTAGTGAACATGCCTGCTTCGCCGAGAGTCGCGGGGTTCGAATCCCGGAAGATCCTTTTAATATACTGACGATTTTTACAACTTTATTTATGGGACCAACGCCGAAATCGCGAAAAATATCGGCTGTTTTTTTAGCGTTTTCTATGGTGGTCCCATAGAGAAAGTTGTACAGTTTGATGGTCTGATCATCTCCTTAGCGTAGTTGCAACTTATTTTGTTAGAGCTTACAAATCTATCAACTTCTTATTCTGATGTTGACAGTACGATGTGGAGTTATGAAAACATTCTTTGCGAATGTCGTGAAAGCAATAAAGATACATGAAAATGTTTATATGAGATGAGACCGTTTTGCCCGACTTTTCATAAAATGCGAAATATTTTATAAATGTTATTGAAAAGAATTACCTCTTCTCGACAACAAATCGTCAAAATCACCTGGTCTAGGATTTAAGTATACCTGTAAAATGGCTGGCAAACATCTTGAGCAAAAGCATTGACTGCGCAGAACAATATTTGTAGGCGAAAGCGCTATTGCACAAACCCGTCACCCCATTTTTCAAGTTGTTTTCCGTCTACTGTCTACTTTCAGAATGATTCCTAACCAAATCTCACAAACTTAAAAGATAGTCCATTTATCAAACTGTTCAAAAACAATTATACGATTTTCCTTTAGTGCAATTCACGGCGAGGGCAGAAAAAGAAAAAAGCTTGCACTTCGCATAATGCAGCTTTTGTTTCCAAGCTCCTGAAAGTTGGCGGGATTGCCCCGTGAAAAATGGAGGGCGACCGCAATCACAGTACATGACGTATGAACAGTACGACGAATATAGTTTTAATTTGTAATTTTTTTTTTAAACTTTAATGTACACACGGAAATATAGACGAATACAGCATAATAGACACGTACAAAGGGCGAGCTTTTCTGTGCAGAAATTACTTCCAGCAGACCCATGACAAAGAGAAAGTTTACAAAGTGAGGAAAGCAAGGTGCACACAATTCAAAGTAATAAACAAACTCAAACACAGTTCTGAATAATAACTTATTATTATTATTTGTTGTGTCGATTTAGTTTTATATTTACATCAATAGCATAATTATGCTAACGACTATATTCCCAAAGGGGGTAGTCTTGTTAGTTATTTTAGGTAGACATAGTGTGGGACGCCCTGCTGCCCGCTAGACAGACGACCGAAAAAAGGTAGCGGGGAGCGACTGGATGAGGAAGGCCGAGGACAGAGTTTTGTGGCGCGCCTTGGGAGAGCCCTATGTTCAGCAGAGGACGATGATAGGCTGATGATGATGATGATGATTAAAAATTAACCTAAAGTCTCCGCATAGTTTGAACAACTTTGACGTTACTTATTGAATGAACTATGAATGGATCCATTCATAAGTTACCTCAGAATCGGTATTCTGTAGTAGATTACACACCGAGGACAGGAAAGTAAGAAAGGTCTCAGATCTCATGTAATTGTTGACCGAGGCGAAAACTATTTTTCTCCTCGACGGAGCTGGAAAGCGGCAACTTCGTTTAGCGCAGCGGGAAAACAATTGACGCTTTCCGTCCGGAGGAGAGAATAATTATGAATTTTAGTTTAGCAACATTTAACTCTCTTTATAAATCAGTGATACTACTGTTTCACATGTTACTATGAAAGAGCTTATGAGAAAATGCCATGGAGGTTGAATGTGGATAGTTTGTGCTGAATATTACTCTGTTTTGAGAGAATGTTGCCATTATTGTTCACGTTTAGGCCAGTTTTACGAGCTTACCGAGATTGTCTGAAAAATTGCTCTTTATTACCCTTTTGGGCCTCTTTACTTCTTCACAACAAGTTTAAGAATATGGTTGCTTTATGGCAGTTATGCTTCACGTTTGGATGACGTAAGGCTAACACGCTATGTGTGCGAAATTAAGAGGGTATGTGAAAAAAATAGGATTCTTCAAAGCACCATATATCATGAAGTACTAACAGTAGGAGTATGATTTGTGGATATGTGTAAATTGAACATATTTAAGTTTAGATTAGAGTCAAAATGAGACATTTTCTCGATAGAAAAACAAGCCAAAGTAGCCTCTGTCTTTATTGATAAGCGCTTTGAACTGCTAAACGGTGTATAATATTTAGAAACAGGAGACTTTATTTAAAAAAAAGAGATTGACATATTTTATAAAGTTTTATTAGAGCAGAATTGAACTTGTAACGTTGTAAGCGTTACCATCTAAAATAGTTCTTAAAATTAACTTAAAAGTATAAACTTAACTATCTAGATTAACTATTTACATTAAAAACGATTAACTTCCTAGCTACCTCTAAATACACAAGTCGTTAAGCTGATATCTAATATTTCTTCTCTAAAGAACCCTTTAAAATCTTGACAAACGCTAAACGTTTTAATCGCCGCGCAATTGCATACTACGCGCTGCGCGGACCCCTAACAAAACGGAAACCGGTTCGAGGCGGCCAGCGTTTCCGCAACAGCCGGCCGGCACTTGATCTCGATCATTCCTACGGCAGCTCTGGCATACCCTTCACGTGCCACTTGCTAAGACCTGAGAACGCTCCGCTGCTAACAGCCTCGAAGGTTCGAGAACCTAGAATTCATCTAGATCCCGCTGGGGTGAGTTGTCTATCCTTGATACCTGAACTAAGTGCTAGCTAAATGTAAATTAGGTTCGTAGCGCTGCCGTGGCTAATCTAAATTCTAAAGGTCGCTGGTCCTTTCCAAAAACGGTGTGCAAGCGCTACGAGCCAAGATGAGCTTGGCCTAATGCCATTCCTGTGGCTATTCCAGGATCACAGTTGGGAATCATCGTTTGGAATCATCGTTTGGGAATCACCGTTGGGGTTAGACCCTACAGACATATCCTACGGTCTACCTACCTAAGGGGAGCTTCGCGTTCCCGTTCAACTCATACCTACTGCTGCGCGAGGTTGCAGCCTACCTACCTACGTGGCCTCACCTGCGTGGGCACCCACCTGCTACCCACCAGCGTATCCTGTATCTTCGACGGCGCCGGCAACAGCCGTGAACACCGAGGCCAGTGACCTAACTTACCTACCTATCTAACTACGGCGAAAACGACTCTGTGCAAATAGGTGGCTTAATATTTGGCAAATTAAAGGTTATTTCTACGTAATCCTTGTGGACTCATTTATACTACCTACCTGTAGCGTAAGCCTAACCCTAACGCGACAGTGGCGCTCATAACGTGGTTTTAAGTCTCCAGCCTGCACAGAATCGTTTCCGTTCGTGTTTTTAGCCTACGGCGAGCCTACCTACATCTTCTTTGTGAGCGGAAGGGTGACCATATTGCTGAACTGGTACGTACTTTCATTACATTTCAGTGCTATTTATTGTGTTGTGTATCAATAATTACGTGCCGTTCAGTAACACCTTGAAGAGAACGCCGTAAAAAGTTTAATATAGCACCTGGAAACTTCCCGTGCTGGACCTGGGAACTATAAAAAGAATTCTCCAGCTGCATACCTACCCGTGCATGTCGTAAGAGGCGACTAAGGGTCTACAGGCATCTAATTTGCCCTGTAAAGTTAGATTCCTGGTAATTTTTTTCTTTTTTTTTTTTACCTACCTACCTAAAAACGTAACTCGTTATTTTTAACGTTTTAAAGTAAAATATACCTATATTGTAATACGTAACAGTTCCGCATTTGATTTTGCTTGTTCTATCCGTTTTTCTTTCATAAATTCAACAACTACCTAATTAACTTCGCGCTTCATTCTATTTAGTTTACCTACATACCTACCTATCACTCTTTCGCCGTAGCTTCAATTCTTTTAAACCTGTATCCTGCGCTGCACTTAACAGACACCAGAAAAAGGTAATTTTTTATATAACTGTAACTTTTAACTAAACTTCTGTTTATTTTAAGTAACTAAATTTTTTTGTGTACCTACCTATTATTTTACCTACTACAGTGAAACCTGGATAACTGGGACATCAAGGGACCTGCAAATTTGTCTCACTTAAAGAGGTATTCCACTTACCCAGTGTCTCAGATATCCAGGTATAATTAAATATCTGTCTCATTTACAGAGGGTTCCACTAATAGAGGTGAGAATAGAGGTAATTTCAGTTATAGAGGTGTGATTATTCAATCAAAAATAAAATACGTACATATTATTATGTAAAAATAAGACAACATACCCATGTTAGCAAACACTTTTCAAGTTCAGGATATTCAGATAAACCCACTTACACGTTTTAGTTTTCCTTGTCCTTCAGAACATTGCGACTGAATTTTATCTTTATTCTGAATGATTCTACAAAGAGTAGATTTTGGCACATTAAATTCGACACTGACTTTATCGCGTATCTTCGCACTTTTATAAACGGATATTAATTTTTAGTTTTTCACGTAGATACTGATAAAGATATGAGCATTCCTTCGTTTCGGATTATTTTTTTTCAAATAAACATCTGTATGATATAAAATAAAACTAAAACTGGAGGTCATCGAGACACAAAATTTGCCAAGTGCGGAATTTGCGGATAGAATAAGAAATACACAAATAGTGCGAGTAAACCTAGGAGTAAACATAAAGTGCCAGATAGAGAGGTGATGAATTGATGTTATCTCAGTTACAGAGGTCAGAGGTAGAAAAGTATGCTTTAAAATAGTCTCAGTAAAAGAGGTAAAATTCACTCGCTGTCTCAATTATAGAGGTAAATAAAAGAGGTCTGAGGTAGAAAAAGTATTCTTTAAAATACAGTCTCAGTAAAAGAGGTAAAATACACTTGCTGTCTCAATTATAGAGGTAACTATGAGTTTAAAATCGAAATAACGAATCTCAGATACAGAGGTTTGCTTTGTCCCACTAACAGAGGTAATTCAGTGCTAAAATGTCGGGACCTCAGCATGAGTTCCAGCTATGGAGGTTTCTCATTTATCCAGGTCCCACTTAACCAAGTTTCACTGTATATCACGATGTCAACTCACCCTACTCGTATCTATCCTTTCAAATATTTTATGATAAACAATCATAGGCCTATTAGAGGTCTGGAAATAGAGGAAAAGTATGATAACAGCTTATCGAACGTGTGCGTGCTTTGTGTTCTCACATATTCATGGAAATAAACCAATATATAAAACAAAACTAGTTACCTACCACGCTAATAGTTAACTACTTAATAAATTATAATTTTTTTTCTAAATAATTTTAAAACAATCAGTGTTGACTGACCTTGTTGGACCCTACCCCCAACCAGGAATCAGCACTGCGATAATATTTTCGTCGTAACCATTGTTACGTGATTTATATACCTAGTCTAAAAGGTGTGGTTCTAAAAACTACACCATGCGTTAGAGATCCTCTACAGATTTCTGGCGTAGCGACTTATACCTACTACTTACGCAATTGCAAGCTTCATTCTATAATGGTATAGTTCTAAAAAACTATGTCATACTTTAGAGATCCCCTACAGATTTCCTTGGTGCGTGTAATACTACTATGTATTATGGGCTTATAAAATAAAATAAATAAACAAAGTAAATTAAATAAAAGTACTTCTGCCAATCTAACATCTTTCTGCCTTTCGATTGAGTGTTTCTCTAATAGGAATACTCTGTTGTGTTGTGTTGAGTGGAATTGAATAGATAGTTCTCACTCTGTGTGCTAGGATCTGATGGTATTCTAAGACCAGATGATGGTATGATGGAAGATTGAATAAATGTTGAATAGATGTGGAAGAAAAGAAGTGATGTATGTTGTACTCGTTAGGTAGATTTAGTCAGACGTATTTCGCTCGAGTACGCAAAATACTACTCTTTTGGGCGGAGTACTGTAACGTTGTAAGCGTTACCATCTAAAATAGTTCTTAAAATTAACTTAAAAGTATAAACTTAACTATCTAGATTAACTATTTACATTAAAAACGATTAACTTCCTAGCTACCTCTAAATACACAAGTCGTTAAGCTGATATCTAATATTTCTTCTCTAAAGAACCCTTTAAAATCTTGACAAACGCTAAACGTTTTAATCGCCGCGCAATTGCATACTACGCGCTGCGCGGACCCCTAACAAAACGGAAACCGGTTCGAGGCGGCCAGCGTTTCCGCAACAGCCGGCCGGCACTTGATCTCGATCATTCCTACGGCAGCTCTGGCATACCCTTCACGTGCCACTTGCTAAGACCTGAGAACGCTCCGCTGCTAACAGCCTCGAAGGTTCGAGAACCTAGAATTCATCTAGATCCCGCTGGGGTGAGTTGTCTATCCTTGATACCTGAACTAAGTGCTAGCTAAATGTAAATTAGGTTCGTAGCGCTGCCGTGGCTAATCTAAATTCTAAAGGTCGCTGGTCCTTTCCAAAAACGGTGTGCAAGCGCTACGAGCCAAGATGAGCTTGGCCTAATGCCATTCCTGTGGCTATTCCAGGATCACAGTTGGGAATCATCGTTTGGAATCATCGTTTGGGAATCACCGTTGGGGTTAGACCCTACAGACATATCCTACGGTCTACCTACCTAAGGGGAGCTTCGCGTTCCCGTTCAACTCATACCTACTGCTGCGCGAGGTTGCAGCCTACCTACCTACGTGGCCTCACCTGCGTGGGCACCCACCTGCTACCCACCAGCGTATCCTGTATCTTCGACGGCGCCGGCAACAGCCGTGAACACCGAGGCCAGTGACCTAACTTACCTACCTATCTAACTACGGCGAAAACGACTCTGTGCAAATAGGTGGCTTAATATTTGGCAAATTAAAGGTTATTTCTACGTAATCCTTGTGGACTCATTTATACTACCTACCTGTAGCGTAAGCCTAACCCTAACGCGACAAACTTACATAAATTATTACAATCACAATTAAATAAAGTTTGTTTTACGCTTGCTACGTTTCATGCGCGTACGTCGCCACATCTCTCTCTCTCGCATCAGGCAGTAATAAAGCTATCACAAGCCCATTTCGCTTCAATTATTTTTCGACATAGGCCATTAAACATAAGAATTGCTTGCGTTTTCCAAGACAGAGTCATCCCCCGGGCTCGCTGGACTCCTTTGTGGTCGCCGCTGTTGATCCTAGTTTACAGGGGTAACATCGGTACCTATGACCCAAAACCACTACCAACTGGCCCTGTACCCGCACTTTCGATTTTCGATCTATAGCGACCGTTTCTGAACTTCATTGGAATAGAGTTGACATTGGAATTAAAACGTTCACGCAATTGCGAAGTTTGAATGTCCGTGGTCCCCGAAACGACGCCCATTTTGTATCGAAGCAGACCTAGAAAATCGATGGCGCAAAACCTGAAATCATGGAGAGAACGGGAGTAGGAACGGAATAACAACGAACGGTGGGCATATTATGAGTCTTAGGTCTAGCTATAGCCTATAGAATCCCACTACAGAGCAAAGGCCTCCTCTCACGAATAAGGGTGAGAAGGAGTGGGCCATACTCCACCACGCGGGCCTAGTGCGTGTTGGTGGAGGCAAGGTAGTGGTCAACTTGCTGTCAGAGAATTTTCAAGCCGCCTCAATAGGCCTCTGACCTGGCTTAACGAATAGTTACAACGCCATCTGACGAAACTATCTGAGACCAACTGCTTAACGTGCCTTCTGAAGCACGGAAACTTCTGAAATACCACTAAACGGTCACCCATCCAAAGACTGACCGGAAGTCTAACGTCTATGCCCGATAAATGTGAAATAAAAATATGCAATTTACAAGTCTCTCAAGACAGTATAGTCCAGAATTTTATGTTGTTTAAAATAACTCCATGACTGTACTTATTAGTTTTTCTTCTTCGATAAATTTGGGAAAGACGATAAATTAGGGATGGATGAGAGCAGATTGCTAAGTGCGATTTATAAGGCAAGCGTCGGTAAGTAGAAACAGCCAACGTACCACAACTGACGGACGAACGTACGGGGACATACAACTGAGCAAATTGGTAATCAGATGTAGGTATCCTTTTTATGTGGAAGAAGCTAGAGGTCTATCAGGAATACAGCAGATGGCGTTCATTTGACTCTGCCTGCCCCAGTCAGAGATAGGAGGCGTGAGAATATGACTGTATATACAGAATCCTTCTTAATATGCTGACACTTTTTTAAGGGGATGATCAGACCGTCAAACTGAACCACTTTCTCTATGACACCAACATCGAAATAGCGAAAAAAAATCTCCTGTCGCAAAAACCACAAACCAACTCGAGGTAAATGTATGGGACAGCAAATTTTTATGCCTTATTTTGTGCCTCTTCTTTTATTTTTCTCTGTATTTTACTGTTTATATTTTGGTGTAAAATAAAGAATATTTGATTGATTGATTGATATTTTTTTCGCGATTTCGATGTTGGATCCGTAGAGAAAGTTGTTCAGTTTGATAGTCTGATCATCCCTTTAAAAAAGTGTCGGCATATTGAGAAAGACCCTGTATGCTTAGATCAAGGTAAAATTAATGGATAGGCTTACGCGAACATTTCAAACCAGAAAAATGAAGCAAAACAAATGAATGGTATACTTCAAATTTGTATGCAATTGCCCTCGATTTGACAGACATAGTGCCTAGTTTGTATGGACTAATTTCCCTACTAGTGTGCTTCAACTTAACGCGCTTTAGGCCTATCCATTAATTTTACTTCGATCTAAGCCTGTATGTTGTATAAATGAGGGTGAGAAAGAATTGGCCATACCTACTCCACTAAGTGAGGATTGGTGGAGGCAAGTTAGTTACAGGATTCATTAGAAACAGTTTCTTATTCATCAAGGGTCAAACTTTCAAAGAGCCGAGTTAAAAAAACAGCTTCTAATGTCAAAGGGAACGAACCCTTTGTGTAGTTTAGAAAAAACTTTCTTTTGATTTTTAAGACTTTCTTTGTTTTAACAACGTTTTTGTAGTCGATTTTCTCATTAGTTTTCTGTTTGTTCAGTAAGCTCTTTTGTTGAAAATTATGTTTATTATTACTGTTTTTAAAGTGGAATTTAAATTAATTATACTTCTCACACGGACCTGAAAAAAAGACGGACGTAATGTGACACTAAAAAGATGTGAAGCATGCAAGGTCCAACATTTTCGTTTGTTCTACAAGGGACCTACACTCACACAGATGCACTAGCTCTAGGCGCAGGTCCTACATCCATCACCATTATGTACCGCGTGACAGCACGCTCACAAAAGAAATGGGTGCTTCAGACGAGATTACGTCCGTCTTTTTTTCAGGTCCGTGACTTCTCATTGCTGGGCACATGCCTACACTCAAGGGTGTTTGGGCGTCAGATCACCACGCGTGCCCAATGCCGATTGGTAGACTTCACAGACGCATCATTTCATCTTCAGCGTATACAGGTTTCCTCACGATGTTTTCCTTCACCGTTTGAGAGCTGTCGGTATTACATACATAAGTTGGAAAAACTCATTGGTACATTATAAATGGTATGTCGTATGTGTGGAATCGAACCCGGACCCTCGTGATATTTCTTCGGACCTTTAGCGCGAGACCGACTCACACTTGGCCGGTTTTTATTATTTGGTGCTGCTTTATCATTTCATTTTTGTTTGACGCTTGTATGTATCACCGTTTATACGACAGAGCGAGAAGAAAAAACGTTGATAAAAACTAGTTTCTTGTATTAGGTCCCCCCTTAAATTTAAAATTTAATTTTTTTTTATCATTACAAATCCGAGGTAATGACGCATATTCTGTGAAAATTTCAACTGTCTAGCTACGACGGTTCAAAAGTTACAGCCCTAAATAGGTAGGACGGACGGACTGACGGACAACGTAGTAATAAGGTGCCGTTTTCACACTTTGGGCACAAAACCCTAAAAATGACAAAGTCCACAAAGAGACAAGAGACAGTCCCATAAATAGGAATATCCGTAGCGCTACGCAATAATCCGTAGCGAAGCGTAGCCGTGCGTAGCGCTACGGTTCAGAGCGCAGGACGACATTGAGGTGTGCGTCACACCGTGAGACCACAATCAAAATTTTGGTAATTGCTAGAGTGTTAATATCAAATCTGTTTTTTCTAAAATATGAGCTTAAAATAGAGAATTGACCTTGCTAAGCTGATAAAACATGTTAAAAGAAAAAATTAATTGTTTTAGTGTCACAGAATGAACACATAGAATGAAACACCCCATTTCTTCCCGTGGCGTGGGTCCTATGACATGATTGGATATAATAACTGGGTGATAATAACTGATCAAGTTTCAAATTCAGTCTTTCTGTGGGCGAAAGGCTAGTCCCTTATTGTCACCACTTGACATGTCAAACTGACTCCGTGGTCTAATGGTTAAGAGCATTGATCTCTTGACACGGAGGTCATGGGTTGGATTCCCACGGGGGGCACCCAGTGATATTTCACTTTGTGCGTATTCCCCATTTGGTGAGGACATTGCAGGCTGAATGACCTGACTGTCTGAAAAGAAACATGATTCCGTGCTTCGGATTGCACATTAAGCCGTTGCTCCTATACCTACTATCTCTGGTGGTAAAAAATCTGCTGTTGCATACATTATTTTGAGTCGAGTAGACATTGTAGTTCAGTATGACCAGGAGATTTTTTTTGACCGGTTTGCTCTTATAGTAAAAGTTGTTCAGTTTGATGGGTAGGCTCTTAGTGTAAAACGATGCTAATAAAATTAAAAAATATCAATTTCATGCTGTAAGTATATATACGATTCCATATGTAACTGAAAAAAATTATGTTGATATGATTTGGTAAATAAATTTAAAAAAATTTAAATTTAATTTACTGTCCAAATTGACTGTACTCTAATTATATTTAATGTATTAAGGTTACTAGTCCCTTGACAATAACGTACACAGGTTGACATTGAAATGACTTTACTAACATCAACCTAAAAAAATCGGTAGCATGTCTTATGACCATTATACGACCTTATATTCAAATAGCTCGAGACAATTACAGTTTAAATAATAAGGCAGTAAATATAGGAGACGAACAACGTGGTGTTTATGAAATAAACTCGTGACGCGTAGTGAGCCTTATAGCGTCGCGATATTAAAAACTTTGACGTTCAGTTTGGCTGGAAGTGACAACTGTTTCTTATAATCATTTAGCATTATGGGGATATAGGTCGATGATGGATGTCGGATGGGGTCGAAGATGTAGAGAGCTTACCCAAAATGGCACTGGCACTCCTGCAAACCGACGGAATGCAGCAAGCTGGCCAGACTCCGGCAGGAGGGTGGTGGTCGCGATCCAGGCGGCTCCCTGCGGAGCCTACCACACCGCTGTGGGGGATCGTTCAGCCGCCACCACAAACTTGGTAGCTTGTGATGCCGTTGCCCGGGGTGGACCGCTAGGAGGTAGATCCCCAACCACCCCAAAATTTCCATCCAAATCTTAAATGAATCCAAGCATTGTATATTTTTTGTCTTTCCTAAATGCAATCAGCTGATCGAACGTTTGTATTTCCTTTAGGTCTCTTAGGGAAAGTTGTTCAGTATCATGGGTACAATAACCCCTTAAACTAGTCCTTAAGGGGCTACCTGCCGGTTTTGGGTAATTTTGTAACCATTTTATTCATTAACTATGGCACTTTTTGAGCTGAAATTTAAACTGAACCATCTACAGGATATAAGAAGTGGTGTTGTTTTTCTAGAAATCGATTTTAATGAATAAAACCGAAGAAAAGGGACTCTAAAGTCACCCCTTTTTTTCCAGTTGTAACCATTTTACTCTTACATTTTTAATCGGAACAACATGAAAATTTACTATATTGTTCACAATACAATTTAGAATGATGTGGTTTTTTTACTTTTTCGAAATTAATAAAAAATCATCGAATTTTTCAAAGAAAACAGCAAAATTCTGACCGGAGCCACGCGCTCTTTCTCATCGATTAGTATGGAGTGTGAGTGAGAGGAGAGTGGTCCACGGCTGATACGCCTTAAAGTAATGCAACTGTTTACCCTAACACCCTGTGGAGATTGACAGTGGACAGATAGATAGATAAATCATTTATTTGTATAAGTAACACACACATAATAATACAGTTCATAAGTTTACAAAACAACAATACAAGGAAACATCAACAGAACAATCATGTAATTTATTGTATGCTACAGCAGCAAACAGGTCCCAGCTCAACATAGACCTTGCCCGAAAGCAGGGTGTTGATTTTCAGATAAAACCTTTTAGTAGTAGTCAGACGCAGCAACCAATGAGTGATAAATAAATATGTAGGTGTAGGTTTAAATGAAATATAGGAATAGGTGAGTGTAAAAAAAAAAGAATGCAATAATAGTATATTATAGTAAATACATATAAATATTATATACTTATTTAAATAAAAAAATGGGTTCTGAAAAAACTATGACACAAAAGGTGCGTTAGTGTAGTCATCAGGCAAGCCAATGAGTGGTTTTTTCAAGATAAATTCCCTCAGTTTATTCTTGACTGTGAAACCTGACTTAAGTGATCGCAGTACATCACAACTTAAACGTATCTTCAAAATAGATTATCCGCAGTACTATAATTATTTGGTATTACCTAGTAAAAAATACGATATAGATTGTGATATTCTTGAAAAGTGAATAAAATCTAAAAAAATATTCTGATTATACCAGCAACAAAATAAGGGTCAGGGTTTCCTTAATACTTAATTAATTTAAAGTAGTTTAGAGGCCGGTCTACCGAGCTCTTAAGAGGCAGGCCCGTGGTACTTAGCCCTGATTTAAGAGACCATTTACACCTTACATTACTGTTAGTTAATCTTACCTCAATCTCCTTTGATGTAGTAGTACTCTGTGGATGTAGTAAGGACCGCAAGATAAAACTTGAGGCTCCCGTGGTAGGAGTAAAAATAGGAACGTTAAACCTGTGATATAACAAATATAAGGGCCTGTTTAAAAAATTCTTAGTAAGTTCTTTTTTTTATTTATAATTAATTGACTTCTTGCTTGTGCGTAAGCACCGCATTTCCGCCAATGTCAAGTGGTTTGAGGGAGTATCTATCCAATCTCGAGGATTGTTTTTAAGTAAGAACAACTGAGAAGGATTGTGGAGCCTCGTGGCAGGCTGAAACGCGAACCGCGCGAACCACACGCGGGAGACAAGTGTTCGGGGCAAACCCTGCAACGTGACTCCCTAGTAGCTTAGTAGCTTGTAATTATGACAGATCGTTTGATTTATCTTTGTTTATTTAAATATTTGCAGTCACAAGTTATAGAGATATATTAAAAATAGGTATAGGTAGTTGTAATATTAATAATTACTTAATTAGTCAATAACAAATTACAGTACTAGTTAATTAGCACATTTGCTGGAGTTTTTTTTTTTCGGGCATATGCCCACCACACATTCCTTCAACCAGGATCAACAGCGGCGACCATTCACAACACTGGACAATGAAGTCCAGCGAGCCCGGGGGATGAATCTAATCTGTTTTGGAACCCGCAATGAATTAATGAAAGAAGATAGGAGTAGTAGGACAAAGAAATATACGACTTCCCTCCATTGCAAACAGGAGACATTTTCTGGAGATTGGCAAAATCATCCACACCACGGTGGAACAACAATTTTAATTTAAATAAGATACAGATTCTAAAACCTCTAATATCTCTAAAGATAAACTAATTCTTTTTTAAGCTACCACCCCGTCGGCACGTGTTGTCGCTGTAGAGAAGATGCGGCCAGAAACTCTACAGCATAACACGACTTACTGACTATTACAATATAAATTCTTAAGCTAAGGTTATGTATACAGTAATACATAGTCTATTTAATTAAATAATTGATACTATACAGTTTTTTTTAATGTAACACATCTTCTAGTACCCTACCATAGTTCTATGGTAGCCATTTTTCAAGCCATTCTTTGTTTTGCCGAGTTAAAGCGATAGCGAAGGTTAAACTTTATGACCATTCATTTACATTCCGCTGGGAGAGTTGATTAAATTGTTTCCTATTTAGCTGATCTGAATATTGAAGCTTTTGGTCTCAAAGTAGGTACTTCCAAGATACCACTGTATGTTTTCTGGGCATGTTTAGGCAATGATACCAGCAGTGCGATTTTTGTTAATCATACGAGCGGTTCGGCAGTAGAAAGATGCATAATCTCCATAGTAATTCAAACCATATACGTATATGCAGAGGGACCCTGTGTCATATGATTTTCAGAAATCGCACTGCTGTTTCAATGTATGTCATAGTTTAAGCGACCGGAAAAAACAGGGTTGCCACCTTTAGACCTGTAGCAAACTAATGACAGCCGGCTGCAAAAACGTTGCTTCCTTTGATTATCTACTCCGCTCTCGCATTGAAGCTAAAATTATCAGATAAATAAAACAATAGGATTGCATGCATAAGATATCAGGTAGCTAATAGCATCTTCATGACATAGCCCAAAGAATTGCTAAACTAAAGTGGCAGTGGGCGGGGCACATTGCTCGCAGAACCGATGGCCGATGGGGCCGGAAGGTTCTCGAGTGGCGGCCGCGTACCGGAAAGCGCAGCGTGGGTAGGCCCCCCACACGGTGGACCGACGACCTGGTGAAGGCGGCGGGAAACCGTTGGATGAGGGCGGCGCAGGACCGGTCGTTATGGCGATCCTTGGGGGAGGCCTATGTCCAGCAGTGGACGTCCATCGGCTGAGATGATGATGATGATGATGAATAGCATCTTAGGGCTTCCGCATTATTTTCAGGCTTGAAAATTAGGAAGATTTATTCGAAAATTACTGAACTTATTTGGTCCAAAGATGGTCATGAGTATGGACATCCTCCTGGGTCCTGTACATGAGTCCATCCTCGACAAATTGAATATCAAGACAAGGCTCTCCACCATCCTGTGCCACCTACCTAGTTTTACCTACTGCCTTTGTCACTGTTTATCCTGTATTGTTCTAATTAAATAAATGAGTAATTTATCTATCTATCCTGTAGGTATACACCGAGTCCTTAAATTCTTTCTACATACGTTGAAGAGATCAGATAGTTTGGAAAAGCACATGATCTCCAGCCTTATGGGGGATAGAGAGGTGGAGAACGCATGCCTATGAGATGGACAGATGGGGTCAGAGAAATAACCGAGGCAATAGTGCAGACCAGCATGCACCGAGTCCAAGATCGAGCGGCCTGGAGAGCTGTGGTGGCCATAAAGGTATTATACCTTACGGGCATAGAGCAACAAACATGAGTTGTCAAATGAAACCTTTTTTGGATGTTTTTTGGAGACTATTCGCAGGCAAAAATTTGAATATTGTCTATAATTCTGAGTCTAATGTGAAATTGTGGATAAATTAATGAAGTAGTGTCAGTATATTTCATAAAATTATCTCGATTTCACTTTAGATTCGCAATTATTCACGGAAACCGAATTGATAAAATTAAATAGTGACTTAAAAACGGTCCTATTGCCTCACGTTACGTATCTCTTTCTATTATACAGTGGTACCGCTAAGTACATCTCGCTCACTCAGCTGTGTGTTCCTCTATTCCTGGTATAATTCCTTTATGGTGGTGGCACAAGCGGCCCACGATTCTCACGTCCTTCAGCCATGAGGTTACGACTAAGCGCTTTTTCAGACGAGCGACACTTTGCAGTCGCAGAGGGTCGCGCGAACCATAAAGTCTATGAGCGCGACCCTCTCCGAGCCACGGCGACCCCTAAGAAGAAGAGATGTAGGCATCATTGCCTACCTATACACATGGTAGGTGTAAAAAACATGCAGTGGGATCTTAGTCCTAAGAACGGTGATAACCTATACAAGGTGTTACAAAAATACAAATAAACATTTAAGGGGGTGGTTCAGACCATCAAACTGAACAACTTTCACTATGGGACCAATATCGAAACCGCGAAAAAAAAAATTATGTTCTATACTCTACAAATCGACTAGAGGTAAAATATGTATGGGATATACAATTTTTTTTTTGCGATTTCGATTTTGGTCCCATAGAGTAGGTAAGTTGTTCAGTTTGACGGTCTAAACAACCCCCTTAAGAGTTTAAAAAATTTATTGTTACTTATGAAACACCTTGTATACTCTACAAATCGACTCGAGCTAAAATATGTATGGGATATCAAATTTTTTTTTTTTGCGATTTTGATGTTGGTCCCATAGAGAAAGTTGTTCAGTTTGACGGTCTAAACAACCCCCTTAAGAGTTTTAAAAATTTATTCTTACTTATGAAACACCTTGTATTATTATGGAAGAGATCTTGTGACTAGTAGTCCATTTTTTTCCTCATTCCTCAAAAAAGTCACTGACCCCTACTAAATAGTAATTTAAAATGCCAAACGTAACAATGTTTCTGTAGGTTCAAGACCTTCTAAGATATGTCTTTAATTTTCTCCCGAAAACACGAGGTCCAATTTCATTAAAATTCACATGGCGTAGGTATGTACGGTCGCAATGAAAACTGTTTGTATTTTGACAAGAAATTAAATTTTTAAATCGTACAGAATTCAAGCTTCAGAAATGTTAAATTGGTGTAATTTCCGTAAAATTTTTGAGCATTTTTTGTGTTATTTTCGTATGTCGAAATGCAACAAATTTTGTATTATCTGATGAAAAACAACAAAACCCGAAACTTTCAAAGCTCGAATTTCAGTGAAATCAAACGGAATGTTTCCTAAGTCACATAGCGTGAAACTTCATCATCTTGAAAAAAGTAAAAAAAAATCGATGTATGTACTATTTTGATAAACCATAGAAAAAAGTAATAGATACCACGTACAAATACCATTTTATGAATTTTGAAGACATAGTTTCTTTATCAGTTAAAAGATTTGTAACATCTTGTAAATTACCAAAATAATTATCTCCACACACTTAGCATTGTATAGATTATAATAATGTTTCATAACCCATTAACTTATGAAAACGATTTTGTCGCTTCAAATCCAAAAGATGATAGGAGGAGGCCTATGCCCTGCAGTGGGATCCTCAGCATTGCCTAATAACACACCAACTATACGATTTTGTTAACATACCGTTTCACTTTTGTCTCTATCTGTACAAACATCGTAATACGAAAAAGCCAGAAAGACTCTAAGGTACGGTTAAATAATGAATTTTAGACAAAATATCTGATTTTAAAACAAGTTTATACACAATTTTAGCTTTTATTTATTTCCACTAGTCTCTTCTTCACTCATTTAGAAGAGGTAAAAAATGGAGGCAAGTTAGTAGAGACAAGTCGGTGGAGGCAAGTTAGTGGAGGCACATCAGTGGAAGCAAGTTAGTTGAGGCAAAATAGTCGAGGCAAATAAGTTGAGGTAACTTAGTGAATGCAAGTTAATGGATGCACTTTAGTGTAGGTAAATTAGTTGAGGCAAATTAGTGGAACCAGTGGAACCAGAGGAAAATTGGTGGAGGCAAGTCAGTAGAGGCAAAAATGACTGAGAGGTCACCCATCCCAAGATGCATGCATCGCTCGTCGTTTTGTTTGAAGGTATATAATTATTTTCAATCGGTATCTAAAGCATTACGCTACAAACCACATTGAATATTCAATATTCTATTCATTGAGATAATAATATATTGCCTTGGGTATCATTATATTTTAACTAAGCATGTATCGTAAACAATGTGATTAAATTTAGGGTAGAAGTACCTATTGTTGTCCTGGTAAATGCTTTCAAATCAATGAATTAATTTTGTCGGGGGGTGATGAATCAATTCATCAACATTTGGTTTTCTCATTTTACATCATATTTAATTATCACAGTACCTAGTGCAGTTTTCACACAATGTTTTCCTGAACAGTTTGAGAGAAGTCTTTATTACGAAAAAAATGTTTTAAAAATGCATTAGGTTACACAGACATGCCGTGGATATGATTGAAAGTTAACGCATCTTGTGTGTACTCATAGAAAATAAAAGAATAGGTTTAATGTTGGAATAACGTATAGTAGATTACACACCGAGGAAAGTAAGAAACGTCTCAGATCTCATGTAATTGTTGACCGAGGCGAAGCTGAGGTTATTTACTGTCCGAGGTTAGTATACTATTTTTCTCCTCGACGGAGGTGGAAAGCGACAACTTAGTTTAGCGCAGCGGGTCGACAATTGACGCTTTCCGCCCGGAGGGGAGAAAAATAATATAATATAGGTGATTAACAACAAACAATTTAATGTCATAAACTTCCCAATGGTGTTACCGAACCGAGCGCTATTAATGTGAGCACATCAACCACTAGCGGAACATCTACCCTATTTCAGATTTATTATATTGTAACCGCTTTATTATAAACTTGGATGGAATCTAAACAATGAATTAATAAACTATTGTCTACAGAACCACAGCAAATACCTCTAAGTCTCTAACAATAATGGTATTAACTGAAAACCACAAGTGAAGACATTAAATCTATGTATAAAATGACACAAACGTATCCCATCTATGCTATGACTGAACCGGGATTTGAACCCAGGACCTTGGGTTTGGTAGTCCAGCGTGGTAACCATGAAACAATACAAAAAAACAAACAAAATTCATCTCATCACACTATGTATTATAATATTAGTCCAGTCATTTAAGAGTTTCCTCGTATATGGACACCCTAACAATAATTTATCTATCGCTGAAACTTTGCAGTGTGATAAAGTAAAGTATACAGATTACGGTTGACAAATAATCTAGGACCGGAAAAAATTAAACCTAGATTATTAAAAATAACGCCCAGGATGCACCCTCCTGGAGGGTTTAGTGCCCAGCAGTGGGACTTATAAAGGGTGTAACCCCTTAAGGGGCTACCTGCCGGTTTTGGGTAATTTTGTAACCATTTTATTCATTAACTATGGCACTTTTTGAGCTGAAATTTAAACTGAACCATCTACAGGATATGAGAAGTGATGTGTTTTTTCTAGAAATCGATTTTAATGAATAAAACCGAAGAAAAGGGACTCTAAAGTCACCCCTTTTTTTCCAGTTGTAACCATTTTACTCTTACATTTTTAATCGGAACAAAATGAAAATTTACTATATTGTTCAATACAATTTAGAATGATGTGGTTTTTTTACTTTTTCGAAATTAATAAAAAATCATCGAATTTTTCAAAGAAAACAGCAAAATTCTGACCGGAGGAGCCACGCGCTCTTTCTCATCGATTAGTATGGAGTGTGAGTGAGAGGAGAGTGGTCCACGGCTGATACGCCTTAAAATACATATTGTAAGGCGTGGTTTTGGTCATCAAACTGTACAACTTTCAATTTGGAGCCAACATCGAAAAACAATCACCTATCATACAAAACTGCAGTACTTTCTCGACTCAAATGTATGGGACAGGAGATTGCTAAATTTTTTCTTGATATTGGCTCTATAGTGAAAAATTTTCTGTTTGATGGTTTAAACCACCCCTTTCAATATTACTAGGGTGTTTTGTTGAGTCACGTTGCAGGGTTTGCCTCGAACACTTGTCTCTCGCGTGGTGTTCGCGCGGTTCGCGTCTCAGCCTGCCACGAGGCTCCAAAATCCTTCTCAGTTGTTCTTACTCAAAAACAATCCTCGAGATTGGATAGACACTCCCTCAAATAACTTGACACTGGCGAAATCTAACAAGGAAACGCCATTAAATAAGAATAGAATAGAATAGGGTGTTTTGTTACACCCACCCTGTATAGGCTGATGATGATGAACTCCTATTAAATGTTACTAACCTTTGATTTTCCAAAGAAACCGTTTGGTCGCAATTTTGCCACAACTTTCTTAGTCCAACAATACCTAAACGAAAAATATTTTGTACATTCACGAAAAATCATTTTTGCTCTTTGAAAAGGACCGGAATTTCCTGTAAGTAAGTAATACCTATCGACCCGCTTTCCTATCTAAATATGCTGCGGAAAATTCGCCATTGAAGTTCCGTACAATACTTCAGGGGTCCGCATTGAAACCGTTTCATAATAAGGGCTGACATCGTCTTATCTTATACCGGGAATAGGGCAGGAGTATCCTTGAAGAAGATACTTGTTCGTTATTTTATACACTATTATAAAACTTTAACAGAAGTGTGTCAATAAAAAAAGTTACAATATTGTGTTCAGGTGTCCTATAATGGTGTTTAGGTGACTCTAAGTCACCGATTCTTGGATATTTGTCTATCTTTTTGTTTATTTGTTCGATCATCACGCAAAAAATTAACCGATTTTGCTGAAACTTTGTGTGTTTAAAAGCTTATGATTTAGGTGAAACTATTTTAGTGGGATGATCAGACCATCAAACTGAACAACTTTCTCTATGGGACCAATATCGAAATCGCGAAAAAAGATCTGCGGTCCCATACATTTAGGTAGAGTAGATTTGTGTGGAACAGCTGTTTTTTTTCGCTATTTCGATATTGGTCCTATAGAGAAAGTTGTTCAGTTTGATGGTCTGATCATCCCTTTAAAATAGTTTTAACTAATTTTGTTAGACCTTATACAGGGTGAAATTTATATCAATTATGAGTTATGACTATGACTATGACTATGAAATGTCGAACGAACACAGCCGCGGCAAGTAGGTACTGCCGAATATAATTTTTTTTTGATAATTCTTAACTTCAAGCATCTGAAGAAAGCTTTTAAACCCAAAACGTCTCACTAAGAAGTGTTTACTCAACCGAACTCATCGTGACTCAAGACTAACTGAGTCTGCATTCTTTCTGAAGAATCTCTGGCAAGCGCAAGTTTTCGAACTTCCACTCTATTTGGGTGCTCCACTTCGCTAATTGCGGCAAGTTTGCTGGTAACCAGTGGATTCGTCATTGAGCTTGCTTCTGAAATGCTAGTAAAATTTTGTGGTTGGATTTTTGCATCTTTTTTTCGAACGAGCGAACAACGTTTAAAGATGCTTGTTTCAAAAACGTTATAAATAAATTTTAAAGTGTGGAAAATAATATTTTAAAATAATATGTTAACATTATTTTGTTATGTTTCGTCATCTAACAAGGTGTGTGCGAAATAAAAAACATTACTTACATAAAATAATGGATAATTTTTTTTTAAGGTGGAAGCAATGAGAATTTCTATTTAACCTAACCAATTAGCTGTAATTAAAATACAATTATCGTGGTATAGCATAATATTCACACTTCTGTACTCCCTAAGGGAATATTTTCGACGGCCCGACAGCACAGTCTGTAACCTGCCTGCTGTGCCGAGGGTCGCGGGTTCGAATCCCGTAAGGGACAAATATTTGTATGATGAATATGAATATTTGTACCCGAGTCATGGATGTTATATCTATTTATGTATTCTATATCGTTGTCTAGTTATCATAATATAAGTCCAGGCTAGATTCTGGAACTTTAAATGTGACTAGATAATTTGTGTGACAATGTCTTTATTTAAATGATATTTATTTAGGTATATTTATTTATTTCTATAAACATAATAGATTCTGATAGATTTTGATCGGAGAACGTTTATAAATTTATTTCACTTTAATTTTACAATCGTCAAAGAACGTCTTAAAAAAGTTAACACTCTCTTCATTAACATTAAAAGAGCGCGAAGAAGAGAGGAAAACCTATTTTGCTTTTAAAATAATGCATAGCTTCTCCAATTTCTTGAGCAAAACGTTTTAATCATTTAACAAATATTTTAGACAAGTATAAATCAATTTGGAAAACAGCGATCAACGAATCGAAAACGCAATTATTTTCACTAAATAACTTATCCAAAATTTCAATTCTCGCCATTCAACTTCGCTAGGCATCTTTCAGAAATCCATTTTGAAAGTAATATCATTTAGCGAAATCGTATTTTCTTGTAACATTGTTTCGTTAAACCCGTTTGATGGGATAAAGGTCAATTTGCACTGTCTACACTTTTGTTTGCTACATAATATGCTTGAGGCATTTTTAAGGGTTTAGTATAATAGACAGAATGGACGACACTCTCCTTGCCCTTATAATTTCGTCCATTCTGTCTGACTATGCCTCAGCTCAATTATGCTCTCTAATTTTTGCATTAATTGGACCACAAAGTACCTACCACTTAGATAATAAAAAAATATGAAAAAATTCAAGAATGTGGCACTTGATTACACTATGTACCTAGTACTATATGCTCTTGCTTATACCGTGGTAATATTTTCGATAACATTTGAACGGATAATGTGGTCAGTCAGAAAAAAAAACTTCTTCTGAACAAGGTGAAGCCTGCTTTATGTGCATGGACGAGGAATACGAGGATACCATATCGTGGACGTGCCCGACACGCTCTTGGTCGGTTTTTAAATTGTTTGGCGGCGGTCTATTGCAAGCAGTAACTTCTAATACTGCGAGTGACTACTATAACTTTGGATAATATTTACGTCATGGCCGGCTTCTGTCAGAGTTTCGAGTAGAATAAAGTTTTGCCGTCACAGTTTAGTGGTGAGTGTAGTTTGACCATCAGCGTGGAAATAATTTGGTTGGCCCAACTTTTCTTGGTCTTGTAACGCTCCAAGCTGTACACGTTTCTTCTGTAACTTTGGTAGGGCTGTCACTTTTAGTTTTTCTGTTTTTCAACACAATTTGATTTTCCTCTTTGGCGTTGGTAGAGCTTTGGTCACTGACATATACTCTAGCGTTAGACAAGCTCGTTCAAACAAAGAACATGTCACACAAAAGAACACAAAGTGACACATTGCGATCTGTCATTGCCATAGTGACGAAGTGAACTCGGGAACATCAATGCGGTGCGTTCACCCCATTCAAGTGGAACATATTGCTTCTATGAAAGGGCCTGTCTATCGCTAAAGTGTAGGTCAATGGCTTTGGTATTAAAAACGATCACCCAAGTTAAGCAAACAAAGAAAAGAAAGTCAGTGGGGCGTTGTTGAGAGGGAGGAAAACGTTCGGTTCGAATCCGCACGGACGACATGTCATGTACCAATGAGTTTTTCCAACTTATGTACGTAATACAGACTGCTCTCAAACGGTGAAGGAAATATCGTAAGGAAACCTACATACGCTGAAGAAGAAATTCCGATGTCTATGTGAAGTCTACCAATCCGAAGTGGGCACGCGTTGATATGGTGGACTAACGCACATACAAACTCCCTGAGGGGCCTGTGATTTACTGTCATCGATCCCCCGTACCCCTACCGGGTAGGGTAGGGGTAGAGGGTTAAGTTTAAGTTTGTGGGGGGTGTCCGTATTGTGGGTAGGTATTAAGGCCTCCGCACATTGCAGGATATTATCGACAGCGATATCGCGACACCTTACACTCTGCAGCGATTCCGCGATTCGCGTCACGCATGCGCCCCACCACTGAATGTACTCAAAAGAGTTGCGATAATATCGCGGAAGTGTGTGGGATCGCGCGCGTCCCCATACAAAATGTACTGGAAACAATTATCGCAAAATCGCAACGATATTATCGCTCGATAAAATCGCTGCAATGAGCGGAGGCCTTCAGTATTCTTTAGACTGGTTAGAGACCTATACCTACTATTGGCCTCTATCCAAACTAATAAAGAATATAAGGCTTAAGAGTAGGAGGCTTCAAATAATGTAATACCTACCATGTTCTATCAATTATTAGCTATTGCCCACGATTTCGTCTGCTTTGACTATAAAAAAGTATCCTATGTGTCAATCCATAACATTTCAATCTGTGTGCCAAATTTCATCCAAATCCGTTCAGCCATTTATGCGTGATTGTGTCACAAACAGCCAAACATCGTTACAAACTTTCACATATATTTTTTAAATATTAGCTGGAAAGTTGGATAAATGTTTTATACTAAAAATATTTGGATTTTAATTTAATGGCTATGTCACAGATTATATAATACTATACAGTACAGATGCCCAACGTCAAACAATGAAACGCGACTGCCGTAACTCGGGCAGTCTTCGGGCAAAGTAAATTGCTTGATTTTCCGAGGCTCATGAGATTTTTTTGTAGGCAGGTCATGTACTTTTAGTAACAATTTACACGTTTACGTAAACATTAATTACAAATCAATACCATAACGCCATATATTGCAATTTTTAAACTAAAATTTAATTTGTATGGGATGGGACACCATGGCTATGTGTAGCTATACTTCTTTTACTCGAATCTAGAGTAAAAAAGTTATCAACCAAAATTATACTTTTACTCGAAAACGTGAATAAAAAGATAAAAAACAATCTTGGTAGCGGCAACCCTAGCCCAAGTAATGCAGCGAGAAACCGAGAGTGTTCAAAAGTTAAGAGAGAGTCTGGTAAGCAAGTCTGTTAAAGTTAGTGATTTATTATAAGATACGAGAGGCTGTGAGGTAGACGCGGCGGCCAGGTGGAGAAATATTGTTTTACAGATTAGAGATGGGTCCGAAGAGAATGGAAGTCAGTAAATCCAGAATAGTCGGCGCGATGACATGACGCTCTGAAACTGACCGGCATGTACACACGGCGTCTGAGGCTACCCTGTTTGGACTTTGAACTATTAGAAGTTGAACGCTACGAATCGCGCGAGAGGGTGCGGTATGTTGTTGTTGTTTCGTCTCACGGCACGCTGCGCCCGCGCCGACAGCCGCGTCTATGCAGGCTCTCTACCGCACTATTTTGTGTTTTGTACGTAGCGTAGTTATGGGTATATAGGGTGCGTAACCTGATGTGTCGCCGTGTGTACATGGTGTAACAAAATACCCTAGTAATCTTATATCTTATATCTCTTAAAATCTCTTATAGGTATCACTTATAACTATTATAAAACCGTAAAAATTGTGATGAATAAAAAGTTGCGGTTCACTTCATATAAACTCAAATAACACTCGATAGCGCGATTTAAATGACGCGTGGCGCCATCTATTTACAAGTTTGTTTGTTTGTTCGCGCATCACGCAAAAACTACTGAACCGATTTTTATGAAACTTTTTTTGTTTGATAGCTTATGATCTGACTTAAAATCTGGTATGTAATTTGTGCGGACGAAGTCGCGGGAAAACACTGGTATTATACAAGGTGATTCATAAGTAAAAATAAATATTTAAATCTCTTAAGGGGGTTGTTCAGACCGTCAAACTGAACAACTTTCTCTATGGGACCAACATCGAAATCGAGGAAAAAAAATCTGATATCCCTTACATATTTTAGCTCTAGTCGATTTGTAGAGTATGGAACATCTTTTTTTTTCGCGATTTCGTTATTGTGGTCCCATAGTGAAAGTTGTTCAGTTTGATGGTTTAAACCGCCCCCTTAAATATTTATTTGTATTTTTGTAACACCTTGTATAATGAATATTTGTACACCTTGTATATTGGGGCGTTTAGACCTACTAAACAACTTCTAGTATGGAGACGATCACGAAAAAATAAAAAAATAAATTTGCTCTCCCATGCATTTGAATCGAGCAGGTACTGCAGTTTCATACAACTCCTTGCTTCACAAATGACGCGTCTGCCCCTCCGTCAATTCGTCATCGTGTGTTGAAGCGCTAAGAAGACTAAAAATTATAATCAAATTAAAAAGTAAAAAATGCAGTCCCAGACTGCAATTGAACACATGTCGAAGATACACAACATCAACGAGCGACATCATTTTACAATTTCCAATAAATGATTATAGCCCAAATCGGATGACAAAGACAGACTCAACATTCCAGCCAAAAGGTGAAAATACTCATCGGTAATCAGCAAGGCTTACAACCAAAATGAATGTCACCGAAGCATCGTTAGTAACGTTGTCGCGCCGATGGATTTAAGATCTTTTGTTCGAACGAGTAGACAAAAGTGGGCTTCTCCGTGGCAAAGGTCTGACGAAGCTAATTAAACGCTTTTGTGGGCCTTAATGCCCGAAGGGTGCCTTTTATTTAACTGGACCTAGGGTTGGCGACAGACGCGAACGAGAAAATTATGATTATTGTGTTCAAGAAATAGATAACTCACTAGCTCATTAAAGGTTTCACGATGGAATGACGTGTCCGTGGTGACAGATATTGGCTAGCCTTTGGCCCACAAAACCACTGCACAAGAAACCTTACCCCTTAGTCGCCTCGTATGACACCCACGGGAAGTATTGAGGTGGTCCATGCTTACTGCTTAGCCAGATCCACATGGCTTTTTATCTACTCACCTGACTATAATCCCTTTCCGGGTAGTTTATTTTAAATATAAACTATCTTGAAACTTCTCTGTTATTCTGAGCGGCAGCACCTCTGTTTACCTACTTACTTCATCGCTATAGTCTCGTGTAATCTTACTAGGAGTGCTATTTTGAAATTCACACATCCTGATTCTTACACGAATAATGCAGAAACTCGATAGAGGTGCCACTTCCACTTTCGTAATAAGAATTAGGATATATTATGTGAAATAAAAAAATAGCACTCCGCCTCTTGTTGGCTCGTACGACAACGGACTGTGGCATGGACGTCGCCAAAGGGAGAGGGGGAGAGAAGCTGGTCTCATCCTCCCCCCCCCCCCCACACCCTTGCCCACTGGCTGGCAACACCCTCGCACTGTGGTCCTTTGTAAGCCCATCTAAAAAAGCATCACCGTGTCATGTAGTTGCATTAGTCCATATTGTTCAATTTTCTAACTAAAATAAATATTTTTCCGACTAGCTGGCAACCCTAAAGTTGTCTCCCACGTCGGATTTTAAGGTAAAAAACGGACCTTGATTAATTACACTGCTCTACCCCTGCATTGTTATGTCAGATTTTATTAAACCCTACAACTTGCAAAAGCATGTCGTTATAGGGCCATAACCTTGTAACTTAGTGCGTTCACACACGATGACGCACTGACGGAGCGGCAGATGTCATTCTATAGAACCACACCCGGTGCGTCAATGCGTCACCGTGTGTGCTTCTACGTGCGGTTTCATACAACTCCTTGCTTCACAAATGACGGACTGACGTTTGCTGCTGCGTCAGTGCGTCATCGTGTGTGAACGCGATTACTTACCTAATACCAGTAGGTACGTCTACCATGAGTTGACATTGTACTTTACTACTGTAGTAGTTACGGCGGCGTTTGTATGGCAGAATTATTTCTAAACACCACTAGGCGGCTGTTTGAATAAATATACGATCAATTCTAATCTTTGATTACATTACATTTAAAACAAGGCAAAGATAATAGAAGTAATCGAGAAATCTATATTTAATGACAAAAATAAAGAGAAAATCACATTAATTAAAGTAAGATTAGATAATAAAGGAGTCTACGTCAAAAGACAATGCAACGATAAGCAAAAATTAATCATTATTATAACGAACATTTTGATTCCGTGATTTCGTGTTCTTGTAAAAAGACTTGAAAATAAGATGTTTGCAGTAAAATTCCTCACAATTATTTGTCTGTTTTTATGCAGTGCAAGTGAAATCTCAGCCGGTGTAGGATACCATGAGAATGTAGGAATACCAAAGGCAAAATGGTTGATGCAAGCAGAAGCACTGGCGAGGATAGTCGGTGGATCACAGGTGAAGGAATCTGCTATTCCTCACCAGGTAAGTGCAAAATATTAGTGTTGGCAACATGCAGTTCAAAAAGATTAAGGCTATTAGCGATCAGCACAGGTTTTGCACGGGTACCACAAAACATTCCTCGTAAATCTGTCTATCTATTAGTGAAAACCGCATTAAAATCCATACAGTCATTTCAAAGATTAGCTTGAACAGAAAAACACGGTGGCGGATTAATTTGAAATTTATGAGGATGTCGGATAAATTACATTAAAAAAGTATCTTTAGGCGATGTTTGGACAACAGATAATCGGCACATTCTTCCTAATGTTAATTTTTTTAGATTCTGTTTGGGATTTACGTAAAATGAGGAGTTTTCCAAGTAGTCTTGGAAAACACCTCCTTTTAAATCGAAACTAGTTTTGTTCAAGTTGAAATTAATTCTTCCAGTTACATATAAGTAAAAATAAGCCTTGATCGTAACTGATTTCGTAAAAGTAAAAAAAAACTGCGGTTACGATGGCGGCCGAAGCGATTAGGGAAAATCCGTAAAATTTGGGAATCTAGAAAAACACGGAGCATTTTCGATCTGACAGCTATGTTTTCTTTTCACGATTGTAACGCCATACATTCAGTGTCCTTGAAAACAAATTAAATATGTTCAGTCTTAGAAAAAACCGTGGTGGTCCAGTGGCGAGTAACCTTGCCTGCCGTGCAGGAGGTGAAGGTTCGATCCCCGTCCAGGGCGACTCGTACCATTTAGTTTTTCGGAATTTATGTACGATTTGTTACACCACTGGCTTTTCGGTTAAGGAAAACATCGCGAGGAAACCTGCATGCTTCAATTTCGAGTTATGTATTGTACCCACTGTCCATTATAAGTGGCAACGGGCTCACCCCCGTCACACTGGACAGAGTTTCGGTACTACTGGTGAAACGTGGATGTTCTGATGTTTCAGAATATCTCTGACTACCCCCTCGGGGAATACAGTAGTGAGAATTTGCTTATGCTATGCTAGTCTTAGATTAGAAGCTGCCCCTCCATTGTTATATTTCCTTTCCTTTGCACTGGTTATATTTTCAACTGCAGTATCAACCTCACTATTATTAATTCCAGGCCGGTATAGTAGTAACCCTCACATCTGGATGGACGTCCATTTGCGGTGGATCCCTCGTTTCAAACACCCGCGTCCTGACCGCAGCTCACTGTTGGTTTGACGGTACCAACCAGGCTCGGACCTTCACCATCGTCCTCGGATCATTGACCATCTTCACTGGCGGGACAAGGATAGCAACAACTGACATTGTCGTTCACCCGTTGTGGAATACGAAAACTATTATTAATGATATCGCTATGGTTCGGATTAGCAGTGTTAGTTATACTAGTAAGTATTTTTTGATGTTTAACATCTATCGGCACCTTGGATCATTGTACCAACATTTTAATTACGATAAAATTGCAGTTCTATCAGAGCATAGAAAGAGATCTTGACATGAGATTTCTAAAGTTTCCGTTGTCAGCAACGTTGCAGATTAGTTTTCGAGACTTTTGAGTTCAGATTCTTGACTTGGTAGTCGTCGAAGTATTTCGCATGGAAACTTAGCAAGCACAAGTTTGGAGGTGCATCTAATCAAGACTCTAAAGTTGCTGTTACACTTGTATTATGAATAAGTAAGATACATTTCAGGCAAAGGTGAAACTCTCGTACTAAGTGTACGTTAGAATTCTCTATTATTAAATATCCGGGTCCTTTAAAACATCTAAACAGATTTTTTACTTTAAAATTATTATTGTAAGAGTATTTACATAATCAGTTGCATTAATGATAAATTTTACCAAGAGCCCAAGTTCGACATATTTTGGCAGAAACTGAAAAACAGATTTTCACTTTTCATGCAAATTGCGTCATCAGTTTTCTACATTGTATAGGTAGTCTTTAAAATATTTGAGCTTCTTAGAACTAAAAATAGTTTACAAATATTACTGTGCTGAATATTTTCAAAGTTTCGAATAATTTTCATGGTCATCTTTAGAAATAATGTTGGCCCAGTTCTGATGAATTTAAATAAGGTACAATATTTGATTCTGGCCCCTCAATCTAAAGGGTCCAACTAAGTATTGTTAGACTGAAATAGTTATTAAGGCCCCGGACCACGACTCTCCATACTAATCGATGCGAAAGAGCGCGTGGCTCCGGTCAGAATTTAGCTGTTTTCTTTGAAAAATTTGATGTTTTTTTATAAATTTCTAAAAAGTTAGAAAACCACATCATTCTAAACTGTATTGTGAACAATATTGTAAATTTTCGTTTTCTTCCAATTCAAAATGTAAGAGCAAAATGGTTACAACTGGAAAAAAGGGGTGACTTTAGAGTCCATTTTCTTAGGTTTTATTAATTAAAATCGATTTCTAGAAAAACCACATCACTTCTCATATCCTGTAGATGATTCAGTTTATTCAGCTCAAAAAGTGCCATAGTTGATGAATAAATTGGTTACAAAATTACCCAAAACCGGCAGGTAGCCCCTTAAGTAGTAGTGTCGTATATTCGTATGTGTGTATGTTCTCGTTAGACTAAACAATACTCTAAGCTCAGTATAAGAAAGAGTACTTGATGCAAGAGAGTCCGCTTTGAGCTTTAGTCGCGTCACCACGTACGCCTGTTTGGCTAATAATCATCAATAACTAATAAATTGTCTCAAAAGTATTCCAGTGTTATCTTTTCGTATGTTGACGGTTTTTAAGGGGATGATTAGACCATCAAACTGAACAACTTTTTTTATAGGGCCAACATTGAAATCATGAAATAAAACCATACAATCCTATAGGTACCTAAATGTGTGCGACAGCTAAATGAAAGTTCCAGAAAGTTGTTCAGTTTGATGGTCTAATATAGCACTATGTGGTCTGATCATCACCTTCAAAGCCTAAATATTGTATACCTACTAAAATGCGACTATAATTGTCATGCTACCTTTTAACTTATCCAACGCTTTATGAAATTCGAACTTTACATAAATTCCCCCCATTTTTTCAATTTATATCCATTGCAGTCAAAGGTCATGCGCACTTATCCAGAAAATTCCGTTACCCTTCTCTTCAAAATACCCTATTGTCACCCTGTCACCCAGCGTACATTGTACACAAAATAAAGGAGTTTGCACATTACACGTTACAGATAGCATTCAGGCGATACCGTTGCCCACAACGGCGGAGGTACAAAAGGACTTCTCCGGGATGTCCGCCGTCGCGTCCGGGTACGGGAGGACGAGCGATGGTACGTAGTTTTGTGTCAAAGTGGGACGGGATAAAATGCGTTTATGAATTGTTGTGTGGTAGGGAATCAGTTGTGTCGATCTCTGTTAAAAAAACTGAAAGTGTGTAGGTAACTTTAACAGTTTCTTCGATGATGTTTATATATAGTGCCAGATGTTTGTAGCTTTTGATCTCTTCAAATTGCATGGATAGGACCGTAAGGTACAAATATTGATTTGTGTTTTTGAGATATGATATCGGAGAACATAATTATACAAGGTGTAAGGGACATCCAGGCAAATAATGAAATGTTGAGATCAGACCATCATACTGAAAAACTTTCACTTTTGAGTTGACCTCAGGATTAGAGAAAGAAAAACAGCTATTCCATACAAAACTGCTGTACCACCCGACTCAAATGTATGAAAAAGCTGATTTTTTTGCGTTTCCTGAGGTTGGGTCCATGGTGAAAGTTGTTCATTTTGATGGTTTTAATTCACCGTTTCAATATCCCAGACTTTCCCTTACAGTAGAGAATTTCAGTTTATGCATAGTAGAGCATCGCAGGTGGCGCGTTGGGATGATGTATAAACTCTCAATCATGATAGTCCGGGTTCAAGTTGGGTGGAACGACATCAATGAGTTTAGCCGACATAGATTGCTCTCAAAAAATAGAGGAAAACATCGTGAGAAAACGGAGAAAACCTGCATACGCTAAGTGCAAGCTATTGCCCTGCAGTGGGACGTACTTATATGTACTGGGGAGGGGGGATCTACCTCCTAGCAGTCACCGCGGGCAACGGCATCACAAGCTACCAAGTTTGTGGTGGCGGCTGAACGATCCCCCACAGCGGTGTGGTAGGCTCCGCAAGGAGCCGCTTGGCTCGCGACCACCCTCCTGCCGGAGTCTGGCGCCAAGCAGCTTGCTGCGTTCCGTCAGTATGCAGGAGTGCCAGTGCCATTCTGGGTAAGCTCGCTACATCTTCGACCCCATCTTTGTCCTGAGGACTAGATTGAGGTCACTTTTATATTGTTGATAACCCCGAAAGAGATAATAGTTTTCAGTTTATTTACCTATTACTATGTACGAGTATGTCTATAACAATCACAAATCACGGAACCTTTAAATAACCAATTTTCCAGAGATTCTAACCCTCAAGAAGCTATTAATTACCCCGGGCCGAGGGTTCAACCCATAATGACGCTTGGAACAGTTCATTCATTACTCAAGCAGTTAGCGAAGGGTTCTGTAACCATGCCAATTAGGACAATGACCTTGTTCTATGTTATTTGTGGGTCACGTTTTGGGTTGTTCAGCCGTGTATGAACCATTGCATTAGTTCCTAAGTCGGAAAGGCTACTAAGGAATGTTTTAGATTGAATCAAGTCTTTAATCATACATTTATTAGAAAACAAGACATTATTAATGAAACAAAAAAACTAGCATAACATAATAATAAAATTAAAAACGATTACAAAATAATTTGACAATTAGATACCCATACATGCTTCGTCAGAAGAATGTACTTATAGTAAAAAAATCGTGGCATGCTCATGCTTCTTTAAAAGAATGTACACACGGTGATACATCAAGCTATACATAACCAAAATAAGCTGGCCTCGCGTAGGTCGAATAACGTATAGTGTCGCGGGGTAGGCTTATGTTTGCGAAGATTAATGTGTGCAGTCCAAATCCACTTGTTTCGTAGTGTTTTAATAAATGTGTGCTATAGTGTGGAGTAAATATACTCATCTTTTTGTGTGTTTGAAAGATCTGTCTGTGTTGTAGAGTTTCTGGCCGCATCTTCTCTACAACGGAACACCTTCCGACGCCGTGGTAGAGTCAAAAAATTACGTCTGAAAGCTATTTATGTGATTATTATTTTTGTGAGAAATATATATAGATACTAATGACCGACTACCCCTTGGGGAATATTAGTAGTGACGATATTGTAAATGTTGTGTTTTTTTTTTCGTCGTTGTCGTCGTCGTTTGCTCCAGTTTGGTTCGTAACGCCTAAATTCCTATTTGTCGTATTCACTGCAAGTCTATTTTCCAGCTCAAACCAGCATCCCAAAAACCACATCTCTCTACCAGACTACGTTGACGATCATCACCAACACGGTGTGTCAGAGTAGTTTTGACATCACCCTGCACGGCAGCCATCTTTGTACGAGTGGAGCGAACGGAGTTGGTACTTGCGACGGTGATTCTGGTGGCCCATTGACTACAGTATGGAACAATAGGAGGATTTTGGTAAGTTGATAGATACTGGGATTGATACTCTAGTTCAACTTCAGCTTGTTTTAAATCATCTTCAGTCCAAATATATTTAAATGATTGGTGTCTTAGTTATGTAGGTAATAGTACAGTCCCCATTTGTCCAAAAGTCTTCAAATAACGATTTTGGTGGGACTCAGCTCCGCCATACAGACTACTGGTATGTAATTGTTGGGTATGTTTTCCTGAACACAAAAAGTGCGGTAGTCACTTCCTAAGGGTATGGAGGGGGGAGCTGTGACGTAATAAAGATGGCGGCCGACCCATTCTATTAAGCGGTATTTCTAGATAACTACTAAACCGATTTACTTAAATAAGGTATCAAATGAAAGGCCATGTAATGTACATTATTTTATTTCATACATGCTTTCATGTAAAGCTAATATCAAATGAAATAACTTAAAAAAACACAATAAAAAAAAAAAATCCAAATATTATTATGTAAATAGCTCGGTAACCGTTAGGATTATGGAAATTTAACTTATTATAAAACGTTTTGCTACTTTTATCAGGTTTTTAATAAACTTTAAATCATTACAATCGAGTAATAAATGACGGAGATACAGTTGTTTTAGTGAGCGGAGTCCCTGTACGAAGAATCTCAAATTGATGTAACTGGACTGGTTTTCTATTAAATTACTAGTAAAAAGTATGATAATTATACGTACACGAATATGAAATTGTAATAATAATGTTTTATAAGAATTTAGGTAAGTACTAGGGCATCATCATCATCATCATTTCAGCCTTTTTATACGTCCAATGATGAACATGGGCCCTAGTGGGGGACTAGGGCATGCTCCCGGGAAATCCTGGTACCAAAAATAACGGGAATTCCCGGGATTTCTGAGGCTATCTAGCACCGGTACTTCAGGAAATAAATCCCGGTGCTTTCGATACTTTCGGTACTCAACAATTTAATTAATAAATAATTAAAATGCTTTCTAAAATCCTCAGTAAGTAGATTTAATTATACTATGGAAATTTTTAATTAATCTAATGAAATATGAATTCTCTCTTGTAACTTTTACAATTTTCATATTGATCATCATCATCACAACCAAAAGATGTCGATTGCTGGACAAAGGCCTCCCCGAAGGATCGCCACAACGACTGGTCCAGCACTACCCTTATCCAATAATGGGATCCCACCACCTTCACCTGGTCGTCGGTTGATCTTGTGAGGGACTGTACGGTACGCGGTTGCCATTCAAGAACTATTCGGCCCCATCGGCCACCTGTTTTGCTATCCATGTGCCCAGTCCATTGCCACTTGAGTTTAGCAATTGTTCTTGCTATATCGGCTACCTTGGTTCTTCTGCGAAGCTCATTTCTGATTTGGTCTCGCGGGGAAACTGTGACCATAGCCGTCATAATTGCCCTTGGAATGAATTTCACCCTTTTCAAGGGTATCACGTCTAAGTCCGGTATGGCATCATTGGCAGTAAGCACTGGTCAAAGACTTTCTTTTTGAGACAGAGAATGCGGTATTTGGGAGTACAAGATATTACGTATCTTCTCGAACGCTGCCCAGTCGTGGTGAATTTGAAGTTTAGACCTACGGATCTACTAACTGGACAGTTTATCCCAGTTATACATAATCGTCAACAACTTTGAGCACAGAGTCTCTAATCTTCACAGGAGTGGGTAGAACTCAATGTTTTCCTTATACGTTCTACATAAGACATGATTTTCGTCTTTTCCATGTTCATTTTTAAACCAACTAGTTTGGACGCTCTGCAAGGTCAAGGCATTCTACTGAGGTCCTCCAGTCTCAGCATTTGGCCATGACAACTAAATTTTTGGCAACCAATGGTTAGTTATGTTCTATTCCGTGACTGTTCCACGGTTTAAACAAGACAAGAATGCCCTCCTGAAGCACTATGCTGTTGATTTCGCTTTTAAGCCATGAGCTGTCGTTGCGAACTGTCTTCGCGCGTAGGTTCGACGACTTTCAAAAAGGCTTCAGCACTGTAGACCACATACACACGCTCTAGCATATTATACAAAAGACCGAAGAGTATAACTTACCTCTTTTCTTAGCGTTTGTGGACTCGATGGAATCAAAAACTTTCTCGTAGAAATCCTTTGATTCAAAGGAGACCTGGGCTGTACTGCAGCCTCTCCAGTGACGCTCAGTTGACCGGTTCATTGAAGTGCGCCTCTATGTCAGTTTAAATATAAGACCAGAACTCGAAACCTATCCTTCCGCAGCCAGATGTAGGACAGGGAGATGCAATTTCTCCAATACGGTTCACTCATCGTTGCACTAAGAGACGTTTTCTAGATTATGTTCTGGAAAGCGCTGGACATCAACAAACGGCTAGAACATAACTAACCTTTGGTTTGCCGCAAATTTAGTTATCATTGCCCAATGCTGAGACTATGGAAGACCTCAGTTGAATGCTCGATGACCTAAGCAGAGCGTCCAAACTAGTTGGTTTAAAAATGAACATGGACAAGACGAAAATCATGTCTTATGTAGAACGTAAAAGGTAGAACATTGAGTTCTACCCACTCCTGTGAAGATTGGAAACTTAGTGCTCAAAGTTGTTGACGATTATGTATAACTGGGATAAACTGTCCAGTTAGTAGGTCCGCAGGTCTAAGCCTCAAATTGAACACGACTGGGCAGCGTTCGGGAAGATACGTAATATCTTGTAGTCCCAAATACCGCATTCTCTGTCTCAAAAAGAAAGTCTTTGACCAGTACTTACTGCCAGTGATGACATATGGAACTAAGACGTGATCGCTCACTAAAGGCCTCATGAAAAGGCAAAAATTCACTCAAAGGGCAATTATGACGGCTATGCTCACAGTTTCCCTGCGAGACCAAATCAGAAATGAGCTTCGCAAAAGAACCAAGGTAGCCGATATAACTAGAAAAATTGCTAAACTCAAGTGGGAATGGACTGGGCAGATGGCAAGCAAAACAGGTGGCCGATGGGGCCGAACACTTCTTGAATGGCGACCGCGTACCGGAAAGCACAGTCCCTCACAAGATCGACATGATATGAAAATTATAAAAATTATAAGAGAGAATTATCATTACATTGGATTATTTTAAAATTTTCATTTAAAGTATAATTAATTCTACTTACTGAAGATTTTAGAAAGCAATTTAATAAATTATTATCCGGTATTTTCGGTACCAGGATTTCCCGGGAGCATGCCCTAGTCCCCCACTAGGGCCCATGTTCATCATTGGACGTATAAAAAGGCTGAAATGATGATGATGATGATGCCCTAGTACTTACCTAAATTCTTATAAAACATTATTATTACAATTTCATATTCGTGTACGTATAATTATCATACTTTTTACTAGTAATTTAATAGAAAACCAGTCCAGTTACATCAATTTGAGATTCTTCGTACAGGGACTCCGCTCACTAAAACGACTGTAACTTCGTCATTTATTACTCGATTGTAATGATTTAAAGTTTATTAAAAACCTGATAAAAGTAGCAAAACGTTTTATAATTAGTTAAATTTCCACAATCCTAACGGTTACCGAGCTATTTACATAATAAAATTTGGATTTTTAAAAAAAATGTGTTTTTTTAAGTTATTTCATTTGATATTAGCTTTACATGAAAGCATGTATGAAATAAAATAATGTACATTACATGGCCTTTCATTTGATACCTTATTTAAGTAAATCGGTTTAGTAGTTATCTAGAAATTACCGATTAATAGAAAGGGTCGGCCGCCATCTTTACTACGTCACAGCTCCCCCCTCCATACCCTTAGGAAGTGACTACCGCACTTGTTGTGTTCAGGAAAACATACCCAACAAGTACATACCAGTAGTCTGTATGGCGGAGCTGAGTCCCACGGAAGTTGTCTTGATGTCTATTGGGGACCGTACTATAATACCAACTGCTTTCAAACGGTAAAGAAAACCTCGTCTACCAATCCCATGGATTTAGAATCATAAAGGATGCCACTCCTCCTTACAAGCATGAAACAAGAAAATTGCCAATGGTGGTGTCGTCGATATTTCAAAGTTTAGATGTGTCCCTTTCTATCCAATGACGTAGTTACGAAAATAACAGGAGAGGAGCTACAATTTTCGACGTTGGATTAGAAAGGCATAAAGTTAACGTCACAAAAAACAACGACGCGACGGAAAATAACAATCAATACCGACCACCAAGGAGTATTATCATGTTTCACCGCTTGTTAGGCAGTCTGTCTTCTGTTATAGGTATTTAAAACTTCTTGACCAATCCGCATTGGGCACGCGAAGTAGATTAATGCCCATAAACCGTTCTTGAGGGTGGTCTGCATCCTGCAGTGGGACGTATATAAGCTGATGATTATGATTGGATTCTGTAAGATCTAACAAGACTGAAGGACTGGAAAGGCGCGTTATTAGGGGGTTCAATTACAAAAAAGGCAGATATAGGATAACCAAGTAGGCTCTCGCCAAAACTAGAATTTGCCTCTGCCTAAATACCTACACCACAGATCTAGCCAGGTGTAGTAGAGACAAGACTGCGCGGAAGTGGGGTGCCCTAATTCGGTGTCGGGATAGACTAGACCGATAACCTAACCTCTTGACCTAATCCAATGAAGTAGTTTTAACATAGTACCTACCTATAACCTAATATCAAGAGGAGTTAGTTAACTGAGTGATTGTCTACTAAATTGTTGATTAGCAGCATTCTAGTTGTAACATAAAACTGGTTTTTCAACACACTTGCTCATAAAATGGCTCTAATTTCACCGCAATTAGGCAAATAATGACACCTGTAATCAAACGGTGACTTTTTCATTACTATTATTCACTAGTGAGTTAGGTTAGGTTTTTCTATTGGTTGAGTTGCTTTGTTCTTAAAAAAGATTCGATACAAAAAAGATCGTGTTTAAAAGTACAAAATAAACATTTTATCTACTAAATAAATTGATTTTTACCCGACTGCGACAGAAGGAGGGTTATGTTTTTCGAGCTTATGTATGTATGTATGTATGTATGTATGTATGTATGTATGTATGTATGTATGTATGTATGTATGTATGTATGTATGTTTGTATGTCTATTTCTTTGGCACGCGCTACAGCCTAAACGGCTTGATGGATTTTAACGTATGAGGTGTCGTTAGATTCGTAAAAATCGTGAGAGTGTCATAGGGTACATTATTTTAATATGGCGTATGCGAATTAAAAAAGAGAGGGGGGAGAATCCAATTTTTTTCGTAAAAAAATACAATATGGGTATCAAATGAAAGCTGGTGAAGAGCAGATTCCAAATATATATATATTATAGTATTTTTATGCAATCATTTTGACACAAGACTAAAAAGTATGAAATAAACTAAATTATTTAGAAAAACAAAAAACCCGACTGCATAAAAAACTATTAACTGAAAAGATAAAAACAAGCTCCTTAAATCAGCTATAATAACTTTGTTTGAGCAAATTAATACAATTTGAATGTTATTACTTATTAGGTAGGTAGGTATTGCAGGCGGGGACAAACCAATAACCAACAAATAGGTCATTTTTCTTTGTCCCCGTTTGCGGTAAACATTCAAATTGTATTAATTTGCTCAAACAAAGTTATTATAGCTGATTTAAGGAGCTTGATTTTATCTTTTCAGTTAATAGTTTTTTATGCAGTCGGGTTTTTTGTTTTTCTAAATAATTTAGTTTTTTAGTATTATTAACTTTACAAGTGTATTGAAAAACGTCGTATGATACACGTGTTTATTGATGATTACCGTCCTCGGCTTTCTTAAGACCCTCGCCTTACGACTCGGGTCTCAATGGCGCCTCAGCGGTAATCACCAACATTACACACAAATGTACCATTACTATTAACACTTTGACTAAATACGTGTTTTTACTGTAACATTTAAAATAATGGAAATATTGTCGTGTTTGTGTTTCAGGTCGGTATAGTGTCATTTGGTCTTGGGGACGGTTGTCAATTTGGCCTCCCTTCAGTCTTCTCCAGAGTGACTGCTTTCACCAGTTGGATCGCAGCTAATCTGTAAAAATGAATAAACAAGCATTGTTACTCTTTTTACAGGGTGTAACAAAATACCCTAGTAATACTTAAGGTGGTGCTTCAGACCATCAAACTGAACAACATTCACTTTAGAGCCAACATCGAAATTGTGAAAAAAACAAAATCTGCTGTTTCATACAAAACTGCAGTACCGAATCGACTGAAATGTATAGGACAGCTAATTTTTTTTGCAATTTCGTCATTTGCTCCATAGTGAAAGATGTTCAGTTTGATGGTATTTGTTTTCTTACATTCTGTATAAAATTTAATTTAATTAAAAATTATTTAAGTATTTCAGATTTTTTTTATAAGCTGATCAATACTTTTGCTTTTTCGTGAGAGTTCATAGTCCAGACCTAGATAAAAAGTAGTCTTAGTCCAAATACAAGCAATTTATTAATGAGGCAATTTTTATATTTTTTTTAGAAAATAATTTGTATCAAATGTAGTAAATCATGAAGAAAAAACAATCATAACTCTTGGACCTCTGAACAAAAACCATCTGTAAATGACAAGGCATAAGATAAAAAATGCGCTGTAAGCGAAACATCCCAAAGGAATCATCCTCGATTATGCGGGCCTTTTGTAACCTTTTTGTCCCATTCCGTGTCAATAGTCGATCGGTATCAAATTAGCATGATTAATTAGTGGAGAGTGGAAGCAACAGCCATGCCGGAATAAACCTTATTGTTTGATTGATTGTTAATATGTTTTGTGGAAAATATTAAGGGGAGAGAAATATATTCGAATATTGCTTCAAATAAGATAATAATATATTCTCTGCAGTCTTTTCGGTAAGTGTAGGCACCGCTTTCACGAAAAAGTGCGATCCACTTATATCTCGGAGAGTTATGAAGTTAGATATTTAAAAAAAAAAACATATGGGTCGAATTGAGAATTTCCTCCTTTTGTTGAAGTCGGTTACAAAAACTCATAAGACGCGTATTTACGAGAGCTGTAAGGAGCAAAAGTGATTCTTCGAGAAAGTCAAAAACGAAAATAGTGAAAAAAAAATTGTTTTCCGAATTTTTTATTTTTGCGCTCTATACTCATTTTGGAAACGAAGAATGATATCTAAAATTTGAGAACTATTTCTCTGGACTATGTAGTCACCTACAATTTGAGCTTAAAGCAAAGACGGGTTTGCCCTGTAGCCTAACCTTTTTTTGAAAAAAGTTAAAAAGTCAGAACGATATAATTAAGGCTTCCGCACATTGCAGCGATATTATCGAGCGATATTATCGACAGCGATATTACGACACCTTACACACTGCAGCGATTCCGCGGTTCGCGTCACGCATGCGCCCTTCACTGAATGTAGTAGAAAGAGATTGCGTCAGGTTGCGATAATATCGCGGCAGTGTGTGGGATCGAGCGAGTCCCCATACAAAATGTACTGAGAACAATTTACTACACACTGCCGCGATATTATCGCTCCATAATATCGCGGCAGTGTGTAGGATCGCGCGCGTCCCCATACAAAATGTACTGAGAACAATTATCGCAAAATCGCAGCGATAATATCGCTCGATATTATCGCTGCCATGAGCGGAGGCCTTTATCCAACGTTGTAGTTTTATTTTGTAACATTTTCCTTATCCCGACTCCATTTACGTTTGCATCGTCGACTTTTCTGATGCCCATGGGGCCAGATTTACTTACAAGCAAACTAAGCTGATGCCTAGGGCGGAAGGACACTATTTCATATTGCAGTAAAATTTCGAGCTCGCTTCGATCACTACAGGATTCTAGTCTAGTAGGAGCACCCTGTTAGATTTAAGGTCAAATTTTAACAACCTACATAATCATTTTATACTTACAACAATTTTGAACTCGCTTCGATCGCTTCAATTTTTAGATCGCAGTGCGATGACCTAAGCATATTGCTGAATTACCGGGTGAGCGAGGGCGTGGCCATATGGACTTTAGATTTTTGTTATATCGCGATTTGCGTCAGTTTCGGTGCGAGCTTCATCGTAATAGAGAGTTGACATTGGAACGAAATCGTTCAAGTTCGAATCTCCGGGTAGACCCCTGGCTATTTCCACATTGCTGTTCAATCCATGTTTTTTTTTCAAGCTACCCATTTCTCTTTCCGATATGAGCAGGGCAAACCGAAGGGCGGTTGCTAATTATCAGCCTAGGTCGATTTTTTTTCAAATTTTCGTAAAATAATTGCTTTGGTGCATCCACACTGTAGATTTCTACAAATCCACGTTATGTTATTGCATAATGGAAGAGATTCAAATGCACTACGACACAAAGTAACAAAGGATATTTTAAAAATGCACGTAAATGCAGTCGCGTCCGCATGAAGAGAAGATGTCTCTTATGACGTCGCTAAATTGTCAATACTGTTTGCAGTTTGCTCAATCGAGCTTGAATACGTGAACGGAGTTGGGCTTGTTACTATTTGTTTTCATTACTAAGTCGTCGCAATGTTCGAGCGAGTTTTACGAATAATGAACTCGTTAAACTATCGGTGGTAGGATCACGGACTGACACTATAATAACCATAAAGGTATTATACCAGGAATAGAGGAACATACATTTGGCATCTTGTGCCTTTTTTTAATCATCTTATATTATGTGTGAGAAGAAATAAAGATTATTATATGTCTTACGTTCCGTAATCACGGGAAATTAAGTCCCGGACCTTTGGAAGGCGTGCATGGAGCCGAAGCCAACATGTAGAGGCCCGTTCAAAAGACAATTTAATCTAAATGTAAGGGATACACATGGCGGATACCATCTCCGGGCGCACAACATGATACACACGGGGATGGTCCCCGCCAGGTGCAAAGACTATTGTAGTGCGGCGCTATGACCGTGATGGAAAAATAAGGTCTTGGGCTATGGAGGTGAAAGTTGGATGGATGGATACTGGGCTATGGGAGGAGACTAACGGACGCCTGCCATGACAACTAGTCTCAAAATTGTAAATAGGGCAGGCGGTGACTCGCCGACTCGTCGAGTGGGCCCCATAAAACGGCCGCACGCACAAAGTGCGACAATGGGGCAACATCCCATTGAGCGGCTAAAGGTTGTCGAGAGGTGCGGCACCGGTTTCACCATCGCGGGGTTTACCCCCGTGAGCGGGTTTCGCCGTTATTACGCCATTACGTGCAATACACTTCTAACCTGGAGCATAGGTTCGCCTCTTGCGATTCCACTCTGGACGGCCAATGAAGGCAAGCCAGAGGTAGGGGGGTGTGTTACTGTCTGTATGGGTGCGTGTGTGTGTGAGCGCATGTCTGTATGGTCCCCCTGGATAGGGGTCCGCGGTGTCGCCACTCACCGTCAGCTCGCCACAAGCATTATTATACAGCTGAGTGAGCGAGATGTACCTAGCGGCACCACTGTATAATAGAAAGAGATACGTAACGCGAGGCAATAGGACCATTTTTTAGTCACTAATTAATTTTTACAATTCGGTTTCCGTGAATAATTGCGAATCAAAAGTGAAATCGTAGATAATTTTATGAAATATACTGACACTACTTCATTAATTTATCCACAATTTCACGTTAGACTCAGAATTATAGACAATAATCGAATTTCCGCCAGCGAATAGTCTCCAAAAAACATCCAAAAAAGGTTTCATTTGACAACTCATGTTTGTTGCTCAATTCCTGTAAGGTATAATACCTTTATGATAATAACCCATTGTGGAGAGCGCTTAGGTACCTTGTTTTTAATAGAGGTGATTCCCATAGTTTACAATACAATATAATTATGATCTATTCGGAAACTGAACAAGGCGCGCCCAACGTCAGTAAAGCACTGAATTATCCTTCTTCGTAACATTCATTGCATGCATGTTTCATTCACAATGCAAGACACCACATCCATCGCCGGCTGCCCTCATAAAACTGTGTGGGGTCCCCATTGTCAAACATACAAGACCTAAGTCACTCCATACAACGAACTCAGGATTAAAGGTGGCGTCGGGATACGCGCCGTCCTGCTTGCACTCTACAGCTGTGTATGATTCTTACTCGGCACCCTTAAAGTTACTTTCGAAGTGCGGGGTGAGGTTCCGTATCTGAAGTTAGGGAGTGGCAGAAATAAATATGTTCTGTTTCAGTCCTTACATATTCTCAAGGCCGTCTTCCACTGGGGTAGAAAGAGACCGCGGAACGCCACCTGCTACGATACTTGGGTAAGGCCACGCAAAATTGTACAAGTAACTCTCGAGACAGTAACACAGTAACATACGTGACAAATAGTAACGCTCGAGACTCATAAAGTAAGGTAACACTAAGGTAACACTCGGTTACTCTCGCAGTAACGCTTGGTTACGCTCGCAGTAACGCTTGGTAACTCTCGCGACAGAAAAAACGTGCGGTTCTAACCTAAAATTGTGATATCTGTAAATGAATCCACTGTACCACCACAATTCGTGGTTCATTCACATCAGTACGAATGTAGCATTGAGTAACACTAATCAAAAACAAAAAATATGCACATTTCAACCTCAAAATGAGTAAATAAATTCAATGAACTTACCAGGTCAACTTGATCGTCACACATGAAATGTCGATTTTTGGTGCATGAATGTTTGACATTTTTTTTTTTTTCCTATGTCAGGGCGAGCATCAGTGTTGCCATAATAACACTGCTTTAAAAAGTTTGGATACATGGATATTAAGCAAGTATTCGGTAACACTCGCAACGTAACTCTCGAGACACCATATTTGTGGACATGGGTATCATTGTGGTAAAAATATGTAAGATATCGTAATATTGTCAAAGAAGCAGTCATTACTGACGTAAAATACAATTATGAAGTAAGTTAAAATGATACTGTTCGAATCAATAGGTTGTTTTAAATATAAAATTCACTTGATAGGTCTTATGGTAGGTTTGGGACAAGTATTTTAGTATAGAGAAAAAAAAGTATAAATTAGAAAATATGCTACTACTATAAATTTTTGTCGTATTCGCCAAAAATAAATAGGTATAACAATAAATTATACTTCTCTTAACCGAATGTTACTACATCAACCACTTTTAGAATTTTATTTTTAAAGTTATGAACTTTAACTTTTATGGGACATGTGAAAGGAAGAAAATGTACAATTTTACGTGGCTTTACCCACTTACAGACCTCTTTTGCTTCCTCCTCATTCATTTGTCTCTTCCTTGTTCATTTGTTTTTTTGTCATGCATGCTCGTCGGTTCGGGCACTTCTGACCAGGCTGTTTTTAGGACGTCACCAATAACTTCAGTGTATGTGTCGTCTAGGTCGTCCCCTTCCAACATTTCCACTTATACTCGCCTTATTAAATTGCCCGCGTCATTCTGCTCTCATCCATTATCTCCTTATACCTTTGTCTATCTTTGTCAGACCACAATCATCACAACATCCTCTTCTATTCTATTCTATTTTTATTTAATGGCGTTTCCTTGTTATATTTCGCCAGTGTCAAGTTATTTGAGGGAGTGTCTATCCAATCTCGAGGATTGTTTTTGAGTAAGAACAACTGAGAAGGATTTTGGAGCCTCGTGGCAGGCTGAGACGCGAACCGCGCGAACACCACGCGAGAGACAAGTGTTCGAGGCAAACCCTGCAACGTGACTCCAACATCCTCTTTCAGACCACAATGTTCTCTAATCAATTTTTGTTTCAGTTTGTCCATTACATGTAATACCACACATTTACTTCTAATAACAAGTGATAATAGCGTGAGTTAAGAAAAGCGAGTAAATATCGATTGTAGTTCCACTACAATGGACCTGCAAAACTTTACAGCGGACGTTGTTTACACGAGGTTTTGTAATTTAAAATAATATCTTCTCGTTAAATACAATGGTTGTTATTTAGATAAAGAATATTGTTAAATAAAAACTGGTTTCATGATAATAAAAGTGATATTCTATTCTAGTTGCTTTGGTCAGGTGTTACGACTGGAAGGTCGGATTTTTCAGTGACTATGCAGAACTTGTTTAAATTTTTAAGAGAATATTATTCCGAGAGCGAAAATGCGCGCTGCATACAAACGTACTATGGTGATATTTTCAATACTAACCAATTAAAGTCAATGAAATTTTGCAGAAACAATCTAGAAACAAATTTCTATGCTTCTATAGAGTCAGATTTTCGTTAAAATATACAGTTTCAATGCTAGGATTAATTTAAGATTTGTATGGAAATCTTTGAGGCACTGTAACTTGAAAACTATAGATTTTAACGAAAATCTGACTCCATACAAGCATAGAAATTTGTTTCTAGATTGTTTCTGCAAAATTTTATTGACTTTAATTGGTTAGTATTGAAAATATCACCATAGTACGTTTGTATGGAGCGCGCTCCGAATAATATACCCTTAAAGGTTTAGTCAAAATAACGTGAGGAAACCTGCATGCTTCAATTTCAAGGCATGTATTGTACCCACTGTCCATTATAAGTGGCGACGGGCTCACCCCCCGTCACACTGGACAGAGTTTGGGTACTACTGGTGAAACGTGGATGTTCTGAGGTTTCAGAATATCTCTGACTACCCCCTCGGGGAAATATAGTGTGAGCATATGCTTATGCTATGCTAGTCAAAATATACGGGGAAAAATATCTAGGAGCTGTGTTATCCTGTACAGGGTGTTAGAAAAAGTATTATTAACCTTTAAACGACATAGGTACTCTACCCATCAAACTGAACAACTTTTACTATGGGAGCAAACTTATCAGCGCAATTTTGTTCTGATCGTTTTGCTCCCATAGTAAAAGTTGTTCAGTGGTTTAAAGGTTAATGATACTTTTCCTTTCACCCTGTATATTTCTAAAGTATGAGACGTCTTATTTAAAACTCGAATCAGAAATAGTTATTTGTTATGCTAGGCTGCAAAGTTGTTTTTTGGCGCGAGTACTTTTATTGAAACCTGAGCAAGCGAAGGTTTCAAAGGTATGAGACGCAGAATAACTTTGCAGCCGAGCGAAACACACAATTTGTCACCTCACAACAGCGAGGAAAAAAAGTGAATTGCTAAAAAGAACATTTCAAAAAGTTTTTATTTTCATGCTGGCCAGTGTCATAAAATAGTTATTAAGCATTTTCAGTGCATTGGCGGTATACAAAAATATTGAATAGACAGATTCGAATTTCAAAAACTCTTTCCACGCTAGCGGATAAAATACACTTTTGCACTCAGATTTCGAACGATAAACAGAATCTTTCCGAGCTTGTGAGGTGAAAAGAGTCTTTCTGTGTGAATGGCGTCCACTTTCAATTCGAAATTGGTGACGTGCCCATTCTGTTCTCGCTGAATATAAATTGGAAAACTATTTTTTATTTATTTATAATTATTAATGGACTTCTTGCTTGTGCGTTAGCACCGCATTTCCGACAGTGTCAAGTGGTTTAAGGGAGTATCTATCCAATCTCGAGGATTATTTTTGAATAAGAACACAACTGAGAAGGATTACGGAGCCTCGTGGCAGGCTGAAACGCGAACCGCGCGAACACCACGCGAAAGAAAAGTGTTCGGGGCAAAGCCTGCAACGTGACTCCTTGGAAAACTCTATTGAAATGCAAAGAATATGATATGAATATAAATGTGTATACAAGGTGTTACAAAAATACAAATAAACCTTTAAGGGGGTGGTGTTGATCATCAAACTGAACAACTTTCACTATGGGACCAAAATCGAAATCGCGAAAAAAAAAATTGATGTTCCATACTCTACAAATCGACTAGAGCTAAAATAGTATGGGATATCAATTTTTTTTTTCGTGATTTCGATGTTGGTCCCACCCATAGAGAAAGTTGTTCAGTTTGATGGTCTAAACAACCCCCTTAAGAGTTTTAAATATTTATTGTTACTTATGAAACACCCTGTATATTCGAAAATCGAAATGTGTATATGAATATACCTCGACGGAAAATCAATCCCAATGACATGCCATTTCAACAAAAGACGTTTATTCGAGTCCCTCTCGATGTTTTATAACTATACTGATTTATACTGTGTTATAAGGACATAGTCATATAACAATACTTTAGACCCTCATTAATTCTACTTAAGCCTCTTTTAGTGTCAAAACGAACCCTAAATCGAGTCCTAGGTCCATCAATTCAAACCATAACGGCAAGCAAACATAGTTAGTGAAAACTAAAGCTAATTGGTCCATAAATCATTTTAGTATGCCAGTAGACCTTCCTAATTCCAGTTAATTACTATACTTTGGGCCAGTGGTTAATTTACTAGGTGATTTCATAGTGATTACAGAGTTAGTTATTGGCCGTTTAATCTTTGGTTTAGTTGATAGAGTAATTGGTATAATTATATTTTATAAAATTGTTGGTAATAAGCGAGTACAGTTTTTTCCATACAAACGTATTCCCCTGTTTCCTCCCTGGATAATGACACTAGAGCAAACAACTTTTTACCATACAATCTATGTTACCTCTGCTATGTCCCTATTTTTTGTTTTTTTGCATTAATTAATTAATGTATGAACTAGGGACCTTCGAAAATTACCAATTTTTCCGCCTGATTTCAGACATCCAGCAAACAAATTTGACGAATATAAACAATAAAAACAAAACTTTTTTCTCATATTATTTTTGAAAGAATTATTAAATTCAGTTTAGTTTTAGAGGAGGAAACAGGGGAATACGAAATGCTGTTTTCGTTAATTTTATGTACATAAAATTGGTCCGAGCTGCAGTTGTCTCTTTCGAAATCTAATCGGTGGGGTGTATGGGTGGAGCGGATCGAAAAAATATGTATACAGTCGGAAAAGTGACCTACACCTATTCTTCAAATTTGCATTTCAGCCCACTTATCCTCTTAAACAGAAAGTTGTTAATTGTAGCAATGTTTATGACCACCCAGAACGTGTGAATCTGAACTACGGTCGTGAATTTATGTGTATGTTGGTAATAAATTAAGGATCAGCGTTAGCACACGACTTTTTCGGGGTATACAACAAGTTCGATCCTTTTTAGGTGTTGACTTTTTCATAAAACTGTTTAGAGTTGTTTCAGTGTCATCATCATCATCAATAGTCTGTACAGGTAACCATCAACCATCTTCAGAGTGTGTAAATTAAACAGGTATACTTACACACAGATACCTGGCATCAAGCACTAAACGGCAACATTAATTTCAGCGACTTGTACCAATAGTCAAACATGAGAGGGAAAAAAACTTAAAAATTGAATAACTTTTAAACCAAAGCAGCTAGATCAAATCTTTGGATACAGTTTTAATAGGAATTCAGAGCACTAAATATTGATATAACATTTTAATAATTTTTGTCTATAATAAAGATGTGGCCCCGCTGGGCGTACGATAGCTTAGATTTAATATAACTCCGTTATCTTTGAAACACTAAATATAAGCCATATATTTTCAGAGAGCACTAAATGAGAACTAAATGATTAGCTAGGTTTCAAAGCCCTAGGACCGAGGGCCCCGCTGGGCATACAAACACAAGGACAAGAAAGTGAATCTACAGTGTGAAATTGATATCATTAGCATCCTTTTAAACTAAGAGTCTACCCATCAAACTGAACAACTTATACTATGGGAGCAAACCGATCGTAGTAACAAAAAAGTATGCTGCTCTATACATAAACTGCAATGCCTGACTCGACTCAAATGTATGCAACAGCGGATTCTTTTTGGTTCGGTCGGTTTGCTTCCATGGTATGTTTAATTTGATAGGTAGACTCTTAGTTTCAAAGGATGCTAAAGATATAATTTCACCCTGTATATTTAGCAAACAAAGCAGACGCTCAATTCGAAATCAACTATCACATAACCGAGTAGGTACCTAACTCTTCACAGCGCTGAAAACGTATGGAGCGCACTAAGTCCATCAAAAGTAAATTGGATCCCCTTTGCTACATAGTGACGTTTACACATGAACGTTCCTTTGCGTTTGTTAACTGAATCGTGAAAACCCTGTTTGAATTCGTCTGGTGGTCCTTGGAACTAGTACGGAATATTGTCGGAGAGACGTTATACGAGACTTAAGTTCAGGGCTTGAAATACCGGTATTTTTGAGAACCGTACCATTGGTGTCTTAAGTTCTTGATACGACACGACATCAACCTTTTCCTTCACTTGGGCTAACTGGGTCTAAGTCTGGCGGAGAAGAAACAGGATTGCGAATAGTCCACCGATAAGAGCGTAGCTCTTAAGGCCAGGTTATCCGAGTGCAAGCGTCTCTTTCTTGAAAGCAAAAGTTTGTAATTAGTCACCCTGCTTCAATTGTAAACAGGATCGCAAACGAACGTATTTTTCATCGTCATTTCTCTTGGGTGTTTCTAAGCTACAAATTCAGCGAATTTGTCTAGAAATATTTATTGTATTTAATTTAGTACAAATATAAAAAGTTAAATATTAACAGTTTAATCATATTGAACAAAACTAAAAAGGGTAACTTTGGGATGTTTTTTCTATTTCTGATCCTTAAATAGGACATAATTATGTAATTTTTTTGCAGACTTTAAACACAGTTATTCATGTTTCATTCATGTTCAAAAAATTAGCGCGGCCTCGACCGGATCATACCGCTTTAAATACGATGATGATGGTACCATTAGCCAAACTCAAACTCAACATAATTTATTCAATATTATAAGAGTTTGAAGCCCACGTTTTAACGTGTAACACAGTATTAATTAATTATCTTGTATCTTCTAGTGATTAATGAAAAGTGCGAGAAATTAAGGTAGAATATTGTATCAACACTAAATCGAATTTGATGTATACACACGGCGACACATCAAGCTACACAAAACAAACATAAGCTGGCCCCGCGACACTATAAGTTATTCTACCTAACGCGAGGCCAGCTTATTTGGTGTTGTATAGCTTGATGTGTCGCCGTGATGTGTACACTCCTGGGCCTAAATCCGGTTTGGCCCTTTGGGAATGTGTCAATATGGAATGTGATGGTATGGTAAATACGAGTACATACAATCGATACAATTTCGCAAGGCATTATTAAATTTCAATCTAAGTAAATTTACCTGTTCATCGGTTTACGTTAACGTTACGTTTAATATTGTACCGATTTATTGGAATGGATAGGTTTATCGATTAAATCGCCAATCAACCAAGCGCAGTAGATGCAACGCCACTTGATTGAATCTTGATGAGTCCGTGATAAAATGACGCTTTTTCATTTATTTGATTGTGAAGGACTCAAAATTCAAATTGAAGGGCCAAGTTGCAAAAGTTCCTAAGTCCACTTTTTGATCTGATATCACCAACGTGAGAAATTAAGAGAGCATGATCTCAAATATACGTTGATTTATTCATAATGCACTGACGTTTCATTTTTAACCTTTTTCTCATAATGGAAAATTTCTAGCCCATTTTAAAGACTTTTACTCTCTCTATTCTAAAACGATTTTAGCGTCTTTCATTTTGGTCAGTATACTTCAAAAATAATATACAACGAAATATGTTATGACAAGATCGCAACTACTGGCCTTATTTTAATATCATTATTTAGAGCAGGCATTTCAAATTCAAAGTTACTGGTGGGCCAAATATATAGAATCAGTGGGCCGCCAAGAACATAAAGATATAAAACTCATCATTGCATCGATCGTAGAAACAGGACGGTACCTACTTATATTCAGGACCCTTGTAAAAACGCTGAATAATGAGCGAGCGAAGCGAGCTCGAAATTTCTCACATCATGACTCAATTCAGTGGTGGTACCTACTTAATATGAGTACCTACGTCAAGTCTGCACGCTTGCGGGCCACATGCGGCCCGCAGTTTCTTTTCTTGCGGCCCTATCCAATTTTAAGACCAGGTTCCCGATGCGTGCATGTTTGACATGCCTGATTTAGAGGAAAATGGCCATTACAGCAATATTGGCAGCTGCGTCCCCGATTAGTTATTCAAAATAATATCACATAGATAGCTTTACGACGTAATTTTTCTGATTTTACCACACCGCGTCGGAAGGTGTTCCGAATGTTTTTAAGAATTCATTTAATAGACCATACTAATCTTCTATTAATTCTATTCTAGCATTTAATATATTTTAACGGAAATCTAACAAGGTAACGTTTCTGGCCGCATCTTCTCTACAGCGACAACACGTTCCGACGCGGTGGTAGCTTAAAAAAGATTTGACGTTTAATAAGTGTGCTTCAAGCTCCTATATTGAATAAATTATATTGACTTTGACTTTGGTACCGACTGACACAGATATTGTTTTTTTTTATTTACTAAATGTACAAACTAGGACGTAACTTCGTTTTGTATTAAGCACCGTACGAATTATTGTCCTCTTAAAAAGGCGTCATTTTATCAACTTTGAAAGTGGTTTGCCGTCAGTAGCTCGTAGTATAATATTAATTAATTTACAGCTTAATGTTTCGTCGACAATATGCCAGAAATGTACTCTGTAATCGTTAATTAATTAACGTCATACAATACAGTCAGTCATATTTAAATTAAAGTAATTAAACTGGAAGTGATTGCAGTTTGAAAATTGTTGTAAGTAAAAGTAAGTAAGTGTAACTTACTGCCTGTAGAATCCCACTGCAGGGCAAAGGCCTCCCTCCTGTCACGAATAAGGGTGAAAAGGAGTGGGCCATATTCCACCACACGGGCCCAGTGCGTGTTGGTGGAGGCAAGTTAGTGGTGAACTTGCTGTCAGAGAATTTTCAAGCCGCCGTAATAGGCCTCTGACCTGGCTTAACGAATAGTTACAAACGCCATCTGACGGAACTATCCGAGACCAACTGCTTAACGTGCCTTCCGAAGCACGGAAACGCTCGAGATGAAATACCACTAAACGCTCACCCATCCAAAGACTGACCGGACCAATACCAATACCGAAGCTCCACTACGTCAACGAGCGCTTCACGAAAATTGTTGGTTGATTAAAAATGTCAAACATAGCTTACGGTCAACAGTCATCATCAGCCCACTGGTATGCCTCTTCATTCAAATTCAAATTCAAAATGTTTATTCAAAACAATATCACATGGATAGCTTTCTGACGTCATTTTTAGGGTTCCGAACCTCAAAGAGGAAAAACGGAACCCTTATAAGATCACTCTCGTGTCCGTCCGTCCGTCTGTCACAGCCACTTTTCTCAGCAACTATAGAAGCTAGCGACTTGAAATTCGGCATAGTGGTCAATCATGCTAACCCAAACGTAAAGCGAGACTAAAAATTTAGAAAATAATTTTTCTACAAATTTATAAGGTCCAAAAACTGATGACTTTAAAAAAAAAAGTTTTCCAATCTAGCCGAGTTTGGTATCATTTGAAAGGGCTTTGAACATAGATTTCGTATTGGTAGTTCGTTTTACTAAGTGATGCGGAGTTATTCATTTATAAGCCCGACTGCACGAAAAATTTTGGTTCCCCCCCCCTGATCTCCGAACATATAAAGCCAAAAAATCTGAAATAATTCTTACATGTCGATAAACTATTAAATTTTGTAGGAAAATTATAGCGGTGTCTGTATTGATAATAGTTTTTGAGAAAATTGAAAAAATACAGTACAAACAAACTTAGGGTTGCAGTTGATGTTTTTCGTTGATGAGCATAGACACAAACTTTATATATTACATTTTAAATAAAATCCAATAAATTAACACCAGTTTAAGTCATAAAAATGAACAAAGATAACAAAATTGCTAGTTTTTCGATGAATTACCAACTCCGTTGTGAAGTTTTGTTGTTAGCCATATTTCGTCACTGTTTTGTGCTTAAAAGTTTTTTAAAAGACGGTAAATCTGTTAAATTCCACTACATCTATTCTATAACACCCTACAATTATTCCTACTCATTAAAAAAAGTACAAAATGAATAATTGTTTCGATATTTTGATTTGTGATTTGTATGGTTTCATGCAAGAACGGGTGTACCTACCGGTATCGGTGAAACTTGGTAAACAGCTAGTTAGAACCTATATCCAGAGATAGCATAAAAGGTAGGTGCTTAAGATTTTTGTGAAAAATCACTATTTCGTTGGGAATAAACAGTATTTAAATATTTTCGAGAAGGTAACAGTAATTTGAACATTTGAACTTTGCTTGAATGACAGGATGTGAGGTCCGATTCACAATGTAGGAAACATAAAAATTTTAACTTTACAGCAAACCGTATTTCATTATTGAAAAATCCTAACATAATATAAGATAATTACGGAAAGTAACAAAATATTAAGCCATATCAACAGCTACGTTATTAAGATGGATTGAAATATTGATTTTCACAAATGAAATATTTATCATAATAATGATTAGGACAAATCGGAATAAAATCTTTACACGTCAGTCATACGTCAGTAGTGAATCATGGACATGGATCAAAGAGATTATACCTACTTGCATAGAGGGAGGATAACTTTTGCAAGGCAGTCCATTGTTTTTGAAGTTAGCTTTTTTTGTTTTGTGTCATGTGGTAGGACAAAAGGCACAAAAAGTTACTACTTTACACAACTTTACATACACTAGCATGTCAAAAAGTGTCAAAAAACGTGGAAAGTGGAAAGCCGCATTAACAAAATATCTAAAGTTCCATCTCTTTCTACTATTAAAGGTAAGAAAAGAAATAAGAGAAAAGAGACTAACTACAATCTTAAATTGATGCGGACTTTATGCTTTAGAATTAAGAGATCCTTCTTGTGAGCTGTGAGACATGGATATAAACCAATGTATAGACAATACCAATGCCACCTTGCTGATCATGGACCATACCTTTCCAACGTAGAAATACAATGACTCGAAAAGGCATTAAAATAATAGTAATCGCGAAAACAAGACACGCTGAAGTTGAAATTGCTATCAAAATCGTACAACTTAGTCGGGCTAAGGTACCAGATTTAATATAATTTTTTCATATCTCCGTCCCTTTCCAGTATGACCATTCCAGTCTGCGAATTTATAAAATACTCAATCAACGCTATCCAAGCTTCTTGATCATTAACATGCAATGAAATAAGAGACAGTGCCTTACATTACAACCTTCTTGATCATAGACTTTCGCTTACTCTAGCTTATGCACCTTTTAGTGTTTTAGGCAAGAAGATTGAATTATCAAAATTCTTGGTTTTAGGCTTTCATACCGAGAAGACAAACTGGAGTAATGTATTTCTATCCAACTCGGGTGCTAGTACTAATGTGAGAAAATGATAAACCTAGTTCTTCTGTTCGTCAATAACCCGCCTCATTACAATACATTTTAACTTCTAGAACAGAAAGATAGCATTGTCTATAAGCACCTGGAGAGGAGAGCAAACTTCCGTACAGGCGGTGAAAATGACTTTTCAATTTATATGAAGCTAGATGACTGACTCTGGAGTCAGACAGCCCTTGTAGTACAAAAAGTGGTTACGTCGATAAGGACAGTAATAAGTAGCGATCTCCTTTTTTAACTAGAGCGAATTTGCTATGTGCGTCTCTTTTTTTGAGTGAATAGACAAGACACGTGCTTCCTTCTATACCTTCTCTTTCTACGTTCTAAATCCATGGTTTATATCCATGTTCTAGAACTCAGATAAATTAACAGGAATGGATGCGATATGACGCGCGTACCCCTCTGCCAAAGACGCATGCTCAGTGAGCATACTCGTCATATAAAATAGTTGACGCGCGTCCCGCGCCAGTATATAAAACTCCCCCCTCACCCCCGCAAAATTGACAGACTTTTTTGCGTAGAAATGAGAGATCATTTCCAATCCATTCCTGTTAATTTATCTGAGTTCTAGAATCATAGTTCAAAAAGATTGCTAATGATTGAATGAGATTGCAACGCATAAACTTCTTGGTGAACTTAAAATACAGGTGGTAATCATTAGAGGGTGTTAGGCAAGGAATATACTCTCTACCGTGTTAGGTGTACCCACCCATTTGTTAACAAAAATACTTGACTATTATCCATCCACTTTCTTTCACTGGAAACAATTCATGACCCACGCAGACGCTTGAAAAATAAATATGTTAAAGAAAATTGATGTCTTACCTACATTTGCATTAAGACTCCCTACCTATTCTCTAATTGGGATATTCAGGGATTTTCTTAGTGATCATATTGAATTCCAAATATTACGTAAAATTTTTCGTGCAGTAGGTACTCAAACTTGTCCGATGTAAGTGTTCATGTAGCGAGACCATTGCCACTTCTTTGAGCATGGTCACAATACATCATGTTCTTTAAACATTAAAACTTTAAATACTTACTTAATATTATAATATTACAACGGCTGTAAGCTATCACGACATAATTTCTCTATTATATCGTTGCACTTTTTTTATGTTGTGCTCGCTATACCACTTTGTACCTTCCGAACAACGGCGGTTTTCGTTAACACTGTTCTCATCTTTTCTTACGGTAACATTAGGTTTGGAACCCTCTATGTGCGAGTAAACACCTCGCTCTTGGCCAGTTATTGACTCTACCACCGCGTCGGAAGGTGTTCCGTTGTAGAGAAGATGCGGCCAGAAACTCTACAACATACATCATACATCATTAAAAATAAACAAGGGCTGACATAACATCAGGGTTATAATAGCCCCCATATAAATAATAAATGAATAAAAAAAAAATTACAAAGTAAAATTACAAATACAATATTGAATTACATCTGTGTAACATAGTCAAGACCAGACATTTTATAATCATCGAGTTTATAGAAACCTTTTTTACAGAGGACTTGCTTAACATGGGACATGGGATTTAAACTTTTTGCCTCACATTCTCATTTTAAAACTACAACGGTCCCACACGATCTGGCTGCTAGTCTGTCTGATGACTGTTTCTTCTCCCACGGCCGGCATTTTGTCTTCGTTCTTTCGTCTAAATTTACGAAAGAACGAAGTAGTAAAGTAGAAATTAAAATATTTTATTTGGAATCTAGAATCTTTCAACACATTGCCTAAAATATACAAACAAAAGAGTATGTGACGATATTATGAACGTTAATGAGACGAAAGCAGTGCGCCCTAATCTCTGCCTTTCCACTGGGCGATAGGCGTGACGTTATAGATAGATAGATATTATAGTACTATCTCTTAACGAACAAAAATACAATAGCAACAAAGAAAGCATTAATCTCATCAAGTTATAGCCCAAGCTCTAATGGATTTCCTTGTGTATACTTTGGCTAATTCTTTTCCCTCTTATTTCTTTGTGCTCAAACCATTGTTTTGTTAATTTTATTTTAGTCGTTTGTAGTAATGGATTCTAAAAATTATAACATTAATCAGTTTCAAGATTCTAACAGAAATGACTTCCACTTTCGAGTCGGTGCTGGCATGCCATTGAATATGACATCGTGGCCAAAAAAAAAAATTAGCCACTCCATACAAAACTGCAAACCGCCTCGAGCCAAATGTATGGAACAACTGATTTTTTTTCGTGATTTCGATGTTGGCCCCGTAGAGAAAGTTGTTCAGTTTGATGGTCTGATCATCCCCTTAAAAAAGTGTCAGCATATTAAGAAGGACCCCATATAATGAAGTGTTAAAAACTTATGATTACTTACCAACGGTTCTATAAACATAGGCTCTAAACAAAACATTGTTGTAGGCGCCCTTAATAAAACCTCATAGGCTATTTAAAAATTCAACACACTTAAAATAAGGACACATGCACATGCATTTTGGCACATGTTCCCAAAGTTCATAGCCGCATGAAGTTTACGAAGATAACAAAGTTGTTAGTACAGAAGGTAAAGTTAACGTTTGCTAACTGTGACCGAGGCGGGTCTGATTGAGTGGTTTTGTATTCCAGCCGCGCTACGAGCTCTACCTATCTCTACCTTTTGTGTAACGTGCTTTATATCCTTGACTTCAGTTGTATTTTTTGAAAGATTAGAATTGGGAACATGTGATGTGGACCATTGTGGGAAATAGTGGGCATGCATAAAAATATCAGCTCTTAAAGTAAAGTAAAGTAAAGTAAAATCTTCATTGTGCATACATTTAGGTTTAACAATTTGCAGGTGTTAGTACAGTAAACCGGATTCCGCCAAATCTTGCCCTTTCGGACGTACACACAAAATTAATAATATTCATTTAAATGTCTTCAAAATTAAAAGTCAACTCAAGTTAAATTAATGAATATAAAAAGAAAATAACTACAATGTCAAAACAATTATAACAAGAATTAGTAATTACAACAAAAATAGTCTACATAGTCATAACAATGTCAAAATTATAAAAAGCTAGGTCAGGTACAAGTCAGGTATTAAATTATTTACTAAACCCAAGAATCTAAATTATCCATCACAAAGTGAGTCATAGTTAACCCAACCTCATCATCATCATCATCATCAGCCTATCATCGTCCACTGCTGAACATAGGTCTCTCCCAAGGCGCAAAACTCTGTCCTTGGCCTTCCTCATCCAGTCGCTCCCCGCTAAAACGGAACCCTTATAAGATCACTCTCGTGTCCGTCCGTCCGTCTGTCACAGCCACTTTTCTCAGCAACTATAGAAGCTAGCGACTTGAAATTCGGCATAGTAGTCAATCATGCTAACCCAAACGTAAAGCGAGACTAAAAATTTAGAAAATAATTTTTCTACAAATTTTTAAGGTCCAAAAACTGATGACATTTAAAAAAAAAGTTATCCAATCTAGCCGAGTTTGGTATCATTTGAAAGGGCTTTGAACGTAGATTTCGTATTGGTAGTTCGTTTTACTAAATGATGCGTAGTTATTCATTTATAAGCCCGACTGCACGAAAAATTTTGGTTCCCCCCCCCTGATCTCCGAACTTATAAAGCCAAAAAATCTGAAATAATTCTTACACGTCAATGAACTATTGAATTTTGTAGGAAAATTATAGCGGTGTCTGTATTGATAATAGTTTTTGAGAAAATTGAAAAAATACAGTACAAACAAACTTAAGGTTGCAATTGATGTTTTTCGTTGATGAGCATAGACACACACTTTATATATTACATTTTAAATAAAATCCAATAAATTAACACCAGTTTAAGTCATAAAAATGAACAAAGATAACAAAAATGCTAGTTTTTCGATGAATTACCAACTCCGTTGTGAAGTTTTGTTGTTAGCCATATTTCGTCATTGTTTTTTGCTTAAAACATTTTTAAAAGACGGTAAATCTGTTAAATTCCACTAAATCTATTCCATAACACCCTACAATTATTCCTACTCATTTAAAAAGTACAAAATGAATAATTGTTTCAATATTTTGATTTGTGATTTGTATGGTTTCATGCAAGAACGGGTGTACCTACCGGTATCGGTGAAACTTGGTAAACAGCTAGTCAGAGTAACTATATCCAGAGATAGCATAAAAGGTAGGTGCTTATGATTTTTGTGAAAAATCACTATTTCGCTGGGAATAAACTGTATTTAAATAACAGAATTGAAGGTAACAGTAATTTGAACATTTGAACTTTGCTTGAATGACAGGATGTGAGGTCCGATTCACAATGCAGGAAACTTAAAAATTATAACTTTACAGCAAACCGCATTTCATTATTGAAAAAATCCTAACGTAATATAAGATAATTACGGAAAGTAACAAAATATGAAGCCATATCAACAGCTACGTTATTAAGATGGATTGAAATAATGATTCTCACAAATGAAATATTTATCATCATAATGATTAGGACAAATCGGAATAAAATCTTTACATGTCAGTCATACGTCAGTAGTGAATCATGGACATGGATCAAAGAGATTATACATACTTGCATAGAGGGAGGATAACTTTTGCAAGGCGGTCCACTTTTTTTGAAGTTTGCTTTTTTATGTTTTGTGTCATGTGGTAGGACAAAAGGCACAAAAAGTTACTACTTTACACAACTTTACTTACACTAGCATGTCAAAAAGTGTCAAAAAACGTGGAAATTGGACAGCCGCATTAACAAAATATCTAAAGTTTCATCTCTTTCTACTATTAAAGGTATGTCATAAGAGAAAAGAGACTAACTACAATCTTAAATTCATGCGGACTTTATGCTTTAGAATTAAGAGATCCTTCTTGTGAGCTGTGAGACATGGATATAAACCAATGTATAGACAATACCAATGCCACCTTGCTGATCATGGACAATACCTTTCCAACGTAGAAATACAATGACTCGAAAAGGCATTAAAATAATAGTAATCGCGAAAACGAGACACGCGTATACGCTATGCTGATGCTGATGAAGTTGAAATTGCTATCAAAATCGTACAACTTAGTCGGGCTAAGGTACGAGATTTAATACATTTTATCATATCTCCGTCCCTTTCCAGTATGACCATTCCAGTCTGCGAATCTATAAAATACTCAATCAACGCTTTCCAAGCTTCTTGATAATTAACATGCAATGAAATTAGAGACAGTGCCTTACATTACAACCTTCTTGATCATAGACTTTCGCTTACGCTAGCTTATGCACCTTTTAGTGTTTTAGGCATGAAGATTGAACTATTAAAATTCTTGGTTTTAGGCTTTCATACCGAGAAGACAAACTGGAGTAATGTATTTCTATCCAACTCGGGTGCTAGTACTAATGTGAGAAAATGATAAACCTAGTTCTTCTGTTCGTCAATAACCCGTCTCATTACAATACATTTTAACTTCTAGAACAGAAAGATGGCATTGTCTATAAGCACCTGGAGAGGAGAGCAAACTTCCGTACAGGCGGTGAAAATGACTTTTCAATTTATATGAAGCTAGATGACTGACTCTGGAGTCAGACAGCCTTTGTAGTACAAAAAAGTGGTTACGTCGATAAGGACAGTAATAAGTAGCGATCTCCTTTTTTAACCAGAGCGAATTTGCTATGTGCGTCTCTTTTTGAGTGAAATTACTTGCTTCCTTCTATACCTTCTCTTTCTACGTTCTAAATCCATGGTTTATATCATGGATCTAAATCATAAAGGATACCACTCCTCCTTACAAGCATTGATACAAGAAAATTTGACGTTCGTCTCCGTCGTCGATATTTCCAATTTTACGTGCGTCCCTTTCTATTCCAATGACGTCACAATTACATGAACGACAATTGAGTGACGTCATGCCTAGACACATTAGAAAGGGACAAAGTTAACGTCACTAAAAACCACTACGGAGAAGAACGATCATTACCGACCATCAAGGAGTATTATCATGTTTTCCCTCTTGTTAGGCAGTCTGTGCTCCACTATAGAGGATTCCAAACTTCTTGGTTTATATCCATGTTCTAGAATCATAGTTCAAAAAGATTGCTAATGATTGAATGAGATTGCAACGCATAAACTTCTTGGTGAACTTAAAATACAGGTGGTAGTCATTAGAGGGTGTTAGGCAAGGAATATACTCTCTACCGTGTTAGGTGTACCCACCCATTTGTTAACAAAAATACTTGGCTATTATCCATCCACTTTCTTTCACTGGAAACAATTCATGACCCACGCAGACGCTTGAAAAATAAATATGTTAAAGAAAATTGATGTCTTACCTACATTTGCATTAAGACTCCCTACCTATTCTCTAATTGGGATATTCAGGTATTTTCTTAGTAATCATAATATTGAATTCCAAATATTACGCAAAATTTTTCGTGCAGTAGGTACTCAAACTTGTCCGATGTAAGTGTTCATGTAGCGAGACCATTGCCACTTCTTTGAGCATGGTCACAATAAATCATGTTCTTTAAACATTAAAACTTTAAAATACTTACTTAATATTATAATATTAAAACGGCTGTAAGCTATCATGACATAATTTCTCTATTATATCGTTGCACTTTTTTTATGTTGTGCTCGCTATACCACTTTGTACCTTCCGAACAACGGTGGTTTTCGTTAACACTGTTCTCATCTTTACTTTTCTTACGGTAACATTAGGTTTGGAACCCTCTATGTGCGAGTACACACCTCGCTCTTGGCCAGTTATTTTAGGTCGTCTGTCCAGCGGGCAGCAGGGCGTCCCACACTACGCCTACCAGTTCGCGGTGTCCACTCTAGAACTCTGACACCCCATCGGTTGTCAGTTCTTCGGCAGATATGACCAGCCCATTGCCACTTCAGCTTGCTAATTTTCTGAGGTCTTTCTTGAATAAGGTATTGTCCATGATCAGCAAGGTGGCATTGGTATTGTCTATACATTGGTTTATATCCATGTCTCACAGCTCACAAGAAGGATCTCTTAATTCTAAAGCATAAAGTCCGCATGAATTTAAGATTGTAGTTAGTCTCTTTTCTCTTATGACATACCTTTAATAGTAGAAAGAGATGAAACTTTAGATATTTTGTTAATGCGGCTGTCCAATTTCCACGTTTTTTGACACTTTTTGACATGCTAGTGTAAGTAAAGTTGTGTAAAGTAGTAACTTTTTGTGCCTTTTGTCCTACCACATGACACAAAACATAAAAAAGCAAACTTCAAAAAAAGTGGACCGCCTTGCAAAAGTTATCCTCCCTCTATGCAAGTATGTATAATCTCTTTGATCCATGTCCATGATTCACTACTGACGTATGACTGACATGTAAAGATTTTATTCCGATTTGTCCTAATCATTATGATGATAAATATTTCATTTGTGAGAATCATTATTTCAATCCATCTTAATAACGTAGCTGTTGATATGGCTTCATATTTTGTTACTTTCCGTAATTATCTTATATTACGTTAGGATTTTTTCAATAATGAAATGCGGTTTGCTGTAAAGTTATAATTTTTAAGTTTCCTGCATTGTGAATCGGACCTCACATCCTGTCATTCAAGCAAAGTTCAAATGTTCAAATTACTGTTACCTTCAATTCTGTTATTTAAATACAGTTTATTCCCAGCGAAATAGTGATTTTTCACAAAAATCATAAGCACCTACCTTTTATGCTATTCCGAAAAACTCATTGGTACGAGTCGGCCTGGACGTGGATCGACCCATCGCCTCCTGCACGGCAGGCAAGGTTACTCACATAAACGGTGATTAACATAAATGTGAATAAACGTCTTGACGAAAACTAAAAATTTTTTTAACGCTTTCCATAGGTAGTTACGTTGACGCTACACTAGAAAACTTTTACTAGAACCAAAGTTGATATTGCTCGCAACATTTACACAATAAAATACCTTCGAATCTAAACAAATGTAATACCAATTCGTTCAGCTCCGAAACAATACAGACGTTTCAAACAAATGTTTCAATGAAAGTGTAACAATGTTCGAACTATTAGCAAAATGAAACCGTTGCAGTGGGTACTCAATTCCCGTGAACAAATATTTGTACAAGTTTTGTATTTACCCATTGTGGGTAATATGGGTTGGGTATTTATTGAACGAAGGATTAAAATGTTGCTACTATAATTTGGATAAACTTTCTCTAATGATACTAGATAAATTTTATGCAAAGGGTGCAAAGAAATAGCCCCCCTTAGTGACGAAACCTGAGTTCGTCTGGCAAACCCATTGTCGACTGGCTAATCTTTCTAATACAGCATTCGCAATTGTCATGCGATATACTCGTAACTCTTGCTGACACAAAAAGAAGAAGAATGACGATACATAATATACGTATGACCTTCGATCGAAGTAAAATTAATGGAACATTTCAAACCAGAAAAATGAGGCAAAACAAATGAATGGTATACTTCAATACCATTTGTATGCAATTGCCCTAGTTCTGACAGACAATTGTGCTAGTTTGTATGGAGCAATTGCCCTAGTAGTGTGCTTCAACTTAATACGATTAGGCCTATCTATTAATTTTACATTGATCTAAGCTTATGACTATCTAATACTAGTCTTAGATCAAAATAAAATGAATGGTATACTTCAATACCATTTGTATGCAATTGCCCTAGTTCTGACAGACAATTTTACGCGAACATTTCAAACCAGAAAAATGAGGCAAAACAAATGAAAGGTTTACTTCAAATTTGTATGCAAGTGCCCTAGATTTGACAGATAATGGCGCTAGTTTGTATGGACCAAGTGCACCAGTAGTGTGCTTCAACTTACCGCGCTTTATACTCTAGGAAATCTACGGATTTTTGTATGGAGTAGGTTGCATTAATTGCACTTTAGGGGATTCTTTTTTAATATAGTAGATACATAATCCCCGATTTTTTATTGTGTATTATTGAATAATTAAGACATTTACAAAACATGAAATTTAGGTATGAACAAAAAATGGAAAACTGGTGATTTTGTACAGGACGGCTTCGCTTAATACGTTTTACTTATAAAAATAATAATCCCCGGTTAATATCGTAAATTTGAGTAGATATTTAATATTTTGTAAGTCTTAAAAAATTCTAACCTCAAAACTTAATTATTTACTGTTCGTTTGTACACATTAAATTTGCCTTGTGATAATTAACTGTCTCTTTTGCTGGTAAGCTGGAAGAAATATCTTTAGAAATAAGCTTGCCCTTTGTACATTTACATCGATTTTTATATATTTCTCAGGTTCCTGAGCCTGTATAACCACGAAATCTGGAAAAAAGTGTTATAAACTAATCCAGATATACGTTCAAACACAATTTACTAGAGTGTCTTTAATGCAATCTCAAACCGTATTTTCCCCCGACTATTAGGCCTATCCATTAATTTTATTTTGATCTAAGATACTAGTTAGGTATAACAAAATTCCACCCGAACACTTTAAAATAAATAAGCACAATCGATGCTTCAAAAATGGTAGAACCAAAAGAGCCCTAGAACTGGGTGGTGATCTACTGACCTATGCCCTTCTCGTGGCTAAAACCCATACTGGTTAGGTTCACCAAACGTCCTTCTGTTCTCTAATTAAACATTGTGGTGATTGGGGATCTACCTCCAATACCACCCCGGGCAACGGCATCACAAGCTACCAAGTTTGTGGTGGTGGCTGAACGATCCCCCACAGCGGTGTGGTAGGCTCCGCAAGGAGCCGCGTGGCTCGCGACCACCCTCCTGCCGGAGTCTGGCGCCAAGCAGCTTGCTGCGGTCCGTCAGTGTTCAGGAGTGCCAGTGCACTTCTGGGTAAGCTTGCTACATCTTCGACCCCATCTTTGTCCTGAAGACTAATAGATAGAGGTCAAGAGCAAACCCATCAATAATAATAATAAAAAAAAACCACGTCTACAACTTTGGTTCTTCATCGAATTAACCTTAGACCTCATCATCAGCCTATATACCTACGTTCCACAGCAGGGCACAGACCTAACTTCAAGGATGGTGTATGGGCGCTATTTCACCATGCCTTTCAGGTTTCTCCACGTGCTATATACCTATTAAAAACCTCGAAAGAACGTAAGTGAACGATATCAATGACGCTGTCTTGAACGCGCGCTGCCGAGCCGGTGCGCTCGGCAATTGTTTAGTAGTGTAAAAATTTTGTGTAGTTACAATTTTGTTATAAATTAAGGTGCCAAGACAAACCCAAATAGGGTTTTTTGGTACCTACCATAAAATTTAATGTATTACATTACAACCCAATGTAAACTGAAATGTTAATAAATAAAATAAATAATAAAAAGTATTCCATATCAGGAAACACTACATTTTAGTGCAGCATTGAAACAATCACAATTTGCACCTGATTTCCATTGTTAGTTAACGCAATTGTTCCATTCATTTATTTTAAGTGGTGCAAAAACATATTGTGTCAGGTAACAAATATTTGAAATAACATTATGACGTATGCTTTTTCATTTAGGCACGCGTAGTGGAATATGGCCGGATTCCGAATCTGAGTTTGAATTTGTCTGAAGGGGTGTGCCATTCATTTCTACAGGGTCCAACTTAATATGGTGACAGTTTTATAACTTATTCTATGGACCAACATCGAAATCGTGAAAATAAAACAGCATTTGTCTCGAGTTCGAGTAGGTTTACAGTTTTGTATGTAACAACTGTATTTTCTTAGTGATTTTGATGTTGGTGCCATAGAGAAAGTTGTTCAGTTTGACTGTCTGATCGTCCCCTTAGAAAAGTGTCAGCATAAGAGGACCCTATATAACAAGGTTCTGCCCACAATGACGTAAGGTGTCAAAACATGGACGCTCAACAAGCAGACTATGGGAGTCACGTTGCAGGGTTCGCCCCAAACACTTGTCTTTGCGTGGTGTTAGCGCGGTTCGCGTTTTAGCCTGCTATGAGGCTCCGCATTCCTTCTTAGTTACGTTCTTACCCAAAAACAATCCTCGAGATTGGATAGATACTCAAACCACTTGACACTGGCGGAAATGTGGTGCTAACGCACAAGCAAGAAAAATATAATGCTATGCACAAAATAAGAGGCACAGAGAGCCATGGAGCGGGCCATGACCCGAACTAAAGTTTAGAACATCGGAGATGTTGGATTAAAGTGGCGGTGGGTTGGACACGTGGCTAGAAGAACAGATGGCAGATGGAGCAAAGCCTTCAGCAAGTGGAGGCCGAGATCAGGCATGAGAGGAGTCGTCCAGCAGCCAAGTGTGCTAATGATATTGCGAGGGATGAGACTGGCACAAGACAGGAAAGCCTAACATAATAGAGAGGAGGCTGGTACCCTGCAGTGGCTGAACAAAAGCTGATAATGATGAATTCTAAATTGTCATTGTCTTTTATCAGGCTTCTGCTTCGAAAATATTCACCTGCCGCAACAGTTTTATCGAATACCTCCCTACTTAAGAGCCTAAGGGTTCATAACATCGTACTCAAGGGAAATCGAACCTGCTACCTTCATTTCCTTTATGTTACATGGATTGTAACTGCAAGGTCAAACAGACCAAAAGGAACAATAAAATGGGATCATAATTTTTGACTTACGCATCATATAACGTTAGTTGCAGTCAGTTTTTAAAAGTTAGCCTTTTTTGTGATTGGCTAATTGCATATTAGTGCTTGTACGGTTTTTTTTACAGTGATTCGTAAGTCTGTTCTGTAAGTACTCGTAAGTCCGAAAACTGACAAGTAATTGAAGAAGAAAATTGGCCATTAAACGTCCAACTGTAGGGTGCAGGCGTAGAAAGAGCAAGTAATAGAACGAAGAACGTGTTTTGTCTCATTTACTCATTGAGGGATGCATAATACAAATTCACTCTAGTTAAAAAAGGAGATCGCTACCTTATTGCTGTCCTTATTGACGTAGCCATATTTTTGCTCTAGCCTCTATGGTCTGACATCGGAGTCAGACAACAAAAATTTCATAAAAATGTTTGTTGCTCTATATTTCGGTGAATAGTTATTTCGTAATAATTTAATTCATTGTAATTTGTTGCGAGTGGGTGACTTTAAGTTAACAACATGGTAGCGTGCAGCGTTTTAGGATGCAAGAGCCGCACTGAACGTTGCAAAGAAAATATTTCATTCCACGGGTATGTTAACATTAATTCACGTTTTATTGCAGGAAACATTAATAATAAAACGCATTTTAATAGTTTCATTCATCGGGCAAGTGTTAAAGACAATAATTTAAAAGTTAAAGCTAAATTTTGTGATTTGTAATCTCAATAAGGGTGGTCAGATGTCATATTAAAATTACCCTGTTTCCACCTTGAAAATAAGGTACACCAAGGGCTGTGCCAAGGGTAAGCCGGAAGAGGTTTCATGAGGTATTTTGTAACCGCTAGTTAAACGTAGTTAAGCATACCATACCATGGATAGCTTTCATTGCCTCAGGGTTAAAAGCTCCAACAAAAAACAGCATTAAAAATAGAGGTCGGTTAACTAAAGCTGGCGCGTGCCACACATTTACGCAATGCCTTTGTCTCACTGCACGCAGAATGTCTCATCGAACTCATTTGTATGTGTCTGTGAACGTGCCAGCAGCTTTAGTTAGGTTAACCTGTAAAACATACCATGATAGATGTCGTTGACGTGAGTTGAATCCTTAGGGCCTGTTTCACCACTTCTGGGTAAGTTCTTGTTAGCTTATCCGACGGATAGTTTGACATATTTTGTATGAAATTATGTCAAAATATCTGTCGGATACGCTAACAAGAACTTATTCAGAAGTGGTGAAACAGGCCCTTAGAGTATTTATTTATTCTACTAACAAACTTATCTGCCACTTTTTGGTAGCATGAGGTATGTATGTTTGAGGCAGCATGAAATCCGCAACTTTGGACTTTATTCCATTACTTTAGATTTTAATTTTGAATGTTAAAATTCATGAAAAACTGTGTCGTGTGAACCCCAAACGCGATAGCTTCGAAATTATTGTTCCGCAATTAAAGGCTGTTTAGTGATAGATGATAGATAAGGTATAAAATTGTATGTAAATGCGTAAGATTGTTTGATCTGGCACGTTGGCAGAGGGGAAATGCTAAGGCGAGGCGGTCCCTATATAAATCGTCTAAGGTTGGATCATAAAGAATAGTTAGTGAGGTTTTTTTTATGTCTGTTTGTCTATTCGTTTGATTGTTTGTGTGTTTGTTTGTTTGTTCGGGCATCACGTAAAAACTACTTTACCAATTTTTTCGTATCTAGGTAGGGTGAGGAGTTGTAGCTTTTTTAAGTGATGTATTTTTTCTTCAGTTTTCCAAGCGACGAATATTTTAAAAATATATGGGTCTTCGCAACTGGCGGACTCAATTGGTCACCTACTATAAATTCGCGTATTCGAAGAACATCTGTTTATTGAAAATATACGTATAAGAGAAATGGAATACAGTGACACTCCAACACGGTATATAAAGGTAAATTCAATATGTCGGTAGATAGTACCTACACAAGTAGATAATTATAATAGTCAAAGTAGGTATATCTAGTTTAGCTAGGAAAGAGTATAGGTCATTTATTATTTGTAAACTGGAAGACTAAGGCAACTTCTGAATAAGTTCTTGTTAGGTTATCCGACAGATATTTTGACATTATTTCATACAACATATGTCAAACTTTCTGTCGTATAAGCTAACGAGAACTTACCCAGAATTGGTGAAACAGGCCCTAAGGCATTGTCCTAATTGGGCAATGTCGGTAAAGCTGGTTAGATTCTTTATTAAATAATGTTAGGTAGCATTGCTTTCTTTTTTTAGTTCTAGTAATGTTTTCGAGATGATTGTTTTCATACAAGAAGCGAAAACCAGTTTACCTACTTAAGCCTACTAAAAATCAGGTTCGGGTTTCGATCTCATTTGATTCTGTTCACCTTAAACTAGGTTACCTTACCTACCATACACTAAATGTTGGCTCCCTGCAAATTGTTCAATGTAATTGATGCTTAAGTTCGAGCTAAGTAGGGTCGAAATGTATGGATTTTGACATTTAACTGTAGGTTTTAGCAAGGTCTTACAATTATAGTACAGAATATGAGCCTCTATAGCTTACCAGAAAAGGTGTGTATCATATCTTACATTAAAATATGATAATGTTCTATAAGTTAACAACTTTATGATTTGATACAAATAAATAACTTTATTAAAATGTATTCTCGTTATTATAATGACACAACAGGTAACAATAAATTGAAAATTGCCTATTGCATAATGTGCTATTATTATGTTCTTCTACTTCTTATCGAGTGGGCTGCAAGCCCTGCCCCTCTAGCATGCCAACGCCGAGAAAACGACAAAAATCGAGACGTGCCTCCATCTTTATTATTTTACGTACGCCAAAAAGAGCGCGCATGACGTTTTTATCGTTTAAACGCTTTGTCGTGGGTGGCATGCTAGCCGTGCTGGTGTCAGAGTTTATTCAAACCGCCTTACGGCCTCTGACGTGGTTTTTATGTAACGACTACTACCACCAGAGATAGTAGCTGGGACCAACAGTTTAACGTGCGATCCGAAGCACGGAATCATCTTTCTTTTCAGACAATCAGGTGACTCAGCCTGCAATGTCCTAACCAACTGGGGAAAAACGCACAAAGTGACATTTCACTAGGTGCCCCCCGTGGGAATCGAACCCACGACCTCCGTGTCAAGAGCCCAATGCTCTTAACCATTAGACCACGGAGGCAGTTCCACGGAGGCGGATTATGTTCAATGGGTACCAGCCCGTCTAGTATGATTTCTCTACTAGCGTGCCGACTCTATTTTTTTCCATACTAAGTACTTGTCGCAGCCAGCGCGACGCTCTGAAAAGCGCGAGAACAGCAGTGCGAATTTTGAAAGTCACACGTTCAAATCAGCAGTAGAAAGACGCATAATCTCCATAGTAATTTTAACATTTTCTACTGCTGTTTACAGCGAGTTACGGGTGTCTTCCAAAAATCGCACTACAGGGGCTATAGACTAAACGCTAGTAGAAATGACAGAATGTATGGATTTGACATTGGCGATCGAAACATTTTGACGTTTTCTTTCTCCACCATACGTCAAGTCCATACGTTTATTATTTTTTCTACTGTCGTTAATGCTAATCGAAAGTACTTTTTCTAGAGGCCCTGGTTATTTTCTAAGCAGCCGAAGGCACGGTGCGCACATGTAGTGAAATCGTTCTAGACTCAAAGGACTGTAAGTATTCACCCTACGAGCGGCGCGGGAATCTCATTCGGTGAATTCAGCAGTTGTAAATGTCTTTATAGTGTGGATTTGACTTTCAAAAATCGCTATGTATGATTAATGATTTTTGAAAGTCAAATCAGCAGTAGAAAGATGCATATCTCCAAAGTAATATTGACATTTTCAACTGCTGAGCTCACCGAATGAGATTCAAAAATCGCACTTGTGTACACACACGCCGTGTGTACATAATATAGCATAGTTCATTTACCCATTTTTATGGGAGTTTGATTTCCTATGGTATCACTGGATGAAATTATCGCTGTCTCATACGCGGTTACACTGATGTTCCGTCTATCAGCGTAAGCGAAATACTTGGCCTATGGGTGCAGGCCAATTTTCTTGAACATTTTCTCAATGGCACCAATATCGAAATCGCAAAAAAAATCAGCTGTTTCATACACAACTTCTAACTCACACAAGCCTGGGACTGCTGTTTTTTTTTCAAAATTTTCATGTTCTCTATGCTATAGAAAACTGAGAAAGTTTGACTATCCCATAGAGTCTATGGGATAATATGACTGTCTGATCGTCCCCTTAGAAAAGTGTCAGCATATTATGAAGCTGGACCCTGTATCGTTATATGAATATCGAATAGGTATTCATAACAATAATTTTTAGGTATAATTACTAGCAGTGTCCAACAGCAGTGTAAATCATGACAGGTAGGTATGTGAGCCCGTCGCAATTCATTCATTAGTAAAAACAAATATTTAAACGTTCAAACAAATGAAATTTCCACGCGAGAGACAAAATTAAATCCAAAAACAAACCATTAGTCATTTCACAAAACGCCCAGAATAATCTATACCTGCGACATATCCGGACATATATTTACGAGGGGCCATATAAAATAACGCATATAATTTAGGACCGCAGTTACGAATGCTATCTGAATACTAATAAAACCCACATTTGGCATCCCTCCCATGACAATCAGGGGGTAAATCTCTGCCACCACTATTGTGTCGAAGATAGAGTACTTTATTTAAATTTTATGACATGTGCGGTTTTGTCGGAGTTTTGTGTTTGTATGTGGACTTTTAGCGGTGGATTTAAATATTTTTATCTTAGACTATATAGACAGAGCAACCAGCGGGCGAAATGGTCCCAAAAAAAGTAGGTAAAAACCGTGCTCCTTTCAAAAACCTTCCAATAGTCTCAATCATGACGCGAAACGGTACAGACCTCCTGAATCCAAGATAAAAAATTCCGAAAAAATGACTTACATGATCAAATTGTAACAAATTCACAAAAATATGCACAATAAAAAAAGATTAACATGTTTCACACTTATAAATTAATTTTTCACCATGATTTGAGATACAATAAGCTGATTGAAAATTTGAAAAACTTTTCTTTGTTTACATAGGCCATTTTTAAAGTGTGGTCAGATTTTTCTTTCTAAATTTCCCGCCATTATGCCACGATCAATAGTCGTTTCGTTTTTTTTTTCATTACTATTTTTATCAACTAATAGACAACGATTTTTCGTTCATACAACCTAAAAGCAAAAAAAAATTATTTCACTTTATTAAGTCTTTATTTCTTCTGAACTTTATTTCTACTAACTATGGTGGTGAAAAGGAACATAATTATTAGAGATCGGATGAATATATTTACCTAAACAAAATTTTATACGGAAAACGGAAAGGAATAACGGAAACTGAATATAGATATGCATTTCTGAATAAAGTTAATTCAAAAAATTGTGCCACACGCACTGTTTTGTCACACTTAAGTACCTATCCTCACCACTATGATATTCCGACAACATGAACAACTCGTACAACATGAACAACTCGTACAACATGAACAACTCTGACAACATGAACAACTCTGACAACTTTGTCAACCTGACCAACTGAATTGATTGATAAGGTTGTCCAATTTGGCCATGTTGTCCAATTAAGTACTTTCGACAACAAAACAATTCTGACAACATGAACAACTTGGTCAACTCGGACAACTCTGTCAACTCATACAATATTGTATAAGTTGACCAAATTTAGAGTTGTTGATGTTGTCCGAGTTGTTCGTGTTGTCCGAGTTGTTCAAATGTCCTAGTTCTATGATATTTTTTATATAGATAAATCTTTTAGCAATCCCGGGACTTCGGAATGATCCTGGGATTGCGTCATAAAATAAAAAGACGCGTCCATTTATTATTCTTGTGAAAAATGAAGTTAGGTAAATTATGCATCTGAATATCCGATCTCTTATAACCACTGTTGAGATAATAATTCGCGTGCATGATAGTCTTTGAACAACTTTCTCTATGGGTCCAAGGTCGAAATAGCGAAAAAATCAGCTGTTTCATACATTTTGGTCGATTAACTATTTTTTGTTAGCCCCTTTCATCCCATTGCTGGGCAAAGGCCTCCCCTTTCGAGTAACTATGGAGCAACAAATTTATTTCGTGCTTTCGATGTTGGCTCCATAGTGAAAGTTGTTCAGTTTGATGGTATGGAGCACTCCGTTCGATATGCAACGCATTTAATTTTACACCCTGTATAGTATAGTTGACTCCCAAAGATGACTAAATTTTCCCAGATTCTAAGGGAGATGGAATTCTGCTGGTAACCCAAACCACTCACACACTGAAAGGTTTAAACATGCGTAGAACGCACCTGTCACGCACACATCTGTCAAAAAATGGAACCATTTTTGTTTTCCATTTGTGAGGCGACGTTCCATCTAGATAATCTAAGATTTTTATGTATGTTAAAATTGGTTTGCTTCCTGTTATTTTGGTATGCGTAAATTAGTCGTTTTTACCTTGAAATAAGTTTACAACCAACATCTCATCCGTGGTGGTCCGCATTCTTGAATGCAGCAAACGTAAGAAAATTTTTTGCACCCCAACAATATTCTTTTCACCTTACAAGCTCGGAAAGATTCTGTTTATCATTCGAAATCTGAGTGCAAAAGTGCATTTTATCCGCTAGCGTGGAAAGAGTTTTTGAAATTCGAATCTGTCTATTCAATATTTTTATATACCGCCAATCCACTGAAAATGCTTAATAACTGCCGACGACGGCCCGACAGCACAGTCTGTAGTGAACTTGCCTGCTGTGCCGGGGGTCGCGGGTTCGAATCCCGTAAGGGACAAATATTTGTATGACGAATATGAATATTTGTACCCTAGTCATGGATGTTTGTATCTATATATGTATGTATTCTATATCCTTGTCTAGTTATCATAATACAAGTCCAGGCTAGATTCTGGAACTTTAAATGTGACTAGATAATTTGTGTGACACTGTCCAAGATATTTAAAAATAAAAAAAATTAAAAAAAAAAAATTAAAAATAACTATTTCATGACACTGGCCAGCACGAAAAAAAAACTTTTTGAAATGTTCTTTTTAGCTATTCACTTTTTTTCCTCGCTGTTGTGAGGTGAAAAATTGTGTGTTTCGCTCGGCTGCAAAGTTATTCTGCTGCAAACTACGAATAAGAGAATAAATAGCTGCAAAGTTACTCGCTTCGCTCGTGGTTCAATCCTAGAATCCTTCGCTTGCTCAGGTTTCAATAAAAGTACTCGCGCCAAAAAGCAACTTTGCAGCCTAGCATAACAAATAACTATTAGTGTGCAAAAACATCGTTAAAATTTTTACATGCACGAAAAATACAATCCATGAAAACAACATTAGCAAAAAGATTGAACTTGAGGAGCGATCTTTCAGCAGTTTCAGCGCATCTAATCATCGCCGTTTATCTCTTCTGAAGTTTAAACAATTTTCAAGAGCGATAAAACTCAGAATTTATCACAGAATGTAGTGTGAACAACCTTCTTACGACCGAAGGTTCCTAGAGAATTATAGTGGGCCAATAGGGTTGTCACTGATACGGAATTCGGATACAGATATTCTTGGATATTCTTTTCGCACGTGCAGGTCATATTTTGTTTTAGATGACCTGCGCGTATGCATTTTTAGGTTATGTTATTTCATTTGACTTGGTTGAGTAGGGTCTGCATTGAAAATTGAGCCAAATTTATCGTAGGTAGTCCACGTCTTAAAAAAAAGTATACTATTAAATATTTTTGGTGCAGATCAATTAAAATTCTTACTTTAAACTGATAGTAAGATAAGATAGAACTTGTTTTAATTGTTAGTTAATAAATAAATAAAAGCGTACACATGGCGACACATTAAGCTTATATACGCAAAACAAAAACCAAAGGATTAATTAAAACCTTAAGGCTGGGCCACACAGAGTGCAGCTGCAGAACGGGTGCAGGCCGGCTGCATACCGGCAGCAGTTATAAACTATGGAATAATATGATGCAGTCCGGCGCGGCTGCCGAACAGCTGCGGATCGGTAGCCGCAGTGTGTCATCTCGTATATGATTCTATAGTTTACAACTGCTGCCGGTCTTCAGCCGGCCTGCACCCGTTCTGCAGCTGCACTCTGTGTGGCCCAGCCTTTAATCCTCTAATCGCTCTAACGCATCCAGCCCCACGTAACCCCGGCTATATGGTCCCCATGATAGCGGCATTTTCCAATGGCCGATGGCCAATGAAAATCCGACACATTGTACCTATTTTCGGATATCCAAGTCTCAGTGACAATCTACAAAGCTCTAATATCCCAGTGCCAGACCTAATCTGAAGAAATAATGGTTGGATGAGACCTATGTCTCGAACGAGTTGGGTAATTGAATTACATGGCCAAATGGGATTAGGTAGAAGTAAAAATTTTGTGAAAATTCAGTTTAAACTTGTTAAGTTTTGAAGATAAAAGAACAATGAGTTTAAGTAGGTTAATTGTTTGAATTTTTTCATAACTTTTCTTGTACGAACGAACGTAAGGACGAGAAGATTTTCCAATTCCTATTTAGCTTTCTGGCCAATTCTAATCTATTTATCACAGAGATATACGATATACTATCCGACATGCCCGGCCGTTAGTAAAGCTGTTCTAAGTGCGTTCACACACGATGACGCATTGACGCAGTGGCAGACGTCAGTCCGTCATTTGTGAAGCAAGGAATTGTATGAAACCGCACGTAGAAGCACACACGGTGACGCTTTGACGCACCGGGTGTGGTTCTATGGTGTTGCGCAGGAGCCGATGATCGGTATATTTTCAGGTTCTATGATGTCCTGATGGAGAAAAATCAAACGAGTTATTGAAAGACGTGCAGTGGTTTTTTAATCGCCATCAGAAGAACACAGGAAGCATAGAGTAGAACATAAACTTTTTTAAACCATAAACAAAATCAATTTCACTTTCCCTGGCTCTGGGTACGAGCATTTCGCCACATATGGACTGACATCTGCCGCTCCGTCAGTGCGTCATCGTGTGAGAACGCACTAAGACCGTAAAGGGCCTGTTTCACCACTTCTGAATAAGTTCCTAATAACTTATCTGACAGCTCGTTTGACATATCTTTCATACAAAATATGTGAAACGATCAGATAAACTAACAAGAACTTACTGAGAATTGGTGAAACAGGACCCTATAAGGTGTTTCAAATCTCTGTTTCTGTTATTCAAAAATAGCCTTAAAGTTCCTTGCTAGTTGGAATGGATTATTCGTGCATATTTGATTTTTTTTGCAGGTTCAATGTTGACCCTATAGTGGCAGATTTTTGGTCTAAAGGACCCCCTTAAGTATGTAACACATATAAGTTTACACCCCGTATAATAGCTTTAAGAAATAGAACAATAGGTATAAAAGATATCTACGTCTATACTTAAGATAAAGATAAAACGTTTCATAGACGAAATGGAGGTCTTTGCACTGAGGGCTCTTAAGAAACAAACGTAAGCCAGCGAAATAAGTAGTTACAAAGATATGTCGCCATTATCAACTCAGTTATTCTTTATATGAAGATAACATTACACAGATAGTAAACTAGATGAAATTCTTTAGAAAATGTAGATAGTTTTATACATACATTCTTCAACTTCTTCATCATCATCATCATATGCCTAAATACGTCCCACTGCAGGGCACAGGCCTACCCTCTAGGAGGGTGTTTGGGCGTTAGTCTACCACGCGTGCCCAATGCGGATTGGTAGACTTCACATACGCATCAGAATGTCTTCTTCTGTATATACAGGTTTCCTCACGATGTTTTCCTTCACCGTTTGAGAGCAGTCGGTAATAAACTCATTGGTACGTGGCATGTTGTCCGTGCGGATTCGAACCCTTCAACTTCTTAAAACTATGTATTGTTAATTTGCAGCCTTCACACACAATGAGTGATGTTTTTGAATCTCACACACATTTAAATAAAACATAATGCTCTATAGAATTTATGTCACTTTCGAGTATGAATCTGAAAGCAACGTGCAATACCAAGGTCTGTACCATTTATGCGTGCCCCGTCACTTTATGGCTGCGGATTGGGGGATGGGGATTTGGGTCCCAAAGAATAAGCAGTCGATGCTCCCTGAGTAATGCTGTTTTGGTCATTTCGAAAAAAAAGAAGCAAATTTTCGAGCTAAGCCCATCGAGGATATGCGTTTCGCACCCATGGAACCATTCAAGAGCACATTGTGATCTTCGAGAGCGCATTCGCAGCAATTTCGCCTCGCTGCAAAATCACCAAGAAATATCGACTAAAATGTGATCTCCTTCCAATGGTACAGTTTTTAATATGCCTAAGTCTAAGGCTTTGTGTGGCTCCACCACACAAAGCCTTAGACTTAGGCATATTAAAAAGGCATATTTATTAAATTTTGTGTTTACAATGCTCACAAGTTTGTGTGATCACTATATTATTCTTCATCAATGCCATATTGAGTCGACTCTGCAACACCCTACAAAGAATGAAGAAGTATAAGCAAGAAGAAGCGAGAAGAATAAGCAATGAATATGAACAACGTTTTCCTAGAATTACTAGGATATTTTACAATGATTACCGGTTCAGAATTGACCATTATTTTTTTCAGGCGTAGGTGTCGTTCGAGGCGACTAGCGAAATTCTTCCCAATTAGCTGTCTTTCCACCATACAAGACATCTTATAGAAACCATACTATACAACACAAGCTATACGTTTTTATGTAGAGATATAGAACGACGTTCCTGACTATAAAAACGAATACGGTAAGGCATGTTTATATTTGCATTACAGATAACGAAAGACGTTTCCAGTTATCTTAAAATTCCTTTGGCCAATCTCAGCGGGACAAATCTTCGTTATACATTCATGAGGGCTCTTTGACACTTGAATCTCTTGTTTTTTTTCAATCAGTCGTAATCAAGAATTCTATGTAAATATTCTTACATTCTACTGTTTTACGATTTGAGGCTTACTGTCTGAAAATAATGTGATTTGATGGTAATATTTTTTTGGAAAAACACCTATTTCAATACCAGGAGTGCAGCAAATATTATATTATACAGGGTCCAACCACGGACTTGTAAGAAATACGGACCGAATATTGCACTAAAAAGATGTTAAGCATGCAAGGTAATACAATCTCGTTTGTTCTACAAGGGACCTACACTCACACAGATGCACTAGCTCTAGGCGCAGCAGGTGCTACAACCCGTCACCTTATGTACCGCGTGATAGCAAGCACACAAAAGAAATGGGTGCTTCACTCATGATTAGACGAGATTACGTCTGTGGTCTGGTTCTTCTTTTAAGTCTGTGGGTTCAACTTAATATGCTGACGGTATGTTAATTGGATGAAACTGAACAACTTTCTCTATGGCAACAACATCGAAATTGCGAAAAAAAACAAGTTGGGAAAGTTTTTAAAGTCACCTGTCGCCGCACGCTTTCTTTGAATTTTCCGCGTGGTTTCTTTTATTCTAGCAGAAATAAGAACTATAATTGGGCAAGCAGAATCTACCAAAAGCTGCATGAGGCGTTTTTGTATTGTTGACTATATTTTATAGGCACAATTTATTTTTGTTGAGTAATTTTCATACTTACGCATTATACCTACGAATGGCATATATGTGTACTTAAGCGTTATACCTACGCATGGTGTGTGTTATGACGATTGGCTTTCGCCCCCTAGTTCCCTGCACCCGGGTGTCGCTTACCCCTTGCGCCCCCGCGAGACGGCCCTGCTTTCCCCATTAGGGATAATGAGCTTGAGTATATTTCTGTCATCTCGAGCTCATTCGTATTTCAGAAGGCACTTAATAGGTCTTCCTCAATATAAAGCCTTCAACAACCAAAGCTTTCGTAAAAATGATATGAAACATCAAAACGAGGAAAATCTTTTACCACTAGACTATCTTAGATTAGGTGGAGTATAGAGCAATCATTCTTGGACTCAACAATGCCTATTGTGTATCAATTTCATCACAAGTACTGTTCGAGTGCAATTTATTTTCGAAAGGGTCCCTTATCTTATTTGCAATAAAAATTGTTTATAGTTTATTCTGAAGGTAATAAAGTACCGTATAATGAGACTAGACTTTGTAGTAGATGTTTATTGATCCCATTAAGGTGAAGATAAGATCTTATGACCGAAGTGCTTTTGTCTATGTTTTTAAATTATTTTCTTCAGTTTTAAGTCGTTTTACCGGGTTCTTACCGCGTTTTAGTATATTTGAGTTCCCAATATTTCGGCAGTGTTACGACTGCCATGATCACGGGATATCGGGAACTCAAATATACTAAAACGCGGTAAGAACCCGGTAAAATGTTTAATTCTAGATTAAGTAATAACCGCGTAACTCTCAAATACTGTATTAAGTCAAACTGTATACATGGTGTTTCATAAGTAACAATAAATTTTTAAAACTCATAAGGGGGTTATTTAGACCGTCAAACTGAACAACTTTCTCTATGGGACCAACATCGAAATCGCGAAAAAAATAATTTTATATCGCATACAATATTTTAGCTCTAGTCGATTTGTACCTATAGATAGAACATAATTTTTTTTTTTCGCGTTTTTGATATTGGTCCCATAGTGAAAGTTGTTCAGTTTGATGGTCTACACCACCCCCTTAAATGACTTATTTGTAGTTTTGAAACACCTTGTATAACCAAAACTTTGAAAATTGTTTATTCAGAATCGAGACTAGATTGGCTGGCTTTTCGGTGAAGCAAAACATCGTGAGGAAACCTGCATGCTTTAATTTCGAGGCATGTATTGTACCCACTGTCCATTACAAGTGGCGACGGGCTCATTCCCCTTCACTCTATACAGATTTTTGGTACTACTAGTGAAACGTGAATGTTCTGAGGTTTCAGAATATATCTGACTTCCCCACGGGGAATATAGTCGTGTGCATATGCATGCTTATGATTTCACAACTTTTTGATGAGGTTTCATTTCAAAAAAAAATTTCTCGTTTCTAAACTCTTTTTCGTTTCTGTAGCTACGCACACGGCTCGTGAAAAAACCTATTACACGAAAATATCAATAAAATTAATTGGTGTATGAGGGTTTCGGCTATTCCGTTAACACGTTGTATATTGTGTAATTTAATAAAAGTCAAACATGGCTATCTTATTCTCTTTAATACTGGATGTAGGTAAGTTTTTAATCTAAAATTGGTTGCGGTACCCTAAAAACGAGCCCATACAGTTTCTAGGTCTTCATACTGAAGTACGATTCAAGACGAAATTGAAAAATTGCCCCGGAGCTGTTTTCAATGAATAGAAAGTCATTTTTCATCGAGATATTGGAATTTTTATTTATTCAGCATGCGGTCTCAAAGTAATTCGAGAACTGTTTAGCATTTTAATTAACTAGTTAGTTAATCAATATGAAGGTTCATTTACTTTCAATTTGCAATACGAAGATGCATAAAACTATTAGAAATAGATAGATAGATAGATAAATCATTTATTGGCATAAGTAACACACAAATAATAATAAATGTTTCTATGTTTGTATAATTTGATTGCGGGCGTATATTAGTAGATTACACACCGAGGGCAGGAAAGTAAGAAATGTCTCGGATCTCATGTAATCCGAGGTCAACAAACATGTGATCTGAGGCTTTCTTATTTACTGCCCGAGGTTAGTATAGGTACTATTTACTCCTCGACGGAGGTGAAAAGCGGTAACTTCGTTTAGCGCAGTGGGACGAAAATTGACGCTTTCCGTCCGGAGGGGAGAAATAATAATTTATTGTGCAGTAACATTAAATGTCTGATGATGATAATGACAATTTAAATCTCCTTATACGAGCATAAGATGCGTAGCACAAAAACCACACCCAATTTTCCACAGTCAAATCGTGCGAGAGTTATAGAAAGGTCTTTTGAATCCCCTGAGGGTAATAATGTTGTTTGGGTAGAAACTGTGCCTAGGAAATCTGATAGGACTTGAGACATTTGATATGCTGTGAAGGCTAGGTTTTGACCAAGTTAGGTTAGAAAGTCGGAGGGCTTCCACGCTGTGGTGAATACAGATTCGATTCGGTAGGCCCACGGACCTAAAAAAAAGACGGGCGTAATCTCATTTAATCACGAGTGAAGCACCCATTTATATTTGTGTGCGTGCAGACGAACTGTCACGCGGTACATAATGTTGGCGGGTTGTAGGACCTGCGCCTAGAGACTAGTGCATCTGTGTGAGTGTAAGTCCTTTGTAGAACAAACGAAAATGTAGGACCTTGCATGCTTCACATCTTTTTAGTGTCACATTACGTCCGGCCTTTTTCATGTTTCCCTTTTTTGTCTTGCATTTTCTGGTTCTCTCTATAAAGAAGTTGAACGATTTCCTTGCTTCTATGTGTTCTCGAATACATGATAGAATATGTCTTCCAGGAAAGATTGAATAGGCTTTTTCAGGGAATGCAAGTTCCATCATCGGTCTGGTAAAGTCTAGTTGCATCTTTTCTGCAGCGAAAACACGTGCCAACGCGAAAAAGAAAATTATAAAGAATTCTCGGAAAAAATAATTAAAAACCATAAATAGAAAAAGATTGCGTTGAATGTTACTAATGAGTCTCTCTTTAGCTGGCGTACGCATCAGTCACTAGTTACTTATACAATGACTAGGGAACCATATCATGGGTTAGTCCGACACTGTCTTGGCCGGTTATTCTCTTTTTACCCGACTGCGCGACAAAAGTAATTACCCGACTGCGCGACACAAAGTAATTACCCGACTGCGCGACACAAAGTAATTACCCGACTGCGCGACACAAAGTAAGGGTAATGTGTTTATCAGCCTATGTATGTAAGTTTGTACTTTTGTGGCACACTACAGACCAAACGCGTGGGCCGATTTTGATGATTCTTACGTCAATCGATTTGTCTTAATCTTGCGAGTGTCATCTACTTTTTTTAAGTCTGTTATAATCTGACCCACAACAAGAAAACATCATTGCTGCGTCCTTGCTACCGTGCCATCAATAAACGCAGTCATATTTCTGTTTCCCCGTAAAGACTTGTGTCATAAGCAGCAAAATATAGCCCAACCCGTGTACGTCACATACAAAATGACCGTATTTATATTTTCTTTCCGAGCAAATCGTACCGGGCTGGTAATGTATAGTGCCGATTTTTCATTCGCCGTATCTCCGTCGTACCTACAATTCCAAGGGTCTCCTCTCATGGCCTGTAACAAATGTGACATTTTGTTAAAAAAATTGGTAGTTAGTATCTGTTGTACGGAACAAATTACATACATTTAGTCTATATTGATGAGTAATAATATTCATAACGAGGCGCTTAATAACCGTAACCTAGTAAAGTCAGTCGTTTTACAACATTCAACTAAGCAGCTCAGCCAAGCGAACTCACATAAAAAAAAATCTTTCTTTCTTTCTTTCTTACTTTTGACAATAAACTTATGTTTTTTGTCTGTGCCTAGTAGTGGTCCAGACTACAGGGTGAAATTGATATCATTAGCATCCTTTTAACACGGACCTGAAAAAAAGACGGACGTTATGTGACACTTAAAAGATGTGAAGCATGCAAGGTCCTACATTTTCGTTTGTTCTACAAGGGACCTACACTCACACAGATGCATTAGCTCTAGGCGCAGGTCCGACACCCGTCACCATTATGTAACGCGTGACAGCACGCACACATAAGAAATGGGTGCTTCACTCGTGATTAGACGAGATTACGTCCGTCTTTTTTCAGGTCTGTGCCTTTTAAACGAATAAATAGTCTACCCATCAAGAACGGAGCAAAAAAAATCTGCTGTTGCATACATTTAAGTCACGTAGACATTGCAGTTTATTGAACATCCGATTTTTTAGTTACTAAAACAGGGCTGGAGTGAGATTTTTAAGATCACCACCGGTGTCATTCAATATTTACATGCGTTTCTGTCGAGTAGCCATTGAAGTTTTCTATAGACCCTCCTCCTCTAGATATCACCTCCTAAAATATGAAAAACCTGTACTTATTATGTATATACATTGTACAAGTAAATAACTACAAATGAAGGAAAGTTTCAGAGATATAGGGTCACGGCGCACCGCTGTTAACGCCTAACAAGAACAAATACTAAGGTACAATGTTATTAATGTTACCCGGGACTAGGTCGCACTCGGGGTCCAAACGTGACTGGAATCTAAAACTGATCCAGTCAGTTAGTACAGCCTTCGTCATAATATGGGACATTACAGGATAAGAATAATTGAAATTGTGGCAGTTATAAGAATACCTAAATTAAGAGAAGTTTATTCCGAGAGCACAAATGCGCGCTGCATACAAACGAACTATGGTGATATTTTCAATATTAACCTATGAAAGTCAATGACATTTTTTAGAAACAATCAAGAAACGAATCTCTATATGCTTGCATGAAGTCAGATTTTTGTTAAAATATACAGTTTTAATTCTAGGATTAATTTAAGATTTGTATAGAATTCTTTGAGGCACTGTAACTTTAAAACTATACATTTTAACGAAAATGTGACTCTATACAAGCATAGATATTTGTTTCTAGATTGTTTCTGCAAAATTTCATTGGCTTTAATTTGTTAGTATTGAAAATATCACCATAGTACGTTTTTATGGAGCGCGCCAACGGTAATTTACCCTTAATGTGCTGTTCCAGCTGAGAATAGACCACCTAAGGCAGGAGTGGCCATACTTTTTAAGTTTGTGAGGATTGCAGTGGGCAGATACGGGTTGATGAAGATGATGATGTGACTAGTTTACTCTTTATTCCAGCTTCAAGGCTCCATTCAAGGCTTATCTTTAGAATATTGAGTACTAGTTTTAAAAAAATCGTAGCTGCGTGCTTATAATAATTGCTGTATTCGGAATTGTGATGGTAATACAGGGTGTAAGGAAAAGTATCATTAACCTTTAAACCACAGACTCTACCCATCAAACTGAACAACTTTTACTATGGGATGGGAGCAAAACGATGAGCATAAAAAAATCTGCTATCCCATACGATTGCGTCGAGTAAGTGCGTTACCACACGATGACGCATTGACGCAGCGGCAGACGTCAGTCCGTCATTTGTGAAGCAAAAGTTGTATGAAACCGCACGGAGAAGCACACACGTTGACGCATTGACGCACCGGGTGTGGTTCTATGGACTGACATCTGCCGCTCCGTCGTGCGTCATCGTGTGTGAACGCACTATGTAGGTATTGCAGTGTAGTATGGGACCGCTGACTTTATTTTTGCTCTGATCGTTTTGCTCCCATCGTAAAAGTTGTTCAGTTTGATGGGTAGAGTATGTGTTTAAAGGTTAATGATACTTTTCCTAACACCCTGTATAAAATACCAAATAAAAAAAAACATCTAATTAAGTTTCTGACCGCTCCAAAAGTCATAACCCAAGTAACACCAGCAAGTTGCTTTAAACCTTTATACACTATAAATTGCCTATTAGTGGTTAGTATATAGACAACAGTGTTCTAAAGGTGATTTATAATAAGATGAAACATTCTAATAGAGTATAGTGTCTCAGATCCACGTTTTAGAACCTCCTTTAAACTAAAAGATTAATCTAGTGTAAATAAACTAGTTGCTATCTACACTTAGTTTGGAAAAAGTGTTTGTTTAGAGTAATAATTCTGAACGGGACATATTTTATGACTTTCTGTAGGGTGATTTGACTATCATAAGCTAATTTGTTTTAGACGTGATCAATGTGGTTTAATACTGGTCTATAAATAAATGTTTATTAGAATGTTCTAGACGGACACAGTTTATATCTATTCTACAGAGTAAAATCTGAAGGCTTCCCGCTTAAATGTGTTTATAGAGGATAGTTTTGAAAAGATACTTTAATAAGTGTTTTTATTCTACTGCTGGACGGTGTTCAACTATCCAGCAATGGAAAAAGTAAAAAAAACAAATATTCCGGGGGATTTCGGCGAAATGTTCGTAAATACATGGAAAATAAAGAGATATTAGAACAAGATACAATAGTGGATTTGTCTCAGGAAAAAAATAGCTAGCTGTCCCCCACTGGAGCCGACCGGGAAAATATGTTATCGTTGTCCCCCACTATAATAGTATCAATGGATTTTAATGGAAACACTGTAAATGGTGTTATCGCAAAATCAACGTTTTGTTTTTGCAGTAAAATAGTGTGCTTTATACAATAATAATAAAATAATAATGTCATAAATTCGAATACAAAACTTATTAATTATTTATATGGTTATAACCGAAGAGCGGACAGTTGGCAACCCTACCTGATCGAGTAGCAAGATGTGACCTACCTAGGGTGTAGCACATCAGAAAGGTACCTACGTCTAAAAGTACAGGGTTGACTGGAGGGTTTTGTACAGTGAGCAAAAAAGTGGTCATTTTTTTGGTGTAAATTATCTAATCGAGTAACAAGTTGGCATATAGTACAGTCGATAGAGCTCATCGAGAAGTGCCAAATTATATAGGGTTGCCTCGCCTAGTCCTGGGACTTTATGAGTCAGCCTGATTTTATAGTGGCTAAAAATTCAAAAAATTACCTCATCGAGTAACAAAATGAGACTTTGCCATTTGATAGCTCTAGTCGTCCCATTAATTATTAACATAGGTTGCCGGCCCTAAACCTGGAACTTTTCTTAGTCTGCCGAGTTTTATGTTTGAATGTAAAAACTGATTGATGCAACTACGTCGTGGAAATGTGTCCATGGATGGTTGAGAGATTGGTGGTATGTAGTATTCAATTATAGGTATTTATTTGGAGGGACCCAACCTTAAAAATTGTGTACCGTTAGCAAAAAATATACAAAAAGTTGTGACACAGTCAGTATGCAAATGCAACCAAACCTATGAAAGGCGTGTAAATACTGTATATTTTATTATAATTGTTACGGTCAGTGTAATAAATCTGGTCAGTCAGTATTAAGAGGAAAAGTAGGAGTCGCGTTGTCGATCTGCTATTGGGCGGTCACGTCGCTCGTCGATTGTTGGTTGCCCCCTCCCAGCTCGACAGCGGGGCTCCAGTGGTGGCTCAAGATAGTGTTCTTTTCGAAAAAAAATCCTTGAAGTCACCAAATACATAAATTACCGTACAACGTCAAGCACTTTTGCTACATAAACTAGACATTGGCAAAATCATCAAATACCCAAGATGGCAGCCATTTTTTTAAAAATAGAATAGAATAGAAGAGGAAAAGTACATGAAATTTGAAGAATTGGTATTTCAGAGATCAATTACTGTCGGGGTGTAAGGGGTAAACGCAGTACACTATGGCGACAACCTAACTGCCAAGTCAACCTCATCCGCTTGTGGTGCACCCTGCCGACTAACCAACGAGGCTCTGGCGACCGACTGTGATTCCGGTATATCCATCCAAAGCAGGCTATACCAAAATCCCTCGACCTATGATGGGCAGCAGCATCACCGGTACAACTGGTATATCCCTGCGATCACCAACCCGCTCTGCCAAGCGTGGTGATTATGGCATTTTTACCTCCCAAATATGGAATTTAGTCCCACATGGCCCCGGCCCCTAGTTCCCGGCAGCTCTACTATTCCAGGCTACGGCAGTGGTCTAGCTAACGGTAGGGCGGGGAATGCTAAGAATACCCGGGTTACCAGAGGCTGCCAACATCAACGACTGTTATTGTTACGACGTTAACGTATAACGGACGAACACTGATGGAGGACGAAAAGTTCACGAAACTCGAGATAGAACTAAAAAAGATTGAGAGGCATATTCTTGGGTTGTCAGAGGTCCGAAGACAGGGGGAGGATACGATGACCCTAGAATCTGGCCACTTGTTCTACTTCTGAGAAGGCGAAAGCCTGTCCCAGGGTGGCGTAGGATTTCTCGTCAACAAAACCCTCATCAACAATGTAATGGAGATCAGCAGTGTGTCGAATCGGGTAGAATACCGCGTGCTAAAATTCTCCAAAAGGTGCAGCTTGAAGGTTGAACTGGTATACGCCTACTACGACGGGCTCTGACGAAGAAGTCGAATCGGTATACGAGGATATCTCTAGAGCTATCAACGATACTGCAAAGACTCATTTCACGGTTGTGATGGGGGATTTCAATACCAAAGTGGGTATAGGAGAACGATGAGTCGAAGGTGGGTCAGCACGGTATTGCTAACAGAAACCAGAGAGGGCATAATTATGCTGCTTGGCTTCCTAGAGAGGCAAGGGCTATACTTGATGAACTTATTCTTCAAGAAGCAGCCCCAAAGGAGCTGGACCTGGCGAAGCCCTGACAGCCGGACATATTCAGAGACGTATCAGTGATCAATAGGTTTAACAACGGAAGTGATCACCGACTTGTCCGAGGCACTCTGAATAAAATTACAAGCTCGAAAGAAGACGTCTGATGAAATCGACTCTCCGTCCCACACTTCCACACAGCATTAAACTGTAGTTGGAAGTGACAGCTTCCAGCTTGACCTCCAAAACAGATTTGATTCGTTGGAAACCACCGAGGACGCGGACGTTGGCGAAGCTACAAACCAACTAGTAAAAGCTCTCCGTGAAGTGGGCTACAGGCATTTCGACGACGATGTTCGAATACCTCCTGACACCCGGGGCCAAAATGAGTTATCTATGCCACTGTACTTAGAGTTCAATTTCGCACCGACTGGCAAAGGCTCCTAAGTGATTTTGTAATAAATAACGCCACAAATTCTTAATACTGAATTCTGAATACCTCCTAATAACACGCTTTGAGCGTGTTAGCCTGAAATGCTGCTAATATATTCTAACTTACCAAAACGAATATTTCCTAAGTTACTTCCGAACAAATTTTGCTGCCAATACGATCCTATCTACCATCAAACTGCCGGAGAACTGACATCCGTCATTCGGCTACAGTGTGCGAAAGAGATCGAACTATCGAGTGGCGTGAGGTGGTACGACGTCACGGGAAGCGCGTGCGGCGGCCATTGTCGTTGTTTTTTGTAAAGGGACAACAGGTTTTTTATTTAGTGTCAATATTTATGTAAAAACAAGTAGTTAGGAGTGTATAGGAGCTATTAGTTTGATTTCTCCAAGTTTACAGAACCTACTATATTACGTATCAAGAAGATAGGAGCTATAGCATATGCTCACGACTGTATTCCTCGAGGGGGTAGTCAGAGATATTCTGAAACCTCAGAACATCCACGTTTCACCAGTAGTACCGAAACGCTGTCCAGTGTGACAGGGGGTGAGCCCGTCGCCACTTGTAATGGACAGTGGGTACAATACATGTCTCGAAATTGAAGCATGTAGGTTTCCTCACGATGTTTTCCTTCACCGAAAAGCCAGTGGTGTTACAAATCGTACATAAATTCCGAAAAACTCATTGGTACGAGTCGGCTTGGACGGGGATCGAACCATCGCCTCCTGCACGGCAGGCAAGGTTAATCGCCACTGGACCACCACGGCTAGGAGCTATTAGTTTGATTATTCCGAGTTTACTTAGAACAGTTAGAACCAACGATATCAATGTACCTACGTCTATGGTTAGAACCTACTATTACCTATCTAGAAGATAGGAGTTATTAATTTGATTATTCCAAGTTTATTTAGAACCTACTATTACCTATCTAGTAGATAGGAGCTATTAGTTCTAATAATTATCATGTATTTTCAAATACATTTTGATTTCTAACTAGCAGATAGAACTTATTCGTTTTATTTTTAGAACTAAATATTATAATTGTTTGTTTGATACAGAAGTTATTAGCATGTAATTTAACTTATTTTTACTCGTATCATGAACATACCTACTTGATAGATTTGATTGTTTTAGCCGAAATGTCGTCGAGGACGAGACTGACGGAAGGACTACGACTACGAGCACGTAAAATGTTTCGTGCGTTAACCCCTTACCGCATGGACTTTTATAACTAAGCGGGAAAAAAAATGTTGTATTTCTGAGTTTAAGGAACCTATAAAAAATATTTAAAAAAATTTAGCAGTCTTCTGTAATTTTTTATTCTTCAAGAAGCAGCCCCAAAGGAGCTGGACCTGGCGAAGCCCTGACAGCCGGACATATTCAGAGACGTATCAGTGATCAATAGGTTTAACAACGGAAGTGATCACCGACTTGTCCGAGGCACTCTGAATAAAATTACAAGCTCGAAAGAAGACGTCTGATGAAATCGACTCTCCGTCCCACACTTCCACACAGCATTAAACTGTAGTTGGAAGTGACAGCTTCCAGCTTGACCTCCAAAACAGATTTGATTCGTTGGAAACCACCGAGGACGCGGACGTTGGCGAAGCTACAAACCAACTAGTAAAAGCTCTCCGTGAAGTGGGCTACAGGCATTTCGACGACGATGTTCGAATACCTTTTTTATTTACGAAATAAAAAATGTGCATAATGGTACATTATGCATTACATACAAAATATGAGAATATACCAAATATGGGACGACATGTAATTGCCAGTTTATGGTGTATAAAATACGAGCGTTTACCCGCGACTTCGTCGGCGAGGGTTCCCGTCGTCGTAGCGAGATAAATGATATACCAGATTTTAAGTCAGATCATATCAGGTCAGCTATCAGACAAAAAAGTTTAATCAGTCAAAAAGCCCTCCCCGGGTCATACCGGATACAAAGAATCTCGCGTTTCCGCGATGGATGGCGATGGACAACCTTTGCATTAAGTAGTACCCGGAGCGAGCGTCGTTCCCCCTCTCCTGGAGTCGACGACGAAGCTCAAAGCTTCCGACCCCCAGCAGCCCATGGTCTCGAAGGCCAGCGGCATAAAATCACAAAAGCCGAGTAAATGTCCCGCTTTTTGTCAGCCGCCGACGGCTGCCGGCGCCGGTGCCCGGTCTTCAAGAAGGAGGCCAGGAACAAGAAGGCCGGTACAGTCCCGTTAACCCAGTCCAACCCAAAAATAAAGAGAACCCCCCCCCGCCCAGGAGGCCGACCCGAGCGCCCAACTAGAGGTAAGGGCGGCCGCAAACGGGCCCACGGAGCGAGGCCATCCCACCCAGGCGCAGGCACGAGCCAAACCAGGGAGAAAGAAGGGGAGTAAGAAGAAAAAAAGGGAAGGAAGGAGGAGACCTTCCCCTCCACTGACGAGACCGCGCAGCAGGAGGCGCCCAAGGCACAGACCGAGACTGATGCACCACCAAGGCACCTAAGGCAGCGAACGCGCCAACCGCACACGCAGCAGGTGATAGACTACGACTCACACCTGTACAAGCTACACGATCGGGAATTCACAGACTTCCTGATCGGGTTAGTCCTGCTGATGCTCAGCGGCACTGACCCCCTCGAATCGATCCTGGCAAGGATCAGAGCCTCCAAACGCCGCAATGATCGCTAGCAACTGCAGGATCATTCATTGGAATGCCGACGGACTGTCCCCCCGCAAGATCAACCTGCTGCGTGCACTCGCATCGGAGCAAAATGCTGACGTGGTGCTCGTCTCGGAAACACACCTGAGGAGCAACGACAGACTGAGGTGCCCCAACTTTCACATTTACCGGAAGGACGAGATATCCGACACCTCCGGCCAGGCCTACAGAGGCCTAGCCGTCCTGGTGAGGAGGAGACTCGTCCATCAAGCTCTACCGACCCCGCAGCTGCAGTCTGCCTACGCCTTAGGTGTGGAACTGTGTCTCGACGGCAGACCCCACCGTGTGTTTGCTTTCTACAAGCCTCCTAAAGTCTCCTTGGCGGTCGCCACACCCCACCATCATCGCCGGAGACTTCAATTGCAAACACACAGGTTGGTACTCACACGAAATCTGCTTCAACGGGCGCCGCTTCTTCGACGACGGGGAGAGGAAAGGGTACGAGGTACTGGGCACGGAGGCCCCGACACACTACCCATACTCTGCAGCCTACATGCCGGACACCATCGACCTGACCCTCGTCCACGGCCTCCACGCAAGACCCACGATTGAGGTGCTGGAGGACCACATGATTTCCGACCACCAGCCAGTGCTCGTAATCCTAACGGACCCATTGACCTCGATACCTCCTTTAAAACCCAGGAAACACACTGAATGGGAAGAGTTCGGGGGGTATGTGGCCCAGCACCTCATTAACCGCCCAGTCTCTTCAGCATCGGATGTCGACCAGCTGGCGGAAGATCTCTGCCGCTGCATACGGGACGCCTTATCCCACGCCTCCAGGGATGCTCCGAAAAGAGCATCGGACCACAACCTACCAGCGTTCATCAAAGAGATGCTAACCAGCAAAAGGCGTCTCAGGAAGCAGTGGCAACGCTCACGCAGCCCCACCCTGAAATCCCAGCTGGACGCGTTGGTCCTAAAGGTTACGGACGCTCTACAAGCAGAGAGAACCGAATCCTGGCAATGCACCATCGAGTCGGCTGGAGATGACTGGACAACAGTTCACAAACTCTGCCGCCAATTCTCCGGGAAACCTGAGCCCACCCGCCCCCTTCTAGCCGGCGACGGAACCCTCCGCTACCGAGCTGAAGTCCGCGCCGAGATCTTCGCGGAGAGCCTAGAGCGGCAGTTCAAGCCAAACCCGTCCGACGACACCGACCACGCAGCAGTCATTCAAAGGCACATGGATGACTACTTCGCCAGGCCGATAGCTTCCGACGAGGACCCCGTCGTCTTCTCCCCAAACTAAGTTCAGCGCATGGTGAAGCGCACCAAGCTAAAAAAGGCCCCAGGCCCCGACAACATCACGAACGAAGCCCTGCGACACCTACCGCAGTGAGCCATCATGACCATAACGCGCCTGTTCAATGGGATCATGAGGACGGGCCACTTCCCACAGCAGTGGAAGCTGGGCTGCGTCATCATGCTGCCGAAACCCGGGAAGAATATCCTGAAACCTGAAAGCTATCGGCCCATCACCTTGCTCCCAACCATCTCCAAGGTGTTTGAGAAAATGCTGCTGCGTCACCTAACGCCCCACATCACGCCTCGGAACGAGCAGTTTGGCTTCAGAGCCGAACACTCCACGACGCTCCAACTGTCGAGGGTCCTACATAACATGACTGTGGCTTCAAATAAGGGGGAATACACAGTCGCCGTGCTCCTCGACATGGAAAAGGCCTTTGATCGTGTCTGGCATCCAGGACTCGTCTACAAGCTGGCCACCTCTACGACTCCACGTCGAGTCGTTAAGACCGTGGCCTCCTTCTTGGCAGAGCGCAGATTCCAAGTGGCAGTGGAAGATGCCGCCTCAGACGAGCGCCCCATTGATGCCGGAGTTCCCCAAGGTAGCTGTTTGTCTCCAGTATGCTATGCCAGGTACACAGATGACATCCCAGTGGAGGGCGGAGCCCAGCTTGCCCAATACGCTGACGACGCTGCGTATTACACGTCGTCAGTAAACAGAGCCCACGCAGCAAAAAAGATGCAGACCACACTTGACGCCCTCCCAGCCTGGCTGGCTAAATGGAGACTCACAATCAACGTGGCAAAGACACAGGCGATTGTCGTCGGACTCCACTCATCCCTCCTGCCTCCTCCCCTGCAGCTCTACGGGCAACATGTCGCGTGGTCCCCCCAAGTTAAATACCTGGGGGTGACCATCGACCGCCGCCTAACAATGCTGCACCACATAAAGGAGGTAACTGGCCAGGTGCGCGCTGTTCGCGCCCTACTTCGTCCAGTCCTCTCGTCCCGGCTCCCTCTGCGCGTGAAGATCGGCGTCTACAAGACGTACATTAGACCGCGACTCACGTACGCCGCCCCAGCTTGGTACGCACTAGCCGCTGAAACAAACCGAGTCCGGCTGAGGGCCCAGCAGTCGCTGGTCCTCCGTACAATTGTAGACGCCCCACGGTTCGTAAGAAACGCCACTATCCAGAGGGACCTAAAGACCGAGACACTGGACGAGTTCATCGGTCGCCTAGCCATAAGGATGTTTGCACATACGGGAGATAGCTCCGCACCACGCGCGCCCACCGGATCGGAAGCTCCTGCCTCGTGACTTAGTCACTGAGGCAGTCGAGCCCCTCTCACCACCTGACTGACTCCCCCCCCCCCCATGACTGACACCCTCTCCCCCGGAAATTACAACACGCTTCCTGTAGCAGGCGACTCACTAGGCCTCCCCCAACGGGGTCTCACCTGGTGGGTCCGACCGCACAGGAAGCAAGAACAAAAGAAGCCAACAAGTGCTCTGCGCTAACCCGAAGGACCCGGCCGTCTAAACGGCCGGCGCTTTGCAACCACAGTCGGGAGGCCAACGCCTCGATGCTGTCTCCCCGCGGCCCCGAGAAGAAAACCACGTGCGTGCGTGCGCGGGCCCTTGCAGAGCGAACCGTGCGGCTGAGATACGAGGCAGCGAGAGTTCTGACGCACGTGGCGTCCCATAGCACACATTCCTCTCTGCCATGGCACCAGCGTTAGACCAAACCGTCAGGACTTTTCCCATCCGAGCGACTAAGGCCTCGCAGTTCCAACATTCAGGGTATGTTGGCCGAAATCAGTGCCCTACGGACGATGTCATTGAGTGACGTGGGTGTCTCCCCGAGCACCGACGGCAGTTCAATGCCTGATGGCCATTGGCTTCCACCGTGGACCCGCAGATGCATTCATGTAGTTGACAAACATCGCAGCCCAGGCGGAGAGCTACCACCACCAGCAGCGAGTCGCCGTCGAGCAGGGTTCCCATATGTGGTGAAGGGAGTGCCTGCAACCACGCTCCCGATGCTGCCCTTGATATCGCCCTAAGTCTGGGCAAATTTGAGCCAGTAGCCGCGCCTATCAGTTGGTAAATAGCCGCTTTAGCTCTCACGTCGTCCCAGGCTCGCTGTACTCCTGGAGTTCTGTGTGCGGACGCGGTCGAGAAGAGAGCCGTCCAACTCGTCAATCCATCAGCTGCAAAAGGTACGCAAGCCTCGTCTCCGTTGAGTGACAGAATTTAAACCCTTGCGCCGATGCGAGAAAAGCCGGCAGGCTCAAAGCCCCCATGACGGATGGGTAGGGATGCCTGGCTATATACGAGGATATCTCTAGAGCTATCAACGATACCGCAAAGACTCATTTCACGGTTGTGATGGGGGATTTCAATGCCAAAGTGGGAACAGGAGGGCGATGAGTCGAAGGTAGGTCCACACGGTATTTGTACCAGGAATGAGCGAGGGCATACGCTGGTCGGCTTCCTAGAGAGGCAAGGGCTATGCTTGATGAACTCATTCTTCAAGAAGCAGCCCCAAAGGAGGTGGACCTGGCGAAGCCCTGACGGCCGGACGAAAAATGACATCGATTTCATCATGACTGATAAACGGCACATATTCAGAGATGTATGAGTGATCAACAGGTTTAACACCGGAAGTGATCACCGACTGGTCCGAGGTGCTCTGAATATAAATGTCAAGCTTGAAAGAAGACGTCTGATGAAATCGACCCTCCGTCCCACACTGCACCAAACTGTCGTTGGAAGTAACAGCTTCCAACTCGACCTCAAAAATCGATTTGATTCGTTGGAAACCACCGAGGACGTTGGCGAGGCTACAAACCAACTAGTAAAAGCTCTCCGTGAAGTGGGCTACAGGCATTTCCGCACGCAGCGTGTGGCAAAAGAATCCAAGCTCTCAAGCGAGACTCTGGAGCTCATGAGGCATGGACGTGAAGTTCTATCTGCGCAAGAGTCTTCAGCAGAACATCGGGTTCTCAACAAAAAAATAAAAAAGCTGATACGGCGCGACCTCCGACGCTTCAACACGCGCTCCATAGAGGAGGCGATTGAGCAGAACCGGGGGTCGAAAGTATTCGTTCAGCAGCTCGGGAGAAGCCACCTGTCAAAACTCAAATCCGCGGATGGGAAGATCGTTGCCTCTAAGCCGGACCTCCTCACTGAAGTTTCGAAGTTCTATGGAAGTTTGTATGCAACACACGCCCCAAAGCCTGTAGCTCGCAACACCGACCCCAGAGCCCCACTAGTACGCCACTACACGGACGATATCCCGGACGTTGACTCGAGCGAGATTAGAAAAGCCCTCAAACAACTTAAAAATAACAAAGCTCCGGGTGAAGACGGAATAACAACAGAGCTTCTGAAGGCTGGAGGTACTCCTGTTTTGAAGGCCCTAGGAAAGCTCTTCAATTCCGTCATTCTCAATGGCATAACACCGGAGACGTGGAGCGGAAGTGTTGTGGTCCTGTTCTTCAAGAAAGGAGATAAAACCCTCCTCAAGAACTACAGACCGATCTCACTTCTGAGCCACGTCTATAAGTTGTTCTCGAGGGACATTACGAACCGTCTCGCTCGAAAATTCGACGAGTTTCAGCCCCCGTAGCAGGCCGGGTTTCGAAAAGGCTACAGTACCATAGACCACATCCACACGGTAAGGCAGATTATACAGAAAACCGAGGAGTATAATCAACCTTTGTGTCTAGCCTTTGTGGACTATGAGAAAGCCTTCAACTCGATCGAGACCTGGGCTGTTCTGGAGTCCTTGCAGCGATGCCAGATCGACTGGCGATACATTGAGGTGCTTAGATGTCTGTATGACGCCGCCACTATGTCCGTACAAGTACAAGATGAAGCCGATCCAACTGCTAAGAGGAGTGAGACAGGGGGATGTTATTTCCCCGAAACTGTTCACTAATGCGATGGAAGACGTCTTCAAGATGCTCAATTGGAAAGGACGAGGCATATGTGTGAACGGCGAGTACATCTCACACCTGCGTTTTGCCGACGACTTTGTCATCATGGCGGAATCGCTGCATGACCTCAGTGGGATGCTTAGCGACCTTAATGCCGCTTCCCGACGGGTCGGTCTCGGCATGAACTTAGACAAGACGAAAGTCATGCTTAATTCTCATGTCGAGCCAGAGGCGGTATACGTCGGTGAGGCGGCGATAGAAATTGTGCAAGACTATGTCTACCTTGGACAGACTATAAGACTAGGTAGAAACAACTTCGACAAGGCTAGGCGTATCCAGCTACGATGGGCTGCTTTCGGGAAACTACGTCATATATTCTCCTCGGCCCTACCACAATGCCTCAAAACGAAGGGGTTCAATCAGTGCGTTCTGCCAGTGATGACCTATGGTGCGGAAACGTGGACCCTGACGGTAGGGCTAGTTCATAAATTCAAGGTCGCTCAGCGAGCTATGGAGAGAGCTATGCTCGGTGTTTCTCTGAGGGACCACATCAGAAATGAAGTGATTCGTCACAGAACTAAAGTGGCTGACATAGCTCAGAAAATTAGCAAGCTGAAGTGGCAATGGGCTGGTCATATCTGCCGAAGAACTGACAACCGATGGGGTGTCAGAGTTCTAGAGTGGAGACCGCAAACTGGTAGGCGTAGTGTGGGACGCCCTGCTGCCCGCTGGACAGACGACCTAAAAAAAGTAGCGGGGAGCGACTGGATGAGGAAGGCCGAGGACAGAGTTTTGTGGCGCGCCTTGGGAGAGGCCTATGTCCAGCAGTGGACGATGATAGGCTGATGATGATGATGATATTGTAATGAGTTAATTTAATACACGAATTAGCATCTCTGAAATTATCAAAATAATAATTTGTAAGCCGTAAGGTAAGACATGGAGGACCTAATAATTATTGTAACACCTGCTTGTAAAACTACGCATGTCGTACAAATAAATGCATCTTTATCTTTATCTCCATTTCATTGTGGATGAGGGTTTTGTTGATGAGAAATCCTACGCCACCCTGGGACAGCCTTTCGCCTTCTCGGAAGTAGAACAAGTGGCCAGATTCTAGGGTCATCGTATCCTCCCCCTGTCTTCGGACCTCTGACAACCCAAGAATAGCCTCTCAATCTTTTTTAGTTCTATCTCGAGTTTCGTGAACTTTTCGTCCTCCATCAGTGTTCGTCCGTTATACGTTAACGTTGCCAATAAATGTCGTTGATGTTGGCAGCCTCTAGTAACCCGGGTATTCTTAGCACCCCCCGTCCTACCGTTAGCTAGACCACTGCCGTAGCCTGGAATAGTAGAGCTGCCGGGAACTAGGGGCCGGGGCCATGTGGGACTAAATTCCATATTTGGGAGGTAAAAATGCCATAATCACCACGCTTGGTATAGCGGGTTGGTGATCGCAGGGATATACTAGTTGCACCGGTGATGCTGCTGCCCATCATAGGTCGAGGGATTTTGGTATAGCCTGCTTTGGATGGATATACTGGAATCACAGTCGGTCGCCAGAGCCTCGTTGGTTAGTCGGCAGGGTGCACCACGAGCAGATGAGGTTGGCAGTTAGGTTGTCGCCATAGTGTACTGCGTTTACCCCTTACACCCCGACAGTAATTATTGATCTCTGAAATACCAATTCTTCAAATTTCATGTACTTTTCCTCTTAATACTGACTGACCAGATTTATTACACTGACCGTAACAATTATAATAAAATATACAGTATTTACACGCCTTTCATAGGTTTGGTTGCATACTGACTGTGTCGCCACTTTTTGGATATTTTTTGCTAACGGTGCACAATTTGTAAGTTTGTGTCCCTCCAAATTAATACCTATAATTGATTACTACATGCCACCAATCTCTCAACCATCCATGGACACATTTCCACGACGTTGTTGCATCAATCAGTTTTTAAATTCGAACATAAAACTCGGCCGACTAAGAAAATTTCCAGGTTTAGGGCCGGCAACCTACGTTAATAATTAATAGGACGACTAGAGCTATCAAATGGCAAAGTCTCATTTTGTTACTCGATGAGGTAATTTTTTGAATTTTTAGCCACTATAAAATCAGGCCGACTCAGGAAAGTCCCAGGACTAGGCGAGGCAACCCTATATAATTTGGCACTTCTCGATGAGCTCTATCGACTGTACTATATGCCAACTTGTTACTCAATGAGGTAATTTACACCAAAAAAAAATTACCACTTTTTTGCTCACTGTACAAAACCCTCCAGGTTACGCCCAGGCAACCCTTTCTGATGTGCTACACCCTAGGTAGGTCGCATCTTGTTACTCGATCAGGTAGGGTTGCCAACTGTCCGCTCTTCGGCTATTAGGGTGCCGCAAAGAGGGTCGCACACTTAAAAAATTTTTATGATAATTTTATATGGAGCTTGGACTTAGAAAAATTTTGATCGAAATTGTATGAACCATCGACTTTCGGGTGAAATTAGTATGGGGGCTGGACTTGTAAAATTTAAAAAAATGTTTTTTTGTTATTTTTGCATGCGGAAGGGTGGGTTTCCGTGTATCCCAAGGATTCAAAAATTTTGCAATTTTTTCGCTAGGATTCACCGATATTTTATAAATTATGTTTTTATAAAGGGAAGGGGGCGCGATCTAACTCAGTCGGTTAGGTTAGCGAGGAGCGAAGCGACGAGCATGTTAGGTTTCTTGCGACCACCAGAACCAAATTGCTACTGTTTAGCTAGTCTACTCAAAAAAAATTGGACTAAAAAAAAGGGTGAGGGGGGGTGGGGTCATCCCCCAGATCCCGAATGTTATATTTGGCGATTGTGTTTTGTTGAAAATTTTCTGAGTCCTAATTTTGTATGGGACCCTCTTTGCGACATCCCGACCCCCTCACTGGGGGCGTAGCGTTGGGGGACAACGGGAATAACCCGGGACATTGACCTGCGGGACATGCGGGGACAGTGAGAATTTTTTTCCTGTCAGCCACACTAGGGGCGTAAAGTTTACTTAATAATTGCCTAATAGGTAGTGTGGCGGGTTGTGAGCCAGTGTAATATGCCTAGGGGTCATAATAGACACCCACGTTATCGATCTTGTGAACGATTTAATCGGACACTTACATCAGTAATAACCCTCCAAGCACTCCCATTTAAATCAAACAATAAAGTCTAACATACACTGGCTCACTACCCGTCACACTGGGCAGAGTTTAGGTACTATAGAAACGGGGATGTTATGAGTTTTCAGAATATTATATCTGACATACCCATGGGGAATATTGTCATGAGGATATGCTAAGTCTGACATCGCAAAGTCAATGAACATCGCTAACAAGGGCTGACCATGCCTCATAAAGGTGATAGTGGATTTAGTGGATTTAGTGATTTTATTAAACTCTAACAAAATGACTGATGTTCTTATATGATTGAAAAATCATTATTATTTTGGACTACTATCAAGATTTTTTGCTCATGTTCACATAATACTTAAGTAATAAATAAAAAGGCTTTAACTTTCCTACCTACCTGTTTTTTTCTTGTTTAATTTTAAATATTGTATGAATCCTTCACACTTGCACTTCACATCTCAGAGCCTTGTAAACGTTTGGTACGACTATGACAAGAAATTACAGTATATAAACATTGCATTTTATAGACCACCATACAAGCTTCATAGGAGTAATTTACTATTTAACGGAGTGAAATGTCAGTGAATAGTATTTTAATCTAGTGAAAGTCATATTGTGTTCTATAGCTTTCTCTATAGGATAAAAACTCTTGTCACGGTTCAAGGCGCAAAGCGTCGCCATTTTAAAAATTAAAATGGAACCTAAAAAGAGTTATACATATTTGATGTAGCTTTAAACACTTGTTTTGACCACTAAAAACTATAAATTACTTGAAATGGATACTTTTTATGAGGAAGCATCATAAAAATATAATTTTTGTTGAAATTAAATGAAAAACTAAAATGAATTATGATTTATGAAAATGTTAAAAATAATTTCTTTTAGCTTAAATGTTATAATACAGCGAGCGCTTTAGTTTTATACAATCATCTCCATATTTCCCACGATACAATTAAATCCGCACTCTCATTCGCGCTGTCTATACGAAATACCAACGCGTGATAAATATGATGTTAATGTTAATAAAATGTAAACGCCATGTTGAAATAAATATCATAAGTGTCAAACGTACGCCATTAGGAAATAAAATAATTTTAAGCGGTTTATTCTTGTATGATTCTTGTGATTATAAATTTTTAGCCGATCGGTTATAAAATGGTTTAAAGAACGTCTGTTTTACTATCCTAATATTATCATAAGACTATCTACTACACTAAACTTGTGCTCTAGAAACTGTTTAAACGTATTCCGGTAAAGGTTACTCTTTAGAGTTGGCTCCGAAACTCGTTGTCTTATGACTATCCTGGTTTTGCACTATAAACGTTGCCCATTTTTCGGTAACTGTGTCTATACGAGCTCTAGGAGATGTCTACACGGACGATATGCTCTTATGGTAGACAACGGCAGTAAATTCTAGTAGTTATCCTATATCCTCTTATTAGATATTGTTGTGCAGCTTGGGAAACGTTGATAATTATGATATAAATTCCGCACAAACGGTTTTTAGGATTTCGGTTCGTAAGCTCATTCGTAAGCACTTTGTTTAAGGGGCCATAGGTCCCGACGAATATTTTCTATGAGAAACGCGATTGCCGTGCGCTCCGAAAAGTGTGTGCGTGCGCCGTATTTTCGATTAAAAACAACTAACCAAAGTACTTTTTCTAGATTTTATTTATGATTGCACTAGTTAAACTAATGGTGAATATGTGAGTATAAATACCAACAATCGGAAACTATTTTAAGTTCTTCTAAACCGAGAAAAACGTTTAAAAATGCATGAAAATACGTCATCTTTGTGACGATTTTCTATCGAGTGAAGTAATTCCAATTGTGTATTTAGTTGATGATTTCACTAGATGAACTATCCAAAAATACTGAGGTATGACTTTAGTTTCGGTAAATGGTATAAATCTAGTCGTAAAATGAAAAATAAAAGATGCCTCCGAGGTTTTTCCACCTACTATTACGTCTTAACTCTCTATTTCCATCTCGGGAAAAATTGAGAGAGGAAAAAAGCTGACTGAGACTTAATATCGCACTCCTTGTGCACAGGTAGTGGATACACCTGTTTCGTCTCTATTCCTGAGTCAGGACAATATTTTGTAGTCTGTTATGTTCCTAAGGTTCTTATTATACAGGTGTCTGATTTCTTGTAGTTTTGCGAAGTCAGAGGGAACCCTATTGGCAGTCGACTTGTCTGGATGGCGGGTTTAAAGGCTTCTGCACATTGCAGCGATATTATCGAGCAATTTTATCGAGCGATATTATCGACAGCGATATCGCGACACCTTACACACTGCAGCGATTCCGCGATTCGCGTTAGAACAATTATCGCAAAATCGCAGCGATATTATCGCTCGATAATATCGCGGCAGTGTGTAGGATCGAGCGCGTCCCCATACAAAATGTACTGAGAACAATTATCGCAAAATCGCAGCGATATTATCGCTCGATATTCTCGCTGCAAGGAGCGGAGGCCTTGAATCCTTTACATTTAGTGGTGAGGGGTTCAGAAAGTCTATAAAAAGAAAAAGTAGTTCTTAATAGTTCGATAGATAGCGTTGACGAGACAGGGGCGAGCGACCTTGTAGATAATAAAATACAAATAAAACAGTAAGAATTTGTGTTTTTAAGTAAGCAGCAAAATAATTATGAGCATTTATTTCGTCGGATGCGTCTGAGTTCAATGCATTTTTGTTTACATTTTAGCCGAAAATTTCCGACTTCGGACCCCTCTCAGGTCAACTCCATCTATCGCCGTTATGATGAACTACGTTGGAGTAGCTGTCAGAAAACTCCTCTATTCTATTCTATTTTTAAAAATATGGCTGCCATCTTTGGTTATGCTGATTTTGCCAATGTCGAGTTTTTATAGCAAAAGTGACGTGACGTGACGTTGTACGGTTATATTGATATTTTGGTGACTTCAAGGGTTGTTCTTATAAAAGAACAATATCCCGAGCCACCACTGGAGTTCCACTGTAGGCCGGGGATGGGGCAACCGACGCGCACGTGACCGCCCAATAGCAGACCCACAAAGCAACTCGAAAACTCCTCATTAGCTGTTGCCGTTGGCTTCGCCTGCATTCAGTTTTAAAAAGTATTCATCGAGTCATCTGACAGTCATAAGGGACAACAAAAATCATAAGAATTTCTGTGTGCCAAACAGCAAGCACGTATCCAGACTTTGGGTTCGGGGGGGGGGGGGGGGATAGTTAATTTCGGGGGGGGGGGGGATTTTCATTGAAAAACGATGAAAAATGTATAGCTGTAACCACTGTTCCATACAAATATTCGGATTTCGGGGGAGGGATAAATCCCACCTATCCCCCCCCTAGATACGTGCTTGCCAAACAGCCAATGCTGTTCGCCGTTGATTGAGTATCAAACATTCAAATATCATAACGAACGAACACATTATGCATTACAACATGTGAAGAATCAGAATGTGGCGAGTATAGGTACGCAAAAGACAAAGAACACAAGAAAAGATCTTAGTTTACCAATGAAATTAAGAAAAGAATGATGAAATGAATGAGGTGATGAAAGGCAGCTAGCCTTTCGTCTATAAAAACACTGCATACGAATCCTTAGTCGCGTCCAACGACCAGCCATGGAACGATAATGGTGTGGTCCATTTCAAACCAGACGGTATTCTAAACTGATAACCATGCAGTTAGAATCCGTTAATAATAAACCAATTCGTTACAAAACTAAACAAACAAAAAAAAAATGATTTTTATACCAAAAATCATAAAGCTTTACATAAAAAGTAGCAATAGAGATCGAAGGGCACAGACGTTTCCCCGTTTTGTATAACTTTGCTCCCAAGGTGTAGATATTGCGGGTCAAATCGTAAAGTTTGTCATCCGATTCAATTTGTAACTCTTGTAGTCTCTAGCGGTTTGGTCGTGATTTCGTTTCATATTTTGGGGATTTTGTTACGATTTGTGTGTATTTTTAATTTTGGGTTTTTTGCCGCAGTAGTGTATTATTGGGCACTTAGGACCACCTTGTTTCCTTCAGGCTTGAAGAGATTTTCCGATTCCTATTTTTAGCTTTCTGGTCAATTCGGATAAAATTCAAATACAACTTAAAGGAAGGTTAGACTATCCGACATAACTATTGGACGTTACTATAGCTGTTCTAAGATAAAGTTTAAGGTGGACGCATATTTATCCGCGGCGAAGAAGCCGAAAGAGGCAAAAGAAGCGAATTTTCAAATTATTTGTATGAAATTCTATAACACCTCGCTCACACACCGTATCCGACGAATTGCTCCTTCACTGTGGATACGCGTCCACAAATCTGTTTCTGTAATTCAAATAGACTTAATATTTCGTTGCTATTTGGAATTAAGTATAGATCACTAGATATTACAGATATAATTTTTTTTGTTTTGTTTTAATTAGTTGTGTAGTTTGTGAGAGCCATGGTATCTAAGCGTCAAACCGAGTGCCCGTGATAAGGTCAACCCACCGATCCTAAAGCATTCAATTGCGAGAACCATGGGAAGTATCCTGCTTGCTCGTGGTAAGAATTTCCAATCAAAATCTTTCCTATGTTTAATTGGGTAGTAAGTTCTACTTATGAGCTCACAGTGACATAACTGACCCTTAATGAAACTAAGAAGGTCGTTTTTTCGTCAACCACGTCAGTTTGCCTACCTCCTGGCATTGGGTGTAAGATACCGTAGCGTAGGGCGAAATAGATAACTCATAAATATATGGACCATGTATTCCCAGTGTGGGTTGGTGGAGGCAAGGTTAATTTGATGTAAGATTTTATTTCCAAGGCACTTTAATTAGCTTCTGACGTAGCTTAACGACGTGCCGTCTCCAGAAGCTTTTGAGATGAAAATGTATTTTTCTTTTTAATTAAAATACATGCACATTATATGAATAGAAACTTTGCTACAGTTAACTACCAAATACACCAAATTTTTTTTTTAATTTACTACAACAATTTTAAGGGTGTAGTCAGATAATGAAATTAAACAACTTTCTCTAAGAAATATGGTTGAAAAACGAGTTTTTTTTGGTCCTTTCATACAAAGATATAAAAGTACGGATTACCCGATCGATTTTCTATGAGAGGTTCGTTTTACTTCCCCTATTCCTTAGGGAAAGTTGTTTACTTTAATTATAAATCAGAATACACCCATAACCTTTTTCTAGGATAACAAAAAAAATATGTTATATTTAATTAACTATGCCAGTTAAAGCATGGCCCACATTTCCACATCTTCTGTATAAATTAAATAACGCTCACAGGCATAATTATCTTTCTCTGATCCCAAATTGAAGAAACTAGGCTTTTGGTATAGAAAACATAGCCATATAGCTTCTTGAAACCAAACCAAAACCGTCCCATACCTAAATCGATGAACAGGGATTCGAAGAAACGACCTTTGGTTGGGCAGTCCATACGAGGCAATTTATAAACCAGGTATTTTCAATCCATTACGCTAATACACAAAACTGACGCCATGCGCCATCCCGTTTTTATGTTCATCCCTAATATAATAAATAAATAACAATCTACCAAACAGCCTCTTAAGTGATTTATTCTGAACATTTCCACAATATTCTGATAGTAATGTTATGTCGTGAATAAAACACAGGACGTTCTGATTTCACTGATCGTCAATGTTTTTTTTTGTTCAGTGTTATTTGTTTAGGTTATTAGACGTTTATTAATGTTGTCCACAGGCTACAGTTGCGTAGAACTTGCGATTTCAGGTTTGCTCCCATACTAAATTATGTTGTTCAGTTTGATGGTCTAAAATCATTCGGTATCAATTATCATTGCCTACAAAATTCATGTTATTATACACAAAAATGTGTCCCTCTTTGGATTCGAATTCGAATCGGCGACTCTTAACTTCGCAGGCGGGCTTCTTAAAAGTTATTTTAGATAGTAAACCTCGGCGAACTTCGTACCGCCTTAGAATCTTCCCGACACACACTTGGCCGTTTTTATAGCCTATGTTAATCACGGATAATGTAGCATTAATGGTGAAAGAATTATTCTGATCGGAACAATAGTTTCGGAGCCTATTCAATAGAAACAAACAAAAAATCAAATCTTTCCTCTTTATAATATTAGAACAGATTGTCAACGTATACATCTCATCCCAACACTTCGTCCCGCTTTTAAAATAATCAATGTTAACTGCTCTAAAGTAAAACACAAAGAACTGGTTCATTTTTTCTATTTAACATAAAAGAACAGGATGGAATAAATATACCTAATCTATCCATATACTATCTTTTTGTACGCGAACAGAAGTAATTTCCGTTTGCGTTTTGCTTACAGAGATCATCCTGTGCATAAATGTTCTTTCATTTTTTGTCCAGACCGTGGGACAGCTTTGAAAGCTTTTTTATTAATGTCCCTAGTAGACCTATATTTTGTCTATTGTCCTGCTCTAAGTGTAAATGTTCGTGAAAATGGGCCGTTTGATCTTAGGTACTAACATGAAAAAGAAACGTGGTCCAATTTGCTTTGACGCAAAAGGGCTATTATCGTTTTCAATATAGGGTCCAACTTAATATGCTGACACTTTTTTAAGAGGATGATCAGACCGTCAAACTGAACAACTTTCTCTATGGGACAAACATCGAAATCGCGAAAAAAAAAATCAGCTCTTCCATACATAACTGCAAACCTACTCGAGCCAAATGTAGGTATGGGACAGCTGTTTTCCCATAGAGAAAGTTGTTCAGTTTGATAGTCTGACCCTTTAAAAGTGTCAGCATATTAAAAAGGACCCTGTATATGTTTTCCTAGCGGTTGATTACGGTTACTATGTCCGATGCAGATATAATTAGGCCACAAAGACGCCGCATAGTTGGCCACCTGCGGTCGTCGAGTTTACGCACTACTACTGCATAATGTACTTCTAAGTAGGTATATAGGAGGTTGTTTATCGCGGGGTTCCGTACTGGCCGCTTTAGTTTAAGTTTGAAATGCATATTAAAAGAAATAAATAGGAATTCGAATCGTTGGTATTAAGGCTTCCGCAGATTGCAGCGATATTATCGAGCGATATTATCGACAGCGATATCGCGACACCTTACACACTGCAGCGATTCCGCGATTCGCGTCACGCATGCGCCCCCACCACTGAATGTAGTCGAAAGAGTTGCGATAATATCGCGGCAGTGTGTGGGATCGAGCGTGTCCCCATACAAAATGTATTGAGAACAATTATCGCAAAATCGTAGCGATATTATCGCTCGATAATATCGCGGCAGTGTGTAGGATCGCGCATGTCCCCATACAAAATGTACTGGAAACAATTAACGCAAAATCGCAGCGATATTATCGCTCGATAAATCGCTGCAATGAGCGGAGGCCTTTATGTCTGAGATCCGGGGGCGAGGCGAAATGACATACGATAAATAAAAATATCTTTTAAAATTTATTACATTTCATTTATAATTACGCCGTCACCACTAAGTTAAGCCCCGTCACAATACTTACTACATAGTTTAGAATCATCTTCAAAACATTTGACGGCCCCATAGCTCAGTCGGTAGTGACCCTGTCTGATGTGCCGAGGGTCGCGGGTTCGAATCCCGTAAGCGGCAAATATTTGTATGATGAATACGAATATTTGTACCCGAGTCATGGATGTTTGTATCTATATTTGTATCATCATAATAGATAATTTGTGTGACAATGTCCAAGACATTTTATTTTATTCTCAAAACGATGGATCCATTGCTTCTGAATTAGAAATAGATGTTTTTTTTTGACGGAACTTTTTAAACTAGAAATCACAGTGATTTTTGGGTTCCATAGACTCAAAAATAACTGCGATTTTTAGTTTAGAAATCCCTTCTCAGTTTTGCTAAATCTAGGCAGAGTTTTTATTTTTATTTCAGATCCTAGAATTTCAATCTGAAGACAAGCAATAATCTGTCAAAGGCTAAACAACAATAAGGTATAAAATAGATTGTTGATTCACGTCTGCCTACTGTTGGCTTAGTGACCGACCATGTTACGTGTGTCGAATGCTGACTATAACTAGGGTGACCAGAAAACTACTAAGATAATAAAATACAAAATGTGATAGCGAGAGTCCACTGAGCACTTATAAGCATCATTGTCGCAGTCTATTTGCCTTAAAAATTGTCTAACACTTTTGGTGAGGTACCTAATTAAAAACAGGGATTTATCTCTTATAAAAACCACGTCAGAGGCCGTAAGGCCGTTTGAATAAACTCTGACACCAGGGCTTGCAGCCCACTCGATAAGAAGAGATAGAGGGATAGAGAACGGTGGTAAACTTTTCCCATCAATGGAACGAAATACTTAGGTTAAAAAGAAAATTATCATAACGTTAGATATTTAATGAAATAAAAAATTTCGTTTATTTATTTCATTAGGAACCTTTAAACAGGAATGTATTCAAAACACATTTCCATGTAGAATAAAATATTGAAAACGTAACACCCATTAACATGGTGTTACAGTACCTAGTTGATCACTTTAATGTGTGATTGTACTCATGACATTGATAAACTTTCCCAAAGGAAATAAGGGAAAGACGCAAAAAAAAAAATCTGTGCTTCATACAAACGTTCGATCAGCAGATTTTTGCTAATTCCTTTTTATGTTTATTGTTTCTTAGGAAAAGTTGTTCAGTATCATGCGTACAATTACCCCTTCAATCAATCAAATCAGCCCACATTGACATAGGCCTCCCTTTTATTGCGCCATTCGTCAAAGTCCTGTGTTAATCTGATCCAATGTGAACCCGTCACTCTCACAATGTCATCAGACCAACGTACTGGTTGTCTGCCTACTGACCTCCGTCCCTCTCATGGCCACCACTCTGATATTGCCTTGGTCCACCGGCCGTCTTCCCGTCTAGCCCAAGTGTCCTGCCCATCTACACTTCTCTTTGTGATCCACTTACCCACGTCTTCGACCTTGGTTCTTCGTCGAATTTCGACATTAGGTACTCGGTCCACTAGTGATTTGATGATCCATTAAAGTAATGCAACCTTAACACCCAGTATATTTCTTAAAACTGTGAAAGCATGGTCGCCTTATCTACAATAACCTTATATTAATATTGTGTCCCCTTCCTTGGTCTGAACTAATTTCGCTATTGTACTCCTGTATTCCTAGAAAATTGTGAGCTTAGTACAGGATTATGTTTGATGTAGTGTCTGAAGGTGTTAGCAACATCGACAATGATAGCCTCTCTGAATAATTTACATTTCAGATTTCTTTTCTACATAAAAAAAAAATATTTTTCGGTTGTTAGCTATGCTCGGAGTTTCCCTGCGAGATCGAATTAGAAATTAAGAGATACGCAGAAGAACCAGAGTAGCTGATATAGCCCAAAGAATTGCTAAACTAAAGTGGCAGTGGGCGGGGCACATTTCTCGCAGAACCGATGGCCGATGGGGCCGTAAGGTTCTCGAGTGGCGGCCGCGTACCGGAAAACGCATCGTGGGTAGTTTCTTCTTATCGAGTGGGCTGCAAGCCCTGGTGTCAGAGTTTATTCAAACCGCCTAACGGCCTTTGACGTGGTTTTTATGTAACGACTAATACCACCAGAGATAGTAGCCGGGACCAATAGCTTAACGTGCCATCCAAAGCACGGAATCATCTTTCTTTTCAGACAATCAGGTGACTCAGCCTGCAATGTCCTAACCAACTGGGGAAAAACGCACAAAGTGACATTTCACTAGGTGCCCCCCGTGGGAATCGAACCCACAACCTCCGTGTCAAGAGCCCAATGCTCTTAACCATTAGACCACGGAGGCAGTCATCGTGGGTAGCTGGGGACGGTAGACTGACGACCTGGTGAAGGCGGCGGGAACCCGTTGGATGAGGGCAGCGCAGGACCGGTCGTTATGGCGATCCATGGGGGAGGCCTATGTCGTCAGCAGTGGACTCCCATCGGCTGAAATGATGATGATGAGGTATAAGCTCAGAGGAAGGATCTCTTTATTCTAGGTATCTGATATCTCTCCAGCAATTTTGAAACATTTAATACAAATTTTGACATATTTTCCATAAGGACAAAAAGGGAAATTTGCGACGACCCGGTTGGTGTAATGGTTTCCATACCAGACTGCCAAATCAGGGTCCTGGGTTCGAATCCCAGTTCGGTCATGGATGTTATGTTTGTGTCGTAGTTGTATGGTTTTCATTACAAAAAGCCTAAGGCTTACTTAACTTGGGATCATAATATCAATTTGTATGTGCCTATTGGTGCCTATGAACATTATTTATATTTATTTATTTAAGAGTCATCGTTGTAATTTGAGTTTGAAATAGTGGTCCCATACTCCAAAGATTATGAATTCCAAGACCTATTCGACATACAATACCTGACGGTCTTTGTAGTCGGTAATCTAGACAAAAAAGTAGTCGGCTTCATGAGCCACACATGGAACAGTTTTTTTTTTTCGCGATTTGAGTTTGATGCCATCTTCGATCAACAATATCCAACTAGATAACGCGTCAGCGCTCAAAACATGTCCCGGCAAATAACGCCTCACTATTGGACTGAGGTCTTATTTTGAATTAGTTGCGTTCGAACAAAGCCAACGTAAGCACGTCTCGCAATGCCGCTGTGTTCCTTTTTTAAATTACTAGGAATTATGGTGGCTTTGAGGTCGAAATTATAATGTATTCGGACTGTTTTCTCGGTTCGTTAACAAAAAATGTTGTATATTCACGAGGACAGAATTTCTCTTTCTGATCAGACAGCCTGCCTGATCATCCCCCTAAATAAGTGTCATCATAATAAGAAGGACCCTATATTTTTATTCTGTAGCATTCAAAGCAAGAAGTGCCAAATTAGGCTCTGAATTCAGAATAGTGTAATGTCAGCTGTCAATGTTGCAGAGTTGTCAATTTCATACGTAGAAAGAGAAGGAACTAGAAGAAAGCACGTATCTTGTCATATCACTCAGTAAGAGATGCACATAGCAAATTCGCTCTAGTTGAAAAAGGAGATCGCTACTTATTGCTGTCCTTATCGACGTAGCCACTTTTTTGTTCTACGACGGCTGTCTGACTCCGGAGTCAGACATCTATTTTCATACAAATTGTATAGGATTTTATGACTATCGCTGTCTCATACGCGGTTACACTGATGTTACGTCTATCAGCGTAAGCGAAAAATACTTCGCCTATGATTTCATACAAAACGTTTTCGTAGAACACTCGTAGACGTTATTAATAAAAGTAATGTTTTATAATATATGGAAAATAGTTTAGAAAATCTAGATTGCGCGTATCAAATAATATTTACAATTTATAATATAATTACGTAGATATCAAGCTTTGAAGTTATTCATACACAATTTCAAAGCCTTTATATCTTCCTAATTATAAAGGTATTATAAATTGTAAATATTATTTGATAGGCGCAATCTAGATTTTCTAAACTATTGTACCTTATATAAAACATTAGTTTTACGAGTGTTCTACGACAAAGTTTTGTATGAAATTGACAACTCTCTCTGCAACTACCTTAAGCTGTAAGCGTAGGGTAAATGTCCTTAAGTTGCAATTACAATGACCTGGTTAAAACTAGTCTCTAGTGACCCGTGCATTGCATTTACCATGTGACGTCATCAGATGCTAAGCGAAGCATCGCTCTCGAATGACAAGGTCTTAGCAGAGCGTGACAATTACTGTTTTGATAGGCCCGGGTATACACCATGACCTGTTATTTCAGACGTTTAGAATGTTGTTTGTAAATCAGCTGTGTCACCTCTGAAGTTCCTGTGTACTTTATGAAGCAAAAAAGGTTATTTTGAAATAACATTTTTGGAAAATTAAAAGGTAACATACTTACAGGGTGAAAGGGACAGCCCTCCACAGACAGAAACTGTGAAAGTTGGTTAATTGAAAAATGGTTCGAACCATCAAACCGTAGAAAGAGAAGGAACTAGAAGAAAGCACGTGTCTTGTCATATCATCAGTAAGAGATGCACATAGCAAATTCGCTCTAGTTAAAAAAGGAGATCGCTTCTTATTGCTGTTCTTATCGACGTAGCCACTTTTTTGTTCTACGACGGCTGTCTGACTCCGCGGAGTCAGATATCTATTTTCATACAAATTGTATAGGATTTTATGACTATCGCTGTCTCATACGCGGTTACACTGATGTTACGTCTATCAGCGTAAGCGAAAAATCATCAAACAAATCATCAAACTGAACAACTTTCACTATGCGGTTTCATACAAAACTGCAATTCTACTCGACCCGTATTTTTTTCGCGATTTTTACTCTGGTTGGTCCCAAGATGGTTGTTCAGTGTTATGGTCCGATCATCCCCTTTAAAACTGTCAGCATGTTGAGGACTCTATTTTTACTATACCTACTTATACATACACGTGATGAAATTGATATCATTACCATCCTTTTAAACTAAGAGTCTACCCATCAAATTGGACTACTATTGACTATGGGAGCAAACCGATCGGAGAAAAAAAATCTGCTGTTCCATACGGTTGTTCCCATAGTAAAAGTTGTTCAGTTTGATAGGTAGACTCTTAGTTTAAAAGATGCTAATGATATCAATTTCACCTTATAATAAACTCACGACCACGGTGGTCAGAACATTGCTACAACATGCATTGCACAGATAATATAATACTCTACAACTAAGTACCTCTATTACTTTCTGTTTAAGAATGTTGCTGTAGCAATGCTCACATCTACTGCTCAGCTCTTTTACACTTTAATAACAGAGATATTACAATGTCGGGACTCTTGAACTTTATCCTGTCCCAGTGTCCCAATAGACCAGTCCCACACGCAGTCCCGACAAATTCGATTCGTCGGGAAATTAAAACGTCATGACCATTAACACACTTCGAGACTCGTAAATTGTTTTAACTTTTCCCATTAAACGGGGAAAATCCATTATAACGTACAGCTTAGTCAGAAAGAGTAGAAAATAATTAAATCTAAACCATTGACTTACACTCTAGCGATAGACAGGCCCTTTCATAGAAGCATCATGTTCCACTTGAATGCGGTACCCGCACCGCATTGATGTTCCCGAGTTCACTTCGTCACTATGGCAATGACAGACCGCAATGTGTCATTTTGTGTTGTTTTGTGTGACATGTTGTTTGTTTGAACGAGCTGGTCTATCGCTAGAGTATATGTCAGTGATCTAAACTATTATAAAACTGTAACTGAAGTGTGTCTGTACATGGAAGATATTTACAAAAAATGATTTTGTTAATGGTTTTTAGATATCCCTGACTCGAAATCAACCTTTTCAGAATTTTTGTCTGTCTGTCTGTCTGTTTGTTTGTTTGTTCGCGCATCACGCAAAAACTACTGAACCAATTTTGATGAAGCTTTTTTTGTTTGATAGCTTATGATATGACTTAAAATCTAGTATATAATTTGTGCGGACGAAGACGCGGGTAAACACTAGTAGAAACTAAAATTGTTCATTATAATGGCAACATTTTAAGAGAATATTATTCCGAGAGCGAAAATGCGCGCTGCATACAAACGTACTATGGTGATATTTTCAATACTAACCAATTAAAGTCAATGAAATTTTGCAAAAATAATCTAGAAACAAATGTCTATGCTTCTATAGAGTCAGATTTTCGATAAAATATACAGTTTCAATGCTAGGATTAATTTAAGATTTGTATGGAAATCTTTGAGGCACTGTAACTTGAAAACTATACATTTTAACGAAAATCTGACTCCATACAAGCATAGAAATTTGTTTCAAGATTGTTTCTGCAAAATTTCATTGACTTTAATTGGTTAGTATTGAAAATATCACCATAGTACGTTTGTATGGAGAGCGCTCCGAATAATATACCCTTAAATAGAAAACGTCAAACTGTCGGACCGGTTTCAGTTTAGTGAAATTGAGATTGTAATTTATACGTTGAAATATTTGAATATAATGGTGAACGGTTAAATCTAAAGGACATGCGGCGATAAATGCCAAATATTGTATACTTCAAAAAGAAAGATGATAAAGCGGCAATACCAAGGCAATAAAAAAAAAGATCTGACAATTTCACTTGAAATTACCGGTGACCGGTGTTTCCACAATTCTGATATTTTAATGTGTTTTTTTACCAAAATAAGCATCATAAAAATTATTTAAGGGTCCATATATGATAAATGTAATATTAGTCATAGTCATAGTCATAATAGTTTATTGCTTCATGTGGTTACATAAGGTGTTCAAATATAAAAATAGAGCGCACATGAACCCTGTAAGGGCACTGCAAACTAAATGTAAATGTAGTTGTAACTTATTCATTATTAACTTAACTTATTACAATATTTATCTTATCTAATCCATTATTTCTTTACAACTTTATTTTACTGTATTTGTATTATAATAATATTACATATTTTCTAATCTAACTACACGGCTACCTACTTTACACAATCAAAAAACTCCTGCAGGGAATAAAAGCATCTCTCTATAAGAAATTCCTTTAGTTTTTGTTGGAAACCTGATTGTTTTTCAATATTTCTTATATTTGAAGGTAATTTATGATAAATTTTTATTGACATATGGTATGTACCTGAACTAACGAAATGCATTTTTGTAAATGGTATCGCTAATCCATCTCTTTGTCTAAGGTTGCGGGAATATAGATCTTTTTCCTTTGTGTAAAGGTTTGGGTGTTTTTTGACATAGTTGCAAATTTCTAAGATGTACAGAGAAGTCAAGGTTAGGATCTTTAATTTTATGAAGTGTGGTCTACAACTTTCCATCTCTGTAATGTTTACTAAAATCCTAACACACCCCTTTTGTAGTATAAAAAGCTTTTCGCCGTCCACACTATTCCCCCACAAGACTATTGCATAGCTTAGTCGTGCGTGCACATACGCATAATACGCGCAAATTGCAGTTTTCAAATCTGTGGTTTTCTTTAATTCATAGAATGCATACGTAAATCTTGCAAATTTCCCTGCTATATTGTCCACATGTTTTTTCCAGTTAATATTTGTATCAAATTCAACGCCTAACAGATTACAAGAATTTGCGGTTTCTATGCTTTTATCTTCGTACACAAAGTTAATGTTTAGAGGTGTTTTTTGTCTTGGCATGAATTGTATTAATTTTGTTTTTGTAAGGTTGAGTTGTAGATTATGTTCTGTAAGCCACTGCGTTATAAGGTTAAGTGATACTGTTAGCTGACTATATAGTTCCTGGATGTTCTGACTTGGGAAGATGACAGATATATCGTCTGCATACAGGACACATTTATTACCAAGAATCTTAGGGATATCATTTATATATACTAGAAAGAGTATACATCCTAGTACGCTGCCCTGGGGGATGGAGTTTGATATAGTTACTTTTTTGGATCTAATGTAGTTTATAAAATTTGTTGTTTTGTCAAAATGTTCTATTTCTACCAACTGTTTACGATTACATAAATATGAGGAAAACCATTCGTGAGCAGGGCCTCTCACTCCTATTCCATATAGCTTATCTAGCAAGATCCTATGCGAGACTCTGTCATAAGCCTTGCTCATGTCGAGCAGTAGAGCGACAGCGTACTGTTTATCGTTTATAATTTGTAGTATTTCATTGGTAAAACCGAAGAGAGCTGAGGTAGTAGACCGGCATTTACGGAAGGCATTTTGGCTATTGTCATAAATGCTGTACTTTGCGCAAAACGAGTTTAGTCTTTTGGCCATTGCACTTTCAATTATTTTTGAAAATGTTGATAGCAGTGAAATAGGTCGGAATCGATTGAGGTCTTCTGTATTTCTCTTTTTGGGTATAGGCTTTATTATCGATATTTTAAGTATTTCCGGAAAAACTCCTTCTGCAAAAGATTGGTTGATCAGCAAAGTAAGTGGTAAAGTAAGCTCGTCTTTACAGTTTTTAATAAGAATAGGAGGGAACTCATCGATACCGGAGCTAGTTTTATTTTTTAGGTTTTTTATTATATTGTCTACCTCCTGAGGGGTGACTGGGTCGAGAAATAATGTGTTAGGTGTTAGGTTATTATTACCTACATTATAAAATAATATACAGCTGTATACAACCGTTGGCATTTTTTCTATGGCCGGGGCCGCATCTCCTTTTCAAGAGACACGTTATCAAACAGAACAACTTTCTCTAAGGCACTAACATCAGAATCGCGAAAAAAAATCAGCTGTTTCAAATAGATCTGCTAACTACATAATATCTTAGGATCTTCAGACCATCAAACTGAACAACTTTTACTGCGGAGTCAAAATTGAAATCTGCTGTTCCATACATTTGGGTCGAGTAGCCATTGACGTTTTCTATGAAACAGCACTTTTATTTCACGATTTCTCTGTTTGTTCTATTGTGAAAGTTGTTCAGTTTGATGGTCTTAAGAATCTCACATATTATGTGTGCCCTTTGATATGTATCTATCACTTTAATTTTACACCCGTATACAAGGTGTTCCAAAAACCAACCCCTGTTTGGACCATCAAACTGAACAACTTTGACTAAATGTATGGGATAGGTGATTTTTTGTTTGCGATTTGTATGTTAGTCCCATAGTGAATGTTTACTTTTTTACGTTTGTATAGCTTGCTTGTACAATTTGTACATACTAATATCAATATTAGATTTTAATTGACACTGTTGGGTATTTGAATAAAACGTTTTATGTGTTTACCTTCAGTGTCACACTCTGGGAATAAATCAGTTATTAAACCACCGCCGCACAGTGGTCCCGTTTTAAAAAAATATGGACATCGGTGCTAGAGTCACAACATATCTTTTTTATGGTGAACCTTGTGATGACTAATGAGACAAAAAAAAATTATTATCCTACCACGTCTATAACTTAGTGAAAAAAAATATTCAATTTTTTTTTGTATGGGATAAATCACGTTATTGCTTATTTCTCGAAAACCTTTAAAAATGGCAAGATGGCAATCACATATGTTACAAAAGAAGTGATCCTGAGTGTTTCACTCATAGACACTTTTAACTTATCTCTGCGTACTTTGGAGATAAATGCATCTAAAAATTTTTGATTTTTTTATTCAAAATTATTGCTCAATATGAGTAGAACCTTGACAATATATATAAAAAATTGGTTTTCAGCTAAAAATATGTATTAAGAACACGCGCAGCATATTATTTAAAAAAATATACAGTTTGTAGAGAAACTTCGTATACGTATCGTAACTTTACTGACCAGCAAATCCATTTTTTATATATATTGTCAAGGTCCTACTCATATTGAGCAATAATTTTGAATAAAAAAATCAAAAATTTTTAGATGCATTTATCTCCAAAGTACGCAGAGATAAGTTAAAAGTGTCTATGAGTGAAACACTCAGGATCACTTCTTTTGTAACATATGTGATTGCCATCTTGCCATTTTTAAAGGTTTTCGAGAAATAAGCAATAACGTGATTTATCCCATACAAAAAAAATTGAATATTTTTTTTCACTAAGTTATAGACGTGGTAGGATAATAATTTTTTTTTGTCTCATTAGTCATCACAAGGTTCACCATAAAAAAGATATGTTGTGACTCTAGCACCGATGTCCATATTTTTTTAAAACGGGACCACTGTGCGCCGGTCTGTCATTACGTCGATACCTAACAGCGACGAGGAAATTTAGGTTTTCGACGATAATTATAGCTTATTTTCGCGAAATACGCGTGTGCAGTGCGAGTTAGTGTACAATGCCGTTCGGTAAAATCGATCCGTTCGATTTAGCGTCGCGCAAGTGGTCGATTTATGTGGATCGCGTCAAGCAGTTCATAGAGTTAAACGAAATAAAAGAATCTTTGCACGTGGCAACTCTTATAACGGTAGTAGGCGAAGCAACCTATGATTTAATGTGCGATTTATGTGCCCCGGACAAACCGAAAAGTAAATCGTTTGACGCTCTCGTGTCGATTATTGCAAAGCACCTCGAACCCAGGCGTTCGGAAATCGCGGAAAGACATGTGTACCGGCAACGACGCCAAAGGCCCGGCGAGGAACTCAATGCTTACCTCCAGGATCTTAAGCATTTAGCGAGTACGTGCAATTTCGCAGAGAAATTAGAGGAAAACCTGCGGGATCAATTCGTATCGGGCCTGATTAGTGACGAAATGCGAAGTCGATTGTTCGCCGAAATGGGCTTAGACTATAAGCGGGCGGTGGAGTTGGCGCTGGCCTTAGAGGCTGCTGAGCGGCACGCGGAGGTGAGCGGCTCGGGCGGCAAGGGGCCGGGCGCAGATGCAGGTGCGTGGGCCGGCGCGGCCGTGCACCGGATCGGCGCGGCGGCGGGCGGCCGGCCGCGCGATCGCGAACGCTCGCGCCGCTCCTGCTGGCGGTGCGGAAAGCAGCACACGGCGGATCGGTGCCGTTATAGGCAATTCGTTTGTGATGAGTGCGGCGTAAAAGGCCATTTGAGGGCCATGTGTAAAAAAAGTGCCGGTGATCGACCATCGGGCTCGGGCGATGTGCGTATGCCTAAGCGAAATCAGTTTTATTTAGAATTGGATTCGGAATCGGAGGACAGTGACTTCTTCAACATGAAGGTGGACGGGGCGGACGATAAACCGTATGTAGTGAACATTATTGTAGAAGATGTGCTATTAACGTTTGAGGTGGACACTGGTAGCAAAATATCGGCAATTAATGAGCAGCAATTTAAAAAACATTTTAAAAATAAGGAAATTAATCAAAGCAATTTGAAATTGCGGTCTTATACTGGGGACACGATTGAGCCGCTGGGTTTCATCATGGTGTGCGTTCGGTATGACGGCGCGGGCGGTCGGCGCGAGGCGCGCGACCTGCCGCTGTACATAATACCGGGCGGCGGGCCGCCACTGATGGGGCGCGCGTGGTTGCGTTGTTTACAACTAAGTAACATCAATATAAATTTAAATAACATTCAGCAAGATGATGCTCATAAAAGACAACAGATAATTAAGAATTTAGAAAAAGAATTTGCCGATGTTTTCGCTTCCGGTCTAGGAACGTGTGTTAAAAAGTTCTCATTGAAGTTGAAGGACAATGAACCAATATTCCATAAGGCGCGTAACCTACCTCTCGCGTTGAGAGATCCCGTTGAAGAGGAGCTTAAGCGCCTCGTCAGGGAGGGCACTGTTGTTAAAGTTGAGAACTCCGAATACGGTACGCCTATCGTGCCGATTATTAAGAAGTGCGGTAGTATTCGAGTTTGTGGAGACTACAAGGTCACGGTAAATTCAAAATTGAAACGCGAACCGTATCCTTTGCCGCGAATAGAGGAACTTTATGCGGGTCTTAGCGGTGGCCAAATATTTTCAAAAATCGATTTGGCACACGCATACGAACAGGTGATCTTAACGGAAGATTCGAGGCCTTGTACAACAATAAGTACACATGTAGGTACATTTCAATACGTCCGCACTCCTTATGGCTTAAGTTGTATCCCGGAAAAATTCCAAAAGATGATGGAAGAAGTGGTCAGGGGTGTCCCAAAAACAGTAGTGTTTTTCGATGATATTTGTGTGGCAGGGGAGTCAAAAGAGGAACATTTGGCCAATCTGAAAGAAGTTCTACGACGACTACAAGCCGTAGGACTAAGGATTAAACTGGCTAAATGTGAGTTTTTCAAACAAAGTGTTTGTTACCTGGGTCACATCATCGATAAAAATGGGTTACATCCAGATGAGAAGAAAGTCAAAGCTATATCTAATGCTCCCCGTCCGACAGATGTGCACCAATTAAAGGCCTTTTTGGGGCTTGTTAATTATTATGGAAAATTCGTGCCACAAATGAGTACCATTTTACAACCACTTTATCAGATGCTAAAGAAAGGCAGTACTTGGGCATGGAATTCGGAGTGTGAACAGGCATTTTGCAAAATAAAAAGTGTATTAACTAGTAGTCAGTTTTTGGCACATTACAATCCAAACCTACCATTAATTCTAAGTGTTGATAGTAGTGCATATGGTATTGGGGCGATATTGACGCATAGGTATCCTGATGGATCAGAAAGACCGATTTGTTGCGCGTCACGCACCCTTAACGAAGCCGAGAAGTCGTACAGTCAGCTAGATAAAGAGGCTTTAGCTATTTTTTATGGTGTAATTAAAAATCACCAATATGTATATGGTCGCAAATTCATTATTCGGACAGACCATAAACCTTTGTCCTATATCTTTGGGGATAAATTAGGTATCCCGCAAACTGCCGCTAGTCGTTTGCAAAGATACGCAGCGCGACTCGCAGCGTACGATTTCACAATAGAATGGGTTAGCTCGGCGCGCAACGCACCGGCAGACTGTCTGTCGCGTCTACCATTGTCCCACGACACGGATGTCACCGAGGATCGCGCGATTAATTATTTATTTTATTTAGAAAATGAATTCCCGATAAGTCACAAGGAAGTGGCAGATGCGACAAAAGTTGACCCCGTTTTACGAAAGATCGGGGCATATATAGTGTATGGTTGGCCAAAGGATACCGATATTGTGCAAGAAAAGTCATATTTCTACAGAAAGGAAAACTTATATATGGAAAATGGTTGCATATTTTTCAATTATCGAATTGTTATTCCACCCGGATTAAGGGAGTATATATTAAGAGAATTACACGAGGGCCATTTAGGGGTTGTAAAAATGAAAAGCATTGCTAGAAATTATGTGTATTGGCCCGGAGTAGATTCAGCTATCGAAGAGTTATGTAAGGCATGCGCTGCATGCCGCCAGCAGCGCGATGCACCCCCGCACGCGAAACTCACCCCCTGGGAGTTTCCCACCCGTCCTTGGCAGAGATTACATGCCGATTTTGGCGAATACGGCGGTAAACACTATCTAATTGTAATCGATGCTCATAGTAAATGGATCGAAGTCTTTCAAATGGACAGTACTGCGGCCAAGTTTGTAATTTCAAAGTTTAGAGAGATGTTTGCACGATTCGGTTTGCCCTTACAGATGGTAACTGACAACGGGCCACCATTCTCATCTGCAGAGATTAAGAACTATTTTCATAAAAACGGTATTGTTCATAATCTTATTAGTCCGTACAGACCTAAAGGGAATGGTGCAGCCGAAAATGCAGTCAAAACGGTTAAAAATTGTATTAAAAAGGCTTGTTATGAGGGAGTGGATGTGGGGCAGGCGTTAAGTAAAATGTTATTCCAATATAGAAACTGCGAACAAGCGACTACAGGTGTAGCGCCAGCAGTCGCACTTATAGGGCGTAGGCTGAGGGGCCGTCTCGACGCTCTCCGAGGTCCGGACGTAGCGGAGCGCGTGCGGGCCAAACAGTTGAAACAGATTGAGCGCGCCGGTGGCACGCAGCGCAAGGTCACTATAGGTGATAATGTTTTGATTCGTGATTATTCTAAGAATAGAAATAAGTGGGTAGAAGGACGGATCAGCGACCAAGTGGGTCCTTCGTCGTTCACCGTACGCATGGCCGGAGGCTCGACTAGACGTCACACTGACCAAATGCTTACTCCGAAAAATAGATACTCACTGTCGCGTGTTGTTAACAATAGCACGGACACTGAGACTGAGTTGTCTAGCGAGACCGAGTCGGATACTAGCTCGATCGGCGATCCGTCCGAACAAGATGTTGTGGAGCCAGAGCAGCCAGCCCCTGCCTCCGACTCCAATGTCGTGAATGTATCTCGGCGACCTGTTGCGGCAGTGCCTATTGAGGATGACGTCTCAAGCACGTTGGACAGGGACCGATCGGCCCTTGATAAAGATGAATCTTTTGAGCTAGCTTCATCATCACCTGTTCCAAAGAGCACGCATAATTTGCGTCCGCGTCGCAACAGGCCACCGATTAATGATAATCAATGATTTAATTATGTTGTAATTAGATAAGGAGGTGTTGGGTATTTGAATAAAACGTTTTATGTGTTTACCTTCAGTGTCACACTCTGGGAATAAATCAGTTATTAAACCACCGCCGGTCTGTCATTACGTCGATACCTAACAGACACAATATGAATTATGTCGATGCTGCACTGCAGGGTGCTGACATAATTCTTACAAGTACGGAATGGGAAACAAAGTAGTAAAATTTTCGGGACAATCCTTGATAGAGCTATGGGCAATTCGACCTACATTTTACACTGCAAACTGACCTTGGTGGCTCGCCGCCAGATTCCGATTCACATCACATCTAATGAACCGGCTTGGTCCAGTTGTGCATTGGACTGTAGCATAGGTCATAGGTTTGACTTTAAGCTACAGTAGTGCTCAATCTGACGTCATTTAAATTTAGTAGAAGCTGGCTAAAATTTCGTATCTTGGTGCTCAATAAAATTTCATTTGTTAAACGCCAACGTCGCGCCTGTAATACGGCATCCTTTTATTTTTATATCTGTAAATAAGGGGTTAGAACTACCTCCGTGGTCTAATAGTTAAGAGCATTGGGCTCTTCACACGGAGGTCATGGGTTCGATTCCCACGGGGGACACCTCGTGATATGTCACTTTGTGCGTTTTTCCCCAGTTGATTGGGACATTGCAGGCTAAATCACCTGATTTTCTGAAAAAAAAAAGATGATTCCGTACTTCTGGTACGTGAAGCCGTTGGTCCCGGCTACTATCTGGTGGTAGTAGTCGTTACATAAAAACCACGACAGAGCCCATAAGGCGGTCTGAAAAAACTCTGACACCAGGGCTTGCTGCCCACACCATAAGAAGAAGAAGGGGTTAGAAATATATAATCGAGAGATATTGCAAGATGGACTCTTTATAGCAATAGCGTATAACCTAGGCGAACGCAAAAGAAAGTTACATTTTTGGTCTCTATTTTTGACATAACTATGATTAATGACTATTGCGTCGGCAAATGCTAATCTTTATTCGAAAAGCAGTCTCAGGATATTTCGAAGTTTAAAAGTGTACCAGCTAAACACAGATGCACTCTCTAGTCCTTACCATCCTTCTGATGGAACGGGAAACCGATACGGTCACTGGTGGGGTGCAGCGGCTATAACCGACATCCAGACGTAAGCCGCCTGAAGGAATTATTAGTCGCCTCTTACGTGGATGTTCTGAGATTCCAGAATATCTCTGACTACCCCCTCGGGGAATATAGACGTGAGCATATGCTTATGCTCTTACGACACTAAAATTCGCATTTATGAAAGAATCTGCCAAGTTCTTAACAGGAATTAGTCCGTAAACAGACAATAGAGTATAGAACTGTAGAACATAACGCACAAGGCAGACGAAAAGTGCTAATTCCCTGCCGAGACTCATTTCAAGAAATCCGTCGTTTGCTCAGTGCGTAAAGGTAGAATGTTTATGATAGTTTACGTTCAATGTTCACTTTAAAGACGACGAAGAATTTTGTGTACCTACCACACGTTAACATAGAAAACACTGGTATTAAGGGTATATTATTCGGAGCGCGCTCCATACAAACGTACTATGGTGATATTTTCAATACTAAACCAATTAAAGTCAATGAAATTTTGCAGAAACAATCTTGAAACAAATTTCTATGCTTGTATGGAGTCAGATTTTCGTTAAAATGTATAGTTTTCAATTTAAGTGCCTCAAAGATTTCCATACAAATCTTAAATTAATCCTAGCATGGAAACTGTATATTTTAACGAAAATCTGACTCTATAGAAGCATAGACATTTGTTTCTAGATTGTTTCTGCAAAATTTCATTGACTTTAATTGGTTAGTATTGAAAATATCACCATAGTACGTTTGTATGCAGCGCGCATTTTCCCTCTCGCAATAATATTCTCTTAATCATTCCATCCCCAAAAACTGCGCTAAATCAAAACTTAACGTCGGCTATTGGGCCGCCTAAGTAGGCGAACACAATAATAACAATTAAAAACATAGCCTCTTCACTCACTTAGACACCAAAAAAAGAACTGGAACACAGTCACTTCAAACGACATCCACGATAAGAAACAACGTAATATAAAGAACCCCGCAATTTAAAACAACTTTAAATTACAAACGCAACACTCAATTTTCATGACGCAGCAAAACTCACGCTCCAAAAGTCACGTCTAAGGTTACGTGCAACCTTGGAAAGGGGTAAATTTCCTTGAGGAGCGGGCTAGGCGGAAATTAACGTCTGTACGAGGTTAGGTTAGTGTAGACACTCTCATTGTAATGTGTTGGAAGATCGCTTGATGGAGTGAATGGGAGAAGCATTTAGGTTGTTTTCATATTATTAAAAGAGACAAGTATTGATTATGAATGTTGATAGCTGGGTGTTACTGAGGTAGGTGTGTTTATATTTTAAAAGGTTCTTCAGACGATCGAACTGAACAACTTTCACTAGAGAACCAATATTGAAATCGCGAAAATATTCCTCTCGCAGGAAGATCGGTAAGCGGATCACAAAGTTGAAGGGCAGGGCACTTGGCTAGAAGGGAAGACGGCCGTGGATCAAGGCAGTATCAGAGTGCTGGCCAAGAGAGAGACGGAGGTCAGTAGGCAGACCACCAGCACGTTGGTCTGATGACATTGTGAGAGTGACGGGTTCATATTGGATCAGATTAGCACAGGACCGTGAAGAATGGCGCAATAAAAGGGAGGCCTATGCCCAGCAGTGGGTTGATTTGGGCTGATTTGATTGATTGATTGAAGAAAATATGGATGGATTGTGTGAAAGATGATAATATATGTAAGAAAGTAGTCAGCACTGAAATGACAGCTAAAAGAGATGAACGGAGGAAGACGACTTCATGCGCTGACCCTAATTAATGAGATAAGGCCAATTCCAAACTTCTTGGATAAGGCTTAGTAAGTTAAGTAAGTTATAGCCTATAGAATCCCACTACAGGGCCTTTGCCTCCTCTCACGAATAAGGGTGAGAGGGAGAGGCCGTACTCCACCACGCGGACCCAGTGCGTGTTGGTAGAGGCAAGGTAGTGGTCAACTTGCTGTTAGAGAATTTTCAAGCCGCCTCAGTAGGCCTCTGACCTGGCTTAACGAATAGTTACAACGCCATCTGGCGGAACTATCCGAGACCAACTGCTTAACGTGCCTTCTGAAGCTCCAGAATACGCAAGGAATAAGGCTTACTACAAGTAACACCTCGAACTTTCTAAATGTCATTCCATGATATTATGTTGATACCATCACCGAAGCAAAAATTCCTCATCAAAACTGCACAACAAATAAGCTTACACCAGTAATTTGGCAATGAAAGCGAACGCTTCAAAAAAACAAACAAACATTTTCGTTTCGTTAACAAAATGGCCCTAATAAATGGTCAGAAAGCGTCCAAATACTTCGGTTAGACCGCAGAAAACAAACTTGGACACGTTTTATAGATTTTATAATCGGTCAAAGCTGGAAAGAGTCCAAACGGAGCAATGTTCCCCTCGTATTGTCCAAATAATGACAGAGCGCGTTTGGAACCGGATTTTGCCGGATAAATCTGGTTTAGTGCGGTTTGTGTCTATCTCTAAACAAGCTAGGGAAAACCGTGCTTGCGAATTTTGGAATGCAGCTTGATTTTGCTATGGACTATTTTAGTTAGACTATAAAGGATGCGGTGTTTTTGGGGTACTATGTTTTCGTTTCGGGATAGAGTAATTTACTTATCTTACCAAAGTCTCGCATATAATAGAATAGTCGAAAATAATAGTTGCCACTACTTTATATTTGCGGTTTCGCTGGAATATCATTGTTATATACAAGGTGTTACAAAAATACAAATAAACATTTAAGGGGGTGGTTTAGACCATCAAACTGAACAACTTTCACTGTGGGACCAATATCGAAATCCCGAAAAAAAAATGATGTTCCAAACTCTACAAATAGACTAGAGCTAAAATATATTGTATGTGATATCAGATTTTTTTTTCTCGTGATTTCGATGTTGGTCCCATAGAGAAAGTTGTTCAGTTTGACGGTCTAAAAACCCCCTTAAGAGTTTTAAATATTTATTTTTACTTATGAAACACCTTGTATAGTCTATACAAAAAAAAATTGACTTATAAAAGCAATCATTCGTGACATGATGATTAACCCGCATCAATTTATTTTTTTGCTTATACAGGATGAAATGTATTACATTAGCACCCTTTTAAACTAAGAGTGTACCAATCAAACTGAACAACTTTTACTATGGGACCAAACCGATCGCAGTAAACAAAAAGTCAGATGTTGCATACATTTGAGTCGAGAAGGCATTGCAGTTTAGTATGGAACAGCAGATATTTTTTTTGCTCCGATCGGTTTGCTCCCATAGTAAAACTCAGTTTTAATGGTTAGACTCTTAAATTTCACCCTGTAGTTGTACTCTTTGTATTACTTAGGCCCGATTCGACCAAACGCGATTAAATTTTATTCTTAGATTAAGTCTAAGTTTTACCAACCCTAATCTAAATGAAATGTCAATGTCACAAAATAAAAAAAAATAAAAAAAACAGTAATCTACCAAATTAAAACTGTATAACCTCACATTGCAATAAGTACGGATACAACGACCTCTTTCTTTAGGTGAATTATACATTCGTTCTTTTAGTACGGGGTGTGTAAATACCAAAAGTAAAATTGTTCCTTGTATAGTTACTCTTCTATAAATCTAAGTTTGGTCGAATTCGGCCTCAATGATAATACTAATTTCGTTTATAACTACAGGGTGTTAGGGCAAACAGTTGCACTACTTTAAGGGCTGGTTGTACTCATGATACTGAACAACTTTCCCTATGAAAGGTAATTAAATTTTTTTAGACTTTTCATACAATCGTTCGATCAGCAGAAGTCCATACATTGTTTTTTATAAATTTCTTATAGGTTTCTTAGGGTAAGGGGCAAAACATGCACAAAGTAAAAGTAGCACAGATAGTATTGGAGCGTTCCATGCTAGGCATATCACTAGTAGACCGAGTATCTAACGTCGAAATTCGACGAAGAACCAAGGTTGAAGACGTGGATAAGCGGATCACAAAGTTGAAGTGGAGATGGGCAGGACACTTGGCTAGACGGGAAGACGGCCGGTGGACCAAGGCAATATTAGAGTGGTGACCAGGAGAGGGACGGAGATCAGTAGGCAGACCACCAGGACGTTGGTCTGATGACATTGTAAGGGTGATGGTAATTCTGATGCATACTTGAAGTCTACCAATCCGCATTGGGCACGCGTGGTTGACTAACGCCCAAACACCCTTCTAGAGGGAAGATCTGTGCCCTGGAGTGGGACGTTTATAAGCGGATGATGACTTTATAAGTTGAAGTCACTTTTACTTACCTACGTCACACACCATTGTGTAGACAATATTAAGATCTAAAAATGCTATGGAGTAATTTGTTTTTAATGAGTTAATTAGATAATTGTGAAAGGTGCGAATTTTAATGATTTTCTAATTTAATCTCCTCGGATAAAAAGGCCACAGTGAGTGACATAGTGAAAGACAAGCCAGTCAAAAATAGGTATACCTACTATAATGACGTAGTTTAGTATAGGTGACGCGGCTCAGGATCGTGCGGTCAGGAAAACTTGTTTAAGCTCTAATCTGATTCATTTATCTTGTAACATGGTAGTGTTGATTAAAGCCAGTTCTTTTATCAATCCTCTTCATGATACATTTCGCTCATAACTTGTGACATCGATTTCCTCGCCGCTTTCTCTTGCCAAGAGGCCGCAAACTTTGCCAGGCCCATGCAGAACGGTTTTATTTTATTTTATTCAAACATTCTGATGTGATTCGAATGTGATTTTGTCTTTTTTATTTGTTTACGACCCTTCTTGCGAATTGTTATGCTTAGTTAAACATTTGAATAAATGCCGGACATCACCGATCATTTCTTTCTGAGCATTTAGAACTAAGCTAACTTTTATTTCTATCATTTGAAAACATTGACTTACCAACTACTGGACGAAGGGTCCGAGCTTAAAAGTGTCCGAACCAAAAGAGACCTAAAACGTATAAAGAGACCTAATTACGCGATAGTCTTCTTTTGAACGGTCGGCGGAGGCGGCCGAAAAACGAAAGGCCAACTGGTACAGGGATATCGGCAACCAAAACCATTTTATGGGTTTTGGTGTGGAAACTCTCCGGCCGTGGGGACCTAATGCGCAGGCGCTTTTTAAAGACCTATCAAAGCACCTTATAGACTCGACAGGGACCTTCTGGCACTTTCCTCGCTCAACGGATCCGCATAGCCATTCAGCGAGGAAATGCGGCCAGCGTTCTGGGTACCCTCCCACAAGGACCGAACCTACACCACATCCTAGATTAGTTTAGTTTTATGTAACTTTATTTATAATTTTATTTAATGTCATTATTTTATGGATTTGGTTGAAAATATATATTACGATTCACAAATACAGGGTCCAACTTAATATGCTGACTCTTTATCAGACCATCAAACTGAACAACTTTCTCTATAGGACCAACATTGAAATCGCAAAAAAAAAATCTGCTGTCCCATAGGTGAATTTGGCTAGAGTAGGTTTGCAGATTTGTATGGAACAGATGATCTTTTTTTCGCGATTTCGATGTTGGTCCCATAGAGAAATTTGTTCAGTTTTACGGTCTGATTATCCCCTTAAAAAGTGTCAGCATATTAAGAAGGACCCTTTATAATGAAGAGTTGATAATTGATATAATTTATGGCTTTTTAGCATCAGTCTAATCGTGAATTTTTAGGTTAATTAACCATTCGCTTTGAGCAGTTAAAGGCATTGGCATATTTTAATTTGGACATACTCGTCAGCCACCTTTATGATTTTCTTTTCCAATCTGCGGCTCACGGTAAAAATCGGAAGAAAAATTGCTATACCATACATTTGAGAAGAATAAACAATGCTGTTGTTTGTGTATGGAACAACATTATTCCGATTTTAGGTTTGTTCAATTGGAAAAAGTTGTTCAGTTTGATGTGTGAAGTCACCTAGCAGTAGCTTCATCCTGTGAATATGAATAGAGGACGTAAAAGCAAACAAAAAATTCCAAATACTTACCATACCTGATACACAGAGAAAATTCAAAAAAGTCAAACAACAAATATATTCTATACAAAACTATAATGTAAAAGACATTACTAAACTTAGTCTGACTTAACTTCTCGAATATTCTCGAAACTTTGTGAATTGATTCCCAAAGTTTCGGCCAGGTGGCGACTGACAGGATGAAACGGAAAGGTGCAAACTACAGGTGGAAATAAGTTGCCAACTCTGACTTACGATGTTTTGAATATACCGAATGTTTGTTGTTTTATGTCATAGAGAAACACGTGACTCCAACGCCCAGAGAGGAGTGGGATTTCGCGGACTTTCCCATACTCCGCTCTGCCAAAGTCCAACCCCCGAAATAAACAATACTTACTCCTCTCCGGGCCAGCCATTACGGATAGAGCGACGGCCTGTCACTCAATCAGAATTCTATCGGTCAGCAGGTCCACACTAATGGTGCTTCAGACCAATGTTATCACATCAAGCATAGTTCAGGAGTGTCACGAAGCCCTATCAGAGATATGTGAGCGAAACGACATCACCCTGCAATGGATAAAAGGCCACAGCAACTCGCGTGGCAATGATGCAGCGGACGAATTGACGAGACGTGGGTCTAGCACAGACGCCATAGGGCCCGAGCCCATTGTACCGCTATCATTCGGCTGGATCCGCTCGCAACTACGGAAGCGCACCAGTCTAAAACGGGACACACTCTGGGCTGCACTAACAGACTGCGAACAGGCGAGGAGCGCTCTACCAAGGGTCAACCCTCGCCTCACTATTAGGAGCCTCTTGCGTCTCAGGAGAGCTCAACTACGCCTAGTTACTGGAGCCCTGACTGGTCACGGTCTATTTAACAAACATCGTTTTAATATCGGTGTTACTAACAGTCCTCTGTGCAAGGTCTGCATGGAGGTTGAAGAAAAAGCTGCGCACGTGCTGCTGAAATGCAACGGGCTAGCACACTATCAAGCACAACACCTCGGATCTCCGGGGTCTGTTCCAGAAGCTTTATCGGCAGCATTAACAAGCTGGTGGGCTTCCTGGAGGAGCTAAGATGGCAAGAGTACCTAGTTAATTCTCACCTCACGCAAAATAGGCGCCTAAGTCGTCGAGTTGCGGAAAATGAGCCCGCTCAACCAATACCAATACCAATCCTCTCCGGGCGTTGACAGGAGTCACGTGTTTCTCTATGTTTTGTAGTTTTAAAAGGTACTTACGTAAGGTCTAACTCTAGCTTCAGCACAAAAACCGGCCAAAAAAAATTGTATCAACTATCGAATATTATGCCGGGCTGGAGTGGATCGCATATATTGCGCGGCGGAATCCCGCCCGTTCAGTAGTTTTTGCGTGATGCGCGAACAAACAAACAAACTAACAATTTTGTCAATAGATGGCGATGCACGTCATTTAAATCGCGCTATCGAGTGTTATTTGAGTTTATATGAAGTGAACCGCTACTTTTTTATTCCTCATGATTTTACGGTTTTATATTTAAAAAAAAATTAAATAATAAAATAATATTACACCACCAAGTCCACAACCCAGAGAACGAAATTTTCAATCTGTTGCGTCTTAAGGGGACGTGCGCGCCATCTACTGGCAGTATTACAACCAACCAACTTGCAAGCCAAATATTACAACTTGGATTCATACAATATAGATGGAACACCCTGTTCCAATATTGTAAACGTGCGCGCCATCTACTGGCAGTATTACAAAGTTTGGTTGGTTGTAATACTGCCAGTAGATGGCGCGCACGTCCCCTTAAGACGCAACAGATTGAAAATTTCGTTCTCTGGGTTGTGGACTCGGTGGTGTAATTGGTTAGCACGTTTCCCCGGTTTGGAAGAGCGTGGGTTCAAGTCCCGCCCGAGACAAATTTTTCAGTCTTTAATTTGATTCGAAATAGCACAACATGGCTGTAACATGCTTATAATCAATAATAAAAGAGGTAGAGGACCAACAGACGACACACGACCTGGTGAAGGCGGCGGGAACACGTTGGATGAGGGCAGCGCAGGACCGGTCGTTGTGGCGATCCTTGGGGCAGGCCTATGTCCAGCAGTTGACGTTGTAGCTACTAGGTAATTGAAATATATGTAATGTTAAGCTAAATCTGAAACTAATGAATGTTAACATTTGTGCTTGTTTAGGACGAAAGTTTAAAGAGCATAAATGTAAACAATCAAATCTAGGGATTATGTTAGGGACGTCAACGTTAAATGTCAAATAGCGTTTGCTATTGTGTAGCTTAGGGCTTTACTTAAATGCTTACGTAAATATTGAACAACTAGCTATTGTCGGCGTCTTTGCCCGCTTGGTATTTATCGAAGACGAAGTGTACTCTGATTCTTGTTCATAATTCGGTATGTCAAGTTTTTTTTGGAGGGCTGAATCGAAAACCATTTCGAGATAATTGTCTCAATAATCATATTTTCTACGTCAAAGATTTTAAAATGAAAGGATTATAAATATTTTAAATAAAATAACGTCGTTTTTCGGTACGCTCAGTGACGTCACTGGCATACCTGTGAACTCCTTGTTAAACATAAAATCAACTTGAAATACCCGGCCATTAAGAAAAAAAATACATTCACAATGTCAGAATTTTACATTTGATGTTGCCGTATCTGTTTCCAGCATAGAGTTAGAAAGAGGAGGCACGTTTTATTTTTTTTAAATATAGCAGTAGGTAGTGTTTCTCCATGGAGTTCGAATTATTTTTTCTCCACCATTTTTGCACTTAAAGATTACAGATCAAAATAATTTAAAAATTAAATTTATATTGATAAACTCGATGAATCGCAATAAAAATGAAATAGGTGTCTTAAAATTATGTCTTCTATGCGTAAAAAATATAAAAATGACGACCAAAAAAAACTTGACATACCGAATTGGGTAAAAGTTTCATTTAAAGTGGTGGCGGGCTCCTACCTATGGACACGGATACGCAAAAGAACGTATTTAAGGCCATTTTTTTGTATTGTAATATGTCAGTTTGTTTTTACTTCAAAACTACTGAACCGATTTAGATACACAAAAACCGGGCCAAAAAAAGATAGATAGGATTTCATTAAAGCATAAGAGCTTAATTTGAGTTAACATTCAGCGTTTACTTCATCCTAATCGGTCCACTCAATCAAAAATGAGTACCCTTTTTAAACTGTTCAAGTAGGTATATGTTTTTTCAGTGGTCGAAACGTACGAATTCGCTGGACTAATATTTCTGACTACCCCCTCGGGAGAATAGTCGTGAGCATATACTCATCCTTACAATTGTGACATTATAATGATGTCTGGATAAAACAGTTAAGTGAAACATTTACTCCAACTAAAATTAGACCAAAAATCTAGCTCATCCATTGTGAAACTTTCTCGACTAGTCGGGGATGTAAAGACCAAAAACCTCATAACAATGCCTTCCGAATAAAATACAGCTTTGTGCTAAGTTTGTTTAATGTTGAAAATTCATTGAACCCAGCTCGAACTTTTCGAGTCTACCATTTTAATGCCGAAAGTTTATTTAGGAACTGTTTTCGTGTAATACTATTTAATTGATGAAGTTTAGCTCGTTTACCTTAAGCTTCTATACAGCCTTACAGCAGTTCAGATTATAGTAGTTTCTGGTAACAAATTGTTGGAATAACCAATGTAAACGGATATCTAACCTAACCGTGTTTGTTGTCCAGTGGTCTATGTAGATTGAATTACTTGGTATAGTAAACACAGTCCAATGTTATTTGATCTCGGACAGGTGCGGTAAATTGGACTCGATTCAAATACACTTGGCTATTTTGTTTGGTGAATTGAGTTACAGTAAAGCGGTTCTATCTTATGACAGACCATAAAGTTACTAATAGAGTGACTGATTGCTGAGAGGGCGAGATGTACCTAGCGGCACCACTGTATAATAGAAAGAGATAAGTGACGCGAGGCAATAGAACCGTTTTTGAAGATCTTATCGCAGTGTACATATTGAGATGCCATGAATAATTGAGAATCGAAAGTCAAATCGTAGATAATTTTGTGAAACATACCGACACTATTTCATTCATTTATCCACGATTTCACGCCTCAGAATTAGATAGGTATTGCTCGAATTTTTGCCTGCCGATAGTCTCCTGAAAACGGGTCACTGCCGTTTGAACGACAGTTGTTTAGCAATTTAAAAAAAAATACACAACGTTCTAAAAATGAGTCGTTTCACAAATCATCATTTAGTAGGAATAGGTTTCACAAACCATTTATTTAATTTTGTGATCAGTTGTCAAATTGTCACATTGCAACATTTCATTCTTAAGACACTTCGATACGAAACTGTGTTATTTAAACATTCATCTTTTGTTAGAAACTCGTTTTATATTTTATTGTTTTATCAGCAAATTACTAAATATAACAACGTTTTACAAATATCGATGATCACATTATTTCATTTCACAAAACCGAACCAGAGCACCCCTTTTCCACGCAGTCTTGTCTGTACAATGCATGTGCATGCTTGCTTGTATTTTGCATGCTTGCTTGCTTGCGGCATGCCTGTGTGCATGCTTGCTTGCATCTTTGCATGTGTGCTTGCTTGCTTGTCTGCATGTTAGGGGGTGCAGGGGGGCTGCGCCCCCCGCTCGGGGGGTGCGGGGGGCGGAAGCCCCCTGCCTGAGAAAAACATATTGGTGCTTGTCCAATTCTAGGTTAGGTTAGGTTAGAACATATATAACACTTAGCGGAGCGAGCGAAGCGAGCGGAGCATCAACATGCTTGCTTGCATGTGCATGCCTGCTTGCATGCTGCATGCTTGCTTGCTTGCTGCATGCTTGTGTGTCTGCATGCTTGTGTGCATGCTTGCTTGCATCATTGCTTGAGTGCATGCTTATTTGCTTGTTGCTTAGGGGGCAGAAAGGTAACATCAAAACTGTAGACTAGGTTAGGTTAGGTTAGGTTAGACTGTTAGACTAGGTTAGGTTAGTTAGTATGTCGCATGCATGCTGCATTTTTGCGTATTATGTATGCTTGGTTTAGCGTGCATGTATGTTTTATGCATGAAGCACCATGAAAGACGGGTGTTACACGCTCATTCTCGCGTCAGTCTGGTCCATCAATCTAGTCACGTCAGACCTAGAACGATCGTCAGACTGGCGAAAATTATTAAAATATTTAAAATTAAAGTTTAAAATGAAGTTGCAGCAAGTTTAGTAGATGAATTTGAAAAATGGCAAATAACTTTTTGTGATATAAAAAATGATTTATCGTTGCTTGCTAAATAATTCATTTGGTAAATAATATTGTTGTCGCATAACTGATGTTGAAATGTTGTTTTAATTATAAACATAATATAATTCAATACATTTGCTAAATGACTACTTTCGATAAGTAAATATGTGTATTAACACCTTTGTTAAATCACTAGTTTGTGAAATGAAACATTGTTAAACGTTGCTTGAGAAGTGATATTTTGCTTACTGATTTTGTGTTAAACATTAGTGAACCCCTGAAAACATCCAAAAACGGTTCTGCATATCAAACTGAAAAACTTTTATATTTTCAACTACTTGAATTAAACTGAATTTTTATGAATAAAACAGCAAAAATTTTGTACGATATCATATTTGCTCCCACAATAAACTATGGTTACCTATCGTACTTTCGAAAAATAGTTTTCCGAATTTTAGTTCTCCGAAATCGTTATACTTTTTATTGTTTCCCTTTTTTTTTGTTTCCCCGAAATATTATTCGCCATATTTTAAAAAGCCAGATTTTTTATTGTCCTTTTTTTCTTTTAACCAATGGATGAAAATTCTGTAACACAGTTTTCCGAAGTAATGTAAGCCAGATAATTTACTTTTTCCAATATTTGTTTTTCCGTACAGTCACATTTCCGCAGAAATATTTAACCTAACCTATCCTAGAATTTTAAAAACACCAGATGGTTTTTTTCAGGCAGGGGGCGTCCACCTCTCGCACCTTCAACATACATTATAACCAAACAAGCAAGCATGCAGCAAGCAAGCTAGCATGCAGCAAGCATGCAGCATGCATGCAGCAAGCAAGCAAGCATACAGCAAGCATTTTGATGCTCTGCTCGCTTGGCTCGCTCCGCTAAGTGTTTTACATGTTCTAACCTAACCTACATTTTTAAAACCACCGGTTTGTTTTTCTCAGGCAGGGGGCTTCCCCCCGCACCGGCCCCCCTAACATGCATACAAGCAAGCAACAAGCAAGCAAGCAAGCAAGCAGCATGCTAGCAATCATGTTGGTGCTATAATCCTGGTATCATGTATCTACTAGGTAATTATTACAGAAAACTTTACTGTGTTGTGTCAGTGTCCTAGTCATACTTTGGAAGAAGTTGCTTCTACATTTTAAAACTTCGAACCCAGAAGACCGTTGTCAAAAGAAAAAAAATGATTATGAAATTCTGATTTTAAATTTTCTGGAAAATGATACTTCTGTCAAGTCTTTATAAGGAGTAACAAATGTATGTGTAACAACATATCTGTCACTAGAAAATTCTATAAACCGTTTTCGAACAACTGAAATTCGGTCAGTGAAATTTCGAAAGTAAGATAGGTTACCATAAACTATCTGTCTGTTAAACTATAACAGAACAAGTATTTTTATATTAGCACTCGTTTCAAAACTCAACCACGTATTTCTATCAAATAAAAGATCACAATCTCAAATGAAATGGCGGTGTTATTAAATCTCTGGAGTGCAAGCGAGACGTGCGTGAGCACATGGACACTGGACGGTGGGCAGCTAAAACAAATGGCAGTATCATCCTGGGACCACGACTCTCCATACTAATCGATGCGAACGAGCGCGTGGCTCCGGTTAGAATTTAGCAGTTTTCTTTAAAAATGAGAAGATTTTTTTATTAATTTAGAAAAAGTAAGAAAACCTACAAATATCGTTCTAAATTGTGTTGTGAACAATAATGTAAATTTTTATTTTCTTCCGATTAAAAACGTAAGAGTAAAATGGTTACAAATGGAAAAAAAGGGGTGACTTTAGATTCCCTTTTCTTCGGTTTTATTCATTATAATCGATTTCTAGAAAAACCACATCACTTCTCATATCGTGTAAATGGTTCAGATTATTTTTTAGCTCAAAAAGTGTCATAGTTAATGAATAAAATGGTTAAAAAGTTACCAAATTTCATGGTAAAACCAGGAGGTAGCCTTAACGGAACAGATTACTCGAAACTCTGCGAATCTTGCTACAATATTGCGCATTAAACCCTTAAACCTTGAGTTTTCAACCAGTCACCTTTGTTATTTATTGCGTTATTATAGAGGTAAAGATGGCGACACATCAAGCTATACAAAACCAACATAAGCTGGCCGCACGACGCGTTTTATGCTACTCGACTTTCGTGCGGCCAGCCCAGCTTATTTTGGTTTTGTATAGTTTCATGTGTCGCTGTGTGTACATTATGGATATAAGCGTATAGGCTACGGATTTATTTATCTCAAGCGAATCCGTAGGTACTTCTGAAAAAATAACGTTTGCGATTATAGTTTCATCTTTTGTCACCAAATTCTTTATAATTTCGAAAATTTAAAACAAAAATTTACAATCCACATCTTGAAAATAATCTGACAGCAAGTTTACCACTAACTTGCATGTACCAATCCACACTTGGCCCGCGTGGTGGAGTAGTGTGGCCCACTCCATCTCACCCTTATTCGGGAGAGAAGGCTTTTGCCTTGTAGTAGTGAGTAACTACAGGCTATAACATACTTTTCTATCTGATTGAGAAAAACCATCGTTTTTCTACCACCTGTTTCTTCAAGGGTATGTTTTTTAGTATCTATCTAATACTCAGAGGCCGTAAGGCGGTCTGAAAAAACTCTGACACCAGGGCTTGCCCACACGATAAGAAGAAGATCTAATACGTATTTTAAGTGAGCAATTCTAACGACGGCGACGTGGATAAGAATGTATATTTCGATAAAATATTTTCTTTCCAATTTTATCTAGATACAATTACAGAGAAAATAAGTTTTCACCTCTGAAGCTCGGAAAGATTCTGTTTATCATTCGAAATCTGAGTGCAAAAGTGCACTTTATCCGCTAGCGTGGAAAGAGTTTTTGAAATTCGAATCTGTCTATTCAATATTTTTATATATCGCCAATCCACTGAAAATGCTTAATAACTATTTCATGACACTGGCGAGCACAAAAAAAAACTTTTTGAAATGTTCTTTTTAGTAATTCACTTTTTTTCCTCGCTGTTGTGAGGTGAAAAATTGTGTATTTCGCTCGGCTGCAAAGTTATTCTGCGTCTCGTACCTTTGAAACCTTCGCTAAGCTCAGGATTCTATTATTTGCTTGCTCAGGTTTCAATACAAGTACTCGCGCCAAAATGCAACTTTGCAGCCTAGCATAACAAATAACTATTTTACACCAAAAAACAAAAAGCCGCTTCACAAATCTCAGTTGGCCAGATACTATAATACCTGAAGTGTTTTAAAACAGCGTTACGTGCGCTGTAGTTGGCAGGACACGCTACACCTAGTTTGTCCAACAAAACATTATTATGGCCGTGACTCGCCACAATTTCACGTCAAAGTTATGTTATACTAAAAGTACCCTTTTACCTTACCAAGACCAAGGAAGCGTCTTCACCAGACAACTTGGAACTGGACCGACGCAAGCAAACGAATGTTCGAGCCTAGAATAGGTAGGCTATGTGCACGACACTAGCGCCCTCTTATTTCAAGTGTAACATGTTATTTAAAAGTTTGTTATTTCATAATAACATTATGTAAAAACGAAAGAAATTAGCAACATTATCGATACTAAAAATTTTAAAACACTTATTTGCTAGAATACACGATACTTGCAGTGCCAATTTCCGTACAAACTTTTATCCCGGTTTTCACACCTTTGGAGATAAAATTTCAAAAAACCCTTTTAAGTGAGCACCCTAGATGCCAATAGAAACTTCCATGTCAAATTTTAAGTTTGTAGTCTATACAGTTTTGGATTTTTTGTGTTGAGTTAGTGTGTGGATTTGCATAGATTCAAGCATATTTTAGTTATTTTACACAGCTTGTCCAACGAAAGTACACTATTTCTGCCACCCCAGCTCTGCGATCGATTTGTCAGTTCCCATCACAGCCCGGGGGATGACTCTTATCTGTCTTCCGGTTGTCTAGACCACTACTAGATCAACAAAGCAGTGTTTAATATGATTAATATGAGGTGTAGCACGCTATCGCACCCGTATAGATACGAACCCAAACAACACATAGAGCTACAATCAATATATATCACTATATAATATATACAAGATGTTACAAAAATACAAATAAACCTTTAAGGGGGTGGTGTAGACCATTAAACTGAACAACTTTCACTATAAGACCAATATCGAAGTCGCGAAAAAAAAAATGGATGTTCCATAGTTTCCATACTCTACAAATCGACTAAAGCTAAAATATGTATGGGATATCAAATTATTATTTTTGCGATTTCGATGTTGGTCCCATAGAGAAAATTGTTCAGTTTGACGGTCTGAACAACCCCCTTAAGAGTTTTAAAAATGTATTCTTACTTATGAAACACCCTGTATATGTCAGAAGCTGTCTATGGAAAATCAGCATTCCACTTTGTACTAAGATAACATAGTATAGTTCGAGCTATGAATACGAGCTTTACTAAGCTTGTAGTGCATGAAGTGAACATCCCCGAGTGACGTAGGCAGACACTGACCTCCCAATACGTCCGGAACACCCTTGACAATCAGAAAGCTTATATTTATGGGCTTTATGGCTATGTGCACGGCTTGAATTGCAAAGAAACCTTTTTGAATCAGCACCTTAAAGCCCATATAAAATTAATTTAAGTTGGTAGTGTTTGTGGTTTTGGAGATCACGTGTTGAGTGAATGTGTGGATTTTGCAAATTTTATACAGCTTTTGGGGGACAAAATACCAATATATGCCACAGCGTGCGCTGCAATCGATTTGATATGAGTTCCTATCACATATTTCGTACATAGCCAATACTCTTACATGTTCCCATGTCCCACATCAGATGTGGGAGTCAAATCCCACATGTTTATACAAGAACCTCCTGTACCTAAATACAAGTAAGTGCACAGACATACATACTCAGCATACACTTAGTAATATTAAGTATATCACAAATATGTATGGCTGGTGAGTACGGCCCTTAACAAGACTGACACGGCAAAAAAAGGAAAATGACAAAGGGTTTTTAGGAAAAGATGAGTCAGGGAATAATGATATTGCACCAACAAGGAAAGAAATTATGGCAGTGTTGCTTTGATTAAAAACCCCGTAGGCCATACACAGATGAAGGATACTTTGGCTGCGGTGGTTAAGGGTTGAACCTCCTTTAATAGCACCGCATCGCATTTTTCCATCGCTCCATCCTTTTCTGTCACTCAGGAACGTCATTTGATAGAGCATATAAGATAGACGGAACGCGATCGCACGCGGCTGTGCTATTCGAGAGTGACAGAAAAGGATGGAGCGACGGAAAAATCCGATGCGGTGCTATGTGATGTAGTTCAACCCTAAAAAAAATGACAGCCCCGTCTCTTTATGGAATTTAGTTCAAATGTGTGTGTTATCTATGCACGAGATGTGGAACAAGCACCCGAACAAAAAAACAAAAGCAGTATGACACAGGGTGTAAGTAAAAGTATCATTAACCTTGGTGGTCTGCCTCTGCCTCCGTGGTCTAATGGTTAGAGCATTGGGCTCTTGACACGGAGGTCGTGGGTTCGATTCCCACGGGAGGCACCTAGTGAAATGTCACTTTGTGCGTTTTTCCCCAGTTGGTTAGGACATTGCAGGCTGAGTCACCTGTTTGTCTGAAAAGAAAGATGATTCCGTGCTTCGGATGGCACGTTAAGCTGTTGGTCCCGGCTACTATCACTGGTGGTGTAGTCGTTACATAAAAACCACGTCAGAGGCCGTAAGGCGGTTTGAATAAACTCTGACACCAGGGCTTTGCAGCCCACTCGATAAGAAGATTAACCTTTAAACCACATACTCTACTCATCAAACTAAACAACATTTACTATGGGAGCAAACCAGTCAGCGCAAAACAAAATCTGCTGTTCCATACTAAACTGCAATGCCTACTCGACTAAAATGTTTGAGAGAGCAGATTTTTTTCCCGTCAGGTTTGCTCCAATAGTAAAAGTTGTTCAGTTTGATGGTCTGAAGCACCCCTTATGTATTACTAGGGTGTTTTGTTACACCCTGTACATCAAACACATACTACCTATTCATATTTTATTTACTCAAACAAACTTACGATACCACGGTGTTATAAATACTTCAATCAATATTCGTAAATAAATACATAATTACTAGGCCGGGTCACGAATGAAGTTCAGTAATATCTAGGTCTTAGATAAAGTATAATTATGTCAAGATTGACAGTCGAAGATACGAAAGCGTCGAAAAAAATTGGAACCAGGACTGGTTCCTAAACCCTATACATATACACGCACACATACAAAATTTGTATGGCGCCTCACGCACACCAACCTATGAAACTTAGCCCCTTTTGTTTTATACGGTAAAACAGTGAGGCTCATTCTAGACATATACTTTTTCTAAGATCTAGGTTTATAAATAAGTCTTACCAACGATGTACCTGCTGCTTAGTAGACAAAGAATAATGGCGGATTTGGACCCAGTAATTTTTACGAAACTCTGCGTGGAATAGAGAATGTGTTCAGTTGTGCGGAATCCATATTGTGTAGAATCTCGAATAAAAGGAAAAGCGATTGTCAAGAACTCAGATCAATCCAACAAGACAAAGAGTGACAGCAAGAGATTTAATGAAGAGTTAACTTTTATGAGGCACACTTAATTTTAATTACTAAATTACTTCGGGTTTTGACGGAAACTCGGGTCTACGCTACGCAAACGAAGATTGACTAGCGGAATTATTTTCCTGGTCGTACTTTATAGTGGTGATCCGCTAACTGTGATTAGTCCTTCGATGGTAGACCTGCTAAAATATCTCTTGTGCCCGAAAACCTGCACAAAAAAGGACCTCAAAGAAGCTACACTAGACGCTGTCAGGCTCGCCGAATATCTGGCCAATATTTCTATATTGTGTTTCTACACAATCGTAGAACAATTGACACGAAAAGAAGAAGTCCTCATTCTCAATGTTTTCTTTCAAATATCTTGTGTTCAACAAAATATACAGAGGCAGAAATTATATTATATTTTTGTAAAGTACCTATAGATAAAAATAAAATAAATATAACGTAATACGAAATAGATTGATACAAAAAACGGTGAAATATTTATTAAGATTGAAAAACCACTTTTATAGATGAATATACATAAAATACAATTGAGAGAAAAACAAAGAATTCAATATAAAATTCTTTCTACCATTTATTCTACCAACAAAACAAATAGCCAGCAAAACTACTCAATAGAAACGTTTCGTCGGAACACAAAAATATTTCCTCACCCACTCCAGGGAATAAAATAAAACTAGGCATGTGAAAATCTATGTATCCGTAACCGAAACATATTCCGAAAGTACTCTTAGAAAAATTAAATTCGGAATTAGCGTAATTTTTTCATAATATTATGTCGTATACACTCTTGTCAGCGTGGTTGCTGTGGTGTCGAAGATAATTTTATGGTAGGATGCGGTTTTCTTGTTTGCGTTTTCCTGGATGAGTGTTGCACAATTTATCTCCATTTCTGGCGGTTGGTGGCATCGTGTGCACACTGAACTAGACTTTATGGTCTCTATATTGATCAGGTCTGACCTTTGGGTTGATCTCGAATAACGAAATATCTGGGTCCTGTTTAATCGTAGATATTTCAGTAACAAATTCAGAAATAAACTTAATAGTATCTGGATCTGTTCTATCCTCAACATCTAGTGGTGGCACAACTTGCGAGGTTTCGGGTTAGGCAGGGTTAGTAATGGGGCTTGCGTTAATAGATCGCTACATGATACATGAAACTGTATCGAAATAATAAATGATATTCGACACAAAAATATGTAAAACTAAAATACCTTCAGCGACATTTTTTTTTAAATTACGCGCCGACTTGTCATCAAAAGAAGTTTTTTTTATGTTGGCGAATTTATGAAGCATTTTAAGTATCTAATTAAGTTTGTTCAGACGCGGAAGGCTGACCGCACCACCATATTATTGGATTAACAAGCCAGGAAGAGAGATAGAAGTTTATTCAGATTATAGTGTCTGAGTAAGTGTCTGAGTAAACGGTTTTAGGTTTATTTCCTTGACACCAATCGTATCCGAATTTAAACCTGACTGGATACCAAACATCCCTAAACAAGTTGTCTTTTCAAGAAAGTAAAAAATATGAAGGCAAGAGAATCGTGCTACAAATTCTGTTTAAAATAGCTGGAAGCTGTAAAGTGAGTGAAATATGGCGACAAAATAAAGTCGCGGGTTTAAATGGCTGACGTAAAGTGTAGTGTAGATGTACCGATGATAGAGAAATTATGATGAATGTGGCGGTATACCGAAGAATACACAAAGCAAGACAAGCGTACCTAAACTCTTAGATTTTATTTTGATCTAAGCCTAAACAGCGTGATCATTTATATTTCCCGTTTTTGTATAGGTCCGCTTTGAATGGAACACCCAATTTTTTACTATGGGTTTAGGGTGATGGCATCATCATCATCAGCTTATAGGGCATAGACCTGGCCAACCCTCTAGGAAGGAGTAAAAGCGTCAATCCACCACGCGTGATCAATGCGGATTGGTAGACTTCACATACGCATAACAATTTCTTCTCCAGTGTATGAAGATTTCCTCACAATGTTTTCCTTCGCCGTTTGAGTTTTATTTTGACTAGCGGATAGAGGGCACACCGTACCACCATACAACATTACCCAATAACTTAAATTTAACTAATCTCTAACTTTAACTTTGTTGCTAATCTTTACTTTAGGTCAAGCCGACACATACTTGATAATTTTTTGTATTATTAGTTGTTTTACCATAGAGCATACCTACACTATAATCATATCACACAAAGTTTGACACCATGGGTAGGAAATCCTAAAAAAAGGAATAGGTAAGGGGAAAATGAATTATTGTTTATAAGGGCTAACCTATCACAACTTTTCAGTCGCGTGGCTGGAAGATGTATGATACATGTTTCGTGCGCGGTTCAGGTGGCCACGTAGCTCCGCTTATGGTGGCTCAAGCGAGTTTTTTTAAATAAAATTTTAGAATCCCTTCCTCCCCAGAATTCATAGCATAGCTTTTAAAAAAAAGCTCCAAAAGGGATTGTACGTATAGTCGTTATTTTATGAAACAGGAAATGTCAATATTTTATTACAGAAAACAATAATCTCTTATAAAATGTTACTTACATTAATACGTTGTTAGATAAAACAATAATATCGATATTATGATGATTTACGAAAGTATTACATTGAATTGACATAGAGCCGAAAGTATCTTGTGAATTGTTATATTTATTATGAATGGTATGTTTTTTCTGGTAAACTAAACAGCTCGGTGAATATTCCACTTTATGGTTAGGGTGTCTCGTTCTATTTTCCTATAACGCACATAATTCTTTGTTAAGAGGCAAAGCGCTATGTCTCGGATTTAATGCATTAACATGTTTCTGCATTTTCTAAATTTAGGTATGTTTTTGACATTTTGATATTATGTTATATGAATGAATGAAATATTCTTTATTTACACCAAAAATAAATTACAATGCACAAAATAAACTGATTATGGTACAAATAAGGCGGTCTTATCGCTAAAAAGCGATTTATGTTATTTTTATATTATTATATTATTTTGTTTAACTTATACAGGGTCCTTCTTAATATGCTGACACTTTTTTAAGGGGATGATCAGACCATCACACTGAACAACTTTCTCTATGGGACCAAAATCGAAATCGCGAAAAAAAAATCTGCTGTCCCATACATTTGGCTCGAGTAGGTTTGCCGTTTAGTATGGAACAGCTGATTTTTTTTTTGCAATTTCGATGTTGGTGCCATAGAGAAAGTTGTTCAGTTTGACGGTCTGATCATCCCCTTAAAAAAGTGTCAGCATATTAAGTTGGACCCTGTATTATTGTATTATACCAACATTATAAAATAAAATAAATTTGTGTGAGTGTCTGTATTCAATTAGAAATATTTGAGAGAAAAAGAAAACTACATAATAATGTTTTTTTTTATAGGGGGGAATGAAGAGATGACACGCATCACGCAAAAACTACTGAGCTGATTCTAATGGAGTTGTCAGACAATAGTTATACTTAAAGGACTTGACATGTGGTTTTATTGCAATTGGCTTACCTACTCAAACAAGACTTATGAAGTTATGAGTAGCTTATCAGGTACCAATTTCAAACAAATACATATTTTATTGGAGACAACCGATACTAAATGCCAACGATAAGGAAAAGCATAACGGTATTATACCTTACAGGAATAGAGCAACAAACATGAGTTGTCAAATGAAACCGTTTTTGGATGTTTTTTGGAGACTATTCGCAGGCAAAAATTCGAATACTGTCTATAATTCTGAGTCTAACGTGAAATTGTGGATAAATTAATGAAGTAGTGTCAGTATAGTTCATAAACTTTAGATTCGCAATTATTCACGGAAACCAAATTGTAAAAATTAATAAGTGACTAAAAAACGGTTCTATTGCCTCGCGTCACGAATCTCTTTCTATTATACAGTGGTGCCGCTAGGTACATCTCCCTCACTCAGCTGTCAGTTCCTCTATTCCTGGTAAGTATAATACCTTTATGAGGAAAAGTATAATTAATACCTGCTCAGCTCGACTCATACGTATGGAACAGCAGAATTTTTTTTGTTCTGACAGGTTTGCTCCTATAGTAAAAGTCATTCGTTGAGTAGAGTATGAGGTTTAAAGGTTTATGATACTTTATCTTACACCCTGTATATTTTTCCTTTAAATTCATTATACGGTCAAGAGATTGCCTTTGTAAACAGAGTAAAAACATCGATAAAATATAAAAAATCATCAGTCTCACTAGATGTTTACAGCCATGCAATACAAATACCTACAAAAGTGCCATCAAATCGTTTGAAGTCACTTTTGAATCTGCCATTTTTGGAGCATTGATTGTGTATCCAGTTTTTTATTGCGAAAAAAAGACCACGCAAAAACAACCGAATAAACTCTTTGCATTCGTGATAAACGTAACCAGGAAATGTATAAATATCGGTCGGATTTCTGGATAAAAAATGGAATATTTCTCTCTTGGCGCCAAGCCTGAGGGATGTAAAAAAGAAAAAAGGAATATCGTTACAAAACGGGTAATGTCGGCAAATATTTTGTGTACAAACGCCTTTGGAGACGCGTTTCGGTTGATGAGGTTTTCCGATCTTGATTTGGGACGCCTTGTATTTACTATTTTTGACATTGTTGTGAAGAAATCAGTGTTGGTGACGTATTTTTGTATGCTTGAACAGATTTTCTTGTTGAATACAAAATACAGAGACTTAAGAACATACGCTACAATAATACTGAACAAGTTTTTTACTTGTAGTCACGTTGCAGGAATTGACCCGAGCACACGTCTCGCGTGGTTTTCGCGCGTCGCGTTTTTGCCTGCCACGAGGCTCCGCAATCCTCAATCTCTTCTTGTTCTTGAACAAAAACAATCCCTGAGATTGGGATAGATACTCCCATAAAATACACTTGACACTGGCGGAAATGCGGTGCTACGCACAAGCAAAAAGCCATTAAATATAAGGTCAGTTTGGGTAAGTGAAACACCGGGGCAAGTGGGACACATTCAAATATCTTCAATAATTAGAGCTTTTACTTAGTTCTGTAGGTGTCGGTAAGGTGTTTTTGTTCTTATAGTTCCGGGTATAAAACAGAGATGTCGCTACTATGCTTGAGTGAAGAGATAAAGCATCGCAAAATATCAGTCTGTAAAAAACAATTTTTGCGAGTGCGAGTGAGTAACGGAAAATATTCATAATTCTTTTAAAAACCGACGTATCGTCTTTGTAAAATGATAGTTACATATAATATTAATTTGTCTTCCCCCTACGAATATTTATTTTACGTAAATGTAACAGGTTTCGTCATAATTTGACGATGAAAAACGTAACTTCAAAATTACGTAGTGGGGCAAGAGAAACAGTGCAGTGTGGGGAAAGTGAAACGTATGTTTCACTTACCTCAGATCAGAGGTTCTAAACCTTTTTAATAACCTAATATTTTTAGAAACTTGATTTGCTCATTCAGTGTTTTTGAAGTGAAACACTATTTATGGGAGGGCCTAAAAATTTGAATCCGCAACGTTTTCATGTAACGGAAGTTCGAAATTTTTATTTGACAGCTGCGGAATTTCTATAAAAATCTATGAGTCTTTACTTATACGGAAACGGATAACACTCATTGTTTTGTTATGATTCAAATTTATTAAATTGATACTTTCTCTAAGAAATTGCTTATAGTTTTATTCATAGTCAGCTACAAGTTTTCAAATTAAAAGAATGTTGAGAACCTCTGATTTCTGATATATGTTTCACTTGCCCCAAATTACTTTTTTTACTTTTCCAAGCCAAAATAAACATTATTTCCATGTGGAAAGGACTAAAATTGCTTGAATCGCTATTGCATTTACTACCCTTTGTATCAAAAGCTCACTTATTGCTAGTTATGAACAAAAAACATAGACTGTTTCACTTGCCTCTTGCAAGAGGCAAGTGAAACAGTTTCTGTCCGTGGACTTTATTTTGGATTTTTTATCTATTTTTAATGCACCTATGGTAATAGTTTATAAAATTTTTAAATCTCAAAACTTTTCATGACGTAAGTGACACATTGTCACTGTTCTAAGACTAATAGTTTAGTCAGGCCAATCGATTTTCCTTAGAAAAAAATAAAGTATGTTTCACTTACCCAGCCTGACCTTAAATAAAAAAAAAAAAAAGTTTTTTCTGTATCTATCTGTGCAAATAAATTACTTATATTCTAATGTATTCTAAAATAAACAGGGCGTTTCCGAACAACACATACTTTAACCATTTCAGTTAACTTCGAATTCTTGAGAAAAAAAACCGCTATTCCACACAAAATTGCAATGATTGATTGATGAAAAACAGATGATTTTTGTTCGCTATTTCGATTTTGGTCCTATAGTAGAGAAAGTGTTTCAGTTTGATGTTATGATCATCCCTTTTAAAAAACCGTCAGTGTATTAAATTGGACCCTGTATAGCATAGCATAGCATATGCTCACGACTATATTCCCCGAGGGGGTATTCAGAGATATTCTGAAACGTCAGAACATCCACGTTTCACCAGTTGTACCGAAACTCTGTCCAGTATGACGGGGGGTGAGCCCGTCGCCACTTATGATGGACAGTGGGTACAATACTTGCCTCGAAATTGAAGCATGCAGGTTTCCTCACGATGTTTTCCTTCACCGAAAAACCAGTGGTGTTACAAATCGTACACAAATTCCGAAAAACTCATTGGTACCCTATATAACAGGTACCTTAATTACCTTGAGTAAGGGACTCTAAAAGACAATGTTGAATTTCAGAGAATCCTTATTTGTAAATTCTTCAAATGAAAATTAAACGTCAAATCGCTTTTATAAAAGAAAATGTCACAAGCGTGTGAATGTTTCTGTTGGCTCTTTGCTGGATATGTAGGACATTTCTTAGCTATTTAACGTAATTTTTGGATACATTCCAAAAGAATGTGATAGAATTCTGATTCAGCTAGCTTTCACGTCTGCCTGACCATCATAATACGCAATGACTGACTTTTAAAGCTTTCTACAAAAACCGGCCAAGTCCGAGTTCTACTCGAGCAACGGGGTTCTACAGACACACAAAATATTATTTTGTGTTGTGTATTTACCAAAAAAAATTTGTTGTCTTTCATTCAGTTCGGGATCCTTAGCGCGAAGCCGACACACACTTGACCGGTCTGTTGTTTTACTTTAGTGATTCCATTATGATGCAATTTTTACGATGGAGCAAGAACAAAAAAAAACGTTGTAAGTATATAAAACACGTTTCCTGTTTGAGAGCCCCTAAAAGACATTGCCCAATCCCGTTTCGCATACAAAAATTGGTAAAGAATTTGAATTTTATAGTAAATCTCACTGCAGAAGCCGTGGTGGTCCAGTAGCGAGTAACCTTGCCTGCCTGTTCGATCCCCGTCCAGGCCGACTCGTACCAATGAGTTTTTCGGAATTTATGTACGATTTGTAACACCACTGGCTTTTCGGTGAAGGAAAACATCGTGAGGAAACCTGCATGCTTCAATTTCGAGGCATGTATTGTACCTACTGTCCGTTATAAGTGGCGACGGGCTCACCCCCCGTCACACTGGACAGAGTTTCGGTACCACTGGTGAAACGTGATGTTCTGAGGTTTCAGAATATCTCTGACTACCCCCTCGGGGAATATTGTCGTGAGCATTATGCTTATGCTATGCTCACTGCAGAAAAGGATAATTTCCATTTCATTGAGAAGTAGGTATGATATTCCTCCTGTTTTGTGTATAATGTCAGCTATCTTACTCTTTGTATTTGTTCTTTGATTATACACATTCTTTAGTTGCGCAACGATTTGAAACGAATCCAGTTCGTCACGTGGGCAATGTCTTTTTTACCATTTGTTAGGAAATTCACCATAATCTATACTTATAAAACAATCCCGCGACTGACGTACTGGCAAACAACGCACAGCCTAATACACTGAAGATAGAAACTGATGTATGGGTGCACTAAAAAAGGAATTTTCGATAATCTACCCATCAAGGGTTTTCCAAACTCGCTGGCCAATTAGTAACACACATTCTGTGAAAATTTCAACATGCCACCTATTACGATTCAAAAGATACGTCGCGTTGGCGTAGGTTTTGTAAGGGTCCACGTCAGCAGCCTTTGGCAACGGAACCTTAAAAAGGTACTAGAACTATTTCTATCAATTAATTGTACACAAAATTACAATCATCGTTAAGAAAATCTGTGAAGAGCGAAATAGGTATATCGGAGAAGCTGGCCCCACGCCAAGCACTTAATGTAATTGTTTGGATATTGGACGAAATCTTGTCATGGTTTCTCCAAGTTTTCGCCAACATAAACTGGCATGGCTATTTCGTGAGGGAATTTTATAGCGAGGTCAAGGATTTTCTGGAGATATGACAGATTATGAATGGCTAAGATGAAGTTGATGATAAAATCGATACTAAATCAAGAATAACAGTGTGAATTATAAATATCGCACTACTAAGCACATAGACTTAAACTCTAGCGAGTATAGAGTAATATGTCTATGACTAAGCATTTACATTTTCACAGATAGTAGATTTTCAGACATTGCGCATGCTTGACTGGTATTTAAGATAAGAGATAAGATAAGATAAAACTTTATTCATTAAAAACAGTACACAATACATAAAAGTGAACAAAACAAGAAAGGATACAATAAAATTGAAAACATTGATGTAGATCAGAGGATCAAAATATTTCTCACTAGATGTCCATAATATTGGGTCCAACATAACCAGACTAACAAACCGAACAACTTTCTCAATGGGACAGCATGAAATGTGCAAAAAAAAATCGGTTGTCCTCTCAAATAATTTGGATCGTAGTAGTATGAGTACCTAGTTAGTGCGTTCACACACGATAACGCATTGACGCAGCGGCAGACGTCAGTCCGTCATTTGTGAAGCAAGGAGTTGTATGAAACCGCACGTAGAAGCACACACGGTGACGCATTGACGCACCGGGTGTGGTTCTATGGACTGACATCTGCCGCTCCGTCAGTGCGTCAGCGTGTGTGAACGCACATGAATGAAACTTAAAATAATAAGTCGGTAATTAGTCTTATCATCGCAAAACAAACACTAATTAAAGCTGTAGGTCTAGGTACCTATTTTATTTACGTATTTTCTTATTCATTTTGTCTACCTAGTCATGAATAAGTTTTCTGCTAAAACAGGACTGGCAATTTTAAGCCAACTTTGCAATTCAAATGCATTTTTATGAAGTAGATTAGTGTGGTTATGCTGGATGGAATAGCAGATTAAGTTGGGAGTCGAAATATTTTTCGTCACATTTTCTATGAGATTTTATTTTCGCATTCAGAAGTAAGCTTGCTGTCGTGTGCCAATCAATTTTAATCTACAGAGATTTTTCTTTGACACTTTAATTAAAATTAATTTGTCAAAAGAATAGAGAAACTCCACGAAATTCGAAGAATTTTTTCCATGAACAGTATTTATAAAATAAAAGAACGAACTTTTACCCGAGACTTACAAATTATAACAGATTTTGAGTCAAAACAAACAAAAAAAAAACATTCATCCAAATCGGTTCAGTAGTTTTTGCGTGATGACGACGGTGACGAACCACGGACCTGAAAAAAAAACGGACGTAATCTCGTCTAATCACGAGTGAAGCACCCATTTCTTTTGTGTGCATGCTGTCACGCGGTACATAATGGTGACGGATGTAGGACCTGCGCCTAGAGCTAGTGCATCTGTGTGAGTGTAGGTTTCTTGTAGAACAAACGAAAATGTTGGACCTTGCATGCTTCACATCTTTTTAGTGTCACATTACGTCCGTCTTTTTTTCAGGTTCTTTGTTTCGAACAAACAAATAAACAAAAACCTCCAAAAATTTCTGATTTGAAATCGAGGTCATTAAGATTCTCGTCGACACAGCTTTGTTAGAAAAGCAGTCAGGTAGGTAGGTACTCAACTCAAGATATTTTTAAATACATACCAACATGCAATCTTTCGTCTTTACCCTCCTGAATCTATTGGAACAAGAAACCGATGCGATCAGAGGTGGGTCGGATGCAGTGGCTATAAACGAGAGAGAGGTCAGAGCATCTTGATGTTGCCTGAAGGAATTAATCACCTTACGATACCCATTTGTGTTGTGCTATTCGAAGCCCGAGACCACACGGCATTAATAGAAGATTACACACCGAGGACAGGAAAGTAAGAAAGGTCACAGATCCCATGTAATTGTTGACCGAGGCGAAGCCAAGGTCAACAAACATGTGATCTGAGGCTTTCTTATTTATTGTCCGAGGTTAGTATACTATTTTTCTCTTCAACGGAGGTGGAAAGCGAAAACTTCGTTTAGCGCAGCGGGACGACAATTGACGTTTTCCGTCCGGAGGGGAGAAATAGTAGATTACACACCGAGGGCAGGAAAGTGAGAAAGGTTTCCTCGGCTTCGCCTCGGTCAACAATTTACATGAGATCTGAGGCTTTCTTATTTACTGCCCGAGGTTAGTATACTATTTTTCTCCTCAACGGAGGTGAAAAGTGGCAAATTCGTTTAGCGCAGCGGGACGAGAATCGACGCTTTCCGTCCGGAGGGGAGAAAAAGTATTTAACGGTTCCGTACAAACTGAATGTAGAAAGTGGAAATAAGCTAGTATGTAATAAGTAACTACAATTTAAAGATTTTCGGATTTATTATTCCTTTTCTTGCAGGTACCGTAAGACCTTGCTTCTTGCCAATCAAGTATTTTATGCACATTTTAAAATATGACTGATGACAACCCTCTCAAAGAGGGAAAGGATTTAAAGCCAACTCTGTTATCTCTCCACCTTTTTCTCGGTCTACCCCGACGCCGGTGACCATCCTGGGGTACCCAGTCTGTGGTGATTTTGGCCCATCTTTCGGGCTTCATGCGACAGACATGTCCGGCCCAGTCCCATTTCAGCTGAGCTGTCTTGCGCCCCACGTCCGCTATGCCAGTTCTGGAGCGCAGTTCAGTGTTTCTAACACGATCGGTTAGTCTTACACCTAAAATACTGCGCTCTATCGCTCTTTGGCAGATCTTGAGGCTGGATTTTTGATGTTCATTCAAAGACCAGGTCTGAGCACCGTAGGTTAGGATGGCTAATAATATAACATATTATAATTTCCAAGTGTATCAAGATGATCTGTAGAACATTGTATTGTTGAAATTACTCACTTTTCCCCTCGCACACACCTACAAAAGGCTGCAATTGCCAATAGCAGTTTCACTCAGTTTTCAACTACCCGCTTCGAAGCCAGAATGTACGGAACACAATGCATGGTCGAGACAATGTGGCGGCGCCTCGCCTAATGGACGGTATAAATTATACTTTTGGCCTTAATGGACCGCGCGGAGTACTGTCATATTGCCGTGGCGATTTTAAATGGAATCAGGGGATTTTTTATTGTAGAATTTAATAAATGCTTAGGAGTCGAAGAAACTTTTGTTTGAGCTACACAGGCATATGAATATGTGTGCCTACACAATGAGAGAGCTTCAGATCAGAGGCCGTTTCGGTACACTCACACATAGAACGTTTCAGAGAACGTACGAAAGGATGTAAACTTATATACCCCGGCCATAGAGGTGGTGAAGCTCAGAAGACGCGGTCGGTCTATGCTCGAGCGGTATGCGGTGGACGAGGCACCGGCCAGCATTGAATTCACCAAGTCGGTACCGCGCGCAGGCAAGTCGGTACGGTAGCCACGACATTCGTCAAATTCGTCTTTCGTGCCTAGTTCTTACAGTAATTAATTAATGCAAAAAAGAAAAACGTAGGGACATGGCAGAGGTGACATAGATAGTATGGTAAAAAAAAATTTGCTCTAGTATTATTATCCAGGGAGAAAACAGGGGAAAGTATGTATTGTATGGAGAAAACTGTACTCGTCTATCCTCTTAAGGGGCAGCTGGCTATCGCTAAAGAGCAAAGGCTAGGGACTTAACTCCGTTCAGACATATACCACTCAGAATTTTATTAAAGAAAGATAAACCTTTGAATTCAAAGTGTACAATCAAATGGGTAAATAATGCTCATAAAGGGAGACCCTGAATGCAAACTCGAGCGGATCTTAACCCGAAGTATAAAAAAGGGATTTTCAACTTACTGGCGGAGTTTTGACGGGTCTTCAATTTTTGGGTATGGTGTAAGTCAGAAGGTTATGCGGAAGTTATCGAGAGCTCTAACTTCTGAATCAGTTTTCATTATGTACACACGGCGACACATCAGGTTACGCACCCTATATACCCATTACCACGCTACGTATAAAACACAAAATAGTGCGGTAGAGAGCCTGCATAGACGCGGCTGCCGGTGCGGGCGCAGCGTGCCTTGAGACGAAACAACAACAACATACCGCACCCTCTCGCACGATTCGCAGCGTTCAACTTCTAATAGTTCAAAGTCCAAACAGGGTAGCCTGAGCAGACGCCGTGTGTACTCCTTTGAAGAATCATCTGAAAAGTTTAAATTTTTTCCTCAAACATACAGGGTCCTTCTTAATATTAAGCCAACGACAGTTATATCGTCTCCAACTATGCAGATTGATAAAAACATGTTAATGATCAACTTTCCGTTAAAAAAATTACAGTTGCCTCAACCGACTTTGATCTGGCTAAATAAATACCATCATAGCTAATAACGGCGCCGGCTGAACACTTCTGTCTCTGTCCTCACCGCATAACTGATGATAATTGAGGTTCTCATACCCAGTTTAGACTTTAACAACTGATTAGTAAGGAAGAAGTCAAGTACGCAGGAGATTATCGACACGCGTGCACGCTAAACACAGATGTATACACTCCTATAACTGATGGAACATAAAAAGCTGTTTTATGTTCCATCAGGTACAGGAGTGTATACATCTGTTGCAGTGTCTCTGAAAAGTAGCCAAACGAGGGTATTAGAGATGTAGACGGTGTCTGGTGGGGTTTGGTTAGATTAGGTCGATGCTGTTGGAAGCCGGACGTAGTGTCCAGCAAGATCCTAATAAGGAGTATTCTGGGTAAAGTGTAAAGTTAAAACGCTACAAGCCCATCACTTGACTCAGTTCCACATGTCGCACATACTATTGAATAATTCAAGGGCAACCCTTCCCGGATGTACGGTATTCAACCCCTTTTGGCGGCACTTTCACGCTTAGAGTGAGATACACTATTTTCATTTGCATGAGGTGAGAAAAGGGTAAAGAATTTTTGAAGGTAAAAATTGACGGTACGTTGGCCGCACTTATTTTTCGTGAACGGTTTCTACATATACAGGGTGTAACAGAATGTTTTAAAGTGATGGTTTAGACCGTTTGCGTCAAAATGAACAACACGTTTTTTCCCAATTAATTGACAGGTAGTCTACTATTATTATGTTGTTCAGTTTGATAATCTAAACCACTCTTATGAATATGACCCTGATGTTGGTTGTTGGCCAAAAAGCCTGACTATTTTGGCAGGGGCGAGTGTATTTCGCCTCAAAGCAAAGTGTCTTTATTGCAAAACTATAGGTTGTAACAAGGTCTTAAATTACAGTATAGAATATAAACCACTGTAGCTTACCAGAAAAATTGTACTATCATATGATATAGTTATATACAAGGTGTTACAAAAATACAAATAAACCTTTAAGGGGGCGGTGTAGACCATAAAACTGAACAACTTTCACTATGGGACCAAAATCGAAATCGCGAAAAAAATAATTGATGTTCCATACTCTACAAATCGACTAGAGCTAAAATATGTATGGGATATCTTATTTTTTTCGCGATTTCGATGTTGGTCCCATAGAGAAAGTTGTTCAGTTTGACGGTCTAAACAACCCCCTTAAGAGTTTTAAATATTTATTGTTACTTATGAAACACCCTGTATAAGTCGACAACATAATTATGATTTGATACAATCAAATCATTTTATTGAAATTTATAAATGTTCAGAGTTATTTTTGATCAATTCCATCCGTCTGTCCGTTCCTCCCGTACGTTGTCTTCTTGTTTACGTTCATCTTATCGTGTGGTCAGCCCAGTAGGCCTACCATGAGTTTTCACCGTACTTTACTACTGTAGTAACGTCACCAATTTTGTATTGAATTTCGTACAACGCTCCTAGTGGTTACGTTGAGAACTAATTTCTGTCATACGAATTGGCGACGTAACTGCAGTAGTAAATTACAGGAATAACTCATGGTAGGCCCTCTGGTGTCAGAGTTTATTTAAATTGCCTTACGGCCTCTGAACTGATTTTATTGTAAAGACTACTACCACCAGAGATAATAGCAGGGACGAACGGCTTAACGTTCCATCCGAAGCAAGGAATCATCTTTCTTTTCAACAATCAGGAGATTTTTTGCAATGTCCTAACCAACTGGGGAAAAACATACAAAGTGACATATCACTAGGTGTCCCCCGTGTGGATCGAAACTACGACCTCCGTGTCAAGAGCCCAATGCTCTTAACCATTGGACCACAGAGGTAGTTAGTCGTAGAGTCAGTAGTCGGCTACTGTATAGAGCTTATTCACATGTATTGTACTGTAGTGCGTTTCTGCTACTAGGGTTCATATAAGCTGTGACACCATAATATCCAATCTGAGCACCAAGATCGGTCCACTAGGTTAAAATAACATAAATGCTCTAACTCAGAAGATCTTTATCTCGCAATCCTATTGGTGGATTTTGTGCCAGGATCGCTGCCTCGTTTCTTCGGTCAGCTTTGGTTCCATATCAATGTTCTCATATTCATTGAGGACCATTGCATATTGTTCATGTTGTCCGAGTTGACCAAGTTGTTCGAGTTGACCAAGTTGCCTGAGTTGTTCATGTTGTTTGAGTTATTCATGTTGTTCGAGTTGTTCATGTTGACCAAGTTGTTCGAGTTGTCCACAGATGCGTTGCGTGGAATAGCGAATGTGATGAAAGGCAGTTGCATGTAATTAATATTGAAACGCGTTTGTGTAAAATCGAAGGCAGCGTGGAAAAGATAATGACTGTGTTAAATGGCAGTTGTGCGGAATCTATGTTGTGTAGAATCTCGAAAAGGAGGTTTGTCTAGAACTCAGATCAATCCCTAAAAACTAACCTCAAAATAAAGAGACTTCAGTGATGATTCCTTTATTGAGTGATTCTATTTCTGCTTTTGTTTACATTTTAAGCATGTCCTTTTGGACTACGGCTTATTTTAAATAACTACAATAGATGTACTATTGGGAAGACGGCCTAAAAATTACTATAAAGAAATCTTCTTATAAGAAACAGTAGGTCAGGAAATAAGGAAAAAGTGTTCACTACAAAAGAGCTTCCGGTCAGAAAATTATATGAATATTATATTTCGGGCAACAAATCTCCCAAACGTGACCTGAGTTAAGCCTAAGGCGGCGTTCACAATTTTCTTCTCGGTTGATATCGTAGAAATACACGTCTCTATGAGCCCTGTTCCACGTGGTGACTCAGCGTGCGATAAAATGGAAGCAGATAATGGTATTGTAAACCTTGCTGCGTACTATGACCCAAAGAAAATGTAACTACATATAAGAGTCGGGACTTCCATACTAAAAATAGATATCCGGAATTTTTGAAACGTGCATTAACGTTCAAAGATTTTTTAGTGTTGCCAATCGATAGGCGAGAATCGATAGTATACCGATTTTCTATCGATTCGAGAAGACTATCGATCGGCCTATCGACAGTATATCGATATTATCGATGCTTTGAATTGTGACATACTATCTCTGAAAAAATAAACAATTTATAGGTACAGTATTAATAATAGATATATTCTAAACTTGCCAGACAAAAAGATTAAGTCTTGCCTCTGTAAAAAGGCTACTATAAACTCGATGATTATAATGAATGACCAAAATGTCTGGTCTTGGCAATTTTATACACTATGCAATTTAATATTAATAATAATAATAATATATATTTATTTCAGACCGTAGTCCATAGAAAAGATTAGTAACAATATTGTATTTGTAAGTGTACTTTGTAAGATGTGGATGTTCTGAATATGGAATCTCTGGTTTCTTCGGGGAATAGGAAGCCTCTTTCAAACAAACTCGGTGCAGAAAATGGTGTTTTCTTGACTGTCTATTCAACTGACCAAATTTCTCTACGGGACCAACATCGAAATCACGATAAAATCAATTATGATGCTCCATACCACACTGCATAAACCTACTCAACCCTTTTGATGATGCGTTAAATTGTCTGATTTTCTCCTTAAAAAGCGTCAATCTTTCTCTATATCACACTATTTTATTAAAGTATTTATCACAGCAGTCAAGTGTCGACGTCAGAACTTTGTTAATACACGCCTGTTTATTCTTCATTTATAAACTAAGTTTATGAAACCTGCCAGCATCAGTTCTGAAGTTGCCGCATAAATTAGTATTTAGCTCTTTTCATTATGAGTTTTTCTGATAGCGCATTATTTATAGCAAAAATTTTATGTTGATATTCCAGCAATAATGCCCACTGCATTTTTATAACTTTGAGATTTATCTACCTACCTATAAAAAATGTAATAAAATTTTAAACTTTGCTTGTCTGTTTTGGAACATTGAAATTACATAGACATAAACACACGACCGTAATCGCTTTGGGGGTGGTCAGAAACATTGCTGCAACTACCAAATTTCTGTTTAAGAATTAAAGAACGAAAACTGCTTTTTTAACCTTAGATATTATATGAGGATATTATGAGTCACTTGGCGTCTGTTGAGGACGGTATTAAACAGACAAAGAAAAGCATTAAAATTAAAACACGTCTTTTCGTGGCAAAAATATGTATAACACAAGAACAAAATAGTATCAAAAACAAAACAGTAAAATTTAAAAGCATTCCAAAATATATAAAAAATACAAATAAATATAAAAAGAGGTTATAGAGTATGTTTTACAAAAATTTACCCAGCCGTTTCCCATCTGGAGTATGTTTTGAGATTACTTTTTGGATTTTTTGGAAACAAGTAGCTGAAGGCTCATGAAGCCCTTTCACTTGATATCCAACACGATAGGTTAGAGATTTTTTGTTAAAAATACCATACAAAAAATTTATGACGTCATAACTCCCGACTCCACCAATTGACAAAGCGCCACCGTTATTTTTTCTACTCAGGAAACTAGTGAATGCAACGATACCACATGTCGGTATAAAACTACTCAGTCCTACGGAAAAATTATTTTAATTAATTGCCATCTCTAACATTTTTGATACTGTTATTTATCCTCTGAGCGACGTAGTCCTATTTATAATATTTTTCCTCAACTTCTCCAACACCGTAACAAGAGTCTTAATAAAAAATTAGCAAGATTATTAAAAGGAGCCTCGAGTAATAATTAAATCCTCAATATAGGGTGCCGCTGCCGTAGTCACAGACTAACTAAACAACAATGTTAAGTTTATTTACACTAGAATTTTGCAAATAAAATGTCAAAGTAAACACATGAATGTTGATATTGGCGTAAAAGAAAAAAAACACAAATTTCATTTTAGAAATTTGATGCATAAGTGCATTCGTCGCATTACAATGTTGACATTTGTGAACCAATTTATTTAATTTTTTTGTACTCGGTTTCTTTTCTTATGAGGATAGTTTTTGTTGAGAGCTCCATTCAAACGAGATCTGGCTTCTTTTAAGTCTGCTATAAACATTTTCAATACTAACCAAATAAAGTAAATGTCATTGTTTTGACACGATCTAGAAACAAATAACTGTGCTTTACATTTGTCAGATTTTTGCTAAATCATTAAATTATTTTTTATCAGAATATCTTCTTCATCATAATTAATACAGGTTTCATCACGAAGTTTTCCTTCACCGTTTAAGAGCAGTTGGTAGAATAAGTAATTGGTACATTGCATGTCATCCGTGCGGATTCGAACCCCCATGATTGAGTTTAAATCGCCTCTCCACAACGCGCCACCGACATCAGACATACTACGATATCTACAGATTTTTTACACAGAAATGGAAAACTCTTCATTCTTACATTTTATTAGAAAAGTAAAACATTGATCACTCTACACTGTGGCGGGGTAGACTGCATTAATAACTTTGTCACCGCCACGGTGCTTGCTTTACTGCGTACACATTTTCTTTATTAAAAATGTTTTGTAACTCTTTTTTATTGCCTCATTTCAAAAACATAACGCCATCATTTTGGTAGACTAGGTCTTTAATTAATTTGTTAAAAGGCTTCTTGTTTCTTACTACAGTTTTCTTAAAGACATTTTTATTTAATGACATTGTAATAGTTTTTTATGGCATAAGCTACTTCTTTATAGATCTTTCATAATATCCCTTGTGATGTTTTTTTTGTACCATCTGTATTTTCTGTTTGTTTACTCTCTATATATTATGTTTTTTGGTGTAAAAATAAAGTATAATTGATTGATCAGATCTTCAAACTGAACAACTTTCTATATGGCACCAACATTGAAATCGCGAATAAAAACCAGCCAAGAGCGTGATAGGGTTCCGTAGCCATTGCATAAGTAGAATAAGAAATAGTAGTAACGTCGATTCTCTTACCTAAAAGAAAATTTGGAATCTAACAATAGCGTGATTTAATTTATGTTACAGGTTTTTGTAACATGTTAGACAGGTCTACACGCAGAATGTTCAATACGTAAAACGTTCAAAACGCAAAATGTTCTATACGCAAAATGTACAAATTCGCAAAATGATCAAAACGCAAAACGTTCAAAACGCAAAACGTTCAAGACGCAAAATGTTCAAAACTCAAAACGTTCATGACGTAAAATGTTCAAATTTAAAACGCAAAACGTTCAATACGCAAAATGAAAGCACACACAAACAAGCTAAAGATAAAACGTCATTTGATTTGAATTAATGTATTCGTGTGTAAAATGTAAAATTAATGAGACGTAAAGGTACTTCTCAGAATGTCTTCCCAAGTATTCCCAACTTCCATTAATAATAAAAAAAACGAAATAATTAATTTATTACATTTATTATTGTACATCATCCAGCCTATACAAGGTGTTACAAAAATACAAATAAACCTTTAAGGAGGTGGTATAGACCATCAAACTGAACAACTTTCACTATGGGACCAATATCGAAATCGCGAAAAAAAAATTGATGTTCCATACTCTACAAATAAATCGACTTGAGCTAAAATATGTATGGGATATGAAATTTTTTTTTTGCGATTTCGATGTTGGTCCCATAGAGAAAGTTGTTAAGTTTGACGGTCTAAATAACCCCCTTAAGAGTTTTAAATATTTATAGTTACTTTTGAAACACTCTGTATACGTCCCACTGCAGGGCACAGGCCTAGTCTCAGGAAAGGTTTATGGGTGTCAGTCCACCTCGCATGCCAGATGCGGATTGGTAGACTTCACATACTCGTACGCATCAGAATTCTGCTTATGTCACTTATGTGCAGGTTTCCTCGTGATGTTTCCCTTCACCGTTTGAGAGCAGTCGGCATTACTTTCATTACCTAGTTAGAAAAACTCATTGGTACATGGCATCCGTATGGATTCGAACCCGGATTCTCATAATCGAGTGTACCTACATAATACCTTTCTACAACGCGCCACCGAAACAATATTTAAGCACGTTAATTAATTAGCACCGTTCCTATGTAACGCAATAATTTTCTTCCCGTTCTAAGTAACAGAAAGAATCGAATCAAAGCAGAAAAGTTAATTTCTGTAAGTCTCTTATTTGCAGATATCCGTAGAAACACCTGATTCAATAAAGCAACTCTTTCACTTGAGCCACAACACTTCGTTTTATTTCGATTCGACATTACCATTTGTTCACGATTCACTTGTGTGTAACTCGTGGCGTTTCTCGCTGTAGTAAAGGAAACAAAGAAATGTATCAAAACAAATTCTCTGTTATTTTATTACGATTGACTTTAGGCTTGGTTTTATAATCATAATTATAAGCAATCACAAAAGATTTAGCTTCATTCTCATCATCATTTCATCCAAATTACGCTCCTCTGATGACCTCCAGTTTGACTTGATAATCTGTTTAACAATGACGAAGTCCACATTTTTTTTCTTTCATTAGGGCACAATAATGATGCCAGATTTTCTTGTAATAACGTTTCAATATTTCATATTACGCTGTTAACTGTATAAAAGTTATCTTGGCGAAAGTTGAATTTGACTAAACAACCGTTTGACGATTATAAGATTTTCCGAAATAACAATTTTACCAACAAAAACGATAGTGATCAATGTCTTGTAGCTTCGATTTTACTTGGTAAGCTTAGATTTTTAAAATAAAATAATTATAACTCACCAAAGTACCTACTCAAAAAACAATATTTTCACATTTTTGTAATTTAGTAATATTTTTTATGTTAGAAAAAAATTATTTAGAAAAACAAAAAACCCGACTGCATAAAAAACTATTAACTGAAAAGATAAAAACAAGCTCCTTAAATCAGCTATAATAACTTTGTTTGAGCAAATTAATACAATTTGAATGTTATTACTTATTAGGTAGGTAGGTATCGCAAACGGGGACAAAGAAAAATGACCTATTTGTTGGTTATTGGTTTGTCCCCGCCTGCAATACCTACCTACCTAATAAGTAATAACATTCAAATTGTATTAATTTGCTCAAACAAAGTTATTATAGCTGATTTAAGGAGCTTGTTTTTATCTTTTCAGTTAATAGTTTTTTATGCAGTCGGGTTTTTTGTTTTTCTAAATAATTTAGTTTATTTCATACTTTTTAGTCTTGTGTCAAAACGGTTGCATAAAAATACTATAATATATATATATTTGGAATCTGCTCTTCACCAGCTTTCATTTGATACCCATATTGTATTTTTTTACGAAAAAAATTGGATTCTCCCCCCTCTCTTTTTTAATTCGCATACGCCATATTAAAATAATGTACCCTATGACACTCTCACGATTTTTACGAATCTAACGACACCTCATACGTTAAAATCCATCAAGCCGTTTAGGCTGTAGCGCGTGCCAAACAAATAGACATACAAACATACATACATACATACATACATACATACATACATACATACATACGCTCGAAAAACATAACCCTCCTTCTGTCGCAGTCGGGTAATAAAAAGTAAAACTTTCCAATGAGTTAATAAATTACGATTACAAGCGAGAACGACGTGAGTTTCGAACCAACAATAAGAACTTCTAAAACACGACTGCTTGCAATCGCGCACTCTCGCGTTTATTGTTATTATCCTTTGCGGGTAGGGTAGGCAGAGACGTGAGAACATTCCGAATTCTTATTATTTCGCATGTAGCCATTCTACGCGCGGAATCAATTGTTTGTGAATAACTTATTATGGAGGTTTTGAAGCGGGTGGCTTTTATGGCTTTATTTCTGAAGGCCTAGCATGTTCGAGAACGTTATCCAAACGCGTTTTCTCTCGATCGCGGTATGTGAAAGAGGGATAAGGAAGACCTGGCCATGTCGCACTGCCGTGCTAGCCCCACTGGTCTATTAAAGAGTACCAAGTGCTTCAAAAAGTAAAAAAAAGTAAGTTAAAGCCTGTAGAATCCCACTGCAGGGCAAAGGCCTCTCCTCACGAATAAGCTGATTGCGTGCTTCAATGTAATGAAATCCTATAAAGGTTCCTTCTTAATATATGGATGCAATAGTTATTAAGTCGTGTTATGTTGTAGAGTATCTGGTAGCATCTTCTCTACAACGACAACACGTTCCGACGCGGTGGTAGCTTGACGTTTAATAAGTGTGCTTCAAGCTCCTATATTGAATAAATTATATTGATTTTGACTTTGAGTGCAATACTATCGAACGATACTATTCATAACTACTATCGAATACTAACATGTCCTTTTGATATTAGGCCCATTTGCTAATAGGTCGTTTTGCTTTTAGGTCGATTTGCTTGTATGCCGTTTTGCTTTTAGGACGTTTTGCTAATAGGCTGATTTGCTATTAGGTCGATTTGATAATAGGTCGTTTTGCTTTTAGGTCGATATGATAATAGGTCGTTTTGCTTTTGGCACGTTGTGATGCGTAGGACATTTGGATTATCGGTCATTCCGATACGAACCCGAATTTCTGAAGAACAATACTATTGATACCGAGATAATCAGATCAATGGTTGCTATCGTCAGAAAATCGATTTAATATCGATCGGCAACACTATACTGCATTCCAAATAAGGACGAAAAGATATTCCGATTCCCGTATAGCTTTCTGACCAATACTGATTAGCAAATATAATTTATTTATGAGAAAGATATACTATCTTCGAATAGAATAGAATACTTTATTTTCCAGAATATGGTACAAATATAGGTATAACAGTATTAAAATCCAGCATATTCTGCCATTTAAGGCGTGAAAATATTAATATTAAAATTTTACATTCATTTACTTGAGAATAATTTTTTGGATTTATTTTCTTGGGCGTTACTAAAGCTGTTCTAAGAATAAGTGAGAGGAAGTGTTTCAAATCTCTGTTTCTGTTATTCAAAATGACCTTAAATTTTCGTTGTTATTTGGAATGGAGTATAGTTTCAAATAATATAGGTACTATTCCATTTTCAGGTTTTGCCTTCATTATGTAATCTTTCATGGATTACTTGGGTTACCAGTTATACCTAACTAACAACAACAGTTTATCGTTACTGAAAAATAGTCCATTTCACAGTAAGTAATATTAAAATTTCAGCTATAATCTACTTACTTCGTTGCCTTGGCAGGCCTTTAAGTAGCGGAAACGGAAGCCGTTAGTTCGACTGAGAACGGAGATAGCCAATAAAATTGCGTCGTTCTAGTTAAAGAAGAATAGCCCTGCTGCTTAATAAATAGTGTACGTTCTATCGTTAAAGTTATATTGAGATTGTGTAATACAGGGTGTAAAATTAAATGCGATGCGTTACATATTAAAAAGGATTCTTCAGACCATCAAATTCAACCACTTTTACTCTGAGACCAATAAAGAAAATGTAAAAAAAATCGTGTTCCTTACAAACTGTCACAAACTGACAAAGGCTACTCGGCACAAATGTATGAAACACCATTCGCGATTTCAATATCGTCGGTCGGAGTCATTACCGGAACATCTCCAAAATTTATGTGTTTTGGACCAAGTATGTAGAATGATAGAAAATCGAAAGCTCTTTCCGAATCACTACTGGAACTAAAAACTGCATAATTTTGAGTTGTAAAAGTTGTTCAATTTCGTGAAGTTGTTCAATATGGACAACTTATTCTCCTCCTCATTAGGTAATGTAGTCAAAATTGGGTATGATACATAAATCAATCACGTAAGAAAATTGTGTTTAAGTGACAGCCTAAAAAATACTGGAATGGTGAATTCAGACCATCAAAATGAATACTACTATGGACTACACTCAGGACACGCAAAACAAATTAGCTGCTCCAACAAAACAGCTGTACCTACTCGAATCAAATGTATTGAGCTCTATAGTGAAAGTTGTTTAAGTTGATGGTTTGAATTTACCGTTTCAATATTTGCTAGCTGTCACTTACACCCTGTATTTACAGAAAAATCTTAATTCCAATTCGACAATCAATCATAAACAATCCTTCGATCCCAAAAATTTTACAAACAACGAAACAAGGGGCATATCAAGAACAAACCCAGAATAACAATGTCAGAAATCTAAACAGGGACGACCTTTACTCAATAAATCCCGTACATTTGAATAAACTTTTTTACACAACAGCTGCCTTGGTTTACGTCGCTCGTAAAAAACCACAATCGGGGGCTTTGTAGAAATATGTTGGGTCTAAAGCCTTGTCTAGATGGCGAGCGTGCATAGATTAGCAGCTATGTTTTTTTCTTCATGATGGTTAACTCAATTCTTGTACATCAGGGGTCTCTGTCCACCCTTTCTGTCATCTACAGAGATGCTACAGGCATATCCAAGACAGCTTCTCACCAATCCGCGGCACCCTAATGCGGAGGTCTGTACCCCTTCTGGGAGTTCTTAGACACCAGCTGCGGGCTATGGGAGGAGATCTCTATGATGGGGATGAATCAGGTCTGCCTCCATAACTCCAGTCGGTTTAGGAGTTACAGCCGTTCAAAGGTCTGGTATGGTTAATGCTAAAAGTGAATATGCATGAATATGCAGGTATTATTGTAATATGCACTGTAGCTGTCCGAACAGTACAAAAACTGGCATTCTCTATCAGTCTCTTTATTTGGGAGATACAGACCTTTGAATGGCTGTATCTCTTAAACCGACTGACAGAACATGCCAGTTTTTGTACTGTTGGATATACCTATCCAACAGTACAAAAACTGGCATGTTCTGTCACCAATCAACCATAAACCATCAACCATAATGGTTAGATGTTTGTGACAAATTTGGATGAAATTTGGTACACAGATTGTTGTGCGGAATCCATAATTGTGTAGAATCTCGAATAGGAGGAAAAGCGTTTGTCAAGAAATCAGATCAATCGGATAGGTCACATTCTGGTTTCTGAATAAAATAAAAAACGTATACCTAATGAATATCATAATTTTCTTGTCCATTGCCCATTATGATTAACTCATAAGAACAACACTGACATTATTTGTGAATCTATACCGCGAAACATTGCATCTTCTGACCAAAGCCTAAGGTCCAGTAAATTCAAATCTTTACAGTAATGCTCTCGCTTTCACACTTGAGAAATTTGTCTTGAGAAAAACCGAGACAGACAATGGTTTTGATTAAGATCTGTGTCGATATACAGACCCTTGGGTTATTGCAGTTTTATCTTTATTCTCTTAAATGTTTTCTATTTGAAGTCGTAATTTGTTTTGTAATCCTTCAATCAAATTTAGGCTTTAAAGCATTGAAGTAAGGTCTTGTTAAAAGCAGTATCTTGTACTTTATGACAATACCAAGGTACTTTGATGAAATTAAGACACAATTCCAATAAAAGAGCGTCAGTTAGAATCGTAGCATTAACATGGTAAAAGGCATCATCCACGTTTTCTACACTATTTTTGGTACACTACATTTTTTTTAAAACCAAAGGCAATATTTTGGTACCATAACAATAAATGTTTAGATGGAAATAAGTCCTAACAGGATATCGCATAATTTCTTTTCAGCCGGCACTGTCACAATTTGGATCAAATCGGATGATGTCTTTTCTCAAATTTTAAAGGGTTCTCTGTATGACCACCGAGGAGCTAACTTTGTCACTCCAAAAATGGGTAGGTCTAGTCAAGAGAACATCAACCTTGACAATCGAAGTGCGATATTGTATCTTAATACTGCATAAGAACAGTACGAAGTCCATTGTGTCTAGCTTGACGTGCTCTTGACTGTACGAAGATTCTGCGTTTTCGTCCGCCATTTTGTAAAATTGCGTCCTACCATAATTCTTACAGAAATCGATGGCTGACAATCAAGAACTCCAGAAATCCTTGTAAAATCTCACATTTCGAAGATATAAGCATAAAATTTATCTATTTCTGAAAGATTTTTCCGCAGATGCTAATTTTAAAAAGTCATAGACGTCATATTAGTTAAAAGTAATCATCATATTGAAATCTGCAAAGCCCTTTAGCACCAATAGTGCTGCGTTTTAGAATTAGAATTAAGACGCTGTTATCCGGTCGAGGCCGTTTTTTGAACACGAACGAAAGTGTTTTAAACCGTGTTTTAAAGTCTGAAAACCAATTATGTCTTATTTAAGGATCTGGCTGATAGGCGACCGTTCTCAATTACACGATTAGATTAAGTTTAATAGATAGAAAAAAATCCCAAAGTTACCCCTTTTTGTTATGTTTTTTTCAATACTATGATTAAACTGCTGATATTTAACTTTTGATTCTTGTACTTAACTAAATACATTAAATATTTCTAGTGAACTCCGTAGAATTTTGAGCTTAGAAACACCCATGAGCAAAGATATTGATGAAAAACACGTTTTTTTTGCGATCCTGCTTTCAATTGGAGCGGGATGGCTAATTGCAAACTTATGCTTGCAAGAAAGAGATGCTTGCACTGGGATAACCTGGCCTTAAAAACTTGTTTTTGAACCAATCACAAAATGGCTAAGATAAAACAACAGAGCCACAACCTAAAGTTTCATAATTGTTTTACAAAATTATCAAAAGGGCATCCTACTTAGAGCAACTCCAACGAAAAACGAATTATAAACCATAATTACATCAAGTTAAACTTCAAAATTCAAACGCATACATCAAAGCAAGCCAAATTAATTTAGCAAAGGAAAGATCCATGGTTCCCTTGAAAATAAGTGTAAAGGGACGCAGATGTACGAAAACTGATTACCCAAGTTATTTTGGAGGAGATAAAACGGCTATAAAAATCTTTACTGACCTCAGAATGGCTAGTCGTTAATTTTAGTCGTTATTTGATGTATATTTAACGATTGGTCAATGGCTAGGTCATGATTAACGTCATCTAATTTCAGAGTTTTAATAATACCCGTAGTATTTATTTTGGACCGAATGGTGGAGTTAGAAAATAAAAATTCAACCAATCAATCAATTATTATTTATTTTACACTAAAACATAATAGGAGTAAACAGATAGGAATCACAGAAGGTACAAAAATACATCTATCCATCCATCACAGCCTTTGATCAGTCCGTCTTCGGACATAGGCCTCCTCCATATTTCTCCATGTCGTCCTGTTCCTCGCCCTCTGCATCCAGTTGGGACCCGCGTGTCTCCTAAATATCATTAAGCCATCTTTCTGGTGGTATATTTCACAAAAATACGTGGTCTTATTTTACTACCCTTATGGTAGACAGACCCTGAAAAAGTGGTTCAGTTTGACGGTTAGAGTATTTGGTTTAAAGGATAATGAGACTATTCCTTACATCCTGGGTATGAAATTTAACACAAAATAACGTTTACAAAACTTTAAATTTTAAAGCAACTATCGGATGATCAACACAAAAGTAGGTCAGGAAGTTCTTTATGTCAACCGGATAAGGATGAAAGTTGAGTAGTACATCGAGCGGATGGACCAATACATACTGTTCTACCGATGTTTACATTCAATTTCGACCCTTTTACGGTTTGCACAATGAAATAACTGACCGGTATAATCCGATTATGCGTCGATAAAAAAGAGATTGATCCTTTGAATGTAATCAAAGAAAACAGTCTTATGGAAATTATGTAGCTCGTAAAACGACAAGCAATATTAGAATACTAAATTCTGACCCCAAAGTAAGCTTTCTAGGTAAAATGCATGATTCTGAAAAGGGTGTGAGTGAAGTAAACATAATTGTGTTGTTGGTGTAGTGGATATTTCGTATTGGAAATGATTAAGCAACCCCGGCTGGTGTAAGTCGAGAGTCGCGTGGCTAAGTGGGTAACGAGTGGACGTGTCGGCTTGCGATTTAATTGGACACGTGGCTCCGCCGTTTTATGGCGGTTTCGAGTGTGTGTTTTTGTTTAAGGCTAGGTTATCCCAGTGCAAGCGTCTCTTTCTTGCAAGCATAAGTTTACAATTAGCCATCCCGCTCCAATTGAAAGCAGGATCGCAAAAAAACGTGTTTTTCGTCAATATCTTTGCTCATGGGAGTTTCTAAGCTAAAAACTCTTCCGAGTTCACTAGAAATATTTAATGTATTTAGTTAAGTACAAGAATAAAAAGTTAAATATCAGCAGTTTAAACAAAACAAAAAGGGGTAACTTTGGGATGTTTTTCTATATAGTAAACTTAATCTAATCGTGTAATTGAGAACAGTCGCCCATCCGCCCGATCCTTAAATAATACATAATTTAATTTCAGACTTTAAAACACAGTTTAAAACACTTTCGTTCGTGTTCAAAAAACGGCCTCGACGGGATAACAGCGTCTTAAAAACGGGGCTTTGAGATCGCCATATCCTATTACTGTCAATAGCGGCGAGCACTTGCAACACTAGACAATGAATTACAGCGAGCCGAGGATGGATCTAAACTTGCCAAGATGTGCGGTGACCGGTCTAGTAAAAGAGTTAGTTCCCTCGTTGTGCCGTGGGATGAGGTGATTTGTTGTGCCGGTCAGAGGCTTATTGAGGCAAAGAGTTGACCACTACTTGATCGATGCTCGCTGGACTCACGTGTAGCCCGCTCCCTCTCAAAATGATTATGTATGTGTATGTTTTGAGGCACTGTGTCGATGTTCTAGCTAAAATTTTTGCTTTCAACAAAGTATTAGCAGGTTGTCTGAGTACCAGAACAAAAATAAGAATAGGCAGCGTTTTGAAAAAAAAAATGTTTGATGTAGTTTGGTTATTATTAGAAAAAAATCTAAAATTCTAAATTACTCAAAAACTGTTAAAAGACAATCTAGGGCTAAATTGATAGCTTACTACCTCTACTTTTAAGTCCTTAAAGAATTGTATCGAATTACCAGTAACCCTGTGTATTATGCAAATGAGTCAAAATAAAAAAAACCGCATCCACATTATAAATAATGTTAGAGTACTCAAAGTTGTTCCGGAAATATTAAACCACCAATATGTCTTTCGGCTACAAAGTTTTGACATCATGGCCATGGCCGAGTGGTAGAATAATTCCAATCGTACATTTTCATGTCTATTACCAATTTTACCGCCCGTTTTCAGATATCCAGCAAACAAATTTGACGAATCCAAAGTCTTTCTCAATTATTTTTGAAATAATTATGAAAATCGGTTTAGTTTTGGAGGAGGAAACAGGGGAATACGAAATGCTGTTTTCGTCGATTTTATCGAGATGAAATTGGTCCGAGCTGCAGTTGTCTCTTTCGCACTCTAGTCAGCGGGGTGTATGGGTGGGGCGGGGCGTATCGGACAAATATGTACACAGTCGGAAAAGTGACCTATTCTCCAAATTACAATTTCAGACCGCCTATCCTCTTAAGTATTATATAAGGTCTAACTAAATTAGCTGAAACTATTTTAAGGGGATGATCAGACCATCAAACTGAACAACTTTCTCTATGGGACCAATATCGAAATCGCGAAAAAAAACAGCTGTTCCATACAAACTTACTCTTCCTAAATGTATGGGGCTGCAGATTTTTTTTTCGCTATTTCGATATTGGCCCTATAGAGATAGGTGTTCAGTTTGATGGTCTGATCATCCCCTTAAAATAGTTTCACCTAATTTTGTTAGACCTTATACAGTCACCTTTAATGTAGGTAATGCATCTATCTACAATCACACCAGTCGGACAACATGGACTGTTATCGCTTGCAATTGTTATTTTTGTGACATCCTATCCCGTGTTGTTTTTTGCGTCCTTGGCCGAATATACACTGTTATAACCAAACGTTTGTTTATGTAACAACAAAACAGTTGGAAAGTTACTATAGTTCGGTTAAAATTTAACAAACAAAAAAATCGGTGTATGTACACTGTAGGTAGGTGTCTTTATGTAAAACATAAACTAACAAACAATGGTGATAAATAACAAACACGTGTAGCATTACTTTTTACATTAAATTTAGTTGGGACCCAAAACTTTTGCCGTCATAAAAAATACATTTAAACTTATTTGTTCTATCCCTTTTGTTTTAAACTCATATCGTGTACAGTGTTTGAGGAAACTATTACATATTTGGATGAAAAGGGAAGATCTTCCCGGGGCTTTTTAAAATGCCCTTTACATAGGGTCGTTCTTAATATGCTGACACTTTTTTAAGGGGATGATCAGACCGTCAATCTGAACAACTTTCTCTACGGCACCAACATTAAAATCACGAGAAAAAAACAGCTGTTCCATACAAAACTGCAAACTTACTTGATCAAAATGTATGGGACACATAATTTTTTTTCGCGTTTTCCATGTTGGTCGATGTTAGTAGAGACAGTTGTTCAGTTTGATGGTCTGATCATCCCCTTGAAATGCATATTAAGAAGGACCCAGTAAACTAAGATCCAACCGTGAAATATGCTCCTATTCTCTCCTAAACTCTGGTAGATGGCGCTGACGTCCCTTAAAGACGAGATATAGATTGAAAATATCGTCGTGGCTTGCGGGGCGACGACACCTCTGTTGGAGTAGAGCATGCCCCGGATAGGCAGGTCGTGGGTTCGAATCCCGCTCGCCGCCCGTCTTTTTCAATCTTTAATTTGATTAAGCTAACATGGCATACATGTAAAAATAATAAATTCGATGCTCCTATTTGTTTAGTGAACGAAATGTGATTCAAGTGAAAGTTTACACAGAGGTTCACACAACGCCGCCGGGTTGCCTAGCAACATCTTGCCGCAAGTGTCATTACCACTATGATTTTTGCACCTACTAGGAAACCTGCATACGCTGAAGAAGACATTCTGATGCGTATGAAGTCTACCAATCCGCATTAGGCACCCTCCTCGAGGGTGGCGAAATACTGGGCTGGAAAAATGACTTACATCGACTCGACAGAAGATAGTGATGTGACTTCATCTTCTAATATATTTTTTTAATGTAATATGAGAAGGTACAAATCAATAGAAATCAATAAACAAGATTTTAAAATTTTAAGATTTTAAATTGTTATTAAAAGAGGGTATTCTACGTCCCAAATACCGCAGTGTCTTAAAACGAAAGTCTTCGATCAGTGTGTGTTGCCAGTGTTGACATATGGAACAGAGACGTGGTCGCTCACTCAAGGCCTCATAAAAAGGCTGAAAGTCACCCAAAGGGCAATGGAGAGGGCTATGCTCGGAGTTTCCCTGCGAGATCGGATCAGAAATGAAGAAATCCGCGGAAGAACCAGAGTAGCTGACATAGCCCAAAGAATTGCTAAACTAAAGAGGCAGTGGGCGGGGCACATTGCTCGCAGAACCGATGGCCGATGGGGCCGGAAGGTTCTCGAGTGGCGGCCGCGTACCGGAAAGCGCAGCGTGGGTAGGCCCCCCACACGGTGGACCGACGACCTGGTGAAGGCGGCGGGAAACCGTTGGATGAGGGCGGCGCAGGACCGGTCGTTATGGCGATCCTTGGGGGAGGCCTATGTCCAGCAGTGGACGTCCATCGGCTGAGATGATGATGATGATGATGATGATTCTACGTCCATATCTAAATAGTCAATTAATATGTATTTATTTAAACACAAAAACACAAAATGCAGTAAAAAAAACTAACTAACTACAAATAAAAGATATCCAAAGCGCCGACCCGAGGAAGAGTACCTAGGAGGCTGGCCGCGTTGCCTCTTTGAATAGCCAAACCTATCCTTTGGGCAAAATAGCTGCCAGCCCCCCTGTCTCCAGAGGCCAGAAACAGGCGCCTCGAGAGGGACTTTAGAAAAAGTTTCGCCGCGAGATCCCAACACCCTAAGGTCTCCACAGCGAAAGGCAAAAACTCATAGCCCTCTCCCAAACCAAAAAAACGCTAATACTATGCGCATATATGCTCACGACTATATTCCCCGAGGGGGTAGTCAGAGATATTCTGAAACCTCAGAACATCCACGTTTCACCAGTAGTACCGAAACTCTGTCCAGTGTGACGGACGGACGGAATACTATGCGCTATGCTTCTAATTGGCTTATTACTTACTTGAGACACGTTTTTGGTCAGTTTTAAATAAAATACAGCGTATTAGAAGTTTTAATAACATTTTTTGGAGGAAAGTAACGAAGTGTTTGACCTAGGCAAATTTTCTCATCTTGTCGACATAAACCCTAATCATTTTTTCTAAAAGTTAAGACGAACAAGTTTTATTAGGCTTTTTTTTAGGTCTTCGCATAAAGTTTGATTAAGTTTCTTAATGTTTAAATTAGAAAGGGCTATAAGGTTGATCAACGCGGTTTTGACTAAGTCGTTAATCTTTAATGAGATAACTGATATATAAAATATAAGTTTCAATTTTTTTTTATTTTTTTTTATTTATAATTAATGGATTTCTTGCTTGTGCGTTAGCACCGCATTTCCGCCAATGTCAAGTGGTTTGAGGGAGTATCTATCCAATCTCGAGGATTGTTTTTGAGTAAGAACACCACTGAGATGGATTGTGGAGCCTCGTGGCAGGCTGAAACGCGAACCGCGCGAACACCACGCGAAGACGAGTGTTCGGGGCAAACCCTGCAACGTGACTCCATTTTGTTTTTTATCATTTATGATGATGCCTAATTGCACCTTTCTACAAACCAACAATAAAAAAAAACCTTTGCACTCTTTTTTAATATCTGCTATTATTTCGAATAATTGCTTATGAAAATGGTTTGGTCCCACTGCAGCGTTATGGGCGTTAGTGCACCACGCGTGCCCAATGCGGATTGGTAGACTTCACATACATACGCATCGGAATTTCATCTTCAGCGTATGCAGGTTTCCTCACGATGTTTTCAGCAACCGTCCCGCTAAAATAAGAACTTGGCAGTTACGGGACGCCCAGCAGATGAGAAACTTCTTCCGATTTGTATTTCGAACTTCCGCTCCCGATTTAAATTTCGAACTTCCGTCACGCAAAAAGGTTGCGGATCATAATTTCATAGCCCTGCCATAAGAAGTTTCACTTCAAAAGAAGCGTAGAAAGAGAAGGCACTAGTCACTAGAAGGAAGCACGTGTCTTGTCATATCACTCAGTAAGAGATGCACATAGCAAATTCGCTCTAGTTAAAAAAGGAGACCGCTACTTATTGCTGTCATTATCGACGTATCCACTTTTTTGTACTTCGGGCATCTGACTCCAAAATGTCACTTCATATAAATTGTATGGGACAACCACCTGACTCCGAGATGTCACTACATATAATTCGCTATCTCATACCCGGTTACACTGATATTCGGTCCACTAGCGTAAGCGAAAAATAATTCCAATCGTGTATTCAGTTGATGATTTCACTAGATGAAGTATCCAAAAATACTGAGGTATGACTTTAGTTTCGGTAAATGGTATAAATCTAGTCGTAAAATGAAAAATAAAAGATGCCTCCGAGGTATTTCCACCTACTATTACGTCTTAAGTATCAATTATTTTCAGGTTTTGCATTAATATGTTGACATAGAAAATTCCACAGCGCTTGAGGTATCAATCATATATCAGAGATCCTAGTAATCCACGCCACCTTTATTAACCTTCTCTAGTAAACAGAGGATTTGGTTTGATTAAGTTGTGTAACAGTGCCACAGCAGATAACTCGGTCTGTTTGTTTCAAATTGGGCCATTACAACGATGTAGAGTCGTTTGTTGGTTTGCAGTGTCAATATTGTTAGTTTGCTAGAATATTTAGATGTATACAGCATAAGCATATGCTACCGACTATATTCCCCGAGGGGGTAGTCAGAGATATTCTGAAACCTCAGAACATCCACGTTTCACCAGTAGTACCAAAACTCTGTCCAGTGTGACGGGGGGTGAGCCCGTCGCCACTTCTAATGGACAGTGGGTACAATACCTACATGCCTCGAAATTGAAGCATGCAGGTTTCCTCACGATGTTTTCCTTCACCGAAAAGCCAGTGGTGTTACAAATCGTACATAAATTCCGAAAACTCATTGGTACGAGTCGACATGGACGGGGATCGAACCATCGCCTCCTGCACGGCAGGCAAGGTTACTCGCTTCTGGACCACCACGGCTTCTTTGAGATGTATACAGGGTCTTTCTTAATATGCTGACACGTTTTAAGGGGATGATCAGACCATCAAACTGAACAACTTTCTCTATGGGACCAACATAAAAATCACAAATAAAAAATCAGCGGTCCCATACATTTGTCTCAAGTAGGTTTGCAGTTTTGTCTGGAACAGCAGATTTTTTTTTGCGATATCCATGTTGGTCCCATAGAGAAAGTTGCTCAGTTTGATGGTCTGATCATTCCCTTAAAAAAGCGTCAGCTAGCATATTAAGAAGGACCCTATATGTATAATGTATACGTAGTAATTATAGTAGCTTTAATTCATTAATGATTGTTGCAAAATCAAGTTAGGAATCCCTTTACCGTTCAAAAATGTAATCATTTTGTCCCATTAAAGGTTGACGTTTCTTTCGTGGTTTTTACGCGAATGAAAACTAATCTTTTGAAGAAACGAAAGTTAGTCGGAAAAACTGATTTCACTTTTCTTTAGAATAACTGGGTACGCGGGTTTGAGACCTAATTCTAAAGTGGTACTCAGGAAACACATTGGCATAGCTTAGCATAACATTTTTGGTTAATGAATAAAATTATTGTATTGTTCATAATTATGTCCAGAGTCAAATTAAAGATTGAAAAATTTAGTCTCGGGCGGGACTTGAACCCGCACTCTTCTAATCCGGGGAAACTAAGTGCGTTATCCAATTTCGCCTCTGAGTCCACAAACCAGACAACGAAATTTTCAAACACACAGCACAGCATGGCTGTAACAATTTTTATAATCAGTAATATTTAAAATATGTTTTGAGTGTTGTAAATTAACCACGGAATAAGAAAAAACAATTATTTAATTTTGAAAACAAACTAAATTATACGACGACTATAACATCCACGTTTCACTGTACCGAAAAACTAAATGGGAACCACTGTTATAGCCTAAAGTCGTACAGTTTGTAAAACTAATACAAGATACAGGTCAAAGACAAGGCCACATCCAGAACAGTCAAACTAATATTGTAAGTATCTAAAACTTGTTATCGTCAGTCAACAGATGATGCCAATATCTGTTCTCTGCAGTAGGTATTAGTTACACTTTGGGGCATATTAACAACTTATAACTACCATCTTGAAATTATATTGTACTTTGGTTGACTTCGATTACGGCGATCGCTTTATTAGAAAAGCGATTGGGTAGGTAGTACCATAGATAAGCATAAGTACGCACGCAAGTTCTTTAGTGCTAATTATATCATGGAATTACTTGTGAAGCACCAGTTAAAAGAAGAACCAGACGTAATCTCGTCTAATCATGAGTGAAGCACCCATTTCTTTTGTGTGCGTGCTGTAACGCGGTACATACGGTGACGGGTTCCCAAGCTGCACAACAATATCTAATAAGAGGGTATAGGATAACTACTAGAATTTACTTCCGTTGTCTACCATAAGAGCAAATGTCCGTGTAGACCTCTCCTAGAGCTCATATAGACACAGTTACCGAAAAATGGGCAACGTTTATAGTGCGAAACCAGGATAGTCATAAGACAACGAGTTTCGGAGCCAACTCTAAAGAGTAACCTTTACCGGAATACGTTTAAACAGTTTCTAGAGCACACATTTAGTGTAGTAGATAGCCTTATGATAATATTAGGATAGTAAAACAGACGTTCTTTAAACCATTTTATAACCGATCGGCTAAAAATTTATAATCACAAGAATCATACAAGAATAAACCGCTTAAAATAAATTTTATTTCCTAATGGCGTACGTTTGACACTTATGATATTTATTTCAACATGGCGTTTACATTTTATTAACATTAACATCATATTTATCACGCGTTGGTATTTCGTATAGACAGCGCGAATGAGAGTGCGGATTTAATTGTATCGTGGGAAATATGGAGATGATTGTATAAAACTAAAGCGCTCGCTGTATTATAACATTTAAGCTAAAATAAATTATTTTTAACATTTTCATAAATTATAATGCATTTTAGTTTTTCATTTAATTTCAATAAAAATTATATTTTTATGTTGCTTCCTCATAAAAAGTATCCATTTCAAGTAATTTATAGTTTTTAGTGGTCAAAACAAGTGTTTAAAGCTACATCAAATATGTGTAACTCTTTTTAGGTTCCATTTTAATTTTTAAAATGGCGACGCTTTGCGCCTTGAACCGTGACAAGAGTTTTTATCCTATAGAGAAAGCTATAGAACACAATATGACTTTCACTAGATTAAAATACTACTCACTGACATTTCATTCCGTTAAATAGTAAATTACTCCTATGAAGCTTGTATGGTGGTCTATAAAATGCAATGTTTATATACTGTAATTTCTTGTCATAGTCGTACCAAACGTTTACAAGGCTCTGAGATGTGAAGTGCAAGTGTGAAAGATTCATACAATATTTAAAATTAAACAAGAAAACAGGTAGGTAGGAAAGTTAAAACCTTTTTATTTATTTCTTAAGTATTATGTGAACATGAGCAAAAAATCTTGATAGTAGTCCAAAATAATAATGATTTTTCAATCATATAAGAACATCAGTCATCTTGTTAGAGTTAAAGGAAAATAAAATATTAATCTAATATCACCTTTATGAGGCAGCCCATGCTAGCAGGCAGGTCAGCCCTTGTTAGCGATGTTCATTGACTTTGCGATGTCAGACTTAGCATATCCTCATGACAATATTCCCCATGGGTATGTCAGATATAATATTCTGAAAACTCATAACATCCCCGTTTCTATAGTACCTAAACTCTGCCCAGTGTGACGGGTAGTGAGCCAGTGTTTGTTAGACTTTATTGTTTGATTTAAATGGGAGTGCTTGGAGGGTTATTACTGATGTAAGTGTCCGATTAAATCGTTCACAAGATCGATAACGTGGGTGTCTATTATGACCCCCCCCCTAGGCATATTACACTGGCTCACAACCCGCCACACTACCTATTAGGCAATTATTAAGTAAACTTTACGCCCCTAGTGGCCACACTAGGTCAGCCATGACAGGAAAAAAATGCTCACTGTTCCCGCATGTCCCGGGTTATTCCCGTTGTCCCCCAACGCTACGCCCCCAGTGAGGGGGTCGAGATGTCGCAAAGAGGGTCCCATACAAAATTAGGACTCAGAAAATTTTCAACAAAACACAATCTCCAAATATAACATTCGGGATCCGGGGGATGACCCCCCCACCCCCTCACCCTTTTTTTTAGTCCAATTTTTTTTTAGTAGACTAGCTAAACAGTAGCAATTCGGTTCTGGTGGTCACAAGAAACCTAACATGCTCGTCGCTTCGCTCCTTGCTAACCTAACCGACTGAGTTAGATCGCGCCCCGATCGTTCCCTTTATAAAACATAATTTTTAAAATATCTAGATAACGGTGAATCCTAGCGAAAAAATAGCTAAATTTTTGAATCCCTGGGGTACACGGAAACCCACCCTTCCGCATGAAAAAATTAAAAAAAACATATTTTTTAAAATTTTACAAGTCCAGCCCCCATACTAATTTCACCCGAAAGTCGATGGTTCATACAATTTCGATCAAAATTTTTCTAAGTCCCAGCTCCATATAAAATTATCATAAAATTTTTCTAAGTGTGCGACCCTCTTTGCGGCACCCTAATAGCCGAAGAGCGGACAGTTGGCAACCCTACCTGATCGAGTAACAGGATGCGACCTTCCTACGGTGTAGCACATCAGAAAGGTACGTCTAAAAGTACAGGGTTGCCTGGGCGTAACCTGGAGGGTTTTGTACAGTGAGCAAAAAAGTGGTCATTTTTTTTGGTGTAAATTACCTCATTGAGTAACAAGTTGGCATATGGTACAGTCGATAGAGCTCATCGACAAGTGCCAAATTATATAGGGTTGCCTCGCCTAGTCCTGGTACTTTCCTGAGTCGGCCTGATTTTATAGTGGCTAAAAATGCAAAAAAATACCTCATCGAGTAACAAAATGAGACTTTGCCATTTGATAGCTCTAGTCGTCCTATTAATTATTAACATAGGTTGCCGGCCCTAAGCCTGGAACTTTTCTTAGTCGGCCGAGTTTTATGTTCGAATGTAAAAACTGATTGATGCAACAACGTCGTGGAAATGTGTCCATGGATGTTTGAGAGATTGGTGGCATGTGGTAATCAATTATAGGTATTAATTTGGAGGGACACAAACTTAAAAATTGTGTACCGTAATCAAAAAATATCAAAAAAGTGGCGACACAGTCAGTATGCAACCAAACCTATGAAAGGCGCGTAAATACTGTATATTTTATTATAATTGTTACTGTCAGTGTAATAAATCTGGTCAGTCAGTATTAAGAGGAAAAGTACATGAAATTTGAAGAATTGGTATTTCAGAGATCTATTACTTTCGGGGTGTAAGGGGTAAACGCAGGACACTATGGCGACAACCTAACTGCCAACCTCATCTGCTCGTGGTGCACCCTGCCGACTAACCAACGAGGCTTTGGCGACCGACTGTGATTCCGGTATATCCATCCAAAGTAGGCTATACCAAAATCCTTCGACCTATGATGGGCAGCAACATCACCGGTGCAACTAGTATATCCCTGCGATCACCAACCCGCTATGCCAAGCGTGGTGATTATGGCATTTAGTCCCACATGGCCCCGCCCCCTAGTTCCCGGCAGCTCTACTATTCCAGGCTACGGCAGTGGTCTAGCTATCGGTAGGGCGGGGGGTGCTAAGATAAGAATACCCGGGTTACTATACTAGAGGCTGCCAACATCAACGACTGTTATTGGCAACGTTAACGTATAACGGACGAACACTGATGGAGGACGAAAAGTTCACGAAACTCGAGATAGAACTAAAAAAAGATTGAGAGGTATATTCTTGGGTTGTCAGAGGTCCGAAGACAGGAGGTGGATACGATGACCCTAGAATCTGGCCGCTTGTTCTACTTCCGAGAAGGCGAAAGGCTGTCCCAGGGTGGCGTAGGATTTCTCGTCAACAAAACCCTCATCAACAATGTAATGGAGATAAAGATAAAGAAGATGCATTTATTTGTATGACATGCGTAGTTTTACAAGCAGGTGTTACAATAATTATTAGGTCCTTCATGTCTTACCTTACGGGTTACAAATTATTATTTTGATAATGTCCGAGATGCTAATTCGTGTATTAAATTAACTCATTACAATATCTTATAAACTAATTATAAATTCATGGCCAAGCTTAGAACAGATCAGCAGTGTGTCGAATCGGGTAGAATACCGCGTGCTAAAATTCTCCAAAAGGTGCAGCTTGAAGGTTGTACAGGTATACGCCTACTACGACGGGCTCTGACGAAGAAGTCGAATCGGTATACGAGGATATCTCTAGAGCTATCAACGATACTGCAAAGACTCATTTCACGGTTGTGATGGGGGATTTCAATACCAAAGTGAGTACAGGAGAACGATGAGTCGAAGGTGGGTCAGCACGGTATTGGTAACAGAAACCAGAGAGGGCATATGCTGCTTGGTTTCCTAGAGAGGCAAGGGCTATACTTGATGAACTCATTCTTCTAGAAGCAGCCCCGAAGGAGCTGGACCTGGCGAAGCCCTGACAGCCGGACGAAAAATAAGATCGACTTAATCATGACTTATAAACGGCACATATTCAGAGACGTATCAGTGATCAATAGGTTTAACAACGGAAGTGATCGCCGACTTGTCCGAGGCACTCTGAACATAATTACAAGCTCAAAAGAAGACGTCTGATGAAATCGACTCTCCGTTCCACACTTCCACACACAGCACCAAACTGTAGTTGGAAGTGACAGCTTCCAACTTGACCTTCATAACATAATTGATTCGTTGGAAACCACCGAAGACGCGGACGTTGGCGAGGCTACAAACCAACTAACCAACCAACTAGCTCTACGTGAAGTGGGCTACAGGCATTTCAGCATGCAGCGTGTGGCAAAAGCTTCCAAGCTCTCAAGCGAGACTCTGGAGCTTATGAGGCATAGACGTGAAATCCTGTCTGAGCAAGAGTTTTCGGCAGAACATCGGGCTCTCAATAAACAAATAAAAAAGCTGATAACCAGGGGCGAAAGTGTTCGCTCAGCAGCTTGGGAGTTTGCCTCTACGCCGGAGCTCCTCGCTGAAGTTGAGAAGTTCTATGGAAGTCTGTATGCATCATATGCTCCAAAGCCTGTAGCTCGTAACACTGACCCCAGGTCCCCAATAATAAGCCACTACACAGACGATATCCCGGACGTTGACTCGAGTGAGATTAGGAAAGCCCCCAAACAACTGAAAAATAACAGTGCTCCGAGTGAAGACGGAATACAACAATGCTTCTGTAGCTTTACCATGAGTTTACAGTGAGTGAACTCGCTAGCGAGGGTGAAACTGATTTCTATGGCAAATTGAACAGCGCCTCCTAGCGGTCACTGAAAGAACTAAAATCGGTAGTATGAGTCAGTCTGGTAAAAAACGTATCGAAATCATATCGCTAGCGATTGACGTTTTGCGGCAGTTACTATAGAAATTCGGTACCATGAGTCATAAATTTGACATACGTTCTCGAGAAATACCGTTACGATAGTGGTGAAGTCATTCACTAGCAAAATCAAGCGTGAATGCATGGTGAAAGGTTGTCGATTGACAATAAGTTTATTAATTTAGAGTATTATTTGTCAAAATAATGACTTAACGAATAACCACTCTAAACTGCATTCATATACTATTCCACCCAACCACTTGAAACGAAATATTTCTCCATAAAAACTGGCTTATAATCGTTCAAAGTCAACACTTACAAAGGTTCTAAAGTTGATAAGAATCTAAGAAGATAAGAATGATAAGTGACTGTTTTTTTCTTTTTTCAAATTTGTTGTTCAAATCTAGAAAAAGCCTATAAAATTATCTTCAAGGTTTTTGTAGTAAGTTGGAGTAGCACGTTTAATTTAGGCTTTATGGTTTGAGATATCTTAAATATTGTTATGAAATGTATGAAACAGCAAATTTTATTTTGCTATTATAAACTCCCTTATTAGTAAGAGTTGAACCCGTTCATTTGATGTACTTAAAGTAATGTAAAATGTTAAGTTATGTTGAAAACGCATTTAAGTTTACATCCCGTATAATGTAGAATAGTAACTTCCTTTTTGTTAAGATTTTATTTTTGTACATGCCTTTCGATTTCCATATACTCCACTAGTAACTGAAATTGTGATGCATTGGTTCAAATTTTATTTTATTTGCGTTTAAACTCTTTAAAACCGACGTTATGTGGATAAATCTTAGTAGGTAACAAACACAATCACATCACATCACAGCCATTCACAGCACAATACAAAGTCACATTGACAAAAGTATAACCAATAGGTATAAATTAAAAAATCACTATGCGACGAACTCTATGAAGCTGCCCTATGACGCTTTCAATTGGCAGGGTTATTTCAAAGTTTTAAGTGTTTCTGCGATATTAGGCTGGGATACAAAAATATATATCTTACTCTGTCTTTTGAGTATAGTTAGAAAGAAGCAGCTTCATTAGTTGTGAAGTTAGTCACGTATCAACATGACGACTCGATAACTTACTAGACTAAACATAAACAATCGAGCTAACACTAGTGAGTATAGAAAATGTTTATGTAACTCATGGTGCGAGTTTAGTCGAATACCATTCGATGCTCGTTTATACGCTATCGACTCGGGTATTGTAATGTAACTTTTCGATAGCAACTCATGGTAGATGTACTGAAGGCTGGAGTTACTCTGGTACCTGAGGTGTACTCTTTAAATCCGGTATTCACAATGGTATAACACCGGAGGTATGGAGCGGAAGTGTTGTGGTATTGTTCTTCAAGAAAGGAGATAAAACCCTCCTCAAGAACTACAGACCGATCTCACTTCTGAGCCATGTCTATAAGTTTTCGAGTGTTTATTACGAAACGTCACGCTCGAAAATGCGACGAGTTTCAGTCCCCAGAGCAGGCCGGGTTTCGAAAAGGCTACAGTAGTAGGTACCATAGACCACATCTGCACTGTAAGGCAGATTATACAGAAAACTGAAGAGTATAAGCCGTGGTGGTCTAGTGGCGAGTAACCTTGCATGCCGTGCAGGAGGCGATGGTTCGATCCCCGTCCAGGCCGACTCGTACCAATGAGTTTTTCTGAATTTATGTACGATATGTAAGACCACCGGCTTTTCGGTGACGTAAAACATCGTAAGCAAACCGGCATGCTTCAATTTCGAGTCATGTATTGTACCCATTGTCCATTATAAGTGGCGACGGGCTCACACGGGACAGAGTTCCGGTACTACTCGTGAAACGTGGATGTTCTGAGATTTCAGAATATCTCTGACTACCCGTCGGGGAATACAGTCGTGACTCGTGAGCATTATGCTTATGCTTATGCTACGCTTATTCTAGATTAAGATATGTATTCTATGGGTCTGTTACAATATTGTACTGATAAATAAAAAAAAAAAATTCTAGCCTATTTCATCCCACTGCTGGGCAAAGGCCTTCCCTTTAATCCTCCAACCATCTCTGTCCTGCGCATGCTCTGGCCACGCGTCATCGAAAGCATCCAGATCGTACCGCCACCTATTCCTAGGACGACCTGGACGCCGATGACCGTTTTCTGGGATCCAGGGCGTGACAATTCTTGCCCACCTTTCCTGATGCATCCGACAGACATGGCCGGCCCAAAAAAATAGCTCGCTGAGGGACCTGGAATTTATGAACTAGGTAGTTCCATCGTCAGGGTCCATGTTTTCGCACCATAGGTCATTACTGGCAGGACGCACTGATTGAATACCTTCGTTTTAAGGTGTTGTTGTAGAGCCGAGGCAAATATATGATGAAGTTTCCCGAAAGCAGCCCATCCTAGATGGATGCGCCTAACGGCCTCCTTGTTGAAGTTGTTTCTTCCTAGTCTTATAGTCTGTCCAAGGTAGACGTAGTCTTTTACAACAAGACCACAATACTTCCGCTCCACGACTCCGGTGTTATGCCATTGTGAATAACGGAATTAATAAAAAGCCTTTCCTGAGTACCTCCAGCTTTCAGAAGCATTGTTGTTATTCCGTCTTCACCCGGAGCTTTGTTATTTTTTTGTTGTTTGAGGGTTTTCCTAATGACCGTACCGTAAAAACGTAACGGTACCGTAATGCTATAAAGGTACCGTACCGTTATCTTATAAAGGAATACGTACGTAATGAAAAACGCGGCTGGCCATTGTTGCTGCCACGTAGCGAATGAAACGAATTGAAGCACTGAAGCATGGTAGAAGCGCGGCATGGAAATTTATCAAAGAAAACCTGTATTCATAAAGATTAGTTCATCATCAGCCTATCATCTTCCACTGCTGAACATAGGCCTCTCCCAAAGCGCGCCACAAAACTCTGTCCTCGGCCTTCCTCATCCAGTCGCTCCCCACTACTTTTTTTAGGTCATCTGTCCAGCTGGCAGCAGGGCGTCCCACACTACGCCTACCAGTTCGCGGTCTTTTTTTTTTATATCTTGGACATTGTCACACAAATTATCTAGTCACATTTAAAGTTCCAGATTCTAGCCTGGACTTGTATTATGATAACTAGACAACGATATAGCATACATATATAGATACAAATATCCATGACTCGGGTACAAATATTCATATTCATCATACAAATATTTGTCCCTTACGGGATTCGAACCCGCGACCCTCGGCACAGCAGGCAGGTTCACTACAGACTGTGCTGTCGGGCCGTCAGGGTCCACGTTTCCGAACCATAGGTCATCATTGGCAGAACGCACTGATTGAACACCTTCGTTTTGAGGCATTGTGGAAGGGGCGAGGAGAATATATGACATAGTTTCCCGAAAGCAGCCCATCCTAGCTGGATACGCCCAGCGGCCTCCTTGTCGAAGTTGTTTCTACCTAGTCTTATAGTCTGTCCAAGGTAGACATAGTCTTGCACAATTTCTATCGCCGCCTCACCGACGTATACCGCCTCTGGCTCGACATGAGAATTAAGCATGACTTTCGTCTTGTCTAAGTTCATGCCGAGACCGACCCGTCGGGAAGCGGCATTAAGGTCGCTATGCTATGCATCCCACTGAGGTCATGCAGCGATTCCGCCATGACGACAATGTCGACAAAGATTAGTTAGGTGCTGGTATTTAAGAATACCGTTTATTTTCCGGTACCGTAATTTATTTCGGTATTGAAATTTTACTTTAACCAGAATTTATCGGTATGACGTCATACCGTTAAATAAATATACCAAATTTTTTCGGTAATTCAGTCCCTGATCTGGGGTCGGTGTTGCAAGCTACAGGCTTTGGAGCGGGTGTTGCGAGCTACAGGCTTTGGAGCGTGTGTTGCATACAGACTTCCATAGAACTTCTTAATTTCAGCGAGGAGCTCGGCTTAGAGGCAACGATCTTCCCGTCCGCTGTTTTGAGATTAGACAGGTGGCATCTCCCGAGCTGCTGAGCGAACACTTTCGACCCCTGGTTCTGCTCAATCGCCTCCTCTATGGAGCGTCTGTGTTCAGAGGTCGCGCCGTATCAGCTTTTTTATTTGTATACTAGCTGTTGCCCGCGACTTCGTACGCGTAGACTTAGGACTTGTTTATGTTTTTTTTGTGTCTCTGACTTGTTTTTGTGACTTCTGAAAGAACACCCCCTTTCATCCCCTCTATGCACCCCCTGCTCACCGCTTACGCACCCCCTACACACCCATTTATTATTTTTATTTTATTATTTGAAAGTGTTGGGCCTTGACAGGCTCGCTGAGCCTGTGCCACGTAGACCATCGCTGGTCCTTTGTGAACGCCCTTTCTAAAGTTCCTCACCAATCCCCACTGCGGCCAGAAATCGCAGTAGATTCTTGATCGGGACAGTTTGTATCTCTTCTGGTGTCAGAACCTGCCTACCTAGACGAGTACTACGTTTGTACATCAGGGGGCCACAGTCACATAGGAGGAGCATAGGAGTTTCCATCTCCTCCTCGCAGAATCTGCAGCCGGTCGTATCGCTTAGATTTAATGTGTGCATGTGCTTATATTTTAATTTGCAGTGACCTGTGAGTGACCTCGCTAACGTACAAATTTGATCCTTACTGAGAGCAAGGAGTCCGTTCGCAAATGGCAATGCCGATTTAGTATGGGCGAGTGGCGTCATTTTTTTTAAGTATATATTTTTTTGAGCGTCCACCAACCACTCCTTGTTTTTATGGAAGATATTGATGTGCTGAACAAAACAAAGTATTACAATCATACCTCATATCATACCCAATCTACATGCAGTACCGACGGAGATATAAAGGTCTGAAATGTCAGAATTCTAGTACTGTGAACTGTGACTGGAGCATGCCCCTCATGCTCTGACATTTCAGACCTTTATATCTCCGTTGGTACTGCATGTAGAGGTATGATTGTAATACTTTGTTTTGTTCAGCACATCAATATCTTCCATAAAAACAAGGAGTGGTTGGTGGACGCTCAAAAAAAATAATTTAAAAAATGACGCCACTTTCCGGCATTGCTATTTGCGATTGTAACCTTTTATAAGTGCTTTGGAGTGGCACATGCCTGGGGTATTGCACCAAAGCTTGATTGCTTCTCCAAAGCTGACTCTATTCAAAGAATCTCGCGTTAGACTATTAGGGACTCCAAAAAAGGGTTCGGGGCCTGTGAAGTGGTTTTTAGTGCCTCTTCTGGCCAGCTCATCCGCTTTCTCGTTCCCCTCTATGTCTGAATGTCCTGGCACCCATTGTAGCACAAGCTGATTGTTTTTGCCTAAGGCATTCAGTTGTGACACGCAGTCCTGTACTAGCTTAGACCTTACGATCGGAGAGTCTATGGCTAGCAAGGCTGCTTGGCTATCAGAATTGATTGTGATATGTTGGTTGACGTAGCGCTTGCTCAGGTTTATTCCAGCGCAGGCTGTGATGGCGTAGACTTCAGCCTGGAATATGGAGGCGTAGTTGCCAAGATTTTGGGCTTGCCGTAATCTTGGGTTTTCGCCGTATATTCCGCTGCCAACGTCATTGCCCTTCTTGGATCCGTCTGTGTACCAAGTTAGGCAGTTGTCTTTGATGGACGTTTGACCCTTAAGCCAGTCATCCCTCGAAGGAAATTTAACTGTGTAGTTTTTGGTGAAGTTGTGTCATGGTGTCTGTGGTCATCTTTAGCACTGGGAGGCACGTGGCATCCTCCTGCAGGTTAATCAAACACTTCGACTGCCACTTACGGTTCTTGTTTGCGTTAACTCTAAGAATGCATGCCTTCGCTTCTCTTTGTGCAAAGATGTGTAGCGGTTGGATGTTGAGTAGTGCATTAAGAGCTATCCCAGGGCTAGTGGACATCGCGCCTGTTATTATTAGGCACACAGTCCTTTGGAGGCTATTGAGTTTGTCTATTGTGGATTTTTGGAGGGTCTTTTTATACCAGACCGCTGCGGCATAGCATACAATTGGCCTTACTATGGCAGTGTACAGCCAAAGGGCTATTTTGGGGGTTATTCCCCATCTAGTCCCTGCCATGCGATAACTGATGCCGAGCGAAGTCTTGGCCCTCTGAATGACGTTTTCAATATGTGAGTTCCAGTTGAGGCGTTGGTCTAAAGTTACGCCTAGGTATTTAACCGTGTTGGAGTAGGTTATAGTTTTTCCATTGAGTCTGGGCACTCTTAATTTTCTGAGGTCCCGTTTGTTCGTGAATGGTACTATAACGGTTTTGTCTGCGTTGACGGACAAGCTGTTCTCAACACACTGTGTGTGAGCTGAAGAGCTCTTTGCACAAGAGAGGACACTGTGTCTAGACAAGGTCCTCTAATGATTACTACAAGGTCGTCGGCATACCCTTGTGTGGGTAGTCTCTCCTCGGCCAGTAGGTGCAAGAGTTGGTCAACCGCGACTGACCACAGGAGGGGGGATAGTACCCCCCCCTGAGGGCAGCCTCTTGTTGTTTTGACTGTATGGAATTGACCATTCAGTGTGAGTTTTGCAGACCTGTTACGGAGCATTGACTCTATCCAACCTGTAGTGGTCCGATCTACCTCTTTGGCAGTTAGTCCACTAATTATGGTATTTGTTGGGGTGTTGTCGAAGGCTCCTTCAATATCTAAGAATGCACAAAGGGCAATTTGCCTGTCCTCGATTGATTTCTCGATCTTGTCGACTAAATCAACCAAGGCAGTTTCTGTTGATTTGCCCTTTAGGTAGGCATGCTGATCTTTATGCAACGGGTGTGTCAATAAGGCATTTTCCCGTATGTTTTGATCTAGTACCTTTTCCATGGCTTTCAGCATGAAAGAGGTGAGACTTATAGGTCTATAGGACTTTGGTTGGGCATAGTCCTTTTTGCCTGTCTTTGGTATGAACTTAATTGTGACTTTGGTCCATGGCTCTGGTATGACGTTGCACGCAAAGCTGGTTCTAAAGATTTTTATTAGAATTGGAGTTAGGATCTCCGCGCCTTGTTGTAGTAGGCCTGGGAATATTCCATCATCTCCAGCTGATTTAAAGGGCTTAAAAGTTCTTAGTGCCCATTTAACCTGATTAGGTCTGAAAATTGCTGACGCTCTCCGCCAGTCCTCTGAGTGAGGCCTTTGTGCGTGAGCGCTTTTGTTACCCCTTGTACTTGTGGTAGTGCTTGGGTTGTTTCACTGATGGAGCCAGGAAAGTGGACTGCTGTGAGCAGTTCCAGAGTATCCTTCTCGGTACGTGTGAAATTACCATCAGGCCTTTTGAGAAGACCTGATTGGTTTTTTGGTGCTTTCGCGAGGATCTTGTGCAGTCTAGCTCCTTGAGGAGTTTGATTAACTTCCTCACAGAACTTCCGCCAGTTTCACCTCTTTGCTTGTTTGATTTCCCGTTTGTAAGTTGATAGGGCGGACCTGTAGGTGTCCCAACTACACCTATAGGATTTAGCTTTGTTGAAAAGCTGACGGGATTCGGTTCGAAGTTTTTCTAACCTACGATTCCACCAGGGAGTGTTCCTCTTTTGCTTGGGTTCTTTTAGGGGGCAGCTTTTGTGGTAGGCGTCAATGATGACGTTATTTAATATAAGTACAGCCAGTTCCAAGGTTTCAGGATCTTTTATGGTTTTAGGAAAGTCTACTAGGTTCTCCTTTAGTAGGTACACACCCATACGCACGCCCTTCGTACCCCCTACACACCCCCACGCACCCCTTCTACGCACCACCTACTCACCACTTTCACACCCCCTTCTCCTCACCACTACGCACCCCCTCCGTACTCCTACACACACCTACTCATCCCCAACGTACCCACTACTCACCCTCGCAACTCACCCCTACTCACCTCTACGCATCCTCTACGTACCCCTACACACCCCTATGCACCCCTACTCACCTCCGCTACTCACGCCCTACTCATCACTTACGCATCCCCTACTCACCCCCACGCACCCCCACACACCCCCTACACACCCTTACTCATCCCCTAAGTATCCCCTACTCACCCCCTCTACGCATCCCTTACCCACCACTTACGCACCCCCTTCTCATTACCTATTCCCTATATAGCAGAGTAGGGGATGAGTAGGGCGTAGGTAGGGTTAAGTAATTAACGTCCCAAAAAACCCATAAAAACAACACCCATAATGATAATTTAGACATTTCAACCCCATCGCACCCCAACAGGGGATGATGGTATTTCACATCCGCCACGTTGGATTTTAAAATCATTGTTGTTTTCGTAATAAGCGACCCGATAAACCATACAAACGATACCCATCTTGATTTTCAGACTTTGTCACCCCATTTCCCCCTTTCAGGGGTTGAATTCTGAAAAAACCTGAAACACAAATGTTTACTCATTTATCAATAGGAGTACTCCTGTGAAGTTTTGAATAAAATAGTCCAACTAATCTTTTTCCCCATACAAACTTTGGACCCCCGTTTCAACCCCTTAGGGGGTGAATTTTGAAAAATCCTTTCTTAGTGCAGCCCTTGACTTTAAAAGGAACCTACGTGCCAAATTTGGAATCTCTAGACCAAGCGGTTTGGGCTGTGCGTTGATATGTCAGTCTGTCAGTCACTTTCTTCTTTTATATAATTATTTAGATTGAGAGCCCGATGTTCTGCCGAAAACTCTTGCTCAGACAGGATTTCACGTCTATGCCTCATAAGCTCCAGAGTCTCGCTTGAGAGCTTGGAAGCTTTTGCCACACGCTGCATGCTGAAATGCCTGTAGCCCACTTCACGTAGAGCTAGTTGGTTGGTTAGTTGGTTTGTAGCCTCGCCAACGTCCGCGTCTTCGGTGGTTTCCAACGAATCAATTATGTTATGAAGGTCAAGTTGGAAGCTGTCACTTCCAACTACAGTTTGGTGCTGTGTGTGGAAGTGTGGAACGGAGAGTCGATTTCATCAGACGTCTTCTTTTGAGCTTGTAATTATGTTCAGAGTGCCTCGGACAAGTCGGCGATCACTTCCGTTGTTAAACCTATTGATCACTGATACGTCTCTGAATATGTGCCGTTTATAAGTCATGATTAAGTCGATCTTATTTTTCGTCCGGCTGTCAGGGCTTCGCCAGGTCCAGCTCTTTCGGGGCTGCTTCTAGAAGAATGAGTTCATCAAGTATAGCCCTTGCCTCTCTAGGAAACCAAGCAGCATATGCCCTCTCTGGTTTCTGTTACCAATACCGTGCTGACCCACCTTTGACTCATCGTTCTCCTGTACTCACTTTGGTATTGAAATCCCCCATCACAACCGTGAAATGAGTCTTTGCAGTATCGTTGATAGCTCTAGAGATATCCTCGTATACCGATTCGACTTCTTCGTCAGAGCCCGTCGTAGTAGGCGTATACCTGTACAACCTTCAAGCTGCACCTTTTGGAGAATTTTAGCACGCGGTATTCTACCCGATTCGACACACTGCTGATCTCCATTACATTGTTGATGAGGGTTTTGTTGACGAGAAATCCTACGCCACCCTGGGACAGGCTTTCGCCTTCTCGGAAGTAGAACAAGTGGCCAGATTCTAGGGTCATCTTATCCTCCCCCTGTCTTCGGACCTCTGACAACCCAAGAATATGCCTCTCAAACTTTTTTAGTTCTATCTCGAGTTTCGTGAACTTTTCGTCCTCCATCAGTGTTCGTCCGTTATACGTTAACGTCGCCAATAACAGTCGTTGATGTTGGCAGACTCTGGTAACCCAGGTATTCTTAGCACCCCCCGCCCTACCGTTAGCTAGACCACTGCCGTAGCCTGGAATAGTAGAGCTGCCGGGAACTAGGGGCCGGGGCCATGTGGGACTAAATTCCATATTTGGGAGGTAAAAACGCCATAATCACCACGTTTGGCAGAGCGGGTTGGTGATCGCAGGGATATACCAGTTGCACCGGTGATGCTGCTGCCCATCATAGGTCGAGGGATTTTGGTATAGCCTGCTTTGGATGGATATACCGGAATCACAGTCGGTCGCCAGAGCTTCGTTGGTTAGTCGGCAGGGTGCACCACGAGCAGATGAGGTTGGCAGTTAGGTTGTCGCCATAGTGTACTGCGTTTACCCCTTACACCCCGAAAGTAATAGATCTCTGAAATACCAATTCTTCAAATTTCATGTACTTTTCCTCTTAATGCTGACTGACCAGATTTATTACACTGACCGTAACAATTATAATAAAATATACAGTATTTACACGCCTTTCATAGGTTTGGTTGCATACTGACTGTGTCACCACTTTTTGTATATTTTTTGCTAACGGTACACAATTTTTAAGGTTGGGTCCCTCCAAATGAATACCTATAATTGATTACTACATGCCACCAATCTTTCAATCATCCATGGACACATTTCCACTACGTAGTTGCATCAATCAGTTTTTACATTCGAACATAAAACTCGGCCGACTAAGAAAAGTTCCAGGTTTAGGGCCGGCAACCTATGTTAATAATTAATAGGAAGACTAGAGCTATCAAATGGCAAAGTCTCATTTTGTTACTCGATGAGGTAATTTTTTGCCTTTTAGCCACTATAAAATCAGGCCGACTCAAGAAAGTCCCAGGACTAGGCGAGGCAACCCTATATATTTTGGCACTTCTCGATGAGCTCTATCGACTGTACTATATGCCAAGTTGTTACTCGATGAGATAATTTACACAAAAAAAAATGACCACTTTTTTGCTCACTGTACAAAACCCTCCAGTCTACCCTGTACTTTTAGACGTAGGTACCTTTCTGATGTGCTACACCCTAGGTAGGTCACATTTTGCTACTCGATCAGGTAGGGTTGCCAACTGTCCGCTCTTCGACTATAACCATATAAATAATTAATAAGTGTTGTTTTCGAATTTATGACATTATTATTTTATTATTAATGTATAAAGCACACCATTTTACTCCAAAAACGAAAAGTTGATTTTGCAATAACACCATTTACAGTGTTTCCATTAAAATCCATTGATACTATTTTAGTGGGGGACAACGATAACATATTTTCCCGGTCGGCTCCAGTGGGGGACAGCTGCTATTTTTTTCCTGAGACAAATCCACTATTGTATCTTGTTCTAATATCTCATTATTTTCCATGTATTTACGAACATTTCGCCGAAATCCCCCGGAATATTTGTTTTTTTTACTTTTTCCATTGCTGGATAGTTGAACACCATCCAGCAGTAGAATAAAAACACTTATTAACGTATCTTTTCAAAACTATCCTCTATAAACACATTTAAGCGGGAAGCCTTCAGATTTTACTCTGTACAATAGATATAAACTGTGTCCGTCTAGAACATTCTAATAAACATTTATTTATAGACCAGTATTAAACCACATTGATCACGTCTAAAACAAATTAGCTTATGATAGTCAAATCACCCTACAGAAAGTCGTAAAATATGTCCCTTTCAGAATTATTACTCTAAACAAACACTTTTTCCAAACTAAGTGTAGATAGCAACTAGTTTATTTACACTAGATTAATCTTTTAGTTTAAAGGAGGTTCTAAAACGTGGATCTGAGACACTATACTCTATTAGAATGTTTCATCTTATTATAAATCACCTTTAGAACACTGTTGTCTATATATTAACCACTAATAGGCAATTTATAGTGTATAAAGGTTTAAAGCAACTTGCTGGTGTTACTTGGGTTGTAGCACCTGTGCCTATAGCTAGTGCATCTGTGTGAGTGTAGGTCACTTGTATAACAAACGACATTGCATACGATACCTTGCATGCTTCACATCTTTTTAGTGCAATATTCGGTCCGTATTTCTTTCAAGTCCCTGTTGTGAAGTGAATAAATTATTATGTTTGGTGTACTTATGCACTATCTAGTCCTTCAATTTCTGAATCAGATAGAATGGGAATCTCATAAGTCCCGAGGTGATAGATAGATAACTAGTTTGTTTTCATCAGAACCGAAAAAGGCAAACAGGGCAGAAACAGGAACGGCCGTAACTGGTGGGGTTCGGCGGATATAGTGGCTATAACCGCCAGGCACCAAAGAGGCCACAGAGAATGGAATCACTAGCGATTTAAGAGTCTGCACTGTCTACCTAGCTTTGAAATCCGAAATAGTATAAAGCTATAGGGCATTATATCCTTGGTGCAAATACAGTCTAGGGCGGGATTTGGGAAATCGCGGGCCGTCAATTATCACGGTAATTGTAGGTAATGTACGTTTGAACTCAAACTCAAAAAACTCAAACTCAAAATTTTTTATTCAAAATAATATCACATAGATAACTTTCTGACGTCATTTTTGATTCTACCACCGCTTCGGAAGGTGTTCCGCTGTAGAGAAGATGCGGCCAGAAACTCTACAACACACTTCTTTTAAACAAAACAAAATATACAAAGTACAAATATTGAATTACATAGTGTAACATTGTCAAGACCAGACATTTTGGTCATTCAAATAATCATCGAGTTTATAGTAACCTTTTTTACAGAGGACTTGTTTAACATGGGATTTAAACTTTTTGTCTGGCAAGTTTAGAATATCCTCTGGTATCTTATTATAATAGCGTATACAGTGCCCCATGAAAGATGTGTTGACCTTACTGAGTCGAAAATGTGGGAACACTAATTTATTTTTATTTCTTGTATTGTAATTATAAACGTCACTGTTTTTGGGAAAGAGAGACAAATTTTTGCGAACGTATAAAATATTTTCGTAAGTATATTGACTGTAGAAAGTCAAAATACTGATATCTTTAAAAAGATCTCGTAATGAATCTCGACAACGCAGATTATAAATGGCTCGAATTGCCCGTTTTAGAAGTTTCCGAATTGAACTTAAGAAACAAAATGCCTTATCAACATTGTGTGTACAAAATGCAATCTTTTATGTAAAAAGTGCACAAAACAAACAGTGGAATTAAAGTATCCGTTTTGTTGCCTTCATCTAGTAGTGAGATGAATGTTCCTCTCATTTTCATATTGGCGTGAACCGAGAACATTTAGGTAACCCTTTCTCACACGCGATTTTAAAATCTTTCGCGGGCCGGATTAAAATCCGGGGCGGGCCGCATCCGGCCCGCGGGCCGGGCGTTGCCCATGTATGGTCTAGGACATTTTATAAAATCACGATTTTGGCCTTGTGTCGCGGCACTGCGTCAGGCATAAGGTAATATTCTGCCGCCCTTATCATAATCAGCGCAAACGACATTTTTGGAAAAATTGAGTTATGGGCATTTTCGGAATCAGCGTAAAGCGATCTACAAGCATAACTGATCCAATTTTTGATTTTCTTATTTTAAATGTGGTTTTTTGATAAGCAAATTTGTCGCACTTGCAAACTTTCCATAGGTATATACCACGTGATAGCCATTATGATACTTAATTTAGTAAGTCATTCAAAAGGTTCTTCACACTTACTAATAATAAGCACCGCAATATCGCATGCGGTTGTTTTGCCTAGGATTGTCACAGTTAACAATAATAATAAATTCTAAGCATAATTAACGCACTTGACTGTTACGTTACTCTTGGTGGTAACTTATAGATAATTTACTTAACTTCTACTAGTCATAAACATCATATTTGAGTAGATTCGATTGTTATGTTTAGAATTTATTTGCTTAGACAAAAAATATTACTAAACATTACCAACGCAACTAGCGCAAGTTCAATTATTATATCTGGGAATCAATAGCAGAGAGAGCAAATACGTTCGTTATGACTGTAAGAAGGTCACTTACATAATATAGGACGAATTAAAAAAAACTTGCCCTCTTTAAATAAACCTTGTAATTTACCCGCATCAGCCAAAAAATGAGAAAAAGAGAAAGTTATTATCCTATGTTTTATTTCTGTTCATAAACTTTCATACACATAAAGTTTTATCAAAATCGGTCCAGCAGTTTTTGAGTCATCATCATCATCATCATCTCAGCCGCTGGACGTCCACTGCAGGACATAGGCCTCCCCCAAGGATCGCCATAACGACCGGTCCTGCGCTGCCTTCATCCAGCGTTTTCCCGCCGCCTTCACCAGGTCGTCGGTCCACCCTACGCTGCGCTTTCCGGTACGCGGCCGCCACTCGAGAACCTTCTTCAAAGTTGGACCTACCTAACTGAATAGTTTGTCCCAGATAAACATAATCGTCAAAAACTTCGAGCGCAGAGTTTCCAATCGTTACAGGAGTGGGTTCAACATGGACATTTGATATGATCTTTGTCTTGTCCATGTTCATCTTCAGACCAACTTGTTCGGAGGCTCTGCTAATATCATCGAGCATTCAACTGAGCTCTTCTATAGTCTCCGCCATGATGACTATATCATCGGCAAACCGAAGGTGACTTATGTACTCGCCGCTTATGTTGATGCCTAGCCCTTTCCAGTCCAGAACCTTGAAAACATCTTCCAGTGCAGCGGTAAACAGTTTCGGAGATATAACGTCTCCCTGCCTCACACCTCGCTGCATTAGGATAAGTTTCGAGTTCTGGTACTGTAGTCGAACTGACATAGACTTGCGTTTTTGTACAAGCATTTTATCACCTCGATGTACCTACCGTTAGTCTACTTGGTATCGCTGAAGAGACTGCAGTACAGCCCAAGTCTCAATCGAATCAAAGGCTTTCTCGTAGTCCACGTACGCCAAGCAAAGGGGTAGGTTATACTCTTCGGTCTTCTTTATCACCTGTCGGAGCGTATGTATGTGGTCCACGGTGCTAAAACCCCTTCGAAAGCCGGCCTGTTCGGGAGGCTGCAAGTCGTCGAACCTGCGCGTGAGATAGTTCGTAATGACTCTCGAAAACAGCTTGTAGACATGGCTAAGAAGGGAGATGGACCTATAGTTCTTCAGCAGGGCATTATCACCCTTTATGAAGAAGAGCACCACCAGACTTCTGTTCCATGCCTGCGGCGTATTTCCCTCGAGTATGACGGAATCGAACAGTTTCTGAAGGGCCTTCAGAACCGGTTTTCCACACGCCTTCAGAAGCTCGGCCGTAATAGCGTCATCACCCGGTGCCTTGTTGTTTTAGCCTGATTTGTAGCGGGTCTCCGTGTTGACGTGTATAACTGTCCATAGAATTTCTCAACTTCTCTCAGAAGCTCAGGCTTCAACGATACGATTCTGCCATCCTCAGTCATCAGCTTTGATAGCTGGCTTTGCCCAATAGACAGACCCTTTGCGAAGACTTTAGAGCCTTTGTTCCGCTCTATAGCCTCCCTTACGCTCGGTGTTAAACCGACGCAGGTCGCAAGTCACAGACTTTGAAATCTGTGGGTCTACCATGAGTTTTCACCGTTCTTTACTACTGTAGTTACGTCACCAATTTTGTATTGAATTTCGTACAGCGCTCCTAGTGGTTACGTAGAGAACTAATTTCTGTCATACAATTGGGCGACGTAACTACAGTAGTAAAATACAGGGAAAACTCATGGTAGGCCCTCTGCATTATTATTGAGCTGCCGGTACCTATTCGCATCATCTGAAGACTGCAGAATCATCTCGCGCCTTTCCTCCATGAGGATACTTTCATTGTTTGAAGGATACTTTCCTTTTTTGTTAATTTTTTTGCTGATGCGACAAAAAGGTTTATTTAAAGAGGAGGTGTTTTTTTTATTTCATCTCATATTATGTAACCTTGCCCGTAACCTTCTTACTAGTCATAAAGAACGTATTTGCCAACGTATTTGCTCCCTCTGCTATTGATTCCCAGGTATAATAATCGCACTTGCGCTAGTTGCGTTGGTGATGTCTAGGACATATTAATTGATTTATAATATTTATCCTAGGCATAAGTGACGTAATTGCATTTCCTAGACATAAGCCACACAATTGTAACACATGCGATGGTTATGCTTAGGAAATAAAGACAAATTAATCTATGTTTACAATTCTAAACAACATTTTGGGGTTTATTTATATGAAACATTATTATTTAAGAAAAATGAATATAGCAAAAAGAAAGTTCATAGCCTGTTCTATATAGTCGATAACTAAAAAATAATAAATGTCTGCTAGTATTTTAAGAGTAAACAAAAAAAAAAAAAAAAACTTTAGGCGCCATTTTCTCGAATTCTCCCTCCATGCAAGTGCGTTGATTATGATAAGAACGGCAGTATTAACGAAGCCTGAAAAAATTAGTCCCTATCTGTCACCCCAGTCTGGTGACCACAAAACAGTGAAACTATCGATAGTCTATCGATATTGTTACTATTTTTCGAGGTCGGTGCTGTCGATATATCGATACTATAGATATCTCAGAATGACCGATATTACTGTGCAATACTATCGACAGTATCCATTTTTTTTTCTAGCAATTTTATCGATACTTTGACATCATTATCCATTATAAGTGGCGACGGGCTCACCTCCCGTCACATTGGACAGAGTTTCGGTACTACTGGTGAAACGTGGATGTTTTGAGGTTTCAGAATATGTTCGACGACCCGGTTGGTGTAATGGTTACCACGCCGGACTGCCAAACCAGGGTCCTGGGTTCGAATCCCGGTTCGGTCATGGATGTTATATGTTCGTGCCGTTGTTGTATGGTTTCCATAATAATAGCCTTTAGTGCTTAGTTTGGGAACATTACAATGTATGTGCCTGTGAGCGTTATTTATTTATTTATTTATGTCCGACTACCCCCTCGGGGAATATAGTCGTGAGGATATGCTTATATGCATCACTATCAATATTGTTACTATCCTTAGGCAAACCACCACAAAGAATTACGCAAAGGGTTAACAAAATAAAGCACAATCAAAACAGATTCATAATTCGGTGACAAATTTTGTCGTAACTAAATGACGCAATGAAGTATGTTTTGTCGTAATGACTTTGAAATTATGAATGGATCTCGAATGGGTCATAAGTTACGTTCAAATGGTTGGCTGAATTATTAACTTTAGTTTAAACATAATTGTTAATTTACTACAGAATTTACAATTAAAGCGTTACCCATGAAGCCAGAACAATTTAATTTAGTTTTCTAAATTGAAATCTCACTCTAAACTCAAACAAAAAGGAACTGAAACTAACTTAACAAAGTGTAAATAATCCATAAACGAGGTCATGATAGTTTAGTTTGTTTTTAAAAGCCCTATTTGGCACGGACTTTTGTCGAAGCTCTAGCATTTAAATACTTAGTAAAAATTTCGGAATCTTTGCAGGTTAGATAAACGTTATTTCAACGTTATTGATATCGGCAAGAAGACTACAGGGTGTTTGGTAGGGTCTGCTACCTTCCCCCACCCATTATATTGACCTTGGCCTCAAGGTATTATTTTAATGATTTTTTTTTATTTTTAGAAAAAAAAAACGATTTTTAAACTAAAACTACCTCTAGCTCAAAATCTATCCATAGGACAGGTCTGCTAATGGTCTTGTTTTAATTGTTAGAGTCTTAGTGTACTGTAAAAATTGATTTCACACCCGAAAATTGTAGAGAAGAAAAGTTATGGGGCCTGAAGTACCGTAGTAAGGTAAAAAAATAATTTTAAGGGCAACTTTCTAAGGGGTTTAAAAAAAAAAAAACAGGGTTGGAGTTCTTCTGATTTTTTAAAAACATCCCCAGTCCATACCCTTTCTAACGATATGCTTAAAGTGTTATTATCACTTGTAGTTCCGAAGTTATTAATTAATTTCTGCAACTAGGGCACTTTTACCACCACGACACTACCTTTGTAAGACAAATGTAATTCCCGGAATTTAAACCTGTTTGGCCCACAGTTGGCAGGTAAAATTGTTTGTCTCACTCTTACACGAGAGCAACACGTATTCTGTCTCTTTCACTCTCGGGTCGACGGGGGCAGGTGACTCGTTGGGTTCTGTGTTGGGCTCTCAGATAACTTTGTCAGTCGAGATTTACCCATCTTAGCTAACTTGCGTACTTGCCGTTACGACGCTCCACTGTTTTCGTTAATTTTGTTGAGTTTGTTATTACTTCATTTTTGTTAAGTTTTGTTGTTTTTTACCTACGGTTACGTTTATTGTTGGTAAAATGCCTGGATTTACTAACGAAGAGATAAATCCTCCGTGCCTCGCGCCCATTGCAATTAGCCATTCCATACACCAACAGAATGTCGGCGTACTCTTCGTTAGTAAATCCAGGCATTTTACCAACAATAAACGTAACCGTAGGTAAAAAACAACAAAACATAACAAAAATGAAGTAATAACAAACTCAACAAAATTAACGAAAACAGTGGAGCGTCGTAACGGCAAGTACGCAAGTTAGCTAAGATGGGTAAATCTCGACTGACAAAGTTATCTGAGAGCCCAACACAGAACCCAACGAGTCACCTGCCCCCGTCGACCCGAGAGTGAAAGAGACAGAATACGTGTTGCTCTCGTGTAAGAGTGAGACAAACAATTTTACCTGCCAACTGTGGGCCAAACAGGTTTAAATTCCGGGAATTACATTTGTCTTACAAAGGTAGTGTCGTGGTGGTAAAAGTGCCCTAGTTGCAGAAATTAATTAATAACTTCGGAACTACAAGTGATAATAACACTTTAAGCATATCGTTAGAAAGGGTATGGACTGGGGATGTTTTTAAAAAATCAGAAGAACTCCAACCCTGTTTTTTTTTTTAAACCCCTTAGAAAGTTGCCCTTAAAATTATTTTTTTACCTTACTACGGTACTTCAGGCCCCATAACTTTTCTTCTCTACAATTTTCGGGTGTGAAATCAATTTTTACAGTACACTAAGACTCTAACAATTAAAACAAGACCATTAGCAGACCTGTCCTATGGATAGATTTTGAGCTAGAGGTAGTTTTAGTTTAAAAATCGTTTTTTTTTCTAAAAATAAAAAAAAAATCATTAAAATAATACCTTGAGGCCAAGGTCAATATAATGGGTGGGGGAAGGTAGCAGACCCTCCCTAGTTTCTACCCTATGTGTATGTACACCTCCCTACCAAACACCCTGTATTATCAAAACTACGATAACAAATATCTTAAAAGTTTAGGCATTTATTTCGAAAAAGTTATGATTTTATCAGAGATTTTGTATATACTACGTTAGATCGGAAATGCGAAACAGAAAGTGTAGCAATAACGTATGTTAGAGCTAGATAGATAGACGAGACCATTCACGAATACGCTATGAGCCTGTATGGACCTAGCGTCAGTTGTCAACGGAACGAATTCCGCTTTAATTTTCCAAAATCTCAGGTTTTTTGTCTCGCCTTGGATAATCCGTAGCCGATCTAACGTAGTATATATACCAAATCTTTGGAGTTTACTTTCTCAACGTCGGCGTCATCCTCAGAAAATTTTTCTTCTTTCTAATCGATTGCATTTCATTGAGTTTGACTTGCCATACCAAGTGTATGACAGGCAGAGCCCGTCACCTCTTTTAATACAGACGTCCGACACAATACACGCCTCGAAATAGAAGTAAAACATCGTGAGGAAACCTGTAAACGCTGAACAAGAAATTCTCATGCGTTTGTGTCCACCAACGCCATCCGTCCAAGTCCATCAGTTGAGGACGTTGATAAAATCTCCCTGAGGGTAGATCTGTGCCTTGCAATGGGACGTATATAGGCTGATAACGATACAGCAGGTTGGCAGCTAGCTCTGTATAATCTCTCCCTGCCTATATCTAGCTAAACGAAAAAGCTCTTCGACGCTGGCAATGATGATCCATTCTTTCTAGATCACGAGCCACGATATTCGTGGCCTGGCGACGCTTATTTTGCCCTCTACTTGGCCCATTGTTATAATTTGGAGCAGCTGAGAGCAGTGAATCAATCACATTAAATGAACAATTGGACATAATGGGTGTCATTATCATCATCTCAGCCGATAGACGTCCACTGCTGGATATAGGCCTCCCGAAAGGTACGACACAACGACCGGTCCTGCGCTGCCCTTGTCCAACAGGTTCCCGCTGCCTTCACCAGGTCGTCGGTCCACCTTGTTGAGGACTTATCCACGCTGCGTTTTCCAGTATGCGGTCTTCACTCGAGAACTCCTCTGCCCCATCTGCCATCGGGCCAATGGGTTGCACAATTCGGTATGTCAAGTTTTTTTTGGTCTTCATTTTTATATTTTTTACGGATAGAAGACATAATTTTAAGACACCAATTTCATTCTTATTGCGATTAATCGAGTTTATAAATATAAATTTAATTTTTAAATTACTTTGATCTGTTATCTCTAAGTGCAAAAATGTTGGAGAGAAAATAATTCGAACTCCATGGAGAAAAACTACCTACTGCTATATTTAAAAAAATTAATACTTGCCTCCTCTTTCTAACTCTATGCTGGAAACTGATACGGCAACATTAAATGTCAAATTCTGACATTGTGAATGTATTTTTTTTTTCTTAATGGTCAAGTATTTTAAGTTGATTTTATGTTTACCAAGGAGTTCACAGGTATGCCAGTGACGTCACTGGACGGACCGAAAAACGACGTTATTTTATTAAAAATATCTGTAATCCTTTCAGTATAAAATCTCTGACACAGAAAATATGATTATTGTGACAATTATCTCGAAATGATTTTCGATTCAGCCCTCCAAAAAAAAACTTGACATACCGAATTGTGAAATTGAAATGCCTCAAATACTTCTATCTATCAAGGCTACAAGAACTTCTTTATTGAGGTAAGGGTATACTACACTCTGTTTTATTTATTTGGCAGGCTTCCTACGCCCACGTTACTGACATTTGACCTTTCCCAAACAGTTTTATTCTGTTCTTGTTTCGTAATTTGAACCCTGAGGCAAAGAATATACGGATCGTGTATAAGTAAGCGAGATGTTATGTAATAACAGGTGAGGTTAAAATTATCCGATTTACGGTTATTGACATAGTAATAGGGGAGCGGACTGCATAAAAGGCTTAGGCGGCAACTCGTACTCGTCCGTGGACGAGTTTACCACGTCCGTGAATAGCTAGGGGTCGACTCGTCCGTGAAAAGCTAGGGGTCAACTTGCTGAGGGATATGCAGTTGTGGTCCGTAGGGCACTAAACCCAATTACGGGCAATTGCAATTTCTCCTGGTTGGTAGGGGGGGGGGGGAGGGGGGGGGGGTGTTGTATGTATGTACGTGTATAGGTAGATATGTATGTATGTAAGTATATAGGTAGGTGTGTAGGCATGTAGGTGTGTATGAATGTATGTAGGTGTGTAGGGATGTTATGTATATTTGTATCGTTTAGGTTCATTTGGTCCAATTCCCAATTGGTCTAGTGGTTTCAAATGGTCCAATGCCCGGTTGGTCCAATGCCCACAATGTCCAATGCCCGGTTGGTCCAATTCCCACAATGTCCAATGCCCGGAACGTCCAATGCCCACAAAGTCCAATTCCCACAAAGTCCATTTCCCAGAATGTCTAGTCATAGGAGAGTCCTTCGGAGGGGACACAACAATGACTTTAAAAGCTTCGCTAATATGTCGAAATCACAATCAATAGGTAATACTCACCCCCTTATTACCCCCACGCACCCCCTAATCACCCCCACGCACCCCCTTATCACCCCCTATGCACACCTAATTACATACCTTGGTCAACTCGAACAACTCAGTCAGACAACTTGGTCAACTCGAACAGCTCGGTCAACTCGAACAGCTCGGTCAACTCGGACAACATACACGACTTGGTAAACTCGGTCAACTCGAACAACTTGGTCAACTCTGTCAGCATGAACAACTTGGCCTACTTGAACAACTTGACCATCTCGGTCAACATAAACAACTTGGTCAACTCGAACCGAGTTAACCAAGTTGTTCGAGATGTTTATGTGGTCCGCGTTGACCAAGTTGTGTATGCCGTCCGAGTTGACCAAGTTGTTCGAGTTGTTCATATGTTGTTTGAGTTGTCTATAAAACCTATAAAATAATATCGTAAATCGGACTTCGTGGTCGGCGTCGATGACACGTGGTTGACGCGTGTGTGGACGAATTCGATACAAGATTAACCACGCGTGGCGTGGCATTGCATGTGCGTGTGCATCTGTGTGAAGTCCCTCATACATTTTACTAGAAACCGAATGCGTCGAAACGTGGCATGGACCTTACATGCACGTTGCATGCGCTTTAATGTGAACACGGCTTTAAAGTCATGGTTGTGTCCCCCGAAGAGTTGTCTGAGTTGACCAAATTGTTTATGTTGTCCGAGTTGACCGAGCTGTTCGAGTTGACCAAGTTGTCTGACTGAGTTGTTCGAGTTGACCAAGGTAGGTAATTAGGGGTGCATAGGGAGTGATTAGGGGGTGCGTGGGGGTGATTAGGGGGAGCGTGGGGGTAATAACGGGGTGCTTGGGTGTGAGTATTACCTATTGATTGTGATTTACGATATTATTTTATAGGTGTTATAAACTACTCAAACAACACGAACAACTCGAACAACTTGGTCAACTCGGACGGCATAAACAACTTGGTCAACGCAGACCACATAAAAAACTCGAACAACTTGGTTAACTCGAAAAACTCAGACAACCGAGTTGACCAAGTTGTTTATGTTGACCGAGATGGCCAAGTTGTTCATGCTGTCAGAGTTGACCGAGCTGTTCGAGTTGACCAAGTTGTCTGACTGAGTTGTTCGAGTTGACCAAAGTAGGTAATTAGGGGTGCATAGTGATTAGGAGGAGCGTGGGGGTAATAAGGGGGTGCTTGGGGGTGAGTATTACCTATAGATTGTGATTTCGACATATTAGCGAAGCTTTTAAAGTCATTGTTGTGTCCCCTCCGAAGGACTCTCCTATGACTGTATACGTATGTATGTACGTATGTACATGATACATGTAGGTAGGTATGTATGTATGTTTGTGTTATATAGGAAGGTATGTATGAATCTAAGTAATTATGGTATGTATTGTATTTTATGTATGTATGTAGGTAAGTAAGTAGGGTAGGTATGTATGTAGGTAGATATGTATGGATTTACGAAGGTAGATTAGATATGCATACAAGTATGAATGAATTTATGTAGGTATTATGTATGTAGGTAGGTGGGGATGTATGTACGTTTAAATTTAGGTATGTATGTATGTATATAGGATGTAAGGGTAAATAGTTGCATAACTTTAAGGGATGATTGTACTCATGATACTAAGCAACTTTCCCAAAGGAACAAAGACAAACACGCAAACACAATTTCAATTTAATGTAGGTATGTATGAACACACACATACATACCTACATATTTATTAACTCACTTAGTTTCTACCTACATAGATACATACACACCTATCTACCTACCTACCAACATACATACATACATACATTGCTGCATACATCCCCCACTCGAAGCGAAAAAAAAAATCGTTTTAATTTCAAAAATTACAATAAATACGTCTAAAAATCTCTTCTATAGATTAGGCTTGTAGCAAAGGACATATCAAATTCAATTAAACTCATTTTAGAAACGGTAGCTACGAACGAATAGTTTTTATAAACCGCGGACGAGATGACGCCTAAAATGTATAAATTTTATTCAAGTAGTAAACTCGTACCACTGGTCCGCGGACTAGTTGCCGCCTAAGCCGCATAAAATATATTTTAGTTCTAGATTTTCTATTAGTAAAAAACATTTGAAAATAATGCTAAACTCAAATTTTCAGTATTTTTTTAGCTTGAATACTATTTTTAATAAAAGGATAATAATAGGAAAGTAATGAAATGTTGGTGACGGACGTCACTTGTGGGTATCTAGTACAATTTTCCAACAACATAAAAATGTTTAAGTACCCTTTTTTGACAAGTATTGAGATTAGATAGACAGTATGGAAAAATCCAAAATCATAGGAGATAAAGGGAAACTGTCTTACCGCCTGGCCACGGGACAGGGCGAACTGCGGCGCGAAAAGCAATATTAGAAATACACTGAGCGTTGTGTCCCTATTATTACGCAAGCACGCAGCGGCGCGAAGGCAGTGTGTTGAAAAATCGCTTTTCATGCCACTGTTCGCCCTGTCCCGTGGCCAGGCGGTTAGGCACCAGTAGTTCTTTTATAAATAAAATAATAAAAATAAAAATAATTTATTTTCAGACAACATGATCCAGAGCGTTAGTAATACAAAAGTTAGGTCTATGTTAGTATTTAATTTGAAGAAGTGACTTGGTAATATGGCACATGTGACTTAGAAATGGACAGTTCCCACCATCAGCTATCTCTCTCAGGATGCCATTGGAGCTGGCACGCACCCTACGTAGCAGTGAAGCTGATTTTTTGCGGAGTATGGCATGAAAGCCATCCATTATGTGAAAACAATTTTGGTCAAGCGTGAGTTGTTTATAAATATGCATTGTTTTAAATGTTGATCATCTCAGTTTCAAGTACGGATCATTTATTGTATTGGAAGTAAAAAAATGGAACAGCAGAAGACGATCAAATTAAATAATATATTTTTAGCGCGAACCTGACTGACACACACTTGGTAAAAATTGTGTTATTTCTTGTTTTACTTTGAAGCATATTATGCACTATAATCACACCAAGTTTGACTCGTATACAGGGTCCTTTTTAATATGCTGACACATTTTTAAGGGGATGTTCAGACCATCAAACTGAGCAACTTTCTCTATGGGACCAACATCGAAATCGCGAAAAAAAAATCATGCGTCCCACACATTTGGCTAGAGTAGGTTTGCAGTCTTGTATGGAAGAGCTGATTTTTTTTTCGCGATTTCGATGTTGGTCCCAGTTGTTCAGTTTGTCGGTCTGATCATCCTCTTAAAAAAGTGTCAGCATATTAAGTTGGACCCTATATATGTATTGCCGTTTTAACATTAGAACAAAAACAGTTAGAAATAGCGCAAAAAAGGTTGACAAAAACACGTTTCTTCTTCAAGCAACATTTTAGTTTTAGGTGTAGGTAACCTACCTGTAACTGAAGCAGTTTGAATGAAAGCAGTTTTTTTTCTCGATGTTGGCTCGTCTGTAATTAAAGTCGTACAACTTGATGGTCTAAACCACCCTTAAATATTACTAGCGTGTTTTGTTATACAGGGTGTTTCATAAGTAAGAATAAATTTTCAAAACTCTTAAGGGGGTTGTTTAGACCGTCAAACTGAACAACTTTCTCTATGGGACCATCATCGAAATCGCAAAAAAAAAGTTGATAACCCATACATATTTTAGCTCTAGTCGATTTGTAGATTGTAGAGTATGGAACATCGTTTTTTTTTCGCGATTTCGATGTTGGTCCAATAGAGAAAGTTGTTCAGTTTGACGGTCTAAACAACCCCCTTAAAGGTTTATTTGTATTTTTGTAACACCTTGTATACTAGACATTAATTGACTTTCACATTATTATCACTTAGTAGAATGAACATTAAATAAATTCAATTTGCTTCGCAAAGTAGCGAAGTAGCTCGCTTACTGCTACATTCTCGCTTAATTTCTCCACAGCTATTTCTCATAACGTCCAACAAGCAGCTGGGAATGTTATGTTGTTTGTAGAAGATAGCCTTTTTGCTGGGTTAAAAATTCACCTCTTTGTTTAAATAAAAGGGTTTGAAGACTTATGGCCTGTTTCACCACTTCTGAGTAAGTTCTTGCTAGCTTATCCGACAGATAATTTGACGTATTTTGTATGAAAATATGTCAAAATATCTGTCGGATAAGCTAACAAGAACTTACTCATAAGTGGTGAAACAGGCCCTTACAAATGGAATTCACCAAGAAAAGGTTAGCGGAAGGGTTGGGAGAGGCCGTCCGAGGAAAACAAACCATTATCAAATCAATGATAGTTTCCGAAAAGGACAAGTGCGTAGCACCCTCAATCGACAGAAGTGCATGAAAAGATGTATGAATGTGAATGAGGCTAAAGAAGATTCGTAGCACAGACTTCTATATTCGTAGCGTGTGGCGGTCCGTGGTATCTGCCTTCCCCCATGGTACAATGGCGTGAGCTTGTGATGTATGTATGTGAAGATTTTAGTATTGAAAGCCTATGGCACCCCCTTAAATTTTACTGGGGTGTTTTTTTTCATCCTGCAGACACTTGATCATAGGGATACCGGGTTCATATCCACGCGGATGGACATATCATGTCCCAATGAGTTGCTCTAACTTATTCTGCTCTCCAAAGTTTGACCTAACGTAGTCGTGTTTAGACGCTAGGGAAGCGAGGACAATTAAACCGACTGTTAATGATAATGATGAGATAATTAAATTATATTTTATGTATTTTAGGTTAAGGTATCTATAATAGCATGGGTCCTTGATAATGTTATACCTATTGCAGTGTTGCCTGATTCAATTAAATAAATAAATAGTACGTAATGCCGACTGCTCTCTAATGGTGTAGGAAATAATCTTAAGGAAATCTGCATACGCCAAAGAAGAAATTCTAATGCGTATATGAAGTACGCCAATCCGCATTGGGCACACGTAGTGGACTGCCTGAGGGTAGGCCTGTGAGTGACCTGGAGTGGGACGCATATACTCAGGCTGATGATGATGAAATAACATGGTTTCCTCATCTGTTAGTTAGGTTATGAGCTTTACTTCAAAGTAATAAATTTACATACAGCTATTAACTATTAAAACGTTCCATCTGATGTGGTAATTTATGTACCTTAAATCTGTGAAGTTTGAATAATTTGTGGTTAACGTATTATTCAAATTGATTTGGAGAACCCATTTGCGGTTCTTTCGCTCGTTCGGTACTATATTTACTTAGAAAATCTGCTTAATCAGACCATTTAAAATTTAAGGGAGTAACCGCATAAAATCTGTATGATGGTGTGATGATAGTTCGAACTGGTTTACTATAAGTTTCCAAATCCATACCCATACTTATACTTCACTATACCACTATCGCTATAATCACTAATTAATCACTGGCTGAGATTGCGTTGCAGGCTCAATTGAGGGAACTAAAGTGGAAGTTGACCCATGACATCCAATGTTCAAGTACTCCACAGTATCCAAAAGGCTTAATAGCCGTAAAAACGTCCTGAAGTGTGTCAACCCTACAGAAGGTGACAGTAAGGGTTGAGCCTCAACTGGCAGCACAGAATCGAATTTTTTCACGCTTTATCCTTTTCTGTCACTCAGGAACGTCATTGGCTGGAGCGAAAAAGGTCGCAGCACCACCGGTGCTTCCGAGTGCGATCGCATTCCCGCTATCTGTCTCGCCCTAGCAAATGACGTTCCTGAGCGGCAGAAAAAGATGGACCGACGAAAAAATGCGATTCGTTGTTGGCAAATGAGATTCAACCCTGAGGCTCCTCAAGCTAGATGCAACCTTTGGCGGGAAAAAACACACTATCCGATCCGTTTATTTTCTTTTGGAGAGCTTTCCCCAGGACACGAAATGCCTAGGCCGATTTGGAGATTTTTAAACAGGCTTCTAACCCAGGTCGGCCGGAGTGAAGAAAATCTTTCCAAGTGGGGTTTCATCGACGGAAAGGACCTCAGGTATGAATGCGGTGTTGCTCCTCAGACTATGGCCCGTCCTGTGCATGCGAACGGATGTTATGGACGCTGCCGATACTGTTATCCGTCTAGCAAAATACTGGGCTAGATAGATATAAAATGATATGTCATCCACTCGATAGAAGAAGATTCAATATCATCACAGCCTTATATACGTCCCACTGCAGGGCACCGGGCACAGGGTGTATGGGCGTTAGTCCACCAAGCGTGCCTAATGCGGATTGGTAGACTCCACATACGCTTAAGAATTTCTTCTTCAGCGTATGCAGGTTTCCTCACGATGATTTCCTTCGATGAGAGCAGTCGGTATTACGTACATTAGTAGAAAAACTCATTGGTACATGGCTTGGTCCGTGCGGATGCGAACCCAGACCTATATATAGTATAGCTCTCAGCAACGCATCACCGACGCTCTTTTTGTAGCAGAAGATTAATCACTGGTGGGTGTTAACTCAAATGAGTTACATAATTTAGGGGGTGCTTCAGATCCTCAAACTGAACAACTTAACCGTAACTTACCAATGCGTTATATACTTTTTCCCCTAAAGTACACAAAGTTACACACTTTTTATTAATTTTAAAGGATGAATAAAATAATCTTAAAGCGCATCGTACACAGAAGGAGTCGAGGCGGCATCGAGGCGCGAGCGCGCCTTTGCTACCTTGACATACGGTCGTACCTTGACATAATTGTATATCATTCCAAACCGAGCAGCGCTTGGATTCTTGGTATACAATTATCGACCGTATGTTAAGGTCGCCAAGGCGCGCCCGCGACTCGACGCTGCCTCGACTCCGCCTCGACTCTGCCTCGACTCCGTCTCGACTCCTTCTGTATGCGATGCGCTTAAGGAGTCCAGAAAGTGCAATAAGTAAACTTTTAGCTTCGTCCCAAATAAAGTTTACTTCCTCAATGTGCTATGTAATTTTTCGCGTGCTCGCATAAAATTTGTCTCCCCGACTTGTGCGTTTATTGTCCCAACTAAATTAAGTACTCCAGTGTTTCTCTGACGATAATTGTTACGGGACCGTTATTTTGATTAAAATTGTGAAAACACTGTTTTATTTTTTTGAGGTAGTCGGATTGGCGAGGTCGTTGACTTGTGTGTAGTCTGTTAGTTAGAAATTGTGTACGTCGAATAAGGAGATGAGAACATGAGATTTCTGATGCTCGGGTAAAGTTTTTTGTATTCGGAGTAAATTAAGTTTTTCTGCCTTTGTGCGTTCACACACGATAACGCACTGACGCAGCGGCAGATGTCAGTCCGTCATTTGTGAAGCAAGGAGTTGTATGAAACCGCAAGTAAAAGCACACACGGTGACGCATTGACGCACCGGGTGTGGTTCTATGGACTGACATCTGCCGCTCCGTCAGTGCGTCATCGTGTGTGAACGCACTTTGAATAAGTTTTCATCTATGTACAAAATTGTATGCTTATACTAAAAGATCATGCTTGAGTATTAAAATTTTATCCTATTGAGAAAACTCCACTGTCCACTAGAACCAATTGGCTACGCTATTTGTAACTCTGCTTGAATTAGAAAAGGACGTAAATTTAGTAAAGATGTCAGTGGAAAAATGTTGCAACAGATTTCTACCTCTAAACTGAACTGACTCTAAGGTAATTATAGTAGTATTTGGTAACATTATTGATAGGTTTCAGTATCAATAAATACAAGAGAAGTTGCATGGAGAAAAAAAACCCCCGGGGAATTATAGTCGTGAGCATATTATGCTTATACTCATGATTATGCCTATTAACTTGGTTACCTAAAATAAACAAAAAGTCGAAGTGAAAACATATTTTTTTAAAATAAATAGTTGTTCCGTATTGGAATATTCTATTCTATTCAATATTTAAAAAAAAATGGCTGCCATCTTGGGTATGTGATGATTTTTCCAATGTCTAGTTTTTGTAGCAAGAGTGCTTGACGTTGTACGGTAACTTATGTATTTTGGTGACTTCAAGGATTGTTTTTCGAAAAGAACACTATCTTGAGCCACCACTGGAGCTTCGTTGTAGGCCGGGGAGGGGGCAACCAACAATCGACTCGCGATGCGACTACCCTATAGCAGACCTACAACGCGACTCTTCCAATATGTTACAAAATTATAGTAGAACGTTTCCCTTTGTACGGCGGCAACAAACACTTTCATCCAAAATATTAGACTGAACTGGACTAAACAACGTTTTATACAGGGTCCAACTTAATATGCTGACACTTTTTTAAAAGGATGATCAGACCATCAAGTTAAACAACTTTCTCTATGGGACCAACATCGGAATCGCAAAAAAAAAATCAGCTGACCCATACATTTGGCTCGAGTAGGTTTACAGTTTTGTATGGAGCGGCAGATTTTTTTTTCGCGATTTCGATGTTGATGCCATAGACAAAGTTGTTCAGTTTGATGGTCTGATCATCCCCTTAGAAAAGTGTCAGCATATTAAGAAGGACCCTATATGTGTCTAAGTATCTTTTAAATCGTTTATTTTTTATATCATATTCCTACAACTCTATAATCCTAAGAGAGATTGTCGAAAAAAACACTTAAAAAACTCCCAAGAACATGCATAAAATTCCAAATAAAACCCTTACTAGGTACCTCAACAAAGCTTTTGAAAACGTCGTGAGTTCTTTGCACTTCATCATCTAACGTGGAGACAAGAATTATTATGATTCTGCAGCAGACAACCGACTTTTGTGGAATTATGCGGCTATTTCAGCTGAAGTTTGTATTATTACATTTGAAATTCAACTTTAATTCTTACATGAAATAGTTTAAAATACTTTTAAAAGGAATGTTTTAAGATTAAAAATGGTTAGAATAGACTATTGTAACTAGTTTTTGCCACGCCTGTAAGTGCGTTCCTAGGAAAAAGTAACGTCCCTGGTGCGTTCACACACGACGACGCACTGACGGAGCAGCAATCAGTCCGTCATTTGTGAAGCAATGACTTGTATGAAACCGCACCTAGAAGCACACACGGTGACACGCATTGACGCTCCGGGTGTGGTTCTATGGACTGACATCTGCCGCATGTGTCAGTGCGTCATCGTGTGTGAACGCACTTATATTACAAGAAGAAATATAGGCACAGTCGCAATAGAATTTTGTAGTAATTCAATTTGGTAGACTTTACTGTAAAATGTTGCTAAAGTACCTAATTATTATTTTTGTTGTTGCTACAAATCAGGTAGATGTAACTAAAAACATTTTTCCTTAAACAAGATAAATATGAAAACAATGTTACACCTACTGAAACATTTTTGGCAGTCAAGTCTCTTGAGTATAATAATAATAATAATATACATACATGTGCGTACATTTTTAAGTTTTCTCGATCCAACCCACAACCCAGTCCATAGTGGGTTGGATCTTTTTTGCAAAACTGCGTCCTTCTGCGGCCCCGCTTGGCAGGTAGATTGACCCCGGAGACCAGGTTCACTAGGTTCCAGGGGGCCGCTTCGGAGCTTCGCTCCTATACGTAGCTCGGCCTTCGGCCACAGATTACTTATTAGTTACTCTACAGACACTGCACTCATCCCGATTTCACGCTTTTTTCAATTTTCGAACTTTGCGCTTCAGGAACGAAAACTAAATTGCGCCTTATTTGAATGACCGACAGCCTGCGTCGTGTCAATATCTTGCAAGATGCACGTGATGTCACGACTTCATCGCAGCTGTCAAACGTGAGTGGCGGAGCACTGCTTCGGCCTCGCGCCCGGCGAGGCTGAGTAAGAATTTTATTGAAAGACGATATACTTACCACGGACCTGAAAAAAAGACGGACGTAATGTGATACTAAAAAGATGTGAAGCATGCAAGGTCAAACATTTTCGTTTGTTTCAAAGTTGGGTACCTTGAACCTACTCTTAATTTTATTTAATTTTCATCATACACTACACATGCATTACACTTCCACTCTCTACTCTAACATTCACTCACACACTACACTCTTCTTGCCACAAACTCACAATCCTCACTCACTAACACTCGTCACTAGATACTTTCTGCATGTTTTCTTTTACTTATGTTTACATTAGTACTAAGTTTAAACCATTACTTATGTTTGCTCAAATTGCTCAAAATTGTATTGACTGTAACGGGTGGGCACTGGCTACCTACACATCAGGCAGTTTGTTTACAGGCTAGCCTAGATTGGACTGCCAGGGCTATAAATAATTTATGTTCCTAAACTTTGATGCAATAAAAGATTTTATTTTATTTATTTATTACAAGGTACCTACACTCACACAGATGCACTAGCTCTAGGCGCAGGTCCTACATCCGTCACCATTATGTATCGCGTGACAGCACGCACACAAAAGAAATGGGTGCTTGACTTGTGATTAGACGAGATTACGTCCGTCTTTTTTTCAGGTCCGTGATACTTACGTAAAAAGTAGCAAAGTTTATCAGTTAAATATTACTTTATTTTAATAGGCATTAAAAATAATTGGGTGGGCGTCGAAGTCTGAGGGAACGGAATAACATTTTTAGGGAAAATGTTTACTCTGGGGAGAATTGACTTGGTTACCCGCATACGATCGATTGATTGCGATTTTAGTATCATATAGACATTAAGAAATATCTGGTCGCTTTTATTAAAATTGTATGTAAAATGTGAGAACTATTCATTTTAGTAAACCTTTAGGTAGGTACAATTACTAAATTAAAGATTGAAAAAGTCGGGCGGCAAGCGGGATTCGAACCCATGACCTGCCTATCCGGGGCATGTTCCACTTCAACAGAGGTGTCGTCGCCCCGCAAGCCACGACGAAATTTTCAATCTATATCATCGTCTTTAAGGGACGTCAGCGCCATCTACCAGAGTTATACAAACTACTGATTCACACGTCTAATGTTGCAATTAGAATTCATGCGATATAGATGTCACACGTTATTCCAACATGGCATACATGTAAAATAATAAATTCGATAGGTACTTACTAGATTTTTTAAAATCTAATTCTTGTAGATTTAACTGAAATGTATTTTCTTCAACAAGAATATTTGTTAATTCTTAAGCAAGTAAACTTTTTGTTGTAACTGGATAAGAAATTCCATCTAGCGATATAAATATTTGCGAAAAGTTCTCGAGTGGCGACCGCGTAGGTACCGGAAAGTGGTAAGCCCTCACAAGGTGGACCGCCGACCTGGTGAAGGCGGCGGGAACACATTGGATGAGGGCAGCGCAGGACCGGTCGTTGTAGCGCTCCTTGGGGGGAGAGGCCTATATCCAGTGGACGTCTTTTGGCTGACATGATGTTGATGTTGATCATCTTTCAAATCTATATCATTCTACAGGCTGTAAGGAAAAGTATTATTAGGGTTGAACTACACATGGCCGCACGCGATCGCATTTTTCCGTCGCCCATCCTTTTCTGTCACTCAGGAACGTCATTTGCTAGAGCATATAAGATAGACGGAACGCGATCGCACGCGGCGTGCTGTTCCGTGCTGTTCCGTTCCGTCTATCTTATATGCTATCTATCAATGACATTCCTGAGTGACAGAAAAGGATGGAGCGACGGAAAAATGCGATCGCGTGCGGCCATGTGTAGTTCAACCCCTAACCATTAAACAAATACTTTACCCATCAAACTGAACAACTTTTACTATGGGAGCAAACCTGTCAGAGCAAAAAATAAATCAGCTGTTCCATACTAAAATGCAATATCTACTCGACTAAAATGTATGAGACTGCTGATTTATTTTTTGCTCTGGTTTGCTCCCTTACTGAAAGTTCAGTTTGATGGGTAGGTGGTTATGGTACCCAGTATCATCATTTTGCGATTATTCGCAGTACGCTAACCAAAGTGATGCGAGTCATTTTGCGTTTAATCGTAATTTATCTCGTCTGCCGCTACCCTTCCTTAGGTCCGCTTTGACGTCCACCATTTACTTTGACAGGCATGTTTACACTGAGTTTATTACGCCGACGTCTCCGGTGATTTGTTTACGAATTTCATAACGTTGATTGAACCTTTAGGTTTATGAATAAGCTTTGGTAAATAATATTTTTATCGGTTTCTTTCGAATTTTGAAAAAAATAAAGAAAAATAAAGTCACGGATATCCATCCATTATGGCGAACTAGGTAGGTTTTTTCTATGCACGTCATTTTAGAACGTTGTGGTTGTCTGGAAGAAATAGCTTTTTGTGATAATACCTATACAAGGTGTTTCATAAGTAACAATAAATTTTGAAACTCTTAAGGGGGTTGTTAAGACCGTCAAACTGAACAACTTTCTCTATGGGACCAACATCGAAATCGCGAAAAAAATAATTTCATTATCCCATACATATTTTAGCTCTAGTCGATTTGTAGAGTATAGAACATAAATTTTTTTTTTTCCCGATTTCGATATTGGTCCCATAGTGAAAGTTGTTCAGTTTGATGGTCTACACCAACCCCTTAAAGGTTTATTTGTAGTTTTGTAACACCTTGTATATTTATGTAATTCTTGATTTTAATTCTCGTTATAAATTGTATTTGTCTATTCTTGGTGTGCAAATAAAGAATAAGGCTGGATTTAGTGCACGACCGACGCGGACGGACGGTCAGCGCTGACGACGGATTAACCAATTAGCGGCGTGCAATTCGTCAGCGCCGTACTAAACCGCGTCCCTTGATTGGTTAATCCACCGTCAGCGCTCGGTCGGTCGCGTCGGTCTTGCACTAAAACCGGCCCAAGCATTTTTTGTTATGTTATGTGCCATCTCGTTGACAGCAAACAAGTCAATGATGGACAAAAATATGATAAGAAAAATTAGATGCAAGGTCTCATGTAATTTTACCATTCGAGAATGAGTACCCATTTGAGAGTTACACAGATTCCCGGTATTTTTCTTTACTAACCACACTGAATAAGAAACTATAGCATAGTGTTAAAATATTTGTATAGTGTTAATTCTCTACACCAAACTCGGATTTTATAGTCAAACGGGAACTCTACCTAGTTACGACAGCCAATCAGAAATCAGAAATCATTTATTGTCACAAACTGGTATACATTACATACTGCATGTCTGACTGCTCTACCTCAATTACTCCCTTTATAACTCCGTCGGTAATAATTTTTACCAAGCAAACATATTCAACCACGATTTTTTTTTTTATAATCTTTGTGCGTGAAACAGCCAATTTCACTTTCTCACGTAAACGTAATATCCATCCTTAAATATCACCCTTTTTATTGAAAACAACGCGTTACAAACAAAGTACACACATAAAAATATTAATATCCCTTCTCATACAAGACATCCTGTCGTGTAACAAATCCTACCATTATGGTATATTTCACGCCCTATACGAAGTCCCATAAAGTTTCCTATTTTCGTCTGTATCACAAAAAGCGAGAGTTTCGAGACGGGACTAAATATTTGATCGAATTTTGGTAAAGGATGATCTTTATAGGGAGCCATCGTTGTTTTTCGTTTTATGGGGTGTTGTAAAGTTGAAGTTTTACGTGTTTGTTCTTATGATACATGCTGTATAAGGTTTTGTTCGAAGCGAGATTTTTAGTATCTAGTGCATGCTTCTGAGTAAAACCGTTCGTTGTGGGAAACGTTATTGGCTTTCATGATGGCTTCGGATTTATGCAGACTGGCTGCATTTGGAGAACAGTATTAGTTTCATTGCGGCTAGCATTTTTCAAGATAACGGTAACTCAAACTCACACAAAATTATTTTTCCAATATAGGAGCTTGAATCCCACTTTTTCAAAGTCAAATCTTTTTTTGAATCTACCGGAATAGACCAATCATTTTAGAGTTTCCTTGTATGGACACCCTAACAATAATTCATCTATCGCTGAAACTTTGCAGTGTGATAAAGTATACAGATTACGGTTGACAAATAATCTAGGACAGGAAAAATTAAAACCTAGATTATTTGTCAACCGTAATCTGTATACTTAACTTTATCACACTGCAAATTTTCAGCGATAGATGAATTATTAGGGTCAAACCCTAAAATGATTGGACTATTGTAGCTGTAGAGATGCTCTCTTAAGATCTCCACTAGTGTCCGTAAGGTGTTACGTATTAGCCATACTCCTCAATCGCGTTCATCATCATATCGTATGGCATTTTTGTCTTCCTGCTTGGATCCGAGGGGGGGGGGGGGTTAAATTTCGAGGTCGAGGTTTTTCAGCCAGTCTTCCGCTGCCGGGGTTAGCCTGTGGAGTTCTTCGATTCCATCGGGGAAACGGCGCAGAGTGCACTCGTTTACCACATGGGAGAGGGTCTGGTCAGGTGCCCCGCAGTCGCAGGTTGGAGACTCCCTCAAACCCCACTTGTGGAGGTGATAGTTAGTCCTTCCGTGGTTGGTTCTGAACCGGTTAAGCTTAACCCAGGTCTTACGGTCCTTTTCAAAACCAGCCGGATCTCGCTCAATCGCTCAATCGCAATCCTGGACACTCACTCAAACCATCTCAATCAACAGTGGCGACAAGTCACAACACTAGACAATCCACTAGACAGCGACTCCGGGGATGACTCTAATCTGTCTTGTATTGGAACCAGCAAAGAACTTAATCAAATCAAATATACTTTATTTTAAACAAAAATACAAACAGTAAAATACAGAGAGCAAAAACAGTAGGCACAAAATAAGGCGGTCTTATCGCTAAGAAGTAATTTCTTCCAGACAACCTTAAGGTAGAGGAAACGGTGAACCAAGAAAGGTAGGCGGTATTTCCAGATTTTTTTTTTCAAAAAGGAGCAGTTATCAGTAAATAAAACAAAAAGCAAGTATACCAAAAAACCTATTATAAATAATACATATACACGTAATAATACATACCTAATCAAAGATTCTAGGAGCTGGAGAAGCACACCTTTCAAGACACTCCCAGTGAAATGCTAGAGTACAAGAGCCACAATTACGGGAAAACGATACGAGGTTTTGCAAATAGAACACAAATTTTCAAAATTAGCTGTATTAGAGCGCCTTAGTTATTCCAAATAAAGAACCAGAATTGGTTTCTTATGAAGTGTTAACGTGGGCGAAGTTTTCGCTACCTCTCACCACTTGAAAAGTTATTCCATGTTTTGGGTTAGGTTTTTATGCGTTTGAGGTACAAAACTCTAAAAATGCAGTATGAAATCAAAAGTTAAACACTTCGATCTCAATCTTGTAAATCTATCACAGCCACGAGAACCGAAAAAATACTTATACGATACGTGTGTCAATTTAATGTCACTCGAATAAGAGAACGTGATTGTCGCTCCACCGAGATTCTTCGCATCACGTACGCATAAGTTTATTGACTAACCATCCTATTTGTACACTCAATCTGACCCTTATTGTGAAGTGTTACAGTACACTTTGTTATTTATTGAGGTTGAAGATATATTTGTCCAGTTCTCATACTCTGACGAACCTTGAAGTACACAATCAGCTGACAATGCTGAGGGGACGAAATATTTTGTATAGATTTTTTCTGAAGTAGAAGATTGGAAATGTCGTTGAAATTATTGATTGGAGTATTTTAGTCAGAATATTGTGGGCGGAGATATGATTGTCATTTAAAAGGTCAAATGTGAATATTTGTTAACCATGTAACTCTATTATGTGAAGGTACCATTGATATCTTATATAGGGTCCTGTTTTTAGGGTTAGTCAACAAGGAACCCTTATAGTTTCGCCATCCGTCCGTCTGTCCGCGGCTTAGCTCAGAGACGCTTAATACTAGAAAGCTGTAATTTGGTTTGGGTATACGTCATGTTAAACACACCGACAAAGTGGTAAAATAAAATTTTGAAAAATATTTTTTTTAGTGTACCTCCCCCGTGAAGTGGGGATGACAGTTTTTTGTCGTCTTTCCCATTGTGTGGGGAATCGTTGGATAGGTATTTCGAAATAAGGTGGGTGTGGGAAAGCCATTTTTCGATTTTTTTTTGCTATAGTCAAGCAAATTTTTGCTATAGTCAAGTGCCCTCTGCTTGCTAAACGGTTGTTTCTGGATATGTGAAAAAATTCATGGCAGTAGCATTATACCGAAATTAAAAGGAAAACTATCACCGCTAAGAAAGCTTTACAAGTTATCGAGTAATAGTCGACCTACTTATAAAACTTTATTAGCCGTTAAGGTGGTTTCAGAGTAGTCAATTAATTTCATACAAAACTTTGACGTAGAACACTCGTAGACGGTATAAAAAAAAAAGTTTAGCTTAGAAAATCTAGATTGCGCGTCTCAAATTACATTTACAATTTACAATATAATTACGAAGATGAAGGCTTTGAATATTTATAATTTCATTCAGTCGAATTTTTGTTTGTACATTCCTATACCATTCGTCCGATTGCGATGAAACTTTAGTGGGTTGTTGTGTAAGGTGCATGCGCCCGCTCTCTGACCAAAAAGCAGTTTGCAACGCACACCTGGTTCTAAATAAAAATAAAAATACATGAATATTTATTTCATTGATAAATTATCTGTGTATTATTTCGCATTCCAAATATTATTTTATTTATTCTACGCTATCTCCAGCTAATTTCAACAAGCAGTAATATTTGTTAGACACAAAATGGTTAACTTAAGTTGCTTTCAACTAACTGCAGAGCATACTTATTATTATCAAACAAGCTTTGAAAGCAGAGAAGTTGTTCCTAATGAAAACTTCATTCAGACTCTCACTCAAGCCTTTCAGTGTATGCGTTTGAAGAACACAAAATTAGACCTTTGTCCATTAACATAACTTGAATACGGAGAAAAACTCTGGTAATAGGTAATAGGTATATGTGACTATATACATACATACATATGCTCACGCCTATGACCCACTACTGGGGTAGGCAGAGACAATAGATAAATAAATAAATAACGCTCACAGGCACATACATTGTAATGATCCCAAACTAAGCACTAAAGGCTTTTATTATGGAAACCATACAACAACGGCACGAACATATAACATCCATGACCGAACCGGGATTCGAACCGTCCTGGTTTGGCAGTCCGGCGTGGTAATAGATCGCCACATGCTACGATTCTGACACACATCTTTCGCCTCCTCAACATTCATAAGTCTCTTCATACATGCTCGTCGGTTCCGGGTACATTTAATTTGGCCCTTCTTCAGTACGCATCCTATTTGGTCAGCGTACGTGCGCCTAGGGCGACCCCTTTCAACCATTCCATTCACACTTTCCTTGTAAATTTCATACGTCAGCCTACTTTGGCTCATTCTTTCCACATGGCCAAACCACCTCAACATTCCTTTTTCAATCCTTATCACTACATCTTCTTTCAGACTACATATTTCTCTAATCACACTATTCCGTAACCGGTTCTTTAAAGTCACACCACACATACTACGCAGGGAGCGCATTTCAACAGCATTTATTCTAGATTCATGCTTCTTCTGCCATACCCAACTCTCACTTCCATACATGTGACAATATGGTGACAATTATTTATTTTAGAGGATAGGCGATTACCGTTTTTTTCCATACACACGTATTCTCTGTTTTCTCCCTGAGTAATGACACTAGAGCAAAAAATTGTTTACCGTACAATCTATGTTACTTCTGCTATGTCCCTATGTTTTGCTTTTTTGCATTAATTAATTACTGTATGAACTAGGGATCTTTGATATTTTACCGCCGTTTTCAGACATCCAGCAAACAAATTTGACGAATATAAACAAAAAAGCAAAACATACAGACATAGTCCACGTCTTTCTCATTTGAAAGTATTATTAAAATCGGTTTAGTTTTGGAGGAGGAAACAGGGGAATACGAAATACTGTTTTCGTCGATTTTATGTAGATAAAATTGGTCCGAGCTGCAGTTGTCTCTTTCGCACTCTAGTCGGCGGAGTGTATGGCTGGGGTGGATCGGACGAATATGTATACAGTCGGAAAAGTGACCTATTTTCCAAATTAGCATTTCAGACTGCCTATCTTCTAGATAGATCTAAATACCAGAATTTGATTTATAACTAACAAAAAAATCCACTAAAATAAATAGATCTCACATTAAACCACATAAAAAACTAGATATTTTTCTCCGTGTACTAATTTATTACCTACTCTTTGACTCAATAGATATTCGGAAAAGATTATTATTGGTATTACATGTCGAACGCGTCCATGCTTCGGAAGGATGATAATGAAGATTAAGAAGTATGTTCCGGATATAACTGTTAGTTTGAGACGGACTGAATATACTCTCATATCAGACTTGCCTATTCGCGTAGTGAATTTTTCATTCTCTCACTTTCTCTCACACACTAAATCCCAAAAAAATCTGTTTGTGAGAAAATATCTTTCTTACACTTTTTCGCAACTGTATTTCTGTCTTAAACCGGATCTGTCGTAAACAGAATCTGTCTTAAGCCGAATCTGTCCTAAACAGAATCTGTCGTAAACAGAATCTGACGTAAACAGAATCTGACGTAAACAGAATCTGACCTTAACCGAGTAAACGATTCAAACAATTGCATTTATATCATACAAATTCGACTCAAATGTATGGCCCAGCTTTTTTTTGACTTTGTCTCCATAATGAATGTTGTTTAGTTTGATGATCTAAACCACCCCCTTAATATTAATAGGCTGTTTTGTTACACTTTGTATAAGAAAAAGCTATTTCAAAGTTAAATTGCAGTAGAAACATAATAAGCATAAGCATAGAAACATAGGTAAGTACCTACTCCTAATAATAAATATTATTTAACAGTTTTGTGTAACCATAGTTTACCACCAACTACCATAGAATGGCAGAAAAGGCAGACCAAAACAAAACGATGCTGAATGAGAGAATGTTACTAATTAAGAAATATAGAGCAGTTCTCTAGCTGTTTCTATGCAGTTAATTAAGGTGCCAGGAGTTGCGCTAGGAATCAGCAAATTGCGGAACTCGTGTTTCTTGAAATATTACAGCATTGTTACGAGAGACAATCTTAGAATAACTCTGTTATTCTAACGTTCATATCATAAACATACAGAGTAAAGCAAGTTCGTAAATACGTCAATAATAGTGTTAGTCGACCACGCTTGCCCAATGCTTATTGGTAGGCTTCACAATACGCGTCGGAATTTCTTCTTCAGCGTATGCGGCACGTCTAGCATGACTTCTCTTTCTGCGCACGACTCGGCTTTATATCATACTACTTGTCGCGGCTAACTCAGCTTTCGCTCTCCGAAAAACGAGGGAACAGCTTAAGCAACGGCGCGTCGCGTGCGTGTAGAGAAATCCTACTAGACGTGAAGGTTTCCTCACCATGTGTTCCTTCACCGTTTGAGAGCAATCGGTATTATGTACATGTAAGAAAAAACTCTTTGGTATGTTGGTCTGTGTGGATTCGAACCCGGGCCTCTAGACTCTAAATGAGAGAATATCTCTAATTAAGAAATATAGAGCAGTTCTCTAGCTGTTTCTATGCAGTTAATTAAGGTGCCAGGAGTTGCGCTAGGAATCAGCAAATTGCGGAAATCGTGTTTCTTGAAATATTACAGCATTGTTACGAGAGACATTCTTAGAATTACTCTGTTATTCTAACTTTTTATCTATGTACATATCATAAGCCTGAAGCATAAGGGGTAGGTAGCCCCACAAGGTGGACCGACGACCTGGTGAAGGCGGTGGGAACCCGTTGGATGAGGGCAGCGCAGTACCGCTCGTTCTGGCGTGACCGTTCTTTAGAGGAGGTCTATGTCCAGCAGTGGACGTCTCTCGGCTGATATAAAGAGACTTTGACTATTTATTATGAGGACTAGCTTTGCGGTAGCATTTCCCATCTGCCACGTTATAAGAACAATAAAATTGATCATGTGCATTTACATTCAATTTTATACCTTGTCACTAAACGAGACACCCTATACTTGCGAAACAATAAATTTGAACTTAGAACGTTTGAGGTTCACACGAGACAACTTTTCATGATTTTTTACATTCAAAATTAGAATCTAAAGTTACGGGGAATAAAATCCAAAGTTGCAGATTTGATGTAACCTCGCCCCCCGCAAAAATGTCAGAAATGTTTGTTAGTAGAATTACACGCATTACTAGTCCTCATTTATGTAGTCAAAGTGAAGATATCATAAGCATACAGGGTAAAGAAAATTCGTAAAATATACATTTCACTAGTATAAATAAAAGAGGTCATATTCTATCAGATTATTTCAATTATCCCCCACGGGATAATTCCAGCCAGGAGGAAATTAGTAACTATATACCTATACCTAGTTTAAAAACGACAGTATTCTAAAAATTTGGGCTAATGACTTGATGTCAGAATTATTCAATCTTTATTTTATTTGACTATCCCCTCTAATATACTGGATGAAATTGATATCATTAGCATCATTTTAAACTAAGAGTCTACCCATCAAACTGACCAAGTTTTACGATCGGAGCAAAGAAAAATCAATTGGTGCATACATTTGAGTCAAGTAGGCAATTGCATATTATTATGGAACAGCAGATTTTTTTTGCTTCGTTCAGTTTGCTCCCATAGTAAAAGTTGTTCAGTTTGATAGGTAGACTCTTAGGTTGATAGGATGGTACTGATATCAATTTCTCCGTGTAGTCTTTGATTTGAAATAGCAAAAATATCGCCAGTTCTACACACATACAATATATCCACGGGGTGGACAGAAACATTGCCAAAACTACCAACTTTCTGTTTAAGAATGTAGTTGTACCTAGCAATGCCCAAATTTAGCAGTTTAAGGTTTAGGGCGTAATGACCTGTCAAGTGATGAGAGGTGGCTAGCCTTTCGCATACATAAACACTGCATCAAAAACCTTTACGACACCCACAGGAAGAATTGGGATGGACAATTCTAAGCCGAAAACGTAGCGTCGTCAGTTCTCCCATCCCAGTCTCAAATCACTGTGAAATCTCGCAAACTTGAACTTGTCTTACTCTGCCCTTAAGCTGTACAGCGAAACACAAACCTCAAGTCAGAGAACACGTTCCAGCTAAAGCACTAAATTTAGAACTTAAAAGCAAATTGAGCTAAGTGACCCAAATTAACAGTGGAGACCGATAACGTCTAAGTTATCGATAGAACGTGTGTGCTTCGTTAAGGATATGTGGTTAGTGGTCTAAGAATAGTCTGGGAAAGTTAGGTCATTATGTGATACTTCATTCAAGTTTGAAAGAGAATGGGACACCTGGCTCAGTTCATATCATACAGATATCTATCATAAAATTATCATAATGTCCTTTTGGTTTAGATAGTATACGTTAAAAACTATTAACGTGCACTTTTTGCTATTAAATTGTTTATGTTGGAAAGTTGGTTGTTTAGAAATATTTCTGACCACACCCCGAAATGGAATAACGGTCATGAGTTTATGCATTTACCTATGTAATAATTTATGTTTTTTACTAAAATTATAATTGTGTAACATTTACCATTTACTAATTTATAAATGTGTCTGCCTCTTCGATCAACAATATACAACTAGATAACGGGTCGCATACAAAATCATAGAGAAATTCTATCCTCGTGAATATACACAATTTTTTGTTAACGAACCGAGAAAACAGTCCGAACACATTATAATTTCGACCTCAAAACAACCATAATTCCTAGTAATTTTTGAAGGAACACTGCGGCATTGCGAGACGTGCTTACGTTGGCTTTGTTCGAACGGAACTAATTCAGAATAAGACCTCACTCCAATAGTGAGGCGTTATTTGCCGGGACATGTTTTGAACGCTGACGCGATATCTAGTTGGATATTGTTGATCGAAGGTCTGCCTAGATACTTTTTACACAACATACGTCCGATTTTTTATGTTCGCAGGTTTCCTCACATATTTTCATTCGCGGTGAACTAGCAATAAAACAACCGTAGATACATAAATACCTTGGACTGGAACAGACCCAGAATTGAACTTCCGCCTCATGATTGAGTAGTGAACTTGTATATGACTATTGCCACTATACTATGAACCATACTTTACCGTACATAAATACCTTGGAACAGACCAAGAATTGAATTTCCGCCTTGTGATTGAGTGGCAAACTCTCTTCCATAAGAAGTAGGTATCACCGCTTCGAACAACCTTGTATGTACAATAAAGATAGTTATGAAAGCATGTTGTATTTATTTTGTCCTAGCTATTATTAATGGTACTTTTATCCTTACAAATTTTACCTTTTTCCCCTTAATATTAATGACGCATTTTATCCCTTTACATACAAAATATTATCCCAAAGATTACGTATTTTCCGTAACATTTACAAATATATCTTAATATGACGTAATATACTAACCAATGTTAGTCAGTCGTGATCACAGACATAGAAAAACCATATACAGAATGTTCCATAAACCGACGACAGCCCGGTGTAGTTGCTGGCGTAGGAGTCAAAAAAAGTCAATAGGTATACGGCTTTTGATGAACCAAAGATTTCCTTCGGCAGGATTGATCATTGTGATCCTAAGATCCGATTAAGAAGTAGAGCCATCTAAATTTTTGATGCAGGGGGGGAGACGGGGGGCATTTTAGCCTCGGCGAAGTCCTAGGTTAATATCTGCGTAAGTTTAGGTATTAAGTCATGTTTGGTATCGTTTTCGCATAAATCAAAGATGTGGAATTCGATTCTGGAATAATATTTGCATCAATCTATAGTAAAAACACGTGAATTTAAAAATATAAATTAAAATTTCTAATATTTGGACTCAATTATCTGTATACATAAAATAATGCCAATTTTATTGCAAAATAAATGTTTTTAGAGAGTTACTCTCCTATTTCATGTATTTAATAAACTTTGACAACATTCTTTTATAAATAGTGTGTTAAAAATATCAACAAAAAGTCGTGCAATGCGAGCAACGCGAAATATGAAATAAATCATGCAATATTATTGTTTTAACAATTATTGTTTGATGCTACACAGTGACTGAAGTTGCGGTGCGTGGTGTAGTAGGTACCTACCGTCCGTTCTACTTTTTCTTTATTTACATCAAAACAAATTCAAACAAAAGTAAACATAAGTTAATTTTCATTTCATAGCCGGTTGAAATTTCCACAGAACACATATATACATGTTTTTATATAAATTTTCGTAACAAATAACAAAAAAAAAACAAAAAATTAAGGGGTGTCCCCGTGCCAGAAACATGTTTTTTTCAACTTTTATTTATTTATTTATAACTTTTTTGTTTTTGCTCTGTCGTAAAAACGGTAGTATTTACAAGCGTCAAACTTGGAACGATTATAGTGAAAACTTCTATGTTAAAGAACAATACTAAAAAATGTGCCAAGTGCGAGTTGGGCTCCCTATGAATCTCGAACTGAATGAAAGAAAATCCTTTTTTTTTTGGTAAATTTATATTGTGTGGTGGTACGGAACCCTCGGTGCACCAGTCCAACTCACACTTCGCTGGTTTTTTATTGAGTTTGCGAACCATTCCAAGATCGAAAACAACATATTATTAGAATTTTTGAATTCAGGATTTGGTACCGTCAACTAGTTTTTAAGTTTTTTTTAATACTTACAGACATACAAAATATAAGTTAAATGTTTTCTGCTGTAAAAGATAAACAGGGCTTTATAGAGCTACTTTTTTTTTCTAAATATTCCAAACATTGTATGAGTTATGGACATTTTCCTTTTTTTTAAAGTAAGTCAAAAACGAAAAAATGATTATCTAACACGTTTTTACTATACAATGGTGCAAATTTGATACCATAAATGAATTCGGCATCCCCGATTTATACGAAAATGATACCAAACTTGGCCTAGTAGCTTAACTGATGTATTTATCAAGATTAGGCTGAGGGCTCCCCCCCCTCCAAAACTTGCATCAAAAATCTTGGTGGCTCCACTTCTTAAATCCATCTTTAGGTCCTAAGGACCAATCCTGCCAAAGGAAATCTTTGGTTCACGAAACGCCGTATTTTTCGACCTACGCCAGCAGCTAGTGGATGCTGATACGTTAGTTCATGTCTAACCAGAATATAATACTAAAATAAAAAAACATACAAAATAAAAACAGTCAATCAATCAATCTGTCTACATTTTACTTCAGGAAGAGGTGCTTAGTTTCCAGGATAAGGACAGTAGTTTTAAGAAATTGGTCAAACTCTTTACCTTAGTCACTGTTTTGAGTGTCACGGCTTCAAATTTTCTATGCAGTATCTGTAAACTAAGACACTTTTACTAAAGTCAAATTTTGATATTTCTGATATTTTTGGTAGGTCATGAGTCATGACTCATGACCTAACCTACCAGCATCCGACGGGTTGACGTCGGTTTACGGGACACCCTGTGTATAGCAAGTTATCGTAGACCTCGAATCAGGCTTGCATCATTTTTGGTCTACCGTTTAATGTGATAGTTTGTAGCAAAAGCTTAAAAATAAACATTATCTTATCATATAGTTTAAAGCACGCTGCAGCCTTATTTTTATCCGGATAAGATGAAGGAAGGAAAGGGTGGAGATTCAAGTCTGGACGGCTTAAAATGGAAGTGGTTTCACTTCTAAGGACCGCACTATTAGAACTATTATCAAAGTAATAAATAAATATCTTGGACATTGTCACACAAATTATCTAGTCACATTTAAAGTTCCAGAATCTAGTCTGGACTTGTATTATGATAACTAGACAACGATATAGAATACATAATATAGATACAAACAACCATGACTCGGGTACAAATATTAATATTCGTCATACAAATATTTGTCCCTTACGGGATTCGAACCCGCAACCCCCGGCACAGCAGGCAGGTTCACTACAGACTGTGCTGTCGGGCCGTCAAAAAGTAACTATAATCTGTGCTAAATATATCTTCAGACTTTCCCACAACTTTTTTAGGTTAGAGGTTATAGAACAAACCTTCTGATGCTTCCACCAGGAGGGGTAGTACATAGAAAACATATAGTCTCTGTCTACCCCCAACTCATCTATCCCCGCTACTCAATCCACATTTTGCCAATCTGTAATCAGCTATTATTATTATTATATCAGCCGTCGGTGTCCCATTGTTGGGCAAAGGCCTCCCTCCGCTCTCTCCATGCATCCCTGTTTTGCGCTTCGTTGGGCCAGTTCTTAAAGAAGCTATCAATTTCGTCCCGCCACCTTCTCCTAGGTCTGCCTCGACGCCGATTTTGTACTGGGAGCCAGTTGGTAGTGATTTTGGCCCACAAGTCATCAGGCATGCGGCAGACATGTCCAGCCCAATCCCACTTCAGATTGGCAGCGGTGGTGGCGACGTCTGTCACTTTGGTTCTGGCGCGAATGACCTCATTTCTGACCCGGTCGATCAGTTTTAAGCCAAGGATGCTGCGCTCCATAGCCCTTTGACAAACCTTGAGGCTCGACTTCTGATCCTTTGTCAAAGACCACGTTTGAGCACCGTAGGTGAGAATGGGAAGAATGCACATGTTCATGAGCTTGCGCTTGAGTGGCAATGGGATATCTCCTTTCATGTGTTCTTTCATGGACCAAAAGCTCCTCCAGGCATTTTCGGTGCGTCTTGCAACTTCTTTTTCTTGTCTAGCCTGGAAGGAAACTATTTGGCCCAAGTACACATACTCACAAACATAATCCACTCCTTCACCACCCATTACTATCCTACTCTTCGTGCTATTTGTCATCAACTTGGTCTTTGACATATTCATCCTAAGCCCAACCTCAAGGCTTGCCTTGCTCAGATCTTGTAGCAAGAGACTCAGTTCCGTCGCCGATGAAGAAAAGAGAACGATATCATCTGCGAAGCGATCTGTAATCAGCTATACGATAAAATATATTTTTCTGTGGGAGCAAAACGATTGGAGCAAAAAAATCTGCTGTTGCATACATTTTTTCTGCGTGTTGACGGACTCTTACGTCTTCCATTCCCTATTAGATCTGAGGTTGTGTGGTTGTAATTCAACGGATCTCATTGAAACTGAGCACAATGGTCCATGGTGAACAAGAAACGATGTGTTTCCTTATTATTAAGGAAAATCGAGCTGAACGGACCTCTCATTTCCACTACCTCTATTGAGCAGAAGATTGACAGCGAAAATGGCGAGGATCACTCTGGATTTATTGGGCTTTGAAGTCAGCGATTAATACGTCTCTCCTTTTTTTTACGAACCTGTTTGTCCCCCTTCTGGGAAAAGGTATAAACTCTCAACTTTTCTCTTTTCGGTGCTAAATCAATTGGCCCCTATATACATGTAATGCAATTAGCATCCAGCTCGTCTCTCGACCTTTTCCAAGGTCTGCCTCGTCATCGAGGCAAGTACCCACGTACGTTCTTTTATTAGGTACGAGTATAATAAAAAAAGTTTAATTTGATCCTATCACTCACAGTTCCATTACGAAATCTCCGAAACATTAAAATGTCTAAACTTGCATTTTGGCACGTTTCTCATGGCTTCTATGTCACTGCTAAGAAAAGATTTTTCTAAATTTTACCGAGTGTGTTTGGGGGTAGAAGAAAGGCAGTCTCTTCTCTGTCTGGAGAACCCCTGCCTTGTATACAATTAGCTGGTTAATTATGTAAGTAAATTCCTAATTTGCTCGCCCTTATGCCAAAAGGTAAATTTTAAAATTGCATTTAAATCTCGATTTTTATCTTCCTTTTCTTTATATTATTTTAGTACTGTGCGCGTACGAAGTCTTGGGCAAACTAACTGTGTCATAATGATTGTATGTATAAAAATATGTTTTTTCATTACCTTGCTCGCTCCTCTCATAGCCCAACATTTAGGTATCTAGTGGCTGTAACTAATTGCCATGAACATGTTAGGGCCCCGGCAGTAAATGGGAGCGCAAAAATCTACACTCATACATTTTATATGTGAGTATGTGAGCGGGCGGTAAACGCTAAAGCTTCCGAGCTTTTTGTTGGAGGTCAGTGATCTTAGAGTGATAGAGATTTTGGGATTTCGTTAGGTAGGGTTGAAGTCTGGTTTGTGTGGTTAGGTTAGGTTAGCTCGATGCCGAACGGGACGAACCTGTGGTTATAAATTATAATCGTGAGAATGGCAATTTAAGGGTCTCAAAATGACGTCAAAAACCTATCCATGTAATTTTTTGAAGTGAATCTTTTTATGAGAGGGCTTTGAAATTTGGATCCGCAACTTTTTCGTGTAAAAGAAATTGGAAATTTAAATTGAAAAGCTGCAGTAGTTTCACTTCTATCGTCATCATCCGTAGAAAGAGAAGGCACTAGAAGGAAGCACGTGTCTTGTCATATCACTCAGTAAGAGATGCACATAGCAAATTCGTTCTAGTTAAAAAAGGAGACCGCTATTTATTGCTGTCCTTATCGACGTATCCACTTTTTTGTACTTCGGCCATCTGACTCCAAAATGTCACTTCATATAAATTGTATGGGACAACCACCTGACTCCGAGATGTCACTTCATATAATTCGCTATCTCATACCCGGTTACACTGATATTCGGTCTAATAGCGTAAGCGAAAATTTTTTCGTCTATAACATCATCATATCGTATTGAATTGTTTGTCTTCCTGTTTTCGAAGTAAAGATGTTTTAGCCAGTCTTCCGCTGCCGGGGTTAACTCCATAGTTCTTCAATATCACCTAGGAAACAGCGCTGGGTGCACCATTTACCACATGGGTGAGGGTTTGGTCAGGTGCCCCGCAATCGGTGTCTATCTCTACTTCTATCGTGTGTCTTTACGACAGGTTACTTTTATTACAAAGTTGGTCGTATACAGACGCATTTCAACTTCAGATTTATTACGTCAGTCACATCGGGATATGCCAGCGAAGCCTATCATATTAGCAGCAGTCAGTGTAAAAAACATAATCATGCTAGAGGACTAGCATGATTATATTGACAGAAAAGAGTCCTACTAGGAAGTAGGACTCTTTTCTGTATGTATGTATTGATGATTCGGTCATAGTATTATACAGGGAAAGTTGTATATCACTATAGCTTCAGCATGTATTCTACTCATAAAACTGAGCAACTTTTACTATGGAGCCAACATCGAAATCGCGAAAAAAAGATCTGTCTCATACATTTGACAGCAGATTTCTTTTTTCCTGATTTAGAATTTGGCTCTATAGTGAAAGTTGTTCAGTTTGATGAGTAGAATACATGCTGAAGTTATCCGCAGTGATATAAAATTTAGCCAGTAGTATTACAGTGTGAGCAACGGCCCACCTATATCAGTTTGTTACAGAATTATTTAGTTTTCTTTGGAGCTAATTCGTCTACACCTGAGCTTAGATTAACGACTACGTGAAGTATTTTACACGAATATAAACCATATCACCATAAACTTAAGTACCACTGAGATGACTTAAAAACATTACTTTTATAGTCCTGTTACATGAACATTCTCACCCGATTACATGTCCCTATACATCACTCTTAGGATAAAGAAATAAGGATGAAATTAGCCTGACAAGCGGGACATCTTGTACACAACGAGCCAAAAGTGCTGTCTTAACGATCGACACTCCGACAACAAAGGCTTTGCTAGTGAAGGGATGTCGCATATCGATATATCGATAATTCTCTTTTACGACTTGATACGAGATGTAGAGAAAATTTAAGAGGTTGTAAAATTTGATTATTAAATTTTAGTACGCGGTGTGTCGCAAGTAATCATTATTTTGTTTTAAATTTTTAGTGGAAGAAGAGTGTAATATCATATTACAACGCTCTTTGTGTCAAAGGCTTATTCACTTACTAACGACCCGCCCCAGTTTCACCAGGTTGGGATCTAAGGAAATATATTTTACAGATAAACCTTCCGGAAGAAATTCTTTTCCAGAAGATCTTCTCAAAATCCGTTGCGTGGTTTAGAAGAAGTACGCGGAGAAACAGAAATGATGAGGACAAACGCGCATAGCGACTTTATTTACGCTTAGTTGCAGAAACGCTCATTAAAGTTCCTCCATGAAATCTCTTGCTAGCTTTTACTACGTCATCAAGACAAAAAGTTACAGCAAAAGTATTGGAGGATTAACTCTAATGAGCGTTTCTGCAATTGACTTCTAGAGATTAATTCCCCACTGATCGAATTTGGCACCAAAACTGCGCGTATGCCACACCCTGGATGCTGATGCTGTCACTTCATACAAATTTGTTCGTCATTGATTTTGAAAAGTTGATTGATTTTAATTTCCGCGCAATGTTTGAGAAAAGCACTATACAAGCCTTGGCCACAACTAGGCATTGATGGACTTACGTATGTGTGCCTCGGCTTCGCCTCAGCCCACATTTACACGTTCGTCCATCAATTCCTCTTTTGCTGGCCGCTGCAGTAATGTACTATTTATGTACTGTGCCGCTCCTCTTCCAATGTGAATTCACCATAATAAGGACATTTCATTCACAGAAAATTGTAAGTGCACACTAACAGAAATTTGGAATGAACCAGACTATTTAATTTAATACAAATTAAAATAGAATTTGCGAATAAATGGGAATTAAATAAATAATTATGAAGGAAACCTTCTCATTTCGCCAAGTAGTAGAAATTATGCAATAACATGAAATGAAATTCACAGGAAATTTCCTTTTGATGCAAATTCAATTTCTATTATTCATTTAATTCGTCGAAAATTCAGTACACCTAGTCCAAACAGGGTAGGTAGTGTGTACTTCATAAATTCAATTAATAAAATTTCAGTTATCATTTTGTTCGAATTAATTAAAATACATTAAATAAAAAATCTCTGTTTCGATGTTGGTCCAATAGAATAAGTTGTATTATGATGTGAGTATTAGAATAAGTTGTATTATGATGTGAAGTGAGTATTATGATCAATGATAATAATGTTACTACCGTAGTATGATGGTCTGATCATCCCCTTAGCTTACCAAGGGGAGCAACACCTTTGCACCCACGCTCAATGCGAACTACGGTGAAATGCTGAAACGGTGAACTCATAGGCCATCAAACTGAACAACTTTCACTATGGAGCCTACCTCAGGAAACGCGAAAAAAAAATCAATTGTCCCATACAGAACTTGCAATACCTACCCGACTCAATTGTATGGGACAGCAGATTTTTTCGCGTTTCCTGATTAAGGCTCCATAGTAAAAGTTGTTCAATTTGATGGTCTGAGTTTACCGTTTCAGTAGGCTAGGCTGTCACTTACACCCTGTATTTAATCTTGCTACGATGGCAGGATCAGATGCGGACGAAACCGCACCGCAGGCAAAATTTTAGTAGGTATTTTATTCTATTTGTAGTATATACTACAAAAATATACTACTAAATTTTAGTAATTTTATTCTATTTGTAGTATGTCTATTTGAAAAAGTATTCTATTTGAAACGGTCAACTCAGACCACCAAACAGAACAAATGAATGTTTTTAAAAACATAATTATGAGAGTAGAAAAATTTGTAGCGGGATCTTAGTCTATAATAGCATAATTCTATTTAAACTTTTTTGAATAATGATTATTTACTCGAATTGACGAATGAAAAAATATCCTTTGTCGTTTGTTTGCATGCAGAATACTCAAGTGGTTAGCGTGGTACAGTCAACAGCAAAAGTCAATGAGCTTTAGAGAAATTCAAAATTAATTACATACATAATCTCAAGACAAGAGCGTCGTGATTTATTGAAGGTTTCATGACGGAGTCACGTGTCAAGTTTGAGCTAGTCTTTTGCCCACAAAAATACTGCCTAAGAAACCTCATCTCTTAGTCGCCTCATAAGAAAGAGTAATAATACCTATGTAGAGTACCCGTACTCCCTGTCCCCCTCTAATTTTGACTACCCTTTCTTGACAATAATAAGCAGTGGTATATTCCGCTCTCTCTCTTCTCACTCACTCAGCATAATTATTATACACTCATCATCATCAGCCTATCATCGTCCACTGCTGGACATAGGCCTCTCCCAAGGCGCGCCACAAAACTCTGTCCTCGGCCTTCCTCATCCAGTCGCTCCCCGCTACTTTTTTTAGGTCGTCTGTCCAGCGGGCAGCAGGGCGTCCCACACTACGCCTACCAGTTCGCGGTCTCCACTCTAGAACTCTGACACCCCATCGGTTGTCAGTTCTTCGACAGATATGACCAGCCCATTGCCACTTCAGGCTGCTAATTTTCTGAGCTATGTCAGCCACTTTAGTTCTGTGACGAATCACTTCATTTCTGATGTGGTCCCTCAGAGAAACACCGAGCATAGCTCTCTCCATTATTATACACTACTAGTTTTTAATTAGTAACGAAACATTAAGGGTGCATTCAGACCGTGAATCTGAACAACTTTCTCTAAGGAACATGGGTAGAAAAACGAGAAAATTGTTTGGTCCTCCTATGCAAAAGTGCGGATCGGCCGATCGATTTTCTATGGGAGGTCGAAAAAAAAAAGTGTTTTTCGGCCCATGTTCCTTAGGGAAAGTTGTTCAGATTCACGGTCTGAATGCACCCTTAAAGTTTCGTTACTAATTAAGGGTATATTATTCGGAGCGCGCTCCATACAAACGTACTATGGTGATATTTTCAATACTAACCAATTAAAGTCAATGAAATTTTGCAGAAACAATCTAGAAACAAATTTCTATGCTTGTATGGAGTTAGATTTTCGTTAAAATGTATAGTTTTCAAGTTACAGTGCCTCAAAGATTTCCATACAAATCTTAAATTAATCCTAGCATTGAAACTGTATATTTTAACGAAAATCTGACTCTATAGAAGCATAGAAATTTGTTTCTAGATTGTTTCTGCAAAATTTCATTGACTTTAATTGGTTAGTATTGAAAATATCACCATAGTACGTTTGTATGCAGCGCGCATTTTGGCTCTCGGAATAATATTCTCTTATAAACTAGTGGTGTACCTATGTGCTAGCTTCTTCTTGTCAGTGCGAGCCTATTTTTTTATGAAGTGTTCAGGGTGTGCTCATGGGAAGAAATGAGGTGGTCCATTCATGGTCACGTAAATGAAGTATCCAGTACGAACATACCATATAATTTTGATGTTCATTGTACTTATGGATATTATCCGGTGTTTTTATAAATAATTTTGATCCCAAATTATTAATACTTATCCAATCCGGAAGTTACTTACTGTATCATTAACTTTTGATGTTGATTGTACTTACGGATTTTATCCGGTGTTTTTATCAGGAATTTTTTATCCGGAAATTGATGTAATTGGGTTGAATCGTTTGTGAATTATTAAAAAGGTTGTGAATTAAACAGGACGTCTCGTCTACGATATTATCGCCACTTCCTTTGAAAGGTGAATTTAATTATTCAAATGTAAGCAAAAGACCTAACAAATTTTTTCCTTGTTACATTATGGCGCATTAATTTCCCGGTGAATTTAATATGTATCTACAGAAACTTTTCACAAAATTTAATGTATATAAGCATATGCTCACGACTATATTCCCCAAGGGGGTAGTCAGAGATATTCTGAAACCTCAGAACATTCACGTTTGGGGATGAGCCCGTCGCCACTTACAATGGACTGTGGACCCAATACATGCCTCGAAATTGAAGCATGTAGGTTTCCCCACGATGTTTTCCTTCACCGAAAAGATAGTGGTGTTGCAAATCGTACATAAATTCCGAAAAACTCATTGATAAGAGTCGGCCTGGACGGGGATCATAATGTATATATTTTGTGATAATAGCGATATAGAATATATAACAAATACAACAACACACGTACAACAATAATGTTTAAGTTTTCCTTTTGATTATTAACTGTCTCTTTAGCGGGTCTGCTGGAAGAAATCTCTTCAGATATAAGCGTTGTTTATGTTTTCTACACTATGTTAATCGTTTAATCTGTATGTATGTACAATAAAGTGATAAAATAACAACAACAGCATAGTTAGCATGACACCGTGATAAAGCGCTATCACACTTTCGCTCTCTTTCTATTTGCACGTGAACGAACGAGATAAAAGACGTGACACAGCCGTATCACGTGTAGCATGCTACCAGCACAGTACCAACAATAACAACAAATTTACTAGTTATTTAGAAGCGGAAGTTGCGATATCGTCTTCTTATCTGTTAGAATAGAACATTTTATTTTTAACCAACTCTATATGGTTACTGTAAGTAGAACTAATTCGTAAACCTACTGACACCAGAAAACTCTTATCGAACAACTGATTTAAGGCCTCCACACATTGCAGCGATATTATCGAGCGATTTTATCGAGCAATATTATCGACAGCGATATCGCGACACCTTACACACTGCAGCGGTTCCGCGATTCGCGTCACGCATGCGCCCCACCACTAAATGTAGTCATAAGAGATAAAATAAATAAATAAAATAAAATAAAAAATTATTTATTGCCTTTCTATTATATTATTCTTTCTATTTTATTCTTTTGAGATTGCGTCAGGTTGCGATAATATCGCAGCAGTGTGTGGGATCGAGCGCGTCCCCATACAAAATGTACTGAGAACAAATTATCGCAAAATCGCAGCGATATTATCACTCGATAATATCGCGGTAGTGTGTAGGATCGCGCGCGTCCCCATACAAAATGTACTGGAATCAATTATCACAAAATCGCAGCGATATTATCGCTCGATAAAATCGCTGCAATGTGCGGAAGTATTTGCATTGTAATTAGCAGTGGTATTGATTGAGACAACCTATTGTCTGGTTAGGTTTACCTGTGTTTAATTAACAATGGCTGTAATACACGACAGAGAGAATGTCTGCTAGATTCAATTAGTGGTTGGTGTCAATACAATTAGACAGTCAAAAGCATTTAGTATCGAATTCGTATGTACTCGTATGTACTCGTATGTCAGCAGGCAAAATCTTTGGTTTGAGGTGTATGTTGTGATTTGGGTGGCTTTTCTTTTCTTGAATCTTTTTGTCTTATGTCGAATTTTAGCATAGGTACCTACTACTAGTTCTTTATTATTATTACTATTTTAAAAAGATGAATACGAACATGATGACCACCTATCCTTTACGTATGAGTATTTCCTAAAACATAGATATCTCGTGACAAAATCAATTTGTTTTCTAAGATGCCCGCTAACTGGTCAAGAAGGAAGCCTAAATAATTAATAAGTACAAGCGACAATGTAGGACCCTTCTCAAAGCAAATTGGTGTTGATCATTAATTATATTTTCATCGGAGCATTAATATCTTGAGTTATCGGATTTGACAGGCTTAAGTCATATTGGAGATGGTATTTTGAGAGTTTTGAGACTGGGTCTTTCTCAAAATTTCGAGAATCAAAATTCAATTATCTTGATCTTGTTGAGTCTGCTTTCTTTTTCCCTTGAGTCAATGGCATTTCATTGAGTTTTTCGTGACACAGATTTTTTTTTAACCCATTAAATGCGTTATGCCCTACCGGTAGGGCCGAAGAATTTTTGGTCTAGCGCGCCATCGGGGCTTACGGTGGGGCATAAGCCGACCGCTCCTATTGGCTTGCGATTTATGGCGTGGCGTTTCGTTTCACCATACTTTTTATATTTCCATTAGATTTATTGGTTTCATTGGGTTCGTTTGAGTACAATTCTGTGAAAAACGAAACGCACAGTAGTCTATAATAAAAAATATATTCGGACGAGTCACAGCAACCGCCATTGACGCGCGAACATGGCGCCGATGTTTTTCAATGTTTATGACGTGATTCAATTGTTTTTTTACACAAGTGTTGTTTATAAATAGCTCGTAATATTATGAGCTTTTAGATTATCATAAAGGTTTTGTGCTTTGTGAAGTGTAACAATGTGTAAAACGGTAATATCATGCAGACGGATTCCAGTTTTTTTTCGAAAGGTAGGTAATTAACATAACACGGAATATTTTTGTTATTGTTTAATAATTTAAATAATGTCAATTGTAAGATGTATTTAGAATGATAGGAAATTTTATTTACTTCACGTAGATATTTAATTTATTGCCAAAATTTCATAGCATGACCTGGAAAAAAATATTTTCTAGAATGTGGTAACATAAAATTTTTATGCAATGAATCACATCGACGCGCGAGCGTTTTTTGTTTGGCAGAGCCCTATCGCGTGACGGGTTAATGTATTTATTAGAGCTCCGATTTATTACGTATCAGTATGGGCCAAAATAATCAACTGGTCCCCAACGAAACGAAATCGGCGTCGAGGCTGATCTGGACGAAGGTGGCGGGACGAAATTTATGGCTTCTTAAGAACTGCAGAAGACTTCTTAAGAACTTAAGAACTGCAGAACAGAGACTCTTGGAGAGAACGGAGGGAGCCATTTGCCCAACAGTGGGACATCAGTGGCCGATAATGTAAATTTAAATAAAATTAGGGCTGTCAACAGTTGTTACACAAAATCAATAACATGGTACAAAACTTTCTAGTCTATTAAGGTGGTTTCCGTCCATACAAAACTTTGTCGTAGAACACTCGTAGACGGTATTATTAAAAGTAATGTTTTATATATGGAAAAATGGCTTACGAAGATATAAGGATTTGAAATTTTGTATGAATAATTTCTAAGCTTCATATCTTCGTAATTATATTATAAACTAGCTGTGCCCGCGACTTCGTACGCGCAGAGAAGTTCTTAATAATATTAAGAGAATGAAAAAAATAGTAAGAAATGCAAAGAAAGAGAAATAAAATTTAAAAAAAAGTTACATATGCTCACGACTATATTCCCCGAGGGAGTAGTCAGAGATATTCTGAAACCTCAGAACATCCACGTAACATCTACGTTAAAAAAAGTAAAGAAAGAAATAAAGAAAAAAATTATCGCATAATATTGCCATCATTGCCATCTAATTAAAACAAAGTAGAATCTCCATACATTTCTCAATAGACTTCTTAAAGCACAGACACACACCCCTACACAGTAACTCATTCCTCGTTTATGTTGACTATACCCTACGGAGTAGGTACCCGTGAAGAGGACTCTGCTTGATCCTAATAATCTAATTCGCAAATCCTCAAGTCTCATGGCTTAGACAGTTAGGACCCCTGCAGCATCAACACTGAAGAGTTGAAACCTAATGTTTTTTTTTTTAACTGTTAACAAAAAAGTATTTCCGGTACTATTATGTAGCTTAAGTTACCAGACAGTATTCTCAGTTATTGCATGGTTTCTGACCCCCCTGAGAAGGGAAATATAGTCGTGAGTTTTTGTATGTATCTATATGTAATTAGGTAGTGTAGGTACCTACATAAAAAAGGATACTGTAACTGCATGTTTTACAAAAACAGATGCAAGTATCATTATCATCAACATGTCACTGTTCACTGCTGAGCATAGGACTCTCCCAAGGCGCGTCACAATACTATCCTCGGCCTTCCTCGTCCAGTCGCTCCGTGCTACCACGGTACATAGTACTCCACACTACCATGGTATATAGTGTTGTTGTTGTTGTTCTCCTATGGTACCCCGATGGTACAGAGGGCCCTCGTGAGACGCCGCTACCTCTCCCTGTCCTGCGCCTGATGTACAATGTCACGCCAACTCAACCCAGCTAGGCTGCTCGTAGCTCAGCGTCGACGGTGCGCCGCCACGTGTGTGTGGGTCGCCCCGCGGTCGCCTGCTCTCACCCTTGGTATATACCACTCCACGCTAACTGCCTTATGGCCTGACCAATGGCCATGGGACAGGGCGAACTGCGGAACGAAAAGCGATTTTTCAATACTACACTGAGTGTTGTGTCCGTCGCGTAGGCGGATTAAAAATCGCGTTTTGCGCTGCAGTTCGCCCTGTGCCGACTTCAGGCTGTTAGGTCGTCGATACAGCGACGGATGGCGTCCCACACCTAACCGGTTAATGGTCTAAATTTTTGGTCGTCAGTTCTTCGGCAGACATGACCAGCCCGGCCGGAACGATCCAGAGCTCCGAGCGCATTTCCTCTCGCAAAGTCGACGCGGAATTTCAGCAATGACGCTTTTAGCTTCGGCTCCCCATGGCCCTGTGGTCTTGACGGTGACAGAAACAAAGAGATTTGACGCTCCAAGGCTGAGTACCGGACTATCTTCTTAGTGGGAGCAAGGTCAGCGGCTGCTCCAGGTGTCCGTGACGTGCGACTGAGGTCTGGCTGCGAAGGTGCTTACTTGCATGTAGTGTGCCACAGGAGGCACTTGCCTTTCAGCCAGGACACCAAAGCTATAGGCCGTCCGGCCTCTTACCGTCGGTCTTTTGATATGATGATAAGTACAATAATTAGATTTGTGTAATTTGTATTACTCAACCACTGTGAGTAAATTTATAAATACTCATATCATAAATTTTGATTGTATAAACCGAATCCGATGAAATAAAGCCTATGTAATCTAAACTTCAGATTCTCCTATGCTCTTGCTGATGAAATGTGATATTTTCATGATTATGATGAGTAAAAAAATAAAAAAACAAAAAGGTCTGCACCAAGATTCGAACCATCGACTCCTGACCATTCACCAAATACGCTACTGAGCTTTCTGAAGAAAGCGTTGAAAAAAGCAATTACTATTTACCATACTGAATCTTCCCAAATGCATATGTCGAAATGGTAATCATTGAAAATTATTCCACAGGAACGCATTACCGGTATAAAAATTATCCTATGTGCTAGTCCAGAACATATTTTATCAGTGTTCCAAATTTCATCCAAATCCGTTCTGCGTTACGCTTGATTGCGGCACCCGCTACTCCATACACGCAGACCACTGACTTTAAATATTCATAACTTTTGATTGAATAAACCGATTGCGATGAAATAAAGCCTACATGTTAATCCAAACTAAGCCCTATATTTTTCTGAAACCCCCATTAAAATCGGTTAAGTAGTTTTTAAGTTATGCGTAACTTTTGATTGAATGAACCGATTGCGATGAAACATCGCCTATATTTTAAACTAAACCATGCCCAATACTTTAGTGAAAACCCCATCCAAATCGGTTCAGTAGATTTTACGTGATGCGCGAACAAACAAACAGACAAACAGACAAACAGACAAACAGACAAAAATTCTAAAAATGGTTTTAATGTATTCCATTACGTATCCTAAACACCCCCAATTAATTTTTTTGCAAATATCTTCAATGTACATCATCGCCAAGTTTAGAATTTTATATTTCATCCAAATCGGTTCTGCGTTACGCTTGATTGCGGCACCCGCTACTCCATACACGCAGACCACTGACTTTAAATATTCATAACTTTTGATTGAATAAACCGATTGCGATGAAATAAAGCCTACATGTTAATCCAAACTAAGCCCTATATTTTTCTGAAACCCCCATTAAAATCGGTTAAGTAGTTTTTAAGTTATGCGTAACTTTTGATTGAATGAACCGATTGCGATGAAACATCGCCTATATTTTAAACTAAACCATGCCCAATACTTTAGTGAAAACCCCATCCAAATCGGTTCAGTAGATTTTACGTGATGCGCGAACAAACAAACAGACAAACAGACAAAAATTCTAAAAATGGTTTTAATGTATTCCATTACGTATCCTAAACACCCCCAATTAATTTTTTTGCAAATATCTTCAATGTACATCATCGCCAAGTTTAGAATTTTATTATATGTATAGATAGATTAATTTTTTTGCAAATATCTTCAATGTACATCATCGCCAAGTTTAGAATTTTATTATATGTATAGATTGTAAATATTATTTGATACAACGACTCGAAATCAACCTTTTTTGGAAATTTTGTCCGTCTGTTTGTTTGTGTGTTTGTTTATTTGTTTGTTCGCGCATCGCTTAAAAACTACTGAACCGATTTTGATTAAACTTTTTTGTTTGATAGCTTATGATCTGACTTAAAATCTGGTGTATCGTTTGTGCGGACGAAGTCGCGGGTAAACACTAGTTATTTAATAATTTTAATTGAATGTCCATTGTATAGAACTGGTGAAAGTTAACCGAGATCGAATCAACATCATCATGCCCTTATCTTCTAACTTGGGGTCGTCGCAATAATAATGTCGTCCTACATCAACAAAGTATGAGAAAAATAACATTTTCCACACTAACGTCAAAAATAAATATCATATTAAACCGGAAGGTTTCAAAAGGTTAGATAACAATTTCTTTACTACACCATACGTACAGGTATGACGAAATTTGTCCTTTCACCCTTAACCCAAAAACGCCAATATGGCGGTACAACACATTCCACCTAAGAATTCCCTTGATGGAACTCTAATACCTTTGCAGTAAGTCGAAAGTTGATTAGTTCAAGAGACAACACGAGGATAGTGTAGCTTACTTCGTATTCATCACGTGCCGCCCACCGGCTACCGAACACCGGCAACAGATTGGGTCTATTATAGCCAGAGAACTGATAAAAACTTAGAGGAGACTAGCCATGGAATAAATAAAAGTAATACGTACAGAATGGCCACTACCTGCACCTCATCAGATAACTTAGCCGTACCTAATGTAAAAAAAAAACAGAACTTGCGTCGCTCGCTCCATGTTTGTAATTTAATTTTGTTACTTAGTTTTATAAAGTTTCGAGAGAGGAGGACAGAAAATTTCAAGCTCACCTCTCTTATACACGGCGACACATCTAGCTACGCAAAACAAACAGAATGATGAAGATGTTACATTACTCTACCTACGCGCAGCCAACTTATTTTGGTTTTGCGTAGCTTGATGTGTCGCCGTGTGTCGACGTTATTTTGGTAACATTACAGCCAAGTCCTCTTTAGGAAAAAATTCGAGCTCGCTTCTATATAGATCAAAGTAAAATTTATGGATAGGCCTTACGCAAACATTTCAAACCAGCATAATGAGGCAAAACAAATGAATGGTATACTTCAAATTTGTACCGAGATGACAGACAATAATGTCCTAGTTTGTATCAATATTAGCCCAGGGGCACAATGTTTTGAAATACGTCCTGCATCAACTGATGGGCACAGGTCTCCTTTTTATTGTGTAGTATACTGATCCACTTCCGGCCTTTACAATGTGTCGTCCGACCGACAAATTGGGGGTTCCCACATAATAGATAATAGTATAGTTCTACTAAAGCATGGATATAAATCCACCAATCCCCAAAACCAAAACAGCTATGCCACCTTCCTGTACCCTACCCTACCCCTTACTGCATAGCATGCCATATCGGGCATCAAAGGTTTTTGATTTCATCATTTAAGTTTGCCGTTCATTTTAAATGATGTATCAAAAACCTTTGATGCCCGATATGGCATGCTATGCAGTAAGGGGTTAAGTCTCACCGACGGCCGTCTTTCCTTCTAGCCAAAATGGTTATCGGTTCGCCATAATGGTTTCGTTGTTGTAACCTAACCTAACCTAACCCTTTGTCTCACAAATTCCTATTCTATCAGTTATTTAATTCTGTGATTTACCTTTCACCTATTGTGACGGGGTCTTAGCAAAATTCAATGTCAGCATAGGAAGGGTTGCGTTTATTTCTAAAAGAAACCCTATCAGCATATTTTCCTGCCGATAAAGGGATTTGATGCTCAATTTTTTATGAAAAATTCTACAGAAGATTCTTTCAGATTTTTTTGTAACGAATATTTTTCGGGTTGTTGGTATCTAAAATTTTAGTTATTATGATGAAGTTTAACATTTTTTTAATATCGAATTCTTTCGAATTTAATATTCTAGTTTCGGCTATATGATTTTCCGAACTTTTTCCAAAGTGAATGCCTCGTTCGTTATATTAGGTATAAACTTTAATAGAAACATAATTTAGACTTAATGTAGGCAAGTTATTTAAATAATTGAGGCTTTATTGAATATTTTTGAAGTTCTTCTTATCGAGTGGGCTGCAAGCCCTGGTGTCAGAGTTTATTCAAACCGCCTTACGGCCTCTGACGTGGTTTTTATGTAACGACTACTACCACCAGAGATAATAGCCGGGACCAACAGCTTAACGTGCCATACGAAGCACGGAATCATCTTTCTTTTCAGACAATCAGGTAACTCAGCCTGCAATGTCCTAACCAACTGGGGAAAAACGAACAAAGTGACATTTCACTAGGTGCCCCCCGTGGGAATCGAACCCACGACCTCCGTGTCAAGAGCCCAATGCTCTTAACCATTAGACCACGGAGGCAGGTTATCTGTAATATTTTTGAAGTTAAACTTCTTTACGCACGCTTGACTTGGGGAGTAAGCTGGTGAATGCGTGACGAGCGTTCGGAAAGAGTGATCGGGCGAGGCGAAAAGAAGTTTTACTTCAGTCGTGTGGTCTAACGCAGACTCATTTTCTGTTTTACTAATCTAGTTTCTGAGATCCTGTCGTTAACGCAATAGCACCCCACTGGATCCCAATGACTTCGACCACAATTATAATTATCGAATCAAATTAAAGATTGAAAAATTTGTCTCGGGCTGGACTTGAACCCACGCTCTTCCAAACCGGGGAAACGTGCTAACCAATTACACCACCGAGCCCACTGACCAGAGAACGAAATTTTCAATCAAATTTCAATCTTTCAGTCATAAGGGGACGTGTGTGTTATAGCACAACATGGCTGTAACATGTTTAATTATAATCAATAATAGTTGAAATTATAATTTTTTTTTTTTATTTTTTTTTTTTTTTATAAAAAATGGGTTTGCTCTTGACCTCAATCCAGTCCTGAGGACAGAGATGGGGTCGAAGATGTAGCGAGCGATGGAGTTCAATAAATCAGTCAAATTAGTCCACATCAACCCACTTTTAGGCATATGCCTCCCTTTTAGTGCAAAATTCTTCACTTGCTAATCTGATCCAATGCGAACCGTCACCATCACAAAGTCATCAGTCCAACGTGCTGGTGGTCTGCCTACTAACCTCCGTCTCTCTCTTGGCCACCACTCTGATATAAAAAAAAATAAAAAAATCGTTATTTCAGACATTACATCCATAATATTATGTTGTTAGTATCACACTTAAATAACTATGTTAGTACTAACACTTAAGTGTAGACCGATCCAGTGCTTTATAAAGCTACTGTCACAGTATCTACTGGAGACCATGTGATAGACCATGTGACCTCTGTGTGTGTGTCATGGTGATATTGACTTGGTCCACCAGCCGTCTTCCCGTCTGCGTCCGCCGTAGCCAAGTGTCCTGCCCATCTCCACATCAACTTTATCAATTACTGAAAATAAAACCTATTTAACATAAAACCGAGCACATTACTCAAGAACTTCAGCCAGGACATGGTACCCCGAAAACTATTCGCAACTTTCAAACTAGTTAAAGTTCGAATTCGGAAACTGAACGAGACTGGACTGGACAACCGCCAGATTCGAACTCGACTGAGATTGAAATTGCTTCGAGCGACATTCGAAATATGAACTTCGTTTGTTCGTCTGTTTCCGTTGAAAACAAATTTAAATTTTGCAACACAGCAGCACAGAGGATTATATTGTACAGAGTTACAGCTTCAAACAACCTCGCAAAAGCGGCGCATCACTACATGCGCAGTATGATTGTGTGCGCGTTCACCTACGGGGCTCACGAACGAGGCCGAGGGGACACTTTGGCTATGCTTCGAGTGGTTACGGCGTAACGAGGGTGTGAATTTAAGGTGTGAGATATTGTCCATTCTTCCTTTCGGAAAGAGATTGGAGCCACTGACCTCTGTTAATATTAATATGTGGATATTAATATTAACTATGGATTATTTTCTGTTTGATCGTCACTGTCATTGTAGAACGTCATGTCATGTGAATTTAAAGTGTGAGATATTATTATCGTTCATTTTACTCGAGCATGTAGTTTAATAATACTAAACGAAATGGTTAATAATTGCACTGTGTGCTTTAATAATACGAGGAAGAACACAAACAAAAACATTATAAAACATTATGCTTCATACTTCAATTAAATTTATTTCCTTTTAGACAGCCCTACAAGAATAGGCTAATGTAATCGAAGCTCCTATGAAGCTGTTGCTCTGTACAATATAATCCTCTGTGACAGCAGCGTTTCGAATTCGTAGGTATATTTTAAGCTCCTTTTTTTAAGATGTTTTTTCCACGGCCGAAATAAGAATTTGCGAACCAACTTGTTTAAATTGCGTTCTTTTTTACAGAAAAACTAGATTTTGCCCGTGACTTCGTCCGCATCCGCTCCCATCATTGTAGCTAGATAAAATGTATAAGTTTGGGTTCCGCAGTCATTAAGGAACCATTATAGTTTCCTCATAGACTTAAACTCTAGCGATAGACTTGCTCTTCCATAGAAGCAACATGTTCCACTTGAATGAGGTGTGCACCTGATTGATGTTACCGAATTCACTTCGTCACTATGGCAATGACAAACCGCAATGTGTCATTTTGTGTTGTTTTGTGTGACATGTTGTTTGTTTGAACGAGCTTGTCTATCGCCAGAGTAATATGTCTATGAGTTTCCCCATGTCCGTCCGTCTGTCCGCGGTTTAGCATGTTAGCTGTAATTTGGCATGGCTATACGTATTTATCACGCCGACAAAGTGGTAAAGTAAAATCTTGAAATATAAAATTATTCGTACCTCCCCACTACACGAAAAATAGGGCAGAATTGTTTTTCTCGTCTATCCCATGGTGTGGGTGGGGTATCGCTGGATAGGTTTTTTAAAATATTGTGGGTGTGGGAAAGCCATTTTCCGATTTATAGGGATCCGAGCGAAATATTAAACTTTAAAGTGTACATTTTTGTTAGAGTCAATGTAAAATTAAATTTCAACTAAAATTTTAATTTTTGAAAAAGTAGTTAAAATCCGTACCCGTTGAAATTGTTTAGCTAGATTGAAAAAGTAAGTGCGTCTATCTACGTACCTAATTGATATAACACCATTCTAGTTCGCTGTATAACACACATTGTTGTAAAAACGAAAGCATACCCCGAAAACCGCTGAAAATTCGTTAACAATTTCCAAAAGTTTTACTAGCGAAATGTTTTCAGATATCGGTGCTGGTGCTGAAAAACGTTATTCGGGTTTCAGTTTAAATTGTTTACAGTTTGTTTACGGATTTTATGTTGTAGAATCAGAAAAAACTTTTAATATTCCAGTCCAGATTTCAATTTTATTTTGCTGAAATTTTGTATAATTCTGGTAAATTATTTTGTAATTCTACTTTTTTTATTTTATTGAAAAAACATTTACAAACAATATAGGTACGAGTATAACACAAGAAATTAAACCATTCCCACGAAAACCTATTTGGGTTTATCTGGGGAAGGGGCGTTCACGTTCGTGGACCGAATCTTAACTATTATAAAACCGTAAAATCATGAGGAACAAAAAAGTAGCGGTTCTCTTCATATAAATTAACTAAAAAGAACTAAGAAGAACTAAAAACTTATTTCGATGTTTTAAAATTGTTTGTTATAAGTACAATTTAATCTTTTTACTTCAAATAATATTGGATTTTGGTAAATTTAACTTTTTGGTAAGCAGCATTTAGCTACCAAAATAAAAAAATTTTTTTAAGTAAAAAAATTATTTGTATGACAATACAAACAATTTTTATTAAGTAAAAAAATTATTTGTATGACAATACAAACAATTTTTAAAATATCAAAATAATATATAGAATTACTATAATTTACCAGAATTCGATTTATAATTTAAAAAAAAAATCTACAGTCATACATGTATACGAATTTTTAAATTACCTACCAAATTGCATTTTAAAGGTGTTTTCAGATAGCGACACATCTTACCCTATGAAACATGGGTTGAAAGTAATGATTGGACATCTAATAGAAAATCGATAGGATGATCCCTGATCCGCACTAAATATGGGAGGTCCAAAAAAATCGTTCGTTTTTCGATTGTTCTTTGGGGAATTTTGTTAAGAGGTGTATAGGGTTCTACTTTATGGGTACGTATGCTTGCTGTTTTTAAGGGGTTAATCAGACCATCAAACTGAACACTTCTCTATGAACTCAAAATCGAAATTTGTCCTCTTCAAAACATGAGTTGTCATTTCTACGCCCCAGGACAAATATAGAATCGATTTCGATTCCTGTTTTACAACTTTGTTCCAGACATATCAATTTTCATTACAGTATTGGTTACCTCGTAAATTTCAAAATACGGATTCTGAATTGCTCTTGCAAGTAAAAAATAATCACAAAAGTTTTTGCCAATACACAATCGCAAAAGTTTTAAATTCCATTGGTTTAAAAGTTTGACCATTGGATTGTCTACGTATTAGAACACCGGGTATCGATTTGATATTTGAAATTGGTCTGGACATCGTGGCGCCAATTCTGTTTAGGGAGTCATAGGAAATGGAAATTGCTTCAAATTCTTCTTAAAATCCTTTGCTTCAGAAGACAATCGTTTTTGTACCTATACCTATAACTGCGGAGTACGCCAGGCCTGCAATCACTCAATATCTCGCTCACAGTAAACCCACTGCTGGGCATAAGCGTCCTTTTTATTGCGCCATTCATCTCGTACGCCTGCCATAGTATTTACTACTATACCGTACTATTCTTGTGTTGCACTGACATATACTCTAGCGATAGACAGGCCCTTTCATAGAAGCAACAAGTTCCACTCTAATGCGGTGCCCGCACCTGATTGATCCCGTGTTCACTTCATCACTATGGCAATGACAGACCGTAATGTGTCATTTTTCGTTGTTTTGTGTGACATGTTGTTTGTTTGAACGAGCTTGTCTATCGCTAGAGTATATGTCAGTCTTGTTTTGGGACTTGGAGGAAAGTAAGTGTTTCATTCGTTTAAATGTATTCTGATATATTGCATGCTCATGGGCAGATCAAAAACCTTTTAACAAAGAGGAAAAAAAACTAAGTCAAAAGTAGCTTTTAATATCATCATCATCATAGCCCATAAACGTCCACTGCTGAACATAGACCTCTCCCAAGGATTGGCTCAATGACTGGTTCTGCGCTGCTCTCATCTAACGGGATCCCGTAGCCTTCACCAGGTAGACGGTTCACCTTGCATCTAACCACGCTGCGCTTTCCGGCCACATCGGCCGTCTGTTCTGCTAGCAGTGTGTCACGCCCATTACCACTTTAGTTTAGAAATCCTTCGGGCTATATGTCGGTTAATATTAAAAAGCTGAAATTGCTCTCAATTAGCTTAACAACAAGGCACAAAGTTAATTTGTTTTTTGTACACAATCTGTTTGTGGTTTAGACACAAAAAAAGATTGTTCGTATAACCACAAATGAAGTAATTATTTCATTAAATTTCCTGTACATTCAACGTTTTCCTTACATTTATTCCGAGCTAAAAACTCGAAACAAAGAGAAGGAACGATTTTCTTCCAAACAACACTTCCTTTCCGACCCAAATTCTCCTTTGTATTACGAAAAGCATTAATTGTACAATAGGCAAAAAAAACAAGTTGTCAAGAGTTAACTGGGCTCGTGTTACGTGGGTTCCGTATCTTTATCTTCCTTTGTTGCATTGCTGTGAATAATAATATTAAAATAAACCTAATTACACTGAAAGCTTTTATTTCAACATGATTTTATTGGGATAGGTAGTTTTATGAATTAAGTAAAATTTCGCAAGTATGACCACGTCTCTGAATTTCGTTCCAAACTCAAGTGGCTTCCAATTCGTCTTCGTCGTAATCTCCATATTCTTTCCCTTCTGTACTCTGTCTTATTCCTCCCCTTAACCCCATCATATCTCAAGGAACGGTTCACATTTCTACATGCCACCCATGACCGTGTACTGCGCTCTGCTCAAAATTTGTTACTGGCTGTTCCACGTCACACATCGTCCGCCTATGATCATTCGTTTACAGTGCACTCTGTTCGATTATGGAATGATCTGCCTCTTATTGCAAGACAGGCTCCTTCCCTGTCCATTTTTAAAAAACGAGTAAGAGATCACTACCTCTCCCTCTGACTCACTGTTATTCATTATTGCGATTTGTCTTTTTGATCCATTACCTATATAGTGTATTTATTGTTAGATATTATTATGTATTTGTATGTATTTTATTAAGTACAATATATTTATAATATATTTCAAGCTATTTATATTTGATATCGTATTATTATTACACCGCCACAGCAAGTTTTTATACTTAAGAGTTCTTCCATCCCATGGTTGTCTGGAAGAAATCGCTTTTAGTGATAAGACCGCAATTTGTACCCTTACGTTCTTTTAATTATGTTTTTGTTGCTGTATGTTTTTGGTGTGCAAATAAAGAATATTTATGTTATGTTATTTCAATAAAGGATTTTTATGTTTATGTTATGTTATGAATTATATGTGAAGCGCTCGTTGGCGTAGTGGAGCTTCGGTATTGGAAAATTTGGAAACGATCACCGAAGTTAAGCAACGTCAGGTCCGGTCAGTCTTTGGATGGGTGACCGTTTAGTGGCATTTCGTGTCGAGCGTTTCCGTGCTTCGGAAGGCACGTTAAGAAGTTGGTCTCAGATAGTTCCGTCAGATGGCATTGTAACTATTCGTTAAGCCAGGTCAGAGGCGTATTGGCGGCTTGAAAATACTCTGACAGCAAGGTGACCACTAACTTGTCTCCACGAACACGCACTGGGCCCGCGTGGTGGAGTATGGCCCGCTCCCTCTCACCCTATTATTCGTGAGAGGAGGCCTTTGCCCTGCAGTGGGATTCTACAGGCTATAACTTACTTACTATGAATTATATTGCAAAATGTGGTGCTGCAGAGATGTTTGCTAAAAGCATCCTGAAGGCTATAGCTGAAAGAAAACATTGTCTTTCGCTTCGATACGGAAACTGTTCTAAATCACCAGTACTGTTTTTGTTATGTTTACTAATCATTTTTCCATTCATCATCATCACAGCCCTGCCGTTCTTATCATAATCAACGCACTTGCATGGAGGGAGAATTCGAGAAAATGGCGCCTAAAGTTTTTTTTTCGTTTTTTGTTTACTCTTAAAATACTAGCAGACATTTATTATTTTTTAGTTATCGACTATATAGAACAGGCTATGAACTTTCTTTTTGCTATATTCATTTTTCTTAAATAATAATGTTTCATATAAATAAACCCCAAAATGTTGTTTAGAATTGTAAACATAGATTAATTTGTCTTTATTTCCTAAGCATAACCATCGCATGTGTTACAATTGTGTGGCTTATGTCTAGGAAATGCAATTACGTCACTTATGCCTAGGATAAATATTATAAATCAATTAATATGTCCTAGACATCACCAACGCAACTAGCGCAAGTGCGATTATTATACCTGGGAATCAATAGCAGAGGGAGCAAATACGTTGGCAAATACGTTCTTTATGACTAGTAAGAAGGTTACGGGCAAGGTTACATAATATGAGATGAAATAAAAAAACACCTCCTCTTTAAATAAACCTTTTTGTCGCATCAGCAAAAAAATTAACAAAAAAGGAAAGTATCCTTCAAACAATGAAAGTATCTCCTGAAAGTATCCTCATGGAGGAAAGGCGCGAGATGATTCTGCAGTCTTCAGATGATGCGAATAGGTACCGGCAGCTCAATAATAATGCAGATTTCAAAGTCTGTGACTTGCGACCTGCGTCGGTTTAACACCGAGCGTAAGGGAGGGCTCTAAAGTCTTCGCAAAGGGTCTGTCTATTGGGCAAAGCCAGCTATAAAAGATGATGACTGAGGATGGCAGAATCGTATCGTTGAAGCCTGAGCTTCTGAGAGAAGTTGAGAAATTCTATGGACAGTTATACACGTCAACACGGAGACCCGCTACAAATCAGGCTAAAACAACAAGGCACCGGGTGATGACGCTATTACGGCCGAGCTTCTGAAGGCGTGTGGAAAACCGGTTCTGAAGGCCCTTCAGAAACTGTTCGATTCCGTCATACTCGAGGGAAATACGCCGCAGGCATGGAACAGAAGTCTGGTGGTGCTCTTCTTCATAAAGGGTGATAATGCCCTGCTGAAGAACTATAGGTCCATCTCTCTTCTTAGCCATGTCTACAAGCTGTTTTCGAGAGTCATTACGAACTATCTCACGCGCAGGTTCGACGACTTGCAGCCTCCCGAACAGGCCGGCTTTCGAAGGGGTTTTAGCACCGTGGACCACATACATACGCTCCGGCAGGTGATAAAGAAGACCGAAGAGTATAACCTACCCCTTTGCTTGGCGTACGTGGACTACGAGAAAGCCTTTGATTCGATTGAGACTTGGGCTGTACTGCAGTCTCTTCAGCGATACCAAGTAGACTAACGGTAGGTACATCGAGGTGCTAAAATGCTTGTACAAAAACGCATGTCTATGTCAGTTCGACTACAGTACCAGAACTCGAAACTTATCCTAATGCAGCGAGGTGTGAGGCAGGGAGACGTTATATCTCCGAAACTGTTTACCGCTGCACTGGAAGATGTTTTCAAGGTTCTGGACTGGAAAGGGCTAGGCATCAACATAAACGGCGAGTACATAAGTCACCTTCGGTTTGCCGATGATATAGTCATCATGGCGGAGACTATAGAAGAGCTCAGTTGAATGCTCGATGATATTAGTAGAGCCTCCGAACGAGTTGGTCTGAAGATGAACATGGACAAGACAAAGATCATATCAAATGTCCATGTTGAACCCACTCCTGTAACGATTGGAAACTCTGCGCTCGAAGTTTTTGACGATTATGTTTATCTGGGACAAACTATTCAGTTAGGTAGGTCCAACTTTGAAGAAGGTTCTCGAGTGGCGGCCGCGTACCGGAAAGCGCAGCGTAGGGTGGACCGACGACCTGGTGAAGGCGGCGGGAAAACGCTGGATGAAGGCAGTGCAGGACCGGTCGTTATGGCGATCCTTGGGGGAGGCCTATGTCCTGCAGTGGACGTCCAGCGGCTGAGATGATGATGATGATGATGACTCAAAAACTGCTGGACCGATTTTGATAAAACTTTATGTGTATGAAAGTTTATGAACAGAAATAAAACATAGGATAATAACTTTCTCTTTTTCTCATTTTTTGGCTGATGCGGGTAAATTACAAGGTTTATTTAAAGAGGGCAAGTTTTTTTTAATTCGTCTCATATTATTATGTAAGTGACCTTCTTACTAGTCATAACGAACGTATTTGCCAACGTTTTTGCTCTCTCTGCTATTGATTCCCAGATATAATAATTGAACTTGCGCTAGTTGCGTTGGTAATGTTTAGTAATATTTTTTGTCTAAGCAAATAAATTCTAAACATAACAATCGAATCTACTCAAATATGATGTTTATGACTAGTAGAAGTTAAGTAAATTATCTATAAGTTACCACCAAGAGTAACGTAACAGTCAAGTGCGTTAATTATGCTTAGAATTTATTATTATTGTTAACTGTGACAATCCTAGGCACAACAACCGCATGCGATATTGCGGTGCTTATTATTAGTAAGTGTGAAGAACCTTTTGAATGACTTACTAAATTAAGTATCATAATGGCTATCACGTGGTATATGTTTAGTATACCTATGGAAAGTTTGCAAGTGCGACAAATTTGCTTATCAAAAAACCACATTTAAAATAAGAAAATCAAAAATTGGATCAGTTATGCTTGTAGATCGCTTTACGCTGATTCCGAAAATGCCCATAACTCAATTTTTCCAAAAATGTCGTTTGCGCTGATTATGATAAGGGCGGCAGAGCCTATATACGTCTTATTGCAGGGCACAGGCCTACCCTCGGGGAGGGTGTATGGGAGTTAGTCCACCATGCGTGCCACCATGCGGAATGGTAGACTTCACATACACATCGGAATTTCTTCTTCAGCCTATGCAGGTTTCCTCACGATGTTTTCCTTCACCGTTTGAGAGCAGTCGGTATTACGTACACAATAAGTTAGAAAAACTAGTTGGTAGATATATGGCATGTGGTGCGTTCAGATTCGAACCCGGACCTCAACATTGAGTTTTCATAGTTCTCCGCAACGCACCACCGAAGCTCTTCAATTTCAATTCAATCATTGTTTCATAAGTATAATTTACACAATTAAATCGGATAATATAGGCTGTTGGGGACTTGTGTGGGGGTGGTGGGGCGGACCCTTGGTCTAATCTTAGTCATAAAATATGTCTGCAGACTCTTATTACCTAATTTAATTATGCCTAATCTAATTTAATTTATTTTAAAGTGTTACTTATAATTTGGCTTGTCTCTCAATATTCCTTAGTGATTTGTAACCGCTGGGAAGATACGACTTCCTCTCAATACAAGCATTTATCATGCTCGAAGGATCATGTTAAAAATATTAAGAAATAATAAACATTTTTATTTTTTTATTTTATAAATCGTTGCTGTCCTTAAAAGAAAACTTGCCTCGTTTGTTTTTTTTTAAAGTTTTAGTCACAGAACCCTAAAACACCAATAAAACTATTAGCCAAAGAACTTTTACTCTGCATCCCGTCGTGTTTATAAACAACTGACTTCCTAAATGACCAACTTGGATTTCAGCCAATTTTGGTGCACGAGAGAATTGGCTGAGGAAATTTGGCCTACAGAGATATGGCGGATGGAGCTTTTCGGGTAAAACGTCGACTATTGTTATTTTTGTTAAATTATAGTGGAATAAAAACTGGAACAGTATTGTATGGAATTAATAATACATTTTTAAATGTGTCTGTTACGTTTTCACGGCCTAATCATAATGTAAAAATAGTAATAGTGGTGAAGCTCAGCGGTCGCAGCAGGTCAGTCACGGTCATCAATCAATCTTTTACACTATGGCTACACTGCCAAACCAATTTGATTATATGTCTAAAAAGATAACTTGAATCCTGAGGAAGGAAAAGTTACGGCTAACAGCTGGTAAATTGAGAAACAATGTCACCATTATCAGCAGCATCCCCACTGCATAGGCTTCAAGAAGGGTGAATGGGCGTTAGTGCACCTGCGGATTGGTAGACTTCACATACGCATCAGAATCTCTCTTACATCGTTTGCAGGTTTCCCCACAATGTTTTCCCTTACAGTAGTACCAGATTTATTAAGTTCCTTTGATGTACCTGCGTAGTTGAAAAATTTTAATAGCGCGCGAAATTGTAATGAACAATCACGATGTGCCACCTATAATCCCTATTGTCACGATTCGCTTTTTGCACCCTTTGATTAGGTTTTGTCGGGGGGACTCTGCACAAACGAAAATTGCCGAGGGTAATTATTTTCTTGGTCGTACTGTTCCTTTTGAGAGTAGTCGGTATTAAGTTGGTACATAATTACAAAATACTGCATAATAAACCATATCTCTTCGTAAGCTCGTAAGACCACGGGAAGAATTCAGGTGGCCTGTTCCATCCCGGAGCCAAGATCACCATTATATCTCTACTCGTGCACTCTCTGTACCGATTCAACCCATCCATCAAGCATTAATGGCATAAATTAACAACTCCCACGCTTCATGCCTCTTCGAAACTTATAGTAAAGCTGCAATTAATCAAACAAGTTACCCTGTAGTGAGAAGTTTCTGCTTTAGAGATAAATTGTACGGAACGCTTTGTCGTCGCGATAATTTGTTCGCAACACGATTAAGTATAAACATGTAAGTGTTTAGAGTTGTATTAAGTCACGTTAAATTGAGAGAAGAGAGTCATCATCATCATCATCTCAGCCGATGGACGTCCACTGCTGGACATATCGCCATAACGACCGGTCCTGCGCTGCCCTCATCCAACGGTTTCCCGCCGCCTTCACCAGGTCGTCGGTCCACCGTGTGGGGGGCCTACCCACGCTGCGCTTTCCGGTACGTGGCCGCCACTCGAGAACCTTCCGGCCCTATGTGAGTGGCAGTGGGCACATTGCTCGCAGAACCGATGGCCGATGGAACCGAAGAGTTCTTGAGTGGTGACCGCGTACCAGAAAGCGCAGCGAGGGTAGGCCGACGACCTGGTGAAAGCGGCGGGAAAACGTTGGATGAGGGCAGCGCAGGACCGGTCGTCGTGGTGATCCTTGGGGGAGGCCTATGTCCAGCAGTGGACGTCCATCGGCTGAGATGATGATGACCTCAAGGGTTTATAGTGTAATTAACCTGAAAACAAATTTATGTTAAGCCAAAAACCGATGTATTTTATGCAAAAATGTTTATAATACTTTTGGGACCTCCAGGTCTGGTATCTGTACACTAGTTTTAGATTACATTGTTTTTATTATGACTGTTTGTGTCCAAAATTGAAAAATAAAATAAAGTAAAAATTAAGGTAGCTGAGAAAAATGTTTAGACATAATTTTGATAAAGTTACTTTTGACTTTAACAGATGCTTTGCAAGTTATTATCATGGGTACAATCACCCCTATCCGCCTGGCCACGGGACAGGGCGACCGGCGGCGCAAATTGCGAATTTAGAACACACTGAGCGTTGCGTCCCTACTATAATGCAAGCACGCAGCGGCGCGTACGCAGTGTATTCTAAAATCGCAAGACGCGCCGCCGGTCGCCCTGTCCCGTGGCCAGGCGGTTAAAGTAATGCAACTGCTTACCCTAACACCCTGTATACAGGGTCTTTTTTATGAGGATGATCAGACCATCAAACTGAACATCTTTCTCTATGGGAAATCGCGAAAAAAAAAACAGCTCTTCCATACAAAACTGCTAACCAGCTTGAGCTAAGTGTATGCGACAGCAGATTTTTGATGAGAAAGTTGTTAAGTTTGATGGTCTGATCATCTCCTTAAAAAATATATTAAAAAGCACCCTGTTATCGTAAGTCTCTGTTAAAGTTAAAAGTAATATTTTACTGAATGATCACCGGGAAGTTTTCAAATTTTTCCCGTGAAATAGGTCGGAATAGGAAGGGGCCCGACCCAAGTCAAAATCAAGCCTTGTTTTTTCTTTGACTTTTGATAACTTGTAATTAGGTCGGGTTATTAGGATTTCTTTTGAAGATGTTTTTAACATCTTTTTGAGTTAAAAAGTATTAAAGAGGCTTTTGTCCACCTCTCCCTCTTTCTTGGGAGGATGCCTTTGCTCAGTACTGAATATACAGGGTGTAATCCATGACAGTTGTATTAATTTAAAGGGTACTCATGATCATCATCATCATTTTCAGCCTGTATCTACCCTTTGCAGGGCATAAGCCTCCTCCATATTTTGCCATTCTTCTCGGTCCTGTGCCAGTCGCGTCCAGGTCTTGCCTGTACTTTTCCAGATGTCGTCAACCCACCTGGCTGCCGGACGACCCACTTCTCTTTTACCTTATCTCGGCCACCACTCTGTTAAGGCTTTACTCCACCTGCCATCATTTCGTCTAGCTACGTGTCCTGCCCACCGCCACTCGATGTCGGATCTCGACGTTTGTGACGTGGTCAAGAAGGGTGATGATGCTGAACAAAATTTCCCCAAAGAACCAAAAGGAAATTAGCAAAAAAAAGGGTGTGCTTTAGACCACACGACTGAAGTAAAACTATTAACTATTTGTATCATACAACATATTTGTCCCTTACGGGATTCGAACCCGCGACCCTCGGCACAGCAGGCAGGTTCACTAGAGACTGTGCTATTGGGCCGTCGAAGAATGGTTTATTGATATGATTGGCAACATCTTTGGAGGTCTAAGGCACACTCGTTTTAGGCACTTATCATATTTTGCATTTTCTGCCCAACGGAACAATCTTGAGCCACGAGATTTAAAACGTTTGAGGTTCAATTTTAAGAAAATAATAAGTACTAAAGATTTCTAATAAAATATTTTAAGTAAGCAACGTTCTATTTGGAATCACATGAGAGCGAATGTCATTTATACATTGCCTTTCGAAAACTCTATGCTATTAGCTAGGAGGTACTAATAGGTTATATCACTACGTCATAAGACTTCTGTTCGCCTCGTACGAACAATTTTCGTAACGCTCTCGTCACGCATTCACCAGCTTAGGGTTGAACTGCACATGGCCGCACAGCATCGCATTTTTCCGTCGCCCCATCCTTTTCTGTCACTCAGGAACGTTATTTGCTAGAGCATATAAGATAGACGGAACGGAACAGCACGGAACAGCACGCCGCGTGCGATCGCGTTCCGTCTATCTTATATGCTCTAGCAAATGACATTCCTGAGTGACAGAAAAGGATGGAGCGACGGAAAAATGCGGTTCCGTGCGGCCTGGTGTATATCAACCCTTACTCCCTAAGTCAAGCGTGCGTAAAGAAGTTTTGACTTCCAAAAACAAGTCTAAATTTTTTATTTGTTCTTTGGGGACTGTTGTTTACTACCATGAGCACAATCATCCTTTATATCCAACTGTCAACATTAATTGACACCCTGTAGAAACACACCCACTACGCGAAAAAAAAAGACAACGCACACATTTCGTAAGCGTAGCTGTATTCTACAGTATAATTTACATATTTAATCATACCCCACAACTGTCACACTACTCCTACATAACCTTATAAGCCCCTGTTCCGTTAAATCTTATCTAATCCCAAATACAATTTATACAGTAACAATAATAATTTATTATCGAAACAACTTGGAGCAACTAAACACCGATCGATGGAGTAAGCGAGCGGAATACAGATCAGTGACGTCATCATAAATTAAGCCATAAATTGGTTTTACTCGGGTTTACTATGCCATACGACGGGTCGTTATTCTTGGAGAGATTGTAGGCTGAATAACAAAACAATCAGTGTGTTGTTAAGAGGACTGTGCAGCTGTTTATCCACATATGAAATGGTCACTAATAAGAAGTTGTACAGGGTACTTCTTAATATGCTGACAGTTTTTTAAGGGTACGACCAGATCATCAAACTCAACAACTTTCATGGGACTAACATCAAATACGCGAAAAAAATCATCTGTCCGATACATTTGGCTCGAGTAGATTTGTATTGAACAGTTTTTTTTTGTGATTTTATGTTGGTGCCATAGAGAAAGTTGTTCAGTTGGATGGTCTGATTATCCCCTTAAAAAAGATTCTAAGTATAATGTATTTAATAAAATCTAACAAGAATGACAGCATCACAACGATAACGCGGACTACCGTCTATAGCGCTTTATCGCTGACATAAACTATCGTTATACTTACATATAGGGTTCAATTTATTATACGGACAGTTTTTTTTAAGAAGATGATCAGACCATCAAACTGAACAACGTTCTCTATGAGACCGAAATCGAAATCGCAAAAAAAACTGCATGGGACAGCAGATTTTTTTCGCGTTTCCTGAGGTAGGCTCTATAGTGAAAGTTGTTCAGTTTGATGGTCTGAGTTCACCGTTTCAGTTTGCGGAGGGCTGACCCTTACAACCTGTATGTAAATTCTATGATCGAGGCACTAAACATACGTGTTTCTATCAACTATGTGCGTTCACACACGATGACGCACTGACGGAGCGGCCGATGTCAGTCCATAGTACCACACACCCGGTGCGTCAATGCGTCACCGTGATACGTGCGGTTTCATACAACTTCTTGCTTCACAAATGACGGACTGACGTTTGCTGCTCCGTCAGTGCGTCATCGTGTGTGAACGCACTAAGATGTACTTAATGATAATAATGACTACATTTGCAGCATTCATTTTTTTTATTTCATGATATATTTAGCTGTGAGCTTTTTACGCGTTGTTATATGGCATGCGGTCATGTAGAAACCATTAGAATAATGCTTACAGTGAATTTAGATAAAAGCTAGTATGTAGCTCACAAAAATACGAAATAATACCTTACTTAAATCGAATCCCTTATTTCACCTCATTTACCTACCTTATCTTAGAGCGCTTACAGACCAGCGACACTTTGCGACCGCAAAGGATAAATACTGCTTTAGTTACAATAATATATGTTTTTAAACTAAATAAGACAACGTACAACGTCAGTAACTATACATTTTATATCTCAAAAAGCAATGTAGGTATAATAACATATGATAACTGGTACATAACATACAGATCAGATATGCAACAACTTTTCTTTTGAACACTTGCCATACGACAGTTCAGATTAAAATCTACTTTCCCATACAGACAATATCGACCATTGGCCGGATTCCAAGTATTCTATTCTGGACAATGCTCATACATAAATTACTATTTCTGCGAATGCATGGCTTGGGAACTGTGCCATATTACATGGAATAAAAATGTGTGATAGTGAAATTTAGTGGCGTGTGTAAATAACCCGGTACATTGAACGGAGGTTGCGATTTATGACTGTCATAAAGCATGCTGGGAATTATGTAACAATTTTTTGGTAGTTTCTTAAGATGAATAAGTATTTGGGTCATCATCATCATCATTTCAGCCGATGGACGCCCACTGCTGGATATGGCCTCCCCCAAGGATCGCCACAACGACCAGTCCTGCGCTGCCCTCATCCAACGGATTCTTTCGTCGATCCACCTTGTGGAGGACCTACCCACGCTGCGCTTTCCGGTACGCGGTTGCCATTCGAGAACTTTTCGGCCCCATCGGCCATCGGTTCTTCGAGCAATGTGCCCCGCCCACTGCCACTTCAGTTTAGCAATTTTTTGGGCTATCAGCTACTATTAGGAAATCAGATTATTTTTTTGTAGTATACGTAGTCTTAAGAACTCCATAGTGGGTTGAATCTTTTCTGCAAAACTACGTCCTTATTACAACTTGGCACTCCATTTTACCCTGAAACCTGTTGATGCTGTATCCACCAAATTGGAAGTCGACACACGGCACTGGATGGACAAGTACTCCAAAGTACCACATAGGCTCAGGAGCTGTAAGAACTTCTTGAAGGGCGTCGTGTCTAATTCGGTACGTCAAGTTTTTTTTGGAGGTCTAAATCGAAAATCATTTCGAGATAATTGTCTCAATAATCATATTTTCTATGTCAGAGATTTTAAAATGAAAGGATTACAGATATTTATAATAAAATAACGTCGTTCTTCGGTCCACGAGTGACGTCACTCGCTGCCCCTGCAAACTCCTTGGTAAACATAAAATGAACAAGAACTGACCATTAAGAAAAAAAAATACTTTCACAATGACAGAATTTGACATTTGATGTTGCCGTATCTGTTTTCAGCATAGAGTTAGAAAGAGGAGGCAGGTTTTAATTTTTTTAAATATAGCAGTAGGTAGTTTTACTCCATGAAGTTCGAATTATTTTTTCTCCACCATTTTTGCACTTAGAGATTACAGATCAAAATAATTTAAAAATTAAATTTATATCGATAAACTCGATGAATCACAATAAAAATGAAATAGGTGTCTTAAAATTATGTCTTCTATCCGTAAAAAATATAAAATGAAGACAAAAAAAAACTTGACATACCGAATTCAAAGGATCCGAACTTCGGCTGGAGTAAAGGCAACCTGTTCAAGTGGGGTAGACGGGTTGGATCTCAGGTGTGAATGTTCTGCTCACTATGGTCCATCTTGTATCTTGCCCTTCCTGTCCGGATAACTGGCACGCTACTTGCAACGTGATTCCAATATAATGTTAGCGAATCGAGAACTACGAGTACTTACTGTCAGAATACTTTCAAACCTTTTCAAACCAATTAATGAGTACAAAAGCGACAAGGAGTGTCGCTGGCATGTTTTGCACATTGAGGTACTATGTTGACAAGAGAAGCTACCGAGAAGTATTGTTTTGTAACACGCGTTAGGGTGCACGCGCTCTAACTCACTTAGCCTGTGCCAGGTGCTCGTCGCAGCCTGACGCTCCCAGCACGCGCCCCACACTGCTGATCATGGTGCACAGATTTTGTTCGCGTTGTCTGCTCTATACATAATTACTCAATGGTTTTGCATTATATATTTTCTTTTGTAAACAAATTATGTTCCATATTTCATTGGACATTTCATAATATCACTTAAATCTAATATAAAGTAAGTGCGTTGTAGGCGTAAGAATAATAAATCATGTAACTTTCATCTTTACCGCATATTTCTATTTCTATTTTACTTTCCCAACTGACATAAAATAAAACATTTCAGCTGAGGAATAAATAATATTTATGTTAGTCTAATCTGTGACATAAAATACGCTCATTTCTAACGCTGGCATTGTTTCCAGACATATACTGATAGTTTACCTAGAGATATAATAAGCGATAATGTCGGAATGGATTTTGTAGAGGATATACCTACGAGGGAACTTATATAAGTACTTACTTAATACTACTCTTGGTTTACCAATATACTTTATATACACACGGCGACAGATCAACCTACCCATATTTGAACTCTATGTTCATAGTCATAAGGTCCAACTATGGGTTGATTGATCTGTCGCCGTGCGTACGTATCTCCCCTCACCCTTATTCGTTAGAGAAGGCCTTTGCCCTGCAGTGGCATCCTATAACTTACTAACTTACCAACTAAAGTTATGCCGCATTCTCGTGTCGCTAGAAAATCGTGAAGACTGTTTCGTGTTTGTCATAGGCGAAGTATTTTTCGCTTACGCCGATAGACATAACATCAGTGTAACCGCGTATGAGACAGCGATAGTCATAAAATCCTATACAATTTGTATGAAAATAGATGTCTGACTCCGGAGTCAGACAGCCGTCGTAGAACAAAAAAGTGGCTACGTCGATAAGGACAGCAATAAGCAGCGATCTCCTTTTTTAACTAGAGCGAATTTGCTATGTGCATCTCTTACTGAGTGATATGACAAGACACGTGCTTTCTTCTAGTTCCTTCTCTTTCTACAGTGTTTGTAGATACAAAACACAAAAATTGCTATTAACTTTCTCAATGCAGTCACAGTCTCAGATGTCGAGACTGCATTGAGAGATAGATCACAAAATATGCCAGTTTAATGATACGGCATAGAACAATTGTCAGCCAAGTTCCCTTGTAAGAACACCTCGAGCCCCAGGCATTCCAAGACAAACGTCGAAATACGGCAAAGTAAAGTAAAATCCCGCTTATACGTGAATAGATTTTTCAGCTAAAACAAAAATGACTTAGCTAGATGATTATTTCTAGGTATAGTTTCTTTCTGTATCATAATTATCTTTCCTTTCAGGTTTTGAGTTTATTTAGGTATATTTATGAAAACAATAGTATCGAAGTCGACAAGTCCGAATAGCCTCTGGCAAAGATACATTTGCCGTAAGCAGTTTAAGTGAAGTAATCTGGCGTAATGCCATGATCGACTCGAGACGAAAATGTGTACAGGATGAGAAGAAAAATACATGTACATACGAAATAAGATTTTATCTTGAGTAACAAAAACAAAACACTACCACAGGTCCGTATGTAGTCTAACTTTGAGAACTACTCGTATCTTACATCTGTATACAAATGATACGCCAATCTCTCAAATTGATATGAATAAAGGTAATTAGTGAGCCAGGACCTTAGGGACCAATGAGCCGGGATTGCGCAGGGCAAGGCCTTTAGCTTAGTTAGTGATAGTCGGACGAAGCTTGCATGCGGATTATATCTTACTAGCTTTACCTGCGCAACTTCGTCCGCGTAGAATGATAATGCCGCTTAATTGAAAAATGCTGAAATAGGGGTATTTTTATTTTTGCTTTTAAATATGCGTACTAAAAATGAAAAAGATAGGACTAAAAAAAACATTTTTCCCATACTCACTGTTACCCCCCATTTTACCACCTTAGGGGTTGAATTTCAAAAAATCCCTTCTTAGTGGGTGCCTACGCCATAATACGCAACTTCTGTCATAATTTCATAGTTGTAGCTTTAGCGGTTTGGGCTGGGCGATGATGAATCAGTGAGGACAAACTTTTTATATATATAGACGAGTTGTCTTGTCATTGACGAAGCTTGTAGCGTATATAGATGGATGTGATTTTGGTTTGACGAAACTTGCGCGTTGCAGATTCAATTTTAATTATTTTTAATTTTAATAAAGTTAAATTCATAAGTGAGCTAAACATTGGTCTCGACAGTCATTTGGTACTATTCTTTTCTTTTTTAATGGCTTTCGGAAAATCCCTCAGTCTGATTGTACAGGAGTTTCCGGGTTTGGCCAAAATGCAGGTAATCTAAACTATTATAAAACTGTAGGTAAATGAAGTGTGTCTGTACATTGAAGATATTTACAAAAAAAAGATAACGATATGGTTTTTAGGTATCCCTGACTCGAAATCAACCTGTTTTAGAAAGGCCATTGAACCTCTTTGTATGGGAGGCTGGCATAGTGATGACCATAAATTTTCAGGAATTTCAAAAACGCGGCGCACCCTGAAACCTATGTATATCGATAGAGGATCTATAGACGAACATAAAATGTCAAATAACATATGGTCCTAAAGTGCAACGTTTTCGAGATAATCCATGTTAAGGATCTTGTATGATAAAAATCCTAACACATTTTCCTCCAATACCAATCTCCGTGGTCCAATGGTTATAAGACTTGGGATCTTGACACGGAGGTCGTAGGTTCGATTCCCATGGGGGACACCTAGTGATATGTCACTTTATGCGTTTTTCCCCAGTTGGTTAGGGTAATGCAGGCTGAATCACCTGATTGTCTGAAAAGAAAGATGATTCCGTGCTTCAGATGGCACGATAAGCCGTTGGTCCCAGTTACTATCTCTGGTGGTTATTATTCGTTATATAAAAACCACGTCAGAGGCCGTAAGGCGGTCTGAAAAAACTCTGACACCAGGGCTTGCCCACACGATAAGAAGAAGAAGATGTATGGAATAGAAAATGTTTTTGGCATAAACAAGTTCTATGACACCTTTCTGTAATACCCAGTATGAGAAATATACCGAGGTAGGTAGGTACTTATTGATGATAATTTATTTCGAAAAAAGTTCCTGTATTAATGGCAAACATTTATTTCATCTGTGCAGGTATACACGTATGGAGGTGCTACTTGGGAATGTTCCTCCATTGAAAAGGGAAGATCTTCCACCAGGCTTAGTGTGAAGCCTGGGGACCGGCCGTGGTCCAACAGTTCTTAGTTGGACCTTGTATATATATCGAATCTCTGTGATTATTTCTCTTGCGCGATTTATGTCTCGCATTCGATTGTGAACCTTATTTGTAGTAGGTTACGAGTTACGTATTTACGGTGAACGTTGTCTTTGTATGGAGCATATTTCTGAGAGCGACGGTATCGCCATCTGTTAGCTTCTTTGCTATAACTTGTGGGTGTTGACATCTATAGCAAGTCCCCACAGTACTCCCCCCTCAGACCGGAGGTCGTTGAGTTGTTCGAAGTGTGCAGTCTGTATCCGTGTAGGTGCAGTGCTCCAGTCAAGTGAGTCTGACGAGCGATGTGCTGCGAGTGTGTGCATCTGTCAGGGAGACCAGTCCTGATGTGATGCGGGTGAGTGACAGGCGTGGAGAAGGCGAGCAGAACTGCCACGTGGAGGAGAGCTCAGACACGTGGGCTGCGGGAGATCCTTCTGTGCAGACGCTGACTGTCGTTGAGGAAGCTGCAGGCCCAGGAAGCGGTGTGAAGACAGCTGCGATGGACCTGGTGCGGCTCCGGGTTGATGGCGTGTGACTGCTGCTTGTTTGACCTGGTCGAGGGGTAGGAAGGGTTGGTTGAACTGGTTGCTGCTCTGTGTTGATGCTGCTCTGCGGTTCTTTGTCGAGGGTCACCAATGTGGGGTCTCGTGTGTGGTGTAGGTATCTATGAGGTAGGTAAACACAGACTCCACTTAACAGATTTAATGACTTAGTATCGCATTAAGTACAGGCAAGCAGTAAGCGTATTTGGATAGCCAGGTTTAGACCGCGTAAGCACTAGGTAGGTATTTGCTAGGCGTAGCGATACAGGTGCAGCGCGGCAGGCGTTCTGTGCGGCTCTGTGGCAGGCGGCGGCCGACTGGAGCTCGGCGGGTGGCCAATATGGAGGTGCTACTTGGGAATGTTCCTCCATTGAAAAGGGAAGATCTTCCACCAGGCTTAGTGTGAAGCCTGGGGACCGGCTGTGGTCCAACAGTTCTTAGTTGGACCTTGTATATATATCGAATCTCTGTGATTATTTCTCTTGCGCGATTTATGTCTCGCATTCGATTGTGAACCTTATTTGTAGTAGGTTACGAGTTACGTATTTACGGTGAACGTTGTCTTTGTATGGAGCATATTTCTGAGAGCGACGGTATCGCCATCTGTTAGCTTCTTTGCTATAACTTGTGGGTGTTGACATCTATGGCAAGTCCCCACACACGTACACACGGTGACACATCAACCTATACAAAACCAAAATAATAAGCTGGCCGCGCGACGACTCATAAATGTCATGCAACCTAAACCTACTCGCGGCCAGCTTATTTTGGTTATGAACAGCTTGATGTGTCGCCGTGTGTAAGTACAAATACGCCTCACGACGCGCTGCATACTTCGCGGTCAACTTATACTGGCAGTGTAAGAAGAAAAAAAAAAAAAAAATACTGGCAGTGTGTAGTGCGTCGTCGTGCAGGTTGTATTTGCTATTGTACCTCAACAGATGAAATAAATGTTTGTCTGGGCTATGTCCACATGGAATATATTTTAATCATGTGCTATGTCTATGTTTTTCTTAATTGCAATTACAATTTAATTGAAATAACAAAAAATCTAATGAGAACTTTTTTCGAAATAAAGTACCTACCGCTGTATTTTTTCACCAAAAAGAGAAAGGTGTAATAGAAAACGTTTATACCTAAGCACGGACTTGAAAAAAAGGCGGACGTAATGTGACACTAAAAAGATGTGAAGCATGAGCATGCAAGGTCCTACATATTCGTTTGTTCTACAAGGGACCTACACTCACACAGATGCACCAGTTCTAGGCTTAGGACCTACAACCCGCCACCATTTTGTACCGCGTCAGCACACACACAAAAATAAATGGGTGCTTCACTCGTGATTAGACAAGATTACGTCAGGTTTTTTTTCAGGTCCGTGTACCTAGGTAGGTATCATAAACATCAACCAAGAAGGGGTGGTATCCCGCGGTGCGTCTGGAAGTCCGATGATAGTAGAAAGGGGAAGGCGGGATGAGCTCATGCAGCTCTGGTGCACACTCACCGCAGTACAATCTGTAGAAGACCGACAAGCAGGCTACTCTGCGGCGGTGCATGGGCTAGGCTATGAAGCTTGGTTTCCACCAACCAGATTACTGTCGCCAAGATGCCCAGCTTTTTGGCTGCACTTTGAGCCTTAGACTCGATGTCAGCGCCGAAGTTGAGTAGTCAACCCATGCTCAGAAGCTCAAGACTGTCGGAAACAGGGACAGATTTATCTTCCCCGGAAAGTAGGAACCAGAATAAACGAACTCCTTTTGGCGTTGAACAGACGAGCCTGTGTTTTGGTGGCGTTGAAGTTGACTAGATTATTGTCACCCCATTGGGAGACAAGACTTAAAGTCAAGTTTGTCCTCTCCACCATGGCTTCCCTCTGCGAACGTATTTCATCCCCGCCCCAAGCGCCGGATAGATATCTCTCTGTGATAGTACTGTCATCTGCATACCCAATAATACCTGACACAAAGAGGTCAGTGATGTGTAGCAGGAAAAGTCTCGCAGAGAGAACAGACCCCTGAGGAACCCCAGCATCAATTGCCATGAGGTCTTCCGACCTCTGAGCAGCTGTCAATGACAACTCTAATCGACCGTTCACTCAAGAAATCAGATATCCAGCTGCAGAGATCAGCAGGGATGCCATAAGCAGGAAGCTTGCTCAGCAATCTAGCGTGCCATACCCTGACAAAGGCCTTCGAGATGTCAAATTACACAACTAGTGCTTCGCTGTGTTTCTCGATGGCCTCGCCCCACCAGTGCGTGACATCCATCAATTATTAATTTAATTAAATAGACTATGTATTACTGTTTAAATAACCTTAGCGTAAGAATTTATATTGCAATAGTATTAAGTCGTGTTATGCTGTAGAGTTTCTGGCCGCATCTTCTCTACAGCGACAACACGTTCCGAAGCGGTGGTAACTTAAAAAAGAATTAACGTTTAATAAGTGTGCTTCAGGCTCCTATATTGAATAAATTATTTTGAGTTTGAGTTTGACATAAGAAGATCCCCAGTCGATCGCCCCCGGCGAAAGCCATATTGACGATCACTGTGTAGATCATTATCTTGTAGGTAAGTCCGCAACTTACTGTTAAGTACTCTTTCCATGACTTTACAGAGAATGGAAGTGATGGCTATAGGTCGGTAGTTGCAGGGGTCGGAACGAATGCCCTTCTTGGGAATCGTTCTTGTTCTGAGAGAGAGGCGACACAGGCGTGTTAAAACAGGAGACAACTCAGGCGCATAATATCTCAGCACTCTTGCAGGTATTCCATCAGGACCTGGCCTCACATGCAGACTACGCAATGCTCTGCGGACCTCTTTCGTGTGTATTGTCATCTCCGGCATGTGTGGCTGTTTGGCACGAGCGTCCAGACGTGAATTGCTCCTAAACAGAGAAGCATATAAATTCGCTTTCTCAGTCAGTGACCCACCAGGTTTCTGCATGGGAGGCAAAGGGGGACGGTAGAAATTGGATTCGACCGATTTTGAAAGGGACCAGAACTGTTTACTACCAGAAGGGTAGGATGCCAGTCTGTGCAAAGACCTATACTGAGTGCTTGTCTGGATCTGATGTCAGCAGAAAGTCTAAACGATTGGGCGTATGGCCATCGACATCCGTTACCCGCGTTGCTTAATTCACCAGCTGGGTGATATCTAACGATAACGCAAACTTACGCGTCGCTCTGCCAGCATGGTTAGTTTTCTGGAACAGGAACAGCCACTCGCTGTGGTGGGCATTTAAGTCCCCCAGAAAAACAAGCTCCGCTCCGTCGAGATACGCTCCACAGTTACCCTGATGGACCTCTAGGGCCCGACAGACTGATGGGAAACTCACTTGTAGACTGCGGGGACGCCCGATCCCCCTGCAATGGCCACCGGGACCTCCCTTCCAGTCGCCAAGGCTGCAGTGGGGCAGCCTTTCACACGTGGCGAGCGCACTACTTGGGCCCCCTACTAACTGCGGTACCGACCCACGACTGTCACCGTGCTTCGGATCCCGCTACCCTCCAGAATGAGTTTCCCGGTACAGTGTTGCTCAGAGGCCAAGACCGGTTCCGAACAGCACAGCTGATTTTCTCCCATTCCCCAATAGCACTGGCACTCCTGCACACCGACGGAATGCAGCAAGCTGCTTGGCGCAAGACTCCAGCAGGAGGGTGGGCGCAAGCCAGGCGGCTCCTTGCGGAGCCTAGTACCGCTGTGGGGGATCGTTCGGCCGTCACCACAAACTTGGTAGTCTGTGGTGGCGGCGTTGTCCGGGGTGGAGGAGGTAGATCCTTAACCACCCAAAACGTCTACCACCTACGTCCCACTGCAGGGCACAGGCCTACCCTCATGGAGGGTGTATGTACGTTAGTCCACCACGCGTGCACAATGCGGTGCGGTAGACCTCATATACGCATCGGAATTTCTTTTTCATCGTATGCAGGTTTCCTCAAAATGTTTTCCTATGCCGTTTGAAGCAGTTGGTGCTACGTAGGTACATAAGTCAGAAAAAACTCATTGGTACATGGCATATGTCATCCGTGCGGATTCAGACCTGGACCTCAAGATTGAATTCCATAGCTCTCTGCAACTCGCTACCGACGGAGCGTTGCGATTCTATTGATATATGATCGCATCTTTTTTTGGTTATTTTGTATGTATCATTTTTTATGTTTCACATACTTGTATGTTTCATTTTTTTTGGTTATTGTTTTGTTTTATTTTATTTGGTCTTACATTGCTTTGTCTTATGTTATTTTATAGTGAATGTTGTGTTTGCTTATAAGTGATGTATTCATCTTCTTTAAAACCACTGTGTGTTTAAAAATATGTATAATTGTGAATGTATCGTTAGCAAACCTTTAAATAAATAAATAAATCTTATAGGTAATTGGGGGGGGGGGGGGGGGGGGATGTGTTAGGATTTTATACAGGATGTAAGTGACAGCCTAGCAAATACTGAAACGGTAAACTCAGACCATCAAACTGAACAACTTTCACTATGGAGCCTACCTCAGGAAACGCAAGAAAAAAATCTGGTGTCCCATACATTTTAGTCAGGTAGGTATAACAGTTTTGTATGGGACCGCAGATTTTTTTCGCGTTTCCTGAGGTAGCCTCCATAGTGAAAATTGTTCTATTTGATGGTTTGAGTTCACCTTTTCAGTATTTGCTAGGCTGTCACTTACACCCTTTAGGTAGGTACAAGGTGTTACAAAAATACAAATAAACATTCAAGGGGGTGGTTTAGACCATCATACTGAACAACTTTCACTATGGGACCAATATCGAAATCGGGAAAAAAAATTAATATATTGTATGAGATATCAGTTTTTTTTTTTCGCGATTTCGATGTTGGTCCCATAGTGAAAGTTGTTCAGTTTCATGGTCTAAACAACCCCCTTAAGAGTTTTAAGTATTTATTTTTACCCTGTATACACAACATCTTTAACATGCATTATCTCGAAAACTTTGCACTTTAGGACTATAGTTTATAGGACATTTTTTGTTCGTCTATACATACTCTATCGATATACATAGGTTTCAGGATGCGCCGCATTTTTGAAAAATTTCCGAAATTCCTGCAAAATTATGGTTACCACTATGCCAAAAAGTTCAAAGCCCTTTGTCTGTCTGTTTGTTTGTGTTTGTTTGTTTGTTCGCGCATCATGCAAAAACTACTGAACCGATTTTGATGAAACTTTTTTTGTTTGATAGGTAGCGTATGATTTGACTTAAAATCTGGTATATAATTTATGCGTCGCGGGTAAACAATAGTCTAAAATAAGTTGGTTGTTGAACTATATGTTCATACTTTTCATCCAGAATTATCTCCTTGCAGAAAAATAAGTTTTGCCTGGACACCCTGTTAATATTTTGAAGTTTCTTCAACCGGACGTTTGCAAGCACTCTCTGTTGTTCTCACGGTATAGTTTCCTTTCCAAAACTTTAGCTATCTGATCTTAAATGTTAATATTTTACTTGTTTTATACTATGCAGTTAGTTGTTATTGCTCTTAAAATTTGCAAGCTAAGTGCGTGCATACACGATGACGTACTGACGGAGCGGCAGATGTCAGTCCATAGAACAACACACGGTGCGTCATACAACTCCTTGCTTCACATATGACGGACTGACGTCCGCCGCTCCGTCAATGCGTCATCGTGTGTGAACGCGGAAGAACGGACAACAAATGTGAGTTATAGTTCTAGAATCATCATCTCAGCTGATGGACGTCCACTGCTGGACACATGCTTCCCCAAGGATCGTCACAACGACCGGTCCAACGCTGCCCTCATTCAACGGGTTCCCGTTGCCTTCACCAGGTCCTCGGTCCACCTTGGGGGCCAAGCCACGCGTTCTAGAATGGAGATCACAAACTAGTTAGGCATAGCGTGGGATGCCTTCTGTCGATGGCCCGTCGACCTGAAACAAGTAGGAGCGGCTGGATCAAGAAGGCCGAAGACAGAGTTGTGGTGCGTTGAGAGGCCTATGACCAGCAGGAGACGATCATAGGTAGATGATGATGATACTCTGGAGGAGGCAGATTTAAGGCTTTTCTTAAAAGGTAAAAGTTGGGAGACCGGCTGGATTCAAACAGACTTACGTCCGAATTTTTAAAATTAACGTGTATGCAAAATTTTAATTTATTTTTTCAGGTTACCTCCTGAAATGTTGAGGCGTTTCTCTTATCACGTCTGTGGCTCAGAGTAAAGTAAAAATTAGATACAAGTAAAACGCGTTAAATTACTTTAGGGGGGTGTTTCAGAACACCAAATGGAACAACTTTCACAATAGGACCAAAAATGAAATCTCGAAAAAATCAGCTGTTCCATTAATTTGGGTCGAGTCGCCTTTGACGATTTTTAGGGAACAGCAAATTTTTGTAAGCAACACACATAAAATATTCGTTATGAAGTTACAGAGTTGTAAATATCAGGTAAAAAAAACTTCAAAAGCAAGAGCTCAAATTACAATCCCAAATGAGCCCCTTCAAAAAAAGCATAAAGAGAATAACTTTACTGATAAAAAGCAGCAAAGCCGATTGAGACTCCATTCCTTTACAGAGAGATTTCCATGACAAAAGTAGCTTTGGGAAGTAACATCGTTGAAAGCCATGATTTTACATGGAAGGTATGGGGTAACGTACATAATAAACTCGCGTCAAATCAGACTCGGGTCCTGGTTCTGCTCACTGGACTTTCAAAAGTACAAATTCCATAGTTCTTTTGAAAGACAGGTGGAAAAATATAGGTGTAGATAAAATCATCAAGGATCTCGATCTTGGCTCAACTGGATCTAGATTGTAAAGAAAATATTGTAATTTGTTGTCGGAGGCCAACACCCACTTTGGGACATCTGGCTCAAGGAAGCCAGAGCGCAGATAAATGTTTGGATAAGTTTTCTGAATATGATATACTAGGTAATAAACAACTTTTACTATGAGAGTAAACCTGAAATTGCAAAAATAAAATCACGGGAAGTTCATTCGAAGCCGGACCCATGGAAATTTAGGTACGTTAAATCGCATTAAAAGTGACTTCTGTGTTTTGTCCTTTACAAAGGACAACATATTTTGACTGAACAGGAAATGAGGTCTTCTTAAAAAAATAGCAAAAATGGCGTAATAAATGTTCTAATCATATTTTAATTAATGAAAGAATAATTTTACAAGACAGTAACGAGGAAAATGACCAAACTTTCCTTGTTTTGATTGCTGAAGTGTTTGGTGACAAAACAAGGAAAAGTGGATGAGGATTTCTTTGAGGAAGAAATATAAAATTAAAGACCACAATTATTATTATGTAGCAGGATGATAGCCGGCCGTCCATTCATTGCATTTTCAGATAATCGTTTGTTTTTATGGGTGTTTATTTTATGTACGATTTGTGGCCTGGCCCTGGCTTTTCGGTGAAGGGAAACATCGCATCGTGTAACCTTGCTTGCTTTAATTTCGAGGTGTAAATAGTACGCTGTCCATTATAAGTATAGTTCGTCACCTGTCACACTGGACAGAGAGTTGGTACTACTGTATTTAACTGAGTTTTTTGAATATCTCTAACTACCACCTCGGGGAGATGCTATGCGATGCTTTTTAAATAGCGTTTAGAAATATCTTTTTGTTCTTTTTGTTGTTTTTGTATGATTAATGAATCATTATCGAGGTTTTTGCCTGCAAATAATGTTCAAGGACTAGAACCAAGCAAGTTTCTTTAGTATTTTACTATAACTGATCCTGTTAATCATGTAAATGTGACTGTAAAATAAATACGGTTCTCTCTCTACAAGGCGACAACTAGGGACTTGTATTTCAAAACTTGTCTAAACTTCGTGACGGTTTATCTTGAGATATTTCTTTACTTCGCAAAGATTCTTTTCCTGTTTCTTTCTGATATTTTTAATTACACCTAGAAAGCTTTGTTCATTTCAAAACTACTGGCTGTTTTATTTAAAAACTGTGGGGAGTAGGCATGACGTCACGTTCGCAAAATGTTACGTTCGTAACATGATGTCACATCCGCAAAATTTCTTTGCAAAATGTCAAATTCGCCAAATGTCACAGTGTCAAAGTGACTTGTCAAAGAGCACAGGCGATATCGCAACTGCACCGCCGCCGGGACATCGCAACTGCAATTGCCTCGATTTTTACTGAGGGTTATCGCCGCAAAACGGCCGCGATACTGATTGATCTCAGAAATATCGCAGCGATGACGCGGCATGGCGATATCACGGTCAAAAATCGCTTCTGTTATATGGATCGAAGTCCTTATGACGTGAACAGCAAAACAAGCATTTCGTATTTATTATCAGGAGAGTATTGTATAAGTTTCTGTCTACGCAGCTACATCTCGATGACCTAATATAGAGCTGATCCGTTTACGGCCCAGTTAATACATACCCATCTCAGGCCTCGAGTTGGCATTCGACATGTTACGGGCGGAGACAATATTATTGGACCTAGACCAAGGTTTGTCGTGAATGCCAAATTGTGACATATTTCATACAGTTAATACAATCGTTGCCCGTGTAACTAAGATTATGTTTTCATAGTTTTGTTTTTGACTAAAACGTCTGCTTAGTGCGTTCACACACGATGACGCATTGATGCAGCGGCATACGTCAGTCCGTCATTTGTGAAGCAAGGAGTTGTATGAAACCGTACGTAGAAGCACATACGGTGACGCATTGACGCACCGGGTGTGGTTCTATGGACTGACATCTGCCGCTCCGTCAGTGTGTCATCGTGTTTGAACGCACTTATAGTTACAATAGCAAACAGTCAGGCACGCAGGATATAATTAAAATATTGTGATACAGCCCAAATAATTAAAGGCAGTGGGCTGGGTTCATTGCTCGCAGAACTGATGATGGCCGATGGATCCGAAGAGAGAGTGGAGACCGCGTATATGAAAGCGCAGCGTGGGTAGGCCCCCCACAAGGTGGACCGACGACCTGGTGAAGGCGGGAATCCGACCCGAATGAGGGCAACGCAGGACCGGTCGTTGTGGCGATCCTTGGGAGAGGCCTAGGTCCAGCAGTGGACGTCCATCAGCTGAGATGATGACGATGATGAAATAACTGTGCGCGCTAATCACAAAACCACTCTCTCGTTCCTGAATTAGAATAGGAATCCGCAAGGATCATAAATGGAGTTAGATGAAGTCATTTAAAAGGAGAGCCTCGGTGGCTTGTTGCGGATAGGTATGGGCACTGAATCATGAGGGTCGGGGTTCGAATCCGCGTGGATAATATGTCATGTACCAATAAGTTTTTCTAACTTATGTACAGCGCATCGTGGGTAGGCACACGGTGGACCGACGACCTGGTGAAGGCGGCGGGAAACCGTTGGATGAGGGCAGCGCAGGACCGTTTGTTATGGCGATCCTTGGGGGAGGCCTATGTCCAGCAGTGGACGAGTGGCTGAGATGATGATGATGATGATGAACTTATGTACGTTATACAGACTGTTCACAAACGGTGAAGGAAAACATCGCGAGGAAATTTGCATACGCTAAAGAAGAAATTCTGATTGTGTATATTTGTGCAGTCCACCAATTTGCATTGGGCACGCATGTTGAACTAATGCTCATACACCTCCTTGAGGGTAGGCTTGTGCCCTGCAGTGGGACGTATATAGGCTGATGATGATGACTTAAACTGTAGTCTCACAACGTATACATTAATTTTCAGTTCACGGAATGTGTCCTTTTAACGACATACGAGTTATGCAGCTAATTCTAAGCTGTATATAAAACAATATGTTTGTAATATAATAATAATTAACATACAATATTACAGACAGTTCTTAGTCGGAAGTTGTATATATGCAAAGTCTCTCGATAACTTTGATAGTGCGATTTAGGGCTCGCCATATGATTGGTTGTTATCCGTATTTAGCTATGGTTGTCTTCGCCATCTTAATGACTTATTACCTGAAACGTGCTATGATGCGTTGGACAGATCCATTTTGTGATTGGCCGTCTTCTTTGTGACGGGCTAGGTCGCATGCGCTGACCTAGATATGTTTGTTTACATCGACTCGATCGATGTGTTCGGCATTGTTGCTTAGTCAGCTCTCTTGTAGCTCCGCTACACTACCGTACACCCTCCTGGGGTCACTTGTGCCCTGCACTTGAACGTAAATAGGCTGATGATCATGTTAACAATGAGTAAGTACATAAACTCGAAACGATTGCTTCAAGTTCAATCACCGAGGAGTTACTGTTATCTGCTGAGAAGATCTATTTTTCATCTCCAAAGCGTTAAATCTTCACAAAATATGTTCTCAATGAAATAAAAAAAAGAAAATAATGATCAAAATCGGTATGCAGTTTTTTGCTGACTAAGTGTGGCTTGAAACAACATGATGGACAGGTTGTTTTGCCCCTTAGCTCTTACTCAGCGTTTACACGTTCAATAAATGAAGATCAGCAAATTCTGCAATTTTCTTCTGTACAGCATGTTTCCATCAGAATTTTAAAGAACAGACAATAGATCAAGAGGCGAAGCACAAAACAGAAGTGCCTTCGTTTTAAAACATTGGATAATTGACTGTAAATACTTTACTAACTCTCACAGTCGACTTTTACGATTTGCGCCGGACGATAAGTAGTTGATCGATTCATAGCCAATTACTGGGACTTTACTTCGAATTTAAAATGTAATTTTACTTGATTTTATACAAACTTGTCCATATTAGTATTGAGTTCAATCTTTTTCAAGAAAATAAAAAAATATTGTTTAATTTTGGCATTGTATTTCGCTCTATGTTTCAATTTCATTAAATATTTCATCATTCATTATTAAGAAATCTGTGGTCCTTCTTAGTTTGCTAACGGTGTTTTAAGAAGAGGATCTGACCATCAAACTGATCAACTTTCTCTATGGGATCAACGTAGAAATCGCGAAAATAAAATTAGCTGTTACAAAACTGCAATCCTCGACTCAAATCGATAGGAAAGCGAATTAATTTTTTCGCGATTTCGATGTTGTCCCCATATAGAAAGTTGGTCAGTTTGATGGTCCGATCATCCTCAGCATTATTAAGTAAACCCGTAAGGGACAAATATTTGTATGCTGAATATGAATATTTGGTACCCGAGTCATGGATGTTTGTATCTATTATATAGGGTCCTTCTAAATATGCTGACACTTTTTTAAGGGGATGATCAGGGCCCTATTCAACAAACGTTACAATTGTAATTTACAATTACAATTCTGGGTACATTGCTGAGAATGTTAGGCAAATGTTACCTACTGCAAGTTTAGCGTCATAAGTAACCACCAATGTACCCAGAATTGTAATTGTAAATTACAATTGTAACGTTTGTTGAATAGGGCCCAGACCATCATACTGAACATGTTTCTCTATGAGACCAACATCGAAATCGCGAAAAAAAAATCTGCCCCTCCATACAAAACTGCAAATCTACTCGAGCGACTCGAGCCAAATGTATGGGACAGCTGATTTTTTTTTCGCGATTTCGATGTTGGTCCCATAGAGAAAGTTGTTCAGTTTGATGGTCTGATCATCCCCTTAAAAAAGTGTCAGCATATTAAGTTGGACCCTGTATATGCATTCAATATCGTTGTCTAGTCATCATAATTCAAGTCCAGGCTAGTTTCTGGTAGGTACTTTAAATGTGACTAGATAATTTGTGTGACAATGTCCAAGATATTATTATTAAGTTGGACCCTGTATACTCTACGCGTCCTTAACATAAAATCACGACCATAATCCCAATCGGGATAAGAAGCTTCCAGCGATTCCTGCGCCGCAAAGGTTGCCAAGCCGACGCAGCTTTATGAAGTGTGTCGACCCACTGAATACTGGCCCAGCGCAAGCGAGGTGTACTCTTTGGCGACAAAAAGTGTCCCTCCCAACTCCATTTGTGCCGCCGTCTGAGAGCCTCCCGCCTGGACATGACTTGCCTTGGGCGACCTGAAAGTCGTTAAACCGACTTCGAACCCAGGTCGGTCGCAGTAAGGACAACATGTTCAGGTGGGGATTCTCGGATGCGCAAAATGTGAGTTGCTTGTGTGGAGCTCCACAAACGATGGCCCATCTCACATCGTGCCCTGCGTGCCCTAACACCTGTACGCAGGAGGAGCTCATGACCGCTAGCGACGGTGCAGTATCGGTTGCCCACTTCTGGCAAGGTACTATTTAGCGACTTTGTTCAAAATTTGAAGTCGACACGATAAGAAGAAGAAGCGAGTCTTTTATATCAGACCAAAATTACTGAATGTCGCTTCTTCATGATTTTCAATTTACTCTTTGACCCTAAACGTTGAAGTACGATCGATGAGCACACGACACGAATACCAATGACCATAATATTTCGAGAAAAGAAATTTTTTACAGCGCCACTGAATGAATTTAAATTATTAGGGGATAAAGTGGTATTGTTGTGGAATACAAAAATTTAGATGTTCTGTAAATTCTTTGCGATTTATTTCTAAAAACCGATTAAGTGCGAATCGGACTCGCTCATCAAGGGTTCCGTACTATCACTCTCGGAATACATTTATGGAGGTGCTACTTGGGAATGTTACTCCATTGAAAAGGGAAGATCTTCCACCAGGCTTAGTGTGAAGCCTGGGGACCGGCCGTGGTCCAACAGTTCTTAGTTGGACATTGTATATGTATATCGAATATCTGTGATTATTTCTCTTGCGCGATTTATGTCTCGCATTCGATTGTGAACCTTATTTGTAGTAGGTTACGAGTTACGTATTTAGGGTGAACGTTGTCTTTTTATGGAGCGTATTTCTGAGAGCGACGGTATCGCCATCTGTTAGGTTCTTTGCTATAACTTGTGGGTGTTGACATCTATGGCAAGTCCCCACACATTTATGATAGACAGGGTAAATTTTATATCACTGCGAATAATTCAGCATTGTATTTTACTCATCAAACTGAACAACTTTCACTATGGAGCCAAAATCGAAATCGCAAAAAAAAAGTCTGCCGTCCCATACAACACTCAAATGTACGGAACAGCTGTTTTCTTTTTCGCGATTTCCATGTTGGCTCCATAGTGAAAGTTGTTCAGTTTGATGTGTAGAATACATGCTGAAGTTATCCACAGTCATACAAAATGTATCGTGTATTTTTACCAAAATAACGTGTTTTCTTTCATTTAATTCGGGAACCTTAGTGGGAGCCCGACTCATACTTGGCTAGTTTTCTATTATTTGCTGTTAAAGTTTGCACTATAATCACACCTAGTTACCCGCTAAAATCAAATAAAAATCGATTCAAAACACGTTTGCTTTACGGGAACCCGTAATTTCATATTTTTTTAAATTATTTGCTAAAAATTCGCCATTATAACACAATAATTATGTTCTGTGAAATTTTCAACCGGCTACTTTATTAAGGTTCAAAAGACACGGGCCCTTTAAAGATAGGGTAGACGGACAGATGGACGCACAGACTGAATACCCTTAGTAGGTAATAGGGTTGGCACACTTTACGTACGGAACCTTAAAAAGAATATGTTATTATTTCTGGAGCCTGCTTATCAATTGGACGTAAATAAGATGGAATAAACTAGGGCTTTAGTAAAGAAATTGGTGTACTTATGTAAAAAAAATCTATAGTGATTATGGTTTGAAGTAAATAACAATATATAGCATAATGCTCACGACTAATATTCCCCGAGGGGTATTCAGAGATATTCTGAAACCTCAAAACATCCACTTTCACCAGTAGTACCGAAACTCTGTCCAGTGTGACGGGGGGTGAGCCAATTGCCACTTATAATGGACAGTGGGTACAATACATGCCTCGAAATTGAAGCTTGCAGGTTTCCTCACGATGTTTTCCTTCACTGAAAAACCAGTGCTGGTGTTATAAATCGTACATAAATTCCGAAAAACTCATTGGTACGACCCGGCCTGGACGGGGATCGAACCATCGCCTCCTGCACGGCAGGCATGATTACTCGCCACTGGACCACCACAAACGCCACCACCACTGCACATTTTTTTGCTAAGTTTACTATTTCATTATAGAGTACTAGCTGACCCGGCGAACTTCGTACCGCCTGAGAATTAGTTTTTCCCGACACACACTTGGCCATTTTTTATAGCCTATGTTACGCAGGGATAATGTAGCATTCTAATGGTAAAAGAACTTTTTAAATCGGATTAATAGTTTTTGCGTGAAAGCGTAATAAACAAACATATGGAGGATAGACGATGTAAGTTTTGTTAGTATATACGCTGATAATAAAAACTGTCAAATGCCAACATTTATTTCTATTGAAACTGAAATATTCATTCAATAATTCGAGAAAAGTATGTTCGCTAGAGAAAAGCACTTGTCGTGGATATAAATTAATTCTGCCACAATCTAATGAAATATTCGCAAATAGCTTTCTAAGATTTTCTCTTAATTCTTGCTTAAGGGTAATTCTACGATGGAGCCGATTTAAGAAAATAAAAGTAAAAATCTACTTTTCTTTTATTATTGTGTCATAAAGTGTTCATCAGAAATATAGGAACATTCTAAAAATAGCAACAGAGATTACTATTAATAAATAAATCGTAGAAACCCCTTTTTAAATTTTCGTCACTAGACAGAAGTGACCATAATGTCAACAGGAATGACACTTCTCGTTATAAATCTTGATGAATTCGCAAATTTGTAATAAAATAGCAATAAGCAATAGAAACACAAAGTTATAAGTCTATTAATCATATTTTTTGTGTACAAAATTTTTTCAAATTGCAACAAAAAAATAAAGTATAAGTGTCAACAGAAGTGACATCACTTCTGTCGATTAATTAAAAAAAATGTGTCGTCACTTGAATATGGTTGTTAACGGATATGTTTTGGTCGCGCGCGTATGGGAAAAACATCACCCGAGACTTGAAAGTCTTGATCGGTAGTTTCCTCCATATCGGAACCATTTTCTACGCCTTCATCCTCATTTCCATTGTCATGTGAGCTTCTTGAGTCAGAAGGTGGTGAGGTAACATTGTTTACGTTATACCTTTACTAATCCTAACTTTAGCTTCATATAATTTTCTTTCTTATATTTCTGCCTTCTTTCTTATAATTTAGCTTGAGCTAATTAGGATCTCTTTTTCTAATCCATTCCTCAGCTTTTCGCCTTCAATTTCCTCCTGATACCGCTTACACCGTTTCTTTTTTTCTCTGTCTATTAATGTATTTAATGGCGTCTAAAAAAACGTAAGGCTTTATTAAAATAAACCATGTTAAGTATTAATTTATTAAATAAGACCCTATCTGGACATAAAGCGTATTAGTCGCGTTTCGAAGATAATAACATGGTCCCAGCACACGGCATTGTGACCGAACACGATACTTGCAGCAATGTACTTCAAAACGCGTTGAAATTCGCGGCAAAACCGACTTTTCTGGACAAAATCATCATTTCTGTCGACAAACCATCGACAGGTGTGACGTCGACAGAAGTGGCAAAATTTGGAAAACATGACTTAGCAATTATGTTTTTGAGGCTATGTTTAACCAAATTTAGTCAGAGTAGATCCCTCTTTTATACAAGGCCATATGATTAAAATGGTACAAAATATGTTAAAAACCTTTATTATGTTTCTTCAAGAAGTGACGCGGTAACTTTTACACGCTGTAGAACCACTTTGTAATTCAGAATAACGAGCGCAATGTTCATGTTATAAATAAAATTGTCTTTGGGTGATGACAGGTATACTAGAGTGCTGCCAAATAAGTAAATAAAATACAATCACCATGAAAAAAAATACATATCCCACTCCAAACTTTACAAGTCGACAGATATTGTGATGAAAATTTGGTAACGGTTGTATAATCATCTGTAATTTCCTATTTTTCGTGGTTAAAATTATAAAACTTCGTAAATAAGGAGTTGAGGATGTGCATGATATACGCAATCAGGGAATGTTAATCTGTTTACTTAACAAGCATTTTTTATCCATAGTTAAACTTCGGGAGGCGTTTGCGAACAGTCGACAGAGCGTGACAGATCACGTTCTGTCGGCTGAAAAAATCTAATAAATGATGTATTTATGCGTGTAATTTTTTAAGTCACCTGTAGAACAAGATACCTTATTGCATGTAACAATACACAGCTGGTGTAAGACTCATATTTCTGGAGTTATTTCGCGCGAACAAAAAAATCACACGTTCGTAGAATCACCCTCAATAGAGTACATGCGGTGAGACAGATAATAAATATTTTACGAGTATTTCATCGACTGATCGACCGCTATTCAACCCATATACAGGGTGTTTCATAAGTAAGAATAAATTTTTAAAACTCATAAGGGGGTTGTTTAGACCGTCAAACTGAACAACTTTCTCTATGGGACCAACATCGAAATCGAGAAAAAAAATATTTTAAATCCCATACATATTTTAGCTCTAGTCGATTTGTAGAGTATAGAACATAATTTTTTTTTTCGCGATTTCGATATTGGTCCCATAGTGAAAGTTGTTCAGTTTGATGGTCTACACCACCCCCTTAAATGATTATTTGTAGTTTTGTAACACCCTGTATTTTGTAGAACCATTGTCCCACTTCAACTAAAGCAAAACTGGATTTAAACTGACGGTCAATTACTCACTCTCTTCTTATGAGTTAAACTTAATTTTATTGCGAGTTAAAGTTTTTACGTTTTTTTGCGATCCTGCTTTCAATTGGAGCGGGATGGCTAATTGCAAACTTCTGCTTGCAAGAAAGAGACGCTTGCACTTGAATAAGAGAGCCTTAAGGAGTTACTTCAGATCAAATTGAATTTTCACTATGGAGTCAACTTCGAAATCGCAAATAACAAATCAGCTATTCCATACAAAACTGCAGTACCGACTCCACTAAAATGTATGGGACGGCAGATTTTTTTATTTTTTCTCGATGTTGGCTCCATAGTGAAAGTTGTTCAGTTTGATGGTCTAGATCTCCTCCTTAAGTATTACTAGGGTATTTCGTTACACCCTGTATATCCTTTAAGGGGATAAAGCGGCAATATCGCGAGAATGTCACAAGCTTAGAAAAAGTATATTAAGTCTAGAATGAGCCTCACGAATATCCCGTATAAAACAAAAGGGGCCAAGTTTCATGGGTTGGTGTGCTTGAGGCGCCATACAAAATATGTATGTGTGCGTGTATACAGGGTGTAAGGGACAGCCCTCCGCAAACTGAAACGGTGAACTCAGACCATCAAACTGAACAAAAAAAAATCTGCTGTCCCATACAAAACTGCCGTACCTACCCGACTCAAATGTATGGGACAGCTGATTTTTTTTCGCATTTGCTGAGGTAGGCTCCGTAGTGAAAGTTGTTCAGTTTGATGATCTGAGTTTACCGTTTAAGTTTGCGGAGGGCTGTCCCTTACACCCTGTATGTATAGGGTTTAGGAACCAGTACTGGTTCCAATTTTTTTCGACGCTTTCGTATCTTCGACTGTCAATCTTGACATATAACTTTATCAAAGGTCACAAGGCCTCAAACTGGGCACTACTAGTGAAACGTGCATGTTCTGAGTTTATAGAATATCTCTGACTACCTACTCCATGGAGGAATATAGTCGTGATCATAATGCATGTGTTTCCTCAACTATAACGCGAAAGCCTGAAAAATATGGCCATAAAAACTGCAATCAATTTTCATCGTAGGTAATCAATTTATTCCACGCCGGCGAAATCTCGCATAAAGCAAGTATATCTATAAAACATTTTAGTAATTTTTTTGTGCGTGCTTCAATTTACAATACATTGAAACACAAGGGATTTATGTAAGCAAAATATGCCGCAGACGGACCACCGCGTGGCGCTTAGAGGACGTGAGGTGAATAAGTTACCGTAACCAAAGTCACTTACATAATGTTCTCTCAAATTATATAAACAGATATACAACTGTACTGTAGTCCTGGGTATTCGAAAAATACTGTAGAGAATAAATTGTATGTCATTGCAGAAGCTTAAACATGCATTCCCCGCGTCAAACTGAATCCACAAAGGAGCCAACTTGGATTTAGCAAAGAAGGAATCAGCTGTTCCATACCCACTCATCTGACCGGTTTTTTGACCTTGACTTCCTTTTGTGCACCCGGGCATGTTTTCATACCGGAAAAAAAAACCGTTGTTTGCCCGGGGTATATTTGTTTCCCAACAGCCCTGCTCTTTAATATTTATCTGTCCTTGTTTTTCCTACAGAATAATCCATAAGCTCTATATTTCTGTCTCTAACTTACAAAATTACCCCGACGTCTTTTATAGAAGTTCAGACCCCCAGTTCGATAGTTTTGTCGGAATATCAGTTTGAATCCGTGCGTCTCACGTATCGGTCGGTTTCATGTTTCAAGTGGGTGTTTTGTGAAGTGATTTATTGTGTTTACTTGTTTAAAGTGGCAGTGCTAATCATGTCTATGGATAAATAAACCATTCTGGATGCCGAAAACCAAAACATACGTGAGTCTTTTGTTCTCATTTATAAATAATCATGTTTATTTGATGCCGAAGCCGTTTGTGACTCATGTTTTCCGTCCTAATTGTTTAGACTTATCGTAATACGACACCACTTGATATTTTGGAATGAACTAAGTGGATTACGAAAATAGATAATCTGCAAATTTTATCAACATTTGAAGTGCTTCAACCATTTTAATGGTTGTTTTCGTCGTTTTTTCGACTCTAAGTGTGTGTGCCGCTGGAACAGCTGGAGCTGGTCAAGATTGACTAGATTTTTCAAGATGGCGGTCACAAATAACATATTTTTTTAGGGAGTTTTTAATGACCGAGGGCATATAAGTGGATACAGTTGAGACGAGTAGGTACTGCATTTTCGTTGCTATTTGGAATGGAGTATGTGTGTTATCTTTTATTGGTATGCCAGGTTTGACGATGTTTTCCTTCACCAAAAAGTCCGTGGTGTTATAAATCGTGCATAAATTCCGAAAAACTCATTGGTACGAGTCAGCCTGGGCGGAGATCCAACTATCGCCTCCTGGACGGCAGGCCTGGTTACTCGCCACTGGACCACCACGGCTTCTATTAGAGGTACAATTAATAAAATTCTGCAACGTAAGCTGGCTTAAGTTTAACTATAATATTCCCTCTCCAGAGTCAGCTGTTCTTCTTATCTTTAAATACCACGAGCTTTAAGATTTAACTTGATTATTATTGTAGGCGCTAACAGATGATTACCTCCACTGAAAAGTTGAACAGACTAATTGTTTCTACATAATTCTTTAAAATATAGTAAAACGTGGATGTTCTGAGGTTTTAGAATATCTCTAACTACAATGGAATATAGTCATGCACATAAGCAAGCTAGCTAAAAAAATTGAAAGCAAAACGAGTTTAGGTGCAGATAATGCCTTGTCGGTAACAATGTCGGCCACAATGTCCAGTTCCAGCACTGCTAGCATGCCACCCACGACAAAGCGTTTAAACGAGAAAAACGTCATGCGCGCTCTTTTTGACGCACGTAAAATATAAAGATGGAGGCACGTCTCGATTTTTGTCGTTTTCTCGGCGTTGGCATGCTAGAGGGGCTGGCCGAATTTACTAATTACCGAGAAAATATCATGGCGCTAACAAAATTTTCCGTCTTGCACTGATGAAGTCGTCGAAAAATATTGTCGGCGACATTGTCGGCAACTTTATCGGTGTCAGTGGGTCGACGATTTTGGTGTGGACAAGTCTTCGCCAAGTTTCAGTGGATATAATATTATGTTACCGGCCAAACCCGATTTCAGGCCCAACTTTTTTGTCCTAGGCCAAAACGCTTTATCTTACGCGTGTCAGGAAAAAAATTAGGCTTTACTAGTTTGGCCTAGGCCGAACTTATTTTGAATTTTTATTTAATGAAATTACAGTGCAAAAATATAAAAAATGCATTGATTAGATAGAAGTAACGATATTTACACAAAACCAATAAATGGTAACATGTCGTCTCACATTTTCATAGGTATTTTATAGTTTTGTGCTAATATTGTGTTATTTCTTATCAATACAATTTTTATAATTATGTAGATCGTGTTTTATTTAAATATTGTTCATCTAATTCATTGCTTTTTAATTTTTACACATTAATTTAATTACATAATAATTCATAATAAGTTCGGCCTAGGCCAAACTAGTTAAGCCTAAAGTTATTAGGATAAACTAGTTGGACCTGGGACAAACCAGTTCTACACGCGTAGGATAAACCGGTTTGCCTGGGGATAAACTAGTTTGGCCTGAAATCTGGTTTGGTCTCTGCTCTCGTAGACTCCGCTTTAGTAGATACCGGGCCTAAGGCTGCTTTTCCACCAGACATATGCGATGTAGCGAGGCGGTGAGTGAGGAAAAAATCGGCCAATGAGAGTGCTTCAATTTCCTAATGACGTGATCGAGCGAGCGCGCTATTGGCGGATTGTTTCCTCGCTCACCGCCTCGCTAGCTCGCACATCTCTGGTGGAAACGCAGCCTTTTGAAGCAAAACAAACTCCTCAAACGATAAAAACTAGCTCTAACTAGGATGCTCAAACTTTATAATGACAAATCTTTTGCGCATGCCGAAGTTCTGCGAGACAAAGACAAAGCATAGAGTTTAATAATCGTGAGTTTTGTGCCTTGTTAAAAGTTTATTTGAGGAGGATACAAAAAGGTTGAGACAAAAATTATTCTTAAGAGATAAGTTTCAAAGTTTATCATTAGTTTGTGATATTATATTGTCGAAGAAGAATTTAGGTTGAAACTAAAGTTTGCCCGCGTCTTAGTCGGCACCGATTCCCGTCATCGCGACATAAAATATGTAACATTTTTTAAGTCTAATCATAAGCTTTCAAACTCAAGAAGTTTCATCGAAATATGTTCAGTGCGGTGCATGATGCTTGAACTAACAAACAAACAAACAGACAGGCAAATAATCAAAAATAGGCGATTTGGAGTCTGGGATATCTCCATTATCGTAATCCTTATTTTTTAGTCTTCTTCTTATCGAGTGGGCTGCAAAGCCCTGGTGTCAGAGTTTATTCAAACCGCCTTACGGCCTCTGACGTGGTTTTTATGTAACGACTACTACCACCAGTGATAGTAGCCGGGACCAACAGCTTAACGTGCCATCCGAAGCACGGAATCATCTTTCTTTTCAGACAATCAGGTGACTCAGCCTGCAATGTCTTAAGTCTCTCTCATTAGACCTCGGAGGCAGTTTTTAGGATATTTTTTGGTAATATCTTCGATGTATAAACACACTGTAACAATGTTGTAAATTAGTGTAGGTTTACCGCCGTAAAAGCTAGAGCTAGGATAAAAATATTAAAATCAAAATAAATAAATATCTTGGACATTGTCACACAAATTATCTAGCCACATTTAAAGTTCCAGAACCTAGCCTGGACTTGTATTATGATAACTAGACAACGATATAGAATACATAATATAGATATACAAACATCCATGACTCTGGTACAAATATTCATATTCATCTTTATTCTTATTCGTAGTATTCATCATACAAATATTTGTCCCTTACGGGATTCCAACCCGCGACCCTCGGCAAACAGGCAGGTTCACCACTAACTGTTTAGCAAAATAACAGTTCGTTTAAAACTGTTTTCAAACAAAACAATTTACTTACCTAACTTGCATAACAAAATGAATTTATCAGTGAAAGCTTTAGTAATTGGAATGAAAAAGCGCATAGAGAGAAAAAAATAATTAGATTACACGCATCGCCCAGGGAAACTAAGTTACTTGTTAATTGAATTGTGACCTTACAGTTAAAAACACAAAGCAGAATTCCACTTTGCAAACATTATTTGTTTAAAGTCACACAACTATGGCACAGTATAAGAAAGAGTACGATACAAGCATATGCTCACGACTGTATTGAGCCGAGGGGGTAGTCAGAGGTATTCTGAAACCTTAGAACATCCATGTTTCACCAGTGGTACCGAAACTCTGTCCAGTGTGACGGGGAGTGAGCCCATCGCCACTTGTAATGGACAGTGGGATTATGCTCACGACTATATTCCCCGAGGGGGTAGTCAGAGATATTCTGAAACCTTAGAACATCCAAGTTTCACTAGTAGTACCGAAACTATGTCAAGTGTGATGGGGAGTGAGCCAGTCGCCACCTGTAATGGACAGTGGTTAGAATACATGGCTCCAAAATGGAAGTTTGCAGGTTTTCTCACGATGTTTTCCTTCACCGAAAAGCCAGTGGTGTTACAAATCGTACATAAATTGCGACTTGAGTAACTCATTGGTACGAGTGGGCCTGGACCATCGAAGTATCGCCTCCTGTGCGGCAGGCAAGGTTACTCGCCACTGAATGTATTCTGAAATGTCTGAAAGCGATGTCTGAATGCAAAATTAGTCATTTTCGAAGGTCCCTAGTTCATACAGTCATTTATTAATGCAAAAAAGCAAAAGACGTAGCAGAGGTAGCATAGATTGTATGGTAAAACATTTTTTGCTTTACATTTTTTGCCATTATCCAGGGAGGAAACAGGGGAATACCTTTGTATGGAAAAAACGCAGGTACTATGGTATGTTACGTCATCGCTATGGCGTAGCACGCGTAGCACGCGTAGCACTCGTAGCCTGCGTAATTTTGTAATCTATACGTTTTTATAACGGTGCCAAAGAATATGGCAATCACGAAAAAAAGTCAGTTGTTCCATAAATGTAGGTCGAATAGATTTTTCCATAGTTTGTATACATTTATTTATAGTTTAGTTTGGTAATATTGTGCACTGTTTCAGTTGGGCATCTACTACTCTACTATCTATCTACTACACTATTCCACTACTATAACTACTTATCACGATATTCCTTTTTGACCAGTGGGATAGACTGAACTAATAGGTCGTATCGCACTTCTTCTTCTTATCGTGTGGGCAAGCCTTGGTGTTTGTTTTGTGAGTTTTTTCAAACCGCCCTACGGCCTCTGACGTGGTTTTTTGTGTAACGACTACCACCACCAGAGATAGTAGCAGGGACCAACGGGCTTAACGTGCCATCCGAAACACGGAATCATTTTTTCTTTTCAGCCACCAACATGCCACCAGCATGTTGTAACCAACTGGGGAAAATGCACAAAGTGACATATCACTAGGTGTCCCCCATGGGAATCGAACCCACGACCTCCGTGTCAAGAGCCCAAGGTCTTAACCATTAGACCATTACTGCCACTTACTGCTTTTACATTTTTTTTCGCCTCTTTAACGTCCGGATCCATAATGACAAAATCAAGCCGTGTGCAACAATAAACGAAAATATTTAATTTTGTGGGATACGACACTTTTCGTAAGAGGCGTCGATGTGTGCTCACTGATTAGTCGATTTTGAGTACCTACTGTCTAACCTTTCTGTTAAACATAATTAACCATATAACAGCTTAGTAAAACGATAATTTCTATAACAATAATGTAACAGCTTTTACGCAAAACTTTGTCCTTCCAACACCTTGGCCGAAGTTTAATTTAAAAATAAGGGCAAAGCTTAATAAACAAACTTAATATTTAAATACTTTTTTTACTAAAAGCGGCGCATGTTGCCCCCAAAAATGGGGGATGGAACTTTTCTAATTTTGTACGCGTTGGAAGTTGGACGGCTCACATTTGAACGTTGCGCACTTTGTTTTTGTGGCTTTGCCTTTTTGTCCCCTTTTAGAAATGAGATAAGGGAAATCTCTTTGCTGTAAGTCCATAAACAGACTCAAAACCATTTCTTCTTTTGGAGTAATCAGAAAGTAGAAAAAAATTGTATCAAAAACTACAAGAAAAATACGAGTATACTGTTTATTATGAGAAAAACACACTGCTTTATCATCTGCACAGGTATACAGCTATAAATTATAATACCGAAGACAGTTTTTGCCAAAAGTTTGCCACATGGATAGCTCTGGTATAAGTAGGTGTTTGGTCATACCTAGGGGAGCGTGTAACTTTTCTATGGGTCATACTCTGTCATAGCTTTATTACTTGATTTCTTATACAAATAACAACATAGATAAACAATCATCATCATCAGCCTATCATCGTCCACTGCTGAACATAGGCCTCTCCCAAGGCGCGCCACAAAACTCCGTCCTCGGCCTTCCTCATCCAGTCGCTCCCCGCTACTTTTTTTAGGTCGTCTGTCCAGCGGGCAGCAGGGCGTGCCACACTACGCCTACCAGTTCGCGGTCTCCACTCTAGAACTCTGACACCCCATCGGGCCACTTCGGCTTGCTAATTTTCTGAGCTATGTCAGCCAGTTTAGTTCTGTGACTAATCACTTCATTTCTGATGTGATCCCTCAGAGAAACACCGAGCATAGCTCTCTCCATAGCTTGCTGAGCGACCTTGAATTTATCAACTAGCCCTTTGTCAGGATCCACGTTTCCGCACCATAGGTCATCACTGGCAGAACGCACTGATTGAACACCTTCGTTTTGAGGCATTGTGGTAGGGCTGAGGAGAATATATGACTTAGTTTCCCGAAAGCAGCCCATCCTAGTTGGATACGCCTAGCGGCCTCCTTGTCGAAGTTGTTTCTACCTAGTCTTATAGTCTGTCCAAGGTAGACATAAACAGAGCCAAAAAAGCTCCTAGCGAGCTCTTTGGCCTACTAAATGAAGGTAAACAGATATACGACATGTTTTTACAACTATTGTGTACCAATAAAGTATTGTGTCAAAATTGTGTGATCAAATACAACGTAATAGTGCCAACTGTCACCCAAGTATGTATATACAGGGTGTTACAAAACCCCCTAGTAATACTTAAGGGGGTGCTTCAGACCATCAAACTGGAAAACGTCCACTATTATGGAGGCAACTTCGAAATCGCGAAAAAAAATCACCTGTCCCATACATTTTAGTTGAGCGGTACTGCAGTTTTGTATGGGACAGCAGGTTTTTTATCGCGATTTCGAAGTTGGTTCCATAGTGAAACTTGTTCAGTTTCATGGGCTGAAGCAGCCCCTTAACTATTACTAGGGTGTTTTGTTACACCCTGTACTTGATTTGGTTTAGTTATTGTGTCAATTTCATAGACATATTACTCTAGCGATAGACAAGCTCGTTCAAACAAACAACATGTCACACAAAACAACACAAAATGACACATTGCGGTCTGTCATTGCCATAGTGACGAAGTGAACTCGGGAACATCAATCAGGTTCGTACACCTCATTCAAATGGAACATGTTGCTTCTATGCAAGGGCAAGTCTATCGCTGGAGTAATATGTCTATGGTCAATTCAGACAAAAAATTTATATGAGACTTGGATCGTATTTAAAACATTGTAATACGTACTTATTTTTGTCCAAGTTCCGTAGCGAGAGATAGAAAGATTTTATCATGAAAATGGAACCAAAACTAAAGCTATGATGAAAGATAAATTAAAAAAAAATGAGAAACGAATTGAACTAGACATCAACATTGAGATTTCAACAAGGTTCTTGCTATCGTTGTAGTAATAACTAATAACTAAAGATATTCCACTCCCGGCTAGTCCCAACCGACGTCCATCCAATTTGTATTCGAATGCCATTTGCTATCCCAGCAAGATTGGTTATTTCTATTATTATGGTCCCATTTGTATCGGTATCTTATAACATTATTTACTTATTGACAAGTTTTATTATTGTGTTTGGGGTTAGGGGAAAATAGTAATGAATTAGATATCAATAGTCAGATATATTCATAGAAAAAACAATATTCGTTTCCGTTTTATAATTTATACAGGGTCTAAGGAAAAGTATAATTAACCTTTAAACCACTGACTCTACCCATAAAACTGAAAAGCTTATACTATGGGAGCAAAGCGATCAGAGCAACAAAAAACAGCTGTCCCATACGATTGCGTCGAGTAGCTATTGCAGTTTAGTATGGGCAGCTGACTTTTTTTGCTCCGATCGGTTTGCTCCCATAGTAAAAGTTGTTCAGTTTGATGGGTAGAGTCTGTGGTTTAAAGGTTTATGATACTTTTCCTAACACCCTGTCTATGGGAGGGAACAGTACGAAATCCTTGACTGACTGAATGCTTCGATCAAATTAAAATAAATACCAATTCGCCTTTAAACAGTGGTGTCACACTTGACAGAGTTTGAGCATTGGTTCAATGTGGATATATTCTGAAATCTAAAATGTAAAAAAAAAGACAAAGTGAAACATCCATTATAGCTTTTACTTTTAAAGAACAAAAAATATAAAGTTTAGAAAGTGTTCGACCCTAAAATAAATCAGACTTGCATTTATTCATACATATTTCAAAGAATGCTCAGTGATCTGAAACATTAACACTTTTACGTGCTGGGTCCGGAGGGACGGTCCATGAATTATGTTGACCTCGGCCCTCTATTATTCATGTAACCTTGTATTATCCTTTTGAATAACATAATGTAGTATATATTTTTCTCCATCATGGCTGATTTTTGATTGATTCCTGATTTTTTACCCGTCTACGTTATGATATTGATAATAATAATATTATTGGCTGACTGGCACAGGACCGAGAAGAATGGCAAAATATGGCCGTCGCTTATGCCCTGCAGTGGGTAGATACAGGGCTGAAAATGATAGACGGGACGGGACGTAGACGGGTTCGTATTATGAACGTTGATTTTTTACCTAACTACGTTATGACTTTGACCGGTATATATAGGGTCATTTTTAATTAGTTGGCGAAACTTAACCAGGGCACTTGTTAATGATAACAGATTCCATTATCAATGTTTATAATTGGTACTGCTGATTAACAAAATTATTATTTTCGTACGTATCGTACGCAGTGTGCGGCCGACGGGCGAACATTGACCTCAGAATCATATGATCGAGCGGGGGGTCATTGCCACGCAATTGTACTCAGTAACAGATACCAAATGCGTTTCTTAAGTTTCGCCAACTAATAAAATTTGACCTTATCTATTTACACTAGTGGCGCCCGCGACTTTGTACGTGCATACCACAGATTATCCCCAATAGATCCGCATGATGAAAATTTCGTACGGTCCCGAAGTCACAATTTTTGGCGGTAGGTGCGGGCAGCGGGGCACGAAATAATGCAACATGATTGGTCATTTCAAGGTCGCACTATTCCGATCTCACTCTATCCCGTTGCTTATATCAGTGCAAAATCATAGATGTGTGGTGCGCGTCGGCGACCCTGTATGCGGTATCTATTGGAGGTGATCTGTGGTGCATACCATTGAAATAAAGTAATGAAGCATGAACATTTTGTTTACTAATAATTTTTTAATTACTTTACATATATCAGAAATTTTGAAAAATAAATAAAACCTACAAGAGCTTCAGTAGCGCGTTGCGGAGAGCTATGGAAACTCAATCTGAAGGTCCAGGTTCAAATCCGCACGGATGACATGCCATGTTCCAATGAGTTTTTCTAACATAAGTTTCTAACGGTGAAGGAAAACATCGCGAGGAAACCTGCATACGCTGAAGAAGAAATTCCGATGCGTATGTGAAGCCTACCAAACCGCATTGGGCACGTGTGGTGGACTAACGGCCTAACGCCCATATACCCTCCCTGAGGGTACTCATGTGCCCTGCAGTGGGACGTATAATAGGCTGTGATGATGATGAAATAATACCTAAATGATTATCCAAACTGAGCCCTATATGCTTTTGTGGAAACCCCATTCGGTTCAGTAGTTGTTAAGTGATGCGGGAACTAACAAACCGACATTTTCAATAATATGGCCATAATTCATTATATTAATACGGCCCACTGCAGGGCACAGGCCTACCCTCTATGAGGGTGTTTGGGCATTAGTCCACCACGCGTGCCCAATGCGGATAGATAGACTTCACATTCGCATCAGAATTTCTTCTTCAGCGTATGCAGGTTTCCTCACGATGTTTTCCTTCACGGTTTGAGAGCAGTCCGTAATACGTACATAAGTTAGAAAAACTCATTGGTACGTGGCATGTTGCGGATTCGAACCCGGAACTCATGATTGAGAGTCCATACCTCTCCGCAACGCGCCACCGAGAATAATTACGTATCCTTATTCCCTCAATTTCCCTCCAATAATATTGTTTACCGTTTCCCAGACCTTTTTAATGAAATTTTTTGTAAAAAACTGGATACGAATCGAGAATCACCTTCTGGCCTACAATTCACGGCAATGTATAAATGTTTTTCAGTTTTAAACTTTTAGAATAACATAATACCAAAACGATGTCCTGAAATTATCTTAGTGCATATTTCGTAAATTTAAATTTTATTTGCCTTAGCTTCCATCACTGTTACCTCTAGAGACAAGTTTTAATATCACTTCAGAGACTAGAGAGCTTTTTCTCTAATTGCAGAAAAAGAAGTGTAGGCGACATGACACTGACTTGTTTTACTTTCGTTTTCTGGGACTAGATTTTTGGGAAGGTTTTTAGACAGGATTTTTAAAATTAGAAAGTCATTTAGTTAAGAGGGTACTGAGTACTATTATACTGAGCATCCAGTGCTGATCTCAATCGTTTTTTTAGAAAAATAAACAACATTTCCAAACAAGAATGTCACATTGTAGTCACTAGTATAGCGAATGACTATTTTAAATAGCAAGCTGTTTCCCCGACTGCGACTGCATTATTTGTTCTTTTATTTGTTTTTCACATTGTTAATTTTATTATCAATTAACACAATTTTGTTTTATATACCTACCTACATACACATACCACCAAGTACGTTTTTTGCTAAAGAAAAGTGAAATTTATAGGTGGAGATTTGTAATTAGCATACAGTTATTTAAGGATGTGTTTACTCTTTAATAATTGCTGTAAATCTTCCTAAGAATAATAAAATAAAATAAAATAAAATAAAAAAATTTTTTAACCCCCGACGCAAAAAGAGGGGTGTTATAATTAACCCCCGACGCAAAAAGAGGGGTGTTATAAGTTTGACGCCTATGTCGGTCTGTCTGTCTGTCTGTCTGTCGGTCTGTCTGTCTGTGGCATCGTAGCTCCCAAACGGGTGGACCGATTTCGATGCGGTTTTTTCAAGTAGAAAGCTAATTTTTGCGAGAGTGTTCTTAGCTTTGTTTCATGAAAATCGGGTCAGCAGTTTTGAAGTAACTTTCAAAATTGCGACAAAAGAAAAGAGGGGTGTTAAAAGTTTCTGACTGTCTGTGGCATCGTAGCTCCCAAACGGGTAGACCGATTTCGATGCGTTTTTTTTTTAATAGAAAGCTTATTTATGCGAGTGTGTTCTTAGCTTTGTTTCATGAAAATCGGTTTAGCAGTTTTGAAGTAACTTAAAAATTGCGACAAAATAAGACGGGTGTTATAAGTTTCTGTCCGCTCGTGGTTTTGTAGCTCCCAAACGGGTGGACCGATTTCGATGCGGTTTAGAAAGTTAATTTATGCGAGAGTGTTCTAAGCTTTGTTTTATGAAAATAAATTAACCTAAAATATCTTAAAGAGAGTAAAGAAGTAAAACATACATTTGCTTACATCAAAAATAATAGGTGACCGCATTATTTTTTACTTTTTAAATGTTCGTTTTTGGAGTTGGGGGTTTTTTTAATTTGTAATTTGGTACTGGAGGGTTGGTGCGTTTTGTACATACAAATATTTTCCCCTGCTTCCTCCCTCGTTTTTTTTTGTTAACTATACGGGTCCTTCTTAATATGCTGACACTTTTTAAGGGGATGATCAGACCATCAAACTGAACTACTTTCTCTATGGGACCAACATCGAAATCGCGAAAAAAAAATTTACTGTCCCATATAATTGGCTCGAGTAGGTTTGCAGTTTTGTATGGAAGAGCTGATTTTTTTTCGCGATTTCGACATTGGGCCATAGAGAAAGTGGTTCAGTTTATCATCGCCTTAAAAAAGTGTCAGCATATTAAGAAGGACCCTCTAGAGTTTGCAATATATTCACATCTAACGCTTGTACGATATTACCGTTTTTACGATGGAGCAAAAACAAACGAAAAACGTTGAAAAAGTCTAGTTTCTTGTTCGGAGGAAGAGAGTCCCCCTTTATGTTTCTATTTGTGGTATTTTCTATTATTTCTCAGCAAATCCTCTATATTATAATATAATAATCTAATCTAAACTATTATAAAACTGTTACTGAACTGTACATTGAAGATATTTACAAAAAAAAGATTACGATATGGTTTTTAGGTATCTCGGACTCGAAATCAACCTTTATTAGAAATTTTGTCTGTCTGTTTGTCTGTTTGTTTGTGTGTTTGTTTGTTTGTTTGTTTGTTTGTTCGCGCATCACGCAAAAACTACTGAACCGATTTTGATGAAACTTTTTTTGTTTGATAGCTTATGATCTGACTTAAAATCTGGTATATAATTTGTGCGGACGAAGTCGCGGGTAAACACTAGTAACACATAATTTTCTGAAACTTCCAATCGGCTACTGGTATTCAAAGACAGACCGGTAGTGTTTCGTCACTCGCGTTTGACAGCTGCGATAAGTACCTACGGTGTCGCGTATCTCATGAGACACAGGCTATCGCGCATTTACATAATGCTCGTTTCAGTTCATAATTCCTGAAGCGCAAAGTTCGAAATTCGAATAAGCGCTCGAAATCGGGAGTAGATATACCGTATCTGTTCCGGTAGTAACTATTGAATAATCTGTGGTTCAGATGGAAGGACAGTGTAGGCTTAGGAATAGGGTCCCGTTTATAACCCTATGGGTACCGAATCCTAAAAGAAGATGAGTAAGAGAACACCCAAATATTTTTAAAACGGCTAAGGATGTGTATCCAAGAAGCACCAGAAATTGCAATAGACTAGCCCATGACAATCTTCCACAATACGCGCGTTATCTAAAAAATGTCTACTCAATGTGTATAAGCATTTACAATGGCTTGCCTAGAGAAATCAGAGATTTGTCACGTAATAAATGTATAAGCTCATTAAGAAAGTGGTTAATCGAAAAATGTTTTTATACTGTTAAAGAATTTTTGGAACCAAATGTGTAAAAGTAGATTTTATTTTGAGGATAATACCAATTTTGTAACATTTTGCATGCCTTTATAAGAGGTTAAGTGTGAGAAACCTATTGTAAACTTCCACCTATACTATGTAACCATACTTATAGCAAATAAAGTTTCTATTCTATTCTATTCTATGAATGTTTGTAATAGAACGCTTTTCAGCACTTGACATAATACATCATGTTTATCCTAAAATTAATTTTCGATTACCATCTGCAAAAATAACCAGACACATAAAAACTTGAATAGGTATATTCTAACACAATAATAAACAATGAAACATACAAGATAATAATGTAAGACGTGATAAATACCAGACAAATTTATTGTCAGCAAGATATTCGAGACATTATTACTATCTTGGGAAATGGTCCTTCTAATAGAACTAGAATTGTAGTGGTGGAAACTGAAGATTAATATGGGCACATTAGAACGAATGAGAAAATAAAAGGTACCTATATTTATTGAGCGAGAGCAAATATAATATCTGCTATCAAATAGTGCAATAATAGGTAAAAGTTATCTAAACAAAGCTCTCGTTAGCGTAGTGGTGCTTCGGTATTGGAAACGATCACCGAAGTTAAGCAACGTCAGGTCCGGTCAGTCTTTGGATGGGTGACCGTTTAGTGGTATTTCATCTCGAGCGTTTCCGTGCTTCAGAAGGCACGTTAAGCAGTTGGTCTCGGATAGTTCCGTCAGATGGCGTTGTAACTATTCGTTAAGCCAGGTCAGAGGCCTATTGAGGCGGCTTGAAAATTCTCTGACAGCAAGTTGACCACTACCTTGCCTCCACCAACACGCACTGGGCCCACGTGGTGGAGTATGGCCCGCTCCCTCTCACCCTTATTCGTGAGAGGAGGCCTTTGCCCTGCAGTGGGATTCTATAGGCTATAACTTACTCATCTAAACAAATATAGGGAGTATATTTTGTTTAGATTACCTACTATTTACTTTATTTTATTTTAATTTGCAAACCAACGATGATAACAAATACAAAGCGTTATAAAAAGGGTAGTAATTTTAAAGGGGTTGATTAGAATAGACCATAAAAATAAAACTAAATAACTTTCACTATGGGGTGAACATTGAAATAAAACCTGTTTCATACAAAACTGCTGTACTGGCTCGATTCAAATGTTCCATACATTGCAGTTCATTAGTTTTTTAGTTCATTAGTCTAAACCGCCCATTAAATAATTATTACTTTGTCAAAGGAACCAAAGAAGAGATTGCGACAAAAATCAGCTGTGTGTCGATTCGAGCAGTTTCATGAAGTTGCTGCCTCCGTGGTCTAATGGCTAAGATAAGAGCATTGGGCTCTTCACACGGAGGTCGTGGGTTGGATTCCCGTGGGGGACTCCTAGTGCTATGTCACTTTGCGGGTTTTTCCCCAGTTGGTTAGGACATTGCAGGCTGAATCACCTGATTGTCTGAAAAGAAAAAAGATTCCGTGCGGAATGTGCGTGTTCGGATGGCACGTTAAGTCGTTGGTCCCGGCTACTGTCTCTGGTGGTAGTAGTCGTTACATAAAAACCACGTCAGAGGCAGTAAGGCGGTTTGAATAAACTCTGACACCAGGGCTTGCCCACACGATAAGAAGATGAAGTTGCTTTACTGTATATCTCTTTTCTGTGCCGAAGTTTGCTTTAAAATCAGTCGTAGACTATAACAATGCCATTAAAATTGTACATACCAGCATTACATCTGCAGTTTATTCCTCTTATTTCAAACGTAAGTATGTTCTTTAATGTTCCATCATAAAACAGTTCACATATCAAGTTTGTTAACTTTAACAAATACTATTATTTTAGTTCGATGGCCTCGACTCAACTAGCTTTCGTCGGCGTATTAAAGGGCGGTCCTTATCAGATACATCAAGCTGTTACTACCGTTGGCACGCTCTATACAAACGAAGTCTGGATATATTTTCAATACTAACCAATTAAAGTCAATGACATTTTTCTGAAACAGTCTAGAAACTATACTTGAAATACTTTAGAATAGAAACCTTTTCAAACATTGAAAAAGAACATACGTAGGTAGCAAATACATACATACACAAACATAGTACAATTATTAATAGGTTAAGCCCCACTTGCGCCAACCACGGGTTAGCAATTAACTCCGGATAAAATAGCTCGTTCAGTTGTTTTTCTATACAAAAAATCATGGGTTACCAACTTAACCTAAAGTTTATTACTAACCCAGGTTGGCGCAAGTGGGGCTTAGGTTCCTTTGTTGCTATTTATAAATTGGTGTATTTTTTTTCGGTCACAATATAAAGGTTGTAAAATTTAATGCATTACACATTAAACTGGGTGCTTCATACCATAAAACTGAATAAGTTTCAATTATCAGACCAACATTGAAATCACAAAAAAACAATCTGTTCTTCCAATACGTTTTTTTTTATTGTTTTTATTTATATTGGGGCTTTTAACTCTGAAGTTATGTCAGCCCTTCCAATACGTTTGGGAGGAATAATATACCCATTAAAATTTTCAATTGATTTTTTTTTTCAATTTATGGGTCCCATAGAAAAAAAATCAGTCTTATGGTCTGTACAACTTCCTTTAATATGTAACGTATTTAAACTACTAACATACACTCTCTATGAGGATTGACACGTGCCCCAGTAGCAAGGACGATGATGAGAAACTACCACTCATATTTTTTTACTAGCTGAATATTAGAGTCTTGATGAGGGCGCTCCTTTCAAATCAAATTAAATAGCGAAATTGAACATTGCAATATTCTACGCAGCCATAAAATCTAATAGGGTTTCAAAAAAGTATTTTTGCTTCAATAAATTCGATAAATACGTATTAGATTATCTTTTCTTGGTTGTTGTGTGAAATATGGACACTATTTTATGCGAAAAACCGGCCAAGCCGTCTCATGACGGACTCGCGCCCTCAGGGTTCCGTACAAACTTAAATATGAAGAACAAACATAACTTTGCAGTGGATACAAAATGAAATAAGAAAATAAGTATACATTTTTTAATCGAGAAAAATTTAATTATTTTCATATCACTTAACAATTTTCGTATTTATTCCTTTACTTGTCTTGTGAGACTTTGCTTCTTGCAAAATTTCATTTGTCTGGGTAAAAGGGAAGTACCTAGGTATTTAATATGTTTTGATTTGCTAGATGCGATATCAAAATTATTAGGATTAATAATTGATAAACGTATAAAGCAGAATTATGTGTATTCACAGAGACGGAGTTACATAATCAGTCTAAAACAAAAGCTCACGTTTTTCTGTAGATAGTTGTCATAGGCAAACGATAAATAATATAGAAAGAGGAGTTGCGTTGTGGGTCTGCTATTAGGCGGTCGCTTGTCGGTTGTCCCATCCTCGGCCTACAGCGGAATTCCAGTGGTGGCTCAGAATATTTTTCTTTTATAAGAACAACTCTTGAAGTCACCAAATATCAATATAACCGTACAACGTCAAGCACTTTTGCTACAAAAACTCGACATTGGCAAAATCATCTACACCAAGATGGATGCCATAACCTTAAAAATAGAATAGAATATAGAAAGAGTTTACACTCTTACAAAAATATGCCATAAATAGCCGTATCTTTATTGCAAAATCTGCAAGCAAACTCTGTAATTCTCCTGTGTTATATTTGTTTAAATTACATATCTTATATAATGTTTGTAATAGGCTGTAGATTTTCTAATAAAATATAAAAAATAATATAAAATCTTTTGATTGCGTTGAACAATGAAGCCTGAATTTGTTATACCTCAAAGGATCCATCTACATGAGCGGGTCATCACACATCTACCGGCTCTTGAGAAAAGGCTCTTGGCAGACTGACAGACAGACAGATAGACCGACAGATGGACAACACATTGATACTTTAATATAAGGTTTCCGTTTTTCCCTTATGAGGTACGGAACCCTAAAAGTTGTCATAAAATATTAGCTATAATATTTTATTCGAAAAAATGGACATTTAATAATAGCTATCAATGATAATAATAAAGTTACGACCATTATCCCTTTCAGGGTGGTCAGAAACTTTGATACAACTACCAATTATCTTTTAGCACATTTCAGGATAGAATGCCATTCGTGTCATTATTGGGTTTTAGGGTAACTCCGCAAGCTCCGCTCATTGTAGCGATTTTATCGAGCGATAATATCGCTGCGATTTTGCGATAATTGTTTCCAGTACATTTTGTATGGGGACGCGTGCGATCCTACACACTGCCACAGAGGATTATATTGTACAGAGCAACAGCTTCATAGGAGCTTCGATTACATTAGCCTATTCTTGTAGGGCTGTCTAAAAGGAAATAAATTTAATGGAAGTATGAAGGATAATGTTTTATAATACTACATATTATAAAACATTATCCTTCATACTTCCATTAAATTTATGTTGTATATTGTTTTTCTTTTTTGTTGTTGTTTGTTGTGTTATTTATTATTTGTTATTTAGTTGAATAAAATTAAAAAAACGTTGCCGCCCGATCCGCCGCTTTACGCGGGTGACTCAGACTTATCTGTCACGATCTTTGGGGTAGGTAGGTATATGAAGAACGAGATGTTTTTGTTTGTGTTCCTCCTCGTATTATTAAAGCACACAGTGCAATTATTAACCATTTCGTTTAATATTATTAAACTACTTTTAAACATGCTCGAGTAAAATGAACGATAATAATATCTCACACTTTAAATTCACATGACATGACGTTCTACAATGACAGTGACGATCAAACAGAAAATAATCCATAGACATATTAATATTAACAGAGGTCAGTGGCTCCAATCTCTTTCCGAAAGGAAGAATGGACAATATCTCACACTTTAAATTCACACCCTCGTTACGCCGTAACCACTCGAAGCATAGCCAAAGTTGTCCCCTCGGCCTCGTTCGTGAGCCCCGTAGGTGAACGCGCACACAATCATACTGCGCATGTAGTGATGCGCCGCTTTTGCGAGGTTGTTTGAAGCTGTAACTCTGTACAATATAATCCTCTGTGACACTGCCGCGATATTATCGAGCGATAATATCGCTGCGATTTTGCGATAATTGTTCTCAGTACATTTTGTATGGGGACGCGCTCGATCCCACACACTACGGCGATATTATCGCAACTCTTTCGACTACTTTTATTGGTGGGGCGCATGCGTGACGCGAATCGCGGAATCGTTGCAGTGTGTAAGGTGTCGCGATATCGCTGTCGATAATATCGCTCTATAAAATCGCTCGATAATATCGCTGCAATGTGAGGAGGCCTTAGCGTGTGGCGGTCCGTGGTTTCTGCTTACCCCCATGGGACAATGGCGTGAGTTTATGTATGTATGACCAACTTTACCTGAGAAACCTACAGGAAATTTGTAAAAAAAAATTTGGACTTCCCATACCAATTGCAATCAGCAAATCAAACTTTTGTGTGAAATGTTTATATTTTTTACAATTTCCTATATATTTTTCAGGGAAAGTTGTTCAGTATCATGTGTACAGTACAATCACCTTGATAGACTTCTCATATGCATCAGAATTTCTTCTTCAGCGCATGCAGGTTTCCTGACAATGTTTTTATTTCCACACATTGGCATTAATTAACTATTTTAATTTTACTTCAAAAACGAAAATAAATATTAGAATATTTATGAATAAATTTAATACTCTGAGGACGCAAAGAGTAAGGAAAATTTATGTCATCGTAAACAATTTATTCATGAGAACTTTTGTCTCATATTTCCTTTGTACAGTCAGCTTCATTGGTTTGTAATGTGACTTACATTTAGGGATATTTAAAACAAAATCTTCTTAAGGCTCGTTTTACCATTCAGTGGTGCACTCATCGCAATATTAATGAATTTCACGAAAAAGTGCTACTCTAATAAAACACAAAAGCTAAAAAAAACATGTTAGTATGAGAAGCCGTCCTTGTCGACGGCGAACGACTTCCCTTACTAAATGATAAGGCTTTTGTATTATGTTTTTTTGTAATACTTTTATAGGTTTTAACATTAAACTTTAAAGAATATCGAAATAAATGTAAAAGTGACAGTATTTTTATTCGTTTTTCAAATATGTTTGTTTTTAATAGAATTTTATTATTTTACATGTATGCCATGTTCGCTTAATCAAATTAAAGATTGAAAAAGTCGGGTGGCGAGCGGGATTCGAACCCACGACCTGCCTATCCGGGGGGTTTGTTTGTTTTTGTTGTTAGACCTATAAAAACATTTAAAAGTATTGAATAATAATAGCTTATTGCAGTAGAACTTTTGTAATTTAGGCTTTCTTTATGGATACTATTTAGTATTGTCGTGGACCTGAAAAATTATGTGAGTTTTTAACCATTCCGAAATAGTTTTGAGTTTATGTTGACGTAAAGTACATTATTTTGTGTAATAGATTTTTACCTAAATTACTTACGTAGACGTAGACTGTACTTTAAACAAAAAGGGTAAATATCCCGGGGAGAAATAGAAAGCCACGGATAATATTTCATAAGCAATTCCCTGTTCTATTAATTAAGATTATCTTACAGCTAATTACAAAAAATTTGGACGAAAAGAAAAAAATGCCTGTAACAATTAGAACAAAATTGTTTAAATTATGAACGAAAAAATTATGGCGATGGATAATTTTGTGGTATAATTAATAAAGGAAAATTTTCACCTTTAGTTACAATTTTACTAGAAATAGCTGTTACCCGCGGCTTCGTTCAGGGTTCAAGCTATCTCTACATACCAAATTTCATCAAAATCGTCTCAGAATAGATTTATAATACTAGTATACTGTAAAAATGTACCTGCATGCTTCAATTTAGATTTGAGCATTATATCGAATCTAAATTAAAGCATGCAGGTTTCTTCACGATGTTTTCCTTCACCGAAAATTCAGTGGTGTTACAAATCGTACATGAATTCCGAAAAACTTATTGGTACGAGTCGGCCTGGGGATCTAACCATCTCCTCCTGCACGGCAGGCAAGGTTACTCGCCACTGGACCACCACGGCTATACTATAAAAATACAACATTATATTATTAATTCATTTAAAATTAAATTATTGAATTCTGGTAATTAATTATTCTAATTTAGGTATTTTTAAGAAGAAATTAAAAAAATACGATTGAGTGCAGCAATTTAGGCTCAGCCTCAACGACCTCTTAGTAATCGGAATAAATTCGGAAAGCACGTAGAAGTTGGTCCCGAATAGATCCATCACATCAAGTGATAGTGTAGTTAGGAGTTTAGGAGTCGAATTATAGATCTGTTACTGAGTGAAAACGTCGGTTGTCTGCTCGCCGGTCTGCAACGAACCTCCACAAGTCATTTAAGTGTATGTTATGTTAATAAAACAATACTTGAAGTCACCTAATATTTATTACCTTCCAAAGTCAAGCACTTTTGTTATTTAAAAAATAGACATTGGCAAAATCATATACACTAAGGGTTAGTGACGAAAAGCAGAACTGCAGGAGCATTTTCCAGTGCCTCATACAATTTCGTCCTTATTCAATTGAAATAGAGTTATAAGTGTCAAGTTGTAGTTTTACCCAGCGGACGGCGGCGTTTGCTGGCGCACGCTATTTACAACTCTGTTTGAATTGCATTAAGGACGACATTTCATTGAGCACTGGGAAATGCTCGAACAGTTCTGAGCTAGATGTGCGCTAAGATGCACCCACAATTTTAAAATTCGAATAGAAAAGCTAGTGTAGGTCTACGAATAAAGAATTATTTATTCGTAGGTGTAGGTACTTACCTATTCGTTTATTTAGGTCCGAGGCCAATCGAAGCACTTTATTGACCACTATCTTGCCTCTACCAACCGCACTAGGCATAAAACTGCCTACGTGGTCTAATGATTAAGACTAGGATGAAGAGCATTGGGCTCTTGACACAGAGTTCGTGGGTTTGATTCCCACGGGGGACAATAAGTCACTTTGTGAGTTTTTCCCAAGTTGGTTACGACATTGCAGGCATTGCAGGTGTTTCACACCTGATTGTCTAAAAAGAAAGATGATTCCATGCTTCAGATAACGTTAAGCCGTTGGTCCTGGCTACTATCTCTGCGGGGCTAGTACGCCAACCACATTTAACACTTCCATCTGTCAAATGTAGTCTTCTGTCTCGTTCTGTCGCGTGCAAATAGAAAGAGAGCGGAAGCGTGATAGCGCTATATCACGCTATCGCGGGTTGGCGTACTAGCCCCGCTGGTGGTATTAGTCGTTACATAAAAACCACGTCACAGGCCATAAGGCGGTCTGCAAAAACCAGTGCTGCCACCTTAGCGTTTTCGGCGAAAGATATAGCGTTTTTTTGGTATGTGTAGCGCCGTTATCTGAGAATTTAGCACCTAGCGGAGAATCTAGTGCTTTTTTAACTTTTAATAAAGCTACAGTATTCGTGTTCCAATATGCATTATTTTGTGATTGAAATATGATCAATAATGATAGCATATTGTGGTCAAAACATATCTTTAGTTAGAGTGTTCTGTGTTTGGAACATTCAACTACGAACGATTATCTGAAGTGATATCACAAATTTTACTAGCCACTCATCTGACCGGTTTTTTGACCTTGACATCCATTTGTGACAGAGGGGCATGTTTTCATACCAGAAAAAAAAACGTTGTTTGCCCGGGGCATGTTTCTTCCCTAACAGACCCGCTCTCGAATATTTATCTGTCCTTGTTTTTTCTACAGAATACCCCATAAACTCTATATTTCTGTCTCTAACTTACAAAATTACCCCGACTTCTTTTATAGAAGTGGCTGACTTATAAATAGATGGGTTTCGAAAAGGTTGACCATACAAATGAGAAGAATTTAGCGCCAAATCTCGCTTTTTTAACCCGAAAAAATATTGGAATCTAGGTGGCAGCCTTGGAAAAAACTCTGACACCAAGGCGTGCCCACACGATAAGAAGAAGATTCGCACCAGGAATCAATTTCGTGATAGAAACCCTAAGCCCTGCAGTAAGACGTGCAAAGACTGGCAAGGAAGATAATGTCACCCGTCTTTAATTTACATAACATATTAGCATAAACAAATTAGATGGCGGCAGAGTATATGAATCATTATACAAAACGGGTAAAATCCCGCGCCGGCGGTAAACAAGGCTTAGACTGGGTTAGCTGAGACTGCCGGAAGCTATATCCGGGTTTGGGATCTACGAAGGTTTTGCATATCTTTTGTTTTGAATCTGCATTTTTCTTAGGTTTCTTCAGGATAAACTTTTACCGCAGTACTAAAAAATGACCCCTCCCTGCCTCTCACTTACTTCAGGTACCGCACCTCACCCCGCACATCAAGAGTAACTTTAGGGGAGCCGAGCGAGAAGCACATACCGCCGGCGAGCTCGTGCGAGTGGGACGGCGCGTGTGCCATTATTGTATAGAGTGTCCGGGTTGTGCTCTTACTCAAGAAAAAACATTACGTAACAGTATAAAACAGCTGGTAGGTATAGGTATATTCTGGCAACTCTGTTTATGTAATGCTTAGCACGTCGACATACAAAAAAGAGGACTTGGTTAAGAATACCGGTTCGGTCATGAATGATTTAATATGTTTGTGTTGTTGTAAAAAAAAAAAGTTTCAATACTTACTACCTTCTAAGCGTGTAGTTAGCAAGATGCCAGGTAATAACTATCACGGAAAGGCATTGAATGTTTCCGTGAAATGCCTACCTACAGGAAAGAAAGCGTGAAGAATTTTAAATCTTTAGTGATAACAATTTATTAAATTTTAAGTAAACATTTTTGATTTCAATTTAATCACAAAATATACTTAAACTAACGACCTTAATTTCATTCGGGTGGTCAGAAACATTTCTGCAACTAGCAATTGTAACAAGGATCTCTTTACAAGCTTTTATTTAACTTGCATTGTTTATTTATTTATTAAGGGTCTGTTTCTCCACTTCTGAGTAAGTCGTTGTTAGCTTATCTGACAGATATTTTGACCTAATTTCATACAAATTATGTCAAACTATCTGTCGGATAAGCTAACAAGAACTTACTCAGAAGTGGTGAAACAGGCCCTTAGCATACATAATTATGGTTTAATGATGGAATTACGTGTAGGCTAGATAGTCTTCCTCTAAAACACTGCATTTTTAAGAAACCTTTATCTGTAATATACGAAAGATCTTAAATTAGTATCTACCTTATCGTAAACCTTCGTAACTCCAGAACAGCGACGAAGCCTTGGAGGCGAGGTAAACGACGTCACTTCCGGCTATTATTGCACGGTTCCCACAATTTGCCTTTAATAAATCAACCTCTGTACCGGCAACAAACCCTTTTACCCTATTGTTTATAGGGTATCGGTAAATGCAGTCTTATGTAACGTGATATGATGCAAAGTTTTTCGTTGAAAGTTTATGGCATGTCTAACAAAAACAGCTTTTGCTCGCGACCACGTCCTCGTGGATTATTCAACGTAATACAACCCATTTGGAAAAGATCCTTTCTTAGTACACTATGACATCGTTTCTAGACAATAAAATCCCTAAGATCATACGTGACACAGATGAGCTTAATTTATTTAAAAGCAAACTGAATGACTTATTAGGTAATTACGAAATGTTACTATGGTCTTCACGAATTCCTTGCTGACGAATCCATCTAATGTACCAATTTATTTTACCATTGTAAATTCACTAAATTGTAATATTTGTTCTTATTTTTAAGTTTTAGTGCTTGTTAAAATTTTTCATAATTTAGTGCTTGTTTAAATTTTGTTTTTTATTTTTATAATGTTGTACGCCCATGTGGAAGGACATAGCCGAACTTTTTTATTTTCTATGTATAACAATCTACTAGTATAATTTCCATCCATCCATCCAATTCAAAATAAATACATTTCTATTTCTATTTCTAATTCCAATCCAGTGTAAAACCGGCCAATAGCGTGTCGGACTCGCCCATAAATGCCCACGTATGGGTTTAGACTCTTTGTAGGTATAGAACTGTATTGATGCGGAAACCGCAAATGGGAATCGAAAAAAAAATATTTTCTTCTTAATTACCGTATTCCTGTTTTTGGGTTACCAATATTATGTCTTCTTGCAAAATAGAATCAATAGATTAAAAAAACGGAGTACTTAATTAAGACTTAATAAATACAGACAAACAGACAGACAGACTAACAAAATGGACGAAAGTGTAAGGATTCCTTGTTTGACTACGGAACCCAAAAATTTTTCTCAAAATGAGGGTGTAACAAAATACCCTAGTAATACTTAAAGGGATGCTTCAGAAATCAAACTGACCAACTTTCACTATGGAGCCAACTTCGAAATAACGAAATAAAAATCTGCCGTCCCATACATTTGAGTCGAGGTACTGCAGTTTAGTATGAAACAGCTGATTTTCGTTTCGCGATTTCGAAGTTGGCTCCATAGTGAACGTTGTTCAGTTTGATGGTCTGAAGATTTACAACCTTAGCCAACCTAGTCTTGAAGTTTTGTTACAACCTGTATTTGAACAGGAGCATGCGTTGCAGAATAGTCGTGCATTTTGCTACTTCGTTAGTATTAATTATTCTTTCGTAACGACCGACCCTCTATTCTCATTCTTATTTCATCTCACAACCTCAGATCTTGCTCCAATTTTCGCTAGTAACCGTGACCTACTAACCTTCCTACATAGCTCTGTATAAAGCACTACTTCACAGCTAAAACAGTATTTATAATCAGTAATTCGTCAAAGTAACCAAACAAGAGATGGCATAAACAGGCCGCGAACAAATTCCGGGATTTCGCCGCCGGAGCCTTTTTTATGGCGCGTCGGAAATAAAGGCGCGACACTTTCCGCGTCTATAGGTTTGGTCCAAGTGATGAGATGATGATAATTTTGAAATATTGGTTATTAAAATGTTAGACATGTTTATGCTATACACACCTCTTTGATTGCGGTTCAATCAAGTCACGTCTAAAAATATAATGAGGGAAATATACTCAATTATAATAAGATACCAGCGTACGGTAGTAACATTAATAATATCATTGCCAGAGGATATTCTAAAATTGCAGTCTAAACAGCTTACTATAAACTAGACTAAGACCTAGAATGACCAAGGTGTCTGGTCTTGACAATATAACGCTAATTCAATATATTTTTTTTGTAAATGTAGGTACTTTGTAAAAATATTATTTTGTCATGTTGAAAAAATGTGTGTTGCTGAGCTTTTGGCCGTATCTTCTCTGTAACGGAACACCTTCCGAGGTGTAGAATAAAACAAAATAACGAAAAAGCTATCTATCTTGTATTATTCAGAATAAAACGTTTTGAGTTTCCGTTTGAGTTTGAATTTTCGACGGCTAATCCGCATTACGCCAATATTTTTTAAACCCCTTGTTTCTTTTTTGAGGGTTGCCGGTCGAAGTCAATATTACGGCACACTAACGTCAATGTGTTGCGGCCTGGCTTGCTCTAGTATGCAAATGTAGTTAGGTACAGTACTCTATGGTGCGAAGTGCGCATTTTCCGCTCCGATGCGGCCCGCCCTAATATGCACTTACCTTTATAGCTCTAAACTTGTACCATCGCCTACAGAATCACGGATACTTCCGTGATTCAGGGCAAAGGGCCAGATTGCTCGGCTTTGATACAAAATTCAGAAAATTTGGAACGACACAAGACCAAGTAAATATTTACAGCTATACAGTTTGTAATTTCAAAGGGTTACCGAGCTGAAGGTTCATATAGCAATCATGGAAATATAGAATTTCACGCCATCGACTCGACAAGTAGGTATCAAAAGTTATTTTGAGAGAACAAGCTTGTTCGGTATAAAATTCAGGTAAATGACCCTTATACCAATGCAATACTACATTGTACTTTTGCTATTCTGTGGTAATACCGACTGCTCCCGAGAACTGACAACCGATGGGGTGTCAGAGTTCTAGATTGGAGACCGCGATCTGATAGGCGTAGTGTGGGACGCCCTGCTGCCCGCTGGACAGACGACCTAAAAAAAGTAGCGGGGAGCGACTGGATGAGGAAGGCCGAGGACAGAGTTTTGTGGCGCGCCTTGGGAGAGGCCTACGTTCAGCAGTGGACGATGATAGGCTGATGATGATGATGACCGACTGCTCCCAAACGGCTAAGAAAAACATGGTGAGGAAACCTCCATAGGCTGATGAAGAAATTCCGATGAGTATGTAAAGTCTAACAATCCGTATTGGGCACACTGACATATTATGCTTTAGCGGTAGACAAGCTCGTTCAAACAAACAACATGTCACACAAAACAACACAAAACGACACATTGCGGTCTGTCATTGCCATAGTGACGAAGTGAACTTGGGAACATCAATGAACATGTTGCTTCTATGAAAGGGCCTGTCTATCGCTAGAGTGTAAGTCAATGATAAAGAGTCAAAATTTTAAGTTGAGTTGAGAATGATTGGGCACGAGAGCGTTAAATAGTCAGTCAAAAAAATGATTTTCATAATATTTTTCTCAGAACTCGTTTCAGTAGGTATTATTATAGCAAGACATCCAGTCTTCTTTAGATAAAAATACCTAGTATTAAAAATATCGAATAAGTACTCATACCTAACACTATTAATTTTTTCATACTTGTGTGAGGCACTAGTCTAGCTTTTGCCCGCCACTTCGTTCGCGTGAATTACAGATTTTCAAAAAACCTTTCTAGCTTTCAGTTGTCGAAACGATCACTAGAGTTAATCCTCCATTTAATCTCTTGCTAGCTTTTACTACGTCAACAAGACAAAAAGTGACATCAAGAGATTTAATGGAAGATTAACTCTAATAAGCGTTTCTGCAACTGAGCGTTAGTGCACTAGGGGTGCTCTGTAGAACATGTACCTATTGCAATTTTTGTTTTGTTTTTATCTTCAGTGGTTTACACTCAGTTGCACAAACCCTCATTAAAGTTTATCGTCCATTAAATCTTTTCCTAGCTTTTACTACGTCAACAAGACAAAAAGTGACAGCAAGACATTTTTAATGGAGGATTAACTCTAATAAGCATTTCTGCAACTGAGCGTTAGTGCACTAGGGGTGCACATGCTCTGTCAACATGTACCTATTACAATTTTTTGTTTGTTTTTATCTTCAGTGGTATGCACTCAGTTTCACAAACACTCATTAAAGTTAATCCTCCATTAAATCTCTTGCTAGCTTTTACTACAAAAACAAGACAAAAAGTGACGGCGAGAGATTTAATGGAGGATTAACTCTAATGAGCATTTCTGCAACTGAGCGTCAGTGCACATGCTCTGTCAACATGTACCTATTGCAATTTTTGTTTGTTTTTATCTTCAGTGGTATACACTCAGTTGCACAAACGCTCATTAAAGTTAATCCTCCATTAAATCTCTTGCTAGCTTTTACTACGTCAACAAGACAAAAAGTGATGGCGAGAGATTTAATGAAGGATTAACTCTAATGAGAGTTTCTGCAACCGAGCGTTAGTGCACTAGGGGTGCTCTGTAGAACATGTACCTCTACCTATTGATATTAAGTTTTTTTTTAAAATGACAAATTTTATTAAATAGGAATGGAATAAAAAGGTAAAAGAAAAAACACTACAGCAAACAAAACTTAACCTAAACTTAAATAATTCTAGACAGAGCCACTACGCCAGGGCTAAGTTCCTTAATTGAAAAGACCGCCTCTGGTCATACCTGGCCCGAAGGTGCCATATTAAGTTTGTTTTTATCTTCAGTGGTATACACTCAGTTGCAAAAACGCTCATTAAAGTTTATCCTTCATTAAAAGTCTTGTTAGATTTTACTACGTCAACAAGACAAAAAGTGACGGCAAGAGATTTAATGGAGGATTAACATTAATGAGCGTTTCTGCAACTGACTGTTAAGTCTCTGTGTTGTCTGTCAGTCGGTAAAGAAGCTGTTTTGTAAGTTTGTATAAGAATTTCGTAACGTAACATTTTCGTAAAAGCTAAGCAAGGAATTTACACGTTTTTTTTGTAATATATTATGTTTGGGGTGTTTCAGTATTTAGCTTTCTTTCTCGACTTGGGTTAAGTTTCTTTTTTCATCCTTTGAAAGCGGAGGTTCATAAAATCCGGTATTATCTATTTTCTAAGGCCTAGAGACCTTCACACGAGACATAATCCCGCTTTTTTTCTTTTGAAAATATTTTCGAACAACTTACATGTTCAGAAAAAACAAATTACATGCATATTCTCACAACTGTTTTCCCCGAGGGGGTAGTCAGAGATATTCATAATTTAATTTCATAATTCATTTATTGCATCATATGGTAAATAACATAGAGGAGGTATATAATTTGTTGTATCTCATATGATACCCATTTATGGGCACAGCAAAAGTACCTTATAAATAATTAATAATAATAAATATAAATAACATTAACATTCGTACAAAAATTCTAGACAAAATAAATTTAGGACTAAACAGTGGACGCATGCTCATATTAATAATACTCCTAATAGTGAATTCCTTCATTTACACATTCTGAAACCCTGAATGTTTCACTACCGAAACTCGAAGACTAGCAATATCAGCAACGAAATGGAACCACTTTTTTCAATCAAATCAATCAAATCTCAACCTTATTTATACTTTTAACGAAAAGCCTCCAAATTATGTCGAAGGGCAGTGTAACAATAGTAATACCTACTTACTCTCTATGATACTATAGAACGTTTAACATAAACAAAGCGGACTTACAAAATTATTATTTTACATCTTCCAGATAAAATCAACGTCTAAAATAAGGAAAGGTCCACTTAAGTTTGCGCGTCTATATTTTTGAGAATGTAATGTGATGCTGTGACCCTTGTGTCTAAAGTCCGTAATAAATTTGTTAAAGTTGACACGAAATACTTAAGGGACAACATTGTTCTAAGAATGTGCAAAAGCTCGTCGCTCACAGCGTGAGCTGCTATAGAAAAAAATGTACTTTAAGCAACATGTGCGTGCGCGCATTGGGAGAGTCAAGTAGGAAACGTAATAAATTAGTAAATTTATGGCCACAAAAACAATTGCAATTTTGGAAAATAACTAATCTACAAGACGGAGAAGAGGAGTCAGATTTTAGACGCGAACCGGATAAGTCGAGATTGAGAGTGACGCGCGCGAGTTTCGTATACAAGATCAATTATCTCGATACTTGCTGTATAAAATAGCGTAGAGTATTGTGTGTGGGTTTTTGAATTTTTAGAGTCGGGCGATACTCTAAACGCGGGCGTGATTGTGAGGTGCGGGACTAAATGGATACTCATTCTAGTTATAACTTATATAAATGACTTGTAATTAAATGATATGTGTATAATATTTTAGATCGACGTCTTGATATATTAGTAACTTTGACCTTCTTTTAAAGCGTTTCAGTATGGACGGTGACGATCAACAAGGGTTTGGTTATGGTACAACTTGTTTAGTTTACGCGCAGATTAGCTATTGTGAATGAATGGACCCGGTATGAATAAATATTAAACCGTGTCAAATATAAACATCAACTCTTTAAATTTACTTGATTACGCGTTATTAAAAATGTTTGTTTGAAGGAGCAAACTAAATTAAAGCTAAACAAGTGGATTCTCTTTGCACCTTGAGTTTTGGTAATCATCCTGCTTTATCACCAAGAGACACCGTTATAAAATCAAATATCATTTACATCATTCATCAATCATCAATCATTTACATTATGGATTACTGATCGTTAATTCATTTGTTGTAATCTCAAGTGAATTAATGCCATCTTGCCTCTGAATTTATTGGTGCAAAGTTTCCCCTTGTTAAATTTTCCGCGGTTCTGGCTTGTTTCGGAATTTGTTGTGTCCACGGGTAAACGGCCCCACATAGCGCTCGCTGGAGACCTGGACTTGCTCCTGACAACCTCTGGTACCTATGAGGCCCGGATGCCAGTCGTTGACGCATTAAGTTCTCTAGAGAAATCAGATTTAATCGTGAATCGTTTGTAAAAGTAATTACATCAGAAAAGCTCTTGTTTAAAATATCATAATCGTAGTAATTTCCCGCGTATTTGGTTTGTTTCGGAATTTATTGTGTCCATGGGTAAACGGCCCCACATGGCGCTCGCTGGAGACCTGGACTTGCTCCTGACAACCTCTGGTACCTATGAGGCCCGGATGCCAGACGTGGACGCATTAAGTTCTCTGGGCGAACCAGATTTAATCGAAAAACATTGTAAAGGTAAATTCAACAGACAAGCTCTCGTTCGCTGACTAAACATTAAATAATAGATAAATCCCACCCGCGCCGCGTTACACAAATGACGAATGTTTGGGATTGATTTGAGGAAGGAAGTAAGAGGTGTTAATCAGAGGGAGAGAGTGATGGTTTGGTCCATGTTGAATTAGGGTGATTTCAGCCGCTAGTTCGTTCTCTGCTGGAGGTCCAATTCGGTACAGGAGATTGAAGGTCGCTGATAATTTGTTAATGTTATGTTATAGTTATCGGCCAATACCCCATCCAAGACTAATATCAATTTGTAACTGCGACTAGAACTTTTTACGCAACGATAGAACTGATTTTTACCTTGTCTCACTCATCTCTTTTCGTCTAGTCGGAAGTTAACAAAATGATGTCCGTCTCATCCTGGCCTTATTGGTAGGGGTTCTTTTAGGGAAATATATTATTATTTTCTTTATGTATTTTACTAACATAGCAAAGTGTTAAAGTGTGTGGCCACGAAGAAAGAAACCTGCAGGATACCAGCCGCCGCCGGACCAGTGGAGGAATCTAGCTAAGTTGCATGTCTTTGGTTTACTTACTCTAATTTGTTTTATTCTAACTACACGTGTACGAACTTTAACTCCCCGCGGATTCGATTTACTTTAAATTACTTGCAGAAATAACTACAGACGTCGAATTCGAATTTACACAACGTATGAAGGGTCACTAAATAATAATCTAGACGATCACACCTACAGGCCATTAATTTGTTAATTAAATAATTACGGATTAAATATATAAGTAGGTTAACAATATTAGAATAGATAGAGATATACATACTACAGGTAGTTAGCTAGGTCAGATATATAGATAGATTAGGGTAGGGTCGTTACAGAATGGTGCCGTGACTGCAGGATTTTACGTCATTAAATACGAAATCTAATTTCGTAACGTAATTAAAAGAACTTGGATTACTAAATTAGGTTGTAGATATGCTTTTCTCTTTCCATACCGTTTTATTTTAAGTACTAGGTCATAAATAATATTAATTCGTAGTTTCGAAACCCTAGCGTAATTAGTTAAGTAATTTAACGAGCTATGAAGAGGCCTATGTTCAGCAGTGGATGGTGAGAGGCTGATGATGATAAAGAAAGAGGGACCGAGAGTGGAGTGTTTTGACGCGATTTGGGAGAGGCTTGTGTTCGGCAGTGGTATTTTAAAGGATGATGATGATGTCTATATCCAGCAGTGGACGATAGATATTATTGGTAATAATAAGTTAGTTAATTATCTAAAATTTATTCATAAATGTACGAACCATTAGACGCAAATTTAGCTGTGTGGCTTGGAATGGATTACTCCATTTCTTGTGGGTGTCGTTCGACGCGACTAAGAGATAAAGGTTTCTTGTGCAGTGTTTTGTGGTCGATGGGTTGCTCCTTGCCGCCGATTAATGCGTCACCCCTTTGAGGAACATCTAATATGCTAAGATAGCGGTCTTGCTCCGACCTGCACGCTTAAATAATTTCTATTGATAGTTGTGACAAAGTTTCTGACCACACTGAGTGAAATCGTGGTCGTGAGTTTGTATATGTATGTATGTGTGGGAATTATTAGAAGCTGAGAAGGAATTCTGGGAGCTTTACTAGGTATTATTTTAAGGCACTACACTTCATATCATATAAGGATGAAAAGATTTTCGATAACCAGGTATTTAATTTTCTGCACAATTTCTGATTGGCAATTATAGTTTATTTATCAGAAAGATATACCTACTATCTGACATATCTCGGACGTTACCGAAGCTTTTTCAAGAATAAGTGAGAGTCAATTGTTCCAAATCGCGGTTTCTGTAATACAAAATGGTCTTGAAATTTCATTGCTATTTGGAATGAAACAAAGGTTCCCAATAACTACATCAAGCCAACGCGAACGCCACCTGGCGTTATGATTGAGACATTACGTTCTAATTCTAAGGAATGTATCGATCGTGAATTTGTATCAAAACAACGCGAACGCCACCTAGTGTCATGATTGAGACACTACATTCTAAGGGATGTATCGATTGTAAATTTGCATCACAAACGTGACGCAAACGCCACCTAACGTTATAAGTAAGAAACTACCTCTAAAAGTTGTACCGACGCTAAATCTAAAATGGCGGACTACACGACTGCCATGTAGTCTTGTTAGCAGAGAGAATCTGTCGGATGTCGGTACTAGCGAAATTATTCCCAATTTGAATCTAAAGTGGACTCGTGGCAGATAGAATATAAGCATTTCCAACAAGATTCCAGAAATTAATCTTGTTACAAATTGGAATAGGAGCATCAAATAATAATTTGACCCACAGGAATACCAAATAAGAATTTGAAAATAGATAATGTTATAGTGTACCTATATTTGTATTAGTGAGTTATGAAAGCTGGCGACTTGAACGCAGTGCGCACTGTGGCGGATATTGGCGTTTCTCTGAATAGGAGTTACTTAAATCGGAGTTTGTTTTTCACAGGTTTTGATGGTGCTCGCACAAACCTAGACTTTGTAGTATTATAATAGTATGGGTAACTCACGACGGTTCGAAACCGTAACGGCGCAAGTGTTTTTTTTTTATGTATGTATGGATGTATAATATAGAATGAGAATTGGTTATTTCGAATCTAGGGGGCATGGCAAGTTTTAAGAAACAAATATTAGTGTGATTGCTTTGCCTATTGATGAGCTCGTTATTAGAAAATAAGGTATTTACTGTTTAGAATCTGGGGGGCATCGGCAGTGCCAATGTTCGAATTTAACACGCAGTGTACACTTAGCTGTCACTTCATACGAATGGGAAATCTTACTGCTAAGTTTAAGCGTGTGCAATGCTGGTGGGTGCGAGTGAGATAGGACTATACGGCCAAAGGAAAATATACTCTAAAGCCTGCTGTAGTTTGTTTCCATCTGTCGGGAAGAAGTAGAAATGGAAGAACAAATAAATATCGAGCTAGCGAAGGTGTTGAAAATTTGGCAATCAATTATGCATCTGTAATAAATTGATATAATTTCGATTTTCAAACAAAATGTTGTCTCCTGGCGAGAGCTGTGTTGGTCTGGACATGATAGGAGGCGAATCAAATAGATTTGGTTAGGAACCCGCTATGACAAGGATGGTCAGGTGTGGAAATAATGGCCATTTGATTCTTCAACCCACGATTTAGTGAAACCACAATCTACGATTATCAAACTTACCTAACAATATTCACATCGCTGGGTTGCGAACAAGTCTGCCACATAGAAATTCACGGTCAACAGAAGATTTTCCTCAGGAGTTAACGAACCTAATAATAACTTGTTGAAAACAGTGGTGATACTGTACGAGATGCATGTTTGATTAACAGACAATTAATATCTCAAATAAATTAATTTCTTAAGTGAGAACCAGAACGCTCGAGCTTATTTTGCACATCTATAATTTGTTATAGAAAAGTGAATAAAGTATTTAAAATCTAGGGGGCAATTGACGGCCAAGGCCTCTGAATGCTCTTTCTTATACTGTGGTGTGGATGTAGGACAAGTAAGCTCGGAAATAAGTTTTCGTACGGTTAAGATTTAAGATATGTGAGATTATAAAAGTTTTCCTAGATGTGATTTTCTCGATTTTCCACATTCCAAGGTATGCGGAAACACTTGAAACTCAAGGGGGCACTCTGTAACAATAGTAATACCTACTTACTCTCTATGATACTATAGAACGTTTAACATAAACAAAGCGGACTTACAAAATTATTATTTTACATCTTCCAGATAAAATCAACGTCTAAAATAAGGAAAGGTCCACTTAAGTTTGCGCGTCTATATTTTTGAGAATGTAATGTGATGCTGTGACCCTTGTGTCTAAAGTCCGTAATAAATTTGTTAAAGTTGACACGAAATACTTAAGGGACAACATTGTTCTAAGAATGTGCAAAAGCTCGTCGCTCACAGCGTGAGCTGCTATAGAAAAAAATGTACTTTAAGCAACATGTGCGTGCGCGCATTGGGAGAGTCAAGTAGGAAACGTAATAAATTAGTAAATTTATGGCCACAAAAACAATTGCAATTTTGGAAAATAACTAATCTACAAGACGGAGAAGAGGAGTCAGATTTTAGACGCGAACCGGATAAGTCGAGATTGAGAGTGACGCGCGCGAGTTTCGTATACAAGATCAATTATCTCGATACTTGCTGTATAAAATAGCGTAGAGTATTGTGTGTGGGTTTTTGAATTTTTAGAGTCGGGCGATACTCTAAACGCGGGCGTGATTGTGAGGTGCGGGACTAAATGGATACTCATTCTAGTTATAACTTATATAAATGACTTGTAATTAAATGATATGTGTATAATATTTTAGATCGACGTCTTGATATATTAGTAACTTTGACCTTCTTTTAAAGCGTTTCAGTATGGACGGTGACGATCAACAAGGGTTTGGTTATGGTACAACTTGTTTAGTTTACGCGCAGATTAGCTATTGTGAATGAATGGACCCGGTATGAATAAATATTAAACCGTGTCAAATATAAACATCAACTCTTTAAATTTACTTGATTACGCGTTATTAAAAATGTTTGTTTGAAGGAGCAAACTAAATTAAAGCTAAACAAGTGGATTCTCTTTGCACCTTGAGTTTTGGTAATCATCCTGCTTTATCACCAAGAGACACCGTTATAAAATCAAATATCATTTACATCATTCATCAATCATCAATCATTTACATTATGGATTACTGATCGTTAATTCATTTGTTGTAATCTCAAGTGAATTAATGCCATCTTGCCTCTGAATTTATTGGTGCAAAGTTTCCCCTTGTTAAATTTTCCGCGGTTCTGGCTTGTTTCGGAATTTGTTGTGTCCACGGGTAAACGGCCCCACATAGCGCTCGCTGGAGACCTGGACTTGCTCCTGACAACCTCTGGTACCTATGAGGCCCGGATGCCAGTCGTTGACGCATTAAGTTCTCTAGAGAAATCAGATTTAATCGTGAATCGTTTGTAAAAGTAATTACATCAGAAAAGCTCTTGTTTAAAATATCATAATCGTAGTAATTTCCCGCGTATTTGGTTTGTTTCGGAATTTATTGTGTCCATGGGTAAACGGCCCCACATGGCGCTCGCTGGAGACCTGGACTTGCTCCTGACAACCTCTGGTACCTATGAGGCCCGGATGCCAGACGTGGACGCATTAAGTTCTCTGGGCGAACCAGATTTAATCGAAAAACATTGTAAAGGTAAATTCAACAGACAAGCTCTCGTTCGCTGACTAAACATTAAATAATAGATAAATCCCACCCGCGCCGCGTTACACAAATGACGAATGTTTGGGATTGATTTGAGGAAGGAAGTAAGAGGTGTTAATCAGAGGGAGAGAGTGATGGTTTGGTCCATGTTGAATTAGGGTGATTTCAGCCGCTAGTTCGTTCTCTGCTGGAGGTCCAATTCGGTACAGGAGATTGAAGGTCGCTGATAATTTGTTAATGTTATGTTATAGTTATCGGCCAATACCCCATCCAAGACTAATATCAATTTGTAACTGCGACTAGAACTTTTTACGCAACGATAGAACTGATTTTTACCTTGTCTCACTCATCTCTTTTCGTCTAGTCGGAAGTTAACAAAATGATGTCCGTCTCATCCTGGCCTTATTGGTAGGGGTTCTTTTAGGGAAATATATTATTATTTTCTTTATGTATTTTACTAACATAGCAAAGTGTTAAAGTGTGTGGCCACGAAGAAAGAAACCTGCAGGATACCAGCCGCCGCCGGACCAGTGGAGGAATCTAGCTAAGTTGCATGTCTTTGGTTTACTTACTCTAATTTGTTTTATTCTAACTACACGTGTACGAACTTTAACTCCCCGCGGATTCGATTTACTTTAAATTACTTGCAGAAATAACTACAGACGTCGAATTCGAATTTACACAACGTATGAAGGGTCACTAAATAATAATCTAGACGATCACACCTACAGGCCATTAATTTGTTAATTAAATAATTACGGATTAAATATATAAGTAGGTTAACAATATTAGAATAGATAGAGATATACATACTACAGGTAGTTAGCTAGGTCAGATATATAGATAGATTAGGGTAGGGTCGTTACAGCAGGATTTTCTATTGACGTCTTGCTTATTATGATGAAGAGTATGTGGTTTAAATCTCGAAAAAAGTGTTAAAAACTAAGACAGATTATAAGTAAAAACACAATTTACTAAAGTGTCTTTAATGCAATCTCAAACAGTATTTTTCCCCGAATACGCGGCATTTAAAATACTAACCAGTAAAGCGTAAAATAAAAATGCAATAATCCACTTTGCCCAGTTTTTACAGCTTCGCTATGTTGGCCATAAATAAATCCATCCCACGGGAACCGTAAACGTTACCTCCGTAGTGTCACGGTCAATGTCGTTCTACAAGACGGATGGCCTGATAAACTTAGGTATACTGTACTATAAACACACTGAAGTTGGCACCGGAGAGTAATGCCTTAGAACATATTTCCATATTGTACGACCATTTTTAGTTTAGACCTATCGACAGAAAAAAAATGATAATTTTAGATATGTTTCTTGTCTTGAAATAAAAATAACTTCTTCTCTAACTGTTTCTATATGTGTATTCTAGGTAAATCGTTGTCTAGTCATCATAATACAAGTCTAGGCTAGTTTCTGGTACTTCAAATGTGACTAGATAATTTGCGTGACAATATCTAAGATATTTATTAATAATCTCACTACCCCTCAAAGTCAAAGTCAAAGTCAATATAATTTATTCAATATAGGAGCTTGAAGCACACTTATTAAACGTCAAATCTTTATTAAGCTTTATGGACATCAAAATTTTTTGGAAACAAGGACAAAGTTTTTCTTACATATAAAATATTTTCAAAAATAAACTGTCCATAAACTGTTAAAATATTATATCTCCTCACTAACATCAGATACCGTACCTCACCCCGCACTTCAAGGGTAACTTCAGGAGAGCAGCATGAAGCACATACCTAATAACTGAAGCGCGCGTGCGAGACTAGACCAACGATTTAGTACAATAGTACCAGGTTTATATGGCTTACCGATGTACCTGCGCAGTTGACAAATTTTAATAGCGCGCGAAATTATATTGACCAATCAGGATGTGCCACCTTCAATCCATTTACGCTATTGGCTAATTTGTTTTCGCGCCCTTTTCGCTGCTATCAGACTTTGCACTCTTTGATTACTAAATCACTTCGGGTTTTGTCGGGGACTCGGGCCTGCTCTGCGCAAACGAAGATTACCGAACGGCCATATTTTCCTGCTCGTACTGTACGTAGGTAATTATATAGGGTTCTTCTTAATATGCTGGAGGTTTTTTAACGGGATGATTAGACCATCAAACTGAACAACTTTCCTTATCCGCAAAACGGAAACTGCGAAAAAAATTCTCCTGTTCCATACAAATCTCTGCCTTGCTTTTACATTTTTCCATATTGTAAGACATTTTGTGTTTAGACCTAAAAAAATTTAGTTATAGACTACAGGATTCCACATTTAAAGTCCACTCGAGCAAACCCAAAGGTAAACCAAAAGTTTTGAAATATACTCACTTACATTTTTTCAAATATTAATAAGAAGTTTCAATCAAATTAAGATTAATTACCCTGCCTATTACATATCTCTGAAGTAATTAAGTTATCTATTAATATTAATTTTTATATTAACTATCAGCAAAGATATTTTATTAATTATCTTAATTTTTTTTGTAAATTACTTATGTTAATATTCAGTAGCCGACCTCCTAAAATTTCCCGGATAAAAAATAGATTTTTTCTTTGATAAATATTTTAGTTTAGTTTTAATTAGACGGTTGTCAGGTCTGTTTGCTTTTTCTTTTGTTCACTTAAGTTAATTTTAGGATATTTTGTGATTTAGTTTTAAATAATTACGATTTTATTTATACCCTGTCCCATGTGCCTGACTACAAGAAAGTAGTTTTCTCACCTCCGGACGGAAAGCGTAAATTTTCGTCCCGCTGCACTAAACGATGTTGTCGCTTTCCATCTCCGTCGAGGAGAAAAATAGTATACTAACCTCGGACAGTAAATAAGAAAGCCTCAGATCACAGTCATGTTTGTTGGCCTCGGCTTCGCCTCGGTCAACAATTACATGAGATCTGAGACCTTTCTTACTTTCCTGTCCTCGGTGTGTAATCAACTATTAACGCCCATTTTTATGGTGGTAAAACTAGGGTAAAACCATAAAGTTACAATAACTTACAGGAGTAAAGGAACTGGCATGAGTTGTCAAATGAAACCGTTTTTGGAAAATTATCGGCAGTGTAAAAATTCGAGCTCTGTGTATAATTCGGTATGTCAAGTTTTTTTTTTGTCTTCATTTTATATTTTTTACGGATAGAAGACATAATTTTAAGACACATATTTCATTTTTATTGTGATTCATCGAGTTTATCGATATACATTTAATTTTTAAATTATTTTGATCTGTAATCTCTAATTGCAAAAATGGTGGAAAAAAAATAATTCGAACTCCATGAAGTAAAACTACCTACTGCTATATTTAAAAAAATTAAAACCTGCCTCCTCTTTCTAACTCTATGCTGAAAACAGATACGGCAACATCAAATGTCAAATTCTGTCATTGTAAAAGTATTTTTTTTTCTTAATGGCCAGTTACTTTAAGTTCATTTTATGTTTACCAAGGAGTTTCCAGGGGCAGCGAGTGACGTCACTCGTGGACCGAAAAACGACGTTATTTTATTAAAAATATCTGTAATCCTTTCATTTTAAAATCTCTGACATCGAAAATATGATTATTGAGACAATTATCTCGAAATGGTTTTCGATTTAGATCTCCAAAAAAAAACTTGACATACCGAATAAATTGTGTATTTAACGTGAAATCGTGGATAAGTGTTAGTATATTTCACAAAATTATATCTACGATTTCAGCAGCACACCCTCACTATAGAAGAATTGCCCAGGGTGCGCCGGACATAATATTATCTTGAGTTCAGACGTCATTTTGGACATTTAAAAAAAATATTCACTTCGATACTAAAACAAAAATAAAATGGATAACTAGCTTTTGCCCCGCGACTTCGTTCGTGTGGATTTCTGAAAATTTAAACACCTCGTTTTCCCCTTCAGGGGTTGATTTTCGTAAAATCCTTTCCTATTGGATCCCTACATCCTCTATAAGATGTGTGTCCCTTTCATGTTTCTATCTTCAGTAGTTTTAGGCTGAGCGTTTCAGTTACGAAACTGTTTTATATGTAAATTGATGTGTAAATGGAGAAAATAAGTAGGTATGTATTCTGAGGATTTTACGAAGGAGAATTTAATACCAAACCAAACAAAATATGCAAAGAGAAAACAGCCAATAATTCCAACGAAAACCTAGAACGGCCAATAAATTTTCTCGAAGATAAAGAAGGTGCCCTCAAATCCTCTGAGATGACGGTTGGCCGAGCCAGTTTTTACGATACTCTTACCACTAGAGCTCGTACCCTCTGCCCAGTTTCACAATACTTAGGGGAACGTCGGGTGATGAACTTGATTGAGATTATTATTAGCTAAACGAGAATGAAAATCAATTAAGTTTAATGGTATTGTATCGTAATTAACGATTGAAACCAGGAAGTTTCGAATCCTATTGAAACTCATGTTGTTTGACAAGTTGTTTACAATGAAAAAGTTTTGCAAAAAGTTCTGAAAGAAGCTTAGCCCACAAAAATCAGGGTTCATGTACCCGCTTTAGCTACTAAGTAACACCTATACTGCGAATAAATGAATTTAAATATGAATATCTAAACCACTCTAAACCATGGATACGTTTCTTGATAGACAACCTTTGTGTCGCACAGTCGGGTACAAAAATTAGCCATTTGCGCGTAGGAAATTCAACATAAGGTTGCATATAACAGTTAAAAGTGCCGATACATCCATTTTGTTCGTCCCTACTAAGAAGTGAAATATAGGACACGTAAAGTACTTTAGTGTTTAAGTAAAGTCGATGATATAGTGGTTGTAAGTATGGAAAAGTTTTAGTGGTAAAGTGCAGTAAAGGCAAGAATTTGACTTTAATAATGGTTATATTATAATCATACCTTACTCTCTTAATATCTATGTACTGCCTCCGTGGTCTAATGACATTTGGGCTCTTCGTGAGGAGTGAGGTCGTGGGTTCGATTCCTACAGGCGACACCTACTGATATGTCACTTTGTGCGTTTTAGCCAGTTGGTTAGGACATTACGAGCTGAATCACCTGATTTTCTGAAAAAGAAAGACGATTCCGTGCTTCGGGTGGCACGTTAAGCCTTTGGTCCCGGCTACTATCTCTGGTGGTAGTCGCCGTTACGTAAAAACTACGTCAGAGGCCGTAAGGCCGTAAGGCGGTTTGAATAAACTCTGACACTAGGGCTTGCCCTCACGATAAGAAGAAGAAGATTGAAAATAGGATGAAACTTCGTTTGAATGCAGCGCGCTCGGACACTTTAACGAGTATACTATCTTAACACTAGTGTGAAGGAAGGTCCGTGATCTTCACACTTGCATGACAGCAGTGTGAAGGTAGGTTTGCTGTCACAAAGTCACGTTTAATCATTCTGATAAACGAAACCGAAATGTGTAACGGATGTAAGGGATTAATTTACGATTCTACCCTTTTCATTTCGTGGACACTGAGCTTATCATGTTAAAAAAATACAGAGCAATTTTGAAAACAACAATAATTTGATTGTGATCGTTCTGGTTAGAATAATAAACATTTGGAAAAAGCCGAAAAAGGTTCGTTAAGGTTGACTTAGATTATCATATTTTATATGTACCTACATATTTATAATAAGACTCGCCACTCAGAAAGTGTCGAATTGACATTTTGATGTTTTTAAAAATATTTGTAGATATTGTAAGCTTTACTCAGAAACAAACTCAACATTTGTTATTCAAAATAATATCACATAGATAGCTTTCAACACCACCGTTGTAGAAAAGATTCGGCCAGATACTCTACATCTACAATATCTTTTAAACAAAACCAAATATTCAAAGTACAAATATAAATACAAGGTGTTACAAAAATACGAATTAACATTTAACGAGGTGGTGTAGACCATAAAACTGAACAACTTTCACTATGGGACCAATATCGAAATCGCGAAATAAAAAAGATGTTTCATACTCCACAAATCGACTAGAGCTAAAATATGTATGGGATATCAGATCTTTTTTCGCGATTTCTATGTTGGTCCCATAGAGAAAGTTGTTCAGTTTGACGGTCTAAACAACCACCTTAAGAGTTTTAAATATTTATTTTCACTTATGAAACACCCTGTATACAATATTGAATTATATAGTGTAACATTGTCGGGACCAGACATTTTGGTCATTCATATAATGATCAACGAGTTTACCTTTTTTTTACAGAGGACTTGTTTACCATGGGACTTATACTTTTTGTCTGGCAAGTTTAGAATATCCTCTTTTAACTGACTATTATAGCGTATACAGTGTGAAATTGATATCAGTGGCATATTCTTTTAAACTAAGAGTCTACCCATCAAACTGAACAACACCATAGGAGAACTGTTCCATACAAAACTGCAATGCCTACTCAACTCAAATGTAAGCATCAGCCAGCAGATTTTTTTGTGTTTCGGTCGGTTTGCTCCCATAGTAAAAGTTGTTCAGTTTGATGGGTAGTAGTAGTCTTAGTCCAAAGGATGCCAATGATTTCAATTTCACCCTGTATATACGTTTATTTCAGTAACTTAATTTACAACACAAAACAGGTTATGGAATCTCCTTTTTAGCAAGAAAAGTGCTTGTGTGGGGATATTCCGCTCTTCCATAATGGTAGATCATATATAAAGTTCTTGGGTAGATCAAGTTAACACAATTTTAAAGGAACAAAAAAAAGAAAAATAATTATAATTAGGTAGCTTACTTTTTTTTTGTAGACTAGAAATCAAGGAACTGAGTACATACTTAAAAAAATAGATGGTAAAGTTTTGTTAAAATAACGAAAATCTACACGCTATTGTTTCTAAGAAGTATTGTGAACCTTCCTAGAACAACAAACCGCAAAAACTAACAAAAATAAGACATCAAAAACTATTACAATGAAGGCAACCTTGGAGTTTTACAACTTTGAACTGTAGTAGAAACTTAGTGCGAGATAGTTTGACGTTATATTTTGACCTACGGACATCTATATAATATTACTATCAAACTGGCTTCATCAACATAAATTTGTTTTTTATTTTTCGGGAGTTTATACAACTATGTTTATGTTGCCAACGGAAAAACAATTAACCAGTGGCGTAGCGTGCGTTTCTGCCGCCCGGGGCAAAGACGGATTTTGCCGCCCCCTTATCTTTATAAGAAGACCTACACAAAATATAACTGATGCGCGTTGTGTTCAGACATCTTTTGGTTTATCCATGCAAAAATAGAAACTTAGAGCGAGCGAAGCGAGCTCTACCTTTTTCCTCCTGAATACGAATCGGTTAGAGCCACAGTGTTCTACGTACAAAACATGTGTAAAGTAACCTAAAAGTTAAGGATTGAGTGAAGCAGGGTCGAAATTTTCAGCACCACGTTTTAGCTGTGGTCAAAACACTTTAAAGTTATGTGTAGGCACAGTAATTAGAAACGAAACATAGAGCGAGCGAAGCGAGCTCTACTTTTCTCTGCTCTACGGATTGGTTATAGACACAGCAATAGATCAAGCACATCTGCAATTAGCTACAAAATAACAGCATCAGAGGCGTAGGCCTACCCTTATTATATCGAAACCCTAAATCAGTTCGGACTTCGGACATAGGCCTATATTACATGGACGTTCTGTCCCATGCCCTCTGCATCCAGTTGGGACCCGTGGTCTCCTAATATTGACCTACCTTCCAGGCAGCAGCCTCTACCCCGCGTGGATTCTCTGGGCTTCCTCTCCAGGGTTCTTCTGGTCTAACGCTCAGTATCCATGCGTGCAACGTGGTCTGCCCATCTCCACTTCCGGCGTTCTATGGTGGCCGCCACGTCCACGACTTTTGTAAGCATAAGCATATGCTCACGATTACCCGAGGGGCTAGTCAGAGATATTCTGAAACCTCAGAACATGCACGTTTCACCAGTAGTACCGAAACTCTGTCCAGTGTGACGGGGGGTGAGCCTGTCGCCACTTATAATGGACAGTGGGTACAATACATGCCTCGAAATTGAAGCATGCAGGTTTTCTCACAATATTTTACTGCACCGAAAAGCCATTGGTGGTGGCACCTTTGCCTAATTCACTCTTTGTGACAATCTAGCAGCGTTCTAACAATCATTGCTCTTTCCATTTCTCTTTGCACAACTCGGAGTTTTCTGTCAGTATAGTGGTATCCATGCCGTAGGTAAATTATAAGCGAAAAAGAATCGGCTGTCCCATACAAAACTGCCGTACCTACCCGACTCAAATGTATGGGACAGCGGATGTTTTTTCGCGTTTCCTGAGGTAGGCTCCGTAGTGAAAGTTGTTCAGTTTGATGGTCTGAGTTAACCGTTTCAGTTTGCGGAGGGCTGTCCCTTACATCCTGTTCAATGGACCTTTTGCCCGCACCTACGTTCACTCCGCCTACCTCGTTACCTTTAGGTGACACACATCTGTAAAATTCTATCGTGCAGACCATATGTCAACAGGACAAAACTGTCCAGCGTCTACGTTAGGGCGCCTAATCTATAAAACATCGGGTAGGCTGTATCAGTATCAAGGACTCAGTCGCGTGAAACGTCTCGTATTATGTAATGGCTTCTATCCTCTAAATAATAGTAAAATAATGCCGGTAGGTGAGGTGCAATAGTTTTAAAGTAATCTAGTCATAAGTAGCATAATTATTTTGTTACATATGGTTTTTCTAAATAACCCCCTACAATTTGATCAAGAATGTTCGTTCTCTCTCTACGCCCCTAACCATTGACCAAAAAATTCCGCTTCTCTACGCCGGAAATGAAAGACGTTTCATCTTATGGATCGTAGCGTAGACGTTAAGTAGTGTGCTTGCTTTTGTAAGAAGAGATGCATGAATTGGAATGTAGGATAGAAGGTGTGAAAGAGATAGAATGAATGTGTTATAGTGTAAGAGTGAAGGAGATAACTGATAAGGAATACAGTTAGATCCAACGGGTTTCATTTGATTCCTTACACTAGAATCAGCGTCGGAGTTAACGAAACCTTAGAACTCGTTCTTATACAGGGTGTAACAAAACACCCTAGTAGTAATACTTAAGGGGGTGCTTCAGACCATCAAACAGAACTACTTTCACTATGGAGCCAACTTCTTAATCACGGAAAAAAACAGCTGTCCCAAACATTTTATGGGATTTTGAATTTTTGTATGGGACAGCTGATTTTTTACGCGATTTTGAAGTTGGCTCCATTGTGAATGTTTTTCAGTTTCATGGGCAGGGTGCTAATGCTAAGTATTACTAGGGTGTTTTGTTCAATTAAATATGAGTTTGATTTAGTTAATTCTTCTTGTTTTTGATCAAACCATAGAGTTTGAGTCAGTATTTTACTAGTTATGTTAGTGTGTTTGTCTTACCCCGGTGTTTGTCTTACCCCACCTGACCTTAGGTTTCTTAGGGAAAGTTATTCTGTATCATGGGTAGATTCACCTCATAAAGTAATGCATCTGTTTACCCCAACAACACCTTGTATATTCCCCGAGGGGGTGTATTCAGAGATATTCTGAAACCTCAGAACGTCCACGTTTCAGTAGTACCGAAACACTGGTACCGATCGGGTACCGATGGTCTCATCAAATCCGCCAGCATAATATTAAGGGGCCATAGGTTTAGACGAATATTTTCTATAAAAACGCGTAGGTATGTCCAGCTCTCCGAAAAGTGTGTGTGTGTGCCGTCTTTTCGATTAAAAAGAATTAATTAACAAAAGTACTTTTCATAGATTGTTATTATGATTTCACTAGATAAACTAATGGTGAATATGTGAGTATATAAATACCAAAAATTTGAAACAAGTTTAAGTTCTTCAAAAACGAGAAAAATGTTTAAAAATACATAAAAATACGTCATCTTTGTGGCGATTTTCTATCGAGTGAAGTAATTCCAATCGTGTATTCAATTTATGATTTCACTAGATAAACTATTCAACCTACCTACCTACTCTACCCACTCAAAGTAAAATAAAAGCCCCCATATAAATAAAAAAAAAAAAAAAAACGTAATTTGCCTGGCATTGCCCGTTACGATCTAAACACTATAGTACAAGCTCCACAACCATGGTTTGAAACATACAAAACACACAACCTACCATTTACTCCTTATAAAGTCTCCTATCAAATCTCTTATTACCACAACATAAGAGTGAAAGTAGTTTGTTTTATGTAACGTAGTTTGTTATAACCTAAATGAACGTAACTCATAAAAGTAAAGTAGAATGTCCGAATCAGAACTAAAAGTTTTGTACTAAATGGGGAGAAAATGGGCGATTAGGCGCGAACACGTTTTGGAACTGGCAGGTTCTGCTACTGTTTTATTTTTGTCGGAATTCTTTTGTTTTCATGTACTTACTTTATCAGATAATCAAGGGGGGATAAGAAATCAAGTGTATGGTGATGTTTTGGCAAAAAAAACATAATAATTCGTACTTACCTACTAACAGAAGAAGCGATACAATCATTGTTAGGGTTGAAAATATATGATACTAGTGTTTTCCCGCGACTTCGTACGCACAAATTATATACCAAATTTTAAGTCACATCATAACATAAGCTATCAAACAAAAAAAGTTTCATCCAAATTGGTTCAGTAGTTTTTGCGTGATGCGCGAACAAACAAACGAACTAACAAACTTGTCAATAAATGGCGCTGCACGTCATTTAAATCGCGCTATCGAGTGTTATTTGAGTTTGTATGAAGTGAACCACTACTTTTTTTATTCCTCACGATTTTTACGGTTTTATAATAGTTATTAAGATAAAATATTCCAAAGAATACTGTACTATATAGGGTTATTTTAAATTAGTTGGCGAAACTTAATAAGGGCACTTGTTAATGATAACATATTGCATTATCAATGTTTATGATTGGTGTTGATGATTAACAAAATTATTATTATCTTGCATAAGGTACGCGCAGTGCGTGCAGTACGCGGGCACGGGCGGACATTACCCTCAGAATCATATGATCGATCGGGGGTCATTACCACGCAATTGTACTCAGTAACAGATACCAAATGCGTTTCTTAAGTTTCGCCAACTAATTAAATTTAACCTTATAGAAATAATAGATTCTTAGACGGAGAAGTTTTATCAGAACATAACATGACAGTATTTGTCTTTGGCCAACACTTTCACATTTAGACCAAAAATGCATGAAACCAGGATGATGTCATTTGCTCTAGTTAGAAAAGGAGATCCCTTCCTTATTGCTGTCCTTTTGTTGTTACCATATTTTTGTTCTAAGGCCCGCCGGGTATCAAACGTGGAAATTTTTCATATTGATATTGCTTACCGTACCTAAAAAAAACGCTATCGTCATCGGCTCGACGTAGGGAGACAAAAGCGACAGTCGTTGTTCAGAGACTCACTGTTGGGAGACTCGACGTAAGGAGACGATCGACGTAAAGGGAATGATTCATGCTAACTTCCTAAGCCCGACACATGTGTCAGACCAAGAAGCTCAAATTGCATGTATATTGTACATCTCCAACTACATATCACTATCTCGAAAATCGTAAAATTGTATTGACAATATAAATTCGTTAATGTCTTCACAAAGCAAACAGTCAGCACAAGCTTCGTCAATCTTATTATAATATAACAGCCGGTAATCAGTAACATGCTTTGGTTGAACTACACCAGACAGCACGGAACCGCATTATTCCGTAGCTCCATCCTTTTCTGTCACTCAGGAACGTCATTTGCTAGAGCATATAAGATAGACGGAACGCGATCGCACGCGGCCGTGCTGTCTCGCGCGGTCGCGTTCCGTCTATCTTATATGCTCTAGCAAATGACGTTCCTGAGTGACAGAAAAGGATGAAGCGACGGAATAATGCGATGTGGTGCTATTAAATGAGGTTCAACCCAGTCCAAACAGTTAGAGATCCGCAATATGCTTCGTCAACTTACCAAACTATAATCCACACCACGCTTCGTCATCAATAAAACAAAAAACCAACTTAAATGCCCTCCGCAACACGGAACGCACCCGGCTCAAAGGAATTCATCACACTAGCAGCATTCCCGCGTTGAATGGCTAAAGAAATCCTTTGGACGAAGATACGAACCCGAGCGGGGATCATTCCCGCTCTCAACAAGCCGAAAAAAGCGAAAAAGAAGAAAATCTAAGCGAAGAAAGAAGCGAGAAGCGTCGAAAATCTAAGTTCTTTGTCTATCCTTTTCTGTCCGACTACTGGGGAAAGGTGTCCCCTAAACTTTTCCACATCCGGTACGATATCCCGCCAGCACCATTGCAGAAAGCATTCAGCTTGCCTCGCCACCTTTTCCGGGGTCTGTCTCGACTGCGACATTGCGTGGTGATTGATGCCCACCGCTCGGTGTGCATTCCGCAAACATGCCCAGCTTAGTTCCCTCTTTAGTTTTGCCGACTTTTATCTCTCCGTCAGCTATTTGAGTTTTGGAGCGCAGTGTTGTGTTCCGGATACGGTCTGTCCGTTTCACACCTAGTATACTGCGCTCCGTAAATCTTTGAAAAACCTGAAGTTTGGACTTTTAAAAAAAAAAATTTTTGATTTGATTTTTTATTATTTCTTCGTAAATGTGGCCTGAATTGGTGTTTGAAATCTCGACCTAATCCGAGTTTTGTTATTAAAATCTACATTCCAGTAATAAACTTCTGTGGTTCGAATTTATGTACTCTAAAATGTTACTTCTAACATTTCAAAATGTACCAGATTGCAGAACAAGCCTCTGTTTCAACCAGCTACTCTAAATATGACCCTAAAACAGTACGAAATAAGATCAAATTTCCTACGCATGTAATCGAGTTTCTCGGTTAAAAGGTCAAATGTGAAACGGACGGTTTGGAGTTCCATTAAAAATTAATAAATCATCTCACCCTGGTCTGAATCTAGGTCTTAAAAAGAAAACTTATTTTGTACCTTCCTAAACAGGTTGTAAAATGAAATGTGTTAAATATTAAATAGGATGTTTAGACCATCAAACTAAGTTAATTACAACTTTCACTATGGAACCAATATCGAAATCGTATTTAAGATTACATCCTGTACTTATACAAAACGATTATGTTGAAAATTTACGACGACATTCCACCGGAGATGTTTAGAAACTATTCGTAAAACCCGGGTCAGAGGTGTCTTGTCTCTACCAATCCACATTGGCCCCGCGTGGAGTATGGCCCACTCCCTCTCACCCTTATTTATGAGAGGTGGCTTTGTCCCTGCAGTGGGATCGTACAGGCTATAACTTAACTTATGTATATCCAACATAAAGGTATTATTCCTTACAGGAATAGAGCAACAAACATGAGTTGTCAGATGAAACCTTTTTTGGATATTTTTTTGAGACTATTCGCAGGCAAAAATTTGAATATTGTCTATAATTCTGAGTCTAACGTGAAATTTTTGATAAATTAATGAAGTAGTGTCAGTATATTTCATAAAATTATCTTCGATTTCACTTTAGATTCGCAATTATTCACGGAAACCGAAATGTAAAAATTAATTAGTGACTAAAAAACGGTTCTAATTGCCTCGCGTCACGTATCTCTTTCTATTATACAGTGGTGTCGCTAGGTACATCTCGCTAACTCAGCTGTATGTTCCTCTATTCCTGGTATAATACCTTTATGATATCCACACATTGACCAGTGACATAGGATAGCAAGCGCATTGATTTATTGGTTGTTTAGATGTCAAATACTTTTATTTTTAAACGTCTAGGGCTGGCAGTACTCGCAGACTACGCAAACACGACTTGCAAACTATTTAGACTACAGTCATTTGTACTCGTATGAGCAGTGTGAGAGACAGAGCGGTCTCTAAATACGACTTTTTAGTGCAAGACTGATTAAACTAAGCCTTAAGAAACAGCGCCATCTTGTGACATTAAAAGAAAACAAAAAAAAACCTCTCTTTAAGCACTTTCAAAATTGTTCTCTAACTAATGAGAATCTAATGATAAAATCTTTTTAAGTAGGTACATCAATTTCCTAAATTCCTAAAATAGATGTCGTTTTTATTGAAATTTTATTTAAAAAGTTATTCCTTTTAATGTAAAATGTATTCAATTACAACTTAAGAACACTTAAATTTAAATGACAAAGTGAAATTGTATCAAAAAGATTACAAAAGTACTTGAAACATATTATTACGTCCCGATCCACAGTCTAATAAAATCTACTTCAATCTAAAACCGACAGAACATGCATTGGCATACATTTTTATAACATCCGACAGAATACAAAAATTCCTCACAAAATGCATTGTAACAAAAATCAATTTCCATAAAGAAGCATCAACGTAAGTAAACTCAAGACAGCAAGGTATCAATGTCATAAACCTCCGAGTGTACCTACTGCATGGTCTTTACACTATGTAACATCACTGCGTAGCCGTCAGTCGCGCTACGCCGGCCGCTACGAACGCTACGCCGTAGCCGTCATGCCAAATTCGAACTAGCTACCTTACGAACGAAAGTGTATTAGTAATTTTAAAAACGAGTGTTTAAATTTAAGTGATAGTTTAAAGTGGAGTTAGTGAAGTGTATGGGGTTATATAATGGTAGCAGTTTGGTGTCCAATTTGCAGAAACAAGCGACGATGACCGTTTCATTTTGCAGGTTAGTTTGTATTTTTAATTTGTTTTGCTGTTGACGGGTTTTTTAACGATAAGTGTCGGCGGTCAAAGGTTGCGGTTTTTTCGAACGTTTGTATTTTTTTTTTTACAGTTTTTTTATTTCTTTGGCGTTTTAATTACAAGGTGTAACAAATAACTTATTAATATTTAAATTGGTGGTTTCGACCATTAAAATTATTAACTTTGACTATCGAGATTACGTCGATATTTTTCAGATTATCTGCTGTCCTATAAATACTTCAGCTTTGTATGAAATAACCGATTTCTTTTTTTTTCTCGAGGTTATTTCCATAGCAAGTTCAGTTTGATTGTCTAAATCAATCCATTAAATTATTACTATAGGGTGTTTGGTTTTTCATTATACAACCTGTATAATGAAATGATGTTTGAAAATAATAATCAAGATAAGCGTTATTTATAAAATATGGGCGAAAATTGTATTGACATTGTAAATGACTCGTCAAAACAGTTTTTTGATGCTCCTGTAAAGTTGGTATTTTTCACTTACGACTTTCTTCCAGAGGGGTGCTCTACATGCCTTGTCATACGGCTTACAAATCCGCGGCTTTACCCGCGTTACGGTTTCGGTTTTCGGGATCAAAAGTAGCCCATATCTTCTCACAGACAAGCTAGCATTACATAGTCAATTCAAGAGTTTAGAACCAAAATGGATTGATGTTTTTGGCCAGAATTAGTTCTTTTAGTTGTTAGACTTTCACCATTAAATCAATTTTTAATTAAAGCAATAGCTTATAAGTATAAACTAAAACTTCAAAATGTGTGTGTACAAGGCAAGCAGGTTTTTATCGTCCATATATATATTTTTTAATATGAGTGAAATGTTGTCGACTCTGAGCAGGGGGATTGCAAACGAAGAAGTTGGAACTATATCGTAAATACCTACGAATAAGAATAACTATAGAAGAGTAACTCTAAACAAAATCTAAATAATTTTTGGCACCCAATGAAAAATTACATGTTGTATGAGTTTTGGCGGCTAGGTACAGTTTTTAAAGAACAAAAGAACATGGTACACTTTTTTTGGTGCCACTTTTTGAGCTTCATTTACACTTCTATACATTCTTATTCGTAGGTAAATACAGATATTTAACTAAAAAATTTACGTGTGATGCGTTATATTTGAAAAAATGAATATTGCCTTCATCATCAACATCATCAGCCTATACAGGGTGAAATTGATATCATTAGCATCCTTTTAAAGAGTCTACCCATCAAACTGAACAACTTTTACGATGGGAGCAACACGATTGGAGCAAAAAAAAAATCTGCTATTTCATACTAAACTGCAATGCCTACGCGACAGCTGTTTTTTTTTCTGACAGGTTTGCTCCCTTACTAAAAATTTTCAGTTTGATGGGTGGACTCTTAGTTTAAGGGTTGAACTACACATGGCCGCAAGCGATCGCATTTTTCCGTCGCTCCATCCTTTTCTGTCACTCAGGAACGTCATTTGCTAGAGCATATAAGGTAGACGGAACGCGATCGCACGCGGCGTGCTGTTCCGTGCTGTTCCGTTCCGTCTATCTTATATGCTCTAGCAAATGACGTTCCTGAGTGACAGGATGGAGCGACGGAAAAATGCGATCGCGTGCGGCCATGTGTAGTTCAACCCTAAGAGGATGCTAATGATATCAATTTCACCTTGTATAAGTCCCACTGCAGGGCACAGGCCTACCTCAGGGCTTTTAGTCCTCTACTCGTGCCCAATGCGGATTTTTTGACTACAAATACTCATCACAATCTCATCTCATCACATCATGTCCACAATAGCGTGTTGGTTCCAACTTTGATGTATGGGAGTGAAAGTTGGGTGTGGCAGCAGAAGAATGAAAGCAGAATAAATGCAGTGGAAATGAGGGCTTTACGCAAGATGTGTGGTGTGACTATAAGGGATAAAATGAGAAATACTGTGATTAGGGAACGTTGTGGTTTGAATGAAGATGTAGTGGTTAAAGTAGAGAAGGGAATGCTCCGATGGTTTGGACATATTGAAAGGATGAATGAAAGTCGACTTACAAAACAGATATATAAAGCGTGTGTGAAAGGAAATATTGGTATAGGCAGACCTAGGAGGACGCACCTAGATCAGATCAAGGACGTCATTAAAAAATGTCAGGTTAAAAGCAGCCGAAATCGACGGGAATGTATGAAAAGATGTATGGACTTAGAGGAAGCAAGAGAGGTGTGTCAGAACCGCCCAAAATGGAGATCCATAATCTCTGCCTACCCCTCTGGGAAAAAGGCGTGAGTTTATGTATGTATGTATGTATGTATGTAAATACTCATCAGAATTTCTTCAGTGTTTGCAGTCTTCTTCATTATATTTTCCTTCTTCGAAATATTGCCTTAGCTCTAGTTAAATGTACATTTTATTCAAATAATATTATTGTATTTATATAGGTATGTTGTAACACGATTTTTATAAAAATACGAGCATGTTTTTATAAGATAGGGAAATGTTTTATCAAAAGATATTTTTATTCTTCTATTTTTTATTCTACATGACTATGTACTGAAAAAATAGCGAGCATGAATGAGAATATTATGTTAATTTTCCATTTAGATTTCAGTATATTTATTTAAAAAATATTAACATGCCTATACAGGGTGTAAGGAAAAGTATCATTAACCTTTAAACCACATACTATAACCACCAAACTGAACAACTTTTCAGCAAACTTGTCAGAGCAAAAAAAAAATCTGCTGCTCCATTTGAGTTGAGTAAGTATTGCAGTTTAGTATGTTACAGCAGATGATTTTGGCTGACAGGTTTGCTCCCATAGTAAAAGTTGTTCAGTTTGATTTTTAGAGCATGTGGTTACAAGGTAAATGATACTTTTCTCCTGTATACAAGCAAAAACTCAAGAGTACTCACGACTGTTATTTCTTTCGGGGTAGTTAGAAAAACAACAAAACTAACATCGTTCAGGCATACCCAGTCACTTTATACAAACGGTACAAAATGACAAGACGAGGAAAACATGTTTTAATGCAGAGTCAGAGGATTTTCAAACCACCTAAATAGTCCTCTTACCTGGCCTAACGAATAGTTAGACCGGCACCTGACGGACCTCTCGCTCCGAGACCAACGGCTTAACGTGCCTTTCGAAGTACGGAGATGCTCAAGATGAAATACTACTAAACGGTCACCCATCCAAAGACTGACCGGACCTGACGTTGCTTAACTTCGGTAAAAAAAAAATTTTTTATGAATAAATAACGGAATCAATTCACAGCAAACTAACACATCCCTAATGAAAGTCCGTCAGAGAATTTTATAGTTCTCCCCAAGGCCGCCTCAGACTTTATCCAGCCAAAAATAGCCCTTATTATTATGAAAATAAAGGCTTCATGAAATCTAACCTAAACAAACAGATTTTCTTGTTTTCTTTTACGTTATGGTCGAAAGGGATCGTAATAACAATAAAGGAATATTCTGAACTTTTGCAGGTACAGAGTGGAAAAAATGAGAATAAAAAAGAAAAGTCCCCTAGGCAATACAACCTGTAGATTGAGCCAGCACGAGTTATTTGCATTTCTTCAGCATGTATTTTACTTATAATGATACATACCAATTAATCTAAACTATTATAAAACTGTAACTGAAGTGTGTCTGTACGATATGGTTTTTAGGTATCCCTGACTCGAAATCAACCTTTTTTATAATTTGTTTCTGTCTGTTTGTTTGTGTGTTTGTTTGTTTGTTTGTTCGCGCATCACGCAAAAACTACTAAACCGATTTTGATGAAACTGAAAAAAGTCGCGGGTACACTAGTAGTGTATATTTTCTTTATAAATCCGGTGGTTTTTTAAAGGCATGATCAGAACCACAAACTAAAAATCTTTCTCTACTCTATGGGACTAACGTCGGAATGGCGAAAATAAATCTGCTGTTCCATAAAAAACTGCAAACCTTACTTACCAGTATGCATCTCCAAAAATTTTATAACTTACAAGATTTTGGTCGTCACAAAAATGATCGTGTTTCCGAATTTCGTATCATGCTCAAGTGGTTGCCGATTCGTTTTCGTAGATTTAAACTTATTCTAACATACGCTTTTCTTCAAATCAAGTACCTATTTAAGAGCCCACAAGAACTAAAAATCCACTTAAGAGAGTATTATTCCGAGAGCGAAAATGCGCGCTGCATACAAACGTACTATGGTGATATTTTCAGTACTAACCAATTAAAGACAAAGACATTTTGCAGAAACAATCTAGAAACAAATTTCTATGCTTTTATAGAGTCAGATTTTCGTTAAAATATACAGTTTCAATGCTAGGATTAATTTAAGATTTGTATGGAAATCTTTGAGGCACTGTAACTTGAAAACTATACATTTTAACGAAAATCTGACTCCATACAAGCATAGAAATTTGTTTCTAGATTTTTTCTGCAAAATTTTATTGACTTTAATTGGTTAGTATTGAAAATATCACCATAGTACGTTTGTATGGAGCGCGCTCCGAGTGATATACCCTTAACAAAAAAGAAATCCTGTAAGGTGAAAGGCATTTATTCCAGCCTTAACTTGCTTTTTCAACCGACTAGGAAATAAGCCTATTGTTGGTGAAGAAAGAAAGAAATGCTAAATCTTTCCTTTGTGATGAAAAAGCTTGGAAAAGACGGTTTCTAAACAGGGCGACTCTTTATAAATACCTTTTTGTTACAATCGCTTTTAAATGCCGTAAGAAGCTTATGTATTCGATGGAGTAGAAATATGTGGAAGAATTTTAAAGGTTGAACTACACATGGCCGCATGCGATCGTACTTTTCCGTCGCTCCATCCTTTTCTGTCACTCAGGAACGTCATTTGCTAGAGCATACAAGATAGACGGAACGCGATCGCGTGCGATCGCACGCCGCAGGCGATCGCGTTCCGTCTATCTTATATAAAAATAAATAAATAAAATAAAAATAAAAATAATTTATTTTCAGACAACATGATACGCTCTGCTATATGCTCTAGCACATGACGTTCCTGAGTGACAGAAAAGGATAGAGCGACGGAAAGTGCGATCGCGTGCGGCCATGTGTAGTTCAACCCTAATTGTAAGGAAATTGTAAATGCACCTTATTAAGTCATTATTTAACCCAATAAATAGCTACTCCATTCCTTTTCCTCGGAAGTAATATTAAAATATTAGTAACTAGTGCCTCGCCCAGGGATTCATTAAGAGGATATGCGGGCTGAAATGCTAATTTGGAGAATAGGTCACTTTTCCAACCGTATACATATTTGTCCGATCCGACCGACCCTTACACCCCACCGACTAGAGTGCGAAAGAGACAACTGCAGCTAGGACCGATTTTGTTTACATAAAATCGTATTCCCCTGTTTTCTCCTCCAAAACTAAACCGATTTTAATAATTCTTTCAAGAATAATTTATGAAAAAGACTTTGGCTATGTCTGTACGTTTTTCTTTTTTGTTTATATTCGTCAAAATTGTTTACTGGATGTCTGAAAACAGGCCGGTACAATTGGTCATTTTCGAAGGTCCCTAGTTCCTACAGTAATTAATTAATGTAAAAAAACAAAACATAGGGACATGGCAGAGGTGACAAAGATTGTATGGTAAAAAAATATTTGCTCTAGTGCAGGGAGAAAACAGGGGAATACGTTTGCATGGAAAAAACTGTACTGGTCTATCCTCTTAATGTAACGAATTTCGACCCCATGGTATCCTTTGCGTTGACTCCTCACATATTTTACTAGAAAAACGAATGGTGAAAACGTCAGTTATTTTTAAAACATTACGTTTTTTTTTCTTTTGATTGAATCCAAATTGCTATTATAATCATGTACTTACCTACTTATTCAATTTATGATTTCACTAGAAAATCTACCCAAGAATTCCATGCATTTTTTAGTTTCGCGAACTTGTATTAATATTGTAGAAAAACGAAAAATAAGAGATCCCTTACTTTCGGGATATAAAAGCCCCTTAACCTTGGCATCCATCTTGCATGGTCCACCTCACCAGAAGCGTACATAAAACTATTATTTATTTAATATTTATAATGAAACAAGTAATCTTATCTTGTATACAAACGGTTTGGTTATAATTGTAGTGCAATTCATTAGCGCAATCTTTCCACGGGCAATGTTCCCGGGATTGTAGATTTCCCGCGGGATTTACATTGGAACAGCCGCGTAGGCATGTGTTAATCGCGCGCCGAAACCACTGTGGTCTACTCATTGAATAAATTATTTCAGTTTTAGCTTAGTAGGTATCAGTATTCTGATATTTTTGTTAAAATAGTGTTAATTCTAAAACCGTTCTTCTAAAGCCGTGGTGGTCTGCTGGCATTTCGGTGAAGGAAAACATTGTGAGGAAACCTGCATGCTTCAATGTCAAGGCATGTTTGTACCCACTGTCCATTATAAGCGGCGACGGACTCTCCCCCCGTCACACTGGACAGAGTTTGGAGCTAACAAGAAGTTTGCAGTCGTTTGCATAAAGGAATATGGAGGACAGACTGCCTAATAAGCGGTGAAACATGATAATACTTCTTGGTGGTCGGTAATGCTCGTTCTTTTCCGTCACGTCGTTGTTTTTTGTGACGTTAACTTTGACCCAATCCAACTTCAAAAATTGTAGCTTATCTCCTGTCATTTTCGTAGCTACGGCATTGGATAGAAAGGGACACACCTAAAATTGGAAATATCGACGACTCCATTGCCAATTTTCTTGTTTCAATGCATAGACATATTACTCTAGCGATAGACAAGCTCGTTCAAACAAACAACATGTCACACAAAACAACACAAAATGACACATTGCGGTCTGTCATTGCCATAGTGACGAAGTGAACTCGGGAACATCAATCAGGTGCGTACACCTCATTCAAGTGGAACATGTTGCTTCTATGCAAGGGCAAGTCTATCGCTAGAGTTTAAGTCTATGTTTCAATGCTTGTAAGGAGGAGTGGGATCCTTTATGTACAAGTGACTGTCCCTAATACGTCACTTTTCAAAACTAGTCAGTTTCAGATCTTGTCTTGTGCCCTTAGTCATTATAGGCAGTGTAAGAGACAAAGCATTCACTAATGTACGTACTTTTTGGTGCAAGCCACCATAAGACGCAGAGAGCATAATAAAATACAGTTTTTCTAACCTTTTTCAAATCTACTGCAAACCATCAGTACTGTTGACTTTTTAAGTCACCTTTGATGGATGATGCCTTTAGTCTGTCCTTTTGTCGTACCCTTACAGTAAAGATGCTGCAAAAAATCCGTATCCGAATCCGACATTATTAATACTTATTGTCAGATTCGAATACGGATTTTTGCTGTTATGCCAGTATACGTTCACTGTTAATATTAGTAAATTAAGTTTACTATACGTTTACACGTAAACTCACTACAGTTATCCCGTGTGGTAGTCGAAAACCTCGCTCCAATAGTAATTTAAGACAACCTTTGAAGGTGATTGTAATAAACAGAGACCGGAATTTTGGTAGCACTTTTAATATGTCAAAGAGATAGCACGTTTATCAACTTCCGATTGTGTCGATGTACGGGGAAATTAGATATCACTGCAGATAACTTCAGCATTGTATTCTACTCATCAAACTGAACAACTTTCACTATGGACACTTCGAAATAGCGAAAAATCGGAAGTCGATAAATGTGCAAATCCCTTTGATACGAAAAGTGCTACCAAAATTCCGGACTCTGGTAATAAAGTTTAAATTTACGCTGTGCTTTTATGATATTAAAAGTTAACCTTTACCTTGCTCCAGTATCAATTTTTGAAGGTAGTTGGTGATTGTAACAAGGTTTACTTTTACATTTTTAACTTTTTAAGACGGTAGGCATGACGAAAGAAAATTGATATGATTTACATAAAACAAAACTACAACTATTTTAATCATTGTTTTTTTTTATCATCTCCAGATTACAAACCAGTAGACAGAAGTATAATTAAAATTTTATTTTGTAAAAGAAACTACAATTTTGAAAAATGTTACTAATCCTTCCCGTGCCCATATCCGAATGCCCATAACATCCCTACCCCGACAGTTCCCTCAGGAAATTTTATGCACTCTGTAAGAAATTTTTATTCACCTTACAAATTCCTCTTGGTCACGTTCTTGGTCATATTCATTTTAGTCACGACATTCCTTTCGGTCACAATTCTCTATGAATATGATAAATGGAAACTGCGGCCGCCTTAGAGGATTTAAAATGTCTCGACAATAAATGGTTCGGACTTGCGGACGACAGAAATCAAGTTTGTGGACTTACTGTTAGTGGCAGTTGTGAGTTCTATCTGAATAGGTTGAGGTTAAATCAACTGAACTTTTGCGTAGAAATGAATGAAATTTATTTCTATTCGAAAGAAATAAATTATATTGAAAGGTTGAATAAAATGTTTGTAAGTCTCGATTAATTGAAACATGTTTTAGATCTTATTCATTGAAAGGAATTATTTACATAATTTATTTCATTCAGATCTTTTTAAAACATATCTGATACATAAATAATGAAATTGTAAGCGTGTAGGCGTGTGACATAGAAAATATTTGCGAAACAATTTAGTAACGCTCGAATACTGGAACGCTCATTAAAGTTAATCCTCCATTAAATCTCTTGCTAGCTTTTACTACGTCAACAAGACAAAAAGTGACAGCAAGAGATTTAATGGAGGATTAACTTTAATGAGCGTTCCAGTATTCGAGCGTAAGTGCCCTCAATTCGGTATGTCAAGTTTTTTTTGGAGGGCTGAATCGAAAACCATTTCGAGATAATTGTCTCAATAATCATATTTCATATTTTCTATGTCAGAGATTTTAAAATGAAAGGATTACGGATATTTTTAATAAAATACCGTCGTTTTTCGGTCCGTGCAGTGACGTCACTGGCATACCTGTGAACTCCTTGGTAAACATAAAATCAACTTAAAATAACCGGCCATTAAGAAAAAAAAATACTTTCACAATGTCAGAATTTGACATTTGATGTTGCCGTATCTTTTTCCAGCATAGAGTTAGAAAGAGGAGGCAGGTTTTAATTTTTTTAAATACAGCTGTATGTAGTTTTTCTCCATGGAGTTCGAATTATTTTCTCTCCACCATTTTTGCACTTAGAGATTACAGATCAAAATAATTTAAAAATTTAATTTATATTGATAAACTCGATGAATCCCAATAAGAACGAAATAGGTATCTTAAAATTATGTCTTCTGTCCGTAAAAAATATAAAAATGAAGACCAAAAAAAACTTTACATACCGAATTAGGATTTTGGGATACGTAACTAATAGTACTTACCTAATTTTAACATTTTTCGAATTTATGAATAACTATCACTAAGGAGCGAATATCAAAACTGCAACAAACAAATCAGCTCTTCCATACATTTGGGTAGCCATAGAACAGCTGTTTTGTTTTACGCATTTTCGATTTTGGCTCCATAGTGAAACTTTTTCCATTTGATGGTCCGAGGCACCCCCTAATAGTATAAATTATGCTTACGTTTATATTCCCCGAGGGGTGACAACCCAAGGTAAAACATATTTTTGCAGAACAAACTTTTTACGACAATATCGCCGTTATACTGCGAAAACCAATTATCTCCAAATTCTGCCGAAAACGACTTAACAATGCTAAAGTACTTAAAATTTTGCGGTCTTTCGTCTGCGAAAACCCATTATACGCTATGACGTATAGTTTTGATTCTAGCTAATGTGATAATCAATTATTTCATGCAGTATCGAGCTTTGCCGTCTAATACAAAGCATTAAGCTGATTTAACTTGACTGCCACCTTATCCATCTCCCGTGATTACCATTTAAACTGATTTAATTTGTTTTACCCGTATGAGAGCTCAAGAAGTATTTTATTTTTTTCTCAAGAACAACCACTTTTTGAGATTTAAGTGTTCATATTCAATTAAAACTGCCTAGTACAAGCTATTAACACAGTTTAATTTGTTTTCCCTGACGGATTCTTTACTACACTCAATACAATCAAATCATCTAAGAAAATATTGTATGAACAGATAATTGGTTTTCTCTGACTATTTTGTATTATAATATCATTCAAATCACTAGTACAGCGAAAAACAATTAAACTTGTTTAGTTCTGCATGGTGGCGCTCTAGTGTCAGTCTGTCACATCTAGGAAAGGATTGTTATGTTTTTGATAATATTTAGAGTTTCGAAAATGAGTTCAAATGAAATTGATAAACTTGATTTCGATTGTGGTAATGAAGACCAGGAAAAAGGTAAGAAATTATTTAGAGCAAGATCAGCCGCCAGACGTCACTACTTTCTGATGAACAGAAGTTGTAAGATTCTATGTTAGTATGTACTTATGTTCGTGTGCCTACCCGCTAGCTTGGCCAGACAGAGATTTTCCAGGTATCAAGTAATCAAGGTAGGTACGCAAAAATGCTACGAATCTCACTTAAATTCTGTTGGCTGATTTTTACGTTTTATATGTTACACAATATCGTAAAAATATCAATACTCCCAGACACACCCCGTCGGCGATATTACCTTACAGACGCTTAAAGTTCTCAAAAAAACTTTTTGACCTCACTATCCGTGAGAATGAGCGTGAGTCAGACTGTTAATTTTAAATAGCATTGTGTGTGTATCTGGCAATTACTTTTGCGTTAGAATTTAGGATCCAACTCCTCAATCTGCAGGGGAACTACCAAAACCTTGAGGCTTGAGAATCTATTGATTTTAAATAAGCATACCTAATAGGTACCTATCAAGCAAATAATTTAGGTTTCCCTGACCGAACGACCTTGACTCTTTCAGAACCGCCTCACCTCTACTAAGCTACGTCATTTTCGTAGGTATACCCAATGACATTTTATGAACATACACAAACAAGTTTTTACATATAAAAACATCTTAGGGTATACCAATTTTTCTTCTTCAAAATATGGCCCGGCCCTGCGTTTACCTATGGGGAGCCTCTTAAGGTTCAGGTTCCAACTCCTCAAATCCTGATGCTGCAGGGAAACTGCTTACCAAGACCTTGAGGCTCGAGGATCTTCTTATTATACATTAGCATAGCGGCGGGTATCAAGTAGATAATTTTTAATGAATATTTGGGTTCCAACTCCTCAATCCTGATACTGTAGAGGAAATGCATACCAAAACCGTAAGATTTGAGGATCTGTTTATTTTAAATTAGTATAGTGGGTATCAACTCGATACTTTAACGCTGAAGTTAAGATTCCAACTCCTCGATCCTGATGCTGCAGGGATACTGCGTAGCAAAACCAGGGTTCTTGAAGATCTGATGAGTTTAAATTAGCATAATGGATATCAAGCAGACAACCTTTGGATACAGGAAATTATAGTATAATAACCGTATACTTACTATCTATAGGTTTTTTTTTGGTACCCGCCATGCTAATGTATTATTAGAAGATTCTAAAGCATCACGGTTTTGGTAGGCAGTTCCCCTGCAGCATCAGGATTGATTATTTGTTTGATAGGTACCCACTATGCTAATTTAAAATCAACAGTCAACAGAACACAGAACGTTTAAAAATCTAGTATTTATTAGGTTTTACTGTAAGGAGTCGGGGGTTTTTTACCATTTTCAATTTAGTTGAGTTATTTACCTGTCTATGCTTCCGGGAAGCGAGTGGCACCAAAGGGCCGAACTGCAGTGCGATTTTTCAACATCATACGATCAACTCGGAGTAGAAAGATGCATAATTACTCAATAGTAATTTTGACATTTTCTACTGCTGAGTTGATCGTATGATGTTCAAAAATCGCACTGCTGGACGTCGCCGCGGAGCGCATCCCATGCCCCTCTGATCGGACCAGCGTTGCCACTCGCTTCCCGGAAGCATAGATAGGTAATAACTCAACTAAATTTAAAATGGTAATAAACCCCCAACTCCTTACAGTAAAACCTAATAAATACTAGATTTTTAAACGTTCTCCAGAGAAAACCAATTATCTTGACACATTTTTACGTGTATCTTCACAAAAAGACATCTGTTTCGTAATTTTATATCATTGATAATTAGGAATTAATGAAAATTAAAACTGATTTCGTAGATATTGTTGTATTCCTATTAATTTAGAAAGAATCGAGTTTTTACAGTTTTCAGGGAAAACCAATTAAATAAGAGGCCTCGTGACAGTTATTGTTAAATTTTACTAAAAGCACTCATGTTTTTTAAACTCTAAATCCAAGCCCATATAGAAGATTTATCAATGTGCTGATGAAATTATAGAAAATAATAATATTACCATTACAAGGGTAATTTTCAACAAACTTAACTTTGTAGACGCGATATTTCATTTCGACATTTTGATCAGATAATTGATTTTCGCAGTATAACGGCGATATGTACTCTTTAATTCAATTAAAATAACGGAAGATAGCCAATAGCGCATCGACAGCATACACTGAGAAAAATGCCCTATAGGCTTAATTATAAAATATCATTACATCGATCTTAAATACCGTGATTTTTATTAAAATAAGGTTATAATAGGCAATTATTATGCAATCCTCAATTGTTTTAGGTAATTACGCGAATATTACGATGACTCATCACCGTAAGAATTTGTCGCATAAAATAAGATTACAGTTATAATATTTTATGGTGCCTTCCTGGTAATATAACAATATGTAACCTAAAATGATCTTCTTCCTAATGAAATACGATGATACCAAGAAATAAGGTTATAATTATATAACACGAGGAAAGCGTCACCATAAAATATGAAGAATTACCCAATAAAAATTAAGAAGTAACAAAGCAATAAGGTGAAGTCACCGTAATGTCGTAAGCATAAATTAATATGACGGGGCATGTTATTTTTGTAGTAAGCATCAATTTATTTGAAGATTGGTTTTATTAAAATTTTATGAAATCCTAATAATATATGATGATAGACACACAGAAATACGGTGAAATTAATACGATTACAAGCATATAAAAATATGATGACCGGCACACAGAATGTGAGTGACCGTATTCAAAAATACCGTTCCTGCTTCTAATATTCTGATTACGGCATTCAAAAATAAGATGACGGCGCAAACGGCGCCTAAGAACCCCGTCAGTTATATTTCCGCCGCCATTCAGTATGGACGTGACGCGGACGATGTGCGTATTATTCACTTTGTAGTTTTTGCAACCATTTTTTTGTTGCAAATATAACACATATCATGTTTTGTTAAGAAAATATAGGGTAATTTTGGCCATTTGCTTTCTTTTTTGTTCGAAAAACATGTTAGGTACCTAGGTATTGTATTTTTAACAAAAATGGTTGCAACGTGTAATGTCAGTGCAGTGAAGCAATAATTATGGATCAAGCTCAGTGTTAGCAAATCGCACGATTTGCTGACACGATGGAATCTTGGGCAGTACATCAATAAATTTACCGGTAAGTAAAACGACCATAATGTAGTCCTACCCGACCCTAAAACGGCAGACTCGCTACCTATTTACACATGGACAAACAGTCGCTTGCATTTTGAATCAGGTAGTGGCTTGTATTCACCATAAAATGTTTGCGTCGTACCGGGATTCGAACCCGCGACCCTTAGATCAACAGGCAGGTTCACTATCAGTGAGCTATCGAGTTATGCTTAGAACGGAACAACTCGGCACGCAAGTTCTACTTGACTGGTTTTTAAACTGCCAAATAATCCTCTTTATATAAGAAAGATATTGTTTTCAATATTGTTTTTATAGAAATAAATTCACAAAGGTTTCAAGTGGTCATGGATGTTAGTTATCATCATCATCACAGCCTATATACGTCCCACTGCAGGGCATATGCCTACCCTCAGGGAGGGTGTATGGGCGTTAGTCCACTAAGCGTGCCCAATGCGAATTGGTAGACTTCACATACACATCGGAATTACTTCTTCAGCGTATACAGGTTTCCTCACGATGTTTTTCTTCACCGTTTGAGAGCAGTCGGTATTACGCACACAAGTTAGAAAAAGTCATTGGTACATGGCATGTGATCCGTGCGGATTCGAACCCGGACCTCAAGGTTGAGTATCCATAGCTGTCCACAACGCGCCACCGATGCAATATACTAAAGTTTACAGTAAAGTATAGTCTGATGTTAGTGATACTAAAACAATTTTTATTTCAGGTGCTTGGGTGCGTGTAATATTGGAGTCATCGGTTGAGGGGCGGCAAATATTAGATATGGACTAAAATAGCATACCTGCCTGCTGACGCCTACCAAACAGAAAGAAATACCTTCGGCTGGTTAGTGAATGCTAGAAGGGCTCGGCGTCATCATATTTCATTAGGCCTTCTGGAGAGGCCTAAATCAAGCTCCCGTTCTAAGTCCAGTGGCAAAACCGACGTCGCATCTTCTCCTGGGAGTGACTTACAAGGACTTGAAGAAGGTAACTTTTCTTTCAAGACTTATACTTGCTATTTTATGATTTCATTTGAGATTTGTAGGACTTTATTAGTGAAAACCCCATGTAAATTTGTTCAGCTGTTCTCGAGTTACTTATGAAAGAATACGTGCATAAGCTTCTAAATTAATTTAACTCATTTGCTCGCTGTATTCGAATGAGTTTGACAATTAACAACAAAAGAATCTGAGAATAATTCGATTTAGTGTGGTTTTTTTTTTTCCGTTTTATTTAATTTGTTATTTATTGTGTACAGATGATGCTGATAAAAAGGAATCGGCACCGGAGCAGCTTCCAAGTTCCTCAGCTAGTCCGTTGCAGGAGGTCAGCGGCCTCTGGCGCGAGACATTTGTGCCCAACATACTTAACATATTTATTTGTAGTAACTCCTAAATGTACCTGTAACAACTAATTTTTATCTTGAGTACCGCTAATTTATAACATAATATCCCACTGTGTACTTCTGTGACATCTAATAAACCATTTTTATTTGTTCCATTTCTATATTTTTTCTTTAAAACATGTGTTTCCCCAAATCTGCTCTTATCTTATGTGCTCTATTCCATTTATATGTATCTTGTTTCTATTCGTATCCGATTATTTCCTATTATTTCTTCCTTCTATTCATCTGCGCTCTCCTCTTACTTTAAGACTGGTTCCTTCCTCTTAGGGTCTGTCCACCCACACAGATCAGCAGAGGATAGAATTTTTTTCATATTCTATCCCTTTCTATCGCTGAGAGTCACCATTTGCTAGAGCTGTGCTGCCGCGCGCGGTAGCAGTCACGCTATCTTTCTCGCTCTAGCAAATGACGATCATGAGCCATAGAAACGGACAGAGCATGAAAAAAATAGATTCCGTGCTGACAGCTGTGGGTAGACCCTAAGAGGAAGGAACCAGAGTCTTAAAATAAGGGGAGAGCGCAGATAAATAGAAGGAAGAAATAATCGGAAATATCTGGAAAGCACATACGCAAACAGTAGTAGGAAATCATACAAATATACAGGGTCCTTCTTAATATGCTGACATGTTTTTAAGGGGATGATCAGACCATCAAACTGAACAACTTTCTCTATGGGACCAACAAAATCGCGAAAAAAAACAGCTGTCCCATACATTTGTTTTTTTCGTGATTTCGATGTTGGTCCCATAGAGAAAGTTGTTCAGTTTAAGGGTCTGATCATCCCCTTAAAAAGTGTCAGCATATTAAGAAGGACCCTATAATATAAGGAAAGCATTGATAAATAGTAGGAAGAAAGAACTAAAATAAGAGGAAAGCACACAACTGTTGTAGGAAAGTCATACAAAAATATGAGGAAAGCATTGATAAATAAGAGGAAAGGACACATACAGTAGTAGGAAAGCACATTAAATATGAGGACAGCATTGATAAATTAGAGGAAAGCACACATACAGTAGTAGGAAAGCATGTAAATATATAAGGAAAGCACACAAAAATAGTAGGACAGCATAAAAAGTTATGATGACGGTCATGTTGGGCGTTGTCCTTTCACCAAAACTCATGAGTTCGTCACACTACGGTACGATTACCGTCACCATAAGTTTGTGTTACGGGCGCTTGATTGTATCTAAGTCATGGTGACAGGTCATCATATTATATAATGAGCAGCAGCAACAGTAGTTTCAACGTATTATTTGATGATATCCGTATGCTCTCTACTTTACGTGAATTCATCATCCTTTTAACTGAATTCACCTTATTTATTAATGATCAGTTTTCTCAGTGTAAATTGAGCCCCCGTCGCCTAATTGACTTAGTCGCAATCCGAGCGGCATAGCATGATTGAGATACTTTTTTTACTTTGGGCAGAATAAAGGCCTCCGCTCATTGCAGCGATATTATCGCTGCGATTTTGCGATAATTGTTCTCAGTACATTTTGTATGGGTACGCGTTCGATCCTACACACTGCCGCGATATTATCGAGCGATAATATCGCTGCGATTTTGCGATAATTGTTCCCAGTACATTTTGTATGGGGACGCGCTCGATCCCACACACTGCCGCGATATTATCGCAACCTGACGCATTCTCTTTGTACTACATTCAGTGAAGGGCGCATGCGTGACGCGAATCGCGGAATCGCTGCAGTGTGTAAGGTGTCGCGATATCGCTGTCGATAATATCGCTCGATAATATCACTGCAATGTGTGGAGGCCTTAAAGATACCAGAATGCCTTCGTTCGTGTGCTTTTACTCTTTGTACAAATCATTCAGCAAGAAATAAACAAATCACACAGCATTACTTTTCACTCGCAAAAGCATGAAAAGCAGATCCATTGTTGGAGTACGTAATGCAAGAACGTCACCTATCTTTCACTTTTTTAATTTAATCAAAGCCTGTGCTTATTATAAAACTAAAAGTTATCTCTATTTCCCCAATCTTTGGATATTTTCGGGCACAACAATAGCCAAAAACCTTTGATTCTTTTATCTTTCTAAGAATCGCAATTTTCCTAAACTAACTTCCTTTTAGACTACCAATAAGAAAACTTTTGGCCCATTTCTCACATTACCTGTGCGTATTGCCTAACGATGCGTGACTACTGCGGTTCGATTGATGCCAAACTGCCTTTTTATAGCCCTCCTACATTGGAGGAAAAAATCCATCAAAATAATGAATTGGCTTTGAAACTAAATTGCTGGTTCGTTTTTATAAATCGTGTTCGATAAAATGGGATGTTTCTTGAGCCGCGTCTACATGAGTGTCATTTGTAGCGCTGTGGCACACTGGACTTGCCAATTTGTGTTATATACTTACACAAATAAATCAAATAAACAACAAAACATCGCAGAAAAATTAGTTATATTTAGTAATATTTAGTTTAGAAAAATTAGTAATATTTATTTGCCAGTCAAAGATACGTTGCATATTACTTAATAAAATTAAGATTAAAACGCTGATTTTAAAAATGAATCTGTGTGTACGCACATACACACAGATTCATTTTTTAAATCAGCGTGTGTAGTTGGGTTGTGATGGTGTATGTTTGTGTGTAAATGTGTGATGTACAATAATAATTGATTTAATAATACACAGCTACGTCATCAAAATTTCACTACGTACTTTTTATGATTTATCAGGATATTTTATTATATCCATTTATTATATTTAAAAAAAGTATATTTCGTGACACCTTAAAGTTAAATCAGGTAGCAGTTAGTAGTTGAAATTCTGTCATAGTAAATTTACGAGCCTATTGCTAAGCAACAAAGAATATTTTTGGTTAATTTCTCACATTACCTGTCCGTATTGCCTAACGATGCGTGACTATCGTGGTTCGATTGATACCAAACTGCCTTTTTATAACCCTAAATTAGAGGAAATAAAATTTATCTTCGTGTAAGTGTAGGTATAGGTTTTCGTGATGTGCGTTTTATTATTTTATGGAGTTAAATTATGTAAAAAAAATAGTTAGAGAACGTTGTGGTTTAACTGAGGATAGTGACAAAGATTGAAATGGTTTGGTCATATGGAAAGAATGGATACCTAGGAGCAGATTAACGAGTGCTCAAACAAAAAAAACTCAAAATTTGTTATTCAAAACAATATCACATAGATAGCTTTCTGACGTCATTTTTGATTCTACCACCGCTTCGGAAGGTGTTCCGTTGTAGAGAAGATGCGGCCAGAAACTCTACAACATACTTCTTTTAAAAAAATAAAATAAACAAAGTACAAATATTGAATTACACAGTGTAACTTTGTTAAGACCAGACATTTTGGTCATTCAAATAATCATCGAGTTTATAGTTACCTTTTTTACAGAGGACTTGTTTAACATGGGATTTAAACTTTTTGTCTGGAAAGTTTAGAATTGTAAGTCAAGCATAAATGGGAATGTTGGAAGGGAACGACTTTAACGTACGAACACTGATCAAAATGACACAAATGCACAAATACACTGATCAATGTGGAGGAAGCGAGAGAGGTATGTTAGGATCATTCCTATCATACTGGCCTGGATCCTACAGCTGCTGGGCAAAAACCTCCCGTTTACATTTCTACTACTTCCAATTTTGGGCAAGTTTTGCTTACTGGTCGTCATAAGAATCCAGTTTATCCCTCCACCTCTTTCTGGATCAACCTGGGAGTCGAAAATTGTTTTCGGGGATCCAGAGTGTAATGGTTTTAGTCCATCTTTCAAGTTCCATCTGGCAGACATGGTTTGGCGCTTTTCTCTCCAACGCCGTCGTAATACTATTTTTTGAAGCGCAAAGCTTTCAAAGTATCATCTTCAATAGGTTATGGTAACTTAGTGCATTCACACACGATGACGCACTGACGGAGCGGCAGATGTCAGTCACCCGTTGCGTCAATGCGTCACCGTGTGTGCTTCTACGTGCGGTTTCATACAACTCCTTGCTTCACAAATGACGGACTGACGTTTGCTGCTCCTTCAGTGCGTCATCGTGTGTGAACGCACTTATGTTTGTTGATACTGATGTTTAATGACGATTCCTGTTTAAGTTTGCTATACTTTTCTCCCCAAGGTCGGTAATATGAGTTTTACGATGCTCCAAAATCGCATCTTCAATAGGTTATTTTAACTTAAGAATGCAGCAATAAATTACCTAGTTTTCCGTTTAGTAACGATAATTTAACATCAGATATTGTCAGAGTGACATCACATCTCATAAACGGCACGCTCGCTGCATATATCTGGTCGTTAGCGAAATGTTGACATTAATGCATTCCTGACGACCTAGGCTTTGTTATCACATACCATACCCTAGCTCCAGCTTAGCTTGTTTGTTTGTAACGAACAGGAATTTACGAGTCAAAAGCTGCAATACACATTACGTCATTTTAGCTGAACTACATCCATTGCGTGGTATAAGGATTGATGTTATTAACCTTGTAAGGCCCATTGTATGTTACTATGTACTTTTACACGTAAATTGATTAAGGCCCCGAGTATATTTCAGCAAATTGCAGAAAAAACACTCAGTGTGAAGCCCAAAATATTTTATTATTATTTGAAAGATGATTTAAGTGCCCAGTGTTTATGCAAATAATTATTGAAATATGATAATCACCATCAGCCTATCATCGTCTACTGTTGAACATAAGCTCTCCCAAGGCGCGCCACAAAACTCTGTCCTCGGCCTTCCTTATCCAGTCGCTCCCCGTCCCACACTACACCTGCCAGTTCGAGGTCTCCACTCTAGAACTCTGACACCCCATCCGTTGTCAGTTCTTCGGCAGATATGACCAGCCCATTACCACTTCAGATTGCTAATTTTCTGAGCTATGTCAGCCACTTTAGTTCTCTGACGTATCACTTCATTTCTGATGTGATCTCTCAGAGAAACACCGAGCATAGCTCTCTCCATAGCTCGTTGAACCTTGAATAGATGGACTATTCCTATCATCAGGGTCCACGATTTTGCACCATAGATTATCTCTGGCAGGGCGAAGGCAGGCAGTATTGAAATATGTAGTATTTGATTCAAATATGTAAAGTACAGTGAGCTACTAGATTCGATTCTTTCCTGATATAGTCCGGGAAAGTCTCAAAAGTTCGTTAGAATTTCGTATCGAACTACTGAGAGTAGACGGTTTAACACGGTTTGTTACAACATTGATCCACAAACAATCCTTACACGTATAAATTATTTTGGTACATACCTGTGAACATTTTCTGTTAAAACTAATATTTCCGAGCTTACCCAACATCATTCGCACACTCGACGCCGTAGGCTCGCAATAGATCGTTCAAGCGATAAGCGATTGTTCCTTCATACGTTCTTCTTTAACTTTAGGTCTACTTTTCTGTGTTCAACATTGATGTTTAAGGTTTATTTTTGTGTGTAATTTTAGACCTAACTTTTTAGATTGTTTTCACCCGAAATTGGTTTACTGTTATGTTATCACAAAACAAAAGCTATGTTGATTAAATCGCATGAAAAAAAAAATGGATAACGTTAACCTTATGTTATCCTACATTATTATGTCAGTTTGAGTGACATTATTTCAGTTTCAGTTGTGAAGGGTTGTCATGAAATAAGTATAATATATTGCGTTTAGTCTACCTGGCATGTAAAAAAATATGTCACATTATTATGACATGATTATGATATAAGTGTCACACCCGGAGGGAGTAGCACTATTTTATCATAGTGATATTTAGAGTCGCGATGCAAGTCTGGTACTAGGCTGTTGCCTGCTCTCCGGCTTGCCACAAAGCTCCACCATTTTGTGGTGGCTCAATTGCGTATTTCTGTACATAAAACAATTATTGAGGTCACTAAATATTTGTAACGTCCGGCACATTTGTAATTTACTTATTCTGGAGATTGACAAAATCATCAAGTTAGTTTGTAAGCTTTAGAAGATAGCTGTTAGTTAGAGAAAAGTTTCTGACTACGTCGATAAGTATTTTAGTCGTGGGTTTTTGTGTGTATTGACATATTTTACAATTTTCCTTGGTCTAATGGTTAAGAGCATTGGACTCTTGACACGGAGGTCGTGGGTTTAATTCCCACAGGGGACACCTTGAGATTTATGTCACTTTGTGCGTTTTCGCCAGTTGGTTAGAACATTGCAGGCTGATTCACCTGATTGTCTGAAAAGAAAGATGATTCCGTGCTTCGGATGGCACGTTAAGCAGTTGGTCCCGGCTACTATCTATGGTGGTAGTAGTCGTTAAATAAAAACCACGTCAGAGGCCGTAAGGCAGTTTGAATAAACTCTGACACCGGGCTTGCCCACACGATAAGAAGATCTTTTACGATCAAGGTTACTACCTAAATGGATAGGCCCAATAAGCGCTTTTGATTGAAGCACACAAAGTTGGTTTCGGCAATATTGAATAGCAATTGTTTTAATAAAATTTTTCTCTCCTCCTGTCGGAAAGCGTTAATTGTCGTCCCGCTGCGCTAAACGAAGTTGCCCCTTTCCAATTCCTTCGAGGAGAAAAATAGTATACTAACCTCGGGCATAAATAAGAAAGCCTCAGATCACATGTTGCATGTTGCTTTTTGTTGTCATTGCATGAGATCTGATACTTTCTTACTTTCCTGCCCACGGTGTGTAATCAATTATTACTTGTTTGGAAATGATCGCGTAATCGCCTATCTATGCATTTTACTATCTACTATGAAGGTTACAACTACGTAGGTATAGTGCGAGTATAGCCTGATCGTTCGCTGTTTTATTCACATGGTTTATTTCGACGATGCTGGTCCCATTAAATCTTCATGTCTGCCAATGAAAAAACAACCTTGCCCGCTCTCTTTTATGCCTTAAACTCTCAAGTAAAATATTCACAGCTCTAAATATTTAACAAGCCATCTAGAGGCGGCAGAAGTTACGAAAATTAATAATTTAAAGTGATTTTTCAACTTCCACGATACCTGCTATACCTACCGTTGTTTGTTATATGCATCCTTGTGTACGAATACCTACAGTTGGCTTTATAACCACTTAGAGAAACCAATTTGTTGTGGAGCTTGAAAAACCGCATCATGTGATGAGGTTTAACTTTATCTTGCTTTCAAGGATCAGAGGAGAGATTTTATCTTCTCTGAGAGTATAAAAAGTTAGTATAGAGTTGGTTTACACAATGAAGATTTGGTAAAAAGGGGATCATGATGAAATGAAATAAAATATGTTCAGCTAGATATCAAACGAACAGGCAATGTCATTGTAAATTGCAATTGTCATGTTTATACAGGTAAAGCTGTGTGGTTCTGAATACCGTTATCTTACAAAATATAATAAACAAATAAATCGAATCGAATATTTATCTTTATCTTTATCTTATCTTACATAGGTACATAAACTCACGACTCGCCGTGGTGGTCCAGTGGCGAGTAACCTTGCCTGCCGTGCAGGAGGCAATGGTTCGATCCCCGTCCAGGCCGACTCGTACCAATGAGTTTTTCGGAATTTATGTACGATTTGTAACACCACTGGCTTTTCGGTGAAGGAAAACATCGTGAGGAAACCTACATGCTTAAAATTCGAGGCATGTATTGTACCCACTATCCATTATAAGTGGCGACGGGCTCACCCCCTGTCACACTGGACAGAGTTTCGGTACTACTGGTGAAACGTGGATGTTCTGAGGTTTCAGAATATCTCTGACTACCCCCTCGGGAAATATAGTCGTGAGCATATGCTATGCTATGCTCATGCATAATCCCTTTCGGGATTGTCTAAAGCTTCCGTTTAATAATACTATAAACGTCCGCAACCCACTTCTTGCCGAGATAAAGATTCATGCAGTATTTTCGTAGGCAAAAGACGAACAACCTATTTGAGACCGTCTGGACCCATCGAGAAACCGTTCAGCCGCCACCACAAACTTTATAGCTTGTGATGCCGTTGCCCGGGGTGGACCGCTAGGAGGTAGATCCCCAATGACCCAAATCACTCACGCTTTTATTAAACGATAATTTTTTACCAGCGGCCGTAGTATGATGTACGCAACACCCTAGTTATACTTAAGGGGTTCGTTTACACCATCAATCTGAACAACTTTCACTATAGAGTACATTTTAGTCGAGTCGGCACTCGGTAATGCAGTTTTGTATGGGACAGCAGATGTTTTTTTCGCGATTTCGTAGTTGTCTCTATACTAAAAGTTGTTCAGTTTGATGGTCTGAAGCACCCCGTTAAGAATTACTAGGGTGTTTCTTTTGTCTCGTTTGTTCGCGCGCAAATAGAAACAGAGCTAAGTTGCCATAGCGCTATATCACGAGACCATAATACGGCCACAGACTCTTGTAAACGTATCAACCTTGAACTATATTTCTATTCTATTACAAGCAGATAAATATTCATTACAGTGTCAAATACTCCGACTGGGAATGGGACCCATAAAGGCTATATTATAGTAATCAGAATCAAATCATCGTATTTCGTGGTACATTAAGATTCTGCCAAACAATTTTCGGCACTACAGACGCCTAGTTGAGTTGAGTTGGTAAACTTAGGCACTTTCAGCCTAAGCTAGAGCAAATCTAGTTCTATTGTTCCAAATTGAATACAAGTAAGTCAATATAGTGTATTATGTTTGTACCTAACTTTCTGTAATGATTTTAATCGCAGAATGTCTACACTCATCAAGTCATCACATACAAACCCTCGTAGTTTAAGTGGTGTTTATATCGAATGTACTACATTAAAATTTTATTTTTGGTAATAAATAAAAAAAAAAAAATAGATTTTAATAGTACAATTTCAGCAGAGATTTTTTCTCCGTAAAATTAATCATTATCATCCTGATGATGATATTATGATGATAATGATGAAATGAGATGAGTTGAGATGATTCTCAGTCGATAAACGTCCAGTGTTTGACATAGACGTCCCCGAAGGATCTCAAAAGCTCTATTCACATTACGGCGGTCGGGCTCGGACGGGCGCGGAGGGTGCAATGTAAAATAATACTTATTTCAGTATCAATATAGTTGACAGAGCCACACGGAGCTTTCTCTGTGAACTCTATCGGTATTGTAACAGGTATTATTTTACATTGCACCCTCCGGGCCCGTCCGCGCTCGCCCGTCATTATGTGAATTGTGCTTAAAACGACCGGTCCTGCGCTGCCCTTATCCATCGGGTGCCCGCTACCTTCACCAGGTCGACGTTCCACCGTATTAAATTAAATAGATACTTCATAGGTACTTAAAAGATTTTTGTGGACTTTTCCACTAGTTCTACGGTGACGTAAAGAAAACCTACATGCTTCATTTTCAAGGGATGTATTGATTACACTGGTACTTTAAATGTGAAAATTTAATTTAATTTTAGTAGATTTTAGTAGAATCATCTGTAAATTATAGAAATCTGAGATAGTTATAAGGTCTAGTAAAATTAGCTGGGTTATTAAGGGGAAAATCAGAACATCAAATTGTGTGACAATGTCCAAGATATTTATTTATTTATTTACACAAAACCACGAACTTGAAAGAAATACGGACCGAATATTGCACTAAAAAGATGTGAAGCATGCAAGGTAATACAATCTCGTTTGTTCTACAAGGGACCTACACTCACACAGATGCACTAGCTCTAGGCGCAGGTGCTACGTACCGCGTGACAGCACGCACACAAAAGAAATGGGTGCTTCACTCATGATTAGACGAGATTACGTCTGGTTCTTCTTTTAAGTCTGTTTGTACAAAACTAACAATCTTAACTCGACCCGAATGTAATAGAGACATCCGATTTTTTTTTGCGATTTCGTTATTGGTCCTATAGAGAAAGTTGTTCAGTTTGATGGTCTGATTCTCCCCTTAAAATAGTTTAAGCTAATTTTGTTATACCTTATATTATAAGCTTCATTTTTGTCTGTGCTCTTAGACGAACTACTGACCTTGCAACACTCAAATGCACAAACTAAGCAAACTATTTATAATCCCTATAATCATTTTCTCATATCAAAATATGGCTAAGTTGATAAAGTGGTGAGACGGTCCCAAAACTTTGTCACTTAGCAAAATTTACTAAAGTATGTACACATTGTAATTAAATTTAAGCTCCATTGTACTTTAGGCCTCATGCTCAATGCTGAGTGTTAAAGTTACTAAAAGTTAGCTGACGATTTAGTAATGAACTTGCTAATATGCAGTGTTGCCACCTTAGTTTTAGTAATGGGGGCAGTTGAAGAAGCTAGATCGGGCTAGATGGAGCACAAATTACCAAGAAAAGACTTGCTGTAAAAAAAAACAAAAAAAACACCTTTAATCACTTTAACTATGTATGTATGTTGACTTCAATTATTTATTTATTTTTTAGTTTGAATCACAATATAACATTTTTCAAAATTAAACTGAATTTGAAGAAAAATTTAACCAATTTAATAGGTTCAATAATTAAAAAAATAATATCTATGTCACAAATCGCGAAAGTTCGATGTTATCGCGATGTTAGCATGGCGCAAAGTTATGATTTCGGTGCAATTTTTTTTAGAAAATGAAAAGGGCTAAGATACTTTCCGGGCTATAAATCCGGACTGTAAAAAGTGCTAGATCTAGCCCCAAAAGGGCTAAGGTGGCAACACTGCTAATACCTTTAGACGTCGTCAACATCTATAACGCCACTTATTTTAGGGTTCGGTAGACAAACAAATAACCCTTATACTCTCGTCCATTCTGTCTGTCTGTATGCCCCACCTCATATACTCGCTCATTTTTGCACCTATTGAATCGCAATTCATTTTTAATAGTAACCCAACCCAAACATTGAAATGTAGTCATGAAGAAACTAATTTTTTTCGGCACCCTACAACGAAAATGGAGTTGGAAAAAATGGTCTCGTTGAATAGTTTTGTCCAATAGAACAGAACTCTTATAGAAACTAAATTGTTATAAAATGCTTCAAAAATACAACGTCTTCTCTTACTTCTAAAATACTGGAGTACAAAATCTGCAAATTTTCTTACACAGGTTCCTTCTTAATATGCTGACACTTTTTTAAGGGGGTGACCAGACCATCAAACTGAACAACTTTCTCTACTGCACCAACATCAAAATCGCGAAAAAAAAATCTGCTGTTCCATGCTAATCTGCAATCCTACTTAGGCAAAATGTATGGGACAGCTGAAATTTTCTTCATGATTTCGACATTGGTCCCATAGAGCAAGTTGTTCAATTTGATGGTCTGACCCTTAAAAAAGTGTCAGCATATTAAGAAGGACCACATACCTATAGCTTTTTGTGAGTAGGTACATTCAATGAAAATTATAGCAGATACTGTAGCGCAACCAGTCATAAGCACGGAAAAAACCAGTAAAATTGATTAAATTTCTAACATCAAACTATACTGCATTCCAAATAAGGACGAATAGATTTTCCGATTCCTATTTAGCTTTCTGGCCAATTCTGATAAGCAAATATAATTTATTTATCAGAAAGATGTAATATCCGACTTATCTTAGACGTTACTAAAGCTGTTCTAAGAATAAGTGTGGGTAAGTGTTTCAAATCTCTGTTTCTGTAATTTAAAATGGCCAAAATTTTCGTTGCTATTTGGTATGGAGTATAGAACTTGAGAACGGCTATTTTTTTTTAATGTTTCTAATATCTATCTTTAGACAGGACACGTCGGTCGGTCGGGTCAGCTTGTATCTAATAATGTCAGACCTTGAAAACAGATTAAAATTCTTGTATCTTAGAAATTCCAATACTTCTGCTCATGGCCAAAGAAAAATAAACGTTAAGTAGCGTAGGTATATGTCACACGTTTTATATTAAATGAGTTTTAAAGTTCAGTTCATCGCACACGTAAAAGTCATTGAAGCGTGTTTCACCTACTTTCTACAACACGTCTGTTTATAACATTCCTTAATTGTGAATTGTATAAATACAAAATGAAATATTTATATGATATTACCGTGCCTTAAGGACGTGTGTAACTAATTAGTGCCGTGCCATCAATTTATGATGATACCATAATAGTCGGCAAAAAACTTGGGAAAAACCTTGATTGCGCAGAACAACATTTGTAGGCGAATACGCTATTGCGCACACCCTTCAACCCCGCCCTAGAACGATTTAACCCCCCGCCCCATCGGTCAAGTTATTTGCCGCGTTAGCGTACCTACACAAGGTCGATGATTCAATTTCATTAAAAAAACTTGGTAGCAAAATCTGGTCCAGGTAGATTGTGGTTGAGTTATTAATAAATAATTCATTCATAAAAGGTGTCAAAATACGGGTTTAATTTTGTATGAAAATTCAGTAGCAAAGTACGGGGAATAACAGCTAGTTTCTTTGAATCATTTAAATTCGATCAAAAAATTATAGTTGTGTTCTCTATTTTATTCGAAAAGACGAAAAAAACATTAAAACATTCGTTTCCAAAAACGCATAAAAAGCTGCGAGATTGTAGAGATAACCCTCATGTACATTATACTCGGTGGTTTACCAATGGAACCGGTGTTTTGTAATATAACAAGGGCAAAAGCTAAAATACACCTGTACACACTGAGACTCAAGAGTTCACTTCTCTTCCCTGGCCACCACTGCGACATCCTCTCCTCCGCACACCGAGATACCTATCCCCAAACTGGTGCCCCTGAGAATTAAACAATATGCCACCTTTCAAATACGCGAACTTTGTTTAACATCCTCACTCTAAGTTAAGTGTGACGTAACTATTAAATAATTACATTCAAACTTAAAGTAAACTAACAAGCAAAACTTTAGCTGTCAATACGTAATTTTGAGTAAATTTACGACAAGAGCTAAGTTTGGGTTATTCCAAATAAGATTGTGTGTATAAGCACAAAATTTGCTTAGCTAAAGTGAAATGCGGAATTTCGAGATTCCTTTATTATGTTACAGTAAGTGTTCCTATGTAAAGGAATGCATGAGAGCAAAACTAGCTTCGAGCTTATTAAGTTAATTGTAATATTATGCTTCTGTACGTAACTGTTTTACAACATATGACCAAAAGCACGAAACGTAAGGTTGTAATATGTAGACGAAGGTCTTTGGCCAGATAGTCTCTTTTCTCTCATCATTCCCTTGCCCATTTCCCATTATCTGGGGTCGGCGCAATATGTCATCCTCTTCCATTCATCTCTCTTAGCCGTCATTTCAGCAGTCACTCCTTTCTTACACATATCATCCTTCACACAATTCATCCATCTTTTCTTCGGCCTTCCTCTCCTACCACAGCCATCCACATTCATACTTAACACTCGTCTCGTAACATGACACTCGTCTCTTCGCATCACATGCCCGTACCACGATAATCTATTACCCTGTCATTTTTCTGTCATAGGTGCTACTTTCAAACTTTCTCTAATATACTCATTCCTTATCTCTTCTTATATTCTCTTTTGAGAACAAACAGGAAAAAGTCGAAAAACGGATCCAAAATGCCTGAAAGAGCTACTGGTCCATGAAGGAGTTTTTGAAAGGTGACCTTCCTCTAATATTCAGGCGAAAACTCATCATCAGATGCAGGCAAGATTCTTGCCCATCCTAACTTACAGATTTGATTTATGACTGAATATCAGAAATAATCTGAAGATGGGAAATCGTTACGACCCATGAAGCGTAGCATTTTAAGTGTATTTACAGATCGAGAATAAAACACAGATCTGCGCTCTAAAACCGGTAAAGGCCTTTATTAAAACAGCTGAAGTGGGACTGGGCGGGACATATAACTGCCGCACGCATCCGAAGAGGTGAACCAAAATGGCTACGGAATATGTTCCATAAGTTAGTCGGGGAAGGCCTAAAACAAGATTGAGCGGTGACTTGAATATCATCCTGAAGGGTTGGTTGCATTGCATAGGGAGTAGAGGAGAATAGGGGAGGCCTTTGCCCAGCAGTGAGACACAATAGGCTAAATATTAAATACTTTATTCAGTGTAATTTGCTTCATAAAATTACAGCTAGAATAGATCTATCCAGGTAGGTCTACCGTAGCTATTGGTCAACGACCAAACCATACTAAGTGCGTTCACACACGATGACGCACTGACGGAGCGGCAGATGTCAGTCCATAGAACCACACCCGGTGCGTCAATGCGTCACCGTCTGTGCTTCTACGTTCGATTTCATACAACTCCTTGCTTCACAAATGACGGACTGACGTCTGTCGTTGCATCGATGCGTCATCGTGTGTGAACGCACTTACCGAATATTTATGGTGACCAGGAGTGCGATTTTTGAACATCATACGATCAACTCGGCAGTAGAAAGACGCATAATCTCCATAGTGATTTTGACATTTTCTACTGCCGAGTCTTTTCAGACTCAGCCAACGCCACTGTTTTTATCCTAAATCAACTAAGGGAACATATTTGCTCAGATATCGATATGAAAGCTTATTCTATGAAAAGGCATGACTCCATTATGAGTTTACCACCGAAGGCTGTTATTTAGCAAACTTAGTTTTCTATGCGCTTCTTCATAATGAAAATTGTGTTTGAAACTACGTCGAGTAGGGAATTTGATTTGCTTTGTTACACACAGCCTCTAGTTGTTTTCAGTTTTCCTCTTATTCTATGTTTTGCACGCATGTTGTAAGTTCCTGGTAATTAAACTTTCAAAATAAATTACATTGAAAGATAAACTCACAATAGTTCTATTTTAAGGTGGCTACGAGGCTTCGATCATCATCATCATCATCAGCCTATACACGTCCCACTGCAGAGCACAGGCCTACCCTCTAGGAGGGTGTTTGGGCGTTAGTCCACCACGCGTGCTCAATGCGGATTGATTGACTTCACATATGCATCAGAATTTCTTCTTCTGCATATGCAGGTTTCCTCACGATGTTTTCCTTCACCATTTTGAGAGGAGTTGGTGGCGCGTTGCGGAGAGCAATGGAATCTCAATCTTGAGGTCCGAGTTCGAATCCGCACGGACCACATGCCATGTAACAATGAGATTTTCTAACTTATGTTACATAAGTTACGAGGCATGTAAACTCATTGATACGTGGCAAAGACAAGGCCGAACAAAAAACCTGCCTCCGATGCATAGATACCTGTCTAGTTTATAAAAGAGTGTATACAATAAGAAAGAGTACAGTAGTACAGAAATAAAGAAATAAACACTTTATTCTCAAGGATACTTCTAAAATGATAAAATGGTACATATTCGTGCCTGAATTGGGTTTCTTTTATCTTCTGAAGAAGTTTCATAACAAAGTATTAAAGTTCCGATTGAAGGGTTCGACGGAACTCCGATTCAATTCATCCATATATTACGTTGCTGTTTAGGTATAGACTTTGTTTATTTTTAAATTTTTTAGGGTTTCTTACTGACTACGGCGTAGTCATACAAGAAATCCTTATTTACTCTCTCATTTTGTGCTCCTACTTTTAAAAAAACTTAATTGATATTTTATACAATATAGGGTCCTTCTTAATAATGTTGATGTTCGATGTTGTCCCCTTTGATAAGTTATACCACAGCATAACTATATTAGTTCACACAGTACGGCAACTTACGATGTACTTGCGCAGAGCAACGGTGGGGGTCTTCCGGGAAGCGGGCGGCGTGGATTTTCCCAAGATCTGTATGAAGATTTTGGGATTGACTGCACATGACATGACAACGTATAGCTTGGCAAAAAAGTGATGATCGTGGTGACAGGTGGAACTAAAATTTTAGTATGGTGGTGTTGCCAGGTTATGCGTGATTTGGACGTTCTTGCGTGGAGGCAGCGCCGTCATTTTTTATCACGACTTTTTTGCCAAGCTGTAATTACACCGCGCGGCGGCGGGGCGCGGCGTATCAAGAGCGTTGCCATACTGTGAGAACTATAGTTATGCTGTGGTTATACTGTAGAGTTTTCTCTATAATCACACCAAATTTGACGCTTGTATGCATTACCATTTTTACGATATAGTGAGGAGAAAAAACGTCGACAAAACTAGTTTCTTATATGAGGACTGTCTGTTTTATTCGTTAGCAAATTCGCCACAATAACGCACATTCAGTGAAAATTTCAATTGTCTAATTATTACGGTTCAAAAGTTACAGCCCTAATTACGTAGGACAGCCAGACAGACGGACGGACGGACGGACAACGTACGCTTAGTAATAGGGTCTCATTTGCACCCTTTGGGTACGGAACCCTAAAAAAACAACGTCCAGATCTTCTTATCGTGTGGGCAGCAAGCCCTGGTGTCAGTTATTTTTCAGACTGCCTTATGACCTCTGACGTGGTTTTTATGTAACGACTACCACCACCAGAGATAGTAGCCGGGACCAACGGTATAACATACCATCCGAGGCACATCAGGTGATTCAACCTGAAATGTCCTAACAAACTGGGGAAAGACGCAAAAAGTGACATAACACTAGGTGTCCCCCGTGGGAATCGAACCCAGTGTTGCCAACTGGTATGTTAGACCTGTAGCTAGGTAGTTCATGAAAAGTTGCTAGATTTCCCAATTTTCTTTCATATAAAAGTTGCTAGAAGTAGCTAAACATCAAAATCCATTAAAACAACGCCAAACTTTGAAACTTCTTTTAATTTCTCAAAATATTATGGGTTATTATCATGTTATAGCATTGTTTGTGCTCATTATATCCAATTAAAGATTGAAAAATTTATGTATCGGACGTAAAAACGGATGTAAAGACAAAATCACAGTATTTCTGACTGCTTCCAGAACAAAAAAACAAGTAAGAAGGAGAGTGAAATATAGTAAAAAGGAAAAGAAAATCAAATATTTTGCAATTTTCATGATTTTTATGGCTCTGGCTCGAAAAACTGTCAATCCCAATAGTTGCTAGAAAAAGTAGCTAAAAAGTTTGGCTACAAGTTTTACAAATTTGTAGCTGCCAGACCTCCGAAAATTGCTAGATCTAGCTATAAAGTTGCTAAGTTGGCATCACTGATCGAACCTACGACCTCCGTTTCAAGAGTCCAATACTCTTAACCATTAGACTACGGAGGTAGTACGAGTACGTAGAACGTTCAGATGCCTAAATTAGTCAGACATTTGACATTATAGTTTCAATCCTTGTTTTAACGGCTTAGGCGCAAAATGACGACTTCGCAAAATGTCATCCGTTCGCAAAAGGTCCACTTCGCACAATGTCTATTTCGCAAAACGTCGCTTTCCAACTACAGGGTCCTTCTTAATGTGCTGACACAATAATCAGACCGTGAAAATGTACAACTTTTTCTATGGGACCAACATCGAAATCGTCGAATTGAAAAAAAATCTGCTGCCCGAAATATTTCTCTGGCTCGAGTTGGTTTGCAGTTTCATATGGAACAGCTGATTTTTTTTTGCGATATCTATGTTGGTGCCACAGGCGGTCTGTCTATATCTCAAAAGGAAAAGACAAAGACGTCTACAATGTCAGAATGCTACGTTAAAAATACAACTACAAATAATATTACACTCACTCGCTGACTGTAGTCAGTTCGATAAATATTTTTACATTATGTAGAATCAATAACAGAAGCCGAACATACCTACATACATTTGATAAAACAGTGAAACGTTTTACAATAAGGTATTATTTAAACTACAGCTTGGCTATTATCATATTCCACAAACAGACAATAAGATAAACATTTAAAGAAAAACCTGGCCAAGTGCGAATTGGTTTCGCACCCTCAGGGTCGGAGGTCGTGGGTTCGATTCCCACGGGGGACACAAATTGCAAGCTAAATCACCTGAATGTCTGAAAGGAAAGATGATTCCGTGCTTCGGATCGCACGTTATGCCGTTGATCCCGGCTACTATCTCTGGTGGTAGTAGTCGTTACATTAAAACCACGTCAGAGGCCGTAAGGTGGTCTGGAAAACTCTGACACCAGGGCTTGCTCACACGATAAGAAGAAGACCCTCAGGGTTCCCTACAAACTAAATTATGAAGGACACACTTAACATAACTGTGGAAAAAAATGCTCTCCCATAAATCGGTCTACATCACGGTCGATGCTCCTCCTTTTTTTGAATCAGAATCAGTCATTTATTGCCATTAAACCATAAGGGGATAGAGTATACTTTAGAGTACATTTTTTTGGATTATATCATAGGACCAATATAATGTAGTTTGCCCTTTACGGCGTGCAACATTTTAAAATTAATTATGCTCCTATAAGTAGTTAATTATTTATTGCATCAAACTATACAATTCAACAGTATCACCACAGAGTACCTACACTGTATCACTCATATTCAGTTTGTCATCTTTAAAATATATATATAAAACCGTAAAATCGTGAGGAATAAAAAAGTAGCGGTTTACTTCATTTAAACTCAAATAAAACTCGATAGCGCGATTTAAATGACATTAGTGCCATCTATTGACAAGTTTGATAGTTTGTTTGTTTGTTCGCGCATCACGCAAAAACTACTGAACCGATTTTGATGAAACTTTTTTTGTTTGATAGCTTATGATCTGACTTAAAATCTGGTGGAAAACACTAGTTATCTTCTAAAATTGGTAGGTACATGATGAAAGTTTCGCCTTCGTTAGATTGAACTATACCTACAGGGTGTATCAAAGGATGCGACACACCATCAAACTGAACAATTTTTACTTTGGAGCCAACATCTAAATAACAATAAAGAAAATGAGCTGTCTCATACATACATTTGAGTAGAACAGCCATTTGACGTTTTCTATGAAACAGCAGATATTTTTTCTCGCGATTTCGATTTTGGCTTCATAGTAAAAGTAGTTCAGTTTGATAGTCTGTAGCCACCCTTTTTTATTACAAGTAACGCATTTAATTTTACACCCTGTATACGCCTTGTTTATAGATAATCCAGTTATCTGATATTGACTGTAGAAATTTCAGTCTATTTACTCTAAGCAAGTTAAATGCGGGTTCCCAGACGATCCAATTTCAAATTGGTTTATATCGTCAATTTATTAGTTCAACGTCTGGCACACCAATAGAATAATAAATATATCCAAGTATATACGCAGGGGTCTACCGATAGGAACGTTTTAGGCTGCGTTTCCACCAGAGAATTGCGAGGTAGCGAGGCAGTGAGCGAGGGAAAAATCGGCCAATGAGAGTGCTTCAATTTCCCAATGACGTGATCGAGCGAGCGCGCTATTGGAGGATTGTTTCCTCGCTCACCACCTCGCTACCTCGCACATCCCTGGTGGAAACGCAGCCTTACGGTTGAATAGGGTAAATCGTTGATAACTAAACTGGACACTATTAAACTGAAATGGTAAACTAAGAATTCTATTTACGTTCACACAGTTCAAGTAACTTTTCTAGATAACATAAGTTATCTCAAGTATTAGTCAAGTATTATCTTCAGCGATTAACGTAAAAAGATTTACTGTGGCGAGCCGTAAAAATGGCCGGTTGCTTCTTTTTCTGATAGCGTACATGCATTTTATTTGAAATTTGACTTTTGACGTCATGTAATAAAGGCTAGTCAGTATATCTAGTTATTGGAAAAAATTGCTAGAATTGAAAATGCTAGCTAGTAACTAGCTATTTGTTTATGGATTCAGGTACTTTAGCTGATTCTTTTTCCTGTGTTTAATCTCACTGACCTTTGCAGGCATTTACACAAAGTCTTTGATGATCGGAGGTGTTTGGGTTGATATCCTCTCGTATCAAAAACTCTACGAATTAGCGGAAAAGAGACTGGATTGGCGAATACTTCACCGATAAGAGCATAGCTCTTTATTACAATATTTATTATGAGTGAAACGTGGATGCTTTCTGCTCTAACGGTGTTTGGCGTTATAGAAAGATTAATAGAAATAGAAATGTATTTATTGTGGATCATTGTTCATCGTTGGTGAATTATACTAGTAGATGTTGTACAGTCAGCAGCAAAAAGATGGATGCACTTTTATTACGTCG